>OX451741.1:16223202-18723202 GCA_948472305.1 Vicia faba | reverse complement strand
TTTTATACAACTCTTATAGCCAAAATACACAGATTTTCAAAGAGATTCCCGTGGAGTACCGTAGATGTTTATGGTGCTAATACCTTCCCTTTGGGTTATTAGCTCCCCCTTTGAGATAAACAACCCCCGAACTTAGATTCTCCCCCCTCTTTTTTGGGTTATTCGCTCTTTTCCCATTCGTTTAGAAACAATAAAGCGCGGTGGCGATTTATAATTTGATCTATGCGAGTCAATTCAATCTAATGGCTTATTCTCAACATTTCTACCGCTACACAAAAAATGGCGGCTACATTGGGGAAAGATGGACCTATTGTTGGTCCATCCCTAAATGGGTTGAGGCTATCTTTGTTTATTTGTGTACGTGTTATTACTTGTTGTATATTATGTATTGTATGTATGTTTGTCTAGATTTTCCTGGTTTTCAGGGTGCTTGGTGATTTCTCATGAGTCCTATACCCAGACTTGGGCAAACTTAAGATAGGACGGGCGTTATATTCATGTTAACTTTGAGGGAGTAATCTCAAAAAAGGAGACATGAGATCCCCTACTTAGTGGATGCCCTTTTGACTGTAGTGTCATTTACCGAGTAATCATGAAGACATGTTGCTTTCGTCCTGTGAGCCTGCTAAAACTGAGAATCGTAGAACCTTTAACCCATCTTGGACTGTTAGGTGTAGTGCATAAGCTATGACAGAGTAATCCAAAAATGGTTGGCACGCGATACTACGCTCGAACGAGTTTTTCCTGAGAATATTTATAATTACCGAGTCAATCAAGACATTGGTAATATCTGAAGGAAGGGTGTAGACTCTTGGAACCTCTTATACCCTTGTTCGAAAGGTGATAAACTTTTAGATCATACCATGTGGGTAGTACATTTGACCACATGCTCGTGAGGTCAAACTTATGAACCCTATGTTTGTAATCTTGTGTGTGATTGTTGCATCATGCATTCATGCACCCATGAGCATCCTTTAAAACATTTTGTTTCAAGGGACTTAAAAGTTAACTCTTTGCGAATATCTCATATACTTTTTGACTATGGATTCTGGAAAAAGAAAGACTAAAAAGTACAGTTTCAAAGATCCCAACATAGATGATTTGATGAGTCTGATTCCCGAGATCGAGATTTCTACAGATTTTTGGAGAAAGTATGGGTCCATCATTTCTCTTATGAAGCTTAGGATGAAGGAGGGTATTCTCTTGACTTTAGTCCAGTTCTATGATCTGATGTATCAATTCTTTACTTTCATTGATTATCGATGCCTATATTGGAAGAGTATTCTTATCTACTGGGTTTACCTATTACCGACCGTGTTCCTTTTATTGGTTTGGAGGGGGAGCCAAAATCTCATGAGATTGCTACTTTGATCCATTTGGGGAAGTCTGAGGTTGAAGTCCACATGACTACCAAATGAGGGATTAGAGGATTACCCGCTCAATTCTTGTTGGAGAAAGCTTACAATTTTTCTAGGATGAAGAGTATGGTTGCTTTTGAGGCTATCTTTGCTCTACTTGCCTATGGGTTGTTCTTATCTCCCAATGTCGACAAATTTGTGGATATCAATGCCATCAGGATATTTATGATTGGGAATCCAATCCCTACATTATTGGGTGATGCCTATTACTCTATTCATCTTTGGGATTATTACCATGGAGGGATGATCATTTGCTGCACGCCTTTGTTGCATTTGTGGTTTATTTCTCACTTTCCTCGGTCTGATGCTTTCTGGGATGTCAGGAAGGAACCTCGTTGGGCTCTGAAGATTATGGCCCTCACTCATTCATATATCGTTTGGTACCATCAGGCTTACCATGATGTAGAGATTGTTGACAGTTGTGGTAGTTTCCCCAATGTACCTCTTCTTGGTACAAAGGGAGGAATTAACTACAATCCTGTTCTTGCACGACGACAACTTGGATATCTGATGAGGGATAAGCCAAATAGTATCCATCTGAGTGGTTTATTCCTTAAAGAGGGAAAGGTTCATAAGGAAGCTAAAGAGTAGATTGCGAAGTCTTGGCGTCACATTCACAGGAAGAGCAGGAAGGACTTGGGACCTAGAGGGGTTGTTTCTTTGGAGCCTTATCTTCAATGGGTACAAGCAAGAGTCATTCAGTTGAAGATGTTGTATATTTGTGAAGAACCCATGGATGATATGTTTGTAAAAACCACTCCTCCCTTATTAGATGATATGGAAGAGCTTCAGCTTGCCCTAGTCAGGATGCATCAGGAAAAGGAAGCTTGGAGGAATAAGTGTCAGACTTTAGAGGTGTCCTACCGAGCAGACTCGAAAGAGAAAGATGACCTGATCGAAACTCTTGAAAGTCATGTTTTAGAGACGATGGAGAGGCAAGAGGATTTATTTTCCTCTAGAGCTCAGTCAGGTCCTAGTTGCCTATTTCCTAACTCTGGTGATTGGAAAGAGGTTTCCAACATGTATGCAGAAAAAAAACAAGCAGTTAAAGGCTCAGATTGCAAGACTCACAGGGAAACGTCAGTGTGTGGAGTGATCTTCATCAACTTTGCTTTCTTAGGATCTTAGATTTTTATCTTATCTTGTACCTGGGATTATAGAAACTTGTACTAAAAGTTGTAATCCTTTTTGAAGTTATTATAATGAGATTTTCAGTATTTCAAATGTTTTAGTACTTTAATATTTGAAAATTATCTATAAATCTTTGAGTTCCTTGAAATATTCATAATAAAATAAATCATGCGCATTGTATATCATGCATCATGTTTTACATACTTCTTGCATTTCTGTTCATTACCAGGTGTCTTACTGTGCTTCTTTACTTTGTTGATCAAGTTGTCAAACCAGTACAATACTTGGGCCAATTTCAGAAAGAAGATGGATAATCTAGAACAAGAGAATCATGAGCGCGAAGAAGTTACTACTCTGAAGGATGGTATGGAAAATCTCACTTCTTTGATGGAATCGTTGGTGGTTACTTAGAATCAACCACCACTTGCTCAACCTCAACAGACAACGGTTACTTTTGAAGTTCCAATAGTTCCCATTTCTGTTACTCCAGGTATTGTCATTCAGAATCAGATGCCTTAGGGTTATCTGTGGGGAATGCCAGAGAAATTCATGCCAGAAGGTTACAATCTTGACACTCAAGTTTCTCTAGTTGTCAAGCTACTGCTACTCTTGCACCTTCTGTGGTGAATATTACTCATGCTGTGAGAAATGAGATTCACTATGCTGCACCTCCTTCGGTGAATGTGTGCCATTTGCTAATGATGAAGTTTATCGCCCTATTCCTCCACCAAGTGAAGGCTTGGGTGTCTATGATCGAATGGATGATTTTCAAAATCAGTTTGATAAGATGTAGAAAGAGTTGAAGGCCCTCAGAGGAAAATAATTGTTTGGCCAAAATGTGAATGATATGTGTTTGGTTCTGTGATCGGTGGATCTGGAACTGACTGTTTAACGCTGGTTCGCGAAATGTCGCGGAAGCAAGAGTCGCCACCGTCTTTTATTTTCTCCAAATGGAAAGGACAAAAGCACAGAAAAATTCCTTAAAGAGATTGCTCTCGGTTCGGGAGGTAGATTATAGAAAGGGAAGGTGTTAGCACCCTTTCTATCCATGGTTATCCATGGGCTCTTAGATACTTGCTCACTTGTGTTTTCAAAAATGGTTTGTTTGCTTTTCAACTGTGGGTTTTAAAAAGTTTCTTTGAAAATTCCAGTTCGACTCTTGTAT
Organism: Vicia faba; assembly: GCA_948472305.1. Taxonomy (NCBI): domain Eukaryota; kingdom Viridiplantae; phylum Streptophyta; class Magnoliopsida; order Fabales; family Fabaceae; genus Vicia; species Vicia faba. Next base: position 18,719,488 of record OX451741.1, on the reverse strand, counting down.
CAGTCCTCAAGAGTGTTTGAAAAATTGCTTTCGAAAGCTTTTTGAAAAGGTGTCGGTGTGAAAAGTATTTTTGATTTGTTTTGAAATTTAGAGCAAGTATCTAGAGTCGTCTACCTACCCTAAGGAATTCGTCTGTGTAAATGTCCTTTAAAGCAGTGCCATCCCACCATTGAGAGGTAGGTAGCATCACCGTTGGAGGTGTTCGGGTCAATTCGAGTTTGTAGGGACATGGTGATCACCAGAGCAATGGGAAGACACATTAGAAGCTACCCTCATGCCAGGTTCCCGGATCATGAGGACTTACTAAGACGCCCTCTACTCGACGATCACCTTTCGAAAGGCAACAGTGAGGCGTACCCTAGGGGTGGTGTGTGCGATTTGTGTGTCGTTTTCATTGATAATTTGTCTTGTCATGTTTATTGGTGTTCTACGCTTGATTTTTATTTAGGGCCATTCATTCTTGCATGCTTATTATTAACAGTTAATATTTGCGGGAAAATAAATCTACAACTATTACAAATGGCGCGGGTCCACATCGCCAAAATTAAACCGGACCCGATTTGACGGAAAGTAAATAAAGCAAAAGAAATAAAAGTGCGAAAAGCATAAATTGTTACAACGCTTTGGAAGAATTACATAATTATAATAAGCGACATAAAATAAACGTGCGAAATTAACAATTAAAAATATGGGCGTTGGACCCTTTTGCAAAGAATTAAAGTTAATGAATTAATTAATTAGAATTAATGTGGAATTAGAATTAAAGATTAAAAGAAAATGCTTATAGTATTTTTGTGTTTTTTAAGATTTAATGGAAAAGAATTAATTAAAAGTAAAATAAAAAGCTAAACCTAAGTCTAATTATTTTTAAGTTTTTTTAAGAAAATATTAAAGTTTTTAACCTAATTTAAACCTAATTTTATTGTACAATTTAATTATGAAAATAATAAATAAATAAGTATTATGATAAAAAGAGAAAATTAAAAAGGAATAAAAAGTTATTAAACCTAAATTCTATATTTTTTATATTTTTTTATGAAAGGAATTAAAATTGCAAAAAACCTAATTATACTAAATTCAATTATACAATTCATTCATGAAAATAATTAAAATAAATATTATTACATTTTTTTATCTTTTTCTGGATTTTTTAAGATGTTTTTATATTTTGTAAAAAAAGAAAATTAATTAATTAAAACAATAAAAATAAATAACACAATAATTAAAAAAATAAAATATGAAAAGAAAAGCAAACCAGGGGGGGGGGGTTCAGGCCCCAAAGTGAGGTGTTGGTCCAAGAATCCAGGCCCAAAAGCTTCAGGTCCTTTTGACTTTTTTGTGCAACATGTTGGTACGTTGACTCTTGTGTACGTGTTCTTCAGATCCATGCCGTTGATTTGAAGCAGCTAGACGCGTGGCTCTTTGGATGTTGAGGCATATGGTGTACATCAATACTGACGCTGCATAGGAATTAGTATAGAAAAACAATATTTGAAATTGTTCAGACCTGGGACTCGAACCCAGGTCTTGGACGTCAACGCTACCAACGCCTGCCAGCTGAGCTGTTGAACACCTTTGATATATTAATAACAAACAAATAACAAAAAGAAAAAACAAACGCATTAGTGGTTAAACGCGCGAAATTTAAAACCGGCCTATCGCTGATGGACAACACATCGTCTTCTTCGTGTTATTATTTTTTTTCTGAAACACGAGCATACAGCAACGGTTTTAACGCGTGGTTTTAGGGGTGTTTCCAGAAAATAGCGACTAGCGCTATGTGGTTCATAAATTAATCGCGAGGCTTGGTCCATGTTCGTCTCACTGCGCTGAATCCAATGGTCATGGTCTGGAGCTTTGATTTTTCCTCTTTGCAAAAGCCCTAAAATCACAACCTGAAAACCCTAAATTTCACTCATGGCATCATCGTGTATGGCCAGTAAAAATACAATTAAAGGTGCTGGTTAGCTTTGAAACTTCAATGTGAACAAGAATCAATAAATAAAATTCACAAATAACGCATATAATAGAATGTATGATTATGCAATTTGTTTGATACAGTTGAGGTTCCTGGTACCGATTCTTGGCGTTTGAGTGGAAGTTTATGATTGCAATATGATCAAGAAGACTGGAGGAAGCTATTGGAAAAGCTTTTATGCCTTGAATCGCCCTCTATCACTGATTTCAGAATTGAGTTTTTTCAACAATTTTCCAAGTTTATAATGGAGTTCTCTGCGCAGCATAGGGTGTTCCTGCATTAGGTTTGTGATCAGGCCTTTGTAGTGAGGCAATTAGGTCAAAAACATGGATCAAATCTCTTGGAATTTATTGTTTTGAATATTTGATTTCCTTAAGGATCTTCCATATCTTTTCATGTGTATTTTGCTCTCAATCATGCCAATCAGCTCCAAATCTTTCCCCATTGGGATGTGCACGAAATATTGAGTCTAGAATGTGCACAAAAAGATTTTTTAGGTCAAGTTTGATATTTTTCATGTATTTAAGTAATTTAAATGAATTAATATAAATAATAATTCAAATAAATAAATAAAAAATGAGAAAATACTTCCCTTTGGGCCAAGTGGTCGTGCATAGGCTTGGAATGATGAATCTTGGAAGAAAAATGGGCCCATTAGCAATTTTGAATCATTTGCATCAATGTTGACTTTTCAAAATTCCTAAAACTTTCCCAACTTCCACAAGGCATAACTTGCTCAATTTTTAAGCTTTTCACATGTTCTTGGACATTTTGGAAAGGTCTTTGAGTCCTTTAACCAATGCCTTTGGTCCCATGTCATTTTGATTTACCAATATCAAGTTATAGCCTTTGACTTAAAGTCCCTTTTTGTTGACTTTTGAAAATGACCTATAATGTTGAAATTGACAACTTTTTGTGAGATCATTTCTTGGACTTGGAATATGAAGATGAATTGTAGGAAATGTCTTTCTCTTCAAAATGAGCTTTGGATGGAATTTTTCTGATAATCCATGTGAAAGTTATGCCCTGGTCAATTTCAGTTGACTTTTTCAGCTGTCCAAATATAGTAACTTTTGCATCTTGATGATTTTCTGAGCCAAATTTTGAGAATCATGATCAAGCATTGATCAAATGATGTTTGTGGCTTCAAAATGATATGTTGACCAAAAATTTGAACTTTTGACTGTTAAATGACCATTTTGCCCCTACAGTTGACTGTAGTGCAATTTAGGGTTTTGACTGTGCAATTTTGAGCTGAATGCCTTGAAACTTGATATGAAGATGCTTGACCACCTTTGTAGGCATGTGAGACTTGATTGGGCCTTTGAAAACTTCATTTTCTTGATCAATACACAAACCCTAGTTTTGGCTGTATAGGAGACCTTTGCACTGTGCAACCCTTGGGGAATTTTGTGACTTGGCTTGGCAATTTCTTAGAGAATATGGGAGGGCAAATTTTGGGGTACAACAGTTGCCCCTGTTCAATCTTCTTAGACCTGAGGATGCAGATTGGCTGACGTGCCTTTCGTAATCCGAGGGTAGAAGATGATTGGACACTAGAGTGCCCAGAAATTTGCGCTCACATATTAGCAGTGTGCTGGGGGGAATGGGCTTATAGATGCCATTTGGAGATTGCGGGATAGGATGATGGGCTTATAGATGCCATCTGGATGTTGATTGCGTAGGAGATTCTTTAGCTAGAACCTGCATACCTGCAAAAGAAAAAAAAAGAGTACCTGACACGTTGCAGGAGCTGATTTTCAGATGCTTGTTATAGATGTGTCCTGACTGGTTACAGGAGCTGGGTCTGGAGCTTCAAAAGATGATGAATGAACCAGGTATGGTTACTGCCTTAACATGAATGGTAAGAGAACCTTGGGTGATTTTAACTTCAACAACGCTCGTTGAGAAAAATCTTGGCGGGAATTACCATCTTTGCAATATCGGGAAGAAAACCATAGGCTATTATAATCTGAAAGGGAATCACCTCACTCGCCGTCGGAGAGGGAATCATAGGAAAAGGAATTGTCACCTCACACACCATCGGAGAGGGAACCATAAGATACTATCACCTCACACTCATCGTCGGAGAGGGAAACATCTGAAAAAGGAATTACCACCTCACGCACTTGCCGGAGAGGGGACCATAAGACTATCACCTCACACTCATCGTCGGAGAGGAAAACATCTTGAAAAAGGAATTACCACCTCACGCACTTGCCGGAGAGGGGACCATAGGAGACTATCACCTCACACTCATCGTCGGAGAGGGAAACATCTTGAGAAAGGAATTACCACCTCACGCGCTTGCCGGAGAGGGGACCATAACTTCTGCCGAGTCTTTATCAGAAAAATCTGTTGGGAGTCGATTTAGCTGGACTAGAGGAGGCTTTTTTTTTTGATAAGGATGTGATGAAGGAATCTGAGACGATTGCTACTCCAAATCTATGATGAAGGAATCTGGGACGATTACTACCTCAGCAGAATGATGAAGGAATCTGGGACGATTACTACCTCAGCAGGATGATGAAGGAATCTGGGACGATTACTACCTCAGCAGGATGATGAAGGAATCTGAGACGATTGCTACTCCAAATATATGATGAAGGAATCTGGGACGATTACTACCTCAGCAGGACGATGAAGGAATCTGAGACGATTGCTACTTCAGCAGGATGATGAAGGAATCTGGGTCGATTACTACCTCAGCAGGATGATGAAGGAATCTGGGACGATTACTACCTCAACGGGTGATGAAGGAATCTGGGACGATTACTACCTCAACGGGTGGTGAAGGAATCTAGGACGATTACTACCTCAACGGGATGATGAAGGAATCTGGGACGATTACTACCTCAACGGGAAAATACTTTTATCTGTTGATCGTTCTTTCCTGAAAAAGTAACGAATTAGTTGTATGCAATGTCATAATGCGTGAATTGCATGATTTTAAGATGTTCTCAAAAATAAATGAGATTGGGGGAATATGATGCGTCTATGCATGCTATAATGATGTATGTGACGTTTTATGAATGTGTTTTTCGTCTAGGAAAGTAAATCCTTGACGGGTGCCGGGAAGTCGTATCCTGGACTGATGTTGAAGAATAGATTTTGCTTCCGCTGGGGATGATAACTGCAAGAATACCGGTAGGAGAAGATGACTCCGTTGCGGAATAAACTTGGCAAATGGAAGATCCTGCGGGGAGAAAAGATATTCTAGCGACCATGCTGAGAAGCAATACTCTGTGGGAAGAGGGATGCCTTGCTGGTTGTTGATAGTAACTTGCTGAGGATATCCTTGTTGTTGGAAGTATTGATGGACTTCGCTGGGGTAAGAAGACTGGATCGAGGACGCTCTTTCCGTGGCTTTTGGCTGAGGATAACCCAGTTATATCCTGTTAAGGAAATAACTCTTTGAATAAAGCCGGACGACGCGTTCGTGCTCTGCGAGGGATAAGCTTCCAGAATCTACTGGGGATAAGCTTATTGCTTAGGGAGATGGATTCCAACTTTCTTGGGGAAACTGGATTGGACTCTTCTGGGGAGGTATTGAACTGTGCTGGTTATGTTCTTCAACGGAACCTACCCTGATACCTTGGAGGATAGAACAATCAGATTGCTTAGACCACTCTTTATTGCCCCTGTTTCTAAGGGAGAGGCGCTTGTGGGATGCTGATAGTTGTTGATGGACAAACCTTCTTCTGGTAGACAGATGGCAGGACATAGTCGTACGCTTTAATCCCTAACTTTTGCCTGGACCGCCCTTTCGGGTTTTCAGTCCACCGGGATACCCATTTTTGCCCAAGCCGCCTTTTCAGGTTTTCGACTTGCCGGGTGTACAGATTTTTTCATTTCATCCCTTCATTTTGCCCGAACCCTTTTGGTTCGCCGGGAAGCCCTTATTTTTGCCTAGGTGTGTCAACCTAGCGGGTCTTTGATTTTGCGTAGTATTTTTCCGACTATGTCCACGCTCTCAGAAAGTAGGGAGTTGCCCCTGTTTAGAAGTGTTTGGTTGTCCTGCTACCAGAAGATGTCTGATCGTGCAAGATTCGTTGCTGGGGTGCCCCAAGTGACTCAGGCAGAGATTTGCCCCAGGCTATTTGGCCTTTGAGAGATCCTCCGAATCTTGATTGGATTGCCCCAGATAATGGACCATGCTCATGTCATACCCCTTGATTGGAAGTGCTCTTGTTCATTAGGCATTCGTCGTGCGAATTTCTATGCTGTTCAAACAAAAAGTCATATGCAAACAAAGTTATGTTAAAAATGCAAAGCTTATGTCTGTTTTGAAGTTTTTTGAAAATGCATTCTTCTTTTTCATAAAACAAGTGAATGTTTGTAAAACGTGATGTCAACTCCGTATTTACCGTAGGCCTTAAGGAGTCAGGATACCTTTCGTAACAGTATGCTTTCGAACTAACCCATGCTTCAGCTAGGACTTTTAAGGGTTATAACGTGGCCTGGTTCACGGTTTAAGAAACAAAGGATAAAGGCTCAAATTTTTATTTGTACCCACCCGCTCTTCGTGATGTTCTCCAAACCTAAACTCAGTTGATCATACGTCAGACCTTGCTTTGAGTTTTTGCTCTGATTTTCCGGTGATGATTCGAATGTTGACAATTTATTTCAAATAGGCAGTCATCTTTATTTTTGTTGAGGGTTTGTATGACCTCTTTCTTGTCTGATTTTTGCTATCCCTTTCTTTTTTTGCCTGGACTGTTTCCTTTTTTGGAATTACAGTCAGCGGGATGTCCCAGTTTTGTAAGTCTCCTTCATGGGTTTTGACTTAATGGGCTTTTCATTTATGAATTTTTTGATAATGACTGCCTGTCTTTACGATTGTTCGGAACCATCACTGTCTTTCCTTTTTCGTAAGGATCTCTTTGGTGCCATTTGTTGTGCACTTGGATCAACTGAGAGAACTACCCTGCCCCAGGTTATGATAAAGGGTTTTAATTTTCGAAAATAAAACTCCTACTTCTTTGGCTCGAAGGGGTTGACGAGGGATTATCTTCCTTATAACTCCAGTGTTTAGGATTTGAAACAATGCCTGTACCTCATCAGCGAGGTCTGTTCAAAAGCATACTGTAAAGATAGTGGTATCGTTTTCGTCATCCTCCCTCAAGAGGCTTAGAATTATTTACGATTAAGAGTTGACATCAGAAAAAATATGAAAACAATTTGCATATAGTGAATGCGAATATATTGATTCAAAATAGACATAAGCGATGCATTAATGGAATAACAATGTTTAACATGAATAAATGTTTGAACAATCAAAGAAAAATACAACTTGAACATTTGAATGAACAAAAGACATTCTCGATGATTTGGTGTAGGATCAGTGTTCAAACTCGACCTCCTTGGCGTCAATCAAATCCTGGATCTTGTTCTTCAAGGTCCAACAGTCGTCGGTGTCATGTCCAGGACTGTCAGAATGGTAGGCACATCTTACACCCGGGTTGTACTTGGAAGAGGAAGTGTCAGGATTTTGAGGAGGGTCCTTTAGTGTGATCAGTTTTTCCCTCAGCAATTGCTGTAATGCCTGAGACAAAGACATGTTGATGTCAGTATACTTCCTATCTTGATGCTTTATCCTGCGCCTATTGCTCTTTCTTGGTTGAACGGGCGTGGGATCAGAAATCTGGATTGCCCCTACATCATGACGACCCTTTTTACCATGTATAGCATTGGATTCTTTCTTCCCACTGTGGGGCTTTTTCTGAGCATCAGCAGGTGCGGTTTCTTGAATCTTCCCCGACTTGATACCAGCTTCGATTCTTTCCCCAGTCAAGACAAGATCTGTAAACCCAGCAGCAGAATTCCCAATTAGGTGGTTGAAGAATGGACCAGACAGGGTCCCCAAGAACATGTCGACGAGCTCGCGGTCAGTCAGAGGTGGTTGTACCCTTCCAGCAAGGTCCCTCCATTTTTGAGCATACTCTTTGAAGCCTTCGCCTGCACCCATAGACATTCCCTGAAGCTGAGTGCGCGTGGGAGCGAGGTCAGAGTTGTACTGGTAATGCTTGTAGAAAGCAGTGGCCAAGTCCTCCCAGCTGCGGATATTGGTTCCACTCAGTTGATAGAACCACTCGAGTTGAGTCCCTGAAAGGCTCTCTTGGAAGAAATGGATCCATAAGTTTTTGTCAGCTATATAGGGTTGGATCCTCCTTGTGTAAGACCTGAGATGCAATTTAGGACAGGATGCCCCGTCATATTTAGCAAAGGCAGGTACCTTGAATTTGCGCGGGATCACTACCCCAGAAGACAGACCTAGATCCTCGAAGTCCAGGCCAGGCACCTTTTGTATCTCCATAGCATTGAGCCGGTCTTCCAACTGTTTGTACCTGTCCTCAGCCGGAGGGTACTGCTCGTCGTTGAAATCTGTCTCGTTGTCGGAGACCACTGGACTAGGCACCTCTCTCTCATGGTGACTGCTTTCCCTTACAGACGGAGTAGTCCTCTCAGTTTCGGTCGGCAGTGTGTTCCCAGCTCTGCGCCTAGGGCTGAACAAGACAGTCCTCTTCTTCTTCTTGTCCTTCTTCAAGAGCAGAGCCTTCAGATCTTGTTGCCCCTGGGTCAAATTCATGATCAGCTCTTGGAACTGGGCGTTCTGAGCCTGGAGGTCCTTGATAGTCTGCTCGGCTGATGATTCAGGATTCATGACGATCGGCTGAAATAAACAGCGGAGAAGGGTAAGCAACATGTCAAAGGGATACCTGCAATGCAATGAGATGTATGACATGCATGTAATGTTTTCAAGGACCTCGCAGGGTAAACAGAGAAACTTGTTAGAGTTGGAAACTGGCAACTTGATTGAAGGAACTTCCTGCTGTAGAGAGCCCTTCTTCAAGGGTCAAAGGCTCACCATATCCAGTGGGTCATAGCCCCTGACAACCTTAGCTAGAGGAAAATAAATCCTCTTTGCCCTTTGCTGGGATAATTGTTCATCATGACCTGCATCGCAAGCCCTTGAGATCCTTGTATGATGTCATGCTATGCATGGGGTCGTGTAGGTAAACCATGTTATGAGTCCCAATTAAGGACTATAAACAAACCCTGCAAGAAATTCAGTATACTTTGTTATGAGTCCCTATTAAGGACTATAAACAAAACCTGCAAGAAATTTGGTAAACCCTGTCATGAGTCCTAGTTAAGGACTATAAACAAAACCTGCAAAAAATTTGGTAAACCTTGTTATGAGTCCTAGTTAATGACTATAAACAAAACCTGCAAGAAATTTGGTAAACCTTGTTATGAGTCCTAGTTAAGGACTATAACCAAAACCTGCAAGAAATTTGGCAAACCCTGTCATGAGTCCTAGTTAAGGACTATAAACAAGACCTGCAAGAAGTTCACGTGTCAGCTAACAAGCATGCAAGTAGGCAAGTACAAAGGCACACAAGTCACACAAGAGAAGCCTTTAAGGTTTAAGGCCAGCATGAGGTTTGGGTAGTACCCTCTTGAAGTTGGTGGGCTCAACCTGTCCTATTAGAAGTAACCGGGTTCTAAGGGTCCCAATATCACTGGATTGCTTTCATTGTTCATCGTTTCGATTTATCCACTGAACTGGCGACCGAAATATTCCAGGAAAGCAACCCTCAATTGAGTGTAGTATCGAGTATCAACCAACCTCGGACTGCACCAAAGTCAGTTATCTCACTACCCTAAAGAGGCCAAGATAGTTCAATTAAGGTTCCTAAGGTCTGTTGATGCTTCACGACACTACGCGGAGGCCCCGTACTCTCCTTGACTGAACTCAAGGGTTACCGGTACACACCAAAGTGCCACATCAACGTAGCAGACTGTTTCAACCATGTCGGTATACCCCGCACAGTTCCCTCACAGCCTTGTTGCTACTTTCTAAGAAAGGTATCCCCCAGATCCGGGTTAGGATCTATAGAACTCCCAAGCAACCCACAATAATAAAGCAAGCAAAGAAGACAATTGAAAACATAGTCATGAGCTAGCCCTAAGGTACACCTCACTTTAAGTTTAAGACATCCCCAGCAGAGTCGCCAATTCTGTGATCGGTGGATCTGGAACTGACTGTTTAACGCTGGTTCGCGAAATGTCGCGGAAGCAAGAGTCGCCACCGTCTTTTATTTTCTCCAAATGGAAAGGACAAAAGCACATAAAAATTCCTTAAAGAGATTGCTCTCGGTTCGGGAGGTAGATTATAGAAAGGGAAGGTGTTAGCACCCTTTCTATCCATGGTTATCCATGGGCTCTTAGATACTTGCTCACTTGTGTTTTCAAAAATGGTTTGTTTGCTTTTCAACTGTGGGTTTTAAAAAGTTTCTTTGAAAATTCCAGTTCGACTCTTGTATCAGTCCTCAAGAGTGTTTGAAAAATTGCTTTCGAAAGCTTTTTGAAAAGGTGTCGGTGTGAAAAGTATTTTTGATTTGTTTTGAAATTTAGAGCAAGTATCTAGAGTCGTCTACCTACCCTAAGGAATTCGTCTGTGTAAATGTCCTTTAAAGCAGTGCCATCCCACCATTGAGAGGTAGGTAGCATCACCGTTGGAGGTGTTCGGGTCAATTCGAGTTTGTAGGGACATGGTGATCACCAGAGCAATGGGAAGACACCTTAGAAGCTACCCTCATGCCAGGTTCCCGGATCATGAGGACTTACTAAGACGCCCTCTACTCGACGATCACCTTTCGAAAGGCAACAGTGAGGCGTACCCTAGGGGTGGTGTGTGCGATTTGTGTGTCGTTTTCATTGATAATTTGTCTTGTCATGTTTATTGGTGTTCTACGCTTGATTTTTATTTAGGGCCATTCATTCTTGCATGCTTATTATTAACAGTTAATATTTGCGGGAAAATAAATCTACAACAATTACAAATGGCGCGGGTCCACATCGCCAAAATTAAACCGGACCCGATTTGACGGAAAGTAAATAAAGCAAAAGAAATAAAAGTGCGAAAAGCATAAATTGTTACAACGCTTTGGAAGAATTACATAATTATAATAAGCGACATAAAATAAACGTGCGAAATTAACAATTAAAAATATGGGCGTTGGACCCTTTTGCAAAGAATTAAAGTTAATGAATTAATTAATTAGAATTAATGTGGAATTAGAATTAAAGATTAAAAGAAAATGCTTTTAGTATTTTTGTGTTTTTTAAGATTTAATGGAAAAGAATTAATTAAAAGTAAAATAAAAAGCTAAACCTAAGTCTAATTATTTTTAAGTTTTTTTAAGAAAATATTAAAGTTTTTAACCTAATTTTATTGTACAATTTAATTATGAAAATAATAAATAAATAAGTATTATGATAAAAAGAGAAAATTAAAAAGGAATAAAAAGTTATTAAACCTAAATTCTATATTTTTTTATGAAAGGAATTAAAATTGCAAAAAACCTAATTATACTAAATTCAATTATACAATTCATTCATGAAAATAATTAAAATAAATATTATTACATTTTTTTATCTTTTTCTGGATTTTTTAAGATGTTTTTATATTTTTTTAAAAAAGAAAATTAATTAATTAAAACAATAAAAATAAATAACACAATAATTAAAAAAATAAAATATGAAAAGAAAAGCAAACCAGGGGGGGGGGGGGTTCAGGCCCCAAAGTGAGGTGTTGGTCCAAGAATCCAGGCCCAAAAGCTTCAGGTCCTTTTGACTTTTTTGTGCAACATGTTGGTACGTTGACTCTTGTGTACGTGTTCTTCAGATCCATGCCGTTGATTTGAAGCAGCTAGACGCGTGGCTCTTTGGATGTTGAGGCATATGGTGTACATCAATACTGACGCTGCATAGGAATTAGTATAGAAAAACAATATTTGAAATTGTTCAGACCTGGGACTCGAACCCAGGTCTTGGACGTCAACGCTACCAACGCCTGCCAGCTGAGCTGTTGAACACCTTTGATATATTAATAACAAACAAATAACAAAAAGAAAAAACAAACGCATTAGTGGTTAAACGCGCGAAATTTAAAACCGGCCTATCGCTGATGGACAACACATCGTCTTCTTCGTGTTATTATTTTTTTTCTGAAACACGAGCATACAGCAACGGTTTTAGGGGTGTTTCCAGAAAATAACGACTAGCGCTATGTGGTTCATAAATTAATCGCGAGGCTTGGTCCATGTTCGTCTCACTGCGCTGAATCCAATGGTCATGGTCTGGAGCTTTGATTTTTCCTCTTTGCAAAAGCCCTAAAATCACAACCTGAAAACCCTAAATTTCACTCATGGCATCATCGTGTATGGCCAGTAAAAATACAATTAAAGGTGCTGGTTAGCTTTGAAACTTCAATGTGAACAAGAATCAATAAATAAAATTCACAAATAACGCATATAATAGAATGTATGATTATGCAATTTGTTTGATACAGTTGAGGTTCCTGGTACCGATTCTTGGCGTTTGAGTGGAAGTTTATGATTGCAATATGATCAGGAAGACTGGAGGAAGCTATTGGAAAAGCTTTTATGCCTTGAATCGCCCTATATCACTGATTTCAGAATTGAGTTTTTTCAACAATTTTCCAAGTTTGTAATGGAGTTCTCTGCGCAGCATAGGGTGTTCCTGCATTAGGTTTGTGATCAGGCCTTTGTAGTGAGGCAATTAGGTCAAAAACATGGATCAAATCTCTTGGAATTTATTGTTTTGAATATTTGATTTCCTTAAGGATCTTCCATATCTTTTCATGTGTATTTTGCTCTCAATCATGCCAATCAGCTCCAAATCTTTCCCCATTGGGATGTGCACGAAATATTGAGTCTAGAATGTGCACAAAAAGATTTTTTAGGTCAAGTTTGATATTTTTCATGTATTTAAGTAATTTAAATGAATTAATATAAATAATAATTCAAATAAATAAATAAAAAATGAGAAAATACTTCCCTTTTGGCCAAGTGGTCGTGCATAGGCTTGGAATGATGAATCTTGGAAGAAAAATGGGCCCATTAGCAATTTTGAATCATTTGCATCAATGTTGACTTTTCAAAATTCCTAAAAATTTCCCAACTTCCACAAGGCATAACTTGCTCAATTTTTAAGCTTTTCACATGTTCTTGGACATTTTGGAAAGGTCTTTGAGTCCTTTAACCAATTCCTTTGGTCCCATGTCATTTTGATTTACCAATATCAAGTTATAGCCTTTGACTTAAAGTCCCTTTTTGTTGACTTTTGAAAATGACCTATAATGTTGAAATTGATAACTTTTTGTGAGATCATTTCTTGGACTTGGAATATGAAGATGAATTGTAGGAAATGTCTTTCTCTTCAAAATGAGCTTTGGATGGAATTTTTCTGATAATCCATGTGAAAGTTATGCCCTGGTCAATTTCAGTTGACTTTTTCAGCTGTCCAAATATAGTAACTTTTGCATCTTGATGATTTTCTGAGCCAAATTTTGAGAATCATGATCAAGCATTGATCAAATGATGTTTGTGGCTTCAAAATGATATGTTGACCAAAAATTTGAACTTTTGACTGTTAAATGACCATTTTGCCCCTACAGTTGACTGTAGTGCAATTTAGGGTTTTGACTGTGCAATTTTGAGCTGAATGCCTTGAAACTTGATATGAAGATGCTTGACCACCTTTGTAGGCATGTGAGACTTGATTGGGCCTTTGAAAACTTCATTTTCTTGATCAATACACAAACCCTAGTTTTGGCTGTATAGGAGACCTTTGCACTGTGCAACCCTTGGGGAATTTTGTGACTTGGCTTGGCAATTTCTTAGAGAATATGGGAGGGCAAATTTTGGGGTACAACAGGTTCCAAATGTGAAAATACTTGCGAAGTTCAAAGTACCGGAATTAGAGAAGTACAAAGGCAATACTTGTCCTCGTGCTCACTTAGTGATGTATGTGAGAAGGATGTCTACTCACACTGATGATTAACGCCTGCTAATTCATTTCTTCCAAGATAGTTTGATTGGTGCAGCATTGAAATGGTACATGAGCCTGGATAGTTCCAATGTTCATACTTTCAACGACCTGGGTGAAGCGTTTATTAGACAATACAAATATAATATGGACATGGCACCTGACTTTGATCAACTCAGGGCAATGGTCCAAGAGGACAAAGAGTCATTTAAGGAATATGCACAGAGATGGCGTGAAGTAGCCGCCCAAGTGATCCCTCTAATGGAAGAAAAAGAGATGACTAAGATTTTTCTGAAGACTCTAGGTGCTTTCTATTATGAAATAATGCTGGCGAGTGCGCCAAGTGATTTTACCGAGATGGTGGGCATGGGTGTCCGTTTGGAAGAAGCTGTAAGAGAAGGTCGCTTGACAAGAAGTGAAAATTCTGGCAGTACGAAGAAACCATCATACGGGTTTGGTAAAAATAAAGAACGAGAGTCAAATGCTGTTATTCAAGAGAGAAGGGTTAATCCTCCTAGAAGAAATCATCAGCGCCACCAACAGGTTGCTTTGGTAACTCCAATTATCAATACAGCTCCGACCATAGTCGCTTATCAAAGACCAGCCCCTCAGGGAAATCAAGGGTAGGATCAGAGGAGAGAGGCTTTTGATTCTATCCCCATGAGTTATGCAGAGTTACTCCCAACATTGATTCAGAAAAAGTTGGTTCTGACCAGGCTGCCCCTTGATATACCATCACCTTTGCCTTGGTATTATAAGGCAGATCAGACGTACGCTTTTCATCAGGGTGCACCAAGGCACAATGTGGAAAACTGTTATCCTCTGAAATCGGAGGTACAAAAAATGGTGAGATCTGGCCTTTTATCCTTTAAAGATGTCGGCTCTAATGTAAAAGATAATCCTTTTCCAAAGCATGGAGGAACAAATGTTGTCAACATTGTTGCTGGTTGTCCAAGGGACTTCTGGATCTTTGATATCAACCTGGTTAGAGGAGATTTAGTAAAGATGCACGTTGAACTCTATGAGTTTAGTTACTATATGCATGACCATGCTGGTTGTGGTATATGCAGTACTTATGTACAAGGGTGTGATAAGATAAAGACTAATTTATAAGAAATAATGGATGAAGGCCTCATTCATATAATTAGGCTAGGGCAGAATACGAGGCAGAAGTGAACATGGTCTTTGGATGTCCTGGAGAGTTCAGGATCTTTGATGTGAACCATATGAATGATGATTTGGTGCAATTGAATGCTACCTTATGCTATATGGATGGTCAAGTAGAACACCATTATGGATCTTGCCGGGTTTGCTGCATAGATTCTCGAGGTTGTTCCGTTGTGAAAAGGGGTATTCAGTTGTTATTGGATAATGGTACTATCATGGTTTCAGGCCATAGAGATGATTACAATGTGATTAATGTGATTGAAGATTGCTTGGCTGAGACTGAGTTGGATGATGAATACGCTTCTGCGGATGGATTCTTTTCCTCAGATGAAGATATGATCTTTAGTAATTATTCTATGATGACCAAATATTCTAAAGAAGGGGAGAACGCAATTGTGCCTTGTTTCAGTGATCCCGCCCCGTCGAGATTGAATATTGTAGCAAGCCAGTTGTTACTCCAGTAGTAATTTGCTTTCCAGGTCTTGTTCCTTATAAACCAGACAAAGCCGTATCGTACAAATACAATGCTACAATTCTAGAGGATGGTGTGGAAGTTCCCATCCAACCTTTGTCTAATGTCGAGAATATTGCTGAGGCCAGTAGAGTGAACCGTAGTGGTCGTGTTTTTGCACCAGTTATTCGAGGAAATGTCAATGCTGATAAGAAGGTTGTTGAAAGTGTTGAACCTAAGAGAGCAGTGGGGGAATCCAGCAGTGCTACTCTGGAAAAAGATGTGGATGATATATTGAAGATTATTAAGATGAGAGACTACATGATTGTAGATCAATTGTTGCAGACACCATCAAAGATATCTATTCTGGCCTTGCTGATGAATTCTTCTGCCTATAGAGAATCTTTAATGAGAGTTTTGGATCAAGACTTCATGGAAAGTGATATGTCGTTCGACCAACTCAGCAGTGTGGTAGGGAATATTACTTCCTGTAATAACCTAAGCTTCCATGATGATGAATTGCCTGACGAAGGAAGGAATAATAATCTAGCCCTCCATATATCCATGAACTGTAAGAATGATTCATTGTCAAATGTGCTGATTGATGATGGGTCTGCCTTAAATGTCATACCGAGGAGCACACTTATGAAGCTGAAGTACCAAGGAGCTCCCATGCGCCCAAGTGGCATAATTGTAAAAGATTTCGATGGATCAAGGAAGTTTGTTATTGGGGAAGTAGATCTGCCTATTCACATAGGCCCGCACTTGTTTCAGATTATGTTCCAAGTTATGGATATTGTGCCTGCTTATAGTTGTTTACAAAGACGACCATGGATACACGAGGCAAGGGCTATCACTTTAACTTTGCACCAGAAGTTAAAGTTTGTGCATGAAGGAAAAGTGGTCATCATAATGGGAAACAAGCATTGTTAATATCTCATTTATCCCTTTTCAGTGTTGTGGAAGCGGATGAAGCTGTTGTTGGAACTCAGTTCTAAACTTTATCCATTGATAATGTAAGGGAGAATGAGAATTATATGGCTTCATTCAAAGATGCTCAGTAGGTTGTGCCTAATGGCCCTAGTAAAGTATGGGGAAAAATTGTTGATCCGTCGGTGGGCAAGAATAAGCCTAGTTTGAGATTTTCTGTGAAGAATGATAAAGGTGAGAACATGAAGCCAAAGACTGATTTAGGCAAGTATCAAGATATTTTCCACAGTGGAGGTTACCTTCATCCAACTGTTTCTAGGATAAATGCTATTGTGGAGGATGAAGAAGAGCAGGAAATGCCGAACTATATGACACATGGAGTCAGGGTCCAAAACTGGGTGATTATTGATGTTGCCTCTGGCATCGATGTCTCAAAGTAATTTGTTTTTGTTAATCTTTGCAAAAGGCTTTCACTCTGCCCAGGGTGAAAGTTGATATTGTATGGGCTTATCCGTTTGCTTTGATCATTAAAATCATTAATAAAAATTGTCTTTGATTCCCAAATTGTGTCTTTATTTTCTATTTTTTCTTAGAAAATGGTAATCAGAAAAAACCCTTTTTAGAATAAATAATAATCGTAAATAAATATGCATAGTCACTTGATATATGTGTCAGTTTCTAAAAGCAATCATAAATCATATATGCATATTAATTAAAAAACTTGGTGAATACAATGACCCTACACCCTCTCCCAACTTGGAATATTCTGTGTATGTGGCCGAATAAGAAGAATATGATGAAATTCCAAAAGAGGTTTCAAGGTTTCTTGAGCGCGAGGAAAATTCCATTCAGCCGTATAAAGATCCGTTGGAGACAATCAATTTGGGTTCAGAGGAAGATCCGGAGGAAGTCAAGATTGGAGAATTGATGCATCCCGACATAAAGAGAAAGTTGATTAAATTATTGAAAGAGTATGTGGGTGTCTTTGCTTGGTCATACCAAGATATGCCGGGTTTATATACATATATTGTGGAGCATCATTTGCCGCTAAAGCCAGAGTGTCCACCAGTCAAGCAGAAATTGCGAAGAACTCACCTAGATATGGTAGTAAAAATTAAAGAAGAAGTCTTAAAGCAGATTAATGCCGGTTTTCTTGTGACATCAGTGTACCCTCAGTGGATTTCCAATATTGTCCCAGTACCAAAGAAAGACGGAAAAGTCCACATGTGCGTAGATTACAGAGATCTAAATAAAGCTAGTGCAAAAGATGATTTTCCATTGCCACATATTGATATGTTGGTGGATAGTATAACAAAATTTAAAATATTCTCGTTCATGGACGGATTTTCCAGATATAATCAAATCAGAATGGCTCCTGAGGATATGGAAAAACAATGTTTATCATACCCTGGGGAACATTCTGTTACAGAGTGATGCCCTTTGGGGTGAAGAATGCTGGTGCAACGTACCAGAGGGATATGACAACCCTATTTCATGATCTGATGCATAAGGAAATTGAGGTTTATGTTGATGATATGATTTCCAAATCCCGTACTAAAGATGGAAATGCAGAATATTTGTTGAAACTGTTTCAGCATTTGAGGAAGTATCGTCTCCGCTTGAATCCAAATAAATGCACCTTCGGTGTCCGATCAGGGAAGTTATTAGGTTTCGTTGTCAGCCAAAAAGGAATTGAAGTTGATCCCGATAAAGTCAAAGAAATTCCAGAAATGCCTGCAACAAGGACAGAAAATCAAGTTAGAGGCTTCCTTGGACGTTTGAATTACATTTCCAGATTTATTTCCCATATGACTGTAACATGTGAACTGATCTTTAAGTTGTTAAAAAGGATCAAGTTTATGTGTGGACAGATGATTCCCAAAGGGCATCCAAAAGTATTAAAGAGTATCTGCTTGAACCCCCTATCTTGCTCTATCCCATTGAAGAAAGACCATTGATCATGTATCTGACAGTGTTAGATAATTCTATGGGCTGTATTTTGGGACAACAAGATAAAATAGGAAAGAAGGAATATTCCATTTATCATCTCAGCAAGAAGTGAGTCGCAGTATTCTATGTTGGAAAAACATGTTGTGCTCTGGCCTGGGTGGCAAAGCGGTTACGGTAATATATGTTGAATCATACTACTTGGTTGATTTCCAAAATGGATCCAATTAAGTATATCTTTGAAAAGCCTGCTCTTACTGGGAGAACTGTTCTTTTATATGTTGTTGTCTATAAAAAGAAGTGTGTTGGCGAATTATCTTGCTCACCAACCAGTTGATGACTATCAGTCTGTTAAATATGATTTTCTTGATGAGGATGTTATGTTTCTAAAAGTGAAAGATTGTGATGAACCATTGCCTAAGGAAGGTCCAGATCCTGAATCTCGTTGGGGCATGGTATTTGATGGAGTTGTGAATGCTTATGGGAAAGGAATTGGTGTTGTGATTATCACTCCTCATGGATCACACATTCCTTTTACGGCAAGGCTGACATTTGATTGTACCAATAACATGATAGAGTATGAGGCCTGTATCATGGGTCTCGAGGAGGCCATTGATCTCAGAATCAAAGTTCTAGATGTGTATGGCGATTCAGCTTTGGTAGTAAATCAGATTAAATGAGAATGGTATACTCGTCACCCTGGCTTGATCCCTTACAAAGACTATGCTAGAAGATTATTAGCCTTCTTTAATAAAGTTGAATTCCATCATATTCCCAGAGATGAAAATCAAATGGCGGATGCTTTGGCAACTCTGGCTTCTATGTATCAAGTGAATACTTGGAACAATGTGCCTCGTATTACAGTGTGACGTTTAGATAGACAGGCTCATGTATTTACAACATAGGAAATGTCAGATGAAAAACCTTGTTATTATAATATCAAGCATTTTCTCCAGACTCAAGAATACACGACCGATGCGTCAAATAAAGATAGAAAGACATTGAGAAGGATGGCTGGCAGCTTTTTCCTCAATGAAGATGTGTTATACAAAAGAAATTATGACATGGTCTTGTTCAGATGCATGGATAAAAACGAAGCAAACATGTTGATGCATGAAATCCATGAAGGTTCCTTTGGTACCCATGCCAATGGATATTCAATGGAAAAAAAGATGCTTAGGGAAGGTTGT
Source organism: Vicia faba (assembly GCA_948472305.1). Classification (NCBI taxonomy): domain Eukaryota; kingdom Viridiplantae; phylum Streptophyta; class Magnoliopsida; order Fabales; family Fabaceae; genus Vicia; species Vicia faba. Next base: position 18,699,966 of record OX451741.1, on the reverse strand, counting down.
TATTGGCTGACAATGGAATCTGACTGTTATAAATTTGTAAAGAAGTGCCTCAAATGCGAGATCTATGCAGACAAAATTCATGTATCTCCGATGCTTCTCAATGTTATCTCTTCCCCTTGGCCTTTCTCTATGTAGGGGTATTGATATGATTGGAATGATTGAGCCAAAGGCGTCGAATAGACATCGTTTCATTTTAGTGGCAATTGACTACTTCACCAAATGGGTAGAAGCAGCTTCATATGCTAATGTTACTAAGCAAGTAGTAGTATGCTTTATCAAGAAAAATCTCATATGTCGGTATGGTGTGCCAAGCAGGATTATCACTGACAACCGCTCCAATCTTAATAATAAAATGATGACCGAACTTTTTGAAGAATTCAAGATTGTCCACCATAATTCATCTCCCTATAGGCTAAAGATGAATGGGGCTGTTGAAGCTACTAATAAGAACATCAAGAAAATCATCCAGAAGATGGTTGTTACTTATAAAGATTGGCATGAGATGCTCCCTTTTACTTTGCATGGGTATCGAACATATATCCGCACTTCAGTAGGGGAAACCCCGTTCTCCCTTGTGTATGGTATGGAAGCAGTGCTCCCCATTGAGTTTAAGATTCCCTCTTTACGCGTGATAATGGAAACCAAGTTGTTAGAGGCTGAATGGGCCCAGAACAGGTTTGACCAGTTGAATTTGATTTAAGAGAAAAGAATGACGGCTTTATGTCATGGTAAGTTATATCAGAAAAGATTGAAGAAAGATTTTTATAAGAAGGTCAAACCTCGTGAATTCAAAGAAGGAGACCTTGTGCTCAGGAAGATCATGTCTTTTAAAGCTGATTCTAGGGGCAAGTGGACTCCAATTTTGAAGGCCCATACATTGTCAAGAAAGCCTTCTCTGGTGGAGCATTGATTCTTGAAACTATGGATGGCGAGAAGTTCCCACGCCATGTGAATGCTGATTTAGTTAAGAAATACTTTGCCTAAAGAAATAAAAGAACAACTTGCTAAGAAGAAAACCTGAAAGGGCGACTTAGGCAAAAAAGAGCGTCTCGGTAGGCTGAAAATCTGAAAGGGGAGTCTAGGCAAAAGTAAGAGATATAAACAGAATAAATTCTCCCGCTAGGTTGAAAACCCGCAAGGTAAATCTACGCAAAAGGTAGGGATTTCTTGGCAAGTAACTACATCAGACATGACTTGATCAATGAAGCAATAATCTTCTTGGATCCTCACCACTCTTCACCCGAAGTCGTTGCTCAGGAATTCAAAGTTGTTAGGGAGAATAGTGGTCATTGTATTTCAATGTATCTTTTCCAATATATATTACCATTTTCCAAAATTTGTAATCATCTATGGAGTCTCTCCATTCACAGACTACCATCCTATTAATAAAGCTTGAGCTTTTATCCTATTCTATGCAATTCTTATTTTATTCTGCTTACAAAGACTCCGTTTATTATTGATAGTAATTTTCAAAGAAAACAGATTAAATAACAAATTTGTTTTTTTAGAAGAATTTACAAATTACTTCTTGCTTTAGATTTTGTGACTCAAGGAGAACAAAAACAGTGACTCCAAGGATGGACGAACTCTGAAATTTTGAAGTATGAATTCCCTAGGAAGGCCCCCAGGTCACTTTTGCTGGTATGAGTATGATCTTCTTGTGCTTCTCAGATAATTTAAGATGATACCAATTGATGTATGGTGAAGTGTTGGGTTTGTGATCCTGTTTTCCCTAGTCAGGTCTTGGTTAGTTTTAATTTTGGGTTTGCATGGTATGAAGTATCTATCCCAGATTTCCCAGTAAGGTCTTCACTCACATGACGAAAGTCTCTTCCCTTTTGTATGCTGATATGGAATCATTTTCAAATATCGCCTTTTGCAGTGTTAGCATTATGGTAGTAATTTGTTTCCCAGGCAACCAGACATGGGAAATATCTTCTCTAAGAAGTGTTGAAACAATTGTCAGCTTTTTGGGTTGTCTCCCGCCAAGTGTTGGGTTTGATTTAAAATACCCATAATTCTGATTTCTTGCTGTATTGTTTGACTTCTTAAATCTCCAAGAAAAGTCGAGATAATGGGTCTCTCTGAAAATTTCTACCCCCACGAGGTTTCAGAATTTCTCCCCAGAGAAGTTGGTGTAATCATCACTCTCAGTGTTGAAGAATGTATCTTGGGTTCCCCTCGACGATGTAGTGTTTCCATCCCCAATGAAGTCAGTATGAAATCTTCAGTTGATATCTCGATGATGTGGTTTTCATCTACCCTATTGAAATCAGTATTGCAATCCCCAGTATAAGTACATACGTTGAAGCATTTGTTTTCCCCATTAAAGACTGTGTGATGTTCCCCAGTGAAGCCTGGAGGAGAATTTTATATCCCTGTATTTGTACTGATTTATTGTTATGATTTGATTATTTTCGGATTATGTTCCTTCCCAGTGAAATTAAGCCGCGAAATAGGAATCTTTTTCCTCAGTTGGTGCTTACTTTTTTATGAAATTTTCATCTTGGATGTGATTTAGCCGAGTATTGACTTTACCCAAGTTGGTTTTGTCTGGTTATCCCAAGTGTTGTGTGTCTGTTTTGTCATCATATACATGATAACATTCATACATTCATACATACATCATGCATAGATGAATTCAACAAATCATTGCTCATCTGCATTCATTAATATTTTATTGGCTTATTACCCTATTTTACAGATTTATGTTACCCTCTCTCCACTAGAGTGTCAACCTTAAGCAGAAAGTGTATATCCTTTCAATTTCCCCCACTGAGTTATCCATCGTGGAAGATTTTTGCTTTAGCCTTCTTTTCAGCTATTTGTCCGGATAGAAAGTGATTCCATATTGAGTTTATTTCTCATGAGGTGTTATTTTAGTTGATTGATTCATTCCGGTTTATTTCTGGATTGAATATATGGCCCCCAACAATATCTTGATTTTGATTTCTACAAGCTTCGAGCCCTGGTTTGAGAATGTACATTTGTTTTGCCACGAGAAGACTTTATCTCCTCAGTAGGAATATATTGACATTTCCCCAGGAAGTACTATTTCTTTCCCCAAGAAATCATTATTGCAATTCCTTTTCGTAACAGTAAGTGGCATGTCTCTTTATTTGAGCAAATTGTACTTCCCTAGTAAGTCTATCAGTTCCCATAGAAGATTCAGATTTGTTACTCCAATGAATGGTATCCTTGTCATTATGGAAGGTAGTTCGCTTCTGAGATTTGTTACTCCAATGAAGGGTAGCCTTGTCATTATGGAAGATAGTTCGTTGCTGATATCTGTTACTCCAATGAATGGTAGCCTTGTTATTATGGAAGGTAGTTTGTTGTTGAGATTTGTTACTCCAATGAATGGTAGCCTTGTCATTATGGAAGGTAGTTCATTGTTGAGATTTGTTACTCCAATGAATGGTAGCCTTGTCATTATGGAAGGTAGTTCGTTGCTGAGATTTGTTACTCCAATGAATGGTAGCCTTGTCATTATGGAATCTAGTTCGTTGTTGAGATTTGTTACTCCAATTAATTGTAGCCTTGTCATTATGGAAGGTAGTTAGTTGTTGAGAATAGTTACTCCAATGAATGGTAGCCTTGTCATTATGGAAGGTAGTTCGTTGTTGAGATCTTTTTCCGATGGATGGTAGTCTCGTCATTATGGGAGATAGTCTGTCACGTGGTATCCCCAAAGAGTTTCGTGTTCGCCCGACCTTCTCTCTTCTCCGAAAAATTCATCTTCGCCTGATGTATTTCTTTCTAAGGTCCACCTTCGGCCGATGTCCTTTTTTTGTTGGTCGAGATTTGTCTTTGCCCGATGTTCTCTATTCTATGAAAAATCCACCTTCGCCTGGTGTATTTTCGTCTTAGGTCCACCTTCACCCGGTGTCCCTTTTTTGTTGGTTGAGGTTCGTCTTTTCCCAACGTTCTCTCTTCTCCGGAAAATTCACCTTTTCCCGGTGTATTTCCGTCTTAGGTCTACCTTCACCCGATGTCTCTTTTTTTGTTGGTTGAGATTCGTCTTTTCCCGACGTTCTATCTTCTCCAGAAAGTTCACCTTCGCCCGGTGTATTTCTGTCTTAGGTCCACCTTCACACGGTGTCCCTTTTTTATTGGTTGAGGTTCGTCTTCGCTCGACATTCTCTCTTCTCCAGAAAATTCACCTTCTCCTGATGTATTTCCATCTTAGGTCCTGTTGTACCCTGATTTTCGCCCCTAAGATTCCTCTATCAAATCATATCAACTCAATCACAACAAGATCACACTAGGGTTTGGTTCTTCTCCTTATCTTTAGCTTTGATCATGGGGAGTCACCAAGCACCTTGACTTGTACTTTGTGATCATCTATGTTTTGTATTGATTAACTTTTAACTAATAAATATAATGAATGTTTTCCCTAATTTATGATATTATAGGTGAAAGCACAACACATTCCACCAAGTTGATCTATAGGTTCATAAGTTTATTCTCATGCCTTATTAAACAAAGCTTAATTGAAATTCAAGCTTCATCATTGATGATGTTTTGAAGTAATATCATGACAAAGTCTATTATGATCCATCATGCCTCAGGTTGTCAAAAATAGTCCAAAGATGTAAGGGTTGATTGGAGAAGTTTGACCTAATTGAACAAGTCTTTGATTTCTTTATCACAAGTGCATATCTCCCTCAATTCTCAATATTTGGAAGTGGTTATGGTTGCCATGTGTTTTACCCCAAAATTTTCCCTCCTATTTTACTCAAAACATGTTCCTAGAGGTCCTCAATTGCTCAAGGTTAACCAAGAATTGACCAGACAAATTCTACTCCTAAGCAATGAACCTCTAGCTAGGTTTTCAATTTTCACCAAGATGTGTGAGCTCCAAAGGTCCCAAATATTTTCCATGGTCCTATTATGCCTTCAAGATTATCCATGACAAGTTTCATGCCTTGCACTATAAGTTTGCTCAGTCAATTGCTCAAATGGTTGAGAATCAACTATACTAGGTTAAAAGTCAACTGTGGCCTATATACATTCAAACTTCAAGGTTTTTGGTCAACCTCAACATTTTGAAGTAATTTCCATCATTTGATCAAGGGTTGATCATGATTCCTCAAGAAATTCTCCTAATTCATCAAAAGTCAAGAATTGCTAATTAGGGTTTCCATAGGAAAAGTCAACAAACTTTGACCACGCATAACTTTCACCTACTTCATCCATTTTTCCCCAACCAAAGCTCATTTTTAAGAGAATCCAATTACCTTATCTTCATCCCTCAAGTCCAATAAATTCACCATTTGAAAGATACAAGCTCAAACATTACAGGTCATTTTCAAAAAGTCAACAAAAGCCACTTTTTTCCAATACCTTTTACATCAAGATAACATCTCCAAATGCAAAATTGATCAAAAGAGGGATTTAAGTAGACATCTTGGACTTTCCAAAAAGTCAAATATCATCATAATGAGATAAAAATTGAGCAAGTTACGGCTTGTGCAAGTTGGGTAATTTTCAAGAAAACGCATGTAGTCAACTTTGGGAAAAAATCATTTTTCAAGCTAATGAGCCTAATTTTTAGGGCCTAAACATGTTCATGATATGTCTAAGGACCCCTACAATTTTTTTTCATAGTATTGATCTTATTTGCATTTTATATTAATTTTATTTAACTAAAAATCAAAATTAATTCAAATTATATGGGCCATTATTGATTGGATTTGGTTTGATGCATGGAGGGGCCCTATATTTCGTGTACAACAAGGCCATCATGTCCAAATTCATTCAAATTTCAAAAAAGGACAAGATTCTATGTTTTTGGACAAAGTTATAAATTTTTATTCATGGCTTTCAAACACATAATCAAGGCTGTTTAATCCTATGATATCTTGTCTCCTCACGCCTTTCTATATAAACAAGACATTAGCAAGCATTTTAGGATGCACATACAGCCTGAAAAGAGCACACCAAATTGCAAGATTTTTTCAAAATTGTGAAATTCAAAAGTACAGTTCCAGCCTTCCTCAATCCAAACAAAGGATCCCAATACACTCTTGGAGGTCCCTTGAAGTATTTACCATTATTACCAAGCCTTGAAGCATCAAAAAACATCGCAACCAGCCTTCACGATTCCATGTGCCATGCTGCCTGGGGTCCACCATACTCCATCAAACCCTTTCCATCAGATGTACATCTGATCAAGATGGACGCATCTAATATGCAAGATCACCATGCACCCTCAAGGTCTCATCTCATCAGATTATAAAGCAACATGGGCTTCACAATCTGGGCCCAGTGCAAATTCAAATCAGCACCCCCTTATCTCTTTTACATACTTAGGCTCATTTATCATTCTTTTTGTATTGTTTTAATTTCTCTTTTTTATTATTTTGTTTTTCTTTATTTATTTAATTACACAAATAATCAAAATCACAAAAATATTAGTTTTAGGTTTTTTTATTATTAAACTAATTTTGTAAGTAAATTAATAAATAATTTAAACTATTTTGTTAATTTAAAATAAATTAGAATTTAGGATTTAATTTAATTTTAATTATTTTCTTTTCATAATAAAAAACTAAAAAAAAAAGCCTAGACTATTTTTCTTAACTTAATATTATTCTCTAAACAAACTTTATAATAATTAATTTAGTTATTTTTAAACCAAAAAGACAACAAAAAGATTTTTCTTATTTCATTTAGATTTTCTTTTAGGTTTTAGGCGAACTTTCAACCTTTCGCGCATGATTTTTCGCATTTTTATATATTTGTATCTACATCCTGGAATGTAATAATTAATTGGATTTTACCTGCTTTCTTTATTTTTCTGCACTCCCAAGTTTTGTAGAGTGTAAATCCCCATCCCCAAAGCAATGTAATAATCTAGGTTTTTACTTTCCTCACATTACTTTTCTGTACATATTTACTGCTAGTAACTAGGATTGCGTGACAAGACTAATAACAAATAGATTAGAAAACTTAACACAAGACAAAATAACTGAACGTAACACACTTGCACATATTCACCTCTAGGGTACCCCACTTCGGTTGCCTTCGGAAAACGGTCACAATTCTCGAAACATGAAAAGTTTTAGTGGTTGTCCTCTAGTTTGAAAGATCACAAGTCCCTCGATGACCCTTTCGATGTTGCCTCAGTTTAAAGTGATCTTAGGACTTTAGTACAGTTACTAAAATTTCTTTCCAAGTTGCCTTCGTGACCGTATTGTCCCTTCGATTGTCTCTCAAACATCCAACGACAAGGCTACCTACTTACTAATAGTAGGATAGTAATGTTTAAAGGAAAAGAGGAAAAGAATGGCATTTTTCGATTACAAAAGTAGATAGCTGTTATAATCTTGCTCAAAACAACCTTTTGCACCTACACAAAAACATTTTAAAACAACTTTCAAAAACATTTGCTTTGTCAATACTCTTGAGGACTGATACAAGAGTTATCATAAAGCGAATAGCCTCACTAAGGCATTTTTAAAACAATTTTCAAAATACACAAAGCACAGGAAATTTTTGAAATGAGCAAACCTCTAAGAGCACGTAGATAACTACGGATGGAAAGGGTGCTAACACCTTCCCTTTCCCTAATCTACCCCCTTACTCAGAATAATCTCGAAAAGGTCTTTTTCTGTTCTTTTCACCCTTTCCTTAATTTAGATAAAAGAAAAGTCGGTGGCGACTCTTGCTTACCGCAACATTTGCAAACACAAAATGCAAAACCAGTATTAAATCGTCGGTTCTGCCACCGTATCACAGAACTGGCGACTATGCTGGGGAATTTTAAAAAAAGTGGGGTTTACCTTAGAGTTCGTTCATTATTAAATTGCTTTTTTGTGCTTTGTATGCTTTATCCTTGAAGGGTTTTTTGGGTTGTTACTATAGATTCTTTGGTTGGTACCGGTATCCCTTGTGTTGAATCGAGGAGAATACGGGGCTGCCGCGTGGTGTCGTGAAGAACTAACGGACCTTAGAACCTTAGTTGAACAAACTTGGCCATTAGAAAGTAGTGATATATCCTACTTAGGTTTAAAGTTGGGTATTGGTTGATACTCGATGCTACACTCATTGAGATCAGACTTTCGAGATGTTTCGGCCGCAAGAAAATATTGCTTAGCTGAAATAACGCTTGATAAAGAAAGATCAGTCATATTGAGACTCCTTAGAACCCGGTTACTTTTCTAAGACAGGTTGAACCAACTAAACTTCAAGAGGGTGCTTACCTACAAACCCCATGCAAGCCTGAACCTAAGCATGCTTGTGTGACTTGGTTTCCTTCATTATCTAACAACTTGAACTCATTGCAGGGCTTTTTGCAGGACCTTGTTTGTATACATTATCTAATAAACTGGTTTTCTTGCAAGACATACTTGTCTTCATTGCCCTAAATTTTGATGCATATCATACACATCATAATATCATACCGTAGCATTTCCTTAACCATTTCAAGGATCTCAAGGGCATGTGGTGCAGGTTATGATGAACCAAACATCTAGCAAGGGGCAAGGGGATTTATTTTCCTTTAGCCAATGTCGTCAAAAGATTAAAACACGACAACTTGAGGCAGTGACAATGACCCACTCGACATAGTGAGCTTGATTCTTGTAGAAGGACCTTCAGTGATACGAAAGTTCTTCAATCAAAGCTGCAAAATTCAACTCCTAACATTTTCTTGTGTTTACCCCACGGGATCCTTGAAAACATTTACACATCATGCATGTCATTACATAACAGGTCTTCTAGTACAGATCTCTCATGTTCGTGCTGTTTATTTCAACAAGGAAAATGGATTTCAAACAGAACAACATAGATCTCCAAACTCAAGAGTCTCAGTTCATGGAAATGTTCCTCAACCTATCCAAGGGGCAGGAAGAATTGAAAACACTCCTCAACGGGAACTTGACAAAGAAACATCCTGACAACCACAAGGATGACCAGCTGGAACAACTGCAAGCTGAAATGGAAGGGATGAGAATCCAGATGATCAGTCAAATGGCTCTTATCTAAAACTTAGCTCGGGGACAAGAAAAGCTGAGAGCCCTAGTCAACAAGTTTCAACAATATGGATGCAATCATATGGAGCAATCAACGAGAATTGGGGATCGAGTCTTTAATCAGCCTCAAGAGGATTTGGTTGAAAAAACACCTTTCAAGACGGGTGCTATGCCAAGGTCTAACAACGACCTCGCCAACCATAACAGGGTAATCAACAAAGGCAAGACAAGCCCAGGAGGCAGTTTACCAAAATCAACATACCATTGTCTCAGGCATTGCAACATATGTTGAGGATGAAATTGGTTACATTGATAAGACCTCACCCAAACCCCAAAACTTCTCCCCCTAACTACAATTCTGATGCAATATGTGCCTACCATTTCAATAGTCCTGGACATGATACGAATGGCTGTTTGGCTTTGAAAAATAAGATTCAGGACTTAATCAACGGAGGAGTGCTGGAGTTCACACAAGATGGCCGGACTGAATTCTTCTGCCATCCCTCAAAGGCACACCATCAGAAGTGACAAATTCAAACAAAGAGGCTTTTTGTTCATCTGAATTCTTAATTTGTAATTTTCTTTTGATTGTTTAAACATTTGTTTCATTTCGAACTTTGTTACTTTATCAATACATAGCATATGTCTGTTTTGAATTAATTCATTCATATTCACTTATATTTAAACTACTTTCCTTTTTGTGATATTTAACTCTCGATCAAAAGCTCTAAGCCTTTAGAGGGAGGATGACAAAAATGATACCATAATCTCTACAATATGCTTTTTAACAAACACCGCTAACGATGTACAGGCATTGTTTCAAATCCTAAACAATGGAGGTATAAGGAAGATAATCCATAGTCAACCCCTTTTGAGCCAAAGAAGTAGGAGTTTTCCTTTTCACACAAATTAAAACCCTTAATCATAACCTGGGGCAGGGTAGCTTTCTCAGTTAATTTAGAGGTGCATTCAGTCGCAAGCTCATCATTCATACACGACAAATAGTGTAGAAGATACCTTCTAAAAGATGGTGATGGTTTAACATAATCATCAAAGCAGGCAGTCATTATTTTTCAAAAGAAAATCCCGCTAAGTCAAAACCTATGAAGGAGACTTGAGAAAAAAATCTGGGGCATCCCGCTGACTATAATCACAAAAGAAATAGTTCAGGAAAAATCAGGGATAATAAAAATGAAAAAAGACGTCGCTACAAATCCTCAACAAAAATAAATGGTTATAAAAATGACTGTCTTCTCAAACAAACGTTCAATTTCCGAATCATCACCAAGTATTAGAGCAATGATTCCAGAACTCAACTTAGATTCAAAATGCATAATTAAATGAGTTTAAGGCTGAAGAACATCACGAAGAACGGGTGAATACAAATAAATTTTGAGCCTTTATCCTTTGTTCCTTAAACCATGAACCAGGCCACGCTACAACCCTTAAAAGTCCTAGCTAACGCATGGGTTAGTTCGGAAGCATACTGTTACAAAAGGTATCCTGACTCCTGTAGGACTTGCTACAAATCATGAGTTGAAATCACACTCTTAAAAATTTGTTTGTTTTTATAAAAATGAATTTTCAAACTTCAAAATAGACATAAGCTTTACATTCTTTAAATGACATTGTTTGCATACAGCTAATTGTTCAAACAACAGAGAAATTCACACAACTAATATTCAGTGAACGAAGATCCTCTCAATGGATAAAATCACCTCAGACGGAAAAAACATTCCCAATAACAAGCCTTTCATAATCAAGGGGCATGACATGGTGTCTAATTAATCTGGGGCAGTCAAGCCAATATGCAAAGAATCTCTCCAAAAGTGCTAAATAGCCAGGGGCAGGTCTCCATCTGAATCACTCGGGGCCTGTTACATTGATCGGGGATTCCAGCAAAAATCGCTGTGAAATTTGAACCTTTGGTACCACCAAATTGCTTGTCTGTGCCAGTAGTATCAGATGGGGTCAGTATCATGTATTCGAATCCTTCCATGATAGTTCTTAGAAAAGATACCTAGGAAATTCAATACTATCAGAAACTTGATCAAACATCAAGTGCACCAGACTAACCCCAGAGGCAAACAGGCTCCCACATATGAAAGGGAACATGCGATCACATAAACATTTTTTGACATTTCCACAACACTTGCTATCATAGACGGTGACAACTCTCCACATCCTATGAACGCAGACATAGTCAAAACATAATACGCATGAAAAAGACCCGCTAGGTTGACAGGCTTAGGAAAAATTAAGGGCATCCCAACGAACAAAAAGGGTTCGGGAAAAAATTAGGGATATATAAATAAAACTGTACACCCGACAAGTCGATAACTTGAAAAGGCGGCTTGGGCAAAAAGGGGTATCCCGGTGGACTGAAAACCCGAAAGGGCGGTGTAGCGGTAGAAATGTTTAAGACTAAGCCATGGGATTGACTAGAATTGTACAAATCAAAATAAAAATCACCACCGTGCTTTATTGTTTCCAAAGGAATGGGAAAAGAGCGAATAACCCAAAAGAGGGGGAAAGATTCAAGGTAAGGGGGTTAGTTATGCAAATGGAAGGTATTAGCACCCTAAACATCTACGGTACTCCGCAGGAACCTCTTATTAAAATATGTATATTTTGGATATGAAATGTTGTGTAAAAAATGGATGGTGGAGGTGAGAAAAGAAATATATTTTTATGGTTTTTGTACCCGCCATGGTTGCGAACCTTTAGTGCCTACGTACCACCTTTTCGTGTAATAGGGGGTCAGGGTACACATAGTTCCTCTTTAAAATTTTTAAAATGTAAGTGTGTTGGTTAATTTTATGAGATAAGATATCATCGTCATTGTCCGTGTATAAAACATACTTACTACCCACAATCATGATAAAGGAGAATTTGCATCATCTCAAAGTGGAGAATATGGCTTGGATTTTAAAATCAACAATGCCTCAATCGACACCCAAGTGGGAAATATCTCTCTTCACTACATGTTTTAGAAGTATAGTTGTTTGCATCACTCCAAGGATTGACAAGAGTCTAATCTTTTGAGAAAGGTTTTAAAATAAGAAAGCCAAAGTGGCAAAAATGATTTGAAATGAGATTGATTGACTTTTAGTCTTCTCATAAAAAATGATGTCAAATATTATTAAGTTGATTAAAGTTTATTCATGAAATTGTTTTTTTGAAAATGCATGGACCTAAGTCCATGTTTATTATGAAAGTGGTTCAAGTTTCAAAACAAGAGGAGTTTTCAAAAGGAGGAAGAAGATTTTTGAAATTAAAGAAGATGGGAGGAGAAGAAGAGACTATCCTAAAGCCTAAGGTAAAAGCCAGGGATAGGAACCATATAACCAACAAGAAGCCAACATTTGACATTATGAGTCAAGATAGAATTACCATTCTTTGGATTGAAACCAAGCAAGCAAAGATACTAGACCTCTTGAAAGAACCAAACTTCAAGTGTATTAAGTCTTCACAAAAATTGGGCAGAGTAACAGCTGTATACGAGTGAATTCCATATTACAAACAAAGAGTGTAATCACCATAACCTGCACACAAATCAAACAAACAACCCAATGTCTTGAGGTAAACTTCAAGAGCTCTAGACAAAATAATCAGATAAGGTCACAAGGTCTCCAATCATAGGCCAAGGTTTCTAATCCTAAGTCCAATAAGTCCAATGCTCAATAATGCCAAGGATAGTAACCAAATAGTCCAAGTATCATTAAGGATTTCATGGTTCATGTTGATTATTAAGTATCTTAAGAAAAGAAAAGAAAAGCTCAAGTGAGAAAAATAAAAATGACAAGAAAGTATATGCTCAAATGAGCAAAGATGAAAATGACATGAAATGTAAATGATAAAAGTAAATAGTGCATTAAAATAAAAGGGGCATATAATAAAAATACAAGATAAAGTCAATTATTAGTGATTAGTGGTTAGTTGGATGATTATCTTGAAACTTGCATTTGGAACTCATTAGAGGATTGGTAGAACCAAAGCCTCCACACAACAAGTTGCATTTTCTTTTTGTCAAGTATATCATCCATTTGGAATACTCATAAGTACCATTTAATGATCAACGATGTTTAAGTGATCCGCGTTGACCAAAAGTGTTGTAGATCCATTAGAGGATTGGTAGAACCAAAGCCTCCACACAATGAATCTCAAGGTTATTGGATCAAAGAGACCAAATTAACATACTTGGGCTTGTAAACATAAGTTTGGGCCATGAATGATCATTTATTCAAATCGGGATAAAATTTAGCGCCATGTTAAGCAATCTTAAGTGGACTTATATAGAAGTCGCACCTATTTTGAGGCCGACCAATAGAAATCTATGCACCATTTGTTTTGAGACATGATATAGAGATCATGCTCCAATGACACCTAGTGCAATAAGAAAGGGATGAGATGAAGAGGGGCGGGAGAGAATATACAATCCACTTTTGAATTAAATTTAATCAAACTATTATTAAAATCATTCATCCATTTTTGTGGAGTTAGACTCAACACCATGGATCCAATGATGTAAATAAAGTTCATGATCAAAAATTTAACCCAAGATCATCCAGAAAATAGTCACAAAATAATATTGCATTTTAATATATACAAAAAAAAAGGTTTTAAAATAGAAATAAAAGAGAAAAATATCAACTATGTTCAAATTAATCAAGAAATTAAAAGTAAGATCATAGAAAAATCAGAAAAGGACTCAAATGATTTTATAAATTTTTTGGTAATTTTTTAAAGTCAGAAACTATTTTTAAAATTAAAAGAAATGAGTAAAATAAACAAAAAATGATAAAAAAATAACAAATTCAAAAACAAAAATAGAATAAGGTCACTAATATTTGTCATAATATCATTGGATTGTTCCCTAATTTTTTCAGAATTTAAAAATGCATAAAAGTATTTTTAAACATTTAAAACAATTCAAATAAAGTGAAAATTTATAAAAAATACCAAAACATAAAATTAAATTGTGAAAAAATAAAAATCAGAAAGAGAATAATCAAAAATATTTTTCATAATTTTTTCAGATTTTTTGGACTAAAAATGAATTTTCTATGATTTTTTGAAGTTTAAAACAATTAAATATAAAATTCAGAAAAGAAAATAAAAACCAAAAAAATATGGGCCATCTGATCAATGTCAAAATGCATTAGTAAACAGATCAACTGGACCTGGCGCGTTGTGCATGTTATGGACTTTAGTGAATAATGCATGGGATCATTAATTAAATCAGATTTTTGAAAAAACACAAATGACGCGCCTTCATTGGTTGGAAGATGACACATTGGTCATCTTCAACCTCCAGCCAGTCCCAAAACCAGGTTGCTCAATCTGTAAAAATTAGAGCACAAGACCTATGCCATTCGCTTCGTCTCTTCAAGACGAAGACAACCACACATTCGCGACAAATTTATATAAACTGTAGCTCAAGCAATTTGGAAGGAAAGTTTTGAAAAGGGATTTGAAATTTCATGGTCAAAACGTCTTTCCAGTAAAAAGAAAGTGTTGCAACTAGAACCAGGGCAATGAGAGCATCACAGTGATATCAAAGTTTTGAAGAATTGATGAAAGAATCTATCTATTGAAGTTGAGTTGCATAGCTCTGAAACTGGACTTCTATGGAGCAATATAGGGCACGATTCTTGAATGTAATTATATGGTTAGCTTCAGGGAAGATCAAGGAAGGTGAATTGATGGAAAAATTGGATTGAAAAAGGCTTGAGAATAGATTTCAAAGTTGCTAAATTTTGAGTTATGGAACAAGTTTGGCAGGGTGATTCTGGCTATCCAAACTTGAGGAAATGAATGGGGAATGACCCTCTATTTATAGGGAATCAAATGGAATGTCCAAGCGTGTGAAATGATGAAGTTTGGAGGGAAATCGTGTGAAGTTGCAAACAAGAAAAGTGTGACTTCTAATTTGATCAAAACTCATCCAAAATGCGCATTTTATTGTGCTAATCAATTCTGGAACTTCACTAAACATGTTTAGAGGCAAAAACACGTGCAAAACTTGTGATTAGAAGCCAAAACAAAGATTTCAAAATCTAACTTGTGATGAAACATCAGTTCCAAGTTACCAACTTCAAAATCATGGCATTCTCAGCTCAAGGAGTCTTAGGGCATGATTCTTGATGCTTTAGAAAGACGAGGTTACAAGATTTGCAATGGAAAAAGAATGGAATCAAATGGATGCTTGAGCTGAAAGTTGTGTTGAGTCAAAGTTGAAGAAAAAGGGTTGACTTTCCATACTTAGAAATATTTCAAATTTTTCTTTAAAAGTGACCTATAATATCTTGCATCCAAACTTCGCCCTCCACTTGGATTTTTCTCTTTACCAAAAAAGATGTCATGAAATAGACCTCTTGAATGACATTTTGAAACTAGAACCATTTAAAATCTCCAAAAATTGAGAGTTATGAATTGTTGAAGTTGGCAAAAAAATCACGCAATGACCTATAATATTTTGTATCCTTAAGGTAACTTACATCCATTTTATCACTTTGCACATAAAATAAGGCATAAATTCCATATCCTCAAGATCATTCTGGAAAAAGAATGGGCTCAAGGTGATAAAAATTGACCAAGTTATGATCATTTGAAGTCACACATGGAAAATTGGGGATTCATCTAGAGGACTTGTAATCTTTCTTCTTCATCAAGTTTCTTCCACATGAAAACTCCTTGGAACTTTTGAAGTGATTTGTTGATAACCCTTTGAAGATAAGGATTTATTTGGAATCACTCCAAAATACCAAAACATGAGAAAGATATACTTCTTTAAAGTTCAAAACCCTAGCTCCTAGATCAAGAAAAATGCATTGAGGAATTTTGACAACTTTGAACAAACTTCTTGTACCAACACAAATTCTTTGTAAATATAATTTATTGAGGATGATAATGAGAAATCATAGAAACCAAAACCACTTCCATATATTTAGAATTGAGATAAATATTCATTTGTGACCAATAGGAACAAAGCCTTGTCCAAGCACGACAACTTCTCCAATCAATCCCTTGTGCTTTTGAACCAAATTTGATAATCTTGAAATGTGGTGAACCAAAATAACCTTGTCATGCCATTCCCTCCAAAACAAATCCAATGGTGAGGTTTGAACTTCTCAAGTTTTATTTACTAGGGCATGGAAATAAACTCATGAACCCATGGAGCAATTTGTTGGATCTTATTGCCTTTACCTACATGGGTAACAAGCAAGATAAACTAACATTTAATTTTATTAATTAAAATAAGAAATCAAGACAAAAATATTCATGATCATAAAAGAAAACAATTCAAGGTGCTTGGTGATTCCTCAAAGAGCAAAGCTAAATATAGGGAGGGGAACCAAGAATCCTAATGTGATCTTGTTGTGATGGAATCAACATGGTATGATGAAGGGATATTTGGGGCAAAAATTTGGGTACAACAGCCACCCTTATTTAAGTTTCTTCTATCCGGAGATACGAAGGTTAAAAATCTTCGTGTCGACGCGATCGAAGATACTTCAATATAAAACAAACCCTATTTTTGGCCCTAAGATGCCATGCAATGTTTATGAGCATGAATGCATATGAACATGACCAAAGAGACGGAAAACAAGAGAGGATGGTAAAATCAAGAGAGTAACCCAACCAGGAAAATAAATAACTGGTGGATCAAAAAGACCTAAATCAGATAGGATGGTAAAATGGTCAAAGGATACACCAACTTGCACTAAAGGCGAAGCTAACAACATTTACTGAAGGCAGAGAGAAAAATTCATCGGCGTTCACTGTCGATGACCTACCAACTTTCACTGAATGTAGGAAGGGAAAATATCAGAGCATCACTGTTCACTAATGATGAACTACCAACGTTCACTGAGGGTAGAAAAAAGATAAAAAACACCAACTTTCACTGAAGGTAGAAAGAGATATATCATAGCATCACCGTTCACTGACGATGAACTACCAACGATACTGAGGGTAGCAAAAAGATAAAAAACACCAACTTTCACTGATGGTGATCTACCAACTTTCACTAAAGGTAGAAAGATAATATATCATAGCACCGCCGTTCACTGACGATGAACTACCAACATTCACTGAGGGTAGCAAAAAGATAACAATCATCGACGTTCACTGCCGATGACCTACCAACTTTCACTGAAGGTAGGAAGAGAATATATCATAGCACTGTCATTCACTGACGATGAACTACCAACGTTAACTGAGGGTACCAAAAAGATAACAATCATCGATGTTCACTGCTGATGACCTACCAACTTTCACTGAAGGTAGGAAGAGAATATATCATAACATCGCCGTTCACTGACGATGAACTACCAACGTTCACTGAGGGTAGCAAAAAGATAACAAACACCAAATTTCACTGATGGGGATCTACCAACTTTCACTAAAGGTAGAAAGAGAATATATCATAGCACCGCCGTTCACTAACGATGAACTACCAACATTCACTGAGGGTAGCAAAAAGATAACAATCATCGACGTTCACTGCCAATGACCTACCAACTTTCACTGAAGGTAGACAGAAAATATATCATAGCACTGTCGTTCATTGACGATGAACTACCAACGTTCACTGAAGGTAGCAAAAAGATAACAAGTTTCCCCAAAATTTTGGCATTTCACCTAGAAAGGGTCTCGACTTCTTCTTTAACTGAGGCACTCTGCCTGTAAAGGATAATATATAAACCGTCTCAAATAAAAAGACTATCACCTACAAAGATTTCACGATGAACTGTCTCTGTAAATTTGAAAGTCTTGTCATCCATTGGCATAAACTGACGACGGACTGCAAACTATCCACTCATAGAGGAGATAGCAAAAAAAGTTACGTCGACTTTTACAGGGAAGCACAAGTTGCTCAAATAAAGATACCTGCTACTTGTTGTCATGGGGGATTGTAAAAAGAGACGACTTTCTGGGGAGAACAATATGGATTCCTGGGGAATGAAATATGACTTCCTGGAGAAATGCCACGATATTCCTGCTGAGGAAATAAAGTCTTCTTGTGCAAAATAAATGCACAAACCAAAACTCGAAGCTTTCTGAAATCCAAAGTAAATAATATTGTTGTGGAATCAAAGATTCAAACCAGAAATAAACTGGAATGAAACAGTAAACCAAAATACATCCTTTGAGAAATAAAATCAAGAGGAAAAACCAAATCCATCCAAACAAGGAGCTGTACAGGAAGGCTAAAGCAAAAATCTTCCACGAGGGATAAATCAGTGGGGAAATTGAAAGAATGTATGCTTTCTGCTTAAGACTAACACTCTATTGAAGAGAGGACAAAGTAACTCTGCAAAACAGTGTGATATGTCAACAAAAATATTAACAAATGTTAATGAACAATGATTTGCCAATGTTAGTTATGCATGATGTATGTATGAATGTATGAGTGTTATCATGCGTATACTGACAAAACAAATATACAACACTGGGAGTAACCGGGAAAAACCACCTCGGGCACAAACAACACTCGGCTAAATCTCTTCCAAGATGATCATTCCAAAAAAAGTAAATGCCAACTGAGGAAACAAAACCTACTGTCTGCTTTAGCTTACTGGGGAGAAACATAATCCGGAAGTAAACAAAACAAAGTGACAGAATAATACAGATACATGGATAGAACATCCTTCTCCAGACTTCACCGGGGAAACAAATGTTTTCAAAAGTAACACTTCTACTGGGGATTGAAAAACTAATCTCAAGTAAAGCAGATGGACACCAAATCATTAAAACGTTCATTGGGGAATTCAGGCCCACTTCATTGGGGAGGTTAACACCACATCCTCAAAGGGAAAACCACAATACGTTCTTCACTAGAGAAACCATGGACCTGCGTTCTTCAAGAGTGATTATAATACCAACTTCTCTGGAAAAAGAACTTCCATTAGACTGAATGAAAACTTCACTGGAGAAATCTCAGATTGAAACTTCACATCATGAAAACTCAGAAAAGAGGAGAAAAGAATCCAAACTTGACCGAGGATACCGGAGTCACGAAACCAATACGGCGAATCATCCTAAGTAAACCTTCCTGAGGGGAACAAAAACTTCTTAAAACAACTAGAGTTTGTCCATTCTTGGGATCACCATTTATTGTTTTTTTTTCACATCACAAATTCTAAAGTAAAAGCAAATTGTAAATTCTTTTTGAAAAATCGATTTTGTTATTTAATCTTTTTTCTTTGAAATTTATTATCAATAATAAATGGAGTCTTTGCAAGCTAAATAAAATAGGAAACACAAAGAATTAGGTAACATCAAAAACTTTATTAATAGAATGGTAGTATGCGAATGGCGAGACTCCATAGATGATTACGAAGTTCGTAAAATGGTAATATATAATGGAAAACATACATTGAGATATAATGACCACTATCCCCTCTAACAATTTCTGATATCCTGAGCAGCAGCTTCCGTTGAAGTATGATGAGGATTCGAGAAGATTGTTGCTTCAATGATCAGATCTTGCACGATGTAGTTACTTTCCAAGAAAGTCCCTAACTTTTTCCTAAGCTGCCCTTGCGAGTTTTCAACTTAGCGGGAAATTTATTTTGTTTATGTCTCTAACTTTTTCCTAGACTGCCCTTTCATGTTTTCGGCCTACCGAGACGCTCTTTTTTGCCTAAGCCGCCCTTTCGGGTTTTCAACTTAACGAGTTGTTCTTTTATTTCTTTAGGCGAAGTATTTCTTGACTGCATCAGCATTCGTGGGACGTGGGAACTCCTCGCCATCCATAGAGTCAAGAATTAATGCACCGCCAGAGCAGGCTTTCTTGACAACATATAGGCCTTCAAAATTGGGAGTCCACTTGCCCCTAGAATCAGTGTTGAAAGACATGATCTTCCTGAGCACGAGGTCTCCTTCTTTGAATTCATGAGGTTTGACCTTTTTATCAAAAGCTTTCTTCATTCTTTTCTGATATAAATGTTCATGACACAAAGTTGTCATCCTCTTCTCTTTGATCAAATTCAATTGGTCAAACCTATTTTGGACCCATTCAGCCTCTGTCAACTTGGTTTCTATTATCACACACAAAGATGGAATCTCAACCTCGACTAGGAGTACAGCTTCCATTCCATACACCAGGGAGAACGAGGTTGCTCCTGTTGAAGTGTGAACAAATGTTCGATATCCATGCAAAGCAAAAGGGAGCATTTCATGCCAATCCTTATAAGTAACGACCATTTTTTGGATAATCTTCTTCATATTATTATTAGCAGCTTCAACATCCCCATTCATCTTTGGCCTGTATGGAGAGGAATTATGATGAACAATCTTGAATACTTCACACAGTTCTGTCATCATTTTATTGTTCATATTCGAGCCATTGTCGGTGATAATTCTGCTCGGCACACCATACCGACATATAAGATTATTCTTGATGAAGCACATAACCACCTGCTTAGTGACATTAGCATGTGAAGCAGCCTCCACCCACTTGGTAAAGTAATAAATTGCTACCAATATGAAGAGGTATCCAATCGAAGCTTTAGGTTCTATCATCCCAAACATGTCAATACCCCACATGGAGAAAGGCCATAGGGAGGAAATCACATTGAGAAGTGTCGGAGGCATATGAACCTTATCTGCATAAATCTGACATTTATGACACTTCTTTGCAAATTTGTAACAATTAGATTCCATTGTCATCCAATAGTAACTCGCCCTTAGCATCTTTTTAGCCATCGAATGTCCTTTGGCATGAGTGTCAAATGAGCCTTCATGAACCTCATGCAGCAACATGCCTGCTTCGTGTCTATCCATGCATCTGAGCAAGACCATATCATAATTTCTTTTATACAACACATTTTCACTGAGGAAGAAACTACCAACCAATCTTCTCAATGTCTTTCTATCCTTCTTCGATGCACCAATCAGGTATTCCTGAGTCTGAAGAAAATGCGTGATGTCATAATACCAAAGTTTCTCATCTGCTACCTCCTCTGTTGTAAACACATGAGCGGGCCTATCCAGTCGCCGAACCATAATTCGAGGTATATCATTCCAAGTATTTACCTGATACATAGAAGCCAGAGTTACCAGAGCATCCGCCATTTGATTTTCATCTCTTGGAATATGATGGAATTCAACTTTATTAAAGAAGGGTAACAACCTTCTAGCATAATCTTTGTAAGGGATCAAGCCGGGGTGATGAGTATCCCACTCTCCTTTAATCTGATTTATTACCAAATCCAAATCGCCATACACATCAAGAATCTTAATTCTCAGATCAATAGCTTCCTCGAGACCCATGATGCAAGCCTCATATTCTGCCATATTATTAGTACAACCAAATGACAACCTTGCAGTAAAAGGAATGTGCAATCCTTTCAGATAACTTGTTGCACATCCTTAACCGAAACCATGGAATTCTCATTTCCTCTTATGTTGTCAATGGATAAGGCTTGGAACTGGGTTCCAACATCAGCTTCATCCACCTCCACAATGCTGAAAGAGGACAAATGAGATATCAATAATGCCTGTTCCCCACTTATGATTACTACTTTCCCTTCACGTAAAAACTTTAGTTTCTGGTGTAAAGTTGAAGTGAAAACCCCTGCCTCATGAATCCACGGCCGTCCCAACAAACAGCTATAAGCGGGAACAATTTCCATGACCTGGAAAGTTATCTGAAACAAATGTGGTCCTATATGAATAGGCAAGTCCACTTCACCAACAACAGATTTCCTTGATCCATCAAACGCTTTCACAATGATGCCACTCGGGCACATAGGCGTTCCTTTATATTTATACTTCATAAGAGTGCTCCTCGATATAACGTTCAAAGCAGATCCATTATCAATCAGCATATTGGATAGTGAACCATTCTTGCAATTCATAGAGATGTAGAGGGCCAGGTCGTGATTCCTTCCTTCATCAGGTAATTCATCGTCGCAGAAACTCAAGTTATTACATGATGTAATGTTCCCTATTACGCTACTAAATTGGTCTATTGGCATATCACTCTCCACAAAAGCTTGGTCCAATACCCTCATCAAGGATTCTCTGTGAGCAGATGAGTTCATAAATAAAGCCAAGATAGATATTTTTGAAGGAGTCTGCAGTAGTTGATCTATAATTTTGTAGTCGCTCATCTTGATTATCTTCAAAATATCATCCACTTCTTTCTCTAACATAGCCCCACTAGTCTCACCCGTAGCCTTCTTGGGTTCAACATTCTCAGCAATTTTCTTTCCGACACTAACATCTCCTCGAACAACTGGTAAAAACACCCGACCGTTGCGGGTCACACTGCTATTTTCAGCAATATTTCCAACATCAGGCATTGGCTGGATGGGAACTTCCACTCCATCCTCTAAGATTGTAGTGTTGTATTTGTAGGGAACAACCTTATCTGACTTGTATGGGATAGGACCCAGCAAACTAATCAACAATGGGGTAACAATTGGCTTGCTATAATATTCAACTTCAAGATGGGCGGGTGCTCCAAAACAAGGTACAATGAGGTTTACCCCTTCTTCAACATAATCAGTCATTATTGAGTCATTTCTAGAAAACAAATCCTCATCTGAGGAGAAATACTCACCCGCAGAGGCATACTCTTCATCTGAATCTTCTTCAGTCAAGAAAACCTCAATCAAATCAACTTCATGGTAATCATCCCTTTGACCTGTAACCTTGATAGTTCCATTGTCCAATAACAACTAAACATATTTCTTCACGATTGAACATCCTCGGGAATCTCGACAACAAACTTGGCAAGATCCACATTGGTGTTCCACCTGACCAGCCAAGTGGTAGAAAGTAGCATGCAATTGCACAAGGTCCTCATTCATATACTTTACATCAAAAATTCTGAATTCTCCAGGACATCCAGAAACCATATTCACCTCCTCTTTATACTCTGCCCTAGGTCTGATTATGTGGATGAGGCCCTCATCCATCATCTCCTGTAAATCAACCTTTATCTCATCGCAACCCTGTATGTATGTACTGCAAATAACACAACCGGAATGGTCATGTGTATAGTAGCTAAATTCACAGAGGTCTGCATGCATTTTCACCAAATCTCCTCTAACCAGATTAATATCAAAAATCCGAAAGTCACCTAGACAACCGGCCACCATATTCATAACATTTACTCCTCCATGCTTGGGTAGAGGATTTTCTTTCACATTAGGACCCACATCCTTGAAAGATAGAATACCAGACTTCACCAATTTCTGCACCTCAGTCTTTAAAGGATAACAATTCTCAACATTATGCCCTGGTGCTCCCTGATGAAAAGCACATGTTTGGTCTGCCTTGTAATACCAAGGTAATGGTGATGGTACAGCAGGAGGTGGTCGGGTATGAACCAAATTCTTCTGAATCAATGTCGGTAGTAACTATGTATAGCTCATAGGAATAGGGTAATAACTCTCCCTTCTCTGATTATACCCGTGATTCCCCTGCTGGGACAGTCTCTGATAAGCAACGGTAGTTGGAGTTGCACCCACAACTGGAGTAACTGAGACGACTTGCTAATGACGCTGATAATTCCTTCTAGGAGTATTAACCCTCCTCTCTTGAATAACAACATTTGCATCCCCTTCCTTCTTCTTGGTAAACCCATAAGATGGCTTTTTCACACCTCCAGATCCTTCACTTCTCGTTAAATGGCCCTCTCTTACAGCCTCTTCTAAGCAGATACCCATTCCTACCATTTCAGTAAAGTCACTTGGCGCACTTGCTACCATCTTCTCATAGTAGAAAGCACCCAGAGTTTTCAAGAAAATCTTAGTCATCTCCTTCTCTTCCATGGGAGGAATCACTTGGGCGGCTACCTCACGCCATCTCTATGCATATTCTTTGAATGATTCCTTGTCTTTCTGAACCATGGCCCTGAGTTGATCACGGTCAGGCGCCATGTCCATGTTGTACTTGTATTATTTGATGAACTCTTCTCCCAAATCATTGAAAGTATGGATGTTAACACTGTCCAAACTCATATACCACTTCAGCGCAACACCGATCAAACTATCCTGAAAAAAGTGAATCAGCAGACACTGATCATCAATATGGGTAGACATTCTCCTTACATACATCACTAGATGAGCACGAGGGCAAGTGTTTCCCTTGTACTTCTCAAACTCTGGGACCTTAAACTTCGCAGGTATCTTAATATTCGGGACCAAGCATAATTCATTCACATTCTGCCTAAATAACTCTTTTCCCTTGAGGGCCTTCATCTCCCTCTACATCCTGTAGAATTGCTCTTGAAAATCATCTATTCTGTCATAAAGACCCAAGTATTCACTCGGTGGGGGAAAGGATGACACACATCATCGTTAACAAACGGAACCATATTCACCGAAAGAGGTGCAGCAGGAGAAGCATGCACCATAGGAGGTGCATGAGTAACAATAGTCTGAACAATTGGAGTATCTTGAGGACCAAGATTGAAACCTTCAGGTGCAAAATTCTGTGGCATTCCCCAAGGGTAACCTTGAGGCATGCGATTTTGAACAACAGATGGAGTAGCAGATACATGAATAGTCATAGCTTCAGTAGTAACCCTTGTTGGCTGAGGTTTAACACTCGGTGGCTGATTTCGAGCAGCCACCAAAGATTCCATCAGAGTAGTAAGGTTGGCCATGCCTGCCTTCAAAGCAGAAACCTCCTAGCGCAGCTCGCGATTCTCTTGTTCTAAGTTGTCCATCTTCTTTTTGAAATTAGCCCGAGTGTTGTAGTGGTGAGTCAGCTTGCTGAACAAAGTAAAGAACCTTGGTAAGACACCTGGATATGCATAAAAAATTCAAGAAATATATGCAATATGATGCATGATATGCAATACACATGATTTTATTATTTAATATTTCAAGGGATTTAAAATTTATGGACATATTGCAAATGTCAAAGTAATAACGCATTTGAAATACTGAATTTTTTTTATTATAACAACTCCAAAATGGATTACAAGTTTCAATTATCCCAAGTACAAGATGAAAATAAAATCTAAAATCCTTAGAAGTAAAGCTGATGGAGATCACTCTATACGCTGGCGCTTCCCTGTGAGCCTGAAAATCTGAGCCTTCAAAATCTGGTTTTCTTCCACGTATCTGGTGGCAACCTCCTTCCAATCACCTGAATTAGGGAGTGAGCAAATGGAACCTGACTGAGGCTTAGGAGAAAATAAATCCCATTTCCTCTCCATGGTCTCTACAGCCCGTCTCTCAAGAATCTCAATCAAGTCGTCTTTCTCCTTCAAATCTGCTCTATAAGAAATCTCTAAAGTTTGGCACTTGTTATTCCAAGCGTCCTTTTCCTGTTGCATCTTGACTAAAGCAAGTTGTAGCTCTTCTAGATCATCCAATAAGGGAGGAGAGGGCTTCACAAACAAATCAGGCATAGGTGTTTCCCAGGAATACAACATCTTCAAATGAATAACTCTCGTTTGGACCCACTGAAGATATGGCTCCAAATAAACAACACCCCTAGGTCCAAAATCCTTCCTACTCTTCTTATAAATGTGACGCCATACCTTCACAATCTGCTCCCTAGCTTCCCTATGGTCTTCTCCCTCCTTCAGAAAGAAACTAATCAAATGAATACTATTTGGTTTATCCCTCATCGGATAACTGAGCTGTCATCATGCAAGAACAGGGTTATAGTTAATTACTCCCTTTGTACCAAGAAGAGGTACATTGGGGAAACTACCATAACTGTCAATAATCTCTATATCCTGGTAAGCTCGATGATACCAATTAATATCCGATTGAGTAAGCGCCATGATCTTAGGAGCCAAATGGGGTTCCTCTTGACATCCCAAAAAGCATCATACTGAGGCATATGAGAGATAAACCACCGGTACAACAGAGGCGTGCAAACGATAATCATCCCCCCATGGTAAGAATTCCGAAGATGAGTAGAGTAATAAGGATCACCCAACAAGGTAGGAAATGGGTTTCCAATCATGAAGATCCTGATAGCATTAATGTCAACAAACTTGTCCACATTAGGAAATAAGAACAACCCGTAAGGAAGTAGAGCAAAGATGGCCTCAAAAGCGAATGTACTCTTCATCCTGGCAAAGTAGCAAGCTTTCTCCAATAAGAACTGAGCTGGTAATCCTCTAATCTCTCCTTTGGTAGTCATATGGGCTTCTACCTCAGACTTCCCCAGATGAATCAAAGCAGCAATCTCATGTGGTTTTGGCTCACCCTTCAAACTAGTAAAAGGAACACGATCGATAACGAGTAAATCCAATAGATAAGAATACTCCTCTAGTGTAGGCATCAGCTGATAGTCAGGAAAAGTAAAGAAATAATACATCGGATCATAGAACTGGACCAAGGTCAAGAGAATACCATCCTTCATCTTCATCTTCATGAGAGGAATGATGGACCCATACTTCTTCCAAAAGTATGAAGAACACTCGATCTCAGGAATTAGACTGATCAACTCATCTATCTTGGGATCTTTGAAACTGTACTTCCCGGTCTTTCTTTTTCCAGAATCCATGGTTAAAAAGTACCTGAGATATTCATAAATGGTCAACTTTTAAATCCCTTGAAATTAGATCTCTTCAAAAGATGCTTATGAGTGCATGGATGCATGATGCAACAATCACACACAAGATCACACATATAGGGTTCATAGGTTTAAGGTCACGAGCATGAGGTCGAAGGTACAACCCACAAGGTATGGACTAAAAGTTATCACATGCCGAACAAAGTTCTAGAGGTTCCCAGAGTCTACATCCTTCCTTCGGATATTACCAACTTCCTGATTAACTCGATAATTAGTAATATTCTCAAGAAAAACTCGTCCGAGCGTAGTATCGTGTGACAACTATTTCCAGATTACTCCGTCATAGCTTCCGCACTACACCTAAAAGGCCAAGATGGGTTAGGTATTATATGGTCCTCAACTTCAGCAGGCTCCCAGGTCGAAAGCAGTACGTCTTCCTGATTACTCGGTAAACGACACTACAATCAAAGGGGCCTCCACTGAGTGGGGGATCTCATGCCTCCTTTTTCGAGATTACTCCCTCAAATTTAACATGACTATACCACCCGTCCTATCTTAAAGTTTTCCCAAGTCCGGGTATATGACTTATAAGTAATCACCAAGTACCCTGAAAACCAGGAACATCGAGATAAACATATATACAACATATAACACATAAACAACAATAACACATATACAAATATAAACAAAGATAGGCTCAACCCACTTAGGGATGAACCAGCAAGAGGTCAATTTTTCCCCAGTGAAGTCTCCATTTTTATGTAGCGGTAGAAATGTTTAAGACTAAGCCATGGGATCTACTAGACTTGTACAAATCAAAATAAAAATCGCCACCGTGCTTTACTATTTCCAAAGGAATGGGAAAAGAGTGAATAACCCAAAAGAGGGGGAAAGATTCAAGGTAAGGGGTTAGTTATGAAAATGGAAGGTATTAGCACCCTAAAAATATACGGTACTCTGCAGGAACCTCTTTGTAAAATCTGTATATTTTGGCCATGAAATGTTGTGTAAAAAATGGATGGTGGAGGTGAGAAAAGAAATATATTTTTATGGTTTTTTCACCCGCCGCGGTTGCAAACCTTTAGTTCCTACGTACCACCTTTTCGTGCAATAGGGGATCAGAGTACACGTAGTTCCTCTTTAAAAAATTTAAAATGTAAGTGTGTTGATTAATTTTATGAGATAAGACATCATCGTCATTGTCCGTGTGGAAAACATACTTACTACCCACAATCATGAGAAAGGAGAATTTGCCTCATCTCAAAGTGGAGGATATGGCTTGGATTTTACAATCAAGAACGCCTCACTCGACACCCAAGTGGAAAATATCTCTCTTCACTACATATTGTAGAAGTATAGTTGTTTGTATCACTACAAGGATTGACAAGAGTCTAATCTTTTGAGAAAGGTTTTAAAATAAGAAATCCAAAGTGGCAAAAATGATTTGAAATGAGATTCATTGACTTTTAGTCTTCTCATAAAAAATGATGTCAAAATATTATTAAGTTGATTGAAGTTTATTCATGAAATTGTTTTTTTGAAAATGCATGGACCTAAGTCCACGTTTATTATGAAAGTGGTTCAAGTTTCAAAACAAGAGGAGTTTTCAAAAGGAGGAAGAAGATTTTTGAAATTAAAGAAGATGGGAGGAGAAGAAGAGACTATCCTAAAGCATAAGGTAAAATCTAGGGATAGGAACCATCTAACCAACAAGAAGCCAACACTTGACATTATGAGTCAAGATAGAATTCCCATTCTTTGGATTGAAACCAAGCAAGAAAATATACTAGACCTCTTGAAAGAACCAAACTTCAAGTGTATTAAGTCTTCACAAAAATTGGGCAGAGTAACAGCTGTATACGGGTGAATTCCATATTACAAACAAATAGTGTAATCACCATAACCTGCACATAAATCAAACACACAACCCAATGTCTTGAGGTAAACCTCAAGAGCTCCAGACAAAATAATCAGATAAGGTCAGAAGGTCTCCAATCATAGGCCAAGGTTTCTAATCCTAAGTCTAAGAAGTCCAATGCTCCATAATGCCAAGGATAGTAACCAATTAGTCCAAGTATCATTAAGGATTTCATGGTTCATGTTGATTATTAAGTATCTTAAGAAAAGAAAAGAAAAGCTCAAGTGAGCAAAATAAAAATGACAAGAAAGTAAATGCTCAAATGAGCAAAGAAGGAAATGACATGAAATGTAAATGCTAAAAGTAAATAGTGCATAAAAATAAAAGGGGCATATAATAAAAATACAGGATAAAGTCAATTATTAGTGATTAGTGGTTAGTTGGATGATCATCTTGAAACTTGCATTTGGAACTCATTAGAGGATTGGTAGAACCAAAGCCTCCACACGACAAGTTGCAATTTCTCTTTGTCAAGTATATCATCCATTTGGAATCCTCATAAGTACCATTTAATGATCAACAATGTTTAAGTGATCCGCGTTGACCAAAAGTGTTGTAGATCCATTAGAGGATTGGTAGAACCAAAGCCTCCACACAATGAATCTCAAGGTTATTGGATCAAAGAGATCAAATTAACATACTTGGGCTTGCAAATATAAGTTTGGGCCACGAATGATCATTTATTCGAATTGGGACAAAATTTAGCGCGATGTTAAGCAATCGTAAGTGGACTTATATAGAAGTCGTACCTATTTTTAGGTCAGCCAATAGCAATCTATGCACTATTGTGATCGGTGGAAATAAAACTGACTGTTTTGAAATGCTGGTTCGCTAAATGTCGCGGTAAGCAAGAGGCGCCACCGTCTTTTATGTTCTCCAACAAGGAAAGGACAAAAGCACAGCAAAATTCCTTTTCGAGATGTTTCTCAGTTCGAGAGGTAGATTATAGAAAGGGAAGGTGTTAGCACCCTTTCTATCCGTGGTTATCCACGGGCTCTTAGGTACTTGCTCACTATGTTTTCAAAAATTGTTTGCTTTTGTTGTGTATGTGGGTTTTGAAAAAGTTTGTTTTGAAAACTTCTAGGTAACTCTTGTATCAGTCCTCAAGAGTGTATGAAGTATTTGTTTTAAAACTTTTGTTTGAAAGTGTGAGTGCGAAAAGTGTTTTTTTTTTGAAAGAGCAAGTACCCAGGAGAAATCTACCTACTCTAAGGAATTAAGCTGTGTAAGAGTCTTTTAGACAGTACTATCCCACTATTGAGAAGTAGGTAGCACCGTCGTTGGAGTTATTCGGGTCAATTCGATTATAGGGACATGTGTGGTCACCAAAGCAATAGTAGGACGCCTTAGCGGTAACCCTAATGTCCTAGATCCTTTTTATCTGAGGCAACCGTTTCGAGGCAACTGGATCTTTAGACAGGAGGGCGACCTCTAAAACACCCTATACTCAATGACCATGTCGGGGCAACCAAGTGAGGCGTACCCTAGGAGTGGCATGTACATGTGTGTCAGGTTTCATATTAAGATTATCTTTGCACATTTATATGGTGAGCTACGAGTTGATTTTATTTTTCAGACAAGTCTTGCATGCATAATTAACAGTTAATAGTTGTGGAAAATAAATTGTGGAAAGTGAATCTACGCTATTACAAGGCGTCGGGTATTTACATCGCCAAAAACATAACCCTTTGGAAAAATAAATTGCGAGAAAATAAATAAAGCGATAAAAGTCCTAATTATCTATTACATCCTCGGAGCAGATACATAAATATGATCAAAAATAATAATGCGTGAAAAGAAATTGAATCGGGGACGTCCTTAGGGTTTTGACCCTTTTTGAGAAAAGAAAGAAGTTTGGTCCTTTTTTGCATTTAATTAATATTTAACCTAAAACTAATTAATTAAATAATTAAAAGAAAAAGTATTTTTTTACGTTTTTTAGGTCTTTAATGAAATAAATAAAAAGAAATTAAAATTATCAAAACCCTAATTCTAGGCTAATTTTATTTATTGTAAAAAAAGTCAAAATTAAACCTAATTAAACTAAATTAATCTATGTTAGAATTTATTTATAAAATAATAATTAATAGTGAAAATAATAAATATAAAATAAATAATATTGATATTTTTAATTGTCTGAATTTATTATGAAAATAAAAGTTTGTTAATTAAATACTAATAATAATAATAATTAAAAGACTTAAAGATAAAATATAAAAGAGAAAAATAAGAAAACAAAACCCAGGGGGTGTTGGGCCCAGATGGAGGTGAAGAAGCAATTCTGGCCCATCAAGTTGCAAGCCACGTTTGACTTTCTGGAAATTGTCTACACATGCTTTGACTGGGAAACATAGTGTTCATTATCTTTTGGCCTTTGGACCTGCCTTGCCAGCCAACTGGCGCTTGGATGAGTGGGATGCATGGTGGGACGCTTTGGATAGCCTGCATAGGATCTTGTTAAGAAAAATAAGAAACAATTATTTGGGTGGACCTGGGAATCGAACCCAGGTCCCAATGATACACAACCAGCACACCATCCACTGAGCCAACCTGCACGCTTTGATATTATGATAATCAATAAAAATAATATATCAAAACTAATCCTTATGCTGTAAACATAAAAACAAGCGCGCATTTTTTGAATTGTCCAATGGTGTACCAACGTGTCATCATCTTCCTCAATTGTTCCTGTAAAATACAAACAAATAGCGGGGATTTTTAACCCCCATAACATGCATCCACGAATAATAGCGATTAGGCCTATGCTAAATATAAATATGGCGCGATGGTTGGGTTCAATTCGTCTTGTCTCCACGAATTCAACCATGGGTCTCTCAAGGTCTGATTTTTCCTGTACAGCAAAGCCCTAATTCAAGAACTCAAGAACCCTAAAATCCTTTAATGGAAACTTGCGATTCTGTACACTATAATGCAATTAACCAATGCCATTAGCTTTGTAAAGGTTCAAGCAATGCAAAACGATGATTAGAACATGTTAATTATGCATGAATGATGAATTACGATTATGAAAGAAATATGTAAACCGTGGTTCTGAAACTAACGATTCTTGGGGCTATGAAGCTGGAAACTGATTGCAAATCGTCCTGGGAACCTCCAGCAATGTATTGAAATCAACAAAGGTCCTTAATTCGCCCTAGAACACAGAAAACAGTTTTGAGTTTTCTTTGATTTTTTTTAATATGCTTATGGCTTTTCTGCAGCAATTTTCACGTCCAAGGAATTAGGGTTGAGTTGTGTATATATAGGAGAGCTGAATTAGGTTAAATCTTGGCCAAGAAATCCATTGCATTGATGTTTCAATATTTGATTGAAAATCAAATATTTTTCAATCTTTTTGATTGGAAAAACTTGCCAAACATGGAGATTCTTGTCTCCTTGATGTGCACACGAATTTTCCAGCTTGTCTTGAGCTTGTTTGCTTCCCAAAAGATTGAAAAAAACATATCTTTGAATTTCCTACATTTTAAATTAATTAAATGAATTAAAATCAATTAAAAATCCAATTAATTAATAAAAAATAAGAAAATAATTCAATTTAAGCTCAATGGGTCGTGCATAAGCTTTGGCCAAAGTTTCAAGAAGAAATTTGAGACCCATTAGCAAAAACAAGGTGTTTTGAGCAAAGTTGACTTTTGCAAATTCACAAAAATTTCCCAACTTCTCCAATGCATATCTTGCTCAATTGTGATCCTATGAACATGTTCTTGGACATTTTGTAAAGGTCTTGAAGTCCTCTAACCAATGCCTTTTGTCCTATGTCATTTGGATTTACCAATCTTAAGTTATGGTCTTTGACTTAAAGTGCATTTTTGTTGACTTTTGAAATTGACCTATAATGTAGAAATTGATAACATTTTGTGAGAGCATTTATTGGACTTGGAATGTGAAGATGAGTTGTAGTAAATGTCATCCCCTTCAAAATGAGCATTGGATGGGATTTTTATGATGAACCATGAAAAAGTTATGCCTTGGTCAAGATACAGTTGACTTTTCTGCTGTCCAAAAATAGTAACTTTTGCATCCTTGATGATTTTTGAGCCATGCTTGTGGAATCATGATCAAGACTTGATCAAATGATGATTGTGGACTCAAAATAAGATGTTGACCAAAAATTCTGACTTTTGACTGCAAAATGACCATTTTACCCTTGTAGTTGATTGTGAAGCAAATAGGGTTTTTGACTGTGCAATTTGACACTGTGAGTCTTGAGACTTGACATGTAGATGCTTGACAATGTATATAGGCATATGAGACTTGATTGGACCATTGAAAACCTCACATTCCTTGAAAGAACCAAAACCCTAATTTTGACTGGCTTAGGAGGCATTTGGACTATGCAACCCTTGAGGAATCTTGAACCATTTGAAGATGATTCTTGACAAACTTTGAAGAATATGGGAGGGCAAATTTTGGGGTACAACATTTTCCCCTGTTCAATCTTCTTAGACCTGAGGATGTAGATTGTCTTGCGTGCCTTTCGTGATCCGAAGGTGGAAGATGATTGAACACTAAAGTGCCCAGAAATTTGCACTCGCATCGTGTAGTATCAGCAATGTGATGTCGGGAATGGGCTTACAGATGCCATTTGGAGATAGGATGGATAGGAGGATGGGCTTATAGATGCCATCTGGAGGTGTGACAGAATCTTGTCGGGAATGGGCTTACAGATGCCATTTAGAAATGTAATGGATGGTGGTGGAGATGGGCTTAAAGATGCCATCTAGAGGTGTCGATCGCGTAAGAGATTCCTTAGCGAGAACTTGCGTACCTGAGAAAGAAAGATAATTTCCTAGCCTGTTACAGGTGTTGATCTTCAATCTCTTCATGCAGATATGCTTTGGCTAGATACAGGTATCGAATCTACAATCAATCGCTCACAGATATGCCCTGGCTAGATACAGGTATCGAATCTGGAACTTCAGGAGGTTGGTCGAGATAACTTTCCTGGATGGATACAGGTGTAGACCTCTGACCTGAGAATGAAAGATAATTTCCTGGCCTATTACAGGGGTTGATCTTCAAACTCTTCATGCAGATATGCCCTGGCTAGATACAGGTATCGAATCTATAATCAATCACTCACAGATATGCCCTGGCTAGATACAGGTATCGAATCTGGAACTTCAGAAGGTTGGTCGAGATAGCTTTCCTGGCTGGATACAGGTGTAGACCTCTGACCTGAAAATGAAAGATAATTTCCTGGCCTGTTACAGGTGTTGATCTTCAAACTCTTCATGCAGATATGCCCTGGCTAGATACAGGTATCGAATCTACAATCAATCGCTTACAGATATGCCCTGGCTAGATACAGGTATCGAATCTGGAACTTCAGAAGGTTGGTCGAGATAGCTTTCCTGGCTGGATACAGGTGTAGACCTCTGACCTGAGAATGAAAGATAATTTCCTGGCCTGTTACAGGTGTTGATCTTCAAACTCTTCATGCAGATATGCCCTGGCTAGATACAGGTATCGACTCTACAATCAATCGCTCACAGATATGCCTTGGCTAGATACAGGTATCAAATCTGGAACTTCAGAAGGTTGGTCGAGATAGCTTTCCTGGCTGGATACAGGTGTAGACCTCTGACCTGATAATGAAAGATAATTTCCTGGCCTGTTACAGGTGTTGATCTTCAAACTCTTCATGCATATATGCCCTGGCTAGATACAGGTATCTAATCTACAATCAATCGCTCACAGATATGCCATGGATAGATACTGGTATCGAATCTGGAATTAGTCGCCCACAGATATGCCCTGGCTAGATACAGGTATCGAATCTGGAACTTCAACAGGTTGGTCGAGATAGCTTTCCTGGCTGGATACAGGTGTAAACCTCTGACCTGAGAATGAAAGATAATTTCCTGGCCTGTTACAGGTGTTGATCTTCAAACTCTTCATGCAGATATGCCCTGGCTAGATACAGGTATCGAATCTACAATCAATCGCTTACAGATATGCCCTGGGTAGATATAGGTATCGAATCTGGAACTTCAAAAAGTTGATCGAGATAGCTTTCCTGGCTGGATACAGGCGTAGACCTCTGACTTGAGAATGAAAGATAATTTCCTGGCCTGTTACAGGGGTTGATCTTCAAACTCTTCATGCAGATATGCCCTGGCTAGATACAGGTATCGAATCTACAATCAATCGCTCACAGATATGCCCTGGCTAGATACAGGTATCGAATATGGAACTTCATAAGGTTGGTCGAGATAACTTTCCTGGCTGGATACAGGTGTAGACCTCTGACCTGAGAATGAAAGATAATTTCCTGGCCTGTTACAGGGGTTGATCTTAAAACTCTTCATACAGATATGCCCTGGCTAGATACAGGTATCGAATCTACAATCAATCGCTCATAGATATGCCCTAGCTAGATACAGGTATCGAATCTGGAACAAAAGGTTGATGGTAATTATCTTTGGATTGACCTTTTCCTGAAAAGGCAAAACATTAGTTGTATGCAATGTCATGATGTATGAAATGCATGATGTCATGAGATCGTGTCGTATGCACTTTATCATGTATGTAAATAGGAGGTATGAAATGTGATATGTTTATAAATGTGTTTTCGTCTGGGAAAACAAATCCTTGACGAATGCCAGGAAGTTCGTTGAATCCTGGGCTGATGCTGAAGAGTAGAGTTCTTCGTTTCCGCTGGGGATGATGATTGCAAGAATAAACCGGTAGGAGAAGATGACTCCGTTGGGGAATAAACTTGTTGGAGAGATTACTCTGCAGGGAATTACTCTGTGGGAAGAGATACTTCACTGAGATTTTGATGATAACTCCGCTGGGGATTCCGTTGATGAGCTTTGTTGGGGAATTTGATGAACTCCGCTGGGGATAGAGAGAGCTTCGCTGAGGACGATCTTTCCGTTGTAATTTGCTGAGGATAACCCAGTTATAGGCTCTGGTGGGGGATAACCTTCTGAATAAATCCGGGGAGATGCTTTTGCACTCTGCGGGGGATAAGCTTCCAGAATCTACTGGGGATAAGCTTCCAGAATCTACTGGGGATAAGCTTCCAGAATCTACTGGGGAGATTGATTCAACTCTCCTGGGGAAACTTTTGGACTGTACTGGGGAGATTGATTCCACTGGGGTGTCTGTATTCCGTCGGGGAACAATCTTATATTTCCGTCGAGGAATATTAAGACTGCCGGGGATGCTTGCTTAGGAACATATGTATACTCCGTTGGGGAATATTGAGATCTTCTGGGGATATCCAACTTCCTTAAGGCTGACAGTAGACTAACTCTGCTTGGGGAGAGTATCGCTGATTTGCTAGGGATACTGTGCCTTTTTAGGGCTGATGGGAGACCAACTCTGCTTGGGGAGAGTATGGCTGAATCGTATCTTACTCTGTGGGGAGTGAAGGTATCCTGATCATGTTCTTCAACTGAATCTACCTTGTACCTGGAGGACAGAACAACTTGTAAAGTCCGGACAAATTTTTATTGCCCCGACTTTTGTGGGAGAAGGTACCTGTGGAGGTGCTTGATGACTGCCGATTGACAAATCTTCTTCTGGTAGCCAAGTGACGAGATGCCGGGACATAGTCGTACGCTGTGATCCCTAACTTTTGCCTGGACCGCCCTTTCAGGTTTTCAGTCCACCGGGATACCCCTTTTTGCCCAAGCCGCCTTTTCAGGTTTTCGACTTGCCGGGTGTACAAATTTTTTATTTTCATCCCTTATTTTTGCCCGAACCCTTTTGGTTCGCCGGGAAGCCCTTATTTTTGCCTAGGCCAGTCGACCTAGCGGGTCTTTGATTATGCGTAGTATTTTTTCGACTATGTCCATGCCCTCAGGATGTAGGGAGTTGCCACTGTCGGTAGTGTTGTGTTGCCATATTACCAGAAGATGTTTGATCGTACCAGATTTGTTGCTGGAGTTCATGTCCAATGCCCCAAGTGACTCAGACGGAGATTTGCCCCTGTCTATTTGGCATTTTGAGAGATTCTCTGAATCTTGACTTAACTGCCCCAGATGATGGACAATGATCACGTCTGCCCCTTGGTTGGAAGTGTTTCTTCCACTTGAGATGACCCTTTCGTTGAGAAGGCGTTTGTTCACTAGATATTCATCGTGCGAATTTCTCTGCTGTTCGAACAAGTAGTCATATGCAAACAATGTTATTTTCAAAATGCAAAGCTTATGTCTGTCTTGAAGTTTTTTTTTTTGAAAAATGCAGTTTTCAATAAAACAAGCGAATTTTTGTAAAATGTAATGTCAACTCAAGATTTTACAGCGAGCCCTACAGGAGTCAGGATACCTTTTGTAATAGTATGCTTTCGAACTAACCAATGCTTCAGCTAGGACTTTTTGAGGGTTGTAACGTGGCCTGGTTCACGGTTTAAGAAACAAAGGATAAAGGCTCAAAATTTATTTGTACCCACCCGCTCTTCGTGATGTTCTTCAATCCTAAACTCAGCTAATCGTGCATTAGACCTTGTTTGAGTCTTTGCTCTGATATTCCGGTGATGGTTCGGACACTGGCAATTTATTTTGAATAGGCAGTCATTTTTTTTGTTTAGAGTTTGTAGGACCTCTTTCTTTTCGATTTTATTATCCCTGTCTTTTTTCTGAACTGTTTCT
The DNA here is from genome assembly GCA_948472305.1 of Vicia faba. Taxonomy (NCBI): domain Eukaryota; kingdom Viridiplantae; phylum Streptophyta; class Magnoliopsida; order Fabales; family Fabaceae; genus Vicia; species Vicia faba. Next base: position 18,662,944 of record OX451741.1, on the reverse strand, counting down.
TTTGTGTTTACAGTCAGCGGGATGTCCCAGTTTTTGTAAGTCTCCTTCATAGGTTTTGACTTATTGGGCTTTTATTTCTGAGAGATAATGACTGCCTGTCTTTATGATTATTCGGAACCATCACTGTCTTTTGTTTTGGAAGGACACATTTTATGCTGTTCATTGTGCACCTGGATCAACTGAGAGAACTACCCTGCCCCAGGTTATAATTAAGGGTTTTAATTTTTGTGAAAAGAAAAACTCCAACTTCTTTGGCTCGAAGGGGTTGACGAGGGATTATCTTCCTTATAACTCCAGTGTTTTAGGATTTGAAACAATGCTTGTACCTCATCAGCAGGGTCTGTTCAAAAGCATACTGTAAAGATCGTGGTATCGTTTTCGTCATCCTCCCTCAAGAGGCTTAGAATTATTAATCGAGCGTTGAACATCACAAAAAATGAAAGCAGTTTGAATATAGTGAATACGAATATATTGATTCAGATTAGACATATGCGATGCATTAATGAAATAAAAGAGTTTGCTATGACAATAGTTTTTTGAATAAGCAAAGAAAAATACAACTTGAACATTCAAATGAACAAAAGTTTCTTATTTTGAACTAGTCATCTCAGATGGAGAATTCCCAGCGGAAGATTTTCATCTTGCCATCTGGCATAAACTCCAGCACCCTTCCGTTAATCAAGTCTTGGATCTTGTTCTGCAAAGTCCAACAGTTGTCGGTGTCATGTCCCGGACCGTCAGAGTGGTGCACACCTTTCGTAGGGATGATAGGTAGGGGCAGATGTGTTGGGATTCCAGGGAGGATCCTTCAATGTAATCAGCCCTACCTTCAACAATTGCTGTAGCACTTGAGTTGGTGACATGTTGATCTTGGTAAATTGCCTCTTGGGCTTGTTTGGCTTGCTCTGATCAACCTGTTGTTCTTGGTGAGGTTGTTGTCGGACCCTTGAGGTAGTAGCAACTTGGAGAGGCCCATTCTTCACCATACCAAACTCTTGTCTTCTTGGAGGCTGATTAATGGTTTGATCCCCAGCCTTGACCGTTTGCTTCATACTATTGTATTTATCTTGATGAAGTTGGTTGATCATGGTTCTCAACTCTTCTTGCTCCCGAGCTAAGCCTTGGATAAGAGCCATCTGCCCCAACATCTGGGTTCTCATTGCATCTACCTCAGCTTGCAGATGTTTCAGCCGTTCGTCCTTATCGTCTTCAGGACTCTTCTTGACCAAATTCCCCATGAGGAGTGTTCTCAACTCTTCCTGCCCCTTGGATAGGCTTAGGAAGATTTCCCTGAACTGAGTCTCTTGAGCATGAAGATCCTGGTTGTCTGGTTGGAAGGCCATTGCTGAAATAAACAACGAAGAAGATAAGTGACCTGTAAAAAAGGGTACCTGTAATGCAATGATATGTATGAGATATGTATGCAATGTTTTCAAGGATCTCGCGGGGTAAACAGGAACTTGTTAGAATTTGAATCTGGTTGCTTGATTGAAGGAACTTCATGTTGTTAAGGGTCCTTCTTCAAGAGTCAAGCTCACCATATCGAGTGGGTCATAGCACCTGACTCAACTGTCATGTCTTGATCTCCAAACAACCTTGGCTAGAGGAAACTAAATCCCCTTTGCCCCTTGCTAGACATTTGGTTCATCATGACCTGTATCACAAACCCTTGAGATCCTTGAAATGGGTTAGTCCTTATGCAAGATGTATGCAATGTTATGATGGTATGATGTTATGATATGCGTGGAGTGATGTAAGTAAACCCTGTTATAAGTCCCGATCAAGGGCTGTAAACAGAACCTGCAAGAAACTCGTGTGTCAGATAACAAGAATGTGCAAGTAGTTCAGGTTTGAAGGCACACAAGTCACACAAAAGAGCCCTTAGATTTCAGGCCGGCATGAAGTTTAGGTACTACCCTCTTTCAGTTTTGTTGGTTAAGACCTGTCCTAAGAATAGTAGCCGGGTTCTAGAGGATCTCAATATCACTGACTACCCTCAATCGGTCATAACTCCAGCGTCGCAACCTTTTCTTACGGCCGAAACCATCACGAGAGTTTAGCCTCAATGAGTGTAGCATACTGCTACTGTTCTATGGCCAAGTTGGGTCAATTTAAGGTTCTAAGGTCGGTTGGTGCTTAATGACTCCTCAGAAGACCCATATTCTCCTCGTTCCAACACAGGGGATATCGGTACAGACCAAGGTGTCACACCAACGTAGCTACTGCTTCACCCGTGTCGGTCTACGCCGGATAGGTCCCTCACAGCTTATGCTACCTAAAGGGTATTCCCCAGATCCGAGTTAGGATCTATGAAACTCCGATGCAAGCCCACAAATATAAAAGCAATCAAGACATACAATTGAAAACATAGAATGGTCTAATCCTAAGGTACACCTCACTTATAAAATAGTCCCCAACAGAGTCGCCAGTTCTGTGATCGGTGGAAATAGAACTGACTGTTTTGAAATGCTGGTTCGCGAAATGTTGCGGTAAGCAAGAGTCGCCACCGTCTTTTATGTTCTCCAACAAGGAAAGGACAAAAGCACAGCAAAATTCCTTTTCGAGATGTTTCTCGGTTCGGGAGGTAGATTATAGAAAGGCAAGGTGTTAGCACCCTTTCTATCCGTGGTTATCCACGGGCTCTTAGGTACTTGCTCACTATGTTTTCAAAAATTGTTTGCTTTTCTTGTGTATGTGGGTTTTGAAAAAGTTTGTTTTGAAAACTTCTAGGTAACTCTTGTATCAGTCCTCAAGAGTGTATGAAGTATTTGTTTGAAAACTTTTGTTTGAAAGTGTGAGTGCGAAAAGTGTTTTTGTTTTGAAAGAGCAAGTACCCAGGAGAAATCTACCTACTCTAAGGAATTAAGCTGTGTAAGAGTCCTTTAGACAGTACTATCCCACTATTGAGAAGTAGGTAGCACCGTCGTTGGAGTTATTCGGGTCAATTCGATTATAGGGACATGTGTGGTCACCAAAGCAATAGTAGGACGCCTTAGCGGTAACCCTAATGTCCTAGATCCTTTTTATCCGAGGCAACCGTTTCGAGGCAACTGGATCTTTAGACAGGAGGGCGACCTCTAAAACACCCTATACTCAATGACCACGTCGGGGCAACCAAGTGAGGCGTACCCTAGGAGTGGCATGTGCATGTGTGTCAGGTTTCATATTAAGATTATCTTTGCACATTTATATGGTGAGCTACGAGTTGATTTTATTTTTCAGACAAGTCTTGCATGCATAATTAACAGTTAATAGTTGCGGAAAATAAATTGTGGAAAGTGAATCTACGCTATTACAAGGCGTCGAGTATTTACATCGCCAAAAACATAACCCTTTGGAAAAATAAATTGCGATAAAATAAATAAAGCGATAAAAGTCCTAATTATCTATTACATCCTCGGAGCAGATACATAAATATGATCAAAAATAATAATGCGCGAAAAGAAATTGAATCAGGGACGTCCTTAGGGTTTTGACCCTTTTTGAGAAAAGAAAGAAGTTTGGTCCTTTTTTGCATTTAATTAATATTTAACCTAAAATTAATTAATTAAATAATTAAAAGAAAAAGTATTTTTTACGTTTTTTAGGTCTTTAATGAAATAAATAAAAAGAAATTAAAATTATCAAAACCCTAACTCTAGGCTAATTTTATTTATTGTAAAAAAAGTCAAAATTAAACCTAATTAAACTAAATTAATCTATGTTAGAATTTATTTACAAAATAATAATTAATAGTGAAAATAATAAAAAATAAAATAAATAATATTTATATTTTTAATTGTCTGAATTTATTATGAAAATAAAAGTTTGTTAATTAAATACTAATAATAATAATAATTAAAAGACTTAAACATAAAATATAAAAGAGAAAAATAAGAAAACAAAACCCAGGGGGTGTTGGGCCCAGATGGAGGTGAAGAAGCAATTCTGGCCCATCAAGTTGCAAGCCACGTTTGACTTTCTGGAAATTGTCTACACATGCTTTGACTGGGAAACATAGTGTTCATCATCTTTTGGCCTTTGGATCTGCCTTGCCAGCCAACTGGCGCTTGGATGAGTGGGATGCATGGTGGGACGCTTTGGATAGCCTGCATAGGATCTTGTTAAGAAAAATTAGAAACAATTATTTGGGTGGACCTGGGAATCGAACCCAGGTCCCAATGATACACAGCCAGCACACCATCCACGGAGCCAACCTGCACGCTTTGATATTATGATAATCAATAAAAATAATATATCAAAACTAATCCCTATGCTGTAAACATAAAAACAAGCGCGCATTTTTTGAATTGTCCAATGGTGTACCAACGCGTCATCATCTTCCTCAATTGTTCCTGCAAAATACAAACAAATAGCGGGGGTTTTTAACCCCCACAACATGCATCCACGAATAATAGCGATTAGGCCTATGATAAATATAAATATGGCGCGATGGTTGGGTTCAATTCGTCTTGTCTCCATGAATTCAACCATGGGTCTCTCAAGGTCTGATTTTTCCTATACAACAAAGCCCTAATTCAAGAACTCAAGAACCCTAAAATCCTTCAATGGCAACTTGCGATTCTGTACACTATAATGCAATTAACCAATGCCATTAGCTTTGTAAAGGTTCAAGCAATGCAAAACGATGATTAGAACATGTAAATTATGCATGAATAATGAATTACGATTATGAAAGAAATATGTAAACCGTGGTTCTGAAACTAACGATTCTTGGGGCTATGAAGCTGGAAACTGATTGCAAATCGTCCTGGGAACCTCCAGCAATGTATTGAAATCAACAAAGGTCCTTAATTCGCCCTAGAACACAGAAAACAGTTTTGAGTTTTCTTTGATTTTTTTTAATATGCTTATGGCTTTTCTGCAGCAATTTTCACGTCCAAGGCATTAGGGTTGAGTTGTGTATATATAGGAGAGCTGAATTAGGTTAAATCTTGGCCAAGAAATCCATTGCATTGATGTTTCAATATTTGATTGAAAATCAAATATTTTTCAATCTTTTTGATTTGAAAAACTTGCCAAACATGGAGATTCTTGACTCCTTGATGTGCACACGAATTTTCCAGCTTGTCTTGAGCTTGTTTGCTTCCCAAAAGATTGAAAAAAACATATCTTTGAATTTCCTACATTTTAAATTAATTAAATGAATTAAAATCAATTAAAAATCCAATTAATTAATATAAAATAATAAAATAATTCAATTTAAGCTCAATGGGTCGTGCATAAGCTTTGGACAAAGTTTCAAGAAGAAATTTGAGGCCCATTAGCAAAAACAAGGTGTTTCGAGCAAAGTTGACTTTTGCAAATTCACAAAAATTTCCCAACTTCTCCAATGCATATATTTCTCAATTTGGATACTATGAACATGTTCTTGGACATTTTGGAAAGGTCTTGAAGTACTATAACCAATTCCTTTGGTCCTATGTCATTTGAATTTACCAATCTCAAGTTATGGTCTTTGACTTAAAGTGCATTTTTGTTGACTTTTGACATTGACCTATAATGTAGAAATTGATAACTTTTTGTGAGAGCATTTATTGGACTTGTAATGTGAAGGTGAGTTGTAGGAAATGTCATCCCCTTCAAAATGAGCATTGGATGGGATTTTTCTGATGAACCATGAAAACGTTATGCCTTGGTCAAGATACAGTTGACTTTTCTACTGTCCAAAAATAGTAACTTTTGCATCCTTGATGATTTTTGAGCCATGCTTGTGGAATCATGATCAAGACTTGATCAAATGATGATTGTGGACTCAAAATAAGATGCTGACCAAAAATTCTGACTTTTGACTGCAAAATGACCATTTTACCCCTGCAGTTGACTGTGAAGCAAATATGGTTTTTGACTATGCAATTTGACACTGTGAGTCTTGAGACTTGACATGTAGATGCTTGACAATGTATATAGGCATATGAGACTTGATTGGACCATTGAAAACCTCACATTCGTTGAAAGAACCAAAACCTTAATTTTGACTGGCTTATGAGGCATTTGGACTATGCAACCCTTGAGGAATCTTGAACCATTTGAAGATGATTCTTGACAAATTTTGAAGAATATGGGAGGGAAAATTTTGGGGTACAACAACTATTTATTTTGAGACATGATATAGAGATCATGCTCCAATGAAACCTAGTGCAATAAGAAAGGGATGAGATGAAGAGGGATGGGAGAGAATATACAAACCACTTTTGAATTAAATTTAATCAAACTATTATTAAAATCATTCATCCATTTTTATGGAGTTAGACTCAACACCATGGATCCAATGATGTTAATAAAGTTCATGATAAAAAATTTAACCCAAGATCATCCAGAAAATAGTCACAAAATATTATTGCATTTTAATATATACAAAAAAAAAGGTTTTAAAAATGTTTTAAAATAGAAATAAAAGAGAAAAATATCAACTATGTTCAAATTAATCAAGAAATAAAAAGTAAGATCATAGAAAAATAAGAAAAGGACTCAAATGATTTTATAAATTTTTTGGTAATTTTTTAAAGTCAGAAACTATTTTTAAAATTAAAATAAATGAGTAAAATAAACCAAAAATGATAAAATATAACAAAGTCAGAAACAAAAATAGAATAAGGTCACCAATATTTGTCACAATATCATTGGATCATTTCTTAATTTTTTCAAAATTTAAAAATGCACAAAATTATTTTTAAACATTTAAAACAATTCAAATAAAGTGAAAATTTATAAACAAATACCAAAACACAAAATTAAATTGTGAAAAAAAATCAGAAAGAGAATAATCAAAAATATTTTTCATAATTTTTTCAGATTTTTTGGACTAAAAATGAATTTTCTATGATTTTTTGAAGTTTAAAACAATTAAATATAAAAATTAGAAAAGAAAATAAAAACCAAAAAAATATGGGCCATCTAATCAATGTCAAAACGCGTTAGTAAATAGATCAAGTGGACCTGGCGCGCTGTGCATGTTATGGACTTTAGCGAATAATGCATGGGGATCATTAATTAAATCAGATTTTTGAAAAAACACAGATGGCGCGCCTTCATTGGTTGGAAGATGACACATTGGTCATCTTCAACCTCCAGCCAGTCCCAAAACCAGGTTGCTCAATCTGTAAAATTAGAGCACGAGACCTATGCCATTCGCTTCGTCTCTTCAAGACGAAGACAAGCACAACTTCGCGACAAATTTATATAAACTGTAGCTCAAGCAATTTGGAAGGAAAGTTTTGAAAATGGATTTGAAATTTAATGGTCAAAATGTGTTTCCAGTAAAAATCAAGTTTTGCAACTAGAATTAGGGCAATGAGAGCATCACAATGATATCAAAGTTTTGAAGAATTGATGAAGGAATCTACCTACTGAAGTTGAGTTGCAGAGCTCTGAAACTGGACTTCTAGGGAGCAATATAGAGCCCGATTCTTGAATGTAATTATATGGTTAGCTTCAGGGAAGATCAAGGAAGGTGAATTGATGGAAAAATTGGATTGAAAAAGGCTTGAGAATAGATTTCGAAGTTGCTGAATTTTGAGTTATGGAAAAAGTTTGGCAGGGTGATTCTGGCTATCCAAGCTTGAGGAAATAAATGGGGAATGACCCACTATTTATAGGGAATCAAATAGAATGTCCAAGCGTGTGAAATGATGAAGTTTGGGTGGAAATCGTTTGAAGTTGCAAACAAGAAAAGTGTGACTTCTAATTTGATCAAAACTCATCCAAAACGCGTGTTTTGTTGTGCTAATCAATTCTGGAACTTCACTAAAGATGTTTAGAGGCAAAAACGCATGGAAAACTTGAGATTAGAAACCGATTCGGTTCCAAGTTACCAACTTCAAAATCATGGCATTCTCAGCTCAAGGGGTCTTAGGGCATGATTCTTGATGCTTTAGAAAGATGAGGTTACAAGCTTTTCAATGGAAAAAGAATGGAATCAAATGGATGCTTGAGCTGAAAGTTGTGTTGAGTCAAAGTTGAAGAAAAAGGGTTGACTTTCCATACTTAGAAATATTTCAACTGCGTGCAGAGTTCCTTGACCATAGTATTGTTAATATTAGTACCATTGTATGTGATGATCCTTCGAGGTATGCCATACCGACATATGAGGTTATGTTTGGCGAATCGGGCCACAACATTCTTGGTAATGAAGGCAAACGAGGCTGCTTCAACCCATTTTGTGAAGTAATCAATAGCGACCAGGATGAAACAATGCCAATTAGAAGCGGCAGGCTTAATCTCTCCGATCATATCAATGCCCCACATTGCAAATGGCCAAGGAGCAGTCAAGATATTCAGAGGAACCAGAGGCACATGTACTTTGTCAGCATAAATCTGACATTTGTGACAAGTTCTGGAATGATGATGGCAATCAGTTTCCATAGTAGACCAATAATAACTCGCTCTCAGAATTTTATTAGCCATCATATGTCCACTGGAGTGAGTACCAAAGACTCCTTTGTGCATATCCTCCATAATCTCCTCAGCTTCCTTCTTGTCTACACAATGAAGCAGAGTCAAATCGTGATTGCGCTTGTACAAAATTCCGTTACTTAGAAAGAATTTGGCAGAGAAGCTTCTTAGGAATTTATTATCATTAATAGATTCCCCTTCAGGATATTCTTGAGCCTCGAGGTATCTTTTATTTCATGGTACCACATATTTTCCTCTACTCCGTCAATATCAACTTCCTAGCAATATGCAGGTTCGTCTAGTCTCTCGATCGTAATTCGAGGATCCTCATTATCCCATTTGACTTTGAACATGGACGACATGGTAGCCAATGCGTCTGCCAATTGATTCTCTTCTCGTGGAATATGTTCAAAAGTTATTTTATCGAAGTACAAAATTAATGTCAACACACGCTTCCAATAAGGAATGACATTTGGATGTTTCATATCCCATTATTCTTTAATCTGACTGATTACCAAGGTCGAGTCCTCGTATACATTTAATAATTTAATTCTCATATCGATAGCAGCCTTGATACCCATCATGCACGCTTCGTAATCTTCCATGTTGTTGAAATAGTCAAAACATAACCTGGAGGTGAAGGGCGTATGGCAACCCTTGGGAGAGAAAATCACAACACCAATCCCATTACCAAGCACATTGGAAGCTCCATCGAAAACCATAGTCCATCAGGATCCTGGCCCAGGTCCTTCATGCGGTCCAAGTTCTTCATAATCAATAACTAGCATAATATTCTCATCCAAGAACTCGAAATTCATAGACTAATAGTCGCCTACAGCCTGATGAGCCAGATGATCTGCCAATACACTCCTTTGATTTCTTTGAGTAGTGTACTAAATTTCTTATTCGGTCAAGACCATTTTCCATCTTGCTATTCTTCCAGAGAGAGCGGGTTTCTCGAATATGTATTTTATTGGATCCATCTTAGAGATTAACAAAGTAGTATGAGTCAACATATATTTTCTTAGTCGGCGGTCAGCCCATGCCAAAGCACATCAAGTTTTCTCGATAAGTGAGTATCTTGTTTCACAATCGGTAAAATTTTTAATAAGGTAGTATATTGCATGTTCTTTTCGACCAGACTCGTCATGTTGCCCCAATACACACCCTATTGATTTCTCTAATATTTTTAGGTACATGATCAGGGGCCTTCCTTCGACCAGTGGCATCAGAATTGGAGGTTCTTGAAGGTATTATTTGATTTTTTTGAAGGATATCTGACAATTGTCGTTCCACTTTACTACTTGATCTTTCTTTAGTAACTTGGAGATCGGCTCACAAGTAGCTGTCAAATGGGAAATAAATCTTGCAATGTAGTTCAAATCGTCCCAGGAAACCTCTTACTGTTTTCTTAGTACGGGGAGCTGACATTTCTTGAATGGATTTAACTTTTGCAGTATCAACTTCAATACCTTTACCACTAACGACGAAACCAAGGAGTTTACCAGTTCTTACCCCAAAGGTGCACTTGTTTGGATTCAGTCTCAATTTGTATTTCTTCAACCTCTCAAATAGCTTGTGCAAGTGATCAACGTGCTCTTCTTCAGTTTGAGACCTGACTATCATGTCATCTACGTAAACCTCTATCTCATGGTGAATAATATCATGAAACAAATCTACCATGGCACGCTGATATGTCGCACCAGCGTTCTTTAAATAGGCATCACTTTGTTAAAAAAAGTGCCCCACTATGTGACAAAAGTAGTATTCTCCATGTCTTCAAGAGCCATCTTGATTTTATTATAACCGGAGAAACCATCCATGAAAGAAAATAATTTATGTTGAGAGGTGTTGTCAACCAGAACGTCAATATGCGAAAGCGGAAAGTCATCTTTGGGGCTTTCCCTATTCATATCCCTATAGTCTCCACACATACGCATCTTTCCTTCCTTCTTAGGTACTGGCACCACATTAGCAACCAACTCAGGATAGGGCGTGAAGGCCAAGAATCCTACATTGAACTTCTTTATAGCCTTAACCTTGATCTTTTTAGACATATCACGACGCATCCGACGAACTTTCTACTTTATTGGAGAACAACCTTCTTTCATTAGTAGACGATGAACCACAATGTCAGTATCAAGCCCCGACATGTCTTCGTACGACCAAGCAAAGATTTTAACATAATCATGCAACATCTGAATTAGCCTCTTCTTGACACTATTATCTAGGTTGGCACCTATCTTAATTTCTTTCTTGTCCTCTTCAGTGCCTAATTTCACAACCTCGACTGGCTCTTCCCTCTTGCATTAACAACCTAGAAAGCTGTCCAGGTATTTCAGAATATTCTTCACCTTCGTCCTCGGCTTGGAAGATAGGATTTTCAAAGTCATAATTGGCAATAGCAGAATTGTTATCAATAGGATCCAGAGTGGATCTGGATCTGCAATTTGTTGTGTGGGTGTGTTAATAATACATAGCTATTTTGAAAGTAATAAAGTAAAAGAAAAATAAAGAGCGCAAAATTTAAATGCAAACGTCCAATGACTTATTAAATAAAGATATGTGGATGAAAGATAACAACCCTAACAAATGGACTGTTGTTAGGTACATAATCAGGGGTCTTCCTTAGACAAGTGGCATCAGAATTAGAAGTTCCTGAAGGTATTCTTTGATTTTGTTGAAGGCTATCTGAAAATCGTCGTTCCACTTTACTACTTGATCTTTCTTCGGTAACTTGGAGATCGGCTCATAAGTAGCAGTCAAATGGGAAATAAATCTTGCAATGTAGTTCAATCATCCCAGGAAACCTCTGACTTTTTTCTCAGTATGGGGAGCTGGAATTTTTTGAATGGATTTAACTTTTGCAGTATCAACTTCAATACCTTTACCACTAACGACGAAACCTAGGAGTTTACCAGATCTTACCCCAAAGGTGCACTTTTTTGGATTCAGTCTCAATTTGTATTTCTTCAACCTCTCAAACAGCTTGTGCAAGTGATCAAGGTGATCTTATTTAGTTTGAGACCTGACTATCATGTCATCAACGCAAACCTCTATCTCATGGTGGATAATATCATGGAACAAGTCTACCATGGCATGCTGATATGTCGCACCAGCGTTCTTTAAATCGAAAGGCATCACTTTGTAACAAAAAGTGCCCCACTATGTGACAAAAGTAGTATTCTCCATGTCTCTAGGAGCCATCTTGATTTTATTATAACCGGAGAAACCATCCATGAAAGAAAATGCTTTATGTTGAGCGGTGTTATCAACCAGAACGTCAATATGCAAAAGCGGAAAGTCATCTTTGGGGCTTTCCCTATTTATATCCCTATAGTCTACACACATACACACCTTGCTATCCTTCTTAGGTACTGGCACCACATTTTCAACCAACTCAGGATAGGAAATGAAGGCCAAGAAACCTGCATTGAACTACTTTATAGCCTCAAGCTTGATCTTTTTATATATATCATGAAGCATCCGACAAACTTTCTTCTTTATTGGAATACAACTTTCTTTCATTAGTAGACGATGAACCACAATGTGAGTATCAAACCCCGACATGTCTTCGTACGACCAAGAAAAGTTTTCAACATAATCATGCAACATCTGAATTAACCTCTTATTTACATTGTCTTCTAGGTTGGCACCTATCTTGATTTCTTTCTTGTCCTCTTTAGTGCCCAAGTTCACAACCTCGAGTGGCTCTTCATGTGGCCGTGTGGCTCTTCCCTCTTGCATTAACAGCCTAGAAAGCTCTCCAGGTATTTCACAATCTTCCTGACCTTCGTCCTCGACTTGGTAGATCAGATTTTCAAAGTCATAATTGACAATCGAAGAATTGTTATCAATGGGATCCAGAGTGGACCTGGATCTACAATTTGTTGTGTGGGTGTGTTAACAATACATAGCTATTTTGAAAGTAATAAAGTAAAATAAAAACAAAGAGCACAAAGTTTGAATGCAAACGTCCAATGATTTATTAATTAAAGATACATGGATGAAAGATAACAACCCTAACAAATGGACCATTGTGCCCCGGGTAAAGCACAAGGCTTAAAGTTATTGTTCAAATTACATATCCAAAAACTTGCAAGCAAGAAAACAAAAAATAGCATTTACTCCTGACTAAAGGAGATTGGTATAATGGCTTCGGTCTTCCAATTGCTGAGCCCATTGTCGGTGGTAGGAAAATCCAACTGTCTAGATCATAGTCGTTATTAGCCTCTTCTATCGCGTTGACTCCATTGTTGTTGATGCGGAATGGTGGTCTCCCACCACGAGCAGGACGAACAACCTTTCGAGCTTCTGAGGTGAAACCCAAGCCAAATTTGTCGTACTTGTAAGGAATATCGAGAATTTGACCCCAAATAGTGCCACCACCTTATTCTATCACGACCCTAACGTATTTCAGATAATCCATTCTTGGTGGCATCCTGGTAACTTTAGGAACAACAGGAGCAGCTTTAGTAACGAGAGTTGTCTGAGGAACCGCTTCAAAGGTTTGACAGGGAGTCTCGACGAATTCATCGTCCATTTAAACATACTTGAAGGAGTTTAAGTGACTCACCATGTATTCTTCCTCCCCATAAACTATAACAATCTTTCCTTTCACGGGATATTTCATCTTTTGATGTAAAGTGGAAGTGACATCGCCTTCCCGATGAATCCAAGGGCGCCCAAGTAAACAGGAATAAGATGAATGAATATCCAACACATAGAAAGTAGAGTCGAAGACTTGGGAACCTACTTTGATTGGAAGATCCACCTCTCCGTACACCATCCTCTTTGAACCATCAAAGACTCTCACCACAATGTCACTAGGTTTCAGCATAACCCCTTCACAGTCAAGCCTGTCTAGAGCACCCTTCGATAGAACATTCAGCGAGGAACCTGTGTTAACCAACACATGAGACAAGGTAGTGCCCCTGCACTCAATAGAGATATACAGGGCCTTGTTATGGTTTCTTCCTTCAGGAGTCAAATCAACATCAGAAAAGCATAGCCCATTATCGGTCGCCAGGCTAGCAACATAATTTTCAAATTGACCAGCAGAAATTTCTTGTGGCACGTGAGCGGAATTAAAGAACTTCACCAAGCCTGAGCATGGTGTTGTACCCCAAAATTTTCCCTCTCATTTTATCAAGATTTTCCCCACAATACTCTTTGGACTCAAGACCAGATTAGGGTTTGCTCAGCTCAAGACCTCCTCTTGCACTGATGACCTGAAATTAGGGTTTGAGTTTGCACATGGATTTTTGGACTTCCAATGCCTCATGTAACTTTCATAATTCATGTTAGACCTCTAATATTGCTCATACCAAGTATCAAGCCTTGAATCACCTTTTTGCCCAATCAATTGGACAGTTGACCTAAAAATCAGTTGTATTGGGGAAAAAGTCAACCATGGCCAATTTACAGTCAATCCTCATAATCTTTGATCCACATCAACATTATAGACTCCTATGTACCATTTGATCAAGTTTGGACCACAACTCCTTAAGAAATTTGATCAAATCATCAAAAGGGCAAAATGGTCATTTTTAGGGTTTTGACTGTAGAAGGGCAATTTCTGATTTTTCACTTAGCCAATGGAAAATTGGGTTCAAGCATGGTTTCAAGGACTCAATGGCACCATCTTGACCTAATCACAAGGTTCAAAAGATCTCAAATGCATTGGATTGACAAATGAATTTTCCAGTCAACTGATCAAAAATCAACTGTACACTGAAAAGTCAAACTTTGAGTTTTTGGTCAAAATCAAGTGCCAAGGGTCATATTTCATCAAGATGTGTCAAAACATGAAACTTGTTCACCAAGAAACCTAATTTTGAAAATTAGGGTTTTAATTTGAAAATTTTCATAACAAAATTTTTCTAAGTTATGAAAATTTCTTATTTTTCCCCAACTTATCCAAACTTTTTCATGATGATGCAATTGGATTCAAAGAAAACTTCCAACATGAAAGTTGTAGTCCTCCATAAAATATACAACTTTTATTCATAAAGTTTTCCCAAAAGATTCTTAGATCTCAAGTTATGATTTTGTGAATAAGGGTCCATAAACTTTTTAACTTAGTGAGATTTTACCCTAGTTTAGGCAGATTTTTGACCTAACTTCATGACAACTTTTCACCTAGTTCCAAGAGGAATATCAAAATGCATTTCAAATATTGATTGTAAAGCATGTTACAAGATTTACAAAATATCCAAGAACTCTCCAAGATCATTTATGGTTAGGTAGAATCGAAGAAATGAAAATGGCAATTTATCACTTTGGTTCAAGGCATTTTTCACATTGGTACAAGTTGCAAATCAGTTCCAAACTTGCTTGTACTTGGTTTTACAGGTCATAATCCCTTCCACACTCATTAATTTAATGCAAACTCAATGGATAATGGTCTTATTTTGATCTTTGAAGCTTTGTACAAGGGTTTAATCCAAAAATGGCATAAAGGTAACAATGCTACTTTGATAAAGCTTGCTTTTTGCAACTTTGTTTATCTTGAGCCATGGACCTAATCTTTTGCTGCAAACAATATCCACAAACATCAGGCAAAGTTCACCAACCCTATGCATCCCACGAGCTATCCTGTACAGGTCTTGAGATTTATCACTTCAACTTTCTTCAAAAGCAAGAAACTTGCAAAAGTCAAGTGAACTCTTCCATCTGATAAAAACAAAGCTTTGTATCATTTCAAAGAAGTTCAGAACATTGTCTCAAGCAGAATACACGAGTTGCCAACCTCTCAAACACTCTAAAACACAAAAATCTCAAGTTCCTGCCCAAACAAGGCATCATATGTAGAACTCAAGCCATTTCCATTTTGCCTCGTGCATTTTGCCTTGAATCACTTCAAACACATTACATACATACCATCCAAGCTATCCAGGCCCCTGTCTTGCAACTGTGAGCTCATTTTCACACTTCACCATTTTCATTTTGAAGGTTTGCAGGTTGACTCGTGCAGCAAGATTCAGGCATCTACAAGACCAGCTAAGCATTGGAAAAGGTTGAGGGAACTTCAAGCAAGCTCACACGACCTTCAGGAATCACTCAAAACTCCTACATTGCCATATCCAAACTCAACTGAACAAGGTATTTGTCAAGTTTCTATCTCTCTATTTAGGCATCCTTAGGCTTAGGTTTGTGAAGCAAAGATGTACTCCTTAACATGCTTGAATTATACATATGCATAGTTCTTATTTATATTAATTGTGTAGTGAGAATTTGAAGCTTAAAGTTCATAAAAATTTTAGGTAAAAAATTAGGGGTGGTAAAATTCTATTTGATCTTTGAGAGTTAGGTCATGATTTTTATATCACCGGAATCGTGAGTTAACATGCTACAAGTTTCATGTTGCAAGATTTTGTTTTTATGCATGTATGCAAGAGATACAGGTAACCAGGCGCGCACGAGGGAGTAAGGACAGGGATGAAGTGCTGTCCTGGGCCAGGGCCTTGGGCCTGTTTCTATTCATACCACCCTTTTTGCTTCTGCACCCCCTTTTGCATTTTCTTTTATTTTTTATATTTTCTTGCATAATTTATATTTTCTGATTTTATTACTTTTTTTGAACATTGAAAAATCACAAAAAAATATTTTCTTACTTTTTTGCATTTTTATTTTATTATTTTTATGACAAAAAAATAGTTTATTAGGTTAAATAGAATTTATTTTCTTAAATAAATTTGTAAATAATTTTAAAATACTTAAATATTTTATTTTTATTATTTAACACATAAAATATCATTTTTCACATATATTTTAATTTTTAAAATTTGTAAATATATTTATTTATTTATTTCTTGTAAAAAAATGAATAAAATGAATAATATTAGAATATATTTTCTATCAAACAAAAATTAGGGTTTTCACCCTTTCAAAAATAATCATTTTATTTTCTTATTTTTAAGACATAAATAAATTTATTTTCTCATACATAAAATTAATACAAAAACATTTTTTTGCATATTTACATTTTATTGCATATTTAAATATTTGTTTATTTATTTATTTGTACAATAAATTCAATTTGGTTGTAATAGTTTTAGGGTTTTATTTTGAGCAATATCCCCCATTCAAAACTTGTATCCCCTTTCCCATAATATTGTTGTAATAGTCTAGATTTACTTTACGCATTTTATTGCTTTCATATGCCATGATAGTAAATTAGGGTTTTGAATGAAAAGACCAAAAATCAAACAAATAGCATGACCTGATACAAGACAAAAATGCATGAAAAATGAAAACACATTGTACACAAGCACCCCTAGGGTTTCATCCACTTTGTTTCCTTAAAATGGCCATGGTATGCATGCTAGGTATCTTTGCAAAACAAAACAAAACAAAACAAAACAAAAGATCATAGTCCCTCGATGACGCTATCACAAGTTGCCTAAACAAATGATCTTGGTCCCTAAAACTTGCTAGGATACTTGGCACCATTACTATCATGGTCATACGATGACCCACACCCGTCCCGTTTAACATCCAAAGATAGGGTTATTTACCAAATACAATGGTAAAACAACAATGTCAAAGGAATAAAAATATGTAGGAAAGAATTTTGAGTAGGTAGATAAGCTTCTAGTTACTTGATCAATTTGCAAACCATCCTTGCTATTTTCAAAAACACACAACACATTTCAAAAAATTTTCAAACAATTTCAAAACATTGAAACATTTTTCAAAAGACAAACATCTTTGTAAACATTCTTACGAACGAGAATCATTACAAAGATTTCCTAAACAAAGACCTCTTTTCAAAATACTTTCAAAAATCACACAAAGCACCATCTCAAACAATTAGAAAAGCAAAGAAAATGATCTAAACAAGTAACTAAGAGCCCATGGAAAACCATGGATGAAAAGGGTGCTAGCACCTTCCCTTTTCATAATCTACCCCCCGAAATCAAGAAAACATCTCAAAGGTCTTTCCTGTGCTTTTTTACCTTTCCTTTTGGATAAAATAAAAGTCGGTGGCGACTCTTGCTAAATTGAAACATTTGCGAACAAAAACGCAAAACCTTAAGTCAGTTCTCCCACCATATCACAGAACTGGCGACTCTGTTGGGGAGTAATGAAGATAAAAGTGGGGTTACCTTAGGGTTTTAGATCACCTTTACATGCTTATCTTGCTTGACTTGTTTGCTTTACACTTTGGTTCTATTGTTTGGGTTTGGATCCTCCACCCGGATTTGGGGAAAAACATTCATAGGTAAATAGCAATATGTTGTGGAAACTGTGCGGGGTATACCGACATGTTCTAAGCAATAGTTATATTAGTGTGACATATTTGTGGGTACCGGTAGCCTTTGAGTCAATCAAAGAGAATACGGGGCTGCTGAGTGATGTCATGAAGCACTAATGGACTTTTAGAACCTTTACTTGACCATCTTGGCCTTTTAGGATGTAGTGAGATGACCGGCTTTGGTGCAGTCCGAAGTTGGTAGATACTCGATACTACACTCATTGAGGGTTGTTTTCTTGGAATATTTCGGTCGCCAGTAAAGTGGCTAAACTGAAACAATGAACACAGAAAACAATCCAGTGATATTGAGCTCCTTAGAACCCGGTTACTATTTATAGGACAGGTTGAGCCAACTAAACTTCAAGAGGGTACTTACCTATGAAACCCCATGCAAGCCTAAACAAGGAACTTTTATGATTTGCTTGTACATATATACTTGTGCATAACATCATGAACATCATGAACATCATGAAGCATCATTTGCATCCACTAACCATTTCAAGGATTTTGGATTTTCATCTTTGTTCCTGTTTTGTAGGTTATGGATTCACTTCGCAGGAAAACGATTCAGGTCAATCTTGTGAGAATTCCTCCACAACTCAAGGAGACTGCTTCCAAGATTCCAGAGTATTCTCCATTCACTGAGAGGAATGGTCGTCTTCTCAACTTAGTCACTTCCAACACAGAGGAAGACATGGTGAAAGTTCTCTTCCAGTTCTTTGACCCCCTACACCACTGCTTCACATTTACTAATTACCAGCTGGTGCCTACATTGGAGGAATTTTCTCAACTCTTGAGGATTCCTATTCTCCATCAACTACCTTTCAACGGTACGGAAAGAGATCCAAATCCTTAAGATGTTGCTCAAGCCCTGCACTTGCAACCATCAGATGTCATAGGTCATTGGGAAAACAGAAGTGGTGTCAAGGGTTTCTTGGCAAAGTTCCTGTTTGAGAAAGCTCAAGAATGCTGGAATTCTCTAGACCTGCAAGCTTTTGAGGAGATTGTAGCTCTTCTCATCTATGGGTTGGTCTTGTTCCCTAACCCTGACCAGCTTATAGATGTGAATGCTGTCAAAATCTTCATGGCTCGCAATCCAGTGCCTACATTGCTTGGAGATATCTTGCACTCTTTTCACACTCGAACAATGAGGAAAAGAGGTGTTCTCATGTGTTGCACTCCTCTACTAGAAAGATGGTTTATTTATCATCTACCCCAATCAGTCTTGAAGAATGAGCAAGGTTTGAGGTGGTCACAACGATTGATGACTCTTACATATTCAGATGTTCATTGGTGTTCTCGATCCAGAGAAAATGTTATCATCATCGACCGTTATGGGGAATTCCCTAATGTCCCTCTACTTGGCATTAGGGGAGGCATCACCTACAACCCCTGTTTGGTTCTGAGACAGTTTGGGTATGCCCGAAGGGATATCCCACATGACATGCTGATTCCAGACTTGGTTTTTGACTTTGACAACAATGATGAAGGACTTCGTCAAAGGTTCATCCAAGCTTGGAGGATGCCAAACAAGGTAGACAGTAAGACCTTGGGACACAAGAATTCCATCCCTCTTGAGCCTTACCTCAAGTGGGTACGAACTCGCGCCCAAAGTCTTATGATGCCTTACCCCTCTATTCTCCCTGTGATTATATAGCCTGTTAAGGAAGGAGAGGTTCCATACACCCTCCTACATCCTGACATGCCAACATCACTCGAAGATCTGCAAAGGAGTTGGATACAGCTCAAGGGAGAACGCGATACTTTTGAAGCCCAATTCTACGCCAGCGAGAAGAAGGTTTTGGAACTTACTCGTCAACTTCATGAAGAGCAGACTCTCAACACCTACATTGCACCAAATAGGATACACAATGTCTTTTTACCTTATTATTTTGTATTATTTTGCCCATGGGGCATTGATGTACTAACAATTCTATCTTATTAATATGACGTGTGTTTCTTTTTTGTTTAAAACAAATTTGAATTTCTGAATCCTTGAAATCATTAGATGAATACATATCATTCATCATATGCATAAACAGGTCTTCACACCAAGTTTCCTCATCTCTCTGCTGTTTATTTCAGCAAGATGGATATTGAACAAACGGTCAAAGACTTGCAAGCTTAGAATTCACAATTTCAACAGCTACTTCTGACCTTGACTAAGGGGAAGGAGGAGCTCAAGACTCTACTAGAAAAAGAAAAAGAGAAAAAGAAGAAGAAGAGAGCTGGTGTGGCTACCTTGGGCAGAAGATTTGAAGGTCAAGCCAGAAGGGTCCTAGATTTTCCATCAACCTTTGAGGAAGGAGAGAGAAAGGGTAAAGAGACTGTCGTGCCCTCAGATTCTGAAGCTAAAGAAGAGGAAGATGAGGGCTACTCAGAACAACAATATCCTCCTGCAGATGACAAATACAAAAACATGGAAGAACGTCTGGCAGCTATGGAGATTCAGAGAGTGCCTGGGCTAGACTTTGAAGAGTTGGGGTTGGTTTCCGGAATTGTAATCCCTCCTAAGTTTAAAGTACCTCTATTTTCTAAGTACGATGGGGTGTGTTGTCCCAAGATGCACCTACGATCTTATGTCAGGAAAATTCAACCACATTCTTCGGACAAAGACCTGTGGATCCACTTTTTCAAGGACAGTTTGTCGGGGACACAGCTGGATTGGTTCTACCAGTTAGAGAGGTCTGACGTTCATAATTGGGAGGATTTGGCAGCCGCCTTTTACAAACAGTATCAATACAATGCAGACTTAGCACCAACCCGTACTCAATTATAGAGTATGGGCATGGTCTCAAATGAAGGTTTCAAAGAGTATGCCCAGAAATGGAGAGACTTGGCAAGACGAGTACAACCACCTCTATCTGAGAGGGAGCTAGTAGACATGTTCTTGGGAACTTTGTCAGGGCCTTTCTTTAATCACCTGATTGGAAGTTCGTCTGCGAGGTTCACTGAGTTGATTCTAACTGGTGAGAGAGTTGAAGCCGACATAAAAAGCGGGAAAATTCAAAAAGATGCATCTACTTCTGCTGCCATCAAAAAGACTTTTCCAGCAAAGAAGGAAGTATCAGTTGTCTACTCCCAAAGAGGTCAAGGAAGAGTTGAGCGTCGGCCAATGGTGGGGGCCGTAATGATTCAGAAGTCTGCAGCTGATCAGCCCAGAAACAATCAACCCAGAACCAACCAAGCAAGGGTGGAAAGGCCTGTACGACAATTCACCCAGATAAACATGACTTCTGCTCAGGTTTTACCCCATCTCTTGAAGTTAAACCTTACCAGTCTGAAAGAGGCCCCGAAGAATCCAAATACAGCTTCTCCTTACTACCATTCGAATGCCAAGTGTGCTTATCATTCAGATAGCCCGGGGTACGACACCAACCATTGTTGGGCCCTCAAGAATAAGATTCAGGATTTGATAGATGCTAAAGAAGTTGAATTCGACTCCCCTGAAAAGCCGAATGTAATCTCTGCTCCAATGCCAAGGCATGGCCATAATGCCCATGCTATTGAAGAAGATCTTTTTGTTGCTATTGTTGATGATTTGATGACTCCGCTACCGATAATCAAGATGAATTTGATGAAGGCTAGGATTTTCCCAGGATGTGAAGAAGATTGATGCCTTTGTTCATCCTTACCAACCGACTGTCCATTATTGAAGTTAGGAATCCAACGCCTAATGGATAACCAAGAAATCCTTTTTGAAAAGACTCCTGTTATACCGACTCCTATCAATGATGTTTCAATAATAACCATATCCACCAATCTTTCCAAGGTCTCCAAAAGACCTGTTAAGATTACATCCGCTCCGAAGATTGCACCTTTGAAGATAACCATGCCCGGGCCCGTCCCGTACAAGTCCGACAAATCAATATCGTGGAACTATGGTGGAGAAATCTACTACCACAGTATTAAAAAAACTTGAATCAACTGAAGAGAGTTCTGATGAAGAGACTTCTGACATTGGAAACATTGCTGGAACGAGCAAAATCACCTGCAGTGGAAGAATTTTCTCTCTAGAGATCGCCCCTCCAAAGGAAATCTTTGGACCCTCAGCTGCTCCTAAGGTTACCCCTGCATCGGTAAACATATATGCGAGAACTCCAATTATTGAAGAAATTGTAACTCTTGTGGTTATCCCCTCTGCTGCTGCTGATGATAGAGGGAAAGGGATCCAAGTAGAGCCCGACAGGACGAGGGCTCAACCATTGGTCATCCCTGAGACCTCTCAAAAAGAAATGGAAGAGATTTTGAAAATAATCAAGAAAAGCGATTATGATGTTGTGGGACAACTGGGGCAAACCCCCTCAAAGATCTCTATGTTAGCACTGCTGCTTTGTTCAGAAGCTCATGCTAAAGCTCTGATCAGATTCTTGAAGACGGCCCACGTGCCACAGGAAACCTCTGCGGATCAGTTCCAGGAATGTGTAGCTAGCTTAACAGTTGATAATGGTCTAGGATTCTTCGATGCTGATTTAACATCAAAAGGGAGAAAACATAATGACGCTTTGCATGTCTCGGTGGAGTGTAGGGGAACCACCCTAGCTCATGTTTTGGTTTATACTGGGTCGTCTTTAAATGTCTTGCCGAAGAAAGTCTTGGATAGACTGAACTGTGAAGGCCTAACCTTGAAGCCCAGCAATATAATTGTCAGAGCCTTTGATGGTTCTAAAAGAATGGTCCACGGGGAGGTGGACATCCCAATTAAAGTGGGAACTGAAACCTTCAACTCCATATTCTATGTGATGGACATCCGTCCTTCCTATTCTTGCTTGTTGGGAAGACCCTGGATTCACAATGCTGGAGCCGTCACTTCCACTCCGCATCAAATGCTCAAGTACCATGTCCAGGGGAAAATCATAACTGTTCATGGCGAAGAGGAATACATGATAAGCCATCTAAATTCTTTCCACTATGTAGAATTGGATGGTGAATTCATCGAAACCCCTTTCCAGCATTTTGAAGAGGTAACTCAAGAGATTGCGGAAACCAAAACAGTGGCTTCTATACCCACGATTACCAGACCTCCACCTCGGATGTCGTCTCTCAAAGATGTAAAGGTTGTGATTGAAGAAGGAGGAAGTATAATCTGGGGGAAACTTCCAGACTTTCCTTACAAATCAGATAAATTCGGCTTGGGGTTCACTTCTTCTGCTCAAAAGGTTGTACGCCGCGCCCGTGCTGGAGGGCCACCAGTGAAGATCACCCATCATGGAGTCAATGCTTTGGAGGATAGTGAAGAGGAGAGCAACTTGGAAGACTGGATTTTCCCTACTATTGACGGAGGACTGTGCAACTGGGAAGCAAAAGACTTTGTTCCAATTACTTTCATACCGCAGTAATTTATCTTTTGAACATTTATGTTGGTTTGTAATAATTCTCAAACAATTCGTACACTTTTAACCTTGTGCCTTACCCGAGGCACATAGGTCCATTTGTAAGGGTTTGATTTTTCATCTTGATATGCCATTTTAATGAATCATGGACGTTTTCACATATAAAATTTTGTGTTCATTGTCTTTCTTTTTACATTTTATTTGTTTAAAGGTGGCTATCCCTTACACACACCCACACTCACAAATGCAGGTACCCTTCCATTCTGGATTCCATGGGTAACAATTCTACTATGGCCTTCAGTGACTCTGAAGATCTGGTCTACCATGCCGAATACAAAGGTGAGGATGATTGTGACGTGCCGGGAGAATTGGCTAGGCTGCTACAACAGGAAGAAAGGGCTATTCTACCTCATGAGGAGCTGTTAGAGACAATCAACTTGTGTACCGAGGAAGACAGAAAAGAAGTCAGAGTGGGTGCCAACTTAGAGCCAAGTGTCAAAGAGCGCCTGATTCAGCTGTTACATGAATATGTTGAGATCTTCGCCTGGTCATACGAAGACATGCCGAGACTCGATACAGACATTGTGGTACACCGTCTACCCACAAGAGAAGACTGTCCACCAGTTAAACAAAAGGTCCGCCGCATGAGACCCGTCATGTCAGAAAAGATCAAAGCAGAAGTTATGAAGAAGTTCAATGCTGGATTTCTTGCTGTTACTTCCTATCCACAATGGGTTGCTAACATTGTGCCCGTGCCTAAGAAGGACGGCAAAGTCAAAATGTGCATGGATTACAGAGACTTAAACAGGGCTAGCCCTAAGGATGATTTTCGACTTCCGCACATTGACATCTTGGTTGACAATACAGCTCAGCACAAGGTATTTTCTTTCATGGACAAATTCTCAGGCTATAACCAGATCAAAATGTCCCCTGAGGACATGGAGAAAACTACTTTTGTTACACAGTGGGGTACGTTCTGCTACAAAGTGATGCCATTCGGACTGAAGAATGCTGGGGCAACCTATCAACACACCATGGTAGCTTTGTTTCATGATATGATACATCATGAGATAGAGGTCTACGTAGATGAAATGATAGCCCGATCACAAACGGAAGAAGAACACCTCGACCATTTGCAAAAGTTGTTTGTCAGGTTGAAGGAGTACAAACTAAGATTGAACACGAACAAGTGCACCTTCGGAGTCAGGTCCGATAAACTCTAGGGTTTCATTGTCAGCAATAAAGGCATCCAGGTTGATCCTGCCAAAGTCAAAGCTATACAAGAAATGCCTGCTCCTCGCACTGAGAAGGAGGTCAGAGGTTTCTTTGGACGCCTAAACTACATTGCTAGGTTCATTTCTCACCTAACATCTACCTGTGAGCCAATCTTCAAGCTGTTGAAGAAAGATCAGGTAGTTAAATAGAATGATGACTGGCAAGTTTCTTTCGATAAAATTAAGGAGTATTTGCTAGAACCTCCTACCTTGATGCCACCCGTCGAAGGAAGACCGCGAATCATGTATCTGACCGTACTAGATAATTCAATGGGGTGCGTACTGGGCCAACATGACGAGTCTAGACGAAAAGAGCATGCCATTTATTACCTTAGCAAAAGGTTTACCGACTATGAGACCCGATACTCACTGCTCGAGAAAACTTGTTGGCTTTGGTATGGGCTGCTCGCCGGCTAAGGTAGTATATGTTGACTCATACCACTTTGCTGATATCTAAGATGGATCCGATAAAGTACATCTTTGAGAAGCCTGCTCTATCTGGAAGAATAGCTAGATGGCAGATGATCCTAACAGAATATGATATATAGTACACGACCCAAAAAGCTATAAAAGGGAGTGTGCTAGTTGACCATCTGGCTCATCAAGTTGTCGAAGATTACCAATCCATGAAGTTCGACTTCCCTGACGAGGACAGTATGACATTGGACAACATTGAAGAACTCAGACCATATGATAGACCTGAACAAGGATCCCGATGGAC
Source organism: Vicia faba (assembly GCA_948472305.1). Lineage (NCBI taxonomy): Eukaryota > Viridiplantae > Streptophyta > Magnoliopsida > Fabales > Fabaceae > Vicia > Vicia faba. The sequence continues at coordinate 18,637,963 of OX451741.1, read as the reverse complement.
CCTGTACTTTGATATTGCCTCCAATGCACTTGGCAATGGTATCAGCACGCTACTCGTCTCCCCAGAAGGTTGCCATACTCCTTTCACAGCCAGACTTTGCTTTAACTGCACCAACAACATGGCCGAGTATAAAGCTTGTATCTTTGGTCTCAAGGCTGCAATAGACCTGGGAATCAAGTCTTTGATTGTGTTTGGAGACTCATCTTTAGTCATCAGTCAGATCAAAGGAGAGTGGGATACTAAACATCCCAACCTCATCCCTTACAAAGAACATGTCTTGACATTATTGCCACATTTCGAGCAGATTACCTTCGAGCACTTCCCACGAGAAGAAAATCAGCTAGCAGATGCTCTAGCTACAATGTCATCCATGTTTAAACTTAACTGGGATAATGAGGCTCCCCAAATCACCATTGAACAGATGGATGAACCTGCACACTGTCACGAGATTAATACCGAAGAAGTAGTGGACCAACCTTGGTTTCACGAAGTCAAAAGGTATCTCGATGCTCAAGAATATCTTGAAGGAGCTTCAGTCAACGATAAAAGTTCTTGAGGAGATTCTTTGCCAAGTTCTTCCTGAGCAATGGTATCTTATACAAGCGCAATCATGATTGCATTCTGCTTCATTGTGTGGACAAGATTGAAGCTGAACAAATCATGGTTGAACTACATAATGGTACCTTTGGCACTCACTCTAGCGGGCATATGATGGCTAAGAAGATCCTACAGGCACTCTATTACTGGTCTACCATGGAAGCTGACTACTATCAACATTCCAGGACTTGTCACAAATGTCAAATCTATGCGGACAAGGTACATATACCTCCAGTTCCTCTCAATGTCTTAACATCTCCTTGGCTATTCGCTATGTGGGGAATCGACATGATTGGAGAGATCAAGCCTACAGCCTCCAATGGACACCGTTTCATTCTGGTGGCCATTGATTACTTTACTAAGTGGGTCGAAGCAGCTTCCTTCGCATCCGTCACAAAGAATGTTGTTGCCCGCTTCATCAAGCAGAACCTCATTTGCCGGTACAACATCCCCGAAAGGATCACACCGACAACGGTACAAACCTTAACAACACTATGATCACCGCCTTGTGCGAGCAGTTTCAGATTCAACATCATAATTCATCTCCCTATCGACCAAAGATGAACGGTGTTGTCGAAGCTGCGAACAAAAATATCAAGAAGATCATACAGAAGATGACAATCACCTACAAGGACTGACATGAAATGCTACCGTTTTCTCTCCACGGGTACCGTACCACGGAGCGCACGTCAACTGGGGCAACACCCTATTCTTTGGTATATGACATGGAAGCTGTTTTGCCTATTGAGGTTCAGATTCCCTCCTTGAGAATCATGAAGGATGCAAGTCTGAGTGAAGACGATTGGATCCAGACCCGACTTGATCAATTGAACTTAATTGACGAAAAGCGACTTACTGCTGTTTTCCATGGTCAGACGTATCAAAAACGGATGATCAAGGCATTCAACAAGAAAGTCAGGCGCCAGGTATATCAAGTTGGAGATCTGGTAATCAAACGGATCATCTTGCCGCAAAGTGATCCCAGGGGCAAATGGACTCCCACTTACGAAAGACCATTTCTAATCAAGAACATCTTTTCTGGTGAGGCAATGATCTTAACCACCATGGACGGTGATGACTTGCCGCACCCTACGAATGCAGACATAGTGAAAAAATACTATGCATAAATGACCCGCTAGGTTGACACACCTAGGCAAAAAAAGGGCATCCCGGTGAATCGAAAACCCGAAAGGGCGGTTCAATCAAAAGTTAGGGATAAAACAAAAAAAATTGTACACTCGGCAAGTTGAAAACCTGAAAGGGCGACTTGGGCAAAAAAGGGTTTCCCGGTGGATCGAAAACCCGAAAGGGCGGTCCAGGAAAAATTTAGGGAATTAAAGTGTATGACTATGTCTTGTCGGATCACTTTAAGGACAATCTCTTCACAGACAAGCTCCGAGCTTCTGATCAACTCAATCATCTTCGGACGAAGCAACGAATAGACAAGATATTCAGAGTTACGAAGGCTATAGCAGAATGGGAACCCCATGGAATTTTCACACATAGCCATCTTTCTTTGTATAAAATTTTCTCATTTTTATGACAACGTTCTCTTACTAGGATGCCTGTCTCCTTTGTACAAAATACCTACACAAATTTAATACAAAGATACTTCAAAGTGCAGAAAACTATTTTCCTTTTCTTCTTTTTACACTTGTGTTTTATTTGAAAACGTCCAATGATTTATTAATGAGCATATGCATTTGAATATAATCACATTTTTACAAATAAACGAAATGGGAAAGAATAATTACTGACAGGTTGAAAGTATAGGAAAACGTCTTTAGGCTATTCCAAGAGAAATCCCCTGCGGTACATCATCTAGATCCCTAGCGGAGCTAAAACCTTGAAATATATATCCCCAGTGGAGTTATAATTTCAAACCCTTAATCCCCATCAGAGTTGAAACTTCCAACTCCCAATCCATAGTGGAGTAAAAACTTTGAACTGCAGACCCTCAGCGGAGATGAAACCTTCTTCCCCATTCGAGTCAATTTTCCAACTATCAATTCACAGCAGAAACCATTCAATTTCTCCAAATTCCCAAGCAAGTTGTCTTAAAGTCTGAGGATCAACCAGATAACAGTTAACTTTTGTCTTATCCCCAAACTAGGATAATTTCCCAATAGAGTGGCATACAACCCAAACTCCTGAACTTTTTCCAAATAGGAATAAGCTTTTTCCCTCGGAGTCCTGAACTTACTCTCCAGCGGGATAGCTACTCCCCAGCAGTATAGCTACTCCCCACAGAGTTTTTCACTTCCCAGCAGATTAAAGATTCTCATTCTCATTTCCCCAGTGAAGTCACCAAAGTTTTCATTACTCCTCAACAGAATGAAGATTCTCATTCTTAGTACCCCGCAGAAATCATCAGAATTCTCCCTATTCCCCAGCCGAGTAAGGATTCCCATTATTTAACCCCCAGTAGAAGTCTTCAAAGTTCTCTGGATTTCTCGAGCAGATTTCTCAAGCAGTTTGACACTAATCTCACAACAGATTCTGTTAATACTCCTAATTCAAGACATGAAGGATTCCCACATCCCCACAGAAGTTGTCAGGGATTTTCCATCCCCAACAGTCACCAAGGATTTCTCATCCTCAGCAATCAAAGATTCTGAATCTCCAGCAGCGGTCAAGGATTTATTTTCCCCGGCAGCAGTCAAGGGTTTTGTTATCCCCAGCTGTCAAGGATTTATTTTCCTCAGCAATACAGTAAATCAGCTTACATGCGCATACATTACATTCATATATCATAAACATTGATAAAACACATTTTATTGCATCATACATGTCATGCAACATAACTTTGTGTTTCAGCTAACATTTTACCCTTTTCAGGATAAGATTAACAACTATCTTTAACAAATATTCAAATATTTCAGATACAGTACGGATACACTCCAAACACGGAAGTCATTCTGTTACTCATTCAGATCTCTTATTCAGATGCAGTAAAGATACACTCCAAACACGGAAGTCATTCTATTACTCATTCAGAATTCAAAGTCAAGATACAATACGAATACACTCCAGACACGGAAGTCATTCTATTACTCATTCAGACCTCAACTTCAGACACAGTCCAGATATGCTCCAGACACGGTTGCCATTATGTCACTTATTCTGACTTTTTCCCTAGCCCAAAGATGCTCCAGACACGGACGCCATTCTGTCGCTTATTCATATTTCAGATTTAGATACAATACAGATACACTCCAGATGCGAAAGTCATTCTATTTTTCATTCAGATTCAAATACATTTACAACTCGGATATGCTCCAGATACGGACGCCATTCCATTGCTCATACAGACTCAGTCTCCAGATATAGTTCAGATACGTTCCAGACGCGGATACCATTCTGATACTAATTCTTTTGACTTACAACTTGCAGTTCAACAAACATTCTTGATGGCATCTACAAGCCCATCTCCGACAAGATTCTGTCACCTCTCCAAATGGCATCTTTAAGCCCATTCCTTCAACTATACTTTGACGGGTGCAAATTTACGGGCACTCTAGTGTCCAATCATCTTTTACCTTCAAGTAACGAACGACAAAACTCACCAATCTAACTCTTCAGGTTCAAGAAGATTGATCAGGGGCAGCTGTTATACCCCAAAATTTTCCCTCTCATTTTATCAAGATTTTCCCCACAAGACTCTTTGGACTCAAGACCAGATTAGGGTTTGCTCAGCTCAAGACCTCCTCTTGCACTGATGACCTTAAACTAGGGTTTGAGTTTGCACAAGGATTTTTGGACTTCCAATGCTTCATTTGACTTTCATACTTCATGTTGGACCTCTAAGATTTCTCATACCAAGTTTCAAGCCTTTAATCACCTTTTTGCCTAGTCAATTAGACAGTTGACCTAAACATCAACTGTATTGGGGAAAAAGTCAACCATGGCCAATTTACAGTCAAACCTCATAATCTTTTATCCACATCTACATTATAGACTCCTATGTACCATTTGATCAAGTTTGGACCACAACTCCTCAAGAAATTTGATCAAATCATTAAAAGGGCAAAATGGTCATTTTTAGGGTTTTGACTGTAGAAGGGCAATTTCTGATTTTTCACTTAGCCAATGGCAAATTGGGTTCAAGCATGGTTTCAAGGACTCAATGGAACCATCTTGATCTAATCACAAGGTTCAAAAGATCTCAAATGCATTGGATTGACAGATGAATTTTCCAGTCAACTGATCAAAAATCAACTGTACACTAAAAAGTCAAACTTTGACTTTTTTGTCAAAATCAAGTGCCAAGGGTCATATTTCATCAAGATGTGTCAAAACATGAAACTTGTTCACCAAGAAACCTTATTTTGAAAATTAGGGTTTTAATTTGAAATTTTCATAAATTAGAAAAATTCTAATTTATGAAAATTTCTTATTTTTCCCCAACTTATCCAAAGTTTTTCACCATGATGCAATTGAATTCAAAGAAAACTTCGAACATGAAAGTTGTAGTCCTCCACAAAATCTAAAACTTTTATTCACTAAGTTATCCCAAAAGATGCTTGGATCTGAAGTTATGATTTTGTGAATAAGGGTCCATAAACTTTTTAACTTAGTGAAATTTTGCCCTAGTTTAGGCAGATTTTTGACTTAACTTCATGACAACTTTTAACCTAGTTCCAAGAGGAATCTCAAAATTCATTTCAAATATGGATTTTAGAGCTTGTTACAATATTTCCAAAATGTCCAAGAACTCTCCAAGATCATTTATGGTTAGGGAGAATCGAAGAAATGAAAATGGCAATTTATCACTTTGGTTCAAGGCATTTTTCACATTGGTACAAGTTGCAAATCAGTTCCAAACTTGCTTGTACTTGGTTTTACAGGTCCTAATCCCTTCTACACTCATTAATTTAATGCAAACTCAATGGATAATGGTCTTATTTTGATCTTTGAAGCTTTGTACAAGGGTTTAATCCAAAAATGGCATAAAGGTAACAATGCTACTTTGATAAAGCTTGCTTTTTGCAACTTTGTTTATCTTGAGCCATGGACCTAATCTTTTGCTGCAAACAATATCCACAAACATCAGGCAAAGTTCACCAACCCTATGCATCCCACGAGCTATCCTGTACAGGTCTTGAGATTTATCACTTCAACTTTCTTCAAAAGCAAGAAACTTGCAAAAGTCAAGTGAACTCTTCCATCTGATAAAAACAAAGCTTTGTATCATTTCAAAGAAGTTCAGAACATTGTCTCAAGCAGAATACACGAGTTGCCAACCTCTCAAACACCCTAAAACACAAAAATCTCAAGTTCCTGCCCAAACAAGGCATCATATGCAGAACTCAAGCCATTTCCATTTTGCCTCATGCATTTTGCCTTGAATCACTTCAAACACATTAAATACATCCCATCCAAGCTATCCAGGCCCCTGTCTTGCAACTGTGAGCTCATTTTCACACTTCACCATTTTCATTTTGAAGGTTTGTAGGTTGACTCGTGCAGCAAGATTCAGGCATCTACAAGACCAGCTAAGCATTGGAAAAGGTTGAGGGAACTTCAAGCAAGCTCACACGACCTTCAGGAATCACTCAAAACTCCTACATTGCCATATCCAAACTCAACTGAACAAGGTATTTGTCAAGTTTCTATCTCTCTATTTAGGCATCCTTAGGCTTAGGTTTGTGAAGCAAAGATGTACTCCTTAACATGCTTGAACTGTACATATGCATAGTTCTTATTTATATTAATTGAGTAGTGAGAATTTGAAGCTTAAAGTTCATAAAAATTTTAGGTCAGAAATTAGGGGTGATAAAATTCTATTTGATCTTTGAGAGTTAGGTCATGATTTTTATATCACTGGAATCGTGAGTTAACATGCTACAAGTTTCATGTTGCAAGATTTTGTTTTTATGCACGAATGCAAGAGATACAGGTTGAACTGAACCATGCGCGCGCGAGGGAGCAAGGACATGGATGAAGTGTTGTCCTGGGCCTGTTTCTATTCACACCACCCTTTTTGCTTCTGCACCCCCTTTTGCATTTTCTTTTATTTTTTATATTTTCTTGCATAATTTATATTTTCTGATTTTATTACTTTTTTTTAACATTGAAAAATCACAAAAAATATTTTCTTACTTTTTTGCATTTTTATTTTATTATTTTTATTATTTTTATGACAAAAAAATAGTTTATTAGGTTAAATAGAATTTATTTTCTTAAATAAATTTCTAAATAATATTAAAATACTTAAATATTTTATTTTTATTATTTAACACATAAAATATCATTTTTCACATATATTTTAATTTTTAAAATTTGTAAATATTTTTATTTATTTATTTCTTGTACAAAAATGAATAAAAGGAATAATATTAGAATATATTTTCTATCAAACAAAAATTAGGGTTTTCACCCTTTCAAAAATAATCATTTTATTTTCTTATTTTTAAGACATAAATAAATTTATTTTCTCATACATAAAATTAATACTAAAACATTTTTTTTGCATATTTACATTTTATTGCATATTTAAATATTTGTTTATTTATTTATTTGTACAATAAATTCAATTTGGTTGTAATAGTTTTAGGGTTTTATTTTGAGCAATATCCCCCATTCAAAACATGTATCCCCTTTCCCATAATATTGTTGTAATAGTCTAGATTTACTTTACGCATTTTATTGCTTTCATATGCCATGATAATAAATTAGGGTTTTGAATGAAAAGACCAAAAATCAAACAAATAGCATGACCTAATACAAGACAAAAATGCATGAAAAATGACAACACATTATACACAAGCACCCCTAGGGTTTCATCCACTTTGTTGCCTTAAAATGACCATGGTATGCATGCTAGGTATCTTGGCAAAACAAAACAAAACAAAACAAAACAAAAGATCGTAGTCCCTCGATGACGCTATCACAAGTTGCCTAAACAAATGATCTTGGTCCCTAAAAATTGCTAGGATACTTGGCACCATTGCTATCATGGTCATACGATGACCCACGCCCATCCCGTTTAACATCCAAAGATAGGGTTGTTTACAAATACAATGGTAAAACAACAATGTCAAAGGAATAAAAATGTGTAGGAAAGACTTTTGAGTAGGTAGATAAGCTTCTAGTTACTTGATCAATTTGCAAACCATCCTTGCTATTTTCAAAAACACACAACACATTTCAAAACATTTTCAAACAATTTCAAAACATTGAAACATTTTTCAAAAGACAAACATCTTTGTATACATTCTTACGAACGAGAATCATTACAAAGATTGCCTAAGCAAAGGCCTCTTTTCAAAATACTTTCAAAAACCACATAAAGCACCATTTAAAATAATTGGAAAAGCAAAGCAAGTGATCTAAACAAGTAACTAAGAGCCCATGGAAAACCATGGATGAAAAGGGTGCTAGCACCTTCCTTTTTCATAATCTACCCCTCGAACTCAAGAAAACATCTCAAAGGTCTTTCCTGTGCTTTTTGACCTTTCCTTTTAGATAAAATAAAAGTCGGTGGCGACTCTTGCTAAACCGAAACATTTGCGAACACAAACGCAAAACCTCAAGTCAGTTCTCCCACCGTATCACACATGGGCTTCTGAACACAACAATAGGGATAACATAGATATCTTGGAGGGCGTCTTCCCCAGCTGTTCAACGATCTTGAGGTCACTCTTTCGGATGATCTTTAGTACTTCCTTCATCTCTTGCTTGGAGGTATCTTTGGCGGTAACTTCTTTAGGTGACCTAGTATGGGAAGACTCAATCATATGTTCTTCACCTCGAGTCTCAGTAGTTGACTCGGAAGCAGTAACACAAATTGGTGTAGCAACAACCTTCAGAGAGATTTCTAGAGAGAAAACCCTTCCACTTCTAGTAACTTTAATGATCCCAACGATTTTGTCAATGTTGGAATCAGTAACTTCAATGTTATCACTTTCAATAATCAATGGTTCTTGTTTGACGCCATGGTAGTAGATGTCAGCTCCATAATTCCAAGGGATAGCCCTGTCAGAGGAATATGGAATTGGTTCAGGCATGGTGATGATCAGAGGAGCAACTCTAGGTTCAGCCGTAATCTTCACAGGGCCTTGGGAGGTGATCCTTATAGGAGTTATGGAAATTACATATACCTATTCAAACTCCAAGTCTTGAAACAAATTATCCATAGGAGGAGTCTTCTCAACCAGAATAATATGGTTATCAATCAGATGTTGAATACCTTCTTTCAGCAGTTTGCATCCATTGGGTTGGACTGCACAACAGTAGCGCCTTTCAATGCAAACCGGAAATAAACTGGCTTGCAATAAATTCTTCTTAATAATCAATAGGGGAGTAGTCAAGTTACTTACATTAGAAACATACAGAACATCATCAATAACATTATTGCCTTTGTCGTGCTTATGCATAGGTGCAGTAATCACATTTGGAGTCTCGGGAGGATCAAATTCAATTTCTTTGGAGTCAATCATATCTTGAATTTTATTCTTCAAATCCCATCATCTATTTGTGTCATGTCCGAGACTATTGAAATGGTAGGCACACCTTACATTAGGATTGTACCGAGGGGAGGTGGTGTTGGGATTCTGAGGATGCTCTCTCAATGTAATCAACTTTGCTTTCAAAAGATGTTGCAATTCCTGATACAACAACATGATGATCTTGGGAAATTGTCTCCTGTGTGCATCTGACCTACGTTGACTTCCTTGTTGATGTTGTTGCATTGGCACAAGATTAGAAATTACCACAGCTCCTACAAATTGGTTACAGTCACTTCTAGCACGACCCTTCGAGCCATACACAACATTAGCTTCATTTTTTCCATTGAACGTCTTCTTCACAATATTCGAAGAGGCATCCACCTGAATGTTTCCACTCCCAATTCCACCTTTAACACGTTCCCCTGTTAATATCAACTCGATGAAACCAAATGAAGAGCTCCCAATTAGATGATTAAAGAAAGGACCTGTCAAAGTTCCCATGAACATATCAACCAAATCCCTATTGGATAAAGGGGGTTGAACTCTTCCAACTAAATCTATCCACTTCTGGGCGTACTCTTTAAAGCCTTCGTTTTATCCCATGGTCATACTCTATAATTTCACATAGGTTAGTGCAAGATCAACATTGTACTGGTATTGTTTGTAAAACGCAGCAGCCAAGTCTTCCCAAGTACGGACATTATTCCCCTCAAGTTGATAGAACCATTCCAAATGTGTTCCCGATAAGTTCTCTTGAAAGAAAGTGCACCCATAATTTTTTGTCGACTATGTGGGGTTGGATTTTCTGTACATAAGACCTCAAATGAAGTTTAGGACAAGAAACACCATCATACTTCGCAAAAGTAGGGACCTTGAATTTGTGAGGAATAACAACCCCCAAGACTAATCCCAACTCTCGAAAATTTAGCCCAGGCACTTTCTGGATCTCTATGGCATTTAGATGATCTTCCAACTGTTTGTATTTTTCATCAGTAGGGGGATATTGTTCATTTAGATGATTCTACTCCTCTTCACCAGAGTACTTGGCAGAACTATGGTTTCTTTTTTCAGTTTCACCACTCTTATCATCCTTATCTTGTTCATCGTCTTCTTCTAATGGAGTATCGGGATCCTGAACTCACTTGACTGGTGCCCTTAACCTTCTTCCCATGTTAAGGATGCCTGCTAGTTTCTTTGTCTTTCTCTTCTTCTTTTTGGGGATGAGTGCTTTCAGTTCTTCCTGCCCCTTGGCTAGGTTAAGGAACATCTACTGGAATCGAGCATTCTGAGCTTGAAGATCTTTGACAGTTTGTTCAAGAGCCATTTCTGCTGAAATAAACAGCACGAAGATGAGAAAACATGTCTTGGGAATACCTATTATGCAACGATATGGTATGTAAATGTATATGCATATGCAATGTTTTCAAGGACCTCATGGGATTTAAATTTGTTAAACAAAAAGGAAACAAAGAAACTTTGTAGTAAGTTCGAATTATAATTGCCTTCTAGGCTTACAATGAAAACAAGAGAGTTAAATTATAAAATTCTTGAGGCCTAAGGTATTAAGTCTCCCATGGACGCTTCCTCTTTGTGTTGACATATGTATTAAGGCTCTTCTCTTCAAGGAGTCGCTTCGTCAGCTCCAATACTTTCTTCTCACTAGCATAGAACCGAGTCTCAAAGTCATCCCTTTCTTCCTTGAGTTGAATCCAGGACTTTTGTAGTTCCTCAAAGGCAGTAGGCATGTCGAGATCAAAAATGGTATGAGGAACATCTCCTTCAGTAATAGACTCTAGGATCACTGGTAGGATAGTAGGATATGGCATCATAAGATTTTGAGCACGAGACCGCACCCATATGAGGTAAGGTTCCAAAGGAATGGAGTTCCTATGTCGAAAAGTCTTGCTATCAATCTTATTGATCATGCCCCAAGCACGTATAAACCTTTGACGATAATTTTGGGGATCATTCTCATAATCGAATACAATACCCTAGATGAGCATGTCATGAGGACCATCTCTTCGACCATAACCAAACTAACGTATAGCTAGAGAAGGGTTGTAAGTAATTCCTCCCCTTATACGGAGGAGTGGTACATTAGGGAATTCCCCACAGTGGTCAATAATGGTGATATCTTCCTAAGATCGAGAAAACCAATGGATATCTGAATGAGTGAGTGACATCAACCTTTGAGACCACCTCAAACCTTGTTCATTTTTCATCACTGATTGGGGCAGGTGCAAAATAAACCATCTGGAAAGTAAAGGTATGAAACACATGAGAGTCCCTCGTTTCCTCATAGTACGAGTATGAAGAGAATGCAGAACATCTCCAAGCAAAGTATGTACAGGATTATGAGTAAGAAATATTTTCATGGCATTCACATCTATGAGTTGGTCTGGATTAGGGAATAGTACAAAACCATAGATCAGCAAAGCCAAAATATCTTCAAAAGCAAGCAAACTCATGGCATCTAGGAACAACTGATCCTTCTCAATCACAAATGTAGCAATAAGAAATTTAACTCCACTTCTTTTTCCCCAATTAGATACGATGTCTGATCGTTTTAGAAGTAAGGCTGCTTCAATATCTTCAAGTTTTTGAACTTTCTCTAGATAGGTGAAAGGTATCTGATCAAGAATAGGAACTCCGAGTAACTTAGAGAATTCTTCTATTGTGGGCACCAACTGATAATTCGGGAAGGTAAAACAATGATTCTTAGGATCAAAGAACTGGAACAGAACACTCATCATGTCTTCTTTGAAACCGAGAGTAACCAAACTGAGTAGATGGCCATGTCTTTTGGTAAATTGAGAATTTTAGGGAACCTTTGAGACTAACTCCTCAAGCTTGGAAGGTACCCTTACGAAGTTGATTCGGATAGTATTTTTGCGATCGGAAGCCATGACCTGCAACAAATGACAAAGATAAATCCCTAGATCCTTGAAACGGTTAGTGAAAATGTTATGATGTTATGATGTCATGATGGTATGTTCATGTTTAGACAAGAAGTAAACACAAACAAATCACACAAGTTCCTTAGGTTTAAAGGCTTGCATGAGGTCCATAGGTAAGTACCCTTTTCTATTAGATTTAAGTTGGCTCAACCTGTCCTAAAATAGTAACCGGGTTCTAGGGATCTAAATATCAATGATCTTTCTCACATGCTTTAGTTAGTACGACAATTGACTTTCCACCAAGAAAAACCCGAGAGTTGAATCTCAATGAGCGTAGCATCGAGTATCAACCAACTTTGAACTGCATTAAATTCAGATATCTCACTACCTTCTAATGGCCAAGATGGGTCAATTAAGGTTCTAAAAGTAAGTTTGTGCTTATGACACCACACGACATCCCAATGTTATCCTCGACTGACTCAAGGAACATTGGTACAAACCAAAGTATCACATTGACGTAGCCATCACATCAACCATATCGCTCTATGTCGTACAGTTTCCATGATCTATTTCTACTTACCTAAGGCATCCCTAGATCTGGATGTAAGATCTTTACAAGTAATAAACCCAAGCAAACCCTTAAAGTTAAAGCAAACAAATCACACAATTTAAGCAAGTAAAGTGATCTAAACTCTTAAGGTAACCCCTCTTTCATTTTTTTCTGCAGCAGAGTCGCCAGTTCTGTAATACGATGGGAGAACTAACTTGTTTTTACATTTTATCGCAAATGTTACAAATATAAACAGTCGCCACTGACTTTTCTTTAATCCAATAAGGAAAGAGTGAAAAGAACAGGAAAAACCTTTTAATATTTTTTAGTTCGGGGGGTAATTTATGAAAAGGGAAGGTGTTAGAACCCTTTTCATCTGTAGTTATCTACGGGCTCTTAATCGCTTAACTTACTTTGAAAACTTTCTTTTTGTGTGTGTGTTTGAAAAAATATTTTGAAAGTGCCAATGTAAGGTGAAATTTTGTAATGATTCTTGTATTGATCCTCAAGAATGCGTACAAAGTGTTTTGAAAATATTTTTGAGAGTGTAGTGTGATATGTTTTTGTTTTTGTGAGCAAGCGATTAAAATTATATATCCACTCAAGGTCGTTTTTGTACTTTTTCCTTCTCCTTTGGAGATAGTGCTATTTGTACCATTAGTTGGTAGGTAGCCCCATCCATTGGATGTGAAGGGACGAGCAAAGGGTCATCGTACGATCATTGAAGGCAACTTATATGGATGCTTTAGCAATTTCGTAAGGGACTTGTTGTACCCCAAAATTTTCCCTCTCATGATTTCCAAGGTTTTCTCTTATATGGGTGATTACAAACACTTGCTTAAAGAAAATAAGAATTTTATAGATAAACAAGGTGTCTTCTATTGGCTCTGAAACAAGGTTTTTTTGATTGGCATTGGAATAAGGTGTCTTCGATTGGAATTAGGATAAGGTGTCTTCGATTGGCATATGAGCAAGTTGTCCTTCGATTGGCATATGGACAAGGAGCTTCAATCGGATGTCCAAAATCCTTCGACACAAGCTTAGTTCACAAAAAGTTTGACTGAGAATTGGCTGTTTCATGCCTGATTTGATTGACAAGGAAATGGTTTTCCCTGTGCGTGCCTTCAGCAAACAAGGCCAAGACATCTTCAGATTTATCTTCAATCCACTAGGCAAAGAGCTTCCTTCGAACCACAAGGCAAATACCTCATTCGTGCCTGATTCGATTCACTAGGGAATGGCCTCTTTTATGCTTGCTTTGGCCTCCCTCATGCTAGCATCCACAAGGCATTGGCTTCCTATGTGCTAGTTTCGACTGGGAAAAGGTCCCCTTTAAAACAGTTTTAATTCCACATCTAAAATCCTTAACACACAGCTTTCCACCTTTTGACACCTAGTAAGGCCTATTCGAAGGACACACAATTGATGCCTTCGAAGGAAATGCATTTGGTCAAATTGAAGGACATATGATGGTTGGAAACATTTCTTGCTTGCTGGCCAAAGTGTTGCATACTGCCAGGCCCAAGCCTCATGCACAAGCACATTCACGCCAAAAGAAGCTTCGACTGGCCAAAATGAGGTTTTTCGATTGGGCTAGTTGGGTAGTGTCAGAGCCAATTGAAGGAAAAGGAAACTCAGAACCATGAGGAGAAATTCAGATTCAATCGAAGAGGAAAGATCTGAGGGGCTTTCGAAGAAGCCCTGATAAGGGAAACTCTAAACAAATTCAAATTGGAATTCAGAGTCATCGAAAATAACAATGCTCTAACGAAGATAATTATGAGCAATTTGAATTGATGCAGATTGTGACTTAATTGAAGAAACTCTGAACAATTGGAATTCAGGGTCATCAAAGATCTGAGCAATTCGAACTGATGTAGATGGGCTCAATCGAATGAGCTATAAGAATGAAACCAGAGCCATTTGAAGGAGGTAACTCAAGGCCAATCAAAGGTCATGGCTTGAAGGTATTCGAAATAATGAAACATGTCCAGGTTCACTCAAGATTTCAAAAAGGTAAGAAATATCCAAATATGGCCAACTTTCAATGTGTTGGATTCTTATCTCATGGCCTTCAAAGCCTAGTTAATGGTTGTCCCTTACCATTTCCATGCACATCACATCCCTATAAATACAGTCCTAAAGCACATTGCAAAAGGGGAGAAAAAATCATAAAAAAGAAAGAAACACTCTTGCCACACTCACACTACCAGCCAGACGCTGCATCACACACAATACTTGTTACCAATCGAAGTTGGAGGCTGCCTGCCCATATAAACATTTTTTGTCCTATACACGCATTAGCCAGGCTAAAACCTTGCCTCCAGGAGGCTTTCCCAAGCACTTTGCAATCCATATCCATCCAAAACAAAGAATCCCATTGGTAATAAACCTTCAATCTTAAAATAATTTTGATTTGTTGCATGACATAATTAACACTTATAGTTCGATTTGTATTCAGGACTAAGGACATGGGTGCGACACCCAAGTCTGTATTTGTTTTTTTCTCTAACGCTTGTATTACAAATCAAGTCTGAACAGACTAACACGCACATGATCAAAGGACCTGGGTTCGACACCCAGGTCCTGCATCTTTATTCTTTCTAATGCTTGTCTTGCAGATATGGATCGAAAAGCAGCTTTCCTCCTGGATCGAAAAACAATCACCCTTCATTGTATCGAAGGCCTCCCTTTCGTTTGGATCAAAGGCCATTTTCTTCCTTATATCGAAAGACCTTTCCTCTTGCATTTTTTCACTTATTTCTTTTAATAGTTTCCCTTTTAAATTAACAATTAAATAAAATCCCAAAAAACACTAGGTTATTATTTTTTTAATTAAGTTAATTAAATACATTAATTAGTTATTTTAACCTTTCCTTTAAATTAAAATTAAGTAGGCTTAGGCTTTGTTTTCTTTCATAAACAAAAACAACCAAAATATTTTCTTTTCCTTAGGATTCTTAGACGTTATTTTCAATTCGTGCACATTTATTTTCGCGCTTTTGATATTATTGTAACTGTTCATGGGTTGTAATAGAATTAACTAGGACATTACTTTACTACTTTCTTTATTTTCCCCGATTTTTTGAACATGTAAATACCCCATCCCCGAAGCACTATAATAACGTAGATTTAAATTCATGCGCTTTAAATTACTGTATATATTGCTGCTAGACTAATAGGATTGTATGGCAAGAATAAAATCAAATGCTAGCAAACCTAACACAAAAGACTAAAATAACTGAACCTAACACACTTGCACATATACACCTCTAGGGTACTGCCACTTTGGTTGCCTTCGGAAAATAAAACAATCATGTCCCTTGAGAATAGGGACGCTTTAGCAAAGACCCTTAAATCAAAAGATCATAGTCCCTCGACGACGCTTCAGTGTTGCCTTTCGGTAAATGATCTAGTCCCTTAAACAAAATTGTTAAAGTATCTTTACATGTTGCCTTTATGACTGTGCGTCCCTTCGAATGTCTCTCATACATCCAAATGACTATAGCTACCTACTCACTAATAGTAGGCTAGTCTTGTCTAAAGGATGGGAGGAAAAGAATAAACCTTTTGAGTATAAGTAGATAGTTCCTAGATGCTTGCTCAATAACAAATTTTCACACTTACACAAAAACATTTCAAAACATTTTCAAAACGCTTAATCAATACTCTTGAGGACTGATACAAGAGTTATCATAAAGCAAGTTGCCTTACTATTGGCATTTTCACACTACTTTTTCAAAACACAAAGCACAAGGTATTTAAAAAATGAGATAAGCATCTAAGAGCCCATAGAAAACTACGGATGGAAAGGGTGCTAACACCTTCCCTTTCCATAATCTACCCTCCTTACTCAGAAAATTCTCGAAAAGGTCTTTTTCTGTTCTTTTCACCCTTTCCTTAATTTGGATAAAAGAAAAGTCGATGGCGACTCTTGCTTACCGCAACATTTGCAAACACAAACACAAAACCAATATAAACAGTCGGTTCTGCCACCGTATCATAGGACTAGATCATTGTTCGAAAGGCAACGTCAAAGGGTCATCGAGGGACTATGATCTTTTATTTGAGGGTATTTTCTAAAGCATTCATACGTTCGAGGGACATGACCATTTTTTTTCTGAATGCAACAGAGGGAGATTACCCTAGAGGTGCAAGTGTGAAAGTGTGTTGATTCAGTTATTTTATCTTGCATTAGGGTTTTCTAGCGTTGGATTATCCTCTTGCCATACAACCATATTAGCTAACAATTATATATACTTACAAGGCATACAAAATATAAGTGAAATAAAATAAAATGAAAGAAATTAAAGACCTACAGATATTACATGACTTCGGGAGTGTTGTACCCCAAAATTTTCCCTCCCCTTTCTTAAGACATTTCTCACAAGATCTCTAAAATCTCAAATTTGCACAAGTGTTGACTAAGTCAAACCATTTCCTAAACATTGATGCCTCAAATTAGGGTTTTGATTTTCAAAAGGGTAATTGGACTTCTAATGCCTCAAATTACCTTCATGGATCATTATAGACCTCCAAGAATACTCATGTCAAGTTTCAAGTCTTGAATCACAAATTTGCTCAGTCAATTGACCAGATGACTGAAAATCAACAGTATTGGGTAAAAAGTCAATTGTGGTCAAACTACTGTCAAACTTCAATATTTTTGGTCCACATCAACATTTTGAAGTCATATTCATCAATTGGTCAAATTTAGATCACAATTCTTCAAGAAAAATGTTCAAATTACCAAAAGGGCAAAATGGTCAAAATTAGGGTTTTGACTGTAATTTACTGATCATTGACTTTTGACCTAATACATAATCCAATGGCTTGAAGCACAATCTCAAGAATTATAATACAACAAGTTGACCTAATTTGATGGCACAAATCATCTTTTAAAATCAATAGATTGATAGTTGAATTTGGGTCAACTGATGAAATGTCAATTGATGCACAAAAAGTCAAACTTTGACTTTTTGATCAAGGTTTGATTTCAAAGATCAAAATTCTTTAATAAATTCAAAAATATGAAGCTTGATCATCAAGAAATCAAGAAAGTCAAAAGTCAATTTGAAAAGTCAAACTTTTCAAGACTTAGAAATATTTTCTAAGTATTTTTACATAGGATAATTTCACTACTTCATGCCATTTTTTTCACCAAGATGCAAGTTGATTCAAAATAAACTTTCAACATGAAAGTCGTAGATCTTGATGAGGTCTACAAATTTGTATTACAGGATCCATATCCAAAAAATTCTTAGATTTTGAGTTATAAGCCCATAAGGTCATGCACTTTTTTTAAAACACTTAGTGAAAATTTGACCTAGTTTAGGCATATTTTTGACCTAACTTCTTGGCCAATTTTCACCAAGCTCCAAGAGGATTTTGTCAAAATGGTCAGCATAAAGGTTGTAGAGGATGTTTCAAGCTTTCCAAAATGTCCAAGAACTTGAATAGGTCATACTTGAGCTGGAAGTTTCAAAGACAAGAAGTTGATCATTCATTCTTGAATTTTAAGTCATTTCTATGATGAACAAGAATTCAAATCTCTTAGCCATGCTGCATAATCTTGCTTTGCAGGCTTCTAACTTGTGTTTCACTCCATAATTAATTGATTATATAACTTATAGATCCATTGTCCAAGCATTTGAGCATTTGTCCAAGTGATTAATCCATTTTGGCACAAAGGTAACATTGCCATTTTGGAAAAGCCAACTTTAATCTCAATGTTAAATCCTTGAGATTTGAACTTGTTCCTTCTGAACACATAAAATCTCAAATCCATAAGAAACTTGTCTAAATCCTCTAGCCACTTCAGATCATGCTTGTACTATGCATTTAAACAAGGTTATCTTAATGTTGCTTCAAAACTAAGTCATCTAGCCATAATTTTGTAACTTATAAACCTGATGATCTCCTTCCCTCCAACATTTCCCTATAAATATAGACACGCATTGCAACATAAGACACGAATGAACAACCCCTGAAACTCTCCCAAGCTCCCTCTAGACATAAATTGCACACAAATTCCATTTTTACCACAGTTTTGCCCTTGAACTTGTATCTTCCATTTCCATCGTGCGTTTTCCCTCAAAATCTCCCTCAAAGATTCTATACCTCAAATATAACTCATCTCAATCCTTGTTTCCCAACTGTAACTCCATTTCCACCATTGTCCAAATTCAAAAACAGAGGTCTGCAACTTGACTTCTCCAGACCATTTCAGCCACTCTCAACTCAAGCTAAGCATTGCATTAGCTTCCTAGAAGTCTAGGGAAGCTAACCTGATAATTGCAGCATCTTGAAACAAGCTCATTTTCAAAACATAAATTCCATTTTCAAGGTAAGTTTTCTGACTTTTGAACTCTTCATATAGGAATTGTTTTCTTTCCATTTTCAAAGATAAAATGTAGACATCATAGCCCTGAAACTTACCATGTTCATGGAATTCATTTGTGTTGCCTGAGTAGTGAGAAATTTAGAGTTGAACTTTTTGGAAAAATTAGGTTAGATTTAGTACAATTCAAAATTCATGTTCATCTTTGATTTATAGCTTAAGCTATTTACATTTCTGAAATTGTGATGAAATTTGGAGCAAGTTTGATGTTTACATTTTTGGAAATGATTGAGAAATGAAAAAGTTACAGTTTTGATAATGTTGGTGTTCATCCCTGCGTGCGCAAAGGTTGAAGATGAAGTTGAAATTTTGGAAACTTGGTTTATTTTAAATTTATTGCAATATGTTTTATAATGGGATGAAACAGCCACCCCAGTGGCAGGAGGAGCACGTGTAAGGCATTGGTACTAAGGGTCCTGGGTTCGAGCCCCAGTGGTACCCTTTTGTTTTTCACATTATTTGTTCTTGCTGATTCAGCGTGCCTGATTTCCTGGAGTCCATCATGTACCCTCATTCTTTCACCATTTGATCATTGGATAAGCCAATCTAATGCTCTACAAAGTAGGATCATGATACACCTTCAAAAGCCAGCCACACATGATTCATATAGTGTTGGGCCTCCCTTGTGTTTGGGCCCTTTATCTTTTATTTTTGCTATTTTCTTACCGTCCTTTTACTAAAATAACCAGGCCCATTTTATTTTTATTTTCTGACTTAAACAAAAAAATATCTTTTGGGCCTAGAGCCCCATTTTCTTTTACACCCTCATTTTTCTTTTGACACCCAGGCCTAATTATTTTTATTTCTTTCATATTTTATTTATTTTCATTTATTTATTTATTTAATCCAAACCAAAAAATACCAAAAAAAATTTTTCTTAATTAAATTAAAAACATTTTAATTTAGGCATTTTATTTTATTTTATTTTACTAAATTGAATTTTATTTTCTTTTACAAATTAGTATTAACATTCAAATTATTTTCTAAACAAATTATTTAGACTTAGGATTTATTTTCTTATTAACTTAAATGAACTTAGATTTTACGTCATGTTAATAATTAATTAACTTTTCTTAATTAATTAGCTTAATTAAGTTAATTACTAAGGCCTTTTTCTATCAAAAACCCTAAACAAAAACAACTTTCTTTTCCTTTCACATTGCCTTTATATTCTTGAACATTTTATCTTGCGATATTCAATATGGTTGTAATAGTAAATTAGGGTTTAATTGCTTTCATTTTCCCATTTGTAATTTGTATCCCCATCCCCAAATGATATAACAGTGTAGAACTTAAAATTTTCGTCGCTTTCAATATAAATGCTAGTAATTAGGATTTGTATGGAAAGACATAAAATCAACAAGTAGAAAACCTTAATTCAAGACAAAAATTCATGTAATCAATAAACCTTGCACACTTGCACCTCTAGGGTGAACCCACACTTGTTGCCTCAGATTTAAATAGTTATATCCCTCGAACGTGGGATACTTTAGAAAAAACTCTCGAATACAAGATCGTAGTCCCTCAATGACCCTTCAACGTGCCTTTGGTAAACGATCTTATACCCTTACAATAAATTGCTAAGGTATCCTACAATGTTTCTTTCTATGATTGTACGACGACCCACGCCTGTCCCTTCACGTCCAATGATAGGGCTTCATACCAATCAATGGTAAGATAGCAATATCTAAAGGAGGAGGAAATGAACAAAGACTTTTTGAGTAGGTAGAATGCTCGTAGTTGCTTGCTCACAAAATTTTTAAAACAACATCTTTCAAACACACCAAATGAAACATTTTCAAAAGTCAACACTTTGTATGCATTCTTATAGAGACGAGAATCATTACAAAGTTCTCCTAAACGAAAGCACTTTCAAAAATACTTTCAAACAAATCACATACATATTTCAAGCAAAGCATTTCAAAGTGAGCTAGCAACTAAGAGCCCGTAGATAACTACAGATGGAAAGGGTGCTAATATCTTCCCTTTCCATAACCTACCCCCCAAACTCAAAATCTTAAAAAAAGGTCTTTCCTTTTATTTTCACCCTTTCCTTTGTTGGATAAAAGAAAATTTAGTGGCGAATCTTGCTATCCACAATAATTGCGATAAAACGCAAAACACCCAAGTCAGTTCTCTGGACCGTATTATAGAACTGGAGACTCTTTTAGGGAATGAGATCTTAAAATTAAGGTTACCTTAGAGACTAGATCACCTTTAAATACTTTCATTGTTTGACTTGTATGCTTTACATTATGGCTTATGTTTGGGTTTTTATAGATCCTCTACCCAGATCTGGGAATATTATTAGGTAAGTAGCATAGATTGTGGAGATTGTACGACATAGATCAATATGGTCGAAACAATAGCTACATTAGTGCGACATATTTGTTGGTACCGATATCCCTTGTGTTGAATCGAGGAGAATATGGGGCTGCTGTGTGATGTTATGAAACACTAACTGACCGTAGAACCTTTAGTTGAACAACATGGCCATTAGGAAGTAGTGAGATAGCCCACTTTGGTGCAAAACTGAAGAGTGGTTGATACTCGATACTACACTTATTGAGATCATACTTTTGGGATATTTTGGCTGCAAGGAAATATTGATTGTGCTACAAAAATTTCCAATGAAGAAAGATCAATGATATTCAGATTCCCTAGAACCCGTTTACTTTCTAGGACAGGTTGAACCAACTAAACTTCAAGAGGATACTTACCTATGAAACCCATGCAAGCCTAAACCTAAGGTCTTTGTGTGCTTTGTTTGTGATTAATTATTCATGACATCATAGACGTCATAACATCATAAGAATTCTCACTAACCATTTCAAGGATTTAGGAATTTATCTTTGTTCTGTTTTGTAGGACATGGCTTCCACTCGTAGAAATATCATCCGCGTCAACTTCGTGAAAGTGCTTCCTCAATTTCAAGAGTTAGCATCAAGGGTGCATAAATTCTCCCTTCACCAAGAAATATGGTCGACTTCTCAACTTGGCTATCTAAAACTTCCAAGAAGAAATGATGTGTGTGCTCTTCCAATTCTTTGATCCTATGTATCATTGCTTCACATTTCCCGACTACCAATTGGTGCCTACATTAGAAGAATTCTCTCAACTTCTAGGAGTGCCTGTGCTTGATCAAATACCATTCACCGGTTTAGAGGAAATTCCAAAGTCTGAGATTATTTCCAAAGCCTTGCATTTGAAGAGATCCGACAATGTGGAAAATTGGGAAACAAGGAGTGGAGTTAAGGGTTTTTTAGCCAAGTTCCTGTTGGAAAAGGCTCGTTTATTTTGGGAAGATATGGATTTTCATGATTTTGAGGATGTATTGGCCCTTCTAATCTATGGTTTGGTTCTATTTCCCAATCAGGACCAATTCATAGATGTGAATGCCATCAAGGTTTCTCTCTCTCGTAATCCCGTACCTACTTTGCTTGGAGACATTCTACATTGTTTCCACACTCGCACCATGAAGAAGAGGGGGACTCTTTTGGTATGTATTCCATTGATGTATAGGTGGTTTATTTCTCACCTACCTTGATCAACATTGAAGAATGAACAAGGCTTGATATGGTCTCAAAGGATGATGTCACTCTCACACTCGGACATTCATTGGTGTTCCCGATCTTTGGAAGATGCTAACATCATTAACCATTGTGGGAAATTCCCTAATGTTCCACTTTGGGAATTAGGGGAGGTATCACCTATAACCCTTCTCTTGCATTACGACAGTTTGGGTATGCGCGAAGAAATGGTCCCCATGATGCGCTCATCCAAGGTTTGGTATTCGACTATGAAGGCGCCATCCAAGGCTATTATTAAAGGTTCATACGAGCTTGGAGAATGGTAAACAAAGTGGATAGAAAGACTTTGGGGTATTAAAATTCCATCCCTCTTGAGCCTTACCTCAAGTGGGTACAAACCCGTGCTCAAAATCTCATGATGCCTTACCCAGCCATCCTACATGTGATTATGGAGCCCGTTGCTGAGGGAGACACCCCTTACACTCTTCTTCATCCTGACATGCCTACCAACTTCGAGGAATTTAAAAGATCGTGGATTCAACTCAAAGGGGAACGAGATACCTTTGAATCACAGTTCTATGCAAGCGAGAAGAAGGCTTTGGAGCTCATGAGGAAACTTCATGAAGAGCAAAGCCTGAATGCCTACATTGCACCAAAGAGGATGTGCCCATGGGAAACTTGAGCCTTTATTTTTTTTGAGGAGTTTATTTTGTAACCTTTGTAAGCCCAAGAGGCATTTGTAATTCATGAACTTATTAATGCAATTAATGTTTGTTGTCTTCCCTTTGTCTAGCAAATTTAAATTCCATAAAATCCTTGAAAACATTGCATTTGCATAACATGCATCATATCATAAGAAGGTTTTCCGACACGGGTATCCTCATATTCTTAGTGTTTATTTCAGTACCAAATGGATCTCCAGCAAACTGTGAAGGACTTGCAGACTCAAAACTCTCAGTTTCAAGAAACTCTGCTCAACTTAGCAAAGGGGCAGCAAGAAATGATGTCACTTCTGGTTACGAAGAAGAAGACCAAGAAGAAATCCGTAATCAACATAGGGAGGAGATCCAAAGGCCCCATCCGAGAAGTTCAAGTTGAAGAAGACTCCTCTGAAGAGGATGAAAATTAAGATGAAGATTCTAGGAGCACCCGTGCCGGGGTGGAAACAATCAAATCTCTGAAGATGAAGATTATTTTGATGAGCAATATCCATCAGCCAACGATAAGTATAAGCAACTAGAAGACAAATTGAAGGCTGTAGAAATCCAAGTTGTGTCTGGCTTGGATTTTGGTAACTCGGGTTTGGTTCCTGGGGTAGTCATTCCCCATAAATTCAAGATTCCCGTTTTTGCCAAGTACGATGGTGTTTCATGTCTAAAGCTTCACCTAAGATCTTATGTCTGCAAAATTCAGCCGCATACCGCTGATAAGAAGTTGTGGGTGAACTTTTTTCAATAAAGTCTATCTGGGACACAATTAGAGTGGTTTTACCAATTGGAAGGATATAACATCCATACTTGGGAGGATTTGGCCACTGCTTTTTACTTCCAATATCAATATAACGCTGATCTTGCGCCAACTAGGGTGCAATTGCAAGGTCCATGGGATCAAATGAGGGCTTCAAAGAATACGCTAAAAAATGGAGAGACTTGGATGGAAGGGTGCATCCACCTTTAACTGATAGAGAGTTTGTATATATGTTTATGGGAACATTGTTTGATAATTTTCAACTTGCTAATTGTAAGTTCATCATCCAGGTTCACTGAATTGATCTTGATTGGTGAGAGGGTTGAAAGCGGGATTAAAAGTGGAAAGATACCCATGGCCTGCACTTTAAATGCTGTGAAAAAGCCATTTATTGATAAAAAAAGACTAATGTTGTGTATGGGTCAAGAAGCCATGCCAGGAATGACCGTCATCATTCAATAGGGGCTGTACTGATCTCCAATCCAACTCCAACTCAACAACCGCATCAATAAAATAATCAACAAAGACCGGGTGTCCAAAGAAGATAGTTTACTAAAATCAATATGAAACTATCTCAAGCTCTGCAACACCTATTGAAAGCTGATTTGGTGACCTTGTGAGATCCCCCTTCCAACCCTAATACTGCTTCTCCAAAATACAACCCCAATGTCAAATGTGCTTACCACTCAAACAGTCCCAGACATGATACCAGTGATTATTGGTCTCTAAAGTAAAATCTAAGACCTGATTGATAACAAGACAATTGAATTCGACCCTCCGCCAACTCCAAACGTAATCACCACACCCATGCCAAATCATTGTAAGGGTGTCAATCCTATTGAAAATGGATTATTTGATTCCTCCATCAATGACTTGACCACTCCTTTGAAGACTATTAAAGAGAATTTGTTGAAATCCGAGATATTCCCTGGCTGCCTTGAAGACTGCTGTTATTGTGCTGTACAAATTAATGGTTGCGAATGGCTTAAGAAGGTGTCCAACACCTGATGGATAGCCATGAGATTCTATTTGAAAGAACTCCATCTGTGAAAATTTTGACTGAAGTTGTATCTCAAGAATTTAAAGACGTGTCAGTCATTACTATCTCAAACAAACTTATTAGGATCACCTCAAAATGTCCTATTAGGATTCCCCTTGAACCAAAAATAGCTCCACTAATTATCACCACAATGGGGGCCAGTCCCCTACTATTTTGATAAGGTTGTGCCCTGGAATTATGGGGCGAAAGTGCACTACCATGGTATCAAACAAGATTCATGGATTGATGAAGATGAAACTGCTGACATTATAAACATTGTTGGATCAAGTAAAGTTACTAGGACGAGGAGGATATTCTCTCTGAAAATTTCACCTCCGACAAACACTACTACACCCATTCGTATTACTGTTGTTAAACCTGTTGCTGATACCTGAGGAAAAGAAAAAATGACCGAGCCTGCCCTGACGAAGGAGCTCACAAAAGATATTACCATTAAGGGCCCATCTACCCAATAGATGGAGGAGATTCTAAAAATTATCAGAAAAAATGACAATAAGATAGTGGAACAGTTGGGGCAAACACCTTCGAAGATTTCCATGTTGTCTTTGTTGTTATGCTCTGAGGCCCATGCTCAAGCACTGATAAAATTCTTGAAAAATTCCCATGTTCCTCAAGAAACTACGGCCGGCCAATTTGAAAATTGTGTAGCAAACTTGACTGCCGACAATGGTTTAGGGTTCTTTGATGCAGATTTGACCCCGATAGGGAAGAATCACAACAAAGCTCTCCATGTCTCCATAGAATGCAAGGGCAATACCATGGCACATGTATTAGTGGACACTGGATCTTCTCTCAATGTCTTATCTAAAGGAGATTTTGATAGGCAAGACTGCGATGGACTGGTGTTGAAACCTAGCGACATCGTAGTAAGGTCTTTCGATGATTCTAAGAGGATAGTCCATGGAGAGGTTGATCTCTCTATCAAGGTTGGGTCTCAAGTCTTCAACTCAACATTCTATGTGATGGATATCCATCCTGCTTATTCTTGTCTTCTTGGACGCCCATGGATACATGAGGCACACACAGTGACTTCCACACTACATCAAAAGTTGAAATATCTGGTCAAAGGGAAAATTATTACCGTCTGTGGTAAAGAAGATTTTATGATTAGTCATCTAAATTCATTCAAATATGTTGAAATGGATGGAGATTTCATTAAAACTCATTGTCAAGCCTTTGAAGTGGTCTCTCCCATGGTTGTTGTTTCCAAGACCACTCCTGACACTCCCAAGGCTACTAAAGATACATCGAGAATGGCTTCTCTCAAAGATGCTTGTGCTATTGTTGAAGACGGGGGTTGCACCATTTGGGGACAACTTCCTGATTTCCCTTTCAAGTTAAAAAACATTTGGGTTAGGCTTCACTTCCAAGGCTCAAAAGGAGGTTCGATGTGCTCGTGCAGGGAAACCGCCTCTTCGCATTAGTAACCATGAGGTTAATACCCTTGAAGACCCTGATGCTGATACTGACTTTGATGATTGGATCCACCCGACTGTTGATGGAGGAATCAACAACTGGAAGACCAAGGACTTTATTCCAATCTCTTACAGCCAGGAGTAATTGCCATTTACTATTTTTAGCACTTTGAGAACTTTTTTCTGTAATTTGCATTAAAATAATGACTTTAAGCCATGTGCCTTTCCTGGGGCACAATGGTTAATTTGTTAAGGGCTTGTCATTATCATATGCCATATGCTCATTTTAATGAAAAATATTGGACTATTTTGCATTCAAATTTTGCGCTCTTTGCTTTTTTTTTACTTTATTGCATTTTCAAATAGCCATGTGATCTTACATGCACACACACACACACACACACACACACACACACACACATTTGCAGATCCACGTCCACTTTGGATCTCATTGACAACGACTCTGCTATTGCCATCTATGACTTTGAATATCCAATCTATCAAGCTAAAGATGAAGGTGATGAAGATTGTGAAATACCTGGGTAACTCTCCAGACTTCTATTACAAGAGGAAAAGGCCATTCAACCACACGAGGAGTCAGTTGAAGTGATAAACCTAGGTATTGAGGCAGACAAGAAGGAAGTCAAGATCGGTGCCAACTTGAAAGACTGTGTCAAGAGAAGATTGGTCCAGATGTTACACGACTATGTTAAAGTGTCCACTTGGTCATATGAAGATATGCCAGGGCTTGATACTGATATCGTAGTTCATCGTCTGCCAATGAAGGAAGATTATCCTCTGGTCAAGCAAAAGGTTCGTCGAATGCGGTCAGACATGTCAGAAAATAAAAGTTGAGGTAATGAAACAGTTCGATGCACGTTTCCTAGAAGTGACGTCATACCTTCAATGGGTGGCAAATGTTGTTCTGGTACCGAAGAAAGATGGTAAAGTCCGTATGTGTGTAGAATACATGAATTTGAATAGGGCAAGCCCCAAATATGATTTCCCATTACCTCATATCGATGTCTTGGTTGACAAAACTGCTAACACAAATTTTTCTCCTTCATGGATGGATTCTCCGATTACAACCAAATCAAAATGGCACCCAAAGACATGGAGAAAACCACTTTTGTTACACAGTGGGGCACCTTCTGTTATAAGGTCTTGCCTTTCAGTTTGAAGAATGCATGCGTAACCAATCAACGGGCTATGGTAGCTTTATTTCATGATATGATTCATCATGAGATAGAAGTTTATGTTGATGACATGATTGCAAGGTCGCAAACTGAGGAAGAACACCTTGATCACCTCCACAAGCTATTTGAGAAGTTGAAGAAATACAAGTTGAGGTTGAATCCCAACAAGTGCATCTTCAAAGTGAGGTCTAGAAAACGCCTAGGCTTCGTTTTCAATGGAAAAGGTATTTAAGTTGACCCCACAAAATTCAAAGCCATCCAAGAAATTCCACTCCCTGTACTGAGAAGGAGGTCATAGGTTTCTTAGGTCAACTCAACTATATTACCCAATTCATTTCTCACTTAACTGCTACTTGTAAGCCAATCTTTAAACTGTTGAAGAAAGATCAAGTAGTCAGATGGTACGACGATTGCCAAGCAGCTTTTGACAAGATCAAGGAGTATCTACAATAACCTTCAATCCTAATGCCTCCAGTTGTGGAAGACCTCTGATTATGTACGTGACTATATTAGATAATTCAATGGGGTGTGTGTTGGGCCAACATGACGAGTCTGGCCGAAAAGAGCATGCAATATACTACCTTAGCAAAAAGTTTACCAACTGTGAAATAAGATATTCACTGCTGGAGAAAACTTGTTGCGCTTTGGCATGGACGGATCTCCGGCTTAGACAATATATGTTGACTCACACCACATTATTGATTTCTAAGATGGATCCCATCAAGTATATCTTCGAGAAACCAGCTTTCTCCGGACGAATATCTAGATGGAAAATGATATTACCTGAATACGATAATCAGTACACTATATAAAAAGCAATAAAGGGAAGTGTATTGGTGGATCATTTAGCCCATCAAGATGTTGAGGACTACCAATCCATGAAATTTGAATTCCCGGACGAGAATATCATGCTGATAAACAAATGTGAAAAGCCTGGACCATATGACGGACCTGAACAAGGATCCCTATGGACTATGATTTTTGATGGAGCTTCCAATGCATTGGGTAATGGAATTGGTGTTGCAATCATTTCTCCCAAAGGATGCCATACACCTTTCACTTCCAGACTATACTTTGACTGTACAAACAACATGGCCGAGTATGAAGCATGTATCTTGGGTCTAAAGGCTGCCATTGACTTAAGAATCAAATTTTTGAGCGTGTACAGAGACTCAGCTCTGGTGATCAGTCAAGTTAAAAGAGAGTGGGATACTAAACAGCCAAATACAATCCCTTACAAAGGGCTTGTTCTAACCTTGATCCCATGCTTTGAAGAAGTCACTTTTGAGTACTTTCCAAGGGAAGAAAATCAGTTGGCAGATGCCTTAGCTGTAACACTCCAATTCTACCCGACAATTATAAATGTAAATTAGAGTTATAAAATTCATGCAACTGAATCAAGATGCCACAAATTCAACTTTAAAAACACATTACATTCAACGTGGATACATAACACTTTAAAACTTTGGGTGAACTATCAGCATAATAATTTAATCTCTTAATTCAACAACTTAAACATCTAAATAGCTGAATTCTTAATAACATCTTTATCCATCATTACAACAACTTCAAAACAACACATACTTAACAATAATCAAATTAAAGTTAAACAACTGAAATAATCAATAACTAAAAGAAACAAGCATTCATCCCCCCGAGTGTTACGTATCAGAGCAATGACACCGACTCGAACTACTGAAGGTAAACCACCTTCACTCTGGATTACCTGCACGTTACCAACGTAAGGGTAACATTCAAACAGAAGGGGTGAGATATCTAACAATATGATAAAACGTATGATAAATAATATATTAAATTAGATCATATAACATCACCACTTCTCATTGTATAAACAACAATAATCGCAACAGAATACCAACAATATACACATTCACCGCATCAATGCAAAACTTCTTATGCAATCATATAATGCGACTCAATACTATGAAAATGCATGTGGTACCATTGGAGCAAAACTCCCATCTAAAAATAATTTCCAATAAATAGAGGCATCAACAAGGCATAAGCCTTCATCTTAATATTTGCTAATACAAGCCATCTTAACGAGCATCAGCTCCATCTTGAAATGCAATGTATGCGACACAATCATAAATGTAATAATAAAACCATAATTAACAACATCTCAACACAACATTATCGTTGTCCAGAAGCCTACATCTGAATAAATGCCAATTATTAGAGGCATCTCAACATCTTTCATCAACATCATTCATCAACATCATTGATCAACATAATTCATCAAACATCATTTATCATCATAATTCATCAAACATCATTTATCATCATAATTCATCAAACATCATTCATCATCATAAATCATCAACATAATTCATCAACACCATTTATCAACATCATTTATTATCATAATTCACAACAACTCAACCATAATAACAATACAACGGTAGATCGACAATCCTTCAACGTTGGTAATAGGCCTACAACATGATATTGCCTATAATTAATTAATCATATAAGGCTTACTTCTAAATTACCAAACCTCTACATATTACTAATTCTGTAATACTACATCATTATATTCTTTAATCTTACTATTATGAACCAAACAGAAATCCATGATGATCTCATCTTCATCATACTTCACAAAATCACCATAGCGATTCACACGGGAAGCTAACTCTAATCCTAATTTTGGTTACTAGAACTATCCTTTCTATCCTTCATTTTAATCCTTAAGAATGAAGTTCATCACGTCATCTATTCAATGCTTCGAACGGTACCTCAAACAGAGTCCAGAAACTCAAGTTACAACCTCTGGAAACGATTTTGTCAAAAACCATATTACATGGGTCGATGCATAACGTCTTGAGTCGACGCATACTGGGCTTAACACGCTACATGAGTCGACGCGTACTCCACTTGTATCGACTCATACTGAGTCTGCCACACTGCATGTATCAGTACATGCTCCTTTGTATCGACTCATACTGAGTCAAAAGCCTTCATGTATCAATGCATGACTCCTTCGTATCGATTCATCTTGAGTCTAAAAGCCTTCATGAATCGACGCATGGCTTTTGGGGTCGACACATATTGTTATGTCATGAATATTTTCTGCGATTTCACTGCATTTTCACTACAGTTTCCTTGCTTTAGGCCCTAAAAACATCCTCTAATCATAGATAATCATCAATTATAATTATCCTATATTTCTACATCAATTATACAGCATTATGGCATCATTATTCATCCTTAAATCATTGACCTTCATCATACAACAACATATACATTCAAATCATGAACAAGACAACATTTTCACATCTAATCCCATATACTAATCATCATAAACCCTATTATAGAGTCAGAACCCCACCCTTACCTTTGATTGAAGGTTTCTCTACGACTTTTCCGATTGAATTTCGTTATGCCTCTTTTCCTTCTTTTCTGCAACTTTCACGTTCTCTTCCAACCCTTATTTCCTTCTCTTCTTACAACTTCTTCTTTTCATATTCTTTCTAAAAACTTATATAATAACCTTATAATTCTTATTATTCCTTAATGGGCTTAAAACTCCTACACCCCCCCTTTTCTACTTCTATCCTTTAAAATAAGCCCACATCAAATAATATTATTATTCTAATATTATTCCACAACATAATAGAATAAATAAATCCAATAACTATAACACGTCAACTAATATCATAACGCAACTTCACAAATATTCCAAAAATAATTCAATTAAATAATTAATTAAATTACAGGCGTTATAACTCTCCCCCACTTAGAATACTTTTGTCCTCGAAAATTTACCTTAATTAAACCACTTAGGATAGGAGTCTCGCATCTTGCTCTCTAACTCCCAAGTCATGCTTTCTCTGGCATCTCCTAGCCAAAAAACTTTAACCAAAGCAATCTCTTTGCCCCTCAGAGTCTTTATTTCAAGATCCGCAATCCGTACAAGCATCATCTCCACAGTAAGATTATTCCGTACTTGCACATCATCCATATGAATTACATGAGATGGATCTGAAATATACTTCCGGAGTTGCGACACATGAAACACATCATGCAAATTTAAAAGATTAGGCGGTAAAGCCACCCCATAAGCAACATTCCCAACTCTCTCTGAAATCTGATATGGTCCAATAAAACGAGAAGTGAGCTTCTTAGACTTCAATGCTCGCCCAACACCAGTCACATGTGTAACTCCAAAAGCACATAGTCATCCGCTTGGAATTCTAAATCTTTCCTTAGCTTGTCATGATAACTCTTCTGTCTACTTTGGGAAGCTTTCATATTTTCTCGAATCAACATCACCTTCTCAGTAGTCTCACGAACAAGTTCAGGTCCAAGTACTACACTTTCACCAGATTCATGCCAACATAAAGGAGTTCTACATCTTCGACCATAGAACGCTTCAAAAGGTGCCATCCCAATACTGGAATGGTAACTGTTATTATAAGTGAACTCTATCAACGGAAGATAAGTATCCCACGAACCTCCCTGCTCAAGAACACATTCCCTCAGCAAATCTTCCAATGATTGAATAGTCCGTTCAGTCTGACCATCTTTCTGAGGATGATACGTTGAACTCAACCTCAACTTAGAACCCAACGCTTCTTGCAAACTCTTCCAAAAAACATAAGTAAATATTAGATCTCTATCTGACACAATGGATAAAGGAACACCATGCATATTCAAAATCACACTAGTGTAAATCTCAGCCAACTTCGACACTAGAAAACTGATGTTAATAGGAATAAAATGAGTCGACTTCGCAAGCTTATCAACAATCACCCAAATTAAATCATGTCCTCTTAAAGTATTAGGTAACCCCGTCACAAAGTCCATTGAAATGTTATCCCATTTCCACTCTGGAACTTCTAACGATTGCATCAACCTTGCTGGTGTCTGATGTTCAACTTTCGACTTCTGACAAGTCAAACATGCATACGCAAACCGAGCCATATCACTCTTCATCCCAGGCTACCAAAACAAACCTTTAAAATATTGATACATCTTTGTAGCTCCTGGATGAATACTCAACTTACTTCTATGATTGTCTTCAAGTATCACTTTCTTCATCTCAGCATCATCAGGAATACAAATCCGGTTAAAAAATCTCAACACACCTTGCGCATCTAGCTTAAAATCACTATTCTCAGACTGATCGATCCCAACCATCGAATCTACCAGTTTCACATCCAACTTATGAGCTTCACTGATACTGTCTAGAAATTCATTATTAATCTTCAACATACCTAACATAACACTCCGCGAAGTCACCTCACAAACTAAGCTCATATCTCTGTACTGTTCAATTAATTCCAACTCTTTAACCATCATTGCCGACATATGTAAAGTCTTTCGACTCAACACATCAGCTACCACATTCGCTTTTCCTGGATGATAATTCAAACCGAAATCATAATCCTTTAACAATTCCAACCATCTTCGTTGCCTCATATTCAGCTTCTTTTGATTGAATAAATACTTTAAGCTCTTATGGTCACTAAACACTTCGAATCTAGAACCATAAAGATAATGCCTCCAAATCTTCAACACAAAGACAACTGCAACAAGCTCTAAATCATGCGTAGGATAGTTCTTCTCATGAGTCCTAAACTGCCTTGACGCATAAGCAACTACCTTATCACTTTGCATAAGCACACCCCCGAAAACCATCTTAGAAGCATCACAGTATACCACAAAAGGCTCTCCTAAATTAGGCAACATCAAAATCGGAGCCGACGTCAATCTCTTCTTCAATTTTGTAAAACATTCTTCGCATTAAACATCCCACACAAAAGCTCTACCTTTACAAGTCAACTTAGTCAACGAAAGTGCCAACTTAGAAAAACCTTCGATAAACCTTCTATAATAACCAGCTAATCCCAAAAAGCTTATAATCTCAGTAGCTGACCTCAGAGTATCCCATTGCAACATAGCATCAACCTTCGATGGATCTACAACAATGCCAGTACCTGATATCACATGACCAAGAAAACTAACCTCCTTTAACCAGAACTCACACTTGGACAACTTTGCATACAACTTCTTCTCTTTCAAAACATGCAATACTACTCTTAAGTGTTCTGCATGCTCTTCTTTTAACTCAGAGTAAATCAAAATATCATCAATAAACACCACCACGAACCGACCCAAATAAGTATGAAAGATACGATTCATGTATTCCATGAATACTCCCGATGCATTGGTAACACCAGAAGGCATCACCGAATACTCATAATGTCCATAACGCATTCTGAAAGCCGTCTTCTGGATATCTTCATCCTTCACTTTAATCTGATGGTAACCCGACCTCAAATCAATCTTGTTGAACACACGAGCATCCACCAATTGATCCATCAAGTCATCTATTCTTGGAAGCGAATACTTGTTCTTAATCCTCACTTTATTCAACTGTCTATAATCAACACAGAGCCTCATACTTCCATCTTTCTTCTTTACTAACAACACTGGAGCTCCCCATGGTGATACACTTGGTCTTACAAACTTATTTTCAAGTAACTCTTCCAATTGCTTCTTTAATTATGACAATTCAGATGCAGACATCTTGTATGGTGCCATAGACACAGGTCTGGTACCAGGTACAAGATCAATTGCAAATTCAACTTCCCTCTCCAGCGGTACATCATGAATCTCATCGGGGAAAACTTCAGGAAATTCACACACCACCTGCAACTCCTCAATTATAGCTTTAGTCTCTACAGATAGTGACACCATCAACGAGAACATTTGTGCTTCTTCTTGCATCAACTTCCTCAACTGTCTAGCAGACAATAGACTATATTCCTCTTCTTCAGGAGTAGAAAACCTCACAGACTTGTCATAACAGTTAATATGAACATAGTTATGCTCTAACCAGTTCATACCCAAAATCACATCCAACCCTCTTAACTGTAAACAAACCAAATCAACAACAAAGTCTCTATCGAAGATCGACAAAGGACACTTTAAACACACAAAAGAAGTAGTCACCGACCCCTTGGCTGGAGTATCGACGACCATTTCTCCATTCATAGAAGACAACATAAGACTCAGTCTTTCAACACAATCAGCAACAATAAAGCAATGAGTAGCACTCGTATCAATAATAGTAATTAAAGGAGTACTATTAATGAAACATGTACCTCTGATAAGTCTGTCCTCAACAACCATCTGATCCTCAACCAACACGAACACTTTATCACTTGTCTGCGCCCTCTTTGGTTTCTGACACTGGCTACCAATGTGCCCTTCTTCACTACAGTTGAAACTAATCACATCCTTATTCTTGCACTCAGATTTAAAACAAACCACATTTAAACCACACCAGCAGGAACATCTCCTCCACTAGTCCTCTGACCCTGAGCAACTTTCAGTTTACCTTTACCAGCTGGGGTATCATAAGGCTTACCACGATTCTGTTGGTGCTTACCCCTCTTCTCACTGATAATCTTGTAATGAGCATTATTATCCTCCTCATAAATCCTACAACTATCAATCAAATCAACAAAGACACGAATCTCCTGGTATCCAACTGCCTTCTTGATCTCTGGGTGCAACCCGTTCTCAAACATGATACACTTTGAAAACTCAGCATCTGCCTCAGTGTAGTGTGGATAAAACTTAGCCAATTCAGAAAACTTTGCAGCATACTCAACAACTGATATATTCCCCTACTTCAGCTCAAGGAATTCAATTTGCTTCTTACCACGGAAATCTTCAGGAATGCACTTCCTCAGAAATTACCTACAGAATACAAACCAAGTGACATCTTCACCTGCAACTTCTAATATTTGACAAGTCTCTAGCCACCAGTCATCAACTTCGACTGCTAGCATATGAGTACCATATCGAACCTTCTGCGCTGGAGTGTAGTCCATCACATGAAATATTCTCTCAATCTATTTCAACCAATCCAATGCTCCATCAGGATCATACTTTCCCTTGAAGGTAGGCAGATTCTCTCTCTGGAAAGTCGCCAAACTACGAGATTCAGCATTCCCGTCAGCATTCGGTTAATTCTCCATCGCATGCGCCATTGCTTCTAAAGCAGCAGCAAGTGCAACATCATTCCTTCTAGCCATCTCAACTTGTCACTGCAACATAAACAACGGTTAGAACTCAAATTAACAATACTCGATTGTTAGACAACTACGACTCGACAACAAGGTCGGACAGACTAACCTTTGCTCTGATACCAACTTTGTAACACCCCAATTCTACCCTGCAATTATAAATGTAAATCAGAGTTATAAAATTCACGCAACTGATTCAGGATGCCACAAATTCAACTTCAAAAACACATTGCATTCAACGTGGATACATAACACTTTAAAACTTCGGATGAACTATCAGCATAATAATTTAAACTCTTAATTCAACAACTTAAACATCTACACAACGGAATTCTTAAAAACATCTTTATCCATCATTAGAGCAACTTCAAAACAACACATACTTAACAACAATCAAATTAAAGTTCAACAACTGAAATAATCAATAACTAAAAGCAATAAGAATTCACCCCCCTGAGTGTTACGTATCAGAGCAATGACACCGACTCGAACTACTGAATGTAAACCACCTTCACTCTGGATTACCTGCACGTTACCAACGTAAGGGTAACATTCAAACAGAAGGGGTGAGATATCTAACAATATAATAAAACGTATGATAAATAATATATTAAATTAGATCACATAACATCACCACTTCTCATCGTATAAACAACAATAATCGCAACAGAATACCAACAATATACACATTCACCGCATCAATGCAAAACCTCTTATGCAATCATATAATGCGACTCAATACTATGCAAATTCATGTAGTACCATTGGATTAGAACTCCCATCTCAAAATAATTTCCAATAAATAGAGGCATCAACAAGGCATAAGCCTTCATCTTACTATTCGCCAATACAGGCCATCTTAACGAGCATCAGATCCATCTTGAAATGCAATGCATGCGACACAATCATGAATGTAATAACAACACCAAAATTAAGAACATCTCAACACAACATCATCGTTGGCCAGAAGCCTACATCTGAATAGCTACCAATTATTAGAGGCATCTCAGCATCTTTCATCAACATCATTCATCAACATAATTCATCAAACATCATTTATCATTATAATTCATCAAACATCATTTATCATCATAATTTATTAAACATCATTTATCATCATAAATCATCAACATAATTCATCAACACCATTTATCTACATCATTTATTATCATAATTCACAGCAACTCAGCCATAACAACAATACAACGGTAGATCGACAATCCTTCAACGTTGGCCATAAGCCTACAACATGATATTGCCTATAATTAATTAATCATATAAGGCTTACTTATAAATTACCAAACCTCTACATACTATTAATTCTGTAATACTACATCATTATCATCATTAATCTTACTTTTATGAACCAAACAGAAATCCATAATCATCTTATCTTTATCATACTTCACAAAATCATCTAAGGGATTTACACGGGAAGATAACTATAATCCTAATTTGGGTTACTATAATTATCCTTTCTATCCTTCACTTTAATCCTTAAGAATGAAGTTCACCGCGTCATCTATTCAACGCTTCAAACGGTACCTCAAACGGAGTCTAGAAACTCAAGTTACAGCCTCTGGAAACGATTCTGTCAAAAACCAGACTACATGGGTCGACACACAATGTCTTGAGTCGATGCGTACTGGGCTTAACACGCTACATGAGTCGACGCGTAATCCATTTGTATCGACTCATACTGAGTCTGCCACACTGCATGTATTGATACATGTCCCTTCATATCGAATCATCCTGAGTCTAAAAGCCTTCATGTATCGATGCATGACTCCTTCGTGTCAATTCATCCTAAGTCTAAAATCGTTCATGCATCGACGCATGGCTTTTGGGGTCGACACATAATATTCTGTCATGAATATTTTCTGCGATTTCACTGCATTTTCACTACGGTTTCCATGCTTTAGGCCCTAAAAACATCCTCTAATCATAGATAATCATCAATTATAATTATCCTATATTTCTACATCAATTATACAACATTAGGGCATCATTATTCATCCTTAAATCATTGACCTTCATCATACAACAACATATACATTCAAATTATGAACAAGACAACATTTTCACATCTAATCCCATATACTAATCATCATAAACCCTATTATAGAGTCAAAACCCCACCCTTACCATGAATTGAAGGATGCTCTATGACTTTTCCGATTGAATTTTGTTCTGCCTCTTTTCCTTCTTTTCTGCAACTTTCTCGTTCTCTTCCAACCCTTATTTCCTTCTCTTCTTACAACTTCTTCTTTTCATATTCTTTCTAAAAACTTATATAATAACCTTATAATTCTTATTATGCCTTAATGGGCTTAAAACTCCTACACCCCCCTTTTCTACTTCTATCCTTTAAAATAAGCCCACATCAAATAATATTATTATCCTAATATTATTCCACAACTTAATAGAATAAATAAATCTAATAACTATAACACATCAACTAATATCATAACACAACTTCACAAATATTCCAAATATAATTCAATTAAATAATTAATTAAATTACGAGCTTTACATTATCAACTATGTTGTCTATGTTCAAGGTCAATTGGGACAACCAAGCTCCTAGAATTACTATTGAAAGATTTGATGAACCTGCGTACTGTTATGAGATCAACACTAATGAAGAAAAGCCATTGTATCATGAAGTGAGAAGGTAGCTTGAAGCACAAGAGTATCCTGAGGAGCCTCAATCAACGAAAATAAATTCATGCGAAGGTTCTCATCCAAAATTTTCCTAAGCAATGGGATTCTGTACAAGCGCAACCATGATTCTACCCTACTTAGTTGTGTGGACAAGAAGGAGGCATAGAAGATCATGGAGGACATGCATGAAGGTATATTTGGAACTCACTCTAGCGGGCACACTATGACCAAGAAGATTCTGAGGGCTGGTTATTATTGGTCAACTATGGAAACTGATTGCCACCACCATTCAAAGACTTACCATAAGTGTTAAATCTATGCCGACAAGGTTCATGTGCCTCCAATACCTTTGAATTCCATGATTGCTCCGTGCCCATTTGCAATGTGAGTGTGATACGGTGGGAGAACTGACTTGGGATTTTGCGTTTGTGTTTGCAAATGTTTCGGTTTAGCAAGAGTCGCCACCGAATTTTTATTTTATCCTAAGGAAAGGTCAAAAAGCACAGGAAAGACCTTTGAGATGTTTTCTTGGGTTCGGGGAGTAGATTATAGAAAGGGAAGGTATTAGCACCCTTTCTATCCATGGTTATCCATGGGCTCTTAGTTACTTGCTTAGATCACTTGCTTTGATTTTCAATTGTTTGAAATGGTGCTTTTCAATTGTTTGAAATGGTGCTTTGTGTGTGTTTTTTGAAGATGTTTTTAAAAGAGGCCATTGTTGTGGCCACCTTTGTAATGATTCTTGTTTGAATGTATACAAAGGTGTTTTTGTCTTTTGAAAGGTTTTCAATGTTTGAAAGTAGGGTTTTGAAATTATGTTGTGGAGTGTGTTTTGAAGATAGCAAGGATGTTTTTGCAAGCTTGATCAAGTAACTAAGAGTTGTCTACCCTATTTTACTCAAAGATCTTTCTTATGTTTTTAACCCTTTTAACAGTGTTGTTTCACCATTGTGTTTGGTGAACAACCTTGTGTTAGGATGTAAACGAGACAGGCGCGGGTCATCGTATAGACCATGATAGTAATAGTGTCAAGTATCTTTGGCAATTTTCTTGAGGGACTTGATCATTTTGTTTAGGAAACTCCGATAGCGTTATCTAGGGACTATGATCTTTTGTTTTGTTTTTGTTTTGCCAAAGTACTTGACATGTAACCATGGCCCATTTTTGAAGGCAACAAGTGGATGAAACCCTAGGGGTGCAAGTGTGCATTGTGTTTACTTTTTCATGCATGTTTATCTTGGATTAGGTCAAGCTAGTTGTTGATTTTATTTTGCATACAAACCCTAGGTCTAAGCATGACATAATTGAAAGCTTTTAAATGTGCGAGAATTTAAATGCTACACTATTACAACATGATATAGGGAGGGGGTACAAATTTGAATTGGGGATATTTGACAAGGAAATAAATTCTAAGTTATTACAACCATATTGAATGTACAAGTCAATATTTAACATTTAAATAAGCACAATTAAATAAATATCAAATAAAAAATGTATTATGCAAAAAAAGATTTTTTATGTATGTGAAAAGGGAATTTTTTAATGTGAAATAAAAATAAAAAAAAAAGTCAAATTTTAATTATTTTGGTTATTTAGGGTAAAACCCTAATTTTAAAATAAATGGCAATATTTATTAATTATATACAATATATATTAATTTATGCAAAAATAAAAGTATATTGTAAAAAAAAAAGAGTATTTTTAATGTCAAATATTAATAAAAATAAAAATGTATTATTTTGTATTTTTTGTCCTAATTATCTAATAAAATAAAGTATATAAGTATATATATATATATATATATATATATATATATATATATATATATATATATATATATATATATATATATATATATATATATATATTTATTTATCATATTAAATATACAAAGATAAAAGAATTAATTATTTACAAAAAAGGTGTAGTATTCAAAAAATATTTTCAGATGTAAATAAAAATAATAAATGGAAAATAAGTATACTGTTTACATTATTTTTTTTGGGTTTGAATAAAAAGAAACTAGATTATTTACATATATATGTTTAATAAAATGCAATAAATATCAAATAAATATGAAAGAATATGGAAAGTTATTTTTCGCATTTTTTATATTCGAACAAAAAAATATAAAGTCAGAATAAAAAATAAAAACATGAAAATGACAAATATTCAATCAAATGGGCCAGGGGGGTGCTTTCAGCAACCAAACGCGCGCTTCTTGGTTCAAATGTTATCTTCTGATTCTTTGATCTTTTGATAAAACTTAAAACATGAAACTTGTAGAGAATTTAAACACGAATCTAACCATATAAAACATTAAATCTAACTCTTAAAGAGCAGAGAGAATTTCTATGGCCCTAAAATCTGACCTAGCTTTTTTCACATGTTCATGGCTGAAATTCTCCTAGCACACTTAATATAAATGAAAGCTGAGCATATGTATGGCTTCAGGGCTATGAGTACAACATATTTCATTCACAGACCTAAGCCTAACCATTCCTAAATAGAGAGATAGAAGTCCATGAAATACCTGTTTCAGTTTGAATCGAGTAGGACAATGCATCAACCTTCAATGGTGTTTGAGCTTCTGTTGAGCTTGCCTGAGGTCCAAGGAAGCTTCTCCAATGCTTGGCTTGCTTTGAAACAAACTGAATCGTGCTGTAGAACTCCACCTGTAAAGCTTTGAAATGAAAATGGAAAAGGGGGGTTAGAGGTGTTACAGCTTGCAATGGAGGTCTGGGATAGTTCAGGTGGATTGAATGGAAGGTGTTTGAAGCCCTTTTGGACAAAACGCACGATAGGAATTGATTATGGCTTGAAGTTTGCAGAACTTGCCCTGTTTTGCAGCAAAACAGGGATTCTGAGTATGAGAAGGCTTGAGGGATGCATGAGTCGTGCCTTAGGTTTGTTTTGATGTATGGAAACTGTATGCAAAGTTTGTTTTTGCTTGTGTTAACATAAATGAGGGTTGGTGTATGTTTTGCAATGTTTCTTCTACTAGAAGCAAGAAAATGCAAATGATGTTATACACATGTCCAAGCCTGCCTATCATGCTGCATCTTTAGTTCTTGGTAACTGGAATTTGTGGACTCAATCTTGCCTCAAAGATCTGGCCCCATGTCTCAAAGATTTAGCTTTTGACATAAAGTGACATTAGGCAAAAATGATAATTTGCCTTTTTCTACTTAAGGCTTAAACTTGCATGTAATGCCCAAATGAACAAAATAATCCCTCAACTCAATGGTTATGGATTAAATTAAGGTGTGTAAACTGGTTTTGAGGCCTGCAAGCTAGCATTACACAATCTGATTTGAAAATGCAAGTTGCTATGAACATGCCTTGGCCATGAACAAAAGTGAGTTTTGGCCAACTTTGTGAATTCGATTCTCTCTAACAACAAGGGTGTTTGAGGAGTTCTGGGACAATTTGGAAAGCTTGGAACATGTAATACAATCCATCTTTGTAATGCAACTTGAAACTCCAAGTGCAACTATGTGAAAAATGGCCAAGAAGATGGGTCAAAATCCTGCCTAGATTAGGGCAAATTTTCTCTAAGTTAAAAGTTTTAGGTACCCTTGTTCCAAAAATCATAACTTGAGATACAAGCTTCCTTTGAGAAAACATTGTGAATCAAAGTTTTAGATTTTGTGATGGAATCCAACTTTATTGTTGCAAGTTTTGTTTGAATCCATTTGCATCTTGGTGAAAAAATGGGACAAAGTTAGGAAAAAATA
This sequence comes from Vicia faba, assembly GCA_948472305.1. Lineage (NCBI taxonomy): Eukaryota > Viridiplantae > Streptophyta > Magnoliopsida > Fabales > Fabaceae > Vicia > Vicia faba. Next base: position 18,595,937 of record OX451741.1, on the reverse strand, counting down.
AGAAAATTTCATAACTTAGAAAATTTCTAAGTTATGAAAATTTTCCATTTTAAACCCTAATTTGCAATTTTGGGTTTCTTGATGAACAAGTTTCATAATTTGACATGTTTTGATGAAAAATAAATCTTGGCACTTGATTTTGACCAAAAAGTCAAAGTTTGACTTTTCAGTATACAGTCAAATTTTGATCAGTTGACTGAAAAATTCATCTGTCAATCCTATGCGTTTGAGATCTTTTGAACTTGTTGAATGGGTCAAGACAAAGTCATTGAGTCCCTGAGTCCATATGTGAGTTTGGTTTGCCATTGGTTAGGTCAAACAGTCAAAAATTGCCTTTGTGCAGTCAAAACCCTAAAAATGACCATTTTGCCCTTTTGGTGATCTGATCAAATTTCTTGTGGAATTATGATCCAAACTTGATCAAATGGTTCATATGAGTTCATAATATTAATGTGGGTCAGATTTCATGAGGTTTGACTATCAATTGGCCACATTTGACTTTTTCCCCAATACAACTGACTTTTAGGTCAATAGTCCAATTGACTGGGCAAAGATTTGAATCAAGGCTTGAAACTTGGTATGGGCAAACTTGTGAACCCAACATGAAGTATGAAAGTAACTTTGGGCATTGTAGGTCAAATAATCCATGTGCAAACTCAAACCCTAATTTAGGTCAACAGTGCAAGGAGGTGTCTTGAGCAGAGCAAACCCTAGCTTGATCTTGAACTCCAAGAGTCTTGTGATGAGAAAATGTTGATGAAATGAGAGGGAAAATTTTGGGGTACAACATTTGCCCCTGTTAAATCTTCTTGAACCTGAAGAGTTAGATTGGCAGGCTTGCCTTTCGCGACTCGAAGGTAAAAGAGGATTGGACACTAGAGTGCCCATAAATTTGCACTCGTCAAAACATAGGTGCGGGAATGGGATTAAAGATGCCATTTGGAGATGGAAGAATCTTGTTGGAGATGGGATTAAAGATGCCATCCAAGAATGTTTGTTGAACTGCAATGTTGTGGGTCATAAGAATGAGGATCAAAATGGTATCCGTGTCTGGAATGCATTTGAACTGTATCTGGAGACTGAGTTTGTATGAGCAAAAGAATGGCCTCCGTGTCTAGGGCGTATCTGAGCTGTAACTGTATTTGGATGTTGAATGAATATCAGAATGACTGTCGTGCCTGGAGTATATCTGTATTGTATCTGGGTAACAGAGAAATATCTGTGTATGGAGCAACTGTATGCTGGGGGATAAATTCTAAATGAGTGACAGAATGGCAACCGTGTCTGGAGCGTATCTGGACTGTATCTGAAGTTGAGATCTGTATGAGTAGTAGAATGACCGCCGTGTCTGGGGGTGTATCCATACTGTAACTGGGATCTGAATGAGTGACATAATGGCAACCGTGTCTGGAGCATATCTGAAGTTGAGATCTGTATGAGTAGTAGAATGACCGTTGTGTCTGGAGCGTATCTAGTCTGTATCGGATTGATGAAGTCTTGAATGAGTAGTAGAATAACCACCATGTCTGGGATGTATCTGTACTGTATCTGACTTGAAGTTTTGAATGAGTAATAGAATGACCGCCGTGTTTGGGGTGTATCTGTACTGTATCTCAATAATTGTTAATGATGGCCTTTTGATCTTATCCTGAAAAAGGATAACATGTTAGCTAAACACAAAGTTATGTTGCATGATATCTATGATGCAATAAATTGTGTTTCATCAATGTTTATGATATATGAATGCAATGGATGCGCATGTAAGCTGAGTAGCCGTCTTGCTGAGGAAGATAAATCCTAGTAGTTGGAGATAACGGAATCTTTGACTGCTGCCGGGGATGATAAATCCATGACCGAAGCTGGGGATTCCAAAAATCTTTGATTACTAAAGATGAGAAATCCTTATTGATTGCTGACTGCTTGGGGAATAAGGAAAACTTTGGAAATCTCTACCAGGAAGTCAAAACCTGGGAGACCTATGCTGGAGAAGTGAGATTGAGAATCTTCAATCTGCTGGGAAATATCTCTGTGGGGAGAATGTTCACTATTCTGGTTCCGTTGGGGGTAGGATTTTCAGGGTTTTGGGCTCCACTGGGGATCTTGACTCTGAGGGGAATTAAGTTTTGGAATGTACTTTAGCTGGGGAATCCAGCTTTAGAAAGCTTTGGCTCTGCTGAGGATCTTGAAGTTTAACTCCGCTGGGGAAATATACTCCAACTCTGTTGAGGATCCAAATGATGTATCATAGGGAATTTCTTCTGAAAGGGCATAAAGATATCTTCCTATACCTTCAACCTATCAGCAATCATCTTTTCTCAATTTTGTTTTATTTGTAAGCAATGATTATTGTTCAAATGCATATGCCTATTTAACAAAACATTGGACGTTTTTCAAATAAACATAAGTGTAAAAAGAAAAGGAAGGCAAGCAACTTTCTGCACTTGGAAGTGTATTTGTATTAAATTTTATGAGTATCTTTGTACAAAGGAGACATACATCCTAGTAAGAGAATGTTGTCGTAAAAATTGAAAGATTTTATACAAAAGAAATTTGGCTATGTGTAACAATTCCATGGGATTCCCATTCTGCTATAGCCTTCACAACTCTGAATATCTTGTCCATTCACTTCTTCGTCCACCGATGACTAGGTTGATCAGAAGCTCGGAGCTTGTTGATGAAGAGATTGTTCTTTAAAGTGATCCAACGAGACACAGTCATACGCTCTAATTCCCTAACTTTTGCCTGAATCGCCCTTTCGAGTTTTCGATCCACCGGGAAACCCTTTTTTGCCCAAGTCGCCCTTTCAGGTTTTCAACTTGCCGGGTGTACATATTTTTTTGTTTTATCCCTAATTTTTGCCTGAACCGCCCTTTCGGGTTTTCGGTTCACCGGGATGCCCATTTTTGCCCAAGCCGCCCTTTCGGGTTTTCGACTTGTCGGGTTATTTTATGCGTAGTATCTTTTGACTATGTCCGCGTTCGCAGGGTGTGACAAGTCATCGCCGTCCATGGTGGTCAGAATCATTGCCCCACCAGAAAAGATGCTCTTGATCACAAACGGTCCTTCGTAAGTAGGAGTCCATTTTCCCCTGGGATCAGTTTGCGGCAAGATGATCCGCTTGATTACAAGATCTCCGACTTGATATACCTGACGCCTGACTTTCTTGTTGAAAGCCTTGATCATCCGTTTTTGGTACGTCTGACCATGGAAAACAGCAGTAAGTCGCTTCTCGTCGATCAAATTGAGTTGATCAAGCCGGGTCTGAATCAAATCGTCTTCACTCAAACCAGCGTCTTTCATAATCCTTAAAGAAGGAATCTGAACTTCAATCGGTAGGACAGCTTCCATGCCATACACCAAAGAGAATGAGGTTGCCCCTGTTGAAGTACGTGTCGTGGTACGATATCCATGCAGAGCAAACGGTAAAATCTCATGCCAGTCTTTGTAGGTAATTGTCATTTTTTGAATGATCTTCTTGATGTTTTTATTCGCAGCTTCAACAACACCGTTCATCTTCGGCCGATAGGGAGATGAATTATGATGATAAATCTTGAACTGTTCGCATAGAGCCGTGATCATAGTATTGTTTAAATTTGTACCGTTGTCTGTGATGATCCTGTCGGGGACACCATACCGGCATATGAGATTCTGCTTAATGAAGCGGGCAACCACATTCTTTGTAACAGAGGCAAAGGAAGCTGCTTCGACCCACTTGGTGAAGTAATCAATAGCGACCAAGATGAAGCGATGTCAATTGGACGCTGTGGGCTTCATCTCTCCAATCATGTCAATGCCCCATATTGCGAATGGCCAAGGATCTGTCAGAACGTTGAGAGGAACATGAGGAATATATACCTTGTCGGCGTAGACTTGGCATTTATGGAAAGTACGGGAATATTGATGACAATCAGCTTCCATGGTAGACCAGTAGTAGCCTGCCCTTAGAATCTTTTTTGCCATCGTATGTCCGCTCAAATGGGTGCCAAATGTGCCACTGTGTATTTCAGTCATGGTCAACTCTGCTTCAGCTTTGTCCACACATCGAAGTAGAACACAATCATGGTTGCGTTTATAAAGGATGCCATTACTTAGGAAGAACTTGGCAGCAAATCTCCTTAAGAACTTTTTGTCATTGACATAAGCCCCTTCGGGATATTCTCTAGTCTGGAGATACCTTTTGATTTCATGAAACCAGGGTTGTTCCACCACTTCTTCGATATTAATCTCATGACAGTGCGCAGGTTCGTCCATTCGCTCGATGGTAATTTGGGGAGCCTCATTATCCCAGTTGAGTTTAAACATGGAAGACATCGTAGCCAGAGCATCTGCTAGCTGATTCTCTTCTCGTGGGAAATGCTCGAAAGTAATCTGCTCGAAATGAGGCAACAAAGTCATGACATGTTCTTTGTATGGGATAAGATTAGGATGTTTGGTGTCCCACTCTCCTTTTACTTAACTGATAACCAAAGCCGAGTCCCCAAATACGACCAAATATTTGATCCCCAGGTCTATAGCAGCCTTGAGACCAAAGATGCAAGCTTCATATTCAGCCATGTTGTTGGTACAGCTAAAACAAAGTCGGGCGGTGAAAGGTGTATGGCAACCTTCTGGGGAAATGAGTACAGCGTCGATACCATTGCCAAATGCATTTGAAGCACCATCAAAGTACAGGGTCCATCGGGCTCCTTGTTCAGGTCCGTCATACGGTCCGTTACCTTCGATGCTGTCTAGAGTCATGATGTCTTTGTCAGGGAAGTCGAATCTCATAGATTGATAATCTTCGACAGCTTGATGAGCTAGATGGTCAGCTAGTACACTCCCTTTTATAGCTTTTTGGGTAGTATACTGGATGTCATACTCAGTCAGGATCATCTGCCGTCTAGCTATTCTTCTAGATAAAGCAGGCTTCTCGAAGATATACTTGATTGGATCCATCTTGGAAATCAGCAAAGTGGTTTGAGTCAACATATACTGCCTTAGTCGGTGAGCAGCCCATACCAAAGCACAACAAGTTTTCTCGAGCAGTGAGTAACGAGTCTCACAGTCGGTAAACTTTTTGCTAAGGTAATAAATGGCATGCTCTTTTCGACCAGACTCGTCATGTTGGCCCAGTACGCACCCCATTGAATTGTCCAAAACAGTCAGATACATGATCAACGGCCTTCCTTCGACGGGTGGCATCAGGATAGGAGGTTCTAGTAAATACTCTTTGATCTTATCAAAAGCAACTTGACAATCGTTGTTCCATTTAACTACCTGATCTTTCTTCAACAATTTGAAAATTGGTTCACAGGTAGACGTCAAGTGAGAGATGAACCTGGCGATATAGTTCAAGCGTCCCAAGAATCCTCTAACCTCCTTTTCAGTACAAGGAGAAGGCATTTCTTGTATAGCTTTTACTTTAGCAGGATCGACCTCAATGCCCTTGTTGCTGACAATAAATCCCAGAAGTTTACCAGATCTAACTCCAAAAGTGCACTTGCTTGGATTCAGTATGAGTTTATATTCCTTCAACCTGGCAAACAGCTTCTGCAAATGTTCAAGGTGCTCTTCTTCTGTCTGTGATCGAGCTATCATGTCGTCTACGTAAACTTCGATCTCATGATGCATCATATCATGGAATAAAGCTACCCTGGCGCGTTGATAGGTTGCCCATGCGTTCTTCAGTCTGAACGGCATCACCTTGTAGCAGAAGGTACCCCATTGTGTAACAAAGGTTGTTTTCTCCATGTCCTTGGGGGCCATTTTGATCTGGTTGTAGCCTGATAATCCGTACATGAAAGAAAATACTTTGTGCTGAGCTGTGTTGTCAACCAAAATGTCGATATGTGGCAGCGGAAAATCATCTTTAGGGATAGCCCTGTTCAAATCCCGATAGTCCACACACATTCTGACCTTGCCGTCCTTTTTGGGTACGGGCACAATGTTAGCAACCCATTATGGATAGGTTGTAACAGCCAGAAAGTCGGCGTTGAATTGTTTCATGACTTCAGCCTTAATCTTCTGAGACATGTCAGGCCTCATTCGGCGAACCTTTTGCTTGATCGTTGGACAATCTTCTCCTGTAGGGAGACGGTGAACCACGATATTTGTGTCTAACCCTGGAAGGTCTTCGTAAGACCAGGCGAAGATTTAAACGTATTCATTCAACAACTGTATTAAGCGCTCCTTGACACTCGGTTCCAGGTTGGCACCCACTTTTACTTCTTTCCTGTCCTCCTCTGTCCCTAAGTTGATGGTTTCTAACAACTCTTCATGAGGCAGAATGGCCCTCTCTTCTTGTTGTAGAAGTCTGGCTAACTCTCCCGGCACTTCACAATCTTCGGCAGCTTCGTACTCAGCGTGATTGACCAAATCTTCAGAGTTATCAAAGGCTAAAACAGAATAGTCACCCATGGAATCCGGAGTGGATGGGTACCTGCATTTGTGAGTGTGGGTGTGTGTAAGGGATAGCCATCCTTAAACAAACAAAAATGCAAAAAGGAAAGAAAATGAGCAGTTTATAGATGAAAAACGTCCAATGATTCATTAAAACATGGCATATGATTATGAAGGAAACCAAAACCTTACAAATGGACCTACATGCCCCGGGAAAGGCATGAGGTGAAAATAGTGTGCGAATTGTTTTAGTTATTACAGACCATAAAAATGGGAAATTGTTCAAAGATAAAATTACTGATTGATAAAGGTGATAGGAACGAAATCCTTTGCTTCTCAATTGCTCAAACCCCCTTCGACAGTCGGAAAAAACCAATCTTCAAAGTGGCTCTCCTCATCTTCATCTTCTACAACATTGATTCCGTGGTGAGAAATCTTGACAGGTGATCTTCCAATCTTAGAGCGACACATAGCCTTCTGTCCTGCAGCAGTAAACCCTAAACCAAACTTGTCCGTCTTATGGGGAAAGTCAGGAAATTTTCCCCATACTGTACTCTTTCCCTCCTTAATCACAGCCTCTGCGTCCTTGAGAGATGCCATCTTAGCCACATGCTTGGGAATGATAGGTACCTCAACCGCTGTCTTCATAACTGCTACCTCGGGAGAAACTTCCTCGAAATGTTGAAAAGGCATTTCGATGAACTCGCCATCTAACTCCACATATCTAAAGTAATTGAGATGACTAATTATATACTCTTCCTAGCCATGCACAATTATGATTTTACCCTTAACAGGATACTTCAGCATCTGGTGCAAAGAGGATGTAACTGCCCCTGCATAATGGATCCATGGTCTCCCCAGCAAACATGAGTATGACGGACGAATGTCCATCACGTAGAAAGTGGAGTTGAACACTTCGGTGCCTACCTTGATGGGAATATCAACCTCTCCATGAACCATTCTTTTAGAACCATCGAAAGATCTGACGACTATGTTACTAGGTTTGAGGGTCAAACCTTCGCAATCCAAACGGTCTAAGGCCTTCTTTGGCAGCACATTCAGGGAAGAACCAATATCAACCAAGACATGGGCGAGGGTGGTCCCTCGGCACTCAACTGAAACATGTAACACATCATTGTGTTTCCTTCCTTTAGGGGTTAAGTCAGCATCGGAAAAGCCCAGGCCATTGTCAGCAGTAAGACTGGCCACACAATTTTGGAATTGGTCAGCCGAGGTCTCTTGGGGGACATGTGTCGTCTTCAAGAATTTAATCAGAGCCTTAGCTTGGAACTCTGAACAGAGCAAGAGAGCTAACATTGAAATCTTAGAAGGGGTTTACCCTAATTGTTCCATAATGTCGTAGTCACTTTTTCTGATTATTTTCAGGATTTCATCCATCTCCTTCTGAGTGGTTTCAGGGATAACCACAACATGAGCCTTCGTCCTGACAGGCATTTCCAGTATCCCCTTACCTTTGTCGGTTTTATCAACAGATGGTCTTTCTTCAGGAGTGTTTAACTCTTCAATCACTGGGCCTTGCACAGAGGGTCCAACAGGTGCAGAAGCTTTTAAGGGTCCAAAGACTGCTCGGGGAGGAGCAATCTCCGGAGAAAAGATCCGGCCACTGCGGGTGATCTTGCTTGTACCCGCGATGTTTCCTATATCAGGGTCTTCTTCAGATATTTGTAGGACTGTTTCGATTTGTTTGATGCAGTGGTAGAAGATTTCTCCCCCATAGTTCCACGGTATCATTTTGCTTGATTGGTACGGGACAGGTCCCGGCATGGTGATCTTTAGAGGTACACATTCAGAGTTGGGTGTAACCCTGACAGGCCTTTTGCAAGCCTTGGGAGGATTTTCGGAAATGGTTATGATGGCAATATCGTTGGTTGAGGTATCACAAGTATAAGGAGTAATCGGATTGGAAGTGTTAACAGGAGTTTTCTGGAAAAGTATTTCTTGAGTATCCATCAGGAGTTGGACACCCAACTTCAACATTGGACAATCACCTTGAATGTTCAAACAAAAATAGCAGTCTTCAACACAACCAGGAAATATCTCGGCTCTCAACAAATTTTCTTTTATCACTAACAAAGGAGTCAACAGATCGGTAACATCAGTAACATGGAGGTTTTCCAAAACAGCATGCACATTGTGGCCGTGCTTGGGCATCGGCGCATATATAACATTGGGCTTTTCAGGAGCGTCAAATTCGACCTCTTTGGCGTCAATTAAGTCCTGAATTTTGTTCGTGAGTGCCCAGCAATTATTGGTATCGTGCCCAATACTGTTGGAATGGTAAGCACACTTGGCTTTTGAGTTGTAAGATGGAGAGGTGGTATTTACATTCTTTGGCGCCTCTTTTAAATTAGCCAGATTCAACTTTAGGAGATGTGGAAGGATTTGAGCAGGTGTCATATTTACTGGGGTAAACTGCCGTGGCGGCCTTTGCTGATAAGTTCTGGGATGATCATTCCTCGGTTGGCTGTTTCTAAGCTGGTCTGATGCGAACTTCTGTATTAATAAGGCCCCTACTGTTGGCCGACGTTCCTCTCTTTCCTTATTTTTCTGAGTGTACACATCAGATGCTTCTTTCTTGGCTGGGAAAGGTTTTCTAGCAGCTGTGGATGCGGAAGCATCCTTTTGAATTTTTCCACTTTTGATACCGGCTTCCACCCTCTCGCCGGTCAAAATCAACTCAGTAAATCCCGCAGAAGAGCTTCCAATTAGATGGTTGAAGAAGGGGCCAGACAAGGTTCCCAAAAACATGTCAACTAATTCCCTATCTGATAGCGGTGGCTGCACCCTTCCAGCCAGGTCGTGCCACTTCTGTGCGTACTCCTTAAACCCTTCATTTGAAGCCATCCCCATGCTCTGTAGCTGAGTACGGGTAGGCGCCAAATCAGCATTGTACTGATACCGACGATAGAAAGTGGCTGCCAAGTCTTCCCAATTGTGGACCTCTGATCTCTTGAGCTGATAAAACCAATCTAACTGAGTGCCAGACATGCTGTCTTGGAAAAAGTGTACCCAGAGGTCTTTGTCGGATGAATGTGGCTGGATCTTTCTAACATACGATCTTAAGTGCATCTTAGGGCAAGACAGACTGTCGTACTTGGCGAATGTTGGCACCTTGAACTTAGGAGGGATAACAATCCCAGCTACAAGCCCTAGCTCCTCAAAATCCAATCCGGGCACCCTCTTCAACTCCATAGCTGCCAATCTGTCTTCAAGGTTTTTATACTTGTCATCTGCTGGTGGATACTGTTGTTCTGAGTAGTCCTTGTCTGCTTCCTCTTCCTCCTCTTCTACCTCAGATTCGTAAGGTACAATAACTCCTTTCCCCTTGCCAATCCCTTCGTCAGATGTTGAAGGAATCTCAAGAGTCCTTCTAGCATCGCCCTCAAATCTTCTTCTGAAAGTAGCTACCCCCAGTCTCTTTTTCCTTTTCTTCTCTTTACTCTTCTCTAGTAGAACTTTGAGATCCTCTTGACCCTTTGCCAAGGCCATGAGGAGTTGTTGAAATTGTGAATTTTGTGCCTGTAAGTCTTTCACTGTTTGCTCCAAATCCATTTTGCTGAAATAAACAGCAGAAAGATAAGGAAACCTGGCTTGAAGACCTGTTTATGCATATGATGAATGATATGTTATTCATGTAATGCATTCAAGGGTTCAAAAATTCAAATTTGTTGCAAACAAAAAGAACGCACGTCATATTAAGAAGAAATTTGTTAGTACATAAATGCCCCATGGGCGAAATATTACAAAATTCTTAATGTAAAAAGATGTTGCGCATCCTCTTTGGTGTGATGTAGGTGTTGAGAGTCTCCTCCTCGTGAAGTCGGCGGGTGAGCTCTAAAACCTTCTTCTCACTGGCATAGAAGTTGGCTTCAAAAGTATCTCGTTCCTCTTTGAGTTGGATCCAACTCTTTTGCATTTCTTCCCATGATGTTGGCATGTCAGGATGTAGGATGGTGTATGGAACCTCTCCTTCCTTAACAGGCTCTTTAATCAAGGGGAGAATGTGAGGATATGGCATCATAAGATTTTGAGAGCGGGTTCGTACCCACTTGAGGTAAGGCTCAAGGGGGATGGAATTCTTGTGCCCCAGTGTCTTACTATCCACCTTGTTAGGCATCCTCCAAGCTCTGATGAACCTTTGTCGAAGTCCTTGCGCATCGTTGTCGAAGTCAAAAACTAGGTCAGGAATCAGCATGTCATGAGGGCCATCCCTCTGAGCATATCCAAATTGTCTCAAAGCTAGACAGAGGTTGTAGGTAATGCCTCCCCTAATGCCAAGTAATGGGACATTAGGGAATTCACCACAACGATCAATGATGATGACATTTTCTCTAGACCGAGAACACCAATGTACATCAGAATGTGTGAGGGTCATCAACCGTTGTGACCACCTTAAACCCTGTTCATTCTTAAAAACTGATTGTGGAAGGTGAGAAATAAACCACCTTTCTAGGAGAGGAGTACAACACATGAGAACACCTCTTTTCCTTATTGTTCGTGTGTAAAATGAGTGTAGGATGTCCCCAAGCAATGTAGGTATGGGATTCTTGGACATGAAAATCTTGACAGCATTCACATCTATGAGTTGATCAGGATTTGGTAACAAGACCAACCCATAAATAAGGAGTGCCACAATATCTTCAAAGGCTTGCAGATCCAAGGAATTCCAACACTCTTGTGCCTTCTCAAGCAAGAACTTTTCCAAGAAGCCCTTGACACCACTTCTGGTTTCCCAATGCCCCTTGATGTCAGATGGTTGCAAGTGTAAGACTTGAGCAACATCTTCAGGCTTTGGTTCTTTTTCCGTACCGTTGTAGGGTAGTTTATTACGAATAGGAATTCTCAGGAGTTGAGAAAATTCCTCCAAAGTAGGCACCAATTGGTAATCAGGGAATGTGAAACAGTGGTGTAGGGGGTCAAAGAACTGGAAGAGCACTTTCACCATGTCTTCTTCAATGTTGGTGTTGACTAAGTTGAGGAGTCTACCATGTCTTTCACTGAAGAGGGAATTCTCTGGAATCCTGGAAGTAAGCTCCTTTAGTTAAGGAGGGATCCTCACAAGGTTGACTTGAATTGTTTTCCTGCGAAGAGATTCCATGACCTACAAAACAAGAACAAAGATGAAGATCCAAACCCTTGAAATGGTTAGTGGATGCATATGATGCTTTATGATGTTCATGATGTATGCACAAGCACGTGTACAAGCAAGTCACACAAAACCCTAGTTTCAGGCTTGCATGAGGTTTCATAGGTAAGTACCCTCTTGAGTTTAGTTGGCTCAAAACCTGTCCTATAAATAGTAACCGGGTTCTAAGGAGCTCAATATCATTGGATTGTTTTCTATGTTCATTGTTTTGGTTTAACCACTTAACTAGCGACCAAAATATTCCAAGAAAACAACCCTCAATGAGTTTAGTATCGAGTATCTACCAACTTCGGACTGCACCAAAGCCGGTCATCTCACTACCCCTAATAAAAGGCCAAGATGGTCAAGTAAGGTTCTAGTTCATTAGTGCTTAATGACATCACTCAGCGGCCCCGTATTCTCTTTGATTGACTCAAAGGCTACCGGTACTCACAAATATGTCGAACTAATATAGCTATTGCTTCAACCGTGTCGGTATACCCCACACAGTTTCCACAATGTATTGCTATCTATGAATGATTCCCAAATCCGGGTGGAGGATTTCAAGCCCAAAACAAGAGAACCAAAATGTAAAGCAATCAAAGCAAACAATGATCATGCAAAGGGTGATCTAAGCCCTAAGGTTACTCCACTTTTAAACTTATTTCCCCAGCAGAGTCGCCAGTTCTATGATACGGTGGGAGAACTGACTTGGGATTTTGCGTTTGTGTTCGCAAATGTTTCGGTTTAGCAAGAGTCGCCACCGACTTTTTATTTTATCCTAAGGAAAGGTCAAAAAGCACAGGAAAGACCTTTGAGATGTTTTCTTGGGTTCGGGGAGTAGATTATAGAAAGGGAAGGTATTAGCACCCTTTCTATCCATGGTTATCCATGGGCTCTTAGTTACTTGCTTAGATCACTTGCTTTGATTTTCAATTGTTTGAAATGGTGCTTTTCAATTGTTTGAAATGGTGCTTTGTGTGTGTTTTTTGAAGATGTTTTGAAAAGAGGCCATTGTTGTGGCCACCTTTGTAATGATTCTTGTTTGAATGTATACGAAGGTGTTTTTGTCTTTTGAAAGGTTTTCAATGTTTGAAAGTAGGGTTTTGAAATTGTGTTGTGGAGTGTGTTTTGAAGATAGCAAGGATGTTTTTGCAAGCTTGATCAAGTAACTAATATTTGTCTACCCTATTTTACTCAAAGATCTTTCTTATGTTTTTAACCCTTTTAACAGTGTTGTTTCACCATTGTGTTTGGTGAACAACCTTGTGTTAGGATGTAAACGAGACAGGCGTGGGTCATCGTATAGACCATGATAGTAATAGTGTCAAGTATCTTTGGCAATTTTCTTGAGGGACTTGATCATTTTGTTTAGGAAACTCCGATAGCGTCATTGAGGGACTATGATCTTTTGTTTTGTTTTTGTTTTGCCAAAGTACTTGACATGTAACCATGGCCCATTTTTGAAGGCAACAAGTGGATGAAACCCTAGGGGTGCAAGTGTGCATTGTGTTTGTTTTTTCATGCATGTTTATCTTGGATTAGGTCAAGCTAGTTATTGATTTTATTTTGCATACAAACCCTAGGTCTAAGCATGGCATAATTGAAAGCTTTTAAATGTGCGAGAATTTAAATGCTACACTATTACAACATGATATAGGGAGGGGGTACAAATTTGAATTGGGGATATTTGACAAGGAAATAAATTCTAAGTTATTACAACCATATCGAATGTACAAGTCAATATTTAACATTTAAATAAACACAATTAAATAAATATCAAATAAAAATGTATTATGCAAAAAAAGATTTTTTATGTATGTGAAAAGGGGATTTTTTAATGTGAAATAAAAATAAAAGAAAAGTCAAATTTTAATTATTTTGGTTATTTAGGGCAAAACCCTAATTTTAAAATAAATGGCAATATTTATTAATTATATACAATATATATTAATTTATGCAAAAATAAAAGTATATTGTAAAAAAAAGAGTATTTTTAATGTCAAATATTAATAAAAATAAAAATGTATTATTTTTTATTTTTTGTCCTAATTATCTAATAAAATAAAGTATATAAGTATATATATATTTATCATATTAAATATGTAATTACAAGCTTCTCAAGTCATATTTAAAGCATGTGTTTTGATGAGGACAACATGGACATCAAGTTTCAAAGGATGTGCAAAAAGCTTATCAACATCAAATTAAAGTCTTGAAGATTATTGAAGAATTAATAAAGAAATCATCAAATGTCAATATGGTATAAATAATTCTTAAAACCTTGAATATAGATGTTCACAATATGCATTCATCAACATATACATATTCCATAAATTTAACATAAAAAAAAACTTTGTTTGAAATATCTTTCAAAATGTATTTTTGAAAATAAACCTTTAGGAACCGGTTCCTCCCTAACAGGGAACCGAGTTCCAGCTTTTCTCAAAAAACATGTCCCTGGTTTTTGTACCAGGAACCGGGTTGTACCAATAGGGGAACCGGTTCCTGCGTGATAAATTTGAATTCCAAATTATAACGTTCACTAAGAACCGGGTTCTGTCAGTGTCGGAACCGGTTCCTAGCGAACCAATGCAGCTTTTACTTTGTTTTTTGAACATTTTTCAAGTGGTATCTTTTCATGAATGCATTGCAACTTTTCATATGAATTGGCATGAATAAAGAGGTTCTTACAACTTTATAAAATGCAAATTTTCTTATTTTCAAACAATGTTCAATACTTCAATTTTCAAATTAACAAATATCCTTCTTCATTAACAATTTTCTCATTTACTCACATTTGAATTTAAACTTTCATGTGTTCATAATTTTGTGAAACTTGCCATATACACTTTCATTATCATTTCAAGTTTCATTCATACATTGTGAACATTTATATACATTGTTGAGAATTGTTTTTATCTTGAAGAAGAAGATCAATTGAAGATTGATAAAGCTCTCCATATACTTCAAAATTAATCATTGTATTACTTAAAGATTTTCCCTTACTATCCAGGATTGTTGGAAGTAAGTGTTGTGATTTGAAGAGGATTGTTCTTCATTCACATTAGTGTTTGTTTGGTCTTAAAGGTGTTAAGAACCTTTGGTCACCCTATAGGTTAGATAGTAAGCATAGGCTGTACAATCATTCTAACTATAGTGAAATCTCTTTCGTGTTGGAAAGGGGACTGGAGTACTCTCGGATTGTGAGGGGAACCAGGATATATCACTGTGTTCTTTTCTTTTCCGCATTTATCGCTTTCATCACCATAATCGAGAAAAGATAAAGATATAATCAAAACCTTCAAATACTTAACCAAAAATTACTACCAAGCATTCTCATAAAACCGAGTAAATTTTTATAAGACCTAATTCACCCCCCCCCCCCCTCTTAGGCACTCTGAGACTTACAAAATATACAAAGATAAAAGAATTAATTATTTACAAAAAAGGTGTATTATTCAAAAAATATTTTCAAATGTAAATAAAAATAATAAATGGAAAATAAGTATACTTTTTACATTATTTTTTTTTTGGGTTTGAATAAAAAGAAACTAGATTATTTACATATATATGTTTAATAAAATGAAATAAATATCAAATAAATATGAAAGAATATGGAAAATTATTTTTGGCATTTTTTATATTTGAACAAAAAAATATAAAGTCAGAATAAAAAATAAAAACATGAAAATGAAAAATATTCAATCAAATGGGCCAGGGGGGTGCATTCAGTAAATGGAGGGTGCCAAAAGTGAGAAATCCAAGCCCAACCCACATTGCTTCATACATGTCCTTGAGACAGCAACCAAACGCGCGCTTCTTGGTTCAAATGTTATCTTCTGATTCTTTGATCTTTTGACAAAACTTACAACATGAAACTTGTAGAGAATTTAAACACGAATCTAACCATATAAAACATTAAATCTAACTCTTAAAGACCAGAGAGAATTTCTCTGGCCCTAAAATCTGACCTAACTTTTTTCACATGTTCATGGCTGAAATTCTCCTAGCACACTTAATATAAATGAAAGCTGAGCATATGTATGGCTTCAGGGCTATGAGTACAACATATTTTATTCACAGACCTAAGCCTAACCATTCCTAAATAGAGAGATAGAAGTCCATGAAATACCTGTTTCAGTTTGAATCGAGTAGGACAATGCAGCAACCTTCAATGGTGTTTGAGCTTCTGTTGAGCTTGCCTGAGGTCCAAGGAAGCTTCTCCAATGCTTGGCTTGCTTTGAAACAAACTGAATCGTGCTGTAGAACTCCACCTGTAAAGCTTTGAAATGAAAATGGCAAAGGGGGTTAGAGGTGTTACAGCTTGCAATGGAGGTCTGGGATAGTTCAGGTGGATGGAATGGAAGGTGTTTGAAGCCCTTTTGGACAAAACACATGATAGGAATTGATTATGGCTTGAAGTTTGCAGAACTTGCCCTATTTTGCAGCAAAACAGGGATTATGAGTATGAGAAGGCTTGAGGGATGAATGAGTCGTGCCTTAGGTTTGTTTTGATGTATGGAAACTGTATGCAAAGTTTGTTTTTGCTTGTGTTAACAGAAATGAGGGTTGGTGTATGTTTTGCAATGTTTCTTCTACTAGAAGCAAGAAAATGCAAATGATGTTATTGACCTGTCCAAGCCTGCCTATCATGCTGCATCTTTGGTTCTTGGTAACTGGAATTTTTGGACTCAATCTTGCCTCAAATATCTGGCCCCATGTCTCAAAGATTTAGCTTTTGACATAAAGTGACATTAGGCAAAAATGTTAATTTGCCTTTTTCTACTTAAGGCTTAAACTTGCATGTAATGGCCAAATGAATAAAATAATCCCTCAACTCAATGGTTATGCATTAAATTAAGGTGTGTAAACTGGTTTTGAGTCCTGCAAGCTAGCATTACACAATTTGATTTGAAAATGCAAGTTGCTATGAACATGCCTTGGCCATGAACAAAAGTGAGTTTTGGCCAACTTTGTGAATTCGATTCTCTCTAACCACAAGGGTGTTTGAAGAGTTCTTGGACAATTTGGAAAGCTTGGAACATATACTACAATCCATATTCGTAATGCAACTTAAAAATCCAAGTGGAACTATGTGAAAAAGGGCCAAGAAGATGGGTCAAAATCCTGCCTAGATTAGGGCAAATTTTCTCTAAGTTAAAAGTTTTAGGTACCCTTGTTCCAAAAATAATAACTTGAGATACATGCTTCCTTTGGGAAAACTTTGTGAATCAAAGTTTTAGATTTTGTGATGGACTCCAACTTTCATGTTGCAAGTTTTGTTTGAATCCATTTTCTTCTTGGTTAAAAAATGGGACAAAGTTAGGAAAAAAATAAGAAAATTTCATAACTTAGAAAATTTCTAAGTTATGAAAATTTTCCATTTTAAACCCTAATTTGCAATTTTGGGTTTCTTGATGAACAAGTTTCATAATTTGACATGTTTTGATGAAAAATAAATCTTGGCACTTGATTTTGACCAAAAAGTCAAAGTTTGACTTTTCAGTGTACAGTCAAATTTTGATCAGTTGACTAAAAAATTCATCTGTCAATCCTATGCGTTTGAGATCTTTTGAACTTGTTGAATGGGTCAAGACAAAGTCATTGAGTCCTTGAGTCCATATGTGAGCTTGGTTTGCCATTGGTTAGGTCAAACAGTCAAAAATTGCCTTTGTGCAGTCAAAACCCTAAAAATGACCATTTTGCCCTTTTGGTGATCTGATCAAATTTCTTGTGGAATTGTGATCCAAACTTGATCAAATGGTTCATATGAGTTCATAATATTTATGTGGGTCAGATTTCATGAGGTTTGACTGTCAATTGGCCACAGTTGACTTTTTCCCCAATACAGGTGACTTTTAGGTCAACTGTCCAATAGACTGGGCAAAGATTTGAATCAAGGCTTGAAACTTGGTATGGGCAAACTTGTGAACCCAAAATGAAGTATGAAAGTCACTTTGGGCATTGTAGGTCAAAAAATTCCTGTGCAAACTCAAACCCTAATTTAGGTCAACAGTGCAATGAGGTGTCTTGAGCAGAGCAAACCCTAGCTTGATATTGAACTCCAAGAGTCTTGTGATGAGAAATGTTGATGAAATGAGAGGGAAAATTTTGGGGTAAAACATTGAGGCATTGATATGATTAGAGAGATCGAACCCACTTCCTCCAATGGACATCTTTTCATCCTCGTCGCTATTGATTACTTCACCAAATGGGTTGAAGCTGCTTCATTTTCCAAAGTCACTAAGAACGTTGTAGCCCGATTCATCAAGCATAACCTCATCTTTTGGTACGACATCACTGAAAATATCATCACCGAAAACGGAACCAACCTCAACAATGCCATGATTACTGAACTTTGTATGCAATTCAAAATCAAGCATCACAATTCTTCTCCTTACAGACCCAAAGATGAATGGTGCAGTGGAAGCTATCAATAAAAACATAAAGAAGATTGTGCAGAAGATGGTGGTGACCTACAAATATTGGCATGAGATGTTACCATTTTCTCTACATGGCTACCGTACTTCGACTCGAACATCAACTGAGGAAACCCCATTCTCTTTAGTCTATGGCATGGAATATGTCTTGCCTATTGAAGTGCAGATTCCTTCTCTGAGGATTATGAAAGAAGCAGGCTTAGGCAAAGATGAATGGATTCAGACAAGATTGAATCAAATGTATCAAAAGCGTATGATCAAGGCATTCAACAAAAAGATCAAACCTCGGGTATACCAGGCTGGAGACTTCGTAATAAAACACATCATTTTACCACAAGGAGATCCGAGAGTAAAATGGACTCCCACTTATGAAGGGCCATTTGTTGTCAAGAAAGTATTACATGTCGGAGCTATGATGTTAACCACTATGGACAACGAAGATTTCCCGCATCCTGTGAATGTAAACATAGTCAAAAAATACTACGCATAAAGAATGACCCACTAGGTTGACATACCTAGGCAAAAATAAGGGCATCTCGAAGAACCAAAAGGGTTCGGGCAAAAATTAGGGATATATGCAAAATATTGTACACCCGGCAAGTCGAAAACCTGAAAGGGCTACTTGGGCAAAAATGGGTATCCTTGTGGACTGAAAACCCGAAAGGGCGGTCCAGGAAAAAGTTAAGGATTAAAGCGTACGACTATATCTCGTTGAATCACTACAACCAGCTTTATTACCAAGGTCAAAAGTTCAAATGATACGAGATCAATTCAATCAACTTCTTTCAACGGCAAGAGATGATGTTCGAAGACATAGGGGAAATAGTGGAGTTGGAGCCCAATGAGATAACTTCCACATGGCTATATAATTTTTGTTTTGACATTGTATTCTTTTCATTTTTCAATGACTTCCTCTTACTAGGATTTTCATCTCCTTGTACAAAAAACGCCTGCTTATAGGCAGGTTATCAATACAAATATACTTCGAAGTGCAAACTTTTTATATTTTTTTTGTTTTGATTGCAAAAATGTCCAATATTGAATGAATATATGCATATGAACGTGATTAACTGTTAATAAATGTCTGCATAAGAACATTAATAAGCATTTACTCAAGGTTTATGGGTATCCCCACAGAGTTACTTCAATGAGATTATCCCCACGAAATGAATTCATACATCCAGAGTTCCAATCAGCATATTTTCTGGAAATTCTCTTCCCTGGCAGTTGTCAAGGATTTATTTTCACAGACAAAGATACACTTCAAATAACATTTCACATTCATACATCGTGACATACGCATACAAAATGCATATAACACAATCTCATTTATTTTACACAATGCATGCATCATGACATTGCATTACAACTAATTCTTTACCTTTTCAGGAAAAAGCAGTCACCCGATGAATACCATCAGCGACAAACATTTTATTTGTTGGTTCAGTTTAAATCGACCAATGATTTATCCTGATTCCATTTCGGTAGACACTTTCTCTGGTTCAGTTAAATCGATCCGAAGATTTATACTGATTCGTTATCCAGTTGAAGATTATTTAAGCCCTCTGTTGATTCAGTTTAAATCGAACAATGATTTATCCTGATTCCGTTCCAATAGACACTTTCTCTGGTTCAATTAAATCGCTCCGAAGATTTATACTGATTCTTTATCCAGTTAAAGATTATTCAAGACCTTTGCTGGTTCAGTTTAAATCGACCAATGATTTATCCTGATTCCGTTCCAGTAGACACTTTCTTTGGTTCAGTTAAATTGCTTCGAAGATTTATATTGATTCGTTATCCAGTTAAAGATTATTCAAAACCTCTGCTGGTTCAGTTTAAATCGACCAATGATTTATCTTGATTATGTTCCGGTAGACACTTTCTCTAGTTCAGTTAAATCTCTCCGAAGATTTATACTGATTCATTATTCAGTTAAAGATTATTCAATACCTCTGCTCGTTTTAGTATAAATAGATCAAATATTTATTCTGATACTTATTTCAATTAATAGTCACTTTGGATGGCATCTATAAGCCCATCTCTGACAACATTCCATCACTCTTCAAATGGAATCTTTAAGCCCATTCCCGACACAACCAACCAACAACATTATTTCTTGTGAGTGCAAATTTCTATGCACTCTAGTGTTCAATCACCTCCATCTTCAAGTTACGAATGGCGGACCCGCTAATATAATTCTTCAGGTTTAAGAAGATTTAATAGGGGCAGCTGTTGTACCCCAAAATTTTCCCTCTACTTTCTCAAGACATTTCTCACAAGATCTCCAAAAGCTCAAATTTGCACAAGTGTTGACTAGGTCAAACCATTTCCTAAACACTAATGCCTCAAATTAGGGTTTTAAATTTCACAAGGATAATTGGACTTATAATGCCTCAAATTACCTTCATGGATCATTATAGACCTCCAAGAATACTCAAGTCAAGTTTTAAGTCTTGAATCACAAATTTGCTCAGTCAATTGACCAGATGACTGAAAATAAATATATTGGGTAAAAAGTCAACTGTGGTCAAACTACTTTCAAACTTCAATATTTTTGGTCCACGTCAACATTTTGAAGTCATATTCATCAATTGATCAAATTTAGATCACAATTCCTCAAGAAAAATGTTCAAGTTGCCAAAAGGGTAAAATGGTTAAAATTAGGGTTTTGACTGTAATTGACTGATCATTGACTTTTGACCTAATACATGATCCAATGGATTGAAGCATAATATCAAGGATTCTAATACAACATGTTGACCTAATCTCATGGCTCAAATCATCTTTCAAAATCAATGGATTGATAGTTGAATTTTGGGTCAATTGATGAAAAGTCAACTGATGCACAAAAAGTTAAACTTTTACTTTTTGATCAAGGTTTGATTTCAAACATCACAATTCATCAAGACATTCAAAAATATGAAGCTTGATCATAAAGAAATGAAGAAAGTCAAAAGTCAATTTGAAAAGTCAAACTTTTCAAGACTTAGAAATATTTTCGAAGTGTTTTTACATATGATAATTTCACTACTTCATGCCATTTTTTCACCAAGATACAAGATGATTCAAAACAAACTTTCAACATGAAATTTGTAGATCTTGATGAGATCTAAAACTTTGTATTAGAGGACCCATATCCAAAAAATCCTTAGATTTTGAGTTATAAGTCCATAAAGTCATGCACTTTTTCTAAAACACTTAGTGAAAATTTGACCTGGTTTAGGCAGATTTTTTACCTAACTTCTTGGCCAATTTTCACCAAGCTCCAAGATGAATTTCTGAAAATGGTAAACATAAAGGTTGTAGAGTATGTTTCAAGCATTCCAAAATATCATAGAACTTGAAGAAATCATACTTGAGTTGGATGTTTCTAAGACAATAAGTTGATCATCCATTCTTGAATTTTAGGTCATTTCAATGATGAACAAGAATTCAAATCTCTTAGCCATGCTGCATAATCTTTCTTTGCAGGATTCTAACTTGTGTTTCACTCCATAATTTTTTTATTCCACAACTGATAGAGCCATTGCCCATGCATTTGAGCAATTGTCCAAGTGATTAATCCATTTTGACACAAAGGTAACATTGCCATTTTGGAAAAGCCAACTTTAATCACAATGTCAACTCCTTGAGCTTTACACTTGTTCCTTTTGAACACTCACAATCTAAAATCCAAAAGAAACTTATCTAAAGCCTCTAGCCACTTCATATCTTGTACTATGCATTGGAACAAGGTTATCTTAATGTTGCTTCAAAACTAAGTCATCTAGCCATAACTTTGTAACTTATAAACGTGATGATCTCCTTCCCTCTAACCTTTCCCTATAAATAGAGACAAATATTGCAACATAATGCACAAATGAACAACCCCTGAAACTCTCCCAAGCTCCCTCTGTCCATAAATTTCACACAAATTCCATTTTTACCACAGTTCTGCCCTTGGACTTGTATCTTCCATTTCCATCGTGCGTTTTCCCTCAAAATCATAATCAAAGCTTATATACATCAAATACAACTCATTCCAATCCCTGTTTCCCAACTGTAACTCCATTTCCACCATTGTCCAAATTCAAAAATAGAGGTATGCAACTTGACTTCTACAGACCATTTCAGCCACTTTCAACTCAAGCTAAGCATTGCATTAGCTTCCAAGAGGTTCAGGGAAGCTAACCTGATCATTGCAGCATCTTGAAACAAGCTTATTTTCAAAACATGAATTCCACTTTCAAGGTAAGTTTTTTGACTTTTGAACTCTTCATATAGGCATTGTTAGCTTTCCATTTTTAAAGATAAAATATAGACATCATAGCCCTGAAACTAACCATGTCCTTAGAATTCATTTATGTTGCCTGAGTAGTGAGAATTATAGAGTTGAACTTTATGGAAAAATTAAGTTAGATTTGGTACCATTCAAAATTCATGCTCATCTTTGATTTATATCTTAAGTTATTTACATTTCTGAAATCGTGATGAAATTTGGAGCAAGTTTGAGGTTTACATTTTTGCAAATGATTGAGAAATGAAGAAGTTACAGTTTTGATAATGTTGGTGTTCATCCATGCACGCGCAAAGTTTTAAGATGAATTTCTAATTTTGGAAACTTAGTTTATTTTAAATTTATTGCAATATGTTTTATAACCGGATAAAACAGCCAGCCTAGTGGCAGGAGGAGCGCGCGTAAGGCATTGGTACTAAGGATCCTGGGTTTGAGCCCCAGTAGTACCCTTTTGTTTCTCACATGATCTGTTCTTGCAGATTCAGCGTGCCTGGTTTCTTGGAGTCCATCATGTACCCTCATTCTTTCACCATTTGATCATTAGACAAGCCAATCGAATGCTCTACAAAATAGGACCATGATACACCTTCAAAAGCCAGCCATACATGATTCATACAACGTTGGGCTTCCCTTGTGTTTGGGCCCTTTATCTTTTTTTTCTTTCTATTTTCTTACCCTCCTTTTTACTAAAATAACCAGGCCCATTTTGTTTTTATTTTCTAACTTAAACAAAAAAATATCTTTTGGGCCTAGCGCCACATTTTTCTTTTAAACCCCCATTTTTCTTTTGACACACAAGCCTAATTATTTTTATTTATTTCATATTTTCTTTATTTTAATTTATTTATTTATTTCATCCAAACCAAAAAATAACAAAAAAAATATTTTCTTAATTAAATTAAAAATATTTTAATTTAGACATTTTATTTTATTTTATTTTACTAAATTGAATTTTATTTTCTATTACGAATTAGGATTAACATTCAAATTATTTTCTAAACAAATTATTTAGACTTAGATTTTATTTTCTTCTTAACTTCAATGAACTTAGATTTTAGGTCTTGTTAATAATTAATTTACTTTTCTTAATTAATTAGCTTAATTAGGTTAATAACTAAGGTCTTTTTCTATCAAAAACCCTAAACAAAAAACAATTTTCTTTTCCTTTCACATTTCCTTTATATTATTGAACATTTTATCTTGTGATATTCAATATGGTTGTAATAATAAATTAGGGTTTAATTGCTTTCATTTCCCCATTTGTAATTTGTATCCCCATCCCCAAATGATTTAATACCGTAGAACTTTAAATTTCCGCAATCTATCGCTTTCAATATAAATGCTAGTAATTAGGGTTTGTATGGAAAGACATAAAATCAACAAGTAGAAAACCTTAATTCAAGACAAAAATGCATGAAATCAATGCACCTTGCACACTGGTACCTCTAGGGTGAATCCACACTTGTTGCCTCGGATTTAAACAGTCATGTCCCTCGAACATGAGATACTTTAGAAAGAACTCTCGACTGCAAGATCGTAGTCCCTCAATGACCCTTCAATGTTGCCTTCGGTAAACGATCTAAGACCTTTATAATAAATTTCTAAGGTATCCTACAATGTTGCTTTCTATGATTGTACGATGATCCACGCCTGTCCCTTCACATCCAATGAAAGGGATTTTTACTAATCAATGGTAAGATAGCAATATCTAAAGGAGGAGGGAATGAACAAAGACTTTTTGAGTAGGTAGAACGCTCGTAGTTGCTTGCTCACAAACATTTTTAAAATAACATCTTTCAAACACACCAAATGAAATATTTTCAAAGGTTAACACTTTGTATGCATTCATATAGAAACGAGAATCATTACAAAGTTCGCCTAAACGAAGGCACTTTTCAAAAATACTTTCAAACAAATCACAAACATATTTCAAACAAAGCATTTCAAAGTGAGCTAGTAACTAAGAGCCTGTAGATAACTGCAGATGGAAATGGTGCTAATACCTTTCCTTTCCATAACCTACCCCCTGAGCTCAAAATCATTAAAAAAGGTCTTTCCTATTCTTTTCACCCTTTCCTTTGTTGGATAAAAAAAAGTCGGTGGTGACTCTTGCTATCCGCAACAATTACGATAAAACGCAAAACACCCAAGTTAGTTCTCCCACCCTATTACAGGGAGAATTACAATATTTACAACTTTACAGGAATTTAAACGTTAAGCTATTAAAAATAAAAAACCGTGCGACCTATACAATCGTTTCTAATAAAACAAAGGGCAAAGTATTTTCAAAATTATTTTTAAAGTCTTAACATCTAAAAGATTAGAAATTAATTATTTTGTGCATTTTTTTGTTTGATTTGAATAATGAAATAAGTATATTTTAAACCTAAATTAAATACTTAATTAATTATAAAAAAACCCTATGTCTAATTAATTAATTAAGAACAATATTGTCAAAAATTAAATTAATTTATTAAAAGTCTAAATCTGATTTTATTATATTTTTATGATTTTTTTATTTTAATCAAAAGTTAATTAAATAAAAAAGATAACAAAAAAGAAAGGAAAAAAGCTTAAAATAAAAGAAAAGAGAAAATGTATGGGACGGGGATCGAACCCACGCCCTCTGGATCAACAACCTGCTTGCTTTACCACTGAGCCAAGCACTCGTTTGTCTCTAGAAGATAGGCGTTGCGTATTATATTTGGAAGCCTGCACGTATTTGGAAAAATAACAAAAAAAACATCGTAAAAGGCAGGGATCGAACCCACACCCTTCACAATATACGCTTGCTTGCTTGCCAACTGAACTATGCTTCTTTTTTGTCATTTAAACATAAATAACATATTATAAATAAAAAAGAAAAACTGAAATCAGAGAGACGCCGGAGCCCTAGCTCTGGTCGTCTTCTCTGATCATGCCAGATCCTTATCCTGCAAAAATGTTAGATTCAAAGTAAAAGGGGGACCCTACCCCTCTAAATAGATCCTCTTGAATCCAAATCAAACGTTAGTTTTGGCTAAATATGCCTAGATCATGAGTTTCAAAGAAAGCAAGTTATCACGGTTTTTCAATGGCAGATCATAGATCTAACGTTACAAGCTCCATGTAACGACTGCAACATGTTCTAAATATTCACATATGAAGATCGAATGATTAGTAGCAATGAAACACACATGAAATGAAAGATTAAAAAAAACAAAATTTAACCAATCAGAGCAAGTGGTTGGGCTTATTTCAGGTGGTGAATTGATTGGGTATGAGTCTAAAATGTTTCTCAGACCTTCAGGAAGTGTCTGGAGACCTTGGATTGCTTTGAATTTGCTTAGGATTTGAGAACCAAATGTGAAGTAAATTTGAATATTTTTGCTCTTTGAAACCCTACCGTCTTGCCAATTTTTCATGTCCTTTGCATCTGAGGGTTGTGTGTATTTATAGAGGAAGGAATAAACCAATAAAACATGGAAAGAATCTTGCATACTTATGGAATAAGAGTGTCACACAATTTTTGCATGTTTGTCATGGGTTCCTTGGCCCTCAAGGTGATCCAACACCAAGTCCACATGGCTTAGCCCATTAGTTTATTATTTTATTTGATTTATTTTAATAATATTTGCATAAAATTAAAATAAATTAAATAAAAAAACATGGCCATGTACGAAATGATTTATAGGTCCTCTAACATGACATAAACATGTTTGAACCTCAAAAGTTAAGCCCATTAGCTCAAATTTTCAAAATTGCTCTATTGAGGTTTCATGCATTTCTCAAAAATTGCTCAACTTGCACTAAACATAACTCCCTAAATTTTTATCATATGAAATTGATCTAGGAGTTTTTAGAAATCTCAAGATGTCCCATATAATCTATATGCTTATCATTGTTTCATTTGAATACATTATCTTGATGTAAGTTGCCTTGATAAAAAGTGTCTTTTTGTTGACTTTTGAAATGACCTATACTGTTTTGGCCCATATCTCTCAAATGAAACATTTTTTGGACTTGAGCTTAGAGAGACGAAGTTGCAGAGAATTGAATTTCCTTCAAAATAAGCTTTGGTTGAGAAAAAACTGATGAAGCATGTGAAAGTTATGCTTGGTCAAAGTTTAGTTGACTTCTTCTTAAGAAAACCCTAATTTGGTAACTTTTGACTTTTGATGAATTAAGGGTCTTCTTGATGAATCATGATTAACCGTTTATTCAAATGATGAATATGACTTAAAAATGTTGATGTTGACTAAAAATCTTGAAGTTTGACTGTATGTTCACCACAATTGACTTTTTGTCTAATACATTTGACTTTTAATCATTTAAGCAATTGACTGAGCAAACTTGTGATGTAGGGCTTGAAACGTCACATGAGGATTATTTGAAGCATATGAGGACCCATGAAACTCACTTGAGGTATTAGAAGCTCAATTTATTTGAATAAAGCCAAACCCTAGTTGTAGGCCAACTGCTTAGGAGGAGGGTTTGTCTGACCAATTCCTTGAGTAGTCTTGAGTAATTGAGAACCCTAAGAGCATGAGGAGGTGTCTTGAATTAATTTTCTTTAAAAATTGGAGGGAAAATTTTATGGTACAACATTATGCTATCATTTGATTATTATCTTGCCATACAAACCCTAATTTCTAGTAGTATAAAATATAGCAGGAAAAGTAAAGGTGCGGAAAGTAAAGTTCCTACGCCATTACAAGGCTTCGAGACAGTTACATAATGAATGTGATAATTTAAACCTATAACTATTATATCCTCGGAGCAGATACATAATTAGGAGAAAAAAACGCGAGAAAATAAACCTAAGTTATTACAATCGAATAATGCGACCTATACATTTTTATCTAAGAATTAAAATAGTAAAAAGAAAAGAAAATATGAGAAAAGGTTTTGGAGAAAATTTTTTTTTGTTTTTTAGAAAATAATTTTAAGTGATAAAAATAACTAATAAACCCTAAAATCTCTAATTGATTTTAATATTTAAAAGAAAAGTTTAAGTAATTTAATTGATTAAAATTAAAGTCAAAATTTTAATTGTTAAAAAAAACTAAACCTATTTTAATTAGTATTATAAAATTATCAAGTTAATTAAAATTAGGTTTAATTAAAAGAAGAGAAAAATAAGTATTAAAGAAGAAAATTGGGTTAGTGCAAAAAATGAAGAAAAAATGTATGCGGTGGGGGTTGAACCCACGCCCTTCAGTACTTTCCATGCGCAACTTACCACCAGGCCAAGCGCTTATTGGTATTAGAAATCCAGGCGCATTATATAATATAATAAACCTATAGAAACTGTAAAATAATAAGAAAAATTAGCAAAAGGCAGGGATTGGACCCACGCCCTTGTGAACCAATGCCTTATCACGCGCGTCCTTGCCATTGGGGTGGCTGTTTCATCCGTGCATATAATCAATCAAAATAAACATAACATAAATATCATCATAGGGACCAAAGAAGCGTCGGAGCCCTAGCTTCGATCGTCTTCTCCGGTGAGCATATTATCCAACCTTGCAATATAACGCACACTAATGAACAAGTAGGACCCTACCCCCATAATTTGAGGGTTGCAAATTCAATGGTGTCCTTATTTTAGCCTGAAAGTGCCTGGAAAAGGAGATACGATAAAGCCGGAGCTTCACGCCCTAACCATGGCACTTTCTCATCCCTGCATCAAAAATCAAAAGTGGTGGTTCTAAAACATTTCAATCATCAGTATGAACATGTATGAATGCTTATAAACGATTTATAACGTGAAAATTAAGAGTTTGTAATTGTGAAATTTTACCAAAACCGATGGGCTTGCATGAACGATTCCAGGCGTGAACATGCTTGCTTATTGTCATGGTAATGATTCTGGGAACTTCGGGAAGGCGTTTGGATACTTGGTTTCGAATGATGGAGGTTACAAATAGGGTTTTTGTGAGGGAAAGATTCATGTTTTAATGATGTCAAAACCTCTCCTATTCTAAATGACATGTGTGCTACATAAAATATAGTTGGGACAAAGTGTGGGATGCAAGCTTGGATGAAAATAACTTTTTTGGAAAGAAAAATGAAGCCTGCATCGATGCAAACTAGCTCTGGTCGACTCAAAGCTTTGTGCTTCTCCCGGGTTGTGTGGCGCTGACCTCTTGGTCGACTCAATCTGATGGTCAAGAAAATTGTTGGCTGCGTCAAAGCAACCCCCTGGCGCGTTCGACACATTCAAGCTATTTGGTTCATCTCCTAGACGCGGGTTATGTTGTGCCAACCCAACCTCCTGGTGCGGTCAACGCATTCAAGCTGTCTGGCTCATCTCTTTGGTGCGGGTTGTGTTGCGCTGACCCAAGCCTCCGGAGCGGTCGACTGCTCACTTAACATACTCAAAATTATGTTTCTCTTGTTTTCTCTCTTTCTCAAATATTAGTTGTTTTTACTAACACATATAAATAGAGTTTTGATTCCTTTGAGCCGACAACAAGAACTAGTGAAAGATACACATAGTGCTCATCATCTTCATCCTCTCTTCTTAAAAATCAACATCTATACATAATCATGGTTGTTGATTCAAGAAAAGTGTTGTGGTGATAACGTTCAAATCAAGGATTCAATTCAGATTTGGGTTGAGCAATTGTGGGTTGTTCTTAAATAAAATCCTTTGGATTTTCTCCTGCAAGATTTCAATTGGTGCGGGGGTTTTTGCATAATTCTTTGCTTCATTGAATTAAGCCGAGTGAAAGTGTGATACAGTGGGAGAACTGACTTGGGTGTTTTGTGTTTGATCGCAAATGTTGCGGTTAGCAAGAGTCGCCACCGACTTTTCTTTTATCCAAAAGGAAATGCGAAAAAGCACAGGAAAAACCCTTGAGATTGTTTCTTGAGTTCAGGGGGTAGATTATGAAAAGGGAAGGTGTTAGAACCCTTTTCATCCATGGTCTTCCATGGGCTCTTAGATACTTGCTAGATCACTTGCTTTTGTTTGAAAATATGCTTTGTGTGGTTTTTGAAACTATTTTGTAAAGAGGCCATTGTTTAGGAAAAATTTGTAATGATTCTTGTTTGTAAGAATGTATACAAAGGTGTTGATCTTTTGAAAATGTTTTCAAGTTTTGAAAGATGTTTTGGAAGTGTTGGTGTTTGTTTTGAAAATAGCAAGGATGTTTTTGTTTTGAAATGGAGCAAGTAACTAGGAACATTCTACCTACTCAAAAGTCTTTCATGTTCATTTCCTTTTTCCTTTGAAATTGTTATCTTACCATTGATTTGATAAATAAACCTATCTTTGGATGTAAAAGGGACGGGCGTGGGTCATCGTATAACCATGATTAGCAATGTTGCAAGATATCTTAGCATTTTTATTTATGGACTAAGATCATTTTGAAAAGGTAACATAGATAGCGTCATCGAGGGACTATGATCTTTTGTTTTGCTTGTCTTTGCTAAGATACCTCACATGCGTAATATGACAATTTTTGTAAGGCAACCAAGTGATTTACCCTAGGGGTGTTTGTGTGCAAGTGGGTTGATTTTCATACTTGATTTGTCTTTGATTTAGGGTTTGCTATGTGTTGATTTTAGTATTTCCATACAAAACCCTAATTATTAGCATTTGTATATAAAGCGATAAATTGTGGAATTTAAAATTACTACTCTATTACAATACTTAGGGGAGGGGGTGTACAAATAACAAATGGGAAATATTGCAAGAAATTAAATCTAAATAATTATTACAACCATATTGAATTTAGATAAATGTACAAAAAATAAAGATAAAAATGCAAGAATGTAAAATGTAAAGAAATATGATTTTTGTTTGTTTTTTATGAAAAGGTTTTTTTAACCTAATTAATTAAAATAAAATAATTAACTAAAATAAGAAAATTAAGATTAAGTTAGTAGAATAAATTAATTTAAAGAAAACAAGTTTTTAGGGTTTTGGTGTGAATTTAATTAAACTAGTAAATAATTAAATAAATAAAAAAAAATCCTAAGTTCTAAATTGGTTTTAATTTTATAAGAAAAATAAATAGTATAATAATAATTAACATTAAATTATCTAAGTAAAAAAAATAAATTAATTAAAGAAAAGGTTTTTGTACTTTTATTTTTAAATTAAAAAAAAGTAAATAATAAAAATATAAATATTTTTTATTTTTATGATTAATGAAAATAATAATAATAATAATAATGAATAAAAGAAAAAAAGTAAAAATAAAAATAAAGTCAGAGGGGTCAAATAGTGAAATGGAGAGTATGGTAAGAAAAGAAAAGTCAGGCCTTAACTACTGGCCCAAGCGCTGCAAAAAAACAAGGAAATGTCAAAAAATGAGAAAAATGCAAAAAAGGTCACGCTGGGGCTTGAACCCAGGACCTCATAGTAACAGACGCACGCTTTAACCACTGGGGTGGTGATACATCCTTTAACTTATGTAAAACAATAAATATATAACATAAATCTTGTCCTAAATATACTTCATCTTCAACCTCCAGCCAGAAGCCCTGCAACTTGTTCATTTCTCAACCATTTGCAAAAATGTAAACATGAAAGTTGCTCTATTTTTTCATACGAATCCAACCATATAAATATCATGAACTATAAATCAAAGATGAATGAGAATTTTTGAAAGTACCAAATTCTGACCTAATTATTTTTATATATACAATCCTAAAATTCTCCTAGCTCAATCAATATAAATGAAATCTATGGACATGTACAGCTTCAGGGCAATGATGTCTACATTTTATCTTCACAAATTCAAGCCTAACAATGCCTAAGTAATGAGATAGAAGTTCAAGAAAAATACCTCAAAACTGGAAATTGTGAAATGCAAATGAGCTTGATTCAAGGTGCTGCAATGATCAGGTTAACTTCCTCAAGTTCCCAGGAAGCTAATGCAATGGTTTGTTTGAGCAATGGATGGATGGAATGGCTAGGAGAAGTCAATGTGCAATGCTCTGTTTTTGGTTATGGAGGATATGGTAAATGATGTTACATTAATGAAACAGGGACATGGATAGGTTACACTTGATGTAAGGAAGCTTTAGAAACTAAAAGGCCAAGAAACGCACGAGGGAAATATGAGTTTAATGTTCAAGGTCAGAAACTGTGCAACAATGGTGTTTTTGGGAAATTTATAATTTGAGAGAGTTTTGGTGTATTTTAGGGTGCTTAAGCTTGTCCTTTAGCTCACAAACAGTGCCCTTATTTATAAGCAACATGTTTGGAAGCTTGTTGTTGATCAGAATTTAAAATCACATGTTAAGCACGGCATGTGATTTTTTGAGAAATCAAGTTTCAATGCTTTGTGTACTGGATAAGATAGAGTGGTTATGCTTTATACACACTTGCTTATGACTTTGTAGATGGAGTGTGATCAGAGGGAACAAGTTAGAGGCTCAAGAATTGACTTTGCACAAAAAGCTTGCTTTTCTAAAATGGAAGTGCTCACTTTGTGCCATTAATGGAGATGTGGATTGTATAAAGCTTAAACCACTTGGATTAAAGCTCAAAAGTTTATGTAATCCATTAATGATGGATAGATACACAAGTTACAAGGCCTACAAAGCAAGATTATGCAGCCTAGCATTGAAATTGCATCTTTATTCATCATGAAAATGACCTATAATTTTAGTTTGAAACCCTAACTTTCTCTCTTCGATTCTCCTTGCTCAAGAATGATCTTAAGGAGTTATTGGACATTTTAGAAATATTGTAATGTTCTCTACAAACCCTCTTTGAACCACTTTTTAAAATTACCATTGGAACTATATGAAAAGTGCCATGAAGTTAGGTCAAAATCCTGCCTAAACTAAGGGAAAATTTCACTAAGTGTTTAATTTAAAGACCATGACTTTATGAATTAATAACTTTATATCCAAGCACTTTTAGAAGAAGTTGTGTAAATAAATGTTGTAGATCTAATGGAGATCTACAATTTTCATGTTGAAAGTTTTTTTTGAATCATCTTGTATCATGGTGAAAAATTTGCTCAAAGTTGTGAAAAAATATGAAAGTTTTACACACTTAGAAAAATTTCTAAGTTAGAAAACTTTGACTTTTCATAATGAAATCTTGAATTTTCGATTTCTTGATAAATAAGTTTCATATTTTGACATTTTTTGATGAATTGTGATCTTTGACACTTGATTTTGACCAAAAAGTCAAAGTTCGACTTTTCAGTGTACAATTGACTTTTGATCATTGACTGAAATGTTTTAGCAATGTTTTGAGTCATGCCATTAGGTAAAAATGATGCAATTTAACTCTTGAAATCATTCCTCAAACCAATTAACCGTTTGTTAGGTCTAAAATTAGAAATTGCCCTTTCTCAGTCAAAACCCTAATTTTGACCATTTTGTCCTTTTGATGGTTTGATCAAATTTCTTGAGGAATTTTGGTCCAAACTTTATCAAATGATACATATGAGTTTATAATGTTGATTTGGATAAAAAAATTATGAAGTTTGACTATAAATTTGCCATAGTTGACTTTTTCCCAATACAGTTGATTTTTAGGTCAATTGCTCAATTGACTGAGCAAAAATGTGGTCCAAGACTTGAAACTTGACATGAGTATTCTTGGGGGTCCATAATGATCCATGAAAGTCATATGAGGCATTTAAAGTTCAATTATCCTTGTGCAATCTAAAACCCTAATTTGAGTCATCAGTGCTTAGGGACGTGTCTTGAGTT
Source organism: Vicia faba (assembly GCA_948472305.1). Lineage (NCBI taxonomy): Eukaryota > Viridiplantae > Streptophyta > Magnoliopsida > Fabales > Fabaceae > Vicia > Vicia faba. The sequence goes on along the minus strand of OX451741.1, from coordinate 18,563,023 downwards.
GATCAACCCTAGTGCACTCTTGAACCAAGAGAGACCTTTCTGAGAAAATATTTGATAAGTGAGAGGGAAAATTTTGGGGTACAACATCTACCCCTGTTCAATCTTCTTAAACCTGAAGAGTTAGATTGGTGGATTTGCCATTCGTGACTTGAAGGTGGAAGATGATTGAACACTAGAGTGCGCAGAAATTTGCACTCGAGGATGTGATGGTTGACGGTATATGGAATGGGATTAAACATGATATTTGGAGAGGAGATGAGAAGTTTCTGGAGATGGGTGTAGTGGTAGAAATGTTCAAGACTAAGCCATTGGATTGACTAGACTTTATACAAATCAAAATAAAAATCGCCATCGCGCTTTATTATTTCCAAAGGAATGGGAAAAGAGTGAATAATTCAAAAAAAGAGGGAAAGATTCAAGGTAAGGGGGTTGGTTATGAAAAGGGAATGTATTATCACCCTAAACATCTACGGTACTCTGCATAAACCTCTTTGTAAAATCTGTATATTTTGGCTATAAAAATGTGTTGTATATAAAATGGATAGTGGAGGTGAGAAATGAAGTATTTTTTTTAATGATTTTTGCACCCGCCGCGGTTGCGAACCTTTAGTGCCTACATACAACCTTCCGTGCAATAGGGGATCAGGGTACACGTAGTTCCTCTTTTAAAAATTTTAAACACAAGTCTGTTGGTTGATTTTAAGAGATAAGACGTCATCGCCATTGTCCGTGTGGAAAACATACTTACTACACACAATCATGAGAAAGGAGAATTTGCATCATCTCAAAGTGGAGGATATGGATTGGATTTTAAAATCAATAATGCCTCACTCAACACCCAAGTGGAAAATATCTCACTTCACTACATATTGTAGAAGTATAGTTGTTTGCATCACTACAAGTATTGACAAGAGTCTAACCTTTTGAGAAAAGTTCAAAGGTAAAAGCCAAAGTGGCAAAATGGTTTGAAATGAGATTGATTGACTTTTAGTCTTCTCACAACAAAAAAAAGGTGTCAAAGTATTATTAAATTGATTAAATTTTATTTATGAAAAGACTTTAAAAATGCATGGACCTAAGTCCAAGTTTATTATGAAAGTATTTCAAGTTTAGAAATAAGAAGAATTTTCAAAAGGAGGGAGAAGATTTTTGAAATTAAAGAAGATGGGAGGAGAATAAGAGACTATCCTAAAGCATAAGGTAAAAGCTAAGGGTAAGGACCATCTAACCAACAAGAAACCAAAATTGACATTATGAGTCAAGATATAATTCCCATTCTTTGGATTGAAGCCAAGCAAATAAAGATACTAGACCTCTTGAGAGAACCAAACTTCAAGTGTATTAAGTCTTCATAAAAATTGGGCAGAGTAACGGTTGTATGTGGGTGAATTCCAGATTACAAATACCTGCACACAAAAACAAACATACAACCCAATGTCTTGAGGTAAACCTCAAGAACTCCAGACAAAATAATCAGATAAGATCACAAGGTCTTCAAGATAGGCCAAGGTTTCTAATCCTAAGTCCAAGCAATAGTCCACTGCTCCATAATGCAAAGGATAGTAACCAAATAGTCCAAGCACCATTAAGAGTTTTTTAGGGTTTAAGTTGATTATTAAGTATCTTAAAAAAGGGAAAAAGAAAAGCTCAAGTGAGCAAAGAAAAAAAAATGACAAGAAAATAAATGCTCAAATGAGCAAAGATGAAAATGGCATGAAATGTAAAATGCTAAAAAATAAATAGTGCATAAAGCATAAAAGAATAAAAAGCATAAAAATAAACAAGTCAATAATTAGTGGTTAGTTGGATGACCATCTTGAAACTTGCATTTGGAACTCATTAGAGGATTGGTAGAACCAAAGCCTCCACACAACAAGTTGCATTTGCTTTTTGTCAAGTATATCATCCATTTGGAATTATCACAAGAACCATCTAATGATCAACGATGTTTAAGTGATCCGCGTTGACCAAAGGTGTTGTAGATACATTAGAGGATTGGTAGAACCAAAGCCTCCACACAATGAATCTGAAGGTTATTGGATCAAAGAGATCAAATTAACATACTTGGACTTGCAATCATAAGTTTGGGCCACAAATGATCATTTATTCGAATCGAGACAAAATTTAGCGCTATGTTAAGCAATTGTAAGTGGATTTATATAGAAGTCGCACATATTTTGAGGACAGTCAATAGCAATCTATGCACCATTTGTTTTGAGACATGATATAGAGATCATGCTCCAACAACATTTAGTGCAATGGGAAGGGGATGAGATGAAGGTGATTTAGGATAAAAAGAAAAACCACATTTGAATTAAAAATTTAATCAAACTATTATTAAAATCATTCATCCATTTTAGTGGAGTTAAACTCAACACCCAAGATCCAATGATGTTAATAAAGCCATGATAAAAAAATCAACCCAAGACAGCCAGAAAATAATCACAAAAATTATATATATTTATATATACATTAAAAGCTTGAAAAATGTTAAAATAAACTAGAAAATAATGAATAAAATATCAACTATGTTCAAATTATTTAAGAAATGAAAAATTAAGCCATAGAAAAATCAGAAATGGATTCAAATATTTTTATAAAAATTTTAGTGATTTTCAAAAGTCAGAAACTATTTTTAAACTATTTAAAATTGCTAAAACAAACATAAAATAGATAAAAAAAATAGTAAACCTCAACATAAAATTCCATAAAATTTTCAGAAAGTCAAAAATATGCAAAATAATGTTTATGAATTTTTTCAGAATTAAAAAATGTTAGAAAGTATTTTTTAAGTAATTAAAAGAAAGCAAATAATACATAAAATATAAAAAATACAAAATATTAAAATAAAAATGTAAAAAAATATTCATGAGATCAAAAATAATTCAAAGTATTTTTTGTGAATTTTTCATAATTTTTGGATAAAAAATAAAAGAGTTATGAATTTTTGAAAATTTAATCAAATAAAGTATAAAATCAGAAAATAAAATAAAACCAAAAAGATGTGGACCATCAGATCAAAGTCAAAACGTGTTAGTAAGCTAATCCAATAGACAGACGCGTTGTGCTAGATATGGACTTTAGTGAAACACACATGTGATCAGAAAAAGGGCAACCAATGAAATTAAAACGCTTGGCACGCTATCATTGGCTGAGACGAGACATGTCATCGTCATAAACCTCCAGACACCTTGTAATGGGGATTTTGTGAGATCCTTCAAATGGAAAAATTAGGATCCCTGGCTAGCATCATTGAACTCGTCTCTTCAAGACGATTCTAACACAACCATCGCGCCAAATTTATGTAAAGTATGGAGAGAGATATGAATCAAAACACAAAAATAGCGAGCACCTACAATTTGAGATTTCTCTCTCAATTCTTAATGGATTTAAAAATTGTAAGCAGCATTAGAATCAAACAAAGGAGTAAAACAGATTAGTGCTTGATTTGGATCCAATTGGTGGAGAATTCTACCTTTTCGAAGTTCAAGTAAGAAGCTCTGAAACTGGACTTCTGTAGCTTGGATTATGGGTCGTTTTGATTGGTTTAAGTGTTGGAGAGTTCGTATGAAGTTCACGGATGATGAATGCGCAAAGAATTTTGGAAAAGGAAGCTTAAATTTCAAAAACTGAATTCAACAAAAGTGGGTTCGTGTGAAGTTTTGGCAGGGTGTTCTTGGCTCTCTAAGCTTGGGAAATTGAATGGGGGATGACCCTCTATTTATAGGGAAGTGAATGGGAATGAAAATTTGAAGAAACAAGGAAGTTTGGAGGGAAATTGAGTAAGGGTCGATCACGATTGAAGTGTGACTTCATTTCCATCAAAACTCAGCCAAACCTTGCGTTTTGGGGTGCTAATCGCTTCTGGCAAGTTTTCTAATCAAGTTTAAATAAAAAACACGCACAAATCTTGTGTTTAGAAGTCACATTATGGATTTCAAAATTCTGACTTTCTGCAAAATTCAGTTTCAAACTACCAAATTTAAATTTATGGCATTTCCTCCTCAAGGGGTCTTAGGGCATAATTCTTGATGCTTTGGAATGATGAGATTACAAGCTTTGAAATTGAAAAAGAATGGAGTCAAATGGATGATTGAGCTAAAAGTTACATGGAGTCAAAGTTGAAGAAAAAGAGTTGACTTTCCATTATTAGAAAAATTTCAAACTCTTCTTTAAAAATGACCTATAATCTCTTGCATCCAAACATTGCCTTCCACTTAGAATTTGCTCTTGACCAAAAAATATGGAATGAATTAGACCTCTTGAATGACATTTTGCAATTTGAAACAATCAAAATCTCCAAAAATTGAGCAAGTTATGACTTGTTGAAGTTGGCCAAAAATCATAAAATTACCTATAATCTCTTGCATTCTTAAGGCAACTTCCATCCATTTTCTTAATTTTCACATAAACGAAGGCATGAAGTACACATTCTTAAGATCATCATGAAAAAGTAATGGGCTCAAGGTGATAAAAATTGACCAAGTTATGACCATTTGAAGTCACATTATGAAAAATGAGGGATTCATCTGGATGACTTTTAATCTTTCTTCTTCACCAAGTTTCTTCCACATGAAAACTCCTTGGGACTTTTGAAGTGATTTGTTGGTAAGTCTTTGAAGATAATAATTCTTTTTGAATCACTCAAAAATACCAAAATATGAGCAAGATATTCCCCATCTGAAGTCCAAAACCCTAGCCTCTAGATCAAGAGAATGCTTGGTGGAACTTTGCCAAGTTTGAACAAACTTTTTGTGCCAATATTCTTCCTTTGTAAATAGAATTTGTTAAGGATGATGATTAGTAATCATGGCCATCAAAACTACTTCCATACCAACTTCAAAACAACTTCAATGGTGAGGTTTGGATCTATCAAGCTTTTGACTAGGGCATGGAAATAAACTCATGAACCCATGATGCAACTTGCTAAACCTCATTGCCTTTACCTACATTACTAATAAGTAAGACAAAACAAAATTGTATTTGTTAATTTAGAGAGAAAATCAAAGAAAAATATCCATGATCACCAAAGAAAACAAGTCAAGGTGCTTGGTAACTCCTCAAAGAGCAAGGCTAAAGATAGGGAGAGGAACTAAAAGCCCTAATGTGATTTTGTGGTGATTGAAACAATATGGTATGATGAAATGTAGAAACAAAAAATTAATCCCACAAGAAAAATAAATCACTGGTAAACCACAAGAAAATAAGCAGAGAGGAGGATAACAAGCATCGACGTTCACTGCCGATGCACTACCAACATTCACTGAAGGTAGAGAGAGAAAATATATATCATATCACCGCCGTTCACTGACGATGAACTATCAACATTCACTGAAGATAGCAAAAAGATAAGAAACACCAACGTTTACTGCCGATGTACTACCAACTCTCACTGAAGGTAGAAATAGAAAATATATCATATCACTACCGTTCACTGATGATGAACTATCAACGTTCACTAAAGATAGCAAAAAGATAAGAAACATCGACGTTCATTGTCGATGTACTACCAACGCTCACTGAAGGTAGAAAGAGAAAATATATCATATCACCGCCATTCACTGACGATGAACTATCAACGTTCACTGAAGATAGCAAAAAGATAAGAAATACCAACGTTCACTGCCGATGTACTACCAACGCTCACTGAAGGTAGAAATAGAAAATATATCATATCACCGCCATTCACTGACGATGAACTATCAACGTTCACTAAAGATATCAAAAAGATAAGAAACACCAACGTTCACTGGCGATGTACTACTAACGTTCACTGAAGGTAGAAAGAGAAAATATATATCATATCACCGCCGTTTACTGACGATGAACTATCAACATTCACTGAAGATAGCAAAAAGATAAGAAACACAGACGTTCATTGTCGTTGTACTACCAACGTTCACTGAAGGTAGAAAGAAAATATATCAATTTTCCCCAAGATTCTGGTGTTTTGCTAAGAACGGGCCTCAACTTCTTCTTCAACCAAGGAAATCAGCCTGGAAAGGGTAATACATAAATTTTCTCAAATAAAGAGACTTCCACTTATTTTCTAGGGGAATTTTAAAGAGAAATGACTTTCTAGGGATGGAAATATGATTTCCCGGGGAAGTGCCACGATATTCCTGCTGAGGAGATAAAGTCTTCCTGTGCAAAATAAATGCACAAACCAAAACCCAAAGTTTTCAGAGAACCACATATTCAATTCAGAACTAAATTGGAGCAAGACGGCCAATGCAGATTCATCCCTTGAGCAATAAATTCAAGAGGGAAAACCAAATTCAACTAAGCAAAGAGCGCTGCAGGAAAAGTCAGAACACTATATCAATGAACGATTATTTTTAGCAATGCATGATGTATGTATGAATGTATGAGTGATATCGTGCATATGCTGGTAAAAGGATACATGATCAGTACAAACAAACAAAACCGCCTCAAGTACTAACAACATCAGGCTGAACTTCAACCAGAAAGATCAACCTAAGATAGGTAAAAGCAACTGCGGAAACCAAACCTATTGCCTGCCTCAACTTTACTGAGGAGAAACATAATCCGGATGTAGCCAAATCAAACAAATATTAGGATATAACATCTTTCATCTGGTTTCATCGGAGAATTTTTTTTCCAAAAGCAACATGCCTACTGGATATTGCGAGACCAGCCTCAGATAAAGCAGACTGACATCGACACAACCAAACCTCATTTGGGGATTCAAGCCTACCTCCCTGGAGAAAAAACTGCGGATTGAAAATTTTCATCACGAACACTCATTCCAACACTAGTGCCAAAATTGTAAAAAGAGAGACATCTTAGCATACCAAGGGAATAAAACCTTTCATCGTATGAGGGAAGACTTCGCTGGGGAATCTGGGACAGAAACTTCTTACCATTCAATCCCAAAATCAAAAGCGAACCAAAACTTGGTTGGGGATAATGGGATTACAAACCCAATATCGTACCTTACACCCACTGATATCGTCTTTAATTGTTTGAGAAATACACAAAGATTGCGCACGTACCAGCAAAATGACCTGAGAAAACCTTCATGAAGGGAGTAAATCTTCTTAGAACAACCGGAGTTTGATCATTCTTAGGATCACCATTCTTATTGTCATTGTTTCATCATAAATCCAAAAGTAAATTGAATTGTAAAGATCTCTCTTCTTTTTGAAAAGTCAATTTTGCTCTTTTTTTTAATCTTTTTGCTTTAACAGTTATCATCAGTAATAAATGAAGTCTTTGCAAGCTAAATAAAAATAAGAACACAAAGAGTTGGGAAAAAGCTCGAATTTCATTAATAGAATGGTCGTCTGTGAAAGGCGAGACTCCATGGATGATTACAAAGTTAGGGAAATGGTAATACATAATGGAAAAGATACATTGAGATACAATGACCACTATCCCCCCTAACACCTTTTGAAATCCTGAGCAGCAGCTTTTGTTGAAGTATGGTGAGGATAAGAGAAGATTGTTACTTCAACGATCAAGTCTCGTCTGAAGTAGTTACTTTCCAAGAAAATCCCTAACTTTTGCCTAAGCTGCCCTTGCGGGTTTTCAACTTAGCGGGAAATTTATTCTGTTTATGTCTCTAATTTTTTCCTAGACCGCCCTTTCGGGTTTTTGGCCTACTGAGACGCTCTTTTTTGCCTAAGCCGTCCTTTCGGGTTTTCAACTTAGCGAGGTATTCTTTTATTTCTTTAGGAAAAGTATTTCTTGACTGCATCAGCATTCATGGGACGTGGGAACTCCTCGCCATCCATAGTTTCAAGAATTAATGCACCACCAGAGAAGGCTTTCTTGACAACATACGAGCCTTCAAAATTGGGAGTCCACTTTCCCCTAGAATCAGTGTTGAAAGACATGATCTTCCTGAGCACGAGGTCGCCTTCTCTGAATTCACGAGGTTTGGCCTTTTTGTCAAATTCTTCCTTCATTCTTTTCTGATATAACTGCCCATGACACAAAGCTGTCATTCTCTTCTCTTCAATCAAATTCAATTGGTCAAACCTGTTCTGAACCCATTCAGCCTCTATCAATTTGGCTTCCATTATCATAGGCAACGAGGGAATCTCTACCTCGACAGGGAGTACAATTCCATTCCATATACTAGAGAAAATAGTGTTACTCCTGTTGAAGTGCGGACAGATGTTCGATATCCATGTAGAGCAAAAGGGAGCATTTCATGCCAATCCTTATAAGTGACAACCATTTTTTGGATGATCTTCTTGATATTCTTATTAGCAGCTTCAACAGCCCCATTCATCTTTGGCCTGTATGGAGACAAATTGTGATGGACAATCTTGAATTCTTTGCACAGTTCAGTCATCATCTTGTTGTTCAAATTCGAGCCATTGTCAGTGATGATTCTGCTCGGCACACCATACCGGCATATACTATTATTCTTAATGAAGCGCACCACCACCTTCTTAGTAACATTGGCATATGAAGCAACCTCTACCCATTTGGTAAAGTAGTCAATTGCTACCAAGATGAAACAGTGTCCGTTCGAAGCTTTGGGTTCTATCATCCCAATCATGTCAATACCCCACATAGAGAAATGCCACGGGGAGGAAAACACATTGAGAAGTGTCGAAGGTACATGGATCTTATCTGCGTAAATCTGGCATTTATGGCACTTCTTTGAAAATTTATAATATCAGATTCCATTGTCAACCAATAATAACCTTCCCTTAGCATCCTTTTAGCCATTGAATGTCCATTAGCATGAGTGCCAAATGAACCTTCATAGATCTTATGCATCAACATGCCTGCTTCGTGTCTATCCACGCATTTGAGCAAGACCATGTCATAATTCCTCTTGTATAACACATTTTCCCTGAGGAAGAAACTTCCTGCCAATCTTCTCAGTATTTTTCTATCTTTCTTTGATGCACCAAACAAATATTCTTGAGTCTGAAGAAAATGCTTGATATCATAATACCAAGGTTTTTCATCTGCTACCTCCTCTGTTGCAAACACATGAGCGGGCCTATCTAGCTGTCGAACTGTAATTTGGGGTATATCATTCCAAGCATTTACTTGGAACATGGAAGCCAGAGTTGCCAGAGCATCTGCCATTTGATTTTCATCCCTAGGAATGTGATGGAATTCAACTTTATTGAAGAAGGGTAGTAATCTTCTAGCATAATCTTTGTAATGGATCAAGCCATGGTGACGAGTGACCCATTCTCCTTTAATCTGATGTATTACAAAGGTTGAATCACCATAAACATCTAGAATATTGATTCTGAGATCAATAGCTTCTTCAAGACCCATGATGCAAGCCTCATATTCCGCCATATTATTAGTGCAATCAAATTTTAACCTCGCAGTAAAAGGAATGTGTGATCCATGAGGAATAACAATCACAGCACCAATTCCTTTACCATAAGCATTCACAGCTCCATCAAATACCATACTCTAACGAGATTCAGGGTCGGGGCCCTCCTCAGGCAACGATTCATCACAATCTTTCACTTTCAAGAACATCACATCCTCATAGGGGAATTCATACTCTGCAGACTGATGATCCTCCACCGGCTGGTGAGCAAGGTAATCTGCCAACACACTACTTTTAATAGCCTTTTGAGTGCAGTATTCGATATCATATTCAGATAACAACATCTGCCAGCAGGAAATTCTCCCAGTAAGAGCAGGCTTTTCAAAAATATACTTGATTGGATCCATTTTGGAGATCAACCAAGTAGTATGATTCAACATATACTGCCGCAAACGTTTTTCCGCCCAGGCCAAAGCACAACATGTTTTTTCTAGCATGGAATACCGCGACTCACAATCAGTGAACTTTTTGCTGAGATAATAAATGGAGAACTCTTTCTTTCCTGTTTCATCCTGTTGTCAAAGAATACAACCAATGGATTTATCTGACACTGTTAGATACATAATCAACGGTCTTCCTTCTACGGGAGGGAGCAAGATATGAGGTTCAAGAAGATATTCTTTAATACTTTAAAATTTCTTTTGGCATTCATCTGTCCACAAACAACCTTGATCTTTCTTTAACAACTTAAAGATCGGTTCACACGTTGCAGTCATGTGGGAAATAAATTTGGAGATATAATTCAAACGCCCGAGGAAACCCCTGACTTGCTTTTCAGTTCTAAGTGCTGGCATTTCTTGAATTGCTTTGACTTTATCAGGGTCAACTTCAATTCCTTTCTGGCTAACAATAAAACCCAACAATTTCCTCGATCTAACTCCGAAGGTGCATTTATTTGGATTCAAGTGGAGACGATACATCCTCAAACGCTGAAACAACTTCAACAAATCTTCTATATGCCCTTCTTCAGTTTGGGATTTGGAAATCATATCATCAACATATACTTCAATTTCTTTGTGCATCAGATCATGGAATAGGGTTGTCATAGCCCTCTGGTACATTGCACCAGCGTTCTTCAACCCGAAGAGCATCACTCTGTAACAGAATGTTCCCCAGGGTGTGATAAACGTTGTTTTTTCCATGTCCTCTGGAGCCATTCTTATTTGATTATACCCGGAAAATCCATCCATGAACGATAATACCTTGAATTTTGTTGTGCTATCCACTAACATATCAATGTGAGGCAATGGAAAATCATCTTTTGGACTAGCTTTATTTAGATCTCTATAATCTACGCACATGCGGACATTTCTGTCTTTTTTAGGTACGGGAACAATGTTCGCGATCCATTGAGGATACACTGATGTCACAAGAAATCCAACATTAACTGCTTTAGGACCTCCTCTTTGATCTTTACTTCCATATCCGGGTGGGTTCTTCTCAACTTTTGTTTAACTGGCGGACACTCTGGCTTTAACGGAAAACGATGTTCGAAAATGTCTGTATCTAGACCAGACATATCTTGATAAGACCAAGAAAAAATATCCACATATTCTTTCAACAGCTCAATCAAACCGCTCTTTACATCAGGATACAGTGATGCTCCAATCTTGACCTCCTTCGGATCTTCTTCTGAACCCAAATTTGAAATTCTGGTTGCAGATACTCAATGTCATGTTCAATGTTATGACACCGTATCTGACTTACTATAACACAGTAAATACAAAAACAGTAAAGAACACGGTCAATTGTTTACCCAGTTCAGTGTGCAACAACACCTACTCTGGGGGCTACCAAGCCAGGGAGGAAATCCACTATAAGAGATATTAATTCAGGAATAAACCAACTAGTTTATCTCCTTCACTTAAGACCTACCCAATGCAACTTCAATCTAAGTACAACTTAAACCTGAGTTCCTACTCACTCCCCCTCAATCACAACAGTGATACATAAAACAATTTGACTAATGAATTGTTGAAGACACTCTTCAAAACATACACTTGATTATGCTTCACAACTTTTTAATCAAGCAACACAAACACTCTTGCTTCACAGCTTTGAGTGATACACAAACCTAACTTGACTTTGCTTCACAGCTTTAGTCAAGAGACATACAAACACTCTTGCTTCAAAGCTTTGAGTGTTACACAACCCTTACAATTAAAACCTATTCCAAGTCACTTATCACAATGATAATTGCTTGGATTACAATAGTAAAAACTATATAGCTTCTAAATGATCTTCTATCAAAAAAGGGATACATTCCAAGACAGCAGCTCTGTTGAATATATAGCAGCTGCATCTTCAGTTAGGGTTTCCACAAAAAGCTAGGGTTAAATTCGTTTGACCTTAAGACTAGGTCACAGGAATAGATCAACCAGGTTGGGGTTGAGCTAGGTTAACGCAAAGAAAACGCAGGATTCTGTTCTGGAAAGACTGAGTCATTTTCCTGAAAAAACTCAGAATTTACCAAACTGCATACCTGTTAGTTCAGAACAGGATGTCTTAACATTTGTTATGACATCTGAATTCCTGTTTACGGATTTTGGTAAATGTGATCATTTTGCAAAATGCTTAGATACACACTCATAAACATCAGTACCTGTATGACAATATATTTCTGCAAAGGTACCTAATAAATCTGTACCTAATAAACTAGAATGTTATGACATCAGTCATGACATTTGTACACCTAGTTTTACCAAAAATGCATGCCAATACATAAACAACTACAAACTCCCCCTTTGGCAGATTTTTGGCTAAAGCCCCTAAGCAATCAGAGATAGATAGCAGCAGAATAAATATGACTGCAGAAAAATGGAATGTCAATTAAAGTCTACCAAAATATATCTCCCCCTCTTTAGCCACAAATGGGCCAAAGATACATGTTCTTAAAGATTATACAGTCATCCAGAAAAAGTAACACAACAAGACAAAAAAAACTAAACACACTTTGCAAACTCCACCAGGGACCAGCAACAACTCCACCAACCTTTAAGCACTGTCATCAGACTCAGAGGAGCTAGTTTCTTCAGTATTGAGATGACCTTCAGCTTCTACACCCTCTTCCCTTCTGATTCCTTCAGCTTCCTCCTTTTCTAACCTGGCAATTAGGTTTTCTAGGGTCTTTTTCCTAGCTTCCAGTTCTTTGCAGGTCTCTTTTAATACAGCAATAACATCAGATGTTTTGGACTGGGTCTTCACAGACGATGTCTCAGCTGATGTTATGACAATATCAGGAGCATGAGATCCCTGAAACAGTTTGTAGTGCAACCCAAGGGCAGGAGCTCTTTTGCAAGCAGTATCTCTTGCCACCAGGATATCAGGGTATTGAGCAAGGATGATTCCACAAAGGAGGGAGGGAAAGGCAATTGGTCCTTTGACAGCATAACTACCAGCATGTTTTAAAGTTTGTTCAAAAATATACCTGCCATAGTCAAAAGCAGTCTTGGTTCCCACAACATAAATAAATCTCCCCAATCCTGTGGAGATAGTTGATTTATGGTTTGTAGGGACCCAGTTGGCTGCACTAATCTTGTGCAGGATGACAAATTTCATGCTAAGTTTGCTGGCATTCAGCTTGCCTTTCAAGGGCCAGCACTTCACTTGCCTTGTTGTGATGGTTTGATAAACTTCATTGTCAGTGACTTCCAGATCAGGACAATCCTCATTTGATCTTCCAAGAAATTTGTTAATTTCTGATGGAGAGAAATTAACCCTTCTTCCTCTAACAAAAACACTTTCAAAGTCAGTTGACCTTCCATCAGCACAATCATTAGACAAGTTAACTATGAACTCCTTGACCAGATTTTCATAACACTTGTTAAATTTTATCACTGTCTTCATCAGTCCAACATTCTTGATCAGGTCCATGATGTCCTTGCACTCCATGGCATCATTGTTGAGTTCTCTTTCTAAAGCTATTCTCTTCAAGCAAACATACTTCCATCTGTTTGCATTATCAGGATGGTGGAAAGAGATGTTGTCTGTTGGGACTTCAGGAACTCTAGCAATTTTGCTGGAGGGCAGTTTCCTTCTGATAGGAATTTCTTCAGCATCAATCTCAAACTCTGATTCCTCATCAGAATCAGAGGATTCAGGTTCTTTTCTCTTCTTTGTAATTGGTTGTCTACCAGTATACACCTGGGCTTTCACCTTCCCTTTAGGCTGACCAGTTTTCACAGATTCTACCCCAGCCTTGCCTTCAGCCTTGGATTTCTTCACAACAGGTTTATCTTTGGACATACATTTTGCATCATTCTGATTACCTTTTCTTTTCATCATTCTCCTAGCTATGCTAGGGTTTACATTGGCAATCAGATCATTGTCTGAGTATTCCTCATCCACATCAATGATAGGTGGATCAGCAGTCTTTTCTGAAGGGTTCTGAATGTTGTCTTTTTGTGTCATAACATTCTCAGAGACATCTACATTCTCAGAGACATCCACATTTGGGCTTCCTGATTGATTTAAAGGGACAGAAATCCTCGGTACAGGTTGGTTTCCGCTTAGTATACTAGTAACAAGCCTAGCAATAGCTTGATGAACTTGAACTGATCCTTCTCTATTTGATACAGAAGAAGAAGGATGAGAAGGTTTACCAGAGGCAGCAGCTTGAGCTCTTCCTGCATGTCTAGTTCTCAGCTTTTTGACTTTGGCGGGGTCAGTAGCCATCTCTCTGAGAGGAGTGATCTCAAGAACTTCAGATTCTATGCATGTGGTGATTGCTCGAGAGTCTTGGTCAGGTGATGAAGATGATGAAGATGATGAAGATGAAGAGGTCGCCTTGGTTGAAGATGAAATTTGAGGCATTTTGATTGACTTAGAGCACCAGTAGCAATTTGAGAAAAAACTTTGATTGAGAGAAGGGAACAGGTTGCAAAGTCGAGAGAGGTAGGAGGCAAAAGAGAGTCTTTTCAACTTCTTAAAGATTTTGAAAGAATTAGGAAAACATATGATTAACCCACTAAAAATAGACTTAACAAAATTAACTCCTTCAACCCTTGTTTTAAGCAAAATTAATTGCTATAATTTCTCATGTTGGCAAATACCCAACCTGCCCCTCAAGTTTTCAAGTTTATTTCCAACAAGAGCCTTGGTAGAAGAATCAGTCAGCTGAAGCTTAATGATACCATGTTCCAGTTTAATTGACTTCTTCTCTACAAAGTCAATGTGCTTGGTCCTGCTATGCTGAATAGGGTTCATGGAAATATTGATTGTATTCAGATTATCACAATAGAATGTCACAACATCTTGTGAGACATTATACTCAGTGAGCATCTGTTTTGTCCAGATATTTTGAGAACAGTTACTACTAGCTGCAACCATTTCAGCACAGAGTTGGGAAGGCATTCTTTTGCCATGAATCATAGTTCTGGTTGATTCTTGAATGATCTTATTTTTCTTTTTGTCAACTCCATTTTGATGGTGAGTTATAGGAGAAGAGACTTCACGACTCATTTCTTCTGGGAAACAGAATTTGTTGTTTCCAAAATCCTTGTCATGATTACTTCTGGTTCTGACAACACATCCTTCTTCAAGTTTATTCACCACATCATAGACATGTTCCTTTTTACCAAGCCTTTTAATTTTAAGTTCACCACAAACCCTTCTTTCATCAATCTGTAGTCTTGGAGTCCTTCTGACTGCTTCCATAGAGATAGCTCTTTTCATTCTTCTTAGATGAAGATGACCAAGCTTATGATGCCACAGTTTCATCTCTTTTTCTTCTTTGGTAATTGGACACATAGTGGAGTTATTAGTGTTCTCAGGCTGCCACAAGTAACAGTTATCTTTGGATCTGATTCCTTTCATTACAACTTCTAGTTTTTCATTAATTACTAGACATTCAGATTTTGAGAAGTTGACCTTGAATCCTAGATCACATAATTGACTGATACTAATGAGATTAGCAGTTAGCCCTTTTACCAGCAGGACTTCACTCAGACTTGGAACTTCAAGGCAGTCCAAATTACCAACTCCTTTGATTTCACCTTTAGCACCATCTCCAAAGGTCACATTAACATGATTGAGAATGTTCTTTATTCCAGTCATGTGTTTAGAACACCCACTGTCAAAGTACCAGCCTTCCTTTGCAGACACTCTCAGGGAAGTGTGGGCTATCAGGGCAGTAGCCTTTTTCTTCCATTGAGGAGTATGTGGTACCCTTTTTGACTTAGGTTTAACACCTGAGTTTTGATTAGGGTATCCATGCAATTTGAAGCAGAAGGGCTTTATGTGTCCATACCTTCCACAATGATGACATCTCCATCTTTGGTACTTTTTCTTCATATATTTCTGTTTCTGATGTTGAGAGTTATGTTGAGACATTTGTTTTGACATTTGCTTATCAGGCCTGATCTTCTTATCTGTACCAGAGTTCTTTGCTTCCACAAATCCTAGTCCAGATTTGTTTCCCACATTTTGTCCAACCTGAAGAATCTCTTCCAATTTGTCTGTTCCATTAGTCAGCATCTTGACAAATTTGGTCATTTGGATCAGTTGTGAGTTCAGCAACTGAACTTCCCCTTCTAGATGACTTATAGTTTCAAGGTTTGCCCTTTTTTCAGCCTCCAGCTTTATGATGAGTTTTGATTGTTTCTCATTCTGCACACAGACTTCAGTACTTCTGATACACAATTTCTTGTAAGTATCATCCAGTTCTTCAAATGTCACTTCTTCATCACTAGTGTCACTTTCAGAGGTACAGACACCCGTTAGAGCAGTAACTAGTTTGGAAGATTCTTCTTCAGAATTACTTTCTGAATCACAGTCAGACCAAGTAACAGTCATCCCTTTCTTTTGTTTCTTAAGAAAGGTAGGACATTCAGCTCGAATATGCCCATATCCTTCACAGCCATGGCATTGAATTCCTCTGCCTTGGTTTCCCTTCTCTTCTGACCTTGGTCTTCTGCTGGAACAGTCAATGTCAGAGGGAATGTTATGAACATTAGACCTTGACTTTGGATCTATTCTTTTGATGAGTTTGTTGAACTGTCTTCCAAGCATGGCTATAGCTTCTGAAATATTTTCTTCTTCATCCTCCTTGTTTTCAACATCAGTGTTGGATACAAGTGCTATGCTCTTGTTCTTCTTGTCACCATTTTCAGTGATCCCCATCTCAAAAGTCTGAAGAGACCCAATAAGTTCATCCACTTTCAACTTGCTGATGTCCTGGGCTTCCTCTATGGCAGTTACCTTCATTGCAAATCTTTTAGGCAAGGATCTGAGAATCTTTCTCACCAGTTTTTCTTCTGACATCTTTTCTCCCAGTGCTCCTGAGGTGTTGGCAATCTCCAAGATGTTCATGTGAAACTCATGAATGGTTTCATTTTCCATTTTTAGATTCTCAAACTTGGTAGTCAACATCTGAAGCCTTGACATTTTCACTTTGGAAGTACCCTCATGAGTAGTTTTGAGAGTGTCCCAAACTTCCTTGGCCAATTCATATTGATGTACTAGTCTGAAAATGTTTCTATCAATTCCATTGAACAAGGCATTTAAAGCTTTGGAATTTCCCAGGGCTAACTCATCTTCTTCTTTACTCCAATCTTCCTCAGGCTTCAAACTGATTGTCCTATCTTTCTCAGTTAAGGTGGGATGGATCCATCCTTTGTCAGCAGCTCTCCAAGCCTTTTTGTCCAGAGATTTTAAGAAGGCAATCATACGAGGTTTCCAGTAGTCATAATTAGTTCCATCTAGAATGGGTGGTCTATTTCCAAAAACTCCTTCTTTGTCCATAGTTCCAGAAAGTGATATCCCTAGATCTCACCCAGTAATACAGGAAGGGTGCCTGCTCTGATGCCAATTGAAACCATGGTTGCAGATACTCAATGTCACGTTCAATGTTATGACACCGTATCTGACTTACTATAAGACAGTAAATACAAAAACAGTAAAGAACACAGTCAATTGTTTACCCAGTTCAGTGTGCAACAACACCTACTCTGGGGGCTACCAAGCCAGGGAGGAAATCCACTATAAGAGATATTAATTCAGGAATAAACCAACCTGTTTATCTCCTTCACTTAAGACCTACCCAATGCAACTTCAATCTAAGTACAACTTAAACCTGAGTTCCTACTCACTCCCCCTCAATCACAGCAGTGATACATAAAACAATTTGACTAATGAATTGTTGAAGACACTCTTCAAAACATACACTTGATTATGCTTCACAGCTTTTTAATCAAGCAACACAAACACTCTTGCTTCACAGCTTTGAGTGATACACAAACCTAACTTGACTTTGCTTCACAGCTTTAGTCAAGAGACATACAAACACTCTTGCTTCAAAGCTTTAAGTGTTACACAACCCTTACAATTAAAACCTATTTCAAGTCACTTATCACAATGATAATTGCTTGGATTACAATAGTAAAAACTATACAGCTTCTAAATGATCTTCTATCAAAAAAGGGATACATTCCAAGACAACAGCTCTGTTGAATATATAGCAGCTGCATCTTCAGTTAGGGTTTCCACAAAAAGCTAGGGTTAAATCCGTTTGACCTTAAGACTAGGTCACAGGACTAGATCAACCAGGTTGGGGTTGAGCTAGGTTAACCCAAAGAAAACGCAAGATTCTGTTTTGGAAAGACTGAGTCATTTTCCTGAAAAAACTCAGAATTTACCAAACTGCATACCTGTTAGTTCAGAACAGGATGTCTTAACATTTGTTATGACATCTGAATTCCTGTTTACTGATTTTGGTAAATGTGATCATTTTGCAAAATTCTCAGATACACACTCATAAACATCAGTACCTGTATGACAATATTTTTCTGCAAAGGTACCTAATAAATCTGTACCTAATAAACTAGAATGTTATGACATCAGTCATGACATTCGTACACCTGGTTTTACCAAAAATGCATGCCAATACATAAACAACTACAAAATTAACCACTTCCAAAGGCTCTTTATATGGCTGAATGGTATTTTCCTCGTGCTCAAGCAACCGTGAAACCTCTTTTGGAATCTCATCATAATCTTCTTCTTCAGCTCCAAACACCGGACGTTCAAAGTTGGGAGAGGGTGCAGGGTCATTGTATTCAACGAGTTTTTTAATTAATCTGCACATATGATTTATGATTGTTTTTTAGAAACTGACACATATAACAAGTGATCATGCAGATTAATTTTCAGTTGTTATTTATTTTGAAAGGGTTTTTTTTTAATTATTACCATTTCCCAAGAAGAAGGCGGAACATAAAATACATAATTTTGGAAGCAAAGACAACTTTTATTAATGATCTTAAAAATTATAGCAAACAGATAAGCCCTACAACATTAATACTTCCACCTTGGACAGGGTGAAAGGTTTTCAAAAGAAAGAAACAGATTAACAAGATAAATTACTTTGAAATATGTATGCAAGAAGGAACATCAATGGTGACCCAGTTCTGAACCCGGACTCCATGCGTCACATAATTCGGTACTTCCTGTTCTGCTTCATCCTCTTCAACAACATTAATTCCAGAACCAATTGGATGGAGGTAGCCTCCACTGCAAAAAACATCATGATAATTGTTCACAGAAGGCTTTGACTTCAAACTTTCGCCTTTGCCAATATTCGAAGAGAAACCCAAACCAACTTTGTTCTTGTTCACAGGTGGATCCACAAGTCGTCCCCAAAATGCATTATGACCATTGCGCACCACCTGTTGCGCATCCTTCAGGGAAACCACAGAATTATCATTCTTCCTTATGTTATCAATGGATAAGGCTTGGAACTGGGTTCCAACAGCATCCTCGTTCGCTTCTACAATACTGAAAGAGGATAGATGGGATATCAACAACGCATTCTCCGCATTTATAATCACTACCTTCCCTTCACGCACAAATTTTAACTTCTGATGCAAAGCTGAAGTGACAGCCCCTACTTCGTGTATCCATGGACGTCCTAGCAAACAGCTATACACGGGAATAATGTCCATTACCTAGAAAGTTATCAAGAACAAATATGGTCCTATGTGGATGGGTAAGTCCACTTCACCAATGACAGATTTCCTCGACACATCAAAAGCCTTCACAATGATGCCACTCGGGCGCATAGGTGTTCCCTGATACTTTAACTTCATGAGAGTACTTCTCGGTATAACATTCAACGCGGATCCGTTATCAATTAGCACATTGGATAGCGAGTCATTCTTGCAATTCATAGATATGTGGAGGTCCAGGTTGTGATTTCTCCCTTCATATGGTAACTCATCATCGCAGAAACTTAAGTTTTTACATGACGTAATGTTTCCAATTACGCAGCTGAATTGATCTAACGACATGTCATTCTCTACGAAAGCTTGGTCTAGTACTCTCATCAGTGATTCTCTATGAGCGGAGGAATTCATCAATAAAGCTACGATGGATATCTTTGAAGGAGTCTGCAATAGTTGGTCCACAATTTTGTAGTCGCTCATTTTAATTATCTTCAAGATATCATCCACTTATTTCTCCAATGTAGCTCCACTAGTCTC
Organism: Vicia faba; assembly: GCA_948472305.1. NCBI lineage: Eukaryota > Viridiplantae > Streptophyta > Magnoliopsida > Fabales > Fabaceae > Vicia > Vicia faba. The sequence goes on along the minus strand of OX451741.1, from coordinate 18,543,211 downwards.
TCCTGCAGCCTTCTTAGGCTCATCGTTCTCAGCAATTTTCTTTCCAGCAACAACATCTCTTCTAATAACCGGTGCAAACACACGACCACTAGGGGTCACCCTGCTATTAGCAGCTATATTTCCAACATCTGGCATTGGCTGGATGGGAACTTCCACCCCATTCCAAGATTGTAGCGTTGTATTTGTAAGGAACAACCTTATTTTATTTATAGGGAACAGGTCCTGGAAGACTAATTACCAATGGGGTAACAACTGGTTTTCTATGGAACTCCGCCTCAAGGTGAGCGAGTGCACCAAAACAAGGTAAAATGACATTTACACCTTCCTCGACACAATTTGCCCTCAAAAGACCATTTCCGGCAAAGAAATCTTCGTCTGAAGAGAAATACTCATCCGCGGAGGCATATTCTTCTTCTGACTCTTCTCCCATCAAACAAACTTCAACCATATCAATCTCGTGATAATCATCTCTCTGACCTGTGATCTTGATAGCTCCATTGTCTAATAGCAATTGAACATCCTCGGGGGTCTCGACAGCAAACTATGCAAGATCCATATTGGTGTTCCACCTGACCAGCAGTACAGCAGAAGGTAGCATGCAACTGTACTAGATATTCATTCAAATTCTCCACATTAAAAATTATGAACTCACCCGGACATCCAGAAACCGTATTAACTTCCTCTTCATATTCTTCCCTAGGCCTGATTATATGAATTAGACCTTCATCCATCATCTCTTGTAAATCAGCCTTTATCTTCTCGCAACCCTGTATGTTTATACTACAAATAGCACAACCGGCGTGGTCATGCATATAATAATTGAATAAACAGAGGTCTGCGTGCATCTTCACCAAATCCCCTCTAACCAGATTAATGTCAAAAATCCGGAAGTCACCTGGACAACCGGCCACCATATTCACAACATTCACTCCCCCATGCTTGGGTAGAGGATTTTCTTTTACATTAGGTCCCATGTCTTTGAAGGATAAAATTTCAGATTTCACCAACCTTTGCACTTCAGTCTTCAAAGGTTAACAATTTTCAACACTATGCCCTGGTGCTCCCTGATGAAAGGCATACGTCTGGTCTTCTTTGTGAAATTCTGGCTGCAGATACTCAATGTCACGTTCAATGTTATGACACCGTATCTGACTTACTATATGACAGTAAATACAAAAGCAATAAAGAACACAGTCAATTGTTTACCCAGTTCAGTGTGCAACAACACCTACTCTGGGGGCTACCAAGCCAGGGAGAAAATCCACTATAAGAGATTTTAATTCAGGAATAAACCAACCAGTTTATCTCCTTCACTTAAGACCTACCCAATGCAATTCCAATCTAAGTACAACTTAAACCTGAGTTCCTACTCACTCCCCCTCAATCACAGCAGTGATACATAAACCAATTTGACTTAAGAATTGATGAAGACACACTTCAAAGACAAACACTTGATTAAGCTTCACAGCTTTTTAACCAAGCAACACAATCACTCTTGCTTCACAGCTTTGAGTGATGTACACAACTAACTTGACTCTGCTTCACAGCTTTAGTCAAGGAACATTCAAGCACTCTTGCTTCAAAGCTTAGAGTGCTACACAACCCTTACAATTTGAAACCTATTCCAAGGCACTTATCACAATGATAATTGCTTGGAGTACAATAAACAAATCTATACAGATTACAAATGATCTTCTGATCAATAAAAAAATCTCTATGAAAATCAGCAGCTCTGTTGAATATATAGCAGCTGCAATTTCAGTTAGGGTTTCCAAAAACCTAGGGTTAATTCCGTTTTGACCTAAAGATCAGGTCACAGGACTTTATTAACCAGGTTAGGGTTGAGCTAGGTTACCCCTCAGAAAACGCAGGATTCTGTTCAGAAAGGACTGAGTTATTTCCTGAAAAAACTCAGACTTATCCAATCCTGCAATCCTGTTAGTTCAGAACAGGATGTCATAACATCTGTTATGACATCTGAGAAAACCTGTCTACTGATTTAGCAAAATATGATCATTTTGCAAAAATGCTCAGATACACACTTATAAACATCAGTATTTGAATTACAATATTTTTCTGCAAAGGTACCTAATGAGTTAGTACAAACTGAACTAGAATGTTATGACATCAGTCATGACATTCACACATACACTTGGGATTTACCAAAAATGCAAGCCAATACCTAAACACCTACAAACTCCCCCTTTGGCAGATTTTTGGCTAAAGACCCTAAACAATCAGAGATAGATAGCAGCAGAAAGAAGTGACAGCAGAAAAATAGAATGTCAAGTACTAATTAAGTAAGTACCAAAATATTCTCCCCCTCTTTAGCCACAAATGGGCCAAAGATACATGTTCAGAAAATTATACAGTTATCCAAAACAAAATAATAAGATCAGCAGCACAGAATACACTTCCAAACTCCACCAGATATCAGCAACCAACCAGCAGCACCACCAAGCAGCAATCAACCTTCAAGCACTGTCATCAGATCCAGAGTATTCAGGCTTCTTTCTTTTCTTGTGAGCAATGTCAGCATTCTTCTCTTTGTTTGATGTCTCAACATTCTTAGAGACATCTGGATTTGTTTCAGCATTTGAGCTTTCTTGGTTCAGAGGAACAGAAATGCCAGGAACTGAGTGATTCTCGTTCAGAATTCTTGAAACAATTTTTGCTATTGCTTGATTAACATAAGTTGTCCCTTCCTTATTTGCAATTTCAGGGGGAATTGGAGAAGAAGGATGAGATGGATTACCAGAGGCAGAAGCTTGGGGTTTTCCTGCATGTCTTGTTCTTAACTCTTTGACCTTGGTGGGGTTAGTTCCAACTTTTCTATGAGAGGAGATCTCCAGAACGTCAGAGTCCAGACAAGAAGAGATTGTCCCAGAATCTTGATCAGAGGAAGAGGTTGAAATGGTCGTATTGGATGATGATCGTGTTTGAGACATGTTAACAGTTTTAGAGGACCAACAGCAACTGAGGAGAAATTTCTGATTGAGAGACTGGGTTTTGATGAGGAGACGAGAGAGGAAGGAAGCAAGGGAGTGTCTATTCAACTTCTTAAAAAAATTGTAGGAAATGAGAAAATACAATTTTAAACCAATTAGAACAGGCATAAGTCCTTTGATCCTTGTTTTCAGTAAAATTAATTGCTACAATTCCTCATGTTGGCAAATACCCAGCTTACCCCTTAAGTTTTCAAATTGGTTTGCATCCAAAGCCTTGGTAAAAATGTCAGCCAGCTGTAGCTCAGTGGCAACATGTTCCAATTTGATTGTCTTCTCTTCTACAAGGTCTCTGATAAAGTGATGTCGTATGTCAATATGTTTGGTCCTGCTATGCTGAATGGGATTCTTGGATATGTTGATTGTACTCAGATTGTCACAGTACAATGTCATAACATCTTGTGTGACATTATACTCAGTGAGCATCTGTTTCATCCATATCATTTGAGAGCAGCTACTACCAGCTGCAATGTATTCAGCTTCAGCAGTTGAAAGAGACACACAATTCTGTTTCTTGCTGAACCAGGAAACCAGATTACTTCCCAAAAAGAAACATCCTCCAAAGGTGCTTTTTCTATCATCAGCACTACCAGCCCAATCAGCATCACAGTAGCCAGTCAGAGCTGGTTCACAGCCATGAGTATACATCAATCCATAGTTGTAAGTACCACTTACATACTTCAAAATTCTCTTCACTTGATTGATATGACTGACTTTGGGATCAGCTTGGTATCTAGCACAAACTCCAACTGCAAAGGCAATATCAGGTCTGCTGGCAGTTAAGTACAACAAGCTTCCTATCATGCTTCTGTATAGACTTTGATCCACCTTAACCCCACTTGAATCTTTGGAAAGCTTTAGATGGGTAGGAGCAGGAGTCCTTTTGTGACTTGCATTCTCCATACCAAACTTCTTTACAATATTCTTAGCATACTTGCTTTGAGATAAGAAGATTGAGTCCTCCATCTGTGAGACTTGTAGTCCAAGAAAATAAGTTAGTTCTCCCATGAGACTCATTTCAAATTCAGCCTGCATCTGGTCAGCAAAGTGTTTAACCATATGTTCTGACATTCCTCCAAACACTATGTCATCAACATATATTTGGGCAACCATCAACTTCCCTCCTTCAGTTTTGACAAAGAGAGTTTTGTCCAAGCCTCCTTTTCTGTAGCCTTTGTCTGAGAGAAACTTTGTTAACCTGTCATACCATGCTCTAGGAGCTTGTTTCAGGCCATATAGAGCTTTTCTCAGTTTGTAGACATGATCAGGATGGGTTGGATCCACAAAACCTTTAGGTTGTTCCACATAAGCTTCCTCATTTAAGTACCCATTTAGAAAGGCACTTTTCACATCCATCTAAAATAACTTGAACTTCAGAAGACAAGCAATTGACAACAAGAGTCTGATTGATTCCAATCTGGCTACAGGTGCAAAGGTTTCATCAAAATCAACCCCTTCAACCTGGGTGTATCCTTGAGCAACAAGTCTTGCCTTATTTCTGGTGACAACTCCTTCAGCATCTGACTTGTTCTTGAATATCCATTTTGTCCCAATGATGTTAGTTCCTTCAGGTCTAGGAACCAGTTCCCAAACTTCATGTTGCTTGAATTGGTTCAGTTCATCTTGCATTGCACCAATCCAATATTCATCAGTTAAGGCTTCCTTGACATTTCTTGGTTCTATTTTGGACACAAAACAAGAGTTTGAGATGATTTCTCTAGATCTTGTGATGACTCCACTATTGGGATCTCCTATGATGAGCTCTTTTGGATGATCCTTCTGAACTCTGATGGAAGGAATCTTGCTAGCTTCCTTTGATTCAGGTTCTGTTGTGGTGGAGTTGGGTAGGTCATCCTGTTGGGTTGAAGTCTCAAAGAATGTCTCAACAGTACAAGGAACATCTATTTCTTCATGATAGTCATCAATTACAACATTTATTGATTCCATCATGGTTTTGGTTCTGGAGTTGAATACTCTATAAGCTCTGCTGTTTGAGGAGTATCCTAGAAATATGCCTTCATCACTTTTGGGGTCCAGTTTTCTTCTTTGTTCACGATCAGACAGAATATAGCATTTGCTACCAAACACATGGAAGTACTTCACAGTTGGTTTTCTTCCTTTCCAGAGTTCATATATGGTGGATGAGGTTCCCTTTCTCAAGGTGACCCTGTTATGAACATAGCAAGCTGTATTCATAGCTTCAGCCCAAAAATACATAGGAAGTCTTTTGGCATGTAACATTGCTCTGGCAGATTCTTGTATGGTCCTGTTTTTTCTTTCCACAACTCCATTTTACTGAGGTGTTATGGGAGAAGAAAACTCATGACTGATTCCTTCTGAAGCACAGAAGTCATCAAACTTGCTGTTTTCAAATTCCTTGCCATGATCACTTCTGATTCTGACAATACATCCTTCCTTCTCTCTTTGAACTCTCTTGCACAGTTCTCTAAAAGCTTCGAATGCATCTGATTTTTCCCTAATGAAATTAATCCAGGTGAATCTGGAAAAATCATCCACAACCACATAGGCATATCTTTTACCACCAAGACTCTCAACTTGCATTGGTCCCATCAGATCCATATGGAGGAGTTCTAGAACCTTAGAGGTGGTCAGATGTCTTGACTTTGGGTGTGACATCCTCGTCTGCTTACCAACTTGACATTCACCACAAACTCTTCCTTCATCAATTTTCAGTTTTGGAATCCCTCTGACTGCCTCCAAGGAGATAATCCTCTTCATACCCCTTAGATGAAGATGGCCAAGTTTTTGGTGCCACAGTTTCACCTCTTTTTCTTCCTTTGCAATGGAACACACAGATGAGAAATTAGTGTTCTCAGCCTCCCACAAGTAACAGTTGTCTTTGGATCTGACTCCTTTCATTACTATCTCTTGTTTGTCATTGATTACAAGGCATTCAGATTTTGAGAAATTGACCTTGAATCCTAGATCACACAGTTGACTGATACTAATGAGATTAGCGGTCAGTCCTTTCACCAACAGTACTTCATTTAGACTTGGAACTCCAGGGCAGTCCAAATCACCAACTCCTTTGATTTCACCTTTAGCCCCATCTCCAAAGGTCACAAAACTGGTGGTGTGAGGCTTAACATTATTGAGGAGGTTCTTGATTCCAATCATATGTCTGGAGCATCCACTGTCAAAGTACCAGTCTTCCTTTGCAGAGACCCTCAGGGAAGTGTGAGCTATCAGTGCAGTAGCCTTTTTCTTCCATTGAGGAGCATGTGGTACCTTTTTAGACTTAGGTTTGACACCTGAGTTCTGATTAGGGTATCCATGTAATCTGAAGCAGAAGGGCTTTATGTGACCATATCTCCCACAATGATGACATTTCCATCTTTGGTACCTCTTCTTCATATGTCTCTGTCCCTGATGTTGAGAGTTGTGTTGAGACATCCGTTTTGACATTTGCTTACCAGTACCAGATTTCTTTGCTTCCATAAATCCTAGTCCAGATTTATTTCCCATATTTTGTCCAGCCTGAAGGATCTCTTCCAATTTGTCTGTTCCATTGGTCAACATCTTGACAGATTTGGTCATTTGATTCAGTTGTGAGTTCAGAAATTGAACTTCTCCTTCTAGATGACTTATAGTTTCAAGATTCGCCCTTTTTTCAGCCTCCAGTTTGATAATGAGTTTTGATTGTTTCTCATTCTGCACACAGACTTCAGTACTTCTGATACACAATTCTTTGTAAGTATCAGCCAGTTCTTCAAAAGTCACCTCTTCATCACTGATGTCTCTTTCAGAGGTACAAACACCAGTTAAAGCAGTAACTTGTTTGGCAGTCTCTTCTTCAGAATTACTTTCTGAATCACAGTCAGACCAAGTAACTGTCATTCCTTTTTGTTTCTTAAGAAAGGTAGGACATTCAACTCGAATATGCCCATATCCTTCACAACCATGGCATTGAATTCCTCTGCCTTGAACTCCTTTCTCTTCTGACCTTGGTCTTCTGCTGGAACTGTCAATGTTAGAGGGAATGTTATGAACATTAGACCTTGACTTTGGATCTATTCTTTTGATGAGTTTGTTGAACTGTCTTCCAAGCATGGCTACAGCTTCTGAAATGTTTTCTTCAACATCAGTGTTGGACATAAGAGCTATGCTCTTGTTCTTTTTGACACCTTTATCAGTGATTCCCATCTCAAAAGTCTGAAGAGACCCAATAAGTTCATCCACTTTCAACTTGCTAATGTCCTGGGCTTCCTCTATGGCAGTTACCTTCATTGCAAATCTTTTAGGCAAGGATCTGAGAATCTTCCTCACCAGTTTTTCTTCTGACATTTTTTCTCCCAGTGCTCCTGAGGTGTTGGCAATCTCCAAGATGTTCATGTGAAACTCATGAATGGTTTCATCTTCCATCATTTTTAGATTCTCAAACTTAGTGGTCAACATCTGAAGCCTTGACATTTTTACTTTGGAAGTGCCCTCATGAGTAGTTTTGAGAGTGTCCCAAACTTCCTTGGCCAGTTCATATTGATGTACTAGTCTGAAAATGTTTCTATCAATTCCATTGAACAAGGCATTTAAGGCTTTTGAATTTCCCAGAGCTAACTCATCTTCTTCTTTACTCCAATATTCCTCAGGCTTCAGACTGATTGTCCCATCTATCTCAGTTATGGTGGGATGAATCCATCCTTTGTCAGCAGCTCTCCAATCCTTTTTGTCCAGAGATTTTAGGAAGGCAATCATACGAGGTTTCCAGTAGTCATAATTGGTTCCGTCCAGAATGGGTGGTCTATTTCCAAACGCTCCTTCTTTGTCCATAGTGCCAGAAAGTGATATCCCTAGATCTCACCCAGTAATATAGGCAGGGTGCCTGCTCTGATGCCAATTGAAATTCTGGCTGCAGATACTCAATGTCACGTTCAATGTTATGACACCGTATCTGACTTACTATATGACAGTAAATACAAAAGCAATAAAGAACACAGTCAATTGTTTACCCAGTTCAGTGTGCAACAACACCTACTCTGGGGGCTACCAAGCCAGGGAGGAAATCCACTATAAGAGATTTTAATTCAGGAATAAACCAACCAGTTTATCTCCTTCACTTAAGACCTACCCAATGCAATTCCAATCTAAGTACAACTTAAACCTGAGTTCCTACTCACTCCCCCTCAATCACAGCAGTGATACATAAACCAATTTGACTTAAGAATTGATGAAGACACACTTCAAAGACAAACACTTGATTAAGCTTCACAGCTTTTTAACCAAGCAACACAATCACTCTTGCTTCACAGCTTTGAGTGATGTACACAACTAACTTGACTCTGCTTCACAGCTTTAGTCAAGGAACATTCAAGCACTCTTGCTTCAAAGCTTAGAGTGCTACACAACCCTTATAATTTGAAACCTATTCCAAGGCACTTATCACAATGATAATTGCTTGGAGTACAATAAACAAATCTATACAGATTACAAATGATCTTCTGATCAATAAAAAATCTCTATGAAAATCAGCAGCTCTGTTGAATATATAGCAGCTGCAACTTCAGTTAGGGTTTCCAAAAACCTAGGGTTAATTCCGTTTTGACCTAAAGATCAGGTCACAGGACTTTATTAACCAGGTTAGGGTTGAGCTAGGTTACCCCTCAGAAAACGCAGGATTCTGTTCAGAAAGGACTGAGTTATTTCCTGAAAAAACTCAGACTTATCCAATCCTGCAATCCTGTTAGTTCAGAACAGGATGTCATAACATCTGTTATGACATCTGAGAAAACCTGTCTACTGATTTAGCAAAATGTGATCATTTTGCAAAAATGCTCAGATACACACTTATAAACATCAGTATTTGAATTACAATATTTTTCTGCAAAGGTACCTAATGAGTTAGTACAAACTGAACTAGAATGTTATGACATCAGTCATGACATTCACACATACACTTGGGATTTACCAAAAATGCAAGCCAATACCTAAACACCTACACTTTGTAATACCAAGGCAATGGTGATGGTATTGCTGGATGTGGTCGTGTTTGGACCAACTTCTTCTGGATCAATGTTGGTAGTAGCTCTGCAAACTCATGGGAATAGGGTCGTAGTTCTCCCTTCTCTGATTATTCCCTTGGTTCCCCTGCTGGGACTGTCTTTGATACGCAACGATAGTTGGAGCAGCATTCATAACAGGAGTCACTGAAGCAACTTGTTGGTGACGCTGATAATTCCTTCTAGGAGAATTTATCCTCCTCTATTGCATAACATCATTGGTATCCCCCTCTTTCTTCTTTGTAAAACTATAAGAAGGCTTTTTCACACCTCCGGATCCTTCACCCTTTGTCAAACGGCCTTCTCTTACTGCCTCTTCTAGGCGGACACCCATTCCTACAATCTCTGTAAAATCACTTGGGGCACTTGCTACCATTCTTTCGTAGTAGAAAGTGCTTAACGTCTTCAGAAAAATTTTAGTCATTTCCTTCTCCTCCATAGGAGGAATCACTTGTGCAGCCACATCGCTCCATCTCTGTGCGTACTCTTTGAATGATTCTCTGTCTTTATGAACCATGGCCCTAAGCTGGTCACGATCGGGCGCCATGTCCACATTCTACTTGTATTGTTTTATGAATGCTTCTCCCAAATCATTAAAGGTATGGATGTTGGCGATGTCTAAACTCATGTACCATTTCAATGTTACGCCGATCAGACTATCCCGGAAAAAGTGAATCAACAGATGCTGATCATCGGTGTGGGTAGACATTCTCCTTACATACATCACCAAGTGAGCACGAGGGCAAGTGTTTCCCTTATACTTCTCAAACTCCGGGACCTTGAACTTATCAGGCACTTTGACATTCGGGACCAAACACAGCTCATTCACATTCTGCACAAATAACTCTTTTCCCCTAAGAGCCTTCATCTCTCTTTGCATTCTATCAAACTACTCTTGGAAATCAACCATTCTGTCGTAAAGACCCAAGTCTTCACTCGGCGGAGGGAAAGGTAGACACACATCTTGATTAACAAATGGAATCAAATTCACCGAAGGAGGTGCAGCAGGAACAATATGCACCATAGGAGGTGCTGGAGTAACAACATTTGGAACCATTGGAGCATCTTGGGGGCCCAAATAGAAACCTTCAGGTGCAAAATTCTCCGGCATTCCCCACGGATAACCCTGAGGTATGCGGTTTTGAAAAACAGTCGGAGTAGCGGATACAGGAACAGCAGGAACTTCAGGATTTGCCCTTGTTGGTTGAGGTTTAACACTCGGTGGCTGATTTTGAGCAACCACCAGAGCTTCCATCAGAGTAGTCAAATTGGACAAACCAGCCTTCAAAGCAGAAACTTCTTCGCGCAGCTCGTGATTCTCCTGTTCCAAGTTGTCCATCTTCTTTTTGAAGTTAGCCCGAGTGTTGTAGTGATGAGTCAGCTTGCTGAACAAAGTAAAAAGTTGGGTAAGGAACCTGGATATGCATAGTAAATGCAAGAAATATGTGCAATATGATGCATGATATGCAATGCATATGATTATTTTTACTTTATCATTTAACATTTCAAGGGATTTAACGTTTATAGACATATTGCAAACATCAAAATAATAATGCATTTGAAATATTGAAAACTTTTTTTATAATAACTTAAAAAGGAGTTACAAGTTTCAACGATCCCAAGTACAAGATGAAAATACAATCTAAAAATCCTGAGAGAAAGAAACTGATAGAGATCAATCTGTACGCTGGCACTTCCCAGTGAGCCTGGCAATCTGAGCTCTCAACCTCTTGTTTTCTTCCACATGTCTGATGGCAACCTCTTTCCAATCATCTGAAGCAGGAAGTGAGCAATCAACACCTGTTTGAGGCTTAGGAGAAAATAAATCCCCTTTCCTCTCCATATACTCTACTACTCAACTCTCAAGGATCTCGATCAAATCATCTTTCTCCTTCAAATCTGCTTTGTAGGAACTCTCTAAAGTCTGGAACTTGTTCTTCCAAGCATCTCTTTCTTGTTGCATCCTAACTAAACAAGCTACAACTCTTCTAGACCATCTAATAAAGGATGAGTGGTCTTCACAAACAAATCAAGCATGGGTGTCTCCTGAGTATACAGAATCTTCAATTGGATGGCTCTCGATCGGACCCACTGAAGATATGGCTCCAAAGAAACAGCACCCCTAGGTCCCAAATCTTTCCTACTTTTCTTATGAATGCCATGCCAGGCCTTCGCAATCCGCTCCCTAGCTTCCTTGTGGTCTTCTCCTTCCTTCAGAAAGAAACTACTCAAATGAATGCTATTCGGTTTATCCCTCATCGGATAACCAAGCTGTGGCCGTGCAAGAACAGGGTTATAGTTAATTCCTCCCTTAGTACCGAGAAGAGGTACATTGGGGAAACTACCACAACTGTCAATAATCTCTACATCCTGATAAGCTCGATGATAAAAATCAATATCCAAGTGAGTAAGTGCCATGATCTTAGGTGCCCAACGAGGTTCCTTCTTGACATCCCAAAAAGCATCAGACTGAGGCATATGAGAGATGAACCAAGGGTACAACAAAGGCTTGCAACAGATAATCATTCCCCTATGATAAGAACTCCGAAGATGAACAAAGTAATAAGCATCACCCAATAGTTAGGAGCTGGGTTTCCAATCATGAAAATCCTGATAGCGTTAATGTCGACAAACTTGTCCACATTAGGAAATAAGAATAATCCATAAGCAAGTAAAGCAAAGATGGCCTCAAAAGCAAAGATGGTAATCCTCTAATCCCTCCTTTGGTAGTCATATGGGCTTCCACCTCAGACTTCCCCAGATGAATCAAAGCAACTATCTCATGTGGTTTTGGCTCGCCCTCCAAACTAGTAAAAGGAACATGATCGGTAACAGGTAAATTCAATATATAAGAATACTCCTCCAGTGTAGGCATCAATTGATAATCGGGAAAAGTAAAGCAGTGATACATCGGATCATAAAACTGGACAAAGGTTGAGAGAATACCCTCATTCATCTTCAACTTCATGAGAGGAATAATGGATCCATACTTCTTCCGAAAGTCTGCAGAACACTCGATCTCTGGAATTAGACTAGCCAACTCATCTATCTGGGGATCCTTGAAACTGTACTTCCCGGTCATTCTCTTTCCGGAATCCATGGTTAGCAGTACCTAAGATATTCACAAATGGTCAACCTTTAAATCCCTTGAAATATTATTTTCTTCAAAAGATGCTTATGAGTGCATGGATGCATGATGCAACAATCACACACAAGATCACATATATAGGGCTCATAGGTTCAACGTCACGAGCATGAGGTTGAAGGTACTACCCATAAGGTGTTGGTCTAAAAGTTATCACCTGCCGAACCAGGTTCTAGAGGTTCCCAGAGTCTACATCCTTCCTTCGGATATTACCAACTTCCAGATTAACTCGGTAATTAGTAATATTCTCAAGAAAGACTCGTCCGAGCGTAGTATCACGTGACAACTATTTTCGGATTACTCTGTCATAGCTTCCGCACTACACCTAAAAGGCCAAGTTGGGTTTGGTATCTTACGGTCCTCAGTTTCAGCAGACTCCTAGGTCGAAAGCAGTACGTCTTCCCGATTACTCGGTAAACGACACCATAGTCAAAGGGGCCTCCACTGAGTGGGGGATCTCATGCCTCCTTTTTTGGGATTACTCCCTCAAAGTTAACATGACTATACCTCCCGTCCTATCTTAAAGTTTTCCCAAGTCCGGGTATAGGACTTATGAGTAATCACCAAGCACCCTGAAAACCAGGAAGATCCAGACAAACATATATACAAAATATAACACATAAACAACAATATCACATATACAGATATAAACAAATATAGGCTTAACCCACTTAGGGATGGACCAGCAAGAGGTAAATCTTTCCCCAGTGAAGTCGCCATTTTTCTGTAGCGGTAGAAATGTTCAAGACTAAGCCATTGGATTGAATAGACTTTATACAAATCAAAATAAAAATCGCCACTGTGCTTTATTGTTTCCAAAGGAATTGGAAAAGAGCGAATAACCCAAAAAAAGGGGGAAAGATTCAAGGTAAGGGGGTTGGTTATGAAAAGGGAAGGTATTAGCACCCTAAACATCTACGGTACTCTGCAGGAACCTCTTTGTAAAATCCGTATATTTTGGCTATAAAAATGTGTTGTATATAAAATGGATAGTGGAGGTGAGAAAAGAAGTATTTTTTTAATGATTTTTGCACCCGCCGTGGTTTTGAACCTTTAGTGCCTACGTACCACCTTTCATGCAATAGGGGATCAGGGTACATGTAGTTCCTCTTTTAAAAATTTGAAACGCAAGTGTGTTGGTTGATTTTAAGAGATAAGACGTCATCTTCATTGTCCGTGTGGAAAACATACTTACTACCCACAATCATGAGAAATGAGAATTTGCATCATCTCAAAGTGGAGGATATGGATTGGTTTTTAAAATCAACTATGCCTCACTCAACACCCAAGTGGAAAACATCTCACTTCACTATATATTGTAGAAGTATAGTTGTTTTCATCACTACAAGGATTGACAAGAGTCTAACCTTTTGAGAAAAGTTTAAAGGTAAAAGCCAAAGTGGAAAAATGGTTTGAAATGAGATTGATTGACTTTTAGTCTTCTCACAAAAAAAAGGTGTCAAAGTATTATTAAATTGATTGAATTTTATTTATGAAAAGACTTTGAAAATGCATAGACCTAAGTCCAAGTTTATTATGAAAGTATTTCAAGTTTAGAAATAAGAAGAATTTTCAAAAGGAGGGAGAAGATTTTTGAAATTAAAGAAGATGGGAGGAGAATAAGAGACTATCCTAAAGCATAAGGTAAAAGCTAAGAGTAAGGACCATCTAACCAACAAGAAACCAAAACTTGACATTATGAGTCAAGATAGAATTCCTATTCTTTGGATTGAAGCCAAGCAAGAAAAGATACTAGACCTCTTTAGAGAACCAAACTTCAAGTGTATTAAGTCTTCACAAAAATTGGGCAGAGTAACGGCTGTTTGCGGGTGAATTCCCGATTACAAATAAAGGATGTAATCACCAAAAACCTGCACACAAAAACAAACAAACAGCCCAATGTGTTGAGGTAAACCTCAAGAACTCCAGACAAAATAATCAGATAAGATCATAAGGTCTTCAAGATAGGCCAAGGTTTCTAATCCTAAGTCCAAGAAATAGTCCACTTCTCAATAATTCCAAGGATAGTAACCAAATAGTCCAAGCACCATTAAGAGTTTTTTAGGGTTTAAGTTGATTATTAAGTATCTTCAAAAAAGGGAAAAAGAAAAGCTCAAGTGAGCAAAGATAAAAAATGACAAGAAAATAAATGCTCAAATGAGCAAAGATGAAAATGGAATGAAATGTAAAATGCTACAAAATAAATAGTGCATAAAGCATAAAAGAATAGAAGCATAAAAATAAACAAGTCAATAATTAGTGGTTAGTTGGATGACCATCTTGAAACTTGCATTTGGAACTCATTAGAGGATTGGTAGAACCAAAGCCTCCACACAACAAGTTGCATTTGCTTTTTGTCAAGTATATCATCCATTTGAAATTCTCACAAGTACCATCTAATGATCAACGATCTTTAAGTGATCCGCGTTGACCAAAGGTGTTATAGATCCTTTAGAGGATTGGTAGAACCAAAGCCTCCACACAATGAATCTCAAGGTTATTGGATCAAAGAGATCAAATTAACATACTTGGGCCTGCAATCATAAGTTTGGGTCACGAATGCTCATTTATTTGAATCGGGACAAAATTTAGCGCTATGTTAAGCAATTGTAAGTGGACTTATATAGAAGTCGCACCTATTTTGAGACCGGTCAATAGAAATCTATGCACCATTTGTTTTGCGACATGATATAGAGATCATGCTCCAACAACATTTAGTGCAATAGGAAGGGGATGAGATGAAGGGGATTTAGGGTAAAAAGAAAAACCACATTTGAATTAAAAATTTAATCAAACTATTATTAAAATCATTCATCCATTTTGGTGGAGTTGAACTCAACACCCAAGATCCAATGATGTTAATAAAGCCATGATCAAAAAATCAACCCAAGACATCCAGAAAATAATCACTAAAATTATATATATTTATATATACATTAAAAGGTTTAAAAATGTTAAAATAAACTAGAAAATAATGAAGAAAATATCAACTATGTTCAAATTATTTAGGAAATGAAAAATTAAGCCATAGAAAAATCAGAAATGGATCCAAATATTTTTATAAATTTTTTAGTGATTTTCAAAGTCAAACTATTTTTAAACTATTTAAAATTGCTAAAACAAACATAAAATAGATAAAAAAATAGTAAACCTCAACATAAAATTCCATAAAATTTTCAGAAAGTCAAAAATATGCAAAATAATGTTTATGAATTTTTTCAGAATTAAAAAATGTTAGGAAGTATTTTTTAAGTAATTAAAAGAAAGCAAATAATACAAAAAATATATAAAAAAATACCAAATGTTAAAATAAAAATGTAAAAAAATATTCATGAGATCAGAAATAATTCAAAGTATTTTTTGTGAAATTCATAATTTTTGGATAAAAAATAAAAGAGTTATGAATTTTTGAAAGTTTAATCAAATAAAATATAAAATCAGAAAATAAAATAAAACCAAAAAGATGTGGACCATCAGATCAAAGTCAAAACGCGTTATTAAGCTAATCCAATGGACCAGACGCGTTGTGCTTGTTATGGACTTTAGTGAAACACACATATGATCAGAAAAAGGGCAACCAATGAAATTAAAATGCTTGGCATGCTATCATTGGCTGAGACGAGACATGTCATCATCTGCAACCTCCAGACACCCTGCAATGGGGATTTTGTGAGATCCTTCAAATGGAAAAATTAGGATCCCTGGCTAGCATCATTGAACTCGTCTCTTCAAGACGATTCTAACACAACCATCGCGCCAAATTTATGTAAAGTATGGAGAGAGATATGAATCAAAACATAGAAAAATATCGAGCACCTACAATTTGAGATTTCTCTCTCAATTCTTAATGGATTTAAAAATTGTAAGCAACATTAGAATCAGACAAAGGAGTAGAACAGATTAGTGCTTGATTTGGATCCAATTGGTGGAGAATTCTACCTTTTCGAAGTTCAAGTAAGAAGCTCTGAAACCGGACTTCTATAGCTTGGATTATGGGTCGTTTTGAATGGTTTAAGTGCTGGAGAGTTCGTATGAAGTTCAAGGATGATGAATGCGTGAAGAATTTTGGAAAAGGAAGCTTAAATTTCAAAAACTTAATTTAACAAAAGTGGGTTCGTGTGAAGTTTTGGCAGGGTGTTCTTGGCTCTCTAAGCTTGGGAAATTGAATGGGGGATGACTCTCTATTGATAGGGAAGTGAATGGGAATGAAAATTTGAAGAAACAAGGAAGTTTGGAGGGAAATTGAGTAAGGGTCGAGCACAAGTGAATTGTGGCTTCATTTCCATCAAAACTCAGCCAAACCATGCGTTTTGGGGTGCTAATCGCTTATGGAAAGTTTCCTAATCAAGTTTAAATAAAAAACACGCACAAATCTTATGTTTAGAAGTCACATTATGGATTTCAAAATTCTGACTTTGCAAAATTCAGTTTTAAACTACCAAATTCAAATCTATGGCATTTCCTCCTCAAGGGGTCTTAGGGCATAATTCTTGATGCTTTGGAAAGATGAGATTACAAGCTTTGCAATGGAAAAAAGAATGGAGTCAAATGGATGCTTGAGCTGAAAGTTACATGGAGTCAAAGTTGAAGAAAAAGAGTTGACTTTCCATACTTAGAAAAATTTCAAACTCTTCTTTTAAAATGACGTATAATCTCTTGCATCCAAACATGGCCTTCCACTTAGAATTTGCTCTTGACCCAAAAATATGGAATGAAGTAGACCTCTTGAATGACATTTTCAATTTGAACCACTCAAAATCTCCAAAAATTGAGCAAGTTATGACTTGTTGAAGTTGGCCAAAAATCATAAAATGACCTATAATCTCTTGCATTCTTAAGGAAACTTCCATCCATTTTCTTACTTTGCACATAAAAGAAGGAATGAATTAAACATTCTTAAGATCATAATGAAAAACTAATGGGCTCAAGGTGATAAAAAATGACCAAGTTATGACCATTTGAAGTCACATTATGAAAAATGAGGGATTCATCTGGATGACTTGTAATCTTTCTTCTTCACCAAGTTTCTTCCACATGAAAACTCCTTGGGGCTTTTGAATTGATTTGTTGGTAACTCTTTGAAGAGAATAATTCTTTTGGAATCACTCAAAAATACAAAAAGATGAGAAAGATATTCCCCTCTGAAGTCCAAAACCCTAGCCTCTAGATCAAGAGAATGCTTGGTGGAACTTTGCCAAGTTTGAAAAAAAATTTGTGCCAATATTCTTCCTTTGTGAATAGAATTTGTTGAGGATGATGATGAGGACTCATGGATATCAAAACTACTTCCATACCAACTTCAAAACAACTTCAATGGTGAGGTTTGGATCTCTCAAGCTTTTGACTAGGGCATGGAAATAAACTCATGAACCCATGATGCAACTTGCTAAATCTCATTGCCTTTACCTACATTATTAACAAGTAAGACAAACCAAAATTGTATTTGTTAATTTAGAGAGAAAATCAATGCAAAATATCCATGATCACCAAAGAAAACAAGTCAAGGTGCTTGGTAACTCCTCAAAGAGCAAGGCTAAAGATAGGGAGGGGAACTAAAAGCCCTAATCTGATTTTGTGGTGATTGAAAAAATATGGTAT
Organism: Vicia faba; assembly: GCA_948472305.1. Lineage (NCBI taxonomy): Eukaryota > Viridiplantae > Streptophyta > Magnoliopsida > Fabales > Fabaceae > Vicia > Vicia faba. The sequence continues at coordinate 18,525,449 of OX451741.1, read as the reverse complement.
CATGAAGGGATCTTAGGGGCAAAAATTGGGGTACAACAATGGGCTTACGGATGCCATCCAAAAATGATTGTTGGCAGGAATGGAAGAACTTTCAGAATAAATCTCTGGTGGATTTATACTAAAATAGTGGATGCGTTGGGCTGGGTATCAGAATGGAATCCGTATTTGTAGGGCATCTAAATTGTATCTTAAAGATGAATCTGAATGTGTCAGGATGACATCCGTATCTGGAGCGTATCCGAACAGTATCTGAAATTTGAATATGAATGAGTATCAAAATGGCGTCCGTGTCTGAAGCATATCTGAAATGCATCTGAAAGCTGGATCTGAATGAGTATCAGGATGGCATCTATATCTGGAGCATATACAAACTGTATCTGAAAATAGAATCTGAATGAGTATCAGAATGACGTCCGTATCTGGAGCATATCTGAATTGTATCTGAGAGCTAAATGAGAATGAGTATTAGAATGGCGTCCATGTCTGGAGCGTATCTGAACTGTATCTGAAAGCTGAATCTGAATGAGTATCAGAATGGAGTCTGTATCTGGAGCATATCTGAACTGTATCTGAAAGTTGTATCTGAATGAGTATCAGAATGGCGTCCACGTCTGGAGCGTATCTGAACTGTATCTGAAAGCTGAATCTGAATGAGTATCAGGATGACATCCGTGTCTGGAGCGTATCTGAACTGTATCTGAAGGTTCAGCTAGTCGTGTAGATAATTGTCCTGGCTTGTTTCAGGTATCAATCTCTGACCTTTTTGTAAATTATTGATGATAGCCATCTGCTGACTGATTTTTCCTGAAGAGACGACAGGTTAGTTGTATGCAATGCTATGATGTATGAAATGCATTGTACAATGATGTTCTATGAATGAAATTATGTTGTATGTATTTGTGTTGTTAATGACGTATGGATGTGATGTATGGGCATGTAAGTTATGCTGTTGTAATATTGTTGGATTAGGGAAAATAAATCCCTGACTACTATTGGGGACGTGGAGTGTAAGTCTTCATGTTTTGAAGTGCTGATGAGTTGATAAGCTTCTATTTGGAAGAGAAATAAACTCTGTTATAAGGAAACGCCGTGTATTGCTTGTGAAATCCTGTTAGGGAATCCTGAGAAATTGGGCCACTTCCACTGGGGAGTGATAACTGGAAGTTTTGCTCCGTCGGGGATGTGAGAGAGCTTGACATCATTAAGCTGCACACTGTGGGGAATTTTATAGTCTAAAGATATTATCCTATTTCTTAAATCCATTAGTGATTGTCTTTCTATTTTTGTTCATTTGTAAACAGTATTTACGTTCAAATGCATATGTTCAAAAATAAATCATTGGACGTTTTTTGTAAACAAAACACAGAAATAAAGAAAAACAGATAGTTTTGCACTTTCAAAGGGGTATCTTTGTATTAACTTGAATAAGTATTTTTTGTACAATGAGAAAAACATTCTAGTAAGAGAGTGTCGTTGTAAAAAATGAAAATTTGATACAAAGAAAAGATAGCTATGTGCAATCATCCCATGGAGTTCCCATTCTGCTATAGCCTTCGCGTCTTTGAGCGTCTTATCCATTTGCTGCCTTGTCCAAAGTTGATTAGATTGATTAGAACAATTGAGTTTGTCAGTCAATGCCAAAGGTTGTCTTTAAGGTGATATAACGGGACATAGTCATACACTTTAGTTCCCTAATTTTTACCTGGACCGCCCTTTCGGGTTTTCAGTCCACCGGGATACCCTTTTTTTCTCAAGTCGCCCTTTCGGGTTTTCAACTTGCCGGGTGTACAGATTTTTTTTTCTTTATCCCTAATTTTTGCTCGAACCTTTTGGGTTTTCCAAGATGCCCTTGTTTTGCCTAGGTGTGTCAACCTAGCGGGTCTCTTATGCATAGTATCTTTTGACTATGTCTGTGTTCACAGGGTGTGGAAGGTCGTCGCCATCCATAGTGGTCAAGATCATTGATCCACCAGAGAATATGCTTTTGATCACAAATGGTCCTTCATAGGTAGGAGTCCATTTTCCCCTGGGATCACCCTGCGGAAGTATGATGCACTTGATTACTAGATCCCCTACTTGATACACTTGGCGTCTGACCTTTTTGTTGAAAGCCTTGATCATCCGTTTTTGATACATTTGACCATGACAGACAACAGTAAGCCTTTTCTCATCAATCAATTTTAGTTGATCAAGACGAGTTTGGATCCAATCTTCTTCATTTATCCTTGCATCCTTCATAATTCTCTGAGAGGGGATCTGGACCTCAATAGGCAAGACAACTTCCATGCTGTATACTAGAGAGTAAGGTGTTACCCCGGCTGATGTGCGCGCCGTGGTACGGTAACCGTGGAGAGCGAATGGTAGCATCTCATGCCAGTCTTTGTAGGTTACTATCATTTTCTGTATGATCTTTTTAATGTTCTTATTTGCGACTTCGACAACACCATTTATCTTTGGCCTGTAAGGGGAAGAATTATGGGGTTGGATCTTGAATTGCTCGCACAGTGCAGTGATCATAGTGATGTTTAGATTCTTACCATTTTCTGTGATGATCCTCTCCGGGATACCGTACCGACAGATGAGATTCTGTTTGATGAACCGGGCCATAACATTCTTGGTAACGGAAGCGAAAAAAGCTGCCTCAACCCATTTTGTGAAATAGTCAATGGCCACCAAGATGAAGCGGTGTCCATTAGAGGCTGTGGGCTTGATTTCCCCAATCATGTAGATGCCCCACATAGCAAAGGGCCAAGGAGCCGTCAAGACATTCAAAGTAACCGGAGGCACGTGCACCTTGTCAGCATAGATCTGACACTTATGACAAGTTCGAGAGTGCTGATAGCAATCTGCTTTCATGGTAGACCCGTAATAACCCGCTCGTAGGATCTTCTTTGCCATTGTATACCCACTGGAATGGGTGCCAAAAGTTCCTTCATGTAGGTCAGCCATGATCTTTTCTGCCTCAACCTTGTCTACGTAACGAAGCAATACAGATTCATGGTTGCGTTTGTAAAGAACTTCATTACTAAGGAAGAACTTAGCATAGAATCTCCTTAAGAACTTCTTATCATTGACTAAAGCTTCTTCCGGATACTCTTGAGCCTCGAGATACCTCTTGAATTCATGGAACCAAGGCCGGTCCACTACTTCTTCAATATTGATCTCGTGACAGTGAGCTGGTTCATCCATTCGTTCAATGGTGATCTGGGGAGCCTCATTATCCCATTTGAGTTTAAACATGGATGGCATTGTGGCTAGCATGTCTGATAACTGATTTTCTTTTCGCGGGAAATGCTCAAAGGTAATCTTCTAAAAATATGGGATTAATGTCAATACATTTTCTTTGTAGGGGATGTGGTTTGGGTGCTTCATGTCCCATTCTCCTTTGATCTGACTAATGACCAAGGCTGAATCTCCGAATACACTTAAGGATTTGATCCCCAAATTTATGGCAGCTTTGAGACCAAAAATGCACGCTTCATATTCTACCATGTTATTTGTACAGTTAAAGCAGAGTCTTGCAGTAAAGGGAGTGTGACATCCTTATGGGGATATGATTACAGCACCAATGCCATTGTCGACTGTGTTGGACGGCCCATCAAAAACCAGGGTCCATCGGGATCCTTGTTTAGGTCTGTCATATGGTCTGAATTCTTCACAGTTATTTACCATCATGATGTCTTCATCTGAGAATTCAAACTCCATGGACTGGTAGTCATCCACAGCTTTATGAACAAGGTGATCGGCTAGCACACTGCCCTTTATTGATTTTTGGGTAGTATACTAAATGTCATATTCCGTCAGGATCATCTGCCATCTTGCTATTCTCCCAGAGAGGGCAGGTTTCTCGAATATGTATTTTATTGGATCCATCTCGGATATCAATAGGGTAGTATGGGTCAGCATATACTGTCTTAGCCGGCGAGCAGCCCATGCCAGAGCACAACAAGTTTTCTCGAGCAATGAATATCTTGTTTCACAGTCGGTAAACTTTTTGCTCAGGTAATAAATAGCATGTTGTTTTCTGCCAGACTCGTCATGCTGCCCCAGCACACACCCCATTGAATTTTCTAACATAGGTAGATACATGATCAAGGGTCTTCCCTCGACTTGTGGAATTAAAATAAGAGGCTCTTGCAGGTACTCTTTAATTTTGTCGAAGGCAGTTTGGCATTCATTATTCCATTTGACTACTTGATCTTTCTTCAGTAATTTGAAGATTGGTTCACAAGTAGCTGTTAAGTGAGAAATGAATCTGGAAATGTAGTTTAGTCGTTCTAAGAATCCTCTGACTTCCTTCTCAGTACAGGGAGCAGGCATTTCTTGTATAGCTTTCACTTTAGCAGGATCCACTTCGATACCTTTACCGCTGACGATAAAGCCTAGGAGTTTACCGGACCTTACCCCAAATGTGCATTTATTCGGGTTCAACCTCAGCTTGTATTTCTTTAACCTCTCAAAAAGTTTCTGTAAATGGTCAAGATGTTCCTCTTCAGTTTGAGATTTGGCTATCATGTCGTCCACATAGACCTCTATTTCGTGATGTATCATGTCGTGAAATAGAGCTACCATGGAACGCTGATAGGTTGCCCCAGCTTTCTTCAACCCGAATGGCATAACCTTGTAACAGAAAGTGCCCCATTGTGTGACAAAGGTTGTTTTCTCCATGTCCTCAGGTGCCATTTTGATTTGGTTGTAGCCTGAGAAACCATCCATAAATGAGAACACTTTATGTTGTGTGGTGTTGTCAACCAAAATATCGATATGGGTAAGTGGGAAATCGTCCTTAGGGCTTGCCCTATTCAAATCTCTGTAGTCCACACACATTTGTACTTTGCCTTCCTTTTTAGGCACGGGAACAACATTGGCGAACCATTACAGATATCAGGTGATGACCAATAATTTGGTGTTGAATTGTTTCATGACTTCAGCCTTAATCTTCTCTGACATGTCTGGTCGCATGCGACAAAGCTTTTGTTTTACCGGAGGGAAGTCTTCTTTTGTTGGTAGACGATGTACCATGATATCAGCATCCAGTCCCAGCATGTCTTTGTACGACCAGGAAAAAACCTCAACATAATCATGTAGCAACTGAGTCAGACGCCTCTTGACACTGGGTTCCAGATTGGCACCCACCTTGACTTCTTTCTTGTCCTCTTTGGTACCTAGGTTAACTGTGTCCGCTGGTTCTTCGTGGGGCTGTATGGTTCTCTCTTATTGTTGTAGTAGCCTGGCAATTTCCCCTGGCACTTCACAATATTCCTCACCTTCGTCTTCGGCTTGGTATATTAGATTTTCAAAGTCACAGAAGGCCATAGCAGAATCGTTAAGCATGGGATCCCGAATGGATGTAAATCTGCATTTTGAATGTGAGTGTGTGTAAGAGTATAGCTATCTTTGAAAGAAATAAAAATGTAGAAAAGAAAGACAAAGAACACAAAGTTTGTATGCAAAAACATCCATGATTCATTGATGAAATATGAAAATGAGGTAACAACCCTTACAAATGGACCGTTGTGCCTCGGGTAAGACACAAGGTTTTAAAAGTCTGAATTATTTAATTATTACAGGTCTGACAAAATTTAAAGAAAATTACTATTGGATAAAAGTAATTGGGACAAAATCTTTATCTTCCCCGTTGTTGAGTCCTCCACTGACAGTTGGGAAAATCCAACCCTCCAGGTCGTAGCTGTCCTCATCATCCTCCATTGCGTTGACTCTGTGGTTGCTGATCTTCAAGGGTGGTCCCCCGGCACGAGCACGGCGTATAACTTTCTGGGCTCCTGAAGTGAAATCCAAACCAAAATTTTCAGATTTGTATGGGATATCTGGGAGTTAGCCCCAAATAGTACACCCACCTTCTTCGATCACTGCCTTGGCATCTTTCAAAGATGACATCTTTAGCATAGGCCTTGTAATCTTTGGGATTTGGGAAACAACCTTGGTTACTGCCACGGTTTCTGGGACTTCCTAGAAATGACGAAATGGAGTTTCAATGAATTCACCATCCAATTCCACATATCTGAAGGAGTTTAAGTGACTGACCATATATTCCTCTTCTCCATGGACAATAATGATTTTCCCCTCGGTTGAATATTTCATCATTTGATGTAATATAGAGGTAACGGCACCAACATTGTGAATACATGGTCGACCCAATAAGCAAGAATAGGAAGGGCAAATGTCCATCAGGTAAAAAGTTGAATCAAAGGTTTGGGTTCTAACTTTTATGGGGATGTCCACCTCCCCATGCACCATTCTCTTTGAACCATTGAAGGCCCTTACCACTATATTACTAGGTTTTAAGGTCAAACCTTCACAGTCAAGTCTATCAAGAGCCTTCTTAGGCAGCACATTCAAAATCTAACCAGTATCAACCAAGACATGGGCCAAAGTTATGCCCCTGCATTCGATAGAGACATGCAATGCCTCGTTATGATTCCTCCCTCTAGGTGTCAAGTCAGCATCAGAAAAGCCTAAACCATTATCCGTGGTCAAGCTGGCTACACAGTCTTGGAACTGATCAGTAGAGGTTTCTTGTGGTACATGGGCAGTTATAAGGAATTTCACCAAGGCCTTCGCATGAGCCTCAGAGCATAATAATAAAGCCAACATGGAAATCTTTGACGGAGTCTACCCTAACTGGTCGACTATGTTGTAGTCGCTTCTCTTTATAATTTTCAGAATTCCATCTCCTTTTGGGAGGCCTCAGGGATAGATATTGATTGCGCCTTTATCTGGACAGGCTCAACCAGAATGCATTTTCCCCGAGTCTCGGTCGACTCGGTGGTAGGAGTATCAGCAGGTGTAACTATAGGAACTGTAGTAGTAGTAGTAGTGTCAACATGAACAAGGATTATTACAGGACCGGTAACAGTCTTTGGAGGAGCAATATCTGGGGAGAATACTCTGCCACTTCGGGTTATCTTGCTGGTTCCTACAATGTTGCTGATGTCGGGGTCAAACTTCTCAGAAATTGAGTCTTCAACAGCCGACCAATCCTGCTTGATGCTGTGATAGTATACATCACCCCCATAATTCCATGTGACAGTTTTATCTGATGAGTACGGGATTGGTCCAGGCGTAGTAATTATCAGTGGAGCTACTTTGGAAACTGATGTAATCCTAATGGGTCTTTTGGTGGAGACCCTGGAAGAATTGGCGGAAATGGTTACTATTGAAACATCATTGTAGGAAATGGTTGGAACGAGAGTCTTTTTAAACAAAATCTCTTTGTCGTCCATTAGGCGTTGAATACCTACTTTCAATAAATGAAAATCAGTTGGTAGGGATAAATAGAGGTGGCAGCTTTCGTCACAGCCCGAAAATAAACCGGCATTCAACAGGTTCCTCTTGATAGTCAGGAGAGGAGTAACAAGTTCATCAATAGTAGTAACAAACATATCATCTTCGACAGCGTTAACATCACGGCCATGCTTGGGCATAAGAGCAGTGATAACATTTGGGATTTCAGGATCATCAAATTCAGTTTCTCTTGCTTCAAGAAGGTCTTGCACCTTGTTTTTCAAAGCCCAACAGTTGTTAGTATCATGGCCTGGACTTTCTGAATGGTATGCACAGCGAGCATTAGGATGGTAATGAGGAGAGGTTGTGTTAGGATTTCTCGGAGCTTCTTTCAAAGTTACCAGATTAGATATCAACAAATGTGGCAGGACTTGAGATAGTGTCATATTAATCCAGGTAAATTGTCTTACTGGTCTTTCTGTTCTAGGCTGGTTTCTTCTTTGTTGAGTAGGTGCAGGATTTGGGATCATGACAGCCCCCACCATTGGACGAAGTTCATTTCTATCTTGATTCCTTTGAGGATACACAACACCAACTTCTTTCTTCCTGATAAATGGTTTTCTTACAGCAGCAGAGGGTCCATCTTTTTGAATCTTCCCACTCTTAATCCTAGCTACCACTCTTTCTCCAGTCAAGATTAATTTAGTAAACTCTGCTGAGGATATCCCAATTAGATGATTAAAGAAAGGACCGAACAGGGTACCCAAAAATATGTCTACTAGCTCTCTTTCGGACAGGGGAGGTTGGACTCTTCCTGCTAAGTCTCTCCATTTCTGAGCATAGTCTTTGAAACCTTCACTTGAAACCATAGCCATACCTTGGATTTGAGTACGGGTGGGGGCAATATATGTGTTGTATTGATACTGTTTATAAAAATTAGCAGAAAGGTCTTCCCAATTGTGGATATTGGCCTTCTCTAGTTGATAGAACCAATCTAGTTGAGTCCCAAATAGACTGTCTTGAAAGAAGTGGACCCATAAATCTTTGTCAGCAGTGTGGGGTTGTATCTTCCTCACATAAGATCGGAGATGCATTTTAGGACACGAAACCCCATCGTACTTAGCAAATACTGGTGCCTTGAATTTTGGTGGAATAACAATCCCAGATACTAAACCCAGCTCTTCAAAGTCCAGCCCAGGCACTTTCTGAATTTCCATTGCACTTGGACATTCTTCCAGATGTTTGTATTTGTCATCGGCCGGAGGATATTGCTCTTCAGAGTAATCTTCTTCTTCTTCCTCTTCAGATTTTGGGTGGGCCATTGCTTCCTTGCCCTTCACTTCTTGATTATCCTTTTCACCAGATGACATTGCAAAGTCTAGGGTCCGTCTGGCTTGTCCTTGGAACCTTCTTCCTATATTCAGAACTCCGGTTATTTTCTTTGCTTTATTCTTCTTTTCTTCAACCAGCAAAGTCTTCAAATCCTCTTGTCCTTTGGCTAGAGTTAAGAACATCTGTTGAAACTGAGCAATCTGCACCTGGAGGTCTTTTACTGTCTTCTCGAGATCCATCTTACTGAAATAAATAGTAGAAAGATGAGGAGACTTGTTGTGAGAAAACCTGCTTATGTTATGATGAATGGTAAATGCATATGCAATGATTTCAAGGAAATTAGAGATTTAAATTTTCTTTAGAACAAAAAGGAACACACGTTATATTAATAAATCAAAGCTTTGAGTACATCATGCCTCTTTTGGGCTTACAAAGAAAAATAAAAACTCTAAGATAAAAAAGTTGTACGCGTCCTCTTTGGTGCGATGTAGGCGTTTAGGCTCTGCTCCTCATGAAGTTGCCTAGTGAGTTCCAAAACCTTTTTCTCGCTGGCGTAGAATTGGGCCTCAAAAGTATCTCGCTCCCTCCTTAAGTTGTATCCAATCCCTTTGTAAGTCTTCAAGAGAGGTAGGCATGTCAGGATGTAGGATAGTGTAAGGAATATCTCCTTCCACAACAGGCTCTATGATTACTGGGAGAATGGAGGGGTAAGGCATTATAAGACTTTGAGCACGAGCTCGTACCCATTTGAGGTAAGGCTCAAGAGGGATGGAACCCTTATTCCCCAATGTCTTGCTATCTACCTTGTTCAACATCCTCTAAGCTCAGATAAATCTTTGGCAATAACCTTGATCATCATTCTCGTAGTCAAATACCAAACCTTGAATGAGCATCTCATGTGAGCCATCCCTTCAGGCGAAACCAGACTATCTTAAGGCTAAGAAGGGGTTGTAGGTGATACCTCCTCTAATTCCAAGTAAAGAGACATTAGGGAATTCTCCACAACGGTTGATAATAGTAACATTCTCTATAGAACGGGAACACCAATGAATGTCTAAATGTTTGAGTGTCATCAACCTATATGACCACCATGGACCTTGCTCGTTCTTCAATACATATTGGGGAAGATGCGAAATAAACCATCTTTCCAAAAGAGGAGTATAGCATATAAGGATACCTCTTTTCCTCATAGTGCGAGTGTGAAAGGAATGTAGGATGTCCCCTAGAAAAGTAGGCATCGGGTTACGAGACATAAAGATTTTGACGGTGTTCACATCTATGAGTTGGTCAGGATTTGGAAACAAAATCATCCCATTGATGAGGAGAGCCACAATTTCCTCAAAAGCTTGCAAATCCAAAGAGTTCCAACAGTTTTGGGCTTTCTCAAACAAGAACTTTGATAGGAAACCTTTGACACCACTCCTTGTTTCCCAATTAGTTGTGATATCAGATGGTTGCAAGTGTAGAGCTTGAGAAATCTCTTCTGGCTTTGGATCTCTTTTCGTACCATTGAATGGTAGTTGATTGAGGATGGGAATCCTCAAGAGTTGGGAGAATTCTTCCAAAGTTGGCACAAGTTGATAATCGGGAAATGTGAAGCAATGGTGTAAAGGATCAAAGAACTGGAAAAGCACTTTCATCATGTCCTCATCCATGTTGGAGGTGACCAAGTTTAGTAGGCGACCATGTCTCTCGGTAAATGGAGAGTTTTCAGGAATACTTGATGCTAGCTCTTTAAGTTGAGGAGGGATCCTTACAAGGTTGACTTGAATGGTTTTCTTGCGAATAGAATCCATATCCTACAAAATAGAACAAAGATAAATCCCAAGATCATTGAAATGTTTAGTGAGTATGAGTATGATGTTATGATGTTTATGATGTTATGTACAAGTATATATACACAAACAAAGCAAACAAGTCCTTAGGATTAAGCTTGCATGGAGTCTCATAGGTAAGTACCCTCTTGAAGTTTAGTTGGCTCAAACCTATCCTAGCAATAGTAACCGGGTTCTAAGAAGCTCAATATCACCGATTTGTTTCTTTGGACATTGTTTCAGCGCAAGCCTCTTTAATGGCAACCGAAATATCCCAAAAAACCAAACCTCAATGAGTGTAGTATCGAGTATCTACCAACTTTGGACTGCACCAAAGCCAGTCATCTCACTACGTCCTAAAGGCCAAGTTGGTCAAGTTAAGGTTCTAAAAGTTTATTAGTGTTGCATGACATCACTTAGCGGCCCCGTATTCTCCTTGACTACTCAAGGGCTACCGGTACCCACAAATATGTCGCACTAACATAGCTATTTCTTAGACCATATCGGTATACCCCGTGCAGTTTCCACAATGTATTGCTACTTACCTATAAGATATCCCAAATCTAGGTAGAGGATTCAAACCCAAACAAAGAACCACAATGTAAAGCAAACAAGTAAAGCAATGAAAGCAAGTAAATGTGATTTAACCCTAAGGTAACCCCACTTTAAGAATCTTCCCCAGCAGAGTCTCCAGTTCTGTTATACAGTGGGAGAACTGACTTGGATGTTTTGCGTTTGATCGCAAATGTTGCGGTTGGCAAGAGTCGCCACCTACTTTTCTTTTACCTAAAAGGAAAGGTGAAAAAGCACAGGAAAGACCTTTGAGATTGTTTCTTGAGTTTGGGGGGTAGATTATGAAAAGGAAAGGTGTTAGCACCCTTTTCATCCATGGTTTTCCATGGGATCTTAGTTACTTGCTAGATCACTTGCTTTTGTTTGAATATGTGCTTTGTGTGGTTTTTGAAAGTATTTTGTAAAGAGGCCATTGTTTAGGAAAACTTTGTAATGATCCTTGTTCGTAAGAATGTATACAAAGGTGTTGATCTTTTGAAAATGTTTTCAAGTATTGAAATATGTTTTGGAAGTGTTGCTCAAAAGTCTTTCATGTTCATTTCCTTTTTCCTTTGACATTGTTATCTTACCATTGATTTAGTAAATAACCCTATCTTTGGATGTAAAAGGGACGGGCGTGGGTCATTGTATAACCATGATTAGCAATGTTGAAATGTATCTTAGCATTTTTCTTTAGGGACTAAGATCATTTTGAAAAGGCAACATAGATAGCGTCATCGAGGGACTATGATCTTGTGTTTTGCTTGTCTTTGCTAAGATATCTCACATGCGTAATATGGCCATTTTTGTAAGGCAACCAAGTGGATTTATCCTAGGGGTGTTTGTGTGCATGTGGGTTGATTTTCATGCTTGATTTGTCTTTGATTTTGGGTTTGCTATTTGTTGGTTTTAGTCTTTCCATACAAAACTATAATTACTAGCATTTGCATATAAAGCGATAAATTGCGGAATTTAAAATTACTACGCTATTAAAATACATAGGGTAGAGGGTGTACAAATTACAAATGGGGAATATTGCAAGAAATTAAATCTAAATAATTATTACAACCATATTGAATTTGGATAAATGTACAAAAAATAAAGTTAAAAATTTAAAGAAATATGATTTTTGTTTGTTTTTTATGAAAAGGTTTTTTTAACCTAATTAATTAAAATAAAATAATTAACTAAAATAAGAAAATTAAGAGTAAGTTAGTAGAATAAATTAATTTAAAGTAAACAAGTTTTTTAGGGTTTTTGTGTGAATTTAATTAAACTAGTAAATAATTAAATAAATAAATAAATAATCCTAAGTTCTAAATTGGTTTTAATTTTACAAGAAAAATAAATAGTATAATAATAATTAACATTAAATTATCTAAGTAAAAAAAAGAAATTAATTAAAGAAAAGGTTTTTGTTCTTTTATTTTTAAATTAAAAAAAGAAAATAATTAAAATATATATATTTTTGATTTTTATGATTAATGAAAATAATAATAATAATAATAATAATAATAATAATAATAATAATAATAATAATAATAATAATAATAATAATAATAATAATAATAATAATAATGAATAAAAGAAAAAAAAATAAAATAAAAATAAAAATAAAAATAAAGTCAGAGGGGTTAAATAGTGAAACGGAGAGTATGGTAAGAAAAAAAAGTCAGGCCCGAACACTGCAAAAAAAATGGAAATGTCAAAAAATGCAAAAAAGGTCACGCTGGGGCTTGAACCCAGGACCTCATAGTGACAGGCATGCACTTTAACTACTGGGGTGGTGATACATTCGTTAACTTATGTAAAACAATAAATATATAACATAAATCTTGTCCTAACTATACTTCATCTTCAACCTCCAGCCAGAAGCCATGCAACTTGTTCATTTCTCAACCATTTGCAAAAATGTAAACATGAAAGTTGCTCCATTTTTTCATACGAATCCAACCATATAAATATCATGAACTATAAATTAAATATGAATGATAATTTTTGAAAGTACCAAATTCTAACCTAGTTATTTTCAGATATTTAATCTTAAAATTCTCCTAGCTCAATCAATATAAATGAAATCTATGGACATGTACAGCTTCGGGGAAATGATGTCTACATTTTATCTTCATAAATACAAGCCTAACAATGCATAAGTAATGAGATATAAGTTCAAGAAAAATACCTCAAAACTGGAAATCATGAAATGCAAATGATCTTGATTCAAGGTGCTGCAATGATCAGGTTAGCTTCCTCAAGCTTCCAAGAAGCTAATGCAATGGTTTTCTTGAGCAATGGATGGCTGGAATGGCTTGGAGAAGTCAATGTACAATGCTCTATTTTTGGTTATGGAGGATATGGAAAATGATGTTACAGTAATGAAACATGGATATGGATAGGTTACACTTGATGTGAGGAAGCTCTAGAAACTAAAAGGCCAAGAAACGCACGAGGGAAATATGATTTTGATGTTCAAGGTCATAAACTATGCAACAATGGTGTTTTTGGGAAATTTCTGATTTGAGAGAGTTTTGGTGTATTTCATGGTGCTTAAGCTCGTCCTTTTGCTCACAAATAGTGCCTCTATTTATAAGCAACAAGTTTGAAAGCTTGTTATTGATCAGAATTCAAAATCACAAGTTAAGCATATCATGTGATTTTTTGAGAAATCAAGTTTCAATGCTTTGTGTACTGGATAAGATAGAGTGGTTATGCTTTAGACACACTTGCTTCTTACTTTGTAGATGGAGTGTGATCAGAGGGAACAAGTTAGAGGCTCAAGAATTGACTTTGCACAAAAAGCTTGCTTTTCTAAAATGGAAGTGCTTACTTTGTGCCATTAATGGAAATGTGGATTGGATAAAGCTTAAACCACTTGGATTAAAGCTCAAAAGTTTTTGTAATCCATTAATTATGGATAGATACACAAGTTAGAAGGCCTGCAAAGTAAGATTATGCAGCCTAGTATTGAAATTGCATCTTTGTTAATCATGAAAATGACCTATAATTTTAGTTTAAAACCCTAACTTTCTCTCTTCGATTCTCCTTGCTCAAGTATGATCTCAAGGAGTTCTTGGACATTTTAGAAATATTGTAATGTGCTATACAACCCCTCTTTGAATCACTTTTGAAAATTCCCCTTGGAACTATTTGAAAAAGTGCCATGAAGTTAGGTAAAACTCCTGCCTAAACTAGGGCAAAATTTCACTAAGTATTTAATTTCAAGACTATGACTTTTTGAATTAATAACTTGAGATCCAAGAACTTTTAGAAGAAGTTGTGTAAATAAATGTTGTAGATCTCATGGAGATCTATAACTTTCATGTTTAAAGTTTCTTTTGAATCATCTTGCATCATGGTGAAAAATTTGCTCAAAGTTGTGAAAAAACATGAAGTATTAAACACTTAGAAAATTTTCTAAGTTAGAAAACTTTGACTTTTCAAAATGAAATCTTGACTTTTTGATTTCTTGATGAATAAGTTTCATATTTTGACATGTTTTGATGAATTGTGATCTTTGACACTTGATTTTTACCAAAAAGTCAAAGTTTGACTTTTTAGTGTACAGTTGACTTTTGATCAGTTGACTGAAAATTCACTATCAAGCCAATTGATTTTGAGCAATGTTTTAAGTCATTCCAGTAGGTCAAAATGATTAAATTTAACTCTTTAGATCATGCCTCAAATAAATTAACCATTTGCTAGGTCAAAAATCAAAAATTTCCCTTTCTAAGTCAAAACCCTAATTTTGACCATTTTGCTCATTTGATGGTTTGATCAAATTTCTTGAGGAATTATGGTCCAAACTTGATCAAATGATACATATGAGTTTATAATGTTGATGTGGATAAAAAATTATGAAGTTTGACTGTAAATTATCCATAGTTGACTTTTTCCCCAATACAATTAATTTTTAGGTCAACTGCTGAATTGACTGAGCAAACATGTGATCCAAGACATGAAACTTGACATGAGTACTCTTGGGGGTCCACAATGATCCATTAAAGTCATATGAGGCATTGAAAGTTCAATTATCCTTGTGCAATATGAAACCCTAATTTGAGTCATCAGTGCTTAAGGAGGTGTCTTGAGTTGATCAACCCAAGTGTAGTCTTGAACCAAGAGAGACCTTTGTGAGAAAATATTTGGTAAGTGAGAGGGAAAATTTTGGGGTAAAACAGGAAGGATTAAGAAACTGTGGGTTTTCTTAATCAAGTAGCGGTAACCGGAGTATTGTGGAGGAAGATTTAGGGTCAAATTGCTTGCGATCAAAATCAGCTGAGTGAAAGGATTAAGAAATGGTGGATTTTCTTAATTAAGTAGCGGTAACCAGAGGTTTGTTCGAAGAATTTGGCATTTGGTTTGAATCAAACCAAGGAATGGGAATAAGACTATTACATCAGCAACATTGGTTTGTTTTTATTGTGAACTATCTCTTCTCTTGTAACATTTGCAACTTAATATCAAATATCTCAATTGTAGATTCTAGAATTGGGGGAAGACATACCCTACGCGAGGACGACAAGGGGAACTTCCTTAATAAATCGTGTGTTCTTCTTCTTTTTCTTTATTTCTATACTTGACTACTATAATTTATGGAAATTAACTTGTTAAATTTGCTTGTACTCAAATTGTAGTGTGTTGAGATCACTTCACAACATTGGTAACAATCCGTTTGATTGATACCTAAGAAAACTCACAACTACAATTTAGTAAAACCAAACCTAAGATGCTTTGCACTTTAGGTGTTTTACAAATTGACTCATCCTTAAATTATTCATTGTGATTAGCTTTATCTTAATCAACATATTGGAAGTAATTCATACTCATTGAGGGTGTATAAGTGATTGACCAATTGAGTAAAACGTATTAATTCTTACATTGTCATCCTATCCCATATGGTTACGCATATCCGATCTTTCCAATAGAAGATCGTTTAGAAGATTGGAGATTCCAGGAGATTTCGCATATTTCTGAAAAACAATTTTAAAAAGTGCAAATTATTTTAAATGATTTATTCAACCCCCCTTCTAGATCGATCACATCATCTAACAAGGTGTATCAGAGCAGCCGTTTATCTGGTGCTTCGCATATTACTTTGTAGAATATGGAGCACGATCCAAAAGGGGCTTATATGAGAGCTCTTGTTTTCACCGGTAAAAACTATAGCTATTGGAAAGACTGTATGCGTGTGCATATTAACTATGTTAATAGAAAGATATGGAAAATTATAGAGGATGGTCCTATGCAAATAACCATGAATAATGAGGATAACATCACCATACCCAAACCCGAAGAACTATGGGATGAGGAAGACGAGAAAAAGTATAACTATCATTGGAAAGGTAGAAATATGCTTATTGCTTATTTATGTGTTGATGAATATTTTAGAGTTTCACATTGTGTTACTGCTAAGGCATTGTGGGATTCTCTACAAATTGCCCGTGAGGGGACAAATGATGTTAAACTTGCTAGAATCAATACATTGACTCCAGAGTTTGATCTCTTTCACATGAAGCATGGTGAAACCATTGCGGATATGCAAAAGAGATTTTCTCATATGATCAATAGCTTACACACTCTTGGTCATGTTACTCCCAATGATGTTGCTACTAACAAAATTTTGAGATGTCTTAATAGGGAATGTCAACCTAAAGTTACATCAATCAAGGAAGCCAATAATCTAGCTACACTTGAAATAACAACATTTTTTGGGAAGCTTCAAGAGCATGAGCAAGAGCTCATAAATCTCAATAAGCACGAGAAAAAAGAAAAGAAAGAAAAACCAAAAGACACGGAAAAGTAGTCTATTGCATTAAAGGCTTCACGCTCAAAGTCCTCCACCAATAACTCATGTGTGAGTGATTCTAGTTATGATGACGAAAGCTCAAGTGAAGACACGGGGTTGTTTGTGAGAAAATATCATAGATATCTCCGAAAGAATGAAGTTCAACACTCGGACAAAAATCTCATCAATTATAGAAGCCAATCAAAACCTTAAAGACAAGATGAAGGTAAGAAATCTAAATCAAGAAGATCATGTTTCAACTATAGAAAACTCGGTCACTACAAACTGGACTTCCCATTGCTCAAGAAATTCCAAAAGAGACCTAACAAAGCTAGAAAACCATACATTGCTTGGGATAATGATAGTGAAGCTTCAAGCAAAAGTGACACTAGTGACGAAGAAGAAACGACCAACCTTTTTTTCGTGGCTCATCAAAAGAATAAAAACAATGTAAGACACTCTAAATATGATCATATTAATAAAATGTCTCACATAGTATTGCAAAGAGCTTTTGATACTCTACAAAATGAGGCTAAAGAAGCTTTTAAACAATTAGCCTCAAACAAGAAATTTTTTTCATACCTTGAGAAAAAAGTGTCCAATTCCCAAAAAGAGTTCGAAGCTCTCCAGGCATCCATGGTAGAGAAAATCAGAACTAATAGCAAAGATGACAAGTTTTCTTGGCATGATTGGGCTGGATGTGAAACTTGTTATATTTGGCAAAGAGAGGTAAAAAAATCTTAAAGCCAAACTTGAATAGGCTTTACAACTTAAAATTACTTTTAGCATTGATAGATCAAATTTCAGAAGTAGTACGATTAATCCTTATCAAAAATATACTTATGAAATAAGAGATCCTCCAAGCAAAATTAACTTACCTAAAACTCTAACTTGTTTATATTGTTTCAAAAGGGGGGCACACCATTAGCAAATATAGATTTATGAGGTTTTTGGTTCCTCGAGGCATTTTCAAATGGTTGCCAAAATGCAACTCAAGTTTCACTCACACAAGGACCCAAAAAATTGGGTACCTATTTCCCTTGTTTAAATCTATAGGTATAATGTCTTGAGACTACGGAGAAAAGAAGGTTTCTCGATAGTGGGTGCTCAAGACATATGACGGGAGACATCTTCCTATTTTTTGACTTTGTGGCAAAAAAGAAAGGATTTGTCACATATGGTGACAACAACAAGGGAGGAATACTCGGTAAAGGTAGTGTAGATAATACCTCTTCTACTACTATCTCTGATGTCCTATTAGTTAATGGTCTTAAACACAATTATTAGCATTAGTCAATTATGAGACAAAGGATACAATGTCTCTTTTTCAAAAGATTGTTGCATAATTGAACACAATAATAAGAAAGATGATGTGTTCAAAGGCTTGAGGGTAAACAATGTATACATGCTTGACTTGAATAATGTATCCCTAACCGGATCTAAATGTGTAGTCACTTTAAATGAAGACTCATGGCTTTGGCATAAACGTCTAGCTCACTTGAATTTTGATTTGTTAAATAAAATTGTCTCAAAAGATTTAGTATTCAGTTTACCCAAACTAAAATTATCCAAGGATCACTTATGTGATGCTTTCCAAATGGGGAAGTGTTGTACCCCAAAATTTTCCCTCCCATTTTTCTTTAAATCATTCTTTCAAGGCTCTTCAAATGGTCAAGGCCCCCAAGGGTTGACTAGTTAAGATGCACCTCCTAGACCAAAATCCTACAACTAGTGTTTGGAGTTTCTCAAGGAAATTTGGTCTGCAAAAGTCTCAAGTGGCTACCATGTTTCTTCATAGGTCCTCAACAAGGCTCATGTCAAGTTTCAAGTACTACATCACAAGTTTGCTCATTCAATGGCTCAGATGCTTGAAAATCAACTATATTGATCAAAAAGTCAACTATGGTCAACATACAGTCAAACTTCAAGATTTTTGGTCAACAACAAGATTTTGAAGTGATATTCATCATTTGATCAAGGGTTGATCATGATTCCCCAAGGAAAGTCCTCAGATCATCAAAAGTCAAGATTTGTCAAATTAGGATTTCCTTAGGAGAAGTCAACTGAACTTTGACCAAGCATAACCTTCACATGCTTCATCAATTTTCCCCCAACCAAAGGCAATTTTGAAGAAAATTCAGTTCTCGATAACTTTTCTATTGTTCTCAAGTCCAAAAAATGCTTCATTTGGAAGATATGTTCTCATACATTATAGGTCATTTTCAAAAGTCAACAAAAGACACTTTTTGTCAAGGAAACTTACATCAATATGATATCTTCAAAAGAAAAAGTGATCCACATAGAGATTGAAGGGGACATCTGGGGCTTCCCCAAAAGTCCCAGATCAACTTTAAAATTGAGCAAGTTATAAGGTGCACAAGTTGGGTAATTTTCAAGAAATGCATAATTCAACTTTGAGCAAAATTGCATTTCTATGTTAATTAACCTAACTTTTATGGTTCAAACATGTTTATGACATACCCAAGGACCTCTAAACCTAACCATGCACTATTGTGACTTTTATTTTTATTTATTTGAATTTATATTCATTTAAATATGAATTAAATCAAATAAATTAGATAAAAATATAAGAAATAATGGGCTAGCGCATTTGGGCTTGACTTGACCCATCATGGAGCCCAATATTTCGTGAAAAGACCAACAAAAAACTGTCCAGGTTCATGCTGCATCAAGAATGGCAAGAATAATCCAAATATGGAAAACTTTAAATATGTTGGATTTTTGTCTCATGGCCTTGAAAGCTTTGTTTCTTGCCTTACTTGCTGTGATATAGTGGCATAATCGATTATTTTTACTCGTTTGCGTTTTGTGTTCACAACATGTCACGGTAAGCAAGAGTCGCCACCGACTTTTATTTTATCCAATCAGGAAAAGGAAAAAGAATAGAAAAAACCTTTTTTCGAGATATTCTGAGTACGGGGGGTAGATTATAGAAAGGGAAGGTGTTAGCACCCTTTCTATCCGTAGGGCTCTTAGGTACTTTCTCATTTTTTTAAATTGCTTGTATGTGTTTGTCTTGAAAATGTTTTTACTTCGTGATAACCCTTGTATCAGTCCTCAAGGATGTGACGAAGTTGTTTTGAAAATTTGTTTTGAAAAGTGTTTGTGTGAAAAGTTTTTATGGAGCAAGTACTTAAGATTCTACCTACTCGAAAAAAGATTGTTCATTTTATTTTCTTTAGACAGCGCTATCCTACTATTAAGGAGTAGGTAGCACCATCGTTGGAGTTATAAGGGACATTCGAAAGGGACAAGTACAATCACTACATCAATAGTTAGAAAACTTTAGTAGTAACCCTAAAGTCTTAAGATCTTTCCGAGGCAACATTTCCGAGGAAACATTCGAATGGGACACTTTGATCTTTTTAGACTGAAGGGCAACCACTAAAATCTCCTATGCTTAATGATTGTTTACCGAAGGCAACCGAAGTGAGGTAAACCCTAGGAGTGAACATGTGCATGTGAATTTTTTCCAGTTATTTAATCTTTGCACATTAGGTGATCTACCGTTTTGAATTTCAAGCATTATTTTCATACAATCCTATTAGCATACATCTAGACAGTTGAATATCTTCGGGAATTAAAAATGTGAGAAAATAAACCTAGCTATTACAAGGCTTCGGGGAGGGAAATTAATTACATAACCAAAGATGGGGGAAAAGAGGTAAATAAAAAACCCTAGTTTAAAAGCTATTACATACCCTTAGCAGTTACAAAATAATGGAAAAATAATTAACAAGCACGCGGCGAATTAAATACGAAGACGGTTGAAAAGATAACCTAAAACTCTAATTGAGAGAAAAAAGATTTTTGTTCTTGTGGATTTTTATTTGAGAAAACATTTAATTGCAGATTAATTAAACCTAATTTCTAATTATTTTTAAATTATGAAAGAAATTAAATTAACCTAATTTTCTAACTAAATTAATTAATTAAAGGAATAAATATTTATGAGAAACAATGATTTTTGATGTATTTTTTAAAGAAAATTAATTAAATCATGTACAATCTCAAACCCTAATCCTAATTGTGTTTCATTATAAAAAGAAAATTAAATTTCCCTAAATTAATTAAACTAATTAATTCAAAAAAATATTTAATAAAAAAAAATCTTTTTTGTGATTTTTGATTGGTTAATTTAATAAAAATAATTTTTGTATAAATAAAAAAGGGAAAAGAAATAAAGAAAATAATAAAAGAAATAACCAAACGGGCCTGTATGCTAGCTGAAAGGGGGGTGTGGAATTGAATTTTCAAGCCCATTAAGCTCCAAGCCCAATCAACCACGTTGGATCCTATGCAAACATTGACCTGAGGTGTACCAAGGACATTCAGGGGAGAAGCGTTAGATCTGGCTATCAGTGCATCCAATGGCTGGGCATTGAGGTTGTATGGAAGGCGTGTGAGGGAGCATTGTACTAGATCTTATCGTACCCCAAATTTGCCCTATCTCTTTTACTTTTGTCTGGATTTGAACTTTGCATCCCATTTGCACCATGTTCACTCAGTCATTTGTATATCCCGCATCTCATGGAATAAGGCGCTTTGGTTTGAGGTATTAGGGTTGCGCCCTCTTTATGTCTAATTTTGTTTTGAAGTTCTCTTATCAGGTAAAAGGGAAATTCTTCTGGCTCTCGATTAGTGGATCATGGAATGAATTTTGTCATCACATTACAAGGTTGATTCTCGCTCGAATTTATCAGAGCCTGGATTAAGGTTCATTTCCCTATTTGTTGGTCAAGATGCTAGGGTTTTTGGACCCCTAGTTTCTATGAAGATGTTTCTTTCGCCTGCCTCAAATATGTCTCAAAGTTTAGTGCATTAGGTCAAGGAGTTCATCTCCTCTCATTTCAAGCTTTCTTCTTAAAAGTCTCTATGTCACTGATTCGAGAATTTGAAGTTTAAGTTGACGACTGTGGAGTTTGGGCACAAGAAATAAGCTTAGGGGTTCATGACCGTCAAGACATGTTTTGGTTTCTTAAGTTACAAGTTACTTGTGATATGAGTCTCAAAGTTAAAGTTCTGTTTAAGAGTGCAAGTTTGGTTCAGGCGTGATATGAAGATTAAGGTTTAAGTGACCGTTGTTTTGGTTTCGAATTAACCAAGGGGAATTAAATTCTTAAGCATTTATTTTGTTCAAGAGTTTAATTGGAGTCTGGAAGATAAGGCGCATGATTGCTTAAAATACAAGTTACAACAATTGTTCGTGATTTCTTGAAGTTTAAGTTACAAAGTCAAAGTGTGTGTTCAAATTATACAAGAGAGAATTTCAAAGTTCAAATAAGATTCAAGAGTTATTTGATTCCTACGAAAAATTTCATCATTAATAAATTGATTCAAGTTTGTGCTCATTACATTTTTTAGACAAGTTACAAGGCCGGTTACAAATATGAAATCACAAGTTACAATTGTTGTTTACAAAACCAAAAAAAAGAATTAAATGTTTCTTCTTCAATTTTCTATTGCTTCCTCTTCAAGAAACTTGTCCGCACTCTTTGACAGCCATGCCCTTTTTATCTCTCAACTTCGCTTTGGTCGCCCAATTCTCGTGTTCATGAAACAAGGCAACGGGAAAAGTTAGTAAATAATCAACATATGAGAAATTCAAGCAAGAATTAATTGATAAAAGAAATTGGTATCTCATCATAAGGGTTTGCATTTAGAATCAGTTAAAAAGGGATTTATTTTTAATCATGGGCTATTTTCTCCCAATTGCAAATCACAAAAAGATTGTCCACTTTGGTTCACAAAAAGGGAGAAAAGGAAAAATTGCCAACAAACAAGTAGCATAACTACTAAACAGGCAGTAAATACAAAACAACAAACTGCCAAAACAACAAAAACAACCAAACAGCCATAAAACCAAAGAACAACTGTCGTGATAACAAAACAGCAAGCTACTAAAGCAGCAAAATAGCACAACAACCCATAAACACAAAAATAGCACATCAACAGCCTAACAAAACAACAGGAAGCAGCATCAAACAAGAATAAATAATAGCAGTTCATAGAAACACAGCAGGCTAACAAACAGGCCCAATGCCTTGTGCATCATCATGTCCCAAAGATACAAACCCTTCAGTATTTTTCAAAAAAAAGAAGCAAAAGGGCTTTCATTATTGAAAGATAAAAGAAGAAGAGAGATAGGGTTTAGAAAGATGTCACCCGACAATAACAGTCCAAAACCATGTTGTTGTAGCTGTCCAAAAGTAGCAGCTACACAAACACGAAACAAGACAAGCCAAAAACCTGTATCATACAGTCTAAACATTGCATAAAATCAGTAAGACAAAAAACCAGTCAGCTTTCCAACAATGTTCAAATTTTACTAATCTTCCCTCAAATTTTCCACCCTTGTTTCATTATAAGAGGGGCCAACCAGCGAGAAAAAAAGGGATATTTTTCACACAACCAACATCAACCAAAAAACCAGTGAAACCTCTGCAACAGCCTCATAACTCAGAACCTCATACCCACAAAACCTTACCACATCAGACCTCAATCCTCTACACCATTAACAAATTCACAACTTCATTTTATTCGGTGCAGACCATACCAATTCGACACACCAACCAAATCATAACCTTCAATTCACAAACTTTCAAAACCTACATTACAAAGCCGCAACGAAAATCACAAGCCTACCACGTTATAACACAACCAACAGTAACAACACTGCAAATACATACGGAAGCATATAACATATTAACAATTGGAGAAAATAAATAAAGAGACAGAGTAGAAGAATCAAAGAGTAAAAGCAGAGGCAAAATAAGGAGCGTCGTACCTCATCAAATATCCGGTGAGAATCTCCTCATCGTAGGTAACTCTGTTTCTTACTTTCAATGTTGTTACTGCCATGATTGTTGTTTGTTTGTTATCATATTATTCTTAGCCAAAACCAAATAGATGGAAACCGGTGATGAGTTGAAATAGATGAGATGAGACTGAGAGTTTTGAATCGGTGAAAGAGATTAGGAAGAGGCGAGGTATAACGCGGTGGCTATTGGAGGCATGAGGCAATGATGATGATGTTTACAGCTGAGACATGGAAAGAAGAAGGTTGAGGATTCACACATCGATTCCATCGAAAAGAGAGGGGGAAGTTTATGAAGTCAATTTCTCCTAACCCTAACTGCGCTGATGACCTCGTTCTCATATTTTGTTTTCTTTCCCTTTTCTTTTTTTTAATTTAATAATTAAATATTAAAACAATAATGCTGATAATTGGATTTTTTTATTAAAAAAAACAATGTGTGTTTGGATCAATTTCTATTGGATTGGACTGAGTGGAATCTCCATAAGCCCATGTTCCCTTTTTGTTTTTCTTTGCAAACTAGTAACACAAAACAAGTTTCTTAGGCTCATTTCAGCTAGGCCCTAGAGCCAGAATTTCTTACCTTACACCTTATTTCAGTCTGATACCCTTGGTTTATTGATTCATTTTTATTCATTGTTTGTTTTAAATTTCTATTTTCTTAGCTTAACATAATAACTAATATATTAGTATTTTACAAAAAATTTAGATTTAGAATTTTTATTCTCTTTTGTCTTTTGATCCTCTAAATTAAAATGTCACAAAAAATATTAGAGTTTATTTTCTTATTTTTTTGATTTGATTGTTTCGGTTGATTTTTTATATGTTCCTGTAGAAATTCCATTAAACGATTAAACTTTATTTTTGATCGTTTTTATGTTGAATTAGACCTTAGATTTTAAATCCAAGCATGATAACATTTTAGAATAGTTTCCCTTAAATCTCAACATTATGTTCATCTTTGTACGTGACAACAATTAGGGTTCTTCTAGTCTCCTCTTAAACTTTTTTTCTTCTTTTCTAATTAAAACTTAACTTTCACAAATCAAAAATCCAAAAAACTACTTTAATCATTACTTGAATTTATTTTAAAACTTGCAAAAATACTCAACAAATCAAAACTCCCCCGAAGGGCATGTTATCTCTGTTATACCGCGATACCAGCCGTGCCTATTGCTAGAATGCGTGCGTTAACATCGCCCACTAAAAAACACAAACAAACAAACCATTTTCTAGAGGAACTACGGTGTTTTGGTTCCTTCATTGGATACGTAGGAAAAGGGTCGTGAAACCCTCACGAACGCAATAATAAAAAACCATTCATTTCTCCTTAAGCAAGTATAGTTGTAGATAAATACACCCTTTAAGACAAACAAACAAAATGGATCTTGTTGTGTACAACGGATGTGAGGGATGCTAATACCTTACCCTAGCATAACCGACTCCCTTACCCTTTCTCTTGGTTGTAAGACCATCTTATCCATTCCCTTGTGGTTTTATCGATATTTCCCCTTCCTTCGGGATAAAAGTTTAGTGGCGGCTCTATGTTTTCTGC
Organism: Vicia faba; assembly: GCA_948472305.1. Taxonomy (NCBI): domain Eukaryota; kingdom Viridiplantae; phylum Streptophyta; class Magnoliopsida; order Fabales; family Fabaceae; genus Vicia; species Vicia faba. The sequence goes on along the minus strand of OX451741.1, from coordinate 18,500,328 downwards.
CGGTAGGTTCAGCTGGCGACTCTGCTGGGGAAACCTTTTGAAAGTCTCTCCTAGTTTTGTTTATTTGTATTTTTGGGTGTTTATTTATTTTATTTATTTTGCTTTACTATTTTTATTATTGCTTTATTCTTTTGTGTATATTGCATATATTGTTGCTACTCACATATTCTGGATACATTGTGATGTTGGGTTTGGTGATTACTTTTGATACGTCCTATACCCGGACTTGGCTTACACATAGTGTGATATGGTGGGAAGAACTGACTGTTTTTTGGAATCCTAGTTTGCGTTTTGTGTTTATTTTCGCAAAATGTCACGGTAAGCAAGAGTCACCACCGACTTTTATTTTATCCAACAAGGAAAGGAAAAAAAGCACAGAAAAATTCCTTTTTTGAGATATTTCTGAGTACGGGGGGTAGATTATAGAAAGGGAAGGTATTAGCACCCTTTCTATCCATGGTTTTCCATGGGCTCTTAGGTACTTGCTCATTGTTTTCAAAATTATTTTCTTTGTGTTTGTGGGTTTTGAAAAGTTTTTGTTTTAACTTCGATTTAACTCTTGCTTCTGTCCTCAAGAGTGTAATGAAGTGTTTTTGAAAACTTTGTTTGAAAAGGAGTGTAAGTGTGAAAAAGTTTTGTTTTGAATGAGCAAGTATCTAAGAACTAATCTACCTACTCGAAAAAGGAATCGTTCTATGCTAATTTCCTTTAGACAATGATATCCCACTATTAGTGAGTAGGTAGCACCGTCGTTGGAATTTGAGGGTCAATTCGAAAGAGGGACATACAATCACTAAAGCAATGTTAGGATGCCTTAGCGGTAATCCTAATGTCTTAGATCATTTGTTTGAGGCAACAATATCCGAGGCAACCATTTCGAGGCAACTATGATCTTTTAGACAAGAGGACGACCTCTAAAACGACCTATACTTAATGATCGTGTACGAAGGCAACCAAGTGGGGTGTACCCTAGGAGTGCGCATGTGCGAGTGTGTTGATTTCAGTTATTTTTATCTTTGCACATGTTTAGGGTGATCTAACTATTTTTTAAATTAGGCATTCATTCTTGTCATGCAAGCCCTATTATCAAACATCTAGCAGTTGTATAATTTGCGGAATTAAAGGTGCGGAAAATAAACTAAATTATTACAAGGCGTCGGGTATTTACATCGCCAAAAAAACCCCTTTAAAAAAAATAAAAGCGGAAAAATAAATAAATATTCTAATTATTTATTACAAGCCAGGAGCAGATACATCAATTGGGTAAATAAAGCGCGCGATGCAAAATTAAATCGAATGCGAAATTAGGGTTTTGACCCTTTCTATTAAAGAAAATGTTTTTGTTGTTTTTATTTTTAAGAAAAGAAATTAATCCTAAAATTAAATACTAAATTGATTATTAAACAAATTAATTAATGAAAAATAATTAATGACATATTTTTGGGGTTTTGGTTAATTTAGGAAAGAAAATAAAATGGTTAAATTAATGTTAAAACCTATTAATTCTAATTGATTTTATTTATAAAATAAATTAAGGTTACCTAATTAATCAACCTAATTAATTAATTAATTAATATTTATTAATGAAAAAATAAAGTTCTGAATTTTAATTTGGTAAAAAAAATATTTTTGATGATTTTTTGATAAAAAGAAATTATGTTATTGGTTAATAATTAAATTAAACAAAATAAATAATTAAATGAAATAAATAAAAAAATATAGAAAAGTAGAGAATATGGGCATGATATTTGGGGTGTCAATAGAAATTTCGTTGGCCCAATGATGTTGATCTGTTGGACTTTTTCTGATCTATTGCATGTGCGTTGACTTGGCCCTTTGATGCTCCTTCAATATTGGCCACCAGATCTGGCCATCTGGACATCTGGCATGTTGATTGGCGAGGGAGTATGATGGAACTCCTGGCTTGAGCATGCACATGATCATCTAAAATAAATTGGAAAAATAACAAATGCTGGAGGCAGGGATTGAACCCCTGACCTCTAGCTTCTAACGCTTTGAATGTATACCTGGTGGCCAACTGGGATACATTGTTTTGTTGTATGTTAATCAAGCACTGAAGATAATATATGAAACAAAAGAAATATTGGAAAAATAATAAAAATGCGCGCAAATATTTGAATGGACAAATGGGGGAGTGTCAACGCATCGTCCTTGTCCTCTGAAAACTATAACTTTTACCTGCGGATTTTATCCGCAGCTAATATCGTAGCTTCACTCTAAGTTCTTCCACAGACAACATAAATGGAAACTAGCGCCATGGTTGAACTCATCTTGTTCCCCTGAACAAGATAGTACCCTTCACGAAGGCCAATTGTTCCTGTAACAAAAATCCCTAAAAAACTCCAAGAAACCCTAGCTATGGTGAATCACAATATAGGTCAGATAAATGAAATCAAGTAATACCAAAAGCTTGCAAATGATGTGTAGATTGAGAATATGCTATCAATACATGTTAACAAGGCCTAAATTTCAAAATACGAAATCAAGAAAAGGGTGAGTTCGTGACTGACTTACAGTGCACTGGGGGGCTTGAACACATGTGGTCTTAATTGCTTTAGGTTCCTGAGATTTCCAGGAGACGATTGGGACAATTGCCAAGCCTTGAAACTGCCTCTAAGTCCTGTTTTGATGTCACACTTTTTTGGTATTTTTGCAAATTTTGTTCTTGCTCTATGCTTGATCTCCAACCTTTATTTTGGTCTGCACACGACCCTTATGTATTGCATAATTTATTAGGATTGTTTTTGCTGTCCAAATCTTCTTCTTTCAATGGCTTTGAATATTGATTTGATTCCCTTTAACAACCTTCCAAATTGGGTCCAAATCCCATCTTTTTGTACACTTATGCCTTGATACGAGTTTGATGATGGCAAGCTGTATAATGAAACTTGAAATCACCACAAAATCTTTGTTATCAATGCTTTTGGATTTTTATTTGATTTATTTTGATTTAAATCAAATTAATTCAAATAAAAATCAAAATAATTAATAAAAATATGATATGGAAACATGGCCAAGGTTGGAGCACGTGGGCTACAATTCCAACTCAAAACAAGTGAAAGAGAATGGGCCCATTTGGCCAAATTTGAAGTTTTGGGGATAGTTGACTTTTGGCAATTTTGTAAAAAAGTCCAACTTCAACAATGCATAACTTCCTCAATTTTGACTCTTTAGAGGTGTTATTTGACTTTTTAGAAAGCTTGAGATGTCCTCTAACCAACCCTTTTAGTCTCATCTCATTTTGATATTCCATGCTCAAGTTAGAAGCTTTAAAAAAAAGGTGTTTTTGTTGACTTTTCAAAATAACCTATAATGTCCAAATTCATAACTTCTTGTGAGTGCATATTTTGAACTTGGGAGCTGAAGATGGATTGTAGGAAATTGCATACTATTCAAAATGATAATTTTATGTGTCATTTATCATAAAGTATGAGAAAGGTATGCTTGGTCAAAGTTGAGATGACTTTTCCTACAAAACCCTAATTTAACAACTTTTGAATCTTGATGAATTGTGAGCAATCCTTGATGAATCATGATCAACCCTTGATAAAATGATGAAATATACTTCAAAATGATAATTTTGACTAAAAATCTTGAAGTTTGACTGTATGTAGGTCATAGTTAACTTTTGCCCTAGCATAGTCGATTTTTGGACCTTTGAGCAATTGACTGAGCCAACTTCCTCTGCAAGGCTTGAAACTTGACATGGATGATCTTGAGAACATATTAGGGCATTGGTGAGAACTTGGGGTCACTTGGATTCAAGGATCTTGATGCAACATGAAACCCTAATTTGGGGTAGACTGCCTTAGGAGAGAGCTTGTCTGGCCAACCCTTGGACTACCTTGAGCAACTTGAGGATCTTTCTTGAAATATTTTGAGAAATATGGGAGGGAAAATTTTGGGGTACAACACATAGGATTAGGACGGGCGGTATAGTCATGTTAACTTTTAGGGAGTAATCCCGAAGAAGGAGGCATGAAAATCCCCCACTCAGTGGAGGTCCCCTTGAAAGTAGTGATGTTTACCGAGTAATCGGGAAGATGTCGTTGCTTTCGACCTGGGAACTCGAGAAGATGAGGGCCATAGAACCATTAACCCATCCTGGCCTTTTACGTGCAGTGAGGAGACTATAACAGGGTAATCCGGAAGTAGTTGTCACGCGATATTGCACTCTGACGAGTTTTTCTTACGAATATTACTGATTACCAAGTAATTGGGACATTGGTAATATCCAAAGGAAGAGCGTAGACTTAGAGAACTATTTAGAACCTTGCCCGGTAGGTGATAAACCCCTAATACATACCTCATGGGTGGTTACTTTGACTCCATGCCTGTGACGTCGGACTTTTGATCCTGTTACTTTCAGCCTGTGCAACGGACTACGCAATGGTTATCCATAATATGTGGAGCTGAGACTTCATGCCATAGCATACCATGAAATCATGCCATCATGTATATATATATATATATATATATATATATATATATATATATATATATATATATATATATATATATATATATATATATATATATATATATATATATATATATATATATATATATATATATATATATATATATATATATATATATATATATATATATATATATATATATATATATATATATATATATATATATATATATATATATATATATATATATATATATATATATATATATCTCATATCTAGGGAAATCCAAAGACAAGTCTCGTTGACGTAGCTTTTCAAAAAGGGGAAATTTTAAAAGATAGACGAGTCTTTGGGTCTCCTCAGAAATGAAGATAAAGCATTCATCCATACTACCATGCATTCATTTTTCACAACAAAAACTCATTGGGGTCCCTTTTCCGACAGACTTCTGTAAACACCAAAGATGACTTCTCCACATCCTTACCGTACCAGAGGCAACCAACAAAGGCTAATGGATCTTTTTGAAGAGAACCAGAATGCACTCAGCCGAGATATGGACACCATGGGTAATCGCATGGATCAGCTTATGGAAACCCTTCATGTCGTGATCAAGGGTCAAGAAGAACTACATCAAAGTGTTGCCAAGCTTACTACTGCTGCTCCCTCCACTTCTGCTAATGGGAGAAATGACAATGAAAATGTTGATACTCCTACAGGAGCCCCTAGGAATGATGTTGACGATCATCATGATGTTATTGATCTTGATGAACCCCAAGTGAACCTTGCTGCTGGAGTTGCCGAAACTGCGAAAATGTATCATGCTCTCGAAGAGCGTCTTAGAGCCATGGAGGGTATCAAGGCTTCTGGATTCAATACTGCTGCAATGTGCCTCGTGCCTGGGGTAGTTATTCCTCCCAAGTTCAAAGTCCCGAATTTTGACATATACAAAGGAACTTCTTGCCCAGAGACTTATCTCCGTTCCTATTGTCGCAAAATGGCTGTCTATGCTGAAAATGAATCGTTACTCATGCACTTCTTTCAAGATAGCTTGATCGGGGCACCATTGGATTGGTATATGCAATTGGAAAGATATCATGTCAGTACTTGGGGAGAACTTGATGACTCTTTTTTGAAACATTACCATTACAATACTGCCATGGCTCCTAGCCGTACTCAGCTCCAAGGGATGGTACAAAAATCTGAAGATTCATTCAAAGAATACGCTCAGAGGTGGCGTGAACTGGCTACAAGGTTCCAACCTCCTCTCTTGGATCGTGAATTGATTGATCTGTTTATGGGTACTCTACGAGGCCCTTATCTCCAACATATGCTCAGTAGTACTTCTACTTCTTTCTATGATATGGTCATTATTGGTGAACGCATTGAGACTTGCATTAAAGCTGGAACAATCCAAGGTGTTCCTAACCATACTAACAACAATGCGGGCATTAGTAGAAAGCTGTTTTCTGGTTTTGTCAAGAAGAAAGAAGATGAGACTAGTGCCATCACCATCAACCAAGGAAGATGTCCCGCATTTCCTCAAGTCTGATTCCCTTATTTTCCTACACCTGCTACCGTTCCCAACCAATTTGTTCCTCAAGTATATGCTGCTACAATTCCATCACCCTGGATGGCCCAACAACGGCCTTTCGCTCCACAACCACAATATCTTCCACAATAACAATTTGCACCTCCTCCAACTTATCAACAATAGAATCAACAACCTCAAGGCCCGAGAGCTCCTCAAAGACAAAGAGTGCCTAAAAGAAGATATTATCTCATTCCTTTGTCTTACGCCCAGCTTCTCCCACAGTTACTTTCTAGTCAATTGTTTCAATTGCGCGAAATTAGTCCACCGCCAAATCCTCTCCCTAGGGGGTATGACATTAATGCTCATTGTGAATTTCATTCTGGTGCCCCAGGCCATACAATTGAGAATTTTAGAGCATTCAAATGCAAAGTTCAAGACCTCATCGATGCAAAGGCCATCAACTTCAACCCTGTTGGTCAGAATATTCAGAATAATCCCATGCCTCCTCATCAAGGGGAAACGGTCAATGCTATTGAAGAAGTTAGTGAACAGGTTTTGGTATCCAAGGTTGACGAAATTAAGATATCTTTGGAAACTGTCAGAGAACATTTTTTGAAGCACGAGGTGCTACAAGAACTTCATGACTTCTGCTTAACACGTTCCTCTAAACCTGAAGAGTGTACTGATTTGAAGACAGTTATCCAAAAATTGATCGATGAAGGTGTCCTACAAATAGAGAAAATATTCTGAGAAGAAGAGATTGATGTCCTGGAAATCCCCTACTATTCGAGAAGCTTTTCAGCAACCCCAAGTATTCCGTTAACAACTCAGGTTCCTACTACCCCGTTGATGATTCAAGCTCCCGTTACCCCCGCAATGATTCAAGCTCCTATTCCTCCTACAAGAAATGACTCGAAGGTAGTTCCATGGGAGTATAATGTGGTCTATATTCATGGAAATAAGTATGAGTGTCCTCCAGTTGTTGACAAGAATGTTACCAACATTGCAGGAACCAGTAACATGACTCACAGTGGTCGGATCTTTTCTCCTCCACCACCGCCTCCTAAAGAAACTAACAGTGAAGCTCTAGCTAAGGCCAGGGGAAAGCAAGTGATGGATAGTCAACCCGAACCTTCTGTGGGACAAGAAGTGGAGTAGCTTTTGAGAATTCTCAAGCGGAGTGATTACAAAGTAGTGGATCAACTTAACCAGCCGCCATCCAAGATTTCCATCTTGTCTCTCCTTTTGTGTTCAGAGACCCACCGCAATGCCTTATTGAAGACTTTATGTTCTGCTCATGTTACCCAAGACATCTCTATGGCCCAGTTTGAAGGAATCATCACCAATATTGTTGTGGGAAATTGTTTTGGTTTCTATGATGATGAACTCCCAGTTGAAGGCAGAGCCCACAACAAAGCATTGCATGTTTCTATGAAGTGTTTGGACACTGTTTTATCTCGAGTTTTTGTGGATACAGGTTCTTCACTCAATGTGATGCCTAAGGCTACTTTGTTTAAGCTGAATATGGATGGAGTAATGATGAGGCCTTCCACTCTAAATGTTCAAGCGTTTGATGGTTCGAGAAGATCTATGGATGGAGAAGTGGACTTACCTGTCAAGATTGGTCCCCACACTTTCTATTTGTCATTCTATGTTATGGACATCCATCCATCCTATACTTGCCTTTTGGGTCGTCCATGGATCCACATAGCAGGAGTTGTGACATCTACTCTTCATCAACGCCTGAAGTTCATTGTGAATGACCAAGTTGTCGTCGTTTGCGGGGAAGAAGACATAATAATTAATAATCTGACTACCTACTGTTATGTGGAAGTGGAAGGTGAGGTGTAGGAGTTTCCCTTTCACGCTCTGGAGATTGTTACTGTTAACAAATTCCCCATCATGGAATGTAAGAAGTCTGAGACACCCCTGGCCTCTTTAAAGGATGCCAAAGCCCTCATAAAAGCTAGACCTTCCCATGACAGTTGGGGAAAATTGATTGAAGTGCCAGAGAAGAAAGATCGTTTTGGTCTTGGGTATCAGCCATCATCCTCCGTGCAAGCTGGTTGGGTTCCTCTCAAAGGACAGCAGGTTCCCCCAATTTCTGAAGTGTTCGTCAGTGCTGGGGTAGGCAAAGAAGGACAAGTGCTCTCCATAGATGTTGAAGGTGACGATGAAGATGTTTCAAGATTTATCTATCAAGTTGCGCCGGACCAGGAGCTCAGCAATTGGACTGTCGGGGACATCCCTGAAGTTGTTTTCCTTGATGTGTAATTTTCTATTTCCATTTAAGTCATATGTCCTGCCCAAGGCATACTGACAACTTGTAGAAGGGGCCCCTTATGTTTCAATCTGCGTTTAACATTGAATGAAAAAATCGCACTTTCGCATACAATTTTGTTCCCTGTCTTTTCTTTTACTTTTACTTTTTAAAATAAAAATGTCAATACTTTTCTTTTCATATTCTAATATTCTTTTGCACTTTCTAAAAATAAAACATAAAATCATCGATTATGCAGATCCGTCTCGGACTCCGTTGGAAATGATAGTGTTATGGCTCCTTATATCCTTGAGAATCCAGTTGATCATACTAACAAAGATAATGAGGAAGATTGTGAATTCCCTGAAGAACTAGCCAGGCTCTTGAGATAGGAAGAGAAGGTCATCCAACCATATCAAGAAGAAACGGAAGTCGTCAATCTCAGTACTGAAGAGGTAAAGAGAGAAGTCAAAATAGGGGTCACCTTGCAAAGCGAAGAAAAGAAGGGTTTGATTGAGTTGCTTCGAGAGTATGCTGACATCTTCGCCTGGTCGTATGAAGACATGCTCGGCTTAGACACTGGTATAGTAATGCATAGATTGCCACTCAAGCCAGAATGTCCTCATGTAAAGCAGAAGCCAAGAAGGACCAGACCCGACATGGCTTTGAAGATCAAAGAAGAGGTTCAGAAATAGCTCGAAGCAGGTTTCCTATCTGTGATAAAATATCCGCCTTGGATTGCTAACATTGTACCCATACCTAAGAAGGATGGTAAGGTACGCATGTATGTTGACTACCGAGACTTGAATAGATCAAGCCCGTAGGATGATTTCCCGTTGTCTCATATTGATGTATTGGTTGATAATACGGCTCAGTCTTCAGTGTTCTCCTTTATGGATGGGTTCTCTGGCTACAATCAGATAAAGATGGCTATAGAAGACATGGATAAAACAGCTTTCACAACTCCTTGGGGTACCTTTTGCTATAGAGTCGTGACTTTTGGTCTTAAAAATGCTGGTACGACATATCAGCGAGCTATGGTGACTCTCTTTCACGACATGATTCATAAAGAGGTCGAGGTGTATGTGGACGACATGATTGCGAAATCACAGACTGGGGAAGAACATTTGGTCCATTTGCAGAAGTTGTTTGATCGTTTACGAAAGTTTAGGTTCAGGCTTAATCCCAACAAATGCACCTTCGGGGTTCGATCAGGTAAGTTACTTGGTTTTATCGTGAGTCAACGAGGAATTGAAGTAGATCCAGAAAAAGTAAAAGCAATACAGGATATGTCAGCGCCGAAAAATGAAAAGGAAGTACGAGGTTTCCTTGGAAGGTTGAATTACATAGCCAGGTTCATTTCTCACCTTACTGCTACCTGTGAACCTATCTTTAAATTGTTACGCAAGAATCAAGATGTCCGGTGGGAGGAAAGCTGTCAAGACGCTTTCGAGAAGATTAAGAAATATCTTTGAGAGCCAGCAATACTCATACCACCAGTTCCAGGGATACCTCTCATTATGTATTTGACTGTGCTTGAAGGATTTATGGGTTGTGCGCTCGAACAACATGACGATACTGGACGAAAAGAACATTCCATTTATTACCTGAGCAAGAAGTTTATTGATTGTGAATCAAGGTATTCCTTACTTGAGAAGACTTGTTGTGCTCTTACGTGGGAAACTCGACGTTTGAGGAAGTATATGTTGACACATTCTACGCTTCTGATATCTAAGATGGATCTGATAAAGTACAAATTCGAGAAACCAGCACTTACAGGCAGATTGGCTCGGTGGAAAATGCTTTTGTCTGAGTATGACATCCAGTACGTCACACAAAAGGCTATAAAAGGTAGCATTCTTGCTGATCATCACGCTCACCAGCCATTGGAAGAATATCAGCCCATGAAGTTCGATTTTCCAGACGAGGATGTTATGGAACTTAATGATAATGAAGGACCCGAACAAGGGGAGCGATGGACTCTCACGTTCGATGGTGCGTCAAATGTTATGGGCCACGACATTGAGGCAGTTCTGACGTCTCCACGCAATACTCACATACCTTTCACTGCTAGATTATGTTTTGATTGTACGAATAATGTCGCTGAATACGAAGCTTGTGTGATGGGTCTTGAAGCAACCATTGATTTGAAGATCAAGATTCTTGAAGTTTATGGGGACTCTGCCTTAGTGATACATCAAGTACGGGGTGATTGGGATACACAACACCATAATTTAGTTCCATACCAAGATTACATATTAGAGTTGTTGCCCGCTTTCGATGAGGTCACCTTTGAGCATATTCCTAGAGAAGAAAATCAACTGGCAGACGCTCTGGCCACTTTAGCAGCAATGTTCAAAGTCAGTTCCCTGCTCATTGTCTCACAACTGAAGATGTATCCGGCGAAAGGTCGTGGTACTTCGACATCAAAAGATATCTTGAGAAGCAAGAGTACCCCGAAAGTGATACAATTTGTGGTAAGAAGACTCTTAGAAGGTTGGCGTATAAGTTTTTACTGTCAGGAGACGTTCTGTAGAAGAGAAACTATGATTCGGTTCTGCTCAGATGCATGGATAGACATGAAGCAGAATCCATTGTACGAGAAATACACGAGGGCTCTTTTGGGACTCATGCCAGTGGGCATTCCATGGCCAAGAAAATCCTATGAGCAGGTTATTTCTGGATGACGATGGAAAGCGACTGTTGTGTATATGCCAAAATGTGCCATAAATGTCAGGTTTACGCAGACAGGATACATGTTCCCCCCACTCCTTTGAATGTGATGACTTCTCCATGGCCCTTTGCAATGTGGGGTGAAACCACCCGGCCGAACCTGTCATCTGGATGTAATGAAACATCAATGAAGCCGCCACCAAACGCTTTTTATCCTGCCGAAAGGGAAAGGTAAACATCGAGAAAACCTGGAAAGGGAGAAATCATGGTCTTTCGATCGAGAGGTCGGGTAAGGGAGTCTGTTACGCGAGGGGAAGGTGTTAGCACCCCACACGCCCGTAGTACTCTACAATATCCACTCTTGTTGTCTAATCTAATGGGTGTGGTCAAATCCTATGTCTATGGCTTAAAGCTGAAAAGGGAATGCATGCGAAAGAAAAAGGAAAACAATGCATGGAAAATAAAGAGTTATGCTCGATCGGGCCCTACCCCAATGCCTATGTATCCCTTTTAAGGAATTAGAGCAGTCGTAGTTCGGCTTACATATTTTGGTTGGTTTGTATTTTTAGTTAAGGCAAACAAAAACAATCAAGATGGCAAAACATCGAATGAGACAACAAACAAAAGAGATGGTCAAAAGTTGACTAAATAATAACATAGTAACATGTCAAAGATGGCGAAACATCAAATGATAAAGCATCACACCTAACAATGACATTGAGAATCAAAGTAGGATAACAAACATGTGCGATGGCGAAACATCGGCTTCAAGAAAGTGTGTGATGGCGAAACATCGGCTAAAAGATAACAAGACATCATGGCAGAGATGGCAAAACATCAACAAACGGATAGTAAAATATTACACCTAACAATGATATTGAGAACCAAAGTAGGATAACAAACATGTGCGATAGCGAAACATCGGCTTCGAAAAAATGTGCGATGGCGAAACATCGGCTATAAGATGATAAGGAATCATGGCAAAGATGGAGAAACATAAAATGATAAAGCATCACACCTAACAATGACATTAAGAATCAATGTAGGATAACAAACATGTGCGATGGCGAAACATCGGCTAAAAGATAACAAGATATCATGGCAGAGATGGCAAAACATCAACAAACGGATAGTAAAATATTACACCAACCAATGATATTGAGAATCAAAGTAGGATAACAAACAGGTGCGATGGCGAAACATCGGCTTCGAACAAATGTGCGATGGCGAAACATCGGCTATAAGATGATAAGGAATCATGGCAAAGATGGCGAAACATCAAATGATAAAGTATCACACCTAACAATGACATTGAGAATCAATGTAGGATAACAAACATGTGCGATGGCGAAACATCGGCTTCAAACAAGTGTGCGATGGCGAAACATCGGTAAACCAGGTTTAAAAACAAAGCCAAGAGGTGCACAGATAAATAAAATTGATTTGTATCTTTTACCTTGAAGAAGGGTTTAAGTTTATTAGAGGTGTTTTAATGATTTGCCAAGAAAACAATTTTTGTTTTAAGGTGCAAAATGCAAAGGAAAAGAAAACAACAAGGGGAGACTATCCTAATCTCTAGCCCTAATGTTATCATACAATGGTTGGCCCTAAGGTTGAGGATAAAGGAAAACCCTATCTTAATTAACATGCCAAAGGAAGCTTAACAAAACTATCCTATAGGGGACATGCAATGAGAGCGAAGTCGTGATCTCAATTTCTAAATTGAGTGACTCATCAATCAATCAATTAAAGAATAAAAAAAACAATAAATATCATATAGGGAACATGCACTGAGAGCGAAGTCGTGATCTCAATTTCTAAATTGAATGAATCATCGATCAACAAATAAAGAATAAGAAAACAATAAATATCCTATAAGGAACATGCACTGAGAGCGAAGTCGTGATCTCAATTTCTAAATTGAGTGACTCATCGATCAAAAGCTAAACACAACACATGTATCAGACAAAAAAACCAGAGGGCCTCCTGACATATATCAGCAACAGAGGTCCCATCATGCAATCAGTGAACTATGCAACATGAAAATAGAAGAAAGGAAATAGAGCAATACCAAATGGATAACTATCAGTAGCAACTGAACAAGAATAAAAGAAACCCGTAGAACTTAAAGCAAGCTGGCATCAGTAGACGAATCAAGTCAGAAATTACGCCATTAAGATATAAGTATTGATATTTTCAAATATGAACAGATCCCATGGGCAATGCATAACATTCATAATCACATGTGTATATCCTGCATAGACTATCAAATATGCCAAGCACAAGAGTTGTGCAAACATGACAAATTGTGTTCCACAAATAAAGTGAAACACAATAGCCTCAAGTCAAAAATGGAAAACTTTTCTCAAAGTACCTCGCACATTCAACAACCAAGTTAGTATTCCCATAAATAGAATGATGATTCACATAATGGATTGGTGATGACACCAAAATGAAATGAGAAAACATGATAACAACTAACAAATATTGGTCATGATAGACAGAAAGAAACAAGTATGTGCACAAATTGGTCAAAAGAATTAGAGGAATGTTGCTCCTTTCTATCACCATATTGAATTGACAATTGGATATCAATCAAGGATCATGGGAGCTTGAGAATAATACAATCAAAGACCATGAAGGTCAGTAGCAAAGATAATTCAATCATGTACAATTAATTCAACGACAACTCACAAGTACAATTGAAGATGAAGCCCACATAATGCATCAAAAGGGTTCAAACATTCAAACATGGGGCAATAAGTGAAATGACTTGAGTTTTTTTTTAATAAACATATTCAACATGATCATTAGGTTCCTAATTATAGGCCTCACTCAAGTTCATTGGCCATCAAACAAATTGCAACAAGATATGCAACATTAATTGGGTACCTTCACTTCAACAATACATCAAAAATAGAAACAAGGATCAATAAATCAAACCAAAAACTTCTTAGCATCTTTGAAGTGTGTAGAAGTCAGAAAGCAAGTCTTAAGTTCATGAATGATTGAGGAGGGGATCCAATGAGGCCCAAAGTTCAAGACTAGTTGGCAAAACTACTAAACTAGATAAGTTTTCAAAATAATTTGTGGAAAAATGTCAAACCAAGTCAAATAATTCAAGAAAAATGGTTTTTAGATCCTCAACACATTCATGAACCCTAATCAAGACTTGAATTCCACTGAAAGTCCAGGGCATAATGGTTTTGAAAAAGAAACTTGCACAATAAGCAACAAAACCCTAATTTTTGACTTTTAATCTTAAATATTGATTAAATAAGATCAAAATCAAAACAATTCAAACCAATATCATGTAAATCACAAGGAAACCCTAAATGTCAGAGCACATATTTTTTTACATTTTTTTAATTGAAGAAAAGCCAAAAAATAAAATTAAATCCAAACAATTAATCAATTAATCCAATAATCACATCTCAAAATAAAATTCTAAACAAAAGTCAAAAAAATGTCCAACCAAAATTATATTCAAATATTAGAACTAAAATCACACATCTCTGATTTTTTTGGAATTTTTTAATTAAAGGAAATATTAAAATAAAAATTAAACAAACAATTAACAATTAAACCATTATTTAAGGGGAAAAAATGCAAACCCTAGCCAAAAGTCACAAAAAAGTCAAATAAAAATATATTCAGGTTCTATGATTAAAAACAAGCTTGCATGATTTTTTTGAGGATTTTTGAATTAATGGAAGTATTAAAATAAAAATTATAAAGCAAAAATTAAAAGTAAACTTCTCAAATTAAATTCAATATCAAAAATAGAAAAAGTGCTAAACAAATTTCAGAATCAAATTCTTCATGATTTTATGAGTCAAAAATATTTTTTGTGGAATTTTTTAGGTCAAAGAAGTATTAAAACAAAAATAATCGCTAAACAAACAATTATTTAAATTCATTAATTTTTAAACCAATCAAAACATTTTTTAAAAAATACCAATAAAATTACACAAGATAGTAGAAATTATTTTCAAAGTTCAAGAAGCTCACATGGATGTGAAATCTGGAAACACGATTCCTTCGCTCCAGAAGCAATCCAATGGTGTAGGCTCGATCTCCTTACTTCACTGAAGCTGAATCACCAAGAATTTTGAAGAATGATCCAAGGAGAAGAGAGATTCGAAGCAATTTACAGAGATGCTTCCAAGATGTTCAGATTTTCAATGTAGCGATTATGAGCGTCCTCTTTCACAAATGAGCCTTGATTCTTGTTATATAGCACGAGGGTAAGAGGATAGAAGTGGTATTTGGAACTCAAAATTGATGGAGGGTACTTTTGGAAGTTTTGGCCAAAAATGAGGATGCACATGGAATCTGCGTTTCACTCGTGCATTTGCTTGCCTTTTGTGCGTTTTGTGAGCCAAATGAAGTCAGAATTACATGCCCAAAGTGACATCTCATGATTGTTTGAAATGAAGAAGTGTTGGTGATTTTGCAAAATTGAGCATGTTTTGTATTTTTTCATCCAAGCAAGTTCATGAAGCATATGGGCAAGAAATGATGAGTGTAATGGGCCTCAGCATATCACAAATTACCAATGGGTTTGTTTAGAAGCAAGAGGAATGGATAAAACTTGAGTTTGCAAGAAATGGCCATTTTGCATATTTGTCAAAATTCAATAAAATGCCTCAAAATTCCAAAGTTCATAACTTGCTCATATTTTTGAATTTTGACACAAATTAGTACAATTTGGAAAGTTATTGAAAATATCTACAATCCCTTAGTTTTGAGTTTTTGCAATTGAATCCATTAAGTTTCTCAAAATTGAACTTGAAATTCACTAATTTTGGAAAATGACCTATAATTTTGTGACTTCCAAACACCATAATTCTTGATTCCTTTCCAATTTGGAAATGAGACTAAAAGGAGATGAAATATAATCCTCTTATCTTCCCAAGAATGTTTCATTTGCATTTTTTTGATAAAAGGTGAATAAAATGTGAATTTTTGAAATTAAGTCCATATTTTCCAAAATTAGAAACGTTTAGGGTTTCTTCATGAACAAGTTTCAACCCAAACCTCAATATCTTTGATCCAAAGATAAAAATGGACTTGAAATATGAAAAGTAAACCCTTGAATTGATGGTTTGCCAAAAGTTCACTTGGTCAACCTTGACTTTGACTGATTTTGACCAAAATGACCATTTTGCCCCTTTGAATCAATTGATCCACTTCCCTTCAAAATGGATGATCAAAACTTCAAAAATATGATCTTTCAAACATATAGAGGCCATGTACAAAGTTTCACTTCAAAATTCTCAAGAAATCTTGACGAAATCCCAAACCCTAGTTTTGGTCAACACCTTTAGGAGACTGATGAATCATCTCCAAAACTTCAAATCCTCTGGGTATCTTGACCAATTTCTTGTACAAAGATTTTTCAAAAACCAATGAGATATTGTAGCTTCCAAATCAATATTTGTACATTGATCAATAGCCTTGATCAAGAAAAACCCTAATTTGACTGGTGAATCAAAGGAGTGATTCCTTCTTATAATCAAACACAAACTTAAATCCTCCGATGATCCAAAGAGATGGATAAAACATCTTGAGATATACAAAAACTTTTGATCTTGAAAGATCCAGAGGCTTAGATGATAAAGATTCTACTTGAGCAACTTGCCAATGCAATCAACCTTCAAAGCTTGAGGAAGACTTGATAACCAAAGTACTTTGATCCTATCACAATGTATGAATGCAATGCAATACGATATACATGATGAAACATAAGCCTAAACAAAGAGGGTAAATTTTGGGGTGCAACAGTTGCCCCTATTCAAATATCTTCAACATGATAAGTGAGAAAAGTGACAACTTTCGAGCGTTCAGAGTTGAAGATGATTGAATACAAAAGAACCCAAAAATTTACACTCTTGAAGAAGAAAGAAAAAAGAATCAGGAAACCCCCCAAGACACGCGCCAGGATGAAACTGTAACGCAGGTTGAAATAGAACAAAAACAAAGAAGAGTAGACGCAACTAAACTTCCGGAAAAATGTGCCAGGGCAAAACTGGGCTTCAAAAAGGGTGAGATAAAACCCAAACCAGAGTATAGGCGAAACTAAGCTCTGGAAGAGAAAGTGTACGTGGGTGAGGAGGCAAAACTCTGAGCTCGACCCAAAGCGAAAGTGGCTAGAGTGCGTCATTCTAGTGGCACTTTCTAATCTCAACTAAGATAGACAGTATGAAGGAACTGAAAGAATCTTAGAAATAAGGAACAAAAGCGAGACAAAACTCGACTCAATAACCAGTCAGACGAAACTAGACTAGATGAGTACCAGGACGAAACTAGATTTCACGCACGGGTAATAAGGCGAAACTCGACCCATAGCAAAAGTGATGAGAGTGCATGTTTCTCAGAGCACCTGCTGGTCTCAGATCAATGGATAAACAGTGACGAAGACTGATAGAAGAATCCAAGGAACAAAAGAGACCGATTTCAAACCAGGGACGCAATACGAACATTGTACTCAGTAAATGAACACCGTCAAAGGGTCCAAGGTATGAAAGTAAAAAACGAGACGAAACTTGACTCGATAACTAGTTAGGCTAAACTAAACTAGATGAGTACCAGGACGGAACTGGATTTCATGCACAGGAGACGAGGCAAAGCTCGACCCAAAGCAAGAATATTATGGCGTACACCTAAAAACCTGCTGAAAGCGAATATCAGGACGAAACTAGTATTTGAAAGGTGCATTAATAGACATTAGAATGAACCGGAGAGGATAGTGAAGACTAAACCCGAGAAGACCGAGCCAGGGAGAAACTGAACTACAGTCTAGAGTAGACACTCAAACAAACAAATGATTGACGTCAAAAGGATATTGGTATGGGGTGAAAACTGAGACAATGAGGACGGAGACCTCACTCGGGATTTAATCCAAAATTTTAGCAAATTCACTGGGGACAATAGAAACAATAATGGCTTATGTTCCGATGCATGTTTGAACTCTTTTGTATAGCGCAATGCTCCATATAATGCAAATTCTACGCGTTTTTGGTAGATGAAATGTAATGATGCATGTTTAAAAAACTTCATTGGGGAATGGCCAATTTAGAAGCCAAAAACCAAGGAGTCAGCATCTGACATGACTTGCAAAAATAAATTGCAAAATCCAAAGGAGAGGAGAAGATACGGGGAACTGCTGGAGAGGGAACCTTGAAGAGATGAAGCTTCATGGGGAATAACAACCAAGCAACCAGTAGAAACGGGCCACAAACATTGAGAGGAGCTGCAAAAATGAATTACAAACTCCTAGGGAAGATCAGATCGACACTGTAGCTTCTGGAGAGAGACGTCATATGAAGATTAGATATTGAGAGAGAAGATCAAGGAAAGACTGTAATCTCTAGAAAAGACCGTGCATGGCCGTGTTGAGGATGATACAAAAAGAACAAACCCGACGTGAGGGGTGAAAACCTTTGCTGGGGGAACAAAACTCTGCTGAGGAAACGGGACTTCACCAGGGAGACAAAACTATGTTGAAGATTTTTCTTGGAGAGAGATTTGGAATGCAACCATTGGACGGATCATGCAGATAGCCACACAGTATCGACCTCACTGGGGATAAGGAAAGATCTTAACATAAGGATGCCCCAGTCAGCAGATCGGCTGGGAAATGAGATGTCATGGCGAGGGATCTCTGTTGGCAATTCTGCTGGGGATATGCGATATCTTTAAATCCGGAGTCTCAAAATGAAGCTCTTAAAAGAAGATTTTTGGGGCAACAAAACTGCGCCGCAGAAATGAAACTTAACCAGGGATAGGTAAAGTCCTATTCAAACATGGGCTCTGTCTAACAGAAGAAAGCCAAATATTCCCTTCCTGACAATCATTAAGCTCTTTACAGGTGTTCAACGTGTAAACTATTTTTTGATGTCAAACAAATGTTTTGCATGCTGAAAAATGTTTATTTTGGGAATGACAGATCTGATGCGATTATCATTTAAGCCTTGAAATTGAAAACCTTAACAAAGTGCCGCATCTCTGTTGTGAATGAATCACTGGCTAGAGTGCAGAAATTTTAAAACTTTTCTTCCTCTTTTTTTTAAAGAAAACGAGTCAATATATGGGTAGTAAGATACCAACATGGATATGCAACACATATTTTGGAGTTTAGGAAATGTTATCCTATTGTAGTATGCTTTCGAGTTAAACCCTTGTTTTAGTTAGGACTTTTAAAGGTTGTAACATGGCCTGGTTCGAGGGTTTTTACAAAAAAGTTTTTCAAGGCTCAGGTTATTTGGTGCCCACCCCCTTCGTGATATTCTCCTGTCCTAAGTCAACTTACTTATCACAAGCATTCATCTTTCAAAAGGATTTATAATTGTTGAGTGATCACGACAAATTCTCCAACATGATTGTCACTTAACTTCTGTTGCTTTTGTTTTTGATATTATTGTTCCTCTTCTTTTGATGAAAATTTTATTGGATAATCTTTTTCATTCTTTTAGGCTCTCTTCTCCCTAACCTTTGCCTGGACAAAAACTTTTGAATTTCAATTTTGGGAGTCCAGTGGGATGCCCTAACTTTTTCCTAAGCGACTTGTTTTCAAGTTTCGACTTAGCAGGGATTTTTATTTCTTTTCTTATTCACAACTTTCCACTTCGAACAAGTCAACATGACTTTAGGTCTTTGAACTTTTTCTTTCTTTTTCTCTTTTCTCTTTTTTTTTGTTGAAAAAAACAAATGCCTCATTCATTGGTCGGCGAGGGATAGCCATTATTGAATCGATTCGATCTCGACCTCAAGATTTTGTGAGGAAATGAAAATCCTGGTTTTAACATTTTTCCTGATCTCATGATGCGAAAGATAAAATGTGGTGATCCTCAGATGGGACATTCCATATGAAATTTGAATGCTTTGCCAAATCAACTGAACATCTACCCTGCCCCTGGTAAAATTTTTTTTTTGTTTTTGAACGAAAAAGAAACTCCAACTTCGAAGGCTCAGAGGGCTTAACGAGGGTCTAACTCCCTTATATCTCTAATGTTTAGGGATTGAAACAATGCATGTACATCGTCAACGGGGTTCTACTCAAAAGCATACCACTACAGTCATCATTTTTAGCTTAACTCCTTCCTCCAAACTCTTGGCTAAGCAAAAGAATTGGCATAGTTGGTATCAAAATGCCTGAAAAACCGATTGAAGAGTGATACTGGATGGACTAAATAAAATGAAACAATTTTTTTTCAAGGAAAAATATTTAACGCATCAAGACTGACATTCGGCTATAAACAAAATCCTATATGCAGATAATGCTAAAACAATCAATCAAGATAAGACATGAAAGTGCGGCAAAGAAACGTAATAAGAGCCATTATAGGGAAGAAATAACTCCAACCAGGTCCGCCGATCTCGCGGGCCTGCCGTAATATTGATATTACCCTTACCCATGACCTTTACCAACAACACGAAGCTGTGAAACAAAATGGAAAGGCATCCACCAGTAAAGTGACTGAAAATGCTATCAATCATAGAACCAAACATGCCCCTTGCATAGTAGTAGTTTTGTTTGTTATCTACATTTCAAGCGATCCACTAACCATGACTTGTATTACCATTTCTGGGTAAGGCCCACAAAGTTTATATGCACATGCTTATCAAAAATATTGGACGTTTTTGCAAACAAAATAGTAAAAAGGGAGAAAAGAAAAGTATGCGTATACTTGAAAGAAGATATTCTGTTGATTTTGAGAAATCAGCCTGTGAAAAAGGCATTTACATTTGGCAGCAAGAAATTACAAAATCAAAGCAAACAAGTGTTTACAAATGGCAATGTGAACATGAATATCCATCGAGTCCCAACTCTGCTATGACTCTTATGACTCTCATGCTTTCATCTTCTTACTTTCAGACAAATCATTCTTGGATTAGCTTCAAGCTTATGCCAGGTGACAAAATGAAGGAAAGAAACAAAGGATCTCATGTTGAGCGTAGTCATTTTCTTTAAGTCCCTACCTTTTGCCTCAATCGCCCTTTCAGGTTTTCGATTCACCAGGACACCCTCTTTTTGCCTAAATCTCCCTTTCAGGTTTTCGGTTTAGCGGGTTTTTATTATTTTATATATATATATATTTTTTATGCAAAGTATTTTTTAACTACGTCAGCATTCACAGGGAGAGGGAAGTACTCTCCATCCATAGTTGTGAGCATCATCGCTCCTCCAGAGAAAAAAATTTTTTACCACGAAAGGACCTTCATAAGTCGGAACCCACTTGCCCCTGGGATCACCCTGGGGAAGAATTATCCTTTTTAGCACAAGGTCACCGGGCTTGTAACACTGAGGCCGCACCCTCTTATCAAAAGCTTTCCTCATCCTTTGCTGATATACCTGACCATGACATACGACCGTCAACCTCTTCTCGTCAATAAGTTCCAACTGATCCAACCTATTATGTACCCATTCACTTTCATCCAGCTCAACATCCCTCATGATCCTAAGAGAAGGAATCTCGACTTCTACCGGCAATACTGCTTCCATTCCGTAAACCAATGAAAATGGGATTGCCCCAGTCGAAGTACGCACAGTGGTGCGATAACCATGTGTGATCGGTGGATCTGGAACTGACTGTTTAACGCTGGTTCGTGAAATGTCGCGGAAGCAAGAGTCGCCACCGTCTTTTATTTTCTCCAAATGCAAAGGACAAAAGCACAGAAAAATTCCTTATAGAGATTGCTCTCGGTTCGGGAGGTAGGTTATAGAAAGGGAAGGTGTTAGCACCCTTTCTATCCATGGTTATCCATGGGCTCTTAGATACTTGCTCATTTGTGTTTTCAAAATGGTTTGTTTGCTTTTCAACTGTGGGTTTTAAAAAGTTTCTTTGAAAATTTCAGTTCGACTCTTGTATCAGTCCTCAAGAGTGTTTGAAAAATGCTTTCGAAAGCTTTTTGAAAATGTGTTGGTGTGAAAAGTATTTTTGATTTATTTTTGAAATTAGAGCAAGTATCTAGAGTCGTCTACCTACCCTAAGGAATTCGTCTGTGTAGATGTCCTTTAAAGTAGTGCCATCCCACCATTGAGAGGTAGGTAGTACCACCGTTGGAGGTGTTCGGGTCAATTCGAGGTTCGGGACATGGTGATCACCGGAGCAATAGGAAGACACCTTAGAAGCTACCCTCATGCCAGGTTCCCGGATCATGAGGACTTACTAAGACATCCTCTACTCGACGATCACCTTTCGAGGCAAGGCAACAGTGAGGCGTACCCTAGGGGTGGTGTGTGATTTGTGTGTCAGATTCGTTTATTTTTATCTTGTTATGGTATAGGTGATCTACGCGTTTGTTTTTATTTATTCCATACATTCTTTCATGTCATTTGATTAACAGTTAAAAAGTTGCAAGGAAAGTAAATTCTAAGCTATTACAAACGGCGCGGGTCCACATCGCCAAAAGTTTCTCGAACCCGATTTTGACAGAAAATAAATAAATAAAGGTAACGAATTAAAGAGTGCGAGCAATTATTTACAAGGCTTCGGGAGAGATACATAAATATTTAAACGAAATAAAATAAATATGCGAATAAACAATTAAGTCGAAATGAGGGCGTTGGACCCTTTTTGCAAAGTTAAAGTAATGAGGAATTAATTAAAATTAAAAGAAAGAAAGAACTTGTTTTTTTGGTATTTTTTAATGTTCTAGGATTTAATATATAAAAAAAAGAATTAACTAAAATTAAAATAAGATGCAAACCCTAATTCTAGTGGCTTTTAATTTATAAAAAAATATTGACTTTTAACCTAAAATTAACCCTAAGTTATTTTTATGCAAATTAATTATAAAAATAAATATTTAATTATTTTAATTATTATGAAAGAAAAATAAAAAGGATGACAAACTATTAAACCTAATTCTACATTTTTTAGATTTTTATTAAAAAAGAATTAAAATTACAACCTAATTTAAAACTAAATAATTACATGCAAATTTATTTATGAAAATATTAGAAATAAAAATATTTATTATTTTAATTCTTTTCTGATTTTTTTATGGGTTTTTTATATTTATGAAAATAATGAATTAATTAAAGACAATAATCAAAAGAGAATAAAAAAATAAGAAAACATAAAGAAAGTGAAAAAATTGCAAACCAAGGGGGGTTGTAGTCCCCAACATGGAGGTGAATCCTTAGGAATCTGGCCCATTAACTTTGGTCTTTTTGGACTTTTGCCAGGTAGCGTGCTGAAGCGTGGACCAGGGTTTATGGTGTTCCTCAATTCTGAGCCTTTGATTTGCTTCCAATATGCACGTGGATGGTTTGATCTGGAGGGTGTATGGTACGCCTTGATGTTGGACCTGCATATGATCATTAATTGCAAAATAATATTGAGAATGTTGAAGACCTGGGACTCGAACCCAGGTCTTGGACGTTAACACTCACACGCCTTGCCAGTTGTTCTACCGCACGCGTTGTTAATATTAAACAAACAACAAATATTATAATAAGAAAACAATGGTTAGTGGACTCTGCGCGCGAATATTTAAAAGAACCAATCATGGCTGGCCACGCATCTTCTTCTTCCTCGTCCCTGAAACACAAATAGAATGAGCAACGGTTTTAATGGCGTTCTCTTAGGCCAGTTATGGGAAAATAACGATTAGCCCAGGAACACTCATAAATTGAGCGCGAGCATGGCTTATTCTTCGTCCAGACACGCTGATTCTAATGGTATGGGTCTGGAAGGCCAATTTTTCTTTGTTTCAAAAGCCCTAATTCCAAGGTCCTGTAAACCCTAGAAATTGACAATGGCGAAATCGTATACAAGGCGTAAAAACACAATTAAACGCATGGGTTAGCTTCAGAATAGCATGAGGAATGTAAACCAATAATTAAAACTTGCAATAAACGCATGAATGAAGATGCACGATTATGAATTTTATTTGAAACAGTTTTCCTCCATTGTACCAATTCCGGGTGTTTTCATGAGCGTTTGTGATTGGAAAACGTTCAGTAATGCTTGAGGAAGCTAATGAGATGGAAATCTTGGCTTGAAACCTCCTGCAAGTTAGTTTTCAGAATTGAGTTTCTTGCCAAATTTTTCAAGTTTGTCAATTGATTTCTGCGCAGCTTCAAGGGTTTTTTGGACTAGGTTTTCGTTTAGGCTTATGTACTGAATGAATTAGGTTAAGAATATTGATCCAAATCTCTTGCAATGATGGTTTTGAAGATTTGATTTTCCATCATTATTTTTCAATCTTTCCATGTGCTTTTTGATACAAATCAACTCCAATCTCTCCAAATCTTTCCCTATTTTCATATGCACGAAATCTTGAGGATAAAACATGTACAAAAAGATTGGAAAACTTAGGTTAGCATTTTTCATGTATTTAATTTGATTTAAATGAATTATTATTAATAAAAATTCAAATAAATAAATAAAAAATGAATAAAACTTCCCTTTGGGCCAAGTGGTCGTTCACATGTCATGGATGATGAATTATGGAAGAAAAATGGGCCCATTAGCATTTTTAGGTCATTTGAACCAATGTTGACTTTTCAAAATATCCAAAAATTTCCCAACTTCCACAAGGCATAACTTGCTCAATTTTTAAGCTTTTCTCATGTTCTTGGACATTTTGGAAAGGTCTTTGAGTCCTCTAACCAATGCCTTTGGTCCCATGTCATTTTGATTTACCAATCTCAAGTTATGGCCTTTGACGTAAAGTCCCTTTTTGTTGACTTTTGAAAATGACCTATAATGTTGAAATTGATAACTTTTTGTGAGAGCATTTCTTGGACTTGAAGTATGAAGATGAGTTGTAGGAAATGTCTTTCTCTTCAAAATGAGCTTTGGATGGAATTTTTCTGATAACCCATGTGAAAGTTATGCCCTGGTCAATTTACAGTTGACTTTTTCAACTGTCCAAATAAGGAAACTTTTGCATCTTGATGGTTTCTGAGCCAAATTTTGAGAATCATGATCAAGCATTGATCAAATGATGTTTGTGGCTTCAAAATGATATGTTGACCAAAAATTTGAACTTTTGACTGTCAAATGACCATTTTGCCCCTACAGTTGACTGTAGTGCAATTAGGGTTTTTGACTGTGCAGTTTTGTGCTGAATGTCTTGAAACTTGATATGAGGATGCTTGACCATGTTTATAGGCATGTGAGACTTGATTGGACCTTTGAAAACTTCATTTTTTTGACCAGAACACAAACCCTAATTTTGACTGTATAGGAGACCTTTACACTATGCAACCCTTGGGGAATTTTGAAGCTTTGACTTGGCAAATCTTTGAAGAATATGGGAGGGCAAATTTTGGGGTACAACAGTTGCCCCTGTTCAATCTTCTTAGACCTGAGGATGCAGATTGGCTGACGTTCCTTTCGTAATCCGAGGGTAGAAGATGATTGAACACTAGAGTGCCCAGAAATTTGCGCTCACATAGTAGCAGTGTGATGATGGGAATGGGCTTATAGATGCCATTTAGATATTGATGGATAGGATGATGGGCTTATAGATGCCATCTGGATGTTGATCGCGTAAGAGATTCCTTGGAGAGAATTTGCGTACCTGCAAAATAGAAAATGATTACCTGACACGTTGCAGGAGCTGATTTTCAGATGCTTTTGTGTAGATATGTCCTGACTGGTTACAGGAATCGGATCTTCGAATTCTTCAGACGTGCCCTGGCGAGATACAGGAATCGAGTTTGGTAATCCTAGTCTTCAACGGATACACCCTGGCAAGGTTCAGGTATCGGATCCTCGAACTCTTCAGACACACCCTGGCAAGATACAGGAATTGGATCTGGTATTGTTAGTCTTCAACGGATACACCCTGGCAAGATTCAGGCATCGGATCCTCGAACTCTTCAGACACACCCTGGCAAGATACAGGAATCGGATCTGGTAATGCTAGTCTTCAACGGATACACCCTGGCAAGATTCAGGCATCGGATCCTCGAACTCTTCAGACACACCCTGGCAAGATACAGGAATCGGATCTGGTAATGTTAGTCTTCAACGGATACACCCTGGAAAGATTCAGGTATCGGATCCTCGAACTCTTCAGACACACCCTGGCAAGATACAGGAATCGGATCTGGTAATGTTAGTCTTCAACGGATACACCCTGGCAAGATTCAGGCATCGGATCCTCGAACTCTTCAGACACACCCTGGCAAGATACAGGAATCAGATCTGGTAATGTTAGTCTTCAACGGATACACCCTGGCAAGATTCAGGCATCGGACCCTCGAACTCTTCAGACACACCCTGGCAAGATACAGGAATCGGATCTGGTAATGTTAGTCTTCAACGGATACACCCTGGCAAGATTCAGGTATCGGATCCTCGAACTCTTCAGACACACCCTGGCAAGATACAGGAATCGGATCTGGTACGTGGTCATCAACAGATACACCCTGGCAAGATACAGGAATCGGATCTTTAGTTGCGACCATTGATGGTGATCATTTTTGTACTTTTGTCCTGAAAAGACAAGCGTTAATTATATGCGATGTCATGTGGTATGACATGCGAGATGCTCTCTGAATATGTGAGATTGTATGTTCATGATGCGTATATGCATGCTATAATGTATGAAGATGTTTATGAATGTATTTTTCGTCTAGGAAAGTAAATCCTTGACGGGTGCCGGGAAGTCACTCCTGGGCTGATGTTGGAGAATAGATTTTGCTTCCGCTGGGGATGATAATTGCAAGAATACCGGTAGGAGAAGATGACTCCGTTGAGGAATAAACTTGGCAAATGGAAGATTCTGCGGGGAGAAAAATACTCTAGCGACCATGCTGGGAAGCAATACTCTGTGGGGAGAAGAATGCTCTAATGATCTTGCTGGGAAGCAATACTCTGTGGGGAGAGAGATACTTTGCTGAGTTATTGATAATGATTTGCTGGGGATATCCTTGCTGTATTGGGAGTGTTGATAGACTTCGCTGGGGTAAGAAGACTTCGTCGAGGACGCTCTTTCCGTGGCTTTTGGCTGAGGATAACCCAGTTATATCCTGGTAGGGAAATAACTCTTTGAATAAAGCCGGACGACGCATTCGTGCTCTACGAGGATAAGCTTCCAGAATTTACTGGGGATAAGCTTACTGCTTGGGGACATGAATTCCAACCTTCCTAGATTGGACTCTCTCGGGGAAGTTTTGAACTGCGGGGAAATGATTCCTTTGAATGTTGGATATGCCGCCGGGGAACAATCTTTAGACCAAGACTGCCGGGGATGTTTGTTAAGGATATACATGCTGCTGGGGAAGTATTGAGATCTACTGGAGGATACTCAATTTCCTTAAGATTTGATAGTACAGCTTGGAGAGTATATTGACTGCTGACTTATTCTCTGGGGAATTAAGATGTACTGGTTATGTTCTTTAGCTGAACCTACCTTGATACCTTGGAGGACAGAACAATTAGATTGCTTGGACAACTCTTTTATTGCCCCTGTTTCTAGTGTCACCTGTAATTGATTCCTTTGTTTCGTATGCAAATATTTCATGAGTTAGCAAATTATTGTCAATGCATATATCACAAATTGAACCTTGGACGTTCTTCGCAAAACAAAACAGAAAAAGAAAAACAATTGGCACTTTTTAACTGAAAAATATTTTTGTATTGATTTTTGAATGGCCTGTAAATAGGCGTTTTGCGTACAAGAGGCTGACGTCCTAGTAAGAGAACGCCGCCGAACAAAAGAATTTATGCAAATTTGTACAAAAGAAAATAAAACAGCTGTGTGAAATGGATGATCCACTGGGTTTCAACTCTGCTATTGCCTTTATAACTCCGAGCGTCTCATCACTTGATGACCTTGGTTGAAGATGAAGCTGACTGATCGATGTCGTCTGAACTTGATGTAGATACCGGATTCTGGATGCAAGATGATCCAATGAGACATAGTATTACGCTTTTATCCCTAATTTTTGCCTGGACCGCCCTTTCGGGTTTTCAGCCCACCGGGATACCCATTTTTGCCCAAGCCGCCTTTTCAGGTTTTCGACTTGCCGGGTGTACAGATTTTTTTTCATTTTCCATCCCTTCATTTTGCCCGAACCCTTTTGGTTCGACGGGAAGCCCTAATTTTTGCCTAGGCATGTCAGCCTAGCGGGTCTTTTTTCATGCGTAGTATCTTTTTACTATGTCTGCATTGGCGGGGTGAGGAAGGTCGTCACCATCCATGTTGGTCAATATCATTGCTCCTCCTGAGAACACATGCTTGACCACAAATGGCCCTTCGTACGTAGGGGTCCATTTGCCCCTTGGATCACTCTGGGGAAGGATGATTCTCTTGATTACCAGATCCCCAACTTGATATTCCTGTGGTATGACCTTTTTGTTAAATGCCCTGATCATACGTTTCTGATACGTCTGACCGTGACAGATAGCAGCAAGTCTCTTTTCATCAATGAGGTTGAGCTGATCAAGTCGTGTCTGGATCCAATCATCTTCGTTCAGATTTGCATCCTTCATTATCCGGAGAGAGGGTATTTGCACTTCAATCGGTAAGACTGCCTCCATACCATAAACCAGAGAGAAAGGAGTTGCCCCGGTTGACGTCCTAGCTGAGGTACGGTACCCATGTAGAGCGAACGGTAACATCTCGTGCCAATCTTTATAAGTCACTGTCATCTTCTGCACGATTTTCTTGATGTTCTTGTTTGCTGCTTCTACAGCCCCATTCATCTTCGATCTGTAAGGAGAAGAATTGTGGTGTTGTATTTTGAACAGTTCGCAGAGCTCAGCGATCATCTTATTATTCAGATTGGTACCGTTGTCTGTAATGATCCTCTCTGGGACGCCGTACCGACAGATCAGGTTGTGTCGAATGAACCGTGCCACAACAGTCTTGGTTACCGTAGCATAGGAAGCTGCTTCGACCCACTTCGTGAAGTAATCGATCGACACTAGGATGAAGCGATGCCCATTAGATGCCGTAGGTTTAATCTCGCCGATCATATCTATGCCCCACATTGCAAACGGCCAAGGCGCAGTCAGGACGTTCAGGGGAACCGGAGGAACATGCACCTTGTCTGCATAAATCTGACACTTATGGCATGTCCTGGAATGTTGGTAGCAGTCAGCTTCCATTGTGGACCAGTAATATCCTGCCCGTAGGATTTTCTTAGCCATAGTGTGTCCACTGGAATGTGTACCAAAGATCCCTTCATGTAGCTCTTCCATGATTCTTTCTGCTTCAGTCTTATCCACACAACGCAGTAAGGTTGAATCATGGTTTCGCTTGTACAAGATGTCGTTGCTAAGGAAGAACTTGGCTGCGAATCTTCTCAGGAACTTCTTATCATTGATAGAGGCACCTTCAGGGTATTCCTGAGCTTCCAGATATCTCTTCACTTCATGGTACCAAGGCTTCTCAGTCACCAATTCAGTCTCGAGATCGCAACAGTATGCCGGTTCGTCCAGTTTCCAGATGATGATCCGGGGAGCCTCATTATCCCATTTGACCTTGAACATTGAAGACATTGTAGCTAACGCGTCCTCCAGCTGATTCTCTTCCCTTGGAAAGTGCTCAAAGGTTATCTCTGTGAAGTGGGGGATCAGGGTCAACACACATTCTTTGTAAGGAATCAGGTTTGGATGTTTCGTATCCCACTCTCCTTTGATCTGATTGATCACAAGAGCGGAATCTCCGAAGACACTCAGAAATTTGATCCTTAGGTCGATCGCAGCTTGAAGACCCATGATGCACGCCTCGTACTCTGCCATGTTGTTGGTACAGTTGAAACATAGCCGGGCAGTGAGCGGAGTATGAATACCTTGAGGTGATATGATTATGGCGCCGATACCATTTCCCAAAGCGTTGGAGGCTCCGTCAAAGTGCATAGACCATCGGGATCCTGGTTCAGGTCCTTCATCCGGTCCAGGTACTTCACAATCAGTCACAATCATGATGCTTTCATCCGGAAACTCGAAGTTCATTGACTGATAGTCATCTACGGCTTGATGTGCCAAGTGGTCTGCCAATACACTTCCCTTAATGGCTTTCTGGGTCGTATACTGAATGTCGTATTCCGTCAAGATCATTTGCCATCTTGCTATTCTCCCAGACGTAGCAGGCTTTTCGAATATGTACTTTATAGGATCCATCTTTGAGATCAACAAGGTGGTATGAGTCAGCATATACTGTCTCAGCCGGCGAGCAGCCCATACCAAAGCGCAGCAAGTTTTCTCAAGCAGTGAGTATCGGGTCTCACAGTCGGTAAACTTTTTGCTAAGGTAATAAATGGCATGCTCTTTTCGGCCAGACTCGTCATGCTGCCCCAGCACACACCCCATTGAGTTGTCAAGAACTGTCAGGTATAGTATCAGAGGTCTCCCTTCAACCGGTGGCATAAGGATAGGTGGTTCTTGGAGATACTCCTTGATCCTGTCAAAAGCAGCCTGACATTCATCGTTCCAACGTACTACCTGATCTTTCTTCAGCAGCTTGAAGATTGGCTCACAGGTAGCAGTCAGGTGTGAGATGAATCGAGCAATGTAATTCAGGCGTCCTAAAAAGCCTCTGACTTCCTTCTCTGTCTTAGGAATTGGCATCTCTTGAATAGCTTTGACCTTAGCAGGGTCCACTTGAATACCTTTATCACTGACCACGAAGCCTAGCAACTTCCCAGATCTTACCCCGAAGGTGCATTTGTTCGGGTTCAACCTCAGCTTATATAGTTTCAATCGGTCAAACAACTTCTGCAGATGATCTAGATGCTCTTCCTCAGTTTGGGACCTTGCGATCATGTCGTCCACATACACTTCTATCTCATGATGGATCATATCATGAAATAAAGCAACCATGGCACGTTGGTAGGTTGCCCCAGCGTTCTTTAATCCAAATGGCATGACCTTGTAACAGAAGGTTCCCCATTGAGTAACAAATGTAGTCTTTTCCATGTCTTCAGGTGCCATCTTGATCTGATTGTAACCTGAAAAGCCATCCATGAAAGAGAACACCTTATGCTGAGCTGTATTGTCAACAAGGACATCAATGTGAGGTAAGGGGAAGTCATCCTTGGGGCTGGCCCTGTTCAGATCCCTGTAATTGACACGCATTCTGACCTTACCGTCCTTCTTAGGTACCGGCACCACATTAGCAACCCACTGAGGGTAAGAAGTCACTGCAAGGAAC
This sequence comes from Vicia faba, assembly GCA_948472305.1. Classification (NCBI taxonomy): domain Eukaryota; kingdom Viridiplantae; phylum Streptophyta; class Magnoliopsida; order Fabales; family Fabaceae; genus Vicia; species Vicia faba. The sequence continues at coordinate 18,469,295 of OX451741.1, read as the reverse complement.
CCAACATCAAACTGTTTCATAACCTCGGCTTTAATCTTTTCAGACATCTCTGGACGCATCCGACGGACCTTTTGCTTAACTGGAGGGCAGTCTTCCTTAGTTGGCAAGTGATGGACCACAATATCGGTATCCAATCCGGGCATGTCTTCGTAGGACCAGACAAAGATCACCATATAATCATGTAACATCTTGGTTAACCGTTGCTTCACGCTGAGCTCTAGGTTGGCGCCAATCTTTACCTCTTTCCTGTCTTCTTCGGTACCCAGGTTGATTGTTTCCACTGGCTCTTCATGGGGTTGAATTGCCCTCTCTTCCTGAAGTAACAGTCTTGCAAGTTCGCCAGGCACTTCGCAATCATCTTCACCTTCGTCTTCGGCTAAGTTGATCGGATTTTCGAAGTCATAACTGGCAGTAGCAGAGTCGTTACCAGTGAGATCCAGAGTGGATTGAACCTGTATGAGTGAGTGTGTGTGTAAATACAGCTGTTTCGAAATATATGTAAAGGAAAGAAAGACAGAAAAGGAGCATAAGATTTGCAATGCAAAAATACGTCCAAGATTTTCATTTATGATATATGAAATGACAATTTATATGCCCTCACAAATGAAACCACGGTGCCTCGGGTAAGACACCGGGCCAAAGAGTTTAATTTATTGTTTATTACAAAATAACGAAACAAAGAAATTTATTACTGCGTCACAAAGGTAACAGGGGTATGGTCCTTAGCAATCCAATTGTTCAATCCGCCTTCGGTCGTCGGGTAGATCCAGCTATTGAATTCCGCTTCATCCACTTCGTTGTCTTCCCCAACAGCATTCACTCCTGGATTTGTAATGAACACAGGAGGTCTTCTGATCTTCGCCTGCCGCATAGCTTTCTGACCCTCTTTGTTAAAACCCAGCCCAAATTTATCAGTCTTCTGTGTGAAGTCTGGAAGTCTGCCCCAGTTAGCACTTTCACCTTTCTGAACCACAGCCCGAGCATCCTTCAGGGAGGCCATTTTCAAAGGAACACTTTCTTCTGCTGCTGTCTCTGCTGCTGCTGTAATTGGAAGCACCTCCTCGAAATGCTGAAAGGGGGTTTCAATAAACTCCCCATCCATCTCAATGTATCTGAAGGAGTTTAAGTGGCTCACCATATATTCCTCCTCTCCTTGCACAGTGACGATCTTCCCTCTGACGGGGTACTTCAGCTTCTGGTGCAAGGTAGAGGTCACTGCCCCAGCCTTATGTATCCAAGGTCGACCCAATAGATAAGAGTAAGATGGACGGATATCCATCACATAAAAAGTAGAGTCAAACACCTGAGAACCCACACGAATCGGAATGTCAACCTCTCCATGGACCATCCTCTTCGAACCATCAAAGGCCCTGACGATGATATTGCTGGGTTTCAATTCCAGGCCTTCACAATCTAAACGGTCCAAAGCCTTCTTGGGTAGCACATTCAAAGACGACCCAGTATCCACCAACACATGTGCCAAGGTAGTGCCCCTGCATTCGATAGAGACATGCAGAGCATCATTATGGTCTCTTCCCTTCGCGGTCAAGTCAGCATCTGAGAAACCTAAGCCGTTGTCTGCTGTCAGATTTTCTATGCAATCAGTGAACTGGACCGCAGATGTCTCATGTGGTACATGGGTCGTCTTGAGGAATGAGATTAAGGCCTTAGCATGGGCCTCGGAGCACAGCAATAAAGAAAGCATGGAGATTTTGGAGGGCGTGTGCCCCAGCTGTTCCACAACATTAAAGTCACTCTTCTTTATAATTTTCAGAATCTCCTCCATCTCTTGTTGGGAGGCTTCAGCAGTTATAGGTACAAGTGCCTCCATCTGGGCAGGCTCAACTTCAATTCCTTTGCCCCGAGCATTGGATGACTCGGCAGCAGGAGAAACAACTTGATCAGCAATAGGAGCAGGTACACTTGTAGGAGTTATGAGAAGTGGTCTTCGAGCAGCAGGGGGTGCAATGTCAGGCGAGAAGAGCCTGCCACTGCGGGTAACCTTGGCCGGGCCAGTGATGTCACAGATGCTGGCGCCAGCATTGAACTCTTTTTTAATCCCATTTACATACACATCTGCCCCATAATGCCAGGGGACAGCTTTATCAGATACATAGGGCAGGGGCCCCGGAACAGTGATAACAACAGGTGCAACAGTCATGATTTGAACGGGCTTCTTCGGGAGAGCCGGGATTGGATTATTGAAGATGGTAACCACAGAAACTTCTTCCACCGGGACCAACTGAACAACAGACTTCTTAAACAGAATCTCCTTGCTATCCATTAGGCTTTGGATACCTAACTTCAGCAAGGGACAACCAGATAGGGACACAGCACAGAACAGGCAACCCTCACTACAACCCGGAAATAAACCGGCCAGCAGTAGGTTCTTCTTGACAATCTTCAGAGGAGTGGCCAGATCATCCACAGAAACAGCATAAACATCTTCATCAACAGCATTTATCCCATGCTGAGGCATAGGAGCAGTAACCACATTCGGCCTCTCAGGCGCTTCAAACTGTATTTCTTTCGCGTCGATAAGGTCTTGCACCTTATTCTTTAATGCCCAACAGTCATCAGTGGCATGCCCCGGGCTATCGGAGTGATAAGCACAGCGGGCATTTGGGTTGTATTTAGGAGAGGAAGTATTTGCAAACTTCGGAGCCTCTCTGACGGTTACTAGATTGGTTGAGAGCAACTGTGGTAAGATCTGCGACAAAGTCATACTCAAACGGGTGAATTCCCTTCTAGGTCTCTCAGCCCTTGGTTGGTTAGCTTGCCGAGGAGAGGCTGCAGGCTTGGCAATCATTAATGCACTGACGGATTGACGGCGCTCTGGTTTATCCTGCCTTCTAGGCCCATATACCGCACTGGCCTCCTTCTTGAAGGGTTTCTTCTCAGAACTAGATGATGCACCCTTCGCAATCTTTCCAGACTTCAGCCCAGCCTCAATTCTTTCTCCAGTCAGAATCAAATCAGTGAACCCTGCAGACGAATTCCCGATAAGATGGTTGAAAAACGGCCCAGATAGGGTCCCCAAGAACATGTCTACCAACTCCCGATCAGTCAATGGTGGCTGCACCCTGCCAGCCAGGTCTCTCCACTTCTGAGCGTACTCCTTAAAACCTTCACTTGAACCTAACGACATACCCTGGAGTTGGGTACGCGTAGGGGCAAGGTCGGCATTATATTGATACTGCTTATAGAAAGCAGTAGCCAACTCCTCCCAGTTACGAACCTTGGTCCCATCCAACTGATAGAACCATTCGAGATGAGTCCCTGAAAGACTCTCCTGGAAGAAGTGGATCCATAAATTCTTATCCGCAGAGTACGGTTGAATTTTCCGAACATAGGACCTTAGATGCAGCTTGGGACAAGACGCCCCGTCATACTTAGAGAAGGATGGTGCTTTGAACTTGTGAGGGATGATCACACCAGTTGACAAACCCAGATCTCCGAAATCCAGCCCAGGTACCTGTTGAACCTCCATAGCTTTCAACCTATCCTCCAGTTGCTTGTATCTGTCTTCTGCAGGAGGGTACTGCTCTTCATCAAAATCAGTCTCGTTGTCGGAGACTACCGGACTAGGAACCCTTGCTTCTGCCTGAGGACTACTCTTGCCAACAGAAGAACCAGCCTCTTCCTGCTGCAGAGCATTACCAAACCTTCGGCCCGAGTTGAACAGAACAGTTCTTCTCTTCTTCTTCTTCTCCTTCTTCAGGAGCATAGCCTTCAGCTCCTCTTGGCCTTGGGCCAGACCCTTGATTAATTCTTGAAACTGTGCATTCTGCGCCTGAAGAGCCTTGATGGAGGTCTCAGTTGATGAAGAGTCGGGATTCATGATGCTGAAATAAACAGCGAAGAACTGTAAGCAACCTGAAAAGGGGAAAAACCTGCTATGCACATGATGTATGAAATGCGTATGAATTATGTTTTCAAAGACAATCGGGAATCAACTTTGTAAACAAAAAGGAACGCACTTCATTAGATTCAACTTTGAAACTGAAATTATTCAACAGGTTGCCCTTAGGCGTTACATGAAAGGAAATACTGAAAAGGAAATAAAACTGTAGAAGCACATCTGGAGCTCCTTATTGATCCCATGGTCTCCTCTTCTCAGTATGGATGTAGGCATTCAGAGCTCTCTCATTCTCCAACTGCTTTGTCAGCTTCTGGATCTTTGATTCCTTCTCGTTGAACTTTTCCCGGTAAGAATCCCGCTCTTCCCGTAGTTGCGACCAAGATCTCTTCAATGTCTCATAATCAGTAGGTATCTGAGGAGGAAGGACAGTTGGAGGAACACCATCTTTGTTAGGAGACTCAAGAATGACGAGTCTGACAGCTTCATACGGCATACCTAACTTCTGAGCACGGATGCGAACCCATTTGTAGTAGGCTTCCATAGGTAAAGAGGTCTTTGGCCCTAACTCTTGTGGGTCAGCTTTATGAACCTTGTCCCAAGCCTTGATGAACCTACGACGTAGCTCGTCACTATCCACCTGAAATTCAAAACTGATGTGAGGCACCAACATCTCATGGGGACCTGCTCTTCTTGCTCTTCCAAACTGACGGAGTGCTAGACATGGATTGTAAGAGATCCCTCCTTGGGTACCAATCAGAGGAATATTAGGGTATTCCCCGCATCGATCAATAATAGCTATCTCATCCAGACCTCTGCAAGTCCAAATGATGTCTTTATCGGTGAGAGACATTAACCTGTGAGCCCAACCTCTTCCTTCTTGATTCTTCAGTACGAACTTAGGGAGGTGTGAAATAAACCACCTCACCAACAAAGGGATACAACACCATAGGGTTCCTCGTCTTCGGGTAGTACGGGCATGAAGCTGTTGCAAGATGTCACCCAAGAGAGTGGGCACAGGATTGAGACATAAAGATCCTTATGGCGGTGACATTGATGAAGTTGTCAGGATTAGGAAACAGGACTAACCCATAGATTAGGAGAGCCAAGATGTCTTCATATGCCCTAAAGTCCAGGTCATTCCAGAAACTGTTAGCTTTACCAACCAGAAACTTGGCCAAGAAACCCTTAACTCCGCTTCTAGTCACCCAGTTGTCTGTTACCTCTTGATGGGTCAAAGGAAGAGCTGCAGCAACATCCTCAAGCCTGAGGGTCTTTTCCCAACCAGTAAAGGGAGTCTGATCCAAGATAGGGATACCAAGCAAATCAGAGAACTCTTCCAGGGTAGGGACCAGCTGGAAGTCTTGAAAGGTGAAACACTGGTACAGAGGGTCATAGAACTGGGTCAGAACACTCATCAACTGTTGATCCCGCTTTGCAGTGACTAAACTGAGAAGAGAACCATGCCTCTGGATGAAGGAAGTGGTATTTGGAATTCTGCTAACCAACTCATCAAGCAACTCAGGTGAACGAACAAAGTTGAACCGGGTAGTATTCCTTCGCACAGGCATCATGATGTCCTACAAAACAGAGCAAAGGTGAAACCCTCTTGTCTTTGAAATGGTCAGTCCTTATGCAGGATGCATGCAATGCTCATGATGCTATGATGTTATGATAAAGCACACCATATATAGATACAAAGGCAAACATGGTAAGGCACACAAGTCACACAAGGCAAGCCCCTAAAGTTTAGGCCAGCATGAGGTCTAGGTACTACCCTCTTTCAGTTTGTTGGTTCATACCTGTCCTAATCAAAAGTAACCGGGTTCTTAGAGGATCCCAATATCATTGACTACCCTCAATCGGTCATAACTCCAGCATCGCAATCTTTTCTTGCGGCCAGAACCATCACGAGAGTTTAGCCTCAATGGGCGTAGCATACTGCTACTGTTCTAATGGCCAAGTTGTGTCAATTAAGGTTCTAAGGTTGTTGGTGCTTAATGACTCCTTAGAAGACCCATATTCTCCTCGTTGCGACACAAGGGATATCGGTACAGACCAAGGTGCCACACCAATGTAGCCATTGCTTCACCTGTGTCGGTCTACGCCGGACAGGTCCCTCACAGCTTATGCTACCTAAACAGGGTATCCCCAGATCCGGGTTAGGATCTATGTAACTCCGATGCAACCCACAATAGTAAAGCAAGCAAAGAAGACAATTGAAAACACAGTGATCTTAATCCTAAGGTACACCTCACTTTATAAGATAGTATCCCCAACAGAGTCGCCAGTTCTGTGATCGGTGGATCTGGAACTGACTGTTTAACGCTGGTTCGCGAAATGTCGCGGAAGCAAGAGTCGCCACCGTCTTTTATTTTCTCCAAATGGAAAGGACAAAAGCACAGAAAAATTCCTTATAGAGATTGCTCTCGGTTCGGGAGGTAGGTTATAGAAAGGGAAGGTGTTAGCACCCTTTCTATCCATGGTTATCCATGGGCTCTTAGATACTTGCTCATTTGTGTTTTCAAAATGGTTTGTTTGCTTTTCAACTGTGGGTTTTAAAAAGTTTCTTTGAAAATTTCAGTTCGACTCTTGTATCAGTCCTCAAGAGTGTTTGAAAAATGCTTTCGAAAGCTTTTTGAAAATGTGTTGGTGTGAAAAGTATTTTTGATTTGTTTTTGAAATTAGAGCAAGTATCTAGAGTCGTCTACCTACCCTAAGGAATTCGTCTGTGTAGATGTCCTTTAAAGTAGTGCCATCCCACCATTGAGAGGTAGGTAGCACCACCGTTGGAGGTGTTCGGGTCAATTCGAGGTTCGGGACATGGTGATCACCGGAGCAATAGGAAGACACCTTAGAAGCTACCCTCATGCCAGGTTCCCGGATCATGAGGACTTACTAAGACATCCTCTACTCGACGATCACCTTTCGAGGCAAGGCAACAGTGAGGCGTACCCTAGGGGTGGTGTGTGATTTGTGTGTCAGATTCGTTTATTTTTATCTTGTTATGGTATAGGTGATCTACGCGTTTGTTTTTATTTATTCCATACATTCTTTCATGTCATTTGATTAACAGTTAAAAAGTTGCAAGGAAAGTAAATTCTAAGCTATTACAAACGGCGCGGGTCCACATCGCCAAAAGTTTCTCGAACCCGATTTTGACAGAAAATAAATAAATAAAGGTAACGAATTAAAGAGTGCGAGCAATTATTTACAAGGCTTCGGGAGAGATACATAAATATTTAAACGAAATAAAATAAATATGTGAATAAACAATTAAGTCGAAATGAGGGCGTTGGACCCTTTTTGCAAAGTTAAAGTAATGAGGAATTAATTAAAATTAAAAGAAAGAAAGAACTTGTTTTTTTGGTATTTTTTAATGTTCTAGGATTTAATATATAAAAAAAAGAATTAACTAAAATTAAAATAAGATGCAAACCCTAATTCCAGTGGCTTTTAATTTATAAAAAAATATTGACTTTTAACCTAAAATTAACCCTAAGTTATTTTTATGCAAATTAATTATAAAAATAAATATTTAATTATTTTAATTATTATGAAAGAAAAATAAAAAGGATGACAAATTATTAAACCTAATTCTACATTTTTTAGATTTTTATTAAAAAAGAATTAAAATTACAACCTAATTTAAAACTAAATAATTACATGCAAATTTATTTATGAAAATATTAGAAATAAAAATATTTATTATTTTAATTCTTTTCTGATTTTTTTATGGGTTTTTTATATTTATGAAAATAATGAATTAATTAAAGGCAATAATCAAAAGAGAATAAAAAAATAAGAAAACATAAAGAAAGTGAAAAAATTGCAAACCAAGGGGGGTTATAGTCCCCAACATGGAGGTGAATCCTTAGGAATCTGGCCCATTAACTTTGGTCTTTTTGGACTTTTGCCAGGTAGCGTGCTGAAGCGTGGACCAGGGTTTATGGTGTTCCTCAATTCTGAGCCTTTGATTTGCTTCCAATATGCACGTGGATGGTTTGATCTGGAGGGTGTATGGTACGCCTTGATGTTGGACCTGCATATGATCATTAATTGCAAAATAATATTGAGAATGTTGAAGACCTGGGACTCGAACCCAGGTCTTGGACGTTAACACTCACACGCCTTGCCAGTTGTTCTACCGCACGCGTTGTTAATATTAAACAAACAACAAATATTATAATAAGAAAACAATGGTTAGTGGACTCTGCGCGCGAATATTTAAAAGAACCAATCATGGCTGGCCACGCATCTTCTTCTTCCTCGTCCCTGAAACACAAATAGAATGAGCAACGGTTTTAATGGCGTTCTCTTAGGCCAGTTATGGGAAAATAACGATTAGCCCAGGAACACTCATAAATTGAGCGCGAGCATGGCTTCTTCTTCGTCCAGACACGCTGATTCTAATGGTATGGGTCTGGAAGGCCAATTTTTCTTTGTTTCAAAAGCCCTAATTCCAAGGTCCTGTAAACCCTAGAAATTGACAATGGCGAAATCGTATACAAGGCGTAAAAACACAATTAAACGCATGGGTTAGCTTCGGAATAGCATGAGGAATGTAAACCAATAATTAAAACTTGCAATAAACGCATGAATGAAGATGCACGATTATGAATTTTATTTGAAACAGTTTTCCTCCATTGTACCAATTCCGGGTGTTTTGATGAGCGTTTGTGATTGGAAAACGTTCAGTAATGCTTGAGGAAGCTAATGAGATGGAAATCTTGGCTTGAAACCTCTTGCAAGTTAGTTTTCAGAATTGAGTTTCTCGCCAAATTTTTCAAGTTTGTCAATTGATTTCTGCGCAGCTTCAAGGGTTTTTTGGACTAGGTTTTCGTTTAGGCTTATGTACTGAATGAATTAGGTTAAGAATATTGATCCAAATCTCTTGCAATGATGGTTTTGAAGATTTGATTTTCCATCATTATTTTTCAATCTTTCCATGTGCTTTTTGATACAAATCAACTCCAATCTCTCCAAATCTTTCCCTATTTGCATATGCACGAAATCTTGAGGATAAAACATGTACAAAAAGATTGGAAAACTTAGGTTAGCATTTTTCATGTATTTAATTTGATTTAAATGAATTATTATTAATAAAAATTCAAATAAATAAATAAAAAATGAATAAAACTTCCCTTTGGGCCAAGTGGTCGTGCACATGTCATGGATGATGAATTATGGAAGAAAAATGGGCCCATTAGCATTTTTAGGTCATTTGAACCAATGTTGACTTTTCAAAATATCCAAAAATTTCCCAACTTCCACAAGGCATAACTTGCTCAATTATTAAGCTTTTCTCATGTTCTTGGACATTTTGGAAAGGTCTTTGAGTCCTCTAAGCAATGCCTTTGGTCCCATGTCATTTTGATTTACCAATCCCAAGTTATGGCCTTTGACTTAAAGTCCCTTTTTGTTGACTTTTGAAAATGACCTATAATGTTGAAATTGATAACTTTTTGTGAGAGCATTTATTGGACTTGAAGTATGGAGATGAGTTTTAGGAAATGTCTTTCTCTTCAAAATGAGCTTTGGATGGAATTTTTCTGATAATCCATGTGAAAGTTATGCCCTGGTCAATTTACAGTTGACTTTTTCAACTGTCCAAATAAGGAAACTTTTGCATCTTGATGGTTTCTGAGCCAAATTTTGAGAATCATGATCAAGCATTGATCAAATGATGTTTGTGGCTTCAAAATTATATGTTGACCAAAAATTTGAACTTTTGACTGTCAAATGACCATTTTGCCCCTACAGTTGACTGTAGTGCAATTAGGGTTTTTGACTGTGCAGTTTTGTGCTGAATGTCTTGAAACTTGATATGAGGATGCTTGACCATGTTTATAGGCATGTGAGACTTGATTGGACCTTTGAAAACTTCATTTTCTTGACCAGAACACAAACCCTAATTTTGACTGTATAGGAGACCTTTACACTGTGCAACCCTTGGGGAATTTTGAAGCTTTGACTTGGCAAATCTTTGAAGAATATGGGAGGGCAAATTTTGGGGTACAACACCATGCAAAGCGGAAGGCAGCATCTCATGCCAATCTTTATAGGTCACCACCATCTTCTGTATGATTTTCTTGATGTTCTTATTGGCTGCTTCGACAGCACCGTTCATCTTTGGTCGGTATGGGGAAGAGTTATAATGCTTGATTTTGAAGGACTCACAAAGCTCCTTCATCATCTTGTTGTTCAGATTAGACCCATTATCGGTAATGATCTTTTCAGGCACTCCGTAGCGATAGATAATATTGTGCTTAATGAACCGAGTTACCACTTGCTTGGTGACATTGGCATAGGATGCAGCTTCGACCCATTTTGTAAAATAATCGATGGCAACTAGAATGAAACGGTGCCCGTTGGACACAGTCAGTTCAACTTTGTCGATCATATCAATTCCCCACATCACAAACGGCCAAGGGGAAGTCAAGACATTCAAAGGTACTGCCGGCACATGCACCTTATCAGCATAGACTTGACATTTGTGGCAAACCCGCGCATGATTGTAGCAGTCAATCTCCATGGTTGACCAATAATAACCTGCTCGCAAAATCTTTTTAGCCATGGTATGCCCGTTGGAATGGGTCCCGAAATCACCTTCACGTATCTCCTCAATGATTCTAGCTGCTTCTTTCTTGTCAACACCTCTGAGCAGTAAACTAGCATGATGCCTTCTATACAACACACCACCACTGAGAAAGAACTTGGCTGAAAATCTTCTCAAGAACTTCTTATCTGTGACGGATGCCTCTTCAGGGTACTCTTGTGTTTCAAGATATCGTTTAACATCATAAAACCAAGGATTACCATTTGGTTTTAAATTGGCCTCAAAACAGAAAGCTGGCTCACTCAAACTTCTGATAGTAATGGAAGGTGCCTCATTAGCCCACTTAACCTTGAACATGGAGGACAAAGTTGCCAATGCATCACCTAGATTGTTTTCTTCTCTGGGAATGTTCTCAAACGAGATCTCTTCGAAGTACGAAATCAGCTTCATAACATGCTCACGATATAGAATTAGGTTCTGATGGCGAGTCTCCCAATCTCCATTTATCTGGCTGATAACAAGGTTGGAATCCCCGTAGACTTTCAAAAATTTGATGCGCAGGTCGATTGCTGCTTCAATGCCATAAATGCAAGCGTCATATTCGGCCATGTTGTTAGTGCAATCGAAACAAATACGAGCCGTGAAAGGAATGTGGTATCCCTCAGGGGAAGTGATAATAGCTCCGACACTGTTGCCTATGGCATTGGAGGCACCATAAAAAACAAGCGTCCAACATGATCCCGGCTTGGGTCCTTCGTCTGGGTTAGGCATATTACAATCCCAAATATACATAATTTCCTCATCTCGAAAATCAAACTTCATCGGTTCATAATCGTTCATGGGCTGATGAGCAAGATGGTAGGCCAGTACACTACCTTAATTGCTTTTTGAGTAGTGTATTGGATATCATATTCGATGAGTATCATCTGCCAACGGGCTACCCTGCCTATAAGAGCTGGCTTCTCAAAAATGAACTTGATTGGATCCATTTTGGATATCAAGTAGGTGGTGTGAGTTGACATGTACTGCCTCAAACGTTTGGCATCCCAGGCAAGCGCACAACAAGTCTTTTCCAACAATGAGTACCTTGACTCGCATTCCGTAAACTTCTTACTCAAGTAGTAAATAGCCTGCTCTTTCTTCCCTGTCTCATCATGCTGACTGAGGACACAACCCATTGAGCTCTCCAACACAGTTAGATACATGTTTAGTGGCCTTCCTTCCACTGGTGGCATGAGTATCAGAGGTTCCTACAAATACTCCTTTATTTTGTCAAAGGCCTTCTGACAATCCTCATTCCATTTCACTGTCTGACTTTTCTTCAACAACTTGAACAAAGGTTCACAGGTGGCTGTGAGATGAGAAATAAATCTAGAAATGTAGTTTAACCTCCCCAAGAAACCACGTACTTCCTTCTCTGTCCTTGGTTCAAGAATTTCCTGTATCGCTTTTACCTTGGCTGGGTCTACCTCGATACCTTTTCCACTTACAATAAAACCCAACAGCTTGACGGATCACACCCCAAAGGTGCACTTATTCGGATTCAACCTCAGCAAGAACTGCCTTAGTCTCCCGAACAATTTTTCCAGATGGACAAGATGTACCTCTTCCGTGTCAGACTTAGCAATCATATCATCCACATATACCTCAATCTCTTTGTGAATCAAATCATGAAAGAGAGTGACCATGGCACACTGATATGTTTCCCCGACATTTTTCAAACCAAACGACATCACTTTATAACAGAAAGTTCCCTAAGGCGTGATAAATGTTGTCTTCTCCATATCCTCTAGAGCCATCTTAATTTTATTGTAACCCGAAAAACCATCCATGAATGAAAACACTTTGGAATGAGCAGTATTATCGACCAACACATCAATATGTAGAAGAGGGAAATCATCTTTAGGGATAGCCCTGTTCAAATCCCTATAATCCATGCACATCCTGACTTTACCATCCTTCTTGGGCACAGGCACAATATTTGCAATCCATGGCGGATAATTGATGACCTTTAAGAAATTCGCGTCCAACTGCTTTTGGACCTCCTCCTTGATCTTCTTGGACATCTCAGGATGAGTTCTTCGGAGCTTTTGCTTGACAGGGGAACAACCTTCTTTGAGAGGTAGTCGATGCACAACAATGTCTGTATCCAACCCAGGCATATCCTCATAAGACCAAGCGAAGATATCAGAATACTCACGGAGTAGCTCAATCAATATGACCTTTATACTTTCCTCGAGATCTGCCCCTATCTAGACTTATCTTATTACCTCTTATGTGCCAATATTCACCACCTCAATCGAATCCTGATTCGGCTGGATAACCTTCTCCTCTTGTTTTAACAATCTTCCTAATTCCTCAGGAAGATCACAATCCTCATATGCTTCTTCTTCAGCTTGATAAATAGGAGTATCAAAGTCATAATGAGCCATAGCAGAGTCATTATCAATATGATCGATTGTGGAAGTGCATCTGCATGAATGACATCTTTGGCGTTTTTTAGTGACAATGTGTGAAAAGAAAAACATTGCCATTTAAAAATAAAAAAAGAAATGGAGCAAAATTTTGAATGTAAAAGCGTCCTTTATTTCATGATAAACTTGAAAAATAAACATGGTGGCCCTACACAAATGATCCACTACGCCTTGGGCAGAGCGTCAGAATTATGATATGATAATAAAAGAAACAATAAAATTACTCCTCAGCACTCGAAACTTGGATAACATCCACAGAAGTCCAATTGTTGAGTGTCTGGCCAGGAATACTCGGACGAATCCAATCTTCGATATTGTAGCCATCAACCCTATCGTTGCCAACTACATTGACGTGTCCTTCTTGAATAGCACAAGGACGGGAGAACATCACAGGAGTAGATAAACTAGATGCTTTGGGAGTTGAACTCTGCTGACCTGGATTAAAACCAAGACCAAATTTATCAAATTTATGGGTAACGTCCAGCACCTGACCCCAACCTTCAGGGTTACCACCTTCCACTACAGCTTTCGCATCCTTGAGAGAAGACATAACAATTTCAGGTTTCCTTTTCTGCTCTGGAGGAGGAAAATTGACAGCATGAACTATCTCAAACGCCTGAAATGAAGTCTCATGTATCTCTCCTTCAACTTCAACATAGCGGAATGATGTCAAATAACTCACGATGTACTCTTCCTCTATGCACACAGTTATCACCTTTCCTTCTGCCGAATACTTGAGTTTCTGATGAAGAGTAGAAATGACTGCCCCTGCTCTATGAATCCACAGCTGCCCCAACAAACAACAATACGCTGGCTGTATATCAATCACAAAAAATGTAGTCGTGAAGGTGCGAGGACCAACCTTGATTGGTAACTCCACCTCCCCAAATACTGACCTTCGAGACCCATCAAACGCCTTCACCATCAAATCACTAGGGCGCAGCTCCAGTCCAGAATAATCAATTTTCATCAACACTGACTTGGGTAATACATTCAAAGACGACCCTGTATCCACCAAAACCTAGGATAAAGTAGTGCCCCTACACTCCATCGAAATATGCAATGCTTTGTTATGGTGTCTCCCTTCCGGAGGAAGATCAAAATCTGTGAAGCCCAGACCATTCCCGGCAGATATGTTAGCACAAACATTCTCGAACCGATTGACTGTTATCTCATATGGAACGAACGCATTCTTTAACAACTTCATCAAAGCATTGTTGTGAGGTTTTGAATAAATCAACAGAGACAGGATAGACATCTTGGAAGGAGTATGGCTCAGATGATAAATTATGCTATAATCACTCTTTCTGATAATTCACATTAACTCTTCAACCTCACCGGGAACTGAAGAAGCTTCTGGTATCGGAATTGATTGAGTCACATTGGCTGGCGTAACCCTTGGATTACCAATCATCGCCTGTTATTTTCCTTTTTCTCTTGCGGAAGCATCTGTCGCATCTTGCACATTGGAAGGACCAAATACTATCCTGCTTCTAGGCATTCGACCCCCACCAGAAAAGTTATGAACTTCCTCTTCATTACCTTCAGTATGTTCTTCCTCAGACAAACGAGTACTTACTTCCTGCTTCACCCCATGGTAATAAACATCAGCACCGTAATGTCATGGGATGGCCTTCTCACTAGTATACAGCATGGGACCAGGAACCGTAATTACCAAAGGAGGTTCCCTAGATGGGGAAGGAATGCGCACAGGGGTGTAAGGAATAGATACCACAGCAACATCTTCTTCGGTAACCTTACGGTAGCTCGGTTTTCTATCGAACTGCAGGGAACCTTCTTTTATCATCAATAGGATACCGGCTTTCAAATCATCACAGCCCTTCGGTTGCTCTCTACACTTGGCACACTCTGAAGTACAACCTGGGAAAATAGAATTATCAAGCAAATACCTCTTAACATAGCACAACGGAGTAGTTACTTTTTCCACATTCATGATTAAATTCAACGCTTCACCATTATCATCAACCATATTAACAACACCCCCTACATGCCTAGGCATTGGGTTCTGAGTAACATTCGGACCAGTCACTGAAGTAAACTCAATTGCCTTAGCATCCAACAAGTCTTGTATTTTGCACTTCAACGCAAAGCAATTGTCTGTAGAATGACCAACTCCGCCTGAATGGAATTCACATCTTGCGTTAGCATCATAGTTAGGAGGAAGTCTTGCGGGTGGTGGTGGCATATTTCTCAAACCGATCAACTTCAAATCAAGCAAATGGTGGAGTGCTACAGTAAGAGATACCGACAAGGGATCGAATTTTCTGGGCTGTCTCTGCTGTTGATTATTATATTGACGGGGAGCATCTTGCTGTCTTTGTTATTGAGGCACTGCATTCGGTCTCTGCTGCAGAGAAGCATTAACAGGAATAGAAACATCATGGATTTGTTAGTGCTGACGATCCTCTCTTCTTCTTCTATGAGAGTAAACCGCACTTGCGTAGCCTTCCCTTTTCTTAGGGTAACTGTTGAATGGTTTCTTACTGCCCCCTGATGAGCCACTAGAACCTCCAATCTGAATTTTCCCCAATTTCAAACCTACTTCAATTCTTTCACCAGCCATAACCAAGGCTGCAAATCCTGCCGAAGTACTCCCTATCATGTGCTCATAGAGTGGCCCTTGCAGGGTACTCATAAACATATCAATGAGTTCTCTCTCCATGAGTGGAGGTTGAAACCTTGCAGCCAACTCACGCCACTTCTGAGCATATTCCTTGAAATATTCTCTTGGTCCCTACGACAAATTCTATAACTGAGTGCGATTAGGCGCCATATCCATATTGTACTGATAATGTTTGACAAAAGCCCGAGCAAGATCATTCCAGCAACGAATATGGGTTTTCTCCAACTTCATGTACCACTCCAGGGATGCCCGTGATAGGCTATCTTGGAAAAAGTGAATCAAAAGCCCCTGATCCTCAGTATGTACCGACATCTTTCAGAAATAAGCAGTTGCATGAGTAACAGGACATGTCGTTCCGTTGTACTTTTCAAATACAGGGGGCTTGAACTTTCGAGGAACTTTCACCCCAGACACCAACCCGAGATCATTAGCATCCATACCAAGGACTCTTTGCCCTTCCACAGCCTTCAGACGTTCTTCCAACAACCAATACTTCCTATCCTCAACCTGAACCTCCGGCTCTGAACGCCGAACAGAAAACTGATCTTCATCCTGGTCAAAGTCATAATCCTGCTCCTGATAGTTCCTTACACTGCCCTGATTATCTCTTCTGTTCCCCACAAGACGAGGTCCCAGAGACGGGGGAAACTGCCCTACGTTACGGACAAAAGGGTTTTCAGGCATCCCGTGAAAATTTCCAGCAGGATGATCTTGCACATCCCCCAATCCTACAGAAATATCCTGATAGAGCCCTTGATTTCCACCATCCCCTAGATAGTGGCGCTGGTTGTTGACAATGGCAGCCAGTTCCTCCTGTCGGCGATTTACGTTGGTAATGACCTCCATGAACTGGGTCATCTGAGTAGCCATCTGGGCCCTCATTTCAGCGAATTCAGCTTGAACTTGTTTCATCTGTCTTGGCAAATTTCTTTTGGTGGAATACCGATTAGTAGTCGTCTTGAATTCTGAATAAGAAAAGCAAAAGAATGAGAAAATTGTCTTAAGATAACCTGTAATGTTATGAAATGCATGATGTGCATGATATGTTTGTCATTTCCCGGTATTCAAGAGTCCTTTTATGCATCAGTCACGGTACGCAACCAAAGATCAAGCATGCAATCAAAGGAAAAAAGGACAATAAGACAAACATTTCAATTATTTACAAATAAAAGAAACGATGTTCGAATGACTGCGGACTTTTAAGAGTGTAACGATAATCAAAATACATGTTTTAAAGTAAACTTAACAAAAACTAAATAATAAAAATGAACAAATGGTCCCTTCCAACAATCCTAGGGGTGACCAAATACACCAAAGGTAGGTAACAAAACTAAATCTCCGGAACAAGACATGCTTCAAGGTGTTGACAATACTCTTCAAGCCTGGCTTTCTCCTTCAAAAGTTGTGATGCGACTACTTTACTTTTTGGAAACTGATCCTCTACGACACGCCTCTGGGATACCTCCTTCTTAAGCTGAGCATCTTTGTCTTTGAGTTGTTTCTCCAAGTTTTGAATCTTCTTTCTGTAGCTATTCTCAGATGCCTGAAGTTTTTGGCACTCTTGTTGGGTTTTACTCAACTCTTTTTCCATTTCAGCATGAGATCTCTTCCTAAAACTGGCTGCATTAGAAGTTTCCCCTTGAGCTTCTTTGAGTTTGCGAGCTAAGTCAGCCCTTTCTTGATCTACCCAATAGAGTTTCATCCCTTCCTCGCGGTCTTTTGCACAAAGTCAAATGTTCTCAACATGAACCTGGGTGAACACTTCGGTAGGCACCGTGTTACTCAGAACAGTAGGAGGTTGCTCACATATAGGAGCCGACCTTGCAAATGGTAACCGTAAAATATTAACCCTGGCTCTAATCCAATCCAAGTAAGGAACCCTAGCAATAGGAACCTTCTTGTGAATTCCTTTCCAAGCACTTGTCACTCTTTTCAAAATCACAGGATCACTTCCTTTAACAAAATACACTGATTCAGACACCTCTTCAACCTTTGGCGGTCCATCCAATGCATATCCCAATTGACGATAAGCGAGCATAGGATTATAGTTGATACACCCCTTAGTTCCTATGAGGGGAACGTTAGGGAAATCTCCACAGCTAGTGATAATACTTCGTACTTCTCCCATGTCATAATTGCACCGGATATCAAATGAAGTAAGGTTGACAAGTCTGGATGACCATCGGAGAGAATGTCTGGTATCCATGAAAGGGCCACTTACCGGTAGGTGCAACTTGAACCATTGATACAACATCGAATGACATAAACCTACATTACCTCCTTTTCCATGCCTGGAATGAACGGTATAAAGAGTATCTGCCAAGAGTGTCGGTACCGGGTTTTATTTCTAAAAACATAAATAGCTTTCAAATCCATAATATTTCTCTTGCGAGGGAAAAGGATGATCCCGTATATCATGAGAGCAAACAGAGAGTTTAAGTTACTCCAATTCTCTTTCTTTTCCAAGTCTTTAGCTTTCTTCATTAAGAAATCCAAATAAAACCCGGTAGTATCCTCACTTGATTTCCAATTGTCTTTCACCTCTTTCCAACTCAAATGAAGAATTTCAGCAATAACTTCAAACTTCAGCCTCTCCGGTACTTGGACAAAAGGAACTTCATCAGACAACTTGACATTAAGTAGGTATGCGTACTCTTCTAGTGTGGGAACCAGTTGATAATCTTGAAAAGTAAAACACCGTAATTCCTTGTCATAGAACTGGAAGAGGGTGATCAAAGCCATTGGATCAACTGGAGTGTTAAGGACTAGTAACAAATTGCCATAATTTTTCTTGAAATTATTCAGAACATCACCCTCCAAATAAGAACTCAACCTCTTCAATTCGGACACATCAATAGTAGGAATCTGATAAGCGAATGTATGCCTGGTGGGCTCTTTAACATGAACTGAATCAAACTCAACTGACGGGAGGCCAGCCATTTCTGATGGAAAGAAGACTCTTGAATGTCCCTAGAAGATGACATGCACATGCTAGTTATTTTTTTGTACAACATTTTTTTTATAAATAAATATGCTATGATGCAACATGACAGGATCAAAGTTTCACACTAGATTATGGTTGGACCATTACAGAACAACACCACTCAAGATCAAAAGAAGAAGCCAAAGCTTCAAAACCATCATGGGAACCTGAGTCACCTTTGCAACACAAAGTCACCAACAATATCTGTACTTGTAAGAAAATTTTTTTCTCCCCTCTCACGGGTGTAGTCTAGGTCAAGGTAAGGTTAAAATCCAAATCAGAGTACAAGAGCTCGAATGTCGATATCGTCATACGATAACACCTATCCGTACTACCTTCGAAGTCATGGGTCTCATGGTCAGGTCTATAAAGCATCCGCCTCATAGCTGCCATGGCCTCTCTATTCCTAGCTCCTATGGAATTCACTCATAGCCTGGGTATGAGGCCTTTTTCCTCATGGAACAACCCACCCACCAAGAAATCTAGAATTCAAACAGTCCAGCCAAATCCAGTATGCAGAAAGTAAGGCGCACATAGGATGCAATGCAAACGGATAAATATGCAAAGTGGTAAAATAAATACCCAAAAAGAAAACAAATAAGAGCTAGGATCGAATCCGGGATGGACCAGCAAAAGGTAAATATGCCCCCAGTGAAGTCGCCAGCTAAAACCACCCGGCCAGAACCTGTCATCTGGATGTAATGAAACATCAGTGAAGCCGACACCAAACGTTTTTTATCCCGCCGAAAGGGAAAGGTAAACATCGAGAAAACCTGGAAAGGGAGAAATCACGGACTTTCGACCGAGAGATCGGGTAAGGGAGTCTTTTACGCGAGGGGAAGGTGTTAGCACCCCACCCGCCTGTAGTACTCTACGGTATCCACTCTTGTTGTCTAATCTAATGGGTGTGGTCAAATCCTATGTCTATGGCTTAAAGCTGAAAAGGGAATGCATGCGAAAGAAAGAGGAAAACCATGTAGGGAAAATAAAGAGTTATGCTCGATAGGGCCCTACCCCAATGCCTACGTATCCCTTTTAAGGAATCAGAGCAGCCATAGTTCGGCTTACATATTTTGGTTGGTTTGTGTTTTTTAGTTAAGGCAAACAAAAACAATCAAGATGACAAAACATCGAATGAGACAACAAACAAAAGAGATGGTCAAACATTGACTAAATAATAACATAGTAACATGTCAAAGATGGCAAAACATCAAATGATAAAGCATCACACCTAACAATGAAATTGAGAATCAAAGTAGGATAACAAACATGTGCTATGGCGAAACATCGGCTTCAAGTAAGTGTGCGATGGCGAAACATTGGCTAAAAGATAACAAGATATCATGGCAGAGATGGCAAAACATCAACAAATGGATAGTAAAATATTACACCTAACAATGATATTGAGAATCAAAGTAGGATAACAAACATGTGCGATGGAGAAACATCGGCTATAAGATGATAAGGAATCATGGCAAAGATGGCAAAACATCAAATGATAAAGCATCACACCTAACAATGACATTGAGAATCAATGTAGGATAACAAACATGTGCGATGGCGAAACATCGGCTAAAAGATAATAAGATATCATGGCAGAGATGGCAAAACATCAACAAACAGATAGTAAAATATTACACCTAACAATGATATTGAGAATCAAAGTAGGATAACAAACAAGTGTGATGGTGAAACATCGGTTTCGAACAAATATGCGATGGCGAAACATCAGATATAAGATGATAAGGAATTATGGCAATGATGGTGAAACATCAAATGATAAAGAATCACACCTAACAATGACATTGAGAATCAATGTAGGATAACAAACATGTGCGATGGCGAAACATCGGCTTCAAACAAGTGTGCGATGGCGAAACATCGGTAAACCAGGTTTAAAAACAAAGCTAAGAGGTGCACAGACAAATAAGAATTATTTGTATCTTTTACCTTGAAGAAGGGTTTAAGTTTATTAGAGGTGTTTTTATGATTTGCTAAGAAAACAATTTTTGTATTAAGGTGCAAAATGCAAAGGAAAAGAAAACAACTAGGGGAGACTATCCTAATCTTTAACCCTAATGTTATCATACAATGGTTGGCCCTAAGGTTGAGGATAAAGGAAAACCCTATCTTAATTAATATGCCAAAGGAAGCTTAACAAAACTATCCTATAGGGGACATGCAATGAGAGCGAAGTCGTGATCTCAATTTCTAAATTGAGTGACTCATCGATCAATCCATTAAAGAATAAAAAAACAATAAATATCCTATAGGGAACATGCACTGAGAGTGAAGTCGTGATCTCAATTTCTAAATTGAGTGACTCATCGATCAACAATTAAAGAATAAGAAAACAATAAATATCCTATAGGGAACATGCACTGAGAGCGAAGTCGTGATCTCAATTTCTAAATTGAGTGACTCATCGATCAAAAGCTAAACACAACACATGTATCAGACAAAAAAACCAGAGGGCCTCCTGACATATATCAGCAACAGAGGTCCCATCATGCAATCAGAGAACTATGCAACATGAAAATATAAGAAAGGAAATAGAGCAATACCAAACGGATAACTATCCGTAGCAACTGAACAAGAATAAAAGAAACCCAGAGAACTTCAAGCAAGCTGGCATCAATAGACGAATCAAGTCAAAAATTACGCCATCAAGATATAAGTATTGAGATTTTCAAATATGAACAGATCCCATGGGCAATGTATAGAATTCATAATCACATGTGTATATCCTGTATAGACTATCAAATATGCCAAACACAAGAGTTGTGCAAACATAACAAATTGTGTTCCACAAATAAAGTGAAACACAATAGCCTCAAGTCAAAAATGGAAAACTTTTCTCAAAGTACCTCGCACATTCAACAACCAAGTTAGTATTACCATAAATAGAATGATGATTCACACAAGGGATGGGTGACGACACCAAAATGAAATGAGAAAACATGATTACAACTAACAAACATTGTTCATGATAGACAGAAAGAAACAAGTATGTGCACAAAAAATTGTCAAAAGAATTAGAGGAATGTTGCTCCTTTCTATTACCATATTGAATTGACAATTGAATATAAATCAAGGATCATGGGAGATTGAGAAGAATACAATCAAATACCATGAAGGTCAGTAGCAAACATAATTCAATCATGTACAATTAATTCAACCACAGCTCACAAGCACAATAGAAGATGAAGCCCACATAATGCATCAAAAGGATTTAAACATTCAAACATGGGGCAATAAGTGAAATGAATTGAGTTTATTTTGAATAAACATATTCAACATGATCATTAGTTGCCCAATTATAGGCCTCACTCAAGTTCATTGGCCATCAAACAAATTGCAACAAGATATGCAACATTAATTCGGTACCTTCACTTCAATAATACATCAAAAATAGAAACAAGGATCAATAAATCAAACCAAAAACTTCTTAGCATATTTTAAGTGTGTAGAAGTCAGAAAGCAAGTCTTAAGTTCATGAATGATTAAGGAGGGGATCCAATGAGGCCCAAAGTTCAAGACTAGTTGCCAACACTACTAAACTAGACAAGTTTTCAAAATAATTTGTGGAAAAATGTCAAACCAAGTCAAATAATTCAATAAAAATGGTTTTTAGATCCTCAACACATTCATGAACCCTAATCAAGACTTGAATTCCATTGAAAGTCCAGGGCATAATGGTTTTGAAAAAGAAAATTGCACAATAAGCAACAAAACCCTAATTTTTGACTTTTAATCTTAAATATTGATTAAATAAGATCAAAATCCAAACAATTCAAACCAATATCATGAAAATCACAAGGAAACCCTAAATGTCAGAGCACATATTTTTTTACATTTTTTGAATTAAAGAAAAGCCAAAAAATAAAATAAAACCCAAACAATTAATCAATTAATCCAATAATCACATCTCAAAATAAAATTCTAAACACAAGCCCGAAAAATGTCCAACCAAAATTATATTCAAATATTAGAACTAAAAACACACATCACCAATTTTTTTGGAATTTTTGAATTAAAGGAAATATTAAAATAAAAATTAAATAAACAATTAACAATTAAACCATTATTTAAGGGCAAAAATACAAACCCTAGCCAAAAGTCACAAAAAGGTCAAAATAAAAATATATTCAGGTTCTATGATTAAAAACAAGCTTTCATGATTTTTTTGAGGATTTTTGAATTAATGGAAGTATTAAAATAAAAATTATAAAGCAAAAATTCAAAGTAAACTTCTCAAATTAAATTCAATATTAAAAAATAGAAAAAATGCTAAAAAAAAAATTCAGAATCAAATTCTTCATGATTTCATGAGTCAAAAATATTTTTTATGGAATTTTTTAGGTCAAAGAAGTATTAAAACAAAAATAATCCCTAAACAAACAATTATTTAAATTCATTAATTTTTAAACCAATCAAAACATTTTTTTTAAAAATTCCAATAAAATTACACAAGATAGTAGATTTTATTTTGAATTGTGAGAATTTTTTCAGAATTTTTTAAATTATTTTGATCAAGAAATAAAAATCAGAAAATCAATTAAAACAAAATATGAAAAATGCATGATAATTTGAAACAGGCCAATCACAGCGCGCCACCTCACTTCATCTTCAACCTCCAGCATAGGGAAAAACGCGTGCAATACTACAATTCATGAGCCTATGTTCAGATCCATCAATCGTGCTCGTTTCTTAACCAAAATCCATGAAATCAAGTGCAAATTAAAGCTAGCATATCATACTACATGATGCAATTTGAATCAAACTCAAAGATCAAGCATAGATCAAGAAATAAAGTCTCAAAAACTAGTAAAACTCACTGTAAACATCAAAGTCATGAACACGATTTCAACAATCCTGCTTGCATCAAAGCTCAAATATACATCAATCATAATGATTGGTCAGCTAGCAAATCAATGAACATGATTTGCATCCTCAATTCAAGCTGAAACACATAAATCAAAGTTCAAGAAGCTCACATGGATGTGAAATCTGGAACCACGATTCCTTCGCTCCAGAAGCAATCCAATGGTGTAGGCTTGATCTCCTTACTTCACTGAAGCTGAATCACCAAGAATTTTGAAGAATGATCCAAGGAGAAGAGAGATTCGAAGCAATTTGCAGAGATGCTTCCAAGATGTTCAGATTTACAATGTAGCATTTATGAGCATCCTCTTTCACAAATGAGCCTTGATTCTTGTTATATAGCACGAGGGTAAGAGGATAGAAGTGGTATTTGGCACTCAAAACTGATGGAGGGTAAGTTTGGAAGTTTTGGCCAAAAATGAGGATGCACATGGAATCTGCATTTCACTCGTGAATTTGCTTACCTTTTGTGCTTTTTGTGAGCCAAATGAAGTCAGAATTACATGCCCAAAGTGCCAGCTCATGATTGTTTGAAATGAAGAAGTGTTGGTGATTTTGCAAAATTGGGCATGTTTTGTATTTTTTCATCCAAGCAAGTTCATGAAGCATATGGGCACGAAATGATGAGTGTAATAGGCCTCAGCATGTCCCAAATTACCAATGGGTTTGATTAGAAGCAAGAGGAATGGCTAAAACTTGAGTTTGCAAAAAATGGCCATTTTGCATATTTGTCAAAATTCAATAAAATGCCTCAAAATTCCAAAGTCCATAACTTGCTCATATTTTTGAATTTTGACACAAATGAGTACAATTTGGAAAGGTATTGAAAAGATATACAATCTCTTAGTTTTGAGTTTTCTCAATTAAATCCATTAAGTTTCTCAAAATTGAGCTTGAAATTCACTAATTTTGGAAAATGACCTATAATTTTGTGACTTCCAAAGACCATAATTCTTGATTCCTTGCCAATTTGGACATGATACCAAAAGGAGATGAAAGATCATCCTCTTATATTTCCAAGCATGTTTCATTTGCATTTTTTTTGATCAAAGGTGAATAAAATGTGAATTTTTGAAATTAAGTCCTTATTTTCCAAAATTAGAAACTTTTAGGGTTTCTTCATGAACAATTTTCAATCCAAACCTCAATCTCTTTGATCCAATGATAAAAATGGACTTGAAATATGAAAAGTACACCCTTGAATTGATGGTTGGAAAAAAGTTCACTTGTTCAACCTTGACTTTGACTGATTTTGACCAAAATGACCATTTTGCCCCTCTGAATCAATTGATCCACTTCCCTTCAAAATTGATGATCAAAACTTCAAACATATGATCTTTCAAACATATAGAGGCCATGTACAAAGTTTCACTTCAAAATTCTCAATAAATCTTGATGAAATCCCAAACCCTAGTTTTGGTCAACACCTTTAGGAGACTGATGAATCATCTCCAAAACTTCAAATCCTCTGGGCATCTTGACCAATTTCTTGTACATAGATTTTTCAAAAACCAATGAGATGTTGTAGCTTCCAAATAAATATTTGTACATTGATCAATAGCCTTGATCAAGCAAAACCCTAATTTGACTGGTGAATCAAAGGAGTGATTCCTTCTTATAATCAAACACAAACTTCAATCCTCTGATGATCCAAAGAGATGGATAAAACATCTTGAGATATACAAAGACTTCTGAGCTTGAAAGATCTAGAGGCTTAGATGATAAATATTCTACTCGAGCAACTTTCCAATGCAATCAACCTTCAAATCTTGAGGAAGACTTGATAACCAAAGTACTTTGATCCTATCACAATGTATGAATGCAATGCAATATGATATACATGATGAAACATAAGCCAAAATCAAGAGGGTAAATTTTGGGGTGCAACATGGGGCATCAATATGATTGGGCGTATCGAGCCGAGTGCTTCAAACAGACAAAGGTTTATTCTCGTTGCTATTGACTACTTCACCAAGTGGGTGGAAGCGGCTTCGTACAGGAATGTCACCAGGCAAGTTGTCACTCGTTTCATCAAGAAAGAAATCATCTGTCGTTATGGAACACCTAACAAGATCATCACTGATAACGGGTCAAACCTCAACAACAAGATGATGAAGGAAATGTGTGAAGAGTTCAAGATGGAGCACCATAATTCATCACCTTATCGGCCGAAGATGAATGGGGCAGTCGAAGCCGCTAACAAGAACATAAAGAAGATCGTTCAGAAAATGGTGAGAACATACAAAGATTGGCATGAGATGATTCCTTTTGCCCTGCATGGCTATCGAACTTCGGTGCGTACTTGCACTGGGGCAACTCCGTTTTCACTAGTATATGGTATGGATGTCGTACTCCCGGTCAAAGTGGAGATTCCTTCCTTAAGGGTTCTGATGGATACTAAGCTTGATGAAGCTGAATGGATTCAAACAAGACTCAACCAACTCAATCTCATTGAAGAAAAGCACCTAGCAGCCATTTGTCACAGTCAGTTATATCAACAACGTCTCAAGAGAGCATTTGACAAGAAGATTCAGCCTCGAGAGTTCCACACAGGTGACCTGGTCTTAAGGAAGATTCTCCCAATCCACACTGATCCGAGAGGAAAGTGGACTCCCAACTATGAGGGACCGTACATCATGAAGAAAGCTTTCTCAGGAGGTGCTCTAATTCTGACAAACATGGATGAGGATGACGTTCCGCTTCCAGTCAATTCAGACTCAGTCAAAAAATACTACGCATAAAAAGGACCCGCTAAGTCGAAAACCCGAAAGGGCGGCTTAGGAAAAAGTTAGGGCTAAAAAAGAAAAAAGAATAACCCGCTGAGTTGAAAACCTGAAAGGGCGGTTTAGGAAAAAATGGGTGTCCCGATGGACTGAAAACCCGAAAGGGCGATCCAGGAAAAAATTAGGGGTAGAAAAAGCGAGAGACTACAGTTGGAAGACTCTTCACGTACACCCTCCTAATACGGGGCGGATCAATTCAGCTATTATCCTTCGGGTTCCAAATTAAATCGGATAACTTATGTCATATTTGTATTTAGTTAATATAAATATTTAATATATTAAATCAAGAAAAAAAAAACATAAATTAATTAATTAATTAATTTCTAAACTTACTTTCAATTTCTACAACAAGTTCTGCTATACTGCATAATTTTCATTGCATACTGCTAGCTTATTAGTTACTAAGCTTTACTTTATGAATACTGCTAGAACGTTGATTTTTCATACGACATATTTAGTTTAGGAAACGTAAATCTACTGTTAGTCTTTAGTATGTTATGCATGCTTTAGTTTATAGATTTAACTTCTATGCATACTCCATAAGGTAGTTTTTGTTTCTTATAAATTCAAGTAACATACTACTATCTCAATTTCTAAACATAATTTGATTTATATAAATTACTTTTCTAATTTAATTTCTATTAACATAACAATAATCCCACAAAACTAACACCTAAATTAACTCTCCTAATTTATCTCAACAAATCTCAAGAACCCTAACATCAATTTTATCCCAAATCAAAATATACCAAATCAAACCCTAACTATAATCATTCGAAAATCAAACCCCTTACCATAGATACTTGAAATGATTCTTGATGTTTCAACCAAACCAAAATCCAAGCTTTGTTCTTGCTCCTCTTCTTCTCTTCCAAGACCTCTAGCTCTCTCTAACTCTCTCAAAGGGTGTTTTGTATGTTATGTCATAAAACTAGTGTTTGGTTTGTTTAGATGCAAGACATAAGCTAGCAAAATACCCAAAAAGCCCTTCTTGTAAAATACTACCTCATAACACCAAATAATACTAAATAATAGTATTAACCCAAAAAATTAAAATAACTCCAAATAATTAAATATCGGTCCGAATAATATTTTACCGAACCGGACGGAATAAAAATCGGACCAAACAAAATAATTACCGGTCCCTCAAAATAAATATCGGACCGAATAAAATAATTACCGGTCCCTCAAAACAAATACCGGACCGAATAAAATAATTATCGGTCCCTCAAAATAAATACCAGACTGAATAAAATAATTATCGGTCCCTCAAAATAAATACCGGACCGAATAAAATAATTACTGGTCCCTCAAAATAAATACCGTACCGAATAAAATAATTACCGGTCCCTCAAAATAAATACCAGACCGAATAAAATAATTACTGTTCCGAATAAAATATCGCCGAATATATTAACAGATATAACGGTTAATTTAAATATTCTCATCGCAAAAATAAACGTCAAACGGTAACTCGAAAATATTAATATAATATAATATTAAATAAAACGGGGCTTTACAACTCTCCCCCACTTATAATAGTTTCGTCCTCGAAATTACCTGACTCGAAAAGCTCGGGATAAGAATCCCACATCTTGCTTTCTAACTCCCACGTCGCACTTTCACCAGCTGCTCCTATCCAAACAACTTTAACCAAGGAGATCTTTTTTCCATGAAGATACTTTATCTCACGATCTTCGATCCTTAACGGCATCGTCTCCATTGTAAGATTGTCTAGCACTTGGATATCATCCATCTCAATCACATGTGAAGGATCCAAAACATACTTCCGAAGTTGCGACACAGGGAACACATCATGCAAGTTCGAAAAATTTGGCGGTAACGCCACTCTATAAGCCACTTTTCCCACTTTACTAGTAATTTGGTAAGGACCAATAAAGCGAGGAGTTAGCTTCTTCGACTTCAATGCTCGCCCAGCGCCGGTTGTAGGAGTAACTCGCAAAAATACATGATCAACATCTTGAAATTCCAAGTCTTTTCTCCTTTTATGATGATAACTCTTTTGTCGACTTTGAGAAATTCTCATCTTTTCTCTAATCATCTTCACTGTCTCAGTAGTCTCTCTAACCAATTCTGGTCCAACCACCACACTTTCACCCGACTCATGCCAACACAAAGGAGTTCTACACCTCTGACCATACAAAGCCTCGAACGGTGTCATTCCAATACTAGCATGAAAACTATTGTTATAAGTAAACTCAATCAAAGGAAGATATGTATCCCACAAACCACCATGTTCAAGAATACAAGCACGTAACAAGTCTTCCAACGATTGAATCGTCCTTTCCGTCTGACCATCAGTTTGAGGATGATAGGCCGAACTCAACCTCAACTTAAAATCTTCATTTTCAATTTGTCCAATACCAACCAACAAATCAACAAGTTTCACATCAAGCTTCTGAGCTTCTCTAACACTATCAAGGAAATCATTATTGATCTTTAACATTCCCAAGATAACACTCTTCAGCGTCACTTCTACTACAAGACTCATATCTCTAAATTGCTCAATCAATTCCAACTCTTTCACCATCAACAGTGACATATGCAAAGTCTTTCGACTTAAAGCATCGACTACCACATTAGCTTTACCAGGATGGTAATTCAATCCAAAATCATAATCTTTCAATAATTTAAGCCACCGCCTTTGCCTCAAATTAAGCTCTTTCTGATCGAGCAAGTACTTCAAACTTTTATGGTCACTAAATACTTCAAATCTAGAACCATAAAGATAATGCCTCCAAATCTTAAGCACAAAAACAACTGCTGCAAGCTCCAAGTTGTGTGTAGGATAATTCTTCCCATGATTCTTCAATTGCCTAGAAGCATAAGCAACCACTTTGCCATTTTGCATAAGTACACCACCTAAACCTATCTTAGAAGCATCACAATAAACAACAAACGGTTCTTCAGGATTATGTAGAATCAAGATCGGAGCCGTTGTCAACCTTTTCTTCAATTCAACAAAACTTTCTTCACACTTGACATCCCACACAAATGCAGCTCCTTTACAAGTAGGCTTTGTCAAAGGAAACGCCAACTTAGAAAAAACCTTCAATGAACCTTCTATAGTAACCAGCCAAACCCAAGAAACTTCTAATCTCAGTAACAGACTTAGGAGTTTCCCATCTCAACACAACATCAACTTTAGAAGGATCAACTGCAATGCCATCACGAGAAATAACATGCCCCAAAAAGCTCACTTCACTTAACCAGAACTCGCACTTTGACAACTTAGCATAAAGCTTCTTCTCTTTCA
Organism: Vicia faba; assembly: GCA_948472305.1. NCBI lineage: Eukaryota > Viridiplantae > Streptophyta > Magnoliopsida > Fabales > Fabaceae > Vicia > Vicia faba. Next base: position 18,439,832 of record OX451741.1, on the reverse strand, counting down.
GAACTTCCAACATGATGCGCAAATGTTCTGCGTGCTCTTCTTCCGATTTAGAATAAACCAGAATATCATCAATGAAAACAACCACGAAACGATCCAAGTAAGGATGGAAAATATGATTCATGTACTCCATGAATACTCCCGGTGCATTAGTGACATCGAAAGGCATCACCGAATATTTGTAATGTCCATACCTTGTCCTGAAAGCAATTTTCTGAACATCTTCTTCTTTCACCCTTATTTGATGGTAACCCGATCTCAAATCAATCTTACTAAACATGCGAGCGCCAACCAATCGGTCCATCAAATCATCAATTCTAGGAAGTGGATACCTATTCTTGATAGTCACTTTATTCAACTGACAATAATCAATACAAATTCTCATGCTACCGTCTTTCTTCTTCACCAATAACACAAGAGCTCCCAACAGTGACACACTTGGTCTAACAAACTTCTTCTCGAGCAAATCTTCTAATTGGTTCTTCAATTCTGGTAACTCAGATGCGGACATCCTGTATGGTGCCATAGAGATAGGTCTAGCACCAGGGACAAGATCCACAGAAAATTCAACTTCCCTTTCTGGAGGTGCACTAGGAATCTCATCAGGGAATACTTCGGGAAAATCGCACACCACCGGAAAGTTTGCAATCACAGCTTGACTCTCCACAGAAAGGGTCGCCATCAACAAGAAAACCAACGCCTCATCCTTCATGAACTCATTCAACTGCTTCGTCGACACCAACATAGATTGTTCTTCTTCTTCTTCTACTAAGGAAGAAAACCTCACAGTGTTGTCATAGAAATTGATATGGACATAATTAGCTTTTAACCAGTCCATACCTAAAACCACGTCCAACCCGACAAGCGGTAAACAAACAAGATCAACCACAAAGTCTCTATAAAAGATTGATAAAGGGCAAATTGCACACATAAAATAAGTAGTAACTGTTCCCTTAGCCGGAACTTCTACCACCATATCTCTATCTAGAGACAACAAAGTGAGACCCAATCTCTTTACACAATCAGCAGCAATAAAACAGTGAGTAGCACCAGTATCAATAATAGTAATAAGAGGAAAGCTATTAATGAAACTAGTACCTCGAACAAGACCATCCTCGTTTGTCGTCGGAGCACCAGACAAGGCAAACACCTTTCCTGCTCCTTGAGTCCTCTTAGGCTTCTTACATTGAGCACTAATGTGACCTCCCTCGCCACAATTAAAATAGACCACATCCTTATGTCTACAATCGCGAGTCATATGGATCACTTATCCACGTCGGAAACATCTCACCTCATTCTTCTTAGCTCTAACATCGCTTCGACAAACATTACTTTTGTGGCCAGGTTTCCCACACTTGTAACAAACAATACTAGCAGGAGAATCTCCCCCACTAGTTCTTCACCCTTGAAACGCTCTCTGTTTCCCTTTACCAGCTGGAGCATCATACGGTTTTCCATGGCTTTGCTGACCTTTGTTTCTCTTATCAGACATAATCTTATAATGAGCATTACTGTCCTCCTCAAAGATCCTACAACTGTCAATCAAATCCGAAAAGACACGGATTTTCCGATAACCAACAACTTTCTTAATCTCAGGACGCAAACCATTTTCAAACTTGATGCATTTAGAGAACTCGCCATTCGGCCCATCATAATGCGGATAGAACTTGGCCAACATAGTGAACCTTGCAGCATAATCAGTGATAAACATGCTTCCTTGCTTTAATTCAAGGAACTTTATCTCCTTCTTTCCTCGAACATCTTCCGGGTAATACTTCCTCATGAATTCCCTCTGGAAAACATCCCATGACACTTCCTCACCAGAAATCTCAAGCCTCTGATGGGTTTCAACCCACCAGTCATCCGCTTCAGCACTTAGTTTATGAGTACCATAACAGATCCTTTGCACAGGAGTGCAATCCATCACACGGAAGATTCTTTTAATCTCCTTCAGCCACACCAAAGAACCTTCGGGATCATACTTTCCTTGGAAAGTAGGAGGATTCTCTCTTTGGAAGGTTGCCAAACTACGATACCCAACATTCTCGTCAGCATTCGGCGGGTTTTGGAAAGCCTGAGCCATTGCCTGCATAACAGCAACAAGAGCCTCATCATTCCTACCAGTGTTCCTTCCAACCATAACAACTTCTGATCAAAACAAAACAAGGATTAGAATCAACAAATAATAATACTTGATTAATAGATGACAATAAACTCAACAACTTGGCCGGACAAACCGACCTTCTCTGATACCACTAATGTAACACCCCAATTCTACCCCTCGTAATTAATAATAAAATTAGAGTTTCAAAATTTCATCTAAATATAAATTGAGGTATCACATATTCGTGTTTTTCATCACTTTGCATTATAATGCACATCACAAAATCAAAATTCGGATATACCGATTCATAACATAAATCATCATATAAATATATGACTAATCACAGCATGGAGGATGTGTTCACAATATGTACGTATCATCATGTTATCATCAATACATAAAGTCATAAGATAGTATACATAAACTATCCTATCAAAATAATAACGTCGCCCAAATCTCGAGTGTTACTACTATCAGAGCAGAGCGACTCAAAATAAAGAGACTCGAGCTAATCCTCATCATCCTCGCGGATCACCTGCACGTTACCAATATAAAGGCAACGGCGAAACAAGTAAAGGGTGAGATACTCCAAAACATATAATTAAAGGCATGATAAAATATATAAATAGTATTAGAATCATAAATGATATAGGATTAATAAGATTATGTCAGCACATATCCAAATCTCACACACACTTTAAATCATCATTTAGTGTATAAAATTAACACTTTAATTTCGTCACGTAATCATCATAATCATACCAAAACAAGTTATAAACGTCATCGCCATAAACTCATATCGTCGCTTTACCATCATGTTATATCCATCGCATAATTTTCATGAAATTATCACATCATAATCACTTTATGTTCAACACAAAAATCATCACAAAACAAGGTATCATATAACATCGCAATTCATTATAAGCCATCAAATAAAACTCAACACCAAAAGACTCAAAAATAAACATAACCGACTCCATGAGACACGACTATGTTATGCATGTGGTACCCGTCTCTTTGTCCATAATTAGGGACATTCGGCATAAAAGCCCATCGTCGCTTTGTCATAAAAGCCCTCGTCGCTCGGCATAAAAGCCCTCGTCGCTAATGCAATGTATGTGACTCGACAACACGACATCACAAACGCGACACAACAAAACATCATCATCGCACATCAAAATTGGTATAAAACCCATGTTGCCATATTCATCCACATCGAGATAAACATATCATCACATCGTATATCATCAAGTATTCATTATAAATAAACTGTCGCAAACATCATGTTTAATCACACCACATCATTATCAAATAATTCACTAAATTTCAAACACGGAAAAATAGTCAAACATCAATAATCGTTTCAAAAGTCATTCATAATAATCGGAATCAATCATAATCATTAACATCGCAATCGGATTGTCCATACGCGACTTAAATCGACTAAAACGAAACCCGTTTCAACTTAACCGTGAATTGACTTATTTCGATCGCTCCGTTAAAAACTCGTAATCTCGAAAAACTAACCTCACCATGATGTTTTACACGTCAAAATTAGCTAGCACATTAATTTTCGTTAAATTCGGAGCAACTTGCTACGTCGCCGAAATTGCCGAAATCGGGAAATCGGACATAATCGGGTTCCAAATTAAATCGGCTAACTTATGTCATATTTGTAGTTAGTTAATATAAATATTTAATATGTTAAATTAAGAAAAGAAAAACAAAACAAAACATAAATTAATTAATTAATTAATTTCTAAACTTACTTTCAATTTCTACTGCAAGTTCTGCTATACTGCATAATTTTCATTGCATACTGCTAGCTTATTAGTTACTAAGCTTTACTTTATGAATACTGCTAGAACATTGATTTTTCATACTGCATATTTAGTTTAGGAAACGTAAATCTACTGTTAGTCTTTAGGATGTTATGCATGCTTTAGTTTATAGATTTAACTTCTTGCATACTGCATAAGGTAGTTTTTGTTTCTTCTAAATTCAAGTAACATATTACTATCTCAATTTCTAAACATAGTTTAATTAATATAAATTAGTTTTCTAATTTAATTTCTATTAACATAACAATAATCCCACAATACTAACACCTAAATTAACTCTCCTAATTTATCTCAACAAATCTCAAGAACCCTAACATCAATTTTATCCCAAATCAAAATATACCAAATCAAACCCTAACTATAAGCATTGGAAAATCAAACCCCTTACCTTAGATACTTGAAATGATTCTTGATGTTCCAACCAACCCAAAATCCATGCTTTGTTCTTGCTCATCTTCTTCTCTTCCAAGACCTCTAGCTCTCTCTAACTCTCTCAAAGGGTGTTTTGTATGTTATGTCATAAAACAAGTGTTTGGTTTGTTTAGATGCAAGACATAAGCTAGCAAAATACCCAAAAAGCCCTTCTTGTAAAATACTACCTCATAACATCAAATAATACTAAATAATATTATTAACCCAAATAATTAAAATAACTCCAAATAATTAAATATCGGTCCAAATAATATTTTACCGAACCGACCGGAATAAAAATTGGACCAAACAAAATAATTACCGGTCCCTCAAAATAAATACCGGATCGAATAAAATAATTACCGGTCCCTCAAAACAAATATCGGACCGAATAAAATAATTACCGGTCCCTCAAAATAAATATCGGACCGAATAAAATAATTATCGGTCCCTCAAAACAAATACCGGACTGAATAAAATAATTATTGGTCCCTCAAAATAAATACCGGACCGAATAAAATAATTACCGGTCCATCAAAATAAATACCTGACCGAATAAAATAATTATCAGTCCCTCAAAATAAATACCGGACCGAATAAAATAATTATCGGTCCGAATAAAACATCGCCAAATATATTAACGGATATAACGGTTAATTTAAATATTCTCTTCGCAAAAATAAACATCAAACGGTAACTCGAAAATATTAATATAATATAATATTAAATAAAACGGGGCGTTACACTAACTCTTTTCTCTCAGATTTCAAGCACCAATTCATATTGGTATCTCCAGACGACGAGCAACGGATCCCAATGAGCTTAGCATTTGGAACTTTTCATACAATAATCATAACTGCATATTGCATTGCATCCTCAAACGCATAGGATATCCACGGATCATCATGCCACACTTCAAATGCACATGAAGCATGAGCCAGAACAATCCCAAATCAATTCCAAATAAACAAAACATCCTCACAAAGAATATCATCCTCATAATTCCCAGTTAACATTTGTTATTACACTACCAACTAAAATAAACCATGGTGCTAGCTCACGTTATCTTTTCCTAAGGTCGTAGGTCATCCGTATACTTTACCCTCTCCTCATCTCATTTAAGGTCGTAGATCGTCCGTAGACCTTACCTTCGCATTTTAGGGTCGTAGGTCCTCCGTAGACTTTACCCTCTCGTCATCTTGTTTTTTAAAGTCGTAGGTCGCTCGTAGATCTTACCTTCGCTTCATCTCATTTAAGGTCGTAGGTCGTCCGTAGATCTTACCTTCGCGTTATCTTGTTTTTAGGGTCGTAGATCGTCAGTAGATCTTACCATCACGCTATCTTTCCTTAGGTCGTAGATCATCCATAGATCTTACCTTCGCATTATCTTGTTTTTTGGGTCGTAGATCGTCAGTAGATCTTACCATCGCGTTATCTTTCCTAAGGTCGTAGATCATCCGTAGATCTTACCTTCGCTATATCTCTCTTAGGGTCGTAGGTCGTTCGTAGGTCTTACACTCACATTATCTTTTTAGGGTCGTAAGTCCTCTGTAGACTTTACCCTCGTGTTATCTTTAAGTTTCTTATGAATCCTACCTTCAGTCATCGCGACATTGTCAACCATATCCTTTTAGTCACTTTACCGCCCACTACCTCAAGAACCTTGTATTGACACCGTTACCCCAATACGAGCTACCATTGTTCAACCGTGTTTATCCATCATGACCAGTCCACCAGAAGACCGGTTTTTCTTTCCCCAGCAGACATTCACACCAATAAATGACACTTACGCCATCTCTCCAGGGAAAATTTCGGGTCCTGGTATTTAATCATCTTCCACCTTGAACTTTTGAAAGGCTGACGCCAATCTCACATTCAGGTTTAAGACGATTAAATATGGGCAGCTGTCGTACCTTAAATATTTCCTATCTCTTTTACTTTTGTCTGGCTTTGAACTTTGCATCCCATTTGCACCATGTTCACTCAATCATTTGCATATCCCGCATCTCATGGAATCAGGCTCTTTATGTCTAATTTTGTTTTGAAGTTCTCTTATCAGGTAAAAGGGAAATTTTTCTAGTTCTTGATTAGTGAATCGTGGAATGAATTTTCTCATCACATTACAAGGTTGATTCTCGCTCGAATTTATCAGAGCCTGGATTAGGGTTTATTTCCGTATTTGTTGGTCAAGATGCTAGGGTTTTTGGACCCCTAGTTTATGTGAAGATGTTTCTTTCTCCTTCCTCAAAGTTGGCTCAAATTTCAGTGCATTAGGTCAAGGAGTTCATCTCCTCTCATTTCAAGCTTTCTTCTTAAAAGTCTCTAAGTCACTGATTCGAGAATTTGAAGTTTAAGTTGATGAGTGTGGAGTTTGGGCACAAGAAATAAGCTTGGGGGTTCATGACCGTCAAGACATGTTTTGGTTGCTTAAGTTACAAGTTACTTATGATGTGAGTCTCAAAGTTAAAGTTCTATTTAAGAGTGCAAGTTTGGTTCAGGCGTGATATGAAGATTAAGGTTTAAGTGACTGTTGTTTTGGGTTCGAATTAACCAAGGGGAATTAAATTCTTAAGCATTTATTTTGTTCAAGAGTTTGATTGGAGTCTAGAAGATAAGGCGCATGATTGCTTGAAATACAAGTTACAATAATTGTTCGTGATTTCTTGAAGTTTAAGTTACAAAGTCAAAGTGTGTGTTCAAATTATTCAAGAGAGAATTTCAAAGTTCAAACAAGATTTAAGAGTTACTTGATTCCTACAACAAAGTTCATCATTAATAAATTCATTCAAGTTTATGCTCATTACATTTTTGAGACAAGTTACAAGGCTTGTTACAAATATGAAATCACAAGTTACAATTGCTGTTTACAAAACAAAAAAAATAATTAAATGTTTCTTCTTCAATTTTCTATTGCTTCCTCTTCAAGAAACTTGTCCGCACTCTTTGACAGCCATTCCCTTTTTATCTCTCAACTTCGCTTTGGTCGCCCAATTCTCGTGTTCATAAAGCAAGACAAAGGGAAAAGTTAGTAAATAATCAACATGTGAGAAATTCAAGCAAGAATTAATTGATAATAGAAATTGGTATCTCATCATAAGGGTTTGCATTTGGAATCAGTTAAAAAGGGATTTATTTTTAATTATGGGATATTTTCTCCAAATTGCAAATCACAAAAAGGTTATCCTCTTTGGTTCACAAAAATGGAGAAAAGGAAAAATTGCCAACAAACAAGTAGCAGAACTGCTAAACAGGCAGTAAATACAAAAGAACAAACTGCCAAAACAACAAAAACAACCAAACAACCATAAAACCAAAAAACAACTGCCATGACAACAAAACAGCAAACTACTAAAGCAGCAAAATAGCACAGCAACCCATAAACACAAAAATAGCACATCAGCAACCTAACAAAACAACAGGCAGCAACATCAAACAAGAACAAATAATAGTAGTTCATAGAAACACATGAGGCTAACAAACATGCCCAATGCCCTGTGCATCATCATGTCCCAAAGATACAAACCCTTCAGTATTTTTCAAAAAAAAGAAAAAGAGCTTTCATCATTGAAAGATAAAAGAAGAAGAGAGATAGGGTTTAGAAAGATGTCACCTAACAATAACAGTCCAAAACCATGTTGTTGTAGCTGTCGAAAAGTAGCAGCTACACAAACACCAAACAAGACAAGCCAAAAACCTACATCATATAGTCTAAACATTGCACAAAATCAGTAAGACAAAAAACCTCTACTCAAAAGGCCATAAGTCAGCTTTCCAACAATGTTCAAATTTTACTAATCTTCCCTCCAATTTTCCACCCTTGTTTCATTATAAGAGGGGCCAACCAGCGAGAAAAAAGGGAGATTTTTCACACAGCCAACATCAACCAAAAAACCAGCAAAACCTCTACAACAGCCTCATAACTCAGAACCTCATACCCACAAAACCTTACCACATCAGACCTCAATCCTCTACACCATTAACAAATTCATAACTTCATTTCATTCGGTGCAGACCATACCAATTCGACACACCAACCAAATCATCACCTTTAATTCACAAACTTTCAAAACTTGCATTCCAAAGCCACAATGAAAATCACAAGCCTACCACGTCACAACACAACCAACAGTAACAACACTGCAAATACATACGAAAGCATATAACATATTAACATTTGGAGCAAATAAATAAAGAGATGGAGTAGAAGAATCAAAGAGTAAAAGCAGAGGCAAAATAAGGAGCGTCGTACCTCATCAGATATCTAGTGAGAATCTCCTCGTCGTAGGTAACTCTGTTTCTTACTTGCAATGTTGTTACTACAATGATTGTTACTTGTTTGTTATCATATTATTCTTAGCCAAAAACAAATAGATGGAAACCAGAGATGAGTTGCAACAGAGGAGATGAGATTGAGAGTTTTGAATCGGTGAAAGAGATGAGGCAGAGGTGAGGTATACCGCGGTGGCTATCGGAGGCATGAGGCGATGATGATGATGTTTACAGCTGAGACATGGAAAGAATAAGGTTGAGGATTTACACATCGATTCCATCAAAGAGAGAGGGGGAAGTTTATGAAGTCAATTTCTCCTAACCTTAACTGCGCTGATGACCTCGTTCTCGTATTTTGTTTTCTTTCCTTTTTCTTTTTTTTATTTAACAATTAAATATTAAAACAATAATGCTGATAATTGGATTTTTAAATTAAAAAAAACAATGTGTGTTTGGATCAATTTCTATTGGATTGGACCGAGTGGCATCTCCATAAGCCCATGTTCCCTTTTTGTTTTTTTTTGCAAACTAGTAACACAAAAAAAAGTTTCTTAGGCTCATCTCAGCTAGGCCCTAGAGCCAAAATTTCTTACCTTACACCTTATTTCAGTCTGATACCCTTGGTTTATTGATTTTTCATTTTTATTCATTGTTTGTTTTAAATTTCTATTTTCTTAGCTTAATATAATAACTAATATATTAGTATTTTACAAAAAATTTAGATTTAGAATTTATATTCTCTTTTTTCTTTTGATCCTCTAAATTAAAATGTCACAAAAAATATTAGAGTTTATTTTCTTATTTTTTTGATTTGATTGTTTCGGTTGATTTTTGATATGTTCCTGTAGAAATTCCATTAAACGATTAAACTTTATTTTTGATCGTTTTTATGTTGAATTAGACCTTAGATTTTAAATCCAAACATGATAACATTTTAGGATAGTTTCCCTTTAATCTCAATATTAGGTTCATCTTTGTACGTGACAACAATTAGGGTTCTTCTAGTCTCCCTCTTAAACTTTTTTTCTTCTTTTGTAATTAAAACTTAACTTTCACAAATCAAAAATCCAAAAAACAAATTTAATCATTACTTAAATTTATTTTAAAACTTGCAAAAACACTCAACAAATCAAAACTCCCCTGAAGGGCATGTTATCTTCGTTCTACCGCGATACCGGTCGTGCCTATTTCTAGAATGTGTGCGTTAACGTTGCCCACTAAAAATCACAAACAAACAAACCATTTTCTAGAGGAACTACGGTGTTATGATTCCTTCATTGGATACGTAGGCAAAGGGTCGTGAAACCCTCACGAACGCAATAATAAAAAACCATTCATTTCTCCTTAAGCAAGTATAGTTGTAGATAAATACACTCTTTAAGACAAACAAACAAAATGGATCTCGTTGAGTACAACGGATGTGAGGGATGATAATACCTTCCCCTCGCATAACCGACTCCCTTACCCTTTCTCTTGGTCGCAAGACCATCTTATCCATTCCCTCGTGGTTTTATCGATATTTCCCCTTCCTCCGGGATAAATAAAGTTCGGTGGCGGCTCTGTGTTTTCTACCGGTAGCTTCAAATCTGCAAAGGGAAAATAAGAAAATACATTTTGTTGGGACCTGGGATCGAACCCAGGTCCTTCTATTTACCACTAGCGCGCCTCACCATTGGGCCAAATGGCTTGTTGATTATTATGCTGAAAAAGAAATATAATATTGCAAAACAATTGAACAAAAACAGAAGGCGTGAAAGTTCAAACGAGCCAGTCACATGAAGCCAAGTCATCGTCTTCTTCATGGATTCCGTCGTATTAGGTATTCACCTATACCCACAGACAATGTTCGTTGCTAAAAACCTGTGTTATTCCAAAACGCAATACAAGCATGATAAATTTATTGTGATGGTACCAATCAACTCGTCTTGGTCTCACGAGCATCATGGTATCATTTTCTTGGCCTAATTTTTCTTGTATCAAGAAACCCCAAAATACGACCATAAACCCTAACGATGGTAAGTATTGATTCCTGCACTGTAAACGCAATTAAATGGTACAGATAACTTGCAAACAAGATGATAAACCAGAATATATGGTTAGAACATGTTTATGATGCGTGAAACATTAAAATTGGATTTAAGTTTTGGATGCAAACCGTGATACTGTAATGTGATGATTCTTGATGCTTTGAGGCTTGCAAATGAATGGAGAAGCTTCCTGAGATGTCCAGGAACGTATTGCTAGCCTTGAAACTCCTTGAGGATGGCTCTAAGATGGATTTTGATCTCACACTTTTGTCCAATTTTTTTAGTTCTCTTCCTGGATTTTCACGGCTGAAAAACCTTGTTTTTTGATCTGTAATTGTTGTGTACATATAGTAGACTGAATTAGGGTTGTAAAATTGCATCATATCTTTGAGAATTATGAAAATGTGATTTGATTTTATTCATGTATGATATCTTTCTAAAACAAGCTTCAATCTAATATTTTCTAACCCTAATGAGCCTTGCACGAATTAATCATCATGCTAGCTGTATATGGACTCCAAATGTGCACAAAAATCTCAAGATTTGATTTGTTTTCATTATTGTACCATTTAATTTGATTTATTTTGATTTAAATGAATAAAAATCAAAATAAATGATAAAAGTAATAAAATAATAGGTGGAAAAGCTCAGGGGTCGTGGGTCCTATTAGAAACATGTTTCAAGCAAGAAAACATGGGCCCCTTTAGAAAAAATGCATATTTTATCAATGTTGACTTTTGACAATTTTCCAAAAATTGCCAACTTTGACAATGCACAACTCTCTCAATTTTGACCCTAGGGTGGTGTTCTTGGACTTTTTAGAAAGCTTAGGATGTCCCATACACAACCCTTATAGTTTCATATCAATTGGATCTTCCATGTTCATGTATGAATCCTTGATCCAAAAGGTGTTTTTGTTGACTTTTCAAAAGGACCTATAATGTAGAAATTCATATCTTTTGATGAGTGCATATTTTGAACTTGTGGGATGAAGATGAATTGTAGGGAATTTCATCCTCTTCAAAATTAGCTTTAGATGGAAAGTTTCTGATAAAGCATGTGGAAGTTATGCTTGGTCAAAGTTGGGTTAACTTTTACTAAGAAACCCTAATTTAGCAACTTTTGGGTTTTGATGAATTTGGAGCATTCCTTGAGGAATCATGATCAACCCTTGATCAAATGATGGATATAACTTCAAAATGTTGATGTTGACAAAAAATATTGAAGTTTGACTATATGTGGGCCACGGTTGACTTTTGACCTAGCATAGTCGATTCTCTAGCATCTGGGCAGTTGACTGAGCAAACTTCTTATGCAAGGCATGAAACTTGACATGTAGGGTCTTGATATAATATTAAGACCATGTAGAGCATATGAGACCTTTGTGATTCACCCATCTTGATGAAAATAGAAACCCTAATTTTGAGGTATACTGCCTTAGGGGAGAGTTTGTCTGGTCAACTCTTGAACTTCCTTGAGCAACTTGGGGACCTCAATTGACATTTGTTGAGTAAAATGAGAGGGTAAATTTTGGGGTACAACACTTGCTTTTATCCTAACTCTATAAATACATAACATTGCAATCAAGAAAGGGCACGGAATTCCTCTTCAAAAAGCTCTCTAAAAGCTTGCTTGAATTCTTCACATTTTTCAAAGAAACTTGCAATTTGGTATAGCAATTTCCGGCCATATTCGAGCAATTTCGAGCCTCGTACCATATTCCTGAAGGTTCCAGGAGGCCATACATATCCATATCTCACTCTCAAACACGCCAAAACAGTCACACCAAGCCCACCGGTTTTTGGTAAAAATTATGGATCCTAAACTCTTTCATTATATGATTTAAATTTAATTCTATGCATACATCCATGTTGATATCAATATTTGGAATGGATCTAATGTATCGTGCATGAGTTTAAGTTCTTAGATTGTAGGATTCCATTGTTAGGGCTCAAGAACTTTTGAGTTTCAGATCCAGCTTCTCAAGGATGCGCTCCTACCATGGAACCTCAAAGGCTATGCACACCAAATCATACGCAGTTCTTGGGTCCAACCAAGTTGGGCTTAGCAAATTTCAGATTCTCACCCCCCAGTTTTATTACGGAAAGCCCATCTTTTCTTTTTCTATTTTTTTTTGTTTAATTTACATTTTTCTTTTTCAATTAATTTCCTTTTATTAAAAAAAATCATAAAAACATCATTAAAAATCAAAACCACAAAAATATTAGAATTAGTTTCTTTGTTTTGTTTTGTTAAGATTAATTTTAATTAATTATTTTTAATAACTTTTTTAATTAATTATAATTAGGGTTTTAAAATTAATTTATTTTCATAAATCAAATTCCAATTATTATTAACACAAAATTCTTTTTTCTCATAAAAAAAACCAAAAACATTTTCTTGCTTAGGAATTTAGTCCTTTAATTTCTTTTTATTTAATCTTTTACTATTTAAATTCTAGAAAACAAATGTATAGGTCGCACGAATAATTTTGTAATAGTCGTAGTTTACATTTCCTCACATTTTTTTCTATTATGTAATTGCTTATGGGATATAATAGTTGTAGGTCTTTAAATAACCGCATTTTATTTTCCGTACTTATACAATTAACTGTTAGATGAATGCAAATAGGTTTGTATGAAAAGACTTAAAAACAAACGTTAGCAAACCTAATATTCAAAGATAAATTTAACTGAAACACAACACACTCGCACACACGCACCTCTAAGGTATCTCCACTTGTTTCCTTCGGAATAAACAGTCATGTCCCTCGAAAGTGGGGACGCTTTAGCAAATACCTCGATACAAAGATCATAGTTCCTCGATGACCCTTCGACGTTGCCTTTCGGTAAAATGATCTAGTCCCTTAAATGAATTTGCTAAAGTGTCCTTACCAGTTGCCTTCAATGACTGTACGATGACTCGCTCCTGTCCCTCAAAACATCCAACGATAGGGATACCTACTGACTAATAGTAGGATAGCACTATCTAAAGGAAAAGAGGAAAAGAACAAAGAACTTTCGACTAGGTAGACAGCTCATAGTTGCTTGCTCATAAAAACAAACAAAATAATTTTTCACATACACAAATGTTTTCCTAAATATTTTCAAAGACAAAAACACTTTGTATGCGTTCTCAAGATATGAGATCCATTACAAAGTTCGCTGCACTAAGGTGTCTTTCCAAAAATATTTTCAAACATACATCACAAAGCATTTTTCAAAAGTGAGCTAGCAACTAAGATCCCGTAGATAACTACGGATGGAAAGGGTGCTAACACCTTCCCTTTCCATAACCTGCCCCCTTACTCAGAAAAATATCGAAAGGTATTTCCTATTCTTTTCACCCTTTCCTTTGTTAGATAAAAGAAAATTCGATGGCGACTCTTGCTAACCGCAACAATTGCGATAAACTCAAAACCAGTAAAGTCAGTTCTCCCACCGTATTACAGAACTGGCAATTCTACTGGGGAAATTTGCTAAAAAATGTGGGGTTACCTTAGAGATAGTTCACATTTAAATGCTTTACCAGTTTGACTCGCTTTCTTTACATTTCAGATTTATGTTTGGGTATTCTTGTAAAGATCCTATACCCGAATCAGGGGGACTTTTAAGTAAGAATCAATATATCATGGAGATTGTACGGCTTAGACCAATATGGTTGAAGTGATGGCTATGTTAGTGTGACACATTTGTTGGTATTGGTATCCCTTGTGTTAAATCTAGGAGAATACAAGGCCGATGCATGGTATCATAAAGCACTAACTGACCTTAGAACCTTAGTTGAACAAACTTGGCCATTAGAAAAGTAGTGAGATAGTCGGCTTTGGTATAAAGATGAGGATTGGTTGATACTCAATACTACACTCATTGAGATTGGACTTTCGGGATATTTCATATGCGAGAAAAGATCGCTTGAGCTGAAACAATACCCGATAAAGAAAGATCAGTGATATTGAGACTCCTTAGAACCCGATTAATTTTCTAGGACATGTTGAACCAACTAAACTTCAAGAGGGTAATTACCTACAAACTCCATGCAAGCCTGAACCTAAGGCAACTTGTGTGACTTGTTTGCTTTCATTATCTAACAACTTGAGCACCTTGAAGGGTGTTGTTTATAGTCATTATCTAACGATGTGAGTTCCTTATAGGACTTGTTTGTAGTCATTATCCAATAACCTGGACTTCTTGCAAGACTCACTTGTCTCCATCACCTTACACTTTTGCTTGGTGCATAACATACACATCATAACATCATGCCATAGCATTTCCTTAACCATTTCAAGGATCTCAAGGGCCTGTGATACAGGTTATGATGAACTAGACGTCTAGCAAGGGGAAAGGGGATTTATTTTCCTCTAGCCAATGCCGTCAAAAGACCAAAGCACGATAACTTGAGTCTGAGGCTATGACTCACTCGACATGGTGAGCTTGATTATCATAGAAGGACATTCAACGATATGAAGTTATTTAATCAAAGTTGCAGTCAGATTCAAACATCTTCTTGTGTTTACCCCGCGAGATCCTTAAAATCATTGCATGCATTTCATTACATAACAGGTATACTTGAGACAATTTCTCATTTTCTCACTATTTATTTCAGCAGTAGGAAGATGGCTCTCAAACAAAATGACATAGATCTTCAAACTCAAGATGCTCAGGTTAAGGAATTGTTCCTGAATCTATCCAAGGGGCAAGAAGAATTGAAAACACTCCTCGCTAGGATAATTACCAAGAAAAATCCTGAAGACAACAAGGATGACCAGTTGGAACAACTGCAAGCTGAGATGGAAAGAATGAGAATCCAGATTATTGTTAGATGGTTCTTATCCAAAATTTATCTCAGGGAAAAGAAGAGTTGAGGATTCTCATCAGCAAGCTTCATTAAGACAAATACGACAGTCTGGGGGAAACTGTTATAATTTGGGGCCTAATCAATGATAAACCTCTCTTGGCAGACGGGGAATTGGATGACATGTTCATGCCGGAACATGTTGAAAATAAACTCAGGAGCGGTGAAATCCAGGGGACTTCTTCTTCAAGTATTCAGAAGAGACCATACAATGGAAAGAAAGAATTCAGTACTATGTACGACCAACAGGGTCACAATAAGAGCAATCTCAACTAATCTGTGGGGGTAGTGCGGGTCTCTAATCCAACATTGGTGCAATAACAATGATAATGCAATCAACATAAGCAGGACACGCCCAAAAGGCAATTCACCAAAATCGACATGTCTTTTGCTCAAGTATTTCAACACATGTTGAGGATGAAGTTGATTAATCTGAAGGATCCTCCTCAGAATCCCAACACCGCTTCTCCTTGGTATAATCCTAATGTGAGATGCGCTTATCATTCCAATATTCTGGCGAATGACACTAATAGCTGTTAGGTTTTGAAAAATAAGATTCAAGACTTGATTGAAGAAGGAGTATTATAATTCACACAAGATTGCCATACTGAATTCTTCTGTCATCCAAGGCACACCATCTGAAGTGACAAGTTCAGACAGAGAGGAATTTTGTTCATTAGAATTTTCAAATTGTAATTTCTTTTGATTGTTTGAACACTTATTTCATGTCAAACTTTGTTATTCTATTAATGCTTTGCATATGTTTGTCTTGAATGAATCCATTCATTGTCACTATACTGAAACTATACTTTTACTTCCTTTTTATGATATTCAAATCTCGATTAAAAGTCATAAGCCTTTAGAGGGAGGATGACGAAAAAGATACCACAATCTCTACAATATGCTTTTGAAAAGACCTGGATGACAATGTACATGTGTTGTTTCAAATCCTAAATAGTGGCGTTATAAGGAAGATAATCCCTAGTCAACCCCTTTGAGCATAAGAAGTATGAGTTTTCTTTTTCACACAAATTGAACCCTTTAATCATGACCTGGGGCAGGATAGTTTCTCAGTTAATTCAAATGTGTATTCAGTCGCAAGCTCTACCTTCATACATGCCGAATAGTGTCGAAGATGCTCTTATAAATACAATTATGGTTCCCTGTAATCACTAAAATAGGCAGTCATTATTTTTCAAAAGAAAAGCCCACTAAGTCAAAACCTATGAAGGAGACTTAAGGAAAAACTGGGGCATCCCGTTGACTTTAATCACAAAAGAAACAGTTCAGGAAAAAGGTAGGGATAATAAAATCAAAAATCCTCAACAAAAAATTACAAAAAGAAATGATGACTGCCTTCTCAAAAAAACTTTCAGTATCCGAACCATCACCGGAATATCAGGGCAAAGATTCCAGACTCAATTGGGATCTAAATCCACAATTAACTGAGTATAGGACTAAAGAACATCACGAAGAACGGGTTGGGTACAAATAAAGTTTGAGCCTTTATCCTTTATGTTGTACCCAAAATTTTCCTTCCCATTTTCACACAAGATATACTCCTAGAGGTTCTCAGTTGCTTAAAGTTGACCAGACAATTCTCCTACTAAGATAATGAACCCCCCAACTAGGGTTTCAATTTTCATCAAGATGGTTGAGCTCCAATGGTCTCAAATGTTATCCATTGTCCTAATATTTCCTCAATATCATCCATGCCAAGCTTTATGTCTTTCTCAACAAGTTTGCTCAGTCAATTGCTCAAGTATTGGAAAATCAATTATGCTAAGTCAAAAGTCAAATGTGGCCCATGAACAGTCAAACTTCGAGATTTTTTGGTCAACATCAACATTTTGAAGTGATAACCATCATTTTATCAAGGTTTGATCATGATTCCTCAAGAAATGCTCCTAACCCATCAGAAGTCAAAAAGGGCAAAGTAGGGTTTCCATAGGAAAAGTCAACTGAACTTTGACCAGACATAACTTTCACATACTTCATCCATTTTCCCCAACCAAAGCTCATATTTAATATAATCTCATTCCCTGTAACTTCTCTTCATCCCTCAAGTCCAATAAATGCACCATTTGAAAGATACAAGCTCATACATTACAGGTCATTTTCATAAAGTCAACCAAAGCCACTTTTTGCCAAGACCTTTTACATCAAGATAAAATCTTCAAATGCAAAATTGATCAAAAGATGGATTGAATTAGACATCTCGGGATTTCCAAAAAGTCAAAGATCATTATCATGAGATAAAAATTGAGCAAGTTATGGCTTGCCCAAGTTGGAAAAATTTGGGTATTTTCAAGAATTATGCATTGAGAAAACTTGAAGTTTTAGGTCAATGGCTTGATTTCTTGGACTTAAAACATCTTCCTAAGCCTATAGAGGACCTCTAAAATTATTCTTGCCATGCCTTGCCTTTTCTAACTATTTTATTCATATTTATTTTAATTTATTTCAAATAAATATAAAATAAAATGTATAAAATAATTGGAAATAGGATTTGAGCTTTGGGTTGATGTTTTGGACAGCCTAGGCCCATAAAATTTCATGCAAGCAATGTCCATATTCATTAAAATTCAAAAAGGACAAGATTCCATATCTTTCGCAAAGTTACAAAACATCATTTATGGTTTTAAAAAGACATGTTTATGGTTGTTATTACCTTTGTTCTCTTGTCTCCTCCCTCCTCTCTATATAAAAGACACATTAGCAAGCTTCAAGACACATGAGATAGAGCCTGGAAAATATCTACAAATTTTGCAAAAATTATCAAAGTTGTAAAAATTCACATTTTAGATTCTAGCCTTTCTCAGTCCAAACAAAAGATCCAAATACATTCCTGGGGGCTCCCTGAAGTTTTTGCAATCATTACCAAGCCCTGAAACATCACAAAACTCCTCAGTAAGCTCCATTTTTATATTTTCTAACTTGTTTCATGCAGATCCGGTGCTCCTCGTAGCTAGATGTGCATTATGCACCATCAGACGTGTGCCATTAGATGTCCATCTAATCAGATCTAGCGCACTCCATCTGCGGGCTCACCGTGTGCCATCAAGACCAATCCACATTGGATCCAGAAGTAAATCTAGGCCTCTCCCTTCATGGGCCAACGAATTCAACAACCACACCCCCACTTTTCTTTACTATCTCAGGCCCATCTAGTTTTTTTTTGTAATGTTTTAATTTCTTTTATCTTCTTTACTTAATTAAGCAAATAATAAATAAAAAAACTCACAAAAAAAATTAGGCTTAGACTTTTTTTTAATTAAAATAATGAAATGCTTTAATTAATTAATTAATTAAATTTTAACTACTTTCTTATTTTAAAATGAACTAGAATTTAGGATTTAATTTATGTTTCAAATGTTTTCTTAATAAAAAATGCAAAAATATTAGAATTAGATTAATTTCATTCAATATTTATTTTCTTAAATTAAATTTGGATTTAGTTTAATTATTTTTCTTGAAATAAATAAAAATAAAACCAAAAATATTTTTCTTGTTTACTTAGAATTTTTCTTAGGATTTTTAGACGTAATTTTTATTTCGCGCGCGTTATTTTTATTCTCGCATTTTGTATAAATAATGTAACTGATTATGGGATGTAATAGTCTAGATTTAAAATATTGCATTTTATTTTCTTGCACTTTTTATGTAATTGTCCCAAAGCGTTGTAATAGCCTAGGATTTAAATTTTCGCACGTTAAATTTCTGTAAATATTAACTGTTAGTAACTTTGTGTGCATGATAAGACTGAAAATTAAAACGTTAGCAAACTTAATAATGCAAGATAAATAACTGAATCTCAACACACTTGCACATGCGCACCTCTAAGGTATCTCCCACTTTGGTTTCCTATAAATAAAACAGTCATGAGGCAAGAACACTTTAGTAAAGACCCATAAATAAAAAAAAGATCATAGTCCCTCGATGACCCTACAGTTGCCTTTAGGTAAATGATCTAGTCCCTAAAAGAAAATTGCTAAAGCGTCTCCACAAGTTGCCTTCGTGATTGTAAAACGTCCCTTTGGTTGTCCCTCAACATCCAACAATAGGGCTACCTACTCACTAATAGTAGGATAACATTATCTAAAGGAAAGGAGGAAAAGAATGTCCTTTTTCGAGTAGGTAGATGACTCTTAAGTACTTTCTCAAACATGAAATTTTCACACTTACACACTTTCAAAAATCTTTTCAAAAAGACGTTTTATCACACTCTTGAGGACGGATACAAGAGTTATCATAAAGCAAAGAAAAATCTTTCAAAATATACAAACACAAACAGTTTTAAAAAATGAGCAAGTACCTAAGAGCCCGTGGAAAACCATGGATGGAAAGGGTGCTAACACCTTCTCATTCCATAATCTACCCCCTTACTCAGAAACTCTCGAAAAGGTCTTTTTCTGTTCTTTTCACCCTTTCCTTAATTTGGATAAAAGAAAAGTTGGCGGCGATTCTTGCTTACCGCAACATTTGCAAACACAAAAAGCAAAACCAGTATATAACAGTCGATTCTGCCACCGAATCACAAAGCTGGCGACTCTGCTGGGCATAAAATATAAAAGTGGAAATTACCTTAGGGTCTAGATCGTTTTGCTTCTTTGACTGTTTGTTTGCTTTATTTTTAAGGGTATTTTTTGGGTTACTATAGATCCTACACCCGGATCTGGGGAAACCTTTTAGGTAAGTATCAATAGATCGTGGAAACAATGCGGGGTATACCAACACGGTTAAAGCAATGGCTATGTTGATGCGACAATTTGGTTGGTACCGGTATCCCTTGAGTTAATCAAGGAGAATACGGAGCCGCTGCATGGTGTTATAAAGCGTCAACTGGCCTTAGAACCTTTAAATGAACAACTTGGCCATTAGGATGTAGTGAGATGGATGTCTTTGGTGTATTCCCAAAGTAGGAAGATACTCGATGCTACACTCATTGAGATTTGACTCCTGAGTTTTGTTTGGTTGCGAGTCGGTCGCCTATCGAACGAAGCTTGTGAGAAAGATTAGTGATATTGAGATCCCTTAGAACCCGGTTACTATTTATATGACAGATTGAACCAATCCAACTTCAAGAGGGAACCACCTTAAAACCCGTGCAAGTCTTAAACTTAAGGTCTTTTGTGTTATTTGCTTTCTATATATGTGATTTCTTAGCATAACCATACACATCATAACATCATGCCACATCATTTCCTTAACCATTTTGAGGATCTCAAGGGTTTGTGATGCAGGTTATGGTAAATCAGACGTCTAGAAAGGGGCAAAGGGGATTTATTTTCCTCTAGCCAATGCCGTCAGAAGATCAAAACTCAACAACTTGAGTCAGGGGCTATGACCCACTTGATATGGTGAGATTGACTCTCGTAGAAGGACACTCAATGATACGAAGTTCTTCAATCAAAGCTGCAAATTTCAACTTCTTACATTTCTTGTTTACCCCGTGAAATCCTTGAAAACATTGCATACATATACATACATATCATTGCATAAGCAGCTTTCATGACAGGTGTCTCATGTTCTCGCTGTTTATTTCAGCAATGGCTCTCAAGCAAGACAATAGAGATCTCCAAATTCAAGAGGCTCAGTTCATGGAAATGTACCTAAAACTATCCAACGGTGGGGGGGAGAGTTTAAATCACTCCTCGTTGGGAACCTGGCCAAGAAAAATCCTGAAGACAATAAGGATGAACAGTTAGAATAACTGCAAGTTGAGGTTGAAGCAATGAGAACCCAGATGCTGGGGAAGATGGCCCTTATCCAAGGCCTGGCCGGGGTACAAGAAGAGCTGAGAGCCATTATCAACAAACTTCATCAAGACGGATGCAACCATGTGAAGCAAACAGTCGAGGTTAGGGACCAAGTCATTGATCAACCTCCGAGAAGACAAGAGGTTGGTTTGGTGAAGAGTGGACCTTTCCAAATTGCTACTACATCCCGGGTCCAACAACAACCTCGCTAAAAACAACGGGTTAATCAGAGTAAGCCAGATACACCCAAGAGGCAGTTTACCAAACTTAACATGTCGTTGTCTCAAGCTTTACAACACATGTTAAGGATGAATCTGGTTACGTTGATAGGGCCACCTATGAATCCCAAGACTTCTTCCCCTAACTACAATCCTGATGCAAGGTGTGCATATCACTCCAACAGTCCGAGGCATGATATTGACGATTGTTGGATGTTGAAATATAAATTTCAAAACTTGATTGATGAAAGAGCGCTGGAGTTTACACAAGATAGTCTGGCTGAGTTCTTCTGCCATCCCTCCAAGCAACGCCATCCAAAGTGACAAGATTAGACGAAGAAGTTTTGTTCATTAGAATTTTCAATTTTTAATTTTCTTTTGATTGTTCGAACATTTATTCATGTAAAAAAATTTAGTTTATCAATGCATTGCATATGTCTGTTTTAAACTAATTCATTCGTATTCACTATATTTAAATTTCTTTCCTTTTTGTGATAATCAACTCTCGATCAAAAGCTCTGAGCCTTTAGAGGGAGGATGACAAAAATGATACCACAATCTCTACAGTATGCTTTTGAACAGACCCCGCTAACGATGTACAAACATTGTTTCAAATCCTAAATAATGGAGTTATAAGGAAGATAATCCCTAGTCAACCTCTTTGAGCCAAAGAAGTAGGAGTTTTCTTTTCACAAAAATTAAAACCCTTAATTATAACCTGGGGAAGGGTAGTTTCTCAGTCAGTTCAGACGCGCATTCAGTCGCAATTTTCTATTTCGCACACAATGATTGGCATCGAAGACGTCCTTCCAAATCAAAAGATGGTGATGGTTCTGCATAATTATTAAAGTCGACAATCATTATCTCTCAAAATAAAAGCTCATTAAGTCAAAACCTATGAAGGAGACTGTGATACAGTGGCAGAACCAGACTGTTTTAGAAAAATGCTGGTTTGCGTTTTGCGTTTTTATTCGTAAAATGTCACGGTAAGCAAGAGTCGCAACTGACTTTTATTTTATCCAACTAGAAAGGACAAAAGCATAGAAAAATTCCTTTTTCGAGATTTTGAGTACGGGGGGTAGATTATAGAAAAGGAAGGTATTAGCACCCTTTCTATCCGTAATTTTCTACGTGCTCTTAGTTACTTGCTCATCATATTGAAAATTGCTTCTGTGTTTGCGTGTTTTGAAAAAAATTTGTTTTACTTCGTTTTAACCCTTGCTTCTGTCTTAGAGAGTGTTACGGAGTGTTTTTGAAAACTTTGTTTGAAAAGAGTGTAAGTGTGGAAGAGTTTGATTTTGAGCAAGTACCTACTAGCATATACCTACTCGAAAAAGAGAATGTTTATGTTCTTGTTTCCTTTAGAAAACGCTACCCCACTATTAATGAGTAGGTAGCATTGTCGTTGGAGTTCGCAAGGGTCAATTCGAAAGGGACGTACGATCACTAAAGCAATGTTAGGACGTCTTAGTAATAACCCTAGTGTCTTAAGATCATATTCGAGGCAACATTTCCAAGGCAACCTTTCTGAGGCAACATTTCCGAACGGGATGTTTGATCTTTGTAAAGATAGGAGGGCGACCACTAAAACACCCTATACTTAATGATCGTTTACTGAAGGCAACCGATGTCAGAGTGTACCCTAGGAGTGCGCATGTGCGAGTGATTTGATTTCAGTTATTATCTTTTCACATTTAGGGTTTGCTAACCGTTTTAAAATTAACATAAAGTCTTGTCATGCAATCCTATTATCATACATCTAACAGTTAATATTTGCGAAAATTAAAATGCAGGAAATAAAACTACGCTATTACAAGGCTTCGGGAAGGGGGATTAATTACATAGCCAAAAACCCGTAAAACGATAAATAAAAGAAACATCCTAATTAAACTATTACATACCATGAGCAGTTACATTAATATCATAAAAAATAATAAATGCGTGCGATGAATCGAGAACAAGAAAAAAATTAGGGTTTTGACCCCGTCTAAACCTAATTGAAAAAAATCATTTTTGTTGCTTTCGATTATTTTGAGAAAATAAGATTTTAATTGAATAAATACAAACCTAATTACTAATTAATTTAAATTAAGAAAAATAATTAATTTTGACCTATTTTTGTATTTTCATTAAATTTGAGAAAAGAAATAAAAATTAAATCAAACAAACCCTAATTTTCTAATTTATTTTAAATTATTTACAAAAAGGTTAGAATTACCCTAAAATTAAATTAAACTAATATTAAATTAATTTTGACAATATAAATAAAAAACCTTAATTCTAATTTGATGAAATTGATTTTATGATTTTGTAAAAAATAATTTAATTTGTGATTAGAAAATAAATTAATCAAAATAAATTAAATAAAAGAAAAGAAAATAGAAAAGAAATTAGAATGAGCCTGGTTGTTTCAGCAAGAAAGGGGGTATGATTAGCACTTTCTGGGCCCAAATGCTAACAGCCCATTTAACTTTTCCAGATTCCATACGCCTGCTTGAATCACGCCCATGATAGGCCCTCATGTGATATGCGCTGGATCTGGCATGCTGGAGATCTTATGGTTGAAGGATGATGGCGTATGGTGGTCTCCTTGTGTGCACATGTGCCTGATTATGCAAGAAGAAAAATCATGAAAAAATATGGGGACCTGGGGATCGAACCCAGGCCCTTTGGCTTTTCCCAACACATGATGACCATCTGAGCTAGCGCGCTTTCTTGTACAAAAGACAACAAACAAACGTTATATTGGAAAAACAAAATAATATATCAAAATGCGCGAATTTTTGAATGGGCCAGTCAGTGCCTGCCACACAACCCTTCTTCTTCCTCCCTCCATTGCTAAAAGTCCTAACTTTTACCTACAATCATCTGGGCGTAGGTATAAGCCTGCGTTTCTCCAAAATCACATACAAACAAGATAAATGCCCAATAATGGTACCACTCAACTCGTGGCAACCTCACGAGCATCATGGTATCCTTGTCCATGGACAATTGTACATGTAACAAAAAACCCCAAAAACGAGCCATGAACCCTAACTATGGCATCTTGCTCTACAGTTACTGAAAATGCAATTAAACATAACCATTAGTTTGCAAATGATTCAAGGAGCAAGAATATGCAAATAAATCATGCTACAAATGCCAGAATCGTGATATTTGATTTCAAAAATATATGAATGTCGTGAGATGCTTACAATGCGTTTTTGGATGTTTTGGGGCTTATTAGTGATTGCAATATGACCCAGAGATATTCAGCAAGCGATTGAGATAGCTGTGAAGGCTTGAGATGACCTGAAAATTGGAATTTGATTCACCACTTTTGTTGAGTTTTTTGCAAGTTTTCCTTCTGTTTCTCACGCCTCCAATCCTATTGCTTTTGGTCTGCCAATGTTCTATATGTACCCAAAAATGAATTAGGTTACAAACTTGCTTCAAATATTTCTCAATTAAGATGATTGAATCATGATTTGATTCTTATGTAAATCTTTCCAAATCAAGACAAATCCAATATTTTTGTGTCCAAATGAAGCTTGCATGATTTGATTCTTCTCTCAGCTGTATAAGAGACCTAAACATGCACAAAATCGTAAGCTTTGATTAGTTTTGATATTTTCATGATTTTATTTTGATTTTATTTGATTTAATTGAAATAAAAATCAAAATAAATGAAAAAAACAAAATAAAGACAAGTGGGAAGGATCATGGGTCGTGGGTCATGTTACAAACTCAATGCAAGCATAAAAAGTTGGACCCGTTTGATAAAAAATGCAATTTTGGCCAATTTTGACTTTTGGCAATTTTGAAAAAAAGGTCAACTTTACCAATTCATAACTCCTTCAATTTTGACCCTAGAGATGTGTTATTGGAATTTTTAGAAAGCTTAAGATGTCCTATAAGCAACCCTTTTTGTCTCATCTCAATTTAGTCTTCCATGTTCATGTATGACGCTTTGACAAAAAATGTGTTTTTGTTGACTTTTCAAAATGACCTATAATGTCCAAATTTATATCTTCTTGTGAGTGCATATTTTGAACTTGGGATATGAAGATGAATTATAGGTAATTGCATCCTATTCAATATGAGATTTGGATGGGTCATGTTTGATAAAATATGAGAAAGTTATGCTTGGTCAAAGTTGAGTTGACTTTTCCTATAAAACCCTAATTTAGCAACTTTTAGGTTTTGATGAATTGTGAGCAATCCTTGAGGAATCATGATCAACCATTGATAAAATGATGAATAATACTTAAAAATGAGAGTGTTGACCAAATTTTTTGAAGTTTGACTGTATGTAGGACACAATTGACTTTTGCCCTAGCACAGTCGATTCTCAGGCCTTTGAGCAATTGACTGAGAAAACTTCCTCTACAAGGCTTGAAAATTGACATGGATGATCTTGAGAACATTTTAGGAAAATTGTGAGCATTTGGGATCCTTTGGAATCAAACATCTTGATGCAAAATGAAACCCTAATTTGAAGTAGACTGCCTTAAGAGAGAGTTTGTCTGGTCAACCCTTGTACTTCCTTGAGCAATTTGAAGACCTCACTTGAAATGTATTGAGAAATATGGGAGGGAAATTTTTTGGGTACTACAGCTGCCCCTGTTCAATCTTCTTAAACCTGAGGATGTAGATTGGCTTATCTGCCTTTCATGATCTGAAGGTGGAAGATAATTGAACGCTAGAGTGCCTAGAAATTTGCACTCGCATGAAGTGGTATTTGTCTTATGATATTGGGAATGGGCTTATAGATGCAATTTGAAGATTGATTTCGGAAGATGGGCTTAAAGATGCCATCATAAGAAGTGTCGATCGCATAAGAGATTCCTTTACGAGAGCCTGTATACCTGTTGTTGAGGAAGATTTCGCTGGGGAATGTTGGTCTATGTCTTGAGAGAAATAGAATTTTAGGAGTTTCAGTCGTCCATTATTCTACTGAGGAATCATTTCTTGGTCGAGGAGGTGAAAATGATCTGTTATTTGGTCGTGCTCCAAGCTTCACAGTGATTTGCTGAGGAAAATAAGACCGACTGCTATCTGGCCGTGATCTAGGCTTTACAGTGACTTATTGGGGAGATGATATTAAACTTGCTATCCAGTCGTTCTCCAGGCTTTGCAATTTCTTTGTTCTTATCTGGTCGTACTCCAGGCTTCAGAAGTAATTAAGTTGTTATCTGGTCGCATCCGGGCTTCAACTTGAATTTAAGGCATACTAATATCCAGTCGATTCCGAGCTTCTTAGTAATTGGCCAGGTAAACTTCTATTTGGTCGAAATCCAAGCTTCGCAGTGTCTTATACTATTATCTGGTCGATTCCAGGCTTCAGTCCTTTGCCGCTATCTGGTTGTAATCCAGGCTTCGTAACTCCTTACTTTTTATCTGGTCATGTTCTAGGCTTTAGAAGAAATTAAGTGGTTATCTGGTCGCCTTCGGGCTTCCATTTGATTTTAAGGCCTACTAATATCCGGTCGATTTCCGCGCTTCATAGTAATTGGCCAAGTAGACTGCTATTTGGTCGAAATCCAGGCTTCACAGTGTCCCTTACTGTTATCTGGTCATAGTCCAAGGCTTCAGTGTCTTTTGCCGCTATCTAGTCGTAATCCAGGCTTCACGATGTCTTATACCATTATCTGGTCGAATCCATGCTTCATGGTGTCCTGTACTGCTATCTGGTCGATTTCCAGGCTTCACAATACCTTGTTAAGATTTTTTCCGGTTGATTTACGGGCTTTACCACTTGTGTTTATGATATACCACTATCTGGTCGATTCCAGGCTTCATGGTGTCTTTGTACTGCTATCTGGTCGTAATCCAGGCTTCACAGTAACTTGCATTGCTATCTGGTCGTTCTCCAGGCTTCACAATAACTTGCTGGGGATTCAGCTATTTTCCAGTCGATTTTCGGGCTTCATAGCTTGAATTTAAGATAAACCACTATCTGGTCGATTCCAGGCTTCATGGTGTTTTGAAGAAATCAAGATATTATTCGGTCGAATCCGGGCTTCATAGCTTGAACTGGAATAGAAATCTTAGCACCGATTTGACTGAACCAGAGAAAACTTGTAAGAATTTGATTGTATCTTTCCCTGAAAGGTAAAGAGTTCGTCGTATGTAATGTCATGATGTATGAAATGTATTGAGCAATGATATTCTCAAAATAAATGAGATTGTGCTGTATGATGCATATGCTTATGCCATGATGTATGGGTATGCAATGTTCTTGTGATATTCTCTAGCTGGGGAAAATAAATCCTGGACTGCTGTTGGAGAGTATAAGGAGTTGAGTTCTTCGTTTCCGCCGGGGATAGTGACTGAAGATGATTAGCTGGAGATTTACATCCATTCTGCTTGAGAATATTCTGCTGGGAGAGACTCTGTCTGAGAATAATCTGCGGGGGAATGACTCTATGGGGAAGAGGGATACTCTGTTGGAAGATCTGTTGATTTGGAGAAATAAACTCAAGTGGGGATAAATTTCTGTTGTTGGCGATAATGAATTCTATTGGAGATTGAATTTCTGCTTGTGAGAGAAATAAACTCTGCTTGGGGAAAAACTTACCGACTCACTCGCGATTGTGAACCTCAGCTGGGGAGAGTTGTGTCCTGTTCGGGAAAGCTAACATCACTGTCTTTGGATACTTTTTACTCTATGGGGAGTGTAGATGTTACTGGGACGCATGCTGAGGATATGACAATGACTTTGCATCGAGACTTTTCTGCCCCTGTATCTGCTGGAGAAAGTGCCTGCGGAGGCCTTGTGGATTGAGTGTTATCCCAACTTATAAGGTGCTTGATAACTTTCGATCGAAATGATAAGTCTTCTTCTGGTAGGAAAGTGACGAGATGACGGGACATAGTCGTACACTTTAATCCTTCACTTTTTTCTGGACTGTCTTTTCAGATTTTCAGTCCACTGGGATACCCTTTTTTGCCCAAGCCTCCTTTTCAGGTTTTCGGCTTGCCGGGTGTACATATCTTTTTTGTTTTTATCCCTAATTTTTTCCCGAACCCTTTTGGTTCGCCGGGATGCCCTTATTTTTTCCCAGGTCAGTCAACCTAGCGGGTCTTTGTTCATGTGCAGTATTTTCTGACTATGTCCACGCTCTCAGGGTGTAGGGAGTTGTCACTGTTGGTAGTGTTGTGTTGCCACACTACCAGAAGATGTTCGTTTGATCATACAAGATTCGTTGCTGGAATTCATGTCCAATGCCCCAAGTGATTCAGATGGAGATCTTCCCCTGGCTATTTGGCATCTTTGCGAGATTCCTTGAATCTTGACTTGACTGCCCCAGATGATGGACAATGATCATGACGTGCCCCTTGGTTGGAAGTGTTTTTTCCACTTGAGGTGATCCTTTTTATTGAGAAGGTTTTTGTTCACTAGATATTTGTTGTACCCCAAAATTTGCCCTCCCATATTCTTCAAGGTTTGTCAAGAATCATCTTCAAATGGTTCAAGATTTCTCAAGGGTTGCACAGTCAAACCACCTCCTAAGCGAGCTGAAATTACGGTTTTGGTTCTTTCAAGGAATTTGAGGTTTTCAATGGATCAATCAATTCTCATAGGCCTATACATATTCCCAAGCAGCTACATGCCAAGTCTCAAGACTCACAATGCCAGTTTGCACAGTCAAAAGCTCCATTTGATCCGTAATCAACTACAGGGGTAAAACGGTCATTTTACAGTCAAAAGGAAAACTTTTTGGTCAACATCTTATTTTGAGGTCACAATCATCATTTGATCAAGTCTTGATCATGATTCCACAAGAATGGCTCAAAAATCATCAAGATGCAAAAAGTTACTATTTTTGGACAGCAGAAAAGTCAATTGTATCTTGACCAAGACATAACCTTTTCATGGTTAATCAGAAAAATTCCATCCAATGCTCATTTTGAAGGGGATGACACTTCCTACAATCCATCTTCACATTCCAAGTCCAAGAAATGCTCTCACAAAAAGTTATCAATTTCTACATTATAGGTCAAATTCAAAAGTCAACAAAAATGCACTTTAAGTCAAAGACCATAACTTGAGATTGGTAAATCCAAATGACATGGGACCAAAGTCATTGGTTAGAGGACTTCAAGACCTTTCCAAAATTTCCAAGAACATGTTCATATGATCAAAATTGAGCAAGATATGCATTGGAGAAGTTGGGAAATTTTTGTGAATTTGCAAAAGTCAACTTTTCTCAAAACACTTTGTTTTTGCTAATGGGCCTCAAATTTCTTCTTGAAACTTTATCCAAGGCTTATGAACGACCCATCAAGCTTAAATTGATTTATTTTCTTATTTTTTATTAATTAATTGGATTTTTAATTGATTTTAATTCATTTAATTAATTTAAATTGTAGGAAATACAAAGATTTGATTTTTCAATCTTTTTGTGAAGCAAATGTGGTCAAGATATGCTGGCAATTTCATGTGCAAATCAAAGGGACAAGAATCTCCAAATTTAGCAAATTTTTCCAATCAAAAAGATTCAAAAATATTTGATTTTCAATCAAATATTCAAACCATCATTCCATGGATTTCTTTGCAAGATTTTGACCTAATTCTCTTCCTCTATAAATACACAAGTGAACCCTATTCATACGTACGTGAATTTGCTGCAGAAAAAGCCATAACCAATTCAAGAAAATTCAAAGAAAACTCAAAACTGTTTTCTGCATTCTAGCACGAATCAAAGCAATTTGTGGATTCAAACACGTTGCTGGGAGTGTGAGGAACGTTTTGCAATCAAAACCACACGCTAAGGCCCAATAAATCATCATTTACAGTCACACGGTTTGATGCTTTTTTTCATAATTGCAACTCATGATTCATAAGCATTTGACATGATTTTTTGTTTGTTTTGTGTTGTTATAACTCACCTGAAGCTATTGTCATAGTTGAATTGAATTATAACGCACAGAATCACAAATTTCCATTAACAAATTCTAGGGTTCATAAGCTCTCAAATTGGGGCTTTACAGTACAGGAAAAATTAAGCCTCATAAGACCCATGGTTGAATTCGTTAGGTCAAGACGAATCCAAAGCAACCCTCGCGAAATATTTATGTTACTTACAGCCCTAATCGCTATTATTGGTCATTGCAGGTTGTGGGGGTTAAAAACCCCCGCTATCTAACGTGTTTTTTTGCAGAACAACGAAGAAGACGATGAGCTGTTGATGTCTCATTAGTCCGTTCAAAAGGGCGCACATTTTTTTTATAATTTTTAGTCCATTAATTTGTTTGCATATATTATATTCATTTGTTATTATATTATCAAAAGCAAGCAAATGGTGGAGTGGTTAGGTGCGCTGGCTGGTGATCATTGGGACCTGGGTTCGAATCCCAGGTCCACCCAAAACATTTATTTCTTTTCTTAACATGTTCATATGCAGAATTCTGAAGGTGGTACACCATACACTCTCACATCCCAAGCTCCATGTGGCTTCAAGCAGCAATCCAATGGTCATGATTGGATGATCACCATGCTCCCAGTCAACCAGCGCCCTGGATAATCCAGAAAGTCAAAAGGGCTTGAGATATTAATGGGCCAGAATTGCCAAACGTACCCCTTTGTTAGGCCCAGCACCCCCTGGTTTCTTTATTCTTTTCTTTTTTTAATTTTCATTTAATCTTTTCATTAATTATTATTATTATTAGTATTTAATTAACAAATTAATTATTTTCATAATAAATTCAGAAAACTAATATTATTATTATTATTATTATTATTTATTAATTTCACTTTATTTTTTTTGTAAATAAATTCTAACAAATTAATTTAGTTTAATTAGGTTTAATTTTGACTTTTTCATAATAAATAAAATAAATCAGAATTAGGGTTTTTACTAACTTTTGACTTAATTTATTTTATTTTATTTTCATTAAAAACCTAAAAAACTAAAAAATACTTTTTTCTTTTAATTAATTAGTTAATTAGTTAATTAGGTTTAATTAAATGCAAAGGACCAAAAATTCATTCTTTTCTCAAAAGAGGTTAAAACCCTAAAGACTTTTTCCCGATTCAATTTCCATTCGCGCATATTTTTTTGATTATATTTATGTAACTGCTCCGAGAATGTAATAGTGTAATTAGGACCCCTTTTATCGCTTTATTTAATTTCTCACATTTACTTTTCTTTTCAAGGGTTATGTTTTTGGCGATGTAAATATCCGACGCCTTGTAATAGCGTAGATTTACTTTCCGCAAGTTACTTTCCGCAAATTATTAACTGTTAATTATGCATGACAAGACTTTCTTGAAAATTAAAATCAACTCGTAGCTCACAATAACATGTGCAAAGATAATAACTGAATCTTGACACACTCGCACATGCCACTCTTAGGGTACGCCTCACTTGGTTGCCTCGACGTGGTCATTGAGTATAGGGTGTTTTTGAGGTCGCCCTCTTGTCTAAAGATCCAAGTTGCCTCGAAATGGTTGCCTCGGATATAAAAGGATCTAGGACATTAGGGTTACCACTAAGGCGTCCTACTATTGCTTTGGTGACCACACATGTCCCTATAATCGAATTGACCCGAAAACTCCAACGACGGTGCTACCTACTTCTCAATAGTGGGATAGTATTGTCTAAAGGACATTTACACAGCTTAATTTCTTTTGAGTAGGTAGAGGTTCTAAGGTACTTGCTCGTTCAAAAACAAAAACACTTTTCGCACTCACTTTTCTGACAAAAGTTTTCAAACAAACACTTCATGAAACTCTTGAGGACTGATACAAGAGTTAAAATGAAGTTTTCAAACAAACTTTTTCAAAACCCACAAACACAAGAAAAGCAAACATTTTTTGAAAACATAGTGAGCAAGTACCTAAGAGCCCGTGGATAACCACAGATAGAAAGGGTGCTAACACCTTCCCTTTCTATAATCTACCTCCCGAACCGAGAAACATCTCGAAAAGGAATTTTGCTGTGCTTTTGTCCTTTCCTTGTTGGAAAAAATAAAAGACGGTGGCGACTCTTGCTTACCGCGACATTTCGCGAACCAGCATTTAAAAACAGTCAGTTCTACTTCCACCGATCACAAAACTGGCGACTCTGCTGGGGACTATTATAAAAGTGAGGTGTACCTTAGGATTAGATCATTCTATGTTTTCAATTGCATGCTTTGTATGATTTATATTTGTGGGCTTGTATCGGAGTTTCATAGATCCTAACCCGGATCTGGGGAATACCCTTTAGGTAGCAATAAACTGTGAGGGACCAGTCCGGCGTAGACCGACATGGGTGAAGCAGTAGCTACATTGGTGTGACACCTTGGTCTGTACCGATATCCCTTGTGTTGGAACGAGGAGAATATGGGTCTTCTGAGGAGTCATTAAGCACCAGCCAACCTTAGAACCTTAAATTGACCCAACTTGGCCATAGAACAGTAGCAGTATGCTACACTCATTAAGGCTAAACTCTCGCGATGGTTCCGACTGCAAGAAAAGATTGTGAAGCTGGAGTTATGACCGATTGAGGGTAGTCAGTGATATTGAGATCCTCTAGAACCCGATTACTATTTTCTAGGACAGGTCTTAACCAACTAAAAGGGAAAGAGGGTAGTACCTAAACTTCATGTTGGCCTAAACTCTAAGGGTTGTCTTGTGTGACTTGTGTGCCTTACCATGTTTTCCTTTTGTGAATACTTATGGTGTGCTTTATCATAACATCATAACATTGCATGCATCCTGCATAAGGACTAACCCATTTCAAAGACAAGAGGGTTTCATCTTTGCTCTGTTTTGTAGGACATCATGATGCCTATGCGAAGGAATACTATCCGACTCAACTTTGTTCAACCACCTGATTTGCTTAAAGAATTGGTTAATAGGATTCCAAACACTACTTCCTTCATCAAAAGGCATGGTTCTCTTCTCGGTTTAGTCACTTCAAAGTGGGACCAACAACTGATGAGTGCCCTGACCCAGTTTTATGATCCCCTATACGATTGCTTCACCTTTCAAGACTTCCAGCTGGTCCCTACTCTGGAAGAATTATCTGATTTGCTTGGTATCCCTGTTTTGGAACAGACTCCATTCACTGGTTGGGAAAAGACTCTTAGGCTTGAGGAGATTGCTGCAGCCCTTCCTTTGACCAACAAAGAGGTAATGGATAACTGGGAGACTAGAAGCGGAGTTAAGGGCTTTTTGGCTAAGTTTCTGATTGGCAAGGCTAATAGTTTCTGGAATGACTTAGACTTCAGGGCTTACGAAGACATTCTGGCTCTCCTAATCTATGGTCTAGTATTGTTTCCAAATCCTAATACCTTTGTTAATGTCAATGCCATAAGGATCTTCATCTCTCGGAATCCTATACCCACTCTCTTGGGTGATATCCTGCAACAGCTCTATGCTCGTACTGCCCGAAGACGGGGAACTTTGTGGTGTTGTGCTCATTTGTTAGTGAGGTGGTTTATTTCGCACCTCCCTAAGTTCGTGCTGAAGAACAAAGAAGGAAGGGGCTGGGCTCATAGGTTAATGTCTCTCACTGATAATGACATCATTTGGACTCTCAGAGGTTTGGATGAGGTAGCTGTTATTGATCGTTGCGGAGAGTATCCTAATGTTCCATTGATCGGTACCCAGGGAGGAATCTCTTATAATCCATGTTTAGATCTCCGTCAGTTTGGAAAAGCCAGAAGAGCAGGGCCTCATGAGATGTTGATACCTCACATCAGTTTTGAGTTTCAGGTAGACAGTGACGAGCTGCGTCGTAGATTCATCCGGGCTTGGGATAGAATTCACAAAGCTGACCCACATGAGTTGGGACCGAAGACTTCTCTGCCTATGGAATCCTACTACAGATGGGTCCGCATCCGTGCTCAGAAGTTAGGTATGCCATACGAAGCCGTCAGACCTATTACTCTTGAAGTTCCTGATAGAGACGGGGTTCCTCCAACTGTACTCCCTCCTCAGATACCCACTGATGTTGATACACTAAAGAGGTCTTGGGAGCAACTACAGGAAGAACGGGATTATTATCGGGAAAGGTTCAACGAACAGGAATAGAAAATCCAGAAGCTGACCAAGCAATTGGAGAACGAGCGGATCTTAAATTACTATATCCGTACTGAGAAGAAGAGGCCATGGGAGCACTGATGGGCTTTAGATGTTTCTTTTACAGCTTTTATTTCCTTTTCAGTATTTTCATTCTTGTAACTCCTAAGGGCAATTTGTTGAACAATTTAAATTCCAAAGTTGAATCTAATAAAGTTTGTTTCCCTTTTGTCTACAAAGTTGAATCCCGATTGTCTTTGAAAACATAAATCATACGCATCTCATTTCATCATATGCATAACAGGTACCCTTTTTCACAGGTCACTTACCTTCTTCGCTGTTTATTTCTGCAATCATCATGTCTTCTGAACCTACTACTGAACAAGCTATCAAGGCCCTCCAGGCCCAGAATGCCCAGTTCCAAGAGTTAGTTATGAGCCTAGCCCAGGGTCAACAGGAGTTGAAGACTCTGATTCTGAAGAAGAAGAAGAAGAGGACTGTGTTGTTCAACACTGGACGCAGATTTGGGAATGGACTACAAAATGAGGTTGATCTGACTACTTCCTCTGTAGGGAAAGACAGTTCCCAAGAGAGAAGGGTTCCTAGTCCCGTCGTCTCCGACAACGAGACGGATTACAATGATGAACAGTATCCTCCTGCTGAGGATAGGTACAAACAGCTGGAGGACCGCTTAAGTGCTATGGAGATTCAACATGTGCCCGGGTTGGACTTTGGGGACCTAGGCTTATCTTCTGGGGTGGTGATTCCACATAAGTTCAAGGCGCCTGCCTTTGCAAAGTACGATGGAGCTTCCTGTCCTAAGTTGCACCTCCGATCGTATGTAAGAAAGATCCAACCTTATACAACTGACAAGAATTTATGGATCCATTTCTTCCAGGATAGTCTTTCAGGGACTCAACTTGAATGGTTCTATCAGCTGGATGGAGCCAGTATTCGTAACTGGGAGGACTTGGCTACTGCATTTTACAAGCAGTATCAGTATAATTCCGACCTCGCTCCTACGCGTACCCAACTCCAGGGTATGTCACTAGGGACGGGTGAAGGATTTAAGGAATATGCTCAAAAGTGGAGAGACCTGGCTGGAAGAGTGCAGCCACCTCTAACTGACCGTGAGCTTGTTGATATGTTCTTAGGGACCCTGTCTGGTCCGTTCTTCAACCACCTGATTGGAAATTCTTCTGTTGGGTTTACAGATCTTATCTTGACTGGTGAGAGGATAGAAGCTGGTATCAAGTCTGGGAAGATACAAAAAGGTGCCTCCTCGAGCCCTAAAAAGAAGCCCCTCAAGAAGGAATCTAGTGTTGTTTATGGTTCAAGGTGACAGAATAAACCGGAACGCCGTCAAGCTGTCAACACGGTGGTAATTTCAAAGCCTGCTGCTGCTCCTCTGCAATACAACCAGCCAAGGGGTGAGAGACCTAGAAGGCAGTACACTCGGCTCAGTATGACTTTGTCCTAGATATTGCCGCAACTACTGTCAACCAATCTGGTAACTATAAAAGAAGCTCCGAAGATTGTAAACACCACATCCCTGAAGTACAATCCTAGCGCCCGCTGCGCTTATCATTCTGACAGCCCGGGGCATACTACGGATGATTGTTGGGCTCTGAGAAATAAGGTTCAGGACCTTATTGATACTAAAGAGATAGAGTTCGAGTCACCCGAAAGGCCCAATGTTGTGACTGCTCCCATGCCCAAGCATGGAGTGAATGCTATGGAATAAGACCTGTATGTAGCCTCTGTGGATGATATTGTTACTCCGCTGTTGACTATCAAAAGGAACCTGTTGCTAGCCGGTTTATTTCCGGGATGTAGTAAAGGTTGCCATCTATGTTCTGTTTCACCTGCTGGTTGTCCTTTGTTGAAGTCAGGCGTCCTAAACTTGATGGATAACAAAGAGATCTTGTTCGAGAAGATTGTTGTTCCTGCTATCCCTACTGAAGAAGTGTCCATTGTTACTATTTTCAACAACTCTCCTAAGGCTCCCTCAAAGAAGCCTGTCAAAATCATGTCTACTCAGAAGGTTGCGCCTATAATCATCACTGTTCCGGGGCCCATCCCCTATACCTCTGACAAAGCTGTCCCTTGGCACTATGGGGTAGATGTTTATGTTCTTGGAGTAAAACAAGAGTTTGATACTAGTACCGGCGTCAGTAACATCACCGGGCCTGCCAAGGTCACCCGCAGTGGTAGGATCTTCTCACCTGATATTGCGCCACCAGCTGTCCAGAGACCTATTGTCATCACACCTGCAAGTGTGCCTGCTTCCATCCCTGATCAAGTTCCTATTTCTACCCCTGCTGTCGAGTCATCTGACGCTCGGGGCAAAGGGATCGCTACTGATGTGCCTGCCCAGACGGAAGCACCAAAGACAACCACTGTTGAAGCCTCCAAACAGGAGATGGAAGAGATCCTTAAGATTATCAAAAAGAGTGATTTTAACGTAGTTGAGCAGCTGGGGCACACCCCATCTAAAATTTCTATGCTATCACTGTTGTTATGTTCAGAGGCCCATGCCTAGGCTCTGATTACCTTCCTGAAGACGGCCCACGTGCCACAAGAGATGTCAGCTGATCAATTTACCGAGTGTGTGGCCAACTTAACTGCTGATAATGGTCTAGGTTTCTCCGACGCTGATCTGACTGCCAAAGGGAAGAACCATAACGATGCCCTGCATGTCTCCATTGAATGCAGGGGCACTACTCTTGCCCATGTGCTGGTTGACACCGGGTCTTCATTGAATGTATTGCCCAAGAAAGCTCTATACATGTTGGATTGCGAGGGTTTGGAGCTGAAGCCAAGTAACATTGTTGTCCGGGCCTTTGACGGGTCCAAAAGGATGGTACATGGTGAGGTTGATATTCCAATCAGGGTTGGTTCTCAGGTCTTTGATTCTACTTTCTATGTGATGGACATCCGACCATCCTACTCCTGTTTGTTGGGTCGTCCTTGGATCCATAAGGCTGGAGCTATGACTTCCACACTACATCAGAAGCTGAAATACCCGGTCAGAGGGAAGATTGTGACAGTGCAGGGGGAGGAAGAGTATATGGTCAGCCACCTTAACTCGTTCCAGTACATAGAAATGGATGGGGAGTTCATTGAGACCCCCTTTCAACACTTTGAAGAAGTTCCTCAGACACTGGCGTCAGCTGAGACTGTGATCGAAGATTCTCCTTTGAAGATGGCTTCCTTAAAGGATGCTCGGGCTGTTATTGAGAAGGGTGAGTGTGAAAACTGGGGCCGACTTCCTGATTTCACTCAGAAGACTGACAAGTTTGGTTTGGGTTTCACTACAGAAGCTCAGAGGGCTGTTCGTAAGGCAAGGATTGGAAGACCTCATGTATTCATCACCAACCCGGGATTAAATGTTATTGAAGATGACGTGGAGGAATCTGAATTCGACAACTGGATCTACCCTACGACCAACGGTGGACCAAGCAACTGGACTGTAAAAGACTTCATACCTATTACTTTTGTGACTCAGTAATGAACTCCTTTGTTTTGAATTTGTAACAGACAATAATTTGAAACTTTATGGCCCGGTGTCTTACCCGGGGCACCGTGGCTTCATTTGTGAGGGCTTTTGTGTGTCATTTTCATATATCATTAATAAAAGCATTGGACGTTTTTTTCATTTCAAATCTTGTGCTCCTTGTCTTTCTTTATTATATGTTGCAAAACAGCTATATTTACACACACTCACATATACAGGTTCCAATCCACTCTGGATCCCGCTTGTAACAACTCTGCTACTGCCAGTTATGACTTCGAAAGTCCGATCAACTTAGCCGAAGACGAAGGTGAAGACGATTGCGAAGTGCCATGTGAGCTTGCAAGACTGTTACTCCAGGAAGAGAGGGCCATTCAGCCAAATGAAGAGCCAGTGGAAACGGTAAATCTGGGTACTGAGACAGACGGAAAGGAAGTCAAGATTGGTGCCAATCTGGATCTCAGTGTGAAACAACGGTTGATTCAGATGTTGCATGACTACGTGGAAATCTTTTCCTGGTCGTACGAACATATGCCTGGGTTGGATACCGACATTGTGGTCCATCACTTGCCTACCAAGGAAGATTGTCCTCCGGTAAAGCAGAAGGTCCTCCGCATGCGCCCAGAGATGTCCGAGAAAATCAAAGCTGAGGTTATGAAACAATTCGATGCCGGTTTTCAAGCAGTGACTTCTTACCCTCAGTGGGTTGCCAACGTGGTTCCAGTGCCGAAGAAAGATGGTAAGGTCAGAATGTGTGTTGATTACAGGGATTTGAACAGGGCGAGCACTAAGGATGATTTCCCTCTGCCTCGTATCGACGTTTTGGTTGACAACACTGCTCAGCATAAGGTATTCTCTTTCATGGACGGTTTCTCCGGTTATAATCAAATCAAGATGGCTCCTGAAGACATGGAGAAGACCACCTTTGTTACTCAGTGGGGCACCTTTTGCTACAAGGTCATGCCGTTTGGATTGAAAAATGCTGGGGCAACATATCAGCGTGCCATGGTTGCTCTGTGTTGTACCCCAAAATTTTCCCTCCTCTATTCTTCAAGGTTTGTCAAGAATCATCTTCAAATGGTTCAAGATTTCTCAAGGGTTGCACAGTCAAACCACCTCCTAAGCCAGCTGAAATTAGGGTTTTGGTTCTTTCAAGGAATTTGAGGTTTTCAATGGCTCAATCAAGTCTCATGGGCCTATACATATTCTCAAGCATCTACATATCAAGTTTCAAGACTCACAATGCCAATTTGCACAGTCAAAAGCTCCATTTGACCCACAGTCAACTGTAGGGGCAAAATGGTCATTTTACAGTCAAAAGTCAGAATTTTTGGTCAACATCTTATTTTGAGTCCACAATCATCATTTGATCAAGTCTTGACCAAGGCATAACTTTTTCATGGTTCATAAGAAAAATCCCATCCAATTCTCATTTTGAAGGGATGACATTTCCTACAATCCGTCTTCACATTCCAAGTCCAAGAAATGCTCTCACAAAAAGTTATCAATTTCTACATTATAGGTCAAATTCAAAAGTCAACAAAAGTGCACTTTAAGTCAAAGACCATAACTTGAGATTGGTAAATCCAAATGACATGGGACCAAAGGCATTGGTTAGAGGACTTCAAGTCCTTTCCAAAATGTCCAAGAACATGTTCATATGATCAAAATTGAGCAATATATGCATTGGAGAAGTTGGGAAATTTTTGTGAATTTGCAAAAGTCAACTTTGCTCAAAACACTTTTTTTTTGCTAATGGGCCTCAAATTTCTTCTTGAAACTTTATCCAAGGCCTATGCACGACCCATCAAGCTTAAATTAAATTATTTTCTTATTTTTTATTAATTAATTGGATTTTTAATCAATTTTAATTCATTTAATTAATTTAAATTGTAGGAAATACAAAGATTTGATATTTCAATCTTTTTGTGAAGCAAAAGTGGTCAATATATGCTGGAAATTTCGTGTGCAAATCAAAGGGACAAGAATATCCAAGTTTGGCAAGTTTTTCCAATCAAAAAGATTCAAAAATATATGATTGCAAATCAAATATTCAAACCATTATTCAATGGATCTTTGCTCAAGGATTTGACCTAATTCTATTCTACTATAAGTACACAAGCCAACCCTAATGCCACATACGTGAATTTGCTGCAGAAGAAGCCATAACAACATTGAAAAAACTCAATAAACTTGAAAACTGTTTTCTATCTTCCAGGCCAATTCAAGGACTTTGGTTGTTCCAAACACATTGCTGGAAGGGTCAGGGACATGTTTCAATCGAAACCAGGCATTAAAGCTCAAGAAATCCTCAAGAACAGTCTCACGGTTTGACATATTTTCTCATAATCGTAACTCATATTTCATGCATAATTGACATGTTTTAATCATTTTTTTGTGTTGCTTGAATTCATATAAAGCTAATGGTATTAGTTAATTGGATTAAAATGTGCAGAATCGAAAGTTGCCATTGACAAATTTTAGGGTTCTTGAGCTTCCAAATTGGGGCTTTACAGTACAGGGAAAATTAGAGCCCTTAAGACCTATGGTTGAAATTGTTGAGACTGGACGAACGTGAAGCAACCATCGCAAAATATTTATATGCAACATAGGGCTAATCGCTATTTTTCCTCTTTGCAGTTTGTGGGGGTTAAAAACCCCCGCTATCTAACACTTATTCTGCAGGTTCAGCGAGGAAGATGACTAGGTGGTGACATGCCATTGGTTGGTTCAAAAAGCGCGCGCTTGTTTTTTGTGTTTACAGCATAGGGATTAGTTTTGATATATTATTTTTGTTGCTTATCATAATATCAAAGCGTGCAAGTTGGTGGAGTGGTTGGCCAGGTGTTCAATAGGCGTTGGGACCTGGGTTCGAATCCCAGGTCCCCCAGAATAATTGTTTCTATTTTTTCCAATATGTTCACCTGCAGGTTCCTTAATAGTGTCTACCATGTACTGCAAGCATCCAAGCGCCAAGTGGCCACAGTCACAAATCCAATGGTCAGAAGATGAAGACCACCATGCTCCCAGTCAACAAGCGCTCTGGAGGATCTCAAAAAGTCAATGGACTAGGATGGTTATTGGGCTTGAAGATTGCTAACAAACCTCCATATTTGGGCCATCACCCCCTCCTGGTTTATTATTCTTTTTTATTTTCTTTTCCTTTTTTTTATTTTCTTTTATTAACTATAACTATTATTATTATTTAATTAACTAACAAATTATTTTTCATAATAAAATCAGAAAACTAATATTTTTATTATTATTATTTATTAATTTAACTTTATTTTTTGTAAATAAATTCTAATAAATTAATTTAGTTTAATTAGGTTTAATTTTGACTTTTTCATAATAAATAAAATCAATTAGAATTAGGGTTTTTACTAACTTTTGACTTAATTTCTTTTATTTTATTTTCATTAAAACATAAAAAACATAAAAAATACTTTTTCTTTTAATTAATTAATTAATTAGTTTTAGGTTTAATATTTAATTAAATGCAAAAAAGGGACCAAAATTCATTCTTTTCTCAAAAAGGGTCAAAACCCTAAGGACTTCTCCGATTCAATTTTTATTCGCGCATATTATATTTTTGATCATATTTATGTAACTGTTCCAAGGATGTAATAGCTTAATTAGGACTTTTTATCGATTTCTTTATTTTCTCGCATTTATTTTCCAAGGTTTTGTTTTTGGCGATGTAAATACCCGACGCCTTGTAATAGCTTAGATTTAATTTCCCACAATTTACTTTCCGCACAATTATTAACTGTTAACTATGCATGACAAGACTTGCCTGAAAATTAAAATCAACTCGTAGCTCACCATGATACATGTGCGAAGATAATATAAACTGAATCCTGACACACTCGCACATGCCACTCCTAGGGTACGCCACACTTGGTTGCCTCGAGGTGGTCATTGAGTATAGGGTGTTTTAGAGGTCGCCCTCCTGTCTAAAGATCCAAGTTTCCTCGAAACGGTTGTCTCGGATAAAAAGGATCTAGGACATTAGGGTTACCGCTAAGGCGTCCTACTATTGCTTTGGTGACCACATATGTCCCTATAATCGAATTGACCCGAATAACTCCAATGACGGTTCTACCTACTTCTCAATAGTGGGATAATACTGTGTAAAGGACATTTACACAGCTTAATTTCTTTTGAGTAGGTAGATTTCTCCTGGGTACTTGCTCTTTCAAAAAAACAAAAACAATTTTTTGCACTTACACTTTCAAACAAAAAAGTTTTCAAACAAACACTTC
The DNA here is from genome assembly GCA_948472305.1 of Vicia faba. Taxonomy (NCBI): domain Eukaryota; kingdom Viridiplantae; phylum Streptophyta; class Magnoliopsida; order Fabales; family Fabaceae; genus Vicia; species Vicia faba. The sequence goes on along the minus strand of OX451741.1, from coordinate 18,397,576 downwards.
AAACACTCTTGAGGAGTGATACAAGAGTCAAAACGAAGTTTTTAAAACAAACTTTTTTCAAAACCCACAAACACAAGAAAAGCAAACATCTTTTGAAAACATAGTGAGCAAGTACCTAAGAGCCCGTGGATAACCACAGATAGAAAGGGTGCTAACACCTTCCCTTTCTATAATCTACCTCCCGAACCGAGTAACATCTCGAAAAGGAATTTTGCTGTGCTTTTGTCCTTTCCTTGTTGGAGAAAATAAAAGACGGTGGCGACTCTTGCTTACCGCGACATTTCGCGAACCAGCATTTCAAAACAGTCAGTTCCATTTCCACCGATCACAGAACTGGCGACTGTGCTGGGGAAATCTTAATAAGTGAGGTGTACCTTAGGATTAGATCATTCTATGGTTTCAATTGTATGCCTTGAATGCTTTAAAATTGTGGGTTTTCATCGGAGTTTTATAGATCCTAACCCGGATCTGGGGGATACCCTTTAGAAGTAGCAACAAATTATGAGGGAACTGTGTGGGGTATACCGACATGGTTGAAGCAGTTGCTACGTTGATGTGGAACTTTGGTGAGTATCGGTAACCCTTGAGTCAAGTCAACGAGAGTACGGGGCCGCCGCGTGGTGTCGCGAAGCATCAACTGACCTTAGAACCTTACTTGACCATCCTGGCCTCTTTAGGGGTAGTGAGATGACCGACTTTGGTGCAGTCCGAAGTTGGTAGATACTCGATACTACACTCATTGAGGGTTGTTTTCTTGGAATATTTTGGTCGCTAGTTAAGTGGCTAAATCAAAACAATGAACATAAAAAACAATCTAATGACATTGAGCTCCTTAGAACCCGGTTACTATTTTTAGGACAGGTCTTAACCAACTGAAACTGAAAGAGGGTAGTACCTCAACTTCATGCTGGCCTAAACTCTAAGGGCTGTCTTGTATGACTTGTGTGCCTTCAAACTTGAACTACTTGCATATTCTTGTTATCTGGGAACATGGGTTCCTTGCAGGTTTTGTTTACAGTCCTTAATCTAGACTTATAACAGGGCTTACTTACATCACTTCACGCATAGCATACACATCATAACATCATACGCATCATAACATCATACCATAGCATTTCCTTAACCATTTCAAGGATCTCAAGGGTTTGTGATGTAGGTTATGATGAACCAGACGTCAAACAAGGGGCAAAGGGGATTTATTTTCCTCTAGCCAAGGTTGTTTGTAGATCAAAACATGATAACTTGAGTTAGGGGCTATGACCCACTCGATATGGTGAGCTTTGACTTTTGAAGAAGGATTCTCAACAACATGAAGTTCTTTCAATCAAGCTACCAGATTCAAAATTCTAACAATTTTCTTGTTTACCCCGCGAGATACTTGAAAACATTGCATACATATATCATACATATCAATGCATCACAGGTCACCCTTTACAGGTCTCTCACGTTCTCGCTGTTTATTTCAGCAATGGCTTGCCAACAAAACAACCAGGATCTTCATGCTCAAGAGACTCAGTTCAGGGAAATCCTCCTAAACCAATCCAAGGGGAAGGAAGAGTTGAGAACACTCCTCATGGGGAATTTGGTCAAGAAAAGTCCTGAAGACGATAAGGACGAACGACTGAAACATCTGCAAGCTGAGGTAGATGCAATGAGAACCCAGATGCTGGGGCAGATGACTCTCATTCAAGACTTAGCTCAAAGACAAGAAGAGCTTAGGGTCCTCGTCAACAAGCTGCTTCAAAATAACCAAGTGAGGCAGACAACTACGGTTGAAGATCAAGCTATCATTCAACCACCTTTGGGGAAAGAAGACAAGAGAAAATCTCCACAACTTGCTTCAGGGTCACAAGCTCAGCATCAACCTCGCCAGCATCAACAGGGTAATCGGCGTAAGCGAAATACGTCTGGAAGATATTTCTCTGAGACTAATATACCATCATCGCTCATACTGAAACGCTTGATGGAGGTCAATCTGATTGCTTTAAAGGGTCCTCCCCGGAATCCCAACACCTCTGCTCCTACCTATCATCCCTATGAAAGGTGTGCATACCACTCTGACGGTCCGGGACATGACACCGACAACTGTTGGTCTATGAAGAACAAGATCCATGACTTGATTGACGGGAGGGTGCTGGAGTTTATGCCGGATGGTGAGATGAAAATCTTCCGCTGAGCCTTCTCCATCTGAGATGACTAGTTCAAACTAAGAGACTTTTGTTCATTTGAATTCTCAAGTTGTATTTTTCTTTGTTTATTCAAACAATTATTGTCATGGCAAACTTTTTATTTCATTAATGCATTGCATATGTCTGTTTTGAATTAATCCATTCGTATTCATTATATTCAAATTGCTTTCATTATTGTGATGTTCAACTCTCGATTAAAAAATTCTAAGCCTCTTGAGGGAGGATGACGAAAACGATACCACGATCTTTACAGTATGTTTTTGAACAGACCCCGCTGATGAGGTACAAGCATTGTTTCAAATCCTAAACAGTGGATTTATAAGGAAGATAATCCTTCGTCAACCCCTTTGAGCCAAAGAAGTTGGATTTTTTCTTTTCAAAAATTAAAACCCTTAATCATAACCTGGGGCAGGGTAGTTCTCTCAGTTAATCTAGGTGCACAATGGATGGAATTAAAGAAATCCTTCTGAAACAAAAGACAAGTGATGGTTCCCTATAATTGTCAAGATAGGCAGTCATTATCTCTCGAAATAAAAGCCCATTAAGTCAAAACCTATGAAGGAGACTTACAAAACTGGGGCATCCCGCTGACTGTAATTACAAAAGAAACAGTTCAGGAAAAAGACATGGATAATAAAATCAAAAAGAAAGAGGTCCTGCAAACTCTTATAAAATGACTGCCTGTTCAAAATAAATTGTCAACATCCAAACCATCACCGGAATATCAGAGCAAGGATTCAAACAAGATCTAATGCACGATTAGCTGAGTTTAGGATCGAAGAACATCACGAAGAGCGGGTGGGTACAAATAAAATTTGAGCCTTTATCCTTTGTTTCTTAAACCGTGAACCAGGCCACGTTATAACCCTTAAAAGTCCTAGCTGAAGCATGGGTTAGTTTGAAAGCATACTGTTACAAAAGGTATCCTGACTCCTGTAGGGCTTGCTGTAAAATCCTGAGTTGACATCACATTTTACAAAAATTCGCTCGTTTTATTGAAAACTGCATTTTCAAAAACTTCAAGACAGACATAAGCTTTGCATTTTTAATATAACATTGTTTGCATATGACTATTTGTTCAAATAGTAGAGAAATTCGCACGACGAATATCTAGTGAACAAAAACCTTCTCAAGGGTCATCTCAAGTGGAAGAGACACCTCCAATCAAGGGGCAGACGTGATCATTGTCCATCATTTGGGGCAGTTAAGTCAAGATTCAGAGAATCTCTCAAAATGCCAAATAACCTGGGGCAAATCTCCGCCTGAGTCACTTAGGGCGGTGGACATGAATTCCAGCAACGAATCTTGCACAATCAAAGGTCTTCTGGTAATATGACAACACAACACTACTGACAGTGACAACTCCCTGCGCTCTGAGAACGTGGACATAGTCGAAAAAGTACTACGCATAATCAAAGACCCGCTAGGTCAACTGGCCTAGGAAAAAATAAGGGCTTCCCGGCGAACCAAAAGGGTTCGGGCAAAAATAAGGGATGAAAATGAAAATTTTGTACACCCGGCAAGTCGAAAACCTGAAAAGGCGGCTTGGGCAAAAAAGGGTATCCCGATGGACTAAAAACCCGAAAGGGCGGTCCAGGCAAAAGTTAGGGATCAAAGCGTATGACTATGTCCCATCATCTCGGCACTTACCTACCAGAAGAAGATTTGTCAATCGGCAGTTATCAAGCACCTCATAAGCTTTCTCCTCCCGCGGAAACTGGGGCAATAAGAATTGTTCGAACTGTACAAGCCTGCTCTGTCCTCCAGGTACAAGGTAGATTCGGCTGAAGAATGTAACCAAGATATCTCCACTCCCCGCAGAGTAAGACAAGATTCAGCAGTACTCTCCCCAAGCAGAGTTGGTCTCCCGTCAGCCCTAAAGGGCACATTATCTCCAGCAAGTCATCAATACTCTCCCTCGAGCAGAGTTGGTCTACCATCAGTCCTGGAAAGTTGGGTACCCCCAGAAGATCTTAATATTCCCTAGCAGAGTATACAAATATTCCCTAAGCAAGCATCCCTGGTAGTCTTAATATTCCTCGACGGAAATATAAGATTGTTCCCCGACGGAATACAGACACCACAGTGGAGCCATTTCCCTAATACAGTCCAAAAAGTTTCCCCAGGAAAGTTGAATCATCTCCCCACTAGATTCTGGAAGCTTGTCCCCTGCAGAATACAAACGCATCTCTCGCATCCATATTCAGAAGGTTATCCCCCACCAGAGTCTAACTGGGTTATCCTCAGCAAATTGCAACGGAAAGACCGTCCTCGGCGAAGTTCTTCCTATCCCCCAGCGGAGTTCATCAAAATCCCTCAACAGAGCTTATCAACGGAATCCCCAGCGGAGTTATCATTAAAATCTCAGCGAAGTATCTCTTCCCCACAGAGTAATTCCCCGCAGGGTAATCTCTTCAACAAGTATATTCCCCAACAGAGTCATCTTCTCCTACCGGTTTATTCTTGCAATCATCTTCCTCCATCATCCCCAGCGGAAGCGAAGAACTCTACTCTTCAACATCAGCCCAGGATTCAACGAACTTCCCGGCATTCGTCAAGGATTTATTTTCCCATACAAAAATACATTCATAAACATATCACATCTCATACCTCCTATTTACATACATGATAAAGTGCATACGACACGATCTCGTTTTGAGAACATCATGACATCATGCATTTCATACATCATGACATTGCATACAACTAATGTTTTGCCTTTTCAGGAAAAAAGTCAATCAAAGGATGATAGCCATCAACCTTTTGAAGTTCCAGATTCGATACATGTATCTAGCCAGGGCATATCTGTGAGCGATTGATTGTAGATCTATACCTGTATCTAGCCAGGAAGGTATCTGCATGAAGAGATTGAAGATCAACACCTGTAACAGGCCAGGAAATTATCTTCCATTCTCAGGTCAGAGGTATACACCTGTATCCAGCCAGGAAAGCTATCTCTACCAACCTATTTGAGTTCCAGATTCGATACCTGTATCTAGCCAGGGAATATATGTGAGCGATTGATTGTAGATCTATACCTGTATCTAGCCAGGAAAGTATCTGCATGAACAGTTTGAAGATCAACACCTGTAACAGGCCAGGAAATTATCTTTCATTCTCAGGTCAGAGGTCTACACCTGTATCCAGCCAGGAAAGCTATCTCGACCAACCTTTTGAAGTTCCAGATTCGATACCTGTATCTAGCCAGGGCATATCTGTGAGCGATTGATTGTAGATCTATACCTGTATCTAGCCAGGAAAGTTATCTACATGAAGATATTGAAGATCAATACCTGTATCTAGCCAGGAAGTTATCTTTCACTCTCAGGTCAGAGGTCTACACCTGTATCCAGCCAGGAAAGCTATCTCGACCAACCTTTTGAAGTTCCAGATTCGATACCTGTATCTAGCCAGGGCATATCTGTGAGCGATTGATTGTAGATCTATACTTGTATCTAGCCAGGAAAGTATCTGCATGAAGAGATTGAAGATCAACACCTTTAACAGGCAAGGAAATTATCTTTCATTCTCAGGTCAGAGGTCTACACCTGTATCCAGCCAGGAAAGCTGTCTCTACCAACCTTTTGAAGTTCCAGATTCGATACCTGTATCTTGCCAGGGCATATCTGTGAGCGATCGATTGTAGATCTATACTTGTATCTAGCCAGGAAAGTATCTGCATGAAGAGATTGAAGATCAATACCTGTATCTATCCAGGAAAACTATCTTTCTTTCTCAGGTATGCAAGTTCTCGCTAAGGAATCTCTTACGCGATCGACACCCATGGATGGCATCTTTAAGCCCATCTCCACAACTATCTGTTACATTTCCAGATGGCATCTATAAGCCCATTCCCGACATGATTCTGTCACATCTTCAGATGGAATCCATAAGCCCATCCTACTATCCATCATCTCTCCAAATGGCATCTGTAAGCCCATTCCCGACATCACATTGCTGATACTACACCATGCGAGTGCAAATTTCTGGGCACTCTAGTGTTCAATTATCTTCCACCTTCGGATCACGAAAGGCTCGAAAGCCAATCCATATCCTCAGGTTTAAGAAAATTGAACAGGGGCAATTGTTGTACCCCAAAATTTTCCCTCCCCTATTCTTCAAGGTTTGTCAAGAATCATCTTCAAATGGTTCAAGATTTCTCAAGGGTTGCACAGTCAAACCACCTCCTAAGCCAGCTGAAATTAGGGTTTTGGTTCTTTCAAGGACTTTGAGGTTTTCAATGGCTCAATCAAGTCTCATGGGCCTATACATATTCTCAAGCATCTATATATCAAGTTTCAAGACTCACAATGCCAATTTGCACATTCAAAAGCTCCATTTGACCCATAGTCAACTATAGGGGCAAAATGGTCATTTTACAGTCAAAAGTCAGAATTTTTGGTCAACATCTTATTTTGAGTCCACAATCATCATTTGATCAAGTCTTGATCATGATTCCACAAGAATGGCTCAAAAATCATCAAGATGCAAGAAGTTACTATTTTTGGACAGTAGAAAAGTCAACTATATATTGACCAAGGCATAACTTTTTCATGGTTCATCAGAAAAATCCCATCCAATGCTCATTTTGAAGTGGATGACATTTCCTACAATCCATATTCACATTCCAAGTCCAAGAAATGCTCTCACAAAAAGTTATCAATTTCTACATTATAGGTCAAATTCAAAAGTAAACAAAAGTGCACTTTAAGTCAAAGACCATAACTTGAGATTGATAAATCCAAATGACATGGGACCAAAGGAATTGGTTAGAGGACTTCAAGACCTTTCCAAAATGTCCAAGAACATGTTCATATGATCAAAATTTAGCAAGATATGCATTGGAGAAGTTGGGAAATTTTTGTGAATTTACAAAAGTCAACTTTGCTCAAAACACTTTGTTTTTGCTAATGGGCCTCAAATTTCTTCTTGAAACTTTATCCAAGGCCTATGCACGACCCATCAAGCTTAAATTAAATTACTTTCTTATTTTTTATTAATTAATTGGATTTTTAATCAATTTTAATTCATTTAATTAATTTAAATTGTAGGAAATACAAAGATTTGATTTTTCAATCTTTTTGTGAAGCAAAAGTGGTCAATATATGCTGGAAATTTCGTGTGCAAATCAAAGGGACAAGAATCTCCAAGTTTGGCAAGTTTTTCCAATCAAAAAGATTCAAAAATATATGATTGCAAATCAAATATTCAAACCATTATTCAATGGATCTTTGCTCAAGGATTTGACCTAATTCTATTCTACTATAAGTACACAAGCCAACCCTAATGCCACATACGTGAATTTGCTGCAGAAGAAGCCATAGCAACATTGAAAAAACTCAAGAAACTTCAAAAATGTTTTCTATCTTCCAGGCCAATTCAAGGACTTTGGTTGTTCCAAACACATTGCTGGAAGTGTCAGGGACGTGTTGCAATCGAAACCAAGCATTAAAGCTCAAGAAATCCTCAAGAACAGTCTCACAGTTTGACATATTTTCTCATAATCGTAACTCATATTTCATGCATAATTAACATGTTTTAATCATTGCTTTGTGTTGTTTGAATTCATATAAAGCTAATGGTATTAGTTAATTGGATTAAAATGCGCAGAATCGAAAGTTGCCATTGACAAATTTTAGGGTTCTTGAGCTTCCAAATTGGGGCTTTACAGTACAGGGAAAATTAGAGCCCTTAAGACCTATGGTTGAAATCGTTGAGACTGGACGAACGTGAAGCAACCATCGCGAAATATTTATATGCAACACAGGGCTAATCGCTATTTTTCCTTTTTGCAGTTTGTGGGGGTTAAAAACCCCCGCTATCTAACACTTTTTCTGCAGGTTCAGCGAGGAAGATGACTAGGTGGTGACATGCCATTGGTTGGTTCAAAAAGCGCGCGCTTGTTTTTTGTGTTTACAACATAGGGATTAGTTTTGATATATTATTTTTGTTGCTTATCATAATATCAAAGCGTGCAAGTTGGTGGAGTGGTTGGCCAGGTGTTCAATAGGCGTTGGGACCTGGGTTCGAATCCCAGGTCCCCCAGAATAATTGTTTTTATTTTTTCCAATATGTTCACCTGCAGGTTCCTTAATAGTGTCTACCATGTACTGCAAGCATCCAAGCGCCAAGTGGCCACAGTCACAAATCCAATGGTTAGAAGATGAAGACCACCATGCTCCCAGTCAACTAGCGCTCTGGAGGATCTCAAAAAGTCAATGGACTGGGATGGTTATTGGGCTTGAAGATTGCTAACAAACCTCCATATTTGGGCCATCACCCCCTCCTGGTTTATTATTCTTTTTTATTTTCTTTTCCTTTTTTTTATTTTCTTTTATTAACTATAACTATTATTATTATTATTTAATTAACTAACAAATTATTTTTCATAATAAAATCATAAAACTAATATTTTTATTATTATTATTTATTAATTTCACTTTATTTTTTGTAAATAAATTCTAATAAATTAATTTAGTTTAATTAGGTTTAATTTTGACTTTTTCATAATAAATAAAATCAATTAGAATTAGGGTTTTTACTAACTTTTGACTTAATTTCTTTTATTTTATTTTCATTAAAACATAAATAACATAAAAAATACTTTTTCTTTTAATTAATTAATTAATTAGTTTTAGGTTTAATATTTAATTAAATGCAAAAAAGGGACCAAAATTCATTCTTTTCTCAAAAAGGGTCAAAACCCTAAGGACTACTCCGATTCAATTTTTATTCGCGCATATTATATTTTTGATCATATTTATGTAACTGTTCCAAGGATGTAATAGCTTAATTAGGACTTTTTATCGCTTTCTTTATTTTCTAGCATTTATTTTCCAAGGGTTTGTTTTTGGCGATGTAAATACCCGACGCCTTGTAATAGCTTAAATTTAATTTCCCGCAATTTACTTTCCGCACAATTATTAACTGTTAACTATGCATGACAAGACTTGCCTGAAAATTAAAATTAACTCGTAGCTCACCATGATATATGTGCGAAGATAATATAAACTGAATCCTGACACACTCGCACATGCCACTCCTAGGGTACGCCTCACTTGGTTGCCTCGAGGTGGTCATTGAGTATAGGGTGTTTTAGAGGTCGCCCTCCTGTCTAAAGATCCAAGTTGCCTCGAAACGATTGCCTCGGATAAAAAGGATCTAGGACATTAGGGTTACCGCTAAGGCGTCCTACTATTGCTTTGGTGACCACATATGTCCCTATAATCGAATTGACCCGAATAACTCCAATGACGGTGCTACCTACTTCTCAATAGTGGGATAGTACTGTCTAAAGGACATTTACACAGCTTAATTTCTTTTGAGTAGGTAGATTTCTCCTGGGTACTTGCTCTTTCAAAAAAACAAAAACAATTTTTTGCACTTACACTTTCAAACAAAAAACTTTTCAAACAAACACTTCAAACACTCTTGAGGACTGATACAAGAGTCAAAACGAAGTTTTCAAAACAAACTTTTTTCAAAACCCACAAACACAAGAAAAGAAAACATCTTTTGAAAACATAGTGAGCAAGTACCTAAGAGCCCGTGGATAACCACGGATAGAAAGGGTGCTAACACCTTCCGTTTCTATAATCTACCTCCCGAACCGAGAAACATCTCGTAAAGGAATTTTGCTGTGCTTTTTTCCTTTCCTTGTTGGAGAAAATAAAAGACGGTGGCGACTCTTGCTTACCGCGACATTTCGCGAACCAGCATTTCAAAACTGTCAGTTCTATTTCCACCGATCACACTCTGTTTCATGATATGATCCATCATGAGATCGAAGTATATTTCGATGATATGATTGCAAGGTCCCAAACTGATGACGAACACCTTGACCATCTACAGAAGCTGTTTGACCGTCTGAAGTTGTACAAGCTGAGGTTGAACACGAACAAGTGCACCTTCGGGGTGAGATTTGGAAAACTACTAGGTTTTATCGTGAGCGATAAAGGTATTCAAGTGGACCCTGCCAAAGTGAAAGCCATACAAGAGATGCCGGTTCCCAAGACAGAGAAAGAAGTCAGAGGCTTTCTAGGACGGCTGAACTACATTGCCCGATTCATCTCACATCTAACTGCTACTTGTGAGCCAATCTTCAAGCTGCTGAAGAAAGATCAAGTGGTACGTTGGAACGATGAATGCCAGGCCGCTTTCGAAAGAATCAAAGAGTATCTCCAAGAGCCACCCATCCTTATGCCACTGGTTGAAGGGAGACCTCTAATCTTATACTTAACAGTACTTGACAGCTCAATGGGATGTGTGCTGGGGCAGCATGACGAGTCTGGCCGAAAAGAGCATGCTATTTATTACCTTAGCAAAAAGTTTACCGACTGTGAGACCCGATACTCACTGCTCGAGAAAACTTGATGCGCTTTGGTATGGGCTGCTCGCCGGCTGAGACATTATATGTTGACTCACACCACTCTGTTGATTTCAAAAATGGATCTAATAAAGTATATCTTCGAAAAGCCCGCCTTGTCCGGAAGAATAGCAAGATGGCAGATGATCTTGACCGAATATGACATCCAGTACACGACTCAAAAAGCAATCAAGGGAAGTGTATTGGCAAACCATTTGGCACACCAAGCAGTGGACGATTACCAGGCGATGAACTTTGAATTTCCAGACGAGAATATCATGGTAGTGACTGATTGTGAAGTACCTGGACCAGATGAAGGACCTGAGGAAGGGTCCCGATGGTCTATGCATTTTGATGGAGCCTCAAACGCTTTGGGTAACGGCGTTGGCGCTGTGATCATATCCCCAAAAGGCACTCATACTCCACTAACCGCCCGACTATGTTTCAACTGCACCAACAATATGGCGGAGTATGAAGCATGCATCATGGGTCTTTGAGCTGCAATTGACCTAAGGATCAAGTTTCTGAGTGTCTTCAGAGATTCCGCTCTCGCGATCAGTCAGATCAAAGGCGAGTGGGATACGAAACACCCAAATCTTATTCCCTACAAGGAGTACGTGTTGACATTGATCCCCCATTTCGAGGAGATAACCTTTGAACACTTCCCAAGAGAAGAGAATCAGTTGGCGGACGCGCTAGCTACGATGTCTTCTATGTTCAAAGTCAAATGGGACAACGAGGATCCCCGGATCATTATCTGGAAGTTGGACGAACCTGCACATTGTGGCGATCTTGAGACCGAAGAGGTAACAGAAAAACCCTGGTATCATGAAGTGAAGAGGTACCTTGAGGCTCAAGAATACCCCGAGGGCGCATCTGCTAATGACAAGAAGTTCCTGAGAAGGTTCGCGGCAAAGTTCTTCCTCAGCAATGACATTCTCTATAAACGAAACCATGATTCGACCTTACTGCGTTGTGTGGATAAGACTGAAGTAGAAAGGATCATGGAAGAACTGCATGAAGGTACCTTCGGAACTCATTCCAGTGGACATACCATGGCAAAGAAAATCCTTCGGGCAGGATATTAGTGGTCCACAATGAAATCCGACTATTATCAGCATTCTCGGACATGTCACAAGTGCCAGATCTATGCTGATAAGGTGCACATTCCTCCAGTTCCTCTGAACGTCTTGACAACACCTTGTCCTTTTGCAATGTGGGGCATTGATATGATCGGCGAGATCATACCTACGGCATCCAACGGGCATCGCTTCATCCTGGTAGCAATTGATTACTTTACGAAGTGGGTTGAAGCAGCTTCCTTTGCCACCGTAACCAAGAATGTCGTGGCACGATTCATTCGGCATAACCTGATATGTCGATACGGTGTACCAGAGAGGATCATTACGGACAATGGTACCAATCTTAACAACAAGATGATCACTGAGCTCTGCGAGCAATTCAAGATACAACATCACAACTCTTCTCCCTATCGACCGAAGATGAATGGGGCTGTAGAGGCAGCTAATAAGAATATTAAGAAGATTGTGCAGAAGATGACCGTAACCTACAAAGATTGGCACGAGATGTTACCGTTTGCTCTTCATGGGTACCGTACCTCAGCACAGACGTCAACAGGGGCAACACCCTTTTCCTTGGTCTACAGCATGGAGGCAGTCTTGCCCATCGAAGTTCAGATACCCTCTCTCTGGATAATGAAGGATGCAGGTTTAAGCGAAGATGACTGGATCCAGACTCGGCTTGATCAACTAAACCTAATCGACGAAAAGAGGCTCACTGCTATTTATCATGGTCAGACGTACCAAAAACGGATGATCAAGGCATTTAACAAGAAAGTCAGACGACAAGAGTATCAAGTTGGGGACCTGGTAATCAAGCGTATCATTCTACCTCAAGGTGATCCCAGGGGAAAATGGACCCCTACGTATGAAGGGCCATTTGTGGTTAAGAATATCTTCTTAGGAGGAGCAATGATTCTAACTACCATGGATGGTGACGACCTTCCTCACCCCGCCAATGCAGACATAGTAAAAAGATACTACGCATGATTAAAGACCCGCTAGGTCGACTGGCCTAGGCAAAAATAAGGGCTTCCCGGCGAACCAAAAGGGTTCGGGCAAAAATAAGGGATGAAAATAAAAAATCTGTACACCCGGCAAGTCGAAAACCTGAAAAGGCGGCTTGGGCAAAAATGGGTATCCCGGTGGACTGAAAACCCGAATGGGCGGTCCAGGCAAAAGTTAGGGATAAGAGTAATACTATGTCTCATTGGATCACCCTGCATCCAGACTTCGGTATCGACTATCAGGATCAGACGGCACCAATCAATCAGATTCATCTCCAACTAAACAGCAAAGTGATGAGACGCTTGAAGACATAAAGGCGATAGCAGAGTTGGAACCCAGTGGGATCTTTCACATAGCTGTTTTGTTTTCCTTTTCACAAATTGTATAAACTCTATTTTGTTCGGCGGCGTTCTCTTACTAGGATGTCAGCCTCTTGTACAAAACGCCTATTTACAAGCAAATTTCAAAATCAATACAAGCTCATTTTTCAGACAAATCGCAATTTGTTTTTTCCTTTATCTGTTTTGTTTTGCAAAGAACATCCAATGGTCATTTTTGATATATGCATTTGACATTAATTGCTGATCACAAATATTTGCATGCGAAACAAAGGACTAATTACAGGTGATATCAGAAACAGGGGCAATAAGAATTGTCTAGGCGATCTAGTTGCTCTGTCCACCAAGGTACCAAGGTAGGTTCAGCTGAAGAATATGACCAAGATACCTTCACTACCCGCAGAGTAAGACAAGATTCAACAATACTCTCCCCAAGCAGAGGTGGTCTCCCATCAGCCCCAAAAAGGCACAGTATCTCCAGCAAATCAGCAATACTCTCCCCCGAGCATAGTTGGTCTACCATCAGTCCTGAAGAGGTTGGGTATCCCCAGAAGATCTTAATATTCCCTAGAAGAGCATACAGATATTCCTCAGCAAGCATCCCCGACAGTCTTAATATTCCTCGACAGAAATATAAGATTGTTCCCCGGCGGAATCCAAGTTACCCCCAGTGGTGCCATTTCCTCAAAAATTTCCCCAGGAGAGTTGAACCATCTCCCCAATAGATTCTGGAAGCTTGTCCCCTGCAGAGTACAAATGCATCTCCTCAGCCATATTCAGAGGTTATTCCCCACCAGAGTCTAACTAGGTTATCCTCAGCAAATTGTAACGGAAAGATCGTCCTCAGCGAAGTTCTTCCTATCCCCAACGGAGTTCATCAAATTCTCCAACAAAGCTTATCAACGGAATCCCCAGCGGAGTTATCGTTAAAATATCAGCGAAGCATCTCTTCCCATAGATTAATCCCCCGCAGAGTAATCTCTTCACCAGGTTTATTCCCCAACGGAGTCATCTTCTCCTACAGGTTTATTCTTGCAAGCATCTTCGTTCATTATCCCAAGCGGAAACAAAGAACTCTACTCTTCAACATCAGCCGAGGATTCAATAAAGCGCCCGACATTTGTCAAGGATTTATTTTCCCAAACGGAGATACATTCATAAACATCACATTGTCATATATCATGATACATGCATATACGCATCACATCACACAATCTCATTTATTTTTGAGAACATCATGACATCATGCATTTCATTCATCATGACATTGCATGCAACTAATGTTTTGCCTTTTCAGGAAAAAGTCAAATCAAAATATGATTGCCATCAACCTTTTTTTAAGTTCCATATTCGATACTTGTATCTAGCCAGGGCATATCTGTGAGCGATTGATTGTAGATCTATACCTGTATCTAGCCAGGAAAGTATCTACATGAAGAGATTGAAGATCAATACCTGTAACAGGCCAGGAAATTATCTTTCATTCTCAGGTCAGAGGTCTACACCTGTATCTAGCAAGGAAAGCTATCTCGACCAACCTTTTGAAGTTCCAGATTCGATACCTGTATCTAGCCAGAGCATATCTATGAGCGATTGATTGTAGATCTATACCTGTATCTAGCCAGGAAAGTATCTGCATGAAGAGTTTGAATATCAATACCTGTAACAGGCCATGAAATTATCTTTCATTCTCAAGTCAGAGGTCTACACCTGTATCCAGCCAGGAAAGCTATCTCGACCAACCTTTTGAAGTTCCAGATTCGATACATGTATCTAGCCAGGGCATATCTGTGAGCGATTGATTGTAGATCTATACCCGTATCTAGCCAGGAAAGTATCTGCATGAAGAGTTTGAAGATTAAGACCTGTAACAGGCCATGAAATTATCTTTCATTCTCAAGTCAGAGGTCTACACCTGTATCCAGCCAGGAAAGCTATCTCGACCAACCTTTTGAAGTTCCAGATTCGATACCTGTATCTAGCCAGGGCATATCTGTGAGCGATTGATTGTAGATCTATACCTGTAACTAGCCAGGAAAGTATCTGCATGAAGAGTTTGAAGATCAACACCTGTAACAGGCCAGGAAATTATCTTTCATTCTCAGGTTGGAGATCCACACCTGTATCCAGCCAGGAAAGCTATCTCGACCAACCTTTTTTAAGTTCCGGATCAACACCTGTATCTAGCCAGGAAATATCTGTGAGCGATTGATTGTAGATTCGATATCTGTAACTAACCAGGAAAGTTATCTACATGAAGAGATTGAAGGTCAATACCTGTATCTAGCCGGGAAAACAGTCTTTCTTTCTCAGGTATGCAAGTTCTCGCTAAGGAATCTCTTACGCGATCGACATCCCTGGATGGCATCTATAAGCCCATCTCGACAACTACCCATTACATTTCCAAATGGCATCTATAAGCCCATTCCCGACAAGATTCTGTTACATCTCCAGATGGCATCTATAAGCCCATCCTCATATCCATCATCTCTCCAAATGGCATCTGTAAGCCCATTCCCGACATCACATTGCTGATACTACACCATGCGAGTACAAATTTCTGGGCACTCTAGTGTTCAATTATCTTCAACCTTCGGATCACGAAAGGCTCGAAAGCCAATCCATATCCTCAGGTTTAAGAAAATTGAACAGGGGCAACTATTGTACCCCAAAATTTGCCATCCCATATTCTTCAAGGTTTGTCAAGAATCATCTTCAAATGGTTCAAGATTTCTCAAGGGTTGCACAGTCAAACCACCTCCTAAGCCAGCTGAAATTAGGGTTTTGGTTCTTTCAAGGAATTTAAGGTTTTCAATGGCTCAATCAAGTCTCATAGGCCTATACATATTCCCAAGCAGCTACATGCCAAGTCTCAAGACTCACAATGCCAGTTTGCACAGTCAAAAGCTCCATTTGATCCGTAATCAACTACAGGGGTAAAATGGTCATTTTACAGCCAAAAGGCAAACTTTTTGGTCAACATCTTATTTTGAGGTCACAATCATCATTTGATCAAGTCTTTATCATGATTCCACAAGAATGGCTCAAAAATCATCAAGATGCAAAAAGTTACTATTTTTGGACAATAAAAAAGTCAATTGTATCTTGACCAAGGCATAACTTTTTCATGGTTCATCAGAAAAATTCCATCCAATTCTCATTTTGAAGGGGATGACATTTCCTACAATCCATCTTCACATTCCAAGTCCAAGAAATGCTCTCACGAAAAGTTATCAATTTCTACATTATAGGTCAAATTCAAAAGTCAACAAAAATGCACTTTAAGTCAAAGACCATAACATGAGATTGGTAAATAAAAATTACATGGGAACAAAGGCATTGGTTAGAGGACTTCAAGACCTTTCCAAAATGTCCAAGAACATGTTCATATTATTAAAATTGAGCAAGATATGCATTGGAGAATTTGGGAAATTTTTGTGAATTTGCAAAAGTCAACTTTGCTCAAAACACTTTGTTTTTGCTAATGGGCCTCAAATTTCTTCTTGAAACTTTATCCAAGGCTTATGCACGACCCATCAAGCTTAAATTGATTTATTTTCTTATTTTTTATTAATTAATTTTTATTTTTAATTGATTTTAATTCATTTAATTAATTTAAATTGTAGGAAATACAAAGATTTGATTTTTCAATCTTTTTGTGAAGCAAATGTGGTCAAGATATGCTGGAAATTTCATGTGCAAATCAAAGGGACAAGAATCTCCAAATTTAGCAAGTTTTTCCAATAAAAAAGATTCAAAAATATTTGATTTTCAATCAAATATTCAAACCATCATTCCATGGATTTCTTTGCAAGATTTTGACCTAATTCTCTTCCTCTATAAATACACAAGTGAACCCTATTCATACGTATGTGAATTTGCTGCAGATAAAGCCATAACCAATTCAAGAAAATTCAAAGAAAACTCAAAACAGTTTTCTGCATTCTAGCACGATTCAAAGCAATTTGTGGATTCAAACACGTTGCTGGGAGTGTGAGGAATGTTTTGCAATCAAAACCACACGCTAAGGCCCAAGAAATCATCATTTACAGTCACACGGTTTGATGCTTTTTTTCATAATCGCAACTCATGATTCATAAGCATTTGACATGATTTTTTGTTTGTTTTGTGTTGCTAGAACTCACCTGAAGCTATTGGCATAGTTGAATTGAATTATAACGCACATAATCACAAATTGCCATTAACAAATTCTAGGGTTCATAAGCTCTCAAATTGTGGCTTTACAGTACAGGAAAAATTAAGCCTCATAAGACCCATGGTTAAATTCGTTAGGTCAAGACGAATCCAAAGCAACCCTCGCGAAATATTTATGTTGCTCACAACCCTAATCGCTATTATTGGACATTGCAGGTTGTGGGGGTTAAAAACCCCCGCTATCTAACGTGTTTTTTTGAAGAACAGCGAAGAAGACGATGAGTTGTTGATGTCTCATTGGTCCGTTCAAAAGGGCGCGCGTTTTTTTATAATTTTCAGTCCATTAATTTGTTTGCATATATTATATTCATTTGTTATTATATTATCAAAAGCAAGCGAATGGTGGAGTGGTTAGGTGCGCTGGCTGGTGATCATTGCGACCTGGGTTCGAATCCCAGGTCCACCCAAAACATTTATTTCTTTTCTTAACATGTTCATATGCAGAATTCTGAAGGTGGTACACCATACACTCTCACATCCCAAGCTCCATGTGGTTTCAAGCAGCAATCCAATGGTCATGATTGGATGATCACCATGCTCCCAGTCAACCAGTGCCCTGGACAATCCAGAAAGTCAAAAGGGCTTGAGAGATTAATGGGCCAGAATTGCCAAACGTACCCCTTTGTTAGGCCCAGCACCCCCTGGTTTCTTTATTCTTTTCTTTTTTTAATTTCCATTTAATCTTTTCATTAATTATTATTATTATTAGTATTTAATTAACAAATTAATTATTTTCATAATAAATTCAGAAAACTAATATTTTTATTATTATTATTATTTATTAATTTCACTTTATTTTTTTGTAAATAAATTCTAACAAATTAATTTAGTTTAATTAGGTTTAATTTTGACTTTTTCATAATAAAAAAAATAAATTAGAATTAGGGTTTTTACTAACTTTTGACTTAATTTCTTTTATTTTATTTTCATTAAAAACCTAAAAAACTAAAAAATACTTTTTTCTTTTAATTAATTAGTTAATTAGTTAATTAGGTTTAATTAAATGCAAAGGACCAAAAATTCATTCTTTTCTCAAAAGAGGTTAAAACCCTAAAGACTTTTTCCCGATTCAATTTCCATTCGCGCATATTTTTTTGATTATATTTATGTAACTGCTCCGAGAATGTAATAGTGTAATTAGGACCCCTTTTATCGCTTTATTTAATTTCTCGCATTTACTTTTCTTTTCAAGGGTTATGGTTTTGGCGATGTAAATACCCGACGCCTTGTAATAGCGTAGATTTACTTTCCGCAATTTACTTTCCGCAAATTATTAACTGTTAATTATGCATGACAAGACTTGCTTGAAAATTAAAATCAACTCGTAGCTCACAATAACATGTGCAAAGATAATAACTGAATCTTGACACACTCGCACATGCCACTCATAGGGTACGCCTCACTTGGTT
The DNA here is from genome assembly GCA_948472305.1 of Vicia faba. Classification (NCBI taxonomy): domain Eukaryota; kingdom Viridiplantae; phylum Streptophyta; class Magnoliopsida; order Fabales; family Fabaceae; genus Vicia; species Vicia faba. The sequence goes on along the minus strand of OX451741.1, from coordinate 18,378,973 downwards.
GCCTCGACGTGGTCATTGAGTATAGGGTGTTTTAGAGGTCGCCCTCTTGTCTAAAGATCCAAGTTTCCTCGAAACTGTTGCCTAGGATAAAAAGGATCTAAGACATTAGGGTTACCGCTAAGGTGTCCTACTATTGCTTTGGTGACCACACATGTCCCTATAATCGAATTGACCCAAAAACTCCAACGAAGGTGCTACCTACTTCTCAATAGTGGGATAGTACTGTCTAAAGGACATTTACACAGCTTAATTTCTTTTGAGTAGGTAGAGGTTCTAAGGTACTTGCTCGTTCAAAAACAAAAACACTTTTCGCACTTACACTTTTCTGATAAAAGTTTTCAAACAAACACTTCATGACACTCTTGAGGACTGATACAAGAGTTAAAATGAAGTTTTCAAACAAACTTTTTCAAAACCACAAACACAAGAAAAGAAAACATTTTTTGAAAACATAGTGAGCAAGTACCTAAGAGCCCGTGGATAACCTCGGATAGAAAGGGTGCTAACACCTTCCCTTTCTATAATCTACCTCCCGAACCGAGAAACATCTCGAAAAGGAATTTTGCTGTGCTTTTGTCCTTTCCTTGTTGGAGAAAATAAAAGACGGTGGCGACTCTTGCTTACCGCGACATTTCGCGAACCAGCATTTCAAAACAGTCAGTTCTATTTCCACCGATCACAATATTCATCATGCGAATTTCTCTACTGTTGAACAAATAGTCATATGTAAACAATGTTATTTTAAGAATGCAAAGCTTATGTCTGTCTTGAAGTTTGAAAATTCCTTTTTTAGTAAAACAAGTTTTTTATGTAAAAGTGTGATGTCAACTCAGGATTTATAGCAAACCTTATAGGAGTCAGGATACCTTTTATAACAATATGCTTTCGAACTAACCCATGCTTCAGCTAGGACTTTTAAGGGTTATAATGTGGCCTGGTTCACGGTTCAAGAAACAAAGGATAAAGGCTTAAAATTTATTTGTGCCCACCCGCTCTTCGTGATGTTCTTCAGTCCTATGCTCAGTTAATTGCGCGTTTAGAATCCGTTTGAGTCTTTGCTCTGATATTCCAGTGATGGTTCGGATACTGACAGTTTACTTGAAAAAGGCAGTCATTTTGTAATCTTTTTTTTTTGCCGAAGATTTGTAGTAAACTCTTTTTTTTTGGTTTTACTATCCCTGCTTTTTGCCTGAACTGTTTCTTTTGGTGATTACAGTCAGCGGGATGCCCTAGTTTTTTCTTAAGTCTCCTTCATAGGTTTTGACTTAATGGGCTTTTATTTCGAGAGATAATGACTTCCTGCTTGGATGATTATGTGGAACCATCACTGCCCTTTGTTTTGGAAGGAAGTCTTTGATGCCATTCATTGTGCACCTGAATTAACTGAGAAAACTACCCTTCCCCAAGTTGTGATTAAGGGTTTTAATTTGTGTGAAAAGAAAAACTCCTACTTCTTTGGCTCAAAGGGGTTGACTAGGGATTATCTTCCTTATAACTCCACTGTTTAGGATTTGAAACAACACCTGTACATCATTAGCGGGGTCTGTTCAAAAGCATACTGTAGAGATTTTGATATCATTTTTGTCATCCTCCCTCTAAAGGCTCAGAGCTTTTGTTCGAGAGTTGAATATCACAAAAGGAAATAAGAACGCATTTTTGAAATAGTGAATACGAATGAATTAATTCAAGACAAACATGTGCAATGCATTAATGAAATAACGAGGTTTGATATGAATAGATGTTCAAGCAAATCAAAATAAAATTACACATTGAAAATTCTAATGAACGAAAAGCCTTCTTGTGAGAACTTGTCACTTCAGATGGTATGCCTTGGAGGGATGGCATAAGAACTCAGCCTGACCATCTTGTGTGAATTCTAGCGCTCCTTCATCAATCAGGTCTTGAATTTTATTTCTCAACACCCAACAACTGTTGGTGTCATGTCCAGGACTGTTGGAGTGGTACGCACATATTGCATTTGGATTGTACCTTGGGGATGCTATGTTGGGATTCTGAGGAGGGCCCCTTAACATAACCAACTTGGCCTTCAACATGCGTTGCAATGCTTGAGCCAATGGCATGTTTATTTCGGTGAAGCGTCTTTCAGATGTATTCTTCTTATGCTGATTTCCCTGTTGTCGTTGGAGAGGTTGTTGAAATAAAAAGAGAGAACATGAGAGACCTGATTTGAAACCTGCTTATGCAATGATATGTATGATATGAATGCAATGTTTTCAAGGATCTCGCGGGGTAAACAAGAAACTGTTAGAATTTGATTGCAGCTTGATTGAAGAAACTTTGTGTCGTTGAGAGTCCTTCTTCAAGAGTCAAGCTCACCATATCGAGTGGATCATAGCCACTGACTCAAGTTATCATATTTTAATCTCTAGACGACATTGGCTAGAGGAAAATAAATCCCCTTTCCCCTTGCTAGACGTTTGTTTCATCATAACCTGCACCACAGGCCCTTGAGATCCTTGAAATGGTTAAGGAAATGCTATGGTATGATTTTATGATGTGTATGTTATGCGTTTAAGCAAAAGTGCGAGGTGATGTAAGCAAGTAAACTCGGCAAGAAATCCAAGTTATTGGATAAGAACTGTAAACAAAACCTGCAAGGAACTCATGTTGTCAGATAATAAAAATGTGCCAGTAGTTCAAGTTGAAAGCACACAAGTCACACAAACAGCCTTAGGTTTAGGCTTGCATGGGTTTTAAGGTAGTACCCTCTTGAAGTTTAGTTGGTTCAAACTGTCCTAGAAAAGAAACCGGGTTCTAGAGGATCTCAATATCACCGACCATCCTCCATCGGTCATGGTTTCAGCTTACGCAATCTTTTCTTACAGCCAGAACTATCTCGAGAGTATGGCCTCAATGAGTGTAGCATCGAGTATCAACCAGTTCTCAGCTTTACACCAATGCCGACTATCTCACTACTTTCTAATGGCCAAGTTGGTCGATTAAGGGTTCTAAGGTCAGTTGATGCTTAAAGACACACGTAGCGGCCCCGTATTCTCCTCGTTTCTCCATAAGGGATACCGGTACCAACCAATGTGCCACATCAACATAGCTACTACTTCAACCATATCGGTCTATGTTGTACAATTCCCTCACAGTTTATTGCTACTTACCTAAAAGGTGTCCCCAGATCTGGGTTAGTATCTATAGTAACTCCCAAACAAAACCCTTAAAAGTAAACAACAAAAACAAACAAGAGAAGCAATTTATGATGAACTAGATCCTAAGGTATACCCCACTTATTTAACTCCCCAGCAAAGTCACCAGTTTTGTGATATGGTGGCAGAACCAGACTGTTTTAGGAAAATGTTGGTTTGTGTTTTGCATTTTTATTCACAAAATGTCGCGGTAAGCAAGAGTCGCCACCGACTTTTATTTCATCCAATCGGAAAGGAAAAAAGTACAGAAAAATCCTTTTTCGAGATTTTGAGTACGGGGGGTAGATTATAGAAAGGGAAGGTATTAGCATCCTTTCTATCCGTAGTTTTCTACGGGCTCTTAGGTACTTGCTCATCATTTTGAAAATTGCTTCCGTGTTTGTGTGTTTTGAAAAGTTTTTGTTTTACTTCGTTTTAACCCTTGCTTCTGTCTTCAAGAGTGTTACGAAGTGTTTTTGAAAACTTTGTTTGAAAAGAGTGTAAGTGTGGAAGAGTTTAATTTTGAGCAAGTACCTACTAGCATCTACCTACTCGAAAAAGAGAATGTTTATGTTCTTGTTTCCTTTAGATAATGCTATCCCACTATTAATGAGTAGGTAGCACAGTCGTTAGAGTTTGCAAGGGTCAATTCAAAAGGGACGTACGATCACTAAAGCAATGTTAGGACGTCTTAGTAATAACCCTAGTGTCTTAAGATCATATTCGAGGCAACATTCCCAAGGCAACCTTTCTGAGGCAACATTTCCGAATAGGACGTTTGATCTCTGTTTAGACAGGAGGGCGACCACTAAAACACCCTATACTTAATGATCGTTTACCGAAGGCAACCGAAGTGAGAGTATACGCTAAGAGTGCGCATGTGCGAGTGATTTGATTTCAATTATTATCTTTGCACATTTAGGGTTTGCTAACGGTTTTAAAATTAACATACAGTCTTGTCATGCAATCCTATTATCATACATCTAACAGTTAATATTTGCAAAAATTAAAATGCGAGAAATAAAATACACTATTACAAGGCTTCGGGGAGGGGGATTAATTACATAGCCAAAAACCCGTAAAACGATAAATAAAAGAAAAATCCTAATTAAACTATTACATACCATGAGCAGTTACATTAATATTGTAAAAAATGATAAATGAGCGTGATGAATCGAAAATGAGAAAAAAATTAGGGTTTTGACCTCGTCTAAACCTAATTGAAAAAAATCATTTTTGTTGTTTTCGATTATTTTGAGAAAATAAGATTTTAATTGAATAAATACAAACCTAATTACTAATTAATTTAAATTTAGAAAAATAATTAATTTTGACCTATTTTTGTATTTTCATTTAATTTGATAAAAGAAATAAAAATTAAATCAAATAAACCCTAATTTTCTAATTTACTTTAAATTATTTACAAAATGTTAGAATTACCCTAAAATTAAATTAAACTAATATTAAATTAATTTTGACAAAATAAATAAAAAACCTAAATTCTAATTTGATGAAATTGATTTTATGATTTTGTAAAAAAGAATTTAATTTGTGATTAGAAAATAAATTAATCAAAATAAATTAAATAAAAGTAAAGAAAGGGGGTATGATTAACACTTTCTGCGCCCAAATGCTAACAGCCCGTTTGACTTTTCCAGATTCCATGCGCCTGCTTGACTCACACCCATGATAGGCCCTCATGTGATAGGCGTTGGATCTGGAATGTTGGAGATTTGATGGTTGAAGGATGATGGTGTATGGTGGTCTCCTTGTGTGCACATGTGCCTGATTATGCAAGAAGAAAAATCATGAAATAATATGGGGACCTGGGGATCGAACCCAGGCCCTTTGGCTTTTCCCAACACATGATGACCATCTGAGCTAGCACGCTTTCTTGTACAAAAGACAACAAACAAACGTTATATTTGAAAAACAAAATAATATATCAAAACGCGCAAATTTTTAAATGGGCCAGTCAGTGCCTGCCACGCAACACTTCTTCTTCCTCCCTCTGTTGCTAAAAGTCCTGACTTTTACCTACAATCATCTGGGTGTAGGTATAAGCCTGCGTTTCTCCAAAATCTCATACAAACAAGATAAATGCCTAACAATGGTACCAATCAACTCGTGGCAACCTCACGAGCATCATCGTATCCTTGTCCATGGCAAATTGTACCTGTAACAAAAAACCCCAAAAACGAGCCAAGAACCCTAACTATGGCATCTTGCTCTACAGTTAATGAAAATGCAATTGAACATAACCATTAGTTTGCAAATGATTCAAGGAGCAAGAATATGCAAAGAAATCACACAACAAATGCCAGAATCGTGATATTCGATTTCAAAAATATATGAATGTCGTGAGATGCTTACAACGCGTTTTTGGATGTTATGGGGCTTATTAGTGATTGCAATATGACCCAGAGATATTCAGCAAGCGATTGAGATACTTGTGAAGGCTTGAGATGACCTGAAAATTGGAATTTGATTCACCACTTTTGTTGAGTTTTTTGCAAGTTTTCCTTCTGTTTCTCACGCCTCCAATCTTGTTGCTTTTGGTCTGCCAATGTTCTATATGTACCCAAAAATGAATTAGGTTACAAACTTGCTTCAAATCTTTCTCAATTAAGATGATTGAATCATGATTTGATTCTTATGTAAATCTTTCCAAATCAAGACAAATCCAATATTTTTGTGTCCAAATGAAGCTTGCACGATTTGATTCATCTCCTAGCTGTATAAGAGACCTAAACATGCACAAAATCGTAAGCTTTGATTAGTTTTGATATTTTCATGATTTTATTTTATTTAATTGAAATAAAAATCAAAATAAATGAAAAAAATAAAATAAAGACAAGTGGGAAGGATCATGGGTCGTGGCTCATGTTACAAACTCAATGCAAGCATAAAAAGTTGGGCCCGTTTGACAAAATTTGCAATTTTGGCCAATTTTGACTTTTCGCAATTTTGAAAAAAAGGTCAACTTTACCAATTCATAACTCCTTCAATTTTGACCCTAGAGATGTGTTATTGGAATTTAGAAAGCTTAAGATGTCCTATAAGCAACCCTTTTTGTCTCATCTCAATTTAGTCTTCCATGTTCATGTATGACGCTTTGACAAAATATGTGTTTTTGTTGACTTTTCAAAATGACCTATAATGTCCAAATTTATATCTTCTTGTGAGTGCATATTTTGAACTTGGGATCTGAAGATGAATTATAGGTAATTGCATCCTATTCAATATGAGATTTGGATGGGTCATGTTTGATAAAATATGAGAAAGTTATGCTTGGTCAAAGTTGAGTTGACTTTTCCTATAAAACCCTAATTTAGCAACTTTTGGGTTTTGATGAATTGTGAGCAATCCTTGAGGAATCATGATCAACCATTTATCAAATGATGAATAATACTTCAAAATGAGAGTGTTGACCAAATTTTTTGAAGTTTGACTGTATGTAGGACACAGTTGACTTTTGCCCTAGCATAGTCGATTCTCAGGCCTTTGAGCAATTGACTGAGAAAACTTCCTCTACAAGGCTTGAAACTTGACATGGATGATCTTTAGAACATTTTAGGACAATGGTGAGCATTTGGGATCCTTTGGACTCAAACATCTTGATGCAAAATGAAACCCTAATTTGAAGTAGACTGCCTTAAGAGAGAGTTTGTTTGGTCAACCCTTGTACTTCCTTGAGCAATTTGAAGACCTCACTTGAAATGTATTGAGAAATATGGGAGGGAAATTTTTTGGGGTACAACAGAGACTTAAGAGATAAACTGGGGCATCCCGCTGGCTGTAATCACAAAAGAACCAGTTCAGGCAAAAGCAGGGATAATAAAAAAAAGAGGTGGCTACAAATCCTCAACAAAAAGATGATTACAAAAATGAATGCCTCTTCAAAATAAACTTTCATTATCCGAACCATAATCGGAACATCAAGGACAAGATGCCAGACTCAATTGGGACCTGAACACGCAATTAACTGAGCATAGGATCGAAGAACATCACAAAGAACAGGTGGGTACAAATAAAATTTGATCCTTTACCCTTTGTTTCTTAAACCATGAACTAGGCCAAGTTATAACCCTTAAATGTCCTAGCAGAAGCATGGGTTAGTTTGAGAGCATATTGTTAGAAATGGTATCCTGACTCCTGTAGGGTTCGCTATATATCCTGAGTTGACATCACACTTTTACAAAATTTGTTTGTTTTACTAAAAAATGAATTTCCAAATTTCAAGACAGACATAAGCTTTGCATTCTTAAAATACCATTATTTGCATATGACTATTTGTTCAACAGAGAAATTTGCACGACGGATATTCGATGAACAAAAATCTCCTCATTGGATAGAATCACCTCGGATGGAAAGATATTCCAGTAATAGGCCATTCATAATCAAGGGGCATAGCATGGTGTCCAGTTGACCTGGGCCAGTCAAGTCATGGTTCAAGGAATCTCTCAAAAATGCCAAATAGCCAGGGGCAGAACTCCATATGAATCACTTGGGGAATTCGACATGAATTCCAACAACGAATCTTGCACGATCAAACAAACATATTCTAGCAGTGTGGCAACACTTACTACTAAGGATATTGACAATTCTCTGCACCCGGTGAATATGGACATAGTCAGAAAAGACTACACATGAAAAAGACCCGCTAGGTTGACAGGCCTAGGAAAAAATAAGGGCATCCCAACGAACCAAAAAGAGTTCGGGAAAAATTAGGGATATATACAAAAATTATGCACCTGACAAGTCCAAAACCTGAAAAGGTGGATTGGGCAAAAAAGGGTATCCCGATGGACTGAAAACCCGATAGGGCGGTCCAGGCAAAAGTTAGGGATTAAAGCGTACGACTATGTCCCGTCATCTAGTCACTTGTCTATCAGTAGAAGGCTTGTTATCCTAATCAACACTTACCAAGCACCACATGAGTAGGGATGACACTCAAACCGTCCATAAAGTCTCCACAGGTACTTTCTCTGGCAGGTACAGGGGCAGAGATATTTCGAGACTGAGTCACTGCTACATATGACCCCGTGACACCTATGTTCCCCACAGAGTAGAAATAACCAAAGTTTTGACCTCTTCTTCCCCAAGAAGGAATTACTTCCTCTAGCTAAGTTCCTTTAGAGGGCTAAAATTTGTGTTCCCAGACCGAGCATTATAACTTTAAACAGTTTATAAAACCTCCTCCCGGTTAGAGTTTATTTCTTAGACTGTGGAAGTTCATTCCCCAATAGAGTTTATTTCTCTACATCGGTAAAATCTTCTTATAAAGCGTCTCCCTCCACAAAGTTATTCTCAAGCAGAGTTAATCCCCGACAGAACATCCTCAAACAAAAAGAGGAAATCCCCAGTAAATCATATCTATTCATCATCCCCAGCGGAAATGAAGGATTCGGCCTCCTTATACTCTCCAGCAGCAGTTAGGGATTTATTTTCCTAAATTGGGAAATATCGCAATAGCATCCCATATTCATACATCGTGGCATGCGCATACACATCACATACAACATAACCTCATTTATTTTGAGAACATCACCACAATGCATTTCATCCATCATGACATTGCATATGACTAACTCTTTGCCTTTTTCAGGGAAAAGATCAAATCAACAAACACCGTAGACTACTTATGTAACTTGGTAGTCTTCTTAAATGTTACATCTAATGAAGGGTTATTTCAGGATTTTCCTCAGAAAGATGTCCTCACAAGACCTTCTCTAGTTCAGTCAGATCGACACTAAGATCTCTCTGATTCCTATTCCAGTTGAAGATATTCCAAGACTTTTGTCTGACTCAGTTGAATCGATCCTAAGATTCTTCTGATTTCTATTCCAATCAAAGTTAATTCAAGACCTTCTCTGGTTCAGTCGGATCGACACTAAGATCTCTCTGATTCCTATTCCACTTGAAGATATTCCAAGACTTTTGTTTGGTTCAGTTGAATCGATCCTAAGATTTTTATGATTTCCATTCCAGTCAAAGTTAATTAAAGACCTTCTCTAGTTCAGTCAGATCGACACTAAGATCTCTCTGATTCCTATTCCAGTTGAAGATATTCCAATACTTTTGTCTGGTTCAGTTGAATTTATACTAAGATTCTTGTGATTTCCATTCCAATCAAAGTTAAATCAAGACCTTCTCTGGTTCAGTCAGATCAACACTAAGATCTCTCCGATTCCTATTCCAGTTAAAGATATACCAAGACTTTTGTCTGGCTCAGTTGAATCCATATTAAGATTCTTCTGATTTCCATTCTAGTCAAAGTTAATTCAAGACCTTCTTTGGTTCAGTCAGTTCAACAATAAGATCTCTCTGATTCTTATTTCAGTTGAATATATTCCAAGACTTTTGTCTGGTTCAGTTGAATCGATCCTAAGATTCTTCTAATTTCCATTCCAGTCAAAGTTAATTAAAGATTTTCTCTGTTTCAGTCAGATCGACACTAAGATCTCTCTGATTCCTATTCCAGTTGAAGATATTCCAACAATTTTGTCTGGTTCATTCGAATCGATCCTAAGATTCTTATGACTTCTATTCTAGTCAAAGTTAATTCAAGATCTTCTCTGGTTCATTCAGATCGACACTAAGATCTCTCTGATTCCTATTCCAGTTAAAGATATTCCAAGACTTTTGTCTGGTTCAGTTGAATCGATCCTAAGATTCTTCTGATTTCCATTCTAGTCAAAGTTAATTAAAGACCTTCTCTGGTTCAGTCAGATCGACACTAAGATCTCTCTTATTCCTATTCCAATTGAAGATATTCCAAGACTTTTGTTTGGTTCAGTTGAATCGATCCTAAGATTCTTCTGATTTCCATTCCCGTCAAAGTTAATTAAAGACCTTCTCTGGTTCAGTCAGATCGACACTAAGATCTCTCTAATTCCTATTACAGTTGAAGATATTCCAAGAATTTTGTCTAGCTCAGTTGAATCCATCCTAAGATTCTTCTGATTTCTATTCCAGTCAAAGTTAATTCAAGACCTTCTCTGGTTCAGTCAGATCGAAACTAAGATCTCTCTGATTCCTATTCCAGTTGAAGATATTACAGGACTTTTGTCTTGTTCATTTGAATCGATCCTAAGATTTTTATGATTTCCATTCCACTCAAAGTTAATAAAGACCTTCTGTGGTTCAGTCAGATCGACACTAAGATCTCTCTGATTCCTATTCCAGTTGAAGATATTCCAAGACTTTTGTCTGGTTCAGTTGAATCGATCTTGAGATTTTTCTGATTTCCTTTCCTGTCAAAGTTAATTAAATACCTTCTCTAGTTCAGTCAGATCTACACTAAGATCTCTCTGATTCCTATTCCAGTTGAAGATATTCCAAGACTTTTGTCAGGTTCAGTTGAATCGATCCTAAGATTATTCTGATTTCCATTTCAGTCAAAGTTAATTAAAGACCTTTCTCTGGTTCAGTTAAATCGACACTAAGATTTTTCTGATTTATATTCCAGTTTAAGAAACTACAAAGCTTGGAGTACGACCAGATAACAGTTTAATCTCATTTCCCTAGTAAGTCTCTGTGAATCCTGGAATACGACCGGATAGCAGTCGGCCTTATTATCATCAGCAAGTCACTCTGAAGCCTAAATCCTGACCAGATGGCAGTTCACTTTCATCTCTTCAATCAAGAGATGACTCCCCAATAGAGTAATGGACAACTAAAGCATCTGAACTCTAATTCCTGAACAGAGACCAACATTCCTCAGCGGAGTCCCCCTTAACAACAGAAGTAGGAATCCCCACAAAGGAATATCTCATGAAATCAACATTGTTCTAGATGGCATCTCTGAGCCCATCTCCGACGACTCTCCGTCACATTCTCTGGATGACATATCTAAGCCCATATCCGACGAATCTCCGTTATATCTCCTTGGATGGTATCTTTATTCCTGTCTCCGACAATATTCTGTCATCTTTTCCAAATGGCATCTGTAATCCCATTCCCGATATCATTCACCAACAGTCTCACTACAGGCGAGTGTAAATTTCTGGGCACTATAGTGTTCAATGATCTTCCACCTTCAGATCACAAAAGACAAACAAGTCAATCTAAATCTTCAGGTTTAAGAAGATTGAACAGGGGAAGCTATTGTACCCCAAAATTTTCCCTCCCATTTTCACACAACACATACTCCTAGAGGTTCTCAGTTTCTCAAAGTTGACCAAGAGTTGACCAGACAATTCTCCTCTAAGGCAATGGACCCCCAGCTAGGGTTTCAATTTTCACAAGATGGTTGAGTTCCAATGGTCTCAAATGTTCTCCATTATCCTAATATGTCCTCAATATCATCCATGCCAAGCTTCATGCCTTGCTCAACAAGTTTGCTCATTCAATGACTCAAGTATTGGAAAATCAACTGTGCTAGGTCAAAAGTCAAATGTGGCCCATGAATAGTCAAACTTTGAGATTTTATGGTCAACATCAACATTTTGAAGTGATAACCATTATTTTATCAAGGTTTGATCATGATTCCTCAAGAAATTCTCCTAACCCATCAGAAGTCAAAAATGGCAAAGTAGGATTTCTATAGGAAAAGTCATCTGAACTTTGACCAGGCATAACTTTCACATACTTCATCCATTTTTCCCCAACCAAAGCTCACATTAAATATATTCTCATTTCCTATAACTTCTATTCAGCCCTCAAGTCCAAGAAATGCACCATTTGCAAGATACAAACTTATACATTACAGGTCATTTTCAAAAAGTCAACCAAAGCCACTTTTTGTCAAGACCTTTTACATCAAGATAAAATCTTCAAATGAAAAATTGATAAAAAGAGGGATTGAAGTAGACATCTTGGTATTTCCAAAAAGTCAAAGATCATTATCATGAGATAAAAATTGAGCCAGTTATGGCTTGCCTAAGTTGGGAAAATTTGGGAATTTTAAAGAATTATGCATTGAGCAAACTTGAAGTTTTAGGTCAATGGTTTAATTTCTTGGACTTCAAACGTATTCCTAAGCCTTTATAGGACCTCTAAAATTATTCTTGCCATGCCTTTCCTTTGCTAACTATTTTATTCATATTTATTTTAATTTATTTAAAATAAATATAAAATAAAATGTATAAAATAATTGGAAATGGGCTTTGAGCTTTGGGTTGATGTTTTGGACAGCCAAGGCCAATAAAATTTCGTGCAAGCAATGTCCGCATTCATTCAAATTCAAAAAGATCAAGATTCCATGTCTTTGGCAAAGTTATAAAACATCATTCCTGGCTTTAAAACCACATGTTTATGGTTGTTATTACATTTGTTCTCTTGTCTCCTCCCTCCTCTCTATATAAAGGATACATTAGCAAGCTTCAAGACACATGAGATATAACCTGGAAAAGCTCTATAAATTTTGCAAAAATTATCAAAGTAATAAAAATTCGCATTTTAGGTTCCAGCCTTTCTCAGTCCAAACAAAAGATCCAAATACATTCCTAGAGGCTCCCTGAAGCTTTTGCAATCATTACCAAGCCATGAAACATTACAAAACGCCTCAGTAAGCTCCATTTTTATATTTTCTAACTTGTTCCATGCAGATCTGGTGCTCCTCGTAGCTAGATGTGTATTATACACCATCAGACATGTGCCATCAGATGTCCATCTGATCAGATCTAGCGCACTCCATCAGCAGGCTCACCGTGTGCCATCAATACCAATCCAAATTGGATCCAGAAGAAAATCTAGGCCTCTCCCTTCATGGGCTAGTGAATTCAACAACCACACCCCCACTTTTTTTTACTATCTCAGGCCTATCTAGTTTTTTTTTGTAATGTTTTCATTTCTTTTATCTTCTTTACTTAATTAAGCAAATAATATAAAAAAACTCACAAAAAAAATTAGGCTTAGACTTTTTTTAATTAAAATAATGAAATGCTTTAATTAATTAATTAATTAAATTTTAACTACTTTCTTATTTTAAAATGAACTAGAATTTAGGATTTAATTTATGTTTCAAATGTTTTCTTAATAAAAAAAATGCAAAAATATTAGAATTAGATTAATTTCATTCAATATTTATTTTCTTAAATTAAATTTGGATTTAGTTTAATTATTTTTCTTGAAATAAATAAAAATAAAACCAAAAAGATTTTTCTTGTTTACTTAGAATTTTTCTTAGGATTTTTAGACGTAATTATTATTTCGCGCGCGTTATTTTTATTCTCGCATTTTGCATATATAATGTAACCGATTATAGGATGTAATATAAAAAACTCACAAAAAAATTATGCTTAGACTTTTTTTTAATTAAAATAATGAAATGCTTTAATTAATTAATTAATCAAATTTTAACTACTTTCTTATTTTAAAATGAACTAGAATTTAGGATTTAATTTATGTTTCAAATGTTTTCTTAATAAAAAAATGCAAAAATATTAGAATTAGATTAATATCATTCAATATTTATTTTCTTAAATTAAATTTGGATTTAGTTTAATTATTTTTCTTGAAATGAATAAAAATAAAACCAAAAAGATTTTTCTTGTTTACTTAGAATTTTTCTTAGGATTTTTAGACGTAATTATTATTTCGCGCGCGTGATTTTTATTCTCGCATTTTGCATATATAATGTAACCGATTATGGGATGTAATAGTCAAGATTTAAAATTCTGCATTTTGTTTTCTTGCACTTTTTTATGTAATTGTCCCAAGGCGATGTAATAGCCTAGGATTTAAGTTTTCGCACTTTATATTTTTGTAAATATTAACTGTTAGTAACTAGGCGGGCATGATAAGACTGAAAATTAAAACGTTAGCAAACTTAATAATTCAAGATAAATAACTGAATCTCAACACACTTGCACATGCGCACCTCTAAGGTATCTCCCAGTTTGGTTGCCTTTAAATAAAACATTCATGAGGCAGGAACGCTTTAGTAAAGACCCATAAATCAAAAAAGATCATATTCCCTCGATGGCCTTACAGTTGCGTTTCGGTAAATGATCTAGTCCCTAAAAAAAATTGCTAAAGCGTCTCCACAAGTTGCCTTCGTGATTGTAAAATGTCCCTTCGATTGTCCCTCAACATCCAACGATAGGGCTACCTACTCACTAATAGTAGGATAGCACTATCTAAAGGAAAGAAGGAAAAGAACGTCCTTTTTCGAGTAGGTAGATGACTCTTAAGTACTTGCTCAAACATGAAAATTTCACACTTACACACTTTCAAAAATCTTTTCAAAAAGACGCTTTATCACACTCTTGAGAACGGATACAAGAGTTATCATAAAGCAAACAAAAATCTTGCAAAACACACAAACACAAACAGTTTTCAAAAAATGAGCAAGTACCTAAGAGCCCGTGGAAAACCACAGAAGGAAAGGGTGCTAACACCTTCCCTTTCCATAATCTACCCCCCTTACTCAGAAACTCTCAAAAAGGTCTTTTTCTGTTTTTTTTCACCCTTTCCTTAATTTGGGTAAAAGAAAAGTCGGTGGCGAATCTTGCTTACCGCAATGTTTGCGATCACAAAATGCAAAACCAATATATAACAGTCGATTCTGCCACTGTATCATAGAACTCCTGACTCTGCTGGGGATAAGATATAAAAGTTGGGTTTACCTTAGGGTCTAGATCATTTTGCTTCTTTGACTGTTTGTTTGCTTTATTTTTAAGGGTATTATTTGGGTTACTATAGATCCTACACCCGGATCTAGGGAAACCTTTTAGATAAGTAGCAATAGATCGTGGGAACTGTGTGGGGTATACCGACACGGTTGAAGCAATGGCTACGTTGATGCGACACTTTTGTTGGTACTGGTAGCCCTTGAGTTAATCAAGGAGAATACGGGGCCGCTTCGTGGTGTTATAAAGCGTCAACTAACCTTAGAACCTTTAAATGAACAACTTGGCTATTAGGATGTAGTGAGATGGCCGTCTTTGGTGTATTCCCAAAGTCGGCAGATACTCGATGCTACACTCATTGAGATTTGACTCCTGATTTTTGTTTGGTTGCAAGTCAGTCGCCTATCGTACGAAGCTTGTGGGAAAGATTAGTGATATTGAGACCCCTTAAGACCCGGTTAATATTTATAGGACAGGTTGATCCAATCCAACTTCAAGAGGGTACTACCTTAAAACCCATGCAAGCCTTAAACTTAAGGTCTTTTGTGTGATTTGCTTGCTATATACGTGATTTCCTAGCATAATCATAAACATCATAACATCATTCCACAACCTTTCCTTAACCATTTCGAGGATCTCAAGGGTTTGTGAAGCAGGTTATGGTAAATCAGACGTCTAGCAAGGGACAAAACGGATTTATTTTCCTCTAGCCAATACCGTCAGAAGATCAAAACTCAACAACTTGAGTCAGGGGCTATGACCCACTTGATATGGTGAGCTTGACTCTTGTATAAGGACACTGAATGATATGAAGTTCTTCAATCAAAGCTGCAAATTTCAACTTCTGACGTTTCTTGTTTACCCTGCGAAATCCTTGAAAAGATTGCATACATATCTCATACATATCATTGCATAAGCAGGTTTCATGACAGGTCTCTCATGTTCTCGTTGTTTATTTCAGCAATGGCTCTCAAACAAGACAACAGAGATCTCCAAATTCAAGAGGCTCGGTTCATGGAAATGTTCCTAAACCTATCCATGGGGCGGGAAGAGTTGAAAGCACTCCTCGCTGGGAACCTATCAAAGAAAAATCCTGAAGACTATAAGGACGAACGGTTGGAACAACTGCAAGCTAAGGTTGAAGCAATGAGAACCCAGATGCTGGGGCAGATGGCTCTTATCCAAGGCCTGGCCCGGGCACAAGAAGAGTTGAGAGCCATTATCAACAAAATTCATCAAGACGGATGCAACCGTGTGAAGAAAATAGTCGAGGTTGGGGACCAAGTCATTGATCATCCTCCGAGAAGACAAGAGGTTGGTTTAGTGAAGAGTGGACCTTTCCAAATTGCTACTATATCTCGGGTCCAACAACAACCTCGCTAAAAACAACGAGTTGACGGATACACCCAAGAGGAAGTTTACCAAACTCAACATGTCGCTGTCTCAAGCTTTACAATACATGTTGATGATGAATCTGGTTACGTTGATAGGGCCTACTTTAAATCCCAAGACTTCTTCCCCTAACTACAATCCTGATGAAAGGTGTGCATATCACTCCAATAGTCCGGGGCATGATACTGACGATTGTTTGATGTCGAAATATAAAATTCAAAACTTGATTGATGAAAGAGTGCTGGAGTTTAGACAAGATGGTCAGGATGAGTTCTTCTTCCATCCCTCCAAGGCACGCCATTGGAAGTGACAAGATCAGACGAAGAAGCTTTTGTTCATTAGAATTTTCAATTTTCAATTTTCTTTTTATTGTTCGAACATTTATTCATGTCAAACTTTGTTAATTTATCAATGCATTGAATATGTATGTTTTGAATCAATTCATTCGTATTCACTATCTTTAAACTGCTTTCCTTTTTGTGATATTCAACTCGCGATCAAAAGCTCTGAGCCTTTAGAGGGAGGATCACGAAAATGATACCACAATCTCTACAGTATGCTTTTGAACATACCCCGCTAACGATGTACATGCATTATTTAAAATCATAAACAGTGGAGTTATAAGGAAGATAATCCCTAACCAACCCCTTTGACCCAAAGAAGTAGGAGTTTTTCTTTTCACACAAATTAAAACCCTTAATTATAACCTGGGGCAAGGTAGTTTCTCAGTCAATTCAGACGCGCATACAGTCGCAATTTTGCATTTTGTACACAATGATTAGCGTCGAAGACGTCCTTCTAAATCAAAAGATGGTGATAGCTCCGCATAATTATTAAAGCCAACAGTCATTATCTCTCAAAATAAAAGCCCATTAGGTCAAAACCTATGAAGGAGACTTAAGAGAAAAATTGGGGCATCCCGCTGGCTGTAATCACAAAAGAACCAGTTCAGGATAAAGCAGGGATAATAAAAAAAAAGAGGTCGCTACAAATCCTCAACAAAAAGAAGATTACAAAAATCACTGCCTCTTCAAAATAAACTTTCAGTATCCGAACCATCACCGAAACATCAAGGACAAGCAAACATTTTTCTAGTTGTGTTGCAACACTTACTACTATGGATAGTGACAATTCTCTGCACCCTGTGAATGCGACATAGTCAGAAAATACTATGCATGAAAAAAAAAGACACACTAGGTTGACTGGCATAAGCAAAATAAGGGCATCCCGGTGAACAAAAAGAGTTTGGGCAAAAATTAAGGATATATAAATAAAACTATACACCCGGCAAGTTGAAAACTTGAAAAGGCGGCTTAGGCAAAGAAGGTTATCCCGGTGGACTGAAAATCTGAAAGGATAGTTCAGGCAAAAGTTAGGGATTAAAGCATACGACTATGTCTCGTCATCTCATCACTTATTTATCAGGAGAAGACTTATTGCCCTGATCAACATTCACCAAAGGCTCTAGAAGTTGAGGTGTGTTCAAGTCTCCATGAATCCCTGTGATCCGGTGGGAGAACTGACTTGAGGATTTGCGTTTGTTTTCGCAAATGTTTCGGTTGAGCAAGAGTCGCCACCGACTTTTTATTTTATCCTAAAGGAAAGGTTAAAAAGCACAGGAAAAACCTTTTGAGATGTTTCGTGGGTTCGGGGGGTAGATTATATAAAGGGAAGGTATTAGCATCCTTTCTATCCATGGTTATCCATGGGCTCTTAGTTACTTGGTTTTAGATCAACTTGCCTTTGATTTTCAATTGCTTTGAAATGGTGTGTGTGTGTGTGTTTTGAAATTTTTTTTGAAGAAGATGCCTTCGTCTCGGCAACCATTGTAATGACTCGTGTTTGAGTATATACAAAGGTGTGTATCTTTTCGAAAAGATGTTTCAAATGTTTTTGGAAGTTTGTTTTGAAAAGTGTTTGTGGAATGTGGATTTTGAAAAGTAGGCAAGCGTTTTTGCAAGTTTGATCAAGTAACTAAGAGTTTGTATACCCCTATTGTACTCAAAGGTTTTTCTCATGTTTTAACCCTTTTAACAATTTTGTTCCACCATTGTATTTGGTGGACAATCTTGCGTTAGGATGTTTAACGGGACAGGCGCGGGTCATCGTATGGACCATGAATGCAATGGTGCCAAGTGTCTTTGGCAATTTTGCTTGAAGGGACTATGATCATTTTGATAGGCAACTTTCGAAAGCGTCATCGAGGGACTATGATCATTTTGATTCGTCTTGCCAAAGAAACTTAACGTGCAAGCATGGTCCATTTTGGGAGGCAACAAGCGGGATTACCCTAGGGACGCAAGTGTGAATTGTGTATTGATTTCATGCATTTAATCTTTGATTAGGGGTTGTCTACTTGTTGATTTTTATCTTGTCATACACGCCTAATTACTAGCATTTGTACAAAGTAAATAAAATGCAGAAAGATAAAATCCTACGCTATTACAACCATATCTAAAGGCATAAAAATATAAAGGCAAAAATAAAATAAAAGCAAGAAAAGTGAAGGTTTTTCGATTGGGGCAGAAAACCCTTCGATTCTGTACATTCCGGCTCTCTTCGATTTGGCCTGAAAAGGGTGAAGGAATGACTTTCGGTTGAGGCCTCACGGTCAGCATGTTGTACCTTTCGATTGGGACCATGGGGACAACATGTTGTGCCTTTCGATTAGGCCTGGAATCTGTGCAAGATGTAATCTTCTTTTCTGCCTCCTTCGACCAGGCCTGGAGTCAGTGAGGAAGCCTGAGGCTTCGTTTCATATTCCTGTTTCCTGTTTACTTAGTTTGAGACATTAAATAGCAACATGGCCTAAGGCCATGCTAGTAAACAGTTTAATAACTAAAGCTAATTCAGGCAAATAACAAGCAAAAAGAAACATGTTAATAGGGTGGAAATGAAAGGAACAGCAGTATGTACATGCTTGGAACGAAAGTGAGTTTATTTACATGTTATGTCATGAAATGAAAAGCTCAAGGGTAAGAGTGACTTACCTTGATGGAGGCGTTGAATGGATGTGGGGCCTTGAGTGGTGGCCCTTGAATGCTTCTGGATTCAACAGAGAAGAACAAGTGTGAGGTTCTTCCTACTGGATTCGAAAAGGTAACAAGGTGTATGGACGTTTTAGATTCCAAGGGGATAAGTGTTTGGATTCTGGATATGTGTTTGAGAGTTGTTAGAGAATTTTCTGCAGATTCGTTCGACTGGCCAAAAAAGGTCTCCCCAACATGTGTGGTGGAGGTTCATATTTATAGATGGCTTAGGTTGATGCTTTGGGAGGGAAAACAAAAAAATTCAAACAAAAAGAGTATGCTGTATTTGTAGCTTTCGAGGGACAATGTTTTATTGCCATTTTGGTGCAAGGAATTGGACAGTGTAGGACTGCTGTGCAGCAGTTTTGGAGTTTTATGGCCAGTGAATCGGGCCCGAGCCTGACAGTGCATGAGACTTGGTCAACAAATGCCTTTGGCCTCTCATCCTTTTGTCTTGACTCCCTAGCCTCACCTTTCGACCAGACTTTCAGTAACCATCTCCTTTCTTCAATCGAAGTGACGTTCGAATGATTCCCCTAGACAATCCTTCGAATGGGCCAAATTAATGCTCTTGGGATAGAAGGCTCAATCGAAGCTTGCAACGCTGGAGAAGTCACTCCCCCAAACGAAAAAAAACATGCAAGGGCAGGATGTGTGATCGAAAGAGGGAAAAAGAGAGGCTTTTTCCTCCTGGATCGAAGGACACCATCAAGAGGGTTTTTGCCTTGTAAATGAAAATAGATTACAGGAGGCTCTTTTCCTTGTGAATCCAAACCAAACTGTGTCAGAGGCCCATGCCCAGTCGAAGGATGCAAGCCAAACTTGTGTCGAAAGGCCAATCGAAGGATGCAAGCCAAGCTTGTGTCGAAAGAGGCCAAAAAGCCAATCGAAAGAGCTGAAACGAAGGACACTTGTTTTTTTATCCAAATTTGCCAAAATATTAATTTTATCTGTTTTCCCCTTTTTTGACAGTTTCCTTTTGGTATTGGAAAATCCAAATGCACTTGTTCAAGCTTGAACATTTGAAAATCCTTGTGAGAAAGGCCTTGAGAATTGAGAGGGAAAATTTTGGGGTACAACAGCTGCCCCTGTTCAATCTTCTTACACCTGAAGAGTTAGATTGGGGAATCTGCCATTTGTGATTTGAAGGTGGAAGATGATTGAACACTAGAGTACCCAGAAATTTGCACTCGGTGATGTGATGGTAGAGGGAATGGGCTTAAAGATGCCATTTGGAGAGGTAATGGATAGGAGGATGGGCTTATAGATGCCATCTGGGGATGTGACAGAACATTGTCGGGAATGGGCTTATAGATGCCATTTGGAAGTGTCGATCGCGTAAGAGATTCCTTAGGGAGAACTTGCGTACTTGAGAAAGAAAGATAGTTTCCTGGCTTGCTACAGGTGTTGATCTTCAGTCTCTTCATGCAGATGTGCCCTGGCTGGATACAGGTATTGAATCTACAATTAATTGCTCACAGATATGCCCTGGCTAGATATAGGAATCAAATCCGGAACTTCAAAAGGTTGCTTACAGACGTGCCCTGGCTGGATACAGGTATCGAATCTCTAAACCATTCATGCAGATATGCCCTGGCTAGATACAGGTGTCGAATCCATAATCAAATACTCACAGATATGCCCTGGCTAGATACAGGAATCGAATCTAGAATTGGCGTCTACAGATATGCCCTGGCTGGATACAGGAATCGGATCTGGAAATTGTCGTCTACAGATGTGCCCTGGCTGGATACAGGAATCGGATCTGGAAATTGTCGTCTACAGATGTGCCCTGGATGGATACAGGAATCGGATCTGGAATTGGCGTCTACAAATATGCCCTGGCTGGATACAGGAATCGGATCTGGAATTGGCGTCTACAGATATGCCCTGGCTGGATACAGGAATCGGATCTGGAGATTGTCGTCTACAGATGTGCCCTGGCTGGATACAGGAATCGGATCTGGAAACTTTTCATGCAGATATTCCCTGGCTGGATACAGGTATCGAATCTACAATCAATAACTCACAGATATGCCCTGGCTAGATACAGGTATCGAATCTGGAATTGTGATAGTTGATAGTAATCATATTTGGATTGATCTTTTTCCTGAAAAGGCAAAAACATCAGTTGTATGCAATGTCATGACGTATGATATGCATGATGTCATGATGCTCAAAATGAGATGGTGTTGTATGCACTTTATCATGTATGTAAGCAGGATGTATGAAATGTGAACTGTCCATGAATGTATTTTCGTCTAGGAAAATAAATCCTTGACGACTGCCGGGAACTTGTGAAATCTTGGGCTGACGTTGAAGAGTGGAGTTCTTCGTTTCCGCTGGGGATGATGGTCGCAAGAATAAACCGGTAGGAGAAGATGACTCCATTGGGGAATAAACTTGTTGGAGAGATTACTCTGCGGGGAATTACTCTGTGGGAAGAGATACTTCGCTGAGGTTTTGATGAGAACTCCGCTGGGGATACCGTTGATAAGCTTGTTGGGGAATTTGATGAACTCTGTTGGGGGTAGGAAGAACTTCGCCGAGGACGATCTTTACGTGGTGATTAGCTGAGGATAACCCAGTTATACCCTGGTGGGGAAATAACCTTTGAATGAAGTCGGGGAGATGTGTTCGAACTCTGCAGGGGATAAGCTTCCAGAATCTATTGGGGATAAGCTTTCCACTTTCCTGGGGAAACTTTGGACTGTACTGGGGAAGGGTTCCAATGGGGTGTCTTGTATTCCGCCGGGGAACAAACTTATACTAAGACTGCCGGGGATGCTTGCTGAGGAATGTCTATACTCCGCTGGGGAATGTTGAGATCTTCTGGGGATACCTAACATCCTTAAGGCTGACAGTAGACTAACTCGGCTTGGGGAGAGTACCGCGGACTTTCTAGGGGAACATTGTACCTTTTTAGGGCTAATGGGAGACCAACTCTGCTTGGGGAGAGTATTGCTGAAATCTGGTCTTACTCTGTGGGGAGTTGGGGTAACTTGGTTACGTTCTTCGGTCGAACCTACCTTGGTACCTTGGTGGGCAGAGTGACTAGATCGCTTAGACAATTCTTTATTGCCCCTGTTTCTGATGTCATCTATAATTAGTCCTTTGTTTCGTATGCAAATATTCATGATTAGCAATTAATGTCAAATGCATATATCAAAAATGAACATTGGACGTTCTTTGCAAAACAAAATAGAAAAAAGAAAAACGATGGGTAATTTTGTCTGAAAAATTGAACTTGCATTGATTTCGAGATTCGCCTGTAAATAGGCGTTTTATGTACAGGAGGCTGACGTCCTAGTAAGAGAACTCCGCCGAGCAACATAGAGTTTGTACAATTTTGTGAAAAGAAAACAAAACAGCTATGTGAAAAATAATCCCACTAGGTTCCAACTCTGCTATCGCCTTTATGTCTTCAAGCGTCTCATCACTCTGCTGCTTAGTTGAAGATGAAGCTGATTGATTGGCGCCGAAGTCTGATAGTTGATGCCAGTGTCTGAGATGCAAGGTGATCCAATGAGACATAGCATTATGCTTTATCCCTAACTTTTTCCTGGACCGCCCTTTCGGGTTTTCAGTCCACCGGGATACCCATTTTTGCCCAAGCCGCCTTTTCAGGTTTTCAACTCGCCGGGTGTACAGATTTTTTTTCATTTCGTCCCTTATTTTTGCCCGAACCCTTTTGGTTCGCCGGGAAGCCCTTATTTTTGCCTAGGTGTGTCAACCTAGCGGGTCTTTAATCATGCGTAGTATCTTTTTACTATGTCTGCATTGGCGGGGTGAGGAAGGTCGTCACCATCCATGGTGGTTAGAATCATCGCTCCTCTTGAAAAGATGTTCTTAACCACAAATGGCCCTTCGTACGTAGGGGTCCATTTGCCCCTGGGATCACCTTGAGGATGAATGATGCGCTTGATTACCAGGTCCCCGACTCGATACTCTTGTCGTCTGACTTTCTTGTTAAATGCCCTGATCATCCGTTTTTGGTACGTCTGACCATGACAAATAGCAGTGAGTCTCTTTTCGTCAATTAGGTTTAATTGATCAAGCCGAGTCTGGATCCAGTCGTCTTCGCTCAAATCTGCATCTTTCATTATCCGGAGAGGGGGTATCTGGACTTCAATAGGCAAGACTGCCTCCATGCCATAGACCAAGGAAAAGGGAGTTGCCCCCGTTGACGTCCGTGCTGAGGTACGGTACCCATGAAGAGCAAATGGTAACATTTCGTGCCAATCTTTGTAGGTCACTGTCATCTTCTGCACAATCTTCTTTATGTTCTTATTCGCTGCTTCTACAGCCCCATTCATCTTCGGCCGGTAGGGAGAAGAGTTGTGGTGCTATATCTTGAATTGCTCGCGGAGTTCAGTGATCATCTTGTTGTTAAGATTGGTACCATTGTCTGTAATGATCCTCTCAGGTACACCGTATCGACATATCAGGTTGTTCCGAATGAACCGTGCCACGACGTTC
Source organism: Vicia faba (assembly GCA_948472305.1). NCBI lineage: Eukaryota > Viridiplantae > Streptophyta > Magnoliopsida > Fabales > Fabaceae > Vicia > Vicia faba. The sequence goes on along the minus strand of OX451741.1, from coordinate 18,355,342 downwards.
TTGGTAATGGTAGCGTAGGAAGCTGCTTCAACCCATTTTGTGAAGTAATCAATCGCTACCAAGATGAAGCGGTGTCTGTTAGTTGCAGTAGGTCTGATTTCGCCGATCATATCAATGCCCCACATTGAAAAAGGCCAAGGTGTTGTCAAGATGTTCAGAGGAACCGGAGGAATGTGCACCTTATCAGCATAAATCTGGCATTTATGACAAGTTCGAGAATGCTGATAACAGTCGGCTTCCATTGTGGACCAGAAATATCCTGACCGAAGGATTTTCTTTGCCATGGTATGTCCACTGGAATGTGTTCAGAAGGTACCTTCGTGTAGCTCTGCCATGATCCTTTCTGCTTCAGTCTTATCCACACAACGCAGTAAGGTTGAATCATGGTTTCGCTTGTAGAGAGTGTCGTTGCTGAGGAAGAACTTTTCCGCAAACCTTCTCAGAAACTTTTTGTCATTAACAGATGCGCCTTCGGGGTATTCTTGAGCTTCAAGGTACCTCTTTACTTCATGATACCACGGTTTTTCTGTTACCTCTTCAGTCTCAAGGTCGCAGCAATGTGCAGGTTCATCCAATTTCCAAATGATGATCCGGGGAGCTTCGTTGTCCCATTTGACTTTGAACATAGAAGACATCGTAGCTAACGCGTCCGCCAACTGATTCTCCTCTCTTGGGAAGTGTTCAAAAGTTATCTCCTCGAAGTGGGGGAGCAACGTCAACACATACTCTTTGTAAGGAATGAGATTTGGGTGTTTCGTATCCCACTCGCCTTTGATCTGATTGATCACGAGGGCGGAATCTCCGAAGACACTCAGAAACTTGATCCTTAAGTCAATTGCAGCTTGAAGACCCATGATGCATGCTTCATACTCTGCCATGTTGTTGGTGCAGTTGAAACATAGTCGGGCGGTGAGTGGAGTATGAGTGCCTTTAGGGGATATGATCACGGAGCCGACACCATTACCTAAAGCATTCGAAGCTCCGTCAAAGTGCATAGACCATCGGGATCCTTCCTCAGGTCCTTCATCCGGTCCAGGTACTTCACAATCAGTTACTACCATGATATCCTCGTCTGGAAATTCAAAGTTCATTGACTGGTAGTCGTCCACTGCAGGGTGCGCCAAATGGTCTGCCAAAACACTTCCCTTGATTGCTTTCTGAGTCGTGTACTGGATGTCGTATTCCGTCAAGATCATTTGCCATCTTGCTATTCTTCCAGACAGAGCAGGCTTTTCGAATATGTACTTGATTGGATCCATTTTTGAAATCAACAGAGTAGTGTGAGTCAACATACACTGTCTCAGCCGGCGAGCAGCCCATACCAAAGCGCATCAAGTTTTCTCGAGCAGTGAGTACCGGGTCTCACAGTCGGTAAACTTTTTGCTAAGGTAATAAATGGCGTGTTCTTTTCGGCCAGACTCGTCATGCTGCCCCAGAACACACCCCATTGAGTTGTCAAGTACTGTCAAGTATAAGATTAGAGGTCTCCCTTCAACCGGTGGCATAAGAATGGGTGGTTCTTGGAGATACTCTTTGATCTTTTCAAAATAGGCCTGACATTCATCATTCCAACGTACTGCTTGATCCTTCTTCAGCAGCTTGAAGATTGGTTCAAAGGTAGCAGTTAGATGTGAGATGAATCGGGCAATGTAGTTCAATCGTCCTAGAAAGTCTTTGACTTCTTTCTCTGTCTTAGGAGTTGGCATCTCTTGTATGGCTTTCACCTTGGCAGGGTCCACTTGAATGCCTTTGTCGCTTACAACGAAGCCTAGCAATTTTCCAGATCTTACCCCGAAGGTGCACTTGTTCGGGTTCAACCTCAGCTTGTATAATTTCAGACGGTCAAACAACTTCCATAGATGGTCAAGGTGTTCCTCCTCAGTTTGGGACCTTGCAATCATATCGTCGACGTATACTTCTATCTCGTGATGGATCATATCATGAAATAAAGCAACTATGGCACGTTGGTAAGTTTCCCCAGCATTTTTCAACCCAAAAGGCATGACCTTGTAGCAAAAGGTGCCCCACTGAGTAACAAAAGTGGTCTTCTCCATGTCTTCAGGAGCCATCTTGATCTGATTATAACTTGAGAAGCCGTCCATGAAGGAGAATACTTTATGCTGAGCAGTGTTGTCAACCAGAACGTCGATATGAGGCAGAGGGAAATCATCCTTAGGGCTGGCCCTGTTCAAATCCCTGTAATCAACACACATTCTGACCTTACCATCTTTCTTCGGCACTGGAACCACATTAGCAACCCACTGAGGGTAGGAAGTCACTTCTAGAAACCCGACATCAAATTGTTTCATAACCTCAGCTTTGATTTTCTCGGACATTTCTGGACGCATACGGCGGACCTTCTGTTTTACCGGAGGGCAATCTTCCTTGGTAGGCAGGTGATGAACCACAATGTCGGTATCCAACCCAGGCATGTCTTCGTAAGACCAAGCAAAGATTTCCACATAGTCATGCAACATCTGAATTAACCATTATTTCACACTGAGCTCTAGATTGGCACCAATCTTAACTTCCTTTCTGTCTGTCTCAGTACCCAGATTTACCGTTTCCACCGGCTCTTCATGTGGCTGAATGGCCCTTTCTTCCTGGAGTAACAGTCTTGCGAGCTTGCCAGGCACTTCGCAATCATCTTCACCTTCGTCTTCGGCTAAGTTGATCGGATTTTCTAAGTCATAACTGGCAGTAGCAGAGTCGTTACCAGTGAGATCCAGAGTGGATTGGAACCTGTATAAGTGAGTGTGTATAAATATAGCTGTTTTTGCAATATATAATAAAGAAAGAAAAGGAGCGCAAGATTTGAAATGCAACAAACGTCCAATGTTTTTATTGATGATATATGAAAATGACACACAAAAGCCCTCACAAATGAAGCCACGGTGCCCCGGGTAAGACACCGAGCCATAAAAGTTTCAAAATATTGTCTGTTACAAATTCAAAACAAAAGAGTTCATTACTGAGTGACAAAAGTAATAGGTGTGAAGTCTTTGGCAGTCCAGTTGCTTGGTCCACCATTGGTTGTTGGGTAGATCCAACTGTCGAATTCAGATTCCTTCATGTCGTCTTCAATAGCATTCACTCCCGGGTTGGTGATGAACACAGGAGGTTTTCCAATTCTTGCCTTACAAACAGCCTTCTGAGCTTCTGCAGTGAAGCCCAAACCAAACTTGTCAGTCTTTGGAGTGAAGTCAGGAAGTCGGCCCCAGTTTGCACACTCACCCTTCTCAATCACAGCCCGGGCATCCTTTAAGGAAGCCATCTTCAAAGGAGAGTCTTCTTTAGTCACAGTCTCTGCTGATGCCAGTGTCTCAGACACCTCTTCAAAGTGTTGAAAGGGGGTCTCAATGAATTCCCCATCCATTTCTATGTACCGGAACGAGTTGAGGTGGCTGACCATATACTCTTCCTCCCCCTGAACTGTAACAATCTTCCCTCTGATCGGGTACTTAAGCTTCAGATGTAGTGTGGAGGTCACAGCTCCAGCCTTGTGGATCCATGGACGACCCAGCAAACAAGAATAGGATGGTCGGATATCCATCACATAGAAAGTAGAATCAAAGACTTGAGAGCCAACTCTGATCGGAATGTCAACTTCCCCATGTACCATCCTTTTCGAACCGTCAAAGGCTCGGACAACAATGTTACTAGGCTTGAGCTCCAAACCCTCACAATCCAACCTGTCTAGGGCCTTCTTGGGCAATACGTTCAATGAAGAACCAGTGTCTACCAACACATGGGCAAGAGTAGTGCCCCTGCATTCAATGGAGACATGCAGGGCGTCATTATGGTTCTTGCCTTTGGCAGTCAGATCGGCGTCAGAGAAGCCCAAACCATTATCAGCAGTCAAGTTGGCCACACAATCGGTAAATTGATCAGCAGACGTTTCTTGCGGCACATGGGCCGTCTTCAGGAAGGAAATCAGGGCCTTGGCATGGGCCTCTGAACACAACAACAGTGATAGCATAAAATTTTTTGATGGGGTGTGCCCCAACTGCTCAACTACATTGAAATCACTCTTCTTAATGATCTTGAGAATCTCTTCCATCTCTTGCTGGGAAGCTTCAACATTGGTTGTCTTTGGTGCCTCCGTCAGGGCAGGTAAATCAGTAGCAATCCCTTTGCCCCGGGCGTCAGATGACTCGGCAGCAAGGGTAGAAACAGGAACTTGATTAGGAAGGGAAGTAGGCACACTTGCAGGTGTGATGACACGAGGTTTCTGAATAGCTGGTGGCGTAATATCTGGTGAGAACAGCCTACCACTGCGAGTGATTTTGGCAGGCCCGGTGATGTTACTGACGCCGGTACTAGTATCAAACTCTTGCTTTATTCCAAGAACATAAACATCTTCCCCATAGTGCCATGGGACAGCTTTGTCGGACGTATAAGGGAGAGGCCCCGGAACAGTGATAATGATAGGAGCAATCTTCTGAGTGGACATGATTTTGACAGGATTCTTCGAAGGAGCCTTGGGAGGTTTGTTGAAAATAGTGACAATAGAAACCTCTCCGGTAGGGGTAGCAGGAACAACAATCTTCTCGAACAAGATCTCTTTGCTATCCATCAGGCTTTGGATACCTGATTTCAGCAAAGGACAACCAACAGGTGAAACAACACACATAAGGCAACCTTTACCACATCCCGGAAATAAATCGGCTAGCAACAGGTTCCTTTTGACGGTCAACAACGGAGTGACAATATCATCCACGGAGGCCACATACAGGTCTTCTTCCACAACATTCACTCCATGCTGGGGCATGGGAGCAGTCACAACATTGGGTCTTTCGGGCACCTCAAACTGTATTTCTTTAGCATCAATAAGGTCCTGAACCTTATTCCTCAGAGCCCAGCAATCATCCGTAGTATGCCCCGGGCTATCAGAGTGATAAGCGCAACAGGCGTTGGGGTTGTACTTTGGAGAAGCTGTGTTCAATACCTTCAGAGCTTCTTTGACAGTTACCAGATTGGTTGACAGCAGTTGCGGCAATATCTGAGACAGGGTCATGCTGAGTCGAGTGTACTGTCTTTTGGGTCTCTCGCCCCTTGGTTGGTTGTATTGCTGAGGAGCAGCAGCATGCTTTGAAATTACCAACGCATTGACAGCTTGGCGGCGTTCCGGTTTATTCTGTCTCCTTGGACCATAAACAACACTAGCTTCCTTCTTGAAGGGCTTCTTTTCAGTACTCGAGGAGGCACCCTTTTATATCTTCCCCGACTTGATACCAGCTTCTATCCTCTCACTGGTTAAGATCAAATCTGTAAACCCAGCAGAACAACTGCCAATCAGGTGGTTGAAGAACGGACCAGACAGGGTCCCTAGGAACATGTCAACAAGTTCACGGTCATTCAAAGGAGGTTGCACCCTGCCAGCCAGGTCTCTCCACTTTTGCGCATACTCCTTGAATCCTTCGCCCGTCCCCAGTGACATACCCTGGAGTTGGGTACGCGTGGGAGCGAGGTCAGAATTGTACTAATACTGTTTATAAAATGCAGTAGCCAAATCCTCCCAGTTTCGAATATTGGCTCCATCCACCTGATAGAACCATTCGAGTTGACCCCCTGAAAGGCTATCCTGGAAGAAATGGATCCACAGGTTCTTGTCTGTGGTGTAAGGTTGGATCTTCCTTACATATGATCTGAGGTGCAATTTAGGGCAGGAAGCCCTGTCGTACTTCGCAAAGGCAGGCGCCTTGAACTTGTGTGGGATCACCACCCCAGAAGATAAACCTAGATCTCCAAAATCCAGCCCCGGCACGTTTTGAATCTCCATGGCACTTAAACGGTCTTCTAGTTGCTTGTACCTGTCTTCAGCAGGAGGGTACTGTTCATCATTGTAATCCGTATCGTTGTCGGAGACCATAGGACTAGGGGCCCTTCCCCCTTGGGGACTGTCTTTCTCTACAGAGGAAGTAGCCTGATCAGCCTCATTATGTAGTGTATTCCCAAACCTGTGTCCAGTGTTGAACAGCACAGTCCTCTTCTTCTTCTTCTTCTTCAAGAGCAGAGTCTTCAACTCCTGTTGACCCTGGGCTAAGCTCATGATCATCTCTTGAAACTGGGCGTTCTGGGCCTGGAGGGCCTTGATAGCTTGTTCGGTAGTAGGCTCGGAAGACATGATGATTGAGTGCTGAAATAAACAGCGAAGAAGATTAAGACACCTGTAGAAGAAGGGTACCTGTTATGCATATGATGCAATGAGATGCTTATGATTTATGTTTTCAAAGACAATCGGGATTCAACTTTGTAGACAAAAAGGAAACACACTTCATTAGATTCAAACTTTTAAATTGTTCAACAATTTTCCCTTAGGCATTACAAGAATGAAAATACTGAAAAGGAAATAAAAATTGTAAAAGAAACATCCAAAATCCATCAGTGCTCCCATGGCCTCCTCTTCTCAGTACGGATATAGTCGTTCAGGATCCGCTCCTCCTCCAATTGCTTAGTCAGCCTCTGGGTCTTTTGTTCCTGTTCGTTGAACTTTTCCCGATACTAATCCCGTTCTTCCTGTAGCTGCGCCCAAGATCTCTTTAGTGTATCAACATCAGTGGGTATCTGAGGAGGGAGGATAGTTGGAGGAACCCCGTCTTCATCAGGAACTTCAAGAATGATAGGCCTGACAGCTTCGTACGGCATACCTAATTTCTGAGCACGGATGCGGACCCATCTGCAGTAGGGCTCCATTGGTAGAGAAGTCTTCGATCCTAACTCATGTGGGTCAGCTTTGTGAATTTTGTCCCAAGCCTTGATGAATCTGCGACGCAGCTCCTCACTGTCTGCCTGAAACTCAAAACTGATGTGAGGAACCAACAACTCATGAGGCCCTTCTCTTCTGGCTCTTCCAAACTGACGGAGAGCTAAACATGGATTATAAGAGATTCCTCCATGGGTACCGATCAATGGGACATTAGGATATTCTCCGCAACGATCAATAATGCCTACCTCATCCAAACCTCTGAGAGCCCAAATGACGTCTTTATCAGTGAGAGACATTAACCTATGAGCCCAGCCCTTTCCTTCTTCATTCTTCAGCATGAACTTAGGGAGGTGCGAAATAAACCACCTCACTAACAAAGGAGCACAACACCACGGAGTTCCCCGTCTTCCGGCAGTACGAGCATAGAGTTGTTGTAGGATATCACCCAAGAGAGTGGGTACAGGGTTCCGAGAGATGAAGATCCTTATGGAGTTGACATTAATAAAGGTATCAGGATTTGGAAACAATACTAGACCATAGATTAAAAGAGCCAGAATGTCTTCGTACGCCTTGAAGTCTAAGTCATTCCAGAGACTATTAGCTTTGCCAACCAGAAACTTAACCAAAAAGCCCTTAACTCCACTTCTAGTTTCCCAGTTAGCCATTACCTCTTCTTTGGTCAAGGGAAGGGCTGCAGCAATCTCTTCAGGCCTAAGAGTCTTCTCCCAACCAGTGAAGGGAATCCGCTCCAAAACAGGGATACCAAGCAAATCAGAGAATTCTTCCAGGGTAGGGACCATCTGGAAGTCTTGAAAGGTGAAGCAATGATACAGGGGATCATAAAACTGGGTCAGGACACTCATCAGTTGTTGGTCCCACTTTGAAGTGACTAATCCAAGGAGAGAACCATGCCTCTTGATGAAGGAAGTAGTGTTTGGAATCCTACCAACCAAATCCTTGAGCAAAGTAGGTGGTTGAACAAAGTTGAGCCGGATAGTATTCCTACGCACGGGCATCATGATGTCCTATAAAACAGAGCAAAGATGAAACCCTCTTGTCTTTGAAATGGGTCAGTCCTTATGCAGGATGCATGCAATGGTATGATGGTATGATGTTTATGATAAAGCACACCACAAATATTCACAAAGGCAAGCATGATAAGGCACACAAGTCACACAAGACAGCCCTTAGGGTTTAGGCCAGCATGAAGTTTAGGTGTTACCCTCTTTTAGTTTTGTTGGTTAAGACCTGTCCTATCAAAAGTAACCGGGTTCTAGAGGATCTCAAATCATTGACTACCCTCAATCGGTCATAACTCCAGCATCGCAATCTTTTCTTGCGGCCGGAACCATCGCGAGAGTTTAGCCTCAACGAGTGTAGCATACTGCTACTATTTTATGGCCAAGTTGGGTCAATTTAGGGTTCTAAGGTCGGTTGGTGCTTAATGACTCCTCAGAAGACCCATATTCTCCTCGTTACAACACAAGGGATATCGGTACAGACCAAGGTGTCACACCAATGTAGCCACTGCTTCACCCATGTCGGTCTACGCCGGACAGGTCCCTCATAGCTTATGCTACCTAAAAGGGTATTCCCTAGATCCGGGTTAGGATCTATGAAACTCCGATGCAAAGCCCACAAATATAAAAGCAAATAAAGCAAAAAATTGAAAACAAATAAATGATCTAACCCTAAGGTAACCCCACTTTTATGTATCTTCCCCAGCAGAGTCGCCAGTTCTGTGATCTGGTGGGAGAACTGACTTGAGGTTTTGCGTTTGTTTTCGCAAATGTTTCGGTTGAGCAAGAGTCGCCACTGACTTTTTATTTTATCCTAAAGGAAAGGTTAAAAAGCACAGGAAAAACCTTTTGAGATGTTTCGTGGGTTCGGGGGGTAGATTATAGAAAGGGAAGGTATTAGCACCCTTTCTATCTATGGTTATCCATGGGCTCTTAGTTACTTGGTTTTAGATCAACTTGCCTTTGATTTTAAATTGCTTTGAAATGGTGCGTGTGTGTGTGTTTTGAAAATGTTTTTGAAGAAGATGCCTTCGTCTCGGCAACCATTGTAATGACTCGTGTTTGAGTATATACAAAGGTGTGTATCTTTTCGAAAAGATGTTTCAAATTTTTTTGGAAGTTTGTTTTGAAAAGTGTTTGTGGAATGTGGATTTTGAAAAGTAGGCAAGCGTTTTTGCAAGTTTGATCAAGTAACTAAGAGTTTGTCTACCCCTATTGTACTCAAAGGTTTTTCTCATGTTTTAACCCTTTTAACAATTTTGTTCCACCATTGTATTTGGTGGACAATCTTGCGTTAGGATGTTTAACGGGACAGGCGCGGGTCATCGTATGGCCCATGAATGCAATGGTGCCAAGTGTCTTTGGCAATTTTGCTCGAAGGGACTATGATCATTTTGATAGGCAACTTTCGAAAGCGTCATCGAGGGACTATGATCATTTTGATTCATCTTACCAAAGAAACTTAACGTGCAAGCATGGCCCATTTTGGGAGGCAACAAGCGGGATTACCCTAGGGGTGCAAGTGTGAATTGTGTATTGATTTCATGCATTTAATCTTTGATTAGGGGTTGTCTACTTGTTGATTTTTATCTTGTCATACATGCCTAATTACTAGCATTTGTACAAAGTAAATAAAATGCAGAAAGATAAAATCCTACGCTATTACAACCATATCGAAAGGCATAAAAATATAAAGGCAAAAATAAAATAAAATCAAGAAAAGTGAAGGTTTTTCGATTGGGGCAGAAAACCCTTCGATTCTGTACATTCCGGCTCTCTTCGATTTGGCCTGAAAAGGGTGAAGGCATAACTTTCGATTGAGGCCTCACGGTCAGCATGTTGTACCTTTCGATTGGGACCAGGGGGACAGCATGTTGTGCCTTTCGATTAGGCCTGGAATCTGTGCAAGATGTAATCTTCTTTTCTGCCTCCTTCGATCGGGCCTGGAGCCAGTGAGGAAGCCTGAGGCTTCGTTTCATATTCATGTTTCCTGTTTACTTAGTTTGAGACATTAAATAGCAACATGGCCTAAGGCCATGCTAGTAAACAGTTTAATAACTAAAGCTAATTCAGGAAAACAACAAGCAAAACGAAACATGTTAATAGGGTGGAAACGAAAGGAACAGCAGTATGTACATGCTTGGAACTAAAGTGAGTTTATTTACATGTTATGTCATGAAATGAAAAGCTCAAGGGTAAGAGTGACTTACCTTGATGGAGGCGTTGAATGGATGTGGGGCCTTGAGTGGTGGCCCTTGAATGCTTCTGGATTCAACAGAGAAGAACAAGTGTGAGGTTCTTCCTACTGGATTCGAAAAGGTAACAAGGTGTATGGACGTTTCAGATTCCAAGTGGATAAGTGTTTGGATTCTGGATATGTGTTTGAGAGCTGTTAGAGAATTTTCTGCAGATTCGTTCGACTGGCCAAAAAAGGTCTCCCCAACATGTGTGGTGGAGGCTCATATTTATAGATGGCTTAGGTTGATTCTTTGGGAGGTAAAACAAAAAAATTCAAACAAAAAGAGTATGTTGTATTTGTAGCTTTTGAGGGACAGTGTTTTATTGCCATTTTGGTGCAAGGAATTGGACAGTGTAGGACTGCTGTGCAGCAGTTTTGGAGTTTTATGGCCAGTGAATCGGGCCCGAGCCTGACAGTGCATGAGACTTGGTCAACAAATGCCTTTGGCCTCTCATCCTTTTGTCTTGACTCCCTAGCCTCACCTTTCGACCAGACTTTCAGTAACCATCTCCTTTCTTCAATCGAAGTGACGTTCAAATGACTCCCCTAGACAATCCTTCGAATGGGCCAAATTAATGCTCTTGGGATGGAAGGCTCAATCGAAGCTTGCAACGCTGGAGAAGTCACTCCCCCAAACGAAAAAAAACATGCAAGGGCAGAATGTGTGATCGAAAGAGGGCAAAAGAGAGGCTTTTTCCTCCTTGATCGAAGGACACCATCAAGAGGGTTTTTGCCTTGTAAATGAAAATAGATTACAAGAGGCTCTTTTCCTTGTGAATCCAAACCAAACTGTGTCAGAGGCCCATGCCCAGTCGAAGGATGCAAGCCAAACTTGTGTCGAAAGGCCAATCGAAGGATGCAAGCCAAGCTTGTGTCGAAAGAGGCCAAAAAGCCAATCGAAAGAGCTGAAACGAAGGACACTTGTTTTTTTATCCAAATTTGCCAAAATATTAATTTTATCTATTTTCCCCTTTTTTGACAGTTTCCTTTTGGTATTGGAAAATCCAACTGCACTTGTTCAAGCTTGAACCTTTGAAAATCCTTGTGAGAAAGGCCTTGAGAATTGAGAGGGAAAATTTTGGGGTACAACAATCCCCATAGAGCAACTTCCATGAGATTATTCCTATATGGTAATCTTCGCAAATTCATACATTCCCCGCAATCTTCCCAACAGATCAATCTGGCAGATAAAGGAGTGCATGCTTCCTCCCAGTAATATTGCCTATCTACAGTATCCCAAACATTACAGTCTATGGGAATTCTTCTCCCTAGCTTATTTTTCAAAACTGTAAAAGCTCCTGCAGATTACTTCTCTCCAGCAGAGCGCATTATCCTCGACAAAGAGCTTCCCTCAGCAAGATATACCTCCATCAATAGGGTTTATTTCCCCAACAGGATTTATCTCCCCAGTGAGGACCAATCTCCATAGCTTGAGTCTATTACTCAGATGACAATGAGTCACCGGAAAAACTTCCCTTTCCTAGTGAAGTCATCACTATCCCTAGAGAATTTCTATTTGAATCTAAAATTGGATCAAATATCAGTCAACTCTATCCTCCTTAGACGAGCCAGAAATTTATCCATCGTTGTTATCCCCAATCAAGGTATACAAGGAATTATAACTCCCCAGTAGAGAAAAAAACAACCAAAGTTTTGACCTCTTCTTCCCCTAGCAGGAGTAAACACTCTCCAGAAAATTTCCCCCGGAGAGCAGAAATCAATGTTCCCCAACAGAGTTTCATAAAATCTCAAGCAGTTTATAAAGCCTCATCCCCAGTAGAGTTTATTTCTCTAGATATGGAAGTTCATCCCCCAACGGAGTTTATTTCTCCAAATTGGTAAAATCTTCAAACAGAACTCTTCTCTCCAGTAGAATTAATTAAGATAACCACCTCTAGAAGAGTATCTACTCGCATCACAGGATTATTCGTTCTTCCATCCCAAGTTAGAGTACATGAAATCAATCTGTTTCAGAAACCATGACAGGTTATCAACTCTCCTAAAAAGCTTTTATCCTTAAGCAGAAATCAAAATCTCCAGTGGAATACCCTCGGACAGAAAACGGTAATCCCCGGTGAATTTAACTTCAACAAATAGTGAGGAATTACATTCTTCATCTCCAACAATAAGCCAATGATTTATTTTCCCCAATCCAATGAAACAATAAAAAGTAACTGATGCACTCACATATTACATTCATACATCATTTATAAACGTCATAGCATATGCATACAAAACACATGCAACACAATCTCATTTATTTTGAGAACATTGTTCTGCATTGCATTTCATACATCATGACATTGCATAAAGCTAACTCTTTACCGTTTCAGAAAAAGATCAATCAACAGACCAACATCATCAACTACTGGTATGACCATACCATCTTCTTAAAGACAACATATTCTGCCTCAGATTAAATCGACCAATGATTTATTCTGATACTTCTTCCAGCAGACCTTTTTCTGGATCAGATTAAATCGACCAAAGATTTATTCTAATACTTCTTCCAGTTAAAGACAAAGAGACCTCTTCTGGCTCAGATTAAATCAACCAAAGATTTATTTTGATACTTCTTCCAGTCGAAGTCAGACATAAATATCCTCTAGCTCAGATTAAATCGACCAAAGATTTATTCTGATACTTCTTCCAGCAGACCTTTTTCTGGCTCAGATTAAATTGACCCAAGATTTATTATAATACTTCTTCCAATTAAAGATAAAGATACCTCTTCTTGGTTAGATTAAATTAACCAAAGATTTATTTTGATACTTCTTCTAGTCGAAGTCGGGTATAAAGCATCTTCTGGCTTAGATTAAATCGACCAAAGATTTACATTGATACTTCTTCCAGTAGACCTTTTTCTGGCTCAGATTAAATCGACCAATGATTTATTATGATACTTCTTCCTGTAGACCTTTTTCTGGCTCAGATTAAATTGACCAATGACTTATTCTGATACTTCTTCTAGTTAAAGACAAAAGGAACACTTTCTAGCTCAGATTAAACCAACTGTGGGTTTATTCTGATACTTCTTCCAATTTAAAATCAACATTTACTTTGGATGGCATCTATAAGCCCATGTCCGATGACTCTCAGTCATCTCTCCGAATGGCATCTTATAAGCCCATTCTCGATACAATTAGCCAACAACGTTACCATCTTGCACAGGCGAGTGCAAATTTCTGGGAACTTAAGTGTTCAATCATCTTCTACCTTCAAGTCACGAATGGCGGACATGCCAATCTAACTCTTCAGGTTTAAGAAGATTGAACAGGGGTAGTTTTTGTACCCCAAAATTTTCCCTCCCATTTTTCTTTCAAGCATTCTTTCAAGGCTCTTCAAATGGTCAAGGCACCAAAGGGTTGACTAGTCAAGATGCACCTTCTAGACCAAAAGCCTACAACTAGGGTTTGGAGTTTCTCAAGGAAATTTGGTCTACAAAAGTATCAAGTGGCTCCGATATTTCTTCATAGGTCCTCAACAAGGATCATGTCAAGTTCCAATCCCTACATCACATGTTTGCTCAATCAATGGCTCAGATGCTTGAAAATCAGTTGTATTGATCAAAAAGTCAACTATGGTCAACATACAGTCAAACTTTAAGATTTTTTGTCAACATCAACATTGTGAAGTGATATTCATCATTTGATCAAGGGTTGGTCATGATTCCTTAAGGAAAGTCCTCAGATCATCAAAAGTCAAGATTTGTCAAATTAGGGTTTCCTTAGGAGAAGTCAAGTGAACTTTGACCAGACATAACTTTCACATGCTTTATCAACTTTTCACCAACCAAATCCCATTTTAAAGAAAATTCAATTCTCTATAACTTCGCTATTTTTCTCAAGTCCAAAAAATGCTTCATTTGGAAGATATGATCTCATACATTATATGTCATTTTTAAAAGTCAACAAAAGACACTTTTTGTCAAGGAAACTTACATCAATATGGTGTCTTCAAAAGAAAAAATGATCAACATAGAGATTGAAGGGGACATCTTGGGATTTCCAAAAAGTCAAAGATCAACTTCAAAAGGTGAAAATTGAGCAAGTTAGAGGTGTACAAGTTGAGTAATTTTCAAGAAATGCATGAAGTCAACTTTGAGCAAAATTTCATTTTTAGGTTAATGAACCTAACTTTTAGGGTTCAAACATGTTTATGACATACCCAAGGACCTCTAAACCTAACCATGCACTATTGTGATTTTTATTTTTATTTATTTGAATTTTTATTCATTTAAATATGAATTAAATCAAATAAATTAAATAAAAATACAAGAAACAATGGGCTAGTGTATTTGGGATTGAATTGACCCATCATGGAGCCCAATATTTCGTGAAAAGACCAACAAAAATTGTCCAGGTTCATGCAGCATCAAGAATGGAAGGAATCATCCAAATATGGAAAACTTTCAATATGTTGGATTTTTTTCTCATGGCTTTGAAAGCTTTGTTTCTTGCCATACTTGCTTTTCTCCTAACTCTATAAATACATAACATTGCAAGCAAGAAAGGGCACTAAATTCCTCTTCAAAAAGCTCTTAAAAAATCTCTTCAAAAGCTTGCCCGAATTCTTCACATTTTTCAAAGAAATTTGCAATTTCGTATAGAAATTTCTTGCCATATTCGAGCAATTTCAAGCCTTGTACCATCTTCCTGAAGGTTCTAGGAGACCATACATATTCGTAGCTCACTATCAAACACGCCAGAACAACCACACTAAGCCCACCGGTTTTTGGTAAAAATTCTGGATCCTAAACTCTTTCATTATACGATTTAAATTAATTTTATGCATACATCCATGTTGTTATCAATGTTTGGAATGGATCTAATGTATCACACATGAGTTTAAGTGCTTAGATTGCAGGATGCCATTGTTAGGGCTCAAGAACTTTTGAGTTTCAGATCCAGCTTCTCAATGATGCGCTCCTATCATGGAACCTCAAGGGCTATGCACCCCAAATCATACGCATTTGTTGCGTCCAACCAAGTTGTGCTTAGCAAATTTCAGATTCTCACCCCCAGTTTTCTTACAGCAAGCCCATCTTTTCTTTTTCTATTTTTTTTGTTTTGTTTAATTTACATTTTTATTTTTCAATTAATTTCCTTTTATTAAAAAAAATCATAAAAACATCATTAAAATCAAAACTACAAAAATATTAGAATTAGTTTCTTTGATTTATTTTGTTAAATTAATTTTAATTAATTATTTTTAATAACTTTTTTAATTAATTAATTAATTAGAATTAGGGTTTTATAATTAATTTATTTTCATAAATCAAATTTCAATTATTATTAACACAAAATTCTTTTTTCTCATAAAGAAAAACCAAAAACGTTTTCTTGCTTAGGATTTTAGTTCTTTTATTTTTTTCCTTTAATTTCTTTTTATTTATTCTTTTGCTATTTAAATTCTAGAAAACAAATGCATAGGTCGAACGGATAATTTTGTAATAGTCGTAGTTTACATTTCCTCGCATTTTTTTCTATTATGTAACTGCTTATGGGATATAATAGTTGTAGGTCTTTAAATTCCCGCATTTTATTTTCCATACTTATACAATTAATTGTTAGATGAATGCAAATAGGTTTGTATGAAAAGACTTAAAAACAAACGTTAGCAAACCTAATATTCAAAGATAAATGTAACTGAAACACAACACACTCGCACACGTGTACCTCTAAGGTATCTCCACTCGTTGCCTTCGAAATAAACAGTCATGTCCCTCGAAAGTGGGGATGCTTTAGCAAAGTCCCTCGATACAAAGATCATAGTCCCTCGATGACCCTTCAACGTTGCCTTTCGGTAAAATGATCTAGTCCCTTAAACGAAATTGCTAAAGCATTCTTACCAGTTGCCTTCAATGACTGTATAATGACCCGCACCTGTCCTCAAAACATCCAACGATAGGGCTACCTACTGACTAATAGTAGGATAGCACTATCTAAAGAAAAAGAGGAAAAGAACAAAGAACTTTCAAGTAGGTAGGCAGCTGATAGTTGCTTGCTCACAAAAATAAACAAAACAATTTTTCACACATACACTAACTTTTTCCTAAATATTTTCAAAGACAAAAACACTTTGTTTGTGTTCTCAACGATATGAGATCCATTATAAAGTTTTTCGCACTAAGGCGTCTTTTTAAAAATATTTTCAAACACACATCAAAAAGCATTTTTCAAAAGTGAGCTAGCAACTAAGATCCCGTAGATAACTACTGATGGAAAGGGTTCTAATACCTTCCCTTTCCATAACCTACCCCCTTACTCAGAAAAATATCGAAAGGAATTTCCTGTTCTTTACACCCTTTCCTTTGTTGGAAAAAAGAAAAGTCGGTGGCGACTCTTACTAACCGCAATAATTGTGATAAACGTAAAACTAGTAAAGTCAGTTCTCCCACCGTATTACAGGAAGCAAACAAGAATCTCGTTTAAATCTAAAAATATTGTTTCTACACCGAGACCTCTTTAACTTCTCCATATGGACCTTTTTGGACCATTTAGAATTAAAAGTATAAGTGGTAAATACTATGGATTTGTTATTGTAGATGACTACTCTAGATTTTGTTGGACAATTTTCTTAGCAAATAAAAGTGACACCTTTCTGGCATTTGAAAAGTTTGCCAAGTTTTCTCAAAACAAATTGAACACTAGCATAGTTACTAATCGAAGCGATCAGGGTGGTGAATTTGAGAATGGTCTCTTTGATAAATTTTGTGAAAAATACGGCATTGATTATAATTTTTCCGCCCCATGTACTCCGCAACAAAATGGAGTGGTGGAACGTAAAAACCGTGTTTTAGAAGAACTCGAAAGAACTATGATCATTGAACACCGTCTTCCAAAATACTTTTGGGCCGATGCCATTTACACGACATGTTATGTGTTGAATAGGGTTCTAATACGTTCTACTCTAAACAAAACTCCCTATGAACTTTTAAAAGGAAGAAAACCAAATATTTCTCATCTTCACGTTTTCGGATGTAAATGCTTTGTGTTGAATAATGGTAAGGGGAATCTAGGTAAATTTGACTCAAAAG
Source organism: Vicia faba (assembly GCA_948472305.1). Lineage (NCBI taxonomy): Eukaryota > Viridiplantae > Streptophyta > Magnoliopsida > Fabales > Fabaceae > Vicia > Vicia faba. The sequence goes on along the minus strand of OX451741.1, from coordinate 18,338,336 downwards.
CCGACGAAAGTATATTTCTCGGATACTCTCAATCAAGTAAAACTTATAGAGTATTTAATAAAAGGTTACATATAGTTTAAGAGTCTGTGCATATTTCCTTTGATGAACTCGATCCGAAATTAGTCAGAAAGGGTAGTGTTTATGATGGTGCAGGTGTATCTTTGGAAAGCATACTACAAGATCCCAAAGAAAAGGACTCGGAATCTACTAAAATTGAAGAAGAGTTGGATCAAGTATCTGAAGAAAGAGGGGAAGATCATCAAAGTAATAAAAATGATCTTCCTTTGGGATGGAAAACCTCTAAGGATCATCCCATCAACAACATCCTATGAGATATATCAAAGGGAGTCACCACTCGCTCCAAGATAAGTAACTTTTGTTATCATTTTGCTTTCGTCTCTCAAATTGAGCCTAAAAACTCTAAATACGCCTTACTCGATGAACTTTGGTTTTTGTCCATGCAAGAGGAACTAAATCAGTTTAAAAGAAATGAGGTTTGGGACCTTGTCCCTCCTCCACGAGATCATTGAGTTATTGGAACTAAATGAGTTTTTAGGAACAAACTAGACAAAAACAGAATTATAACTCACAACAAGGCTCGTCTTGTTGCTTAAGGGTATAACCAAGAGGAAGGCATCGATTATGAGTAAACGTATGCTCTGGTGACCCGACTCGAGGCTATACGCCTTTTGCTTGCATATGCATGCTCACAAAACTTCAAATTATTTCAAATGGCTGTAAATAGTGCTTTCTTCAATGGATAAATTAATGAAGAGTTTTATGTGCCTTAACCTCCCAGTTTTGAGAATTTTGAGAATCCTAACTATGTTTATAAACTTAAGCATGCGCTATACGGTCTTAAACAAGCCCCTAGGGCTTGGTACGAACGTCTTAGCAAATTCTTACTAGATCAAGGATTCTCAAGAGGAAAGGTTGACACAACCCTTTTTATTAAGCATGAAGGAAAACATTTTATTTTAGTTCAAGTTTATGTAGATGACATTCTTTTTGGTTCTTCTAACATATATTTGGTCAAGAAATTCTCTAAGCTAATGCAAGAAGAATTTGAGATGAGCATGATGGGCGAATTAAACTACTTCCTTGGACTTCAAATCAAACAACTAAATGAAGGGACATCCGTGAGTCAAACAAAATATTGCCTTGACCTACTCAAGCGATTCTACATGCCAAACTCAAAAGCAATTGATACTCCTATGCCTACTACTGTAAACTTAGACAGAGATGAATATGGTAAACCCTTTGATATGAAAAGGTATAGAGGTATGATTTGTTCCGTTCTCTATATTACGGCTTCTCATCCAGATATATATTTAGTGTTTGCATGTGTACTCGGTTTCAATCATGTCCTAAGGACTCACATTTAAAAGCCGTAAAGCACATACTTAGGTATCTTAGTGGTACAACTAAGTATGGACTTTGGTTATCCAAGGGTAGTGATTGTTCTTTGGTGGGCTTTTCTGATTCCGACTTTACCGGGCGCAAATCGGATAGGAAAAGCACTAGTGATACTTGTCATTTCTTTTCAAATTCTTGGATTAGTTGGCATAGCAAAAAGCATGTTTCCGTTGCTTTGTCAACCGCCAAAGAGGAATACGTTGTAGCCGATAATTGTTGTGCCCAAATCTTGTATCTCAAACAACAATTGCTCGACTTCAATGTATGACTTGATCACATTCCTATTTTTTGTGACAATACAAGTGCCATCAATCTAACAAAAAATCTGATTTTGCTCTCTCGGACAAAACATATTGAGATTAGGCATCATTTCCTAAGGGATCATATGGAAAAAGGCGATGTCATTTTTGAGCATGTTGATAGCAAAAATCAACTTGCCGACATTTTTACTAAACCACTTGCTATTGAACCTTTTTTTCACATTCGTAGGTAACTTGGTATTCTCGATCTCAGACAGGTTGCAACTTAATTAAGTTGTATGCTCCTTATTTTATTACACATATTCCCTTAATGTTTAATGTACTTATTTATAGTTTTAGTGGAAATTCTCATTAATATTCATGAAGGTAATATTCATCCTATCTATTTCCCCTTCTTGATCATATATATGTGTTTATTTAGGTCATCTTCTTGCTTTACATTCATTATACTGTTGATATGCATGTGTGATTTGTTGTTACTTTCCCTATTAAATGACCTTCCTTTAAAATGTAGAAAATCTTAAAATTTCACAGGAAGAGTTGACCCACAACAAGATTGCCTCGATGCACTCTTATATAAACTCTTCAGTGTCGTTTTTTTTTTCATTACGTCGACGCACGACCTGGTTTGGTCAACGCATCTTTCGAAATTTTAGAATTTTATTAGTATGTTGTGTGGTTTATATTAATTATATTATCCTTATTTCTTCCAAACTCCACAAACCCTAAACTCCTCCAAACCAGAAACAAAATTCCCTCTACTCCAAAATCTTCAAGAAAAATTCATCATGGACACATCTAGGGTTACAAATAAGAGAACCCACAAAGGTAGTTCCTCCATTGCTCCTTCCAAATCTCCGATAAATGCTCTTTCTCTTCTTTCTGATGGACATAGTTGAATCTTATGAAGCTAAGTTTTGAAAGAGAAAGGTTGTTAAGAAAATTTTTCTGGAAATGACAACTTTGGGTCATTTACACCTTCCTGAGCTCATTGATCTTATTATGTTTCATAAACTTCACAACTTTCTTGAATGTAAGGATAATTATAATGGAGATCTGGTTAGGATATTTTTTGCGGGTGTCCAAGGAAATTTTGAGTTTAGGTATAGGATGAATAACAAAATTTTCATGATCAATTCTCATGTTTGGAAAGATTTGTTTCAGATGTGCCCTGTTAAGTCTGATTCAATTAAATTTTTTGACTCTAATATTACTCTTGGATATGAATTTAAGACTGCTTTGAACTTTATTCTCAAGAAACTCTATTATGAGTGGATTGTAAACAGTGATCTATTTCCCAAGTTTGTGACCACGGGTGTCCTAGCTCTTCTTGATAGGATTTTTTTGGATCTTTTGCCACATCATTCGACCCAAAAGGGTGGGTACTCTCGCATGGACAAGCCAGAGGTTTAGCTCATGTATATGCTCAAGAACAAGATCAAGGTTCATTGACCATACTATTTTGCTAGCAGGATTTTCGATCTACACAAGTCTGAGAGAGGAACTGCACTATGCTACCCATTATTTATCCAACGGGTTCTCAACAAAGAAAGTATTCGTGTACCTGGTATCTCTTGCATGAGTATGGGTATGGACCAATAATTCTCCAGTAAATTACTCACCTTAATGGGTTTTCTGTGGGATTCCCAAAGGTAAAGATACAGACACATCATTAGAAGTAACCGTGTATAAATCCAGAACAGTATTGGTGAAGAGGATGAGGAAATTGAGATTGAGAGTGAAGAAGAAAGTGATGAAAATTCTGAAGATATGGATGAGGATACTCCTGTTGCTCAAAGCGACAACTCTAGTGTGTTAGCTTAATTGGAAAGGATGCAGATCCAATAACATGAATATTCTTCTCTCCAAAATCAACGAATCTCTAACCTCTACAATATTATTAAGGTCCAAAGTGAAAACTTTTCTTCTTATTCGGCTATCCAAGATCAAAGGTATTCAAATTTGCATGGAATGATTCAAACACAAGCTAACAACTTATCCTCCTTCCAATCCACCTTCATGCAACACTTTCAGCATCCTTCTCAACAAGGTCCTTCAACCCAAGACCAAGACTAAAACCAAGTTAATGAAAATTGAACTTGCTTTGTGTCTTGTTTTTTAGCTTAAATTTCATTTTGCTACAAATATGTCATGTTTTGCCTAACTTTATTTGCTTTCCTTAAACTTACTTTGTGTTTGTTTAAGTATTTTTTCCACTTGGTATATATATATATATATATATATATATATATATATATATATATATATATATATATATATATATATATATATATATATATATATATATATATATATATATATATATATATATATATATATATATATATATATATATATATATATATATATATATATATATATATATATATATATATATATATATATATATATATATATATATATATATATATATATATATATATATATATATATTACTTCGTGATGATTGTCTAATCATCTCATTTGCACTATTATTCATTTTATGTGAATGGTATTTAGTGCGTTAAGGTGCAAATTTATGATCTCTACTCTACTTTCCATTGCTACTTTTAATCAATTGTTTTTCTCTTTTCGATGTTGTCAAAGGGGGAGAAGTGCTATGAGAATGAGATAGACTTACAATTTCTGAGTTCTGAAGATGTGCACAAACTCAGGGCGAGTTCCTTCTTCTTATATCATTTACTGTATTTTTTATTTAACAATATCGTGTAGGTTTTGCCATCATCAAAAATGGGGAGTATGTGAGGGATAGATTCATGTTTTCATGATGTCAAAACCTCTCCTATACTAAATGACATGTGTGCTACATAAAATATACTTGCAAGCTTGGATGAAAATAACTTTTTTGGCAAGAAAAATGAAGCCCGCATCGACACAAACTAGCTCTGGTCGACTCAAAGCTTTGTGCTTCTCCTGGGTTGTGTTGCGCCAATCTCTTGGTCGACTCAACCTGATGGTCAAGAAAATTGTAGGCTGCTTCGATGCTACCCCCTGGTGCAGTCGACACATTCAAGCTATTTGGTTCGTCTCCTAGATGCGGGTTGTGTTGCACGGACCCAACCTTCTGGTGCAGTCAACGCATTTAAGTTATTTGGCTCATCTCCTTGGCGCAGTTTGTGTTGCACCGACCCAAGCCTCTAGAGCGGTCGACCGCTCACTTAACATATTCAAAATTTTGTTTATCTTATTTTGTCTCTTTCTCAAATATTAGTTGTTTTCACTAACACATATAAATAGAGTTTTGATTCCTTTGAGTAGACAACAAGAACTAGTGAAAGATACACATAATGCTCATCATTTTCATCCTCTCTTCTTAAAAATCAACATCTACACATAATCATGGTTGTTAATTCAAGACAAGTGATGTGGTGATAATGTTCAAATCAAGGATTCAAATCAGAGTTGGGTTGAGAAATTATGGGTTGTTCTTAAATAAAATCCTTTGGATTTTATCCTCCAAGATTCCAATTGGTGCAAGGGTTTTTGCACAAGTCTTTGCTTCATTGAATTCAGTCGAGTGAAAGGATTAAGAAACTTTGGGTTTGCTTAATCAAGTAGCGATAACTGGAGGATTATGAAGGAAGATTTGGGGTCAAATTGCTTGCGATCGAAATCATCCGAGTGAAAGGATTAAGAAACGGTGGGTTTGCTTAATCAAGTAGCGGTAACCGGAGGTTTGTTCAAAGAATTTGGAATTTGGTTTGGCTTAAACCAAGGAAAGGGAGGAAGACTATTACATCAACAACATTGGTTTATTTGTATTGTGAACTATCTCTTCTCTTGTAACATTTGCAACTTAATATCAAATATCTCAATTGTAGATTCTAGAATTGGGGGCAGACGTACCCTACGCAAGGACGACAAGGGGGACTTCCATAAAAAATCGTGTGTTCTTCTTATTTTTATTTATTTCCATACTTGACTACTATAATTTGTGGAAATTAACTTGTTAAATTTGCTTGTACTGAAATTGTAGTGTGTTGAGATCATTTCACAATATTGGTAACAATCCGTTTGATTGATACCTAAGAAAACTCACAACTACAATTTTGTAAAACCAAACCTAAGGTACTTTGCACATAAGGTGTTTGACAACTTGACTCATCAAAAAATTATTCATTGTAATTAGCTTTATCTTAATCAACACATTGGAAGTAATTCATACTCATTGAGGGTGTATAAGTGATTAACTAATTGAGTAAAATGTATTGATTATTACATTGTCATCATATCCCATACGGTTACACATATCTGATCTTTTCAATAGAGGATCATTTAGACAATTGGAGATTCCGAGAGCTTTCACATATATTTCTGAAAAACAATTTTAAAAAGTGAAAATTATTTTAAACGATCTATTCAACCCCCCTTTCTAGATCGATCACATCGTCTAACAATTTTGTGTTTGCCCTAGTTTTATAAATTCTTGTGATTTTTTAAAATTTCTTGGAGGCAGTTTTTCGTGTTCTAAGTGTATGAATATCTTGTGTATTTATAGGACAAGGTATTAGGTCAACAAACATGATCTTAATCTTTGTACTTAAAGGAAAAATATTTTATTGGGAACTTTGCATGTAATTTTCCCATTTTTGAGCCAATCATGTGCCAATCGATCCCATATGTTTTTGCTAACTGATTATCTAATTTTTAGCTTTGTAATTTGATTCAAAATAAAAACCATGGGCCTCATATCTTTGATTTTGTATTTTATTTGATTTTTTTAATTAAATAAAATCAAAATAAAAGAAATAAAAAAAACCAAAAAAGTAAATAGATGGACTTAGAGGTTCATGATGAGTTATGGAACACGTTTGGACCTTAAAAGATAAACCCATTTGTCCAAAAATTCTAGTTTGCTCAAATTGGATTTCATGCATTTTCTCAAAATTTGCTAACTTGCACCAATCGTAACTCTCTTCATTTTTATCATATGAAGGTGATCTTGGACGTTTTGGAAAGCTATAGATGTCCCCTGCAACTCTCATGTTGAGCATTTTTCCATTTGAAGACATTATCTTAATGTATGTTGCTTTGACAAAAAAGTGACTTTTTGTTGACTTTTAAAATGAACTTTAATGTTTTGGCCAATATCTCTCAAATGAAGCATTTTTTGGCCTTGAGCTTAGAGATACAAAGATGTAGATAATTGAATTTACTTCAAAATTAGATTTTGTTGAGAATTTTCTGATAAAGCCTGTGAAAGTTATGCTTGGTCAAAGTTCAGTTGACTTCTCCTAAAGAAAACCCTAATTTAGCAACTTTTGAATTTTGATGAATTCTGAGTTTTCTTGATGAGTTATGATCAAACTTTGATCAAATAATGAATGTAACTTCAAAACATTGATGTTGACCAAAAATATTGAAGTTTTACTGTATGTTGACCACAGTTGACTTTTTACCCAATATAGTTGATTTTCAATCATTTGAACAATTGACTGAGCAAATTTGTGATGTAAGGCTTGAAACTTGATATGAGGATTATTTGAAGCATATAATAAACCATGAAGTCAACTTGAACCATTAGAATTCCAATTTTCTCTGAGAAAACCAAAACCCTAATTGTAGGCCATTGCTTAAAAGAAGCATCATCTGATCATTCTTGAAAACTCTTGAATACTTGAGAAGCAAGGGACATGATAAATTCCTTTGAAAATGAGAGAGAAAATTTTGGAGTACAACACATATCACTTTTTTTCTTAAGGACTTCATAAATAACAATTATCTTTTGACCTTATTCCCTTCATGATAACCTCATCCTTCTCATTTGTTATAGAACATTCTAAATTAGTAAAGTTAACTCTGAGACCTTGATCACATAGTTGGCTTATACTTATCAAGTTAGCATCTAATCCTTAAACAAATAACACATCCTTAAGGCTAGACTTTCCTGCATAATCTAACTTTCCAACACCCACTACTTTTCCTTTTGACCCATCTCCAAAAGTTATAGAGTTAGTGAGGGATGGTTTAACTTCCACCAAGAACTTCTTGACACTTGTCATGTGCCTGGAGCAACCACTATCAAAATATCACTCTTCTCTAGTAGATACTTTTAAAGATGTGTAAGCCATTTCCTTAGAAGTACTCCTTTTAGGGATCCATCTTTTCTTTTCCTTATCCATAGTTTGTCTTCTTCCAGGTTGTGAGATGGATTTGGGATAACCTTATAGTTTGTAGCAGTAGGATTTTATAAGACCAAACCTGCCACAATAAGAGTATCCCTATCTTTGGTTTCTTCCTCCCTTATACTTTGTTTGATGTCTATGTTGGTGTTGGGGCATGTGCCCTGACATCTTCTGTTCTTGTTCCTTCTTTGGAGGTACAAACTTAACTTTAGGCTTAACCTTTTTCTTTCAAACCTTAATTCTCATAACCAAGACCTCTAACATTTCCAGCATTCCTCCCAACTTGAAGAATTTCGTTCAGAACTATAGAGCCATTATTCAATATCCTCACAGATTTAGTCATATTGTCAAATTTTGAATTGAGAAGTATAACTTCCTCCTTAAGATCAGGGGTAATGGATAGACAATTAACTTTATTTGTTTGAAATTGAGAAATAAATTTCTTATGCTCTTCTCCTTGTTGACATATTTCTTCAATTTTGAAATATAACTCCTTGTATGATTCAGCTAGTTCCTCAAAAGTGAGTTCTTCACCATCTGATTCTTCATCGGAATCATAAACTCCAATCAAGGTATTTACTTGTTTGATTGATTCCTCTTCATGATCGCTTTTAGAGTCTTCCTATGACCATGACACAAATAGCCCTTTCTTTTGCTTCTTGAGATAAGTGGTACACTCGGATTTTATGTGTCCAAATCTCTCACATTCATAGAACCGAACTCCTTTTCCCTGATTTGGCTTTTCTTCAATCCAGGATATTCCTCCATGGTCCTGATTTTTGTTGATGTCAAATGACATGTTCTTGACATCTGACCTGGACTTCCTTAACACTTTGTTGAACTATCTTCCTAGTAACACGAGATCCTTAGGTACTCCTTTTAAGTTCAACTCAGCATAATCCTCTGAGTCTTCAATGCTAGGAGCAAGGACTATACTCTTCTTCTTTTCAAACCATTCATTGATAGCAGATTCAAAGGTATTAAGGGAGCTTACAAGTTCATCCACAGTCATAGTACTTATATCATGGGATTCTTCAATGGAAATCACCTTCATGTCAAACTTTTTTGGAATATGAGCATCTTTCTAATCAGCTTATCCTCTAATATATTCTTTCCCAGATCTTCTAAGTCGTTAACAATATCTAGAACAATCGTGTGAAATTCCTGAATACTATTATCCTCTTCCATTTTCAACTTCTCAAACTTTGTCGAGAGAAGTTGAAGTTTTGTCATCTTTACCTTATAATTTCCTTCATGGACTTTCCTTATGGTCACCCATGTAGCTTTAGCATGCTTATAATTCTTTATCAGCTTGAAAACATTTTTATCAACTTCATTGAATATGAAATTCAATGCTTCGGAGTTTCCTTAGGATGATAACTCATCAACATCATTTCAATCTTCTTTAGGATTCAGCACATCAGTAACCTTTCCATCTCCACCTATAACCTTTGGCGGTTACCATCCATTGACAATATTTTTTTCAGGCTTTGCTTCCTAGAGACTTTATGCATATCTACATACGAGGTTTCCAAATGTCATAGTTGGTACTATCTAGAATAAGTATTTTAACCATAACTCCACTGTCATTGTCCATTGCATCAGAAAGTATCTTCCCTTAATCTCACCCAGAGTCAGAGCAGGATGTCTACTCTGATACCAATTGAAATTCTGGCTATCAGATTTCAGATGTTGTAAAAGATGTCGAGACACCAAATCTGACTTCAACGGTACCAACCTCAACAATGCTATGATTAATGAACTCTGCATGCAGTTCAAGATCAAGCATCACAATTCTTCTCCATACATACCTAAGATGAATGGCGCAGTGGAAGCTGCCAACAAAAATTTTAAGAAGATTGTGCAAAATATTGTGGTGGCCTATAAAGACGGGCACGAGATGCTACAATTTTCTCTTCATCACTATCGTACCTAGGCGCTAACATCAACTAGGGAAACCCCATTCTTCTTTAGTCTACAGCATAGAAGTTGTCCTGCCTATCGAAGTTCAGATTCCTTCTCTAGGTTTTATGAAAGAAGCAGACTTAGGAGAAGACGAATAGATTCATACTAGGTTGGATTAGTTGAACTTGATGGTGAAAAGAGACTGGTTGTTGTTTGTCATGGTCAAATGTATCAAAAATGTATGATCAAGACATTCAACAAGAAGATTAAACATCGAGTATACCTGGCTGGTGACTTGGTAATAAAGCGCATCATTCTACTACAAGGTGATCTCGGGGGCATATGGACTCCCACATACGAAGGGCCATTTATGGTCAAGAAATCATTCTCTGGCGGTGCCTCGATGTTAACCACTATGAATGGTGAAGATTTCCCGCACCCTGTGAACGTGGACATAGTCAAAAAATACTATGCATAAGAATAACCCGCTAGGTTGACATACCTAGGAAAAAATAAGGGCATCCCAGCGAACCAAAAGGGTTCTGGAAAAAATTAGGGATATATACAAAATATTATACACCTGGCAAGTCAAAACGCAAGGGCGACTTGGACAAAAAATGGTATCCTGGTGGACTGAAAACCCGAAAGGGCAGTCCAGAAAAAAGTTAAAGGTTAAAAGCTTACGACTATGTCTTGTAGGATCACTACAGCCAGCTTTACTACCAAGGTCAAAGTTCAAATTGTACAAGATCAGTTTAATTAACTTCTTCCGACGGCAAGGGATGATATTCGAAGACGTAGTGGAAATAGTAGAGTTGGAACCCAATGAGATCACTTCCACATGGCTATATATATTTGTTTTCACTTTGTATTCTTTTCATTTCACGACGACTTCCTCTTACTAGGATTTCCGTCTCTTTGTACAAAAATTCATGTTTATAGACAAATTATCAATACAAATATACTTTGAAGTACAAACTTTTTGTCTTTTTGTTTTTGATTGCAAAAACGTCCAATAACTAAAATTGAATAAACATATGTGTGATCGGTGGATTTAAAACTGACTGTTTAACGCTGGTTCGCGAAATGTCGCGGTAAGCAAGAGTCGCCACCGTCTTTTATGTTCTCCAATATGGAAAGGACAAAAGCACAGCAAAATTCCTTTTCGAGAATGTTTCTCGGTTCGGGAGGTAGATTTATAGAAAGGGAAGGTGTTAGCACCCTTTCTATCCGTGGTTATCCACGGGCTCTTAGATACTTGCTCATTTGTGTTTTCAAAATGTTTGTTTGCTTTTCAAGTGTGAGTGGGTTTGAAAAAGTTTCATTTAAAGATTTCAGAATAACTCTTGTATCAGTCCTCAAGAGTGTTTGAAAAATTGTTTTGAAAGCTTTTTGAAAGTGTCGGTGTGAAAAGAGTTTTGATTGTTTTTTAGAGAGAAAGTATCTACGAGTCATCTACCTACCCTAAGGAATTAAGCTGTGTAGAAATCCTTAAGGTAGTGCCATCCCACCATTGAGAGGTAGGTAGCACCACCGTTGGAGGTGTTCAGGTCAATTCGAGTTTAGGGACAATGTGGTCACCGAGGCAACAGCAGGACACCTTAGAAGCTACCCTTATGTCCTTGATCCTTTTTTAATCCGAGGAAACCGTTTCGAGGCAACTATTTCGAGGCAACTGATTCGAGGTAACTTGTTCCGAGGCAACCGGATCATGGACATAAGGACTTAATAAAACGTCCTATACTTGACGACCACGTTTCGAAGGCAACAGGTGAGGCGTACCCTAAGAGTGGTGTGTGAATTTGTGTGTTGTTTTCATGTCAAGTATATCTTTGATCAGAGCATTGTGAGCTACGAGTTGTTTTTAATTAACCATACATTCTTTCATACAAAGTTAGCAGTTTAAGAGTACGGAAAATAAAAGCGGAAAGATAAAAACTACGCTATTACAAGGCGCGGGTCTATACATCGCCAAAGTACAAAGACCCGTTTGATAAAGATGCGGAAAGTAAATAAATGCCTAATTACTATTACATCCTTGAGCAGTTACATAATATTCAAAAGAAAATAAATGCGCGAAAAGAAATTGAAATTGAATGTCCGAGGGTTTTGACCCTTTTGAGAAATTAAATTAAATTAAGACTTGATAATTATTTAATTAAAGAAAAGAAATTGTTTTTTATGTTTTTTGTATTTATGAAATAAAGAAAATTAAAATTAAATGGAAACCCTAATTCTAGATTATTTTTAATTATTAAAGAAAATATCCAAGTTAACCTAATTTACTAATTGATTAATGTACATGTTTATTTACAAAAATAAATAGTAGTTAACAATAATAAATAATGAGAAAAATAATTAATTAAGAAAAGGATGAAAAATGTCAAAAAAACCCTAAGTCTAGATATTTTTTATTTATTAAAGAAAAAGATTAAAGTTTAAAACCTAAATTAAACTAAATTAATTGTTAGAGTTTATTTAAAAAATATTTTAATAGTGAAATTAATAAGAATTAAATATTAAACATTTTTATGTTTCTGATTTTTTATTATGAAAATTATTTTAGGTGAATTAAATAAAATAATTAAAGCAATAAAAAGAATTAAAAAGAAAATAAAAGAAAATTAAAAATAGAATACAAACACAGGGGGTATCAGGCCCAGAATGGATGTGTTTTGGAGCAATCTGGCCCATTAGCATAGAGCCTTGTTTGACTTTCCACGCTTGTGTGTGCTTTGGTAGACTGAGGTGTACCATGGATCTCACGTTATGGCCTTCAGATGGTTCATCCAGGCCACCTGGCAAGCCAACGCGCTAGGACGTATGGTGGGACGTTGAGTCATTGCTGCATGGGAACGGATTAAGAAAAATAACAACAATTATATGGGGACCTGGGAATCGAACCCAGGTCCCAGCACTCACCAAGCGTATGTCCAACCACTAAACCATTCAAGCGCTTTTGTAAATATAATAACAAATAAAAATAATGTATGAAAAGTAACCACTACGCTGGAAAACGCGCGCAAATTCCAACCTCCCAACCACACAGAGCCACGTATGCTTCTTCTTCGTTTTCCTGCAATTACATAAAACAAGTAGCGGGGGTTTTAAACCCCCACAAATTGAAACTCATGAAAATAGCGATTACGCCCATGGATTAAATAAATTGAGCGCGAGGTGTTGGTTCGTTTCGTCTTGAGCTTCTGAATTCAGTTGTATGGGTCTAAAGGTCCAATTTTACAGTATATGGGAACCCCTAATTTTGAAGTTCTGAAACCCTAGGTTTCATCAATGGTGAATTTGGCTACAGGCAGTGTTAGTCCAATTAAACATTACCAATCGCTTCAGAAAGATGTTAGTAACATAAAACAACAATCAAAACACATGAATGATGCGTGAAAATTAAAAATCGATTATGGACATTTTTGTGAAAAACGCGATGCTGTTCTACCGTTTCTTTGAGTATGGAGACTGGAAAATGGTTGCAACACGTTCAAAGAAGTCTCAGCAAGGGTTTGGAATCAACAATCTTCCCTGAATTGGACTGTAAATCAGAAAACAATTTTTGAGTTTTTATGAAAAATTTGCAAAGTGAATATGTGCTTTCAGCAGCTTTTTTGTATCTTTGTGAATTAGGTTTCCTTGTGCATATGTAAGTGAAGCATTCTAGGTCAAAACAAAGCCCATAGGTCCAAGAATTTCTGATTCATATATTTGATTTTCAATCATGAAATTTCAATCTTTTTTCCATGCAAATCTTGCCAAATATGGATGATCTTGTCTTGTTGATTGGTGCACGAAATCTTTAGCCTATAATGAGAATATTTGCTGCACAAAAAGATTTGAAAATCATTATTTGATATTTTTCTACAATTAAAACTAATTAAATGAAATAATAATAATAAAAATTCAATTAATTAATTAAAAATAAGAAAATAAATCATTTTTAGCTCAATGGGTCGTGCATATGCTTTGGGTAATGATTCAAGGAAGAATTTGAGGCCCATTAGCATTTTTGAAGTGTTTTAGGCAAAGTTGACTTTTCAAAATTCCCAAAAATTATCCAACTTCTCCAAGGCATATCTTGCTCAATTTTGAAGCTATGATCATGTTCTTGGACATTTTGGAAAGGTCTTGAAGTCCTCTAACCAATGCCTTTGGTCCCATGTCATTTTGATTTACCAATCTCAAGTTATGGTCTTTGACTTAAAGTGCCTTTTTGTTGACTTTTGAAAATGACCTATAATGTTGAAATTGATAACTTTTTGTGAGAGCAATTATTGGACTTGGAGTGTGAAGATGAGTTGTAGGAAATGTAATCCCCTTCAAAATGAGCATTGGATGGGATTTTTCTGATGAACCATGAAAAAGTTATGCCCTGGTCAAGTTACAGTTGACTTTTCAGCTGTCCAAAAATAGAAACTTTTGCATCTTGATGATTTTTGAGCCATGCTTTGAGAAATCATGATCAAGAATTGATCAAATGATGTTTTTGGCTTCAAAATAAGATGTTGACCAAAAATTTTGTCTTTTGACTGTCAAATGACCATTTTGCCCCTGCAATTGACTGTGAAGCATTTAGGGTTTTTGACTGTGCAATTTGATGTTGTGAGTCTTGAAACTTGACATATGGATGCTTGACAATGTATGTAGGCATATGGGACTTGGTTGGACTCTTGGAAACCTCAATTTCTTTGCCAGAACCAAAACCCTAATTTTGACTATGTTGGGAGGCAATTGGACTGTGCAACCTTTGAAGCATGATCTTGGCAAATCTTTAAGAGTATGGGAGGGCAAATTTTGGGGTACAACAGTTGCCCCTGTTCAATCTTCTTAAACCTGAGGGTGTACATTGGCTGGCGTGCCTTTCGTAATCCGAAGGTGGAAGATGATTGAACACTAGAGTGCCCAGAAATTTGCACTCACATAGTGGAGTATCAGCAGTGTGATAGCGGGAATGGGCTTACAGATGCCATTTGGAGAGATGATGGATAGGAGGATGGGCTTATAGATTCCATCTAGAAGTGTGACATGACCTTGTCGGGAATGGGCTTATGGATGCCATTTGGAGACTGTCGGTATGTGGATGGGCTTATAGATGCCATATAGGTGTCGATCGCGTAAGAGATTCCTTAGCGAGAGCCTGCGTACCTGAGAAAGAAAATAATTATTTGGCCTGTTACAGGAGTTGATCTTCAAACTCTTTATGTAGATGTGCCCTGGCTGGATACAAGTATCAAATCTTCAAAAACTCTTCTGTAGATGTGCCCTGGCCGGATACAGGTATCGAGTCTACAATCAGTTAATCACAGATGTGCCCTGGCTAGATACAGGAATCGAATCTGGAAAATAGTCGTCAATAGATACACCCTGGCAAGATACAGGAATCGGATCTTCAAACTCTTCAGACGTGCCCTGGCAGGATACATGAATCGAGTCTGGAATTAGTCGTCAACAGATACACCCTGGCAAGATACATGAATCGGATCTTTGAACTCTTCAGACGTGCCCTGGCAGGATACAAGAATCGAGTCTGGAATATAGTCGTCAACAGATACACCCTGGCAAGATACAGAAATCGGATCTTCAAACTCTTCAGACGTGCCCTGGCAGGATACAGGAATCGAGTCTGGAATATAGTCGTCAACAGATACACCCTGGCAAGATACAGGAATCGAATCTTCGAACTCTTCAGACGTGCCCTGGAAGGATACAGGAATCGAGTCTGGAATTAGTCGTCAACAGATACACCCTGGCAAGATACAAGAATCGGATCTTCGAACTCTTCAGACGTGCCCTGGCAGGATACAGGAATCGAGTCTGGAATTAGTCGTCAACAGATACACCCTGGCAAGATACAGGAATCGGATCTTCGAACTCTTCAAACGTGCCCTGGCAGGATACAGGAATCGAGTCTGGAATTAGTCGTCAACAGATACACCCTGGCAAGATACAGGAATCGGATCTTCGAACTCTTCAGACGTGCCCTGGCATGATACAGGAATCGAGTCTGGAATATAGTCGTCAACAGATACACCCTGGTAAGATACAGGAATTGGATCTTTAGTTGCGACCGTTGATAGTAATCCTCTTTGTATTGACCTTTGTCCTGAAAATACAAAACGTTAGTTGTATGCGATGTCATGATGTATGGCATGCGTGATGTTCTCAGAATAAATGAGCTTGTATGTTCATGATGTGTATGTGCATGCTATAATGTATGAAGATATGATGTTCACAAATGTATTCTTGTCTAGGAAAATAAATCCTTGACGGGTGTCGGGAACTTAAATCACGGGCTTGATGTTGAAGAGTAGCGCTCTTTGTTTCCGCTGGGGATGATGGTTGCAAGAATACCGGTAGGAGAAGATGACTCCGTTGGGGATTAAACTTGGCGAATAGATTACTCTGCGGGGAGTGAACTCTGTGGGGAAAGAGAGGTACTTTGCTGAAGTCGATGATAACTCCGCTGGGGATACCATTGATGTGTTATGTTGAAGGAATTGATGAACTCCATTGGGGGATAGGAAGACTTCGTCGGGGACGATCTTTCCGTGACAATTGGCTGAGGATAACCCAGTTATATCCTGGTGGGGAAATAACCTTCTGAATAAAGCCGGGGGAGCGTTCGTGCTATGTGGGTGACAAGCTTCCAGAATCTACTGGGGATAAGCTTCCTGCTGGGGATATGGATTCCACTTTCCTGGGGAAACTTTTCAGATTGGACTGGGGAATGGCTCCATTGAACATCTGGTATACCGTCGGGGAACAATCTTAGACCAAGACTATCGGGGATGCTTGTTAGGAGTGTTTGTATACCCCGTTGGGGAATGTTGAGATCTTCGGGGGATAATCCAACTTCCTTAAGGCTGACTGGATAGGCTAACTTCGCTTGGGGAGAGTGTCGCTGACTTGCTGGAGATATTGTACCTTCTCTGCTCGGGGGGAGTATGGCTGAACCTTGGCTCACTCTCTAGGGAATTAAGATATCTTGGTTACATGCTTCAGCCAAACTTACCTTGGTACCTTGGTGGACAGAGCAATTAGATCGCTTTAGACCACTTATTATTGCCCCTGTTTCTAATGTTACTTATAATTAATCCTTTGTTTCGTATGCAAATATTTATGAGTTAGCAATTAGTGTCAAATGCATATATCAAAATTGAACATTGGACGTTCTTCGCAAAACAAAACAGAAAAGGAAAAACAATTGGCAATTTAGCTGAAAAGTGAATTTGTATTGATTTTTGAATTTGCCTGAAAATAAGCGTTTATGTACAAGAGGCTGACGTCCTAGTAAGAGAACGCCGCCGAACAACAGAGTTTATACAATTTTACGAAAAGGGGAAAACAAAACAGCTATGTGAAAAGAATAATCCCACTGGGTTCCAACTCTGCTATTGCCTTTATATCTTCGAGCGTCTCATCATTTGGCTGCTTAGTTGAAGATGAAGCTGATTGATCGATGCCGTCTGAACTTGATATTGATACCAGATTCTGGATGCAAGGTGATCCAATGAGACATAGTATTACGCTTTAATCCCTAACTTTTTCCTGGACCGCCCTTTCGGGTTTTCAGTCCACCGGGATACCCATTTTTGCCCAAGCCGCCTTTTCAGGTTTTCGACTTGCCGGGTGTACAGATTTTTTTCATTTCATCCCTCATTTTTCCCGAACCCTTTTGGTTCGCTGGGAAGCCCTAATTTTTGCCTAGGTATGTCAACCTAGCGAGTCTTTTATCATGCGTAGTAT
Organism: Vicia faba; assembly: GCA_948472305.1. Lineage (NCBI taxonomy): Eukaryota > Viridiplantae > Streptophyta > Magnoliopsida > Fabales > Fabaceae > Vicia > Vicia faba. Next base: position 18,320,857 of record OX451741.1, on the reverse strand, counting down.
CTTTTTACTATGTCTGCATTGGCGGGGTGAGGAAGGTCGTCACCATCCATGGTGGTTAGAATCATGGCTCCTCCTGAGAACACATGTTTAACCACAAATGGCCCTTCGTACGTAGGGGTCCATTTGCCCCTGGGATCACTTTGAGGAAGGATGATGCGTTTGATTACCAGGTCCCCAACTTGATACTCTTGTGGTCTGACTTTCTTGTTAAATGCCCTGATCATCCGTTTTTGGTACGTTTGACCATGACAAATAGCAGTGAGTCTCTTTTCGTCGATTAGGTTTAATTGATCAAGTCGAGTCTAGATCCAGTCATCTTCGCTCAAGTCTGCATCCTTCATTATCCGGAGAGAGGGTATTTGAACTTCAATAGGCAAGACTGCCTCCATGCCATAGACCAAGGAAAAGGGAGTTGCCCCGGTTGACGTCCTTGCTGAAGTAAGGTATCCATGAAGAGCAAACGGTAACATCTCGTGCCAATCTTTATAAGTCACTGTCATCTTCTTCACAATCTTTTTGATATTCTTATTCGCTGCTTCTACAGCCCCATTCATCTTCGGCCGGTAAGGGGAAGAGTTGTGGTGTTGTATCTTGAATTGCTCGCAGAGCTCAGTGATCATCTTGTTATTGAGATTGGTACCGTTGTCTGTAATGATCCTTTCCGGGACGCCGTATCGACAGATCAGGTTATGCCGAATGAACCGTACCACGACGTTCTTGGTTACCGTAGCATAGGAAGCTGCTTCAACCCACTTCATAAAGTAATCAATCGCTACTAGGATGAAGCGGTGACCGTTGGATGCCGTAGGTTTGATCTCGCCGATCATATCAATGCCCCACATTGCAAAAGGCCAAGGTGTTGTCAAGACATTCAGAGGAACTGGAGGAACGTGCACCTTATCTGCATATATCTGGCACTTATGACATGTCCGAGAATGTTGGTAACAATCAGCTTCCATTATGGACCAGAAATATCCTGCCCGAAGGATCTTCTTTACCATGGTGTGTCCACTGGAATGTGTTCCGAAGGTACCTTCATGTAGTTCTTCCATGATCCTTTCTGCTTCAGTCTTATCCATACAACGCAGTAAGGTCGAATCATGGTTTCGCTTGTACAGAATGTCGTTGCTGAGGAAGAACTTTGCTGCGAACCTTCTCAGAAACTTTTTGTCGTTGACAGATACCCCTTCAGGATATTCTTGAGCTTCCAACTACCTTTTCACTTCATGATACCAGGGTTTTTCAGTTACCACCTCAGTCTCAAGATCACAACAATATGCAGGTTCGTCTAGTTTCCAGATAATGATCCGGGGAGCCTCATTGTCCCACTTGACTTTGAACATGGAAGACATCGTAGCTAACGCGTCCGCCAACTGATTCTCCTCTCTTGGGAAATGTTCAAAAGTTATCTCTGTGAAATGGGGGATCAATGTCAACACACACTCTTTGTAAGGAATAAGGTTCGGATGTTTCGTATCCCACTCGCCTTTGATCTGATTGATCACGAGAGCGGAATCTCCGAAGACACTCAGAAACTTGATCCTTAAGTCAATCTCAGCTTGAAGACCCATGATGCATGCCTCATACTCCGCCATGTTGTTGGTGCAGTTGAAACATAGTCGGGCAGTAAGTGGAGTATGAGTGTCTTTGGGAGATATGATCACAGCGCCGATACCGTTACCCAAAGCGTTGGAGGCTCCGTCAAAGTGCATAGACCATCGGGATCCTTCCTCAGGTCCTTCATCCGGTCCAGGTACTTCACAATCAGTCACAATCACGATGCTCTCGTCAGGAAATTCAAAGTTCATTGATTGGTAGTCGTCTACTGCCTGGTGTGCCAAATGGTCTGCCAATACACTCCCTTTGATTGCTTTCTGAGTCGTGTACTGGATGTCGTATTCTGTCAAGATCATTTGCCATCTTGCTATTCTTCCAGACAGAGCAGGCTTTTCGAATATGTACTTTATTGGATCCATCTTTGAAATCAACAGAGTAGTGTGAGTCAGCATATACTGTCTCAGCCGGCGAGCAGCCCATACCAAAGCGCAGCAAGTTTTCTCGAGCAGTGAGTATCGAGTCTCACAGTCGGTAAACTTTTTGCTAAAGTAATAAATGGCATGCTCTTTTCGGCCAGACTCGTCATGCTGCCCCAGCACACACCCCATTGAGTTGTCAAGTACTGTCAAGTCTAGTATTAGAGGTCTCCCTTCAACCGGTGGCATAAGGATGGGTGGTTCTTGAAGATACTCTTTGATTCTGTCAAAAGCGGCCTGACATTCATCATTCCAACGTACTACCTGATCTTTCTTCAGCAGCTTGAAGATTGGTTCACAGGTAGCTGTTAGGTGCGAGATGAATCGAGCAATGTAATTCAGACGTCCTAGAAAGCCTCTGACTTCTTTCTCTGTCTTGGGAACTGGCATCTCTTATATGTCTTTAACCTTGGCAGGGTCCACTTGAATTCCTTTGTCACTTACGACGAAGCCTAGCAACTTTCCAGATCTTACCCCAAATGTGCACTTATTTGGATTCAACCTCAGCTTGTATAACTTCAGTCGGTCAAACAGCTTTTGCAGATGGTCAAGGTGTTCCTCCTCAGTTTGGGACCTTGCAATCATATCATCGACGTACACTTCAATCTCATGATGGATCATGTCATGAAATAAAGCAACCATGGCACGTTGGTAGGTTGCCCCAACATTTTTCAGTCCAAATGGCATGACCTTGTAGCAGAAGGTGCCCCACTGAGTAACAAAGGTAGTCTTTTCCATATCTTCAGGAGCCATCTTGATCTGATTATAACCTGAAAAACCGTCCATGAAGGAGAACACCTTGTGCTGAGCAGTATTGTAAACCAGAACGTCGATGTGAGGTAGAGGGAAGTCATCCTTAGGGCTGTCCCTGTTCAGATCCCTGTAGTCAACACACATTCTGACTTTACCATATTTCTTTGGTACCGGCACCACATTGGCAACCCACTGAGGGTAAGAAGTCACTGCTATAAACCCGGCATCAAACTATTTCATAACCTCATCTTTGATCTTCTCGGACATCTCTGGACGCATACGGCCGACCTTTTATTTAACCGGAGGGCATTCTTCCTTGGTGGGCAGGTGATGGACCACAATGTCGGTATCCAACCCAGGCATGTCTTCGTAGGACCAGGCGAAGATTTCCACATAATCATGCAGCATCTGAATCAACCGTTGTTTCACGCTGAGCTCCAGATTGGCACCAATCTTGACTTCCCTTTTGTCTGTCTCGGTACCCAGATTTACCGCTTCCACTGGCTCTTCATGTGGCTGAATGGCCCTCTCTTCCTGGAGTAACAGTCTTGCAAGCTCACCAGGAACTTCGCAATCATCTTCACCTTCGTCTTCGGCTAAGTTGATCGGATTTTCGAAGTCATAACTGGCAGTAGCAGAGTCGTTACCAGTGAGATCCAGAGTGGATTGGAACCTGTATGAGTGAGTGTGTGTAAATATAGTTGTTTCGCAATATATAAAGAAAGAAGGAAAGGGAGCACAAGATTTGAAATGCGAAAAACGTCCAATGTTTTTATTCATGATATATGGAAATGACAAGTAATAAGCCCTCACAAATGAAGCCACGGCGCCCCGGGTAAGACACCGGGCCATAAAGTTTTAATTTATTGTTCATTGCAAAATTAAAAACAAAGGAATTCATTACTGCGTAACAAAATTAACAGGTATGTAGTCTTTTGCGGTCCAATTGTTCAGTCCACCGTCGGTCATCGGGCAGATCCAGCTGTTGAACTCAGATTCTTCCACTTCGTCACCATCCCTGATAGCATTTACTCCATGGTCAGGCAGGGGAGCTGTCACCATATTAGGCTTCTCGGGAGCCTCGAACTGAACCTCTTTAGCGTCAATAAGGTCTTGAACCTTATTCCTTAGGGCCCAACAATCATCAGTAGAATACCCCGGGCTATCAGAGTGATAAGCACAGCGGGCATTTGGATTATACTTAGGAGAGGTCGTGTTCACCACCTTCGGAGCCTCTCTGACGGTTACCAAGTTGGTCGATAGCAATTGAGGCAAGATCTGTGACAAGGTCATACTAAGCCGAGTATATTCTCTTCTAGGTCTCTCACCCCTTGGTTGGTTAGGTTGCCGAGGAGCGGCAGCAGGATTTGCAATTACCACCGCCTTGACAGCTTGGCGGCGTTCTGGTTTGTTTTGCCTCCTGGGCCCATACACAACAATGGCTTCCTTTTTGAAAGGCTTTTTCTCAGAACTTGAGGATGCACCTTTATGTATCTTCCCTGATTTCATACCAGCTTCTATCCTTTCCCCAGTCAGAATGAGATCTGTGAACCCTACAGACGAATTGCCAATGAGATGATTGAAGAACAGCCCAGATAGGGTCCCTAAGAACATGTCCACAAGTTCACGGTCGGTTAATGGCGGTTGCACCCTGCCAGCCAGGTCCCTCCACTTCTGCGCATACTCTTTAAAACCTTCTCCCGATCCTAGCGACATACCCTGGAGTTGGGTACGTGTAGGAGCGAGGTCGGTATTATACTGATACTGCTTGTAAAAAGCAGTAGCCAATTCCTCCCAGTTACGAACCTTGGTTCCATCCAGCTGATAGAACCATTCGAGACGAGTCCCTGAAACACTCTCCTGGAAGAAATGGATCCACAAGTTCTTGTCCACAGTATACGGCTGGATCTTCCGCACATAAGATTTAAGATGTAGCTTAGGGCAGGACGCCCCGTCATACTTTGCGAAAGATGGTGCTTTGAACTTATGTGAGATCACCACACCAGAAGATAGACCCAAGTCTCCGAAATCCAACCCAGGCACTTGTTGAATTTCCATGGCATTCAGACGATCCTCTAACTGCTTGTACTTGTCTTCAGCTGGAGGATACTGCTCCTCATTGAAATCAGTCTCGTTGTCAGAGACCACCGGACTAGGAACCCTTCCCCCCTGGGGACTGCCTTTTCCCACAGAAGAACCAGCTTAAACAACCTCATTCTGCAGTGTGTTACCAAACCTCCAGCCAGTGTTGAATAGCACAATTCTCTTCTTCTTCTTCTTGACCAGCAGAGCCTTCAACTCCTCTTGACCTTGGGCTAAACTCATGATCAACTCTTGGAATTGGGCGTTTTGAGCCTGGAGGGCCTTGATGGACTGCTCAGTAGATGATTCAGGATTCATGATGCTGAAATAAACAGCGAAGAACATTAAGCACCCTGAAAAGAAGAGTACATGTGATGCACATGATGCATGATATGTGTTTATGCAATGCATTCAAGGGTTCGAAAGTTCAAATTTGTTGTAGACAAAAAGGAACACACGTTATCATTAAGAAATAATTGTTCAATACATCAAGGCCTCATGGGAAAACATTACAAAGTAAATCAATCCCAGAAGACACTGCGCATCCTCTTTGGAGCTATGTAAGTGTTAAGAGTCTTTTCCTCATGCAGTAGGCGGGTGAGCTCCAAGACCTTATTCTCACTAGCATGTAGATTGGACTCAAGAGAATCCCGTTCTTCCTTAATCTGGATCCAGCTCTTCTGCATTTCTTCCCAGGATGTAGGCATGTCAGGATGTTGAATGCTGTAGGAGACCTCTCCTTCCAAAACTGGCTCTTTGATCACAGGGAGAACATGAGGATATGGCATCACTAACTTCTGGGAGCGGGCTCGTACCCACTTGAGATAAGGCTCCAACGGGATGGAGTTCTTGTGCCCCAGTGTCTTGTTGTCTACCTTGCTGGGCATCCTCCAAGCTCTGATAAATCTCTGGCGAAGTCCTTGTGCATCGTTGTCGAAGTCAAAAACTATGTCAGGAATCAACATGTCATGAGGGCCGTCGCTCCGAGCATAACCAAACTGTCTCCAAGCCAGACACGGGTTGTAAGTAATACCTCCTCTGGTTCCAAGTAAAGGAACATTAGGAAACTCCCCGCAACGATCAATGATAGTGACGTCTTCTCTGGACCGAGAACACCAATGTATATCAGCATGTGTAAGAGTCATTAATCGTTGTGACCATCTCAAACCCCGCTCATTCTTCAGAACTGATTGTGGAAGGTGCGAAATAAACCACCTTCCCAGGAGAGGAGTGTAGCACATAAGAACACCTCTTTTTCTCATGGTTCGAGTGTAACATGAGTGAAGGATGTTCCCAAGCAACATAGGTATAGGATTCTTGGACATGAAGATCTGGACAGCACTGATATATATAAGCTGATTTGGATTAGGGAACAACACCAACCCATAGACAAGGAGGGCCACAACTTCTTCAAAGGCTTGTAGGTCAAGGGAATTCCAACATTCTTGGGCCTTCTCAAACAGAAACCTGGCCAAGAACCCTTTGATACCACTTCTAACTTCCCAATGTCCCTTGATGTCAGATGGTTGTAGGCGTAATGCTTTAGCAATCTCTTCAAGTTTGGGTTCCTTTTCCGTACCGTTGTAGGGTAGCTGACTAAGGATAGGGATCTTCAGAAGCCGGGAGAACTCTTCCAATGTAGGCACCAGTTGATAATCCAGGAAAGTAAAGCAGTGGTGCAGAGGGTCAAAGAACTGGAAGAGGACCTTTATCATATCTTCCTCAATGTTGGTGTTGACCAAACTGATGAGTCTTCCATGCCTCTCACTGAAAGAAGAGCTCTCGGGAATCCTGGATGTAAGTTCTTTAAGATGAGGATGGATCCTTACAAGGCTGATCTGAATTGTCTTTCTGCGGATAGTTTCCATGTCCTACAAAACAAGAACAAAGATGAAGATTTGAACCCCTGAAATGGTTAGTGGATGCATATGATGTTGTATGATGTTATGATGCTATGATAAAAACACACCACAAATATCCACAAAAAGCAAACATGGTAAGGCACACAAGTCACACCACAGCCCTTAGAGTTTAGGCCAGCATGGGGTCTGGGTATTACCCTCTTGAAGTTGGTGGGCTCAAACATGTCCTATCAGAAGTAACCGGGTTCTAAGGGTCCCAATATCATTGGATTATTTTCTGTGTTCATTGTTTCGATTTAGCCACTGAACTGGCGGCCGAAATATTCCAAGAAAACAACCCTCAACTGAGTGTAGTATCGAGTATCAACCAACCTCGGACTGCACCAAAGTCAGTTATCTCACTACCCTAAAGAGGCCAAGATGGTTCAATTAAGGTTCCTAAGGTCAGTTGATGCTTCACGACACCACGCGGCGGCCCCATACTCTCCTTGACTGAACTCAAGGGTTACCGGTACTCACCAAAGTGCCACATCAACGTAGCAGACTGCTTCAACCATGTCGGTATACCCCGCACAGTTCCCTCACAGTCTTGTTGCTACTTTCTAAGAAGGTATCCCCCAGATCCGGGTTAGGATCTATAGAACTCCCAAGACAGTACCCACAATAATAAAGCAAACAATTCAGACAATTGAAAACACAAGTGATCTTAGTCCTAAGGTACACCTCACTTTTATATAAGTTTCCCCAGCAGAGTCGCCAGTTCTGTGATCGGTGGATTTAGAACTGGCTGTTTAACGCTGGTTCGCGAAATGTCGCGGTAAGCAAGAGTCGCCACCGTCTTTTATGTTCTCCAATATGGAAAGGACAAAAGCACAGCAAAATTCCTTTTTGAGAATGTTTCTCGGTTCGGGAGGTAGATTTATAGAAAGGGAAGGTGTTAGCACCCTTTCTATCCGTGGTTATCCACGGGCTCTTAGATACTTGCTCATTTGTGTTTTCAAAATGTTTGTTTGCTTTTCAAGTGTGAGTGGGTTTGAAAAAGTTTCATTTAAAGATTTCAGAATAACTCTTGTATCAGTCCTCAAGAGTGTTTGAAAAATTGTTTTGAAAGCTTTTTGAAAGTGTCGGTGTGAAAAGAGTTTTGATTGTTTTTTAGAGAGCAAGTATCTACGAGTCATCTACCTACCCTAAGGAATTAAGCTGTGTAGAAATCCTTAAGGTAGTGCCATCCCACCATTGAGAGGTAGGTAGAACCACCGTTGGAGGTGTTCGAGTCAATTCGAGTTTAGGGACAGTGTAGTCACCGAGGCAACAGCAAGACACCTTAGAAGCTACCCTTATGTCCTTGATCCTTTTTTAATCCGAGGCAACCGTTTCGAGGCAACTATTTCGAGGCAACTGATTCGAGGCAACTTGTTTCGAGGCAACCAGATCATGGACATAAGGACTTACTAAAACGTCCTATACTTGACGACCACGTTTCGAAGACAACAGGTGAGGCGTACCCTAAGAGTGGTGTGTGAATTTGTGTGTTGTTTTCATGTCAAGTTTATCTTTGATCAGAGCATTGTGAGCTACGAGTTGTTTTTAATTAACCATACATTTTTTCATACAAAATTAGCAGTTTAAGAGTACGGAAAATAAAAGCGGAAAGATAAAAACTACGCTATTACAAGGCGCGGGTCTATACATCGCCAAAGTACAAAGACCCGTTTGATAAAGATGCGGAAAGTAAATAAATGCCTAATTATTATTACATCTTTGAGCAGTTACATAATATTCAAAAGAAAATAAATGCGCGAAAAGAAATTGAAATTGAATGTCCGAGGGTTTTGACCCTTTTGAGAAATTAAATTAAATTAAGACTTGATTAATTATTTAATTAAAGAAAAGAAATTGTTTTTTATGTTTTTTGTATTTATGAAATAAAGAAAATTAAAATTAAATGGAAACCCTAATTCTAGATTATTTTTAATTATTAAAGAAAATATCCAAGTTAACCTAATTTACTAATTGATTAATGTACATGTTTATTTACAAAAATAAATAGTAGTTAACAATAATAAATAATGAGAAAAATAATTAATTAAGAAAAGGATGAAAAATGTCAAAAAAACCCTAAGTCTAGATATTTTTTATTTATTAAAGAAAAAGATTAAAGTTTAAAACCTAAATTAAACTAAATTAATTGTTAGAGTTTATTTACAAAATATTTTAATAGTGAAATTAATAAGAATTAAATATTAAACATTTTTTGGTTTCTGATTTTTTATTATGAAAATTATTTTAGGTGAATTAAATAAAATAATTAAAGCAATAAAAAGAATTAAAAAGAAAAGAATAGAAAATTAAAAATAGAATACAAACACAAGGGGTATCAGGCCCAGAATGGAGGTGTTTTGGAGCAATCTGGCCCATTAGCATAGAGCCTTGTTTGACTTTCCACGCTTGTGTGTGCTTTGGTAGACTGAGGTGTACCATGGATCTCACGTTATGACCTTCAGATGGTTCATCCAGGCCACCTGGCAAGCCAACGCGCTATGACGTATGGTGGGACGTTGAGTCATTGCTGCATGGGAACAGATTAAGAAAAATAACAACAATTATATGGGGACCTGGGAATCGAACCCAGGTCCCAGCACTCACCAAGCGTATGTCCAACCACTAAACCATTCAAGCGCTTTTGTAAATATAATAACAAATAAAAATAATGTATGAAAAGTAACCACTACGCTGGAAAACGCGCGCAGATACAAACCTCCCAACCACACAGAGCCACGTATGCTTCTTCTTCGTTTTCCTGCAATTACATAAAACAAGTAGCGGGGGTTTTAAACCCCCACAAATTGAAACTCATGAAAATAGCGATTACGCCCATGGATTAAATAAATTGAGCGCGAGGTGTTGGTTCGTTTCGTCTTGAGCTTCTGAATTCAGTTGTATGGGTCTAAAGGTCCAATTTTACAGTATATGGGAACCCCTAATTTTGAAGTTCTGAAACCCTAGGTTTCATCAATGGTGAATTTGGCTACAGGCAGTGTTAGTCCAATTAAACGTTACCAATCGTTTCAGAAAGATGTTAGTAACATAAAACAACAATCAAAACACATGAATGATGTGTGAAAATTAAAAATCGATTATGGACATTTTTGTGAAAAACGCGATGTTGTTCTACCGTTTCTTTGAGTATGGAGACTGGAAAATGGTTGCAACACGTTCAAAGAAGTCTCAACAAGGGTTTGGAATCAACAATCTTCCCTGAATTGGACTGTAAATCAGAAAACAGTTTTTGAGTTTTTATGAAAAATTTGCAAAGTGAATATGTGCTTTCAGCAGCTTTTTCGTATCTTTGTGAATTAGGTTTCCTTGTGCATATGTAAGTGAAGCATTCTAGGTCAAAACAAAGCCCATAGGTCCAAGAATTTATGATTCATATATTTGATTTTCAATCATGAAATTTCAATCTTTTCTTCATGCATATCTTGCCAAATATGGATGATCTTGTCTTGTTGATTGGTGCACGAAATCTTTAGCCTATAATGAGAATATTTGCTGCACAAAAAGATTTGAAAAGCATTATTTGATATTTTTCTACAATTAAAACTAATTAAATGAATTAATAATAATAAAAATTCAATTAAATAATTAAAAATAAGAAAATAAATCAGTTTTAGCTCAATGGGTCGTGCATATGCTTTGGGTAATTATTCAAGGAAGAATTTGAGGCCCATTAGCATTTTTGAAGTGTTTTAGGCAAAGTTGACTTTTCAAAATTCCCAAAAATTTCCCAACTTCTCAAAGGCATATCTTGCTCAATTTTGAAGTTAGGATCATGTTCTTGGACATTTTGGAAAGGTCTTGAAGTCCTCTAACCAATGCCTTTGGTTTCATGTCATTTTGATTTACCAATCTCAAGTTATGGTCTTTGACTTAAAGTGCCTTTTTGTTGACTTTTGAAAATGACCTATAATGTTGAAATTGATAACTTTTTGTGAGAGCATTTCTTGGACTTGGAGTGTGAAGATGAGTTGTAGGAAATGTCATCCCCTTCAAAATGAGCATTGGATGGGATTTTTCTGATGAACCATGAAAAAGTTATGCCCTGGTCAAGTTACAGTTGACTTTTCAACTGTCCAAAAATAGAAACTTTTGCATCTTGATGATTTTTGAGCCATGCTTTGAGAAATCATGATCAAGAATTGATCAAATGATGTTTGTGGCTTCAAAATAAGATGTTGACCAAAAATTTTGATTTTTGACTGTCAAATGACCATTTTGCCCCTGCAGTTGACTGTGAAGCATTTAGGGTTTTTGACTGTGCAATTTGATGTTGTGAGTCTTGAAACTTGACATATGGATGCTTGACAGTGTATGTAGGCATATGGGACTTGGTTGGACTCTTGGAAACCTCAATTTCTTTGCCAGAACCAAAACCCTAATTTTGACTGTGTTGGGAGGCAATTGGACTGTGCAACCTTTGAAGCTTGATCTTGGCAAATCTTGAAGAGTATGGGAGGGCAAATTTTGGGGTACAACAATATGCATATGAGCATGATTAGCTGTTAACAAATATATAGGCATAAGAACAAAAGTAAATACTTAATCTAGGAGCCAGGATAACACTCATGCTGTCCATAAGTCCCCACAGAGTAAATTCATACATTCTCCAAAATTTCCTTTCAGAGTTCCAATCAGCATATCTCCTGGAAATTCTCTTCCCCAGCTGAGTTTGGCCTTCCAAAACTGAAAGAGAAACCTTGCATAATCTCTTTCCCAGAAGAATTTTTTCCCCCAGTGAAATCTCAAGAATATCTTCTTCAACAGGGTTTATTTCCCCAGCAGACTACCATCTCCCCAACTTAAGTCCATTACTCAGACTACAACAAAACATTGACAAAACTTCTCTTCCCTAATAGGGTTGCCACTGTCCCCGAAAATTTGCTGCAAAACTTAGAGTCTGACCAGAATACCGTTTAACTTTTACTCTCCCCAGAAAAATCGGAAGTTTAATCATATCTTTTATCCCTAGTCAGTGTATATGAGAATTAAATTTTCCAGTAGAGCAATGGACAACTAAGGTTCTTGAACTCTACTCCTGATGTGTCTGCGATCGACCTAATGTCTGACGGTATCTTAACTGCAAGCACACAACCTATCGCGGTAGTAATAAAAGATTGTCGAATCCACAGGGACTTTGTAATCACTCTAGTGTTGTAAAACAGGTTGGTTTAGCTAAGGCGGAAATTGTCACGTTGGTTTTGGCAAGATTAAGGAAGGTAAATTAATTGACTTTAAAGTAATTATAAAATGAAATGGTCGGTATGCAATAGAGTCGACCTAAAGGATCTAATCGGACCTAGGCATATAAGGATGGTCAACTTGGTTTATCTGTAGAATTAATCAGTTTAAAAACCCTCAACTCACACTTTCATGGTCTTATCTCGGATTATACGTCTAAAGCCCTATACCTGCTTTCGCTAGCCTATAAGTGTTTAGAAGTATTTTTTGGAAACTTAATTAATTCTAATTTGGTTTAAAGCGCTTTCACTGTATTTAAATCAAATGCCTAACTTTAGCTATCCGGTTAAAAACCTCACACTTTCGTGGTCTCGATCTAACCTATTTACTCTTCTTACTTTCGTAACAAAGGTTTTATTATTAAGCATAAAAAGTTATAACCAGAGTTAAGTTGATTAAAGTTTTAGCCTAAGTTTGATCAGATACCTAATGTCTCTTACTATCCCATACCGACACTAAAGGTTTAGCTAGCCATAGAAATTATAATGAACATACTGGAAATAAAAACAAACAAATATAAATTGGACATTATAAATAATAAATTAAACATGCATTAATTAATTAAAAGGTATGTAATACAATTGCAAAATAGAAACCTGGAAATAAAGCCAATACTTCAATCCCTCTTCCACAATTCGGAAACTCGGACTTGGTATCGGTAATATGACAAATTCTGAGGCTTGAATAATAAATACTAAACTATAATAATAATTCCCTGATGTTGGAAATTATTACTTGGGCAATGAAATTAAAAGAACGGAAATAAATGAGTGCAGTAAAATAATAACTGAAGGAATAATCGTTTTTGATTTCGGCAGAGCTTCCGCACAAGTAAACTGTAATAAACTTTGTACTTCTAACATTCAATGCTGAGGTATTTATAGAAGAATAAAATCTGGCAGTTGTCTTGAAAACTTGTAACTAAGCCTTCCTTGAAAATCTCCAAAAATATAGTAACGTGAGTAGTTGAGGGAGAAATGGTGAACGTGGAGTTTGACTGGAGAGAATTAAGGAGTTTGGAAACTCCTTCTGTTATGCTTGCCACGTTCTGCATTCTTCAAATAAACTATATACGCGTTACGTTCGTTAGCTTGGAATTACGAGCAGCTTTGGGTCTTTCCCGTGTTACGGTCGTGGCCACTGTGTTACGGTTGTAACACTCTTCAAGATGGCTTACGGTCGTGGCAGCTTCATTACGACCGTCACAGCTACAAAAATGCAATTCTTTGACAAATTTATCTTTTTCTTCTGTTCTTTTGATGCTTTCTTGCATTGTTTCATGTTTTCTTCTGTTTTGAGCTCAGTTATGAAATACCTGCAAAAAGTGATGACAAACTCGAAATATTCGGGAATTAATCGGGTCAAAATAATACAGAACGGGCGATTTTCATAGAAAATAAACGATACGATTTCGTGTTATCAAATTCCCCCATACTTAAACCTTTGCTTGTCCTCAAGCAAAATAATCAAATTAAAAATATCGGACAAGTTTTTATAAACGCACATAACTAGTATACCTTTCGTTTTCAAATAATTTCAAAAAAAATCCTAAGTTAGTTCGGCCGAGAGAATCGAATGAAATAACAACGATACGTAAATGATACAAGTAACAAGCTAGTCGACGACTATCCGTTTTAAATGAAACTTCCAATTATACCGTTATAATTCAACTCAAGGTTTCTCGTTCATATTTCACCCGGTTTCGTTCTTGCGCAATCACATTAAGCCCATTATCCTTGCACGCACGTAGTGGAATAGCCGGTTAGTGGTTCTGATCAAAACACGACGGTTTCCGGCACAATTATGTGGCAACCTCTTTTATCCAATTGCAAGATGCGGGGGATCAGACCGTAGTCTGCCCTACCGAGTTCAGTACCAGATGCTTCCGAACCACATAGACAATGGATTCTTATGTTACTTAGTAGAAGCTTTTTGCATCCGTTGGATTAAACGATAGGTGAGGATCGCCCAATTTAATTGGTGCAATATCTATTTCCTTAAAGCATGTAACATTGTATTTAAATCAGTTTGCAAGATCATCCACTTATGTTCATCGACTTTCCACGTGGATTGTGTTAGGACTGGTGCTGACTGCTAATATAAACTACTAGGGGCTAATTTAAGATTCAAAACTCAAAGTATCGGTATAACGAAAATGGAGACGATTCGCGTGAGTAGAGAGTCGAAGGTGTCATAATCGTATAGTTCTCGTTGGATCGCTCTCGGCCTTCTAACTAAGATTTCAGTTAAAGAAGGTAACTAACGGTTATGCGAATATAAAAGGCGAAAAATTTTGGTATGGCTAAATAAAACGGGGAGAAAATGAAATAACGAAATATAACAGAAATAGAAATGAAATTACTCGTTCTGGATTAAGAATGCAGTACTCCTCCCACACTATATCAAACATTGTCTCAATGTTATGATATAATGGCGAGGTAAAATAAAAAGTACATCGGAAAAACAAGGAAAACAACAAGAAAAGGAAAAACTACTGGCGACCACGGCGGCTTCGGGTTCGTGACCGTCTGGAAGGAGTAGCTTCAGGGTCAGTGTCCTGGGGTCCAAGAGATGTAACATCCATCCTCAAAGCATTAAGCTCGCATAGCACTTCATCAAGCCTTTCATTTGTCGAGCGTTGACCACTCAAGATTTGGACATTTTGCTGATGTAAGGCGTCGTAACGCTCCTGATTCTTCCTTTCAAGAGCTACAGCCATCTGATTCTGCTGATGGAGGGCTCTAAGGACGTCCTCCATAGTAAAAGGAGGTGGTGCAGAAGAGGACGACTCAGGAATGTCAGGCGTGGGAGCAGCTCGATCCATTTCTTCCTGCATCTCATCAGCGGGGCCGACATGAGGTTCTTCTTGAGCAGCAGCAGGGCCTTCAGGGTTAAATAGCCAGTTGGCTCGGTTCTGAGGGTCGATCATGTCCCTGCAAGGCAAAACAATATTAGTGTAAACTCTGTTTTGGATCACTGGATGAAATCTTCCATCGTCCCGCTCGTGGATGAGGTGGGCCGATTTGCAATGATCCAAAGTGAGCAGAACCGGTGGTCAGGATGGCAGATGAACAAGGGTGTCACCATGGTTTAGTGCTAAAGCAATAGAAGTGACAAGCCCTCCAAAATAGAAGGGTTTGCCGCCTCTGGTGCAGATGGAGTGAATATGAGCCAGGAGGAAGGGTGCGGCATTAATTTTCTGACCCGAGAATGCACAATGCATGAAAAATAGCTCCTTTGAGTTGAGCTTGTGGTTGCTATCCCTTTCAAAGATTGTGTTGGATAAGATGCGGTGGAAGTAACGAATGGCGGGGTTGTGGATTTGGGTGGAATTTAGGTGATCGTATGAATCAGCCCGATTATTGGTCAAGCTATGCCACAGGTTGAAAGATTCCTCATGAAAAGTGTCAGGCACACGTAGGTGAGCGCCTTCGTCGGTACAGAAATTTAGCAGGTGACCGAATGCGTTCTGAGGGAATTCGTATTCGGTGCTAAAAATTAGGAACCTTACCACACCGGTAAATTGATTTCTTGCACCGTTTGGAGTAATGTAGCAAAATGAACTGAGAAACTCAAGTGTGAGAGTCTCGTACGTCGGTTGTGGCTGGCTACATAGCGTCCAAAGGTTGACACTTTGTAATAGGTGTTGGACACTTTCGAGCAACCCGAGGTTTCGGAGGCAGTCAGTGTCGACGAACCTCGTAGGGTGGATGCCTCGGCGCTGGAACTTTAGGAACCGTGTCCGTTGAGTTTCACCTGCTTCGCCATTTCGTAGAGTAATGCCAGGAATGAGATTGTTTGCCATTTGCATGCAAAGTGTTTGAGTGAAAATGGGTCTTGGTTGGTGAATGAGAGGGTGAGAATGATGGTACGGGTAATGGATGTATATATGGTGGAAGGAGGTAGTGGAAGTTTGAAAATTGATAGGGATTAATTTTGGGTTGAATGGGGTTAATGGGAAGTTATGGAAGAAGAAGAGAGAAAGGTGCAGGAAAAGGGAACGTTCTGCTAACAGGGTTACTGATGTAACCCGTGTTACGGTCGTAACACCTGGCTGACGAGCGTAACACTATGAAAGGTGCGTTACGGTCGTGGGGGATAGATGACGATCGTGGCAGCTGCAAGTTTTGGTTTTTCACAAAACAGAACACAATACAATTGCACAGAGTATATTTTTTTAGCAGCAGAACATCTCAGGCATTCCAACATAAACACAACATTAATTAATTCAACATATAATCCAACGTATATAATTCGCAATAGAGTAGAAAACCATAAAACATTGTAAGCAGCATAATGATTGTAAGTTTAAAATCGAAAACAAACAATTGCATTAATTTAAATTTAGTAACTTGTTCTTTTTGACAGAAAATAAATGGCGTGTAATTTGAAATGCAGTAACTTAAAAAAAAATTGAAACTAACTAAGAACAAAGTATAATGGAAAAAAAAATCTAAAAACAAAGAATTGAAAAACTGAAAACTGAAAACTAGGAAACTATAAACTGCTTCATCCAATCTTTTCTTTTAATATTTCCAGAGCTTGAGTGATGTTATAGAACTGTTCCACCGAGATGTCAGTTAAACCAATAAGATCCAAACGCATAGTCTTCAATTCATTCTTTATTCCATCAATGTCAGTTTTATAAGCATCCAAAGTGGTCAGAATGGTGTTTAATTGTGTGGTATATTCTCCTTGGTTTGTATCAAGGGCTGCTTGTGCTTCAGCCATATTTGTAAAGTCATGATAACCAGGAGGGGTTTCAGGATCTGTTTCGTTTTCAGACATGAAATTATTATCAACAAAATATGATTGTGGTGTTTCCGGTGTCGAAGGATGATCGGGTGGATTCAATTCGTACAACAAATTTTCACGTAAGGTGCAGGGCCTAAATTTCCTATTATCCGGTTGTTAAAATAGAAATTAATATTCATAGGCCTAATTGATCCAAATGGTGCACAGTTATTAAGTTGGCAACGAGGTCCAAGAGCATGTGCAATCATTGTAACTAATCCTCCCACACTGACAGGAACATTAGGGTCCTCACTAATGCGGGTAAAGGTCTTCATCAGGAGTGGGACCGCATTGACAGGGCGTCCTAGGTTCATACAATAAAGCAGAGATAATTCATCCTTGGATACAGCATTTTGATTTTGTTCCTTTCCAAACAGGGTGTGGGCAAGAATCCTATGGAAATAACGGATGGTTGGGTTATGTATTTCATTGTTATCCATACTTTCTGGGTCAGGGTGATAGTTTCCGGTTAAAGTACCCCAGAAGTAATCCAACTCAAAATCCAATATATCGGCCTCAGGGGTAGTAAAAGCTAAGGGTCCATTGGGGAATCCTAATAAAGCAGCTAAGTCCCTATGGTTATAGGTGAATTCAATACCAAAAAGTCTGAAGGTAATGAATCCTTTTCGGGCTCCAACACCGTGGTCAGGGATGTGAACTAGAGAACTTAAGAACTCAAGGGTAAGCTCTCGGTAAGTGACGAACCTATTTTTCAGGTGGGCTTTCTCCCATCCCAACTGGTTAAGCATGTAGTAAATACTGTCAGTAATGCCTAAAGAGTCCATAGTGGGTACATCATGATACAGGGTTAAACTGATTGCTCGCTGAGACAAAGCCTCAAATCTTCTTTGTTGGTTTCTACCTCTAAAGGCGGTTTCCATAAAGTTCTGTGGAGGATCCATAGCAAAAATAAAGCGGGGAAACAGAGTAGAGGAGAAAGTAAAGAGAAAAAGATTATTCAGAAATCTTGTGTCAAGTAAAATTGATTTGAAATCAGTAGCAGTTTCATAAAAGTTTTTAAAAAAAATGAAAAATACTTATATAGAATGCAAAAACAAATAATACAAACAAAATAGCAGGTAAAAACAAATAAAATAGGTTGCCTCCCATGAAGCGCTGTTTTTAACGTCATAAGCTTGACGAAATGCCTAGTGAAAGATTAGTCGGGAGAAATAGGTAGCAGTTCTACGAGTTTAAGCTTATTCGTATAATCTCTATTATCTATACGATGATATTGTTTTAACCGCTGCCCGTTTACAATAAACGGGGCGCTATTTCTATCCGTGATTTCTACCGCTCCACTAGGAAAAACTCTTGTAATTTCGAAAGGACCGGACCATCTAGATTTAAGTTTTCCAGGGAAGAGTCTAAGTATAGAATTAAATAAAAGTACGGCATCTCCCACATTAAATTCTTTCCACGATAAACGCTGATCGTGCCATTTTTTAGTTCGTTCTTTGTATATTTTAGCGTTTTTGTAAGCGTCTAGTCTTAATTCTTCCAATTCATGTAAATCGAGGATTCGTTTCTCTCCAGCAGCAGTGTAATTAATATTGAGTGTCTTTATCGCCCAATAAGCTTTATGCTCTAATTCTACCGGGAGATGACATGATTTTCCGTAAACAAGTTTGAAAGGTGTAGTCCCGATAGGAGTCTTATAAGCCGTCCTATAAGCCCATAAAGCTTCGTTAAGCTTGGATGACCAATCTTTTCGAGATATCGCGGCGGTTTTTTCTAATATTTGTTTAATCTCTCTATTCGAAACTTCGACTTGTCCGCTAGTTTGCGGATGATAAGGCGTTGCTACGGGGTGGTTCACTCCATATTTAGATAGTAATTTATCAAATATCTTCGAAATAAAATGAGATCCACCGTCACTGATGACAAGTCGGGGAACACCAAAACGCGGGAAAATTATATTCTTGAAAAGCTTTATCATTACTCGTGTGTCATTTGTAGGAGAAGATATTGCCTCGATCCATTTTGAAACGTAATCGACAGCGACGAGTATAAACTTGTTTCCAAAAGAAGATGGGAAAGGTCCCATAAAATCTATTCCCCAAACGTCAAAGATTTCAACTTCAAGTATTCCTTTCTGAGGCATTTCGTCGCGTCTTGAGATATTACCGGTGCGTTGGCATCGGTCACAGTTTTTAACGGCGACGTGGACATCGTTCCACATGTTAGGCCAGAAAAGGCCGGCTTGGAGATTTTTGGCACACGTTTTAGAGGTGCTAGTATGTCCGCCACAAGGAGATGAATGACAATGGGAAATGACATTTTCTATTTCTTCATCGGGTACACACCGGCGGAAAATTCCATCAGGTCCTCGTTTAAATAAAAGTGGTTCGTCCCAATAGTAACTCTTGAGATCATGGAAAAATTTCTTTTTCTGTTGGTAAGTTAAGTCAGGTGGAAGCGCTCCGACAGCTAAATAATTAACGATGTCAGCATACCAAGGCAATCCTATGGTCATGTCGATGGCTTCCACGACTTCTTTAGCTTCTGGTTTATTTAAATTCAATTGATCTAGGTCGCTTATCATATGTGCTATCAGATGTTCATACGGAAAATCATCGTTAATTGGCACTTATTCGGGTTTTATACCTTCTAAACGGGATAAATGATCCGCTACGATGTTTTCTGTTCCTTTCTTATCTTTAATTTCCAAGTCGAATTCTTGTAAGAGTAAAATCCATCGGAGGAGTCTGGGTTTTGCATCTTTCTTGGCAAGTAAATATCGGATAGCAGCATGGTCCGTGTAAATGATGATTTTCGCTCCTACAAGGTAAGAACGGAATTTATCGAGTGCGAAGACCACGGCTAAGAGTTCTTTTTCAGTGGTGGCGTAGTTCATCTGAGCTGAGTCTAGCGTTCTGCTGGCGTAGTAAATTGCGTGAAGTTTCTTATCTTTTCTTTGTCCAAGAACTGCGCCGACAGCGTAATCACTTGCATCACACATGATTTCGAAAGGTAACCTCCAATCGGGCGGTTGCATGATT
Organism: Vicia faba; assembly: GCA_948472305.1. Taxonomy (NCBI): domain Eukaryota; kingdom Viridiplantae; phylum Streptophyta; class Magnoliopsida; order Fabales; family Fabaceae; genus Vicia; species Vicia faba. The sequence continues at coordinate 18,301,033 of OX451741.1, read as the reverse complement.
GGTGCAGAAATAAGTGCGGCTTTAAGGGTTTCAAAAGCTTGAAGACAATCGTCATCGAATATGAACTCAACATCCTTCATTAATAGACCGGTAAGTGGTTTTGTAATTTTCGAGAAATCTTTAATAAAACGTCGATAAAAACCGGCGTGTCCTAGAAAACTTCGTATCTCTCGAATGGTCTTTGGTGGTTGGAGTTCTTTAATCACTTCTATCTTAGCTTTATCAACTTCAATTCCTTTATTAGAAATAACATGTCCAAGTACGATTCCTTCTCTGACCATGAAGTGGCATTTTTCCCAGTTGAGCACAAGGTTTACTTTCACACATCGTTCTAAAATACTTTCTAAATTAGACAGTCATCCTTCAAAGCTTTGTCCACACACAGAGAAGTCGTCCATAAACACTTCCATGATGTCGTCAATGAAATCTGCGAAGATGGCCATCATACATCGTTGGAAAGTTGCGGGAGCATTACATAATCCAAATGGCATTCGTCTGTACGCGAATGTTCCATAGGGACACGTGAATGTAGTCTTCTCTTGATCATCAGGGTGAATCGGAATTTGGAAAAATCCGGAATAACCGTCTAAGTAGCAGAAATAGGAGTGTTTGGCTAATCGTTCTAACATTTGATCAATAAAGGGTAAAGGAAAATGGTCTTTCCGAGTAGCTTTGTTCAGTTTTCGATAATCAATGCACACTCTGTGTCCACTAACTACTCTTTGTGTTATTGATTCGCCTTGTGCGTTTTTCACGACAGTGACACCTCCTTTCTTAGGTACGACATGCACTGGGCTAACCCATTTACTGTCGGAGATCGGGTATATAATTCCAGCTTCCATTAGCTTTTTGATTTCATCTCTGACTACAGTGCTTAGAATCGGATTGATTCTTCTTTGAGGTTCTCGAGAGGTTTTGCAATCCTCTTATAATAGAATACGGTGCATACAAATTGAAGGAAAAATTCCTTTTAAGTCTGATATGTTATAACCTAACGCAGTAGGGTATTTCCTTAGAACGTCTAAAAGTTTTTGAGTTTCGAGCGTTCCTAAACTGGAATTCACTATTACAGGTCGAGTTTGTTCAGTATCAAGGAATTCGTATCGTAGATTTTTAGGTAGAGCTTTCAATTCTAGTTTTGGTTTCTTGGAACATGGCATATGATCGGGTGTAAGTGCTAGACTTTTGCTTAGACTGTCATCTTTATATGGTTCTCGCCAATTGTCATCTTCGAATATCATAGGGGTTTCGATTTTCATTATTTCGGAATATATGGTCTGTTCAACTTCCATCTCTCTCACGCACTCGTCTATAATATCGAGTAAATAACATGTGTCATTCATGGCGGGTGCTTGTAGAAATTGAGTGAGGATGAATTCCACTTTTTCCTCTCCGACTTCGAATGTTAATCTGCCTTTCTTGACATCAATTATCACTCCGGCTGTGGCTAGGAATGGTCTTCCTAGTATGATAGGGGTAACTGAGTCCTCGGTTATGTCCATGATGATGAAATCGGTAGGGATATAGAATTGACCTATTCTAACTGGAACGTTTTCCAGTATACCTACAGGGTATTTAACCGATCGGTCGGCTAATTGGACGGACATTTTCGTGGGTCTGAGTTCTCCCATCTCTAGCTTTTTGCAGATAGATAAGGGCATGACACTAATGCTTGCACCTAAGTCACATAGAGCTTTGTCTATGACAAATTTTCCAATATTACAAGGTATAGAGAAACTACCCGGGTCTTTTAGCTTAGGAGGCATATTGTTTTGAATGATCGCGCTACACTCGGCAGTGAGTGTAACTGTTTCGTTATCCTCTATCTTCTTCTTGTTGGATAAGATTTCCTTAAGAAATTTAGCGTACGAGGGCATCTGAGTAATGGCTTCTGTAAAAGGTATTGTTATATTGAGTTGTTTCAGAAGTTCAACGAATTTCTTGAACTGGCCCATCGTTTTGGAATTTGTAAGTCTCTGAGGATACGGTATTGGTGGTTTATAAGGTGGTGGAGGTATATAAGGCTTCTCTTGCTCCACTGCCTCTTGTGTTTCGCTTTCCTTTTCTTTTTCTCTTGGTTCATTGGCTTGTTCAGGCGGCTCGCTCTGCTTTTGGTACATGGCTGGATTTTCTAGTCTCGGGTCAACAGGTCCGTCGAGTTCTTTTCCACTTCTCAATATCACAGCATTAGCATGTCCTTTCGGGTTGGGCTGTGCTTGACCAGGAAAAATTCCAGCTGGTGCCGCAGTAGATGCTTGTTGTTGAGCTACTTGTGAGATTTGCGTCTCAAGCATCTTGTTATGGGTGGCTAAAGCATCAACCTTGCTAGCTAATTATTTTATCTGCTCATTAGTATGCAAATTTTGATTTAACGTCTTTATTAGTCTGAGCTTGGGAAGCAACGAAGTGTTCAATCATGATTTCTAGGTTAGATTTCCTAGGAGCATTAGGTCCATTACCAGGATGATTTGGGATAGCTTTTGGATAACCGGGTGGTGTGGCAGGAGCTTGTACAGGCGCGTATAACGCGTTGTTACTTTTGTATGAAAAGTTCGGATGATTTTTCCAGCCTGGGTTATAGGTATTTCTATAAGGGTTCCCTTGTACATAGTTTGCTTGTTCAGCTGGAACTCCTGTTAGAAGTGGGCATTCTGGAGCAAGATGTGATTGAAGACCACATAGATCGCAAGTTTGGACAACTGCAGCTACGGTAGCTGCAGGAGCAGTGGTAAGGTTTTCTAGCTTTTGGGTAAGAGCTTCCACTTTAGCGTTGACTTGGTCCAGCATATTCACTTCAGACATTCCACCTTTGGTTTGGGATTTCTCCACATTAGCTCTTTCGCTTCCCCATTGATAGTGGTTCTGGGCCATACTTTCGATAAGTTGATTTGCTTCGGCATATGGTTTATCCATCAGTGCGCCACCAGCAGCGGCGTCTATAGTCATTCTTGTGTTATACAACAGACCGTTATAAAACGTATGAATGATTAGCCATTCTTCTAAACCATGATGAGGACAGAGTCTAATCATGTCCTTGTAACGTTCTCATGCTTCGAAAAGTGATTCGTTATCTTTTTGTCTAAAACCGTTGATGTTAGCTCTAAGCATAGCAGTTTTGCTTGGTGGGAAATATCTAGCCAAGAAGACTTTTTTCAATTCATCCCATGTGGTGATTGAATTTGAAGGAAGGGATTGGAGCCAGGCTCGGGCTCTGTCTCTTAAAGAAAAAGGAAATAGGCGCAATTGTATCGCCTCGGGGTTTACACCATTCGCTTTTACAGTGTCTGCGTACTGCACAAACACTGATAGATGTAGGTTAGGGTCGTCAGTAGGAGATCCAGAAAATTGGTTCTGCTGAACGGCGGATAGAAGCGAAGGTTTCAGCTCGAAATCGTTTCGAGCGATAGCAGGGGCGACAATGCTGTTGTGAGGCTCCGCTTGCGAAGGAACTGCGTAGTCCTTAAGAGCGCGAGGCGGATTTGGTACGTCAGCCATTGTTGATTCTTCGGTAGATTCTGATAACGGGATATCAGGAATTTTTGTTGGAGGGAGATTATTGAGAGATCGGTATTCTTGAATTCGACGTCTTAATCTTAAGTAACGCTCGATATTGTTAATTTGTAAATGCAAAGGCTCGTTTTGAGAACGAGTTTTGGCATACACAGAGGGAAATGTAAAAAGTTGCCTTAGTCTAGACAGCGTTGTTTTCAGATTACATTAGTGACTAAACTAAAGTCCCCGGCAACGGCGCCAAAAACTTGATGGGGTCTGCGATCGACCTAATGTCTGACGGTATCTTAACTGCAAGAGCACAGCCTATCGCGGTAGTAATAAAAGATTGTCGAATCCACAGGGACTTTGTAATCACTCTAGTGTTGTAAAACAGGTTGGTTTAGCTAAGGCGGAAATTGTCACATTGGTTTTGGGAAGATTAAGGAAGGTAAATTAATTGATTTTAAAGTAATTATAAAATGAAATGGTCGGTATGCAATAGAGTCGACCTAAAGGATCTAATCGGACCTAGGCATATAAGGATGGTCAACTTGGTTTATCTGTAGAATTAATTAGTTTAAAAACCCTCAACTCACACTTTCATGGTCTTATCTCGGATTATACGTCTAAAGCCCTATACCTGCTTTCGCTAGCCTATAAGTGTTTAGAAGTATTTTTTGGAAACTTAATTAATTCTAATTTGGTTTAAAGCGCTTTCACTGTATTTAAATCAAATGCCTAACTTTAGCTATCCGGTTAAAAACCTCGCACTTTCGTGGTCTCGATCTAACCTATTTACTCTTCTTACTTTCGTAACAAAGGTTTTATTATTAAGCATAAAAAGTTATAACCAGAGTTAAGTTGATTAAAGTTTTAGCCTAAGTTTGATCAGATACCTAATGTCTCTTACTATCCCATACCGACACTAAAGGTTTAGCTAGCCATAGAAATTATAATGAACATACTGGAAATAAAAACAAACCAATATAAATTGGACATTATAAATAATAAATTAAACATGCATTAATTAATTAAAAGGTATGTAATACAATTGCAAAATAGAAACCTGGAAATAAAGCCAATACTTCAATCCCTCTTCCACAATTCGGAAACTCAGACTTGGTATCGGTAATATGACAAATTCTGAGGCTTGAATAATAAATCCTAAACTATAATAATAATTCCCTGATGTTGGAAATTATTACTTGGGCAATGAAATTAAAAGAACGGAAATAAATGAGTGCAGTAAAATAATAACTGAAGGAATAATCGTTTTTGATTTCGGCAGAGCTTCCGCACAAGTAAACTGTAATAAACTTTGTACTTCTAACATTCAATGCTGAGGTATTTATAGAAGAATAAAATCTGGCAGTTGGCTTGAAAACTTGTAACTAAGCCTTCCTTGAAAATCTCCAAAAATATAGTAACGTTAGTAGTTGAGGGAGAAATGGTGAACGTCGAGTTTGACTGGAGAGAATTAAGGAGTTTGGAAACTCCTTCTGTTATGCTTGCCACGTTCTGCATTCTTCAAATAAACTATATACGCTTTACGTTCGTTAGCTTGGCGTTACGAGCAGCTTTGGGTCTTTCCCGTGTTACGGTCGTAACACTCTTCAAGATGGCTTACGGTCGTGGTAGCTTCATTACGACCGTCACAGCTACAAAAATGCAGTTCTTTGACAGATTTATCTTTTTCTTCTGTTCTTTTGATGCTTTCTTGCATTGTTTCATGTTTTCTTCTGTTTTGAGCTCAGTTATGAAATACCTGCAAAAAGTGATGACAAACTCGAAATATTCGGGAATTAATCGGGTCAAAATAATACAGAACGGGCGATTTTCATAGAAAATAAACGATACGATTTCGTGTTATCAACTCCCCAAGCAGAAATCAACATTCCCTATAGAGTTTCCTCAAACAACAAACAGGAATCCCCAACGGAAGTATTCTAGACAAAGTTGAAGATATACATACTCTTCATCCACATCAATAGTGAGAGATTTATTTTCCCAGACAAAGATATATTTCAACAATATTCATACATCATGACATATGCATACGAATCATATAGCATAATCTCATTTATTTTGAGAACATCGTTCACAATTCATTTCATACATCATGATATCGCATACGGTTAACCCTTTTCCTTTTCAGGAAAAAAATTAATTGACGAACTAAAGACCTCTTCTGGTTTAGATTTATTTCTTCTAGTTAAAGACAGGCGAACTAAAGACCTCTTTTGGTTTATATTTATTTCTTCTAGTTAAAGACAGGCGAACGAAAGACCTCTTTTGGTTTAGATTTACTTCTTCTAGTTAAAGATAGGCAATCAAAGGACCTCTTCTGGTTTACATTTACTTCTTACAGTTAAAGACAGACGAACAAAGGACCTCTTATGGTTTAGATTTACTTCTTCAACTTAAAGACAATCAAATGAAGGACCTCTTCTGGTTTAGATTTACTTCTTCCAGTTAAAGATAGGCGAACGAAAGACTTCTTCTGGTTTAGATTTACTTCTTCCAGAAAGACATGCGAACGAAGTACCTCTTCTAGTTTAGATTTACTTCTTCCAGTTAAAGACAAGCGAGCGAAATACCTCTTCTGATTTAGATAAGGCTGCACAAAGTCTACACAATCTTCTCAAAGAAAATAGGTCGTCAATCATTTGATTCCTAAAATGTCTCCATATTTTAAAAAATTATATATCTTCGAAAACCAACATAGAATCTTTGATTTGTCAATCTTGGACGCCACTTAAGCTAACTGAGTATTCCCTGAATATTCAATAACTAACATGTTAGGTGAACCATAACTATCAGCTGCTACAGACACGATGCCATATCCTCTTGGTTGGGACATCTTATACGACATGTTGAAAAACTGCAAGTTGGAACATCATGTTTAACATGTTGCTGCCAAGTTGGTTTTACCAAAATATATGCCAATCACAATTTCAGAGAAATAACAAGTTCAATTTTTATTTTTTACCTTTTACTGCAATGTTTTGATGTTGTTTATGTTCCAAAATGAGTCTTTTGATGATGATGATGACCTTGAACACTTTGAAGATGTTATAAAAGAGAATAATAAAGAACATGTAGCTCTATCAGATAAAACAATTGGTGATATTGTACTTGTTCAGAATGGTGAGGTTGCCCATTTCCGACAATTTTCCTAACTATTCTCATACTTGCTGTATCTGAATCAGGAATTTTGTACCAGGTTAATATAGATTGAAGGTAACAGTTATGCATATCATAATCACTATATTGTGATACATTGGCACTGGCCAGAGGCTGCAGTTTAGTGCACATGTGCCTTAGATAAGTCTTTTGTTTGTATGTCTTCAATGACTGAATCAAGCAAAGAATCACAAATGATCGACCGCCCAGGTCCGTTTCGACCTTAAATTTTTCCTAAAGCTTTGGTCAGTTAATTCCAAGATTTATGATAGCGTTTGTGTGTGAGGAGTTCAGCTTGTAGTGGAGTACATTTTATGCTCGACTTGCATACCGTTTGTGGAGTGTTGTCCACCATAGGGGCTTACTGGTTTGTTACATTGTTTGTAACTGTGTGTGTATTTATGTTCATTTTGTTGGAGCCAAAGTGGTGCTTCTTTCTTAAAAACTAAAATGTTTATCTCTTATGCAGACAATTGCCCAAGTTTTAGATTTGAGCATATATTTTGGGCCTCATTCTTACATGTGTGCAAATATTGTAGATACATCCGTTTCCAAAATTTGTGATAGATCCTTTCAAGAAGCATGATGTACTAAGTTAAAGATATGGTACATAAAACTTTTTTCTTTTAACATATTGTTCAATATTTCTAATTTAAGTGGTCATCTGATGAAATAGATCGGAAAGATACCTTGTACAAAACACTTGGGCAGCAATATAAGTGGCCATTTGCTGTTAAGGTAGTGCAGTCAATTCTTGTATTGCATTACATATACTTTTAGTTTAATAAATAGTCTGCCTTCATCATCATGCATAACAATCATCCCTGGGAAGGTTAGTTTTATTACTTAAATTTGTATGTTTAAATATGTTGGCTTGTCTTATTATTGTATAGTATATTTTGGTGGTAGAAAATACTGTTTCTGATTTTGTGTGTTCTATATTTTCCCCAGGCAGACATTTTGGAACAAATTATTCTTGAGTTAGAGAACTCCATTAGGATAACTATGATTTTTCTCTCTTTTTATACTTCAATTTATTCATTGTGAAATGTTGTCTGCTTGCTATGATTTTGTCACTTCTATTAATTTTGGAATGAAAGAAATTATTACATTCTATTGTCTTGGCAAAAGTACAGAGGTAGAGCCTATTATATAGCTTAGTAACAAAGCACAACTTAATAAAAAACTATATAAGGCTAAACTAATTTTGTTACTTCTATTCTAAGGATAACTATATTAGTTATTTACTGTAGGTGTTTAGGTATTGGCTTGCATTTTTGGTAAATCCCAAGTGTATGTGTGAATGTCATGACTGATGTCATAACATTCTAGTTCAGTTTGTACTGGTTCATTAGGTACCTTTGCAGAAAAATATTGTAATTCAAATACTGATGTTTATAAGTGTGTATCTGAGCATTTTGCAAAATGATCACATTTTGCTAAATCAGTAGACAGGTTTTCTCAGATGTCATAACAGATGTTATGACATCCTGTTCTGCACTAACAGGATTGCAGGATTGGATAAGTCTGAGTTTTTTCAGGAAATAACCCAGTCCTTCCTGAACAGAATCCTGCGTTTTCTGAGGGGTAACCTTGCTCAACCCTAACCTGGTTAATAAAGTCTTGTGACCTGGTCTTTAGGTCAAACAGAATTAACCCTAGGTTTTTGGAAACCCTAACTGAAGTTGCAGCTGCTATATATTCAACAGAGCTGCTGTTTTTCAAGGATTCCTCTTGATTGATCAGAAGATCATTTGTAATCTGTATAGATTTGTTCATTGTACTCCAAGCAATTATCATTGTGATAAGTGCCTTGGAATAGGTTTCAAATTGTAAGGGTTGTGTAGCACTCTAAGCTTTGAAGCAAGAGTGTTTGAATGTTCCTTGACTAAAGCTGTGAAGCAGAGTCAAGTTAGTTGTGTGCATCACTCAAAGCTGTGAAGCATGAGTGATTGTGTTGCTTGATTAAAAAGCTGTGAAGTTTAATCAAGTGTTTGTTTTTGAAGAATGTCTTCAATTCTTAAGTCAAATTGGTTTATGTATCACTGCTGTGATTGAGGGGGAGTGAGTAGGAACTCAGGTTTAAGTTGTACTTAGATTGGAATTGCATTGGGTAGGTCTTAAGTGAAGGAGATAAACTGGTTGGTTTATTCCTGAATTAACATCTCTTATAGTGGATTTCCTCCCTGGCTTGGTAGCCCCCAGAGTAGGTGTTGTTGCACACTGAACTGGGTAAACAATTGACTGTGTTCTTTATCGCTTTTGTATTTACTGTCATATAGTAAGTCAGATACGGTGTCATAACATTGAACGTGACATTGAGTATCTGCAGCCAGAATTTCAATTGGCATCAGAGCAGGCACCCTGCCTGTATTACTGGGTGAGATCTAGGGATATCACTTTCTGGCACTATGGACAAAGAAGGAGTTTTTGGAAATAGACCACCCATTCTGGATGGAACTAATTATGACTACTGGAAACCTCGTATGATTGCCTTCCTAAAATCTCTGGACAAAAAGGCTTGGAGAGCTGCTGACAAAGGATGGATTCATCCCACCATAACTGAGAAAGATGGGACAATCAGTCTGAAGCCTGAGGAAGATTGGAGTAAAGAAGAAGATGAGTTAGCCCTGTGAAATTCCAAAGCTTTAAATGCCTTGTTCAATGGAATTGATAGAAACATTTTCAGATTAGTACATCAATATGAACTGGCCAAGGAAGTTTGGGACACTCTCAAAATTACTCATGAAGGCACTTCCAAAGTAAAAATGTCAAGGCTTCAGATGTTGACTACCAAATTTGAGAATCTAAAAATGATGGAAGATGAAACCATTCATGAGTTTCACATGAACATCTTGGAGATTGCCAACACCTCAGGAGCACTGGGACAAAAAATGTCAGAAGAAAAACTGGTGAGGAAGATTCTCAGATCCTTGCCTAAAAGATTTGCAATGAAGGTAACTGCCATAGAGGAAGCCCAGGACATTAGCAAGTTGAAAGTGGATGAACTTATTGGGTCTCTTCAGACTTTTGAGATGGGAATCACTGATAATGGTGTCAAAAAGAACAAGAGCATAGCTCTTATGTCCAACACTGATGTTGAAGAAAACATTTCAGAAGCTGTAGCCATGCTTGGAAGACAGTTCAACAAACTCATCAAAAGAATAGATCCAAAGTCAAGGTCTAATGTTCATAACATTCCCTCTAACATTGACAGTTCCAGCAGAAGACCAAGGTCAGAAGAGAAGGGAGTTCAAGGTAGAGGAATTCAATGCCATGGTTGTGAAGGATATGGGCATATTCGAGCTGAATGTCCTACCTTTCTTAAGAAACAAAAAGGAATGACAGTTACTTGGTCTGACTGTGATTCAGAAAGTAATTCTGAAGAAGAGACTGCCAAACGAGTTACTGCTTTAACTGGTGTTTGTACCTCTGAAAGTGACATCAGTGATGAAGAGGTGACTTTTGAAGAACTGGCTGATACTTACAAAGAATTGTGTATCAGAAGTACTGAAGTCTGTGTGCAGAATGAGAAACAATCAAAACTCATCATAAAGATGGAGGCTGAAAAAAGGGCAAATCTTGAAACTATAAGTCATCTAGAAAGAAAAGTTCAATTACTAAACTCACAACTAAATCAAATGACCAAATCTGTCAAGATGTTGACAAATGGGACAGACAAATTGGAAGAAATCCTACAGGTTGGACAAAATGTGGGAAATAAATCTGGTCTAGGATTTATGGAAGCAACGAAATCTGGTTCTGATAAGCAAATGTCAAAACAGATGTCTCAACACAACTCTCGACATCAGGAACAAAAACACATGAGGAAAAGGTACCAAAGATGGAAATGTCATTATTGTGGTAGATATGGCCACATAAAGCCCTTCTGCTTCAGATTACATGGATACCCTAATCAGAACTCAGGTGTCAAACCTAAGTCTAAAAAGGTACCACATGCTCCTCAATGGAAGAAAAAGGCTACTGCACTGATAGCTCACACTTCCCTGAGGGTCTCTGCAAAGGAAGATTGGTACTTTGACAGTGGATGTTCCAGACATATGACTGGAATCAAGAACCTCCTCAATAATGTTAAGCCTCACACCACCAGTTTTGTGACCTTTGGAGATGGGGCTAAAGGTGAAATCAAAGGAGTTGGTGATTTGGACTGCCCTGGAGTTCCAAGTCTAAATGAAGTACTGCTGGTGAAAGGACTGGCCGCTAATCTCATTAGTATCAGTCAACTGTGTGATCTAGGATTCAAGGTCAATTTCTCAAAATCTGAATGCCTTGTAATCAATGACAAACAAGAGATAGTAATGAAAGGAGTCAGATCCAAAGACAACTGTTACTTGTGGGAGGCTGAGAACACTAATTTCTCATCTGTGTGTTCCATTGCAAAGGAAGAAAAAGAGGTGAAACTGTGGCACCAAAAACTTGGCCATCTTCATCTAAGGGGTATGAAGAGGATTATCTCCTTGGAGGTAGTCAGAGGGATTCCAAAACTGCAAATTGATGAAGGAAGAGTTTGTGGTGAATGTCAAGTTGGTAAGCAGACGAGGATGTCACACCCAAAGTCAAGACATCTGACCACCTCTAAGGTTCTAGAACTCCTCCATATGGATCTGATGGGACCAATGCAAGTAGAGAGTCTTGGTGGTAAAAGATATGCCTATGTGGTTGTGGATGATTTTTCCAGATTCACCTGGATTAATTTCATTAGGGAAAAATCAGATGCATTTGAAGTTTTTAGAGAACTGTGCAAGAGAATTCAAAGAGAGAAGGAAGGATGTATTGTCAGAATCAGAAGTGATCATGGAAAGGAATTTTAAAACAGCAAGTTTGATGACTTCTGTGCTTCAGAAGGAATCAGTCATGAGTTTTCTTCTCCCATAACACCTCAGCAAAATGGAGTTGTGGAAAGAAAAAACAGGACCATACAAGAATCTGCCAGAGCAATGTTACATGCCAAAAGACTTCCTATGTATTTTTGGGCTGAAGCTATGAATACAGCTTGCTATGTTCATAACAGGGTCACCTTGAGAAAGGGAACCTCATCCACCATATATGAACTCTGGAAAGGAAGAAAACCAACTGTGAAGTACTTCCATGTGTTTGGTAGCAAATGCTATATTCTGTCTGATCGTGAACAAAGAAGAAAACTGGACCCCAAAAGTGATGAAGGCATATTTCTAGGATACTCCTCAAACAGCAGAGCTTATAGAGTATTCAACTCCAGAACCAAAACCATGATGGAATCAATAAATGTTGTAATTGATGACTATCATGAAGAAATAGATGTTCCTTGTACTGTTGAGACATTCTTTGAGACTTCAACCCAACAGGATGACCTACCCAACTCCACCACAATAGAATCTGAATCAAAGGAAGCTAGCAAGATTCCTTCCATCAGAATTCAGAAGGATCATCCAAAAGAGCTCATCATAGGAGATCCCAATAGTGGAGTAATCACAAGATCTAGAGAAATCATCTCAAACTCTTGTTTTGTGTCCAAAATGGAACCAAGAAATGTCAAGGAAGCCTTAACTGATGAATATTGGATTGGTGCAATGCAAGATGAACTGAACCAATTCAAGCAACATGAAGTTTGGGAACTGGTTCCTAGACCTGAAGGAACTAACATCATTGGGACAAAATGGATATTCAAGAACAAATCAGATGCTGAAGGAGTTGTCACCAGAAATAAGGCAAGACTTGTTGCTCAAGGATACACCCAGGTTGAAGGGGTTGATTTTGATGAAACCTTTGCACCTGTAGCCAGGTTGGAATCAATCAGACTCTTGTTGTCAATTGCTTGTCTTCTGAAGTTCAAGTTATTTCAGATGGATGTGAAAAGTGCCTTTCTAAATGGGTACTTAAATGAGGAAGCTTATGTGGAACAACCTAAAGGTTTTGTGGATCCAACCCATCCTGATCATGTCTACAAACTGAGAAAAGCTCTATATGGCCTGAAACAAGCTCCTAGAGCATGGTATGACAGGTTAACAAAGTTTCTCTCAGACAAAGGCTACAGAAAAGGAGGCTTGGACAAAACTCTCTTTGTCAAAACTGAAGGAGGGAAGTTGATGGTTGCCCAAATATATGTTGATGACATAGTGTTTGGAGGAATGTCAGAACATATGGTTAAACACTTTGCTGACCAGATGCAGGCTGAATTTGAAATGAGTCTCATGGGAGAACTAACTTATTTTCTTGGACTACAAGTCTCACAGATGGAGGACTCAATCTTCTTATCTCAAAGCAAGTATGCTAAGAATATTGTAAAGAAGTTTGGTATGGAGAATGCAAGTCACAAAAGGACTCCTGCTCCTACTCATCTAAAGCTTTCCAAAGATTCAAGTGGGGTTAAGGTGGATCAAAGTCTATACAGAAGCATGATAGGAAGCTTGTTGTACTTAACTGCCAGCAGACCTGATATTGCCTTTGCAGTTGGAGTTTGTGCTAGATACCAAGCTGATCCCAAAGTCAGTCATATCAATCAAGTGAAGAGAATTTTGAAGTATGTAAGTGGTACTTACAACTATGGATTGATGTATACTCATGGCTGTGAACCAGCTCTGACTGGCTACTGTGATGCTGATTGGGCTGGTAGTGCTGATGATAGAAAAAGCACCTCTGGAGGATGTTTCTTTTTGGGAAGTAATCTGGTTTCCTGGTTCAGCAAGAAACAGAATTGTGTGTCTCTTTCAACTGCTGAAGCTGAATACATTGCAGCTGGTAGTAGCTGCTCTCAAATGATATGGATGAAACAAATGCTCACTGAGTATAATGTCACACAAGATGTTATGACATTGTACTGTGACAATCTGAGTACAATCAACATATCCAAGAATCCCATTCAGCATAGCAGGACCAAACATATTGACATACGACATCACTTTATCAGAGACCTTGTAGAAGAGAAGACAATCAAATTGGAACATGTTGCCACTGAGCTACAGCTGGCTGACATTTTTACCAAGGCTTTGGATGCAAACCAATTTGAAAACTTAAGGGGTAAGCTGGGTATTTGCCAACATGAGGAATTATAGCAATTAATTTTGCTTAAAACAAGGATCAAAGGACTTATGCCTGTTCTGATTGGTTTAAAATTGTATTTTCTCATTTCCTACAATTCTTTTAAGAAGTTGAATAGACACTCCCTTGCTTCCTTCCTCTCTCGTCTCCTCATCAAAACCCAGTCTCTCAATCAGAAATTTCTCCTCAGTTGCTGTTGGTCCTCTAAAACTGTCAACATGTCTCAAACACCATCATCATCCAATACGACCATTTCAACCTCTTCCTCTGATCAAGATTCTGGGACAATCTCTTCTTGTCTGGACTCTGACGTTCTGGAGATCTCCTCTCATAGAAAAGTGGGAACTAACCCCACCAAGGTCAAAGAGTTGAGACCAAGACATGCAGGAAAACCCCAAGCTTCTGCCTCTGGTAATCCATCTCATCCTTCTTCTTCAGTTCCCCCTGAAATTGCAAATAAGGAAGGGACAGCCTATGTTAATCAAGCAATAGCAAAAATTGTTTCAAGAATTCTGAACGAGAACCACTCAGTTCCTGGAATTTCTGTTCCTCTGAACCAAGAAAGCTCAAATGCTGAAACAAATCCAGATGTCTCTAAGAATGTTGAGACATCAAACAAAGAGAAGAATGCTGACATTGCTCACAAGAAAAGAAAGAAGCCTGAATACTCTGGATCTGATGACAGTGCTTGAAGGTTGGTTGCTGATATCTGGTGGAGTTTGGAAGTGTATTCTGTTGTTTTCTGCTGCTGATCTTATTATTTTGTTTTGGATAATTTTCTGAACATGTATCTTTGGCCCATTTGTGGCTAAAGAGGGGGAGAATATTTTGGTACTTACTTAATTAGTACTTGACATTCTATTTTTCTGCTGTCACTTATTTCTGCTGCTATCTATCTCTGATTGTTTAGGGTCTTTAGCCAAAAATCTGCCAAAGGGGGAGTTTGTAGGTGTTTAGGTATTGGCTTGCATTTTTGGTAAATCCCAAGTGTATGTGTGAATGTCATGACTGATGTCATAACATTCTAGTTCAGTTTGTACTGGTTCATTAGGTACCTTTGCAGAAAAATATTGTAATTCAAATACTGATGTTTATAAGTGTGTATCTGAGCATTTTGCAAAATGATCACATTTTGCTAAATCAGTAGACAGGTTTTCTCAGATGTCATAACAAATGTTATGACATCCTGTTCTGAACTAACAGGATTGCAGGATTGGATAAGTCTGAGTTTTTTCAGGAAATAACCCAGTCCTTCCTGAACAGAATCCTGCGTTTTCTGAGGGGTAACCTAGCTCAACCCTAACCTGGTTAATAAAGTCCTGTGACCTGGTCTTTAGGTCAAACGGAATTAACCCTAGGTTTTTGGAAACCCTAACTGAAGTTGCAGCTGCTATATATTCAACAGAGCTGCTATTTTTCAAGGATTCCTCTTGATTGATCATAAGATCATTTGTAATCTGTATAGATTTGTTCATTGTACTCCAAGCAATTATCATTGTGATAAGTGCCTTGGAATAGGTTTCAAATTGTAAGGGTTGTGTAGCACTCTAAGCTTTGAAGCAAGAGTGTTTGAATGTTCCTTGACTAAAGCTGTGAAGCAGAGTCAAGTTAGTTGTGTGCATCACTCAAAGTTGTGAAGCATGAGTGATTGTGTTGCTTGATTAAAAAGCTGTGAAGTTTAATCAAGTGTTTGTTTTGGAAGAATGTCTTCAATTCTTAAGTCAAATTGGTTTATGTATCACTACTGTGATTGAGGGGGAGTGAGTAGGAACTCAGGTTTAAGTTGTACTTAGATTGGAATTGCATTGGGTAGGTCTTAAGTGAAGGAGATAAACTGGTTGGTTTATTCCTGAATTAACATCTCTTATACTGGATTTCCTCCCTGGCTTGGTAGCCCCCAGAGTAGGTGTTGTTGCACACTGAACTGGGTAAACAATTGACTGTGTTCTTTATCGCTTTTGTATTTACTGTCATATAGTAAGTCAGATACGGTGTCATAACATTGAACGTGACATTGAGTATCTGCAGCCAGAATTTCATTTACATTATGTAATAGCCCCCCACAAGCTGGACTATGGATGTCCAATGGGCCAAGCTTGGAAACCAATGAATCAAAGGAGGAGACGGGTAATGGCTTGGTGAGAACATCTGCTAGTTGAGCAGAAGAAGAAACGTGTAAGAGGTGAATGAGGCTAGTTTGGATTTTCTCACGAATGACATGGCAGTCAATTTCAATATGTTTTGTTCGTTAGTGGAAAGTTGGGTTGTGGACAAGGTAGATAGCACTTTTGTTATCGCAGTAGACTGAACTAGGTTGATCAAATGAGATATGAAGATCCTTGAACAAATACTGCAGCCATTGTAATTCACAATCTAAGCTAGCCAAAGCCCGATACTCTGCTTCTGAACTGGATCTAGATATCGTGGACTGTTTTTTTGATTTCCAGGATAAGAGGGAGGTGCCAAGAAACACACAATAACCAGTCACGGATCTGCGAGTAGTAGGGCAACATGCCCAATCTGAATATGGAAACCAAAAAGTTTGAGGATGGAGGAGGAAGAATAGAACAAACCCTTGGCCGGAGCACCTTTGAGATATTTAAGAACGCGAATAGCTGCTGAATGATGAACTTGCAGAGGTTGTGATATGAACTGACTGAGTTGTTGAACAATGAAGGCAATGTCAGGCCTGGTGGTAGTGAGATATAGAAGTTGTCCAACAAGCCGTCTATAAGCTGAGGCATCCTCATAAGGTGGTGAATATGTATCATGAAGTTTCAATGAGGAATCAAAGGGAGTTGAACTAGGTTTAGTGGCCAAGAAACCACTGTCCTCATGTAATTCCAAAGCATACTTTCATTGGTTAAGAAAAATGCCTTGAGTGGATCTTGCAACTTCCAAACCAAGAAAGTATTTTAGCTTACCAAGGTCCTTGATTTTGAATGTGGAATCAAGGAAGCCTTTAACATAGTGAATTTCCTGCAAATCATTTCCAGCTAAAACAATGTCATCAACGTAGACTAATAATGCAGTAAAACGAGAGTCATGTGATTTTGTGAATAAGGAATGGTCAGCAGAAGAATGAGAGTAGCCAAGGGAGGTAAGGGCCGTGGATAATTTTGAAAACCACTGTCTGCTAGCCTGCTTCAGTCCATAGAGGGACTTATGTAATTTGCAGGCTTTCTTGGCAGAAGATTCAGAGGACAGGAATCCGGGAGGTAGATCCATATACACTTCTTCATGCAGATCACCATGAAGAAAAGCATTATTAACGTTGAGTTGTTCTAAGTGCCAACCCTTGATGGCAGCCACTGATAGAATGGTGCGAATTGTGGTAAGCTTTGCAACAGGTGAAAAAGTGTCAAAGTAATCCATAACATGTGATCTTGTGATTCTGATCATCTCAAGTCCTCGAACCTTTTACAAGCCAAGGACACGAATTTACAAGCCTTGAAACTCCCTCAAACTCAGAATTGCATCAAAACCTCATTTTTGTGCCATTTCTGACCTCATACCTCAAACTCTCATTTCACTTGTGCATTCTTCCTCAAAATCAATCACAAAGCATCTATATATCATTTAGAACCTAACCAAACACCTGTTACACGACTGTAACACCTCCATCACCATCCTCCATTTTTAAAATCAGTAACTTTCACATTGACTTCTTTAGAATAATACAGCCACTCTCAATCTAAGGTAAGCATTGCATTAACTTCATAGATATCCATTGAAGCTAACCAGATCATTACAACACCTTGAAAAATGCTCAAACTCAAAACACGATCTCCATTTGCAAGGTGAGTTTTTTGAACATCCATTTCTTCATACAAGCATCATTTGCCTTTGATTTTAAAAGATAAAATGTAGACATCATAGCCCTTAAACTAACCATGTCCTTAGAAAATCATTTATATTACCCGAGGAGGGAGAATTTTAAGTTTGAACTTTCTAAAAAAACTAGGTCAGATTTGGTACAAGATAAAATTCGTGCATATCTTTGATCCATTGTTTAATTTATTTACATATTTGAAATCGTGGTGAAAATTTTAACAAGTTTGATGTTTACAATTTCTGAAATGGTTGAGAAATGAGTAAGATACGAATTTCAAATTTGTTGTTCTGGTCATGGCGTGAGGAAGAAGAAAAAGTGCACAGTCAGAAGCGCGTTTATAATATAATGTGATGGTTTTGTATAAATCAACGGATGTATCACCACTCCAAGGGTTAAAGTGCACGCCTTTCATCTTTAGGACCTGGCTTCGAGCCCTAGCGTCCGTTTTGTTATTTTTTCATATTATTTTGACTCGTTTTTTGTTTGACAGCATGCTTGGGCCTCCTTTGACTGGGCCTGTTTCATTTTACTATCTCTCACCCCCCACTCTTACTAAAACCGCGCCAGCCCATTACATTTTATTTATATTTTGTTTTTATTTTCTGATTTCAAAATCAGCCTTAGGCCTAACAAAATGCTACTTTTCACACCCATTTTCTTTTTAAACCCGCTGACGCTTTAATTTATATTTCTTATTTTATTTTTATTTTCTTCTTTTATTTTTTTTTAATCAAAAAAAGTGGATGGCGAATTCATTGAAACCCCTGTCAAGCATTTGAAGTGGTCACTCCAATGATTGTCGTTGCCAAAACCACTCCTGCTACTCCAAAAACTACTAAAGATACACCAAGAATGGCCTCTCTCTCAAGGATGCTCGTGTTGTTGTTGAAGACGGAGGTTGCACCATCTGAGGATAACTTCCTGATATCCCTTACAAATCAGACAAATTTGGGTTGGGCTTCACTTCCAAGACTCAAAAAGAGGTTCGACATGCTCGTGCTGGGAAACCACCTCTTTGTATTAGCAACAATGAAGTTAATGCTCTGGGAGACTCTGATAATGACGGTGACTGGGACAACTGGATCTACCCAACTGCTGATGGATGACTCAACAACTGGCAGACTAAAGACTTCATCTCAATCTCCTTCAGCCAGGAGTAATTTCCATTTCCTATTTTTTATTGCTTTGAGAAATTTGTCTGTAATTTTCTTTAAAATGATGACTTTAAACCATGTGCCTTTCTCGGGGCACAATGGTCCATTTGTTAAGGGTTTTTCATTTTCATATATCATATGCTCATTTTAATGAAAACATTAGACTATTTTGCATTCAAATTTTGCGCTCCTTGTCTTTCTTTTACTTTACTGCATTTTCAAATAGCCATGTGACCTTACATGCACACACACATATTTGCAGATCCACATCCACTCCGGATCTCATTGACAATAATTCTGATATTGCCATCTATGACTTTGAAAATCCAATCTATCAAGCCAAAGACGAAGGTGAAGAAGATTGTGAAATACCTGGGGAACTCACCAGACTCCTGATACAAGAGGAAAAGTCCATTCAACCGCACGAAGAACCTGTTGAAGTGATAAACTTGGGTACTGAGGAAAATATGAAAGAAGACAAGATTGGCGCCAACCTGGAAGGCAGTGGCAAGGGAAGATTGGTCCAGATGTTGCACGACTATGTTGAGGTGTTCACTTGGTCATATGAAGATATGTCGAGACTTGATACTGATATTGTTGTTCATCATCTGCCTATGAAGGAGGGTTTTCTTTCGATCAAACAAAAGGTTCATCGCATGCGGCCGGATATGTCTGAGAAAATCAAAGTTGAGGTAATGAAACATTTCAATGTAGGTTTCTTGGCAGTGACGTCGTATCCCCAATGGCTAGCAAATGTTGTTCCAGTGCTGAAGAAAGACGTTAAAGTCCGTATGTGTGTAGACTACAAGGATTTAAATAGGTCAAGCCCCAAAGATGATTTCCCACTACCATATATTGATGTCTTAGTTGATAACACTACTTAACATAAAGTATTCTCCTTCATGGACGGTTTCTCCGGATACAACCAAATCAAAATGCCTTTTGGTTTGAAGAATGCAGGCATAACTTACCAACGGGTTATGGTAGCTTTATTTCATGATATGATTCATCATGAGATAGAAGTCTATGTTGATGACATGATTGCAAGGTGACAAACTGAGGAAGAACACATTGATCATATGGATAAGATATTTGAAAGGTTGAAGAAATACAAGCTGAGGCTGAATCCCAAAAAATGCACCTTCGGGGTGAGATCTGGAAAACTCCTAAGCTTCGTTGTCAGTGGAAAAGGTATTGAAGTCGATCCTGCAAAAGTCAAAGCAATACAAGAAATACCATCTCCCTGTACCGAGAAGGAGGTCAGAGGTTTCTTAGGATGACTCAACTATATTTCCCGATTTATCTCACACTTAACTACTACTTATGAACCAATCTTCAAATTGTTGAAGAAAGCTTTTGACGACAACCAAACAGCTTTTGACAAGATCAAGGAGTACTTACAAGAACCTCAATCCTAATACCTCCAGTTGAAGGAAGACCTTTAATCATGTACTTAACTGTGTTAGAGAATTCAATGGGGTATGTGTTGGGCCAACATGACGAGTCTGGTCGAAAAGAGCATGTGATATACTACCTTAGCAAAACGTTTACCGACTATGAAACAAGAAATTCACTTCTCGAGAAAACTTGTTGCGCTTTGGCATGGGCTGCTCACCGACTAAGACAATATATGTTGACTCATATTACTCTATTGATCTCTAAGATGGATCCCATCAAGTATATCTTCGAGAAACCATCTCTCTCCGGATGAATAGCTAGATGGCAAATGATCTTGACTGAATATGACATTCAATACACTACATAAAAAGAAATCAAAGGAAGTGTATTGGAAGATCATTTGGCCCATCAAGATGTTGATGACTACCAATCCATGAACTTTGAATTCCCGGAAGAGAATATCATGCTGATAACCGACTGTAGAAAGCCTGGACCGTATGAAGGACCTGAAAAAGGATCCCGATGGACTATGGTTTTTGATGTAGCTTCCAATGCATTAGGTAATGGAATTGGTGTTGTGATCATTTCTCCTGAAGGTTGCCATACACCTTCCACTTCCAGACTCTGCTTTGACTGTACAAACAACATGGACGAGTATGAAGCATGCGTCTTGGGTATAAAGGCTTCTATTAACCTAAGAATCAAATTCTTAAGCGTAGATTCATCCCTGGTTATTAGTCAACTTAAAGGAGAGTGGGATACCAAGCATCCAAATCTGATCCCTTACAAAGAGCTTGTTCTAACCTTGATCCCATACTTTAAAGAGGTCACCTTTGAACATATCCCGAGGGAAGAAAATCAGTTGGAAGATGCCTTAGCAACTATGTTATCTATGTTCAAGGTCAATTGGGACAACGAAGCTCCCAAAATTACTATCGAAAGATTCGACGAACTAGCACACTGTTGTGAGATTGGCACTGATGAGGAGAAGCCTTGGTTCCATGAGGTGAAAGGGTACCTTGAAGCACAAGAATATCCTGAGGGAGCTTTAATCAACAACAAGATATTCCTGCGGAAGTTCTCAGCCAAGTTCTTCCTAAGCAATGGGATTTTTGTACAAGCGCAACCATGATTCAACTCTGCTCCGCTGTGTGGATAAGAAGGAAGCAGAGAAAATCATGGAAGATATGAAAGAAGGTATCTTCAGAACTCATTGCAGTGGACACACTATGGCCAAAAAGATTCTAAGGGCTGGTTACTATTGGTCAACTATGGAAACTGATTGTTACCACCACTCGAGGACTTGCCATAAATGCCAGATTTATGCCGATAAAGTTCACGTGCCTCCAATACCTTAAAATGTCATGAATTCTCCATGGCCATTTGCGATGTGGGGAATTGATATAATCAGAGAAATCAAGCCCACTGCATCTAATGGACATTGTTTCATCCTCGTCGAGATTGACTACTTCACCAAATGGGTCGAGGCGGCTTCGTTTGCCTCAGTTTCCAAGAATGTTGTAGCTCGGTTCATCAAACATAACCTCATCTATCGGTACGGCATCCCTAGAAGGATTATCACTGACAATGGTACCAACCTCAACAATGCTATGATTACTGAACACTGCACGTAGTTCAAGATCAAGCATCACAATTCTTCTCCATACAAACCTAAGATGATTGGCGCAATGGAAGATGCCAAGAAAAATGTAAATAAGATTGTGCAAAAGATGGTGGTGACCTATAAAGACTGGCAGGATATGCTACCATTTTCTCTTCATGGTTATTGTACCTCGGCGTGAACATTAACTGGGGATACCTCATTCTCCTTAATCTGCCGCATGGAAGTTGTCCTGCCTATCGAAGTTCAGATTCCTTCTCTAAGGATTATGAAATAAGAAAACTTAGGCGAAGACGAATGGATTCAGACTAGGTTGGATCAGTTGAACTTGATTGATGAAAAGAGACTGGTTTATTTTTGTCATGGTCAAATGTATCATAAATGTATGATCAAGGCATTCAACAAGAAGATCAAACATCGAGTATACCTGGATGGTGAATTGGTAATAAAGCGCATCATTCTACCATAAGGCGATCCCAAGGGAAAATGGACTCCCACATACGAAGGGTCATTTATGGTCAAGAAAGTATTCTATGGCGGTGCCATGATGTTAACTACTATGGACGGTGAATATTTCCCGCACCTTGTGAACTCGGACATAGTCAAAAAGTACTACGTATAAGAACGACCCGCTGGGTTGACATACCTAGGCAAAAATTAGGGCATGCCCACGAACCAAAAGGGTTCGGGAAAAAATTAGGGATATATGCAAAAGATTGTACACCTGGGAAGTTGAAAACTCGCAAGGGCAGCTTGGGAAAAAAATTGTATCCTGGTGGTCTGAAAACCCAAAAGGGTGGTCCAGGAAAAAGTTAAGGGTTAAAAGCGTACGACTATGTGTCGTTGGATCACTACAGCCATCTTTACTTCCAAGGTCAAAGTTCAAATGGTACAAGATCAGTTAAATCAACTTCTTCCGACGACATGGGATGATATTCAAATATATAAGGGCAATAGCAGAGTTGTAACCCAATGAGATCACTTCCACATGGCTATATATATTTGTTTTCACTTTGTATTCTTTTCATTTCCCGACGACTACCTCTTACTGATTTCTGTCTCTTTGTAGAAACGCCTATTTATAGGCAAATTATCAATACATATATACTTTGAAGTGCAAACTTTTTGTCTTTTTGTTTTGATTGCAAAAACGTCCAATAACTAAAATTGAATGAACATATGCATATGAACATGATTAACTATTAACAAATATGCGCATAAGAACATAAGTAAATACTTACTCTAGGAGCCAGGATAACACTCATACTGTCCATAAATCCCCATAGAATAAATTCATACATTCTCCACAATTTCCTTTCAGAGTTCCAATCAGCATATCTTCTGGAAATTCTCTTCCCCAACCGAGTTTGGCCTTCAAAAACTGAAAGAGAAACCTTACATAAGCTCTGCCCTAGAAGAATTTGTTTCCCTAGTGAAATCTCCAAAATATCTTCCTCAACAGGGTTTATTTTCCCAATAGACTACCATCTCCCCAGCTTTAGTCCATTAATCAGACTACAACAAAAAATTGACAAAACTCCTCTTCCCCGGTAGGGTTGCCACTTTCCTTAAAAAGTTGCTGCAAAACCTGGAGACCGACCAGAATACCGGTTAACTTTTACTCTCCCCAGATAAATAGGAAGTTTAATCATCTCTTTTATCCTCAGTCAGTGTATATGAGAATTAAATTCCCCAGTAGAACAATGGACAACCAAGGTTCTTGAAATCAACATCCCCTGTAGAGTTTCCTCAAACAGCAAACAGGAATCCCCAACGGAAGTATTCTAGACAAAGTTTAAGATATACATATTCTTCAACCACGGCAATAGTAAGGGATTTATTTTCCGAAACAAAGATATCTTTCGACAATATTCATATATCATGACATATGCATACGAAACATATACCATAATCTCATTTATTTTTAAAATGTTGTTCACAATGCATCTCATACATCATGATATCGTATACGGTTAACCCTTTTCCTTTTTAGGAAAAAAATCAATTGAAAAACGAAAGACCTCTTCTGGTTTAGATTTATTTCTTCCCTTTAAAGACAGGCGAACGAAATACCTCTTCTGGTTTAGATTTATTTCTTCCAGTTAAAGATAGGCGAATGAAAGACCTCTTCTGGTTTATATTTATTTCTTCCAGTTAAAGACAGGAAAGCAAATGACCTCTTTTGGTTTAGATTTACTTCTTCCAGTTAAAGACAGGAAAGCAAATGACCTATTCTAGTTTAGATTTACTTCTTCCAGTTAAAGACAGACGAACGAAGGACCTCTTCTGGTTTAGATTTACTTCTTCCAGTTAAAGACAAGCAAACGAAAGACCTCTTCTGGTTTAGATTTTCTTCTTCTAGTTAAAGACAAGCAAACAAAAGACCTCTTATGGTTTAGATTTACTTCTTCCAGTTAAAGACAAGCGAACAAAGGACCTCTTCTGGTTTAGATTTACTTCTTCCAGTTAAAGACAGGCGAATGAAAGACCTCTTCTGTTTTAGATTTACTTCTTCCAGTTAAAGACGGGAAAATAAAGGACCTCTTATGGTGTTAGATTTACTTCTTTCAGTTAAAGACAGGAAAGCTAAAGACCTATTCTGGTTTAGATTTATTTCTTCCAGTTAAAAATAGGTGAAGGACATCTACTGTTTCAGTTTAAATCGCCACCAGGTTTATTGTGATGTTTTTTCCAATAGAAGTCAAATTTAGATTTAGTCTAAAATCTATCAATAGTTACTTTGGATGTGTGATACGGTGGCAGAAGCGACTGTTTAATACTGGTTTGCATTTTGCGTTTTTTGTTCGCAAAATGTCGCGGTAAGCAAGAGTCGCCACCGACTTTTATTTCATCCAACCGGAAAGGAAAAAAGTACAGAAAAAACATCCTTTTTCGAGATTTTGAGTATGGGGGTTAGATTATAGAAAGGGAAGGTGTTAGCACCCTTTCTATCCATGGTTTTCCATGGGCTCTTAGGTACTTGCTCGTTTAAATTGCTTGTGTTTGTGTGCTTGTTTTTGAAAATGTTTTACTTCGTGATAACCCTTGTATCGGTCCTCAAGAGTGTGATGAAGTTGTTTTTAAAATTGTTTTGAAAGGTGTTTGTGTGAAAAGTTTTTATTGAGCAAGTACTTAAGATTCTACCTACTCGAAAAAGATTGTTTCTATTCTTGTTTCCTTTAGACAGCGCTATCCCACTATTAAGGAATAGGTAGCACCGTCATTGGAGTTTGTAAGGGTCAATTCGAAAGGGACGTACGGTCGCTAAAGCAATATTAGGACACCTTAGTAGTAACCCTAGAGTCTTAAGATCTTTTTCGAGGCAACATTTCTGAGGCAACATTCGAATAGGACATTTGATCTTTTTAGACGGGAGGGCAACCACTAAGACACCATATGCTTAATGATCATTTACCGAAGGCAACCGAAGTGAGAGTATACCCTAAGAGTGAATATGTGCGAGTGGTTTATTTTAAGCTTATTATCTTTGCACATTAGGGTTTTCAAACCATTTTAATTTTGTCATGCATTCTTGCCATACAATCCTATTAGCATTCATCTAACAGTTAATAATTGCGGAAATTTAAAAGTGCGAAAATATAAAACCTAACTATTACAAGGCTTCAGGGAGGGAGATTAATTACATAGCCAAAAATCAGGGAAAAAGCGATAAGCAAAAAATCCTAGTTAAAACTATTACATCCTCAAAACAGTTACACAAATAATAAAAGAATTAAATGTGCGCGGTAAGTTAAATGCGAGGCGATTAGGGTTTTGACCCTTTGACTAATCCTACTTGCGATTGATTAAAGAAAAAAATGTTTTTTTGTCATGTTTTGTTATTTGAGAAAATAATGAATAATTAAATTTAAAAAAAGAACTTAATTACTAATTAATATTAATTAAGAAAAATAATTAAGTTAACCTATTTTTTGTGTTTTTTTTTTAAAAAAAAGGAAAATAATTAAATCAAGAATTTAAACCTAGTTTTTTCTAATTGATTTTAATTACTAAAAATAAGTTAAAGTTATCCTAAATTAAATTAAGCTAATTAATTAATTAAATTTGATTAAAAAAAACCTAATTCTAAATTTTTTGAATTCTTGATTTTGGGATTTTATGAAAAAAATGAATTTTTTTAAAATATAATATTAGTAAATTGCAAGGAATAAAGAAAAAATAATGAAATAAAATAAATAAATTTAGAATGGGCTTGTGTTGAATAGCAATGTTGGGGGGGTGCAAATCTGAATTTTGTAAGGCCCATTAAGCTCCAGGCCTGGTCAGCGCTGGATCTGGTGCCTCGTTGACTTTTAGGAATACTATGGACCTTTATTGTTGGAACGTTGGATCTGACTAGCTGGACATCCAGTGGCCAGGCGCTGAGGGTGTATGGAAGGCATATGATGATGTATTGCATTGGATTCGCCTGAAACAATTAAGAAAATAATAAAATGCACACGCCTGGGTTCGAACCCAGGATGTGTGCATCAAAGGCATTCCCTCCAACCATCTGCGTTAGATTGTTAACTTGTAAGCATAATAAACAAATAAAACCAAATTGCGAAGTCAAATATCTTATTTTCCCTAAACGCGTGAAATTTGAATGGACTAATTACGCGTTGACACACATCATCTTCATCCCTTCTCTGTCGTTTTAGACGAAGGGACTTTTACCTACAGTAGTTTTGCTGTAACTATAAACCTGTAACATTTAAAAATCATGTACAAGCAATATAAATGAAAGGTAATGGTACCAATCAACTCGTCTCATCCTCACGAGCATCATGGTACCTAATTCAAGGCTTAATTTTTCCTGTACAACAAGACCCTAAAAATAACTCAGAAACCCTAGCAATGGCAACATCGTGTACATGCATCAACAACGCAATTAAATGACATGGTTAGCTTGCAAACATGATGAAAAACACGAATATAACAATCAAAAGTGCTAATGATGCCAGAATTGGGATAATCAATTCTGGAAAAAAACACAAACCGTGTGAGTTACAGTTGGTGTTTCTGGGTGCTTCAAGCCTTGCAACTGATCTAATTGGCTTCTGGGAAGGTCCAACAATGGATTGGGATGGCTAGGATGACTTGATATGACCTGTGGAGTGAAAACCAATTCACACTTTTCTTTGAATTTTGGTGACTTTGCTCTTCCTTTTTCACAATTCTAACCCTTGTTTTTTGATCTGGAATTGCTCACTATATAACCTAGAGTGAATTAGGTTAACAAACTTGGACTAAATCTTTGCATTTATCTAAGATTTGATTTGATTTGCAAGCTATATGATATGTTGCTATTTTGAGCCAAAACATGCCTTTCTTGTACCAATTGTCCTTGATGCGATTTGATCTTGTTTACTTAGCATATCTTGATGGCCAATCTGTCAAAAAAACAAACCAAATCATATCTTTGTTAATTTTCATCATTTATTTAATTTAATAACTTTTTAATTAATGAAAAATCAAAATAAATTGAAAAATGAAGCACATAATGGGTGAGTGAACATTTGAGTCGTGGACCATATTATAATTGAGGTGCAAGCATAAAAAGTTGGGCCCATTTAGTAAAAAATGCAAATTTGAGCACATTTGACTTTTGGCAATTTTGCAAAAATGGTCAACTTGGCCAATGCATAACTCTCTCGATTTTGACCCTATAGAGATGTTCTTGGACTTTTTAGAAAGCTTAGTATGTCCTCTAAACAACCCATTTTGTCTCATCTCAATTGAGTCTTCCATGTTCATGTATGAAGCTTTGACCCAAAATGTGTTTTTGTTGATTTTTCAAAAGGATCTATAATGTCAAAATTCATATCTTTTTGTGAGTGCATATTCTGGACTTGGGAGATGAAGATGAATTATAGGGAATTGCATCCTCTGCAAAATGAGCTTTGGATGGATCATTTATGATAAAGTATGAGAAAGTTATGCTTGGTCAAAGTTGAGTTGACTTTTCCTATAAAACCCTAATTTAGCAACTTTTGGGTTTTGATGAATTGTGAGCAATCCTTGAGGAATCATGATCAACCCTTGATCAAATGATGGATAATACTTAAAAATGAGGATGTTTATCAAAAATCTTGAAGTTTGACTGTATGTGGGCCACAATTGATTTTCAGGCATTTGAGCAATTGACTGAGCAAACTTCTTCTGCAAGGCTTGAAACATGGATGATCTTGAGAACATATTAGGACAATGGTGAGCATTTTATTCCTTTGTGGTTCACACATCTTGATGAATATGGAAACCCTAATTTGAGGTATACTGCCTTAGGAGAGAGTTTGTCTGGTCAATTCTTGAACTTCCTTGAGCAATTTGGGGACCTCACTTGCCATGCGTTGAGAAATATGTGAGGGAAAATTTTGGGGTACAACAGTTGCCCCTGTTCAATCTTCTTAAACCTGAAGATGTAGATTGGCTCGTCTGCCTTTCGTGATCTGAAGGTGGAAGATGATTGAACACTAGAGTGCCCATAAATTTGCACTCGCATGAAGTGGTACTGATGGGAGCTATCGGGAATGGGGTTATAGACGCCATTTGGAGGCTGGGGATTGAAGATTATCGGGGATGGGCTTAAATATGCCATCCAAATAGGTGTCGATCGCATAAGAGATTCCTTTTCAAGAACTCGTATACTTGTCATTAAGGAGGACTTCGCTGGGGAATGCAGGTCTCTGTCTTGGGAGAAATAGAGTTTTAGGAGCTTCAGTTGTCCGTTACTCTACTGGGGAATAACTCCGGTTTGGGGAAGCGGAAGTGAACTGCGTGTCTGGTCGGGGTATATGTCGCACCGCGACTTACTAGAGAGATGCGAAACCAATCGTGTTTGATCGGGTCCTAGTCTTACAGTGTTGTGGACTTCTGTTTGGGGATAAGAGAGGAAGAACCCGGATAGTAAGGTTATGCGAAGGAACCTGGATAGTAGGGTTGCTTTGATATGAAAAGCCTAGATAGTAGGTCTGTGAGAAGGAACCTGAGTAGTAGGGTTACTTTGATATGAAATCCTGGATAGTAGGGCTGTGAGAAGGAACCTGGATAGTAGGGTTACTTCGATATGAAAGCCTAGATAGTAGGGCTGTGAGAAGGAACCTGGATAGTAGGGTTACTTCGATATGAAAGCCTGGATAGTAAGGTTGTGAGAAGGAACCTGGATAGTAGGGTTACTTCAGTATGAAAGCCTGGATAGTAGGGCTTGAGAAGGAACCTAGATAGTAGGGTTACTTCGATATGAAAGCTTGGGTAGTAGGGTTGTGAGAAGGAGCCTGGGTAGTAGGGTTACTTCAAAATGAAAGCTTGGATAGTAGGGCTGTGAGAAGGAACCTGGATAATAGGGTTACTTCGATATGAAAGCCTGGATAGTAGGGCTGTGAGAAGGAACCTGGATAGTAGGGTTACTTCGAGATGAAAGCCTGGATGGTAGGGCTTGAGAAGGAACCTGGATAGTAGGGTTACTTTGAGATGAAAGCCTGGATGATAGGGCTGTGAGAAGGAACCTGGATAGTAGGGTTACTTCGAGATGAAAGCCTGGATGGTAGGGTTACTTCGAGATGAAAGCCTGGATGGTAGGGCTTGAGGAGGAACTTGGATAGTAGGGCTGTGGGAAGGAACCTGGATCGTAGGGTTACCTTGGGATAAGTTCGTGTAAAACTTCGGTAGGAACCTGTGTAAGGTTACTTTTTCGCACCGATGATTACTCTGTTTAGCTTCGAGTGTTGATCATGGACCTACTGGAAATTGTTGATAATAACTGTCTTTCCTGAAAAAAATACAAGGTTAGGTATGTGTGATGCATGAGATGCATTGTAAGATGGTTCTCAAAATAACCGAGGTTATGTTATATGTGATGTATGCACATGTCATGATGTATGAACATGAAATGCTGACATAATAATCTAAGTCCGGGAAAATAAATCCCTTACTGCTGTTTTAAGAGTATGAGAAATGGTATTCTTGACTGCTGTAGAAAACCATAGTTCCTCTACTTCTGTTGGGGATGGTGAACAAATATGACTAGTTGGGGATTCACATCCATTCGGCTGGTGAATATTCTGCCGGAAGAGACCCTGTCTGAGGATAACTCTACGGGGAATGACTCTGTTGGAGAGGAGATATCCTGTTGGTAGATCTGCTGATTTGGAGAAATAAACTCAGTTGGGGATGAATTTTCGTTGCTGGTGATAATGAATTTTGTTGGAGATTGAATTTCTTCTTGTGAGAGAAATAAACTCTGCTTGGGGAAAAATTTACTGACTCACTCGCGATTGTGAACCTCAGCTGGGGAGAGTTATGTTCTATTCGGGAAAGCTAACATCACTGTCTTTGGATACTTTTTACTCTGTGGGGAGCGTATGTACCACTACTCATGTTCTTAAGCTGGCTCTATCCCGGTACCTGATGGGCAGAGTAACTGTAAGGTTTGGGCACTTCTTGTTTTCCCTGTTTTTGGCATTACGAGTAATTATTTTTTGTTTCTTGTGTAAATATTTATGAGCATCCATTATTTTCAAATGCATATATAAAAAATGAATCATTGGATGTTCTTGCAAAACAAAACAGAAAAAGAAAAAGAAATTGAAATTTCTTGTGAAAATGAATTGTATTGATTTTTGCAATTGGCCTGTAATAGGCATTTTGGTACAAAGAGGCTGACGTCCTAGTAAGAGAACACCGCCGAAAGAAGTTACAATTTGTAAAAAAAGAAAACAGTTATGTGAAATAATCCCATCGGGTTCCAACTCTACTATTTCATTTATATCTTCAAGCGTCTCATCACCTTGCTACTTGGCCGAAGGTTGATCAGATTGATTGGCGCTGTCCGAGCTTGATAGTTGATACCGAAGTCTAGTTGTGAGAAGATCCAATGAGACATTGTGTTACGCTTCGATCCCTAATTTTTTCCTGGACCGCCCTTTCGGATTTTCAGTCCACCGGGATACTCTTTTTTACCCAAGTCGCCTTTTCAGGTTTTCGACTTGTCGGGTGTACAGTTTTTTTTAAATTTTCATCCCTTACTTTTTCCCGAACCCTTTTGGTTCGCCGGGAAGCCCTTATTTTTGCCTAGGCCAGTCAACCTAGCGGGTCTTTGATTATGCATAGTATCTTTTCACTATGTCTACATTGACGGGGTGAGGGAGGTCGTCACCATCCATGGTGGTTAGGATCATAGCTCCTCCCGAGAAAATGTTCTTAACCATAAATGGCCCTTCGTATGTGGGGGTCCATTTTCCCCTGGGATCACCTTGCGGTAGTATGATGCGTTTGATCACTAGATCCCAGACTTAATATTCTTGACGTCTGACTTTCTTGTTAAAAGCCTTGATCATTCGCTTTTGATACATCTGACCATGACAAATAGTAGTAAGTCTCTTTTCATCGATTAGATTCAGCTGATCAAGTCGGGTTTGAATCAAGTCGTCTTTGTTCAAACCTGCATCCTTCATAATCCTGAGAGAGGGTATCTGGACTTCTATGGGTATGACTGCCTCCATGCCATAAACCAAAGAGTAGGGTGTTTCCCTTATAGACGTCCGTGCTGAGGTACGGTACCCATGAAGAGCGAATGGTAACATCTCGTGCCAGTCTTTGTATGTCATTGTCATCTTCTATACAATCTTTTTGATGTTCTTGTTAGCTGCTTCAACAGCCCCATTCATCTTTGACCGGTAGGGAGAAGAGTTATGATGTTGTATCTTGAAATGTTTACAGAGCTCGGTGATCATTGTGTTGTTGAGATTTATACCATTGTCAGTAATAATCCTCTCTGGTACACCATATCGACAGATCAGATTATGTCGGATTAACCGCGCCACGACGTTCTTGGTTACTGTAGCGAAGGAAGCTGCCTCAACCCACTTCGTAAAGTAATCAATTGCTACCAAAATGAAGCGGTGCCCGTTAGACACAGTAGGTCTGATCTCGCCGATCATGTCGACGCCCCACATTGCAAAGGGCCAAGGAGCTGTCAAGACATTCAGAGGGACTGGAGGCACATGCACCTTATCAGCATAGATTTGGCATTTATGACAGGTTCGAGAGTGCTGATAACAATCGACTTCCATAGTGTACCAGTAGTATCCTGCCCGTAGGATCTTTTTAGCCATGGTGTATCCACTATAATGGGTTCCGAAAGTGCCTTCATGTAGATCCGTCATGATCCTTTCTGCCTCGCTCTTGTCTACACACCGCAGTAAGGTTGAATCATGGTTACGCTTATAGAGGATTCCATTACTGATGAAGAACTTCGTAGAGAACCTTCTCAGAAACTTCTTATCATTAACAGATGCCCTTTCGGGATACTCCTGAACCTCGAGATACCTTTTGACTTCGTGAAACCAGGGTTTGTCTGCCACTTCCTCGGTATCGATTTCACAGCAGTTTGCGGGTTCATCCAACCTCTCAATGGTAATCTGGGGAGCTTCATTGCCCCACCTAACTTTGAACATAGAAGACATGGTAGCTAGCGCGTCCACCAACTGGTTCTCTTCTCGTGGGAAATGTTCAAAGGTTATCTCCTCAAAGTGTGGGAGCAATGTCAGTACATATTCTCGGTAAGGATTGAGATTCTAGTGCTTCATATCCCACTCGCCTTTGATATGACTTATCACCAAAGCGGAATCCCCAAATACATTCAAGAACTTGATCCTTAGGTCAATAGCAACTCGAAGGCCCATGATGCACGCTTTATACTCCGCCATGTTGTTGGTGCAATTGAAACATAATCGGCCAGTGAACAGAGTATGACAACCCTCAGGAGATATGATTACAGCTCCAATGTCATTACCTAGTGCGTTTGAGGCTCCGTAAAAATACATAGACCATCGAGATCCCTCCTCGGGTCCTTCATCTAGTCCAGGTTCTTTGTAATCAGTTAACAACATGATATTCTCATCCGGGAACTCGAAATTCATGGACTAGAAGTCATCCACGGCCTGATGAGCCAAATCATTCGCCAATACACTCCCCTTGATTGCTTTTTGGGTTGTGTATTGGATATCGTACTCGGTTAAGATCATCTACCATCTTGCTATTCTTCCGGATAAGGAGGGCTTCTCGAAGATATATTTGATCGGATCCATCTTTGATATCAACAAGGTAGTGTGAGTCAGCATATACTGTCTCAGTCGGCGAGCAACCCATGCCAAAGTGCAACAAGTTTTCTCGAGCAATGAGTATCGGGTCTCACAGTCGGTAAACTTTTTTCTAAGGTAGTAAATTGAATGCTCTTTTAGACAAGACTCGTCATGCTGCCCCAGCACACACCCCATTGAATTGTCTAGCACTATCAAGTATAATATCAAAGGTCTTCCTTCAACTGGAGGCATCAAAATTGGTGGTTCTTGAAGGTATTCCTTGATTCTTTTGAAAGAGGTATGGCATTCATCATTCCACTTTACCACTTGATCTTTCTTCGGCAGCTTGAAGATTGGCTCACAAGTAGCAGTCAGATGTGAAATGAACCCGACGATGTAATTCAGGCGTCCCAAGAAACCTCTAACTTCTTTTTCTGTGCGGGGAGCCGGCATCTCTTGTATGGATTTTACCTTTGCAGGGTCTACCTGAATACATTTGTCACTAACAACAAAACCCAGAAGCTTACCAGACCTTACCCCGAAGGTACACTTGTTCGGATTCAACCTCAACTTGTACGTCTTCAACCTGTCAAACAGTTTCTGGAGATGATCAAGGTGCTCTTCCTCAGTCTGGGACCTGGCTATCATGTCATCAACATAAACCTCGATCTCGTGGTGAATCATATTGTGGAACAAAGCGACCATGGCGCGCTGATAAGTTTCCCCAGCATTCTTCAACCCAAATGGCATCACCTTGTAACAGAAGGTGCCCCACTGTGTAACAAAGGTTGTCTTCTCCATGTCCTCAGGAGCCATCTTGATCTGGTTGTAGCCATAAAAACCATCCATGAAGGAGATGATCTTATGTTGTGCGGTGTTGTCAACTAGAACATCAATGTGAGGAAGTGGGAAGTCATCCTTGGGGCTTGCCTTGTTCAGATCTCTGTAGTCCACACACATCCTTACCTTACCGTCCTTCTTAGGTATCGGAACAATGTTGGAAACCCACTACGGATAGGAGGTGACAGCTAAGAATCTTGCGTCAAACTGTTTCATGACCTCTGCCTTGATATTCTCTAACATTTTAGGGCATATACGGCGGACCTTCTGCTTTACCGGAGGGCAGTCTTCTTTAGTCGGAAGGCGATGTACCATAATATTAGTGTCCAAACCAGGCATGTCTTTATAGGACCAGACAAAGATCTCAACATAGTCGTGTAGCATCTGTATTAACCATTGTTTGACACTAGGCTCCAGATTCGCACCTATTTTAACCTCTTTCCTGTCTTCCCCTGTACCTAAATTCACTGATACAACTGGATCTTCATGAGGCTGTGTGGCCCTTTCTTCCTACTGTAATAGTCTAGCAAGTTCTCCAGGCACCTCACAATCGTCCTCACCTTCATCCTCGGCTTGGTTGATCGGATTTTTGAAGTCATAACTGGCAATAACAGAGTTGTTATCAATGGGATCCAAAGTGGATATGGATCTGCAGTATGATACGTGAGTGTGTGTAAGAGAATAGCTGTTTTGATAAAGTCAGAGAAACGAAAGAAAAACAAGGAGCGCAAAATTTGTATGCAAGAAATGTCCAATGCTTTATTAATGATATATGAAATGACAAATGATAGCCCTCACAAGCACAGCCAAGGTGCCTCGGGCAAGGCACCGGGCCATAAAGTTTCAAATTGTTTATTACAAATCTTAAAACAAATGAGTCAATTACTGCGGAATAAAAGAAACAGGTATGAAGTCCCTAGTTGTCCAGTTATTGGGTCCACCGTTGGTTGTTGGGTAGATCCAGCTGTCGATGTCTGAATCCTCTTCAATGTCTTCAATTGCATTAATTCCCCGATTGTTGATGTGTAGAGGAGGTCTTCCAGCCCGAGCGTGCCTAACAACCGTTTGAGCCCCTATAGTAAAGCCCAAACCAAATTTGTCAGCTTTATGAGTGAAATCAGGGAGTTGAACCCAATTGGTACACCCACCTTCTTCAACCACAGCCCTGGCATCCTTGAGAGAAGCCATCTTCAATGGAGGTTTGTTGGTAGTAACTTCAGTTGATGCCAAGATCTGAGGGACCTCTTCGAAATTCTGACAAGGAGTTTCTATGAATTCCTCGTCCATCTCTATGTAGCAGAAGGAATTAAGGTAACTCACCATATATTCTTCTTCACCTTGCACTGTGACAATCTTTCCCTTCACCAGATACTTTGACATTTGATGGAGTGTGGAAGTAACTGCCCCAGCTTCATGGATCCAAGGACGACCCAGCAAGCAAGAATACGATGGCCTGATATCCATTACGTAGAAGGTGGACCCAAAAGTTTGAGAACCCACTTTGATAGGAATGTCCACCTCCCCGTGCACCATTCTCTTCGATCCGTCAAAAGCCCTTACCATAATTTTACTAGGCTTTAGAGTCAAACCCTCACAATCCAAATGGTCCAACGCTTTCTTCGGCAGAACATTCAGTGAAGACCCAGTATCTACCAGCACATGAGCCATAGTGGTGCCCCTGCACTCAATCGAGACATGCAGAGCATCATTATGCTTCCTTCCTTTCGGTGTCAGATCTGCATCGGAAAAAACCCAGCCCATTGTTAGCAGTCAGGCTGGCCATACAATCTTTGAACTGATCTGCTGAAGTTTCCTGCGGCACATGCGCAGTCTTGAGATATGCAATCAAAGCCTTCGCATGGGCTTCAGAACACAACAGCAGAGACAACATGGATATCTTTGATGGGGTCTGCCCCAGCTGCTCGACCACATTGTAGTCGCTCTTCTTAATGATTTTCAGTATTTCTTCTATTTCTTGTTTAGAGGCTTCCACAACGATTTTCTTAGGTGCCTCCGTCTGGGCAGGCTCACCTATAATTTCCTTTCCCCGAGTCCCAGATGGCTCAGCAGCAGGGGTAATAACTGGAGTAGGAACAAGAGAAATGTCAGGAGTGCTGGTTGGAGCAGCAGTTAGAATAATAGTAGGCTTGATGATCTTCGGAGCAATCACAGGAGAGAAAACCCTTCCACTTCATGTAACCTTACTAGTCCCGACAATATTACTGACATCAATATCATCTTCTTCATTCTTCAGATCTTGCTTAATGCCATGATAGTACACATCAGCACCATAATGCCATGGGACAGCCTTGTCTGAGGTGTACGGGATGGGACCAAGAATAGTGATTATCAGCGGAGCAATTCTTTGAACAGGTGTAATCCTAACAGGTCTTCTCGAGGAAACCTTGGAAGGATTGGCGGAAATGGTTATAATAGCAACGTCTTCAATGGGAACAACAGGGATTATAGTGTTTTCGAACAAAATCTATTTATTATCCATCAGGCGCTGAACACCTGACTTCAACAAACGGCAACAAGAAGATAAAACCGAACACATGTGGCAACCTTCACCACAACCCGGAAATAAACCGGCCAACAGCAAATTCTTCTTAACAGTCATAAGAGGAGTATAAATTTCTTCAACAGAGGTCACAAACAAATAAGTGTCAACAACATTAACTCCACGACCATGTTTGGGCATGGGAGCAGGTATTACATTTGGATTTTCTGGAGCATCGAACTATATCTCCTTGGCTTCAAGCAAGTCTTGTACTTTGTTTCTCAGAGCCAACAATCATTTGTATCGTGGCCAGGACTCTCAGAATGGTAGGCGCACCGCGCGTTGGTGTTGTGTTTGGGAGAGGTAGTGTTTGGATTCTTGGGAGCCTCTCTCAAGGTTGCCAAGTTGGATTTTAATAAATGAGGTAGGACTTCAACCAAAGTCATTTTGATGCGGGTAAACTGTCGTTTTGGTCATTCCACCCTTTTCTGATTGTTGCATTGTGGAGCAATTGCGGGTCTCGGTATCACTACAACATTTACCGTTTGATGGTGTTCAGATCTTCTTTGGCCCCTCGGGCTATAGACCGCACTGGCTTCCTTCTTACCAACAAAGGGCTTGTTTGCTGAAATCGAGGAGGCATCCTTCTGTATTTTACCACTCTGAATTCCAGCTTCTACTCTTTCTCCAAACCTTCTGCCCATATTCAGAATACTGACAGCCTTCTTCTTCTTCTTCTTTTCTTTCAGAATGAGGGCCTTCAGATCTTCCTGCCCCTTTTCCATACTTATGAACATCTGTTGGAACTGGGCGTTTTGTGCCTGAAGATCTTTGATGGTTTGCTCGGAAGACATTTCTGCTGAAATAAACAACGAAGAAGATGAGAAACCTGTAGCGGTACCTGTAATGATATGTATGATAATGGGATGCACATGTAATGATTTCAAAGACTTCGCGAAATTTAAATTTGCAAACCAACATAAACAAAAACATTATTAGCTTAAATTTGAAGGTTCAAAATTCCTTTAAGGCATTACAAATAAGTAAATAAAACAAATCAAAAACTAGAAAAGAAAAATCAAAAGTCCCATGGACGCTTTCTCTTTGTGCTGATATAATCATTGAGCACTCTTTCTTGCTGGAGCTGCCTGGTGAGCTTTAAAATCTTCCTCTCTTGATCATGGAACTGGTCCCTGTAAGTATCCCGCTCATTCTTCAGCTGAATCCAAGACCTTTGTAACTCCCCAAGATCAGTGGGCATGTAAGGAAAGAGAACCGTGTAAGGAATGCCTTCTTCAGTAGTGGGCTCCACAATTACTGGTAATACAGCCACATAAGGCATCATAGGCTTCTGGGCACGAGCTCGTACCCATTGGAGGTAAGGCTCTATAGGAATGGAAGTTTTTGGTCCCAAATCTTTGGCGTCAAATCTGTTTACCAAGCCCTAAGCTCGTATGAACCTCCGACAATATTCATTAACGTCATCCTCATAGTTGAACACAATGCCCTTAATAAGAACTCATGGGGACCATCCCTTCGAGCACGACCAAATTGTCACAAAGCTAGACAAGGTTTGTAAGTTATACCCCCTCTGATACCAAGTAATGGGACATTAGGGTACTCCCACAACAGTCAATAATAGCAATGTCTTCCATAGCTCGGGAACACCAAAGAATATTCGTATGAGCGAGTGACATTATCCTTTGCGACCAACCCAAACTTTCTTCATTCT
Organism: Vicia faba; assembly: GCA_948472305.1. NCBI lineage: Eukaryota > Viridiplantae > Streptophyta > Magnoliopsida > Fabales > Fabaceae > Vicia > Vicia faba. The sequence continues at coordinate 18,263,159 of OX451741.1, read as the reverse complement.
TCGGTACAGAATTAGGGAGGTGAGAAATAAACCACCTTGACAACAATGGCATGCAGCACATAAGAGTCCCTCTTCTCTTCATGGTACGAGTATGGAGAGTGTGTAAAATATCTCCAAGCAAGGTAGGCACAGGGTTGCGAGAAAGGAAAATCTTGACAACATTCACATCTACGAAGGAGTCCGGATTAGGGAAGAGAACTAAACCATAGATAAGAAGAGCCAAGACCTCCTCAAAAGCCTGAAAATCCAAATCATCCCAAAATAGCTGAGCTTTGTCTATCAGAAATTTGGCTAGAAAACCCTCGACTCCACTTCGAGTTTCCCAATTGGATACCACGTCGGCCCATTTCAAATGCAAAGCTGACGCAATGACTTCTGGCTTAGGAACTTCTTCTATACCTGTGAAGGGTACCTGTTCAAGAATGGGTATTCCTAATAGGTGAGAGAATTCTTCCAAGGTGGGTACCAACTGATAATCTAGAAAGGTGAAGCAGTGATGCTTGGGATCGAAGAACTGAAAAAGTACGCTCATCATTTGTTCATCAAAGTTTGAAGTAACCAGGCTGAGAAGTTGACCATGTCTCTTAATGAAAGTAGAAGTTTTGGAAACTCTTGATACTAGCTCTTTGAGTTGGGAAGGTATCTTCACAAAGCTAGTTCGGATAGTATTTCTACGCATAGAAGCCATGATCTGCAAAACAGAACAAAGATAAATTCCCTTGGTCTTTTAAATGGTTAGTGTAATGAAGCACGAATGCCATGTTATGATGCATGATGTCATGATAAACCACAGGTATAGCAAACACAAGTATTGCAAACACAGTCAAATCACACAAAGCCCTTAGGTTTAAGGCTTGCATGAGGTCAAAGGTAATACCCTCTTGAAGTTAAGTTGGTTTCAAACCTGTCCTAGAAAAGTAACCGAGTTCTAGAGGATCTCAATATCACTGACCATCCTTTATTGTTCATGGTTTCAGCTCATGCAATCTTTTCTTGCGGCCAAAATATTCCGAAAGTATGATCTTAATGAGTGTAGCATCGAGTATCAACCAGTTCTCAGCTCTACACCGAGGCCGGCTATCTCTCTACTTTCTAATGGCCAAGTTGTTCAACTAAGGTTATAAGGTTCGTTAGTGCTTCACGACACCATGCAGCGGCCCCGTATTCTCCTCGTTTCACCACAAGGGATACCAATACCAACCATAGTGCCACACCAATGTAGCTACTGCTTCAACCGTATCGGTCTACGCCATACAGTTCCCTCACAGTCTATTGCTACTTACCTAATGAGTGCCCCTAGATCCGGTTATAGGATCTATAGTAACCCCAAATAAAACCCTCAAAAATAAAGCAAACAAAGCAATCAAGAGAAGCAATTTTAATGACCTAGATCCCAAGGTATACCCCACTTATAATTCCCCAGCAGAGACGCCAGTTCTGTGATACGGTGTCAGAACCGACTGTTTAATACTGGTTTTCATTTTGCGTTTTTTGTTCACAAAATATCGCAGTAAGCAAGAGTCGCCACCGACTTTTATTTAATCCAATCGGAAAGGAAAAAAGTACAGAAAAAAATCCTTTTTCGAGATTTTGAGTGCGGGGGGTAGATTATAGAAAGGGAAGGTGTTAGCACCCTTTCTATCCATGGTTTTCCATGGGCTCTTAGGTACTTGCTCGTTTAAATTGCTTGTGTTTGTGTGCTTGTTTTTGAAAATTTTTTACTTCGTGATAACCCTTGTATCGGTCCTCAAGAGTGTGACGAAGTTGTTTTGAAAACTGCTTCGAAAGGTGTTTGTGTGAAAAGTTTTTATTGAGCAAGTACTTAAGATTCTACCTACTCGAAAAAGATTGTTTCCATTCTTGTTTCCTTTAGACAGCGTCATCCCACTATTAAGGAATAGGTAGCACCGTTGTTGGAGTTTTTAAGGGTCATTCGAAAGGGACGTACAATCACTAAAGCAATATTAGGACACCTTAGTAGTAACCCTAGAGTCTTAAAATCTTTTTCGAGGCAAAATTCCCGAGGCAACATTTCCGAGGCAACATTCGTATGGGACATTTGATCTTTTTAGACGGGAGGGCAACCATTAAGACACCTTATGCTTAATGATCGTTTACCTAAGGCAACCAAAGTGAGAGTATACCCTAAGAGTGAATATGTGCGAGTGGTTTATTTTCAGTTTATTATCTTCGCACATTAGGGTTTTCTAACCATTTTAATTTTGTCATGCATTCTCGCCATACAATCCTGTTAGCATTCATCTAACAGTTAATAATTGCGGAAATTTAAAAGTGCGAAAATATAAAACCTAACTATTACAAGGCTTCGGGGAGGGGGGTTAATTACATAGCCAAAAATCAGAGAAAAAGCGATAAGTAAAAAACCCTAGTTAAAACTATTACATCCTCAAAACAGTTACACAAATAATAAAATAATTAAATGCGCGCGGTAAGTTAAATTCGAGACAATTAGGGTTTTGACCCTTTGACTAATACCACTTGCGATTGATTAAAGAAAAAAAAAAATTTTTTTGTCATGTTTTGTTATTTGAGAAAATAATGAATAATTAAATTTAAAAAAAAAGAACCTAATTACTAATTAATTTTAAATAAGAAAAATAATTAAGTTAACCTATTTTTTGTGTTTTTGTTTAAAAAAAAGGAAAATAATTAAATCAAGAATTTAAACCTAGTTTTTTCTAATTGATTTTAATTACTAAAAATAAGTTAAAGTTATCCTAAATTAAATTAAGCTCATTAATTAAATTAAATTTGATAAAAAAAACCTATTTCTAATTTTTGTGAATTCTTGATTTTGGGATTTTATGAAAAAAATGATTTTTTTTAAATATAATATTAGTAAATTGCAAGGAATAAAGAAAAAATATTAAAATAAAATAAAGGCCCATTAAGCTACAGGCCTGGTCAGCGCTGGATCTGGTGCCTCGTTGACTTTGAGGAATACTATGGACCTTTATTGCTGGCACGTTGGATCTGACTAGTTGGACGTCTATTGGCCAGGCGCTGAGGGTGTATGGAAGGCGTATGATGATGTATTGCATTGGATTCTCCTGAAACAATCAAGAAAATAATAAAATGCACACGCCTGGGATCGAACCCCGGACGTGTGCATCAAAGGAACTCCCTCCAACCATTTGTGCTAGATTGTTAACTTGTAAGCATAATAAACAAATAAAACCAAAAGCGAAGTCAAATATCCAGTTTGCCTTAAACGCGTGAAATTTGAATGGACTAATTACGCGTTGACACACATCATCTTCTTCCCTTCTCTGTCGTTTTAGATGAAGGGACTTTTACCTACAACAGTTTTGTTGTAACTATAAACCTGTAACATTTAAAAATCATGTACAAGCAATATAAATGAAAGGTAATGGTACCAATCAACTCGTCTCATCCTCACGAGCATCATGGTACCTGATTCAAGGCCTAATTTTTTCTGTACAACAAGACCCTAAAAATAACTCAGAAACCCTAGCAATGGCAACATCGTGTACAGGCATCAACAATGCAATTAAATGACATGGTTAGCTTGCAAACATGATGAAAAACACGAATATAACAATCAAAAGTGCTAATGATGCCAGAATTGGGATAATCAATTCTGGAGAAAAAAATACAAACCGTGTGAGTTACAGTTGGTGTTTCTGGGTGCTTCAAGCCTTGCAACTGATACAATTGGCTTCTGGGAAGGTCCAACAATGGATTGGGATGGCTAGGATGACTTGAGATGGCTTGTGGAGTGAAAACCAATTCACACTTTTCTTTGAATTTTGGTGCCTTTGCTCTTCCTTTTTCACGATTCTAACCCTTGTTTTTTGATCTGGAATTGCTCATTATATAACCTAGAGTGAATTAGGTTAACAAAATTGGACTAAATCTTTGCATTTATCCAAGATTTAATTTAATTTGCAAGCTATATGATATGTTTCTATTTTGAACCAAAACATTCCTTTCTTATACCAATTGTCCTTGATGCGATTTGATCTTGTTTACTCAGCATATCTTGATTGCCAATCTGTAAACAAAACAAACCAAATCATATATTTGTTAATTTTCATCATTTATTTGATTTAATTCACTTTTTAATTAATGAAAAATCAAAATAAATTGAAAAATGAAGCACATAATGGGTGAGTGAACATTTGAGTCATGGACCACATTATAATTGAGGTGCAAGCATAAAAAGTTGGACCCATTTAGTAAAAAATGCAAATTTGAGCATATTTGACTTTTGGCAATTTTGCAGAAATGGTCAACTTCGCCAATGCATAACTCTCTCAATTTGGACTCTAGAGAGGTGTTCTTTGACTTTTTAGAAATCTTAGGATGTCCTCTAAACAAAAATTTTGGTCTCATCTCAATTGAGTCTTCCATGTTCATGTATGAAGCTTTGACCCAAAAGGTGTTTTTGTTGACATTTCAAAAGGACCTATAATGTCAAAATTCATATCTTTTTGTGAGTGCATATTATGGACTTAGGAGCCGAAGATGAATTTTAGGGAATTGAATCCTCTTCAAAATGAGCTTTGGATGAGTCATATCTGATAAAGTATGAGAAATTTATGCTTGGTCAAATTTGAGTTGACTTTTCCTGTAAAACCCTAATTTAGCAACTTTTGGGTTTTGATGAATTGTGAGCAATCCTTGAGGAATCATGATCAACCCTTGATCAAATGATGGATAATACTTCAAAATGAGGATGTTGTCCAAAAATCTTGAAGTTTGAATATATGTGGGCCACAGTTGACTTTTGACATAGTACAATTGATTTTCAGGCATTTGAGCAATTGACTGAGCAAACTTCTTTTGCAAGGCTTGAAAATTGACATGGATGATCTTGAGAACATATTAGGACAATGGTGAGAATTTGAGTCCTTTGTGGTTCACACATCTTGATGAATATGGAAACCCTAATTTGAGGTATACTGCCTTAGGAGAGAGTTTGTTTGGTCAATTCTTGAACTTCCTTGAGCAATTTGGAGACCTCACTTGCCATGTGTTGAGAAATATGGGAGGGAAAATTTTGGGGTACAACAGGATGGAATCTGTAAGCACATCTCTAACAACTCTCCATCATCTGACCAAATGGCATCTTTAAGCCCATTCCCGATAATCAACTAACAACACTACTTCGTGCACAAATGAGTGCAAATTTCTGGGCACTTTAGTGTTCAATCATCTTCTACATTCAAGTCACGAATGACGGACACGCAAATCTAAATATTCAGGTTTAAGAAGATTGAACAGGGGCTGTTGTTGCACCCCAAAATTTCCCTCTTTTTTCTCAAGACATTTCTCACAAAGGATCTCCAATACTCAAGGATTCTCAAGAATTGATCAGACAAACTCATCTCCTAAGCACTGAGGCCACAAATTAGGGTTTTGATTTTCACAGGTACAATTGGACTTATAATGCCACAAATTAATTTAATGGTTCATTATAGACCACCAAGATTACTCATGCCAAGTTTCAAGTCTTGTACCTCAAAGTTGGTCAGTCAATTGATTAGATGACTGAAAATTAGTTGTATTGGATAAAAAGTCAATTATGGTCAACCTACGATCAAAAATCAATATTTTTTACCCATATAAATATTTTGAAGTCATATTTATCAATTGATCAAGTTTTGAACACAATTCCTCAAGAAAAGTGTTCAAATCATCAAAAGGGAAAAATGGTCAAAATTAGGGTTTTTACTCGGAATGACCAATCATTGACTTTTGACCTAATACATGACTTAGTGGTTTGAATAATGATCTTAATAATTCAAACACAATACCTTGACCTAATTTTATGGCTCAAATCATTTCTCAAGATCAAACAATTGATAGTTGAAATTTGATCAACTGATGAAAAGTCAACTGTTACACCAAAAGTCAAACTTTGACTTTTTGGTCAAAATTGAGTTTCAAAAATCAAGATTCATCAAGACATTCAAAAATATGAAGCTTGATCATCAAGAATCAAGAAAGTCAAAAGTTCCCAAAAAAGTCAAACTTTTCAATGCTTAGAAAATTTATAAGTGTTTTTAACCTTAATAATTTAATTACTTCATGACAATTTTTCACCAAGATGCAAGATGATTCAAAGAAAACTTTCAACATGAAAATTGTAGATATTGATGAAATCTACAACTTTACTTTGCTGATCAAGTCCTAAAAATGCTTGGATTTTGAATTATAAGCTCATGAAGTCATGACTTTTTTCTTAAAAAAACACTTTGAAATTTTCAGCTAGTTTAGGCAGATTTTTGTCCCAACTTCTTGGCCAATTTTCAAATAGTTCCAATTTTATTTAGTCAAAATGGAAAACATGAAAGTTTTATATAATGTTTCAAGCTTTCCAAAATGTCAAACAATTTGAAGAGATCTTTTTTATCTAAGAGAATCGAAGAGAAGAAGTTGAACATCCATTCTTGAATTACAAGTCATTTTGAGGATGAACACATAACCAAAACCCTAACCTATGCTGCATAATCTCACTTTGCAGGCCTTCTAAATTATAAATCTATCTACGATTAAATGTTCATACAACTCCTTGAGCCTTTGTCCAAGTGTTTGAACCTTTATCCAAGCTACATTTCCATTTATGGCACAAAGGTACCATTGCCATTCTTGAAAAGTTACTTTAATCACAAAGTCAACTTGTCTTGAGCTTTGCACTTGTTCCTTATGCATAAACTTCATCTACAACATCATAGAAAAACATGTTTAAAGCTTCTAGCTATCCTACAAGCTTTGCACATTGCCTTGAAACCATATTTGTCAAGGTTGCTTCAAAAACAAATCAAAAATCCATAACATGTGATCTTGTGATTCTGATCATCTCAAGTTCTCAAACCTTTTCCTATAAATTGAGACATTGTTTACAAGCCAAGGACACGAAATTACAAGCCTTGAAACTCTCTCAAAACCCCTCAAACTCAGAATTGCATCAAAACCTCATTTTTGTGCCATTTCTGACCTCACACCTCAAACTCTCATTTCACTCGTGCGTTCTTCCTCAAATCAATCACAATGCTTTTCCATTTGCAAGATGAGTTTTCTGAACTTCCATTTCTTCATAAAAGCATCATTTGGCTTTGATTTTAAAATATAAAATGTAGACATCATAGTCCTGAAACTAACCATGTCCTTAGAGTTCATTTATATTGCCTGAGCAGGGAGAATTTTAAGTTTGAACATTATGAAAAAACTAGGTCAGATTTGGTACCAGATAAAATTTGTGCTTATCTTTGATCCATTGTTTAATTTATTTACAAATTTGAAATCATGGTGAAATTCCTAACAAGTTTGATGTTTACAATTTCTGAAATGGTTGAGAAATGAGTAAGATACAATTTCAAATTTGTTGTTCTGGTCATGGCGCGAGGAAGAAGATGAAGTGCACAATCATTTTGGGCCTAACAAAATGTTACTTTTCACACCCATTTTTTTATACCCCCTGACCTTTTAATTTATATTTATTATTTTATTTTTCTTTTCTTCTTTTATTTTATTATTATTATTTTTAATCAAAAAAATAATCAAAATATATTTTCTTAGATAAATAAACTAGAAGTTTTTTTTATTTTATGTCTACCTTATTTTATTTTATTTTATAAATAATAAAAATCCTAAAAAACATTTTCTTTCTTAATTAAGTAAAATTAACTAGACTTAGTTTTTGTTTAATTTTATTTTAACTTAGACTTTAAGTTTTGGTAATCAATTAACTTTCTTGTAAGTTAATTAGTTCGATTTAGTTTAATAGAAACTCTTTTCATAAAAAAGTCATGAAAACAATTTCTCTTCTCTTTACAATTCTTTGTACATTTTATTATTTCGCACTATAATTTATGTAATTGTCAAAGCCTTGTAATAGTAATTAGGGTTTATTTTACTTGTCATCCTCATTTGTAATTTGTTCCCCCATCCCCTAAAGTATTGTAATAGAGTGAGAATTTTAATTTCCGCAATCTATCGATTTCCATATTATTACTAGTAATTAAGGTTTGTATGGCAAGACTTAAAATCAAACAATAAACAATCCTAATTCAAGACAAATTAAATAAAAACAATACACTTTGCACACATGCACCTCTAGGATAACCCACACTTGTTGCCTCAGATAAAACAGTCATGTCCCTCGAACGTGGGATACTTTAGCAAAGACCCTCGATTATAAGATCGTAGTCCCTTGATGACTCTTCCATATTGCCTTCAGTAAATAATCTGAGTCCCTTACGAAAAATTGCTAAGGTATCTTACAATATTGTCTTTTATGACTGTATGATGACCCATGCTTGTCCCTTCACATCCAATGATAAGGCTCTCTATCAATCAATGGTAGACAAGCACTATCTAAAGGAGGAGGAAAATAAAAAAGACTTTTTGAGTAGGTAGATTACTCGTAATTACTTTCTCACAAACATTTCAAAACCAATAACTTTCAACACACCAACACTTTCTTGAAATATTTTCAAAGTCAACACTTAGTATGCATTCTTATAGAGACGAGAATCATTACAAAGTTTGCCCAACAACGGAACTTTTTCAAAATATTTTCAAACAAACACATTCACAAGAGCATTTCAAAAGTGAGCTAGCAATTAAGAGCCCGTAGATAACTACAGATGAAAAGGGTGCTAACAGCTTCTCTTTTCATAACCTACCCCCCGAACTCAAGAAAAAATCTCAAAAGGTCTTTCATGTTCTTTCCACCCTTTCCTTTATTGGATAAAAGAAAATTCGGTGGTGACTCTTGCTATCCGAAATAATTGTGATAAAAACGCAAAACACCCAAGTCAGTTCTCCCTCCGTATTACAGTATGAATCCAAACACGAGAAAAATGAGTTATTTTTAAATTTTGTATATTTCTAATATTTTTATTTTGAAATTATATTTCATTTAAGATACAATATTTTTTAAAATAATATACAGAAAATTAAAATATATATATTATTGATGTAAGACAACTTTGGTAAAAGATTTTTTTTTAATATGTATTTATTTTACGAATAATAAATTATTTTAGTAAAACAATTTTATTTTTCTTATTTATATTTTTATTATATTTTGACAACAAAAGTGTGCGTACCATACCAACGCACAGGTAACACACCAGAACCGTGTGAATGCACAAGTAATTATATCAAAATCTGTGTAAACTCACGAGTTATTACACTTTATGTACAATTAAAGAAAATAAAAATAAAACTTATATCATTTTTTACAATTTTTATCTATTTTGCACATCTATTTTTCTAAGTGGGTATTTATTATATTTTCTTAACAATGATTGATTTAATTAACTAACATAATTATATTAGACAAACTTTTTTTTACTTTTCTGTTTTTAAATTTAATTTAATTTATTTTTAATTTCAAAACCAAAATGGTGACATATCCACGGTCCACAACAGAACTCGTGCGGGCGTACGGGTTTTCCACTAGTCATTGATGAATTTTTGAAGCATCCCTGAAGGATTTATCAAAGAATGATTGGTCAATTTTTATGAAAATATCAATTGTAATTTTCATACATCTCTGAAGAATTACATGAATAGCGTGCATCCCAGAAGGATTACATGTATAATGTTAAGACATCTCAGGAGGATTGCTTAAAGAATTATTTTTCCTTATCAATATGAAGATTTGTTACATGACTTTGAAGGTTTTTTTATCGATCTTCCTAGAAAGATCGTGCAAAGAATTGTCTCTTTTTGATCACTATGAAGATCATTTGTGATGTGTAATTCTTGAAGAGTTAAAGTCATAAAATAAGGATTTCACACACCTTAAAAGGTTGTATCTATAATATTATTGAATCTTAGAATAATTTCATCTATAATATTAATGAATCCTAGAAGGATTGCATCTATTATGTTAAAAAATTAGAACATGCACAACACATTCAAAGATTCACTTAGATGAGAAGTATTAGAATAAATTGTAAGTTAAGGGAGGATGTATAATATTGTTGGCTTGATGCGAATAAATAGTTTAATGTACTTGATTTCATGTTCCCAAAGTATAATATAGAAGTTATAATCTCATCATTATCAATCATACAACTAACTTTGGACATCTAAAGAATGAATCTTCAAGTCCATTTTTTCTTCATATGAACATATGCTACAAAATGTTCAATATCAATTTTTAATAATATATGTGATACTTATCAAGAAAGTTCTTGAAAAAAATTAAGAAAATGGGATCGTTGTCTGAGAAAACAATTTCATAAACTTCAGGTTGTGGTGAGTAGACAATAAATATTTTGCATGATATTTTGGTCGATGCAATAATTAATGTCATGAAAAAACCCAATTTCTATGATTTTTAATTTCCTTTAGAAACACTAAAAAATTTACTGGATTGAAGAAACTTCTGGTTTTTCAATATTAATTATTTGCATCATATTATATCTGATATGACCCAAACGATTTTACCAACTACACATTGAAATATAATTTGTAAACTTCAATTTACAATGGAATGTGGTTCAATTGTACTAATATAAGTGTAGTACAAACTCGAGGAAAAAGCCAATAGCTTTTCTATTACACATTTTCAGTCTAAATTCTATTGTGTATATTCTAATTGCTCCAATATAATATATTAAGGTGAGTCATGAAAGAATATTGAAAAAATATAATTGATATGAATCTCAATTTTGAAGATATAATTTGAGCAAATAATAAAATATTTGATTACGACCCAGTAGGCTGATTATCACTTAATAAATTATTTTTTCCAATATTAGGGTGGGGGAATAAGCAGCTGAAATCATGAACAAGAAGTTCAATGAACAATTTTATATCATGATCCTCGTACAAACCAATATGAACAAGAAATGTGAAATATTATTCATTTGTAAATTTTATACGATTAATTATAGCTGCTAATATTACAATTGAAGTGGATTCTCTTTTTGGATAATCTAATATTACAAATGAATTAAAACCGTGTATGAAGCATGGTAGGAAAGTTAGTTCCAATGTTAAAATTCATCTACCAAGAAAATAAACTAAAGTTAAAGATGACCCAAGTGAGAATATGAAAATTCTAGCACTTTGATATAATTTATTTTTCAGTTCCAGAAGAAGAAATCAAGTACTTGAAATATAAAATAAAGTGACATTGATAAATTATGTAATGGATGCAATGGAATAGAACCGAAATTAAGATAACCAAATAAAAGTCAACATTGACAATGTCTTTGTATACAATATAACCCTAAAATGGATCAATGATAACGAGGATCATGAGTCAAAGTCTATTAAAGATTGTAGATAAAGTGAGGATTGGCCAAAATTAATATATTCAATTGAAGAAGAATTAAATTAACTTTATAAGTGACTCAATTTTGGACCTGTAGTCCGAACACCTCAAGGTGTGAAACCAATTAGGTATAAATGAGTTTTTGTGAAAAAGCAAAATAAGAAAGTTATAAAGCTTCATTTGTTGCTCAATGATTTTCACAAATATCTAAGATTGATTTTGATAAAAACATATCCACCTGTAGTGGATTTAATTGATTTTTGATATTTAATGAGCCTTGTAACACATGAAGGACTTAATTTGAACTTGATGGATGTTATGACATCTTATTTAGATGGCTCACTTAATAGTGACATTTACATGAAACTCGCTGAAGGGTTCGATATACCAGAGGTACGTAATTTTGGATCTCGAGAAAACTACTCCATCAAATTGAACTAGTTTCTCTATGGGTTGAAACAATTTAGACGCATGCAGTATAATTGCTTCCGTGAATATTTACTAAAGGATAGACATACAGATAACTCAATTTTCCTTGTATTTTCATAAAAGGATATCAAAAAAGAATTTGCAATAATAGTTATCTGTGTGAATGACATAAATATTATTTGAACTTATGAAGAGCTTTCAAAAGCTATAAATTACTTAAAGAAGAAGTTTGAGATGAAGGGCCTAGGAAAAACAAAATTATGTCTAGGCTTACAAATTGAGAATCTGGACAATGGAATATTTGTACATCAGGAAGGTTATATAGAAAAGTGTTGAAACGCTTCTATATGGACAAATCTCATCCATTGTCTACTCTAATGGTTATTAGATCATTAGATGTAGAGAAAGATCCTTTCAGGCCTCATGAAAAGGATGAAAAATTGCTTGTTCATGAAGTACCATATCTCACTAAAATTGGAGCACTAATTCACCTTGTTAATTATACACGTCTTGATATATTAATTGCGGTTAATCTATTAGCAAGATACATTTATTCACCTACAAGAAGACATTAGAACGAAGTCAAACATATACTTCCCTATCTTAGAGATGCAGGTTACTTGTGAGATCCTCACAATGGTAGATCAGAAATAGGTTATTTGTTTATATGTGATGGTACAACCATTGCATGAAGATCTATGAAACAACTCATGGAAACAACTTCATAAAATCCTGCATAACTATTAGCACTACAAGAAATCACTTCTAAGAAGAAATTTTAAGAAAATACTATAAAGAATATCGTCTCACATATAAATGCATGCATGAGGGGAAGAAATAAATATATTATGCACTATTTTTCCCTTCACCAAGGTTTTGTCCCACTGGGTTTTCCTGGTAGGTTTTTAACGAGGCAGATCACTAAATACTATTTTTATCTAGGGTTACATATATTATAGATCTTCCTAAATATATCATATTCACTTTAATTTTTCAAAATATTTATTTTAAAGAATGATTCTCATAAAATTTTCATCTATATTTTTGGTTTCTTCTGCAACTCAGTGGCGGTTTTTTACAACTTAGTGATTGAATTAACAACAATTTTAACGACGGTTTCTACTTAGTGACGATTTTAGCAGGGGTGATCAAAAGTGTGAATGAACTTTTTTAGTAGGACTATTATTCAAATAAAGTTTTTATAAGGACTAAGATAGAATTTAAGTTATTTATAAGAACGAAAAACATATTTCTCTTTCATCTATCAAAGAATGAAATAAAAGAAACAAATGATACAAGTAGTTTGTTACATTTTCTATTTTTGGTTAGTTTAGGTTTTAGTTACTTAGGAGATAGTTATGATTGCCACTTAAGATCTGGTTGGATTGACGTATTTAAATTTATTTTATGTAGTAAATTGTGTGATATTTCTTGGAAGAGTTTATTAAAACACCTTATAGCATTATTCATAAATAAAAAATTGAACTTATTTTTATAAGTTCTCAAAGATAACTTATGAAAACAATATATAGCATATATAAAAATAATTTAAATTTATTCTATTTTTTATTAGAAAATAGTTTATGCAAGCTTTTTAATAAGTTCTTATTTTGATAAGCACTTGTACTATAAACTCTAAATAATCTATTTATCTAAAAAGACCCATAGTTTACAAGTAACAAGTTGTAAAGTCAACTCATGATAGCTTATGGTGTTGTGTCATCAATTTAATGGTCAACACGAGGAAGCATTTTTTATTGGGGTCTTTTTTTATGAGCAACACACCTTGTAATACACCACATACTCACCCAAAACCTTAAGATGATAGGTGTGTGAGCTCTCTCACTTATAAATACTTAAGTCTCCACTTTATAAGCTTAAGTATCAACTTTTATAATCAATGTGATACTTTTCCACACTTTGTTTCTCAATATTTCCAACTCATAATTGTTATTCTCAACACTCTTCCTCAAATATGAGTCTATCCATAATGTTCTCCTTAAGCGGAAGCTTAACGAAATACCTCATATCCACCACCATATGGAGAGTAATTTCAATACAAGGCAATCAGTCCTTCACTCGAACCAGACTCTAATACCACTATTGGGTCATAAATTTGGAGGGTTAACACGAGAGAACAATTTTTATTAGGGTCTTTCTTTATGAGAAACACACCTTGTGAGAGACACAATGCATACTCATTAAAACCTTAAGGTGATAGGTGTGTGGGTTCTCTCACTTATAAATGTACAAGTCTCTAATTTTTTAATAAATGTGGGACTTTCCCACACTTTGTTTCTCAGTATTTTCAACTCACAATTGTTATTCTAAAAAAAAATCAGTTTGAAAATGTTCAATCTTTAATTTATAATATGATATTGTTTTTGTTATTGAACTTTCTTTCTACAAAGTTTGTTACAAATTATTTCTCATTCATCATCGTTCTTGATTCTGCAAACTAATTGCAGAACTTTATTTCCAAATTTTATTCCAGAACTTGTTCTTGATTCTAACAGGCTTAAGTGACACTTTTCCATTGTGATAACTCGTGTGTTGCGTATGTATCCTTTACTATACATTAATTAAGTTTATTCCCTTTTTATCCAATAATAAAACAATCACAAGAATTTGATGTATATTGAATATGCTTCGATTTTAGTTAATATTGCACAAAGACCTGATTTCAAAACAAAGATAACTTTCCCAATTTCAATTCAAAGAATTCAAATAAGTTTTCCACTTTCTCTCATTGTAATGGCCATACTATATATTTATACTACCAAAAGCATGGACGTCCTAACTTTAAAAAAAAAAAACCTTCTATGAATATAGTTCTTTTAAATCAATTTCCAAATTGATTATTGGATCATGGGTTCTGGTGCCAATGATCATGTGTGTTCATCTTTGCATTTTTAAGTTCTTATTACAAGATCAAACATGTAAATGGTTATCTTCCTAATGGTAGTTTTGTATTTGTCAATTATGTTGGTAACATGACTTTCTCTGTTAGCTTATACCTTACTTGTGTTTTGTTTTCATCAAAATTTCACTTGAATTTAACTTCAATATCAAGGCTATCTCAAACAAGAAATTGTTCTATCATATTTTTCAATCAAAATTGTGTTTTTCAGGACTTGGATATCAAGAAGATGATTGATTTGGATAATCAAGTGAAAGGTCTATATACACTGTAAACATGTGATTCTCACCTTAAAGTTCAAATCAATACATAAAACATGATCAACTCAATCAATGCTTTTAGTATACATAACTTTGTAATTTCCATGTCAGCCATTTGACAATTTAGGATTGGCCATGTATCTCATAAGACACACAAATGTCTCATTTATATTCATTGTTTTCATTTGAAATTAAATCCACCTGTGAAATATGTCATTTACCCAAATAAAGAAAGTTATAATTTAATTCAAGTCAACCTATTACTTCTAGCATATTTGACTTACTGCACTTTGACATTTGGGGTCAATTAGTTGTTTCATCTATGCAAAACTATATGTACTTTCTAACCATCCTTGATGAACATACCATATTTGTATGGATAATTTTACTGAAAACCAAAGATGAAGTTTCCCTACCTGTTCAAAATTTCATCACCATGATAGCTAACTGTTGCACCCCAAAATTTTCCCTCTCATTTCTCAAGGAATTAACCTGGATCCTCAAGTTTGCTTTCATCAGATCTCCAGGCATTGAATTATCAATTTTTCCAAGCAGACCATTCACAAGGACAAAATGGTCATTTGCACACTAAGAAGTCTAACTTTGACTTTTGGATCAAAAAATCAAATCTCAAAAATCATATTTCATCAAGACATGCTGGAATATGAAGTTTGCTTCATCAAGAGTTTCAAAAGTCAAATTTTATTTTGAAAGAATGAAATTCTAAAAACTTAGAAATTTTTCTAAGTATTTAAGAAATATGACAATTTCAGAACTTCTAGGTCAGTGTTCACACTCAGCAAATTTTGGATATTCTCATGACAGAGTTTGGTAAGAACTTCTGGGCCAGTGTTCACAAAGGTTCAGTCAGAGTTTGCAAAGGTTAAAACAAAAAGGTAACAGAGCGTGTTGTAAGTTTACTGGAGGTTCTGAAGGATCCTTCAGAATGCGCTGAAATCAGAAGATACAAAGATCAGAGGTTGGATATTACGCTGAAGCTGAACTTCTGATCCAGAGTTAAGCAAGGACACAGAGTTTCACATGGGAACCCATTTAATGCTCACAACCACTTGTGAAGCCTTTATCCAAGGGACTCACACCACGTGTACCCCTACTGTCTTGGGAAGACAAACTTCTGTGCAAAAGTATGCTAGACCCACGCGTTGTTTCTACTTTTCCTTAATTCACGCTGCCAAATCCAGTTGAGGCTCTGTTAACCATACAACTTGAATGCATTGAACCCCACTTGTTTAAGCTTAATTCAAGAGTAAGTCAACATCTAGCATATGATGTTGGTGCCACTTAACCGCCCCATCTGCAAAATGCTTCCTATAAAAAGAGCACCATTGGCCACTGAGAAAGGGTCCAAAAAAATTTGTGAAAAAGAAGAGAGAATTGAGAGCTTTGAACCACTGCAAAAATTCCAAGAACCCAGGAAACTATAAACACAAAATACCAAAATCTTAGCATTGATTCCTTATATTCAAACTCCATTTTTCCTCAAGTGTTATTGATTAAAGCAATCCCAATTTCTGTAATCAAACAGTAACACATTCTCCACCCATATCCATTTCAAAAGGATCAGAACTTCACCCCTCAGCTGTCCCAGAAGTTGTAAACTTCCATCCTGCTGAGTACGTGAAGAAGTTACTCAGAACATCACCAGAATTCAAGAATAACCTCCAGTTCACAGAATCCTTTCCAGCTGTAAGGTAAGTTTTCTGCTGACTCTCATCATACTGATTAAGCATTGTCATATTTTACATATTCAGCACAATGTAGATATTCTGATCTTGATGATGTATGTATTCTGAAAATTCCTGCATTTGCCTGCCTAGGTAGAAGAAATCCCTATTCATAATTTCATAGAGAAATTAGGGTTCGGAATTAGAATTAGCAAATACATGTTGCTTCTGATTTGTGCTTCTGACATTTCATGAAATTTGTCCTAACTGTTATGTATGCAACTTCAGTTCTATTGAGAAATAACTAAGTTGCACATGTTCTGACTAGCATGGAGAGAGGCAAAGTTCTGACAGTTGCGTCAAAACTTCTGAAAACTTCTGAGTTCTCAGAAGATCCAGAACTTCTGAACTTCCATATTTTTGATAACATGTTTCTGTTTGTGCAGCAAGGCAAAGTCAGAACTTCTGACCTCTTCTATTTTCAGCATTTTGCGCTGAATATGTTTTTCTTTCTTTTTTTATTTTGCCATCATATTATTTTTTATTATTAATCAAAAAATCACCAAAAATATTTTATATTTGCATGTTATATTTTCTTTTAACATAAAAATACAAAAAATATTTTCTTAAAGCAAAAGTTATTTTCCTTTTTTTTAAAAACAGACAAACATTTTACATTTCCTGTACATTCTTATCTATTTCAATGTGGTTGTAATAGTAACCTAGAATTTTAACTTGCAACCCCCATTCATAAATATGTACCCCCATCCCCCTAAATATTGTAATAGCGTAGGACTTTATAATTCCTCACTATTGTTGCTTTCAATATATGCTAGTAATTAGGGTGTGTATGACAAGATATGAAAATTGACAAATAGATCACCCTAATCAAGACAAATTATGCATGCAATAAAACTCACTCGAACATTTACACCCTTAGGGTAATTCTACTTGTTGCCTTACAAAAATGGACATGTTATGCATGTGGGAGGTCTTAGCACAAAAAAATCGAAAAAAGATCATAGTCCCTCGATGACGCTATCAAAGCTGCCTTTCAAAATGATCTTAGTCCCTAAAAGAAAAGTGGTAAGTCATCTCACAACATTGCTATCATGGTCATATGATGACTGTTGTACCCCAAAATTTTCCCTCCCATATTCTTCAAAGTTTGTCAAGAATCATCTTCAAATGGTTCAAGATTTCTCAAGGGATTGCACAGTCCAAACATCTCCTAAGCCAGTCCAAATTAGGGTTTTGGTTCCTTCAATGAATTTGGGGTTTTCAATGGCTCAATCAAGTCCCATAGGCCTATATACATCCTCAAGAACCTACATGCCAAGTTTCAAGACTCACAATGTCAAATTGCATAGTTAAAAAGCCTTATTTGGTTCACAATCAACTGTAGGGGCAAAATGGTCATTTTACAGTCAAAAGTCAGAATTTTTTGTCAACATCTTATTTTGAGCTCACAATAATCATTTGATCAACTCTTGATCATTATTCCACAAGAATGGCTCAAAAATCATCAAGGATGCAAAAGTTACTATTTTTGGACAGTATAAAAGTCAACTGTAACTTGACCAGGGCATAACTTTCTCATGGTTCATCAGAAAAATCCCATCCAATTCTCATTTTGAAGGGTATGACATTTCCTACAACTCATCTTCACATTCCAAGTCCAAGAAATTCTCTCACAACAAGTTATCAATTTCTACATTATAGGTCAATTTCAAAAGTCAACAAAAATGCACTTTAAGTCAAAGACCATAACTTGATATTGGTAAATCCAAATGACATGGGACCAAAGGCATTGGTTAGAGGCCTTCAAGACCTTTCCAAAATGTCCAATAACATGTTCATAGGATCAAAATTGAGCAAGATATGCATTGGAGAAGTTGGGAAATTTTTGGGAATTTGCAAAAGTCAACTTTGCTCAAAACACTTTGTTTTTGCTAATGGGCCTCAAATTCCTTATTGAAACTTTGTCCCAGGCCTATGAACGACCCATTGAGATTAAATTGAATTATTTTCTTATTTTTTATTAATTAATTGAATTTTTAATCAATATTAATTCATTTAATTCATTTAATTGTAGGAAAATATCAAGATATGGTTTTGCAATCTTTTCATGAAGCAAATATGACCTACAAGAGCTGGAGATTTCGTGTGCACATCAAGGGGACAAGGATCTCCAAGTTTGGCAAGATTTTTCAGTCAAAAAGATTGAAAAATATTTGATTTTCAATCAAATATACAAACCATTATTCCATGGATTCCTTGTCAAGATTGTAACCTAATTCCCTTCCATTATATATACTGAAGCCAACCCTAATGCATTACACGTGAAAAGCTGCTGCAAAAAGCCATAACCAATTCCAAAAAATTCAAGAAAACTTGAAAACTGTTTTCAATCTTCCAAGCCAATTCAAAGCAATATAGTTGTGATCGGTGGAAATAGAACTGACTGTTTTTTAAGCTGGTTCGCGAAATGTCGCGGTAAGCAAGAGTCGCCACCGTCTTTTATGTTCTCCAACATGGAAAGGACAAAAGCACAGCAAAATTCCTTCTTTGAGATGTCTCTCGGTTCGAGAGGTAGATTTATAGAAAGGGAAGGTGTTAGCACCCTTTCTATCCGTGGTTATCCACGGGCTCTTAGGTATTTGCTCTTATGTTTTCAAAAATTGTTTGCTTTTCAAGTGTGTGTGGGTTTTGAAAAAGTTTCGTTTGAAAAATTTCTAAGTAACTCTTGTATCTGTCCTCTAGAGTGTATGAAAAATTTGTTTGAAAACCTTTTGAAAGTGTGAGTGCGAAAAGTTGTTTTGTTTGTTTTGAGAGAGCAAGTACCTATGATAAATCTACCTACTCTAAGGAATTAGGATGTGTAAGAGTCCTTTAGACAGTACTATCCCACTATGAGAAGTAGGTAGCTCCGTCGTTGGAGGTATTCGGGTCAATTCGATTATAGGGACAGTGTGGTCACCGAAGCAATAGTAGGACGCCCTAGCGGTAACCCTAATGTCCTAGATCCTTTTTATCCGAGGCAACCGTTTCGAGGCAACTGGATCTTTAGACAGGAGGGCGACCTCTAAGACACCCTATACTTGACGACCACGTTCGAGGCAACCAGTGAGGCATACCCTAGGAGTCATGTGCATGTGTGTTGTTGTTCAATTAATGTTTATCTTTGAACATGCATTTTTGTGAGCTACAGATTGATTTTATTTTTTCATACAAGTCTTTCATGCATATTAACAGTTAAGAGTGCGGAAAATAAATTGCGGAAAGGTAAATCTACGCTATTACAAGGCGCGGGTCTATACATCGCCAAAAACATAACCCGTTTGGAAAATAAATGCGGAAAGTAAAAGAAAGCGGTAAAATCCTAATTAACTATTACATCCTCGGAAACAGATACATCAATAATCAAAATAAAAATTAAAGCGCAAAAGAAATTAGATCGGGGCGTCCTTAGGGTTTTGACCCTTTTGAGAAATAAAGAAAGTAGTTTGTCCTTTTTTGCAATTAATTAAATATTAAACCTAAACCTAATCAATTAATTAATTTAAAAGAAAAAATGTTTTTTTTATGTTTTTTATGTTTTAATGAAAATAAAAAGAAAAGAAATAAAAAGTCCAGAAAACCCTAATTCTAGATTTATTTTATTTATTATAAAAAATGTCAAAGTTAACCTAATTTAACTAATTTAATTAATTTACATTTTATTTACCAAAATAATAATTAATAATGAAAAATAATGAATAATAAAAATATTATAAATATTATAAATATTTAAGTTTCTGAATTTAATATGAAAAATATTTTGTTTATGAATTAATAATAATAATTATAATAATTAAAAGAATTAAAAGGAAAAGAAAATAAGAAAAAGAATAGTAAACCAGGGGGGTTGATGGACCCAATTAGGAGGTTTTTGTTAGAATTTCTGGCCCATTTGCTTAAGCCTTTGTTGACTTCTGGGAATTGACTAGGGCGTGCTTTGACTTGGAGCATGGTGTGCTTCCATCCTGACCATTGGATTGAGCCTTATGGCCACTTGGCAAGCTGATGCGTGGGTTGCATGGTAGAATGCTCTTGGAAGCCCCGCACGTGAACATGTTGAAAAAAATAGGAACAAGGTTTGGGGGACCTGGGAATCGAACCCAGGTCCCAGTAGTTACCAGACACATCATCAACCACCACACCACACTGCATGCTTTGTTATTATAATAATGAATAAACATAATATATGAAATAAGTAAACACGCTGGAAATTATAAAAAGTGCGCATTATATTTGAATAAGCCAATGGTGTCTGAACACGTCTTCATCGTCTTCATGAAACCCGCATAAAAACACATCAAATAGCGGGGGTTTTCAACCCCCACCACCTGCAAGCATGAAAAATAGCGATTAGCTCCTTGCTGCTCATAAATATTTCGCGAGCATCATGTTGGATTCGTTTGGCCTTGACGAATTCAACCATGGGCTTTAGAGTCTCTAATTTTTCCTATATCAGAAAGCCCCCTTTTAAGAGCTTGAAAACCCTAAAATTCAACAATGGCGTTTTCTATTTCAGGGCACCATAATACAATTAACCTATATCATTAGCTTCAGAAAGGTTAGAGCAATGCAGAGTAATGATTATAACATGATAATGATGCATAAAATGTGAGTTACGATTATGGCAAAATTATTCAAACCGTGAAACTGTTCTGGACGTTTCCTTGAGGTCAAACACTTGGTTTCGATTGCAAATTGTTTCTGAGTATGCTAGCAATGTATTGGAATCAAGAAAAAGTATTGAATTGCGTTGGAACTTGGAAAACAGATTTCAAGTTTTCTTTGATTTTTTGGAATTGGCTTATGGCTTTTTGCAGCATCTTGCATGTTCCAGGCTTTAGGGTTTGGTTATGCTCTTATAGTAGAATGGAATTAGGGTTCAATCTTGGCCAAGAATCCATTGCATTCATGTTTTCAATATTTGATTTCCAATCAAATCTTTTTGCATATTTTTGATTGATAAAGCTTGCCAAACATGGAGATTTTTACCTCTTTGATGGATGCACGAAATTACCAGCTTTCCCTGAGCCTATTTGCTTCATAAAAAGATTTGAAAACCATATCTTTATATTTTCTACATTTTAAATGAATTAAATGAATTAATATTAATAAAAAATTCAATTAATTAATTAAAAATAAGAAAATAAATAAATTTGAGCTCAATGGGTCGTGCATAGGCCTTGGACAAAGTTTCAAGAAGAAATTTGAGGCCCATTAGTAAAAATGAGGTGTTTTGAGCAAAGTTGACTTTTGCAAATTCATGAAAATTTCCCAACTTCTCCAATGCATATCTTGCTCAATTTTGATCATATGAACATTTTCTTGGACATTTTGGAAAGGTCTTGAAGTCCTCTAACCAATTCCTTTGGTCCCATGTAATTTGGATTTACCAATCTCAAGTTATGGTCTTTGACTTAAAGTGCCTTTTTGTTGACTTTTGAAAATGACCTATAATGTAGAAATTGATAACTTTTTGTGAGAGCATTTCTTGGACTTGGAATGTGAAGATGAGTTGTAGGAAATGTCATCCCCTTAAAAATGATCATTGGATGGGATTTTTCTGATGAACCATGAAAAAGTTATGCCCTGGTCAAGTTACAGTTGACTTTTCTACTGTCCAAAAATAGAAACTTTTGGCATCTTGATGATTTTTGAGCCATGCTTGTGGAATCATGATCAAGACTTGATCAAATGATGATTGTGTGCTCAAAATAAGATGTTTACCAAATTTTTTGACTTTTGACTGCCAAATGACCATTTTGCCCCTACAGTTGACTGTGAAGCAAATGGGACTTTTGACTGTGCAACTTGATACTGTGAGACTTGAGACTTGACATGTAGATGCTTGACAATGTATATAGGCCCATGGGACTTGATTGAGCCATTGAAAATCCCAACTTCATTGAAGGAACCAAAACCCTAATTTTGACTAGCTTAGAAGATGGTTTGACTGTGCAACTCCTTGAGTAGACTTGAGCAAATTGAGATGATGCTTTGTCAAAACTTTGAAGAATATGGGAGGGCAAATTTTGGGGTACAACAATAGTGATTCAAATACGTTGCTGGGAGTGTGAGGAACCTATTGCAATCAAAACCAAGCGTTGAAGCTCAAGAAATCGTTGCAAACAGTCTCACAGTTTGACACTTTTATTCAAAATCGTAACATCCAATTCATGAGCATTTAACGTAATTTTTTGTTTGTTTTGTGTTGTTAGCAATCATAGGAAGCTTTTTGCATAAGTTAATTGGGTTAAGATGTCCTAAATCAGAAGTTGCCATGAACGAATTCTAGGTTTTCCAAGCTTCCAGATTAGGGCTTTGTTGTACAGGAAAAATCAGACCTTGAGAGACCCATGGTTGGATTCGTTGAGACAAGACGAATCTAAAACCACCCTCGCGAACAATTTATATTGACCACAGGCCTGTTCGTTATTTTTTGTCCATGCAGGTTGTGGGGGTTAAAAACCCCCGCTATCTAATTGTATTTTTCACAGGCAAACGGAGACGATGAAGACGTGTTGCGTTGTGGTTGGGCAGTTCAAATAAAACGCGCGTGATTTTGTGTTTCCAGCATAATAGTTATTTTTTATATATTGTATTTATCTTTCATTATACTAACAAATGCAGGCAAGTGGTTCAGTGGTATATGCGTTGGCTAGCAACCATTGGGACCTGGGTTCGATTCCCAGGTCCACCCAAACGTTTCTAATATTTTTCCTTACAGGTTCCCATGTAGGCATCCTCAAAGTGTCCCACCATGCGCCCCAAGCATCAGCTTGCCAAGTGGCTACTAACACCAATCTGATGGCCAGGAGGTGATAGTCCTCATGATCCCCAGTCAACGCTTGCACACCTGATCTAGAAAGTCCAACGTGGCTGAATGTACAAATGGGCCCAGAATTGCTTTCTAACCTCCAAAAGGCCCAGCATCACCCCCCTGGTTTACTATTTCTTTTTATTTTCTTTTTCCTTTTAATTTCTTTTATTAATTACCATTATTATTATTTAACTCACAAATTAATTAATTTTCATAATAAATTCAGACCATTAAAATGTAAATATTTTTTATTATTACTAATTATTAATTTCACCTTAATTTAATTATTTTGTAAATAAATTCTAACAAATTAGTTTAATTAGGTTTAATTTTGACTTTTTTTTCATAATAAATAAAATGAATTAGACTTAGGGTTTTTCTTTTGATAATTTTAATTTCCTTTTATGTTATTTCATTAAAACCTAAAAAACATAAAAAATACTTTTTTTGTTTTAATTAATTAGTAAATTAGGTTTAATATTTAATTTAATTGCAAAAAAGGACCAAATTTCTTTCTTTTCTCAAAAAGGGTCAAAACCCTAAGGACGTCCGATTCAATCTCTTTGCGCGCACTTTATTATTTTGATCATATTTATGTATCTGCTCCGAGAATGTAATAGCTAATTAGGGATTTTATCGCTTTCTTTATTTTCTTGCAATTTATTTTCAAGGGTTATGTTTTTGGCGATGTAAATACCCGACGCTTTGTAATAGCGTAGATTCAACTTTCCGCAATTTATTTCCCGCAAATTATTAACTTTTAATTATGCATGCAAGACTTGCTTGAAAATTAAAATCAAAACGTAGCTCACCATAACATGTGTAAAGATAACTTAACTGAATCCTGACACACTCGCACATGCCACTCTTAGGGTATGCCTCACTTGGTTGCCTCGATGTGGTCATTGAGTATAGGGTGTTTTAGAGGTCGCCCTCCTGTCTAAAGATCAAAATGTTGCCTCGAAATATTTGCCTCGGATAAAAATGATCTAAGACATTAGGGTTACCGCTAAGGCGTCCTACCATTGCTTTGGTGACTACATGTCCCTATAATCGAATTGACCCGAAAAATTCCGACGACGGTGCTACCTACTTCTCAATAGTGGTATAGTACTGTCTAAAGGACATTTACACAGCTTAATTTCTTTGAGTAGGTAGAGGTTCTCAGGTACTTGCTCTTTCAAAACAAAAATACTTTTCGCACCTACACTTTTCTGACAAAAGTTTTCAAACAAACACTTCCTACACTCTTGAGGACAGATACAAGAGTTAAATCGAAGTTTTCAAACAAATTTTTTTTCAAAACCCACAAACACAAGAAAAGCAAAACATTTTGAAAACATAGTGAGCAAGTACCTAAGAGCCCGTGGATAACCACGGATAGAAAGGGTGCTAACACCTTCCCTTTCTATAATCTACCTCCCGAACCGAGAAACATCTCGAAAAGGAATTTTGCTGTGCTTTTGTCCTTTCCATGTTAGAGAACATAAAATATGGTGGCGACTCTTGCTTACCGCGACATTTCACGAACCAGCTTTAAAACAGTCAGTTCTATTTCCACCGATCACAGAACTGGCGACTCTGCTGGGGATAATTTTTATAAGTGAGGTGTACCTTAGGATTATACCACTCTTATGTTTTCAATTGTATGTCTTGATTGCTTTTATATTTGTGGGCTTGCATCGGAGTTTCATAGATCCTAACCCGGATCTGGGGAATACCCTTTAGGTAGCATAAGCTGTGAGGGACCTGTCCGGCGTAGATCGACACGGGTGAAGCAGTAGCTACGTTGGTGTGACACCTTGGTCTGTACCGATATCCCTTGTGTTGGAACGAGGAGAATATGGGTCTTCTGAGGAGTCATCAAGCACCAACCGACCTTAGAACCCTAAATTGACCCAACTTGGCCATATAACAGTAGTAGTATGCTACACTCATTGAGGCTAAACTCTCGTGATGGTTCTGGCCGCAAGAAAAGATTGCGAAGCTGGAGTTATGACCGATTGAGGGTAGTCAGTGATATTGAGATCCTCTAGAACCCGGTTACTATTTTCTAGGATAGGTCTTAACCAACGAAACTGAAAGAGGGTAGTACCTAAAACTTCATGCTGGCCTAAACTCTAAGGGCTGTCTTATGTGACTTGTGTGCCTTCAAACTTGACTACTTGCACATTCTTGTTACCTGACACATGAGTTTCTTGTAGGGTTTGTTTACAGTCCTTAATTTGGGCTTATAACAGGGTTTACTTACATCACTCCATGCATAGCATAACATCATACCATCATAACATTGCATACATCCTGCATAAGGACTAACCCATTTCAAGGATCTCAAGGGTCTGTGATGCGGGTCATGGTGAACCAACTGTCTAGCAAGGGGCAAAGGGGATTTATTTTCCTCTAGCCAAGGTTGATAACTTGAGTCAGGGTCTATGACCCACTCGATATGGTGAGCTTTGACTCTTGAAGAAGGACTCTCAACAACAGGAAGCTCCTTCAATCAAGCTACAAAATTGAAATTCTAACAACTTTCTTGTTTACCCCGCGGGATCCTTGAAAACCTTGCATGCATATCATACATATCATTGCATTACAGGTACACTTTTGCAGGTCACTTACCTTCTTCGCTGTTTATTTCAGTCGTCATCATGTCTTCAGAACCTTCCGCTGAACAAGCTATCAAGGCCCTCCAGGCCCATAATGCCCAGTTCCAGGAGTTGGTTATGAGCCTAGCCCAGGGTCAACAGGACTTGAAAACTCTGATTCTGAAAGAGAGGAAGAAGAAGAAGAAGAGGACTGTTTTGTTCAACACTAGACGCGGATCTGGGAATGGATTACAGAATGAGGCTGAACTGACTACCTCATCTGTAGGCAAAGACAGTCCCCAAGAGAGAAGGGTTCCTAGTCCCGTGGTCTCTGACAACGAGACGGATTTCAATGATGAACAGTACCCTCCTGCTGAGGATAAGTACAAACAGCTGGAGGACCGTTTAAGTGCCATGGAGATTCAACATGTGCCCGGGTTGGACTTCGGAGACCTAGGTTTATCTTTTGGGGTGGTGATCCCTCACAAGCTCAAGGCGCCTGCTTTTGCAAAGTACGACGGAGCTTCCTGTCCTAAGCTGCACCTCCGGTCGTATGTAAGGAATATCCAACCGTATACTGCAGACAAGAATCTATGGATCCATTTCTTCCAGGATAGTCTTTCAGGGACTCAACTCGAATGGTTCTATCAGCTGGACGGAGCCAGTATTCGTAACTGGGAGGACTTGGCTACTGCGTTCTACAATCAGTATCAGTATAATTCCGACCTTGCTCCTACGCGTACCCAACTCCAGGGTATGTCACTAGGGACGGGTGAAGGATTTAAGGAGTACGCTCAAAAGTGGAGAGACCTTGCTGGAAGGGTGCAACCACCTCTAACTGACCGTGAGCTTGTTGATATGTTCTTGGGGACCCTGTCGGGTCCGTTCTTCAACCACTTGATTGGGAATTCTTCAGACGGATTTACAGACCTTATCTTGACTGGTGAGAGAATTGAAGCTGGTATCAAGTCTGGAAAGATACAGAAGGGTGACTCCTCTAACACTGATAAAAAACCATCCAAGAAAGAATCCAGTGTTGTCTATGGTTCAAGAAGACAAAATAGGTCTGAACACCTCCAAGAAGTCAACGCGGTAGTTATTTCAAAACTGGCCAGTGCTCCTCGACATCGTAACCAACAAAGGGAAGAGAGACCTAGAAGGCAATTCACTCCCCTCAGCATGACCTTGTCCCAGATATTGCCACAGTTGCTGGAGACCAATTTGGTAACTCTAAGGGACCCTCCTAAGAATCCCAACAAGACACCTTCAAGGTATAACCCCAATGCCCGCTGCGCTTATCATTCCGACAGCCCGGGGCATGCTACAGATTATTGTTGGACTTTGAGGAACAAGGTTCAGGATCTAATCGATGCAAAGGAGGTCGAGTTCGAAGCGCCCGAGACTCCCAATGTGATCACTGCTCCCTTGCCAAAACATGGCTAGGATTGGAAAAACTTTTGTTCATTCGAATGTTCAAGTTGTATTTTTCTTTGATTGTTCAAACATTTTATTCATGTCAAACGTTGTTATTTCATTGATGCATTACACGTGTCTGTTTTGAAGTAATTATGTTCACTATGCTTAAAACTGCTTTCATTTTTTGATGTTCAACGCTCAATTAATAATTCTAAGCCTTTTGAGGGAGGATGACGAAAACGATACCACAATTTTTACAGTATGCTTTTGAACAGACCCCGCTGATGAGGTACAAGCATTGTTTCAATTCCTAAACACTGGAGTTATAAGGAAGATAATCCCTCGTCAACCCCTTTGAGCCAAAGAAGTTGGAGTTTTCCTTTTCGAAAATTAAAACCCCTAATTATAAACTGGGGCAGGGTAGTCTTCTCAGTTGATCCAGGTGCGCAATGAATGGCATCAAAGGAATCCTTCCAAAACAAAAGACAGTGATGGTTCCGAATAATCATAAAGGCCAACAGTCATTATCTCTCAGAAATAAAAGCCCAATAAGTCAAAACATATGAAGGAGATTTACAAAAAACTGGGGCATCCCGCTGACTGTAATCACAAAAGAAACAGTTCAGGCAAAAAACAGGGATAAAAAAATCAAAAAGAAAGAGGTCCTATAAACCCTCAACATAAAAGAAATTACTGCCTATTCAAAATAAACTCTCAGTATCCGAACCATCACCGGAATATCAGAGCAAGGATTCAAACAAAGATCTGATGCATAATTAACTGAGTTTAGGATTGAAGAACATCACGAAGAGCGGGTGGGAACAAATATACTTTGAGCCTTTACCCTTTGTTTCTTAAACCGTGAACCAGGCCACGTTATAACCCTTAAAAAGTCCTAGCTGAAGCATGGGTTAGTTCGAAAGCATACTGTTACAAAAGGTATCTTGACTCCTTAAGGCTTGCGGTAAAATAACGAGTTGACATCACATTTTACAAAATTCACTGGTTTTACTGAAAAAAGGCATTTCCAAAAAAACTTCAAGACAGACATAAGCTTTGCATTTTTAAAATAACATTGTTTGCATATGACTTTTTGTTCGAACAACAAAGAAATTCGCACGAAGAATATCTAGTGAACAAAAGCACTTCCAACCAAGAGGCTGGCATGATCATTGTCCATCATCTGGGGCAGTCAAGTCAAGATTCAGAGAATCTCTCAAATGCCAAATAGCCAGGGGCAGATCTCCATCTGAATCAACTGGGGCATTGGGCCTGAACTCCAGGGACAAATATGGTACGATCAAACATCTTCTGGTCACATGGCAAACACAACAATGGGGGCACCTCCCTACATCCTGAGAGCGTGGACATAGTCGAAAAATACTGCGCATAATCAAAGACCCGCTAGGTCGACTGGCCTAGGAAAAAACAAGGGCTTCCCTGCGAACCAAAAGGGTTCGTGCAAAAATAAGGGATGAAATGAAAAATTTGTACACCCGGCAAGTTGAAAACCTGAAAAGGCCGCTTGGGCAAAAAAGGGTATCCCAGTGGACTGAAAACCCGAAAGGGCGGTCCAGGCAAAAGTTATGGATCAAAGCGTACGACTATGTCCCGTCATCTCATCACGTGCTTACCAGAAGAAGATTTGTCAGTCGGCAGTTGTCAAGCACCTCCACAGGTACCTTCTCCCACAGAAACTGGGGCAAATAAGAATTGTCTAAGCGATCTAGTTGCTTTATCCACCCAGGTACCAAGGTAAGTTCGGCTGAAGAATGTAACCAAGATGCCTTCACTCCCCGCAAGGTAAGACCAGAATCAGCAATAGTCCCCCAAGTAGAGCTGGCCTCCCGTCAGCCCTAAAAAGGCACAGTATTCCCCAGCAAGTCAGCGATACTTTCCTCCGAGCAGAGTTAGCCTACTGTCAACCTTAAGGAAGTTGGATATCCCTAGAAGATCTCAATATTCTCCAGCGGAGTATACAGATATTCCTTAACAAGCATCCCCGGCAGTCTTAATATTCCTCAACGGAAATATAAGATTGTTCCCCGGCGGAATACCAGACACCCCAGTGGAGCCATTCCCCAGTACAGTCCAAAAGTTTCCCCAGGAGAGTTGAATCAATCTCCCCAGTAGATTCTGGAAGCTTATCCCCAGTAGATCCTGGAAGCTTGTCTCCCGCAGAGTACACATATCTCTCCCCGAACATGTTTAGAGGTTATTCCCCACCAGGGTCTAACTGGGTTATCCTCAGCTAATTACCACGGAAAGATCGTCCTCGGCGAAGTTCTTCCTATCCCCAGCGGAGTTCATCAAATCCTCCAACAGAACTTATCAATGGAATCCCCAGCGGAGTTATCATCAAAACCTCAGCGAAGTATCTCTTCCCACAGAGTAATTCCCCGCAGAGTAGTCTCTTCAACAAGTTTATTCCCCAACAGAGTCATCTTCTCCTACCGGTTTATTCTTGCAACCATCATCCCCAGCGGAAATGAAGAACTTTACTCTTCAACATCAGCCCAGGATTCAACGAACTTCCCGGCATTCGTCAAGGATTTGTTTTCCCAGACAAGGATACATTCATAAATATCACATTGTCATACGTCATGATGCATGCATATACGCATCATATCATACAATCTCATTTATGTTGAGAACATCATTGCTTGATCCATATCATGCATTGCATATGACTGACCTTTACCTTTTAGGAAAGATGCAGTTAAACTCTGAATCCAGTCAAAGAAGACAAATCCAGTTAAATCAATCAAGTCA
This sequence comes from Vicia faba, assembly GCA_948472305.1. Taxonomy (NCBI): domain Eukaryota; kingdom Viridiplantae; phylum Streptophyta; class Magnoliopsida; order Fabales; family Fabaceae; genus Vicia; species Vicia faba. Next base: position 18,232,931 of record OX451741.1, on the reverse strand, counting down.
AAGAAGACAAATCCAGTTAAATCAATTCCTAAAGACCCGTCGTTGAAGACAACCTGTCAATAAAAACAAACTGTCAATAAAGACAACCTGTCAATGAAGACAACCCGTCATTAAAGACAACCCGTCATTGAAGACAACCCGTCATTGAAGACAACCCGTCGTTGAAGACAACCTGTCAATAAAGACAACCTGTCAATAAAGACAACCTGTCAATGAAGACAACCCGTCAATAAAGACAACTCGTCATTGAAGACAACCTGTCGTTGAAGACAATCCGTCATTAAAGACAACTTGTCATTGAAGATAACCCGTCGTTGAAGACAACCTGTCATTGAAGACAATCCGTCATTAAAGACAACCCGTCGTTGAAGACAACCCGTCATTGAAGACAATCCGTCATTGAAGACAATCCGTCATTAAAGACAACCCGTCATTGAAGACAATCCGTCATTAAAGACAACCCGTCAAGAAAGACAATCCGTCGTTGAAGACAACACGTCATTAAAGACAACCTGTCATTGAAGACAACCTGTCAAGGAAGACAGCCCGTCAGTGAAGACAACCATCAATAAAGACCACTTGTCCATGAAGATAACCCGTCCAAAGAGACAACTCACAAAAGAAGACAAAACTTCCCCTGGTTCAGTTAAATCGATCCCTAAAGATAACCTGTCAGTAGAGACAACCCATCAACCTTTTGAAGTTCCAGATTCGATACCTGTATCTAGCCAGGGCATATCTGTGAGCGATTGATTGTAGATTCGATACCTGTATCTAGCCAAGGCATATCTGCATGAAGAGTCTGAAGATCAACCCATGTAACAGGCCAGGAAATTATCTTTCTTTCTCTGGTACGCAAGTTCTCGCTAAGGAATCTCTTACGCGATCGACACCCCTGGATGGCATCTTTAAGCCCATCTCCACAACTATCCATTACATTTCCAAATGGCATCTTTAAGCCCATTCCCGACAAGATTCTGTCGCATTTCCAGATGGCATCTATAAGCCCATCCTCCTACCCACCATATCTCCAAATGGCATCTGTAAGCCCATTCCCGAAATCACATTGCTGATACTCCACTATGCGAGTGCAAATTTCTGGGCACTCTAGTGTTCAATACTCTTCCACCTTCGGATCACGAAAGGCACGCAAGCCAATATACATCCTCAAGTTTAAGAAGATTGAACAGGGGCAACTGTTGTACCCCAAAATTTTCCCTCCCATATTCTTCAAAGTTTGTCAAGAATCATCTTCAAATGGTTCAAGATTTCTCAAGGGATTGCACAGTCCAAACATCTCCTAAGCCAGTCCAAATTAGGGTTTTGGTTCCTTCAATGAATTTGGGGTTTTCAATGGCTCAATCAAGTCCCATAGGCCTATATACATCCTCAAGAACCTACATGCCAAGTTTCAAGACTCACAATGTCAAATTGCACAGTCAAAAAGCCCTATTTGGTTCACAATCAACTCTAGGGGAAAATGGTCATTTTACAGTCAAAAGTCGGAATTTTTTGTCAACCTCTTATTTTGAGCTCACAATAATCATTTGATCAAGTCTTTATCATGATTCCACAAGAATGGCTCAAAAATCATCAAGGATGCAAAAGTTATTATTTTTGGACAGCAGAAAAGTCAACTGTAACTTGACCAGGGCATAACCTTTTCATGGTTCATCATAAAAATCCCATCCAATGCTCATTTTGAAGGGTATGACATTTCCTACAACTCATCTTCACATTCCAAGTCCAAGAAATGCTCTCACAACAAGTTATCAATTTCTACATTATAGGTCAATTTCAAAAGTCAACAAAAATGCACTTTAAGTCAAAGACCATAACTTGTGATTGGTAAATCCAAATGACATGGGACCAAAGGCATTTGTTAGAGGACTTCAAGAGCTTTCCAAAATGTCAAGGAACATGTTCATAGGATCAAAATTGAGCAAGATATGCATTGGAGAAGTTGGGAAATGTTTGGGAATTTGCAAAAGTCAACTTTGCTCAAAACACTTTGTTTTTGCTAATGGGCCTCAAATTCCTTCTTGAAACTTTGTCCAAGGCCTATGCACGATCCATTGAGATTAAATTGAATTATTTTCTTATTTTTTATTAATTAATTGAATTTTTAATCAATATTAATTAATTTTAATTCATTTAATTGTAGGAAAATATCAAGATATGGTTTTGCAATCTTTTCATGAAGCAAATATGACCTACAAGAGCTGGAGATTTCGTGTGCACATCAAGGGGACAAGGATCTCCAAGTTTGGCAAGATTTTTCAATCAAAAAGATTGAAAAATATTTGATTTTCAATCAAATATACAAACCATTATTCCATGGATTCCTTGTCAAGATTGTAACCTAATTCCCTTCCATTATATATACTGAAGCCAACCCTAATGCATTACACGTGAAAAGCTGCTGCAAAAAGCCATAACCAATTCCAAAAAATTCAAGAAAACTTGAAAAATGTTTTCAATCTTCCAAGCCAATTCAAAGCATTATAGTGATTCAAATACGTTGCTAGGAGTGTGAGGAACCTATTGCAATCATAACCAAGCGTTGAAGCTCAAGAAATCGTTGCAAACAGTCTCACGGTTTGACACTTTTATTCAAAATTGTAACATCCAATTCATGAGCATTTAACGTAATTTTTTGTTTGTTTTGTGTTGTTAGCAATCATAGGAAGCTTTTGACATAAGTTAATTGGGTTAAGATGTCCTAAATCAGAAGTTGCCATGAATGAATTCTAGGTTTTCCAAGCTTCCAGATTAGGGCTTTGCTGTACAGGAAAAATCAGACCTTGAGAGACCCATGGTTGGATTCGTTGAGACAAGACGAATCTAAAACCACCCTCACGAACAATTTATATTGACCACAGGCCTGTTCGTTATTTTTTGTCCATGCAGGTTGTGGGGGTTAAAAACCCCCGCTATCTAATTGTATTTTTCACAGGCAAACGGAGACGATGAAGACGTGTTGCGTTGTGGTTGGGCAGTTCAAATAAAACGCGCGTGATTTTGTGTTTCCAGCATAATAGTTATTTTTTATATATTATATTTATCTTTCATTATACTAACAAATGCAGGCAAGTGGATCAGTGGTATATGTGTTGGCTAGCAACCATTGGGACCTGGGTTCGATTCCCAGGTCCACCCAAACGTTTCTAATATTTTTCCTTACAGGTTCCCATGTAGGCATCCTCAAAGTGTCCCACCATGCGCCCCAAGCATTAGCTTGCCAAGTGGCCACTAACACCAATCTGATGGCCAGGAGGTGATAGTCCTCATGATCCCCAGTCAACGCTTGCACAACTGATCCAGAAAGTCCAACGTGGCTGAATGTACAAATGGGCCCATAATTGCTTTCTAACCTCCAAAAGGCCCAGCCTCACCCCCTGGTTTACTATTTCTTTTTATTTTCTTTTTCCTTTTAATTTCTTTTATTAATTACCATTATTATTATTTAACTCACAAATTAATTAATTTTCATAATAAATTCAGACCATTAAAATGTAAATATTTTTTATTATTACTAATTATTAATTTCACCTTAATTTAATTATTTTGTAAATAAATTCTAACAAATTAGTTTAATTAGGTTTAATTTTGACTTTTTTTTCATAATAAATAAAATGAATTAGACTTAGGGTTTTTCTTTTGATAATTTTAATTTCCTTTTATGTTATTTCATTAAAACCTAAAAAACATAAAAAATTCTTTTTTTCTTTTAATTAATTAGTAAATTAGGTTTAATATTTAATTTAATTGCAAAAAAGGACCAAATTTCTTTCTTTTCTCAAAAAGGGTAAAAACCCTAAGGACGTCCCGATTCAATCTCTTTGCGTGCACTTTATTATTTTGATCATATTTATGTATCTGCTCCGAGAATGTAATAGCTAATTAGGGCTTTTATCGCTTTCTTTATTTTCTTGCAATTTATTTTCAAGGGTTATGTTTTTGGCGATGTAAATACCCGACGCCTTGTAATAGCGTAGATTCAACTTTCCGCAATTTATTTCCCGTAAATTATTAACTGTTAATTATGCATGCAAGACTTGCTTGAAAATTAAAATCAAAATGTAGCTCACCATAACATGTGTAAAGATAACTTAACTGAATCCTGACACACTCGCACATGCCACTCTTAGGGTACGCCTCACTTGGTTGCCTCGACGTGGTCATTGAGTATAGGGTGTTTTAGAGGTAGCCCTCCTGTCTAAAGATCAAAAAGTTGCCTCGGATAAAAATGATCTAAGACATTAGGGTTACCTCTAAGGCGTCCTACCATTGCTTTAGTGACCACATGTCCCTATAATCGAATTGATCCGAAAAACTCCGACGACGGTGCTACCTACTTCTCAATAGTGGGATAGTACTGTCTAAAGGACATTTACACAGCTTAATTTCTTTGAGTAGGTAGAGGTTCTCAGGTACTTGCTCTTTCAAAACAAAAATACTTTTGCACCTACACTTTTCTGACAAAAGTTTTCAAACAAACACTTCATACACTCTTGAGGACAGATACAAGAGTTAAATCGAAGTTTTCAAACAAACTTTTTTTCAAAACCCACAAACACAAGAAAAGCAAAACATTTTGAAAACATAGTGAGCAAGTACCTAAGAGCCCGTGGATAACCATGAATAGAAAGGGTGCTAACACCTTCCCTTTCTATAATCTGCCTCCCGAACCGAGAAACATCTCGAAAAGGAATTTTGCTGTGCTTTTTTCCTTTCCATGTTGGAGAACATAAAAGACGGTGGCGACTCTTGATTACCGCGACATTTCGTGAACCATCTTTAAAACAGTCAGTTCTATTTCCACCGATCACAATGACCCAATGCCCATCCCTTCACATCCAACGATGGGGCTTCTTACCAAATCAATGGTAAAATAGCAACATCTAAAGGAGGAGGAAAAGCACATCTAAAACCTTTTGAGTAGGTAGAATACTTTTAGTTACTTGCTCAATTTCAAAACAAATATCCTTGTTATTTTCAAAACAATCACATACACTTTCCAAACGTCTTTCCAAACTTGAAATATTTTCAAAAGCTCAACACTTTGCATACATTCTTACGAACGGGAATCATTGTAAATTTTGCCTAAACGATGGCACCTTTTCAAAATGCTTTCAAAACCACACAAAAGCACATATTTCAAACAAAAGCAAGTGATCTAGAAAGTAACTAAGAGCCCATGGAAAACCATGGATGGAAAGGGTGCCAATACCTTCCATTTTCATAATCTACCCCCCGAACTCAAGAAAACATCTATAAAGGTCTTTCCTGTGCTTTTTCACCTTTCCTTATTGGATAAAAGTAAATTCGGTGGCGACTCTTGCTAAACCACAACATTTACGAACACAAATGCAAAACACCTCAAGTCAATTCTCCCACCGTATCATAGAACTGGAGACCTTGTTGGGGAGAAAGTTAAAAGTGGGGTTACCTTAGGGATAGATCAAATTTTCTTGCTTACATTGTTTGCTTTACATTTTGGTTCCTTGTTTGGATTTGTTTTAAATCCTACACCCGGATTTGGGGATACCTTTTAGGTAAGTAGAAATAAACTGTGAGGGAACTGTGCGAGGTATACTGACATGGTTAAAGCAGTAGCTACATTGATGTGGCACTTTGGTTGGTACCGGTAACCCTTGAGTCAGTCAAGGAGAGTACGGGGCCGCCGCGTGGTGTCGTAAAGCATCAACTGACCTTAGAATCTTACTTGACCAACTTGGCCATTAGAAAGTAGCGAGATAACCGTCTTTGGTGCAATCCGAAGTTGGTTGATACTCGACGCTACACTCATTGAGGTTTTACTCTTGAGTTTTGTTTAGTTGTGAGTCAATCTCTTATTGAACAAAACTTCGGGAAAGATCAGTGATATTGAGGTCCCTTAGAACCCGATTACTATTAACTAGGACAGGATGAGCCAACTAAACTTCAAGAGGGTACTTACCTGAAACCCCATGAAAGCCCAAACTAAGGACTTATTTGTTTTGTATGTACACTTGTACATAACATCATAAGCATCATAAACATCATACCATAAGCATTCTCACTAACCATTTCAAGGATTTTTGGAATTTATCTTTGTTCCATTTTGTAGGACATGGCATCCCCTCGTAGGAGCATGTTGTACCCCAAAATTTTCCCTCCCATATTTCTCAAAACATTGCAAGAAAAATCTCCAAGTTGCTCAAAGTAGTCCAAGAGTTGGTCAAACAAGCTCTCTCCTAAGGCAGTCTACCCCAAATTAGTGTTTTATGTTGCATCAAGATCCTTGAGTCCAAATGACCTCAAGTTCTCCCCAAGGTCCTAATATGTTCTCAAGATCATCCATGTCAAATTTCAAGCCTTGCAGAGGAAGTTTGCTCAGTCAATTGCTCAAAGGTCCAAAAGTCGATTGTGCTAGGGTAAAAGTCAACTGTGACCTACAAACAGTCAAACTTCAAGATTTTTTGTCAACATTCTCACTTTGAAGGATATTTCATCATTTGATCATTGTTTGATCATGATTCATCAAGGATTGCTCAAAATTCATCAAGATTCAAAAGTTGCTAAATTAGGGTTTTGTAGGAAAAGTCAACTAAACTTTGACCAAGCATAACTTTCTCATACTTTATGAGAAATAACCCATACAAAGCTCATTTTTAAGAGGATGAAATTCCCTACAATCCATATTCATATCCCAAGTTCAAAAAATGCACTCACAAGAAGTTATGAATTTTGACATTATAGGTCATTTTTGAAAGTCAACAAAAACACCTTTTTTGTCAAAGTTTCTAACTTAATTATGGAATATCAAAATGAGATGAGACAAAAAGGGTTGATTAGAAGACATCTCAAGCTTTCTAAAAAGTCTAAGAACACCTCCAAAAGTTCAAAATTGAAGAATTTATGCATTGTTGAAGTTGGACTTTTTTGCAAAATTGCCAAAAGTTAACTATCCCTAAAACTTCAAATTTTGCCAAATGGGCCCATTCTTTTTCACTTGTTTTGAGTTTGCATTATTGCCCAAGTACTCTAGCTTTGGCCATGTGTCCATATCTTATTTTTATTATTTTATTTTATTTTTATTTGAATTAATTCATTTTAAATCAAATAAAATCACATAAAATCAAAAACATTGAAAACTAAAGATCTTGTGATCATTTCAGGTTTCAATAGACAACTTGTATCCTTCCAAACTCGTATCAAGCGATGTGGGTACAAAAAGATATGATTTGGATCAAATTTTGAAAGTTTTAATGGAAGAATCAAATCAAATTCAAGAGCATTGATAGAGCAAGATTTGAACAACAAATGCTACCCTAATGTATTGTACAATACATAAGGAAGCGAAAGGCACAAGAATAAGGGTTGGAGATCAATTGTGGAGGCAGAACCAAACTTGCAAAAACAAAGAAAAAGTGTAGGATCAAAATCAAGGTTAGAGGTCGTTTCAGGGCTTGGCAAGTATCCCAATCGCTTCCTGGAAATTCTCACAAGCTAAACCAATCAAGACAACGTGTTTTCAGATCCTCCCAAGCTCTGGTTTTTCGTTTGGTTTTAGGGGTTTTCATTTCAGGTACAATTGATCTTCATGATGGACATGGTTGTGTTCAGAAGAAGATGATGAATCAAACCATGGTCCTAGAATTCATTTATATTTCCTGGGGACGATTTTGGAACGAAGCTATGCTTTTAGCTGCGGATAAAAATACGCAGGTAAAACTTACAGGGTTTTAAGGAAGAGGAAGATGCGTTGTCACCCTTCTGTTGGTCTGTTTGAATTCCGCGCCAAAGTTCCACTAACGCATTTGTTTTTCTTATATTATTGTTATGTTGCATTTTGTTAACAAATAGAGCAGCATGGCTTGGTGGTCACCACGTTAGCGTTAAGGCATTCAAAGGCTGGAGGTCAGGGGTTCGATCCCTGCCTCCAGCATTTGTTATTTTTCCAATTTCTTTCAGGAGATCATGTGCGCGCCTAGGCCAGGAGTCCCACCATGCTCATCCCTTATCCATGTGCCAGATAGCCAGTTCTGGTGGATCTTTGAAGGCACGTCATAAGCAAGTCAATCCACGTGTACTGGATCTCAAAAGTCAAAACGGACCAGCATTATTGGGCCAACAGAATTGCTTCCTGCACCTCCAAAAAGGCCCATTCTCTCTTTCTCTCACATTTTTATTTATTTTAGTTTATTTATTTATATTATTTAATTAATTTCTAACCAATGGATTAATTTTCTTTTTTTTATCACAAATCACAAAAATATGTTTATCCAATAAAATTCAGGATTCTTCTTTTATTTAATAAATATTATTAATTAATTAGGATATTAATTATGAAACTTTAATTTATTTTGTAAATATTTAAAATTAATTAGAAATCATTAGGTTTTAACACTAACTTAATTATTTTAATTTCTTTCTTAAAATAATCAAAACTCCAAAAATATGTCATTAATTATTTTTTTCATTTAATTAATTTATTTAATATTTAATTTAGTATTTAAATTAGGATTTAATTTCTTTTCTTAAAATAAAAACAACAAAAAACATTTTCTTTTAGAAAAGGGTCAAAACCCTAATTCGCATTCGATTTAATTTCCCGCGTGCTTTATTTATTTTTATCCATATTAATGTATCTGCTTCCGGTATGTAATAGATAATTAGGCCCTTTTATTTATTTTACCGCTTTATTTTATTTTCAAAGGGTTGCTTTTGGTGATGTAAATACATGACGCCTTGTAATTTAATTTCCGCACTTTAAATTCCGCAAATTATTAACTGTTAGATGTATGGTATAGGGATGCATGACAAGACTGAATGTTTAATCTTAAAATCAAATTAGATCACCCTTAACATGTGCAAAGATAAAAATAACTGAAAACGACACACTCGCACCTGCGTACTCTTAGGGTACACCCCACTTGGTTGCCTTCGTACGCGGTCATTGAGTATAGGTCGTTTTAGAGGTCGTCCTCTTGTCTAAAAGATCATAGTCGCCTCAAAATGGTTGCCTCGGATATTGTTGCCTCAAACAAATGATCTAAGACATTAGGGTTACCACTAAGGCGTCCTAACATTGCTTTAGTGACCGTATGTCCCTCATTTGAATTGACCCTCAAACTCCAACGACGGTGCTACCTACTCACTCATAGTAGGATAGCATTGTCTAAAGGACATTAGCATAGAACTATTCCTTTTTCGAGTAGGTAGTTAGCTTTTAGATACTTGCTCATCCAAAACAAAACAAATTTTTCACACTTACACTCCTTTTCAAACAAAGTTTTCAAAAACACTTCATTACACTCTTGAGGACAGAAGCAAGAGTTAAATCGAAGTTAAAAACAAAAACTTTTTCAAACCCACAAGCACAAAGAAAACAATTTTGAAAACAATGAGCAAGTACCTAAGAGCCCGTGGATAACCACATATAGAAAGGGTGTTAATACCTTCCCTTTCTATAATCTACCCCCCGTACTCAGAAATAATCTCAAAAAAAGGAATTTTTCTGTGCTTTTTTCCTTTCCTTGTTGGATAAAATAAAAGTTGGTGGTGACTCTTACTTACCGCGAAATTTTGTGAAAACAAACGCAAAATGCAAACCAGCATTCCAAAAAATAGTCAGTTCTTCCCACCGTGTCACCGAGCACTATCCAAGTCAGCCTCGTAAGGATGCCTCCACAACTCAAGGATTTAGTATCCAGGGTCCCTGAAGATTCTCCATTCACCAAAAGACATGGTCGACTCCTTAGTCTGGTTACCTCAAGTATTGAAGAAGATATGGTAAAGGTGCTTGTCCAATTCTTCGACCCTTTGTATCATTGCTTCACTTTTCCCGATTACCAACTTATGCCCACTTTGGAAGAATTTTCTCAACTCATGGGGATCCCTATTCTTAATCAGTTACCTTTCAACGGTATTGAAAGAGACCCTAAACCTGAGGAAATTGCTCGAGATCTACATTTGCAACCATCTGACATAGCAGCAAATTGGGTAACAAGGAGCGGTGTCAAAGGGTTCCTAGCAAATTTTTTGTTTGAGAAGGCTCAAGAGTGTTGGAATACTTTGGATCTACAAGCCTTCAAGGAAATCTTGGCTCTTATTATCTATGGGTTGGTACTATTTCCAAATCCTGTCCAATTTATAGATGTAAATGCAATCAAGGTTTTCATATCTCGTAATCCGGTGCCTACAGTACTGGGAGACATCTTGCATTTTCTTCATTCTCGCACTTTGAAGAAAAGGGGGGCTTTGATGTGTTGCACTCCTCTTTTGGCTAGGTGGTTTATTTCGCACCTACCTCGATCCATGGTGAAGAATGAACAAGGTATGAGGTTTTCTAAAAGATTGATGTCACTTTCACATGCTGATATCCGTTGGTATTATCGCTCTTTGGAAGACATTACCATCACTGATCGCTGCGGGGAATTCCCCAATGTCCCTCTACTTGGCATTAGGGGAGGCATTACTTACAACCCTTGTTTAGCTTTGTGACAATTTGGATACGCTAGGAGAGATGGCCCTCATGAGGTACTCATCCAAGGAATTGCATTCGACTATGAAAGCGATACCCAAGGTTACCGTCAAAGGTTTATACGAGCTTGGGGTATGGTTAACAAAGTTGATAGCAATATGTTCAGGCGTAAGAATTCCATTCTTTGGAGCCTTATCTTAAATGGGTGAGGGCTCGCGCTCAAAGTCTTAAGATGCCTTATGCAGCCGTCTTACCTGTTATCATGGAGCCAGTAGTTGAGGGAGACGTTCCATATACTATCCTCTATCCTGATATGCCTACTTCTCTTGAAGATTTACAAAACGCCTGAATTCAGTTAAAAGGAGAGCGAGACACCTTTGAAGCTAAATTCTCTGAGAGCGAGAAGAAGATATTAGAACTTACAAGAGAGCTTCATGAAGAAAGGAGCTTAAACACCTACATTGCGCCAAAGAGGATGCGCATAACTTTTCTGTCTTAGGAGTTTACTTTATGCTTATTTTTGTTGTTGTAAGCCCAAGAGGCATGTTTGTATTCAAACCTGAACTATTTAAGTGCAAGTTAACGTTTGTTCACTCTCTGTCTATACAAATTTAAATTCTTTAAATCCTTGAAATCATTTGCATACTGCATATTCATGCATCATGACATAACAGGTTTCCTTATCTCTCTACTGTTTATTTCGGCAAGATGGATCTAGGGAAAACTGTGACGGAACACTAGTCCTAGAATTCTCAATTTCAGGAAGCTTTACTCACCCTGGCCAAGGGGCAGCAGGATATGATGGCCTTGTTGGCCGATAAAAAAAAGCTGAAGATGTGAAAAACACAAGAAGGGGGGTTGAATTGTTAAAACTTGAAATCAAATGCAGACAACACGTTATTTTTATCCTGGTTCGTTTGATCTCAAACTACTCCAGTCCACCCGTCAAGGTGATTTCGCCTCTCTCCAACGAGGTCTTAATCCACTATATTCAACTGAATACAAATCTGCTTTAACAACTGCTAAAGCCTTCTTGAGTCTAAACCACAGACCGGTTTCTCAAGGAAATTCTTTCACAGAAAAATGAACAAATGTGTGTTGAATGTTTTCTAGAAAAATGATATATCACAAATGTGATAATACACAAGATAAAGCTTAGATGATACTAGATTGCTAGAGCTATAGAATGATCAATTGGTAGCTTTTAGCAAAAGTGAGAACGAGCTTGATGATGATTGCTTTTGGCGTGTATATGCGTGTAAGGTACTGTAGAGCATTAGTCAATTCACTTCTCACTTATTTGTTTAAATACTTCTTGGAAAAGATACGTTGATGCAAATAATTCCATTTCAATGCTCATTACGTTCTTTCCATTTTGAGAAGATCTTTGTCTTGGAATAAAGTTGTTGGTAATTAATCTGCCTTGAATGCAGTAACGTTGACACTTCAGAATGTTCTGCTTGATTAAGATCAGAGCATTCTTTGGCTTTTAGCTTATTCTAATTACTTCTGAGTGTTGATGATATTGATAAGATCCTGATCAGAGTCAGAGTATGTTGAGCGCAGATTCTGTTCATCAGACTTCAGCGTAGCACATGCATTGATCTTCTGATGTTGATGTTCTGCTGCTGATTGCATCAGAGTTTCCTGTAAATACACAACATAATTTTAAGTAGCATCTATGTCATATATAAATCTCATATTTCATTTAATCTTGTATTTTGTTATCATCAAAACTCTAACTGAGGGTTGTAGAATCAAACTATGTTCTAACAATCTCCCCCTTTTTGATGATGACAAAAACTAGATTTTTTCAATTAAAATAAAGTGATGAAAGTATCATAGTTTAAGAATTGAGAGGAAACAGTATCAGAGCTAATCAGATAATGAGAAAAAATTATCAGAGCTGAGAGGGTAAGGAATAAAAAGTATCAGAGTAAAGATGAGAAAAACTCGCCCTGAGTTGATTATTTCCTTTTGATTCCTTGAGTATCAGAACTTTATTGAACCTTTCTTTAAGCATCAGAATTTTGCTTTATCAGAGTTCTTCAGATTCTTGTACCTGTAAGCTTTTCAGAACAAAGAACTTCAAATATATAAGAATGTTAGAATGTTTGAGACTTTTGTCTCAGTAAACCGTTATTGAAAAATATCGTTCTTTTCTCCCCCTTTTTGTCAGCGATCAAAAAGCATAATTAATCAGAGTTAAATGGATTAGAGAAAAAAACGTTTGTATTGAAACAGAAGCAATGATAGTTTAGAACAAGTAGAAATATTACAGATAAACATAAGAAAACAAGGAAAGCATAAGAAAAATCTAAGAAGAACGATGAAGTCGTGTGAACAGTGCTTCCAACATGCTCTTGATTTGTTCGCTGGTTTCATTCTTCTTGGCTACCATGCTTGCTATAGATTCAATCTTCATATCCTGCTTGTCCATCCGTTCATTCACCAGCATATCTGATCTCTTCAAATCCTCCAGAGCTTGCCTGTCAACAGAGGAGGCTTGAGGATCTTCAGATACAAACTGCTTCTCAGAGCTTTCTGTAGCTTCTTCTGCTTGACCCAAGTCTTCAGCTTGAATAACCTGTTCTTCTGCAGCTTGAACTTGAGATGCTGGACGCATTTCAGACCAAGGCTCACTGTCCAGATGCAGAACTTCTTCCTTCAGCACTTTGCTCAGAACTGGACCTTCCATTTCCTTCAGCAGATTGCTGAAGTTCTACTGAACCTGTCCATAGCTCTGGTCTTGTAGCTTGAAGGTTTCAGCGCATACACATCTTCTGAATTGAGTCCAGAGATGATCTGATACAGCAGGATCAACAACTTCCAGAGTTGCTTGTTTCAAAGAAGATATCCATTTCTGCATATCTGATTCAAAATTCAAAAAGATGGAACCAACATCTGGTTGTTTCGGTTTGGGAATAGCAGTTTTCTGGTTTATTGCAGCAAGGCGTTCAAGGATTGTTAGATGAATGACTGTCTTGCTGTGGTTTTTTGTATTTTTCTTGGGTGAGGGAGTAGGAGAGTCAGAAATAATGATTGGACTATGTGGTGTGTTTGGAGGAGTTGTTTCTGGTGAGGATGGTAGTTGAGACATGTTCACAGTTGTACCACAAGGCAATTGAATGGCCAAGGGTTGTGGTTCAGGAGACTCGAGAGTTTGAGCCTCAGAGTTTTGTGTCTTAGGTTGTGGAGTTTGTGCATGTCGAGGAGATGGTGGATTATTTTCTAATTGGGGAGAGGATGGTTGTGGAATTTCTGGTTCTGGTATTAGAGTGAGGGGAGTTTCTGGAATGGGTGAAATTGGAATGTCAGGTTGTGGAGAAATGGGAATATCAGAGTTTGGATTTGGATTGTTTGTTTCAGGAGCGGAAGTATGTTGTTCAATATCAGTCAGAACTTGTGCAAGTTCTGGTTCTGGAATGGTTGTAGTATTTGGATTTTGTGGTTTGGAGCGGGGTCTTCTGAGAGTTAATGACTCATAAGGGTCAAAGTCTTTAAAATCTTCAAAGGTTTGGGGTATTGGGATATCAGCTGGATTTGGAGTGGGTGTAGGAATAGATGAGGAAATAGCACTTGAACTTAAAACAGATACAGAAATAGGATTACCTCTTTTCTTTGGAGTCTGTTGTGATGATCCTTCTGGAGAAGCTTTTCTCTTCTTAGTCTTCTTCAGAGAAACTTCTGGTGCCTTCTGCTGAAGATCTTGAATGTTTAGATTAGGATTTGTTCCATCAGCTTTGCACGCATCCAAGTATCTCAGAACTATTTGGTGCTTGGAGTCAATCTCTGAGAACAGAGGGAAGTCATCTAGAGGAATTCTTCTGCTGGAGATTTCAGCAAAAGGAGTAACGCTGGGCTCCTTCTTAATGTTCTCTATCAGCTTCATCTTCTTGAGATTCTTGGCATTCAACTGCTTGCCAACAGATGGTTCCAGGGTGCTGATCTCTTGTGCCTCTGTCAAGTGCTCAATCAGCCTATTCTCAGTCAGAATATCTGATATCAATCTGCCCAGGGGTATCCAATCCCTTTTAGTGAGTTCTTCTTCTCTAGTCTCCTTGACGCTGGTTCTCAAATGGTTGAACAGAAGATGAGCTAGATTAATCTTTACCTTCTGATTAATAAAATAGATCAGAAACTGCTGATCTATGTTTATGTAATCAGGAGAGCTTGTAGGATTCCTGTGATTGTAACAGTCCAGAATAATCTTTGCCCAAATTTTGTGCTTATCTTTCAGATCCCTTATCTTGCTGGAGGGAAGCCCCAGCGTGAAAATCTGCCTTGCTATAACAGCAACAACTGAGCACCTTTCAGCCATGTCTATACAGTGAATGCCACCACCATTGTATCCAATCAGTTTTCCAATTAGGTCTTCAGTAATCATAATTTTCTTCCCCATTATATAAGAGGTGACTTGGTGATTTGAGGAAGAGGCGTGAATCCAGAATTCCTTAACCAAAATAGGGAAAGTTGGACCCACCAACCTGTCAAAGTATCTCTCCCATCTTTGAGCTTGAATCTCTTCTGATAAATCAAAACCATTTTCCTTCAAACTGTTGAAATCCACTATAATCTCTGATAGAACTTCCAGGTTCTTGACTGGAGTGAGTAGCGTTCTGAGAGGAACCTCATATTGCTCAGCTGATGTGTCTTTCTGGGAACCTGGAGAGATATTGCTGGAAGACGCCATTATTCGCACGAGGTTTTGAGAGAAAAAAAATTGAAAGGGTTTTCTTGACCAGTAAGAACACAAACACAGATATCAGAGAAATTGATTGAAAACGAAAGTAAGGGTAAACGTTATGAATGTGTGTTAGTGGTGTTTAAATAGATTTTGAAAAAGTTTTTGAAAACATAAACGCTTAAGAGAGAGAAATAACTCATGATTAATAGCATTAATTGATTGCTGATTTTAGGGGATTTCAGAAAGATACTTAAACGGTTACCAGTGACATGTGTCTCAATGCAACCAATCAGCGCTTTGCCTTTTCAGAAGCGTGAACGCGTGTTCAGCCTCAGGAACCAGCTGATGACTGGATGACACTTGTTTGCTTTGAGTGAACATCACTTCTATCCTTGAACTGAAGAGCTCAGAGCTTCATGGATAGATCTGATACAATCTGCATTTCTAAATACTCTGAAAGAAGATTGATCAGAAGTTCACAGAGAAATAAATATAATTCTGAAAGTTAATATATAAAATTAAAACAGTTTTATTCTGGACAGAGCTTCATGCTGAGATGATTCAGAATGAAGTTGAACCTATCTTCAGAAAGTGGTTTTGTAAAGATATCAGCCCATTGATGGTATGTATCAATAAATTTTAAGTTTAAGATTCCTTTATGAATATAGTCCCTAATAAAATGATGTTTTATTTCTATATGCTTAGCCCTGGAATGCAAAATTGGATTTCTACTTAAGCAAATAGCAGAAGTATTATCACAGAGTATAGGAATGTTACTCTCATAAATCTGGAAGTCCTCAAGTTGACTTTTCATCCAGAGCAATTTGTGTGCTGCATCCAGCTGCTACTATGTATTCAGCTTCTACTGTTGATAGAGCAATGGTGGATTGTCTTTTGCTGGACCACGAGATCAGATTTTCTCCCAGAAACTGGAAGCTTCCAGAAGTACTTTTACGTTCAACTCTGTCTCCAGCAAAGTCAGCATCACAGTAACCTACTAAGCTGTAATCACCAGATTTTCTATAAAACAAACCCAGATTAGTAGTACCTTTCAGATACTTGAAAATTCGCTTAACAGCTGTTAAGTGAGATTCTCTAGGATCTGATTGGAATCTTGCACAAATGCATACACTGAATAAAATATCAGGCCTTCAAGCAGTCAGATAAAGAAGAGAACCAATCATACCTCTGTAGACTTTTTGTTCTACCTTTTTGCTTACCTCTTCTCTTTCCAGAATGCACGTGGGATGCATTGGAATCTTTGATGGCTTACATTCTGAGAGATCAAATTTCTTCAGAAGTTCTCTGACATATTTGCTCTGATGAATGTAAGTTCCTTCTGGGGTTTGATTGATCTGAATTCCCAGAAAGAATTCCAGTTCTCCCATTAAGCTCATCTCAAATTCTGCCTGCATACACTTAGCAAATTTTCTTCCCAGAGAAGGATTAGTAGATCCAAATATTATATCATCAACATAAATCTGGCAGACTAAAATGTCATTCTTAACTGTTTTACAGAATAAGGTTGTGTCCACCTTCCCTCTGGTGAATTCCTTTTCGAACAGGAAGTTACTTAGTCTTTCATACCAAGCTCTGGGAGCTTGTTTCAGACCATATAGTGACTTCTTTAGTTTGAAAACATATTCTGGATGTTTTGAACTTTCAAAACCAGGGGGTTGGTGCACATATACCTCTTCTTCTATATAGCCATTTAAGAATGCACTTTTGACATCCATCTGATACAAAGTGATGCCTTTATTAACAACAAAAGAAATTAAAAGTCTGATAGATTCTAACCTGGCGACTGGAGCAAAGGTTTCTGTATAGTCTATCCCCTCTTGCTGACTATAACCTTGTGCTACCAATCGTGCCTTGTTTCTTACAACTTCACCTTGTTCATTCAGCTTGTTTCTGAACACCCATTTTGTTCCAATGACGTTGAATCCTTTTGGTTTAGGAACCAGATCCCATACGTCATTCCTGGTGAATTGATTCAGCTCCTCTTGCATTTCTAGAATCCAGTCATTGTCCAGAAGTGCTTCATCAATTGAAGATGGTTCAATCAGAGAAACAAGTCCCATGAGGGATTCTTCAGAGTTTCTGAAGCTGGCTCTTGTTCTGATTGGATCTTCCTTTCTTCCTAAGATAGTTTCTTCTTGGTGATCCATGCTGCTTCTGGATGGTCTTTTCTGAGGTGGATCAACAGAAGATGCTGGATTGCTTGCAGTGCTTCTTTTTGATGTTGAGGGAGTGTCTCTGTTAAGAGCTTCTGATGACTTGTCTTCATTACCTGAGAATTCAACTTCCATACCTGCAAGTAATTCATTCTATTTTGACTTTTGAGAGTCAAGCTTGTCATCAAAACGAACACTGATTGATTCTTCCACAATTTGTGTTTCTGTATTGTATACTCTATACCCTCTTGAGCATTAAGAGTATCCTAACATAATACACTTCTGTGCTTTAGAGTCATATTTGTTCAAATAATTTTTTGTATTCAAAATAAAGCAAGTACATCCAAATGGATGAAAATATGAAATGTTGGGCTTTCTGTTCTTCCACAATTCATATGGAGTATTTTCCAGAATAGGTCTTATGGAGATTCTATTCTGAATGTAGCACGCTGTGTTTATCGCCTCTGCCCAGAAGATCTTAGCAACGTTAGTCTCGTTGATCATGGTTCTGGCTATTTCTTGCAATGTTTTGTTCTTTCGTTCTATAACTCCATTTTGTTGGGGAGTTCTAGGACAAGAGAAATCATGCAGAATGCCTTTGTCATTAAAAAATGATTCAAAATCTTTGTTTTCAAACTCTCCACCATGATCACTTCTGACTTTGACGATTCTAAGATCCTTTTCATTCTGAACTTGGTTACAGAAGGTGACAAACACAGAGTGTGACTCGTCCTTGTGTCTTAAGAACTTTACCCATGTCCATCTGCTATAGTCATCTACGATTACTAACCCATACTTCTTGCCACTGACTGAAGCAGTTTTAACCGGTCCAAATAAGTCAATGTGCAGAAGTTCTAATGGCTTAGAGGTGGAAACAACGTTTTTTGATTTAAAAGCAGGTTTTGCAAACTTGCCTTTCTGACATGCTTCACACAGAGCATCTGAATTGAACTTCAGATTAGGAAGTCCTCTGACCAGATTGAGTTTGTTAATCTGAGATATTCTTCTCATACTAACATGCCCCAATCTTCTGTGCCAGATCCATTGCTCGTTGTTAACAGACAGAAGACACTTTACATTCTGACTTTTCAGTTCAGAAAGTTTGATTTTGTAAATGTTGTTTCTCCTCTTTCCATTAAACAGGATAGTCCCATCTTTCTGACTAACAGCTTTACATGAATTTTGATTAAAGATTATATCATAACCGTTATCACTTAATTGACTTATGGATAACAGGTTATGCATTAATCCATCTACTAATAATACATTACTGATAGAGGGAAGATTTCCATTACCTACTATTCCAGAGCCAATGATCTTTCCCCTCTGATTGCCTCCAAAGCCTACATGGCTTCCAAGCTTAAGTTCCAGGCTTTGGAACATATGCCTTCTTCCCGTCATGTTTCGCGAGCAGCCAGAGTCCAGGTACCATGACTGGTGTTTCTGCTTTGCTGCTAAAGATATCTGCAACATGTATTATTTTATCCTTAGGTACCCATATTTTCTTGGGTCCTGATTTTTTAGTTTTACCAAAACTTTGGTTGAATTTTGGTTTGACAGAATAATGACTACTGGTGTATTTGATGTCGTGTGTGTGCCCATATATAAAGTGTGACTTAAGAGGAGTTCGTTTAATCACTAAATCCATGGCATTCTTAGGTGTAGGAACCTTACCTTCGTATCCTATTCCCTTTCTGCCATTTCTGCTAACTCCATAGATCATTGAAGCCATTCTGCTTCTATCTATGCTTTTAGCAAGAAACTTCTGAAAGCTGTGATCATACTCCTTGATGATCTCATCAGCACTACTGGGAGTTTCAGGAATTGTTTCCTTCTGAGAGTTTTGTATAAGATTTTCTAATTTTGAAACTTTATTTTTCAACTCAGAATTTTCCAATTTGAGACTCTCAGTTTTATCAGAGTCAGAAGCAAGATCCCTTTTCAGGTTTCTGAATTTGACTCTGATCTGCTGATATCGTTCCAAATCTCATTGAGGCTTTCAGCTAGTTCAGCCTTAGTAAAATTAATAGCAAAGTCAGGAAATACCTCTTCTGTGTCTGATTCAGAGTCTGATTTAGAAGCTTCACTGTCTTCTGCTATGTTCGCCATGAGAGCTAAGTTTGCTCTCTCATCATCTGATTCTGAGTCAGCTTCAGATGTGTCAGAGTCATCCCATGTAGCCATGAGACTTTTCTTCTTTTCCTTGCCAAACTTTCTTCTAGGCTTTTCCTTCTAAAGCTTTGGGCATTCACTCTTGTAGTGTCCTTGCTCATTACACTCATAACAGATGATGTCTTTGTTGTTTGGCTTTCTGCTTCCTGAAGAGCCTTCAGATCTTCTGTGTCCAAAGGATGATTCTGACCTTCTGTATCTGGAGGAGGATTCGTTCTAGTTCTCAGAACTTCTGAGATTCCTGAACTTTCTTTGCCTCTGCTTCCACTGTTGGTTCACCCTTCTGGAGAGGAGAGACAATTCGTCTTCTTCTGATGAGGACCCATTAGAGGTTTCTTCAACAGCCTGCAAAACCTTGGAGTCAGATTTTCTGTTAGATTTCAATGCTAATGGCTTACCTTGCTTTTAAGGTTCATCAACTTCTAGCTCTATCTCGTGACTTCTGAGGGAGCTGACAAGTTCCTCCAAAGTGATTTTGTTGAGATCTTTAGCTAGCTTCAGCGCTGTGACCATTGGCCTCCACTGTTTTGGCAAGCTTCTGATGATCTTCTTGACATGATCAGCAATAGAATACCCTTTGTCCAGAACTTTGAGACCAGCAACCAGAATCTGAAATCTTGAGAACATTGTTTCAATAGATTCACTTTCTTCCATCTTGAATGCCTCATACTTCTGAATGAGCGCAAGAGCTTTAGTTTCTTTCACTTGAAGGTTGCCTTCATGCATCATTCTGAGAGAGTCAAACATGTTCTTGGCAGTGTCTCTGTTTGAAATCTTTTCATATTCAGAGTAAGAGATAGCACTGAGAAGAATATTTCTGGCCTTGTGATGGTTTTTGAAGTCACGCTTTTGTTGATCAGACATTGCTTTCCTGTCAATCTTCTGACCACTTGCATTCACAGGGTGCGTGTATCCATCTGTCACCATATCCCACAGATCAACATCGTGGGCTAGAAAGAAGCTTTCAATTCTGTCTTTCAAGTAATCAAAGTTCTCTCCATCAAACACTGGAGGCTTTCCACTGAATCTGTCTCTTTCTTCGTTGTTGTCATTGTTGATGTTTTGATGTTGTCCTGCCATAGTGTTTTTCAACGCTGGATCTTGTACTGACACGGTTAAGTGTTATGAACTCAGAACCAGGCGCTCTGATGCCAATTGAAGATGTGAAAAACACAAGAAGGGGGGTTGAATTGTTAAAACTTGAAATCAAATGCAGACAATACGTTATTTTTATCCTGGTTCGTTTGATCTCAAACTACTCCAGTCCACCCGTCAAGGTGATTTCGCCTCTCTCCAACGAGGTCTTAATCCACTATATTCAACTGAATACAAATCTGCTTTAACAACTGCTAAAGCCTTCTTGAGTCTAAACCACAGACCGGTTTCTCAAGGAAATTCTTTCACAGAAAAATGAACAAATGTGTGTTGAATGTTTTCTAGAAAAACGATATATCACAACTGTGATAATACACAAGATAAAGCTTAGATGATACTAGATTGCTAGAGCTATAGAATGATCAATTGAGAGCTTTTAGCAAAAGTGAGAACGAGCTTGATGATGATTGCTTTTGGCGTGTATATGCGTGTAAGGTACTGTAGAGCATTAGCCAATTCACTTCTCACTGATTTGTTTAAATACTTCTTGGAAAAGATACGTTGATTCCAATAATTCCATTTCAATGCTCATTACGTTCATTCCATTTTGAGAAGATCTTTGTCTTGGAATAAAGTCGTTGGTAATTAATCTGCCTTGAATGCAGTAACGTTGACACTTCAAAATGTTCTTCTTGATTAAGATCAGAGCATTCTTTGGCTTTTAGCTTATTCTGATTACTTCTGAGTGATGATGATATTGATAAGATCTTGATCAAAGTCAGAGTGTGTTGAGCGTAGATTCTGTTCATCAGACTTCAGCGTAGCGCATGCATTGATCTTCTGATGTTGATGTTCTGCTGCTGATTGCATCCAAGTTTCCTGTAAATACACAACATAATTTTAAGTAGCATCTATGTCATATATAAACCTCATATTTCATTTAATCTTGTATTTTGTTATCATCAAAACTCTAACTGAGGGTTGTAGAATCAAACTATGTTCTAACAAAAGCCAAAGAAGAAAGCTCTACTCAACATGGGTAAGAGGTTCAAGGAGACAATCCGTCAAATTCCAATAGAGGAAGATTCATCCGAAGAGGACGAGAACCAAATTTGTAAGGTCAAGAGTACTCAGGCCGACTGTATCAATGACCAAGAATCTGATGATGATTATTTCAATGAACAATATCCACCCGCAGACATCAAATACAAGCAGCTAGAAGACAGGTTGAAAGAAGTTGAAATCCAAGCTATTCCTGGTTTAAATTTTGATGATTTGGGCTTAATCTCTGGGGTAGTCATTCCCCACGAGTTCAAAATACCAACCTTTGCAAAATACGATGGGGTTTCTTTCCCGAAGCTCTATTTGAAGTCCTATGTGCGCAAGATACAACCACACACTGCTGATAAAAAACTCCGGATTCACTTTTTCCAAGAGATTCTGGCTGGAACATAACTTGAATGGTTTTATCAGTTGGATGGATCTCGCATCAATACTTGGGAGGGTCTATCTATTGCCTTCTACCATCAATATCAGTACAACACCGACTTGGCACCGACAAGGGTTCAATTGCAAGGTATAACCATGGGGAAGAGTGAGGGATTTAAGGAATTGTGCAGAAGTGGAGAGACCTTGCTAGTAGGGTCCAACCTCCTTTGACTGATAGGTAACACATTGACATGTTCATGAGCACATTATCTGGTCCTTTCTTTAATCTATTGGTTGGCTTCTCTTCTTTTGGTTTCACCGAATTAATCCTAACTGGTGAAAGAGTTGAAAGTGGCATTAAAAGTGGAAAGATCTATGTGGCATCTACTTCCACTCCCAATCCTGTCAAGAAACCTTTTGCCGCGAAGAAATAAGTTAATGTCGTGTACAGAGCAAAGGCCCATACCAAAATGAACAATCATCCGTCTGTCAATGTTGTCCGAATCTCCAATCTGATTGCTACTCAAAGACCATCTGCCAATCATCAACATGTTGCAGCTCTAAGAAGACAGTTTATAAGGTTATGCATGTCATTATCTCAAGCCCTTCAACATATGCTCAGGGCCAACTTAGTGACATTGTGGGATCCTCCCGCCAACTCTGACACCTCGTCACTGAGATATAATCCAAATGCAAAGTGCACTTACTATTCAAACAGCCCCGGGCATGAAACTGATCAATGTTGGGCTTTGAAGAACAAAATCCAGGATTTAATTGACAACAAGACTATTAAATTTGATCCTCCTCCGACGCCAAATGTAATTACCGTTCCAATGCTGAAGCATGACAAAGGTGTTAATGTCGTCGAAGATACAATTTTCATTGCCTCTGTTGAAGAATTAACTACTCCGTTGAATGTAATCAAGAGCAATCTGTTGAAAGCTGGGACTTTCCCTGGCTATGAAAAAGACTGTGTGGGCAGTATGAGAGAATCCGATGGGTGTGAAGAACTGAAGAAAGGTATACAGTGCATAATGGATAGTCGCGAAACTCTATTCGAAAAGATTCTCGCTATCAAAAATTCAATCGACAAAGCTGAAGATTTAGCCATCATAACAATTTCAAACAAACCTCTTAGGATCTCATCCAAAGGTCCTATCAGGATTTTGAACGAACCAATCATTTCTCCTCTCATCATCACTGTTGTCGGGCCTGTTCCATATACCTCTGATAAAGCGGTACCATGGAATTACAGTGTCGAGGTTTACTACCATGGGGTAAAACAAGATTCTTGGATTGATGATAATGAAGCTGGTGTTACTAATATTACTGGTTCTAGTAAAGTCACAAGAACATGAAGGGTCTTTTCCCCTGTTATCTCACCACCAACCACTACCACAGTTCTAATCTGCATAACCAATGGCAATGCTGGTGCCAGTACTAGAGAGAAAGAGAAAGAAAGTGAGTCTGCTAGGGAAGAGGCACCTATTAAAAAGTCTGTTATGGAATAACCATCCACTCAAGGGATGGATGAAATTCTGAAAATCATCAAGAAAAGTGACTTCAAAATAGTAGAGCACTTGGGGCAAACCCCTTCTAAAATATCAATGTTGTCCTTATTGCTATGTTCTGACGCCCACGCACAAGCTTTGATTAAGTTCTTGAAAAGGGCTCATGTTCCTCAAGAAACCACAGCCGACCAGTTTGAGAACCGCGTAACAAGTCTGACAGCTGACAATGGTCTGGGGTTCTCCGACACAAATTTAACTCCCATGGGAAAGAATCACAATAAAGCCTTGCATGTCTCTGTTGAATGTAAGGGGACCACTCTGGCACATGTTTTGGTGGACACAAGCTCATCTTTAAATGTGTTACCTAAATGCGCTTTAGATCGGCTAGACTATGAAGGTTTGGTTTTAAAGCCAAGTGATATTGTTGTGAGAGCATTCGATGGATCGAAAAGGATGGTTCATGGAGAGGTGGATCTCCCAATTAAGGTTGGTTCGTAAATTTTCAACTCCACATTCTATATAATGGACATACGGCCTGCGTATTCTTGCTTTCTTGGGCGCCCATGGATCCATGGGGCAGGGGCGGTCACTTCTACCCTCCACCAGAAGTTAAAATACTCAGTTCAAGGGAAGGTTGTCAATGTTTGCGGTGAAGAAGAATTTATGGTAAGCCATCTCAATTCTTTCAAGTACGTAGAAATGGATGGAAAATTCATAGAAACTCCTTGCCAGACGTTTGAAGTTGTGGCCACCACCAAAATCCCCGCTGACGCACCAAGAACCGATAAAGTTATCCCCAATATGGTTTCTCTTAAGGATGCCCATGATGTGGTAGAAGAAGGAAATAATGAGATGTGGGGTCAACTCCTCGATATCCCATTCAAGGAAGACAAGTTTGGTTAGGTTTCACCTACAAAGCTCAGAAAGAAGTTAGAGGTGCTCGTACTGGAAAGCCGCCTCTCCACCTCAAAAGTCATGAAGTGAACATTGTAGAGGACTCCGATGATGAGTGTGCTTTTGAAGATTAGATCTACCTAACAATCAAAGTGAAGCCCAACAATTGGCATACAAAGTACTTTGTGCCCATCTCCTTCATTGAGGAGTAATCTTTTTGTTTTCTAATCAATTCAAGAACTCGTTGTCTGTAATATTTTGATATTGACTTTTTAGCCATGTGCCTAGCCTGGGGTACTTTGGTCCTTTTGTCAAAGGTTTTATATTTTGTTCATCTAATCATATGATCATTCAGTACATTGGACTCTTTTTCATTCAAATATTTGTGTTCATTGTCTTTCTTTTCTTTCAAATGCATTTTCAAAAAATATAGTCATATATCTTACATGCACACGCACACACTCTTGCAGGTCTACATCCACTCTGGATCCTATTGTCAATGACTCTACTATTGCCAACCATGACTTTGAATATCCTATCAACCAAGCCAAAGACAAAAGCGAGGAAGATTGTGACATACTAGGAGAACTAGCCAGACTCCTATTACAAGAGGAGAAAGCTATTCAACCACATGAAGAGTCAATTGAGGTTATCAACTTGGGCACTGAGTCAGATAAGAAAGAAATTAGGATCAACGTTAATTTGGAAAGCAATGTTAAAAGTCGTTTGGTTTAGATGTTGCGCGATTATGTGGAAGTATTTGCTTGGTCGTATGAAGATATGCCTGGGTTAGATACCGACATTGTGGTTCATCGTCTGCCTACGAAGGAAGACTTCCCTCCAGTTAAACAAAAAGTTCGTCGCATGAGGCCTGACTTGTATGAAAAGATCAAAGCCGAAGTAATGAAACAGTTTGATGCAGAATTCCTAGCTGTAACATCCTATCCTCAATGGGTGGCCAATATAGTGCCGGTGCCAAAGAAAGACAAAAAAGTTTGCATGTGTGTAGACTATAGGGATCTGAATAGGGCAAGCCCCAAGGATGATTTCCCTCTACCACACATTGACGTCTTAGTCGATAACACTGCCCAACATAAAGTCTTCTTATACATGGATGGCTTCTCAGGCTATAATCAAATAAAGATGGCTCTCGAAGATATGGAAAAAACTACTTTCGTTACACAATGGGGCACCTTTTGCTACAAGGTCATGTCGTTCGGATTAGAGAATGCAGGGGCAACATATCAAAGGGCTATGGTTGCTTTATTTCATGACATGATTCATCATGAGATAGAGGTATATATGGATGATATGATCTCCAGATCACAAACCAAAGAAGAACATCTCAGTCACCTGCACAAACTATTCGAAAGACTAAAGAAGTACAAGTTGAGGTTAAACCCTAACAAGTGCACGTTTGGGGTACGCTCTGGGAAGCTTCTAGGTTTTGTTGTCAGCAATAAAGGCATTAAACTTGTTCCTGCCAAGGTAAAGGCCATCCAAGAAATGCCAGACCCTCGATCTGAAAAAGAAGTCATAGGATTCTTGGGTCGTCTCAATTACATTGTCTGTTTCATATCACACTTAACTGCTACTTGTGAGCCACTCTTCAAACTCTTGAAGAAAGATCAAGTAGTCAAATGGACCAATGAATGCCAGATTGCCTTTGATAAAATCAAAGAATACCTACAAGAACCTCTTATTCTCATGCCTTCAGTTGAAGGAAGACCTTTGATCATGTACTTAACAGTACTAGAGAATTCTATGGGGTGTGTTTTGGGTCAACATGACAAGTCTGGCCAAAAAGAGCATGCAATTTACTACCTAAGAAAAAAGTTTACCGACTGTGAAACCAGATATTCACTACTCAAGAAAACTTGTTGTGCTTTAGCATGGGCTGCTCGCCGGCTAAGGCAGTACATGTTGACTCATACCACTTTGTTGATTTCTAAGATGGATCCAATTAAGTATATCTTCAAAAAACCTTCCCTTTCTGGACGAATAACCAGATGGAAAATGACCTTGTCTGAGTACGACATTTAAACACAAATCAAAAATCCATCAAAGGAAGTGTACTAGCAGATCATTTGGACCATCAAGCTGTGGAGGATTATCAGTCAATAAACTTCGACTTCCCTGACGAGAATATTATACTGGTAACCGACTGTACGAAACTTAGACCGTATGACGGACATGAACAAGGATCCTGATGGACTATGGTATTCGATGGGGCTTCCAACGCCTTAAGTAACAGAATTGGTGTTGTGATCATCTCTCCTGAAGGTTTCCACACTCCTTTCACTGCCATACTATGTTTCGGTTGCACAAATAATATGGTTGAGTATGAAGCATGCACCTTAGGTCTGAAAGCTGCCATTGACTTAAGGATCAAGCATTTGGATGTGTTTGGAGATTCCGCCTTGGTGATCAGCCAAGTAAAAGGAGATTGGGAAACTAAACACCCTAATCGTATTCCTTACAAGGAGCTTGTGTTGTCCCTAATGCCTTACTTCGAAGAAATCACGTTCGAGCACTTCCCTAGGGAAGAAAACCAGTTGGTTGACGCTTTGGCAACCATGTCTTCAATGTTCAAAGTCATAAGGGAAAACGAAGCCCCTATGATAATGTGATCGGTGGATTTAGAACTGACTGTTTAACGCTGGTTCGCGAAATGTCGCGGAAGCAAGAGTCGCCACCGTCTTTTATTTTCTCCAACACGGACAGGACAAAAGCACAGCAAAATTCCTTATGAGATTATCTCTCGGTTCGGGAGGTAGATTTATAGAAAGGTAAGGTGCTAGCACCCTTTCTATCCATGGTTATCCATGGGCTCTTAGATACTTGCTCATTGTGTTTTCAAAATGTTTGTTTTCTTTTCAAGTGTGAGTGGGTTTGAAAAAGTTTCATTGAAAGATTTCTGAGTGACTCTTGTATCTGTCCTGAAGAGTGTTTGAAAAATTTGTTTTGAAAGCTTTTGAAAGTGTCGGTGTGAAAAGATTTTTGATTTGTTTTTGAATATAGAAAGTATCTATGAGTCATCTACCTACCCTAAGGAATTAGGCTGTGTAAATGTCCTTAAGGTAGTGCCATCCCACCATTGAGAGGTAGGTAGCACCACCGTCGGAGGTGTTCGGGTCAATTCGAGTTTAGGGACAGTGTGGTCACCGAAGCAACAGTTAGGACACCTTAGAAGCTACCCTTTTGTCCTTGATCCTTTTTAAATCCGAGGCAACCGTTTCGAGGCAACTGTTCTGAGGCAACTATTCCGAGGCAACTGGATCATGGACATAAGGACTTACTAAAACGTCCTATACTTGACGACCACATTTCGAAGGCAACAGGTGAGGCGTACCCTAGAAGTGTTGTGTGAATTTGTGTGTTGTTTTCAGTTTAGCAATTATCTTTGATCATGGCATTTGTGAGCTACGCTTGTTTTTAATTAACCATACATTCTTTCATGCAATTTAGAATTTAAAAGTGCGGAAAGTAAAATACAGGAAAATAAAGGCTACACTATTACAAGGCGCGGGTCTATACATCGCCAAAATACAAAGACCCGTTTGATAAAAATGCAGAAAGTAAAAAGACCTAATTACTATTACAATCCTTGAGCAGTTACATAATATTCAAAAAGAAAATAATGCGTGAAAAGAAATCGAACGTCCGAGGGTTTTGACCCTTTTGAAATTAAATTGAATTAAAAAGCTAATTAATTATTTAATTGAAGAAAAGAAGGAAAAGAAAATGTTTTTATGTTTTTGGTATTTAATGAAAATAAGAAAAGAATTAAAGAAAAACCCTAGTTCTAAATCATTTTAAATTATTAAAGAAAAGGTCAAAATTAGGCTAATTAACTAATTAATTGATTTATATATTTATTTACAAAAATAAATAGTAGTTAACAACAATAATAAATAATGAGAAAAATGATTTAATTAAGAAAAAGAATGAAATGTCAAAAAAACCCTAATTCTATGCATTTTTATTTATTAAAAAAAAAGTGTTAAAATTAAAACCTAAACTAAGTTAATTGTTATTGAAATTTATTTACAAAAATATTTAAATGGTGAAATTAATAATAATTAAACATATTTTACATTTTTCTGTTTTTTATATTATGAAAAGAAAATTATTTTTATGGTGAATTAATGAAAACAATTAAAAACAATTAAAAGAATTATAAATAAAGTTAAAAAAAAATAATGCAAACCAGGGGGGGTATCAGGCCTAAGTGAGAGGTTAATTGAGAGTAATTCAGGCCCATCAGCCAAGGCCTTATTTGACTTTTCTGATCATGCGTGTGAGGCTTGACTGAGGTACACCCTGGAATTCACGTTCTGGCCTTCAGATTGTACCTTGAAGCCACTTGGCAGGCTAGCGTATGAGTGTGTATGGTGGAACGTTGGGAGTACGCTGCATGTGAACACATTAAGACAAAAATTATTAAACATATGGGGGGACCTCGGAATCGAACACAGGTCCCAATGCATGCAGTACACGTCCCTTGCCAGTTGATCTATTGCGTTCGTTTGTATATAATATAATAAAGAAACATAATATATAAAATATGTCCATTATGCTAAAATATTAAAAAAGCCGCGCCAAAGTTTGAACGCTCCTATCACGCTCAGACACCTCAACTTCTTCTTCATCTTTTTCCTGTAAACATAAAACAAGTAGCGGGGGTTTTAAACCCCCACTAAATGGAAACTGTAAAAATAACGATTAGAAGAGGAATAAATATAAAAAGGGCGCGAGGGCATCATTGGATTCGTCTTGTTGCCACGAATGTGTCCATACAGGTTTGGTGGTCTAATTTTACCCTATATGAGAAGCCCTATTTTGAAGCTTCTGAATCCCTAGGTTTCATCAATGGTGGATTTGGCTACAGGCAGTGTTAGTCCAATTAAATGTTACCAAAAGCTTCAGAAGATCATTATTAGTGTAAATCAACAATCAAAATATAACAATGATGCATAGAATGCAGAATTCGATTATGAAATTTTTTGTGAATAACACGATTCTGTTCTACCGTTTCCTTGGACGTGGAAGCTTGTTCTTGGTTGCTATAGATTCCCAGCAATGTCAGCAAGGTGTTGGAATAGGTTTTAGGCCTTGAATGATCCTGCAAATACGAAATTAGTTTTCAAATTTTTAATGAAAAGTTGCAACTTTGTTCTATGTTTATGAGCAGCTTTTCGTGTATTCCTGAATTAGGCTTCCTTGTGCATATGTATGTGAATATTTCAAGGTCAAAACAAAGCCCAAAAGTCCATTGAATTGATGATTTCAATATTTGATTTTTTCCATATATTTTCCAATCTTTTTTCATTGAAATCTTTGCCAATCATGGATGATTTTCCTTTTTTGGATGTGAAACGACCTAGCCAGCTTTCCCTAGTATGATTTGCTGCACAAAAAGATTTGAAAAGCATTATTTGATATTTTTCTACAATTAAAATTAATTAAATGAAATAATAAGAATAAAAATTCAATTAATTAATTAAAAATAAGAAAATGAATCCTTTTAACCTCAATGGGTCGTGCATAGGCTTTGGGTAATGATTCAAGGAAGAATTTGAGGCCCATTAGCAATTTTGAAGTGTTTTAGGCAAAGTTGACTTTTCAAAATTCCCAAAAATTTCCCAACTTCTCCAATGCATATCTTGCTCAATTTTGAAGCTATGATCATGTTCTTGGACATTTTGGAAAGGTCTTGAAGTCCTCTAACCAATGCCTTTGGTCCCATGTCATTTTGATTTACCAATCTCAAGTTATGGTCTTTGACTTAAAGTGCCTTTTTATTGACTTTTGAAAATGACCTATAATGTTGAAATTGATAACTTTTTGTGAGAGCATTTCTTGGACTTGAAGTGTGAATATGAGTTGTAGGAAATTTCATCCCCTTCAAAATGAGATTTGGATGGGATTTTTATGATAAACCATGAAGAAGTTATGCCTTGGTCAATTTGCAGTTGACTTTTCAGCTGTCCAAAAATAGAAACTTTTGCATCTTGAGACTTTTTGAGCCATGCCTTGAGGAATCATGATCAAGAATTGATCAAATGATGTTTGTGGCTTCAAAATAAGATGTTGACCAAAAAATTTGACTTATGACTGTCAAATGACCATTTTGCCCCTGCAGTTGACTGTGGAGCAATTAGGGTTTTTGACTGTGCAACTTGATGTTGTGAGTCTTGAAACTTGACATATGGATGCTTGACAATGTATGTAGACATATGGGACTTGATTGGACCCTTGGAAACCTCAATTTCTTTGCAAGAACCAAAACCCTAATTTTGACTGTGTTGGGAGGCAATAGGACTGTGCAACCTTTGAGAGATTTTGAAACTTGATCTTGGCAAATCTTAAAGAGTATGGGAGGGAAAATTTTGGGGTACAACAGTTGCCCCTGTTCAATCTTCTTAGACCTGAGGATGTAGATTGGCTGGCGTGTGAAACAACCGACTGAAAATCATCAAACAATGAAGTCGCCATCGAACGTCTTTTATCCCACATGAAGGGAAAGGTAAACATCGAGAAAACCCGAGAAGGATGAAACCAAGGTCGAATGACCAAGAGATAAGGGTAAGGGAGTCTGTTACGCGAGGGGAAGGTATTAGCACCCCACACGCCCGTAGTACTCTACGGTATCCACTCTTGTTATCTATCTTATGGGTGTGTTTAATCTATGCTTACTGTCTATTATTGCTAAAGGGAAGGGAAAGTGCATGCAAAAGAAAAGGAGAAAAGAATGTAGGGAAAATAAAATTGTGCTCGTTCGGGCCCTACCCCGATGCCTACGTATCCGTTTTAAGGAATCAGAGCAGCCGTAGTTCGGCTTATGTGTTTTTGTTTGTTTGTATTTTCTTTAACGAACAATATTAATCTCGCCTTCTGCCGCAACTCGACCTTTGGAGATTTATGCGTCAACACAGAAGTGAATTAATACGCTCTTTTGAAAAGGATTTGAAAGAAAGGCCCGAGGGCAAAAATATTTTTATGTTTGTTGGTGTTTTTGCTTGTAGATAATAGCTAGTTAACCTCAAGAGAGAGATTTTAGCCATTTCTCTACTTATTCATGAAATGAGTCTTTGAGACTTAAACCACACCAAAGCTTAGAATAAGAGATCAATAAGGTCGAGAAGAGACCCGCTTATCGTCTCACATACTTAACGAAGATATGATTCTCGTCAGTAAATTTTTTTGTATTTTTGAAGTTTACGAGAAAAAGAAGTTTTTATTTTTTTAATGCATATGCGAAAAGAAAAAAAGAAAAGTCACAGGGAGACTAACCTATTTCTAAACCTAAAGTCATCATACCATGCAATCTATGGGAAGTGATAAATGTGGGGTGAGAGTGGAAATAAAATATACCAAACGAGTACTAGCTCGTAGAGCAAAGTAAAAAGCAAAGAAACTTGATGATCTCACGAGCTGCTAGCATCAACAAAGAAAAGAATTAGAAATCCAATGCTCGGAATAAGTGTTGAAGCATCATCGATGTGAAAATAAATCACAATCGAAATTTCAAGCGTATCCTCATACCGCATAATAAACCGGCATAAGATTTAAATCTCAACAAACAAAGGTGAATCATGAATTTCGAATAATCGGATAACCATGAATTAATTCCTAAAAATCAAAATAAGAAAAAAAATCTAACAAATTTTACTGATTTTTATTATTTTTATTTTGTGAAGAAAATTAAAACAAGTCTTAAACCATAATTGAAATTAAGAAAAAAAGAAATTGCAAATAGTGAGAACCAGCCCAGGGGGTGCAATATGGGAACATGAGATATGATCTAGCAAACAGGCGCTGAAGGCCCATCAATATAGTCCAAACAATTATTTATGTCTCACCAACATCAAAAATGCAACAAAAAAAAATTGCATATTGGACTACATTTTGGGTGAGTTTCGGTCCACTTACTTCACAAACAAATTACTAACAGCCTCCCTATTATTCATATTACGTTTTTATTGATTATAACAAAAAAAACAATTAAATAACAAAATTTTAGGGAATTAGGTTAAGTTTGGGTGACGGTTCAAATCTTCGAACACAGACTCCCTTTGTTTCTGACTCTCAACGGCGCGTCATCCCCAATCGTCCTCTTCTCCGATCCCTCAACACCAATGGTGCCGCAACCTCCTTCTCAGACGATTCATTTTGCCATCATAAGACAGCCCAACGCCACCACAACTCCTCTCTCTTTCATCGGTTCAACTCCCTTCCTCATAAACTTCACACCGAATCGCGAATAGAGAAAATATGGTATAGTGAAATTGATGAAGAAATAGAGAGAAGTTAAGGCTTACCGGCCAGAATACAATCTGGGGAAAGTGATTATCGGCGAGATTATTTGACTTCAGGTACGTACTTTCTATAACTCCGGTTGCGTGAACTATTCTTCCTCTCTTCTTCTTCTTTCTTTTTTCTTGCGTTTCTTTGTGACTTCCAAGTGCGTGTATTGATGAGCATTGATAGGAAGGAGAATAGGGTTGTTGCGGTTGTCGTTGTGAGTTGTGTTTGAGTGAGATCGTAGGAGTGTGATTTGAGTTTACAGAGAGATGATTTGATGAAGATGAAGCAGGGTTTCAGAAGTAAGTAAAAATGAAGAGTGGCTTGAAGGGTGAAGAGTATTGGTTAGAGAAGAAAGAGAGAGAATTCCGAAAACTTTTTGAGTTCTGGGTGAACAATGAAGCGTGTTGATGGAAGAGGATAGAAAAAAATGGTGGAGAGAGGATGAAGTTTGAAACTGGAAAAGATAAAGTCCCCTCCTCTGCTGGGGAGTTTTGGATTATATAGGTAGTTGAGGGAGATGGAAACGGTTAGAGACGTGAAGATCTGAGCC
The DNA here is from genome assembly GCA_948472305.1 of Vicia faba. NCBI lineage: Eukaryota > Viridiplantae > Streptophyta > Magnoliopsida > Fabales > Fabaceae > Vicia > Vicia faba. The sequence continues at coordinate 18,199,639 of OX451741.1, read as the reverse complement.
CTTGAATCAAATCAGTCAGTTACAAGATGAACGGTCAGATTTTAAGTAGTTAGAACTGTTAACTCCTATTGGTTCTGTTAATAACTGCCATTGAAATTTCTCTTAGAAGTTAGGTATGTTAGATGTTAGGAACAAGTCAGTTGGAAGCTAAAAACTATTGTTAGAGTTAGTTTTCTAAATTCAGTAACTTGGTGTAGTCAGTTAGAAGTTAACTTTGACGGTTTTTTTTTAGAAGTGAAATTTTGTTAGTTTCAAAATTAGGTTAGCACTAGGTTGTTAGGAGATGAGGAAGTTAGTTACAGTTTGAGAGTTTTAAATTCAGTTATAATTGGTTAGCAGTTATGGAGGTTAACAATCTTTTAGAAAATCGCTAGGGGGGTTCAGCCTCTTCGTATTTGTAACTAAATCAGGATCATCCCATGTAACCTGCAGAATTTTCCAAAGGGAGTCAGACCATGCTGGATCAGCAGCGTAAAGTGATTGAGGAAGAGTTCCCGTTTTAGGTTTCCTCTTTGATGGAAAGTTAAATCTACATTCATTTCCTTCGAATTCCAATATGAAAATCACTGTTTGCAGCTTTCACAAACACAAGTGAATCCCCCTAGTCCAGTTGTCCTGAGAAGGAAGCCTATCTGAACAGTATAATGGAGGAAGAATTATTTCTGTACAATTCTTAGGACAAGCGAAACCACCATTATTTGCATCAGATTGTGTCAAGGTCTTTGTATAGGATTGCATCAGATTATCATTGACGCCAGCAACAGTGTCACCATCAAAATTAACATCGCTAGGATGCAGAGGAAAGAGCCTTAGTTTTGCATACACTTCATCCGTGTCGGGATCAGCTGCAACTCTTCATGGAATTTTGGATGGAGTGTTGAAGTTAGCAGGAAAGCTGACATGTTCATGTGTATGCTCGGAATGTCCTTGAGGGAAGTAGAGGATTTTAGAATTAAGTTCTGGAATATTTTAGTGCATCAACTTGGGTTTTGTTTTGCACAACCTCTACATACTGCAGCGTGTGCATCTTAAGTTCAAAATTGGAATCAATCCGGGCAAGTCTTTCACTATTGGTAGAGACCCATGTGAGAGCAGGTTGATCAAATGGCTTTCGGTCTCAGTGTGATTAGGCAGACCAACAGGTGTGAGCAACATTGTGATAAAAATAATATTGTGTTCCTGTATATTCCATCCACGTACTAGAGATGCCCCACACAGAATGGTAGCAGCAGATATCTTCTCTTCGTCTGAACCATTGATTGCAATTTCATATATCTTTTCAATCTCCGCTAAGCTGGAAGCAGGAGTTGCAACTAAGATATCAACTAATCCAGGAGTTAACTGTGATCCCTTCATCAATGCAGACCATCCATCCACATGGTTAGAAATGCTGAAAGGAATTTGATTGCTGCGGGGCTTCACATAGCCAGGCCAAAAATATGCTGATGTGTCGAGTATATTTCTTGCAATACATGCCTCAACAATTAGATGCAGTAAGTTGCCAGAGCAGTTCGTAAGCAAGTCATCCATGGTCAATGATTCTACGTACCCACTACCCACATGGTTTCGTGATACAAACTTAGTAGCCTTGGCGGCAGCTTGATTGGCATCCATGAGAGCAGTTTGAGGTGGAATAAGCAAACACTGAGAATTACCCAATAACAGCAAACTAGTAATAAATTCCCCATGACGCTTCCCCAGAACCTATTTACTTTTTCCTTGATTTGAAGGGCCGCGTTCAGCTTCTTCAATCAACTCACTTTCTTCTTCTTCAACAATATTTGCAACCACATGGGTTGTAATGCTCAACAGCAAACACATGCAGGTATCAAGACGAGGTATAGGGCCTGCTTTTAAATCCCTTTCCCTTTGAACCAACCGTAGTGCTACAGTCCATAAACCCAAAAATGTATTTTGCCACTTAGAGCCACTTACTGAATGTAAAAGCTTTACCAAACCAGTAATAATTTCAATAGCACTAAAAGCTGCTACTTGCCCTCCATCCAAAGCATCTTCAAGTATAAGATCAATAGGAAGCCAGAGTGAAGACCAACTACTACCATAAGATTGACCAGCAAAAGATATTTGAGAACCAGTAGGTGTGACTACTACATTAGACTCCAGCTTAGATTTTGTATTGCGTTCATGAGATACACCCACACGAATATTTTCCATTAAAGATAAAAGGGTGTTTGCATTATGTTTCAAATTCCTCAAAAGTGAAGAGTTTGATGCAAGCAACTGCATTTGGTAATTGAAAGATCCCCAGTGTAATGGCATGTTTCGATGAACTAAGGAAAGAAGCCTTGATGTCATTTTATTCTGCAAAAATTCTACAATGATCTCAATAGCCAACTTTGTATTTTCCCTCAGCAACCACTCCTTCTGCCTACGATGCATTCTATTGTTGCAGTCAGGCACATCAATATCCATATCATGTGAATTGCTTAGCCATCTTGGCTTAATCTCTGGAATATTATATAATAACCTTTCATCATCTAAAGATGCTTCAAGCAACTGCGATAAAATTGAGAAGACAAATTCCACAAGAACAACTCCTGGTTCACAATCCTTTTGACCGTATATTTGAGAAAGCTTAATAACATCATCAATTGATTCCATAATCATTTGGTTGTTAGGAGAATTGAAATGAGTTTCCAGCATAAACGCATGTAGCTTAACGAGTTCCAAGTAAAGTTTATAAGCTATCGGTTGAAGTCTCCTACAATAAACAATCCTGGTGGAGAGAAGAGCAAGGAGGAGCAAGGGAGGGATGATATTGCGGGAGGCAGAAACATCAAGAATCTTCCAAGCGGTAGGACCGTGACAGTTCCAAAAGAAATGAGAAACTAGACGGTGAGCAAGCTCGACGGAGGGGAGAGTGACGGCGGAGGAGTGAAGCATGGAGGTGATTTCCTCCGCCCATACGTTAGGATTGGCGTTTATCTGCAAAGCGAAGTCGGTTCGGTGGAGAATCGAGCATAACAGAAGTTCATCGGCGTCGATGGTTTGGGCGGGAACAGCAGAAGCCATCAAAGAAATGAGTAAGAAATGAAAGAGAGAGGTTTGTTCCATATATGTGTTTAGCATTTGGTTTGGGTTAATTAATGGTTTTTCACGTGTCGAATAATTTGTATGAGCATAGGATATTTTGGCATGATTGCTTGTATTGACTTGGATTTTTTTTTGTATGAATGTGCAGGTCATGAACTGAAGATGAAGAACTTTGGCATGGCATGGAATTAGAAGTTTACTCATGGAATTTCAGCACCTTTAGGACTAAAGAATTTTTGTTCAAGTGTATTTTGTAACAGTTTTTTTTCTTTGTAGAATATTGGTGTAATGGGATTGTAATGATTTTATAATGAATGTTTGGTTTGGATGAACTTGAAATTTATAGTGTGAATTGTAAATAACCTTTGAGCTTGAAATGTTGGGTGATGAATTTTAAGGACGGAGTTTAAATGACAAAGTCTTGAAAAAATGCTTGAAGACATGAAAGCATCAAATTTTCTTGTAAGGTATTGTTACACTTGAATGAAATTGAATGGAATTGGATAGTATTTTCTTGAATCATGAATGAAAGGGTTCGAGTAAACATTAAACACATGTCAACTTGAATCTGGAATAACGATGAACGTCTTTGTAATGCGTATGAACTCCGACTTGAAACAAGACCTCGCAGTCTGTACTTTACCTTCCAAGAAACTCATATGACCAATACTTAAGGCTCTTTGCCAACTTTAATCCAATCAAACACTTTCGAACATCTTGAACTCAAATCAAACTTCAAATCCAAATCACACTTGCATTCTCAATGAACTCCTAACTTCAATCTTGAACCCAAATCAACTTGAATGACAAATAATTTGAATAGTCAATAAGATCTTGATCCTAAAAAATTCATACCCTTGCCTTTTGTATCATGCCTCATATTCCACGATTCAATCCACAAGTCTCTTATCTTGACAAAGTCCTTCCCTAATTGACGACCTTAAATCATCAAAGATGGATGTAAATGATAATGAAAGAATATGATCAAGATTAATATGAAACCTTATTTCCCATGATCTTCAATTACTTGAACTTTTATCAATGAATAGAAACCCTGATTTTTAATGAATTTTTTCTTTTCTGAACCAATATTTCTTTTCCTTTACCATACCATTCTTCAAATGCAACTCGAATTCCCAACACATATTAGATGAAAATTCAAGGGAGACCTTGGTCCCAAATTTAATTTTTCAAAGCTTACTTTAACCGAAGTCAACAGATCTTATCCACATATCTTTGAAATTGACCCATGATTATGCATCTCAAGGTCTCATAAGAGCTTGTAAGCCCATCAACCAGGTATGCCATGTTGAACAAACCCTGCCTTGAATGCCTTGAACCTTGAATTACCTTGCATGAATTCTTCTATGGGAAACCTACTTCAATCCAAACCTACTCACATCGCAGATAACAAATGACAATGATGAGGACAATGATGGCCTTGGTTAAGGAGAAATCTATGAATTCATATCTTAGGTCATGAACCACGCTTCACAATTCAATCCTCAACCCTTAGAGATCGGTTATTTCAACTTGAGATTAGTGTCATAAGGAACATCTTACAGATGGATGATAAAGTCTGAATCACAGAAGAATTCCCTTGATGTGAAACCCTCATAATCTTGATTCCTCGTTCAGACGCACAAAGAAATATCCGGATAAAACATCTTTGAACCATGATTCAACAAAACCTAATTTGATTAACTGAGGAGTAGACGATTATCATGTCACAGTCATTAATCCTAATCAAATGACAAGCATACTTATAGGAAAGGACGTCATGATTCGAAGCCCACATATGCTAGGTCACGTCCTAGAGTTCTTGACCAGAATGACCTACAATCGGTTGTTCATCAGAAGATAATAGCCTTGCTGCTTAAGGGAGAAGAAGTCCTTTATTGGATATGAGCGCCTTAACCACTATGAAACCCTAGTATCGCACAACCACTGAAATTTGAACCTCAGAGCTATATTGAATGAAATGTATGCCATGTTAGTGACCTAATGAAAAAAGATGCAGATGAATGCAAAAGTCTAAGCCAAAATAAAGGAAATTAGGTGGGAAAATTTTTGGGTGCAACAGTTGCCCCTATTTAATCATCTTCAACCTGAAGGTGAGATTGGCGCCAGCCTTTCGAACTTTCAAGGTGGAAGAAGATTAAATACTTAAAAGGACCCAAAAATTTGTGCTCCGGAGTCAGTCAGGTATTATTATTTTTCTTTTTCGGAATCTATTTTTATTATATTATTTTTCTTTTTGGATTACATGGGTCTTCGGGGTTAGATGTATGTTTAACCAGAGTTTGATACATAGCAAAATAACTTGGTTATCAAGGAACATCTGTTGGGATTTAGTAACAAACACCTGTAAGAAAGGTATCAAAATATATATGCCTGAAGCCTGTAGTAGACATACGAAAAAATATCAGAGACACATATCTGGGGTTGGTAGCGGATATACAAGAAAGAGACATCAAAAATACATATCCATGGTCGGTATCGGACACGTAAGAAAGAGATATAAAAGATACATATTCGTGGTCGGTATCGGATACGCATAAAAGATATAGACAAGATACATATCTGTGGTCGGTATCGGATACGCACAAAAGAGATATCAAAGATACATATCCGTGGTCGGTATCGGATACGCACAAAAGAGACATCAAAGATTCATATCTGTGATCGGTATCGGATACGCACAAAATAGATATCAAAGATACATATCCATGGTCGGTATCGGATACGCACAAAAGATATATCAAAGATACATATCCGTGGTCGGTATCGGATACGCACAAAAGAGACATCAAAGATACATATCAGTGGTCGGTATCGGATACGTACGAAAGAGACGTCAAAGATACAAGAACATATGTCTGAGGTTGGTAGCAGACATATGAAACAGGTATCGAAAATACATATCCGTGGTCGGTATCAGATACATACGACAGAGACATCAAAGATACATATCCGTGGTCGATATTGGATACGTACGAAAGAGACGTCAAAGATACATATCCGTGGTCGGTATCGGATACGCACAAAAGAGATATCGAAGATACATATCCGTGGTCGGTATCGGATACGCACAAAAGAGATATCAAAGATACATATCCGTGGTCGGTATCGGATACGCACAAAAGAGACATCAAAGATACATATCTGTGGTCGGTATCGGATACGCACAAAAGAGATATCAAAGATACATATCCGTGGTCGATATCAGATACGCACAAAAGAGATATCAAAGATACATATCCGTGGTCGGTATCGGATAGGCACAAAAGAGATATCAAAGATACATATCCGTGGTCGGTATCGGATACGCACAAAAGAGACGTCAAAGATACATATCTGTGGTCGGTATCGGATACGCATAAAAGAGACATCAAAGATACATATCCGTGGTCGGTATCGGATACGCACAAAAGAGACATCAAAGATACATATCCGTGGTCGGTATCGGATACGCACAAAAGAGATATCAAAGATACATATCCGTGGTCGGTATCGGATACGCAAAAAAGAGATATCAAAGATACATATTCGTGGTCGGTATCGGATACGCACAAAAGAGATATCAAAGAAAGCTCTTGCAAAGAAACACCAATCGAAGGCGGACTTACTGAGGAAGGAGACCAAACGAATGGGTCTCCGGACAAATGATGTCAATCGAAGGTGGATTTAAAAGAAATGACACCATCCGAAGCGGGATTTTGACAAAAGATACCAGCCGAAGCGGGGTTTTGAAAGATACAGGTATGCACGTCTGGTCAGAATTAGATACACAAGAGCGAAGTTGATCATCAAGAAACAAATGTTTAGAATTGCTAGCGAACACAGGAACGAGACTAACCGACGAAAGCCCTAATAAAAGGGCGCATTCGCCTAAATAAGGATGCTAGACAACTAGACTTTGAAGAGACACTGAAAGACTCTTAACATAAAAGATTAGCTAGGCTAACGAAAGGAGGACCCGACTAACATGGATAAACCAAAACAAGGAACCGACTAAGCAGGACCTTCAAAGAGCACCGATCGAATGTGAACTCTGCAAGAGAAAGGGACTGGTCCAAGCAGACTCTAACAAAGAAAAACATGTTAGGCTTTCGATAGGTTACAAATACGCAAGAACTAAAAAAAATCCTCAGGCCAAAGGCGGGGTGTAATTCTTCAAGAGTGGCAGTCATCTGAATTACCATACACCAAGTATGGACACTTAAATACTTGAGAAATAAGAAAGGCTATACGCCGACTCTTACTCGCACTCTAACGGCAAAGCGAACATGGGTAAAATAACCAAAAGCTTGAAAGGGCAAGTGTAAACCACGATTTACTGGGGAATCCCATATGTATTGAACTTAAACAGAACGCCGGTCGAAGGCGGTCTTGTGATCAGAAGAAAAAAAAAGACCAACTGTAGGGACTCTAAACAAGGATTGCCAACATGTGTTAGGCTTTAAAAGTTTTGCAAATGCGCAAGAACTACAAAATTCCTCAGGCCAAAGGCGGGGTGTAATTCTTCAAGAGTGGCAGTTATCTGAATTACCACACACCAAGTATGGACACTCAAATACTTGAGAAATAAGAAAGGCTATACGCCGACTCTTACTCGCACTCTAACGGCAAAGAAAACACGGGAAAAATAACAAAAGGCTTGCAAAGGCAAGCGCAAACCACAAACTTACTGGGGAGATGGAGGAATACCGAAGACCCGACTGATGGTGAATCAAAACAAACCCCGCTGGGGAAACATAATAGAGTCACCCTTAGGCTTGTTATGGAGATAAATCAAATCTGAGCGCATAACAATCTGGTTACCACAAGTGGACATAATTGGCTTATACTTATGCATGTTTGAATTTTTTTATAGCGTAATGCTCCATGCAATGGAAATGATATGCATTTTAGTAGATGCGATGTACTGATGCGATGTAATGATGCATGTTTAGTAATGTACTGGGGAGACCACGTCAATAATCGGATGTTGGGAAGATAATGAACTTTCAAATGATTATTCTTGCACATCTAATCTTTTGTAGAGAACATGCAATATGAACTTCAGTAGGAAATCGAGATTCGAAACCATCAACCTCGAACGATTGATAACATTGAAGAAATAACTTCCCGGGTAGTAATACTGCAAAACATAAATTGCAGTTTGAGAGAAAATCTTGAATTCTGATCAAACTTCCAAATTCCTGGGGGATAGATACTTTATCTTCTGTTAGAACGGGGAGAGCTTCGCTGGGGATGGAAGCTTTCTCTTGCGCAGAACTTCTTTACGAAGATAGCTTCTACTGGGGAGTATAGAAATTCTTAAATAAATAGAATTCTACTCAGACCACACTGGGGATAACAACGCCGGGGGATAAAAAATACTCACTTGGGGAAGAACCAAACATCCTAGGACAGAAACTCCACCGCTGACATCTCAACAAAATCTTTCATATTCTGGGATGAAGGAGTTATAATTGGTGCTCCCATGTGCACCATACTGGGGAGAAGATGACACTTGTTCTAGACAGCATGCTCCACTAGGGAATGAAAACTCGCTTCACTGGGGAAAATACTGCAAAAATAAATTGCAGTTGAGGGAAATTTTCGAACTCTGATCCAACTCCCAACTTCTTAGGGAAAAATCCAACATCTCTTTCCAAGGATAAGGAGAATCTTGCTGGGAATTGGGACCTTCCGATGTAAGTCTTTGATAGAAGTGACTTTGATTGGGGAATCGCAAAATTTTTTTTGTTTTTTTTGTTTTTTTTTTCTTTTCAATAAAATAATTCTACCCAGGCCACACAGAGGATACTACTGTCGAGGGTAACAATCTTCACTTGAGGAAGAGAAGGTCATCTTTGAACCATAAGCTTGAGGTTTGGAACTCTACCGAGGAAATATTTCATCCATATCCCATCACTGGGATAAAAGAATTTTAAACGGCATTTGTCCATGTACTCTGCCCCAGAAAAAAAATATAGGAGACCTGCTCCGCTGGGCATAACAAACATGTTAATCAAACATCTCTCTAAAAAAACCTGACTTGGGCAAAACTTCCCTAGGGAGAAAAGATACGAACTTCAGAGAGACGATGAACAGCAACCTCCCTAGGAAGATAAATACCTACCACGGAGATATATGGTATTGACTTCGAGAGGATATAACAAAGGTCTACAATCCAATGAAATGATCTTTCCAGGATTTATCGAAGCTGAGTAGACTATGCTGATGAAGAAGTTTATACAAAACTTGTTGAAATGCATTTATTCAGAGATAAGTCTTATGGGAGGGACAAACTCTTAAACAAACTCTCATTCAGAGTACTGACTTCAGTGGGGATTATGCACAGACATACTTTTAATGGAGATAAGGATTTATGTCTGGGAGAGAGTACGCCCTTATTGGGGATACATGATTCTGTCTTGAGAAGAAGTGAGCATTCACTCGGGAGATTGAATCCCATTCTACAGAAATCCTCATGTTGGTCACATGCAGACCTTTCTTGATTCACTTGCTGGTATGCTTCTTGTCATAAAAGACCAACAATACTTGCAAAATAGAAAATTGTGGCAATATGCCCCATGCGTGGAATGGAAAACTTCACTGATGAATAAGCAATTTGAACCACCAATCGATGGGTAAAAAAAATGTGATGCAAGATTACAACTTCATCACGTTAACTCTGAGGAGGAATGCCACTGAAAAGTGGACTTTGGAGAAGACGCTGCAAAAATAAATTGCTGTCCACCGAAAACAAATCGTCTTGACTTTAAACAACTTCTGAATTTCTAGGGAGAAGAACCAATCTCTTCTTGCAGAGAAATGAGGATGCTTTGCTGGGGAATAAAGATCTCAGAAGAGAAACCCTTTGGTAGACAGACTTTTGTCAAGTAGCAACGGATATTTTACTAGGGAGAGGCGTCCTCCTATGAAACGACACTTCCATCACGTCTTGTATGGGTAAACAACCTCAAATGATCTTTGCGTTACTGCTCGTATCCTACTGGGGATAACAATCCCGACTTCTCGACACGATTTTCGAACTCACGAGTCATTTAGCTTGCGTAAGGACTTGGTCTGATCAACCCTTGAAGAGGAGAAAATTCCCTTGCATAATGCCTTGCCCCAGTCTATAGGGCCTTTGAAGATGATTGTCTCGAGGGGACTTTCTGATATATGTACCAGCAAAATAAGCTGCCCCAGTATGGTGAATTTCAGAACACTGCCCCTGGCTGACTAGAGTTGGAAGCGGTTTCAACCATGCTTGAGTGAATGCCCCTGCATTTATAGGTTCCGAAAATATTTTCCTCTAATCGACGAATTCTCTGAGAGATTCATCAAATCTTGGCATAACTTCCCCAGTTTGACTGTACTTTGAGGGATCGCCTCCCGACTTGAATGCCTCAGATTGGCTGAACATTTTCTCAATAGAGTATTTAACATGCTTGTCCCTTCTCAACAGAGTCTTGACGAACCTTTTCCTTTATCTTATGCTTAAGGAGAAAGGCGAAGCTCGCAGAGTTTTGAAGACAACACAACCTTTGGGTGGCTGACTTACGTCTTGAAAGTAGGCTACTTTGCAACCATACTTTTTCAATTTGAACTGCTTCGATCTCTAATCAGTTACTTGAAGAGATCGACCCCTTAAGATCAACTGAAAGTAGTACACCATTACTTGATAGAGACTCTGGGCAATCAATATTTTCAATCTACTTCAGATCATTTCTCAGACTGGTATTCTTTTACTCGACGGAGTCGATAGGAGATTTGCCCTAGGTTAAGACCATTCCCACAAATGATTTACCTTTAAACGGTTTCCTGAAGCAATTTGTCCTTTGAGATAATTAAATTCTCATCTGATGCTCATTATGCAAACTTACTCGATATTTTAGCACTTGCTCATATGCAAAGAATGTTTATTATAAGAATGATAATTGTAATGCAAAGCTCATGTTTGTCTTGAAGTTAAAAGATTTATATAAAAAAATATTTTGAAACATCAAAAATTTGTACAAAAGATAGTAAAAAGATAGAGTGATACCAACTCAAAAGTTTTTGCAAGCCTTCCTAGGAGTCAGATTACCGTATTTCTTGTTACAGTGTGCTTTCGAATTAATCCTTGCTTCAGTTAGGACTTTTCAGGGTTGTAACGTGGCCTGGTTCATGGTTTAAAAAAAACGGATTTAAGGCTCAAAATATTTGGTGCCCACCCATTCTCCATGATGTTCTCCAATCCTAAATTCAGTTAAACTAATACGAGCACTCATCCCTCAAAAGAGTCTACCATGGTTGAGAAGGATATGGCATTCACTCACCCTTTCATTATTGGTATTTTGATCACACGACTTTATTTTTTGTGGAGAATCTTTATTTGGTAATCCCCTTTTTCTCTTTTCGCGCTTTTCGCTTTCTTTTTGTATTCCCTAACTTTTGCCTAGACAAATTCTTTTGAATTTTGATTTGAAAGTCCAGCGGGATGCCCCAATTCTTGCCTAAGCGACTTGTTTTTCAATTTTTGACTTAGCAAGGCTTTTTGTCTCTTTCTTTTACTATTTCTTTTAGTTTGAACCAGTCGTGTGATTTTTAGTCATTATTTGATTTGTTGAAAAAGGTGTGACTGCCTTGCTGTTTGGTTGACGGGAAATAGCCATTATGGTATCGTCACCTTTTGACTTTTCGATGTGCGAGAGATATCTATTAGGATATCATTATCATTGATGCACACTGCTAATATATAAGAGTTTAACCACTGTGGTTTTGTTCTTTCTCAACCTTCTGAAGGATAACCTTTGTTGTATCCTTTGATGTGCACTTTTAATGAGTTTTGAATGCCCAATCAGATTAACTGAAATCTACCCTGCCCCGGGTTAAATGTGAGGGTTTTTCTGAAAAGCAAAGAAACTCCTACTTCAAGGCTCAAAGGGGTTGATGAGGGTTTATCTCCCTTATATCTCTGGTGTTTGGGAATTTGAAACAAGGCCTGTACATCGTCAGCAGGGTCCTACTCAAAAGCACACCGTTTGAAATTTTTGGTATATTACTCATCATCCTCCCTTCAGATATTTTTTTATTTAACAAGAGTTAAGTATCAAAAAGTAAAGAAAAAACATTAATGAGTGAATACGAATGGATTAATTCAAGACAAACATATTCAATACATTATGATTAATATTCAAGAATCAACAAGTTTTGCATACAAGACAGTACTGAACCAAAGCAAGAAAGATTACAAATGAGAATTGAAAATGAAACTAGAAATTACTATGTTGAGGAGACCAGTCTCGGTATGGACTTGTTGCTTCAGATGATGATCTGGCAATCTTGACATTTACTGAGTCGGAGGAGACCTCAAATTTAACTGACTGGCCCGAAATTGATAGCTTTTGCATCAAGCAGGTCTTGCACATTTTCTTTGAAAGCCCAGCAGTCTTCAATGGAATGACCTAGTGCCCCAGCATGGTAATCACATTGCACATTAGGATTGGAATCCATAGAACAAGGAGGAATGACATGCTTCAGTGGCTTGGGTTCCACCAAGGAAAGCTTGAGCAACTGAGAGAACAGCTGGCCATAAGTCAAAGGAACAATGTCGAACACCCTCTTTGGCTTCTTATCCTTTTGCTTACCTTGTTGCGTATGTATTTGTTGATAGGTTTGTTGCCGAGTAGCACACTGAGCCAAGTGAACACGAGGAACATTATGGTTTTGATTAACCAACCGATTTCCACAACTTACAAACGACTGCTGGTGAGGACTTTCCGGGATTATAGGTTGTGGATGACGTGACTCTGATCGTTTAATAGAACTTTGAAGAGGAGAAGGCGTAGCCCTATTCTTTGTAGTGGTTGGTATAAGATTGATTTGCACACTCAGACCTTCGGGAGTGAAGAGAATTGTCCCTGCATCAAGCAAGTCCTGGACTTGGTGCTTAAAAGCTACGCAATCTTCAGTATCATGACCAGGTTCCCTAGAATGAAAATCGCACCTAGCATTGTCGTTAAAGCCATAAGGGCGTTTTTCATGTGTAGTGAAAATTCGGAGTTTAACCAAATGCAATTCTAGCAGGAGAGGAAGCAATTGTGCATACAATATTGGAATAGGATCAAATTTTCGTTCAGGCTGTTTTGGCCTCTACTGACGGACTTTGCCTTTTGGGTCCTCTCGGGAAGTGACAACTTGTTGCGGATGGGAGGATCCTGGAATGCACGGTTGCGGAGGAGATACTCCCTGACCTACAAGAGTCCTCAGGTTATGGGGAGTAATGGTAACTCCTATTGTCGTAGGCATAGAAACATCTTCTTTCTTCAACATTGTCCCCAAAATTTCCATAACCAAATTCAATTGAGTCTTCAACTGAGTGTTCTCTTCTTTCAGGAGTTCTTGTCCACGCACCAAATCCTGCATGTCTAGCACCACGAATCCCATCTGTTCTTTCATCTCGTCCAATTCCCCACTAGGTTGTTCCATATCTTGAATCTGACCACGAAGCGACGAGAAGTCAAGATTTGCAGCTCTGAAAAGAAAATACCGAGTCTGAATAAGGATTCCCCATTCTGAGTACCTGCTATGGATGCATGAGGTGAATGAGCGGATGCAATGCCATGTTCAAACATTTTTTTTTTTGCATATAATCTTTCACATTTCCTTTTTTGTGTAAAATAAACATGTTATGATGCAAGGTGCAATGACATAAGTTCAAAAGTTCAGCATAACAATTGTACAATCCTCTGGATAATTGCTGTATAAATCTGCTGAATAATATGGATATCACAGGATCAAAGGTTCAGAACCAAATTCATCATACAATGGAACCAAGTACCATGATTAACCGTTGTATAATCTCTGACCAAGTAAAATATATCAGGATCAAAGGTCCGGAACATAACTAGATAACCATCCTGAATACCGAATCCAGAAGAAAAAAATCTGAGACCCATATAGTCATCAACAAAACACCATATGCATAAGTCATTGACAGAAGTCTATAACATGATCATTAGAACCACTAATCACCATCCAATCACAGTCTCCATCTGAGCATGAGTAACCAATTGAACATAGCACCAACTGTACCTGTAATGACAAATCCCTCCCCACTCACGGGTGAAGACTAGGTCAGGGTAAGACAATGGTAACTCGAAAATCATGGGTCCGCCTGAAAGTACTATGGGTTTACCCACAGACGTGGGTGCCGATAATAATTCATTTGAACCTCATCCGAGCGTGGTATATGACAAGACTGCACTAATCGGACCACGTCCTATAGCCGTCATGCCCCCACTCTATTCCTAGTGTCCTAGTGCACTCTGGCCTGGGTACTGGGCGTTTTACCTCAATAGTGACATCCCCACCCAACATGGAAAACCGAGTCCAGCATAATAGATAACAAATAGGGAAAGCAATAAAATGCAATGCAAACTTATGCTCAGGCAAACATGTACAAATGAGTAAACTGAAAGCATAAAAATAAACACCCAAAGAAGAGAAAGCAAGAGCTAGGAGCGACTCTGGGATGGACCAGCATTTGGTCGACCAGTTCCCCAGTGAAGTCGCCAGCTGAAACAACCGGCTGAAAATCATCAAACAATGAAGTCGCCATCGAACGTCTTTTATCCCACATGAAGGGAAAGGTAAACATCGAGAAAACCTGAGAAGGATGAAACCAAGGTCGAACGACCAAGAGATAAGGGTAAGGGAGTCTGTTACGCGAGGGGAAGGTATTAGCACCCCACACGCCCGTAGTACTCTACGGTATCCACTCTTGTTATCTATCTTATGGGTGTGTTTAATCTATGCTTACTGTCTATTATTGCTAAAGGGAAGGGAAAGTGCATGCAAAAGAAAAGGAGAAAAGAATATAGGGAAAATAAAATTGTGCTCGTTCGGGCCCTACCCCGATGCCTACATATCCGTTTTAAGGAATCAGAGCAGCCGTAGTTCGGCTTATGTGTTTTTGTTTGTTTGTATTTTCTTTAACGAACAGTATTAATCTCGCCTTCTGCCGCAACTCGACCTTTGGAGATTTACACGTCAGCACAGAAGTGAATTAATACGCTCTTTTGAAAAGGATTTGAAAGAAAGGCCCGAGGGCAAAAAGATTTTTATGTTTGTTGGTGTTTTTACTTGTAGATAATAGCTAGTTAACCTCAAGAGAGAGATTTTAGCCATTTCTCTACTTATTCATGAAATGAGTCTTTGAGACTTAAACCACACCAAAGCTTAGAATAAGAGATCAATAAGGTCGAGAAGAGACCCGCTTATCGTCTCACATACTTAACGAAGATATGATTCTCGTCAGTAAATGTTTTTGTATTTTTGAAGTTTACGAGAAAAAGAAGTTTTTATTTTTTTAATGCATATGCGAAAAGAAAAAAAAGAAAAGTCACAGGGAGACTAACCTATTTCTAAACCTAAAGTCATCATACCATGCAATCTATGGGAAGTGATAAATGTGGGGTGAGAGTGGAAATAAAATATACCAAACGAGTACTAGCTCGTAGAGCAAAGTAAAAAGCAAAGAAACTTGATGATCTCACGAGTTGCTAGCATCAACAAAGAAAAGAATTAGAAATCCAATGCTCGGAATAAGTGTTGAAGCATCATCGATGTGAAAATAAATCACAATCGAAATTTCAAGCGTATCCGCATACCGCATAATAAACCGGCATAAGATTTAAATCTCAACAAACAAAGGTGAATCATGAATTTCGAATAATCGGATAACCATGAATTAATTCCTAAAAATCAAAATAAGAAAAAAAATCTAACAAATTTTACTGATTTTTATTATTTTTATTTTGTGAAGAAAATTAAAACAAGTCTTAAACCATAATTGAAATTAAGAAAAAAAGAAATTGCAAATAGTGAGAACTAGCCCAGGGGGTGCAATATGGGAACATGAGATATGATCTAGCAAACAGGCGCTGAAGGCCCATCAATATAGTCCAAACAATTATTTATGTCTCACCAACATCAAAAATGCAACAAAAAAAATTGCATATTGGACTACATTTTGGGTGAGTTTCGGTCCACTTACTTCACAAACAAATTACTAACAGCCTCCCTATTATTCATATTACGTTTTTATTGATTATAACAAAAAAAAAATTAAATAACAAAATTTTAGGGAATTAGGTTAAGTTTGGTTTACGGTTCAAATCTTCGAACACAGACTCCCTTTGTTTCTGACTCTCAACGGTGCGTCATCCCCAATCGTCCTCTTCTCCGATCCCTCAACACCAATGGTGCCGCAACCTCCTTCTTAGACGATTCATTTTTCCATCATAAGACAGCCCAACGCCACCACAACTCCTCTCTCTTTCATCGGTTCAACTCCCTTCCTCATAAACTTCACACTGAATCGCGAATAGAGAAAATATGGTATAGTGAAATTGATGAAGAAATAGAGAGAAGTTGAGGCTTACCGGCCAGAATACAATCTGAGGAAAGTGATTATCGGCGAGATTATTTTACTTCAGGTACGTACTTTCTATAACTCCGGTTGCGTGAACTATTCTTCCGCTCTTCTTCTTCTTTCTTTTTTCTTGCGTTTCTTTGTGACTTCCAAGTGCGTGTATTGATGAGCATTGATAGGAAGGAGCATAGGGTTGTTGCGGTTGTCGTTGTGAGTTGTGTTTGAGTGAGATCGTAGGAGTGTGATTTGAGTTTACAGAGAGATGATTTGATGAAGATGAAGCAGGGTTTCAGAAGTAAGTAAAAATGAAGAGTGGCTTGAAGGGTGAAGAGTATTGGTTAGAGAAGAAAGAGAGAGAATTCCGAAAACTTTTTGAGTTCTGGGTGAACAATGAAGCGTGTTGATGGAAGAGGATAGAAAAAAATGGTGGAGAGAGGATGAAGTTTGAAACTGGAAAAGAGAAAGTCCCCTCCTCTGCTGGGGAGTTTTGGATTATATAGGTAGTTGAGGGAGATGGAAACGGTTAGAGACGTGAAGATCTGAGCCCTTGAATCAAATCAGTCAGTTACAAGATGAACGGTCAGATTTTAAGTAGTTAGAACTGTTAACTCCTATTGGTTCTGTTAATAACTGCCAGTGAAATTTCTCTTAGAAGTTAGGTATGTTAGATGTTAGGAACAAGTCAGTTGGAAGCTAAAAACTACTGTTAGAGTTAGTTTTCTAAATTCAGTAACTTGGTGTAGTCGGTTAGAAGTTAACTTTGACAGTTTTTTTTTAGAAGTGAAATTCTGTTAGTTTCAAAACTAGGTTAGCACTAGGTTGTTAGGAGATGAGGAAGTTAGTTACAGTTTGAGAGTTTTAAATTCAGTTATAATTGGTTAGCAGTTATGGAGGTTAACAATCTTTTAGAAAATCGCTAGGGGGGTTCAGCCTCTTCGTATTTGTAACTAAATCAGGATCATCCCATGTAACCTGCAGAATTTTCCAAAGGGAGTCAGACCATGCTGGATCAGCAGCGTAAGGTGATTGAGGAAGAGTTCCCGTTTTAGGTTTCCTCTTTGATGGAAAGTTAAATCTACATTCATTTCCTTCGAATTCCAATATGAAAATCACTGTTTGCAGCTTTCACAAACACAAGTGAATCCCCCTAGTCCAGTTTTCCTGAGAAGGAAGCCTATCTGAATAGTCTAATGGAGGAAGAATTATTTCTGTACAATTCTTAGGACAAGCGAAACCACCATTATTTGCATCAGATTGTGTCAAGGTCTTTGTATAGGATTGCATCAGATTATCATTGACGCCAGCAACAGTGTCACCATCAAAATTAACATCGCTAGGTTGCAGAGGAAAGAGCCTTAGTTTTGCATACACTTCATCCGTGTCGGGATCAGCTGCAACTCTTCATGGAATTTTGGATGGAGTGTTGAAGTTAGCAGGAAAGCTGACATGTTCATGTGTATGCTCGGAATGTCCTTGAGGGAAGTAGAGGATTTTAAAATTAAGTTCTGGAATATTTTAGTGCATCAACTTGGGTTTTGTTTTGCACAACCTCTACATACTGCAGCGTGTGCATCTTAAGTTCAAAATTGGAATCAATCCGGGCAAGTCTTTCACTATTGGCAGAGACCCATGTGAGAGCAAGTTGATCAAATGGCTTTCGGTCTCAGTGTGATTAGGCAGACCAACAGGTGTGAGCAACATTGTGATAAAAATAATACTGTGTTCCTGTATATTCCATCCACGAACTAGAGATGCCCCACACAGAATGGTAGCAGCAGATATCTTCTCTTCGTCTGAACCACTGATTGCAATTTCATATATCTTTTCAATCTCCGCTAAGCTGGAAGCAGGAGTTGCAACTAAGACATCAACTAATCCAGGAGTTAACTGTGATCCCTTCATCAATGCAGACCAGCCATCCACATGGTTAGAAATGCTGAAAGGAATTTGATTGCTGCGGGGCTTCACATAGCCAGGCCAAAAATATGCTGATGTGTCGAGTATATTTCTTGCAATACATGCCTCAACAATTAGATGCAGTAAGTTGCCAGAGCAGTTCGTAGGCAAGTCATCCATGGTCAATGATTCTACGTACCCACTACCCACAGGGTTTCGTGATACAAACTTAGTAGCCTTGGCGGCAGCTTGATTGGTTTCCATGAGAGCAGTTTGAGGTGGAATAAGCAAACACTGAGAATTACCCAATAACAGCAAACTAGTAATCAATTCCCCACGACGCTTCCCTAGAACCTGTTTACTTTTTCCTTGATTTGAAGGGCCGCGTTCAGCTTCTTCAATCAACTCACTTTCTTCTTCTTCAACAATATTTGCAACCACATGGGTTGTAATGCTCAACAGCAAACACATGCAGGTATCAAGACGAGGTATAGGGCCTGCTTTTGAATCCCTTTCCCTTTGAACCAACCGTAGTGCTGCAGTCCATAAACCCAAAAATGTATTTTGCCACTTAGAGCCACTTACTGAATGTAAAAGCTTTACCAAACCAGTAATAATTTCAATAGCACTAAAAGCTGCTACTTGCCCTCCATCCAAAGCATCTTCAAGTATAAGATCAATAGGAAGCCATAGTGAAGACCAACTACTACCATAAGATTGACCAGCAAAAGATATTTGAGAACCAGTAGGTGTGACTACTACATTAGACTCCAGCTTAGATTTTGTATTGCGTTCATGAGATACACCCACACGGATATTTTCCATTAAAGATAAAAGGGTGTTTGAATTATGTTTCAAATTCCTCAAAAGTGAAGAGTTTGATGCAAGCAACTGCATTTGGTAATTGAAAGATCCCCAGTGTAATGGCATGTTTCGATGAACTAAGGAAAGAAGCCTTGATGTCATTTTATTCTGCAAAAATTCTACAATGATTTCAATAGCCAACTTTGTATTTTCCCTCAGCAACCACTCCTTCTGCCTACGATGCATTCTATTGTTGCAGTCAGGCACATCAATATCCATATCATGTGAATTGCTTAGCCATCTTGGCTTAATCTCTGGAATATTATATAATAACCTTTCATCATCTAAAGATGCTTCAAGCAACTGCGATAAAATTGAGAAGACAAATTCCACAAGAACAACTCCTGGTTCACAATCCTTTTGACCGTATATTTGAGAAAGCTTAATAACATCATCAATTGATTCCATAATCATTTGGTTTTTAGGAGAATTGAAATGAGTTTCCAGCGTAAACGCATGTAGCTTAACGAGTTCCAAGTAATGTTTATAAGCTATCGGTTGAAGTCTCCTACAATAAACAATCCTGGTGGAGAGAAGAGCAAGGAGGAGCAAGGGAGGGATGATATTGCGGGAGGCAGCAACATCAAGAATCTTCCAAGCGGTAGGACCGTGACAGTTCCAAAAGAAATGAGAAACTAGACGGCGAGCAAGCTCGACGGAGGGGAGAGTGACGGCGGAGGAGTGAAGCATGGAGGTGATTTCCTCCGCCCATACGTTAGGATTGGCGTTTATCTGCAAAGCGAAGTCGGTTCGGTGGAGAATCGAGCATAACAGAAGTTCATCGGCGTCGATGGTTTGGGTGGGAACAGCAGAAGCCATCAAAGAAATGAGTAAGAAATGAAAGAGAGAGGTTTGTTCCATATATGTGTTTAGCATTTGGTTTGGGTTAATTAATGGTTTTTCACGTGTCGAATAATTTGTATGAGCATAGGATATTTTGGCATGATTGCTTGTATTGACTTGGATTTTTTTTTTGTATGAATGTGCAGGTCATGAACTGAAGATGAAGAACTTTGGCATGGCATGGAATTAGAAGTTTACTCATGGAATTTCAGCACCTTTAGGACTAAAGAATTTTTGTTCAAGTGTATTTTGTAACAGTTTTTTTTCTTTGTAGAATACTGGTGTAATGGGATTGTAATGATTTTATAATGAATGTTTGGTTTGGATGAACTTGAAATTTATAGTGTGAATTGTAAATAACCTTTGAGCTTGAAATGTTGGGTGATGAATTTTAAGGACGGAGTTTAAATGACAAAGTCTTGAAAAAATGCTTGAAGACATGAAAGCATCAAATTTTCTTGTAAGGTATTGTTACACTTGAATGAAATTGAATGGAATTGGATAGTTTTTTTTTAAATCATGAATGAAAGGGTTCGAATAAACTTTAAACACATGTCAACTTGAATCTGGAATAACGATGAACGTCTTTGTAATGCGTATGAACTCCGACTTGAAACAAGACCTCGCAGTCTGTACTTTACCTTCCAAGAAACTCATATGACCAATACTTAAGGCTCTTTGCCAACTTTAATCCAATCAAACACTTTCGAACATCTTGAACTCAAATCAAACTTCAAATCCAAATCACACTTGCATTCTCAATGAACTCCTAACTTCAATCTTGAACCCAAATCAACTTGAATGACAAATAATTTGAATAGTCAATAAGATCTTGATCCTAAAAAATTCATACCCTTGCCTTTTGTATCATGCCTCATATTCCACGATTCAATCCACAAGTCTCTTATCTTGACAAAGTCCTTCCCTAATTGACGACCTTAAATCATCAAAGATGGATGTAAATGATAATGAAAGAATATGATCAAGATTAATATGAAACCTTATTTCCCATGATCTTCAATTACTTGAACTTTTATCAATGAATAGAAACCCTGATTTTTAATGATTTTTTTTCTTTTCTGAACCAATATTTCTTTTCCTTTACCATACCATTCTTCAAATGCAACTAGAATTCCCAACACATATTAGATGAAAATTCAAGGGAGACCTTGGTCCCAAATTTAATTTTTCAAAGCTTACTTTAACCGAAGTCAACAGATCTTATCCACATATCTTTGAAATTGACCCATGATTATGCATCTCAAGGTCTCATAAGAGCTTGTAAGCCCATCAACCAGGTATGCCATGTTGAACAAACCCTGCCTTGAATGCCTTGAACCTTGAATTACCTTGCATGAATTCTTCTATGGGAAACCTACTTCAATCCAAACCTACTCACATCGCAGATAACAAATGACAATGATGAGGACAATGATGGCCTTGGTTAAGGAGAAATCTATGAATTCATATCTTAGGTCATGAACCACGCTTCACAATTCAATCCTCAGCCCTTAGCGATCGGTTATTTCAACTTGAGATTAGTGTCATAAGGAACATCTTACAGGTGGATGATAAAGTCTGAATCACAGAAGAATTCCCTTGATGTGAAACCCTCACAATCTTGATTCCTCATCCAGACGCACAGAGAAATATCCGGATAAAACATCTTTGAACCATGATTCAACAAAACCTAATTTGATTAACTGAGGAGTAGACGATTATCATGTCACAGTCATTAATCCTAATCAAATGACAAGCATACTTATAGGAAAGGACGTCATGATTCGAAGCCCACATATGCTAGGTCACGTCCTAGAGTTCTTGACCAGAATGACCTACAATCGGTTGTTCATCAGAAGATAATAGCCTTGCTGCTTGAGGGAGAAGAAGTCCTTTATTGGATATGAGCGCCTTAACCACTATGAAACCCTAGTATCGCACAACCACTGAACTTTGAACCTCAGAGCTATATTGAATGAAATGTATGCCATGTTAGTGACCTAATGAAAAAAGATGCAGATGAATGCAAAAGTCTAAGCCAAAATAAAGGAAATTAGGAGGGCAAATTTTGGGGTGCAACAGCGTGCCTTTCGTAATCCGAAGGTGGAAGATGATTGAACACTAGAGTGCCCAGAAATTTGCACTCGCATAGTAGAGTGTCAACAGTATGATGCAGGGAATGGGCTTACATATGCCATTTGGAGAGATGATGGATAGGAGGATGGGATTATAGATGCCATCTGGAGCTGTTGGTATGTGGATGGGCTTATAGAAGCCATCTAGGTGTCGATCGCATAAGAGGTTACTTAGCGAGAACTTGCGTACCTGAGAGAGAAAAATAATTACCTGGCCTGTTACAGGGGTTGATCTTCAAATTCTTTATGTAGTTGTGCCCTGGCTGGATACATGTATCGAGTCTACAATCAGTTACTCACAGATGTGCCCTGGCTAGATATAGGAATCGAGTCTGGAATATAGTCATCAACAGATACACCCTGGCAAGATACAGGAATCGGATCTTCGAACTCTTCAGACGTGCCCTGGCAAGATACAGGAATCGAGTCTAGAATATTCGTCAACAAATACACCCTGGCAAGATACAGGAATCGGATCTTCGAACTCTTCAGACGTGCCCTGGCAAGATACAGGAATCGAGTCTGGAATTAGTCGTCAACAGATACACCCTGGCAAGATACAGGAATCGGATCTTCGAACTCTTCAGACGTGCCCTGGCCAGATACAGGAATCGAGTCTGGAATTAGTCATCAACAGATACACCCTGGCAAGATACATGAATCGGATCTTCGAACACTTCAGACGTGCCCTGGCAGGATACAGGAATCGAGTCTGGTATAGTCGTCAACATATACACCCTGGCAAGATACAGGAATCGGATCTTCAAACTCTTCAGACGTGCCCTGGCCAGATACAGGAATCGAGTCTGGAATTAGTCGTCAACAGATACACCCTGGCAAGATACAGGAATCGGATCTTCGAACTCTTCAGACGTGCCCTGGAAAGATACAGGAATCGAGTCTGGAATTAGTCGTTAACAGATACACCCTGGCAAGATACAGGACGAATCTTCGAACTCTTCAAACGTGCCCTGGCAGGATACAGGAATCGAGTCTGGTATAGTCGTCAACAGATACACCCTGGAAAGATACAGGAATCAGATCTTCAAAATCTTCAAACGTGCCTTAGCCAGATACAGGAATCGAGTCTGGAATTAGTCGTCAACAGATACACCCTGGAGAGATACAGGAATCGGATCTTCAAACTCTTCAGACGTGCCCTGGCCTGATATAGGAATCGGATCATCGAACTCTTCAGACGTGCCCTGGCAGGATACAGGAATCGAGTCTAGTATAGTCGTCAACAGATACACCCTGGTAAGATACAGGAATCAGATCTTCAAACTCTTCATACGTGCCCTGGCCAGATACAGGAATCGAGTCTGGAATTAGTCGTCAACAGATACACCCTGGCAAGATACAGGAATCAGATCTTCGAACTCTTCAGACGTGCCCTGGCAAGATACAAGAATCAAGTCTGGAATTAGTCGTCAACAGATACACCCTGGCAAGATACAAGAATCGGATCTTCGAACTCTTCAGACGTGCCCTGGCAGGATACAGGAATCGAGTCTGGTATAGTCGTCAACAGATACACCCTGGCAAGATACAGGAATCATATCTTCAAACTCTTCAGACGTGCCATGGCCAGATACAGGAATCGAGTCTGGAATTAGTCGTCAACAGATACACCCTGGCGAGATACAGGAATCAGATCTTCAAACTCTTCAGACATGCCCTAGCAAGATACAGGAATCGAGTCTGAAATATAGTCGTCAACAGATACACCCTGGCAAGATACAGGAATCAGATCTTCAAACTCTTCAGACGTGCCCTGGCAAGATACAAGAATCGAGTCTGGAATATAGTCGTCAACAGATACTCCCTGGCAAGATACAGGAATCGGATCTTCAAACTCTTCAGACGTGCCTTGGCCGGATACAGGAATCGAGTCTGGTATAGTCGTCAATAGATACACCCTGGCAAGATACAAGAATCGGATCTTTAGTTGCGACCGTTGATAGTAATCATCTTTGTATTAACCTTTGTACTGAAAAGACAAAACGTTAGTTGTATGCGATGTCATGATGTATGAGATGTGTGATGTTCTCAGAATAAATGAGATTGTATGTTCGTGATGCGTATGTGTATGCCATAATGTATGAAGATGTGATGTTTATGAATGTATTTTTGTCTAAGAAAGTAAATCCTTGACGAATGACGGGAAGTCAAATCCTGGGCTGATGCTGAAGAGTAGAGCTTTTGTTTCCGCTGGGGATGATGGTTGCGAGAATACCGGTAGGAGAAGATGACTCCGTTGGGGACTAAACTTGGTGAATAAATTACTCTGCGGGGAGTGAACTCTGTAGGGAAAGGGAGGTACTTTGCTGAAGTCGATGATAACTCTGATGGGGATACCATTGATGTGTTATGTTGAAGGAATTGATGAACTCCGCTGGGGGATAGGAAGACTTCGTCGGGGAAGATCTTTCCGTGACAATTGGTTGAGGATAACCCAGTTATATCCTGGTGGGGAAATAACCTTCTGTATAAAGCCGGGGGAGCGTTCATACCATGCGGGTGACAAGCTTCCAGAATCTACTGGGGATAAGCTTCCTGCTAGGGAGATGGATTCCACTTTCCTGGGGAAACTTTTCAGATTGGACTGGGGAATGGCTCCATTGAACGTCTGGTATACCGCCGGGGAACAATCTTAGATCAAGACTGCCGAGGATGCTTTGTAAGAATGTTTGTATACTCCACTGAGGAATGTTGAGATCTGATGGGGATACCAAATTTCCTTAAGGCTGACAGTGGACTAACTCTGCTTGGGGAGAGTATCGTTGACTAGTTGGCTCACTCTCTGGGGAATTAAGATATCTTGGTTACACTCTTCAGCCGAACTTACCTTGGTACCTTGGTGGACAGAGCAATTAGATCGCTTTAGACAACTCATTATTGCCCCTGTTTCTGATGTTACCCGTAATTAATCCTTTGTTTCGCATGAAAATATTTATGAGTTAGCAATTAGTGTCAAATGCATATATCACAATTGAACATTCGACGTTCTTCGCAAAACAAAACAGAAAAAGGAAAAACAATTGGCAATTGATCTGAAAAGTGAATTTGTATTGATTTTTGAATTTGCCTGTAAATAGGCGTTTATGTACAAGAGGCTGACGTCCTAGTAAGAGAACGCCGACGAATAACAGAGTTTATACAATTTGTACAAAGAAAACAAAATAGTTGTGTGAAAAGAATAATCCCACTGGGTTCCAACTCTGCTATCGCCTTTATATCTTCGAGCGTCTCATCACCTGGCTACTCAGTTGAAGATGAAGCTGATTGATCGATGTCATCTGAACCTGATAGTCGATACCGGATTCTGGATGCAAGGTGATCCAATGAGACATAGTATTACGCTTTAATCCCTAACTTTTGCCTGGACCGCCCTTTCGGGTTTTCAGTCCACCGGGATACCCATTTTTGCCCAAGCTGCCTTTTCAGGTTTTCGACTTGCCGGGTGTACAAATTTTTTTCATTTCATCCTTCATTTTGCCCGAACCCCTTTTGGTTCACCGGGAAGCCCTAATTTTTGCCTAGGTATGTCAACCTAGCGGGTCTTTTATCATGCGTAGTATCTTTTTACTATGTCTGCATTGGCGGGGTGAGGAAGGTCGTCACCATCCATGGTGGTTAGGATCATGGCTCCTCCTGAGAACACATGTTTAACCACAAATGGCCCTTCGTACGTAGGGGTCCATTTTCCCCTGGGATCACTTTGAGGAAGAATGGTGCATTTGATTACCAGGTCCCCAACTTGATACTCTTGTGGTCTGACTTTCTTGTTAAATGCCCTGATCATCCGTTTTTGGTACGTCTGACCATGACAAATAGCAGTGAGTCTCTTTTTGTCGATTAGGTTTAATTGATCAAGTCGAGTCTGGATCCAGTCATTTTCGCTCAAGTCTGCATCCTTCATTATCCGGAGAGAGGGTATCTGGACTTCAATCGGCAAGACTTCCTCCATGCCGTAGACCAAGGAAAAAGGAGTTGCCCTGGTTGACGTTCTTGCTGAGGTACGGTACCCATGAAGAGCGAACGGTAACATCTCGTGCCAATCTTTATAGGTCACTGTCATCTTCTGCACAATCTTCTTAATATTCTTATTAGCTGCTTCTACGACCCCATTCATCTTCGGTCGGTAAGGAGAAGAGTTGTGGTGTTGTATCTTGAATTGCTCGTAGAGCTCAGTGATCATCTTGTTGTTAAGATTGGTACCATTGTCCGTAATGATCCTTTCCGGGACGCCGTATCGACAGATCAGGTTATGCCGAATGAACCGTGCCACGACATTCTTGGTTACTGTAGCGTAGGAAGCTGCTTCCACCCACTTTGTAAAGTAATCGATCGCCACCAGGATGAAGCGATGCCCGTTGGATGCCGTAGGTTTAATCTCACCGATCATATCAATGCCCCACATTGCGAAAGGCCAAGGTGCTGTCAAGACATTCAGAGGAACTGGAGGAACGTGCACCTTATCTGCATATATCTGGCACTTATGACATGTCCGAGAATGTTGGTAACAATCAGCTTCCATTGTGGACCAGAAATATCCTTCCCGAAGGATCTTCTTTGCCATGGTGTGTCCACTGGAATGTGTTCCGAAGGTACCTTCATGCAGTTCTGCCATGATCCTTTCTGCTTCAGTCTTATCCACACAACGCAGTAAGGTCGAATCATGGTTTCGCTTGTACAGAATGTCGTTGCTGAGGAAGAACTTTGCTGCGAACCTTCTTGGAAACTTTTTATCATTGATGGATGCACCTTCAGGGTATTCTTGAGCTTCTAAGTACCTTTTCACCTCATGATACCAGGGTTTTTCAGTTACTACCTCAGCCTCAAGATCACAACAGTATGCAGGTTCGTCCAGTTTCCAGATAATGATCAGTGGAGCCTCATTGTCCCACTTGACTTTGAACATAGAAGACATTGTAGCCAGCGCGTCCGCCAACTGATTCTCCTCTCTTGGGAAGTGTTCAAAAGTGATCTCTGTGAAATGGGGGATCAATGTCAACACACATTCTCTGTAAGGAATAAGATTCAGATGTTTCGTATCCCACTCGCCTTTGATCTGATTGATCACGAGAGCGGAATCTCCGAAGACACTCAGAAACTTGATCCTTAAGTCAATCGCAGCTTGAAGTCCCATGATGCATGCCTCATACTCTGCCATATTGTTGGTGCGGTTGAAACATAGTCGGGCAGTAAGTGGAGTATGAGTGCCTTTGGGAGATATGATCACAGCGCCGATACCGTTACCCAAAGCGTTGGAGGCTCCGTCAAAGTGCATAGACCATCGGGATCCTTCCTCAGGTCCTTCATCCGGTCCAGGTACTTCACAATCAGTCACTATCATGATGCTCTCGTCTGGAAACTCGAAGTTCATTGATTGGTAGTCGTCTACTGCCTGGTGTGCCAAGTGGTCTGCCAATACACTCCCCTTGATAGCTTTCTGAGTCGTATACTGGATGTCGTATTCTGTCAAGATCATTTGCCATATTTCTATTCTTCCTAATAGAGCAGGCTTTTCGAATATGTACTTTATTGGATCCATTTTTGAAATCAACAGAGTAGCGTGAGTCAGCATATACTGTCTCAGCCGGCGAGCAGCCCATACCATAGCGCAACAAGTTTTCTCAAGCAGTGAGTATCGGGTCTCACAGTCGGTAAACTTTTTGCTAAGGTAATAAATGGCATGCTCTTTTCGGCCAGACTCGTCATGCTGCCCCAACACACACCCCATTGAGCTGTCAAGTACTGTCAAGTATAGTATTAGAGGTCTCCCTTCAACCGGTGGCATAATAATGGGTGGTTCTTGGAGATACTCTTTGATTCTGTCGAAAGAGGCCTGAAATTCATCGTTCCAACGTACTACCTGATCTTTCCTCAGTAGCTTGAAGATTGGTTCACAGGTAGCAGTTAGATGCGAGATGAACCGGGCAATATAATTCAGACGTCCTAGAAAGCCTCTGACTTCTTTCTCTGTCTTTGGAACTGGCATCTCTTGTATGGCTTTAACCTTGGCAGGGTCCACTTGAATACCTTTGTCACTTACGACGAAGCCTAACAATTTTCCGGATCTTACCCCAAATGTGCACTTGTTTGGGTTCAACCTCAGCTTGTACAATTTCAGACGGTCAAACAGCTTCTGTAGATGGTCAAGGTGTTCCTCCTCAGTTTGGGACCTTGCAATCATGTCATCGACATACACTTCAATCTCATGATGGATCATGTCATGAAATAAAGCAACCATGGCACGTTGGTAGGTTGCCCCAGCATTTTCTAATCCAAACGGCATGACCTTGTAACAAAAGGTGCCCCCCTGAGTAACAAAGGTAGTATTTTCCATATCTTCAGGAGCCATTTTGATCTGATTATAACCTGAAAAACCATCCATGAAGGAGAACACCTTGTGCTGAGCAGTGTTGTCAACCAGAACATCGATGTGAGGTAGAGGGAAGTCATCCTTGGGGCTCGCCCTGTTCAGATCCCTGTAGTCAACACGCATTCGGACCTTACCATCTTTCTTTGGCACTGGAACCACGTTGGCAACCCACTGAGGGTAAGAAGTCACTGCAAGAAAACCGGCGTCAAACTGTTACATAACCTCAGCTTTGATCTTCTCGGACATCTTTGGACGCATACGGAAAACCTTTTGTTTAACCGGAGGGCATTCTTCCTTGGTAGGCAAGTGATGGACCACAATGTCGGTATCCAACCCAGGCATGTCTTCGTAGGACCAGGAAAAGATTTCCACGTAATCATGCAACATCTGAATCAACCGTTGTTTCACGCTGAGCTCCAGATTGGCACCAATCTTAACTTCCTTTTTATCTGTCTCAGTACCCAGATTTACCGTTTCCACTGGCTCTTCATGTGGCTGAATGGCCCTCTCTTCCTGGAGTAACAATCTTGCAAGCTCACCAGGCACTTCGCAATCATCTTCACCTTCGTCTTCGGCCAAGTTGATCGGATTTTCGAAGTCATAACTGGCAGTAGCAGAGTCGTTACCAGTGAGATCCAGAGTGGATTGAAACCTGTATGAGTGAGTGTGTGTAAATATAGTTGTTTCGCAATATGTAAAGAAAGAAAGAAAGAAAGGGAGCACAAGATTTGAAATGCAAAAAACGTCCAATGTCTTTATTCATGATATATGGAAATGACAAGTAATAAGCCCTCACAAATGAAGCTAACGGTGCCCCGGGTAAGACACCGGGCCATAAAGTTTCACATCATTGTTTATTACAAATAAAAAACATAGGAATTCATTACTGCGTAACAAAAGTAACAGGTATGTGGTCTTTTGCAGTCCAATTGTTCAATCCGCCTTCAGTCGTCGGGTAGATCCAGCTATCAAACTCTGATTCCTCCGCCTCGCCTTCAATAGCATTCACTCCCGGATTGGTGATGAACACGGGAGGTCTTCCGATCCTTGCTTTGCGTACAGCCCTCTGAGCCTCTGCAGTAAAACCCAGCCCAAACTTGTCAGTCTTAGGAGTAAAATCAGGGAGCCTGCCCCAGTTAGCACATTCACCTTTCTCAATCACAACTCGGGCGTCCTTCAAGGAAGCCATCTTCAAAGGGAAATCTTCTTCAATCATTGTCTCAGCTGATGCCAATGTTGGAGGCACCTCTTCAAAATGTTGAAAGGGGGTTTCAATAAACTCTCCGTCCATCTCTATATACCGGAACGAGTTCAGATGACTAACCATGTATTCTTCCTCCCCCTGCACTGTAACAATCTTCCCTCTGACAGGGTATTTGAGCTTCTGGTGTAGAGTGGAGGTCACAGCCCCAGCCTTGTGAATCCAAGGACGACCCAGCAAACAGGAATAAGATGGACAAATGTCCATCACATAGAACATTGAATCAAAGACTTGAGAACCAACCCGAATCGGAATATCCACTTCACCATGTACCATCCTCTTCGACCCGTCAAAGGCTCGGACAATGATGTTGCTAGGCTTCAACTCCAGGCCCTCACAATCCAACCGGTCTAAGCCCTTCTTGGGCAATACATTCAGGGAAGAACCGGTGTCCACCAATACGTGTGCAAGAGTAGTGCCCCTGCATTCAATGGAGACATGCAGGGCATCATTGTGGTTCTTTCCCTTGGCGGTCAGATCAGCATCAGAGAAACCCAACCCATTGTCAGCGGTCAAGTTGGCCACACAATCAGTAAATTGGTCGGCAGACGTCTCTTGTGGCACATGAGCCGTCTTCAGAAATGAAATCAGGGCTTTGGCGTGGGCCTCTGAGCACAACAATAATGATAGCATGGAGATCTTAGAGGGGGTATGCCCCAGCTGTTCAACGACATTGAAATCGCTCTTCTTAATGATCTTAAGGATTTCTTCCATTTCTTGCTATGAAGCTTCAACATTAACAGTCTTTGGTGCCTCCATTCGGGCAGTCACATCATCAATCCCTTTGCCCCGAGTGTCAGATGACTCGGCAGTAGGGGTAGAAACTTGATCAAGAGGGGGAACAGGCGCCCTTGTAGGCGTGATGATAAGAGGTCTTCGGATGACTGGTGGCGCAATGTCAGGCGAGAAGAGCCTGCCACTGCGGGTAACCTTAGCGGGACTGGTGATGTTACTGATACCGGTAATAGTGTTGAACTCCTGCTTCACTCCGAGCACATACACATCTGCCCCATAGTGCCATGGGACAGCCTTGTCAGATTCATAGGGGAGGGGCCCCGGAACAGTAATGATAATGGGTGCAACAGACATGATTTTGACTGGCTTCCTCGGGGGAGCCTTGGTAGGATTGTTGAAGATGGTGACAACAGATACTTCTTCAGTAGGAACAATAGGAACAGCGGTCTTCTTGAACAAGATTTCTTTGCTATCCATCAGGTTTTGGACGCCTGACTTCAGCAACGGACAACCAGCAGGGGCAACAACACACATAAGGCAACCCTTGCTACAACCCAGAAATAAATCGGCCAGCAGCAGGTTCTTCTTGACAGTCCGTAAAGGGGTAGCAACATCATCAACAGAAACGGCATACAGGTCTTCCTCAATGGCATTTACTCCATGCTGGGGCATAGGAGCAGTCACAACGTTGGGCCTTTCAGGTGCCTCAAACTGTATTTCCTTCGCATCGATAAGGTCCTGGACCTTATTCCTTAGGGCCCAACAATCATCAGTAAAATGCCCCGGGATATTAGAATGATAGGCACAGCGGGAATTTGGATTATACTTCGGAGAGGTCGTGTTCACCACCTTCGGAGCTTCTCTGACGGTTACCAAGTTGGTCAATAGCAGTTGCGGCAAGATCTGTGACAAGGTCATACTAAGCCGAGTATATTCTCTTTTGGGTCTCTCACCCCTTGGTTGGTTGGGTTGCCGAGGAGCGGCAGTAGGCTTTGCAATTACCACCGCGTTGACAGCTTGGCGGCGTTCTGGTTTATTTTGCCTTCTAGGCCCATACACAGCACTGGCCTCCTTTTTGAAAGGCTTCTTCTCAGAACTTGAGGACGCACCTTTCTGAATTTTCCCTGATTTCATGCCAGCTTCTATTCTTTCCCCAGTCAGAATGAGGTCTGTGAACCCTGCAGACGAATTGCCAATGAGATGATTGAAGAACGGCCCGGATAGGGTACCTAAAAACATGTCTACTAGTTCACGGTCGGTTAATGGTGGCTGCACCCTGCTAGCCAGGTCCCTCCACTTCTGCGCATACTCCTTAAAACCTTCTCCCGATCCTAGCGACATACTCTGGAGTTGGGTACGTGTAGGAGCGAGGTCGGCATTATACTGATACTGCTTATAGAAAGCAGTAGCCAATTCCTCCCAGTTACGAACCTTGGTTCCATCCAGCTGATAGAACCATTCGAGATGAGTCCCTGAAAGACTCTCCTGGAAGAAATGGATCCATAAGTTCTTGTCCATGGTGTATGGTTGGATCTTCCGCACATAAGATCTGAGATGTAGCTTAGGGCAGGACGCCCCGTCATACTTTACGAAAGATGGTGCTTTGAACTTGTGTGGGATTACCACACCAGAAGATAGACCCAAGTCTCTGAAATCCAAACCAGGCACTTATTGAATTTCCATGGCATTCAGACGATCCTCTAACTGCTTGTACTTGTCTTCAGCTGGAGGATACTGCTCCTCATTGAAATCAGTCTCGTTGTCGGAGACTACCGGACTAGGAACCCTTCCCCCCTGGGGACTGCCTTTCCCTACAGAAGAACCAGCTTGATCAACCTCATTCTGCAGTGCATTACCAAACCTCCGGCCAATGTTGAATGATACAGTTCTCTTCTTCTTCTTCTTGACCAGCAGAGCCTTCAATTCCTCCTGTCCTTGGGCTAAACTCATGATCAGCTCTTGGAACTGTGCGTTCTGAGCCTGAAGGGCCTTGATGGATTTCTCAGTAGATGATTCAGGATTCATGATGAGATTGCTGAAACAAACAGCGAAGAAGATTAAACCACCTGTAAAAAAAGAGTACCTGCTATGCACATGATGCATGATATGCTTATGCAATGCATTCAAGGGTTCGAAAGTTCAAATTTGTTGTAGACAAAAAGTAACACGCGTTATCATTAAGGAATAATTGTTCAGTACATCAAAGGCCTCATGGGCAAACATTACAAAGTAAACTAATCCCAAAAGACACTGCGCATCCTCTTTGGAGCTATGTAGGTGTTGAGAGTCTTTTCCTCGTGCAATAGGCGGGTGAGCTCTAAGACCTTCTTCTCACTAGCATGTAGACTGGTTTCAAGAGAATTCCGTTCTTCCTTAAGCTGGATCCAGCTCTTCTGCATTTCTTCCCAGGATGTAGGCATGTCAGGATGTTGAATGGTGTAGGACACCTCTCCCTCCAAAACTGGCTCTTTGATCACAGGGAGAACATGAGGATAAGGCATCACTAACTTCTGGGACCGGGCTCGTACCCACTTGAGATAAGGCTCCAACGGGATGGAGTTCCTGTGCCCCAGTGTCTTGCTGTCTACCTTGCTGGGCATCCTCCAAGCTCTGATAAACCTCTGGCGAAGTCCTTGTGCATCGTTGTCGAAGTCAAAAACTATGTCTCCAAGCCAGACACAGGTTGTAAGTAATACCTCCTCTGGTTCCAAGTAAAGGAACATTAGGAAACATGGTAAGGCACACAAGTCACACCACATCCCTTAGAGTTTAGGCCAGCATGGGGTCTGGGTATTACCCTCTTGAAGTTGGTGGGCTCAAACCTGTCCTATCATAAGTAACCGGGTTCTAAGGGTCTCGATATCATTGGATTGCTTTCATTGTTCATCGTTTTGATTTAGCCACTGAACTGGCGACCGAAATATTCCAAGAAAACAACCCTCAATCGAGTGTATTATCGAGTATCAACCAACCTCGGACTGCACCAAAGTCAGTTATCTCACTACCCTAAAGAGGCCAAGATGGTTCAATTAAGGTTCTTAAGGTCAGTTGATGCTTCACGGCACCACGCGGCGGCCCCGTACTCTCCTTGACTGGACTCAAGGGTTACCGGTACTCACCAAAGTGCCACATCAACGTAGCAGACTGCTTCAACCATGTCGGTATACCCCGCACAGTTCCCTCACAGCCTTGTTGCTACTTTCTAAGAAGGTATCCCCCAGATCCAGGTTAGGATCTATAGAACTCCCAAGACAGTACCCACAATAATAAAGCTAACAATTCAGACAATTGAAAACACAAGTATGAGCTATCCTAAGGTACACCTCACTTTAAGTATTTCCCCAGCAGAGTCACAAGTTCTGTGATCGGTGGATTTAGAACTTACTGTTTAACGCTGGTTCGCGAAATTTCGCGGAAG
This sequence comes from Vicia faba, assembly GCA_948472305.1. Classification (NCBI taxonomy): domain Eukaryota; kingdom Viridiplantae; phylum Streptophyta; class Magnoliopsida; order Fabales; family Fabaceae; genus Vicia; species Vicia faba. The sequence continues at coordinate 18,165,628 of OX451741.1, read as the reverse complement.
CAAGAGTCGCCACCGTCTTTTATTTTCTCCAACACGGACAGGACAAAAGCACAACAAAATTCCTTATGAGATTATCTCTCGGTTCGGGAGGTAGATTTATAGAAAGGGAAGGTGTTAGCACCCTTTCTATCCATGGTTATCCATGGGCTCTTACATACTTGCTCATTGTGTTTTCAAAATGTTTCTTTGCTTTTCAAGTGTGAGTGGGTTTGAAAAAGTTTCATTGAAAGATTTCTGAGTGACTCTTGTATCTGTCCTCAAGAGTGTTTGAAAAATTTGTTATGAAAGCTTTTGAAAGTGTCGGTGTGAAAAGATTTTTGATTTGTTTTTGAATAGAGCAAGTATTTATGAGTCATCTACCTACCCTAAGGAATTAGGCTGTGTAAATGTCCTTAAGGTAGTGCCATCCCACCATTGAGAGGTAGGTAGCACCACCGTCGGAGGTGTTCAGGTCAATTCGAGTTTAGAGACAGTGTGGTCACTGAAGCAACAGTTAAGACACCTTAGAAGCTACCCTTATGTCCTTGATCCTTTTTAAATCCGAGGCAACCGTTTCGAGGCAACTGTTCCGAGGCAACTATTCCGAGGCAACTGGATCATGGACATAAGGACTTACTAAAACCTCCTATACTTGACGACCACGTTTCGAAGGCAACAGGTGAGGCGTACCCTAGAAGTGGTGTGTGAATTTGTGTGTTGTTTTCAGTTTAGCAATTATCTTTGATCATGGCATTTGTGAGCTACGCTTGTTTTTAATTAACCATACATTCTTTCATGCAATTTAGAATTTAAAAGTGCGGAAAGTAAAATACAGGAAAATAAAGGCTACGCTATTACAAGGCGCGGGTTTATACATCGCCAAAATACAAAGACCAGTTTGATAAAAATGCGGAAAGTAAAAAGACCTAATTACTATTACAATCCTTGAGCAGTTACATAATATTCAAAAAGAAAATAATGCGCGAAAAGAAATCGAACGTCCGAGGGTTTTGACCCTTTTGAAATTAAATTGAATTAAAAAGCTAATTAATTATTTAATTGAAGAAAAGAAGGAAAAGAATTTATTTTTATGTTTTTGGTATTTAATGAAAATAAGAAAAGAATTAAAGAAAAACCCTAGTTCTAAATCATTTTAAATTATTAAAGAAAAGGTCAAAATTAGGCTAATTAACTAATTAATTGATTTATATGTTTATTTACAAAAATAAATAGTAGTTAACAATAATAATAAATAATGAGAAAAATGATTTAATTAAGAAAAAGAATGAAATGTCAAAAAAAACCCTAATTCTATGCATTTTTATTTATTAAAAAAAAAGTGTTAAAATTAAAACCTAAACTAAGTTAATTGTTATTGAAATTTATTTACAAAAATATTTAAATGGTGAAATTAATAATAATTAAACATATTTTACATTTTTCTGTTTTTTATATTATGAAAAGAAAATTATTTTTATGGTGAATTAATGAAAACAATTAAAAACAATTAAAAGAATTATAAATAAAGTTTAAAAAAAATAATGCAAACCAGGGGGGTATCAGGCCTAAGTGAGAGGTTAATTGAGAGTAATTCAGGCCCATCAGCCAAGGCCTTATTTGACTTTTCTGATCATGCGTGTGAGGCTTGACTGAGGTACACCCTGGAATTCACGTTCTGGCCTTCAGATTGTACCTTGAAGCCACTTGGCAGGCTAGCGTATGAGTGTGTATAGTGGAACGTTGGGAGTACGCTGCATGTGAACACGTTAAGACAAAAATTATTAAACATATGGGGGGACCTGGGAATCGAACCCAGGTCCCAATTCCTGCAGTACACGTCCCTTGCCAGTTGATCTATTGCGTTCGTTTGTATATAATATAATAAAGAAACATAATATATAAAATATGTCCATTATGCTGAAATATTAAAAAAACCGCGCCAAAGTTTGAACGCTCCTATCACGCTCAGACACCTCAACTTCTTCTTCATCTTTTTCCTGTAAACATAAAACAAGTAGTGGGGGTTTTAAACCCCCACTAAATGGAAACTGTAAAAATAACGATTAGAAGAGGAATAAATATAAAAAGGGCGCGAGGGCATCATTGGATTCATCTTGTTGCCACGAATGTGTCCATACAGGTTTGGTGGTCTAATTTTACCCTATATGAGAAGCCCTATTTTGAAGCTTCTGAAACCCTAGGTTTCATCAATGGTGGATTTGGCTACAGGCAGTGTTAGTCCAATTAAATGTTACCAAAAGCTTCAGAAGATCATTATTAGTGTAAATCAACAATCAAAATATAACAATGATGCATAGAATGCAGAATTTGATTATGAATTTTTTTGTGAATAACACGATTCTGTTCTACTGTTTCCTTGGACGTGGAAGCTTGTTCTTGGTTGCTATAGATTCCCAGCAATGTCAGCAAGGTGTTGGAATAGGTTTTAGGCCTTGAATGATCCTGCAAATACGAAATCAGTTTTCAAATTTTTGATGAAAAGTTGCAACTTTGTTCTATGTTTGTGAGCAGCTTTTCGTGTATTCCTGAATTAGGTTTCCTTGTGCATATGTATGTGAATATTTCTAGGTCAAAACAAAGCCCAAAAGTCCATTGAATTGATGATTTCAATATTTGATTTTTTCCATATATTTTCCAATCTTTTTTCATTGAAATCTTTGCCAATCATGGATGATTTTCCTTTTTTGGATGTGAAACGACCTAGCCAGCTTGCCCTAGTATGATTTGCTGCACAAAAAGATTTGAAAAGCATTATTTGATATTTTTCTACAATTAAAATTAATTAAATGAATTAATAAGAATAAAAATTCAATTAATTAATTAAAAATAAGAAAATGAATCCTTTTAACCTCAATGGGTCGTGCATAGGCTTTGGGTACTGATTCAAGGAAGAATTTGAGGCCCATTAGCAATTTTGAAGTGTTTTAGGCAAAGTTGACTTTTCAAAAATCCCAAAAATTTTCCAACTTCTCCAATGCATATCTTGCTCAATTTTGAAGCTATGATCATGTTCTTTGACATTTTGGAAAGGTCTTGAAGTCCTCTAACCAATGCCTTTTGTCCCATGTCATTTTGATTTACCAATCTCAAGTTATGGTCTTTGACTTAAAGTGCCTTTTTGTTGACTTTTGAAAATGACCTATAATGTTGAAATTTATAACTTTTTGTGAGAGCATTTCTTGGACTTGAAGTGTGAAGATGAGTTGTAGGAAATGTCATCCCCTTCAAAATGAGCTTTGGATGGGATTTTTTTGATAAACCATGAAGAAGTTATGCCTTGGTCAATTTGCAGTTGACTTTTCAACTGTCCAAAAATAGAAACTTTTGCATCTTGAGACTTTTTGAGCCATGCCTTGAGGAATCATGATCAAGAATTGATCAAATGATGTTTGTGGCTTCAAAATAAGATGTTGACCAAAAATTTTGACTTTTGACTGTCAAATGACCATTTTGCCCCTGCAGTTGACTGTGGAGCAATTAGGGTTTTTGACTGTGCAACTTGATGTTGTGAGTCTTGAAACTTGACATATGGATGCTTGACAATGTATGTAGGCATATGGGACTTGATTGGACCCTTGGAAACCTCAATTTCTTTGCAAGAACCAAAACCTTAATTTTGACTGTGTTGGGAGGCAATAGGACTGTGCAACCTTTGAGAGATTTTGAAGCTTGATCTTGGCAAATCTTGAAGAGTATGGGAGGGCAAATTTTGGGGTACAACAGATAACAATTGAAAGATTCGATAAACCTACACATTGCTGGGAGCTCGACAACGATACAGAAACTCCATGGTACCATGAGGTAATGAGATACCTTGAAGCACAAGAGTATCCAGAGGGAGAATCTATCAATGACAGAAAGTTCTTACGAAGATTTGCAGCCAAATTCTTCCTAAGTAACGGGATATTGTACAAGCGCAACCATGATTCAACTCTACTCCGATGTGTGGATAAGAAGGAGGCAGAGGAAATCATGGAAGACATGCACGGTGGCCTTTTTAGTATTCACTCAAGTGGACATATGATGGCTAAGAAAATCCTAAGAGCAGGTTACTATTGGTCAACAATGGAGACCGATTGTCATCAACATTCAAGAACTTGTCACAAATGCCAAATCTACGCTGACAAAGTCTATGTACCTCCAATCCCTCTAAATGTCATGACCGCTCTGTGGCCATTTGCAATGTGGGGTATTGACATGATCGGAGAGATCAAGCCCACAGCTTCCAACGGACATCGCTTCATTCTTGTTGCTATCGACTATTTCACCAAATGGGTCGAAGCCGCCTCATTTTCCTCAGTCACCAAGAATGTGGTAGCCGGATTCATCAGACCCAACCTCATATACCGTTATGGTATCCCCGAAAGGATCATCACTGATAATGGGAGTAACCTCAACAATGCCATGATCATGGAATTGTGCACTCAATTTAAGATCAAGCATCACAATTATTCTCCGTATAGACTGAAAATGAATGGTGCAGTCAAAGCGGCCAGCAAAAATATCAAGAAGATTATGCAGAAAATGGTAGTGACCTATAAATATTGGCATGAGATGTTACCATTTGCTCTACATGGCTACCGTACTTCAGCTAGAACATCAACTGGGGCAACCCCCTTCTCTCTAGTCCATGGCATGGAAGCTGTTTTGCTAGTAAAAGTTCAAATTCCCTCGTTGAGGGTTATGATTAAGGCAGGTCTAGGTGAAGATGAGTGGACTCAAACGAGATTGGATCAACTGAACTTGATCAATGAAAAATGGTTAGCTGCTATTTGCCATGGTCAGACATATCAAAAACGGATGATCAAGGCTTTCAACAAAAAGGTCAAGCCTCGAGTATATCAAGTTGGTGACCTGGTGATAAAACGCATCATATTACCACAAGGTAACCCCAGAGGAAAGTGGACTCCCACCTATGAAGGGTCGTTTGTTGTCAAGAGAATTTTTTATGGCGGTGCCATGATGCTGACCACCATGGAGGGAGAAGATTTCTCCCATCCTATAAACGCGGACATAGTTAAAAAATACTACGCATAAGAGACCCGTTAGGTTGACACACCTAAGCAAAAAGGGGCATCCCGGCAAACCAAAAGGTTTGGGCAAAAATTATGGATATATGCAAAAGATTGTACACCCGGCAAGTTGAAAACCCGAAAGGGCGACTTGGGCAAAAAAGGGTATCCTGGTGGATCGAAAACCCGAAAGGGAGGTCCAGGCAAAAATTAAAGATTAAAAGTGTACGACTATATCCCGTGAAATCAACGCAGTCAATTCTATCACCAAGGTCCAAGTTCAAATGGTCCAGGATCAATCCAATCAATTTCGATCAACGACAAAGGATATTCGAAGACATTGGGGCAATATTAGAGTTGGAAGGCAATAAGATCATTTTACATGGCTATTTGTTTTCATTCTCAATTTTGTTTTCCTTTTGGCGATTTCCTCTTACTAGGAATTCCGTCTCTATGTACAAAAATGCTTATTCATGGGCAAAATATCAATACAAATACACTTTGAAGTGCAAAATTTTCTATCTCTGTTTTGAATGCAAATTTGTCCAATGACTAAAATTGAATGAACATATGCATATGAACATAATTAAAGCTATTTGGCACATGTGTCCTGCTAAGCAACAGCATCAGCAGAGCATCAGCGAACGACATCCGTAAGCATCTCTTTAATATATGTGAAATAGCCCCACAGAGTTATCTCATCATCATTATCCCCACCAGGGCGGTGACAATAAACCTTTCCCCAATGGAGTTGCCCACAAAATCTCCTTACACGGGATAATCCCCGGCTAGAGTCTCAACCTCTTAGCAACTTTCTCCTCAGCTAAATTAAGTTTTACAAGAGTGAAGCCTAGGAGATCTCTTCCTAAAAGGAATTCACCTCCTCAACAGGGTTTATTTCCCCAACAGAGTTCTTTTCCCCAACCAAGTGCAAATTTCTCAACATACAAAAATCAAGACACCATAAGTTGTCCAACTGAGTCCATATTCCCTTGCTGAGTATATCTTCCCCAACTAAACCCAAACTCCCGAGTGAGCCCATCTTGCCCAGCTGAGTCCATCTTCCCCGGCTGAGTATATCTTCTCCAGCTGAACCCAAATTCCCCAGTGAGTCCAAATTTCCCAGCTGAGTCCATCTTGCCCAGTTGAGCCCATCTTCCCCGGCTGAGTATATCTTCTCCAGCTAAACCCAAATTCCCCACTTGAGTCCAAGTTTCCCAGCTGAGTGCATCTTCTCTGACCAAGGTTATTTTCTCCAAACAGAATCTATCCTCCCCAGACGAACCCATCATCCCCGGCTGAGCCCGTCATCCCCAGTTGGGTGTATCCTCCCCAAACTGAGTTGGCCTTACCCGATTGAGTCTATACTCTCCAGTTTGAATTTCCCTTTCAAATGACTGCAAATCACAGGGCCACAACCCCTAATCCCCGGTAAATCCCTCAAAGCCTTTATTATTACCAAGAAATTCTATGAAGCCTAGATCTGACCAGATATTAGCATAATTTTCAAGTTATTACTGAAACCTGGACCCGACCAGATAACAGTTTGACTTCTTCAATTGCTGAAGCCTGGACCCAACCAGATAACAGATGATTTCAAAATACTGAAGCCTAGACCCGACCAGATAACAGTTTGACTTCTTAAATTACTGAAACCGGGACCAGACCGGATAATAGATGATCTAAAATGCTATGAACCCTGGACTCGACCGGATAATAGCCTAACTCTTCAAATATATAGAAGAACCTAAACTCAATCCGGACAAGGTTTAATTTCTTTTTCCCAGTAGAGTTGCCTCTCTATCCCCAACAGATGGCTGAGAAACCTGGACCCGACCAGATATCAGTTTTCATTTCCATCCTTCCAAGAAAGTCGTTGCGAAGCCTGGACCCGACTAGATAGCAATCACCCTCAGAGATTCGTTGTGAAACCTAGAGACCGACCAAATAATAACTAAATCCCCAAGCAGTTTATTGTGAAGCCTGGACCTGACCAGATAACAATTAATCTCATCAAAGAAATCTGCAAAGCCTGGACCCAACCAGATAACAATTGACCTCCTCAAAGAAATCTGCAAAGCCTGGACTAGACCAGATAACAGTTTTCAAATGGTATATTGTGAAGCCTAGACCCGACCAGATAAAAATTAACCATGATCCATAGAAAGACACTATGAAGCCTGGATTCGACCAGATAATAGTACATCTTTCTAAAAGACCATAAAGCCTGGACCCGACCAGATAACAGTCTTCAAAGAGTTACTGTGAAGCCTGGATCCGACCAGATAACAATTAATTCATCCTTCCCTCTGGTAATTTACTGTGAAGCCTGGACCCGACCAGATAACAGTTAACCTCTGCATCCCCAGCAAGTTGTTGTGAAGCCTAGACCCGACCAGATAACTATTCAATTTTAAGGAATTTTCTGCAAAGCCTGGATCCGACCAGATAACAGTTAATTCATCTCCTCTTCCAGTAAGTTGCCACGAAGCCCAGGTCCGACCGGATGACAGCCAATTACTTTATCTTCAGCAACTATGAAGCCTGGATCCGACCAGATAACAGCTGACATTTGAGCGATATTCTCCAGAAAAAGCACCCATTCAACAAAATTTGAAGATGTGCATGTTCTTCATTTCCAACAGGCAATCAGGGATCCAACCTCTCTGGATTTCCTCAGCAGCAGTCAGGGATTTGTTTTCCCGGACGAAAACACACATTTCACATTCATACATCATAGCATGTACATACCATATGCATTTAGCATGATACCACATCTAGTGAACATCATGCAAGAATTTGCATTTTACTAACCCCTTTTCTCCCAGGTAAAACGTCAAGTTTCGTGTAAATCAACAAGAGATTTGTGTTGATACTTCTTCTAGCGTATACCAACATTCCTTCAAATGACATCTATAAGCCCATTCACCATCCATCTTCGAGTGCAGATTTATGGGCACTCTAGTGTTCAATCATCTTTCACCTTCAAGCCACGAATGGCGGATCCGCCAATCTAACTCTTCAGGTTCAAGAAGTTTGAACAGGGGCAGCTGTTGCACCCCAAAATTTGCCCTCTCATTTCTCAAGGAATCACCCTGGATCCTCAAGTTTGCTTTCATCAGATCTCCAGGCCTTGAATTATCAATTTTTCCAAGCAGACCATTCACAAGGACAAAATGGTCATTTGCACACTAAGAAGTCTAACTTTGACTTTTGGATCAAAAAATCAAATCTCAAAAATCATATTTCATCAAGACATGCTGGAATATGAAGTTTGCTTCATCAAGAGTTTCAAAAGTCAAATTTTATTTTGGAATAATCAAATTCTAAAAACTTAGAAACTTTTCTAAGTATTTAATAAATATGACAATTTTAGAACTTCTGGGTCAGTGTTCGCACTCAGCAAATTCTGGATATTCTCAAGACAGAGTTTGGTCAGAACTTCTGGGCCAGTGTTCACAAAGGTTCAGTCAGAGTTTGCAAAGGTTAAAACAAAAAAGGTAAAGGAGTGTGTTGTGAGTTTACTGGATGTTCTGAAGGATCCTTCAGAATGCGCTGAACTCAGAAGATACAAAGATCAGAGGTTGGATATTATGCTGAAGTAGAACTTCTGATCCAGAGTTAAGTAAGGACACAGAGTTTCACATGGGAACCCATTTAATGCTCACAACCACTTGTGAAGCCTTTATACAAGGGATTCACACCACGTGTACCCCTACTGTCTTGTGAAGACAAACTTCTGCGCAAAAGTATGCTAGACCCACGCGCTGTTTCTACTTTTCCTTAATTCACGCTGCAAAATCCAGCTGAGGCGCTGTTAACCATCCAACTTGAATGTATTGAACCCCACTTGTTTAAGCTGACTTCAAGAGTAAGTCAGCATCTAGCATATGATGTTGGTGCCACTTAACCGCCCCAACTGCAAAACTTTTCCTATAAATAGAGCACCATTGGCCACTGAGAAAGGGTCCATAAAAATTTGTGAAAAAGACAAGAGAATTGAGAGCTTTGAACCACTGCAAAAATTCCAAGAACCCAGGAAACTATAAACATAAAATACCAAAATCTTAGCATTGATTCCTTATATTCAAACTCCATTTTTCCTCAAGTGTTATTGATTAAAGCCATCCCAAATTCTATAATCAAACAGTAACACATTCTCCACCCATACCCATTTCAAAAGGATCAGAACTTCACCCCTCAGTTGTCCCAAAAGTTGTAAACTTCCATCTTGCCGAGTACGTGAAGAAGTTACTCAGAACATCACCAGAATTCAAGAATAACCTCCAGTTCACAGAATCCTTTCCAGCTGCAAGGTAAGTTTTCTGCTGACTCTCATCATACTGATTAAGCATTGTCAGATTTTGCATATTCAACACAATATAGATATTTTGTTCCTGATGATGTATGTATTTTGAAAATTCCTGCATCTGCCTGCCTAGGTAGAAGAAATCCCTATTCAGAATTTCATAGAGAAATTAGGGTTCAGAATTAGAATTAGCAAATACATGTTGCTTCTGATTTGTGCTTCTGACATTTCATGAAATTTGTCCTAACAGTTATGTATGCAACTTCTGTTCTATTGAGAAATAACTAAGTTGCAGATGTTCTGAATGACATGGAGAGATGCAAAGTTCTGACAGTTGCGTCAGAACTTCTGAAAAACATTTGAGTTCTCAAAAGATCCAAAACTTCTGAACTTCCATATTTTTGCTAACATGTTTCTGTTTGTGTAGCAAGGCAAAGTCAGAACTTCTGACCTCTTCTATTTTCAGCATTTTGTGCTGAATATGTTTTTCTTTCTTTTTTTATTTTGCCATCATATTAATTTTTATTATTAATAAAAAAAACACCAAAAATATTTTATATTTGCATGTTATATTTTCTTTTAACATAAAAAGACAAAAAATATTTTCTTAAAACAAAAGTTATTTTCATTTTTTTTAAAAAACAGACAAACATTTTACATTTCCTGTACATTCTTATCTATTTCAATGTGGTTGTAATAGTAACCTAGAATTTTAACTTGCAACCCCCATTCATAAATATGTACCCCCATCCCCCTAAATATTGTAATAGCGTAGGACTTTACATTTCTGCACTATTGTTGCTTTCAATATATGCTAGTAATTAGGGTGTGTATGACAAGATATGAAAATTGACAAATAGATCACCCTAATCAAGACAAATTATGCATGCAATCAAACACACTCGCACATTTACACCCTTAGGGTAATTCCACTTGTTGCCTTTCAAAATGATCTTAGTCCCTAAAAGAAAAGTGATAAGTCATCTCACAACATTGCTATCATGTTCATACGATGACCCAATGCCCGTCCCTTCACATCCAACGATGGGGCTTCTTACCAAATCAATGGTAAAATAGCAACATCTAAAGGAGGAGGAAAAGCACATCTAAAACCTTTTGAGTAGGTAGATTACTTTTAGTTACTTGCTCAATTTCAAAACAAATATCCTTGTTATTTTCAAAACAATCACATACACTTTCCAAACTTGAAATATTTTCAAAAGCTCAACACTTTGCATACATTCTTACGAACGGGAATCATTGCAAAGTTTTCCTAAATGATGGCACCTTTTCAAAATACTTTCAAAACCACACAGAAGCACATCTTTCAAACAAAAGCAAGTGATCTAGAAAGTAACTAAGAGCCCATGGAAAACCATGGATGGAAAGGGTGCTAACATCTTCCCTTTTCATAATCTACCCCCCGAACTCAAGAAAACATCTCTAAAGGTCTTTCCTGTGTTTTTTCACCTTTCCTTATTGATAAAAGAAAAGTCGGTGGCGACTCTTGCTAAACCGAAACATTTGCGAACACAAACGCAAAACACCTCAAGTCAGTTCTCCCATCGTATCATACTAAGCAATTCAAAATAGCATCTAAATGTGTTAGAAAAGATAATGAACGCAAGTTTATGCTAAACTAGTTTTATGCATATAAAAGTATAGTTCATCAAAAGTTGAAGGTGAAAGAAACACAACAAATGGGGTTTGAATTGAGTTTCTAAAAATAAAATCTTTTCGAAACCGATTCCAAGAAGTTAACACAAGAACAAAAATAAATGAACAAAATTATTTACATCTTGGTTCACTGTAAACGAAGTTAATCTAGTCCATCCACCAAGGTGATTTTCCTTTCTCAATCAAGGACTTAATCCACTATAGCCAAGCTGATTACAAGCCACAAAGACGAATTGTCAATGTCTTCTTGAGAATCCTGACTAAACCCTATTCTCTCAAGGAATAAAAACTCAAAGAAAAATTGTCAATGACTTCTTGAGTATACTGACTAACTCTTAGTCACTCAAGGAACAATCAACTCCCTGTTGAATACAAGTGTTTGTGTTTACAATAATTACTTCTTGAAAGCATGTTACACAAAAATTAAGAACAAATAATAAAACAACAGTGTTAAGCAAGTTAGCAAACAACATTTCCTTGCTAGCAAGTTAATGAAAAAAAGTTCCTTGCTTTACAAAAAGTACAGAGTTATTTTGGCAGTGTTTCAGCAATTTGAATTAGCATGAGTTTCTTCAAAGTTGTTCAACGATTTCAGTTCTTTCAAGTCTTCTTTTTATAGCTGAAAAGAAATTCGTTGGAGGGTAGAATAGGAATACCAAAATTCCATTTGTCTCCTTGCAAGAATCAGTGAGAGTGATAGACAACATAGTTCCATAGGTATAGTCCTTGTGCCATAAAACCAGAGTAGTGGAAGGATGTGACGTTGTAATATCTCTTCACGTGAGATATGTATGAGTTGAAGCATGCTTAGATGGATCAAAACCAGTCTTCATAACCTCCATCTTTAGAGTCTTCTAAAATTTGTTCAACAAAATCTTGTCTTTAGAGTCTTCAGCATGTTGGTCTTCAGAGTTGTCTTCAAAAACTTAAGAACTCTTTCAACAGAACCTCGTCTTCAGAATATTTAGAACCTTGGTCTTCAGAGTCTTCATAACTCGTTCAACAGAACCCCGTCTTTAGAATCTTCAGAACCTTGGAGCAAGAGAGCTTGGAATCTTCAGAGTTTGAGAACTCTTCAGAAGCTCTACTATCATAGTCACAGTTAGAAGCAATAAAACTAACGTTCATCAGAACCGTTATTTTAAGAAGCATTCTAAGCAATGACGCACGCACTTGTATCACTTAGTATGTTGAGTCCAAAATCTGATGACGTCACATGTCAATTCTTCAGAGTAAGAACCTGTTATAAACATCTACACACTAAATAAAACATTAGGGTACTAAATTATTATCTAATCACCAATTTAATATTATCACCAAAACTCAAGGCCAGATGTATAACCAAACTTGATCTTACAATCTCCCCCTTTTTGATGATGACAAAACCATGTATTTTGATAAATAATTTATATCAGTTTAATCACATAAAAAAATTTCAGAATTATCAAAGCAGATCCCCCTGTGTTCTATATTCCCATAAAAATTTTAATCTTGTTCAGAGTCTCCCCCCGATTTCAAGACTTAAAGATGTTTTGAGAAATATTGTAACACCCTATTTTTCCGTCGTTATTTTTAAACAAAAATAAGAGTAAATTAATCTCTAAAATACAACATCAAAATAGGATGCCACATGCTTCATACATCATACATGCTCATTAAATAAGATACGCAACACAATTCATATGTTCAAAAGTCTTAAAATTCCTTTCATTTGTTCGCAGCAAAAAACATCAATAAAGAATCATCTCAATTCTCCAATTGGAGTTATAATTATCATCTTTCAAAGTTCAGCATAGTCATAAATTAAACTCAAACAATTGAGTAGTGCAAAGTTCACTCCCAGTGAAATAAAACAAACGTGAAACCACCAAAGTATTACGTATCAGAGCAGACACCGACTCAATCTATTCTAAAATGAAGGAACTCTTTAACTAACCTCGACCTCAAACTACTTCGGATCATCTGCACGTTACCCACATAGAGGCAACATTCAAACAGAAAGGGTGAGATATTAAAACAATATAAGAGGAAGCATAATAATGAGCAGATAGCAATTCAAGTACACATCATTATACATATTTCCCTCATACCTTTTCACCGGTCATCATACTACAATGTACATCAATATAATTAAATGCATCAACAACACAACATTCGTCATAACAAAATTAGAGACTCATTCAATGTCCAGACAATCAATCATTAACAACAATGTAATGATGTGAAACTAACACTAACTCAATGCATGTGGTACCAACAGGGTAAAACCCTCATCTTAATAATTCTAACCTGGGGCAACAACACCAATACAGACCATCTTTCATCAATATAGGCCATTTTCACCAATACAGACCATCTTTAATGAATGCACGCGACACTGATATGCAACAACACAATTTTACATTGATTACTCTTACTCACCAATACCACGCCAATACAGGCCATCATCATTGTTGTACCCCAAAATTTTCCCTCTCATTTCTCAAGTAATCTCTCACAAGATCTCCATTGATTCAAGACTGCACAAGGTTTGATCAGCTCAAGACACTTCCTCAAGCACTGATGACTCAAATTAGGGTTTAAGTTTGTACAAGGACAAATGGACTTTTAATGCCCCATATGACTTTCATGGATCATTTTGGACCCTCAATATTGATCATGTCAAGTTTTAAGTCTTGGATCACATTTTTGCTCAATCAATTGATCACTTGACCTAAAATCAATTGTATTGGGGAAAAAATCAAATGTGGTCAATTTATAGTCAAAATTCATAATTTTTTATCCATATCAACATCATGAACTCATATATGTAAATTGATCAAGTTTGGATGACAATTCCTCAAGAAATTTGATCAGATCATCAAAAGGGGCAAAATGGTCAAAATTAGGGTTTTGACTGGGAAGGTTCAATTTCTGATTTTTGACTTAACAAATGACTTATTGGTTTAAGACATGATCTCAAGGATCCAAATACTTCATTTTGACCAAATGGCATGGCTCAAAACATTTCTCAAGTTCAATTGATTGATAGTTGAATTTCAGTCAACTGATGAAAAGTCAATTGTGCACTGAAAAGTCAGACTTTGACTTTTTGATCAAAATCAAGTTTCAAAGATTACAATTCATAAAGACATGTCAAAATATGAAACTTGTTCATCAATCAAAAAGTCAATTTCATCCTTGTAAAGTCAAAATTTCCAAGACTTAGAATTTTTCTAAGTGTTGAAAATTCATGTTTTTTTCATAACTTTATGCCAAGTTTACACCATGATGCAAGATGATTCAATGGAAACTTACAACATGAAAGTTGTAGATCTCAATGATATATAAAACATTGTAGGGAAGAACTTTTCCTAGAAATTCTTATATTTAAAGTTATGATTTTGTGAAGACATGTTCATGAAACTTGAGGACTTAGAGAAATTTTGCCCTAGTTTAGGCAGGACTTTGACCTAACTTCATGGAAAATTTTCACCTAGTTCCAAATTGAATTTTCAAAAATGTCCAACATGAAGGTTGTATAGGATGTTACAAGCTTTCCAAAATGTCATAGAACTCATTAATGTCATATTTGAGCTAAGAGAATCGAAGCCATGAAGTTAGGGTTTCATTCTTGTATTACAAGTCAATTTTGTGATGAACACTTGATCAAATCTTCAAGAATGTTGTACAAATCTCACTTTACAGGATTATAACTTGCATTTAACTCAATAATTAAATGTCTACACTGCTTCTAGAAGCTTTAATCCAAGCATTCAATGCATTGCCCATGCTTAATACCATTTTAGGAAGAAAGGCAACATTGCCATTTTGGAAAAGTGGTTTTTTTGCACAAAGTCAATTCTTGAGCCTCTCACTTGTTCCCTCTGATCACACTCCATATAAAAAGTCATAAGTAATGTGATAAAAGTGCTTAACCACTCTACATTGTGAGTACAAAACATTGAAACTTGGTTTTCTCACTTTTCTTCAAAATCAAGCAATCTAGCCATAACCCTAGAACTGAGAAATCTGTTGTGCAAAAGTCCTCTAACCTTTTTCATATAACTATGCAAGTCTATTGCAAGCATCTACACAAGATTAAGCACCCTGAAACTCTCCCAAGCTCCCTCAAATCAGAACTTGCATCAAAACTCCATTTATATGCACATTCTGACTTTGAAGTTGTAACTCACAATTCCCTCGTGTGTTCTTCCTAATCAATCACAAAGCTCATACACATCAAATATAGTCCATCTCCATCCATGTTCCACGAATTTAACTCCATCTTCATCATTTTCCAAACTCAAAAACAGAGCACTGCAAGTTGACTTCTCCAGGCCATTTCAGCCATCCATTGCTCAAGCTAATCATTGCGCTAGCTTCCTGGGAACTTGAGGAAGCTAACCTGATCATTATAGCACCTTGAATCAAGCTCATTTGCATTTCACGATTTCCAATTTTGAGGTATCTTTTCTGAACTTCTATCTTTTCATTTAGGCATTGTTAAGCTTGCATTTGTGAAGATAAAATGTAGATATCATTGCCCTGAAACAGTACATGTCCATAGATTTCATTTATATTGTTTGAGCTTAGAGAATTTTAGGTTTGAATCTCTGAAAAAAAGTTAGGTCAGAATTTGGTATTTTTAAAAATTCTCATTCATCTTTGATTTATAGCTTATGATATTTATATGGTTGGATTCGTATAGAAAAATGGAGCAACTTTCATGTTTGCATCTTTCATTTTTGTTGAGAAATGAGCAAGTTACAGGAACCATGGCTGGAGGTTGAAGATAAAGTCATTTTCAGGACTGGGTTTATGTTATGTATTATTTGTTTTGCTTATGTTAACGGATGTACATCCACCCCAGTGGCAAAGGCAGCGCGCGTTTATCTCAAGGTCACGGGTTCAAGTCTGAGCACTTCTGTTGTACCCCAAAATTTTCCCTCCCATTTTTCATAGAAGACACAACCCTAGGGTTTCTCAGATATTCAAGTTGGTTCAAGAATCGATCAGACAGATTTTCTCCTGTGGCAGTAAACCAGCAATTAGGGTTTCTTGCAATTATCAAAAGAAATGAATTCTCAAAGATCCAATTGGCTTTCACAGGTTTTCATGCTTTCTCAAGTTTACTGAAAATACAGTGTTTGTTCTCAAGGTTAATCAGATGATTTGCGTCTTTTAAAACATTTGCTTGGTTAAGAAATGGAATAGACGGTGCGTGTTTGTTTGGAATGAAGTTGCAAGATTACAGGATTATTGGAATTTAAATTATCAGATTGGAGCATTTTGTTTGAATTATCTTGATTGGGAATCTTTAAGAATCAGTTAAGATGCGAAGAGAAAACTACAAGTTATTGTTGATCAAAGATTTCAAGTAACACCAGAACATTTCATATGATTTTCTCCAATTTCAAATGTTGTTACAAAACAATTTATTATTTAAATACTTAAGGATTTACAACTTGTTGTATTTGAAAAATGAATTAGTACAACTATTGGATACAATGCAAGAATGATTGTTCTAAAATACGAAGAAAAATTCAAATGCTTGATTGGCCTAAGAGAACTAATATATGCCTAAGTTTGAAAGAAGTTCTTTTTCAATCTCCAAAGACCTTCCTTGCTTGCCATATGGTTCTTGCCTTCCATGCTTTGCCCTCTCCATTGTGCTCACATGAAAATGAATGAAAGAAAAAGTTAGTACAAATTAATTGGACATGAGCAAGAATTAGTGTTCATCATTAAAGTTTGCAATTTGGAATCAGAAGGATATTTTTAATTCATCATAATTCATTTCCTCTATTTGCAAATCACAAGAAGATTTTTCTTCTTGGTTCACAAAAAGAAAAAAAAAAGAAAAAACCACAAAGCTGTCCAAACAAGAAATGCAAGCAAAGCTATCCAAAAAAGATGAAATGCAAGCAAAGCTATCCAAACAAGAAGAAATGAAAGCAAAGTTATCCAAACACCAGCCAAATGCCCAAACAGAAACGCAAACTGGGCAACAATACTGCAAACAGCAGCGCATCACCAAACAAACAGCAGCATGGCAATACAAAATGCAAACGAGGCAGCAACATAGCAGTAGAAAGCAGGCAGCAAAGAAGTATAGCAATATGGTAAACTAAGTCAAACAAGCAAGAGGCTTGTTCAATAGCCATTTCATCATTTTCCATTTTATTGCAAACTTTTCAGAAAAAGGCAAAAGAGCAATTGACTCTTAGGGTCATTGAGAGAGAAGAGAGGAAAGAAGTCACCTAGGGATGCACAGCCCTGCTGCCTTGATTGTCACAATTGCATAAGAGTTGCTAGAAAACAAAAACTGCAAGAAAAAGAGCATAAGAACAATGTGCCAAAATATTCAAAATTTGGTGGTTTTCCCACCATTTTTAATAGAAATTCAACCAAGGAAATATCAATATAATAGTAAAAAAAGCGCTGAAGCAAGATAGATAGAAAAATTATCAAACTCAGCAAACCAACCAAAACAGTTCAAACCAAAAGAAAAATATCCCAAGCATCCCACAAAACCTAAAACCTGCAACCTGTTACAAAAAACCACAAGGTCTCAAACCAACAGCAACATACAAAATCCCAAACCATCCTCAAATCACAAAACCTCCAAACTGTCAAACCAACCTCCAAACTGTAAAACCATCTCAAAATCTCAAATCCTGCAAACCTGAGACAAGTTGCAAATAGAACAAAAAAACCATTCACCATTTTTAAACTCACAAAAGCATCAATACAAGTCAAAAAAACTCAGAATACTGTCAACAGAACCAAAACCTTCAAAACCTGTATAACAAAAAAAAAACCTCCAAAACCGTTAAAGTCCAAAACTGATAAACCTCATGTTTTCAAAACTATCAAACTAAAGTCTCAACTGTCAAACAAATCCATAACAAAAAATCCCAAACTGTCAACAAGTCAAAAAACCAGAAAACCAAATCAAACCTCAAAACTGTTACAAAGCCAACAGTAAGTCCCAAATATTCAAACCTCCAAAAACTGTAACAAAGCCAAACCCTCAAAAAACCATTCAAACTGATGTACGAATATCCAACAAATACAAAACATGTCACAATCCATAACCAAAGACTTGCAACAAACCCCAACAATCAAAAATAGTAACGAGCCACAAAATCCAACAACCAACATCCCTATCGTTCAACAAGGAAAATATGAGACAGTTACCAGAAAAAACCAGGCTTTCAATCTTCATTTCTTCCCCCACGCATCTCCGGCCACCAAGGAGTACCTCCCTCAGTCTCACTATCCCCTTTTCATTTCACAGAAATTTCCAAACTGGTATGGATCCTTATCCTTCCTCATAAACTATTTCATGCATCTCAATAGACAACAGGTTTGATTAACAGAAAAAAATGTAACAAAACAAAACAACAACAAAATCGTTCAAGCTTCAAGCTTACAGAACTTCGCCTTTCATGAAAAAAAAACCATTAGAGATTGGTTAGGAGGTGAGAGAGAGCGCTCCGGCAACGGAATGTTAAGGGGAAAATCAGATAAAAAAATTTTGAACCCATTAGACATAAGTTCATTTCAAACTTAGGGTTTTCAGAAAAGCACGAGCCATGGTGAGATAGAGACGGCATGAGCGATTTTGTTCGCGAAATTGAGACAAAGATAGTTAGTGAGAGGTTTAGAGATGAATAAGAGATGAGAAGATGGAAGAGTTTGGATGAACGAGGACGAACGGCGCCGCTGTGAACGAAAGGGGTTCCAAGAACCCCAATTGTTGTTTCCATCCTTAATCAAACAAATTAAACAATTTTAGAACATTGGGTCTGTCTTGTTCAAACCCCTAAAGCCCATGCGCGTTTTCTGGGTACACCCCCCCCCCCCCTTTTGCTCATTTTGCTAACAATGATAACACCATTCCTCTTTTGGGCCTCACCCTTAAATCCACTTAAGCCCATTGTTACTTGTTTTTTTTTAAATTTGATTCTTTCTTATATTTTATTACTAATTAAAACATAGAGTACATTTTATTAAATTAATTTAGTTTTTAGTGATTAGTTTTTATCATTTTATCTTTTTATATAAACTTATTTTTATTAATTTTTTACATTTAGTAAAACATCAAAAAGAATTAACTTAGTTTGTTTTCTTTCTTTAAATTTATTTGTATAATTAATAAAATACAAAAAATAATAATAATAATAATAATAATAAAGATCTTAATCAATTTCTTTTTTTAGAATAGGTTTTTATTTTTCTTTTTCAAGTAAATACTTAACATTTTATTTCATACTTTGTTGATTTTATTTTCATAAATTGTCATAGCTTTATATTAAATCGCACCAAAATTCGATTTGGTTGTATTGTTTGATATTTGGACATTGCTATTTCATTTGATTCATCCCCATTTGTAACAATTGTACCCCCATTCCCGAACATTCTGTAATAGCTTAGAATTTCAATTCCCGCAATTTATTGCTTTCTATATATTGTATAGTAATTAGGTGTGTATGGCAAGATTCAAAAATCAATCGCTAGATGACCTAATCAAAGAATAAATAACTTGAAACCAACACACTTCTCACACGCGCACCTCTAGGGTAACCTCGCTCGTTGCATCAGAAATACAATCATGTCCCCCGAATATGAGACACTCTAGCAATGACCTTTCGATAAAAAAGATCGTAGTCCCTCGGTGGGGGCCGTTATGATTCAAAAGTCTGCATCAGACCAACCAAGAAACAATCAGCCGAGAAATGACCAACAGAGAAATAATCAGCAAAGGGTGGAAAGGCCTGTACGATAATTCACCAAGATAAACATGACTCCTGCTCAAGTCCTACCACATCTTCTGAAGTTGAATTTAGCCATGCTGAAAGAGGCCCCTAAAAATCCTAACACTGCTTCTCAATATTACCATCTGAATGCTAGGTGCACTTACCATTCGGAGAGCCCAGGGCACGACACTGACAATTGTTGGGCCCTGAAGAATAAAATTCAAGATTTGATAGATGCTAAAAAAGTTGAATTCGACACACCTGAAAAACCCAATGTTATCTCTGTTCCAATGCCAAGGCCGCCACAACGCCCATGTTGTTGAGGAGGATCTGTTTGTCGCTACTGTAGATGATTTGATAACTCCTCTCCCCATAATCAAGTTAAATTTGTTGAAGGCTGGGGTTTTCCCAGGTTGTGAAGAAGATTGTCACCTTTGTTCAACCTCATTAACCCACTGTCCATTGTTGAAGATAGGCATCCAACGCCTAATTGATAACCAAGTGTTGTACCCCAATTTTTGACCTAAGATCCCATTTTTATTTTTGCATTTTTCAAACATAAGTCAAGGTCACTAATTATAGTCGGTTTTAACCTCTCACCTTCGAGCATTGGCTATGCAGAATTTGTCAAGTATTTTAAACATTCTCAGCCTATGTATCATTAACTTCTACTCCAGCATGGGTATTTCTCGTTCCTTTGTTCTCATTTGCAGGAAACAGATCTGAATCAAGAGCATCAGGCGTCACGCCTCAATTAGGGTTCAGAATCTCAAGCCAGAAGTACAATTAATCGTTGGTTCGTGAAGACTGATTCATCAGGAGAATCGTGCGTTTATTTCCGCGCCTTGTTCGACAAGTGGTCTCGAGCTTCTCTACAACTCTCTCAGAGCACAAACAAGATTTCATCATCACTGGTTCACATGTGCATCAAGATGCTTTGGAATGCAAAGAAAGATCGAGTTTGCGGGTCAATTCAAAGCACTTTGTCCAAAAGTCAACGCTTACACATCCAAGTTCAAACGATCGTAACTTTTCATTATTCAACATTTTTGAATGGTTACTTTTGCGTACAATTTTCTTTGACGTCATCTCTAACCCCTCTTTACCAGTCAAGGTCTGATTAGGTGCGGAGGATCATCAAAAGTTCGGATACTTAGAGGTCACTTTGATGACTGTGGCCTAATCTCAAGTAACAATTACTCGACTTTCAAGGATTGTAACTATTTCGATTTTCATCATTTCGGGATGGTTCTTTTTGCAACATGTCACAAATGATGTCGTCTACAAGATTGCTTCAAGGATCTACATCCGAATGCGTTTGGAAGGCCATGAGTTCGCTTGAACATTTTAGGCTTAGAATTGATTTTGTATTGAGATTGTTCTCCACTAAGTCAAGGGTAAAGGCAAGATGTTGAGTTTGAGGATTCATTGATTATATATTGCTATAATACAAGTTGCTTGTATCCGAGCATTAGTAATTAATGAATTAAAATTGGATTTAGATCAAGTTTCTTTGTTTGTTCATCAAGATTCGGTTCATGGTAAAAGGTTTAGGTGTTTTATTTGGAATGCATTTCAAGGTAAAAAAGACCATTCAAGGAATCTAAGTCCATCAATTCTACAAGGACTATTTCTAAGGAAAAGTTCTTATTCAATCCAAGAATTTGATACAAACTTTAAAGAAAATTTCAAGATCATTGATTCAAGGATATTTGTCATGTCTAGTTCAAAGTGGAGAATGCATCATGCTAATTTTTAGGCATATCTCAAGTTTGCAATTTCAAAAAAATCTCAAGACAAATCCATATTTAAAGTTACATCCAAATTCAAGACTTGTTACAAATTTCAAATTTCATTACAAATATTATAGCCACAAAATCACATGAAAAAACATTGTAAATCCTAAAGCCTATTTTAAACTATCCTTCATCAATTTTCAAAATACCAAGTCTAAGTCTATGCTATTATTTTCAAGCCCATTTTCCTTGCTTCATGATGCATCAAATTGCTCCATAACTTGTACCAATGTTGTCCATAAATCAGCTGCTACAAACACTTCAAAACAGTCCAAACCTTGCTTCAAAATTATCCATACTGTATGCATATCAGTCCCAAAAACATGCTACTGCAATGCTGCTCCAAATCCTGTCAAACCTGTCCAAAAACAAGTCAAAATTCTGCACAAATAATGCCAAAAACCTGTCCAAAAGCAGTATAAAATTTCACAAAAATAGAGGATGCAAATCCTGCATTAGAAAGGGAAAAAATCAGCATATCAATTTGTTCAAGACCCACAATTTTTCCCTCCAAAAATTCATTCTGAAGGGGGGAAAACAAAGTAAAAACCTGTGGAAAATTTCTAATAAAACCTCAAGGTTTAGAACAAAAACGACAGAACATGACCTGCTGAAAAACAAAGGATACAAAACACAAAAAAGAAAAAACAGTATCCCATCTAGCTTTCTATTCACCATGAACCACCCCTTTTGACCGATGCAAATTGACAACCGCGATTTCATCACCTCCGCAGCCGTACTGCACCAAAGCCATCTGCAGACAACACATATCCACCCGTCCAGTTTGCATCACATTACAAGTTGTGAACCATCTCCCTTTAACATACCAACTTCCTATTCATCCATCTTCTTCTCCATGTTTCTGCAAAAAAAAATCAAACTCAACCACTTCCCTCTCCAATCCGCTCAAGTTCCTTTCATCCCTCACGAAAACCACTCCACCTACAACTCACAATCATTAACTTACCAACAAATCCCTCTCTCTAGAGCCAGAACGACATACTCCCTCGGACCAACATCATCACCATCGCAACACCCTGTCCAATTCCCTCCGCCTAGCAACCTTCTTCAACCTTCTAAAAACCCCCACACAGTTCTGACCTCACATCACATCTACACCAAATATTCAACTTTTTTTCTCAATTACATATAATTAATTAAGCCTAAGATATTTCAATTATTTTCCCAATCTCTTCTTAACCCAAAACTTATCAATGGCAACAAAAACTTCCAAACCACTTGCTTCACATCCTACATATAAAGAGATGATTAAGGAAACGATTGTGCTGCTGAAAGAGAGAACAGGTTCAAGCCAATACGCGATTGCGAAATTCATCGAAGAGAAACGCAAACAGCTTCTTCCAAGCTATGCATCGGTATCAAGAAAGTGAGAAGAAGATGACAAAGGATCTTACCTCGCGGCGGGGCCGATGCAAATTCCGGCGAAGCTTGTCCTAGGTATGTCCTTCTCTTCACAGCTATTCCCTTTTCCCTCATTGCTGTTCTGCAGTTTTACCAGGTTGACGATTGCTGGCGACGCAAGGTTGAGGAGATCGAAGGAATCGCGAGAGGAGGAACGAGATCGGCATATTTAGAAGACAAGAGGTTACCGGCATCGACGATTTTCTGTTCCCTTCCTAACACCTCATGCAGCGCCGTTTTCCACTTTTCCCATTTAGGTCTTTCCTTTTTTTTTCTAACCCAATTCGCGTATTACGGGGCAACGGGTCTGGGCCTGACCCGGTTCGGCCCGGTTTTAACCTTGCATGTTTGTTTCAGTTTTTTTTATATTTTATTTATGTTTATTACCATGCCTTGGGCCTTATCCCAATCCTTTGAGCCCATCCGGTTTTTATATCAGAAGCCCCCCTCAAATTTGTGTTACACACCCCTTTTATTGTTAATTTAGTGTAGATTTTAATTAGTAATTTTATAAGGAATTTAGTTAAAACTTTGATTTAGTTTAGATTCAATTTAATAATTAGAATTTTAATTTAGTAACTTTAAAATCAACTTAGTTTATATTAGACACGGTTTAGTAACTTTAGAATTAATTCAACTTAGATTAAATTTAGTAATTTTAGAATTTTAATAAATCGTAGAGCTTTAACGCAATTTAGGTGTAATTCAGAAATTTCACAATCTTACTTTTTTTGTTTAGAATTAACTTAGTAATTTACATATCCTCTTTAGATAACTAGTTACCTTCTCGTTTGCTTTTTTAATCGTCTTAGTCCTTTAGAATTAAATATTTCATTGTTTTTTTTTAATCAGTTTGTTTAAATTTATCTTCTTGCGAATTCTTGATTACTTATATTGTGATGTTCGTTTTATCTTTTCTGATTTGTTTGCTTCTATTCCAAGGGAAATATTTTAACTTTGTTGACTTCACGTCATCAAATACATCTCATCCGATCGCGCGAATACCCTCATCCATTTTTTTTGCTTGTTTACTATTTTTCCAAACTTAAGATAATTTTCTCGAAAGATTCAATTTTTAAATTCACACCTTTTAAGTCAAAACTTCAACACTAGGTCGTCGCATCTTCAAAATCTCGTCCATACCCGATTTTTAATCAAACAAACAATTTTAACCAAAAACAGATATTTCAAAAGGTTCCTGCGGAGTACCGCAGATGCATTGGGTGCTAATACCTTCCCATTGTATAACCAACCCCCGAACTCTCGATCTCTTTCAAAAACGCATTGTATTTTTTATTACTTTTAAGTATTATTTTACATTGCATACTTTAGGGTTTTATTTCGCTCTTTTCCCTTTTCCCTTGGAGACAATAAAGCGCGGTGGCGACTCTTGCTTTTGCGAGTCAAGTTAATTAATAGCTTGATCTCCGATTTTCACCGCTACAGAATTGGCGACTCTGCTGGGGAAAGATTGACCTCTTGCTGGTCCATCCCTAAGTGGGTTAAGCCTAATTTGTTTTATCTGTTTTATCATTATTTGATTATTTGATTATATGTATATATTATGATTATTTGGGTGTTGATAATATTTACAAAGGACAAGTCCTATACCCGGACTAAGTTACACTTAGGAATAGGACGGGCGGTATAGTCATGTTAACTTTGAGGGAGTAATCCTGAAGAAGGAGGCATGAGATCCCCCACTCAGTGGAAGGCCCTTTTGAACGTAATATTTGTTTACCGAGTAATCGGGAAGACATTATTATTTTCGACCTGGGAGCCAGAGAAGCTGGGAACCATAGAACCCTAACCCACCTTGGCCTTTTAGGTGTAGCGCGGAGATTATAACGGAGTAATCCGGAAATAATTGTTACGCGATGCTACGCTCGGATGAGTTTCTCTTGAGAATATTGCTGATTATTGAGTAATCAAGACGTTGGTAATATCCGAAGGAGGAATGTAGACTCCGGGAACTCTTAGAACCTTGTCTTGCAGGTGTGATTAAACCGTTAGTACATACCTTGGGGGTGTTCCTTACCTTGACTCCATGCTCGTGACGTTGAACCTTTCGACTTTATTTGTGACCTTGCTTGTGGTTGTTGCATAGCCATGCATTCATGCATCCATAAAACCCTTTTCACTTGACTTTCAAGGAATTTGAAGGTCCTTCTTTGTAAACATCACAAGTTTCGTCAAGCTCAATGGATCTTGGGTGTTGATAGGGCGAAAACCCTAATCCACCAAAATGGATGATTGATCTTGATGATAACTTGATCAATGTTTGGAGCCAATTTAAAATTCATCTTTTATCTTCATACTTTGATGTTTACAACTTAATATCTTGAGTTCCTTGAAAATCAAATAAAAACTCTCTTTTGCATATCATACATCATTCTACATTTTTTGTTTCACTGTCAAAGGTCTTTTTTCCCGAGTCTTATTTTTCCTTTGGTCTCACCAGTACAACACTCGCGCTAAGAAAACAATGGAGAATATCAAGCAGGAGGTTTCTGAACTCCGTAGAGAGATGACTAATTTGAAAGCTAGTGTGGAGCACTTGACTGGTTTGGTTGGAATTCTGGTTGCTGCCCAAGTCAATCCTTCTAGGAGGGAGGAAGCGATGATAAAAGTATTCACTGAAACTTTAAAATCATTCATTCATAAGAAGGTGATGGTTAATGCACCTAATGACTTTCCTGACAAGGTGAATGTGGGAATGCGTCTAGAAGAAGATGTTGGGAAGGGATGTTCATATGAAGATGGTAGCCCAGCTAATGGTGTGAAGAAGTTTGATAATAAATTTTCCAAGAAGAGAATCATAGGAAGAAACAATCATCGTCAGAATCATCATGTTTCTCCTATTCATCAACAGAATCAACAAGTTCCTAATCAAAGGAAAACCCAATTTGATCCAATTCCAATTACCTATACAGAGTTGTTCCCTATCCTGATGCAGAGGAATTTGGTTCAGACCCGACCTCCACCGAAGGTTCCTGAGAAGATACATTGGCACTACAAAGCTGATTTGGCTTGTACCTTTCATCAAGGTGCTCCTGGGCATGACTTGGAGGGTTGCTTTGCTTTGAAGATTGAGGTTCAGAAGTTGGTCAGAAGTGGTATCTTGTCATTCAAGGACGCTGGTTTTGAAGTTCAAATCAAGCACGTGCCGAAGAGTAAACACGATTGATGGTCACGTTGAGTTTTGAAGGATGTTTTCGGTGATTCAAGTCCAGATGGAAGGCCTTCCCCGATCATTAACTTATTTCTGCTTGTTGCAATTTTTCTTGTTTATCAAAACATTGTTTGCATGTAAGAACTTGTTTGCATCTGTATGATTATCTTAATACAATGGGTATGTTTGTCTTGAAGAAATTCATTCGTTTCACTCATATTTGTTTTCAAATTTTAAATTTCTTTTGGCATTATGATACCAACTTGTTGCTCATTCTCTTGCCTAGGCAGAGATTGAAGGGAGGATGATGATCTAGAGAACACAAAATCTCTGGTTGTTTGCTTTTGGATAAAATCTTGCTGATGATGTATAGGCATTGTTTCAAATCCCTAAACACCGGAGATATAAGGAAGATAATCCCTTGCTAACCCCTTTTGAGCCTTTGAAGCAGAAGTTTCTTTTCTATACGAAAAAACCTTGAATTTTAACCTGGGGCAGGGTAGTTTTTAGTTAATCTGACTGAGTGTTCAAAATTCATAAGGAAGATGTTTTTTGAAGAGAAACTACGAGGGCTATCTTTCATGTATAATGAAGCCAGAAGATGTGGAACCACAATGTTATCCCTCATTCATCAAGAAACGAGGCAATCACAATCTTCTCAACAAGCAAATACAAGCTAATGTCACACATTTTGTTCAAAAAGTCAAAAATCGAGAAAAAAAGAAAAGCCTGCTAAGTCAAAAAACATGAAAACGTGTGACTTAGGCAAAATTAAGGCATCCCGCTGGACTATCAATTCAAAAGAATTAGTTCAGGCAAAAGTTAGGGAAAATAAAATCGCAAAGAAAAGGACTGCAAAGAAAAGTCCTCAGCAAAGAACAAATTGGTGACTACAAACACGAAGACATGAGGGTGGTTTCTACTCCGAAAGCATCGTCGTTTCCTTGGCCGTCACAAAATCCTTTTGAGAGATGAACACTCATGTTGAATTAACTGAACATAGGATTGCAGAACATCATGAAGGGGGTGGGCACCAAATATTTTGAGCCTTAAAATCCTTTTTTTTTTCTAAAACCATGAACCAGACCACATTACAACCTTCAAAAGTCCTAATTGAAGCAAGATTATTTTGAAAGCATACTTCAATGAGATAGTGTTCCTGACTCCCATGAATGTTCTAAATAGTTATGTTGGTATCATATGTTTTTCCTATACAAAAATAAATGGTGCTTTAACTCGCAAAATTTGTGCGATATCTTTCAAAATCTTCAAGACTTACATAACTGTTGCATTAGAATTTTCATTCTCATTGTAAACTTTTTCTAACTGCAAAACATTTGTTTGATATCAAGGAGGCTCACATAAGCACCAGTGATGAGTTTATTCTTTTAAGGCCTGAAACTATGTTGAGTAATTGGCGGATCACGTCAAGAAAAAATCATATCCAGGGGCATGTCACCTGATGACCTTAAGCACGGACATGTTGCTTCTCCTAATTAATGCTTTCCCAACTTGTTTACTCTTTTGGGGCAAAATTTGAAGACTTTGTTGTGCCAACTACAGTCAATCCGGGGCAATCACGTCGAGATTTATTGAATCTCTCTAAGAGTTTGAAGACACCAGAGCATGGCGAATGCCAGGTCTTTTGTAAAATCCTCTTGAGATTATTTCTCCTCACCAACCATATAGCTTGGGGCATTTTAAAAGTGAAGTTATTCGCAAGAGTTGTCGTGCAACATGCAGCTTATCAGCAGTAAACTTGGAGCATCCAAAATTAATCCCAGGGGCAATCCAGATTTGTCAAGATACGTTTTTCATACATTATCAGAGGGTGGTGTTCCCAGTATCTCCAGCTAAGCAAGACTTCTTTCCAGCTGAAACTTTGTTTGTGTTGTTATCCTTTCAATGGATTGTTTGCAATAGAAGACTAGACTTTGGGTTTTCTACCTGAAAATATCTTCATCTCCAAAGAGATTTAAGCCTTGTAAAAGGACTTTGCTCCAATGATGGCTTTTGTTTTCTATCTCCAGTAGTATTATCATCCTGTTGAGATTAGCCGAGTGTCGAGTTGTACTGTGATGTCTTATCATTTTCTGTCCATCTCCCCTGTCTGTTTTGTCAGCATATACATGACATTCATTTATTCATTCACACTTGCATCATGCATGCACAGTTGTATTTGTTGATGTCATTGAGTCCGTACACCTTGGTTATGTCTATTCAAATAGCGTATTTGATCTTTCCAAATAGAGTGTCAACTTAAGCAGAAAGTGCGCCTCTTTTCTAATTCCCCACTGAGTTAACTCTCGTGGAAGAATCTTGCTTTAGTTTTCCTTTTCCATCTCTGGATAGGATAAATCCCCATTTGAGTTGTTTCCTCATTGGATGGAGTCTTGTTTGACTGTTTTCTTTCCAGTTTATTCCTGGATTGAGCTTTGTCTCTTGTGAATGATACCATGTGGATCCTTCTAGGCTGTGAAACCTAGATGAGGAGTGCGTTCACTTTGCAATTTAAATACTTGGTCTCCTCAAGAAGGATTTATTCATGGTTCCCCTTTGAAGATGAACTTTATTCCCCAGCAGTGGTATCATAACCTTCTTCTGGAATATCGACATGACAATAAGCGACTGACTCTTTATTTGAGCAGTTTGATTATTTCTGATTTCTTTTTGACAAATGGCGGCCTCTTCATGAGCAGTTTGTCCATCCTCGGTGAAATTATTGACTCTCACCTCCAGTAATATCTTCATGATATTTTATGGGTATCTTGGAGAAAACAGCAAGCGGCAGTTTCTTCATGAGACAACTTGTGTGTTATGGACACTCTTGACAAACAGCAAGCGGCAGTTTCTTCATGAGACAACTTGTGTGTTATGGATACTCTTGACAAACAGCAAGCGGCAGTTTCTTCATGAGACAACTTGTGTGTTATGGACACTCTTGACAAACAGCAAGCGGCAGTTTCTTCATGAGACAACTTGTGTGTTATGGACACTCTTGACAAACAGCAAGCGGCAGTTTCTTCATGAGACAACTTGTGTGTTATGGACACTCTTGACAAACAGCAAGCGGCAGTTTCTTCATGAGACAACTTGTGTGTTATGGACACTCTTGACAAACAGCAAGCGGCAGTTTCTTCATGAGACAACTTGTGTGTTATGGACACTCTTGACAAACAGCAAGCGGCAGTTTCTTCATGAGACAACTTGTGTGTTATGGAAACTCTTGACAAACAGCAAGCGGCAGTTTCTTCATGAGACAACTTGTGTGTTATGGACACTCTTGACAAACAGCAAGCGGCAGTTTCTTCATGAGACAACTTGTGTGTTATGGATACTCTTGACAAACAGCAAGCGGCAGTTTCTTCATGAGACAACTTGTGTGTTATGGACACTCTTGACAAACAGCAAGCGGCAGTTTCTTCATGAGACAACTTGTGTGTTATGGACACTCTTGACAAACAACAAGCGGCAGTTTCTTCATGAGACAACTTGTGTGTTATTGATACCTTTTAAGAAAGCAACAAGCGGCAGTTTCTTCATGAGACAACTTGTGTGTTATTGATACCTTGAAAAGACAACAAGCGGCAGTTTCTTCATGAGACAACTTGTGTGTTATTGATACCTTGAAAAGACAACAAGCGGCAGTTTCTTCATGAGACAACTTGTGTGTTATTGATACCTTGAAAAAACAACAAGCGGCAGTTTCTTCATGAGACAACTTGTGTGTTATTGATACCTTGAAAAGACAACAAGCGGCAGTTTCTTCATGAGACAACTTGTGTGTTATTGATACCTTGAAAAAACAACAAGCGGCAGTTTCTTCATGAGACAACTTGTGTGTTATTGATACCTTGAAAAGACAACAAGCGGCAGTTTCTTCATGAGACAACTTGTGTGTTATTGATACCTTGAAAAACATCAAGCGGCGGTCTCTTCATGAGCAACTTGTATGTTATTGATACCTTGAAAGAAAACAACAAGCGGCGGTCTCTTCATGAGCAACTTGTGTGTTATCGGTAATTTTGAAAAGAAACAGCAAGCAGCAGTCTCTTCATGGACAACTTGTATGTTATCAACACTTTTAAGAAACAGCAAGCGGCAGTCTCTTCATGGACAACTTATATGTTATCAACACTCCTTGAAAACGGCAAGTGGCAGCTTCTTCATGAGCAGCTTGTACGTTAGTATTTTTGGAAGACAGCAAGCGGCAGCTTATCTATTTGAGCAACTTGTGTGTTATTGTTCCCTTGAAAACGGCAAGTGGCAGCTTCTTCATGAGCAGCTTGTGTGCTTTGATATTCTTTGAAGAAAGCAAGTGGCAGCTTCTTTATGAGCAGCTTGTGGGTTATTGGCAACAAGTGGCGGACTCTTCATGAACAGCTTGTATGCTTTAATTTTCTTTGAAGACAACAAGTGGTGGTCTCTTCATGAGCAGCTTGTATGTTATTGACACCTTTGAAAGATAGCAAGTGGCGGCCTCTTTATTTGAGCAGCTTGTGTATCCCCAACAATAATGTCTACTCAGCAAATGGCATCCCTTTCGGAAAAGTCCCGTGGGGAAGTTTTGTTATTTTATCCTTTTCAAGCGATATCTTGGTTAGAGAAGAAATGTGTTACCGTTCTTGGTAAAATTCAGAAATCAGAGATGTTCATCTCCAGCCACAGTGCTGATGTCAATCATTTTTTTCAGTCTCAGTACTGATGTCCATCATTTCCTTTTCCAGTCACAGTGCTGATGTCAATCATTTTTTCAGTCTCAGTACTGATGTCCATCATTTCCTTTTCCAGTCACAGTGTTGATGTCAATCATTACCTTTTCCAGTCCCAATACTGATGTAAATCATTCAAGAGCCTTTCATTTGAAGTCTATGACTTTGTTTCCCCAGTGGAGTTACAACCCCTTCCTCTCTAGGATTACTGTATAATGTGCTTGGTTTCTCCAGCATAGTCTGTCTCATATGGCGTCACTCCCCATAAAATTCAGAGCATTACATTCATATCATATCGTGAACATAATCGCGGTATCTTAAGGCCAAAAATTGTGTATTCTATATTTAAGTCCCTTCAATCTCGTCGAAATGAAGATCTCAATCTTCATATCTCCAGATAGAAGAAACTTAAATAGGGGCAGCTGTTGTACCCCAATTTTTGACCTAAGATCCCATTTTTATTTTTGCATTTTTCAAACATAAGTCAAGGTCACTAATTATAGTCGGTTTTAACCTCTCACCTTCGAGCATTGGCTATGCAGAATTTGTCAAGTATTTTAAACATTCTCAGCCTATGTATCATTAACTTCTACTCCAGCATGGGTATTTCTCGTTCCTTTGTTCTCATTTGCAGGAAACAGATCTGAATCAAGAGCATCAGGCGTCACGCCTCAATTAGGGTTCAGAATCTCAAGCCAGAAGTACAATTAATCGTTGGTTCGTGAAGACTGATTCATCAGGAGAATCGTGCGTTTATTTCCGCGCCTTGTTCGACAAGTGGTCTCGAGCTTCTCTACAACTCTCTCAGAGCACAAACAAGATTTCATCATCACTGGTTCACATGTGCATCAAGATGCTTTGGAATGCAAAGAAAGATCGAGTTTGCGGGTCAATTCAAAGCACTTTGTCCAAAAGTCAACGCTTACACATCCAAGTTCAAACGATCGTAACTTTTCATTATTCAACATTTTTGAATGGTTACTTTTGCGTACAATTTTCTTTGACGTCATCTCTAACCCCTCTTTACCAGTCAAGGTCTGATTAGGTGCGGAGGATCATCAAAAGTTCGGATACTTAGAGGTCACTTTGATGACTGTGGCCTAATCTCAAGTAACAATTACTCGACTTTCAAGGATTGTAACTATTTCGATTTTCATCATTTCGGGATGGTTCTTTTTGCAACATGTCACAAATGATGTCGTCTACAAGATTGCTTCAAGGATCTACATCCGAATGCGTTTGGAAGGCCATGAGTTCGCTTGAACATTTTAGGCTTAGAATTGATTTTGTATTGAGATTGTTCTCCACTAAGTCAAGGGTAAAGGCAAGATGTTGAGTTTGAGGATTCATTGATTATATATTGCTATAATACAAGTTGCTTGTATCCGAGCATTAGTAATTAATGAATTAAAATTGGATTTAGATCAAGTTTCTTTGTTTGTTCATCAAGATTCGGTTCATGGTAAAAGGTTTAGGTGTTTTATTTGGAATGCATTTCAAGGTAAAAAAGACCATTCAAGGAATCTAAGTCCATCAATTCTACAAGGACTATTTCTAAGGAAAAGTTCTTATTCAATCCAAGAATTTGATACAAACTTTAAAGAAAATTTCAAGATCATTGATTCAAGGATATTTGTCATGTCTAGTTCAAAGTGGAGAATGCATCATGCTAATTTTTAGGCATATCTCAAGTTTGCAATTTCAAAAAAATCTCAAGACAAATCCATATTTAAAGTTACATCCAAATTCAAGACTTGTTACAAATTTCAAATTTCATTACAAATATTATAGCCACAAAATCACATGAAAAAACATTGTAAATCCTAAAGCCTATTTTAAACTATCCTTCATCAATTTTCAAAATACCAAGTCTAAGTCTATGCTATTATTTTCAAGCCCATTTTCCTTGCTTCATGATGCATCAAATTGCTCCATAACTTGTACCAATGTTGTCCATAAATCAGCTGCTACAAACACTTCAAAACAGTCCAAACCTTGCTTCAAAATTGTCCATACTGTATGCATATCAGTCCCAAAAACATGCTACTGCAATGCTGCTCCAAATCCTGTCAAACCTGTCCAAAAACAAGTCAAAATTCTGCACAAATAATGCCAAAAACCTGTCCAAAAGCAGTATAAAATTTCACAAAAATAGAGGATGCAAATCCTGCATTAGAAAGGGAAAAAATCAGCATATCAATTTGTTCAAGACCCACAATTTTTCCCTCCAAAAATTCATTCTGAAGGGGGGAAAACAAAGTAAAAACCTGTGGAAAATTTCTAATAAAACCTCAAGGTTTAGAACAAAAACGACAGAACATGACCTGCTGAAAAACAAAGGATACAAAACACAAAAAAGAAAAAACAGTATCCCATCTAGCTTTCTATTCACCATGAACCACCCCTTTTGACCGATGCAAATTGACAACCGCGATTTCATCACCTCTGCAGCCGTACTGCACCAAAGCCATCTGCAGACAACACATATCCACCCGTCCAGTTTGCATCACATTACAAGTTGTGAACCATCTCCCTTTAACATACCAACTTCTTATTCATCCATCTTCTTCTCCATGTTTCTGCAAAAAAAAATCAAACTCAACCACTTCCCTCTCCAATCCGCTCAAGTTCCTTTCATCCCTCACGAAAACCACTCCACCTACAACTCACAATCATTAACTTACCAACAAATCCCTCTCTCTAGAGCCAGAACGACATACTCCCTCGGACCAACATCATCACCATCGCAACACCCTGTCCAATTCCCTCCGCCTAGCAACCTTCTTCAACCTTCTAAAAACCCCCACACAGTTCTGACCTCACATCACATCTACACCAAATATTCAACTTTTTTCTCAATTACATATAATTAATTAAGCCTAAGATATTTCAATTATTTTCCCAATCTCTTCTTAACCCAAAACTTATCAATGGCAACAAAAACTTCCAAACCACTTGCTTCACATCCTACATATAAAGAGATGATTAAGGAAACGATTGTGCTGCTGAAAGAGAGAACAGGTTCAAGCCAATACGCGATTGCGAAATTCATCGAAGAGAAACGCAAACAGCTTCTTCCAAGCTATGCATCGGTATCAAGAAAGTGAGAAGAAGATGACAAAGGATCTTACCTCGCGGCGGGGCCGATGCAAATTCCGGCGAAGCTTGTCCTAGGTATGTCCTTCTCTTCACAGCTATTCCCTTTTCCCTCATTGCTGTTCTGCAGTTTTACCAGGTTGACGATTGCTGGCGGCGCAAGGTTGAGGAGATCGAAGGAATCGCGAGAGGAGGAACGAGATCGGCAGATTTAGAAGACAAGAGGTTACCGGCATCGACGATTTTCTGTTCCCTTCCTAACACCTCATGCAGCTCCGTTTTCCACTTTTCCCATTTAGGTCTTTCCTTTTTTTTTCTAACCCAATTCGCGTATTACGGGGCAACGGGTCTGGGCCTGACCCGGTTCGGCCCGGTTTTAACCTTGCATGTTTGTTTCAGTTTTTTTTATATTTTATTTATGTTTATTACCATGCCTTGGGCCTTATCCCAATCCTTTGAGCCCATCCGGTTTTTATATCAGAAGCCCCCCTCAAATTTGTGTTACACACCCCTTTTATTGTTAATTTAGTGTAGATTTTAATTAGTAATTTTATAAGGAATTTAGTTAAAACTTTGATTTAGTTTAGATTCAATTTAATAATTAGAATTTTAATTTAGTAACTTTAAAATCAACTTAGTTTATATTAGACACGGTTTAGTAACTTTAGAATTAATTCAACTTAGATTAAATTTAGTAATTTTAGAATTTTAATAAATCGTAGAGCTTTAACGCAATTTAGGTGTAATTCAGAAATTTCACAATCTTACTTTTTTTGTTTAGAATTAACTTAGTAATTTACATATCCTCTTTAGATAACTAGTTACCTTCTCGTTTGCTTTTTTAATCGTCTTAGTCCTTTAGAATTAAATATTTCATTGTTTTTTTTTAATCAGTTTGTTTAAATTTATCTTCTTGCGAATTCTTGATTACTTATATTGTGATGTTCGTTTTATCTTTTCTGATTTGTTTGCTTCTATTCCAAGGGAAATATTTTAACTTTGTTGACTTCACGTCATCAAATACATCTCATCCGATCGCGCGAATACCCTCATCCATTTTTTTTGCTTGTTTACTATTTTTCCAAACTTAAGATAATTTTCTCGAAAGATTCAATTTTTAAATTCACACCTTTTAAGTCAAAACTTCGACACTAGGTCGTCGCATCTTCAAAATCTCGTCCATACCCGATTTTTAATCAAACAAACAATTTTAACCAAAAACAGATATTTCAAAAGGTTCCTGCGGAGTACCGCAGATGCATTGGGTGCTAATACCTTCCCATTGTATAACCAACCCCCGAACTCTCGATCTCTTTCAAAAACGCATTGTATTTTTTATTACTTTTAAGTATTATTTTACATTGCATACTTTAGGGTTTTATTTCGCTCTTTTCCCTTTTCCCTTGGAGACAATAAAGCGCGGTGGCGACTCTTGCTTTTGCGAGTCAAGTTAATTAATAGCTTGATCTCCGATTTTCACCGCTACACCAAGAAATCCAATTTGAGAAGTCTCTTGTTTTATCAACTCCTGTTAACGATGTTTCAATAATAACCATATCCTCCAATCCTTCCAAGGTCCCTAAACGACCTGTTAGGATTACATCCACTCCGAAGGCTGCACCTTTGAAGATAACCATGCCCGGGCCAGTCCCGTACAAGTCCGACAAATTAATACCATGTAACTATGGTGGAGAAATCTACTACCATGGTGTTAAACAGATCAAACAGACTTCCAAGGAAGAGAGTTCTGAAGAAGACAATTCCGACATCGGTAACATTGCTAGAACAAGAAAAGTTACCCGTAGTGGAAGAATCTTTTCTCCAAATATTTCCCCTCCAAAGGCAATTCTTGGACCCTCAGCTTCTCCTAAGGTTACCTGTACATCGGTAAACATATCTGCAAGAACACCAATCATAGAAGAAGTCACAGCCCCCGTGGTTATCCCCTCTGCTGCTACTGATGTTCGAGGGAAAGGGATCCAAGAAGAGCCTGTCATGACGAGGGCTCAGTCATTAATCATCCCTGAAACCTCTCAAAAAGAAATGGAGAAATTTTTTAAAATAATCAAGAAAAGCGATTATGATGTAGTGGAACAGCTGGGGCAAACCCCCTCGAAGATCTCCATGTTGGCCCTATTGCTTTGTTTAGAAGCTCATGCTAAGGCTCTGATAAGATTTTTGAAGACGGCCCACGTGCCACAAGAAACCTCTGCTGATCAGTTCCAGGAATGTGTGGCTAGTTTAACAGCTGACAATGGTCTAGGATTCTCTGATGCAGATTTAACTTCGAAAGGGAGAAAACATAATGATGCTTTGCATGTCTGGTGGAATGCAGAGGGAAAACCCTAGCACATGTACTGGTAGACACTGGTTCATCTTTGAACGTCTTGCTGAAGAAAGCCTTGGATAGACTGGATTGTGAAGGCTTAACCCTGAAACCCAGCAATATAATTGTCAGAGCCTTTGATGGTTCTAAAAGGATGGTCCACGGGGAGGTGGACATCCCGATTAAAGTGGGAACTGAAACCTTCAACTCCATATTCTATGTGATGGACATCCGTCCTTCTTATTCTTGCCTGCTGGGAAGACCTTGGATCCACCATGCTGGAGTTGTCACTTCTACTCTGCATCAAATGCTCAAGTACCCTGTCCAGGGGAAAATCATAACTGTTCATGGCGAAGAGGAATACATGATCAATCATCTGAATTCTTTCCGTTATGTAGAATTGGATGGAGAATTCATCGAAACTCCTTTCCAGCATTTTGAAGAGGTAGCTCAGGAGATAGCGGTGACCAAGACAGTGTCCTCTGCACCCACGATTACCAGACCTCCGCCTCAGATGTCATTTCTCAAGGATGCAAAAGCAGTGGTGGAAGAAGGCGGATCCACAATCTAGGGGCAGCTTCCAGACTTTCCTTTCAAATCAGACAAGTTCGGCTTGGGATTCACCTCAACTGGTCAGAAGGTCGTGCGCCGCGCCCGTGCCGGAGGGCCACCCGTGAAGATCAGTCATCATGGATTCAATGCTCTGGAGGATAGTGAAGAAGAGGGCAGCTTGGAAGATTGGATATTTCCTACTGTCGATAGAGGACTGTGCAACTAGGAAGCAAAAGACTTCGTTCTGATTACTTTCATACCGCAGTAATTTATCTTTCAAACATTTCTGTTGGCCTGTAATAATTCACAAAAAATTCGTACTTTTTCAACCTTGTGTCTTACCCGAGGCACAACGGTCCATTTATAAGGGTTCTTATTTTTCATCTTCATATGCCATTTAATGAATCGTGGACGTTTTTCATATAAACTTTTGTGTTCATTGTCTTTCCTTTTTACATTTTATTTGTTTAAAGGTGGCTATACCCTTACACACACCCACACTCACAAATGCAGGTACTCTTCCATTCCGGATCCCATGGGGTAACGATACTGCTATAACCTTCAATGACTCTGAAGATTTGGTCTACCAAGCCGAATACGAAGGTGAGGAAGATTGTGAGGTGCCAGGGGAATTGGCCAGATTATTACAACAAGAGGAAAGGGCTATTCTGCCTCATGAGGATCTGTTGGATACAATCAACTTGGGTACTGAGGAAGACAGAAAGGAAATCAGAGTGGGTGCCAACCTAGAGCCGAGTGTCAAGGAGTGCTTAATTCAGCTACTGCATGATTATGTTGAAATCTTCGCCTGGCCATATGAAGACATGCCAGGACTTGATACAGACATTGTGGTACATGGTCTACCCACAAGAGAATATTGTCCACCAGTGAAGCAAAAATTCTGCCGCATGAGACCTGACATGTCCAAAAAGATCAAAGCAGAATTTATGAAGCAGTTCAATGTTGGATTTCTGGATGTTACTTCTTATCCTCAATGGGTTGCTAACATTGTGCCTGTGCCTAAAAAAGACGGCAAAGTGAGAATGTGTGTGGATTATAGAGACTTAAACAGGGCCATCCCTAAAGACGACTTTCCACTTCCACACATCGACATCTTGGTTGACAACACAGCTCAGCACAAATTATTTTATTTCATGGAAGGATTCTCAGGCTATAACCAGATCAAAATGGCACCTGAGGACATGGAGAAAACTAATTTTGTCATACAATGGGGTACGTTCTGCTATAAAGTGATGCCATTCAGACTGAAGAATGTCGGGGCAACCTATCAACGCGCCATGGTAGCTTTGTTTCATGATATGATACATCATGAGATAGAGGTCTACATATATGACATGATATCCCGTTCACAAACTGAAGAAGAACACCTTGATCACTTGCAAAAGCTGTTTGTCAGGTTGAAGGAGTACAAGCTAAGATTGAATCCAAACAAGTGCACATTCGGAGTCCGATCCGGTAAACTCTTGGGTTTCATTGTCAGCAACAAAGGCATCGAGGTTGATCCTGCCAAAGTCAAAGCTATACAAGAAATGCCTGCTCCTCACACTGAGAAGGAAGTCATAGGTTTCTTGGGACGCCTGAACTACATTGCTAGGTTCATTTCTCACCTAACATCTACTTGTGAACCAATCTTCAAGCTGTTGAAGAAAGATCAGGTAGTTAGATGGAATGATAACCGTCAAGTTTCTTTCGATAAAATCAAGGAGTATTTGCTAGAGCCTCCTATCTTGATGCCACCCGTCGAAGGAAGACCGCTAATCATGTATCTGACCGTCCTAGAGAATTCAATGGGGTGCGTACTAGGGCAGCATGACGAGTCTGGCCGAAAATAGCATGCCATTTATTACCTTAGCAAAAACTTTACCGACTGTGAAACAAGATATTCACTGCTCGAGAAAACATGATGCGCTTTGGTATGGGCTGCTCGCCGGCTAAGGCAGTATATGTTGACTCATACCACTTTGCTGATATCTAAGATGGATTCGATCAAATACATCTTTGAGAAGCTTGCTTTGTCTGGAAGAATAGCTAGATGGCAGATGATCCTGACCGAACATGATATACAGTACACGACCCAAAAAGCTATAAAGGGGAGTGTGTTAGCTGACCATCTGGCTTATCAAGCTGTTGAATATTACCAATCCATGAATTTTGACTTCCCCGACGAAGACATCATGACATTGGACAATGTTGAAGATTTTAGACCATATGACGGACCTGAACAAGGATCCCGATGGACCCTGTACTTTGATGGGGCCTCCAATTCATTTGGCAACGGTATCGGCACGGTACTCATCTCCCCAGAAGGATGCCATACTCCTTTCACCGCCATAATTTGCTTCAGCTGTATGAACAACATGGCAGAGTATGAAGCGTGCATCTTTGGACTCAAGGCTGCCATAAACTTGGGAAAACTACAAGTTATTGTTGATCAAAGATTTCAAGTAAAAGCGTGCATCTTCATCTTTGGTTGTGTTTGAGGACTCAGCTTTGGTTATCATTCAAGTCAAAGGAGAGTGGGACACTAAGCATCCAAACCTCATCCCTTACAAAGAACATGTCTTGATGTTGTTATCACATTTCGAGCAGATTACCTTCGAGCACTTCCCGTGAGAAGAAAATCAGCTAGCAGATGCTCTAGCTACAATGTCGTCCATGTTTAAACTTAACTGGGATAATGAGGCTCCCCAAATCACAATTGAACGGATGGACGAACCTGCACACTGTCACGAGATTAATACCGAAGAAGTAGTGGACCAGCCTTGGTTTCACGAAGTTAAAAGGTATCTCGAGGCTCAAGAATATCCTGAAGGAGCTTCAGTCAATGACAAAAAGTTCTTATGGAGATTCTCAGCTAAGTTCTTCCTGAGTAATGGTATCCTGTACAAGCGAAATCATGATTCTATTCTGTTCCATTGTGTGGACAAGATTGAAGCTGAAAAGATTATGGACAAATTGCATGAAGGTGCCTTTGGCACTCACTCTAGCGGGCATACGATGGCAACGAAGATTCTACGGGCAGGCTACTACTGGTCTACCATGGAAGCAGACTATTATCAACACTCCTGAACCTGCCATAAATGTCAAATCTATGCAGACAAGGTACACGTGCCTCTGGTTCCTCTAAATGTCTTAACAGCTCCTTGGCCATTTGCTATGTGGGGAATCGACATGATTGGAGAGATCAAGCCTACAGCATCCAATGGACACCTCTTCATTCTGGTGGCCATTGACTACTTCACCAAGTGGGTCGAAGCAGCTTCCTTCGCATCCGTTACTAAGAATGTTGTTGCCCGCTTCATCAAGAAGAACCTTATCTGTCGGTACGGTATCCCCGAAAGGATCATCACTGATAATGGTACCAACCTTAACAATACTATGATCACCGTCCTGTGCGAGCAGTTCAAGATTCAACATCACAATTCATCTCCCTATCGGCCAAAGATGAATGGTGCAGTCGAAGTTGCGAACAAAAATATGAAAAAAATCATACAAAAAATGATAGTCACCTACAAACACTGGCATGAGATGCTACTGTTTGCTCTCCACGGGTACCGTACCACGGCTCGCACTTCAACTGGGGCAACACCCTATTCCTTGGTATATGGCATGGAAGTTGTTTTACCTATCGAGGTTCAGATTCCCTCCTTGAGAATTATGAAAGATGCTGGTTTGAGTGAAGACGATTGGATCCAAACTCGGCTTGATCAGTTAAACTTAATTGACGAGAAGAGACTTACTGTTGTTTGCCATGGTCAGACGTATCAAAAGCGGATGATCAAGGCTTTCAACAAGAGAGTCAGATGCCAGACATATCAAGTCGGAGATCTTGTTATCAAGCACATCATCTTGCCGCAAAGTCATCCCAGGGGCAAATGGACT
Source organism: Vicia faba (assembly GCA_948472305.1). Lineage (NCBI taxonomy): Eukaryota > Viridiplantae > Streptophyta > Magnoliopsida > Fabales > Fabaceae > Vicia > Vicia faba. The sequence continues at coordinate 18,124,907 of OX451741.1, read as the reverse complement.
CCTACCTACGAAGGACCATTTGTGATCAAGAACACCTTTTCTGGTGGGGCAATGATTTTAACCACCATGGACAGCGACGATCTGCCGCACCCTGTGAATGCAGACATAGTCAAAAGATACTACGCATAAGAGACCTGCTAGGTTGACACACCTAGGCAAAACAAGGGCATCCCGGTGAATCGAAAACCCGAAAGGGCGGTTCAGGCAAAAATTAGGGATAAAACAAAAAAAATATGTACACCCGGCAAGTTGAAAACCTGAAAGGGCGACTTGGGCAAAAAAGGGTTTCCCAGTGGACTGAAAACCCGAAAGGGCGGTCCAGGTAAAAGTTAGGTAATTAAAGCGTATGACTATGTCTCGTTGGATCACTTTAAGGACAATCTCTTTGCAGACAAACCTGGAGCTTCTGATCAATCCAATCATCTTCGGACGAAGCAACGAATGGACAAGATATTCAGAGTTACGAAGGCTATAGAAGAATGGGAACCCCATGGGATTTTTACACTTAGCCATCTTTCTTTGTATAAAATTTTTCTCAGTTTTTATGACACCATCCTCTTACTAGGATGTTTGTCTCCTTTGTACAAAATACTTATTCAAAGTAAATACAAAGACATCTCTTTCAAAGTACAGAAAACTATTTGCCTTTTTCTTTACACTTGTGTTTTATTTGCAAAAACGTCAAATGATTCATTAATGAACATATGCATTTGAACATAATTACTGTTTACAAATAAACATGGTGAAAAAGAACAATTACTGACAGGTAGAAATATTAGGAAAACGTCTTTAGGCTATTCCATGAGCAATCCCTACAGCACGTCATTAAGATCCCCCAGCGGAGCCAAAACTTTGAACTACAGATCCCCAGCGGAGTCGAAACTTCAAACTATCAACCCACGGCAGAAATCATCCAATTTCTCCGGGTTTCCCCAGCAAGTTATCTTGAAGCTCGAAAATCAACCAGATAACAGTTAACTTTTGTTTCTCCCCAACCTAGGGTAACTCCCCAGTAGATTGGCATACAACCCAAACTCCTGAACTCCCCAGTAGATTGGCATACAACCCAAACTCCTTAACTCCCCAGGGGAATAAGCTTTTCCCCACAGAGTTTTCATTACAGGATAAACTTTTTCCCCACAGAGTTTTTATTACTTCTCGACAGAACAAAGACTCCTGTCAGTAATCCCCAGTAAAAGTCATTAAAATTCTCTGGATTCCCTAAGCAGATTCCTCAAGAAGTATATGGCATTACCCTCACAACGGAATCCTCAGCAGCAGTCAAGGATTTATTTTCCCCGACAACAGTCAAGGATTTATTTTCCTTAGCAATACAGCGAATCGGCTTACATGCACATACATTACATTCATATATCATAAACATGGATAAAACACATTTATTGAATCATACATTTCATGCAATATAACTCAGCTAACATTTTACCCTTTTTAGGATAAGATTAACAACTATCTTTAACAAATATTCAAAGATTTCAGATACAGTACAGATACACTCCAGACACGGAAGTCATTCTGTTACTCATTCAGACTTAATTTCAAGATACAGTTCAGATAGGCTCCAGACACGGAAGCCATTATGTCGCTTATTCAGTTTCATCCTACAGATACAGTACAGATACACTCCATACACGGAAGTCATTCTGTTACTCATTCAGACTTAATTTCATGATACAGTACAGATACACTCCAGACACTGAAGTCATTCTGTTACTCATTCAGACTTAATTTCAAGATACAGTTCAGATACGCTCCAGATACGGAAGCCATTATGTCGCTTATTCAGTTTCATCCTACAGATATAGTACAGATACACTCCAGACACGGAAGTCATTATGTTACTCATTCAGACTTAATTTCAAGATACAGTTCAGATACGCTCCAGACACGGAAGCCATTCTGTCGCTTATTCAGTTTCATTCTACATATACAGTACATATACACTCCAGACACGGAAGTTATTTTGTTACTCATTCAGACTTAATTTCAAGATACAGTAGAGATACACTCCAGACACGGAATTCATTATGTTACTCATTCGGATTTCAAATTCAGATACAGTTTAGATACGCTCCAAGAACGGAAGCCATTCTATTTCTCATTCAGATACGGTCCAGATACGCTCCAGACACGGAAGTCATTCTGTCACTTATTCAGATTCAAGGAGAAATACAGTTCAGATACGTTCCAAATACGGACACCATTCTGATGCTTATTCTATCGATTTACAACCAAACTTTCTTGGATGGCATCTACAAGCCCATCTCCAACAAGATTCTAACATACTCTCCAAGTGGCATCTTTAAGCCCATTCTCTCAGTTACACCTTTGCCGAGTGCAAATTTATGGGCACTCTAGTGTCCAATCATCTTTTACCTTCGAGTCACGGACGACAAAACTCGCCGATCTAACTCTTCAGGTTCAAGAAGATTGAACAGGGGCAGCTGTTGTACCGCAAAATTTTCCCTCCCATTTTTCATAGAAGACACAACCCTAGGGTTTCTCAGATATTCAAGTTGGCTCAGGAATCGATCAGACAAATTTTCTCCTGTGGCAGTAAACCAGCAATTAGGGTTTCTTGCAATTCTCAAAAGAAATGAATTCTCAAAGATCCAATTGGCTTTCACAGGTTTTCATGCTTTCTCAAGTTTACTGAAAAGACAGTGTTTGTTCTCAAGGTTAATCAGATGATTTGCGTCTTTTAAAACATTTGCTTGGTTAAGAAATGGAAAAGACAAGACGTGTTTGTTGGGAATGCAGTTGCAAGATTACATGATTATTGGAATTTAAATTATCATATTGGAGCAATTTGTTTCAATTATCTTGATTGGGAATCTTTAAGAATCAGTTAAGATGCGAAGAGAAAACTACAAGTTATTGTTGATCAAAGATTTCAAGTAACACCAGAACATTTCATATGATTTTCTCCAATTTCAAACGTTGTTACAAAACAATTTATTATTTAAATACTTTAGGTTTTACAACTTATCGTATTTGAAAAATGAATTAGTACAACTATTGGATACACTGCAAGAATGATTGTTCTAAAATACGAAGAAAAATTCAAATGCTTGATTGGCCTAAGAGAACTAATATATGCCTAAGTTTGACTGAAGTTCTTTTGCTATCTCCAAAGACCTTCCTTGATTGCCCTATGGTTCTTGCCTTCCATGCTTTGCCCTCTCCATTGTGCTCACATGAAAATGAAAGAAAGAAAAAGTTAGTACAAATTAATTGGACATGAGCAAGAATTAGTGTTCATCATTAAAGTTTGAAATTTGGAATCAGAAGGCTATTTTTAATTCATCATAATTCATTTCCTCTATTTGCAAATCACAAGAAGATTTTTCTTCTTGGTTCACAAAAAGAAAAAAAAAGAAAATACCACAAAGTTGTCCAAACAAGAAATGCAAGCAAAGTTATCCAAACAAGAAGAAATGCAAGCAAAGCTATCCAAACAAGAAGAAATGCAAGCAAAGCTATCCAAACAGCAGCCAAATGCCCAAACAGCAGTGCAAACTGGGCAACAATATTGCAAACAGCAGCGCATCACCAAACAAACAACAGCATGGCAATACAAAATGAAAACGAGGCAGCAACATAGCAGTAGAAAGCAGGCAGCAAAGAAGTATAGCAATATGGTAATCTAAGTCAAACAAGCAAGAGGCTTGTTCAATAGCCATTTCATCATTTTCCATTTTATTGCAAACTTTTCAGAAAAAGGCAAAAGAGCAATTGACTCTTAGGGTCATTGAGAGAGAAGAGAGGAAATAAGTCACCTAGGGATGCACATCCCTACTACCTTGATTGTCACAATTGCATAAGAGTTGCTAGAAAACAAAAACTGCAAGAAAAAGAGCATAAGAACAATGTGCCAAAATATTCAAAATTTGGTGGTTTTTCCACCATTTTGAATAGAAATTCAACCAAGGCAATATCAATATAACAGTAAACAAAGCGCTGAAGCAAGATAGATAGAAACATTATCAAACTCAGCAAACCAACCAAAACAGTTCAAACCAAAAGCAAAATATCCCAAGCATCCCACAAAACCTAAAACCTGCAACATGTTACAAAAAACCACAAGGTCTCAAACCAACAGCAACATACAAAATCCCAAACCATCCTCAAATCACAAAACCTCCAAACTGTCAAACCAACCTCCAAACTGTAAAACCATCTCAAAATCTCAAATCCTGCAAACCTGAGACAAGTTGCAAACAGAACAAAAAAACCATTCACCATTTTTAAACGCACAAAAGCATCAATACAAGTCAAAAAAACTCAGAATACTGTCAACAGAACCAAAACCTTCAAAACCTGTATAACCAAAAAAAAAACCTCCAAAACTATTAAGGTCCAAAACTGATAAACCTCAAGTTTTCAAAACTGTCAAACTAAAGTCTCAACAGTAAAAAAAATCCATAACAAAAAATCCCAAACTATCAACAAGTCAAAAAACCAGAAAACCAAATCAAACCTCAAAACTGTTACAAAGCCAACAGTAAGTCCCAAATATTCAAACCTCCAAAAACTGTAACAAAGCCAAACCCTCAGAAAACCATTCAAACTTATGTACGAATATCCAACAAATACAAAACCTGTCACAATCCATAACCAAAGACTTGCAACAAACCCCAACAATAAAAAACAGTATAGAGCCATAAAATCCAACAACCAACATCCCTATCGTTCAACAAGGAAAATAGGAGAAGGTTACCAGAAAAAACCTGGCTTTCAATCTTCATTTCTTCCCCCAAGGAGTACCTCCCTTAGTCTCACTAACCCCTTTTCATTTCACAGAAATTTCCAAACAGGTATGGATCCTTCTCCTTCCTCATAAACTATTTCCTGCATCTCAATAGACAATAGGTTTGAATAACAGAAAAAAACGTAACAAAATAAAACAACAACAAAATCGTTCAAGCTTCAAGCTTACAGAACTTCACCTTTCAAGAAAAAAAACCATTAGAGCTTGGTTAGGAGGTGATAGAGAGCTCTCCGACAACGGAAGTTTGAGGGGAAAATCAGATAAACAAATTTTGAACCCATTAGACATAAGCTCATTTCAAACTTAGGGTTTTCAGAAAAGCACGGGCCATGGTGAGATAGAGACGGCATGAGCGATTTTGTTCGCGAAATTGAGACAGAGATAGTTAGTGAGAGGTTTAGAGATGAATAATAGATGAGAAGATGGAAGAGTTTGGATGAACGAGGACGAACGGCGCCGTTGTGAACGAAAGGGGTTCCAAGAACCCTAATTGTTGTTTCCACCCTTAATCAAACAAATTAAACAATTTTAGAACATTGGGCCTGTCTTGTTCAAACCCCTAAAGCCCATGCGCGTTTTCTGGGTACACCCCCCCCCCCCCCCTCCTTTTGCTCGTTTTGCTAACAATGATAACACCATTCCTCTTTTGGGCCTCACCCTTAAATCCACTTAAGCCCATTGTTACTTGTTTTTTTTTAAATTTGATTCTTTCTTATATTTTATTACTAATTAAAACATAGAATACATTTTATTAAATTAATTTATTTTTAGTGATTAGTTTTTATCATTTTATCTTTTTATATAAACTTATTTTTATTAATTTTTTACATTTAATAAAACATCAAAAAGAATTAACTTAGTTTGTTTTCTTTCTTTAAATTTATTTGTATAATTAATAAAATACAAAAAAAAATAATAAAGATCTTAATCAATTTCTTTTTTTAGAATAGGTTTTTCTTTTTCTTTTTCAAGTAAATACTTAACATTTCATTTCATACTTTGTTGATTTTATTTTCATAAATTGTCATAGTTTTATATTAAATCGCACAAAAATTCAATTTGGTTGTATTGTTTGATATTTGGACATTGTTATTTCATTTGATTCATCCCCATTTGTAACAATTGTACCCCCATTCCTGAACATTCTGTAATAGCTTAGAATTTCAATTCCCATAATTTATTGGTTTCTATATATTGTATAGTAATTAGGCTTGTATGGCAAGATTCAAAAATCAATCGCTAGATAACCTAATCAAAGAATAAATAACTTGAAACCAACACACTTCTCACACGCGCACCTCTAGGGTAACCTCGCTCGTTGCCTCGGAAATACAATCATGTCCCCCGAATATGAGACACTCTAGCAATGACCTTTCGATAAAAATGATCGTAGTCCCTCGATGACCCTCGATGTTTCCTTTGATTAAAATGATCTCGTCCCTTACAAAAAATTGCTAAAGCGTCTCACAAGTTGCCTTCAATGATTGTAAAATTGACCCGCGCCTGTCCCTTCACATCCAATGGTGGGGCTTCTTACCAAATCAATGGTAAGATAGCACCATTAAAAGGAAGAATAAAATAACAAAGACCTTTCGAGTAGATAGATTCGCTCTTAGTTACTCGCTTGCTCACGACAAAACTTTTTACACCTACACTCTCATTTCAAAACATTTTCAAAAAGACAAACGTTTTGTATACGTTCTTATAGAGACGAGAACCATTGCAAAACCTCTTTTCAAAACACTTTTCGAAACACAATCCACAAACACATCTTTGAACCATTTTTCGAAACAAAACTTTGTATACGTTCTTATAGAGACGATAACCATTACAAAGATATTTTCCAAAATACTTTCAAAGCCCACACCACAAGCACATAATCAAATGAAAGCAAGTGATCTAAAACAAGTAACTAAGAGCCCATGGAAAACCATGGATGAAAAGGGTGCTAATACCTTCCCTTTTCATAATCTACCCCCCGAACCCGAGAAAATTCTTGAAAGGTCTTTCCTGTGCTTTTTTACCTTTCCTTTTGGATAAAAGAAAAGTCGGTGGTGACTCTTGCTAACCGCACAAGTGCCAACGAAACGCAAAACTTCAAGTCAGTTCTCCCACCGTATCACAACTTCCTTTTATTTAATTTTTCAATATTTTCCTTCTTTTTGCCAGCAATAACCAGCACTTGGGTCTCCTTGGCTAGGCCTAGCATATTTACTCCATTTTAACCCCCTGCCTGCTTTCACACACCTGGGCCAACACAGTTTTTATCATTTCATTTAATTTATTTTCTTTTTCTTATTTTGTTTTATTTCATTTTTCTTTATTATATATTATTATTATTATTATTTTATTTTTTTATTAATAAAAAATCCAAAAATATTTTTATTTATTATTTTCACACTTATATTTTTATTTTCTTTATAAAACTAAAAAAGACAAAAACATTTTCTTAACAAATTTAATTTCTTTTCTTTTTAAATTTAAATAATAATTAGACTCAAGTTTATTTTATTTTCTTTTAAATTAAAATTAACTTAGAATTTAAGTTTCTTTTAATTAATTAATTAATATATTATTTTCATTAAGTTTAAACCCTTTCATAAAAAACCCTAAAAAATGCTTCAAACTTAATTTCATTTCCTAATTAGTTTAGGTATAATTTTGTATAATTTTAATTAATCATTTTTTTCTTAATTAGGTCAAAACTAACCCTTAACAAAAACCAAGCAAATATCATTTATTTTCCATTTATCTTCTTGTACATTATATTTTCAATTCTTGTACATTATTCAATATGGTTGTAATAGATAGTTAGGTTTAATTTTCTTGCAATCCCCATTTGTAAATTTAAATACCCTATCACCTAATGATGTAATAGCATAGTAATTTTACTTTCCGCAATTTATCGCTTTCATATGAATCTTAGTAATTAGGGTTTGTATGGAAAGATTAAAATCAACAATTAGTAAACCCTAATTCAAGATAAACAATGCATAAATCAAACACACTTGCACACTTGCACCCCTAGGGTAAACTCCACTATGTTGTCTTACAAAAATGGTCGTGTTATGCATGTGGGATGTCTTAGCAAAAACAATAAAAAAAATACACGATCATAGTCCCTCGATGACGCTACAAATGATGCCTTTCAAAATGATCTTAGTCCCTCAAAAAGAAATGCTAAGATATCTCACAACATTGCTATCATGACTATACGATGACCCACGTCCGTCCCTTTACATCCAAAGATAAGGCTTCTTACCAAATCAATGGTAAGATAGAAATATCAAAGGAAGGAAGAAATAAACAAAAAGACTTTTGAGTAGGTAGATTGTTCCTAATTGCTTGCTCACTTTCAAAATAAACATCCTTGTTTATTTTCAAAACAAACACCAAACACTTTCAAAAATAAACTTTCAAAACATGAAATATTTTCAAAAGTCCAACACTTTGTATACGTTCTTACGAACGAGAACTATTATAAAGTTTGCCTAAACGAAGGCCCCTTTTCAAAATACTCTCAAAAACCACTACAATACACATTTTCAAACAAAGCACATTTTCAAACAAAGCAAGTGATCCAGCAAGCAACTAAGAGCCCATAGATAACTATGGATGAAAAGGGTGCTAACACCTTCCCTTTTCATAATCTACCCCCCGAACTCAAGAAATAATCTCAAAGGTTTTTCCTGTTCTTTTCCACCTTTCATTTTGGATAAAAGAAAAGTCGGTGGTGACTCTTGGCCAAGTTCTTGTTTGAGAATGCTCAAGATTGTTGGAAATCTTTGGATTTACAAGATTTTGAAGAAATCTTGGCCCTTATCATCTATGGGATGGTTTTGTTTCCAAACCCTAATCAACTCATAGATGTAAGTGCTGTCAAGATCTTCATGTCTCACAATCTGGTGCCTAATTTGTTGGGAGATATCCTACATTCTCTCCATACTCGCACTATGAGGAAGAGAGGGGCCCTCGTGTGTTGCACTCCTCTCTTGGATAGATGGTTTATTTCGCATCTTCCCCGGTCTGTGTTGAAGAACGAGCAAGGTTTGAGGTGGTCCTATAGGTTGATGACGCCCAGACTTTCAGATATCCATTGGTGTTCTCGATCCTTGGAGAATGTTACTATCATCGACCATTATGGGGAATTCCCTAATGTCCTTTTTCTTGGCATTAAAGGAGGTATCACTTACAACCCTTGTTTAGCCTTGCGACAGTTTGGTTATGCACGAAGGGATGGTTCGCATGATATGCTCATCCAAGGAGTGGTTTTCAACTACGAGAGCGATGATCAAGGTTACCGTCAGAAGTTTATATGAGCTTGGAGGATGATAAACAAGGTGGACAGTAAGACGTTGGGACACAAGAATTCTATTCCACTTGAGACTTATCTTAGGTGGGTACGAGCTCGTGCTCAGAATCTTGTGATGCCTTATCCCTCCACCCTACCAGTTATCATAGAACTTGTGGTTGAAGGAGATATCCCGTACACTATCCTCCATCTCGACATGTCTACTTCTCTCGAAGACTTGCAAAAGGGTTGGATTCAGCTAAAGGAGGAACGAGATACCTTCAAAGTTCAGTTCTATGCTAGTGAGAAAAGGGTCTTGGAGCTTACAAAGCAGCTACATGAGGAGCAAAGTGTGAACGCATACATAACGCCTAAGAGGATGCGTTCGGTCTTTTTATCTTAGAGATTTATTTTGTAAGCCCAAGAGGCGTGTTATATTCATTTTGAACTAATCAATGAAATTTGAAGTTTGTTCATGCTTTGTCTATACAAATTTAAATTTCATAAATCCTTGAAATCATTTGCATACACATCTTCCATGCAACATAACATAACAGGTTTTCCATGATAGGTTTCCTTATCTTTCTGTTGTTTATTTCAGCAAGATGGATCTAGAGAAAACAGTGAAGGACCTTCAAGTACAAAACTCTCAGTTCCAAGAGACTCTACTGGCCCTAGCCAAGGGGCAACAAGATATGATGTCATTCTTGGAAGCCAAAAAGAAACCCAAGAGGAAAGCTCTAGTAAACATGGATAGAAGGTTCAAAGAGGTGGTTCGTCAGATCCCGGTAGTGGAAGACTCGTCTGAGGAAGACGAGAATCAGATTGGAGAATCTAGGAGTACCCGGGCTGGTTGTATTAATGATCAAGCGTATGATGATGATGATTATTTTGACGAGCAGTATCCTCTCGCTGATGTCAAGTGCAAGCAGCTAGAAGACAGATTGAAGGCCGTTGATATCCAAGCCATCCCCGGTTTAGATTTTGATGATTTGGGTTTGATATCCGGGGTTTTCATTCCCCACAAATTCAATATACCAGTCTTTGTAAAGTATGATGGGGTTTACTGTCCAAAACTTCACCTAAACTCTTATGTGCGCAAGATACAGCCGCACACCGCTGATAAGAAACTCTGGGTTCACTTTTTTCAAGAAAGCTTGGCAGGGACGCAACTAGAGTGGTTTCACCAGTTGGATGGTTCCCGTATCAATACATGGGAAGACTTAGCCACCGCTTTCTACCACCAATACTAGTATAACACCGACTTGGCACCGACAAGAGTTCAGTTGCAAGACATGACAATGGGGAAGAATGAAGGATTCAAAGAATACGAACAAAAGTGGAGAGACCTTGCTAGTAGGGTTCAACCACCTTTGACTGATAGGGAGCACATTGACATGTTTATGGGAACTTTATCTGGTCCATTCTTTACCTTGTTGGTTGGTTGTTCTTCTTCCGGTTTCACTGAGCTGATTTTATTCGGTGAAAGAGTTAAAAGCAACATTAAAAGTGGGAAGATTCCAATGGCATTTTCCTCCACTTCTAATCTTGTAAAGAAACCTTTTGCCGTAAAGAAAGAAATCAATGTTGAGTATGGGGAAAGGGCTCGTACCAAGAAGGATGACCGCCAATGCTGTCTGAATTTCCAATCCAACTCCCGCTCAAAGACCATCTGCTAATCACCAACGGTTTTAGACTCCGAGAAGACAGTTCACGAGGTTAGGCATGTCACTATCTCAAGCCTTACAAAACTTACTAAAGGCTAATTTGGTGACATTACGTGATCCTCTGGCCAATCCAGATACCTCTTCACCAAAGTATATTCGAACGCCAAATGTGCATATCACTTAAGTAGTCCCAGGCATGAGACTGACCAATGCTGGGCATTAAAGAATAAAATTCAAGACTTGATTGATAACAAGACCATTAAATTTGATCCTCCTCCAACTCTGAATGTAATCACCGCGCCTATGCCAAAGCATGCCAAGGAAGTCAATGCTGTAGGTGATTCTGATGATGAATGTGCATTTGAAGATTGGGTATATCCTACCACAACGAAACTCAACAATTGTCAAGCAAATGACTTCGTCCCCATCTCCTTCATTGAGGAGTAATCACTTGTTTATTACTTTTTATTAATTCAAGAACATTTTGTCTGTAATATTAAACAATGACTTTTATGCCATATGCCTGGCCCGGGGCACTATGGTCCATTTGTCAAGGGTTTTTATTTATGTTCATTTTATAATATGATCATTCAATACAAATCATTGTAATTTTTAATTCAAATCTTTGTGCTCATTATCTTTATTTTCCTTCAAATACATTTTTCAAAATAGCCATGTATCTTACATGCAAATGCACACTCTTGTAGGTCCTCATCCACTCTGGATCTTAATGCCAATGACTCTACTATTGCCGACTATGATTTCGAATGTCCAATTAACCAAGCCGAAGAAAAAGGCAAGGAAGATTGTGAAATATTGGGAGAATTAGCCAGACTTCTATTACAAGAGGAAAAGTATATTCAGCCGCACGAAAAGTCAGTTGAAATCATCAATCTAGGTACCGAGACAAATAAGAAAGAGGTTAAGATTGGCGCTAACCTGGAAAGTAGTGTCAAGAGAGGGTTGGTTCAAATGTTCCATGACTATGTGGAAGTGTTTTCTTAGTCGTATGAAGATATGCCAGGGTTGGATACCGACATTGTAGTTCATCGTCTGCCGAAAAAAGAAGATTGTCCTCCTGTCAAACAAAAGGTTTGTCGCATGAGGCCTGACATGTCTGAAAAGATAAAAGCTGAAGTGATGAAACAATTTGATGCAGGATTCCTAGCTGTGACATCTTATCCCCAATGGGTTACCAATGTGGTTCCAGTGCCAAAGAAAGACGGAAAAGTTCATATGTGCGTAGATTATAGGGATGTGAATAGGGCAAGCCCCAAGGATGACTTCCCTCTACCTCATATTGATGTCTTGGTCGATAACACTGCTCAGCATAAAGTCTTCTCTTTCATGGATGGTTTCTCTGGCTATAATCAAATTAGGATGGCTCCCAAAGACATGGAGAAGACCACTTTCATCATGCAATGGGGCACCTTTTGCTATAAGGTCATGTCGTTCGGATTGAAGAATGCAGGGGCAACATATCAAAGAGCTATCGTAGCTTTATTTCATGACATGATTCATCATAATATAGAGGTATATGTGGATGATATGATTTCCAGATCACAAACTAAGGAGGAACATCTCGACCACCTGTACAAGCTATTCAAAAGGTTGAAAAAGTAAAAGTTGAGGTTAAACCCTAACAAGTGCACATTTGGAGTACGATCTGGAAAGCTTCTAGGTTTTGCTGTCAGCGGTAAAGGCATCGAAGTTGATCCTGCCAAGGTAAAGGCCATCCAAGAAATGTCATCCCCCCACTCTGAAAATGAAGTTAGAGGATTCTTGGGTCGTCTTAACTACATCGCCCGCTTCATATCTTACTTGACTGCCACTTGTGAGCCCATCTTCAAACTCTTGAAGAAAGATCAAGTAGTCAGATGGAATGATGAATGCCAAGCTGCCTTCGACAAAATCAAAGAATATCTTCAAGAACCTCCTATTATCATGCCTCCAGTTGAAGGAAGACCCTTGATAATGTACCTGACAGTGCTAGAGAACTCTCTGGGGTGTGTTTTAGGATAACATGACGAGGCTGGCTAAAAAGAGCATGCTATTTACTAACTGAGCAAAAATTTTACCGACTGTGAAACCAGATATTCACTACTCGGGAAAACTTGTTGCGCTCTGGCATGGCCTGCTCGCTGGCTAAGACAATATATGTTGACTCACACCACTCTGTTGATTTCTAATATGGACCGAATCAAGTACATCTTCGAGAAACCTGCTCTTCCCTTACGGATATCCAGATGGAAAATAATCTTGACTGAGTATGAAATTCAGTACACAATGCAAAAGGCCATCAAAGGAAGTGTACTTGCAGATCATTTGGCCCATCAAGTTGTTGATGATTATCAGTCTATGATCTTTGACTTCCCAGATGAGAACATCATGCTAGTGACAGACTGTGCAAAACCTAGACCGTATGACAGACCTTAACAAGGATCCCGATGGACTATGGTCTTTGATGGGGCTTCCAATGCCTTGGGTAACGGAATTGGTGTTGTGATCATCTCCCCTGAAGGTTTCCACACTCCTTTCACTGCCAGACTATGCTTTGATTGTACGAACAATATGGCTGAGTACGAAGCATGTATTTTGGGTCTGAGGGCTTCCATTGATTTGAGGATCAAACATTTGAATGATTTGGGGATTCCTCTCTAGTGATTAGCCAAGTAAAATGAGATTAGGACACTAAGAACCCTAATCTCATCCCTTACAAGGAGCTTGTGCTATCTCTGATTCCTTACTTTGAAGAGATCACCTTTGAACACTTCCCTAGGGAAGAAAATCAGTTAGCCGGTGCTTTGGCCACCATGTCTTCTATGTTCAAAGTCAGATGGGACAAAGAAGCTCCTATGATTACAATTTAGAGATTCAACGAGCCTACACACTGATGTGAGCTTGACACTGACACAGAAAAGCCATGGTACCATGAGGTGAAGAGATACCTTGAGGCACAAGAGTACCCTGAGGGAGCATCCATCAACGACAGAAAGTTCTTACGAATATTTTCAGCCAAAATATTACTAAGTAACGAAATCTTGTAGAAACGCAACCATGACTCTACTCTACTCCAATGTATGGACAAGAAGGAGGCAGAGGAAATTATGGAAGATATGCATGATGGTCTCTTTGGAACTCACTCGAGTGGACATACTATGGCCAAGAAAATCATGAGAGCTGGCTACTATTAGTCAACAATGGAGATTGATTGCCATCAACATTCAAGAACTTGCCATAAATGTTAAATTTATGCTGACATGGTCCATGTGCCTCTTATCCCTCTGAACGTCATGACCGCTCTATGGCCATTTGCAATGTGGGGCATTGACATGATTGGAGAGATCAACCCCACTGCTTCCAATGGACATCGCTTCATTCTGGTCGCTATTGATTATTTCACCAAATGGGTCGAGGCCGCTTCATTTGCCTCAGTCACCAAGAATGTGGTAGCCAGATTCATCAAACATAACCTCATCTGCCGCTATGGTATCCCCGAAAGGATCATCACCGAAAATGGGCCTAACCTTAACAATGCTATGATTACCGAACTTTGCACTCAGTTCAAAATAAAGCATCATAATTCTTCTCCTTATAGACCTAAAATGAATGGCGCAGTAGAAGCGTCCAACAAAAACATTAAGAAGATTGTGCAGAAGATGGTACTAAACTACAAGGACTGGCATGAGATGTTACCGTTTGCTCTTCACGGCTAGCGCACTTCATCTAGAACATCAACTGGGGAAACTTCCTTTTCTTTAGTCTATGGCATGGAAGTTGTTTTTCCAATAGAAGTTCAGATTCCCTCACAGAGGATTATGAATGAGGCAGACCTAGGCGAAGATGAGTGGATTCAGACGAGATTGGATCAGTTGAACTTGATGGATGAAAAACGACTGGCTATTATTTTTCATGGTCAGATGTACGAAAAACGCATGATTAAGGCTTTCAACAAAAAGATCAGACCTCGAGTATATCAAGCTGGTGACTTGGTAATAAAGCGCATCATTCTGCCACAAGGCGATCCTAGGGGCAAATGGACTCCCACCTACGAAGGGCCATTTGTTGTCAAGAGAGTATTCTCTAGTGGTGCCATGATGCTAACTACCATGGATGGCGAAGACTTCCCACATCCCGTGAACGCGGATGTGATACGGTTGGAGAACTGACTTGAGGTTTTGCGTTTGATCGCAAATGTTGCGGTTAGCAAGAGTCGCCACTGACTTTATTTTATCTAACTGGAAAGGAAAAAAGCACAGAAAAATTCCTTTTTCGAGATATTCTGAGTACGGGGGGTAGATTATAGAAAGGGAAGGTATTAGCACCCTTTCTATCTGTGGTTTTCCACGGGCTCTTAGGTACTTGCTCATCATTTTAAAAAATTGCTTTCGTGTTTGTGTGTTTTGAAAATTTTTGTTTGACTTTGTTTTAACTCTTGCTTCTGTCTTCAAGAGTGTTACAAAGTGTTTTTTTTTAAACTTTGTTTGAAAAGTGTTTGGTGTGAAAAAGCTTGATTTGAGCAAGTACCTAACAGTTATCTACCTACTCGAAAAAAGATTGTTTCTGTTCTCGTTTCCTTTAGACAGCGCTATCCTACTATTAGTGAGTAGGTAGCACCGTCGTTGGAGTTGTAAGGGTCAATTCGAAAGGGACGTACGATCACTAAAGAAATGTTAGGACATCTTAGTAATAACCCTAATTTCTTACGATCATATTCGAGGCAACATTTCTGAGGCAACCTTTCCGAGGCAACATTTCTGAGGCAACCTTTCCGAGGCAACATTTCAGAATGGGACATTTGATCTTTGTTTAGATAAGAGAGCGACCACTAAAACACCCTATACTTAATGATCGTTTATTGAAAGCAACCGAAGTAATAGTATACCCTAGGAGTGCGCATGTGCGAGTGATTTGATTTCAAGTTATTATCTTTGCATATTTAGGGTTTGCTAACCATTTTAAAATTAACATACAGTCTTGTCATGCAATCTTATTATCATACATCTAACAGTTAATATTTGCGAAAATTAAAATGCGAGAAATAAAACTACACTATTACAAGGCTTCAGGGAGGGAGATTAATTACATAGCCAAAAACCCATAAAACGATAAATAAAAGAAAAATCATAATTAAACTATTACATACCATGAGCAATTACATCAATATCGTAAAAATAAATAAACGCGCGATGAATCGAGAACGAGAGAAAAATTAGGGTTTTGACCCCGTCTAAACCTAATTGCAAGAAAAAATATTTTTTTGATTGTTTTTTGATTATTTTTGAGAAAAATAAGGTTTTAATTAAATAAGTACAAACCTAATTAATTAATTAATTTGAATTAAGAAAAATAATTAATTTACTTGACCTATTTTGCATTTTTGTTATTTTAAGAAAAGAAAAGAAAAATTTAAATCAAACAAATCCTAATTTTCTAATTGATTTTAATCTATTTACAAAAAAAAAGTTAATATTACCCTAAAGTTAATTAAACTAATACTAAATTAATTTTGACAAAATAAATTAAAAAAAACCTAAATTCTAATTTGATGAAAAGTTGATTTTATGAGTTTTTGTAAAAAAGAATTAATTTTTGTTAGAAAATAATTTAACCAAAATAAATAAAATAAAAGAAAATATAAAAAGAATAAAGAAAAAGGGCTTGGTGTTAATGGAAAAAAGGGGGTGTCCATAGCAGTTTTTGGGCCCAGTAAACTTTGGTCCATGTTGACCTTTCTGATTCCATGTTGCATGTTTGACCTGGTGTTGGCTGAAGATTTTGATAATGTTATTTAGAAGCCAAAAGAGTTAAAAGTTCTGATCGAAATGGAATTAAACGCCATATTTCGAAGTTGCAGAAGCAGTGTTTCGAATAAGTGTGTCAAAGCTTGAAGCTTCGAACGATGATTATGGGAACATATCCAAAGGGGTCTCGAAACAACAGCGAGGCTATGTTTGGGAAAAGCGTTCGAAACGGAGAAACACCAAAGCATTTAAAATTCAAATGGGAGCGGGACTTTCAAAATTTGAAAGTTATGTGTTGGAGCATTTGGGGACACGTGGAAAGATGAAAGAAGCATTGTCTTGCATGTTCGAAACGTGGCATAATCCTGTAGCGAGACCGTTAGGGTCGAATTAGTATAAATAGAAGTCTTAGTATTAGGATTTCGGTGTGTCATATCTGTTATACAAAATGCTCAATAACATTCAAACTACCACATGGCAAGGGAAACGAATGCAAGAGAAATGTATGTATGATAGCACCATGTATTTCTAACTTAATGAAAGCCTTTTTACCATTTCCAGTACTTTCCTCTTTTCTTTTTGTCGAATAACATTTGCAAGTTTTCTTATTTACTATCTTTTCATTTCAAAGTTTTTTCCTCAAAGTTTTACGTTTTACTGTTTTCTTTATATTTCGAGCACTTTATATTTCAGAGAACTGTCACATTTTCAATACCTTTACTTTCAAGTATTGTTCTTCAAGCGCATACTTTTACTTAAAATCATTTACAGATTTCTTGCATTAAACGCTTTCTTCACATTTTAAACTTCTACATTCCAGAAACCTTTTATGTTAAACGTTTTGTAAATCGAAACCAGTTACTTCATTTTTCATGCAGTTTTATATGTCTCTACAATCAGCATTACAATTAGCATTTATTCGTATGACTTAGTTTTCATATACATTTTGACCACATTTTTAAACTCTTAGAGAGAGAGAGATCGAAGTAAGCCAAACACTTGTACAATAGCAACCATGAATAATTGTTCGATTGTGAGAGTAACCTTAATATCCAAGGAGTCCTAGGATCAATCTAGTCGATCCTGTGAGTTACCAGAGAGATTGAATAACGTTAAGAAAGATTATTCGATAGTTTGGAAGACTAGCGGTTGTTTACCAGAAATCACTGGAAACAAATTGGCACACCCGGTGGGACCAATAGTTGGATATCAGAATTAAGGATTGTCGAGACGTAGCCATTACAAAAACGTAGGAACCTAAGAAGTTTGCTGTTTTATGAACCTGAGAAGTGGTAAGATAACCAACAGCAACCAACCTTTATCCAGAAGAAAGCGTTTGGACAAAATGTCTAATTCAGACAATCAACAAGGAGACCAAGGTGGCCCACATGCAACAGGCACTAACGCGTCCATTTCGAGCGGAACATCTAATGTAATCCCTTCGAATGCACAGTCTGTTGCATCTTCAACCAGTAACATAGCCACCAATGGAGTAAGTGGCATATCAACTAACAGTTCGATCTTAGGAAATACTGGAACTATGGGCTACCCTGGGGGATTCGTTCCACCACCAGGGACACAATCCCATTTCGCCACACCAGTAACTAGACCACCCGGCTTCGATGGGAATAGAATTAGAAGTTCTTCTTACGGAATGCCAACATCTTTTATGGCAGGTTTACACAATTCCACATCGAATTCATCCCCACAACTAGGATCTGGGTCTGGGGCGAATCAATTTATGACAAATAACCAAGGGTCAGTGGGTTATAGCACGTTGCCTATCCTAACCACGGATAACCAGTTGGCTTTTAGGCAATTGATGGATGACAGCAACCACAATATGATAGGGGTGTTAGCGCAAACCATGCAGGAAATATTTGCCCCAATAGTTCAGAATGTGACTGTGACGAACAGGGAAAACGCTGACAATATGAGTCGAATAGCAGATTTCTTTGCTCCCACAGAAAGGCGTAGGCAGAACCAGGCGGGATTTCGAACAAACATGCCTGTAATATAACAAATTGCTAACGACCCAATTCATAGACCACCCAGAGAAGAAGTTAACTTAGGGGCCAGAGCACCAAGGTTAGAAGCCCCAATAATCCCGGGTCCACAAAGGGAAGTTATGGAACCAGGGGCAAGGATCGAAAGGCCAGAAGCCCCAGAATTTCGAGAAGAACAACCTAGGGGAGTTGTTTTGGTTGGTCGAAATCAAGATGCCGATGCCGTCGTTCATAGGATTCGAAACGATAACATCTTGGCAGAAAATAACCTAACCACCATGATAGAGAGGATCATGGCCCAGAATGGCCTCAACACAGGAATGAGGAGGCCAAATTACGCTTCTCTTATACTGGATTGTATAATGCATACTGATTTACCAAGGGGATATAAAGTCCCTAAATTTACAAAGTTCGCTGGGGATACCAATGAGTCAACAGTCGAACACATAGCGAGGTATCTAACCGAAGCGGGAGATATAGCCAATAATGAAGATCTCAGGATCAAATACTTCCCAAGTTCCTTGACAAAAAACGCCTTCACTTGGTTTACCACGTTGCCTCCTGGGTCTATTGACACTTGGACCCTTTTAGAGAGATTATTCCATGAACAATTTTACATGGGACAATCGAAAATAAGTTTGAAGGAATTGGCCAGTGTTAAGAGAAAGTTCACTGAACCCATAGATGATTATTTGAATAGATTTAGGCTGTTGAAATCCAGATGTTACACAGTAGTGCCTGAACATGAGTTAGTCGAAATGGCCGCTGGGGGTTTGGATTATTCTATTCGAAAGAAATTAGACACTCAGTATTTGAGGGATATGGCTCAATTAGCCGATAGGGTTCGACAGGTCGAAAGACTAAAAGCCGAAAAAGCCAGATTCTTTAAGAATAGTAAGAAAGAAAGGATTTCCTATGTTGGGACTGAGGAAGTGGAAGAATATCCTGAATTCGAATTCGAAGAGGTCGAAATCGACCTCGCTGAATTAAAACAGGCCCCGCCTTATTCCTGCAAAATGTTAGTTCCCACAAAAGGGAAAGATATTGTTGAAAATGAGAAAAGTGACAAGTTTCCAAAGAAGGTTTATACCTTCGACGTCACTAAGTGTGACGAAATTTTTGACTTGCTTGTCAAGGATGGCCAATTAATTGTGCCATCAAATGTCAAAATACCTCCTTTGGATCAGAGGAAGAAGAGGGGATTTTGCAAATATCATAGTTTCCTAGGCCACAAGACCTCACAATGTTTTCTTTTCAGGGACTTGATTCAAATCGCGATCAAAGATGGCAGACTAAAGTTTGCTGATAAGGTGAAGATGAAAGTGGATGAAGATCCTTTGGACGTCGCAGACACCAACTACTCCGAGCCTGCGTGCATTGGAGAGGTCAACATGGTGGAAACTGATCGAAGCGACGCCCTAATAGAAGAAAAGGATACTGAAGTTGAGAACTGGGTGATGGTCGAAGTCAGCGAGGAGGTCACTGAAGACATCCAGAATGCGCCAGGGACTCCGATTGCTGCACCTGTAGCTGTTGCAGGAGAATCCCAGGCTACTGAAGGCCAAGGGAATCAAAACGAAGGATTAACACAAGTCACTGAGGGCTTGAGGCTGGAATTGGAGAAAGTCCATATTACGCAGCCAATTCCCCCTCAGAAGGAAATATGGGACACTCTAGGGGAACCCAGTGGAAAATTTGACTATCTGGTCAAATATTCTGCCCCAGAGAGTTCGAAGGTCCAGATTGAAGATATAAAGCCCACAGGATGGGGCGATGACGAAACTAAAGAGGGGGATGTGGAAATAAATATGGTGGATATGGAAAGACCCCGTTCTGAGATGGAGGAAGTGGAAAAGT
Organism: Vicia faba; assembly: GCA_948472305.1. Lineage (NCBI taxonomy): Eukaryota > Viridiplantae > Streptophyta > Magnoliopsida > Fabales > Fabaceae > Vicia > Vicia faba. The sequence goes on along the minus strand of OX451741.1, from coordinate 18,104,553 downwards.
ACTTAGAAAAAGAAAAGCACAGAATGGGGGATAATCACACTGGAGATGCTAGTCTCAAAGACTATCTCATGACATGCCACAAAGGAGATCCAGGCATGATATTGTGCCCTAGGTGCAGCATCCTCTACAACCAAAGAATTGCTGCAAATTTCGAAAGGGTACAGAGGGCTCGAACTGGAAACAATTGGCGCCAGGATAACCAGCTTTTTAGGTGCTATCCCAAGGCTGGAGAAAGTTTGTTGGAGTTTGTTTTTCGCTGCTACAAAGGGGCAACTAAGTGTTTGATTTGCCCAAGGTGTTCTGCTGTGTATGACCAAAGCATGGCCAAGGCCTTCGAAACGATTCCCTTCGCCCCTTGCTGGAACCATCAAGAAACTGCCCAGATGGGCCCACATTTCGACAGCAGACACAAACAGCGAAGGCCTGATAGCCCTCACCCCAAAGTTGCTCGAAGGGTGACTTTCAAACTCCCTGCTGAAGTGCCAACCGATAGATGGCTACAAGTCAGAAATGACAAAGGCAAAGACAGATGGAGGAGTGCTGAACGAAATGCACGCCATGCTGTGACATACAGGAGGCAATTCAACACACAAAAAAGGGAGGAAGTGAGATTAGAGAATTACAAAGGAAGGAACCCCATGTCAAGATCCCAGTGGCGTAGACAGCAAAGGATTCGAAAGGCTGAGAGAGAAGCTGTGGCAAACAAAGGGGATACTTCAACAAAAAACCAAGGTGAAACCAGCACCAACAAACCAAAAAATCAAACTGAAGATAAACCTCCAGTCAATAGGAGGCTTTTCTCTGAAGACCAACGAGACGAACCAAAGGAATACACTCCAGGCCCGGAAGAGGACGAAGATATGATAACAGATAACTTCGAATCGGAGGGGGAGTCTTCATTCAACCTGAATTGTAACGTGGTGTCTGTGCTTCCCTGCGAATTTGGGCAGGAAACCGAAATCAATGAATATGAGGAGGAAGACACCACAGATTTAATGAAACATAGGCCCGTGTGCTACTACGTGATGGACAATGGGGCTGTTGAGGAACAAAATGCGTTCTTCGAACATCCAGAACCTGCAATGAAGAATCATCTCAAGCCACTTTTCATTCGGGCGAAAGTAGGTGTCCATGGTGTGAACAAAGTTCTAGTGGATGGGGGTGCTGCAGTCAATCTGATACCCCATTTCATGCTAAAAAGGTTAGAGATCCGCGAAGGAGATATCAAGCCCCATAATATGGTTCTGTCCAATTATGAGGGAAAAGTGGGCAAAACACTGGGGGTGGTCCAGTTGGAATTGACAATAGGCTCAAGTTGCAGGCCCACCATGTTTATGGTAATCAAAGCCAAGGCCAACTATAACCTACTGCTAGGAAGAGAGTGGATCCATGGCGTGGGGGCAGTTCCTTCGTCTATGCATCAACGACTAGTTCTGTGGAGAGATGATGGAATCGTGGAAAACATCGAAGCAGACCAGAGTTACTTTATGTCAACTGTCAATTTAGTTGACAAAAGGGATTATGATAAAAATCTGGCAAAGATTGCTCCATGTGTTCCAAATGATGAAATGAATGAAACTAGAAACGCCCACTACTACATGACACTTCGTCATGATGGTCTTTACTGGGATAGAACAATAATCAGTGAAGAAGAGGAAGTTGAAGGTGCTATACAAAAACGGCCAGCAGGCTGGGACTTCGACAACCTTAACCATGACTGAGTCTACCTTCTTCGAAAGGATTTCGGCCTATATGGCTGAGAATGAATCAACAGCGGCCTTAGAGGCTGAAATAAATGAATCAACTATAAAGACGAATGAAGTTGGTGGGGGGGGGGGGGGGGGTTCGAAATGCTCACCCATCAAGGAATATGAGATGGATCAAAGGTTGGATGCCATCTATGATAAAGAACCCTTAGGCTTCGAAAGGGACCCCATAAAATCAGGTGTCAAAATGTTGGCACAGGACCCGCTCGAAGAAGTCAACTTAGGGGATGAAAAAACGAAAAGAGTAACTTACGTAAGTGCTAAACTTAGCCCGGGCCTCAAGAAGAAAGTGATCGAAGTCCTTAAGGAAAACAAAGATTGCTTCGCATGGGATTATGATGAGATGCCTGGTTTAAAGAGGGAGTTGGTCGAACACAGACTGCTAATCAAAGATGGCAAGAGGCCCATCAAACAAACTCCCAAAAGATTCGCACCAGCGGTTCTCACAAAAATTAAAGCTGAGATCGAAAGGTTGCTGCGCTGCAAATTCATCAGAACAACAAGGTACGTTGAATGGTTAGCAAACATAGTACCTGTTATTAAGAAAAATGGTTCTTTAAGAATTTGCATAGATTTTAGGGATTTAAACACTGCAACCCCTAAGGATGAATATTCCATGCCCGTGGCAGAAATGCTAGTAGATTCTGCTGTAGGATTCGAATACCTGAGTATGTTAGATGGATACTCTGGATATAACCAGATTTTCATTGCTGAAGAAGATGTTGCAAAAACAGCATTTCGTTGCCCAGGAGCCTTAGGCACCTACGAATGGGTGGTGATGCCTTTTGGTTTAAAAAATGCTGGGGCAACTTATCAAAGGGCGATGAATTCAATTTTTCATGACTTCATCGAAACCTTCATGCAGGTGTATATCGATGATATAGTCATCAAATCTATATCTGCAGAAGCACATTTGCATCATTTAAGCCAATCATTCGAACGAATGAGAAAACATGGCTTAAAGATGAATCCCCTTAAATGTGCATTTTTTGTGCAGGCTGGAGATTTTCTTGGTTTTGTGGTCCACAAGAAAGGAATCGAAATCAACCAGAACAAAACCAAAGCCATAATGGAGACGAAAGCACCTGCATCAAAAAGGGAGTTGCAATCTCTACTAGGGAAAATTAATTTCCTCAGAAGATTCATCTCGAACCTTAGTGGAAGAACCCAAGCTTTCTCTCTGTTACTTCGTCTAAAGCAAGGTCAGGCCTTCGAATGGAACGAAGCTCACCAGGAGGCGTTTGACAAAATAAAAGAATATCTTTCTCAGCCTCCTATTTTATCTCCACCATCATGGGGGAAGCCCATGAGATTGTACATATCTGCCTCTGAAGTTAGTATAGGTAGTATGTTAGCACAAGAGGATAACAACAGCGTCGAAAGAGCCATATACTATTTAAGTAGAGTGCTAAATGATGCAGAGACCAGATATAGCAATTTAGAAAAGCTATGTCTCTGTTTGTATTTCTCTTGTATGAAACTCAAGTACTATATAAAACATGTTGATGTTTACGTTTCATCTCACTTCGATGTCATTAAACATATGCTTTCAAAGCCAATAATGCATAGTAGAGTTGGCAAGTGGGCTTTAGCCTTAACAGAATATTCATTGACTTTCATGCCTTTAAAAGCTATGAAAGGTCAAGTGATTTCTGACTTCATTGTGGATCATTTGTTGGTTGAGCAGACAAGCATGAGTTACGTCGAAATGCAACCATGGAAATTGTACTTTGATGGTTCAACTCACAGGAATGGAAGTGGTGTTGGAGTCCTTCTAATTTCTCCTGAAGGAATTCCAACAAAATTCAAGTATAAATTGGATGGTCCTCGTTGTTCGAACAACGAAGCTGAGTATGAGGCGCTCATTGTTGGACTTGAAGCTTTGTTGGAATTGGGGGCAACCAGAGTCGAAATCAAAGGAGACTCTGAGTTGGTGGTCAAACAAATCACAAAGGAATACAAGTGCATAAAGGAAAATTTAATGGTATACTTCGTCATAGTCAATAGGCTATTAAGGAAATTTGAATACATGGATATTCAACACATACCAAGATTAGAGAACCAAGAAGCAAATGACTTAGCGCAGTTGGCTTCAGGTTATAAAGTATCTACCAAGAATTTTAAGGATTTGGTCGAAATAAGGGGAAGAGTTATGGCTACTAGATTCACACCATCGGATCTGGAAAGTATGAGATTGGGATATGCTGAGAAACAGGGATTCGAAATTCTAGCCATAAATACTTTGTCAGATACAGATTGGCGAAGTCCATTGAAGAGTTATTTAGCAGACCCAACTCTAAAAGTGGACAGAAAAACAAAATATAGAGCATTGTCATATCTCCTCATGGGGAACGAATTGTTCAAAAAGACCCAAGAAGGTGTATTATTGAAATGCCTAGGAGAGAGTGAGGCATACTTAGCATTGTCTGAAGTCCATAATGGGGCATGTGGGGCACATCAAGCAGGCCATAAAATGAAATGGTTGCTATTTCGATATGGTTTGTATTGGCCTAGCATGCTCAAAGATTGCATAGACTTTGCTAAAGGATGTGAGGAATGTCAGAAACATGCAGGAATTCAACATGCCCCTGCAAGTGAGTTGCATTCGATCATCAAACCATGGCCATTCAGAGGATGGGCATTGGATCTGATAGGAGAGATAAATCCTGCTTCGTCCAAAGGACAGAAATATATCTTGGTGGGAGTAGATTATTTTACCAAATGGATCGAAGCTATACCTCTGGTAGTTGCTGATCAAGAGGCAATTATTGAATTTATACAAAAGCACATTATCTATAGGTTTGGATTGCCAGAAAGTATAACTACAGACCAAGGCTCTGTATTTACTGGTAGAAAGATGCAAGGATTTGCCCAAGAAATGGGGTTTAGACTGCTAACATCAACACCATATTATGCTCAAGCAAACGGACAAGTCGAAGCAGCAAATAAAGTAATAATAGGATTAATCAAGAAGCATATTGGCAAGAAGCCAAGAAATTGGCACAAAACTCTGGACCAAGTGTTATGGGCTTGTAGAACATCTCCTAAGGAAGCCACTAACACTACGCCTTTCCAACTTACATTTGGCCATGATGCAGTGTTACCAGTAGAAATTCATCTGCAATCAGTTCGAATTCAGAAACAAAACGAAATTCCAGCTGCATTATATTGGGAAATGATGATGAATGAATTAGTTGAGTTGGACGAAATTAGATTACATGCGTTGGAAATTTTGATGAGGCAAAAAGAAAGAGTGGCCAGAACATACAATAAAAGGGTGAAGAAAAAAGTATTCGTTATTAATGACTTGGTTTGGAGAGTCATATTGCCTATGGATAAGAAGAACAAAGCGTTAGGTAAATGGTCACCTCATTGGGAAGGACCTTTTCGAATATTAAAAGTATTCTCAAACAATGCATACGAAGTCGAAGAACTCTTGGATGATAAACGTGTCCTAAAGGTTAATGGGAAATATTTAAAGAAATATAAGCCAAGCCTGCGGGAGATTCGAATAGTAACAACGTAAACAAAATATTATAAAAAGCCAAGATGGCAAGATAGAATGCCAAAATGGCGTTGTTCGAATATTACATGTAAAAAACCAAAGTTATGGTCAGATAAACATCAAAATCTAGAAATAAACATTATTTTTCAATCGATTAAAGGTGCTTCGAAATGTTTCAAGTTTCTGCTGAGCGAACCGCCTGGCACCTTCCAAGGTTGCCACTTCTCCTTTAAGTTGTTCTGCAGTCTCCATTTCTGCAAGCCCCTGGTTGAGAAGCTCTTCGAATTGGTTACCTGCAGGATTAGTTTCGAAGGCTATCAGCTCAAATTAGGCAAAGCCTTGATATTGTTCTTGCTGGATCTTGGCTTCCCTTGCCTTGAAAGTTCGACCAGAAGTGATGGCGCTCTCAGTTTGGAACAAAGGTTCAGGACTCAGTTGGCATAAGCCAAACTGCCTCGAAACGAAGTTTGGTTGGTAGGCAAAGAGAAGAATTTGGTTCTTAGCTGGGGTTATCCTTGAAGAGATGAGTCTAGGAAGCAAGAAAGCTCTCCATACATCCTGAATCTCCTTGCTCTTGATGGCTTCTGAGAGAGCCATGGTGAACCAAGAAGGTCCATGAGCCCTCGAGGCAAAAGGCGCCATGCTCTCCTCGAACTTGTGCCTCTTGGAGAATATCATGATGTACTTCGAGAATTGAACCTTGAAGTCATCCTTGTCATCATTAGGAGTTAGTCTTCGAAGCCTAGTGCCTTCGACTATCCTATCACTTATTTCAGAATCTTGCTCCTCTATGGTATTGGCGGTTGATAAGGAAGGTTCGAACATGGCATTTAGCCATAGTTGGAGTAACCAAAATGGGTCAGCTAGTAGAATGTTTTTTGAGGTGTGGGATTTGAGGCTCGAAACGGCTGACCTCAGGCTCTCATAGAGGTCAACTAAGAGTAATTCACTTAGGCACACCTTGCGATTTTCATGTAAATCCCTAGCTAGAGGAATGAACCTACTAGCTACCTGCAGGGATCTACTGCAGAAAACGTATCTAGACAGCCACAGGGTTAAGAAAGCAATGTGCTCTATGTCAGACACATTGTCCCCTTCAGAATGATAATGGCTGATAAATTTGGAAAAGCTGGCTAACTTGACTTCGAAGTCAATTATGCTTGAGTGCTCTTCATTGTCAGGAACATAAGTTTCTCCCACTGGCGACAGCCCAGTAATGGCCGCTATATCGAAGAAGGTTGGGGTAATCATTCCACCTGGGAGATGGAAAGTGTTGTAGGTACTATCCCAGAAATAAAGGGACGCAAACAGTAGAGGATGGCTATAGGTGAATCCAGGTTTCGATAGCTTAATGAGGTTATAAATGCCTAATTCTTCCCATTGCTGGGATTTCTTGGCTTCTACTTTTGTGAACCAATTTTGATAAGCAATATCAGAAGTAGGGCAAGATCGAAATGGCTTAAAATTGCTTTTTACATAATCCAAAACAAATGGGTCCTTGGGAGGAACAGTTGGGGTTTCTACGGTATTCGAACTAAGAGATTCTACTGCCCTAGGGGCATCCATTTTGTTGAATAAAGGTTTGAAGCTATAACAGACGGGAAAAATTGTCCTGGTGTCCTTTAATATTTCAAAAACTGTAAGAGGGCCATTTAAGGCTGACCTCTTACCAGCAACATGGGTAGGGATGAGTACCTGTGATGCGTACAGCATTTCTTTTTCTTTGGAAATCATTTGAGGAGCAAGAGCGGATTGGCCTTGAATGGTGATGATTTTACTCTCCATGGTTGCTCCTGTAGTTTTTCCTTTCTTCTTGGAGACTTTCTTGAGTTGGGATGAGGTGGAAGAAGACATTTTTGTTGTTTGAAAGCTTAGATTGTTTTATGAGAGAAGAAGGGTAAAAATCCAGAGTATGAAAGATTTAGAGTGTAAAAAAGAAAAAGGAAGATTAAGTTGATGTTTTATAGTGAGAAGATTAAGCATCCACCGAGTAAAGGTGTGATACGTGGAGATCATGGGTTGGTGTGACGAAGAGGTGGCGTGAAGTTGATATAGGTAATAGGCGTGATTTAAAAATAATCATTACTTATAACTGCAACACGCTGTGAAGTGACTCTGGGCGGTTAAGGAACCCAAAAGGTGCTATGATTGATGTGACTGGAGTCAAATGCATTAAATGTTATGATGATTCGAAAGTCCTATCAAAATCTTGTATAGATGTTTAAAATAGGTATTTCTCAAAGAGATCGAAATACATATTTTAAAGGGGCAATTAGTTGGCTGAAGATTTTGATAATGTTATTTAGAAGCCAAAAGAGTTAAAAGTTCTGATCAAAATGGAATTAAACGCCATATTTCGAAGTTGCAGAAGCAGTGTTTCGAATAAGTGTGTCAAAGCTTGAAGCTTCGAACGGTGATTATGGGAACATATCCAAAGGGGTCTCGAAACAACAGCGAGGCTATGTTTGGGAAAAGCGTTCGAAACAGAGAAACACCAAAGCATTTAAAATTCAAATGGGAGCGGGACTTTCAAAATTTGAAAGTTATGTGTTGGAGCATTTGGGGACACGTGGAAAGATGAAAGAAGCATTGTCTTGCATGTTCGAAACGTGGCATAATCCTGTAGCGAGACCGTTAGGGTCGAATTAGTATAAATAGAAGTCTTAGTATTAGGATTTCGGTGTGTCATATCTGTTATACAAAATGCTCAATAACATTCAAACTACCACATGGCAAGGGAAACGAATGCAAGAGAAATGTATGTATGATAGCACCATGTATTTCTAACTTAATGAAAGCCTTTTTACCATTTCCAGTACTTTCCTCTTTTCTTTTTGTCGAATAACATTTGCAAGTTTTCTTATTTACTATCTTTTCATTTCAAAGTTTTTTCCTCAAAGTTTTACGTTTTACTGTTTTCTTTATATTTCGAGCACTTTATATTTCAGAGAACTGTCACATTTTCAATACCTTTACTTTCAAGTATTGTTCTTCAAGCGCATACTTTTACTTAAAATCATTTACAGATTTCTTGCATTAAACGCTTTCTTCACATTTTAAACTTCTACATTCCAGAAACCTTTTATGTTAAACGTTTTGTAAATCGAAACCAGTTACTTCATTTTTCATGCAGTTTTATAGGTCTCTACAATCAGCATTACAATTAGCATTTATTCGTATGACTTAGTTTTCATATACATTTTGACCACATTTTTAAACTCTTAGAGAGAGAGAGATCGAAGTAAGCCAAACACTTGTACAATAGCAACCATGAATAATTGTTCGATTGTGAGAGTAACCTTAATATCCAAGGAGTCCTAGGATCAATCTAGTCGATCCTGTGAGTTACCAGAGAGATTGAATAACGTTAAGAAAGATTATTCGATAGTTTGGAAGACTAGCGGTTGTTTACCAGAAATCACTAGAAACACCTGGCCTATGGTAGACCTTCATGTGCCAGGAATTGGATTTGGCTTGTTGGACATCTGGTTGGCTGATCATTGAGGACGTATGGTGAACCCCTTACTTGTACACATGCCTGATTATACAAGAAAAAACATTATGAAATAATATGGGGGACCTGGGATTCGAACCCAGGCCCTTTGGCTTTTCCACATGCCTCCTGACCAATTAAGCCAACGCGTTTTGTTGTACAAAGGATACAAATAATGATTATATTGAAAAACAGAAGATGTCAATTTTCCAGCGCGCAAAATTTAAATGGGCCAGTCAGGGAGTGCCACGCCACCCTTCTTCTTCAGCGTCTGTCGTCTTAGGTAAAACAACTTTTACCTACAGACGTTCTTGGTAGGTATAGCCCCTGTGATTTTCCAAAATCCACTGCACGCATGAGAAATCAACTCTAGTGGTACCAATCAACTCGTGGCAACCTCACGAGCATCATGGTACCACTCTTCATGGCCAATTGTCCTTGTAGTGAAAACCCCTAATAACGAAACCTAAACCCTAATCATGGCAAATGTCTATATGGCTAACAAAAATGCAATTGAATATTATCATTAGCTTGCAAATGTTTCACTGAACAAGAATATGTAAAGAATTCATGCTACAAATGCCAGAATAGTGATATTGAATTTCAAGAAAGTAAGGATATCGTGAGGCGCTTACAGTGCGTTCTTGGGCACAAAAACGCTTGTTAATGATTGGGATGTCGTCCTTAGATGTCCAGCAAGTGAATGGTGTGCTTGGAATGGCTTGAAAACGCTTGGAACTATGAAATTTGATTGCCACTTTTCTTGACTTTTTGCAAGTTTTTCCTCAGCTTCTCACGCCTCTAATCCTTCTGCTTTTAGTCTGGATTTGTTCTATATGTACTATTGAGTGAATTAGGTTTACAAATTTGCTCCAAATCTTTTCAATTAAAGTGATTGAATCATGATTTGATTCTTATTCAAATCTTTCTAAATCAATAAAAACTCAATCTTTTTGTATCCAAATGACCCTTGCACGATTTGATCTCATTGCCAACTACTCATGGACCTGAAATATGCACAAAATCTCAAGGTTTAAATTATTTTGATATTTTCATGATTTTATTTTGATTTAATTTGATTTAATTGAAATAAAAATCAAAATAAATGACAAAAATAAAATAAAGGCAAGTGGGAAGGATCATGGTTCGTGGATCATGTTACAAACTCAATATAAGCACAAAAAGTTGGGCCCATTTGACAAAAATTGCAATTTGAGGCATATTTGACTTTTGGCAATTTTGCAAAAAAGGTCAACTTCACCCATGCATAACTCCTTCAATTTTGACCCTAGAGATGTGTTCTTGGGCTTTTTAGAAATTTTAAGATGTCCTCTAAGAAACCCTTTTGGTCTCATCTCAATTGAGTCTTCCATGTTCATGTATGAAGCTTTGAAAAAAAGGTGTTTTTGTTGACTTTTCAAAATGACCTATAATGTCCAAATTTGTATCTTCTTGTGAGTGCATATTTTGAACTTGGTATCTGAAGTTAAATTGTAGGGCATTGCATCCTCTTCAAAATGAGCTTTGGATGGGTCATTCTTGATAAAGTATGAGAAAGTTATGCTTGGTCAAAGTTGAGTTGACTTTTCCTACAAAACTCTAATTTAGCAACTTTTAGATTTTGATGAATTGTGAGCAATCCTTGAGGAATCATGATCAATAATTGATAAAATGATGAATAATACTTCAAAATAAGGATGTTGAGCAAAAATCTTGAAGTTTGACTGTATGTGGGCCACAGTTGACTTTTGCCCTAGCACAGTCGATTTTCAGGCTTTTGAGCAATTGATTGAGCAAATTTCCTCTGCAAGGCTTGAAACTTGACCTGGATAATCTTGAGAACATATTAGTACAATGGTGATCATTTGGGATCCTTTTGATTCAAACATTTTGATGCAAACTGAAACTCTAACTTGAGGTAGACTGCCTTAGGAGAGAATTTGTCTGGTCAACCTTTGGACTTCCTTGAGCAATTTGAGGATCTCACTTGAAATGTATTGAGAAATATGGGAGGGCAAATTTTGGCGTACAACAGCTGCCCCTGTTCAATCTTCTTAAACCTGAGGATGTAGATTGGCTTTCTTGCTCTTCATGATCCGAAGGTGGAAGATGATTGAACACTAGAGTGCCCAGAAATTTGCACTCGTATGAAGTGGTACTTGTCTTGTGATGTCGGGAATGGGATTATAGATTCCATTTGGAGGTTGATAAAGGGGGATGGGCTTAAATATGGCATCCGAAGAAGTGTCGATCGCATAAGAGATTCCTTAGTGAGAGCCCGTATACCTGTTGTTGAGGAAGATTTCGCTGGGGAATGCTGATCTCTGTCTTAGTAAAAGTTGAATTTTAGGATCTTCGGTCGTCCATTATTCTACTGGGGAATAGTCTCTTGGTCGAAGAGGTGAAAATGAACTATTATCTGGTCGTGATCCAGGCTTCATAGTGATAAGATCGACTTCTATCTGGTCGTGCTCCAGGCTTTACAGTGATTTGCTGGGGAGATGAGATTAAACTTGCTATCCGGTCGTAATCCGGTCTTTGCAATTTCTCAATTCTTATCTGGTTGTATTCCAGGCTTCAGAAGGAATTAAGTTATTATCTGGTTGCATCTGAGCTTCAACTTGAATTTAGGGCACACTAATATCCGGTCGACTCTGGGCTTCTTAGTAATTGTCCAGGTAAACTGCTATTTGGTTGAAATCCAAGCTTCGCAGTGTCTTGTACTGTTATCTGGTCGTAATCCCAGGCTTCAGTGTCCTTTACCGCTATATGGTCGTAATCCAGGCTTCACGATGTTTTATACCATTATCTGATCGAATCCAGGCTTCATGGTGTCTTGTACTGCTATCTGGTCGATTCCAGGCTTCACAATACCTTTCTTCTTATCTGGTCGTATTCCAGGCTTCAGAAGAAATCAAGTTGTTATCCAGTCGCATCCGGGTTTCCATTTGATTTTTAGGCTACTAATATCCGGTCGATTCCGGGCTTCCTAGTAATTGGCTGGGTAGACTGCTATTTGGTCGAAATCCAAGCTTCGCAGTGTCCCTTACTGTTATCTGGTTGTAATCCCAAGCTTCAGTGTCTTTTACCGCTATCTGGTCGTAATCCAGGCTTCAGATGTCTTATACCATTATCTGGTCGAATTCAGGCTTCATGGTGTTCGAAGAAATCAAGATATTATCCGGTCGAATTCGGGCTTCATAACTTGCATCAAAGATATACCACTATCTGGTCGACTCCAGGATTCGTAGTATTCTTGGCTTCTATCTGGTCGTAATCTAGGCTTCACGGTACCTTATTAAGCTGTTATCCGGTCGATTTTCGGGCTTCACGGCTTGTGTTTATGATATACCACTATCTGGTCGATTCCAGGCTTCATGGTGTCTTCGTACTGCTATCTAGTCGTAATCCAGGCTTCACAGTAACTTACTGGGGATTAAACTATTATCCGGTCGAATCCGGGCTTCATAGCTTGTTTTTAAGAGATACCGCTATCTGGCCAATTCCAGGCTTCGCGGTATTCTGATACTGTTATCCGGTCGTTCTCTGGGCTTCAAAATATGATAGAGAAATCAAGATATTATTCGGTCGGATCCGGGCTTCATAGCTTGAATTGGAATAGAAATCTTAGAACCGATTTGACTGAACTAGAGAAATTTGTGAGAATTTTGATTACATTTTTTTCCTGAAAGGTAAAGGGTTAGTCGTATGTAATGCCATGATATATGAAATGTATTGAGCAATGATGTTCTCAAAATAAATGAGACTGTGTTGTATGATGCGTATGCGCATGTCATGATGTATGGATATGTAATGTTTTTATGATGTTCTCTAGCTGTGGAAAATAAATCTCGGACTACTGTTGGAGAATATAAAGAGTTTCGCTCGCTGGGGATGACGACCGAAGATGATTTGAGAATAAGTTGGCGGGAGAATAACTCTGCTGGAGAATAACTGGCGAGAGAATGACTCTATGGGGAAGAGATACTTTGTCAGAAGATCTGCTGATTTGGAGAAATAATCTCGGCTGGGGATGAATTATCGTTGTTGGTAATGATGAACTATGTCGGGGGTTGCATTTCTGTCTTAGGAAGAAATAAACTCCACTGGGGATAGTCTTCCATTGTTTGGTGGTAGATAAACTCTGTTTGGGGAGAATTAATACCAATGTTTTCAGATACCTTTTACTCTGTGGGGAGTGTATGCACCTTTAGTCATATTCTCAAGCTGGCTCTATCCTTGTACCTGGTGGGTAGAGCAACTGTAAGGTTTGTACACTTCTTGTTTGCCCCTGTTCCTGGAATTACGAGTAATTGTCTTTTGTTTCGCATGTGAATATTTATGAGCAACAATTATGTTCAAATGCATATATCAAAAATGAACCATTGGACGTTCTTGCAAAACAAAACAGAAAAAGAAAAACAATTTTGAAATTTATTGTAAAATAAATTGTATTGATTTTGAAGTTGGCCTGTAATAGGCGTTTTGTACAAGAGGCTGACGTCCTAGTAAGAGAATGTCGCCGAAAGATAGAAACTATACAATTTGTGAGAAACAAAGAAAAACAGTTATGTAAACAATCCCACTGGGTTCCAACTCTGCTATTGCCTTTATATCTTCGAGCGTCTCATCACTTTGCTACTTCGTTGAAGATAGATCAGATTTATCGGCACTGTACGAGCTTGATAGTCAATACTGAAGTCTGGTTGCAAGGTGATCCAATGAGACATAGTGTTACGCTTTGATACCTAATTTTTTCCTGGACCGCCCTTTCAGGTTTTCAGTCCACCGGGATACCCTTTTTTTCCCAAGCTGCCTTTTTAGGTTTTCGACTTGCCGGGTGTACAGATTTTTTTCATTTTCATCCCTTACTTTTGCCCGAACCCTTTTGGTTCGTCGAGAAGCCCTTATTTTTTCCTAGGCCAGTCAACCTAGCGGGTCTTTGATTATGCGTAGTATTTTTTCACTATGTCTGCATTGACGGGGTGAGGAAGGTCGTCACCATCCATGGTGGTTAGAATCATAGCTCCTCCTAATAAAATTTTCTTAACCACAAATGGACCTTCGTACGTGGGGGTCCATTTTCCCCTGGGATCACCTTGCGGCAGTTTGATGCGCTTGATCACTAGATCCCCGACTTGATACTCTTGTCGTCTGACTTTTTTGTTAAATGCCTTGATCATTCGCTTTTGATACATTTGGCCATGACAAATAGCAGTAAGTCTCTTTTCATCGATTAGGTTCAGCTGATCGAGTCGGGTCTGGATCCAATCCTCTTTGCTCAAACTTGCATCCTTCATAATCCGGAGAGAGGGTATCTGGGCTTTGATAGGTAGGACTGCATCCATGCCATACACCAGCGAATAGGGTGTTTCCCCTGTCGATGTTCGTGCTGAGGTACGGTACCCATGAAGAGTGAATGGTAACATCTCATGCTAGTCTTTGTATGTCACCGTCATCTTCTGCACAATCTTCTTGATATTCTTATTAGCCGCTTCAATAGCCCCATTCATCTTCGGCCGGTAAGGAGAAGAGTTGTGATGTTGTATCTTAAATTGTTTGCAGAGCTCAGTGATCATCGTATTGTTGAGATTTATACCATTGTCCGTAATGATCCTCTCCAGTACACCATATCGACAGATCAGATTGTGTCGGATGAACCGCGCCACAATGTTCTTGGTTACTGTAGCAAAGGAAGCTGCTTCAACCCACTTCATAAAATAATCAATTGCTACCAGAATGAAACGATACCCGTTAGACACAGTAGGTCTGATCTTGCCTATCATATCAATGCCCCACATTGCAAAGGGCCAAGGTGCCGTCAAAACATTCATAGGAACTGGAGGTACATGCACCTTATCAGCATAGACTTGGCACTTATGACATGTCCGAGAATGTTGATAACAATCGGCTTCCATATTAGACTAATAATTTCCTGCTCGTAGGATTTTCTTTGCCATGGTATGTCCACTGGAATGAGTTCCGAAAGTACCTTCATGTAACTCTGCCATAATCCTTTCTGCCTCGTTCTTGTCCATACATTGTAGTAAAGTTGAATCATGGTTACGCTTGTAAAGGATACCATTACTGATGAAGAACTTCGCAATGAACCTTCTCAGAAACTTCTTATCATTAACATATGCACCCTCGGGGTACTCTTGAGCCTCAAGATACCTTTTTACCTCGTGAAACTAGGGTTTATCTGCTACTTCTTCAATTTCAATATCACAACAATGTGCAGGTTCGTCTAACCTCTCTATGGTAATCTGGGGAGCTTCATTGTCCCACCAGACCTTGAACATAGAAGACATGGTAGCTAGCATGTCCGCTAACTGATTCTCCTCTCCTGAAAAGTGTTCAAAGGTTATCTCCTCAAAGTGTGGGAGCAACATCCGTACATACTCTTTGTAAGGAATAAGATTTGGGTGTTTCGTATCCCACTCGCCTTTGATTTCACTGATCACTAGAGTAGAATCTTCGAATACACTTAAGAACTTAATCCTCAGGTCAATAGCTGTCCGAAGGCCTGTGATGCATGCTTCATACTCCGCCATATTGTTGGTGCAGTTAAAACATAATCGGGCGGTGAATGGAGTATGACAGCCCTCAGGAGATATGATCACAGCGCCAATGCCATTACCCAATGCGTTTGAGGCTCCGTCAAAATACATAGACCATCGAGATCCCTCCTCGGGTCTTTCATCCGGTCCAGGTTCTTCACAGTCGGTCACCAACATGATGTTCTCATCCGAGAACTCAAAATTCACGGATTGGTAATCATCCACGGCCTGATGCGCCAAATGATCGGCCAACACACTCCCCTTAATTGCTTTTTGGGTTGTGTATTGGATATCATACTCAGTTAAGATCATCTGCCATCTTGCTATTCTTCTGGACAAGGCAGGCTTTTCAAATATATACTTAATTAGATCCATCTTTGATATCAATAAGGTAGTGTGAGTCAGCATATACTGTCTCAGCCGGCGAGCAGCCCATTCCAAAGCGCAACAAATTTTCTCGAGCAGTGAGTATCGGGTCTCACGGTCAGTAAACTTTTTGCTAAGGTAGTAAATAGTGTGATCTTTTCGGCTAGACTCGTCATGCTACCCCAGCACACACCCCATTGAATTATCCAGTACTGTCAAGTATAAGATCAAAGATCGTCCTTCAACTTGAGGCATCAGAATAGGTGGCTCTTGGAGGTATTCCTTGATCCTTTCGAAAGCGATCTGACATTCATCATTCCATTTTACCACTTGATCTTTCTTCAGCAGCTTGAAGATCGGCTCACAAGTAGCGATCAAATGTGAAATGAATCGAGCAATGTAATTCAGACGTGCCAAAAAGCCTCTAACTTCCTCTTTTGTGCTGGGAGCTGGCATCTCCTGTATAGCCTTCACCTTTGCAGGATCCACCTGAATACGTTTATCACTAACGAAAAAACCCAGCAGCTTACCAGACCTTACCCTGAAGGTGCACTTGTTCGGGTTTAACCTCAGCTTGTACATCTTCAACCTGTCGAACAGTTTCTGTAGATGGTCGAGGTGTTCTTCTTCAGTCTGGGACCTTGCAATCATTTCATCAACGTAAACCTCAATCTCATGGTGAATTATGTCATGGAACAAAGAGACCATGGCGCGCTGATAAGTTGCCCCAGCATTCTTCAACCCGAAAGGAATTACCTTGTAACAGAAGGTGCCCGACGGTGTAACGAAAGTTATCTTCTCCATGTCCTCGGGAGCCATCTTAATCTGATTGTAACCAGAAAAACCATCCATAAAGGAGAATACCTTATGTTGTGCGGTTTTGTCGACCAGAACATCAATGTGAGGCAGTGGGAAATCGTCTTTGGGGCTTGCCCTATTCAGATCTCTATAGTCCACACACATTCGTACCTTACCATCCTTCTTCGGCACCAGAACAACGTTGGCAACCCACTGTGGATAAGAAGTAAGAGCTAGAAATCCGGCGTCAAACTGTTTCATGACCTCAGCTTTGATTTTCTCAGACATCTCGGGGCGCATACGGCGAACCTTCTGCTTTACCGGAGGCCAGTCTTCTTTGGTTGGCAAGCGGCGAACCATAATATCAGTGTCTAGACCAGACATATCTTCATAAGACCAAGCGAATATCTCAACATATTCGCGTAGCATCTGTATCAACCGTTGCTTGATCCTAGGCTCCAGATTCGCACCTATCTTGACCTCTTTCTTATCTTCCTCTGTACCCAAATTTACTGATTCCACTTGCTCTTCATGAGGTTGTATAGCCCTCTCTTCCTGTAGTAGCAGTCTAGCAAGCTCCCTAGGCACTTCGCAATCATCCTCACCTTCGTCTTCGGCTTGGTTGATCGGATTTTCGAAGTCATAACTGGCAGTAGCAGAGTCGTTATCAATGGGATCCAGAGTGGATGTGGATCTGCATTATGATACGTGAGTGTGTGTAAGACAATAGCTGTTTTATAAAGTGCGAGATAGAAAGGAAAAACAAGGGGCACAAAATTTGTAATGCAAGAAAACGTCCAATGCTTTATTGATGATATATGAAAATGAAAAATAATAAGCCCTCACAAACAAAGCCAAAGTGCCTCGGGCAAGGCACTGGGCCGTAAAGTTTCAAACAGTCTGTTAAAAATCACAAAACAAAAGTCTATTACTGTGTAATAAAAGAAACGGGTATGAAGTCTTTCGCCGTCCAATTGTTCAAGCCATCATTGGTTGTAGGGTAGATCCAGTTGTCGATATCTGAATCTTCTTCACCATCTTCAATTGCATAAACTCCCTGATTACTAATGTGCAGAGGAGGCCTTCCAATCCGCGCACGCGGAACAGCCCTTTGAGCCTCTGCAGTAAAGCCCAAACCAAACTTGTCAATTTTGTGTGTGAAATCAGGGAGCTGACCCCAATTTGCACACCCACCTTTTTCAATTACAGCCCTGGCATCCTTGAGGGAAGCCATCTTCATCGAAGGTTTGTCAGTAGCAACTTCAATCGATGCCAGAGTCTGGGGGACCTCTTCAAAGTTCTGACACGTGGTTTCGATGAACTTCCCATCCATATCCACATAGAGAAAGGAATTAAGATGACTCACCATGTACTCCTCCTCACCTTGTACCATAATAATCTTCCTCTTTACTGGATATTTCAACATTTGATGGAGCGTAGAAGTCACTGCCCCAGCCTTATGGATCCAGGGGCGACCCATCAAGAAAGAATAAGATGGTCGGATATCCATCACATAGAAAGTAGATGCAAAAGTCTGAGAGCCAACTTTAACAGGGAAGTCCACTTCCCCGTGCACCATCCTTTTTGACCCGTCGAAAGCCCTAACCATAATATTGCTCGGATTCAGAATCAAACCTTCACAGTCCAGACGGTCTAGTGCTTTCTTTGGTAAAACATTCAATGAGGACCCGATATCCACCAGTACATGGGCCATAGTAGTTCCCCTGCACTCGATCAAGACATGCATAGCATTATTATGATTTCTTCCTTTAGCAGTCAGATCTTCGTCTGAGAAACCTAACCCAATGTCGGCAATCAAACTAGCTACGCAGTCTTTGAATTGATCGGTAGAAGTTTCCTACGGCACATGCGCAGTTTTGAGGAAAGAAATTAAAGCCTTTGCATGGGCTTCAGAATACAATAACAAGGACAACATGGAGATTTTTGACGGGGTCTGCCCCAGCTGCTCGACTACGTTGTAGTCACTCTTCTTGATAATCTTCAGAATTTCCTCTATCTCCTGCTTAGAGGTTTCTACAATGATCTTCTTAGGTGCCTCCGTCCGGGCAGGCTCACCTGTGATTTCTTTGCCTCGAGTCCCATATGGCTCGGCGACAGGGGTGATAACTGGAGTAGAAACTGGGATAGTAGCTGATGTACTAGAAGATGGAATGACAACAAGTTTGTGAACAGTCGGAGGGGAAATCTCGGGAGAAAAGAGTCTTCCACTTCTTGTGACCTTGCTAGCCCCGACAATATTGCTGACATCAGCATCAGCTTCTTCAATCTTTAAGTCTTGCTTAACTCCATGGTAATACACATCGGCCCCATAGTGCCAAGGGACAGCTTTATCTGAAGTGTATGGAATAGGACCAGGGACAGTAATGATTAACGGAGCGATTCTTGGAACAAATGTAATCCTAACAGGCTTTCTCGAGGAAGCCTCGGAAGGATTGGCAGAAATAGTTATGATGGAAACATCTTGAATTGGAACCAACGGAATCATAGTCTTCTCGAATAGGATCTCTTTGTTATCCATCAGGCGTTGATCACCTGATTTCAATAAGTGGCAACCAGCAGGCAAAATTGAACACATGTGGCAACCTTCACCACAACCCGGAAATAAACCGGCCAACAATAGATTCTTCTTAACTGTCATCAAAGGAGTAGTAATTTCTTCCACGGAGGTCACGAATAAATCATCATCCACAGCATTCACTCCATGACCATGTTTGGGCATAGGAGCAGTTATGACGTTGGGTTTCTCCGGAGCGTCAAACTCAATCTCTTTAGCTTCAATCAAGTCTTGTACCTTATTATTCAAGGCCAGACAATTGTTTGTATCATGACCTGGGCTATCGGAGAGATAGGTACAGTGGGCGTTCGGGTTATATAGCGGAGATGTGGTGCTGGGATTCTTCGGGGCTTCCCTCAGAGTTACTAGGTTGGTCTTCAACAATTGTGGTAGAATTTGAGACAATGTCATATTAAGCCGAGTGTACTGTCTATGCGGTCTCTCCATTCTTTGCTGATTGTTGCATTATGGGGAAACGGCGGGCCTTGATATTACTACCGCATTTACTGCTTGACGTTGTTCATGTCTGCTTTGGCTCCTCGAGCAATAAACTGCACTAGCTTCTTTCTTACTGGTGAAAGGCTTCTTTACTGCACTTGACGATGTATCCTTCTGTATCTTACCACTTTGGATACCAGCTTCTACTCTCTCCCCAGTCAAAATCAATTCAGTAAACCCAGATGACGAACTGCTGATCAGATGATTGAAAAATGGACCAGACAACATCCCTAAAAACATGTCAACCAACTCCCTATCAGACAAAGGGGGTTGGACTCTTCCAGCCAAATCCCTCCACTTTTGAGCATAGTCCTTAAAACCTTCACTTGCAACCATAGACATACCTTGAAGCTGAGTAAGCGTAGGAGCAAGGTCCGCGTTATACTGGTACTGCTTGTAGAAAGCAGCAGCAAGGTCCTCCCAGTTTTGGACATTAGCTCCTTCCAATTGATAAAACCATTCAATTTGAGTCCCTGACATACTATCTTGAAACAAATGCACCCACAAATTTCTATCAGCGGTGTAAGGTTGGATTTTTCTGACGTACGAGCGGAGATGGAGTTTTGGACAGGATACTCCATCGTACTTGGCAAAAATTGGAGCCTTGAACTTATGAGGGATCACCACCCCAGATGCTAGTCCCAGATCTCCGAAATCCAAACCATGGATCTTCTGAATCTCCATAGTGCTCAGACGGTCTTCAAGTTGTTTGTACCTATCCTCAGCAGGAGGATACTGCTCATCATCAAAATCAGTATCATCATCAGAGACTACAGGACTGGGACCCTTTTCTTCCTCTTGGCCCTCCTTTCCTTTGGATGAAAGAGACAGATCAGCTTCCTGTCGCAACCTATTCCCAAATTTATTACCCATATTTAGAAGAACCACCTTCTTATTCTTCTTCTTCTTCTTCTTCTCCTTCAGGATGAGAGTCTTCAAATCCTCTTGCCCTTTAGCCAAATTCAGGAACATCTCTTGGAATTGGGCATTATGTTCCTGAAGAGCTTTGATGGCTTGATCGGTGGGTATTTCAGAAGACATTTCGTGCTGAAATAAACAGTGAAGGAGATGAGAAACCTGTAATGGTACATGTAATGATGTGGATGATAATGGGATGCGTATGTAATGATTTCAAATACTTTGGGAGATTTAAATTTTCAAACCAAGAAATAAACAAATTTTATTAGATTAAACTTGTAAAAAGGTTCAACAATGCTTTGAGGCGTTACAAAGAATTAAATGAAAAACAAATCTAAACTAGAAAAAGTAAAATCAGAAATCCCAAGGACGCTTCCCCTTCGTGCTGACATAGTCATTGATCGTTCTTTCATTCTCGAGTTTCCTGGTGAGCTTCAGGATCTTCCTTTCTTGCTCGTGATAATTTTCCCAGTAGGTATCCCTCTCCTCTTTCAGCTGAATCCAAGACCTCTTCAATGCCCCGAGATCAGTGGGCATGTAGGGATAAAGGATTGTATAAGGAATTCCCTCTTCATTGGTGGGTTCCACAATCCATGGCAACACAGCTTCATAAGGCATCCCAAGCTTCTGAGCATAAGCTCGGACCCATTGGAGATAAGGCTGCATAGGGAGAGAAGTCCTTGGTCCTAGATCTTGAGGGTCAGATCTGTTCACCATGCCCCAAGCTCGTATAAACCTTCGGCGGTGCTCGTCAACATCCTCCTTGTAGTCAAAGGAAATATCTGTAAAAAGTAGCTCATGAGGATCGTCTCTCCGAGCACGACCAAACTTTCGCAAAGCCAAGCAAGGACTGTAGGTTATTCCCCCTCTGATTCCAAGCAAAGGGACATTAGGGTATCCCCCACATCGGTCAATGACAACAGTGCTTTCCAAAGCCTTAGAACTCCAAAGAATGTCTATATGGGCAAGGGACATAATTCTGTAAGACCACCCTACACCTTCCTCATTCTTCAACATGGACTTGGGGAGGTGCAAAATAAACCACCTCGCCAGTAGCGGCATGCAACACATGAGAGTCCCTCTTCTACGCATAGTACGAGTGTAAAGGGCATGCAAGATATCACCCAGAAGAGTAGGTACAGGATTGCGAGACAGGAAGATCTTAACCGCATTCACATCTATGAAGGAATCTGGATTCGGGAAAAGAACCAAACCGTAGATAAGGAGAGACAAGATGTCTTCAAAATCCTAAAAATCCAAGTTATCCCAGAATAGTTGAGCTTGATCTATCATAAACTTGGCTAAGAAGCCTTCAACCCCACTTCGTGTTTCCCAATTAGACACCACATCAGCTCGTTTCAAATGTAGAGCTGAAGTAATGTCTTCTGGTCTAGGAGTCTCTTCCAAACCTGTGAAGGGCATCTGCTCAAGGATAGATATGCCCAATAAGTGAGAAAACTCTTCCATAGTGGGAACTAGCTGATAATCCGGGAAAGTGAAGCAATGATGCACCGGATCGAAGAACTGGAAAAGCACACTCATCATCTGTTCATCAAACTTTGAGGTAACCAAGCTAAGAAGCTGACCATGTCTCCTAATGAATGAAGAAGTATCAGAAACTCTCGAGGCTAAATCTTTGAGTTGAGCAGGTATTTGCACAAAGTTAACTCGGATGGTGTTTCTGCGCACGGAAGCCATAATCTACAAAACAGAACAAAGATAAATCCCCTTGGTCTTTGAAATGGTTAGTATAATGAAGTATGCATGCTATGTTATGATGCATAATGTCATGATAAAACACACAACAAGTATAGCAAATAACATACATGGTAAAGGCAAACAAGTCACACAAGAGCCCTTAAGTTTCAGGCTTGCATGGGGTCTAGATACTACCCTCTTGAAGTTCAGTTGGTTTCAACCTGTCCTAATAATAGTAACCGGGTTCTAGAGGTTCTCAATATCACTGACCATCTTCCATCGGTCATGGTTTAAGCTCACGCAATCTTTTCTTGTGGCCGGAACTATCTCGAGAGTATGGTCTCAATGAGTGTAGTATCGAGTATCAACCAGTTCTCAGTTTTACACCTAGGTCGGCTATCTCACTACTTCCTAATGTCCAAGTTGGTCAATTATAGGTTCTAAGGTCAGTTGATGCTTAACGACACACATAGCAACCCCGTATTCTCCTCGTTTCTCCACAAGGGATACCAGTACCAACCAATGTGCCACATCAACGTAGCTACTGCTTCAACCGTATCGGTCTACGCCGTACAGTTCCCTCACAGTTTATTTCTACTTACCTAAAAAGGTGTCCCCAGATCCGGGTTAGGACCTATAGTAACTCCCAAGACAAGACCCTCAAAAGTAAAGCAATCAAATCAAACAAGAGAAGCAATTTATGATGAACTAATCCTAAGGTATACCCCACTTATTTTCACCAGCAGAGTCATAAGTTCTGTGATACGGTGGGAGAACTGACTTGAGGTTTTGCGTTTGATTGCAAATGTTGCGGTTAGCAAGAGTCGCCACCGACTTTTATTTTATCCAACTGGAAAGGAAAAAAGCACAGAAAAATTCCTTTTTCGAGATATTCTGAGTACGGGGGGTAGATTATAGAAAGGGAAGGTATTAGCACCCTTTCTATCCGTGGTTTTCCACTGGCTCTTAGGTACTTGCTCATCATTTTAAAAAATTGCTTCCGTGTTTGTGTGTTTTGAAAAGTTTTGTTTGACTTTGTTTTAACTCTTGCTTCTGTCTTCAAGAGTGTTACAAAGTGTTTTTTTTTGAAAACTTTGTTTGAAAAGTGTTTGGTGTGAAAAAGCTTGATTTGAGCAAGTACCTAACAGTTATCTACCTACTCGAAAAAAGATTGTTTATGTTCTCGTTTCCTTTAGACAGCGCTATCCTACTATTAGTGAGTAGGTAGCACCATCGTTGGAGTTGTAAGGGTCAATTCGAAAAGGACGTACGATCACTAAAGCAATGTTAGGACATCTTAGTAATAACCCTAGTGTCTTACGATCATATTTGAGGCAACATTTCCGAGGCAACCTTTCCGAGGCAACATTTCCGAACGGGACATTTGATCTTTGTTTAGACAAGAGAGCGACCATTAAAACACCCTATACTTAATGATCATTTACTGAAGGCAACCGAAGTAAGAGAATACCCTAGGAGTGCGCATGTGCGAGTGATTTGATTTCAAGTTATTATCTTTGCACATTTAGGGTTTGCTAACCATTTTAAAATTAACATACAGTCTTGTATGCAATCCTATTATCATACATCTAACAGTTAATATTTGCGAAAATTAAAATGCGAGAAATAAAACTATGCTATTACAAGGCTTCGGGGATGGGGGTTAATTACATAGCCAAAAACCCGTAAAACGATAAATAAAAGAAAAATCCTAATTTAACTATTATATACCATGAGCAATTACATCAATATCGTAAAAATAAATAAATGCGCGATGAATCGAGAACGAGAGAAAAATTAGGGTTTTGACCCCGTCTAAACCTAATTGCAAGAAAAATCATTTTCTTGATTGTTTTTTGATTATTTTTGAGAAAAATAAGGTTTTAATTAAATAAGTACAAACCTAATTAATTAATTAATTTGAATTAAGAAAAACAATTAATTTACTTGACCTATTTTGCATGTTTGTTATTTTAAGAAAAGAAAATAAAAATTTAAATCAAACAAATCCTAATTTTCTAATTGATTTTAATCTATTTACAAAAAAAAATTAATATTACCCTAAAGTTAATTAAACTAATATTAAATTAATTTTGACAAAATAAATAATAAAAAAACCTAAATTCTAATTTGATGAAAAGTTTATTTTATGAGTTTTTGTAAAAAAGAATTAATTTTTGTTAGAAAATAATTTAACCAAAATAAATAAAATAAAAGAAAATATAAAAAGAATAAAGAAAAAGGGCCTGGTGTTAATGGAAAAAAGGGGGTGTCCATAGCAGTTTTTGGGCCCAATAAGCTTTGGTCCACATTGACCTTTCTGATTCCATGTTGTATGTTTGACCTGGCCTATGGTAGACCTTCATGTGCCAAGCATTGGATTTGGCTTTTTGGACATCTGGTTGGCTGATCATTGAGGACGTATGGTGAACCCCTTACATGTACACATGCCTGATTATATAAGAAAAAACATTATGAAATAATATGGGGGGCCTGGGATTCAAACCCAGGCCCTTTGGCTTTTCCACATGCCTCCTGACCAATTGAGCCAACGCGTTTTGTACTACAAAGGATAAAAATAATGATTATAATGAAAAACACAAGATGCCAATTTTATAGTGCCCGAAATTTAAATGGGCCAGTCAGGGGGTGCCACGCCACCCTTCTTCTTCAGCATTTGTCGTCTTAGGTAAAATAACTTTTACCTACAGACGTTCTATGTAGGTATAGCCCCTGTGATTTTCCAAAATCCACTGCACGTATGAGAAATCAATTCTAGTGGTACCAATCAACTCGTGGCAACCTCACGAGCATCATGGTACCACTCTTCATGGCCAATTGCCCCTGCAGTCAAAACCCCTAAAAACGAAACCTAAACCCTAATCATGGAAAATCTATGTATGGCAAACAAAAACGCAATTGAATATTATCATTAGCTTGCAAATGTTTCACTGAACAAGAATATGTAAAGAATTCATGCTACAAATGCCAGAATAGTGATATTGAATTTCAAGAAAGTAAGGATATCGTGAGGCGCTTACAGTGTGTTCTTGGGCAAGAAAACGCTTGCTAATGATTGGGATAGCGTCCTTAGATGTCCAGCAAGTGAATGGTGTGCTTGGAATGGCTTGAAAACGCTTGGAACTATGAAATCCGATTGCCACTTTTCTTGAGTTTTTGCAAGTTTTTCCTCAGCTTCTCACGCCTCTAATCCTTCTGCTTTTGGTCTGGATTTGTTCTATATGTACTCTTGAGTGAATTAGGTTTACAAATTTGCTCCAAATCTTTTCAATTAAAGTGATTGAATCATGATTTGATTCTTATTCAAATCTTTCTAAATCAAGCAAAACTCAATCTTTTTGTATCCAAATGACCCTTGCACGATTTGATCTCATTTCCAACCATTCATGGATCTGAAATATGCACAAAATCTCAAGGTTTAAATGATTTTGATATTTTCATGATTTTATTTTGATTTAATTTGATTTAATTGAAATAAAAATCAAAATAAATGACAAAAATAAAATAAAGGCAAGTGGGAAGGATCATGGATCGTGGATCATGTTACAAACTCAATATAAGTACAAAAAGTCAGGCCCATTTGACAAAAATTGCAATTTGAGGCATATTTGACTTTTGGCAATTTTGCAAAAAAGGTCAACTTCACCCATGCATACCTCCTTCCATTTTGACCCTAGATATGTGTTCTTGAGCTTTTTAGAAAGCTTAAGATGTCCTTTAAGCAACCCTTTTGGTCTCATATCAATTGTGTCTTCCATGTTCATGTATGAAGCTTTGACAAAAAATGTGTTTTTGTTGACTTTTCAAAATGACCTATAATGTTCAAATTTGTATCTTCTTGTGAGTGCATATTTTGAACTTGGTAGCTGAAGATGAATTGTAGGGAATTGAATCATCTTCAAAATTAGCTTTGGATGGGTCATTCTTGATAAAGTATGAGAAAGTTATGCTTGGTCAAAGTTGAGTTGACTTTTCCTACAAATTTATAGAGGACCTCTAAAATTATTCTTGTCGTGCGTTGCATTTGCTAACTACTTTATTCATATTTATTTTAATTTATTTCAAATAAATATAAAATAAAATGTATAAAATAATTGGAAATGGGCTTTGAGCTTTGGGTTGATGTTTTGGACAGCCTAGGCCCATAAAATTTCGTGCAAAGGTGTCCACATTCATTCAAATTCAAAAAGGACAAGATTCCATGTCTTTGGCAAAGTTACAAAACATCATTCATGGATTTAAAAACATATATTTATGGTTGTTATTACCTTTGTACTCTTGTCTCCTCCCTCCTCTCTATATAAAGGACACATTAGTAAGCTTCAACACATGATATACAGCCTGGAAAAGCTCTACAAATTTTGCAAAAAAATATGAATGTTGTAAAATTCGCATTTTAGGTTCCAGCCTTTCTCAGTCCAAACAAAAGATCCAAATACATTCCCGGAGGCTCCCTGAAGCTTTTGCAATCATTACCAAGCCCCGAAACATCACAAAATGCCTCAGTAAGCTCTATTTTTATATTTTCTAACTTGTTTTCATGCAGATCTGGTGCTCCTCATAGCTAGATGTGCATTATACACCATCAAACATGTGTCATCAGATGTCCATCTGATCAGATCTAGTGTACTCCATCTGCGGGCTCACCATGTTACATCAAGACCAATCCACATTGGATCCCGAAGAAAATCTGGGCCTCTCCCTTCATGGGCCAGCGAATTCAGCAACCAC
This sequence comes from Vicia faba, assembly GCA_948472305.1. Lineage (NCBI taxonomy): Eukaryota > Viridiplantae > Streptophyta > Magnoliopsida > Fabales > Fabaceae > Vicia > Vicia faba. Next base: position 18,077,624 of record OX451741.1, on the reverse strand, counting down.
ACTCCCACTTTTTTTTACTATCTCAGGTCCATCTAGTTTTTTGTTTAATGTTTTAATTTCTTTTTTCTTCTTTACTTAATTAAGCAAATAATAAAAACTCACAAAAAAATTAGGCTTAGACTTTGTTTTTAAATTAAAATAATAAATTGCTTTAATTAATTAATTAATTAAATTTTAACTACTTCCTTATTTTAAAATGAACTAGAATTTAAGATTTAATTTATGTTTCAAATGCTTTATTAATAAAAAATGCAAAAATAATAGAATTAGAGTAATTTCCTTCAATATTTATTTTCTTAAATTAAATTTAGATTTAGTTTAATTATTTTTCTTGAAATAAATTAAAAAAAAAACCAAAAAGATTTTCTTGTTGTTTATTTTTATTTACTAGGCTTTTAGACGTAATATTTCATTTCGCGCACATTATTTTTATTCTCGCATTTTATATAATAATGTAACTGATTATAGGATGTAATAATCTAGATTTAAAATTCCACACCTGACATTTTAAGTCAGATATAACTTTAACTGTCCCGAAGCCCTGTAATAGCTGTAGGACTTTATTTCTCGCTTTTACATTTCTTATATATCTGTATATAAATTGTTAGTAACTTAGGCGTGTATGGAAAGACTAATAATCAAATATTAGAAAACTTAACAAAAAGACAAAAATATCTGAAAAAAGCACTATTGCACACTTGCACCCTTAGGGTATTTCTCACTTGGTTGCCTCGGAAAATAATGGTCATGTCCCTCGAACGTAGGGATATCTTAGCAAAGACCCTCGGTACTAAAGTCATCAAAAAGATCATGGTCCCTAACGTCCCTCGAGTTGCCTACGAGAAATAATCTTGTCCCTCGAGTTGTCTACGAATATGTGATGATGATAGTCCCTTCGAAATGCTAAGGTATCCTTACATGTTGCCTTCAATGACCATAATCGTCTCTTTCGATAGTCCCTCAACATCCAACAATAGGGTTATCTACTCACTAATAGTAGGATAACACTATCTAAAAGAAAGGAGGAAAAGAACATCCTTTTTCGAGTAGGTAGACTGTTCTTAAGTACTTGCTCAAATCTGATTTTTTTCACACTTACACACTTTTCAAAAATCTTTTCAAAAACGCTTTATCATACTCTTGAGGATTGATACAAGAGTTACCATAAAGAAAACAAAAATATTTCAAAATAGACAAACACAAACAGTTTTCAAAAATGAGCAAGTACCTAAGAGCCTGTGGAAAACCATGGATGGAAAGGGTGCTAACACCTTCCCTTTCCATAATCTACCCCCTTACCAAAATCTCGAAAAAAATGTTTTTTTCTATTCTTTTCACCCTTTCCTTTATTGGATAAAAGAAAAGTCGGTGACGACTCTTGCTTACCGCGACATTTGCGGGGGAAAAAAAGCAAACCAGTATTAAACAGTTGGTTTTGCCACTGTATCACAGAACTGGCGACTCTGCTGGGGAAAATAATAAAAGTGGGTTTACCTTAGGGTCTAGATCATTTTTATTCTTTGAATGTTTATTTGCTTTATTTTTAAGGGTATTGTTTGGGGTTACTATAGATCCTACACCCGGATCTGAGGAAACCTTTAAGGTAAGTAGCAATAGATCATGGAAACTGTGCAGTGTATACCGACATGGTTAAAGTGATGGCTACATTGATGCAACACTTTGGTTGGTATCGGTAGCCCTTGAGTTAATCAAGGAAAATACGGGGCAGCTATGTGGTGTCATGACGCGTCAACTGGCCTTAGAACCTTTAAATGAACAACTTGGACATTAGGACGTAGCGATATGGCCGTCTTTGGTGTATTCCTAAAGTCGGAAGATACTCGATGTACACTCATTGAGATTTGACTCTTGAGTTTTGTTTGGTTGTGAGTCAATCGCCTATCGAACGAAACTTGTGGGAAAGATCAGTGATATTGAGATCCCTTAGAACCCGGTTACTATTTATAGGACAGGTTGAGCCAATTAAATTTCAAGAGGGTACTTACCTACAAACCCCATGCAAGCCTAAACCTATGGATGCTTGTGTGATTTGTTTGCTTTCAACTTGAGCTACTTGTTGTGTTTTTATCTAACAACATGATCTCCTTGCAGGATTTGTTTACAGTCATTATCCAGTAACTTGGACTTCTTAGACTCATTTTTCTTCATCACCTTACACTTTTTCTTAACACATAGCATACACATCATAACATCATGCCATAATATTTTCTTAACCATTTCAAAGATCTCAAGGGTTTGTGATGCAGGTTATGATAAATCAGACGTCTACCAAAGGGCAAGGGGATTTATTTTCCTCTAGCCAATGTCGTCAAAAGATAAAAACTCAATAACTTGAGTCAGGGGCTATGACCCACTTGATATGGTGAGCTTGACTCTCGTAGAAGGACACTCAATGATACAAAGTTCTTCAATCAAAGCTGCAAATTCTGACATTTTCTTGTTTACCCCGAGAAATCCTTGAAAACATTTCATACATATATCATAATATCATTGCATAAACAGGTTTCATAGCAGGTTTCTCATCCTCTTCGCTGTTTATTTCAGCAATGGCTCTCGAACAAACAGTGAAGGATCTACAGACTCAGAATGCACAATTTCAAAAAATGATCATGGCTTTGGCTAAGGGGCAAGAGGAACTGCAAGCCCTGATTGTGAAAGAGAAGACTAAAAAGCCAAGGAAGTCAGCTGGTGTGGTAAATCTGGGAAAGAGGTTCAAAGGACCGCTAAGGCAAATGTTTGAGCTGACAGCTTCATCAAAAGAAGGAGATAACCAAGAAGGGGAGCCAAGAGAGGAAGACCCCAGTCCAAGGGAATCTGATAATGAGACTGACTACAATGAAGAGAAGTATCCTCATGCTGATGATAAATACAAACAGTTAGAGGATCGTCTCAATGCTATGGAGATTCAGCAGATACCTGGCTTGGACTTTGAAGAATTAGGCTTGGTTTCTGGCGTGATCATCCCACCAAAATCAAGGTCCCCGCGTTCGCTAAATATGAAGGTGTCTCCTTCCCTAAGTTGCACTTAAGGTCCTATGTCAGGAAGATCCAGCCTAACACTGCTGACCGAAAGTTATGGGTCCATTTCTTCCAAGAAAGTTTAGCTGGCATGCAACTGGAGTGGTTCTACCAGTTAGAAAGAACAGACATTCATACCTGGGAAGACTTGGCTGCTACTTTCTACAAGCAGTACCAATACAATGCTGACCTTGCTCCAACTCGTACACAACTTCAAAACATGTATATGGGTTCTAGCAAAGGCTTCAAATAATATGCCCAAAAATGGAGAGATCTAGCTGGCAGGGTATAACCTCCTCTGAATGATCGGGAAATGGTAGATATGTTCATGGGCACTCTGACAGGCCCATTCTTTAATCTGCTGATTGGGAGTTCCTCATCTGGGTTCACATAGATGGTTCTGACTAGAGAAAGGATCGAAAGTGGTATCAAGAGTGGGAAGATCCCGATGGCTGCATCTTTTAATGATGAGAAGAAGCCATTTGCTGGTAAGAGGGAAGCCAATGTTGTGTATGGCCAGAAGGGTCGTAATAAGGCAGACGACCATAATCAATTTGTGGGGGCAATACTGGTCTCTAATCCTATGCCTATGCAATGACACCAAAAGGGGAATCAGCATAAAGAGGTCATGCCTAAGAGACAGTTCACCAAAATCAACATGTCACTAGCTCAAGCGTTACAACACATGTTGAAAGCAGGATTGATTACGTTAAAGGCTCCTCTGTGAAATCCCAATACTTATGCTCCCAGTTACCACCCCAATGAAAGGTATGCATACCATTCTGATAGCCCTGGATATGATACGAATGGCTGCTGGGCTCTGAAGAGCAAAATCAGGATATAATTGACTCCAAAGCGATTGAATTCGACCCTCTAGAGACTCAGAAAGGGATCACTGCTCCTAGGCCAAATCATTGAGAATGTCCAGTTCATTTTTTATTTTTCATTTGTAATTTCATTTATTGTTCAAACAATTACTATTATGCCGAACTTTGATTTTCCAATTAATGCATTGCATATGTTTGTCTTGAATCATTTCATTCGTATTCATTATATTAAAACTATGTTTTTGCTTCCTTTACGTGATATTCGACTCTCGATTAAAAATCTATAAGCCTTTAGAGGGAGGATGACGAAAATGATACCACAATCTCACACAGTGTGCTTTTGAACAGACCTTGCTGACAATGTACATGCAGTGTTTTAAATCCCAAACAGTGGAGTTATAAGGAAGATAATCCCTAGTCAACCCCTTTGAGCCAAAGAAGTAGGAGTTTTTCTTTTCACACAAATTAAAACCCTTAATCATAACCTGGGGCAGGGTAGTTTTCTCAGTTAATTCAGATGCGCATTCAGTCGCAATATTCTACTTCATACATAATGAATGGCATCAAAGACGTCCTTCCAAATCAGAAGATGGTGATGGTTCTGCATAATCATTAAAAATGGCAGTCATTATCTCTCAAAATAAAAGCCCGCTAAGTCAAAACCTATAAATGAGAATTAAGAAATGGGGCATCCCGCTGACTGTAATCACAAAAGAAACAGTTCAGGAAAAAGAAGGGATAACGAAAACAAAAATAAAGAGGTTACTACAAATCCTCGACAAAAAAAAAAGATTACAAAATGACTGCCTCTTCCAAATAAACTTTTAGTATCCGAACCATCACCAGAACATCAAGGACAAGATGTCAGACTCAATTGGGATTTGAACACATAATTAGTTGAGCGTAGGATCGAAGAACATCACGAAGGACGGGTGGGTACAAATAAAATTTGAGCCTTTATCCTTTGTTTCTTAAACCGTGAACCAGGCCACGTTATAACCCTTAAAAGTCCTAACTGAAGCATAGGTTAGTTCGGAAGAATACTGTTACAAAAGGTATCCTGACTCCTTTAGGACTTGCTATAAATCGTGAGTTGATACCACTCTCTTGCGAAATTTGTTTTACTAAAAAATGAATTTTCAAAAACTTCAAGACAAGCATAAACCTTGCATTATTTGAATATCGTTGTTTACATATAGTTATTTGTTCGACAACAGAGAAATTCACATGATGAATATCTAGTGAATAAAAACTTTATCAATGAAAAGGTTCACCTCAAGTGGAAAAACACTTTCGACCAAGGGGCACGGCATGATCATTGTCCATCATCTGGGGCAGTCAAGTCAAGATTCAAGAAATCTCTCAAAAATGCCAAAGAGCCAGGGAAAGATCTCCATTTGAATCACTTGGGGAAATAAACATGAATTCCAGCAATGAATCACGTAGAATCAAGACAAATCAATGTTCCTCCGCGTATTTCTTATCAAAAGCAATTGAACAGGAATTCCCAACGGAAACATTCTAAATAAACCAAGTCCTCTTCTAGAGACGGTTCAGGTACGATCCAGAGATGGATGTTATCCTGGTACTTATTCCAGACTTCTCTTCTAGAAATAGTTCAGGTACGGTCCAGAGACGGATGTCATCCTGATACTTATTCAGATTCTCTTCAAGTACAATTCAGATACGATCCAGAGACGGATGTCATTCTGACACTCATTCAACACATGTTTCAAATATAGTTCAGATACGATCTAGTGACGGATGTCATTCTGACACTCATTCAACACATGTTTCAAATACAGTTCAGATACGATCTAGATACGGATGTCATTCTGGCACTCATCCAACACGTGTTTCAAGTACAGTTCAGATACGATCCAGAGACGAATGTCATTATGGCACTCATTCAACACATGTTTCAAGTATAGTTCAGATACGATCCAGAGACGTATGTCATTCAGACACTCATTCAATACATGTTCAAGTACAATCACGAAATAGATCCAACCATAAAATCTCTGCAGGTACTTTCTCCAGCAGGTATAGGGGCGGAAACGTCATGATGCAAAGTCACCATTACATACGTCCTAGTGATGTCTATGTTCCCCACGGAGTAGAAACAACTAAAGTTTTGGTATCTTCTTCCCCAAGCAGGAATTACTTTCTCCAGCAAAGTTCCTTCAAAGAGCTGAAATCTGTGTTCCCCAACCGAGTTTTATAATTGTAAACGGTTTATAAAACCTCCTCCCCGGTAGAGTTTATTTCTCAAACTGCGGAAGCTCATTCCCCAATAGAGTTTATTTCTCTATATTGGCGAAATCTTCCAACAGAGCATCATCCTCCCTCCACAGAGTTATTCTCAGGCAGAAGTTAAGAGTCCCCGGCAAAATATCCTTAGACAGAAAGAGGAAATCCTCGGCAAATCATTTGTATTCATCATCCTCAGTGGAAATGAAGGACTCAGCTTCCTAATACTCTTCAGCAGCAGTCCGGGATATACTTTCCCCGACTAAGATATATCGCAATAGCATCCCATATTCATACATCATGGCATGCACATACACATCGCATACAACACAATCTCATTTACTTTAAGAACATCATCACAATGCATTTCATACACCATGACATTGCATATGAATAACTCTTTACCTTTTTCAGGAAAAGATCAAATCAACAAACATCGTTGACCACTTATGTGACCTGGTAGTCTTCCCAAAATCTACGTCTAATGAAAGGATATTTCATAATTTTCCTCAGAAATACGTTCTCAAGACCTTCTCTGGTTCAGTCAGATCACCACTAAGATCTCTCTAATTTCGATTCCAGTTGAAGATATTCCAAGGCTTTTATCTGGTTCAGCTGAATCGATCCTAAGATTCTTCTGATTTCCATTCCAGTAAAATTTAATTAAAGACCTTCTCTGGTTCAGTCAGATCGACACTAAGATATCTCTGATTTCTATTCCAGTTGAAGATATTCCAAGACTTTTGTCTGGTTCAGTTGAATCGATACTAAGATTCTTCTAATTTCCATTCCAGTCAAAGTTAATCCAAGACCTTCTCTGGTTCAGTCAGATCGACACTAAGATCTCTCTGATTTCTATTCCAGTTGAAGATATTCTAAGCCTTATGTCTGGTTCAGTTTAATCGATACTAAGATTCTTCTGATTTCCATTCCATTCAAAGTTAATCCAAGACCTTCTCTGGTTCAGTCAGATCGACACTAAGATCTCTCTGATTTCTATTTCAGTTGAAGATATTCCAAGACTTTTATCTGGTTCAGTTGAATCGATACTAAGATTCTTCTGATTTCCATTCCAGTCAAAGTTAATCCAAGATCTTCTCTGGTTCAGTCAGATCGCCACTAAGATCTCTCTGATTCCTATTCCAATTGAAGATATTCCAAGAATTTTGTCTGGTTCAGTTGAATCGATCCTAAGATTCTTCTGATTTCCATTCTAGTCAAAGTTAGTTCAAGACCTTCTCTGGTCCAGTCAGATCGACATTAAGATCTCTCTGATTTCTATTCCAGTTGAAGATAATTCAAGACCTTTACTGGTTCAGTTAAATCGACACTAAGATTTTTCGGATTCTTATCCAGTTAAAGATAAATCAAGACCTTTGCTGGTTCAATTCGAATTGACCATTGATTTGTTATTGATTCTTAACAGTTTAATCTCATTTCCCCAATAAGTCGCTATGAAGCCTAGAATACGACCAAATAGCAGTCAGCCTTATCATCCTCAGCAAGTCACTATGAAGCCTGGATCCTGACCAGATAGCAGTTCACTTCCGTCTCTTCAGTCAAGAGATGAATCCCTGGTAGAGTAAAGGAAAACTAAAGCTCCTAAACTCTATTTCCCAAGACAGAGACCGACATTCCCCAGCGGACTCCTCTTCGGACAGCAGGAACAGAGATCTCCATAAAGAGATTCCTTACGGAGTCAGCATCTATTTTGAATGGCATCTTTAAGCCCATCTCCAACGACTCTCCATCATACTCCTTAGATGGCATCTTTAAGCCCATCTCCGACAGTTTTTTGTCATCTTTTCCAAATGGCATATGTAAGCCCATTCCCAAAATTATCTACACAGTCAAGTATCATTTCAGACGACTGCAAATTTATGGGCACTCTAGTGTTCAATCATCTTCCACCTTCAAATCACGAAAGGCAGGCCAGCCAATCTACATCCTCAGGTCTAAGAAGATTGAACAGGGGCAGCTGTTATACCCTAAATCTTGCCCTTCCATTTTCCCTCAGGACATGTGTGACACGGTGGGAGAACTGACTTGAGGTTTTGCATTTTGTTTTCGCAAATGTTTCGGTTGAGCAAGAGTCACCACCGACTTTTTATTTTATCCTAAGGAAAGGTTAAAAAGCACAACAAAAACCTTTGAGATGTTTTCTTGGGTTCGGGGGGTAAATTATAGAAAGGGAAGGTATTAGCACCCTTTCTATCCATGGTTATCCATGGGCTCTTAGTTACTTGCTTAGATCACTTGCCTTTGATTTTCAATTGTTTGAAATGGTGCTTTGTGTGTGGGTTTGAAAATGTTTTGAAAAGAGGCCATTTGTTGTGGCAACCTTTGTAATGATTCATGTTTGAATGTATACAAAGGTGTTTTTGTCTTTTGAAAAGTTTTCAATGTTTTTGAAAGTTGTTTTGAAAGTGTGTTGTGATGTGTGTTTTGAAACATGGCAAGGATTGTTTTGCAAGATTTGGTCAAGTAACCAAGAGCTATCTACCCTAAATTTCTCAAAGATCTTTCCTATGTTTTAACCCTTTTAACAATTTTGTTCCACCATTGCATTTGGTGGACAATCTTGTGTTAGGATGTTAACGGGACGGGCGCGGGTCATCGTTTAGACCATGATTGCAATAGTGCCAAGTGTCTTTGGCAATTTTTCCTTTAAGGGACTTGATCATTTTTAGGCAACTTTCGAAAGCGTCATCGAGGGACTATGATCATTTGAATTGTTTTGTTTTGCCAAAGAAACTCAACATGCAACATGGCCCATTATTGAAGGCAACAAGTGGAGTAACCCTAGGGGTGCAAGTGTGATTGGTGTTGTCCATTTTCATGCTTTATTATCTTTGAATTAGGTCAAGCTATTTTTTATTTGATTTTTGCATACAAACCCTAAGTCTATCATGGCATATTTAGAAAGCTTAAAAATGCGGAATTTAAAGTCCTAAATTATTACAAAATAATCATGGGGATGGGGGTACAAATGTTCGAATGGGGATGAGACTTAATAGGAGAGTAGTATCCAAATAAATTTACAACCAAATCGAATCAATCGCAAATGTAAAATGATCAATGTATAAAAATAAAGCAATGTAAGTGTATCAATGTATTTGTGTAAGTGTATGATTTACTTACAAGTGAAATAAAAATAATAAAAAAAAAGGTTAATTTTGGATATTTTCATGTTTAGGGCAAAACCCTAATTTTTGTAAATAAATGGTATTTATTATTTATATTATATACAATATTTATTAATTATACAAAAAAATAAATAAAAGAGGAGTATATTGTAAAAAAAGTAATTTTTGAGGTCAAATATTAATAAAAATAAAAATGTATTATTTTTGTATTTTTATCCTAAATATTCTAATAAATATATAAGTATTTATATTATGTATTAAATATATTAAATATATACAAAAAATAAAATATTTATTATTTATATAAAAAAAGGTATATTTTAAGGAAAAGTTTTCAAAAGATAAAATAAAATAAAATCAGAAAATAAAATGTATTTGTATTATTTTCTAGGGTTTAAATAAAAAGTATATATATATTTATTTACATACATATGCCTAACAAAACAAATAAATGCCAAATAAATATTAAAAAAAAGTGAAAAAATATTTTTAGTGTTTTTTCATGTTTGGGCAAAAATATAAAATCAGAATCAAAAAGAAAAAATCAAAAATGATAAATATATCACATAATGGGCCAGGGGGGTGTATGTGGAAAATAGTGGTGCAAACAGAAAAACAATTCCAGGCCCAGCCCAAGGAAGCTTGTCTTCAACCTCCAGCCAGTTTCAAACACAAAAACGCGCATTTTCCTCCATCCCTGCTATCTCTTGATCCTTTGACTTTCAACAAAAACTTACAACAACAATGTTATAGAGCATCATGCCACGATTCTAAACATATAAAGAAGTTGTTCTAACTCTCAGAAATGAGAGAGAATTTCTTCTCCCCCAATTCCTGACCTAACTTTTTTCTAATTTCCAGGTCCCAAATTCTCTTAACACACACAATATAAATGAAAAGTGAGGATATAGGTAGATTCAGGGCCATGAGTAGGACATAAATTCTTCACAAACCTAAGCCTAGATATGCTTGGGTAGAGAGATAGAAGTTCAAACTCTTACCTGTTCAGCTTGAATCGTGTGCAACAATGGAGGTACTTTCAATGCAGTGTGAGGACTTGTATAGCTTGCTTGAGGTCCAAGGATGCTCCTTCAATGCTTGGTGTGCCTTGAATCTTACTGTATCAAGCTACAGAAGTCAACCTGCAAGAGAGAAAAGTGAAAATGGCACACTTGATTAGAGGTGTTACAGTCTGCTTCCAAGGCTTGGGATAGTTTGTATGGATGATGTAGGATGTGTTTGAACTGGTTTGGATGAAAACACACGATGGAATGATGCTGGCCAAGTCAATCTGCAACAGGGACTCTGTTTTCAGAAAAAATGTGTTTGATGGATGAAGAGGTATTGAGGGTTAAGGGCTCCTGTTTTAGGTCTGTTAGGGAGTATGAAGTGTGTTCACAAAGTTGGTTTTTGTTGGTTCTTGCAGGAATGTGAGTTGTGTTTCAAAATGCAAGTTTTCTTCTTCTTTAAGCCAAAGTTGTCAACTTAGATTGTAGGCTCATACAAGCCCCTCAAACATGCTGCAAAGCTTGTTCTTGATCAGTGGGATATGCCCATACATTTGTGCCTCAGAGATTTCCTTGTACCTCTTTGATTTGTGAAATTGACATAAAGTGCACCTTTTCAAAAATGGCTAAAATGCTTTTTCCATTTTAAGACTAAACCTTCATGTAATGACCAAATGCACAAAATAACATCTTGGCACAATGGTTTAGCATTTAATTATTGAGTGTTAATGGGATTAGAGGCTTGTAACCTAGCTTGTGCAAGCTGAGTTTGAAAATGCATAGTGTATGAACATGAAATTGGCCTATGAACAAAGTGACTTTTGCCCATCTTGACAAATTCGAATCTCTCTAACCACAGGGGTGTTTGATGAATTCTTGGACAATTTGGAAAGCTTGGAATGTGTACTACAATCCATCTTTATAATGCAAGTTGAAATTCCAAGTGGAAGCATGTGAAAGTGGCCATGAAGTTGGGCAAAAATCCTGCCTAAAATAGGTCAAAAAATTTCTAAGTTAAGAATGTTTTGCACCCCTATTCCACAAATCATAACTTGAGCTACAAGCTTATTTTGAGGAAACTTTGTGCATAAAAGTTGTATATTTTGCAATGGACTATAACTTTCATGTTTTGAGTTTTGTTTGAATCCAAATGTATCTTGATGAAAAGATGGGACAAAGTTAGGAAAAATTAGGAAATTTCATAACTTAGAAAATTTCTAAGTTATGAAATTTCTTCATTTCAAACCCTAATTTGTAATTTTTGATTTCTTGATGAACAAGTTTCATAATTTGACATGTCTTGATGAAAAATGAATCTTGGCACTTGATTTTGACCAAAAAGTCAAAGTTTGACTTTTCAGCATACAGTCAAATTTGGATCAGTTGACTGGAAAATTCATCTGTCAATCCTGTGCATTTGGGATCTTTTGAACTTGTTGAATGTGTCAAGACCATGTCATTGAGTCCTTGAGTCCATATGTGATCTTGGTTTGCCATTGGCTAAGTCAAACAAGTCAAAAATTGCCTTTGTGCAGTCAAAACCCTAGAAATGACCATTTTGCCCTTTTGGCGATCTGATCAAATTTCTTGTGGAATTGTGATCCAAACTTGACCAAATGGTTCATATGATTTCAATATGTTGATGTGGGTCAAAAATCATGAGGTTTGACTGTCAATTGACCACAGTTGACTTTTTCCCCAATACATTTAATTTCTAGGTCAACTGTCCAATTGACTGGGCAAAGATTGGAATCAAGGCTTGAAACTTGGTATGGATAAACTTGTGAGTCCAACATGAAGCATGAAAGTCATCTTGGGAATTTTAGGTCAAAACATCTTTGTGCAAACTCAAACCCTAATTTGGGTCAATAGTGCAAGGAGGAGTCTTGAGCAGAGCAAACCCTAACTTGATCTTGAGCTCCAAGGGTCTTGTGGTGAGAAAATGTTGATGAAATGGGAGGGAAAATTTTGGGGTACAACAGTTGCCCCTGTTCAATCTTCTTAGACCTGAGGATGTAGATTGGCTTGCGTGCCTTTCGTGATCCGAAGGTGGAAGATAATTGAACACTAAAGTGCCCAGAAATTTGCACTCGCATAGTGGAGTATCAGCAATGTGATGGCAGGAATGGGCTTATAGATGCCATTTGGAGAGATAGTGGATAGGAGGATGGGCTTATAGATGCCATCGGGGGTGTGACAGAACCTTGTCGGGAATGGGCTTATAGATGCCATTTGGAGGTGTCGATCGCGTAAGAGATTCCTTAGCGAGAACTTGCGTACCTGAGAAAGAAAGATGGTTTCCTGGCTTGCTACAGGTGTTGATCTTCAGTCTCTTCATGCAGATATGCCCTGGATAGATACAGGTATCAAATCTACAATCAAACGCTCACAGATATGCCCTGGCTAGATACAGGAATCGAATCCGGAACTTCCAAAGGTTGCTTACAGACGTGCCTTGGCTGGATACGGGTATCGAATCTCTAAACTCTTCATACAGATATGCCCTGGCTGGATACAGGTATCGAATCTGGAATTTGTCGTCTTCAGATATGCCCTGGCTGGGTACAGGTATCGAATTTGGAATTTGTTGTCTACAGATATGCCCTGGCTGGATACAGGAATCGAATCTAGAATTTATCGTCTACACATATGCCATGGCTGGATACAGGAATCGAATCTGGAATTTGTCGTCTTCAGATATGCCCTGGCTGGGTACAGGTATCGAATCTGGAATTTACCGTCTACAGATATGCCCTAGCTGGATACAGGAATCGAATATGGAATTTGTCGTCTACAGATATGCCCTGGCTGGATACAGGAATCGAATCTGGAAATTGGTCGTCTACAGATATGCCCTGGCTGGATACAGGAATCGAATCTCTAAACTCTTCGTGCAGATATGCCCTGGCTGGATACAGGTATCGAATTTGGAATCAAATCACTCACAGATATGCCCTGGCTAGATACAGGTATCGAATCTGGAATTGTGACGGTTGATAGTAATCATCTTTGGGTTGTCCTTTTTCTGAAAAGGCAAAAACATTAGTTGTATGCAATGTCATGATGATGTCATGATGTTCTCAAAAATAAATGAGATCGTGTGATATGATGCGTATATGCATGCGTCATGGTGTATGATAATGTGATGAATGTATTTTTGTCTAGGAAAATAAATCCTTGACGACTGCCGGGAGTTTGTGGAATCCTGGGCTAATGTTGAAGAGTGGAGTTCTTCGTTTCCGCTGGGGATGATGGTTGCAAGAATAAACCGGTAGGAGAAAATGACTCCGTTGGGGAATAAACTTGTTGGAGAGATTACTCTGCGGGGAATTACTCTGTGGGAAGAGATACTTCACTGAGATTTTGATGAGAGCTCCGCTGGGGATTCCACTGATGAGTTATGTTGGGGAATTTGATGAACTCCGTTGGGGATAGGAAGAACTTCACCGAGGACGATCTTTCTGTGGTAATTAGCTGAGGATAACCCAGTTATACCCTGGTGGGGAAATAACCTTTGAATAAAGTCGGGGAGAGACGTATGTACTCTGCAGGTGATAAGCTTCCAGAATCTACTGGGGATAAGCTTCAGAATCTACTGGGGAGGATGATTCAACTTTCCTGGGGAAACCTTTCAGACTGTACTGGGGAATGGTTCCACTGGGATGTCTGTATTCCGCCGGGGAACAAATCTTATATTAAGACTGCCGGGGATGCTTGCTGAGGAATGTCTATACTCCGCTGAGGAAAGTATCGCTGACTTGCTGGAGATACTGTGCCTTTTCAGGGCTGATGGGAGACCAATTCTGCCTGGAGAGTACTGTTGAATCTTGTCTTACCGAACGGGGAGTGAAGGTATCCTGGTTACGTTCTTCAGCCGAACCTAGCTTGGTACCTTGGTGGACAGAGTAACTAGATCGCTTAGACAAATCTAAATTGCCCCTGTTTCTGATGTCATCAGTAATTAGTCCTTTGTTTCGCATGCAAATATTCATGATTAACAATTAATGTCAAATGCATATATCAAAAATGAACATTGGACGTTCTTTGCAAAACAAAACAGAAAAAGAAAAAACGATGGGTAATTTGCCTGAAAAATTGAACTTGTATTGATTTTGAAATTGGCCTGTGAATAGGAGTTTTATGTACAGGAGGCTGACGTCCTAGTAAGAGAACGCCGCCGAGCAAAATAGAGTTTATACAATTTTGTGAAAAGGAAACAAAACAGCTATGTGAAAAATAATCCCACTGGGTTCCAACTCTGCTATCGCCTTTATGTCTTCAAGCGTCTCATCACTCTGCTGCTTAGTTGAAGATGAGACTGATTGATTGGAGTCATCTGGGCCTGATAGTTGATGCCGAATTCTGGATGCAAGGTGATCCAATGAGACATAGTATTACGCTTTATCCCTAACTTTTGCCTGGACCGCCCTTTCGGGTTTTCAGTCCACCGGGATACCCATATTTGCCCAAGCCGCCTTTTCAGGTTTTCGACTTGCCGGGTGTACAAATTTTTTTTCATTTCGTCCCTTATTTTTGCCCGAACCCTTTTGGTTCGTCGGGAAGCCCTTATTTTTGCCTAGGTGTGTCAACCTAGCGGGTCTTTAATTCATGCGTAGTATCTTTTTACTATGTCTGCATTGGCGGGGTGAGGAAGGTCGTCACCATCCATGGTGGTTAGAATCATAGCTCCTCCTGAGAAGATATGTTTAACCACAAATGGCCCTTCGTACGTAGGGGTCCATTTGCCCCTGGGATCACTTTGAGGAAGAATGACGTGCTTGATTACCAGATCTCCGACTTGATACTCTTGTCGTCTGACCTTCTTGTTAAATGCCCTGATCATCTGTTTTTGATAGGTCTGACCATGACAAATAGCAGTGAGTCTCTTTTCGTCAATTAGGTTTAATTGATCAAGCCGAGTCTGGATCCAGTCATCTTTGCTCAAACCTGCATCCTTCATTATCCGGAGAGAGGGTATCTGGACTTCAATAGGCAAGACTGCCTCCATGCCATAGACCAAGGAAAAGGGAGTTTCCCCTGTTGACGTCCGTGCTGAGGTACGGTACCCATGAAGAGAAAACGGCAACATTTTGTGCCAATCTTTGTAGGTCACTGTCATCTTCTGCACAATCTTCTTGATGTTCTTATTTGCTGCTTCTACAGCCCCATTCATCTTCGGTCGGTAGGGAGAAGAGTTGTGGTGCTGTATCTTGAATTGCTCGCAGAGCTCAGTGATCATTTTGTTGTTAAGATTGGTACCATTATCCGTAATGATCCTCTCAGGTACACCGTATCGACAGATCAGGTTGTGCCGAATGAATCGTGCCACGACGTTCTTGGTTACGGTAGCGAAGGAGGCTGCTTTGACCCACTTTGTGAAGTAATCAATCGCTACTAAGATGAAGCGATTCCCGTTGGATGTCGTAGGTCTGATTTCGCCGATCATATCAATGCCCCACATTGCAAAAGGCCAAGGTGTTGTCAAGACGTTCAGAGGAACCGGAGGAATGTGCACCTTATCAGCATAGATCTGGCATTTATGACAAGTTCGAGAATGCTGATAATAGTCGGCTTCCATTGTGGACCAAAAATATCCTGCCCGGAGGATTTTCTTTGCCATGGTATGTCCACTGGAATGTGTTCCAAAAGTACCTTCATGTAGCTCTGCCATGATCCTTTCTGCTTCAGTCTTATCCACACAAAACAATAAGGTTGAATCATGGTTTCGCTTGTAGAGAATGTCGTTGCTGAGGAAGAACTTTGCCGCAAACCTTCTCAGGAACTTCTTGTCATTAACAGATGCGCCTTTGGGGTATTCTTGAGCTTCAAGGTACCTCTTCACTTCATGATACCAAGGCTTTTCAGTTACCTATTCGGTCTCGAGATCGCAGCAATGTGCAGGTTCGTCCAACTTCCAGATAATGATCAGGGGCGCCTCGTTGTCCCATTTTACTTTGAACATAGAAGACATTGTAGCTAGCGCGTCCGCCAACTGATTCTCATCTCTTGGGAAATGTTCAAAGGTTATCTCCTCGAAGTGGGGAATCAACGTCAGCACATACTCCTTGTAAGGAATAAGATTTGGGTGTTTTGTATCCCACTCGCCTTTGATCTGATTGATCACGAGAGCGGAATCTCCGAAGACACTCAGAAACTTGATCCTTAAGTCAATTGCAGCTTGAAGACCCATGATACATGCTTCATACTCGGCCATGTTGTTGGTGCAGTTGAAACATAGTCGGGCGGTGAGTGGAGTATGAGTGCCTTTAGGGGATATGATCACAGCGCCGATACCATTACCCAAAGCGTTCGAGGCTCCATCAAAGTGCATAGACCATCGGGATCCTTCCTCAGGTCCTTCATCCGGTCCAGGTACTTCACAATCAGTCACTACCATGATATCCTCGTCTGGAAATTCAAAGTTCATCGACTGGTAATCGTCCACTGCCTGGTGTGCCAAATGGTCTGCCAATACACTTCCCTTGATTGCTTTCTGAGTCGTGTACTGGATGTCATATTCCGTCAAGATCATCTGCCATCTTGCTATTCTTCCGGACAAGGTAGGCTTTTCGAATATATACTTGATTGGATCCATTTTTGAAATCAACAGAGTAGTGTGAGTCAACATATACTGTCTCAGCCGGCGAGCAGCCCATACCAAAGCGCAGCAATTTTTCTCGAGCAGTGAGTATCGGGTCTCACAGTCGGTAAACTTTTTGCTAAGGTAATAAATGGTGTGTTCTTTTCGGCCAGACTCGTCATGCTGCCCCAGCACACACCCTATTGAGTTGTCCAGTACTGTCAAGTATAAGATTAGAGGTCTCCCTTCAACCGGCGGCATAAGAATGGGTGGTTCTTAGAGATACTCTTTGATTCTTTCGAAAGCGGCCTGACATTCATCATTCCAACGTACTACTTGATTTTTCTTCAGCAGCTTGAAGATTGGTTCACAGGTAGCAGTTAGATGCGAGATGAATCGGGCAATGTAGTTCAACCGTCCTAGAAAGCCTCTGACTTCTTTCTCTGTCTTGGGAGTTGGCATCTCTTGTATGGCTTTCACTTTGGCAGGGTCCACTTGAATACCTTTGTCGCTTACGACGAAGCCTAGCAATTTTCCAGATCTCACCCCAAAGGTGCACTTGTTTGGGTTCAACCTCAGCTTGTACAACTTCAGACGGTCAAACAACTTCCGTAGATGGTCAAGGTCTTCCTCCTCAATTTGGGACCTTGCAATCATATCGTCGACGTATACTTCTATCTCGTGATGGATCATGTCATGAAACAAGGTGACCATGGCACGTTGGTAGGTTGCCCCAGCATTTTTCAACCCAAAAGGCATTACCTTGTAGCAAAAGGTGCCCCACTGAGTAACAAAAGTGGTCTTCTCCATGTCTTCAGGAGCCATCTTGATCTGATTATAACCGGAGAAGCCGTCCATGAAGGAGAATACTTTATGCTGAGCAGTGTTGTCAACCAGAACGTCGATATGAGGCAGAGGGAAATCATCCTTAGGGCTCGCCCTGTTCAAATCCCTGTAATCAACACACATTCGGACCTTACCATCCTTCTTCGGCACTGGAACCACGTTGGCAACCCACTGAGGGTAAGAAGTCACTGCTAGAAAACCGGCATCAAATTGTTTCATAACCTCAGCTTTGATTTTCTCGGACATTTCTGGACGCATACGGCGGACCTTCTGTTTTACCGGAGGGCATTCTTCCTTGGTAGGCAGGTGATGAACCACAATGTCGGTATCCAACCCAGGCATGTCTTCGTAAGACCAGGCAAATATTTCCACATAGTCATGCAGCATCTGAATCAACCGTTGTTTCACACTGAGCTCCAGATTGGCACCAATCTTAACTTCCTTTCTGTCTGTCTCAGTACCCAGATTTACCGTTTCCACTGGCTCTTCATGTGGCTGAATGGCCCTCTCTTCCTGGAGCAGTAGTCTTGTGAGCTCACCAGGCACTTCGCAATCATCCTCACCTTCGTCTTCGGCTAAGTTGACCGGATTTTCGAAGTCATAATCGGCAGTAGCAGAGTCGTTACCAGTGAGATCCATAGTGGATTGGAACCTGTATAGGTGAGTGTGTGTAAATATAGCTGTTTTGCAATATATAATAAGGAAAGAAAAGGAGCGCAAGATTTTGAAATGCAACAAACGTCCAATGTTTTTATTAATGATATATGAAAATGACACACAAAAGCCCTCACAAATGAAGCCACGGTGCCCCGGGTAAGACACCGAGCCATAAAAGTTTCAAAATATTGTCTGTTACAAATTCAAAACAAAAGAGTTCATTACTGAGTGACAAAAGTAATAGGTGTGAAGTCTTTGGCAGTCCAGTTGCTTGGTCCACTGTCAGTTGTTGGGTAGATCCAGTTGTCGAATTCAGATTCCTCCATGTTGTCTTCAATAGCATTCACTCCCGGGTTGGTGATGAACACAGGAGGTCTTCCAATCCTTGCCTTATGAACAGCCCTCTGAGCCTCTGTAGTGAAACCCAAACCAAACTTGTCGGTCTTTGGAGTGAAATCAGGAAGTCGGCCCCAGTTTGCACACTCACCCTTCTCAATTACAGCCAGGGCATCCTTTAAGGAAGCCATCTTCAACGGAGAATCTTCTACAGTCACAGTCTCTGCTGACGCCAGTGTCTAAGGAACCTCTTCAAAGTGTTGAAAGAGGGTTTCAATGAATTCCCCATCCATCTCTATGTACCAGAACGAGTTGAGGTGGCTGACCATATATTCTTCTTCCCCTTGAACTGTCACAATCTTCCCTCTAACCGGGTATTTCAGCTTTTGATGTAGTGTGGAGGTCACAGCTCCAGCCTTGTGGATCCATGGACGACCCAGCAAACAAGAATAGGATGGTCGGATGTCCATCACATAGAAAGTAGAATCAAAAACTTGGGAGCCAACCCTGATTGGAATGTCAACTTCCCCATGTACCATCCTTTTCGAACCGTCAAAGGCCCGGACAACAATGTTACTAGGCTTGAGCTCCAAACCCTCATAATCCGACCTGTCTAGGGCCTTCTTGGGTAATACATTCAATGAAGAACCAGTGTCAACCAACACATGGGCAAGAGTAGTGCCCCTGCATTCAATGGAGACAAGCAGGGCGTTGTTATGGTTCTTTCCTTTGGC
Source organism: Vicia faba (assembly GCA_948472305.1). Taxonomy (NCBI): domain Eukaryota; kingdom Viridiplantae; phylum Streptophyta; class Magnoliopsida; order Fabales; family Fabaceae; genus Vicia; species Vicia faba. The sequence goes on along the minus strand of OX451741.1, from coordinate 18,058,202 downwards.
AGTCAGATCGGCGTCAGAGAAGCCCAACCCATTATCAGCAGTCAAGTTGGCCACACAATCGGTAAATTGATCAGCAGACGTTTCTTGTGGCACATGGGCCGTCTTCAGGAAGGAGATCAGAGCCTTGGCGTGGGCTTCTGAACACAACAACAGTGATAACATAGAAATCTTTGATGGGGTGTGCCCCAACTGCTCAACTACGTTGAAATCACTCTTCTTAATGATCGTGAGAATCTCTTCCATCTCTTGCTGGGAAGCTTCAACATTGGTTGTCTTTGGTGCCTCCGTCAGGGCAGGCAAATCAGTAGCAATCCCTTTGCCCCGAGCGTCAGATATCTCGGCAGCAGAGGTAGAAACAGGAACCTGATCAGGAAGGGGAGCAGGCACACTTGCAGGTGAGATGATAAGAGGTCTCTGAATAGCCGGTGGTGCAATATCTGGTGAGAACAGCCTACCACTACGAGTAACTTTGGCAGGCCCGGTGATGTTGCTGACGCCGGTACTAGTATCGAACTCTTGTTTTACCCCGAGCACATAAACATCTGCCCCATAGTGCCACGGGACAGCTTTGTCGGATGTATAGGGGAGGGGCCCCAGAACAGTGATGATGATAGGAGCAATCTTCTGAGTAGACGTGATTTTGACAGGCTTCTTTGAGAGAACCTTAGGAGGTTTGTTGAAAATAGTGATGATAGAAACTTCTTCAACGGGGATAGCAGGAACAACAACCTTTTCGAACAAGATCTCTTTGCTATCCATCAGGTTTTGGATGCCTGACTTCAGCAAAGGACAACCAGCAGGTGAAACAGAACATAGAAGGCAACCTTTACCACATCCCGGAAATAAACCGGCCAGCAACAGGTTCCCTTTGACGGTCAATAACGGAGTAACAATATCATCCACGGAGGCCACATACAGGTCTTCTTCCACAGCATTCACTCCATGCTGGGGCATGGGAGCAGTCACAACATTGGGCCTTTCGGGCGCCTCAAACTGTATTTCTTTAGCATCAATAAGGTCCTGAACCTTATTCCTCAGAGCCCAACAATCGTCCGTAGTATGCCTCGGGCTATCAGAGTGATAAGCGCAACGGGCGTTGGGGTTGTACTTTGGAGAAGTTGTGTTCACTACCTTCGGAGCTTCTTTGACAGTTACCAGATTGGTTGACAGTAGTTGCGGCAAAATCTGAGACAGGGTCATGCTGAGTCGAGTGTACTGCCTTTTGGGTCTCTCACCCCTTTGTTGGTTGTATTGCTGAGGAGCAGCAGCAGGCTTTGAAATTACTACCGCATTGACAGTTTGGCGGCGTTCCGGCTTGTTCTGTCTCCTTGGATCATAAACAGCACTAGCTTCCTTCTTGAAGGGCTTCTTTTCAGTACTCGAGGAGGCACCTTTCTGTATCTTCCCCGACTTGATACCAGCTTCTATCCTCTCACCGGTTAAGATCAGGTCTGTGAACCCAGCAGAAGAATTACCAATGAGGTGGTTGAAGAATGGACCGGACAGGGTCCCTAAGAACATGCCCACAAGCTCACGGTCAGTCAGCGGTGGCTGCACCCTTCCAGCTAGGTCTCTCCACTTTTGCGCATACTCCTTGAATCCTTCGCCCGTCCCCAGTGACATACCCTGGAGTTTGGTACGCGTGGGAGCAAGGTGGGAATTGTACTGATACTGTTTATAAAATGCAGTAGCCAAGTCCTCCCAGTTTCGAATACTGGCCCCATCCAGCTGATAGAACCATTCAAGTTGAGCCCCTGAAAGGCTATCTTGGAAGAAATGGCTCCATAGGTTCTTGTTTGTAGTGTAAGGTTGGATCTTCCTTACATATGATCTAAGATGCAGCTTAGGGCAGGAAGCCCCGTCGTACTTCGCAAAGGCAGGTGCCTTGAACTTGTGTGGGATCACCACCCCAGAAGATAAACCTAGATCTCCAAAATCCAGCCCTGGCACTTGTTGAATCTCCATGGCACTTAAACGGTCCTCTAGTTGCTTGTACCGGTCTTCAGCAGGAAGGTACTGTTCATCATTGTAATCTGTCTCGTTGTCGGAGACCACAGGACTAGGAGCCCTTCCCCCTTGGGGACTGTCTTTCTCTGCAGAGGAAGTAGCCTGATTAGCCTCATTCTGCAGTGTATTCCCAAACCTCCGGCCAGTGTTAAACAGCGCAGTCCTCTTCTTCTTTTTCTTCTTTAAGAGCAGAGTCTTCAACTCCTGTTGACCCTGGGCTAAGCTCATGACCAGCTCTTGAAACTGAGCGTTCTGGGCCTGGAGGGCCTTGATAGCTTGTTCGGTAGTAGGCTCGGAAGACATGATGATTGAGTGCTGAAATAAACAGCGAAGAAGATTAAGCAACTTGTAGAAGAAGGGTACCTGTTATGCATATGATGCAATGAGATGCGTATGATTTATGTTTTCAAAGACAATCGGAATTCAACTTTGTAGACAAAAAGGAAACACACTTCATTAGATTCAAACTTTAAATTGTTCGACAATTTGCCCTTAGGCATTACAAGAATGAAAATACTGAAAAGGAAATAAAAGTTGTAAAAGAAACATCCAAAACCCATCAGTGCTCCCATAGCCTCCTCTTCTCAGTACGGATATAGTCATTCAGGATCCGCTCTTCCTCCAAATGCTTAGTCAGCTTCTGGATCTTTTGTTCCTGTTCGTTGAACTTTTCCCGATAATAATCCCGCTCTTCCTGTAGCTGCGCCCAAGATCTCTTTAGTGTATCAACATCAGTGGGTATCTGAGGAGGGAGGACAGTTGGAGGAACCTCGTCTTCATCAGGAAATTCAAGAATGATAGGCCTGACAGCTTCGTATGGCATACCTAACTTCTGAGCACGGATGTGGACCCATCTGCAGTAGGGTTCCATTGGTAGATAAGTCTTCGATCCCAACTCATGTGGGTCAGCTTTGTGAATTCTGTCCCAAGCCTTGATGAATCTACGGCGCAGCTCGTCACTGTCTACCTGAAACTCAAAACTGATGTGAGGTACCAACATCTCATGAGGTCCTTCTCTTCTGGCTCTTCCAAACTGACGGAGAGCTAAACATGGATTATAAGAGATTCCTCCCTGGGTACCGATCAATGGAACATTAGGATATTCTCCGCAACGATCAATAATGGCTACCTCATCCAAACCTCTGAGAGTCCAAATGATGTCATTGTCAGTGAGAGACATTAACCTATGAGCCCAGCCATTTCCTTCTTCATTCTTCAGCACGAACTTAGGGAGGTGCGAAATAAACCACCTCACTAACAAAGGAGCACAACACCACAGAGTTCCCCGTCTTCGGGCAGTACGAGCATAGAGTTGTTGCAGGATATCACCCAAGAGAGTGGGCACAGGGTTCCGAGACATGAAGATCCTTATGGAGTTGATATTAATAAAGGTATCAGGATTTGGAAATAATACTAGACCATAGATTAAGAGAGCCAGAATGTCTTCGTACTCCTTGAAGTCTAAGTCATTCCAGAAACTATTATCTTTGCCAACCAGAAACTTAGCCAAAAAGCCCTTAACTCCACTTCTAGTCTCCCAGTTAGCCATTACCTCTTCTTTGGTCAAGGGAAGGGCTGCAGCAATCTCTTCAGGCCTAAGAGTCTTCTCCCAACCAGTGGACGGAGTCTGCTCCAAAACAGGGATACCAAGTAACTCAGAGAATTCTTCCAGGGTAGGGACCAGCTGGAAGTCTTGAAAAGTGAAGCAATGGTATAGGGGATCATAAAACTGGACCAGGACACTCATCAGTTGTTGGTCCCACTTTGAAGTGACTAAACCAAGAAGAGAACCATGCCTCTTGATGAAAGAAGTAGTGTTTGGAATCCTATCAACCAATTCCTTGAGCAAAGTAGGTGGTTGAACAAAGCTGAGCCGGATAGTATTCCTACGCATGGGCATCATGATGTCCTACAAAACAGAGCAAAGATGAAACCCTCTTGTCTTTGAAATGGGTCAGTCCTTATGCAGGATGCATGCAATGGTATGATGGTATGATGTTATGATAAAGCACACCACAAGTATGCACAAAGGCAAACATGATAAGGCACACAAGTCACACAAGACAGCCCTTAGAGTTTAGGCCAGCATGAAGTTTAGGTATCACCCTCTTTAAGTTTCGTTGGTTAAGACCTGTCCTATCAAAAGTAACCGGGTTCTAGAGGATCTCAATATCACTGACTACCCTCAATTGGTCATAACTCCAGCATCGCAATCTTTTCTTGCAGCCAGAACCATCGCGAGAGTTTAGCCTCAATGAGTGTAGCATAATGCTACCGTCCTATGGCCAAGTTGGGTCAATTTAGGGTTCTAAGGTCGGTTGGTGCTTAATGACTCCTTAGAAGACCCATATTCTCCTCGTTGGAACACAAGGGATATCGGTACAGACCAAGGTGTCACACCAACGTAGCCACTGCTTCACCCATGTCGGTCTATGCCGGACAGGTCCCTCACAGCTTATGCTACCTAGAAGGGTTTTCCCCAGATCCGGGTTAGGATCTATGAAACTCCGATGCAAAGCCCACAAATATAAAAGCAAACAAAGTAAGCAATTGAAAACAAGTAAGTGATCTAACCCTAAGGTAACCCCACTTTTTATTATTCCCCAGCAGAGTCGCCAGTTCTGTGATATGGTGGGAGAACTGACTTGAGGTTTTGCATTTTGTTTTCGCAAATGTTTCGGTTGAGCAAGAGTCGCCACCGACTTTTTATTTTATCCTAAGGAAAGGTTAAAAAGCACAGCAAAAACCTTTGAGATGTTTTCTTGGGTTCGGGGGGTAAATTATAGAAAGGGAAGGTATTAGCACCCTTTCTATCCATGGTTATCCATGGGCTCTTAGTTACTTCTTAGATCACTTGCCTTTGATTTTCAATTGTTTGAAATGGTGCTTTGTGTGTGGGTTTGAAAATGTTTTGAAAAGAGGCCATTTGTTGTGGCAACCTTTGTAATGATTCATGTTTGAATGTATACAAAGGTGTTTTTGTCTTTTGAAAAGTTTTCAATGTTTTGGAAAGTTGTTTTGAAAGTGTGTTGTGATGTGTGTTTTGAAAAATGGCAAGGATTGTTTTGCAAGATTTGGTCAAGTAACCAAGAGCTATCTTCCCTAAATTTCTCAAAGATCTTTCCTATGTTTTAACCCTTTTAACAATTTTGTTCCACCATTGTATTTGGTGGACAATCTTGTGTTAGGATGTTAACGGGACGGGCGCGGGTCATCGTTTAGACCATGATTGCAATAGTGCCAAGTGTCTTTGGCAATTTTTCCTTTAAGGGACTTGATCATTTTTAGGCAACTTTCGAAAGCGTCATCGAGGGACTATGATCATTTGAATTGTTTTGTTTTGACAAAGAAACTCAACATGCAACATGGCCCATTATTGAAGGCAACAAGTGGAGTAACCCTAGGGGTGCAAGTGTGATTGGTGTTGTCCATTTTCATGCTTTATTATCTTTGAATTAGGTCAAGCTATTTGTTATTTGATTTTTGCATACAAACCCTAAGTCTATCATGGCATATTTAGAAAGCTTTAAAATGCGGAATTTAAAGTCCTAAATTATTACAAAATAATCATGGGGATGGGGGTACAAATGTTCAAATGGGGATGAGACTTAATAGGAGAGTAGTATCCAAATAAATTTACAACCAAATCAAATCAATCGCAAATGTAAAATGATCAATGTATAAAAATAAAGCATTGTAATTGTATCAATGTATTTGTGTAAGTGTATGATTTATTTACAAGTGAAATAAAAATAATAAAAAAAAGGTTAATTTTGGATATTTTCATGTTTAGGGCAAAACCCTAATTTTTGTAAATAAATGGTATTTATTATTTATATTATATACAATATTTATTAATTATACAAAAAAATAAATAAAAGAGGAGTATATTGTAAAAAAGTAATTTTTGAGGTCAAATATTAATAAAAATAAAAATGTATTATTTTTGTATTTTTATCCTAAATATTCTAATAAATATATAAGTATTTATATTATGTATTAAATATATTAAATATATACAAAAAATAAAATATTTATTATTTATATAAAAAAAGGTATCTTTTAAGGAAAAGTTTTCAAAAGATAAAATAAAATAAAATCAGAAAATAAAATGTATTTGTATTATTTTCTAGGGTTTAAATAAAAAGTATATATATATATTTATTTACATACATATGCCTAACAAAACAAATAAATGCCAAATAAATATAAAAAAAAGTGAAAAAACATTTTTAGTGTTTTTTCATGTTTGGGCAAAAATATAAAATTAGAATCAAAAAGAAAAAATCAAAAATGACAAATATATCACATAATGGGCCAGGGGGGTGTATGTGGAAAATAGTGGTGCAAACAGAAAAACAATTCCAGGCCCAGCCCAAGGAAGCTTGTCTTCAACCTCCAGCCAGTTTCAAACACAAAAACGCACGTTTTCCTCCATCCCTGCTATCTCTTGATCCTTTGACTTTCAACAAAAACTTACAACAGCAATGTTATAGAGCATCATGCCACGATTCTAAACATATAAAGAAGTTGTTCTAACTCTCAGAAATGAGAGAGAATTTCTTCTCCCCTAATTCCTGACCTAACTTTTTTCTAATGTTCAGGTCCCAAATTCTCTTAACACACACAATATAAATGAAAAGTGAGGATATGGGTAGATTCAGGGCCATGAGTAGGACATAACTTCTTCACAAACCTAAGCCTAGATATGCTTGGGTAGAGAGATAGAAGTTCAAACTCTTACCTGTTCAGCTTGAATCGTGTGCAACAATGGAGGTACTTTCAATGCAGTGTGAGGACTTGTATAGCTTGCTTGAGGTCCAAGGATGCTCCTCCAATGCTTGGTGTGCCTTGAATCTTACTATATCAAGCTACAGAAGTCAACCTGCAAGAGAGAAAAGGGAAAATGGCACACTTGATTAGAGGTGTTACAGTCTGCTTCCAAGGCTTGGGATAGTTTGTATGGATGATGTAGGATGTGTTTGAACTGGTTTGGATGAAAACGTATGATGGAATGATGTTGGCCAAGTCAATCTGCAACAGGGACTCTATTTTGCAGAAAATATATGCTTTGATGGATGAAGAGGTATTGAGGGTTAAGGGCTCGTGTTTTAGGTCTGTTAGGGAGTATGAAGTGTGTTCACAAAGTTGGTTTTTGTTGGTTCTTGCAGGAATGTGAGTTGTGTTTCAAAATGCAAGTTTTCTTCTTCTTTAAGCCAAAGTTGTCAACTTAGATTGTAGGCTCATACAGGCCCCTCAAACATGCTGCAAAGTTTGTTCTTGATCAGTGGGATATGCCCATACATTTGTGCCTCAGAGATTTCCTTGTACCTCTTTGATTTGTGAAATTGACATAAAGTGCACCTTTTCAAAAATGGCTAAAATGCTTTTTCCATTTTAAGACTAAACCTTCATGTAATGACCAAATGCACAAAATAAAATCTTGGCACAATGGTTTAGCATTGAATTATTGAGTGTTAGTGGGATTAGAGGCCTGTAACCTAGCTTGTGCAAGCTGAGTTTGAAAATGCATAGTGTATGAACATGAAATTGGCCTATGAACAAAGTGACTTTTGCCCATCTTGACAAATTCGAATCTCTCTAACCACAAGTGTGTTTGATGAATTCTTGGACAATTTGGAAAGCTTGGAATGTGTACTACAATCCATCTTTGTAATGCAAGTTGAAATTCCAAGTGGAAGCATGTGAAAAGTGGCCATGAAGTTGGGCAAAAATCCTGCCTAAAATAGGTCAAAAAATTTCTAAGTTAAGAATGTTTTGCACCCCTATTCCAAAAATCATAACTTGAGCTACAAGCTTATTTTGAGGAAACTTTGTGAATCAAAGTTGTAGATTTTGCAATGGAATATAACTTTCATGTTTTGAGTTTTGTTTGAATCCAAATGTATCTTGATGAAAAGATGGGACAAAGTTAGGAAAAAATTAGGAAATTTCATCACTTAGAAAATTTCTAAGTTATGAAATTTCTTCATTTCAAACCCTAATTTGTAATTTTTGATTTCTTGATGAACAAGTTTCATAATTTGACATGTCTTGATGAAAAATGAATCTTGGCACTTGATTTTGACCAAAAAGTCAAAGTTTGACTTTTCAGCATACAGTCAAATTTGGATCAGTTGACTGGAAAATTCATCTGTCAATCCTGTGCATTTGGGATCTTTTGAACTTGTTGAATGTGTCAAGACCATGTCATTGAGTACTTGAGTCCATATGTGAGCTTTGTTTGCCATTGGCTAAGTCAAACAAGTCAAAATTGCCTTTGTGCAGTCAAAACCCTAGAAATGACCATTTTGCCCTTTTGGTGATCTGATCAAATTTCTTGTGGAATTGTGATCCAAACTAGACCAAATGGTTCATATGAGTTAAATATGTTGATGTGGGTCAAAAATCATGAGTTTTGACTATCAATTGACCACAGTTGACTTTTTCCCCAATACAGCTGATTTCTAGGTCAACTGTCCAATTGACTGGGCAAAGATTGGAATCAAGGCTTGAAACTTGGTATGGATAAACTTGTGAGTCCAACATGAAGCATGAAAGTCATCTTGGGCATTTTAGGTCAAAACATCTTTGTGCAAACTCAAACCCTAATTTGGGTCAACAATGCAAGGAGGAGTCTTGAGCAAAGCAAACCCTAACTTGATCTTGAGCTCCAAGGGTCTTGTGGTGAGAAAATGTTGATGAAATGGGAGGGAAAATTTTGGGTTACAACAACATGCCTCTAGAGGTCCTCAGTTGCTCAAGGTTGACCAAGAATTGACCAGACAATTTTCCTCCTAAGACAATGAGCCCCCAACTAGGGTTTCATTTTTTACCAAGATGTGTGAGCTCCAAAGGTCTAAAATGTTTTCCATAGTCCTAATATGTCTTCAAGATTGTCCATGCCAAGTTTCATGCCTTTCACAACAAGTTTGCTCAGTCAATTACTCAAATGCTTGAAAATCAACTATAGTAGGTCAAAAGTCAACTGTGGCCCATATACAGTCAAACTTCAAGATTTTTTGTCAACATCAACATTTTGAAGTGATATCCATAATTTGATCAAGGTTTGATCATGATTCCTCAAGAAATGCTCATAACCCATCAAAAGTCAAAAAGGGCAAATTAGGGTTTCTATAGGAAAAGTCAACCAAACTCTGACCAAGCATAACTTTCTCATACTTTGTCATAAATTTTCCAACCAAAGCTCATTTTGAAGAGAATTCTATTCCCTACAACTTATCATCATCTCTCAAGTTCAAGAAACACACCATTTGAAAGATACAAGCGTATACATTACAGGTCATTTTCAGAAAGTCAACAAAAGGCACTTTTTGTCAAGACCATTTACATCAAGATAAAATCTTCAAATGCAAAGTTGATCAAAATAGGGATTGAATTAGACATCTTGGGCTTTCCAAAAAGTCCAATATCATCATCATGAGATGAAAATTGAGCAAGTTATGGTTTTCCCAAGTTGGGAAAATTTGGGAATTTTCAAGAATTATGCATTGAGCAAATTTGAAGTTTTAAGGCAAGGGCTCAATTTCTTGGACTTCAAGCATCTTCCTAATTTTATAGAGGGCCTCTAAAATTATTCTTGTCGTGCCTTGCATTTGCTAACTATTTTATTCATATTTATTTTAATTTATTTCAAATAAATATAAAATAAAATGTATAAAATAATTGGAAATGGGCTTTGAGCTCTGGGTTGATGTTTTGGACAGACTAGGCCCATAAAATTTTGTGCAAAGATGTCGACATTCATTCAAATTCAAAAAGGACAAGATTCCATGTCTTTGGCAAAGTTATAAAACATCATTCATGGCTTTAAAAACACATGTTTATGATTGTTATTACCTTTGTTCTCTTGTCCCCTCCCTCCTCTCTATATAAAGGACACATTAGCAAGCTTCAACACATGATATAGAGCTTGAAAAAGCTCTACAAGTTTTGCAAAAAAATATCAAAGTTGTAAAATTCGCATTTTAAGTTCCTACCTTTCTCAGTCCAAACAAAAGATCCAAATACATTCCTGGAGGCTCCCTGGAGTTTTTGCAATCATTACCAAGCTCTGAAACATCACAAAAGGCCTCAATAAGCTCCATTTTTATATTTTCTAATTTGTTTCATGTAGATCTGGTGCTCCTCGTAGCTAGATGTGCATTATACACCATCAGACATGTGTCATCAGATGTCCATCTGATCAGATCTAGCGCACTCCATATGCGGGCTCACCATGTTCCTTCAAGACCAATCCACATTGGATCCAGAAGAAAATCTGGGCCTCTCCCTTCATGGGCCAGCGAATTCAACAACCACACCCCCACTTTTTTTACTATCTCAGGCCCATCTAGTTTTTTTTGTAATATTTTAATTTCTTTTATCTTCTTTACTTAATTAAGCAAATAATAATAAACTCACAAAAAAATTAGGCTTAGACTTTTTTTTAATTAAAATATTTAATTGCTTTAATCAATTAATTAATTAAATTTTAACTAATTTCTTATTTTAAAATGAACTAGAATTTAGGATTTAATTTATGTTTCAAATGTTTTCTTAATAAAAAATGCAAAAATATTAGAATTAGATTAATTTCATTCAATATTTATTTTCTTAAATTAAATTTAGATTTAGTTTAATTATTTTTCTTGAAATAAATAAAATAAATAAAAAGATTTTCTTGTTGTTTATTTTTATTTACTAGGTTTTTAGACGTAATATTTCATTTCGCGCACATTATTTTTATTTTCGCATTTAATAATGTAACTGATTATAGGATGTAATAATCTAGATTTTAAATTCCGCACTTTACATTTAAGTCAGATATAACTGTAACTGTCCAGAAGCCCTGTAATAGTTGTAGGACTTTATTTCTCGCTTTTACATTTCTTATATGCTTGTATATAAATTATTAGTAACTTAGGCGTGGATGGAAAGACTAATAATCAAATATTAGCAAACTTAAAAAAAAAAGACAAAAATATCTGAAAAAAGCACTATTGCACACTTGCACCCTTAGGGTATTCCTCACTTGGTTGCCTCGGAAAATAATGGTCATGTCCCTCGAACGTAGGGATATCTTAGCAAATACCCTCGGTACTAAAGTCATCAAAAAGATCATGGTCCCTAATGTCCCTCGAGTTGCCTACAAGAAATGATCTTGTCCCTCGAGTTTCCTACGAATATATGATGATGACAGTCCCTTCGAAATGCTAAGGTATCCTTACACGTTGCCTTCAATGACCATAATCGTCCCTTTCGATAGTCCCTCAACATCTAACAATCGGGCTACCTACTCACTAATAGTAGGATAGAACTATCTAAAGGGAAGGAGGAAAAGAACGTCCTTTTTCGAGTAGGTAGACTATTCTTAAGTACTTGCTCAAATCTGAATTTTTCACACTTCCACACTTTTCAAAAAAAAAATTAAAAATGCTTTATCACACTCTTGAGGACTGATACAAGAGTTACCATAAAGCAAACAAAAATATTTCAAAACACACAAATACAAACAGTTTTTAAAAATGAGCAAGTACCTAAGAGCCTGTAGAAAACCACAGATGGAAAGGGTGCTAACACCTTCCCTTTCCATAATCTACCCCCCTTACTCAGAAAATCTCGAAAAAGGTCTTTTCTGTTCTTTTCACCCTTTCCTTTGTTGAATAAAAGAAAGTTGGTGGCGACTCTTGCTTACCGCGACATTTGCGAAACAAAAAAACGTAAAATAGTATTAAACAGTCGTTTCTGCCACCGTATCACAATATGAAAAAGATTGTACACCCGACAAGTTGAAAACCCGAAAGGGCGACTTGGGCAAAAATGGGTATCCTGGTGGGCTGAAAACCCGAAAGGGCAGTCCAATCAAAAGTTAAGGATTGAAAGCATATGAATATGTCCCATGGAATCAGCACAATCGACTTTATTACCAAGGTCCGAGTTCAAATGGTCCAAGATCAATCTAGTCAACTTCTGTCAACAGCAAGGGGCATTCGAAGACATTGGGGTAATAGTAGAGTTGGAATGTGATGAGATCATTTCCACATGGCCATTTGTTTTTGTTTTCAATTTTTGTTTTCGACGATTTCCTATTACTAGGATCTCCGTCTCTCTGTACAAAAAACTCCTATTCATGGGTAAAATATCAATACAAATATACTTTGAAGTGCAAACTTTCTGTTTTTGTTTTGAATGCAAAAATGTCCAACGACTAAAATTGAACGAACATATGCATGTGAACATAATTAAAACTATTTTGAACATGTGTCATGTTAAGAAGCAGCAAGCATATCTTTAATGTATATGAAATATCCCCACAGAGTTATTTCATTAGCATTATCCCCACAAAGACGGCTACAATAAACCTTTCCTCAACAGAGCTACCCACAAAGTATCTTTGCATAGGTTGATTCACAACCAGAGTCTCAATCTCTTGGCAATTCTCTTTCCAGCTAAGTTAATCCTACAAGAAGAAGCCTTGTGAGTCTCTTTCTAAAAGAACTCACCTCGTTAGTAGTTCATCAATAGGGTTTATTTCCCGAGCAAGGTTTATTTCCCCAACAAACAACAAACAACATACAACATACAACAATCAATGAACAGCAAAATTTCCCCTGCATAGTCTATCTTCCCCAGCTGAGTTTGTCTTCCCTGACTGAGTCTATCCTCCCCAGCTTGAGTTTTCCTTTCAAACTATTACAAATCAGAGGGCCACAACCCCTAATCCCCAGTGAAGTCATCAACAAAGCCTTCGCTATCTCCAAAAAAAATACTATGAAGCCTGGACCCGACCAGATAATAGTTAACTTCTCAAAACACTATGAATCCTGGACCCGACCAGATATTAGTGTAACTTTTCAAAAACTATGAAGACTGGACCCGACCAAATAATAGTACAACTTTCCAAATGCTGTGAAGACTAGACCCGGTCAGATAATAGTGTAACTTCTCCAAGTACTTTGAAACCTGGACCCGATCAGATAAAAGTTTAAGCTCTTCGAGATAATGAAGAACCCGAACTCAACCAGACAATGGATTAACTTCTTTTCCCCAGTAGAGTTTTCCTCTATCCCAACAAGTTGTTGTGAAGCCTGGACCAGACCAGATATCAGTTTAACTTCATCTTTTCAAGCAAGTTATTGTGAAGCTTGGACACGACCAGATAACAATTAACTTTATTCCCTCAGAAATTCATTGTGAAGCCTGGAATCTGACCAAATAACAACCAATCCCCAGCAAGTCACTGTGAAGCCTGGACCCGACCAGATAACAGTATAACTTTTCAAAGAAAAACCATGAAACCTGGACCCGACAAGATAACAACTACCACTTCAAGTTACTATGAAGCCTGGATCCGACCAGATATCAGTTTAACTCTACCTCTTCAGACAAGTTTATTATGAAGCCTGGACCTGACCAGATAACAATTAATTTTATCCACCTCAAAGATCTGTGAAGCCTGGAACTCGACCATATAAAAGTTCAATTTCAAGAAGTTTTCTGTGAAGCCTAGAGTACGACCAGATAACAGTTAATTTATTCTTCCCCAGTAAGTTACTGTGAAGCCTGGAACCCGACCAGATAGCAGTTGACTTACCAATCTTGAGCAAGTTTCTTGTGAAGCCTGGACCCGACCAGATAACAACTGACATTCAAGAGATATTCCCTAGCAGAAGCATTCTTTTAACAAAGTTTGAAGATATGTATATTCTTCATCCCCAACAAAAATTCGGGGTTCAGCTTCCCAGAACTTCTCAGCAGTAGTTAGGGATTTATTTTCCTAGACAAACACGCATCCCACATTCATACATCATAGCATATACATAAAAAATTACACTTAGCATGATCTCATTCATCTTATGAACATCATGTATACATCTTCATTTAACTAACCCTTTTCCCAAGGGTAAAACATCAAGTTTTAGTCTAAATCGACCAAATATTTGTGTTGATACTTCTTCCAGCATTTACCATCATTCCTCCAAATGGCATCTATAAGCCCATTCCCAATCCATCTTCGAGTGCAAATTTCTGGGCACTCTAGTGTTCAATCATCTTCCACCTTCAAGTCACGAATGGTGAATCCGCCAATCTAACTCTTCAGGTTTAAGAAGATTGAACAGGGCAAATGTTGTACCCTAAAATTTTCCCTCTCATTTCTAGAGTAATCTCTCACAAGATCTCCATTGATTCAAGACTACACAAGGTTTGATCAGCTCAAGACACTTCCTCAAGCACTGATGACTCAAATTAGGGTTTGAGTTTGTACAAGGACAAATGGACTTTTAATGCCCCATATGACTTTCATGGATCATTTTGAACCGTCAATATTTCTCATGTCAAGTTTCAAATCTTGGATCACATTTTTGCTCAGTCAATTGATCAGTTGGCCTAAAATTAGTTGTATTGGGGAAAAAGTCAATTATCGTCAATTTACAGTCAAACTTCATATTTTTTTATCCATATCAATATCATAAACTCATATATGTTAATTTATCAAGTTTGGATCACAATTCCTCAAGAAATTTGATCAGATCATCAAAAGGGGCAAAATGGTCAAAATTTGGGTTTTGACTAGGAAGGTTCAATTTCTGATTTTTGACTTAACAAATAACTTATTGGTTTAAGACATGATCTCAAGGATTCAAATACTTCATTTTCATCTAATGGCATGGCTCAAAGCATTTCTCAAGTTCAATTGATGAATAGTTGAATTTCAGTCAACTGATGAAAAGTCAATTGTGCATTGAAAAGTCAAACTTTGACTTTTTGATTAAAATCAAGTTTCAAATATTACAATTCATAAATACATGTCAAAATATGAAACTTGTTCATCAAGAAATAAAAAATTCAATTTCATCCTTGAAAAGTCAAAATTTCCAAGGCTTTGAATTTTTCTAAGTGTTGAAAATTCATGTTTTTTTCATAACTTTATGCCAAGTTTACACAATGATGCAAGATGATTCAATGGAAATTTCCAACATGAAAGTTGTAGATATCAATGAGATCTATAACATTGTAGGGCATATCATTCCCTATAAATTCTTAGATTTCAAGTTATGATTTTGTGAAGACATGTTCATGCAACTTCAAGACTTTGAGAAATTTTGCCCTAGTTTAGAGAGGATTTTGACCTAACTTCATGGAAACTTTTCACCTAGTTCCAAATTGAATTTTAAATAATATCCAACATGAAGGTTGTGTAGGATGTTACAAGCTTTCCAAAATGTCCAATAACTCATTGAGGTCATATTTGAGCTATGAGAATCGAAGCCATGAATATTTGGGCAATGTTGCCTTTCTTGTATCACAAGTCAATTTTGTGAGGAACACTTGATCCAATCTTCAAGAATGTTGTACAAATCTCACTTTTCAGGCTTATAACTTGTATTTCACTCCATAATTAAATGTCTACACAGCTACTAGAAGCTTTAATCCAAGCATTCAATGCATTGCCCATGCTTAATACCATTTTAGGAAGAAAGGCAACATTGCCATTTTGGAAAAGTGGATTTTTTGTACAAAGTCAATTCTTGAGCCTCTCACTTGTTCCCTATGATCACACTCCATCTACAAAGTCATAAGCTATTTGATAAAAGTGCTTAACCACTCTACGTTGTGAGTACAAAACATTGAAACTTGGTTTTCTCACTTTTATTCAAAATCAAGCAATCTAGCCATAACCCTAGAACTGAGAAATCTGTTGTGCAAAAGTCCTCTAACATTTTCATATAACTATACAAATCTATTGCAAGCATATACACAATCTTAAGAACCCTAAAAATCTCCCAAGCTCCCTCAAATCAGAACTTGCATCAAAACTCCATTTATGTGCACATTCTGACTTTGAACTTGTAACTCACAATTCCCTCGTGCGTTTTTCTTCCTGATCAATCACAAAGCTCCTACACATCAAATATAGTCCATCTCCATCCTTGTGCCACAACTGTAACTCCATCTTCATCATTTTCTAAACTCAAAAATAGAGCACTGCAAGTTGACTTCTCCAGGCCATTCTAGCCATCCATTGCTCAAGCTAATCATTGCATTAGCTTCCTGGGAACTTGAGGAAGCTAACCAGATCATTGTAGCACCTTGAATCAAGCTCATTTACATTTCATGATTTCCAGTTTTGAGGTATCTTTTCTGAACTTCTATCTTTTCATTTAGGCATTGTTAAGCTTGCATTTGTGAAGATAAAATGTAGATATCATTGCCCTGAAACTGTACATGTCCATAGATTTCATTTATATTGATTGAGCTTAGAGAATTTTAGGTTTGTATCTCTGAAAAAATTTAGGTCAGAATTTGGTACTTTTAGAAATTCTCATTCATATTTGATTTATAGCCTATGATATTTATATGGTTGGATTCATATAGAAAAATGGAGCAACTTTCATGTTTGCATCTTTCATTTTTCTTGAGAAATGAGCAAGTTACAGGAACCATGGCTGGAGGTTGAAGATGAAGTCATTTTCAGGACTGGGTTTATGTTATGTATTATTTGTTTTGCTTATGTTAACGGATGTACAGCCACCCCAGTGGCAAAGGCAGCGCGCGTTTATCTCAAGGTCACGGGTTCAAGTCCCAGTGCTGCCTTTTGTTTAATTTTTCAACATTTTCCTTCTTTTTGCCAGCAATAACCAATGCTTGGGCCTCCTTGGCTGGGCCTAGCAGATTTACTCCATTTTAACACCCCTGCCTGCTTTCACACACCTGGCCCAAAACATTTTTTTATCATTTCATTTAATTTATTTTCTTTTTCTTATTTTGTTTTATTTCATTTTTATTTATTGTCTATTATTATTATTATTATTATTATTATTATTATTATTATTATTATTATTATTATTATTATTAATAAAAAATCCAAAAAAAAATTTATTTATTATTTTCACACTTATATTTTTATTTTCTTTATAAAACTAAAAAAGACAAAAACATGTTCTTAACAAATTTAATTTCTTTTCTTTTTAAATTTAAATAATAATTAGACTCAAGTTTATTTTATTTTCTTTTAAATTAAAATTAACTTAGAACTTAAGTGTCTTTTAATTAATTAATTACCATATTATTTTTATTAAGTTTAAACCCTTTCATAAAAAAACCCTAAAAAATGCTTCAAACTTAATTTCTTTTCCTAATTAGTTTAGGTTTAATTTTTTTAATTTTAATTAATCATTTTTTTCTTAATTAGGTCAAAACAAAACCATTAACAAAAACCAAACAAAAATCTTTTCTTTTCCATTTATCTTCTTGCACATTATCTTTTCAATTCTTGTACATTATTCAATATGGTTGTAATAGATAATTAGGTTTAATTTTCTTGCAATCCCCATTTGTAAATTTGTATACCCCCTCCCCTAATGATGTAATAGTGTAGTAATTTTATATTCCGCAATTTATCGCTTTCATATGAATGTTAGTAATTAGGGTTTGTATGGCAAGATTAAAATCAACAATTAGTAAACCCTAATTCAAGATAAACAATGCATGCAAATCAAACACACTTGCACACTTGCACCCCTAGGGTAAACTCCACTTTGTTTCCTTACAAAAATAGTCATGTTATGCATGTGGGATGTCTTAGAAAAAACAATCAAAAAAATACAAGATCATAGTCCCTCGATGACGCTACAAATGATGCCTTTCAAAATGATCTTAGTCCCTCAAAAAGAAATACTAAGATATCTCACAATACTTCTATCATGACTATACGATGACCCACGCCCATCCCTTTACATCCAAAGATAAGGCTTCTTAGTAAATCAATGGTAAGATAGCAATATCAAAGGAAGGAAGAAATAAACAAAAAGACTTTTTAGTAGGTAGATTGTTCCTAATTGCTTGCTCACTTTCAAAAGAAACATCCTTGCTTATTTTCAAAACAAACACCAAACACTTTCAAAACATGAAATGTTTTCAAAAATCCAACATTTTGTATACGTTCTTACGAACGAGAACTATTACAAAGTTTGCCTAAACGAATGCCACTTTTCAAAATACTTTCAAAACCCACTACAATACACATTTTCAAACAAAGCATATTTTCAAACAAAGCAAGTGATCTAGCAAGCAACTAAGAGCCCATAGATAACTATGGATGAAAAGGGTGCTAATGCATTCCCTTTTCATAATCTACCCCCCAAACTCAAGAAATAATCTCAAAGGTCTTTCCTCTTCTTTTCCACATTTCCTTTTCAATAAAAGAAAAGTCGGTGGTGACTCTTGCTAACCGTAATAATTGCGATAAAATGAAAAATATCCCAAGTCAGTCCTCCCACCGCATCACAATCATCATCATCGCGTATTTCATGTTACACAATCAAAATATTCGTACAATGCCATCTTAATCATTCACAACATAATTTATAGCATATTACTAAGGAATACACATAGATAGGTATCAATATCGGTGAAATAATTAGCTACTGAGTTATAATTTATTTTTAAAAAATGGAAAAGGATTTTAGCTTCCCAACAGTCCAAACGGCGCATCAAACAGACACCCGAGGCAAAATTTATGAGTTTTCAATTTTTCAAAATTCTGTCTAACACAATGGTAACTGGTTACTGCCATCTAGTAACTGGTTGCTGCACGAAACAGTAGCGAACCACACAAAATCCTTCATCAGTAACCAGTTACCTCAATACCAGTAACCAGTTACTGCGCAAGTCAGTTGAGCTATTTTTTTTTTCAAAATCTTCCAGTGGTAACCGATTAGTGGATTACAATAATCGGTTACTTCGTAACATAATAGCCTATTTTCCACAATTTTTCATGCGGTAGCCGGTTACCACCAGACTAGCAACTGATTACCACTGTTGTAGAACTCAAAATCTACAACTTTTCCAAATACGAGTTCTCATGTTTCAACACCTAAATTCTCAATTTTTCCATCAAAAAATGTCTTTCAAGCATGCTAATTATTCACCAACATTGTCTATCAATTCTAATTGATTTATATCATTCAATTTCATCAAAAACATACCAAAAACATCAAGAACTCATCAATAGGGAAAAATACCAAAATAACTAAATAGGGAGAAATCAAGAGCATACAATCATGGAACCTAAACACTACCATACTCCACCATTAGGCAACCCATTATAGTGTTAGAATCCCCCCTACCTTCGACTTTTGTTGATTCTTGATTCCTACGGTGAAATCTTTTGCCCTAGCTTCCTAGTGCTCTTCTCCTCTTCTCACTTCCACGCTTCTCTGTTTCTACGATCTGAATCTAATTCTCTATTCCCATTCTATTATACTCCCTCAATAACCTTAGTTTTCCAACAATTATTTAATTATTATTATAAAATAATAATAATCCAAATATTATAATAAAATAATACTAGTAATTTATCTCATACCACACACACCCACATGATTCTACACTTTTAGCCATACAACCCTATAATCTCAACTTCAATAATTTTAAGGTATCTAATTCCCAGCAAAGGCATCACACCACATTATAAAATCTACTAATTCATAAAAATACACCACATCATCTAATTATTTAATTAAAAATAATTCTAATTAAAATGGGGTGTTACAAATAGCACGAATCAATCAAAACGAAGCAATACTTCAATGATTGAAGAACTATCAAAAGTATGACTAGCAATGTTAAAATCTTCATCTACGATTTTGGATTGCTATAAGAAGACGATGATGTATCAAAGTCTGGTTGAACTTGTCAAACTTTCAGAATCTTGTTGAAATTCCTTTTGCCAAAGGACAAATAACCAAAGACTTCTGATTCTCTAAATTCTGAAATTTCCTTCAGAGCTTTAGATATTTCCAATTAAGTAAAATTCAGTGAACTTTCTCAAAGTTCCTGAGTTAGACAATGTTAGTGGCAAAAACATCAAAACATGTTTGGGAATCAGATTCTGATAATAGACATATCAAAATCATATCACTTTCTCCCCCTTTGTTTGAAATCAAAAATATTCAAAAAGACAAAAGAAACTTTTCATTAACCAAAAACCATTTTTACAAAAGTTTTATAAACAGAGAAAAATTCTAGAGTTTTAAAAACAAAGGAAAAAACAAGGGTCTAAGGATTTGGTGGAGGAGGAGGCATAATCTTGGCCATGAAATCCTCCATCATGTTGGCAAGCAAAGTGATAGAAGAATCATGTCGATCAACTCTTTTATCTTGCTTGTCCAAACGAGCTTGGATTAAATCATTGATCTTGTTTAGCTTATCCAGAGTTTCCTTTATCCAAGAAGGATTCTCTTCAGCAATAACAATCTTCAACATCCCAAAAGACGAAATGTCTTTAGTAGCAGACTTCCCAAAACCAACCAACACAAAAGTAACAACATCTGAAGGTTTCACTTCCATATCAAAAGACACAACTTCTTCTGAAATCTCTACTTCCAGAGCAAACAAGTAGAGGAGAACATAAGGAGGTGCTTGAGAAGCAACCAAGCCTTGTGCTTCTTCATAACTTCTATATGACAGAAGGCTTGAATGATATTGGAGTTATCATTCATCCACTTCCTGAAGTCTGTCCAGATAAAGTTTCCCCAATTAAAATCCATACTATCAGAAGAACTCTCAATAACATATTAAAGAGTGTCCAGAGTGTTGTACTCAAAATGATATAAGAATTCATCAAGGGAGTTTAGATTAATGTTGTTCTATGAAGGAAAAGGTTAAAATGTGTAGAGTATGGTTCTGAGGGTCTATCTGATATGGTGAATAATTCATATGAAGTGAAGGAATTTTGAATAAGAGAAGTATATGAAGAGTGTATGAGGGTATAAAAATCAGAATCTTTTGATTCTTGCAAGGGAACATCCGAGTCATAAACTCAGAGTGAAGGGTTGAGAAATGGCCTTCTTCAGAATCATATGAGATCATAATAACTTCATTTGAACTTGAAGAGGTTTCAGGTTCAAGTTGTTTTAGAAACTCGACAGTTTGGTTTAAGAAGGAAAAAGTGGATTGGGAATTAGAGGGAATAACTATTTGACGAGTAGTAGTTTTGGAGGGAGAAACAAAAGGTGGGGAAGAAGATGAATATATATCATCTTGACATGATCACTGGCACACTTTGTGCTTAAAGAACTTCCATCATATTCCTGAAGGAAAAATGCTCATTTCCTTTAAATGATAAGAGGCACTTCAGACATCTCAGAAATTTTATCAGCATAACAACCAATCTCATCATAATCATAGATACCTCTTAGAACATGAAAAAGGAATAACTATTGAAGGATCAAGAACGGGTTTGACAACACCTTCTGGAGAAATGTTGGGTGGTTCTCTCTTCAACATAAATTCTTCCAAATAAAATAGAGTAGCCTATGGAGGTTCATCAGTAGTGGACATGTATCCATCTTCAATACCAGGTAGATAATAGAATGTAGAATCTGTAACATGATTTTCTGGAGGGTTGATAACAAAAGATATAAGCTTGAGAGACTTTAAACAATGTCCATCAAGAGGTCTTACAAAACACGGAACCAAGAGATCTTGCAAATTCTAGGCATAAAGAAACTTCACCAAGTGACAATTCATCATAAAGATTCTAATGAGTCTCCCCAGAGGTGTCCACTTGATAACATTGGAGACATTAGATCTAGAACTTATGATTGTATCCCTTAAATGCTTAAAAAGTATAAAAGGAAGATTAATCTTCTTATCAGAAGCTAGATTGAACATCATAGACTTCTCATCAGCATTGTCAGTTTCCATAGCGTTAGTAGACGGCTTCTAACAAATGCATCCCAAAATGATCTTATCCCATACCATCAGATAGGGTTGAAGATATTTGACATACTTGGAACTTTTCTTGTCCAGAAAAATCTTTGAAGCAACTGATCTCAATCTTCTCATGTTGATTTTCTTATCACTAATATTGCAACATGTTACCAATCCCATTGTTATTTAGTAACTGTGAAAATGATCTTTCATTGATACACATATCCATACCAATAACATTTGCATAAATTTCTTCTCTGGATTCCTTAGTCGTAATCCAAAACCACTTCACCAATTTAGGAAGAACTGGTCCATTGAGAAGATTGAAGAAAGTTCCCCAGCCTTAAAAGTCCACAACTTTAGTAAGATCAAACCCATTGAATTTGAGATTATAAAAGTCAGTTCTCCCACCGTATTACATACACCCATGGTAACTGCTTTAAAATTGGCAAAGGATCTGAACAATTTGAGTCTTGAGGAATTGATCAATTCTTTAATAAGTCATTAGATAGAACTTGAGGAAGGTGAACCTTAGAAGAAAGTCAAATCAGTGGCTTTGAAGTCTAAGTTTGGAAATACAAAGGCTTTCCAAGCAGAAGAAGAATCAAGTGGGTCTGAAGCAAACTCGGATGAATATGAACTCTCTTTGATATCCATAAGGGTCAGACAAATCTGGAAGCACAGACAAAGCAAGCTCAAAGGACAAAGAAGAACGAACGGAAGAGGTGGATCTAATTCTGGTCAGAAGAATGCTTCTGGAAAAGAAGTTATTTGTTATGAATGCAAGGAGCCTGGAAATTATAAGAATTAATGCCCAAATCTCAAGAAAGACAAGAACCCTAAGAAGGCATACAAAGAAAAGAAAGGTCTCATGGAGACATGGGATGATTCAGAGTTAGAAGAAGACGACTCTGATGAAGAACATACCAACTTAGCATTCATGGCAAAGACTAGCACAAGTGAAGCTGCATCAAAATATGAACTGACATTTGATGATGAGTCAGACTCTGATGACGACCAATAAAAAATGGGTACCCAAGGATCAGATAATATATGTTGTAGATGTTCTTGATGGCGCAACTAAAACACTAATCATGGCACCTAGACAGTGGATGCTTGCGACACGTGAAGAGTGAAAGGCATATGTTCCAAGATTTGGAATTTAAGTCTGGAGGCACTATTGGTTTTGGAAGAAACAAGAAGGAGAAGATCATTGGATCTGAAACCAAATCAAAGATGTTTTTATCAGAACAAGATCAACTTCCAAATATTCTAAAGAAATGCTTATGGGTTTTGATGTCCTTGATTGAGCTAGCTCACTTTGATGAAGTTCTTCTGAATAAATACTAAACTCTGAAAATGATTGACGAATTAGTTGAAACATTGTTGATATTTTATTTCTAGAACCTCAATCATCAGAAGATGTTTCGGTCAGAAATGTCTCTGATTAGATGGAAACTTTCCTGGTTTTCCAAATACTAAGGATATCAAACGTGACACTTAGTTAGATGTAATGATTAATGCGTGTAACCCAAAGTTATTCCTAATTATCACACGCTACCTAAGCTAGACCATGAGCAGTATAATCGTTTCTTGGAATTGATTTATCATGATTACATTCACCTATTACTCCTCATTATGGTGTTTTATTTTCAATCTATTTTCTCTCTCCTAAAATACTTTATACAAT
Source organism: Vicia faba (assembly GCA_948472305.1). NCBI lineage: Eukaryota > Viridiplantae > Streptophyta > Magnoliopsida > Fabales > Fabaceae > Vicia > Vicia faba. Next base: position 18,034,786 of record OX451741.1, on the reverse strand, counting down.
TCCACACACAACCTCACTTCACTTCCCACACTTGTTAGAAACCTTAAAAACTTTTCTCTCAATTATTCATCAAGAGTTCTCTGTGTTCATCATCTCCTTCAACATTATTTATCTTCTTCATCATTCTTCAACAATGATGACTACTGCTGTTCCCCAAAATTTTCCCTCTCATTATCTCAAAACGTTTCTCACAAGATCTTCAATGGCTCAAGTTTGCAACACTGATACCTCAAGATTAGGGTTTGAATTTGCATAAGAACAATTGGACTTATAATACTTCAAGTGACGTTCTTGGATCATTATGGACCTTAAAGAATGCTCATGTCAAGTTTCAAGTCTTCTCAGTCAATTGACCAAGAGACCAAAAATCAGTTGTACTGATGAAAAAGTCAACTATAGCACCAAATGTCAAACTTTGACTTTTTGGTCAACATTAACTCTCAAAGATCAAAATTCATCAAGACATTCAAAAATATGAAACTGATCATCAAGAAATCAATAAAGTCAAAAGTCAATGTGAAAATTCAAACTCTTCAAGACTTAGAAATTTTTCTAAGTGTTTTTTATATATGATAATTTCATTTCTTCATGCCAACTTTTCACCATGATGCAAGATGATTCAAGGAAAACTTCCAACATGAAAGTTGTAGATCTAAATGAGATTTAAAACTTTGTAGGTCAGGACGTTTTCTAGAAATGCTTGGATTTTAAGTTATAAATTCATAAAGTCATGGCATTTTTGAATAAACACTTAGAGAAATTTTCAGCAGTTTTGGTCAGGATTTTATCCCAACTTCTTGGCATTTTTTCACATAGTTACAAGATTATTTTGTCAAAATGGCCAACATGAAAGTTATAGAGGGTGTTTCAAGCTTTCTAAAACATCCAAGAGCATGAATTTATCATATTTGAGCTAGGCGATGGAAGGATCTGAAGTTGGACATTCATTCTTGATTTACAAGGCAGATTTGTGATGAACAAGGAACCCAAAATCTTAGCCATGCCGCATAATCTTCACTTTGCAGTCCTCTTGACTTGCAAATCTATCCATGATCATATGTTTACACAATTGATTGAACCATTATCCAAGTGGTTCAAGTATTTTCCATTGCATCTTTCCATTTTTGGCACAAAGGCACCATTGTCATTCTTGCAAAGTTCACTTTAATCACAAAGTAAATTTCTTGAGTCTCTAACTTGTTGTTATAATCACACTCAGTCTCTACAAGTCAGAAAAAACATGTTTGAAGTGATCAACCACTTAAGATAGCTTGGTACAAGCACTGGAAACATGTTCTTCATGCTTGCTTTAAAAACAAGCAAGATAGTCATAACATGTGATTCAAAATATGAGTTGTTTAAAGTCTCAAACCTTCTTTATAAATAGAGAGGCCAATTGCAAGAGAAGGGGGTCAGAAAAAAGAAGGGGAAACTAACACTCAAAATCATTTTTGCTGTCAAAAACCAGAATTATCCAAAAAACCTCCATTTTTGAGCTTTGAAGTCCAAATCTTTGAATCTCATGCCTTGCAAGTTTTCTCCAAACAAACCATCCAAACACTCCACATACATCATATAGAAGTTGTTCAAACATAAAAACAACTTCTGTAACATAACTATCATCACTTCCTAAGCTCAACAACAGCCCATACAACAGCTCAAACTCAAAGCACAAATTTCAGTTTCAAGGTAAGTTTTCTTGACTTTGAACTCTTCATACAAGCGTCATTAATGGTTCATTTGTGAAGATAAAATGTAGATATCATTGCCTTGAAGCTAACCATATGCTTGCTTTTCATTTTCACTAACCATGTGTTGAGAATTAACTTTTACATGTAGCAAAACAGTGATAAAAGCAAAAAAAAACAACAGTTATGCGTCGACACAAAATGCTATGAGTCAACATGTATTATGTTTAAAATAGGTTAAGAGTCGACACAAAACACGTATGCATCGATACGAAATGGTTATGAGTCGACACGAAACCAGTATGCGTCGACTCATACTGAGTTGTTTTGACTTCTAGGAGCAAGAAACATACATGAGGCAATACATGAGCCGACACATGAGCCAATACGAAACATGCATTAGCCAATACATGAGCCAATACATACGCTCATGTGTCAGCTCATAAAACATTTTTTTAATCTTTTTTTTAATTTTATTTTTACTTTTTCTTTATATTTTTATTATTATTAGTTTCATATAAAAAATTCTAAAATATATTTTTATTTATTATTTGCATTCTATATATTTTATTCCTTTAAAAACAAAAGACAAAAACCATTTTTCTTATAAAAAACTTAATTTATTTTTCTTATTAAATTAATAATTAGATTTAGGTTTAGTTATTCTCTTTTTAATTAAAATTAACTTAAAATTTAGGTTTTATTTTAATTAACTAATTTTTATACTATTTTTATTAAACTTAAAATCTTTTCTAAAAAGCCCTAAAAACGCTTTCTAACTTAATTTTTTTTCTTAATTAATTTAAGTTTAATTTTCTTAATTTAATTAATTATTTTTTCTTTTAGATAATTAGGTTAAAACCAAACCCTTAACAAAATCTAAACAAAAATCATTTCTTTTCTATTTATTTTCTTGTACATTATATTCTCAATTCTTGTATATTATTCAATATGGTTGTAATAGATAATTAGGTTTAATTTTCTTGCAAATCTCCATTTGTAAATTTGTACACCCCCTCCCCTAATGATGTAATAGCGTAGTAATTTTACTTTCCACAATTTGTCGCTTTAATATTAATGTTAGTAATTAGGGTTTGTATGGCAATACTAAAATTAATAATTAGTAAACCCTAAATTCAAGATAAACAATGCATGTAAATCAAATATACTTGCACACTTGCACCCTTAGGGTAATTCCACTTTGTTTCCTTACAAAAATGGCCATGTTATGCGTGTGGGATATCTTAGCAAATTGCAATAAAAAATACAAGATCATAGTCCCTCAATGACGCTATCCATGTTGCCTTTCAAAATTATCTTAGTCCCTCAAAGAGAAATGCTAAGATATCTCACAACATTTCTATCATGGCTATATGATGACCCACGCCCGTCCCTTTACATCCAAAGATAAGGCTTCTTACCAATCAATGGTAAGATAGATATATCAAAAGGAAGGGAGAAATGAACAAATACTTTTGAGTAGGTAGATTGTTCATAGTTGCTTGCTCATTTTCAAACCAAACATCCTTGCTTACTTTCAAAACAAACACCAAACGCTTTCAAGAACACTTTCAAAACATTTTCCAAACATAAAACATTTTCAAAAGTCCAACACTTTGTATACGTTCTTACAAACGATAATTATTACAAAGTTTTCTTAAACGAAAGCGCCTTTTCAAAATACTTTCAAAAACACACAAAGCACATTTTCAAACAAAAGCAAGTGATCTAGAAAGCAACTAAGATCTCATAGATAACTATGGATGAAAAGGGTGCTAACACCTTCCCTTTTCATAATCTAGCCCCCGAACTCAAGAAATAATTTCAAAGGTGTTTCATGTTGTTTTCATCCTTTCCTTTTGGATAAAAGAAAAGTCGGTGGGGACACTTGCTAACCGCAACATTTGCGATAAAATGCAAAACAACCAAGTCAGTTCTCCCACCGTATCACAGAACTGGCGACTCTGCTGGGGAAAAACTTAAAATCGGGGTTACCTTAGGGCTAGATCACCTTTACTTGCTTTCATTGTTTGATTTGTTTGCTTTACATTTTGGTTCCTTGTTTGGGATTGTTCTAATCCTCTACCTGAATTTGGGATACCTTATAGGTAATTAAAAATACGTTGTGGAAACTGTGCGGGGTATACCGACATGGTCTAAACAATAGCTATGTTAGTGTGACACGTTTGTGGGTACCAGTAGCCCTTGAGTAGTCAACGGGAATACGGGGCCGCTGTGTGGTGTCATGAAGCACTAACTAAATTTTAGAACCTTTACTTGACCAACTTGGCCATTAGGACGTAGCGAGATAACCGGCTTTGGTGCAGTCCGAAGTTGGTTGATACTCGATACTACACTCATTGAGATTTGACTTCTCAGGATATTTCGGTTGTCGCGAAAGAGGCTTGCGCTGAAACAATGCCCGATAAGACAAATCGATGATATTGAGATCCCTTAGAACCCGGTTACTATTTCTAAGGCAGGTTTGAGCCAACTAAACTTCAAGAGGGTACTTACCTATGAGACTCCATGCAGGCCTAAACCTAAGGACTTGTTTACCTTGTGTATATATGCTTACTTGTACATAACATCATAAACATCATAACATCATAAACATTTTCAGTAACCATTTCAAGGATCTCAAGGGCCTATGATGCAGGGTCATGTTGAATCAGACGCCTATCAAGGGGCAAAAGGATCTGTTCTCTAATCAAACACCGTCAAGACCAAAGCACAGTAAATTGAGTCAAAGGCTACAACCCACTTGACATGGTGAGCTTGATTCTCGTGGAAGGACATCCACCGATACAAAGTTTTCCAATCAAAGTTGTTGATCAACGTTCAAATTCTAGCATCTTCTTGTGTTTACCCCGTGAGATCCTTGAAAACATTGCATCCACAAATCATGCATGTCATCATAACAGGTTTTCCCGTACATGTTTCCTTATCTTCTTACTGTTTATTTCAGTAAGGATGGCCCTAGAACAGACCATCAAGAGCATTCAGATTCAAAATGCTCAACTTCAGAAGATGTTCTTAAACCTATCTAAGGGACAAGAAGAGGTGAAGGCACTCCTCACCAGGGGCATGATCATGAGAAACTCTAGGGATGACAGAGATGACCGGTTGGAGCGGCTACAAACTGAGATATCCATAATGAAGGACTAAATGATGGGACAACTGGTGGGCCAGATGGCTCTTATCCAAAACCTGGCTCAAGGACAAGAAGAGCCGAGAGCCCTTGTCAACCAACTTCATCAGGAAGTTTGCAACCGTATGAAACAAACAGTCAAGATCTGGGAGCAAGTTACTAATCAGCAGCCCGTGAGACAAGAAGTTGGTTCAAGGGAAAACAGACCATTCCGAATTGTCGCCACGTCACATGCCCAACAACGACCTTATCAACGTCAACAGGAAAATCAGCAAAGGCAAAATAAGCCTGAGAGACTGTTTACTAACATCAACATGTCATTGGCCAATTATTTCAACACATGTTAAAATTGGAGTTGATTACGTTGAGGGATCCTCCTCGAAATGCCAATACCTTCGCTCCTAACTATCATCCTGATACAATGTGTGCATTCCATTCCAATAGTTTGGGACATGATACAAATAGCTGTTGGGCATTGAAAAATAAGATTCAAGACTTGATCGACGAAGGAGTGCTGGAGTTCACACAAGATGATCAGACTAAATTCTTCTTCCATCCCTCAAAGACTCACCACCTGAAGTGACAAGTTCAGAAAAATAGGCTTTTGTTCATTTGTATTTTCAATTGTAATTTCTTTTGCTTGTTCAAACACTTATCTATTAATGTCAAACTCTATTTCGTTAATGCATTGCATATGTTTCTCTTGAATTGGTCCATTCGTTTTCATTACATTTAAACTATGTTGTTTACTCCCTTTATGATACTCAGCTTTTGTTTTAAAAGTTACAAGCCTTTAGAGGGAGGATAACGAAAACAATGCCTTAATCTCATACAATATGCTTTTGGACAGACCTTGCTGACGATGTACAGGCGTTCTTTCAAATCCCAAACACTGGAGTTATAAGGAAGATAATCCCTAGTCAACCCCTTTGAGCCAAAGAAGTAGGAGTTTCCTTTTTACACAAATTGAAACCTTTAATCAAAACCTGAGGCAGAGTAGTCTCTCAGTTAATTCAAATGCGCGTTCAGTCGTAAACTCTCACTTCGTAATACAACAAATGACATCAAAAACATTCTTCTGGAATCAAAATACAGTGATGGTTCCCTATCACATAGGCAGTCATTATCTCTCAAAAAGAAAAATCCCACTAAGTTAAAACCTACGAAGGAGACTTAAGAAAAACTAGGGCATCCCGCTGACTGTGATCTCAAAAACAAGAACAGTCAGGCAAAATCAGGGATAGTAAACCAAAAAAAGAGGTCACTACAGATCCTCGACCAACATGAAAAATGTTGCAAAAAAAAATGGCTTCCTTCCGATAAACTAAACTTGTCTAAACCATCACCAAGACGTCATTGGAGTTTGAACGTACAATTAACTGAGTTTAGGACTAAAGAACATCACGAAGAACGGGTGGGTACAAATAAAATTTGAGCCTTTATCTTTTGTTTCTTAAACCGTGAACCAAGCCATGTTACAACCCTTCAAAAGTCATAATTGTAGCATGGGTTAATTCGAAAGCATATTGTTACAAAAGGTATCCTGACTCCTGTAAGGCTTTACTCTAAATCTTGAGTTGAATTTTCCTGCAAAAATTCTTTTATCTGCTAAAATGCATTTTCAAAACTTTAAAGACAAGCATAAAATTTGCATTATTTGAATATTGTTGTTTGCATATGACTAATTGTTTGACAACGGAGAAATTCACACAAGGAAGATCCAGTGAACAAAAAATATCTCAATGAGCAAATTCATTTCAAGTGGGAAGACACTTCCAATAACAGATCTCCTATAAGCAAGGTGACGTGACTTGTCACTATCCAACACACCTGGGGCAGTCCAGTCGAGATTCCAAGAAATCTCTCAAGAAATGCTGAATATACTAGGGGCGGGTTTGTATCTGAATCACTTGGGGCATTGAACGTGAATCTCAACAAAGGGTTATGTACAGTCAAACACTTCCTGGCAGTACCACAAACACCTACTACTAGGGGCAGTGACAAATCTCTCCCAAGATCTTGTTCATAGGATGACCCCCAGCCAAGTTTTCAATCTCTGAAAACTCCTCCCCAACTGAGTTGATCTCAAGAATCCTCAAGGATTTCTTCCAAAAGGAGACGCCTCCCCGACAGACTGATGATAGGGTTTATTTCCCCAACAAACTACAAATTCCCCAGCTTGAGTTTGCCTCTCTGATTGCTACAAATCAAGGGACCACAACTCCTCTTCCCCAGTAGACTTTTCTATAATCCCTAGTAAGTTACTGCAAAGTCTGGATCCAACCAAATATCAGTTCAACTTCATCCTTTCTAGCAAGTCACTGTAAATCCTGGAATTCGACCAGATAACAATTAACTTATTTATCCCCAGAAAGTTATTGTGAAGCTGGGAATCCGACCAGATAACATCTAAACTTTCTTCCTCTCCATTAAAGAGATAACTCCTCATAGAGCAACAAACAATTTAGACTCCTAAACTCTTTTCCCCCAAGCAGAGATCAACAATCCCCACATAGTCTTCCTAAGCAAAGTCAATTTTCCCCAGCGGAGTTCTCCTCAAACAGCAAAACAAGATTCCCCAGTGGAAACATCCTAAAACAAGGTCCGGAGAGGAGCATACTCTTCGTCCACAACAGCGGTCTGGGATTTCATTTCCCAAAGCTCCCCAGCATTTGTCAAGGATTTATTTTCCAGACAGAGATACATTTCAATAACATTTCACATTTCATACATCTTATTTACATACATGATAAATGCATACGGAATAATCTCATTTATTTTGAGGACACCATGCATTTCATACATCATGAGATTACATACAGCTAACATTATACCTTTTCAGGGAAAGGTTAATCAATAGATAACTATCATTAACCATTTTCAAGTTCCAGATTAATACATGTAACAAGCCAGGAAAACTATCTATGGACGAGTGATTGTAGATTAATACCTGTAACAAGCCAGGAAAATTATCTACATGAAGAGATTGAAGATTAACACCTGTAAGAAGCCAGGAAAACTATCTTTCTCTCTCAGGTCAGAGATTAATACCTGAAACCATACAGGACAACTATCTCAACGACCAACCTTTTCAAGTTCCATATTAATAACTGTAACAAGCCAGGAAAACCATCTGTGGATGACATATTGTAGACTAATACCTGTAACAAGCCAGGAAAACTATCTACATGAAGAGATTGAAGATTAACACCTGTAACAAGCCAGGAAAACTATCTTTCTTTCTCAGGTCAGAGATTAATACCTGAAACCAAACAGGACAATTATCTGCACGACCAACTGAAGTTACCCTACATAGGTTCCTTCTCATACATTTCCAGATGAAGTTTTACACGGACTCATCATGAAGTTACCCTACACAGGTTCCTTCTCATACATTTCCAGATGAAGTTTTACACGGACTCATCATGAAGTTACCCTACCCAGGTTCCTTCTTATACATTTCCATATGAAGTTTTACACGAACTCATCATGAAGTTACCCTATCCAGGTTCCTTCTCATACATTTCCAGATGCAGTTTCACATTGAGTCATCCTGAAGCAGCCCTACCCAGGCTCCTTCTCATAAGTTTCCAGATGCAATTTCACACCGACTCATCCCGAAGCAGCCCTACACAGACTCCTTCTCATGAATTTCCAGATGCAGTTTCACACGGAAACTCATTCCGAAGCAGCCCTACATAGGCTCCTTCTCACATTTCCAGATGCAGTTTCACACGGACTCAGCATGAAGCAACCCTACCCAGGTTCCTTCTCAGACATTTCCAAATAAAGGTTTACACGGACTCATCATGAAGTAACCCTACCCAGGTTCCTTCTAAGACATTTCAGATGCAGTTTTACATAGACTCATCCTGAAGTAACCCTACCTAGGTTCCTTCTCGTATATCTCCAGATGTAGTTTCACATGGACTCATCTGCCCTACCCAGGCTTCCCTCGCATATATCTCCTAAAGAAGCCCTACACAGTCTCACCATAAAGTAATCTTACACAGATTCCTTCTAATACATTTCCAGACACGGCTTAACACGGGTCTATTCCAGCATATCATTCAGAGTTAAACCAACCAAAGATTTATTCTGACACTCCTCCCAGTTACAGTCAAGCTTAGACTGAGTCTAACTTTTGTCAACAATCACTTTGGATGCCATCTGTAAGCCTATCTCCGACAACTCTCCAAATGGCATCTTTAAGCCTATTCCATACACAATCAACCACCACATCATTGAGTGCAAATTTTTGGGCACTCTAGTGTTCAATCATCTTCCACCTTCAAGTCACGAATGTCAGACTCTCCAATTTAACTCTTTAGGATTAAGAAGATTGAACAGGGGAAGCTGTTGTACCCCAAAATTTGCCCTCTCATTTTCTCAAAACGTTTCTCACAAGATCTTCAATGGCTCAAGTTTGCAACACTAATACCTCAAGATTAGGGTTTGAATTTGCATAAGGAAAATTAGACTTCTAATACTTCAAGTGACATTCTTGGATCATTATGGACCTTCAAGAATGCTCATGTCAAGTTTCAAGTCTTCTCAGTCAATTGACCAAGAGACCAAAAATCAGTTGTACTGATGAAAAAGTCAACTGTAGCACCAAAAGTCAAACTTTGACTTTTTGGTCAACATTAAGTCTCAAAGATAAAAATTCATCAAGACATTCAAAAATATAAAACTTGATCATCAAGAAATCAAGAAAGTCAAAAGTCAATGTGAACATTCAAACTCTTCAAGACTTAGAAATTTTTCTAAGTGTTTTTTATATATGATAATTTCATTTCTTCATGCCAACTTTTCACCATGATGCAAGATGATTCAAGGAAAACTTCCAACATGAAAGTTGTAGATCTAAATGAGATTTAAAACTTTGTAGGTCAGGACGTTTTCTAGAAATGCTTGGATTTTAAGTTATAAATTCATAAAGTCATGGCATTTTTTAATAAACACTTAGAGAAATTTTCAGCAGTTTTGGTCAGGATTTTATCTCAACTTCTTGGCATTGTTTCACATAGTTACAAGATGATTTTGTCAAAATAGTCAACATGAAAGTTATAGAGGATGTTTAAAGTTTTCCAAAACATCCAAGAGCATGAATTTATCATATTTGAGCTAGGAGATTCAAGGATCTGAAGTTGGACATTCATTCTTGATTTACAAGGCAGATTTGTGATGAACAAGGAACCCAAAATCTTAGCCATGCCGCATAATCTTCAGTTTGCAGGCCTCTTGACTTGAAAATCTATCCATAATCAGATGTTTACACAATTGATTAAACCATTATCCAAGTGGTTCAAGTATTGTCCATTGCATCTTTCCATTTTTGGCACAAAGGCACCATTGCCATTCTTGCAAAGTTCACTTTAATCACAAAGTAAATTTATTGAGCCTCTAACTTGTTGTTCTAATCACACCCAACCTCTAAAAGTCAAAACAAACATGTTTAAAATGATCAACCACTTTAGATAGCTTGGTACAAGCATCGGAACCATGTTCTTCATGCTTGCTTCAAAAACAAGGAAGATAGTCATAACATGTGATTCAAAATCTGAGTTGTTTGAAGTCTCAAACCTTCTCTATAAATAGAGAGGCCAATTGCAAGAGAAGGGGGTCAGAAAAAAGAAGGGAAACTAACACTCAAAATCATTTTTGTTGTCAAAAACCAGAATTGTCCACAAAACTCCTTTTTTGAGCTTTGAAGTCCAAATCTTTGAATCTCATACCTTGCAAGTTTCCTCCAAACAAACCATCCAAACATTGCACATACATCATATAGAAGTTGTTCAAACACAAAAACAACTTCTGTAACATCACTATCATCACTTCCCAAGCTCAACAACAACCCATACAGCAGCTCAAACTTAAAGCACAAATTTCAGTTTCAAGGTAAGTTTTCTTGACTTTGAACTCTTCATACAAGCATCATTAATGGTTCATTTGTGAAGATAAAATGTAGATATCATTGCCTTGAAGCTAACCATATGCTTGCTTTTCATTTTCACTAACCATGTGTTGAGAATTATCTTTTACATGTAGCAAAATAGTGATAAAAGCAAAAAATAGCAGTTATGCGTCGACACGTATTATGTTCAAAACAGGTTATGAGTCGACACGAAACACGTATGCGTCGATACAAAATGGTTATGAGTCGACACGAAACCAGTATGTGTCGACTCATATTGAGTTGTTTTAACTTCCAGGAGCAAGAAACATAAATGAGCCAATACATGAGCCGACACATGAGCCAATACGAAACATGCCTGAGCCAATACATATGCTCATGTCTCAGCTCATAAAACATTTTTTTAATCTTTTTTTTAATTTTATTTTTACTTTTTATTTATATTTTTATTATTATTATTTTCATATAAAAATTCCAAAAAATATTTTTATTTATTATTTGCATTCTATATATTTTATTCCTTTAAAAACAAAAGACAAAAACATTTTTCTTATAGAAAACTTAATTTCTTTTTCTTATTAAATTAATAATTAGATTTAGGTTTAGTTATTCTCTTTTTAATTAAAATTAACTTAGAATTTAGGTTTTCTTTTAATTAATTAATTTTGATACTATTTTTATTAAACTTAAAACCTTTTCTAAAAAACCCTAAAAATGCTTTCTAACTTAATTTCTTTTCTTAATTAATTTAGGTTTAATTTTCTTAATTTAATTAATTAGTTTTTATTTTAGATAATTAGGTTAAAACCAAACCCTTAACAAAATCTAAACAAAAATCATTTCTTTTCTATTTATTTTCTTGTACATTATATTCTCAACTCTTGTATATTATTCAATATGGTTGTAATTGATAATTATGTTTAATTTTCTTGTTAATCCCCATTTGTAAATTTGTACACCCCCTCCCCTAATGATGTAATAGCGTAGTAATTTTACTTTCCGCAATTTATCATTTTAATATAAATGTTAGTAATTAGGGTTTGTATGGAAAGATTAAAATCAACAATTAGTAAACCCTAAATTCAAGATAAACAATGCATGTAAATCAAATACACTTGCACACTTGTACCCCTAGGGTAATTCCACTTTGTTGCCTTACAAAAATGGCCATGTTATACATGTGGGATATCTTAGCAAAAAACAATAAAAATTACAAGATCATAGTCCCTCGATGGCGCTATCAATGTTGCCTTTTAAAATGATCTTAGTCCCTCAAAGAGAAATGCTAAGATATTTCACAACATTGATATCATGGCTATACGATGACCCACGCCCATCCCTTTACATCCAAAGATAAGGCTTCTTACCAATCAATGGTAAGATAGCAATATAAAAAGGAAGAAAGAAATGAACAAAGACTTTTGAGTAGGTAGATTTTTCCTAGTTGCTTGCTCATTTTCAAACCAAACATCCTTGCTCACTTTCAAAACAAACACCAAACACTTTCAAGAACACTTTCAAAAATTTTTCCAAACATGAAACATTTTCAAAAGTCCAACACTTTGTATACGTTCTTACGAACGAGAACTATTACAAAGTTTGCCTAAACGAAGGCGCCTTTTCAAAATACTTTCAAAAACACACAAAGCACATTTTCAAACAAAAGCAAGTGATCTAGCAAGCAACTAAGAGCCCATAGATAACTATGGATGAAAAGGGTGCTAACACCTTCCCTTTTCATAATCTACCCTCGAAACTCAAGAAATAATCTCAAAGGTCTTTCCTGTTCTTTTCAGCCTTTCCTTTTGGATAAAAGAAAAGTCGGTGGCGACTCTTGTTAACCGCAACATTTGTGATAAAACGCAAAACACCCAAGTTAGTTCTCCCACCGTATCACAACTACAAATCAAAAGGAAGTTGTTAAGTTTGAAAATGAAAGGGAACAAGCTTTAAATCCATCTGTTTCGACATCTTCAACAATTGCTCTGTCATCTTCAACCGTGGTTCTGTCTTCTTCAACTATTCCAACCAGTTCTTCTTCTCCTACGGTAATTGGTTCATATTCTCTATCAGTTATTAATGAACAACACATAACACCGAAATTTGTTCAAGTTCACTGTAATCTAAAACCACATGAGTTAAATTTTGTTCATGAATATATGGTGGATTTCAATAACCTTTCCTCAAATGGTGCAAACCTAAATGCTCACTTGAATTCTCAAGGATGGGAGCACTTCTTCATGCGTATTCATGGTCCTATTTATGACTCTTTGGTTAAGGATTTTTGGATTCAAGCAGATTGTGACAATCTTCATGTAGTTGCTCATGTGTTGGGTCTTAAAATTGTCATTACTGAAAAGTCTATTGTTGATCTTCTGGGCATGCAACATCTGGAAGGTAAACAAATTTATAAGATGCATAGAAAATCTATATATGTGAAGGAGACGATGAAAAAACCCATCTTTAAGAACTACTCTCCTGAGAAAACTGAGTATAAGAGTAAAGATATCCATGATGAACTCAGTATCCGACACAAAATCATTTTGAATTGTATCAACCCTAGACTTCCGTCCAGTTCTTCTAACTATTTCAATGTCAATCAGAAGTACATGTTATACTATTTTATGACCCATCATAAGACGTGTCTTCTAGCTCTTTTGTTTTATTATTTGAGAGACTCTGTTATAAAGACCAGAGCCACTGATGATCCCAAGAAGAAGATTTCAAACTATATTCATTTTTGATGTCTCATCACTGACATTCTGGCAGAAAGTGGCTTGGTGAAAACTCAGGTTGAAGAAGCTAAGTTTACATAGGATTTGGCTTCTAGTCTTGGAGATTCCTTAAATGGACATACTCTGAAGAATATGAGGCTAATAGAGGAAGTCATTGCTAAACCTCTACTTGTTCCATATGAAAGCATCATAATCTCAAGAATTCCTGTGAATAACTACCCTTTGTTTACCAAGGGAGATAACATGTCTAGCATTACAATTAACGTCAGGATGATGGAAGCAGAAGGATATGATATGTCCAGTTTCAACTATTCTTATTTACCTCCTGCTCAATAGTATGTTGACTCTTCCAGAGGTAAAAGGAAGAAGAGTTCAGAATCTTATGAACTTCAAAAGAAGAAGAATAAGAAGTTTGGAACTTCTATGACTATGACTCTAGCTGCTTATCCAAAAACAATAAGTAAGTTTGCTACTGCTAAGTCTTTACCGGTTTCTAAAATTATTTCTAATATTATTGATTTAGTCTCATCTATTCTAACCACCATCACACAAACATCATCTTTTACATCCTTTTCTGTTCCACCATACACCATCACCACTTCTGTTTTTGTTCTTGTTATAAATATCTCACATGTATCTGATAATAATTCAACAACAATTCCTTTCACTTCAAATTTTTTTGCTTCACTACAAACCACCACCATTTATGAATCTGAACCTGCCACCACCACACTCCCTTTAACAACTTAAGCACGTGCTTTAATCACCATTTCATCTCTCACTACACCCATTTCATCATAACACACTCCTACATTCACCCCAACAATCATTACTCCTGTTTCTGAAACTACTACACCACCATCAGTTGCTCAATCATTATTTGATTTTACCTTTTTCAATCCAGCTCCAATACATATTGACTCACCCACCATTTACCCTGATCCTCATTCACCTTCTGATCATGAAATGCCTGAAAGGACCATTTCTGACCATTTTGAAATCCCCACTATCGAACCATTCAGTTTTTCTAAAATCATTGATCTTGTTGACCAACAATCCTCTGAACCGCAAACATATGAACTCAATATTTCTGAACTAACCTCTTCTGAAGTCGCTTTAATTGTTTATGAAAATCCTGTTCCAAAAACCTTGGATGAATTCATGAACATGTTTAGAATCAAGGCTAAGAAAAAGGTTGCAAAGCTAAGGGAAGACGCAAGTACTAGTACTAAGCCTCATGACATGGATATTTCATGGAAGCTGTTTCAGAAGTGGATGTCTTTTGAGTTTGAAAGGCTGAAGACCTTCTCTGAAGCATCCATAATTGTTGTTGTTCAGACGGTGACAAAAAGAGAGGAAAGAACCAGAGTCTTCCAACTTATTGCTAAGAAGCAAAGAGAAGCTAAAGCTAAAGCACTCCAAGAGGCTGAAGAAGTTAGGCCAAAGTATGAGGAAGATTCCAGAGTTGCTGAGCAAGCAAGGTTGGATCTAGAAGCTGAAGAGGCAGAAAAGGCAAGACAAGATGCTTTGGTTGTGTCTTCTTCTGATCCTGTCATTGCGCATCTAGAAAATGCAATTGGTGAGATTAGAGGAGAAAAATAGGTTTTCAGATAAAGCATCATTGAACATAAGGTTGTCAATGAGAATGTTCAAAACATGCTGAAGCTGATTCTTGACAAGATTTCTACTTCAACACCTTCTGTATCTAGACCCTAGGCTCTTAGGCTTTTATTTTACCTTTTTATTCAGAACCTTAAAACTCTTGCTTCTTATGTTTTTATTATTATGTTTTATTTTCTGACTTATGATCTTCTAGTTCTTAATGAAGTTTATTTTGGTTTATCACTTCTTATTTTACTTGTTATTTTACCTTTTTTATTATGACAAAAAGGGGGAGTGAATAAATGAAAGTAATATTTTGATTATGATAATCAAATTCTAGAAAACGTCTCTGAAAATAGATTCTTACATTCTAACCCAGTCAAACTTTTGTTTTTGTTACAATTGTTTTCTTTTTCAGGAATTATGAACTCTAATTAAAGTCAATATCTGAAAGTGTTAAACAAGGCTTCTGTCTAACTTTTGGTTTCAGACTCTAAGAAGTTCTTAAGTTCATAATCAGACTATTCATAACCAGGCTTTGAATTGAGAATATGGAATATGTCTTTGTGACACTAGAGGTTCAAGATATTAATTGACATGATTGGTATCAAGACTCTCAAGATCTCAATATCTGATCTATTGGAACCTGGGGAAGTTCTACTTAAATGGTTCAGAATCAGGATATTTGATCTTCATCAAGTCTTTGAGTCAGGGGGAGTTTTCATATAAAGGATAAGTGATTCTTACCCTTCTTATTTTTTACTTCCTTTGATTATGTACAAAATTGTGTCATCAAAATACATGGTTTTGTCATCATCAAAAACGGGGAGATTGTTAGAATAATATTTGGTTCTGCAATATTATATCTGAGTTTTGATGATAACAAATGAGCATGTTTGTATGAACAATTTTGATACTCTAATGTTTGTTATTTTTTAGTATCTAACAAACAGGTTCTGCTTCTAATGAATGGTGTGGCCAAGACATTAGAAGAGACAAGTTTCGCTTCTGCGCTTCTGCTTCATATGAAGTCTAAAGAAATCAGTCGGAAGATCTGAGGACGGAAGATCTGAGGATAGAAGTTCTACTTAAGTCCAAATGCTAAAGAATCATGTTTCTGAAGACAACATGTTCTAAAGAAATCAGTCAGAAGATCTGAAGACAGGATTTCTACTTAAGTCCAGATGCTAAAGACTCAAGTTTCTAAATTCCAATGGTTCTAAGAAAAGGGTTCTAAAGACCAAGTGCTGAAGACTCTGAAGAAAGAAGTTCTAAAGACTCTAAAGACTTGAAGTTCTGAAGACCCAAGATTCTAGAAAAGATTCTCAAGACCAAGTGCTGAAGATTCTGAAGACGAAGTTCTTAATACTTTGAAGACTTGAAGTTCTAAAGACTCAAGGTTCTAGAAAAGGTTATCATGAACAAGTGCTGAAGACTCTGAAGACGCAGTTCTTAAGACTCTAAATACTTGAAGTTCTGATGACCTTAATGTTATGTTCTCTCTTCTAAGCTCATGCTCGCATAAGCCTCTAAAGTACAGAAGGAAAGAAGATAACGTTAATGTGGTACAAAAGTACATGGTACAAACAATTTATTTAATTCCACTACCATGAAGGACAGACGTTATGTACGATCTTGTCCCCCACGTAATTAAAGCTGCCAACATTCTGGAAATGCTAGAAATACCCTCTAATGGTTATATTATTTTATTGGCTATAAAAGGGCTTGAAGACTAAGAGAGAATGCAACTAATTCACTATTCATTCATGCAAATGGGCTTATTGTGTATAGATACTATTTTCTTAAGTCACTGTTCATAAAAATAATTTGCATATTTAGCTTGTGTAGAAATAATATTCTTGTAAACAAAGTTTGTTCAAACAATTATTTGATTTTTCTTAAGGGACCAGTTAGGTCAGTATCCTTAAGAAGTCTAGGACTTGTATGTCGTAGAGATTATTGTTATTCACTTGCGGGTAGCTTATGCAATGCAATAATAAGTTTGATTATTGGATTAAGTCCTTGTTTGATAAGGTGAAATCACCTTGCAAGTGGACTAGACTAGCTTGATAGTTTTCAAGTGAACTAGTATAAACATACCTTGTTCTTTACTTCTTGTTCTTAATTATTATTATTATCATTAGTGGGGAAAACATATTTTATTTAAAGGGGATTATTTTTAAAGAAATTTTTTATATTTAAAATCCAATTTAAACCCCTCATTTCTTGTGTTTTCACACCTTCACATTTAGCAAAAACAACATGGACATCGATAAAAAGGCACAAAGGGATTACTAATGATCACACACTCACAAGGTTAATTGACTATTTGGCCAAGGTAGTTGTGCTCAAAATGAAACAAAATGTCTTGATCACTTTCACGCTTTCATACAATGAATACAAGATTAAACATAATGAAATCCAGTTAAAACAAGAATTGTGGCCTCCAATATATATGAACAATGGAAAGCTTCCTCACATTTATGGGTAAAAAGGTAACTAAAGTCATTCAATCAAAAGCAAGTAATGCAAAAAGAATGAATGGTATAGTAATTATACAAATAAATGTTTTCCTAAATATGTTATGCTATAGAAAGCGATAAACGAGTACATGACGTGTACCAACTTTGAAAACTATCATTACCACACATCTGCAAGTTTAAACACTCAAACTCGGGAAAAATCACCTCAAAAATCTTCAAGTTACTGGACCAAAATTAGAGTCCATACAATTACCAAAAGAATTAGAAAAATAATACTAATGTTAATTACTACTATAAGGCTTGGGTGAAAGTGGGAAAAAGGATAGCCAAGTGAAACAAAAAGAATTCACTGGTTGATCACAGTCGAACGCGCTAAGCGCCAAAACACGTGCTAAGCGCGCTACAACAGTAGTAGAGAAACAGGACATCAATCTTGAAGTCTAAAAGCAACCTCCACAATTACCTACACTACTCTCATTTACACATCTAAACAGCATTTACAACATATACATACATACTTCCATAAGCTAAACACGACAAACTTGCAGGAAACCACAAAGAATAACAACATAAAACAACTAATATAAAAATACTAAAAGAATGGGTGAAAATGGATTAAACATGTTTTAAAATGAAGATTTGAGAATTTGATGAACAATCCGAGTACAACTTGTTTAATGAATGTTCACCACACTACCTAAGCTAGAATGAAAAAGTAACAACGAAATAAAAAATGATAAAACATACTTGTTTTACATCGTAAGCTCAACGTCTATTATTTAGAAACCAACATGTTGCTTCGGACGAGCCAAACGCTTCACTCCCGCCTTCGCTCAAATCTCTTCAAGCTCTAACCAGAACTACACATCTAACCACACTTGGAAAACGTGAAACAAAACAAGTATACTATATACAAATGAACATGTATGTAAAATATTCACAAATGTACGATATAAACATATTTACGAAACTTAGAAAGCAAACTATCGCGATGTAATTAATATCAACACCAATCACCGGCAATAGTGCCATTTTGCTGAAGCGGTAAAGCGACAAGCAAAAGTAAATTATTAATTTATTGGGTGATATATAGGTTATATCGTATCGTGTCCACGGAGATTGGTGAGAGGGAAAAACTATCGTTCAATAGTTTCAATCCTTCTAAGTTTGAAAAAGGGGGTTGCAGGAAAAAGTGCGGGAAAAGTAAATAAAGTAATAAAGAAAGCGATAAACAATCATCTGCAGCTTAAGATAATTCATTCTAGAATCACATTTCACTCTACCCGTCAAATACTTAAACTCGCCGATCAATTGCATGCAAACTAAATTACTCATCAATACCATCATGTATCACTCACACTAAGGCTATCTCTAGCGCAAAGTGAGACATCACTTGTATTACTCTCGTCGACGATCTATCAATTGACTCAAACAACCCGGATGTATTTCATAACTGATACCCACATGAATATTAATCTTAAATCTATGTCTAGAGTCTAGGACCTAATACATATTCATTCAAGAAAAAGATTCGGAAAGCATATGTCTATGACAAATCAAAACTACGCAATAAAGCATAAATCATGAACAAACACCGGTATTAATTTGCAAAGGAGATTTCATACAATCCCATGATCAACAAATGTACATACATAAAGAGTAAAGATATACATATAAAACCCACCATTGGAATGATGTATAGGGAAGAAGAAGATGAATAGGAAACTTCTCAAGGTGTCAACACGATCCGAGATAACCCATAACCAACCGACAAGATGCACCACCCAATGATGTTTGGTAAACCTATAAACTACAGAAAATTAGATCAAAGCTCCTTCAAGAGGGAAAAAGATGATAAAAAACCTAAAAAATATGTTCTAAGCTATTTATACTAAAATTGAAAATCGCAGACCGCGCTTAGCCCCAAAAACCGCGCTAAGCGCGCCTTAATTTATTCACTAAACGCCCTTAGAGCGTGCTAAGAGCCAAATATCGCGTTAAGCGTGCTCGCCTCTGCCAAAGTTTCCTCTTCTGCTCCCAGGGCGTGCTAAGCGTCCACGTACCGGGCTTAGCGCTGTCTGCAACACTTATTTCATCCAAAATTGCACGTTTGAAGTCGTGTCTTCGACACTTTATTGCTCATGCTCCAAATACGCATCAATACCTACAAAAATACATTAAAAATATCAAAGGGTACATAAATGAATCGAAAACGTAATAATACGTAAAGTATACATATTCACATACAAAGCGGGGAATTATTCAAAGAATATTAACAAAAGAACCGATAAGTGCCACAATTTATATACACAAAATAACGACATTTTTGCACTTATCAATTTCCCATGACCCTGAGTGACTTTTGACTACAGTTGGAAGTTCCGACTGTTGTGAAAAGCGGCTTAAAAATATATAAAAAACAAAATTGTAGGTGCTAGGATTCAAACTCATGACCCTGAGTGATTTTTCACCATGGTTGAAACTTTCAAACGTAGTAGTAAAGTGGATAGTGTGCTACATACAAGAACGATTGTATTAAATAGCCGTTGTTGTATGTCTTATAATAAAATATTTAAAATGCAGCAGTACAACAACAATGACAACGAGATTCGAACTCATGACCATGCACCACTTTTTATCACGGTTGGAACTTCCAACTGTAGTGAAAAATAGCTTAAAAATGAAAATAAAATAAAGCGTCAAAAAACGAGATATTACCACGGCTAACAATGAGACCGTTGTAACATTCTTTTACAAAAAGGTATTTTCCATAGATGTGCTAAGAGGAAGCGACATACCCTAAGTTGATTGCGTCGGGCCGCACATAGAAAAAAATTGGCGATACATTTCAATGATAGAAAGTCATTTAATGTGCATGCTCCCACTACTTTTACAACTGATCTAAGACTTTTCCACTTCTCTCCAAGAGCGAACACCCTTACTAGAGGCTAACCACGAGTTTGAAGATTTTCCCGAATAATCTTTACTCGACAAGCCTTGGGAGAAATTGTTTTTGACCGGCCAAAGGCCCAAAGCCAAGGTCCAACCTGATGCAAGCCCAATCCAAAAACTCAACATATAAAATCCAACACACGTGATATTCCAAGTACATTTTTCCGATTCCCAAAGTTTACTACACATTTTGAGTTATGAACAAACTTGAATATTGAAGTGATAATCTTGCAGGTTCATCCCAATCCACCGCCTAGGAGATAAACACCACCGATTCAAATTCTCTCATCATTGATACACACCAATTCTAGTACAACAAGGGAACAACTACTTTGATATACTTACTCTCTCATTGCTAAATTAACTACTGCCAAATTGTGTTTGCATTGATTTCTCTTATTAACGGGATATTACATCAATCAGATGTAAAGAATGTATTCTGGCATGGTAGCTTCAAGACGATGTATACATGATTGTTTCTCCTAGTGTTACTACTACTAAATCCAACCAAGTATGTAAAGCTTATTAAATCACTATAAGAGCTTAAACAAGCTAGTAGAAAATGGCATTAGAGATTCACAACATTTCTTATACAACACACCAGTACAAGCAAACTAATGTCGATAATTCACTATTTATCAAAAACTCATCATCCTCATTTATAACTCTATTAGTTTATGTGGAAGAAGTGATAATCATTGACAATAATCTTGATGAGTAAAAATAAACTAAAGCAACTATGCATAATTCCTTCTAGAACAAAGACTTATTTTAGCTATATCTCATAGAACTAGTTCAGATTAAAAGATAAAAACTATAATTAATCCGACATCTAACAAAAATCGATAACTATATTGAGAAGAAACATAAAATAAAGCAATGGGAAGTAGATTCTTGAGATGATTTAGGGACCTATAAGTCTTGATGAATATTCTATCTCTTTCTATATTGAAATCATAGCACGAGAGTCCTTCTCATCCAATCTAATTGCAGGATACGCGATGTTTACATTCCGACAGTAGTGGTCTCAACACATACGTGTAACCACACTATTGCTCACTAGTGAACAGGGCTACCATACTGTTTCAACCCCAACTTATAACAAAGTTTTAAAAATTCCAAAATTATTTTCAACATACTCCCTCCCATTTACTGTGAGTAATCTATTTAAAATATAATTAGTTTTAATTTTCAATACATTTTTTTCAATTCTATTTTCTATTAATAAAAAGTCTATCATTCTTTATTAATAAAGAGTATATATGGATATGGAGAGTTGATCAATTCTATTTTCTATTAATAAAGAGTAATAGGTAATAGTAAATACGTAAGAAATATGTATATGGAGGGTAGCTAGAGCAAGTACTTATGTTACTAAATTTAGAAAAAGTATCTTTAAATTGGTTATTGAACAGAATTTTCTAAAACTACACGTCTTTCCTTTATGTTACTATATGGTGAAAAAAAAAATAAAGTTGAAAGATTTGTAAGATCTCTTTTTGTTGTTACTTTTCCTCTTCAACTTGTCTTCTTAATGATGACTTTTATTCTCCATTGTCTTTAAAACAACCTATAGCCCCAAAAACAAAATCCTAAAACTCTCATTCCTCCAAAGTAGACAGTCTTCATACGCATTCTGATAGGAATAGGAATAGTTGACTTAGTCACTAACAAAAAAAACTTGTTTAAATTCAGCCCAATATTGAGAATCAACAAAACACAAGACAATAAAAATGAGTTTCTTTGTACAACTTAACATTCTATTCCTTAAACGGTTCATTGCCTTGTTCCTTAGTTGTATTATTGCCACAAGGTTTAACTTGTGTCTTTCCAATTCCAACATCCCTTTTTCATTAAAAACACTTCCACTTGAAGGACATTTGAGTTTTGATGAAACTAGTCTTAACAAAGCATCCACAGACTTTGGTAATAGGTACCAATATCACCCGGTTGCAGTTCTGCATCCGAATTCGGTTTCAGATATTGCAACCACAATAAAGCATGTATTCCATATGGGACCTAGCTCTCATCTCACTGTTGCAGCAAGAGGACATGGACATTCACTTCAAGGACAATCACAAACTCATGGAGGAGTTGTGATCAAAATGGAATCACTCAAACAAAGTGAAATGCAGATACATGTTGGGAACTTTACTCCATATGTGGACGTCTCGGGCGGTGAGTTGTGGATAAATATATTGCATGAGACTCTAAGATATGGGTTGGCACCAAGATCATGGACAGATTATTTGCATCTAACTGTTGGTGGAACTCTCTCCAATGCTGGTGTTAGTGGACAGGCGTTTAAGCATGGTCCTCAGATTAGTAATGTTCAGCAGCTTCAGATTGTTACAGGTTTGTATCTAACTGTTGTGACTTAAGAAAATGCTTTTTCTTCTTCTTTTCTTTTGTTTGTTTGATGGATGAATGAATGAATGAATGCAGGAACAGGCGAAGTGGTAAACTGTTCCGAGGAGAAAAACGAAGAGCTCTTTCACAGTGTTCTTGGAGGACTAGGCCAATTCGGCATTATAACGCAGGCGAGAATTCTGCTTGAGGAAGCACCTTCCATGGTAATTAATTAATGACTAATTGAAACAAACTCTTTTAATTTTGCTTAATGTTTTATAAGTACCATTTGTATTGTTTTGTTTGCAACAGGTAAAATGGATTAGAGTGCTCTATTCAGATTTCGAAGCATTCACTAGAGATCAAGAGAGATTAATATCTCAAGATAGTGCATTTGATTACATTGAAGGATTTGTCATAATAAACAGAACTGGTCTGCTAAATAATTGGAGATCATCTTTCAACCCACAAGATCCGGTTCAAGCCAGTCATTTCAACTCAGATGGAAAAACACTCTTCTGCCTAGAATTAGCTAAATACATCAACTTTCAACCAATGGATATAGTAAATCAGGTGATTCACTGACAACTCAATCTAAACATCAGATACATTTGATGTTTATAAATAGTCGGTTTTGTAAGACTGAATTAAACTTAACCACCATTATAACATGATACTAAAGTCCTGTTCAAAACTCGTTAGATCACATGCTATGAGGTTTCTTTTTTACTATATGCACTTTGCTTAACAATTTTTTTTTTCTCAATCGTCTGTTTCTTTTTTCAAATGCAGGAAGTTGAGAGACATTTGTCGGAGTTAAACTATATCCAATCAACCCTTTTTGTAACAGAAGTCACATATGTAGAATTCTTAGACAGAGTACATGTATCTGAGATGAAATTGCGTTCAAAAGGGTTGTGGGATGTTCCACATCCATGGCTCAATCTTTTTATACCAAAAAGCAAAATACACAATTTTGCACAAGTTGTCTTTGGGAATATCCTAACACAAACAAGCAATGGCCCTGTCCTTATCTACCCAGTAAACAAATCAAAGTGTGTATTATTTAGCCTTCAATACTTCCAAAAATAATTATTTTTACTTAATTGAATGATTATATTTGTTGTTTGCAGGTGGGACAATAGAAGTTCAGTTGTTATTCCAGATGAAGATATTTTCTACTTAGTGGCATTTCTTACATCTGCAGTACCTTGTTCAAATGGAAGTCATGGATTAGAGCACATACTAAGTCAGAATAAGAGAATTTTAGAGTACTGTGAAAGAGAAAATCTTGGAGTAAAGCAATATTTGCCACACTACAATACACAAGAGGAGTGGAGGGCTCATTTTGGTACTCAATGGGAGACTTTTAGGCAAAGAAAATTAGTTTATGACCCTTTTGCAATACTTGCTCCTGGCCAAAGAATATTTCAAAAAACAATTACTCCATCGTCACTTTAGATACATTCCAAATTTTATTATTTATTATCATTATTAATGTGAAAAAATGAAAGTTTCTCTTATGGCACATGTGACATATGAAAAATGCTATATGTTTGTTTATAGAGTTTTGGATACAGACCACACAGGTTGAAAAGAAGGCAGAACCATTGATAGTGTACAGGAACTGAATGAAAAAGACATTTGTATGTTTGACAAGTAAATTAGGAATTATGTCTATGTGTCTTTATTGAATTGGATATTGATGAGGAAATTTCCACACAAAGCAGTAGATCCTATAATGTTTTGGTCAACGAATTAGAGAACAAATAAGAGGAAAAAGTATAGAATTAATGAGAAGCAGTTGTCTATTAAACTCTTGAATGATTAAAAAAATTACAATGTAACAATTATTTATATTAATTGTTGTGTTATGAATAGCTAATTTAATTTTTTCCTAACCATCAATAAATTGATGATTTCTATAATTTTGAAATTTTCTCTCCACTACATAAAATTGACTTTACATAATAAATTAAATATGACTTTAGTTCTTGATAATCTCTCACTTAAAGCCTTATTTATTTGCTTTCAAAATTTCTCAATTATGTCAATTTCAATGTTGCTACGTTTCTGATAGGCCATAAGAATTTATGCACCAAACAAACTTGTCAGTGTTGATCGGTTTTGTCATAACATCTGCTAAGTAATCTTTAGTGTGAATCTTCTGCATACACATGCTCCCTTCCTCTACTACTTCTCGAACAAAATGATATTGTACTCCTATGTGTTTAGTCTTGGAATAAAATGTTGGATTTCTTGCCATATGCAAGGCACTCTGACTGTCACTGTGATACGGTGGGAGAACTGACTTGAGGTTTTGCGTTTGTGTGCGCAAATATTTCGGTTTAGCAAGAGTCGCCACCGACTTTTTATTTTATCCAAAGGAAAGGTCAAAAAGCACAAGAAAGACCTTTGAGATGTTTTCTTGGGTTCGGGAGGTAGATTATGAAAAGGGAAGGTGCTAGCACCCTTTTCATCCATGGTTTTCCATGGGCTCTTAGTTACTTGTTTAGATCACTTGCTTTTGCTTTTCAATTGTTTGAAATGGTGCTTTGTGTGTGTGGTTTTGAAAATGTTTTGAAAAGAGGCCTTGTCTAGGCAAACTTTGTAACAATTCTTGTTTGAATGTTTTACAGAGGTGTTTGTCTTTTGAAAAGATGTTTCAATGTTTGAAAGTTTGTTTTGGGAAATGTTTTGAAATTGTGTTGTGATGAAAGTAGCAAGGATGTTTGCAAATTTGATCAAGTAACTAGGAGTTGTCTACCCTAACCAAAGATCTTTCCTACACATTTTTAACCCTTTGACAGTGTTGTTTTACCATTGCATTTGGTAAACAACCTTGTGTTGGATGTTAAACGGGACAGGCGCGGGTCATCGTATTGACCATGATAGCAATTGTGCTAAGTATCTTTTTGCAAATTTTTGAGGGACTAGATCATTTTGTATAGGCAACCAAGATAGCGTCATCGAAGGACTATGATCTTTTGTTTTGTTTTTGTTTTGCCAAGATACTTAACATGCATACCATGGCCATTTTAAAGGCAACAAGTGGATGAAACCCTAGGGGTGCACGTGTGTATTGTGTTGTCAATTTACATGCTTTTATGTCTTGTATTAGGTCTAACTATTTGTTTTGATTTTGGATATTGCATACAAACCCTAATCTCTATCATGACATATTTGAAAGCAATAAATGCGTAAAAGTAATCTAAGCTATTACAACATTGATATGGGGAGGGGGATACAATTTTGAATAGGGGATTATTTGCAAGAAATTAAAACCCTAAGATTATTACAACCAAATTGAATTCTTTACAAATAAATAAATGGACAATATTTAAATATGTAAATAAATATGAATATGTAAAAGTGATTCTTTTTGTATTTTATTTTATGTAAAAAATAAAATATTTAATGTAAAAATAATAAAATAAAAAATTATTTTTATTAAGGGTGGAAACCCTAATTTATTTTAAGAAAGTATATATATTAATTATATTATTTATGTACAATAAAATAAAATAAAATATATACAAATGTCAAAAAAAGTCAAAAAATAAAAATATGTTAGAAAAAATATTATTTAAGTATATAAATAATAAAAAAATAATAATAAAATATTTTTATGTATTATTTTCAAGTTTTTATTAAAGAAAATAAAAGTATGTACTATTTAATAATTATTTCTATGTCTAAAAAATAATAAAAATAATAAAATAAAATATGGAAATTTATAAAATTATTTTTGGTATTTTTAATGTTAAAGAAAAATAAAATAAAGTCAGAAACTAAAAATGAAATTCAAAAATATAAAAATATAAAACAATAGGCCAAGGGGGTGTAAACAGTAAGGCTAGGGGTGCAAAAAGCATGAAATGGCCAGGCCCAGCTCAGTTGGTCTTCATCTTCAACCTCTGTTCAAAAAATACGCGCGCCTCCTGTACAAATGGCTAACTCTTGCATACGTCCTCTAAAGCAAAAACTCACAACACCAAAGTTATGGCATTTTTCAACACGATTCCAACCATGTAGAGAACTTGATCTAACTCTCAAAGACCAGAGAGAATTTCTCTGGCCCTAATTTCTAACCTAACTTTTTCAGAATGTTCATCAATCAAATTCTCTCAA
Organism: Vicia faba; assembly: GCA_948472305.1. NCBI lineage: Eukaryota > Viridiplantae > Streptophyta > Magnoliopsida > Fabales > Fabaceae > Vicia > Vicia faba. Next base: position 18,007,778 of record OX451741.1, on the reverse strand, counting down.
CACAGTTAACTTAAATAAAATCTATGCATATGTACAGCATAAGGGCAATGAGTAGTACATTTTTTATTCACAAACCTAAGCCTAATGATTCCTAAATAGAGAGATAGAAAGTTGGAAAATACTTGTTTCAGTTAAACTCGAGTATGGAAATGTGGAGATTTTCAGTGAGCCCTGAGATGTTTGTGAGCTTACTTGAACCTCCTCTGACCTTTCCCAATGCTTAGTTGGCTTTGAACTTGCTTGAATAAGCTTGTAGAAGTCAACCTGCACAAGCTGAAATCAGAAATGGTGAAGCTTGAAAACAAGGTTACAGTCACTGGCCAATGGTTGGGATAGCTTAGGTGGATTGTATGGAATGTATTGGAAGAGGTTTGGGACAAAACGCACAAGTAGTTTGTGATTTGGAAACAAAAATGCAGAAACTGCCCTGTTTTGCAAGAAGAAGGTATTTTGATGTTCAAGGGTATTTGAGGATTGAATAGCTCGTGTTTCTGGCTCAATGTGATATGCCAAAGTTGTTTGGAATGGTTACAAGAGTTGGTTTTATCAGATTGCCAAGTTCTCTAACTTTTGCAAGATTTCTTGTTTTTTAAGCAAAAGGTGAGAAGTGACAAAAGCCAAGCCTGTACAGGCTAGCTCTAATCTTGCACACATTTGGTGAGCTTGGCCCCAAGTTTGTGGATTTTGTTTGTTGTCCAATATTGGGTTCAAGGTTCAAGGGATGCAATTTGACATAAAGCAAGTTTTGACAAAAATGGCAATATTAACTTTTTGCCAAAAATGGATTAAACCCTTGTGTAATCTTCCATTGATCAGAATAATGCATTAATCCATTGAGTTTGAATTCAATTCTTGAGTGTGGAAGGGTTTAGATACCTGTAAGCAAGTACAAACAATGCTAGATGGAAATTGCAACTTGTAGCAACATGAGAAATGCCATGGATCAAAGTGACATTTTGCCAAATTCAAACCTTTGATTCTCCCTAACCACAAATGATTTTGGAGAGTTCTTGGACATTTTGGAAAGCTTGTAACATGCTATACAATCCATATTTGAAATGAATTTTGAGATTCCAATTGGAACTAGGTGAAAAATTGCCATGAAGATAGGTTAAAATCCTGCCTAAATTTTACTAAGTTAGAATGTTTTTGGACCCTTATTCCAAAAATCATAACTTGAGATCCAAGCATCTTTTGGGAAAACTTTGTGAATCAAAGTTGTAGATTTTTGTGGAGGACTACAACTTTCATTTTGGAAGTTTTTTTTGAATCCAATTGCATCATGGTGAAAATGTTGGGCAAAGTTGGGAAAAATTAAGAAAATTTCATAACTTAGAAAATTTCTAAGTTATGAAATTTTTCAATCTTAAACCCTAATTTGCAAAATTAGGTTTCTTGATGAACAAGTTTCATGTTTTGACACATCTTGATGAAAAATGACCCTTGGCACTTGATTTTGACCAAAAAGTCAAAGTTTGACTTTTCAGTGTACAATTGATTTTTGATTAGTTGACTGGAAAATTCATCTGTGAATCCAGTGCTTTTGAGATCTTTTGAACCTTGTGATTAGGTCAAGATGATGCCATTGAGTCCTTAAAACCATGCTTGAACCCAATTTGCCATTGGCCAGGTGAAAAATCAGAAATTGCCCTTCTGTAGTCAAAACCCTACAAATGACCATTTTGCCCTTTTGATGATCTGATCAAATTTCTTGAGGAGTTGTAGTACAAACTTGATCAAATGGTTAATATGAGTCTATAATGTTGATGTGGATCAAAAATTATGAGTTTTGACTGTAAATTGGTCATAGTTGACTTCTTCCCCAATACAACTGATTTTTAGGTCAATTATCCAATTGATTGGGCAAAAATTTGATTCAAGGCTTGAAACTTGGTGTGGGAAATATTGTAAGTACATCATGAAGTATGAAAGTCAATTTGAGCATTGGAAGTCCAAAAATCCCTGTGCAAACTCAAACCCTAATTTCAGGTCAACAGTGCAAGAAGATGTCTTGGGCAGAGCAAACCCTAATCCTGTCTGGAGTTCAAAGAGTCTTGTGAGGGAAAATATTGATAAAATGAGAGGGAAAATTTTGGGGTACAACAGCTGCCCCTGTTTAATCTTCTTGAACCTGAAGAGTTAGATTGACGAGTTTGCCTTTCGTGACTCGAAGGTAGAAGAGGATTGGACACTAGAGTGCCCGTAAATTTGCACTCGTCAAAATATACTTGAGGGAATGGGATTAAAGATGACATTTGGAGACGTGATAGAATCTTGTTGGAGATGGGATTAAAGATGCCATCTGTTGTACCCCAAAATTTGCCCTCACATTTTTCCCCAAGAAATCTCAGCTTCAAACATTTCCTGACTTCTCAAACTGGCTCAAGAATCGGACAAACGGACTTTTCTTGATAATCAAGCAAAACTAGGGTTTTTACTGATTTTCAGAGCTCTGAATTGTTTCATACAGTGGGCTTAGGGTTTGGTTGATTTTTGGTTCAATTTTGATCAAGCGAGCGTGATTTGGCATTTAATCGGGGATTAGGGTTTTATGGGCATATTCTCAGAAGAATTTAATATCCACAGCACCTTGCGGTTTATTTCAAGATTCGGATTAAAATTCGCGTTATCTTGGTTTAATCAGCAAAAGAGACAGTGATTTGAATTCAGTACGTTTTGATTGGGCCAGTCATATACAAGATGCAGTGTTGAATTCACAATGTTTATGTGTTTGATCAGTTTACTTGGATTGACTGCTGCTTTGCTCTGGATGTTGAATAAGACAGACTTAATTGATCAATGTTGTTTTATTTAAGTTATTCATTATTCTAAAATTGAATGATTGAAATTTATCTTTCAATTGTTTTAATTCTAAGAATTTTAAATAAATAAATAAGCAATAAAGAAAATTAGAACCAATTGGATAATTTGGATTTTTATTGATATTTGAATTATTCGTACAAATTGTTGTTACAGACAATAATTTACATTTAATTTAAATATTACATAGAATGAAAAAACTATCCTATTTTCTAAATATTCTTCGTTCTTCACTCCGCTCCGGTATTCCATTTTTTTCATCTGCAAAAAGAAACAAGAAAAGTCAGAAAGCAGTTAATTAAAAGACAGATAAAATATTGCTCATCATTAGGGGCCACTGACTGGGATCAGTTGCCCTCTCTGCAAATCACGGGATTTCTCCCGGTTCACAGAGAGGGAAGATTTTTATTTCATGAAATGCAAATGCATAAGTTATAAATTTCAAGCTGCATAGAAATCCAAAATCCAAACTGAAAAGTTCAATCTCAACTTTCTATCCAAAAGCAAAGGCACTAACTGTCAAAATGCCAAAGAAAATCAAGGAAGTGCAATTGCTGCAAAGTCAAAATCCCAGGCTGTCAAAGAAAGATATGGGACATATCACAAAGTCCCAAGATATCAAAGAAATGCAAAAAAAGCAGAGCAAAGCACAAAAGCTGGAGATAAAGATGCAGCAATGTATTATGCAAGGAATCTTTTCATCATTTCCCTAGTCAAACCCCTTCAGAGCAAGTACAGTATAAACATATAAAATTCAAAACTGTACTAGGAGAGAAGAAAAAGAGATAAAGCAAGCCTAGTTCAGGTTCAGCAGGCATAGACAGCAGGCATAGACAGCAGGCAGCAAGACAGAGAAAAGATTATGCAAATCCAAGACAGTTCAGCAGCAGGGCAAAAAGGCGAATATAGCAGTTCAGAATAGAGAAGGGAAGAGAGGTTAAGATAAGCAAAAAATATACACAAGACAGTTCAGAAGTGAAGAAAGGCAAAAGTGAGAACCAAAAATGCATCAAACCTCAACCATCCAACACAACTCTGCATAACAAATATACAGAAGCTAATACAAAGAAGCAAGGTTTTAGGATAGAAAAGAAAGATACAAAACTCAGTCCAACATAAGCAACCAAACCTCACATAACAAGCCTGTCATGACCTCACAAACACATAAACTGAACACATGAACTGAACTACCCAAAAACCCCTGTAAAAATCATACCTGCTGCTGTCAAACAACCTCAAATTTCAAACATACAAAAAACCTGATAAGCCAAACATCACACAAAGACCATCAAACCTGCATCAGGCCTCAACCTTCAAACACTATCTAGCCAATGTCATAACCAGAATCACACCAACACCAAGCCTCAGAAGTGGATTCATCATAGGCAACAATTCAAAGGCAACCCAATCTCAAGCATAATCAAACACATAATCCCTCAAGTTATCAAACCAGCCATTGTAAAAAAATAAGCTTAAGGCCTTTCAAAGCTTCAAAGCTCCAAAAAGGGCATCAAACCTTCAAGCCCTCAGAATCTTGGATTCATCACAGGGCAAGGAAAAAACATGTTAAATTAGGCAACACAAACAAGCACGTAGCCTCTCAAGAAGAAGAAGAAAGAAGCAATTCAAGGTGAACTCAGAAGCTTCATCAAAAGGCATCATATTTCAAACTCGGGCAACCATTCAAAAGCATCAAGAGAGCCTCAGAAGCAAGCTTCATCATAGGCAAGGCAGCAATATTCTAAACACTCAGGCAACAATTCCAAGAATATACAAAATTCCCAAAGACAACACGAGAGAGAAAGAAGCATACAATACTCAGGCGACAAGACTCAAGGCAACAATTGTTCCAAAACATTCCAGACAAACAGAAGCAAAGGCATCACAGTAGGAAAGAAGAAGATGAAGAAGTGAATACATTAGGGTTTCTCAGTGAACATCATCATCAAAGCCCTAAATATAGCAAAGAACGAAGTTACCAGGAAGGCATCAAAAGCAAGCATCAAGCTTCATCACTGAAACGCCGCTCCGGCCTCCTCAACGTCATCCCTCTTCTCTCCTCCATCTTCAAAAATCAGGTAACGAACTTGCTATATCTTCCTCTTTACCTCATAAAAAACGAAAAAATAAAGAGCTCAGAACAAATTCCACGCGTATCAGTCATAGAAGAAAAAAGGGAACACTGAAACAAACCTGGAGCAACGTATCCACTGAACTGGAGTGAAAAGAGGTCCGTTGGAATAACGCTGGTGGCCGGAGTCGAGTGGTTCGGGAAGCTTGAACGAAGAAGACGAAATTCAAGTGAACGGCGCCGTCCCTAACCCTAACCTTTGTTTCAAACTGAACCAAACACCCAAACCCTAATTTCGCCTTTGTGGGACATGGGCTTAACCCGCTGCTAATCTCCTCAAAAGCCCATTAAGATCACAACTTCTAACACTAACCTTTTATTTTTTCTTTTATGAACATATTTACTTCTTTTGTTTTATCAAATACTAACCTCTTGTTTTATTTTATTTTATAAACATACTTACTCTTTTTTTTTATAAAACACTAACCTTCTTTTATCTTATAAAAAATGTTCACTTCTTTATTTTGTAAAATACTAACCAAAATAATAAAACACTTTTATCATATAATTAAATTTGAAAACATCTTCTTTTAGTTAATACACTTTTGTACATAAAAATAACCAAATACTTTTATACATAATTAAATTGAAAATACTTTTTTTAATTAAAATACATATTCGTACATAGTATCTTTTCTTTTTCATACATAATACATTTCCTAATTAAAACTTTTCCTTTTGTATATATTATACATTTTCATACATAATTAAAATTGAAACTTTTTTTAATTAACATTCTTTTTTTTATACATAACAATTCAATACCTTTTTTTTCTCTAATATCAAATTCACAACATTGGACTAAAATACTTTCCAATTAAAACTTAACATTTACTCAAAACACTTCATTTCTCTTTTTGTACATAAACATACAAAATCAAAAATACATTTAAAAACATTTCTCTAGGTCAAACCCTAATACGACTCGATTTCACATTTCGCACTTGTACATAATTACACAATTCACATACATATACACTTGTACACTTACAAAAATACATTCACATTGCCCTATACACATTTTATCTTATATTTGTATATTTGATATTCATATTGATCGCACATTCGATTTGGTTGTAACTTATTGGATACTATAAGTCTCATCCCCTTGTACATTTATACCCCCACTCCCGGACACTATTTTGTAATAGCGTAGATTTTACATTCCGCAATTTACAGCTTTCCAATTATACCATGATTAGATCTAGGGTTTGTATGTACATAAAATCAAACGCTAGATAACTTAATACAAGACAAATACATGTAATCAATACACAATCACACTTGCACCCCCTAGGGTAATCCCACATGTTGCCTTCCAAAATGGGCCATGCTTGCACGTCGAGTATCTTTGGCAAAACAAATCAAATCAAATGATCATAAGTCTCAAAGTGTTGCCTAAACGGAATGATCATAGTCCCTTCAAAACAAATTGCCAAAGACACTTGGCACCATTGCATTCATGGTCCATACGATGACCCGCGCCCGTCCCGAATAAACTTCCTAAACGCAAGATTGTCCATCAATTTCAATGGTGGAACAAAATTGTTAAAAAGGGTTAAAACATGACAAAAACCTTTGAGTACAATAGGGTAGACAAAACTCTTAGTTACTTGAGATCAAACTTGCAAAAACACTTGCCTTCTTTTCAAAAAAACCACAACTCACAAACACTTTCAAAAATCAAACTTTTCAAATCCTTGAAACGTCTTTTTAAAAGATAAAACACCTTTTGTAAAACATTCGAGTAAAGAATTGTTACAAGGTTAGCCTAGCACAAGGCATCTTTTCAAAGCATTTTCAAAACAACACATAAAGCACCATTTCATACAATTGAAAACCAAGGCAAGATTGATCTAAGCAAGTACCTAAGAGCCCATGGATAACCATGGATGAAAAGGGTGCTAATACCTTCCCTTTTCATAATCTACCCCCCGAACCCACGAAATATCTCAAAAGGTTTTTCCTGTGCTTTTTTTAACCTTTCCTTTAGGATAAAATAAAAAGTCGGTGGCGACTCTTGCTCAACCGCACAAGTGCGAATACAAACGCAAAACCCATAGTCAGTTCTCCCACCGTATCACAGAACTGGCGACTCTGCTGGGGAGAATTTTAAAAAGTGGGGTTACCTTAGGGTTTAGATCACCTTTACTTTCAATTGATTGCTTTGTTTGCTTTAAATTTGTGGGCTTTGTATCGGAGTTTTTATAGATCCTAACCCGGATCTGGGGAAACCCTTTTAGGTAGCAACAAGGCTGTGAGGGAACTGTGCGGGGTATACCGACATGGTTGAAGCAGTCTGCTACGTTGATGTGGCACTTTGGTGTGTACCGGTAACCCTTGAGTCAATCAAGGAGAGTACGGGGCCTCCATGTGGTGTCGTAAAGCATCAACAGACCTTAGGAACCTTAATTGAACCATCTTGGCCTCTTTAGGGTAGTGAGATGACTACTTTGGTGTACTCCGAAGTCGGTTGATACTCGATACTACACTCAATTGAGGGTTGTTTTCTTGGGATATTTTGATCGCCAGTCAGTGGCTAAATCGAAACGATGAACAATGAAAGTAATCCAATGATATTGGGACCTCTAGAACCCGGTTACTTTTGATAGGACAGGTTTTAACCAACAAACTGAAAGAGGGTAGTACCTGAACCTCATGCAAGCCTAAACCTAAGGCCTTGTGTGCTTTGTGTGAATATTGTTTGCCTGTACATACACTCACTTGCTTGTGCATACATGCACATAACATCATAACATCATACCATAGCATTTTAGCATTTTCAATAACCATTTCAAGGATCTCGAAGGTTCTGTTGATGCAGGATTATGTTGAGCCAGACGTCTATCAAGGGGCAAAGAGGTCTCTCCTCTAACCAATCCAATCAAAGTTCAAGTGCAACAACTTGAATCAGTGGCTATGACCCACTGGACATGGTGAGCTTGATTCTCGTGGAAAGACATCCAACGACACAAAGTTCTCCAATCAAAGTTCAAGTGCAACAACTTGAATCAGTGGCTATGACCCACTTGACATGGTGAGCTTGATTCTCGTGGAAGGACGTCCCCCAGCGCAGAAATCCCCAATCAAAGATTGAAGTTCAACCTCTAACATTCTCTTGTGTATACCCCAAGAGACCCTTGAAAACATTGCATATATATCACACATATCATTGCATAACAGGTCTCTCCCCTACAGGTCTCCTTATTCTTCCTACTGTTTATTTCAGTAAGATGGATATGGAGCAAACGGTGAAAGAGCTCCAGGCTCAAAATGCTCAATTCCAACAAATGCTTCTGGCTGTGGGGAAAGGGCAAGAAGATCTGACAGCTCTCCTTCTCAAAGACAAGAAGAAGAAGTCCAAGAAGGCAGCCCGCATCCTGAACCTGAGGAGAAGGCCTAAGACCCACGACCTTGCAACTCCATCCGACACAGTGGTTAGTCTTGAGGAAAACCACAATGTGGAGATTGATGAAGAGGAAACTGATTACTCCGAAGAACAATATCCTCTCACTGATGACAAGTACAAAGAGTTGGAGAATCGCCTCAATGCTATGGAGATCCAACAAATACCTGGCTTGGATTTAGGAGACATGGGGTTGGTTCCTGGATTGGTCATCCCTCCAAAATTCAAAGTTCCTACCGTTGCTCTATACGACGGAGTTTCTTGCCCTAAGATGCATCTAAGGTCTTATGTCCGCAAGATTCAACCATACACAGCTGATAAGAGGTTTTGGATCCATTTCTTCCAAGAAAGTCTAGTAGGGGCTCATCTCGAGTGGTTCTATCAGTTGGAGAGTTCTCACATCCACACCTGGGAAGATCTAGCCGGGGCTTTTTACGAACAGTATCGGTACAATGCTGATCTCGCACCAACTCGTGTGCAGTTGCAGAACATGACCATGGGTTCTGACGAGAGCTTCAAAGGGTATGCTCAAAAATGGAGAGATCTGGCTGGTAGAGTGCAACCCCCTCTAACTGACAGAGAGCTGATTGACATCTTCATGGGAACTTTGACAGGGCCTTTCTTCAAGCACTTAATTGGAAGCTCCTCAGCCGGGTTCACCGAGCTAATACTAACCGGCGAAAGGGTCGAAGCTGGCATCAAAAGTGGAAAGATCCCGGGAGCTACAACCTCCGATACTCAGATAACTCGCTACAACGGAAGGAAAGAGTCTAATGCTGGAAACAGTCAAAGGAGTCGTCATGATGCAGGGGCAGTCCTGATCTCTGGTTCTACATCACGCTGACAACAACCAAGGGGTAGTCAACAACGACCAGACGAGCCTAAGAGACAGTCCACCAACATCAACATGCCATGGTCTCAAGCGTTGCAACACTTGTTGAAGATGAATCTGATTGCATTGATAGAGCCCCATCCCAACCCCAAGACCTCATCTCCTAACTACAATCCTAATGCAACTTGTGCTTATCATTCTGACAGTCCCGGGCATGACACTGACGATTGTTGGGCTTTGAAGTACAAGATTCAGAATTTGATTGACGCCAAGGAGATCGAGTTTGGTCCTCCAGAGACTCCAGCATGATCATTGCTCCTGTGCCAGCTCATTGAGATTGCGTTTGTTTCATTATGAATTTTCAAAGTTGTAATTTCTTTTGCTGTCAAACAATTATCGGTTGATGTTAAACTCTGTTTTCATTAATGCATTGCATATGTTTGTCTTGAATTCATCCATTCGTTTCACTACTCTTATGCTTTTCTTTATGATATTTGACTCTTGATAAAAAGCTACAAGCCTTTAGAGGGAGGATGACGAAATAATACCGTGATCTTATACAGTATGCTTTTGAACAGACCTTGCTGATGATGTACAGGCATTTCTTTCAATTCCCAAACACTGGAGTTATAAGGAAGTTAATCCCTAGTCAACCCCTTCGAGCCAAAGAAGTAGGAGTTTTTTGTTCTAAAACAATTGAAACCTTTGATATAAACCCGGGGCAGGGTAGTATCTCAGTTAATTCAAAAGAAAACGCGCATTGAAGTCGCAAACTCTCAAGTTCGTAATACAACGAACGACGAATGACAAGAGAAAGCATTCCTTTGGAATCAAAAGACAAGGATGGTTCCCCATCACATAGACAGTCAATCTCTCAAAAGAGAAAATCCCACTAAGCCAAAACCTATGAAGGAGGCTTAAGAAAGCTGGGGCATCCCGCTGACAGTAATCCCGAAAACGGTAACAGTCAGGCAAAAGTTAGGGATAACAAATCAAAATCAAAATAAGTGAGGTCATTGCAAAATCCTCAAGAAACATGAAAAATGTTGGAAAAGAAAAAGGAGATGATGACTGTCTCCCAAATTCAAACTGGTGAACCATCACCCAATAGTCGTTCCAAACTCAAAACAGAGTGCGACGCGCAATTAACTGAGCTTAGGGTTGAAGGACGTCACGAAGAGCGGGTGGGTACAAATATACTTTGAGCCTTTATCCTTTGTTTCTTAAACCGTGAACCAGGCCACGTTACAACCCTTCAAAAGTCCTAATTGAAGCATGGGTTAGTTCGAAAGCATACTGTTACAAAAGGTATCCTGACTCCTGTAAGGCTTTACTCTAAATCTTGTGTTGATTTGTCTTATAAAAGTTTTATGCTAAAAATGCATTTTCCAAAACGAAAAAAAAACTTCGAGACAAACATAAACTTTGCATTATTTGAATATCACTGTCTGCATTTGACTTTTTGTTTGACAGCGAAGAAATTCATACAGCGAATGTTCGGAGGAACGAAAACTCTCTCAGTGAGCAAGATCACTTCAAAAACAAAAGGATGACACTTCCAACGACAAATCTCCTATCAACAAGGGGCATGACATTTCAAAATTCAATTAACCTGGGGCAGTCCAGTCAAGGTCCAACAGATCTTTCAAAATTCAATTAACCTGGGGGCAATCCAGTCAAGGTTTCACTAAAATCTCAATTACAGATTAACTTGGGGCAAGCCTCCCTCACCACCACTTGGGGCATCCGAATGTCAAAAGTGTCCAACAATTCTTTCTCAATTCTAAGATGCAGTTTTACACGGACTCATCATGAAGCAACCCTACACAGGTTCCTTCTCAAGTTCCCGATGCAGTTTTACACGGACTCATCATGAAGCAACCCTACACAGGTTCCTTCTCAAATTCCCGATGCAGTTTTACACGGACTCATCATGAAGCAACCCTACACAGGTCCCTTCTCAAACTCTCGATGCAGTCTTACACGGACTCATCATGAAGCAACCCTACACAGGTTCCTTCTCAAGTTCCCGATGCAGTCTTACACGGACTCATCATGAAGCAACCTTACACAGGTTCCTTCTCAAGTTCCCGATGCAGTTTTACACGGACTCATCATGAAGCAACCCTACACAGGTTCCTTCTCAAATTCCCGATGCAGTTTTACACGGACTCATCATGAAGCAACCCTACACAGGTTCCTTCTCAAATTCCCGATGCAGTTTTACACGGACTCATCATGAAGCTACCCTACCCAGGTCCCTTCTCAAACTCTCGATGCAGTCTTACACGGACTCATCATGAAGCAACCCTACACAGGTTCCTTCTCAAGTTCCCGATGCAGTCTTACACGGACTCATCATGAAGCAACCCTACACAGGTTCCTTCTCAAGTTCCCGATGCAGTTTTACACGGACTCATCATGAAGCAACCCTACACAGGTTCCTTCTCAAATTCCCGATGCAGTTTTACACGGACTCATCATGAAGCAACCCTACACAGGTTCCTTCTCAAATTCCCGATGCAGTTTTACACGGACTCATCATGAAGCAACCCTACACAGGTTCCTTCTCAAATTCCCGATGCAGTTTTACACAGACTCATCATGAAGCTACCCTACCCAGGTCCCTTCTCAAACTCTCGATGCAGTCTTACACGGACTCATCATGAAGCAACCCTACACAGGTTCCTTCTCAAGTTCCCGATGCAGTCTTACACGGACTCATCATGAAGCAACCCTACACAGGTTCCTTCTCAAATTCCCGATGCAGTTTTACACGGACTCATCATGAAGCAACCCTACACAGGTTCCTTCTCAAATTCCCGATGCAGTTTTACACGGACTCATCATGAAGCAACCCTACACAGGTTCCTTCTCAAATTCCCGATGCAGTTTTACACGGACTCATCATGAAGCTACCCTACCCAGGTCCCTTCTCAAACTCTCGATGAAGTCTTACACGGACTCATCATGAAGCAACCCTACACAGGTTCCTTCTCAAGTTCCCGATGCAGTCTTACACGGACTCATCATGAAGCAACCCTACACAGGTTCCTTCTCAAGTTCCCGATGCAGTTTTACACGGACTCATCATGAAGCAACCCTACACAGGTTCCTTCTCAAATTCCCGATGCAGTTTTACACGGACTCATCATGAAGCTACCCTACCCAGGTCCCTTCTCAAACTCTCGATGAAGTCTTACACGGACTCATCATGAAGCAACCCTACACAGGTTCCTTCTCAAGTTCCCGATGCAGTCTTACACGGACTCATCATGAAGCAACCCTACACAGGTTCCTTCTCAAGTTCCCGATGCAGTTTTACACGGACTCATCATGAAGCAACCCTACACAGGTTCCTTCTCAAATTCCCGATGCAGTTTTACACGGACTCATCATGAAGCAACCCTACACAGGTTCCTTCTCAAATTCCCAATGCAGTTTTACACGGACTCATCATGAAGCTATCCTACCCAGGTCCCTTCTCAAACTCTCGATGCAGTTTTACACGGACTCATCATGAAGCTACCCTACACAGGTTCCTTCTCAAACTCTCGATGCAGTCTTACACGGATTCATCATGAAGCAACCCTACACAGGTTCCTTCTCAAGTGCCCGATGCAGTTTTACACGGACTCATCATGAAGCTACCCTGCACAGGTTCCTTCTTTCAAGCTTACAATTCAACACGTCTCCAGTGATTATCCATCCTACCTCCAAATGGCATCTGTAAGCCCATTCCCGAGATCAAGTGCCTACGACAATCAAATATTCTTCCCATCCCCAGCGGAGTTCATCAAAATTCCCCAGCAGAAACTTATCTTCGCAAATCCCCAGCCAGGGAATCCTCAGGAATTCAATTCCCCTCAGAGTTTAAGCTTCAGTATCCCCAGCAGATCAAGAGCTTCAAGTGGACAATCCCCAGCGGAGTCAGACTTTTAAACCTTCTCCCCACAAAGTTTTGGAAGGACAAATCTTGAGTTCCCCAGTGAAGTCTCCAGAGTTACTTCCCATCAAGCCGAAGATTCTCAATCTGGCCTCCTCAGCATGAGTCTACTAGTTTGGAGCTCCCCAGTAGAGGTCATCAGGGATTCTCTTCCCCAGCAACAGCCCAGGATTTATTTTCCCCGGCAGCAGTCAAGACGCTTTTATCTTCAGCCATCTCGGATTCATGTATCCTTGGCAAGATTAGCTCATCAGCCTACATGCGCATTCATTACATTCATATCATAAACATTAATGTCACATGCATTGCATCATGCATCATAACATTACATACAACTAACCCTTTACCTTTTCAGGTAAGATCAGTTGACAGACACAGATCATCTCCTGAGATTCATCCAAAAATAGTTCAGATGTGACCCGGACACGGCAACATTTTTGATACTTATTCCAAATTCATTCAGATGCATCAGCAGGAACCTTACACCGGTTCCTCTTCAACTTCTCAACTTCTGAAACAAGTTTACGGATTCTTCCCTACGACGGATGTCAATCTACCGATTTGTTCAGACTCTTCTCAAACTTTTGAAGACAGTTTACGGATTCTTCCCTACAATGGAGGTCAATCTACCGACTGATTCAGACTCTTCTCAAATTTTTGAAAATAGTTTACGGACACGTCCCAACAACGGATGATGCTCTATCGCTTATTCAATCTCAACTCCTGAAATAGTTTACAGATTCTCCAGACACGGACGTCAATCTTTTGCTTGTTCAGACCCCAATTCAGAGATATTCCAAAACAGGGATGCCCTTCTGATACTCGTCCACTCACCATTGACGTACAGTTCAACATCACCATATGGCATCTATAAGCCCATTCACCTCCACCGTCACATCAACGAGCGCAAATTTTCTGGGCACATTAGTGTCCAATCTCCTTTTACCTTCAAGTCGCGAAAGGCAAACCTGCCAATCTAACTCTTCAGGTCAAAGAAGATTGAACAGGGGCAACTGTTGTACCCCGAAATTTGCCCTCGCATTTTTCCCCAAGAAATCTCAGCTTCAAACATTTCCTGACTTCTCAAACTGGCTCAAGAATCGGACAAACGGACTTTTCTTGATAATCAAGCAAAACTAGGGTTTTTACTGATTTTCAGAGCTCTGAATTGTTTCATACAGTGGGCTTAGGGTTTGGTTGATTTTTGGTTCAATTTTGATCAAGCGAGCGTGATTTGGCATTTAATCGGGGATTAGGGTTTTATGGGCATATTCTCAGAAGAATTTAATATCCACAGCACCTTGCGGTTTATTTCAAGATTCGGATTAAAATTCGCGTTATCTTGGTTTAATCAGCAAAAGAGACAGTGATTTGAATTCAGTACGTTTTGATTGGGCCAGTCATATACAAGATGCAGTGTTGAATTCACAATGTTTATGTGTTTGATCAGTTTACTTGGATTGACTGCTGCTTTGCTCTGGATGTTGAATAAGACAGACTTAATTGATCAATGTTGTTTTATTTAAGTTATTCATTATTCTAAAATTGAATGATTGAAATTTATCTTTCAATTGTTTTAATTCTAAGAATTTTAAATAAATAAATAAGCAATAAAGAAAATTAGAACCAATTGGATAATTTGGATTTTTATTGATATTTGAATTATTCGTACAAATTGTTGTTACAGACAATAATTTACATTTAATTTAAATATTACATAGAATGAAAAAACTATCCTATTTTCTAAATATTCTTCGTTCTTCACTCCGCTCCGGTATTCCATTTTTTTCATCTGCAAAAAGAAACAAGAAAAGTCAGAAAGCAGTTAATTAAAAGACAGATAAAATATTGCTCATCATTAGGGGCCACTGACTGGGATCAGTTGCCCTCTCTGCAAATCACGGGATTTCTCCCGGTTCACAGAGAGGGAAGATTTTTATTTCATGAAATGCAAATGCATAAGTTATAAATTTCAAGCTGCATAGAAATCCAAAATCCAAACTGAAAAGTTCAATCTCAACTTTCTATCCAAAAGCAAAGGCACTAACTGTCAAAATGCCAAAGAAAATCAAGGAAGTGCAATTGCTGCAAAGTCAAAATCCCAGGCTGTCAAAGAAAGATATGGGACATATCACAAAGTCCCAAGATATCAAAGAAATGCAAAAAAAGCAGAGCAAAGCACAAAAGCTGGAGATAAAGATGCAGCAATGTATTATGCAAGGAATCTTTTCATCATTTCCCTAGTCAAACCCCTTCAGAGCAAGTACAGTATAAACATATAAAATTCAAAACTGTACTAGGAGAGAAGAAAAAGAGATAAAGCAAGCCTAGTTCAGGTTCAGCAGGCATAGACAGCAGGCATAGACAGCAGGCAGTAAGACAGAGAAAAGATTATGCAAATCCAAGACAGTTCAGCAGCAGGGCAAAAAGGCGAATATAGCAGTTCAGAATAGAGAAGGGAAGAGAGGTTAAGATAAGCAAAAAATATACACAAGACAGTTCAGAAGTGAAGAGAGGCAAAAGTGAGAACCAAAAATGCATCAAACCTCAACCATCCAACACAACTCTGCATAACAAATATACAGAAGCTAATACAAAGAAGCAAGGTTTTAGGATAGAAAAGAAAGATACAAAACTCAGTCCAACATAAGCAACCAAACCTCACATAACAAGCCTGTCATGACCTCACAAACACATAAACTGAACACATGAACTGAACTACCCAAAAACCCCTGTAAAAATCATACCTGCTGCTGTCAAACAACCTCAAATTTCAAACATACAAAAAACCTGATAAGCCAAACATCACACAAAGACCATCAAACCTGCATCAGGCCTCAACCTTCAAACACTATCTAGCCAATGTCATAACCAGAATCACACCAACACCAAGCCTCAGAAGTGGATTCATCATAGGCAACAATTCAAAGGCAACCCAATCTCAAGCATAATCAAACACATAATCCCTCAAGTTATCAAACCAGCCATTGTAAAAAAATAAGCTTAAGGCCTTTCAAAGCTTCAAAGCTCCAAAAAGGGCATCAAACCTTCAAGCCCTCAGAATCTTGGATTCATCACAGGGCAAGGAAAAAACATGTTAAATTAGGCAACACAAACAAGCACGTAGCCTCTCAAGAAGAAGAAGAAAGAAGCAATTCAAGGTGAACTCAGAAGCTTCATCAAAAGGCATCATATTTCAAACTCGGGCAACCATTCAAAAGCATCAAGAGAGCCTCAGAAGCAAGCTTCATCATAGGCAAGGCAGCAATATTCTAAACACTCAGGCAACAATTCCAAGAATATACAAAATTCCCAAAGACAACACGAGAGAGAAAGAAGCATACAATACTCAGGCGACAAGACTCAAGGCAACAATTGTTCCAAAACATTCCAGACAAACAGAAGCAAAGGCATCACAGTAGGAAAGAAGAATATGAAGAAGTGAATACATTAGGGTTTCTCAGTGAACATCATCATCAAAGCCCTAAATATAGCAAAGAACGAAGTTACCAGGAAGGCATCAAAAGCAAGCATCAAGCTTCATCACTGAAACGCCGCTCCGGCCTCCTCAACGTCATCCCTCTTCTCTCCTCCATCTTCAAAAATCAGGTAACGAACTTGCTATATCTTCCTCTTTACCTCATAAAAAACGAAAAAATAAAGAGCTCAGAACAAATTCCACGCGTATCAGTCATAGAAGAAAAAAGGGAACACTGAAACAAACCTGGAGCAACGTATCCACTGAACTGGAGTGAAGAGAGGTCCGTTGGAATAACGCTGGTGGCCGGAGTCGAGTGGTTCGGGAAGCTTGAACGAAGAAGACGAAATTCAAGTGAACGGCGCCGTCCCTAACCCTAACCTTTGTTTCAAACTGAACCAAACGCCCAAACCCTAATTTCGCCTTTGTGGGACATGGGCTTAACCCGCTGCTAATCTCCTCAAAAGCCCATTAAGATCACAACTTCTAACACTAACCTTTTATTTTTTCTTTTATGAACATATTTACTTCTTTTGTTTTATCAAATACTAACCTCTTGTTTTATTTTATTTTATAAACATACTTACTCTTTTTTTTTATAAAACACTAACCTTCTTTTATCTTATAAAAAATGTTCACTTCTTTATTTTGTAAAATACTAACCAAAATAATAAAACACTTTTATCATATAATTAAATTTGAAAACATCTTCTTTTAGTTAATACACTTTTGTACATAAAAATAACCAAATACTTTTATACATAATTAAATTGAAAATACTTTTTTTAATTAAAATACATATTCGTACATAGTATCTTTTCTTTTTCATACATAATACATTTCCTAATTAAAACTTTTCCTTTTGTATATATTATACATTTTCATACATAATTAAAATTGAAACTTTTTTTAATTAACATTCTTTTTTTTATACATAACAATTCAATACCTTTTTTTTCTCTAATATCAAATTCACAACATTGGACTAAAATACTTTCCAATTAAAACTTAACATTTACTCAAAACACTTCATTTCTCTTTTTGTACATAAACATACAAAATCAAAAATACATTTAAAAACATTTCTCTAGGTCAAACCCTAATACGACTCGATTTCACATTTCGCACTTGTACATAATTACACAATTCACATACATATACACTTGTACACTTACAAAAATACATTCACATTGCCCTATACACATTTTATCTTATATTTGTATATTTGATATTCATATTGATCGCACATTCGATTTGGTTGTAACTTATTGGATACTATAAGTCTCATCCCCTTGTACATTTATACCCCCACTCCCGGACACTATTTTGTAATAGCGTAGATTTTACATTCCGCAATTTACAGCTTTCCAATTATACCATGATTAGATCTAGGGTTTGTATGTACATAAAATCAAACGCTAGATAACTTAATACAAGACAAATACATGTAATCAATACACAATCACACTTGCACCCCCTAGGGTAATCCCACATGTTGCCTTCCAAAATGGGCCATGCTTGCACGTCGAGTATCTTTGGCAAAACAAATCAAATCAAATGATCATAAGTCTCAAAGTGTTGCCTAAACGGAATGATCATAGTCCCTTCAAAACAAATTGCCAAAGACACTTGGCACCATTGCATTCATGGTCCATACGATGACCCGCGCCCGTCCCGAATAAACTTCCTAAACGCAAGATTGTCCATCAATTTCAATGGTGGAACAAAATTGTTAAAAAGGGTTAAAACATGACAAAAACCTTTGAGTACAATAGGGTAGACAAAACTCTTAGTTACTTGAGATCAAACTTGCAAAAACACTTGCCTTCTTTTCAAAAAAACCACAACTCACAAACACTTTCAAAAATCAAACTTTTCAAATCCTTGAAACGTCTTTTTAAAAGATAAAACACCTTTTGTAAAACATTCGAGTAAAGAATTGTTACAAGGTTAGCCTAGCACAAGGCATCTTTTCAAAGCATTTTCAAAACAACACATAAAGCACCATTTCATACAATTGAAAACCAAGGCAAGATTGATCTAAGCAAGTACCTAAGAGCCCATGGATAACCATGGATGAAAAGGGTGCTAATACCTTCCCTTTTCATAATCTACCCCCCGAACCCACGAAATATCTCAAAAGGTTTTTCCTGTGCTTTTTTTAACCTTTCCTTTAGGATAAAATAAAAAGTCGGTGGCGACTCTTGCTCAACCGCACAAGTGCGAATACAAACGCAAAACCCATAGTCAGTTCTCCCACCGTATCACACCATCCAATAATGTTTGTTGAAAATCAGGAGAATGAGCATCAGAATGGTATCCGTGTCTGGAGCATCTCTGAGCTGTTTTCTGAATTCTTTGAATCTGAATAAGCAATAGAATTGCATTCGTGTCTGGAGCGTCTCTAAGATGCTTTCATGATTGTATATTGGTAGCTTGTTAATCTTATCCTGGAACAGGTAAAATGTTAGTTGAAATACAAAGTTATGTTGTATGAAATGTATGATGCAATACATGTGTTTTATCAATGTTTATGATATATGAATGTAATGTATGCGCGTGTAAGCTGATTAGCTGTCTTGCTGAGGAAAAAAAATCCTTCATAGCTGGAGATAATAAAATATTTGACTGCTGTCAGGGAAAATAAATCCTTGACCACTGTTGGAGAATCAAAATCTTTGACAGCTGAAGATGAGAAATCCTTACTGACTGCTTAGGGATAGAGAATCCTTGGCAACTCACAGGGATTATCAAAACTTTGACAACTTTCGTGGGGATTATACGATGAGAATCCTTACTCGGCTGGGGAATAAGGGAAGCTCTGGAGATCTCTACCGGGGATCAATCAAAGGAAAACCTTGATCTGCTGGAGAATAAGGAATGCTCTGGTGGCTTCAGCGGGGAACTGAGAATGAGAATCTTTGATCTTCTAGGGGATTAAAAATTCTGAAAAATTCATGCTGAGAGTAAAGAAGGCTCCGGTAACTTCACTGTTGAACCAAGAATAAGAATCTTCAATCTGTTGGGGGAGTGAAAATTTTTGTGGGGAGTAGAAGTCCCGATGGGGAGATCAGGAGTTTGGGTGTATGCCAATCTTCTGGGGTTTCAAGAATGAGAATCTTCACTCTGTTAAAGGTATCAGGAGTTTGGGTGTATGCCAATCTTCTGGGGTTTCAAGAAGGAGAATCTTCATTATGTTAAAGGTATCAGGAGTTTGGGTGTATGCCAATCTTCTGGGGTTTCAAGAATGAGAATCTTCATTCTGTTAAAGGTATCAGGAGTTTGGGTGTCTGCCAATCTTCTGGGGTTTCAAGAATGAGAATCTTCATTATGTTAAAGGTATCAGGAGTTTGGGTGTATGCCAATCTTCTGGGGTTTCAAGAATGAGAATCTTCATTCTGTTAAAGGTATCAGGAGTTTGGGTGTATGCCAATCTTCTGGAGAGTTATCCTCGGTTAGGGATCAAACAAAATTTAACTATTATCTGGTTAATTCTTAGATTTTAAGACCACTTGCTGGGGGATCGGGAGAAACTAAATGGTTTCTGCTGTAGATTGATAGTCTTAGCTCCGCTGGGGATCTAGATGACATGTTGATTTGATTGTGTATGGAAAATTGACTCCGCTGGGGAAGAAGGTTTCACTTTGCTGAGGGTCTGTAGTTCAAAGTTTTGCTCTGATGGGGATTGGGAGTTGGAAAACTTAAATCTGGTGTGGATTTTGAAATTTGACTCTGCCAGTGATATTTATTTCAAGGATTTAGCTCCACTGGGGGATCTAGATGATATACTGCAGGGGATTTCTCCTGGAATAGCCTAAAGACGTCTTCCTATACTTTCAACCTATCAGTGATTATTCTTTCCCGTTTCATTTATTTGTAAACATGTGATTATATTCAAATGCATATGCTCATTTAATAAATCATTGGACGTTTTCAAATAAAACACAAGTGTAAAAAGGCAAATAGTTTTCTGCACTTTGAAGTATCTTTGTATTAATTTTGTGTAAGTATTTTGTACAAAGGAGACAGACATCCTAGTAAGAGAATGTTGTCATAAAATTGAGAAAAATTTATACAAAGAAAGAAGGTTATGTGTAACAATTCCATGGGGGTCCCATTCTGCTATAGCCTTCGTAACTCTGAGTATCTTGTCCATTCGTTGCTTCGTCTGCAGATGATTGGATTGATCAGAAACCTGGAGCTTGTCTGTGAAGAGATTGTCCTTAAAGTGATCCGACGAGACATAGTCATACGCTTTAATTCCCTAACTTTTGCCCGGACCGTCCTTTCGGGTTTTCAGTCCACCGGGAAACCCTTTTTTTCCCAAGTCTCCCTTTCAGGTTTTCAACTTGCCGGGTGTACAAATTTTTTTTATTTATCCCTAATTTTTGCCTGAACCGCCCTTTCGGGTTTTTGATTCACCGAGATGCCCATTTTTGCCCAAGTCGCCCTTTCGGGTTTTCAACTTGTCGGGTCGTTTATAAGTAGTATCTTTTGACTATGTCTGCATTCGCAGGGTGCGGTAGGTCATCGCCATCCATGGTGGTTAGGATCATTGCCCCACCATAAAATATGCTTTTGATCACAAATGGTCCTTCGTAAGTAGGAGTCCATTTGCCCCTGGGATCACTTTGCGGTAAGATGATCCGCTTGATTACAAGATCCCCGACTTGATATACCTGGCGTCTGACTTTCTTGTTGAATGCCTTGATCATACGTTTCTGATACGCCTGACCATGGCAAACAGCAGTAAGTCACTTTTTGTTAATCAAGTTAAGTTGATCAAGTCGGGTCTGAATCCAATCGTCTTCACTCAAACCAACATCCTTCATGATTCTCAAGGATGGAATCTGAACCTCGATAGGTAAAACAACTTCCATGCTGTATACCAAAGAAAAGGGTGTTGCCCCTGTTGATGTGCGTGTCGTGGTACGGTACCCGTGCAGAGCAAACTGTAACATCTCATGCCAATACTTGTAGGTGACTGTCATCTTTTGAATGATCTTCTTGATATTTTTGTTCGCAGTTTCGACAACACCGTTCATCTTAGGCCGATAGGGAGATGAATTATGATGTTGAATCTTGAACTTCTCGCACAGAGCGGTGATCATGGTATTGTTTAAATTTGTACCATTGTCAGTGATGATCCTGTCGGGGATACCATACCGGCAAATGAGGTTCTGCTTGATGAAGCGGGCGACCACATTCTTTCTAACGGATGCGAAGGATGCTGCTTCGACCCACTTGGTAAAGTAATTAATGGCCACCAGGATGAAACGATGTCCATTGGATGTTATAGGCTTGATCTCTCCAATCATGTCGATTCCCCACATTGCGAATGGCCAAGGAGCTGTTAGGACATTGAGAGGAACTGGAGGTATGTGTATCTTGTCAGCATAGATTTGGCATTTGTGACAAGTACGGGAATGTTGATGACAATCAGCTTCCATGGTAGACCAGTAGTAGCCTGCCCTTAGAATCTCTTTGGCCATCGTATGTCCGCTCGAGTGAGTGCCAAAGGTACCATTGTGCAGTTCAGTCATGATCTTCTCAGCTTCAATCTTGTCCATACAACGAAGCAGAATGCAATCATGATTGCGCTTGTATATGATACCATTGCTCAGGAAGAACTTTGCAGAGAATCTCCTTAAGAACTTTTTGTCGTTGACTGAAGCTCCTTCAGGGTATTCTCGAGTTTCGAGATACCTTTTGACTTAGTGAAACCAAGGTCGGTCCACTACTTCTTCGGTATTAATCTCGTGACAATGAGTAGGTTCGTCCATTCGCTCGATGGTGATTTGGGGAGCCTCATTATCCCAGTTAAGTTTAAACATGGAGGACATTGTAGCTAGCGCATCTGTTAGCTGATTCTCTTCTCGCGGGAAGTGCTCGAAGGTAATCTGCTCGAAATATGGTAACAATGTCAAGACATGTTCTTTGTAAGGGATGAGGTTCGGATGTTTAGTATCCCACTCTCCTTTGATTTGACTGATAACCAAAGCTGAGTCCCCAAATACAATCAATGATTTGATTCCCAAGTCAATAGAGGCCTTGAGACCAAAGATACAAGCTTCATACTCGGCCATGTTGTTGGTGCAGTTGAAGCAGAGTCTGGCAGTGAAAGGTGTATGGCAACCTTGTGGACAGATGAGCACATCACCGATACTGTTTCCAAGTGCGTTGGAGGCACCATCAAAGTACAGGGTCCATCGGGATCCTTGTTCAGGTCCGTCATACGGTCTGTTTTCTTTAATGCTGCTCAAAGTCATGATATCCTCGTCGGGGAAGTCGAACATCATGGATTTGTAATCTTCGACATCTTGATGGGCCAGATGATTGGCTAGCACACTCCCCTTTATTA
Source organism: Vicia faba (assembly GCA_948472305.1). Classification (NCBI taxonomy): domain Eukaryota; kingdom Viridiplantae; phylum Streptophyta; class Magnoliopsida; order Fabales; family Fabaceae; genus Vicia; species Vicia faba. The sequence goes on along the minus strand of OX451741.1, from coordinate 17,984,804 downwards.
CTTTTTGGGTTGTGTACTATATATCATATTCGGTGAGGATCATCTGCCATCTAGCGATTCTTCCAGATAGAGCAGGCTTCTCGAAGATGTACTTGATCAGATCCATCTTAGAGATCAGTAAAGTGGTATGTGTCAACATATACTGCCTTAGCCGGCGAGCAGCCCATACCAAAGCGCAGCAAGTTTTCTCGAGCAGTGAGTAGTGAGTCTCACAGTCGGTAAACTTTTTGCTAAGGTAATAAATGACATGCTCTTTTCAGCCAGACTCGCATGTTGGCCCAGTACGCACCCCATTGAATTTTCCAGGACAGTCAGATACATGATTAACAGTCTTCCTTCGACGGGTGGCATCAAGATAGGAGGTTCCAGCAAATACTCCTTGATTTTATCGAAAGCAACTTGACAATCATCATTCCATTTAACCACCTGGTCTTTCTTCAACAGCTTGAAGATTGGCTCACAGGTAGATGTTAGATGAGAAATGAACCTTGCAATGTAGTTTAGGCGTCCCAAAAAACCTCTGACCTCCTTCTTAGTGCGAGAGGCAGGCATTTCTTGTATAGCTTTGACTTTGGAAGGATCAACCTCGATGCCTTTGTTACTGACGATGAATCCCAAAAGTTTACTGGACCTGACTCCGAAAGTGCACTTGTTAGGGTTCAGTCTGAGCTTGTACTCTTTCAATCTGACAAACAGCTTTTGTAGATGGTCGAGGTGTTCTTCTTCAGTTTATGAACGGGCTATCATGTCGTCTACGTAAACCTCTATCTCATGATGTATCATATCACGAAACAAAGCCACCATGGCACGTTGATAGGTTGCCCCGGCATTCTTCAGTCCGAATGGCATCACTTTATAGCAGAACGTACCCTACCGTGTAACAAAGGTAGTTTTCTCCATGTCTTCAGGGGCCATTTTGATCTGGTTGTACCCTGAAAATCCATCCATGAAAGAAAATACCTTATGCTGAGTTGTATTGTCAACCAAGATGTCAATGTGCGGTAGTGGAAAGTCATCTTTAGGGCTAGCCCTATTTAAATCTCTGTAATCCACGCACATTCTGACTTTGCCGTCCTTCTTAGGCACGGGCACAACGTTAGCAACCCATTGTGGATATGAAGTAACAACAAGGAAGTCAGCATTGAACTGCTTCATCACTTCAGCTTTGATCTTTTCAGACATATTGGGCCTCATTCGGCGGACTTTTTGTTTAATTGGTGGACAGTCTTCTCTTGTAGGGAGATGGTGAACCACAATATTTGTATCAAGTCCCGACATGTCTTCGTAGGACCAGGCGAAGATCTCAACATATTCATTCAACAACTGAACTAAGCGCTCTTTGACACTTGGCTCCAGGTTGGCACCCACTTTAACTTCTTTTCTGTCTTCCTCTGTTCCCAAGTTGATAGTCTCTAACAACTCCTCGTGAGGCAGAATAGCCCTTTCTTCCTGTTGCAGCAGTCTAGCCAACTCTTCAGGCACTTCACAGTCTTCATCACCTTCGTATTCGGCATGATTGACCAGATCTCCAGAGTCACTGAAGGCCATAGCAGAATTGTTACCCATGGAATCCAGAGTGGATGGGTACCTGCATTGGTGAGTGTGGGTGTGTGTAAGGGATAACCACCTTAATAAAATGTAAAAAGAAAGAAAATGAACACAAAGTCTATATATGAAAACGTCCATGATTCATTAAAAATGGCATATGAAGATGAAAAATCAAACCCTTACAAATGGACCTATGTACCTCGGGTAAGGCACAAGGCAAAAAGAGTGTACGAATTATTTAATAATTATTACAGCCAACATAAATGTTCGAAAGATAAATTACTGATTGATGAAAGTAATGGGAGCAAAGTCTTTCGCCTCCCAATTGTTCAGCCCTCCTTCAACAGTTGGAAAGATCCAGTCTTCAAAGTTGTTCTCATCTTCACCATCCTCCAAAGCATGAACTCCATGATGGGTGATCTTCAACGGCGGCCCTCCAGCCCAGGAGCGGCGTACAGCCTTTTGAGCAGAAGCAGTGAAGCCCAAGCCGAACTTATCTATCTTGTAAGGAAAATCTGGCAGCTGACCCCATACTGTGCTCCCTCCTTCCTCAATCACAGCCTTTGCATCTTTAAGGGATGACATCCGGGACACAGGTTTGGTAATGATGGGCACATAAGTCATTGTCTTGGCTACCGCAACCTCAGGAGAAACCTCTTCAAAGTGCTGAAAGGGGGTCTCAATGAATTCACCATCTAATTCAACATAGCGAAATGAATTCATATGGCTTATCATATACTCCTCCTCGCCACGAACTGTCACAATTTTCCCTTGGACAGGGTACTTAAGCTTCTGATGCAGAGTAGATGTAACGGCTCCAGCATGATGAATCCAGGGCCTTCCTAACAAGTAAGAGTAGGAGGGACGGATGTCCATTACTTAAAATGTGGAGTTGAAAGTTTTAGTACCCACTTTAATCTGGATGTCCACCTCCCCGTGGACCATCCGCTTAGAACCATCAAAGGCTCTGACGATGATGTTGTTGGGTTTAAAAATTTGACCTTCACAATCTAGTCTATCCAATGTTTTCTTTGGTAAGACATTTAAAGACGACCCGGTATCAACCAGAACGTGAGCTAAAGTAGTCCCTCTGCATTCCACCGAGACATGCAGCACATCATTATGCTTTCTCCCCTTAGATGTTAAATCGGCATCGGAGAAGCCAAGACCGTTGTCGGCTGTTAGGCTAGCTACACACTCCTGGAACTGGTCCGCGGAGGTTTCTTGAGGCACATGGGCCGTCTTCAAGAATTTGATCAAAGCTTTGGCATGGGCTTCGGAACAGAGCAACAGGGCCAGCATAGAGATTTTTGAAGGGGTTTTCCCCAGTTTTTCTACGACATCATAGTCGCTTTTCTTAATTATTTTTAAAATCTCCTCCATTTCCTTTTGAGTGGTCTCGGAGATGACCAAAGGCTGAGCCCTCGTCCTGACGGGCGCTTCTTGGATCCCCTTACCTCTATCAGCAGCAACAGCAGAGGGTACAACTACGGGAGTAACAATTTCTTCAATCACTGGAGTTCGCACGGATATGTTGACCGGAACAGGAGTAACCTTTGGAGAACTTGAGGGTCCGAAGATTGCCCTTGGAGGAGCAATCTCCGGAGAGAAAATTCTTCCGCTGCGGGTGATTTTACTCGTCCCAGCAATATTTCCTATTTCAGGAGTCTCTTCATCGGAACTTTCTTCAACTGATTCAATCTGCTTAACACTGTGGTAGAAGATCTCTCCTCCATAATTCCACGATATTGTCTTGTTGGACTTGTATGGGATAGGCCCCGACATAGTTATCTTCAGAGGTACAATCTTTGGATCGGGTGTAATCTTAACAGGTCTTTTGGAGACCTTTGAAAGATTGGCCGAAATGGTGATTATAGCAACATCTTTGACAGGAGTTGGAGTAACAGGAGTTTTCTCAAAGAGGATTTCTTGATTATCCATTAGGCGTTGGATGCCTAACTTCAACAGCGGACAGTCGGATTGTAAGGACGAACAAAGGTAGCAATCTTTTTCACAGCCCGGGAAAATCCTGGCTTTCAACAGATTCATCTTGATCATTGGTAATGGAGTCATTAAGTCATCAACAGTATCAACATAAAGATCTTTTACAACAGCATGGACATTGTGACCATGTTTTGGCATTGGGGCAGAGATCACATTAGGTTTTTCAGGGGCGTCAAACTCCACCTCTTTGGCATCTATTAAATCCTGGATCTTATTCCTGAGGGCCCAACAATTGTTGGTATCGTGCCCCAGGCTGTCCGAATGATAAGCACATTTGGCGTTGGCATCGTAAAAAGGAGAAGTTGTATTCGGGTTCTTTGGTTCCTCTTTCAAGGTTGTAAGGTTTAACTTCAAGAGACGGGGTAGAACCTGAGCAGGTGTCATGTTTATCCGGGTATATTGCCGTTGTGGCCTTTCCACCCTTTACTGGTTGGTTCTGGGTTGATCATTCCTTGGTTGACTATTTTTAAGCTGATCATATGCGGATTTCTGAATCATTACGGCCCCCACCGCTGGTCGGCGCTCCATTCTTCCATGACCTCTTTGGGAATAAACAACTAAGACTTCTTTCTTGGATGGAAAGGTCTTCTTGATAGTAGCAGAAGCAGATGCATCCTTTTGAATTTTACCGCTCTTGATTCCAGCTTCAACTCTTTCACCGGTTAGAATTAACTCGGTGAACCCCGCAGACGAACTCCCGATCAAGTGATTAAAGAATGGACATGACAGGGTCCCCAAAAACATATCCACAAGCTCTCTCTCAGACAATGGTGGCTGCACCCTTCCAGCCAAGTCCCTCCATTTCTGGGCATACTCCTTAAAGCCTTCATTAGAGACCATACCCATACTCTGTAATTGAGTACGAGTAGGTGCTAAGTCTGCATTATATTGATATTGTCTGTAGAAGGCAGCCGCCAAATCCTCCCAATTGTGCACATTAGATCTCTCAAGCTGGTAGAACCAATATAATTGCGTACCCGACAAACTATCTTGAAAAAAGTGGACCCATAGATCCTTATCAGAAGAATGAGGTTGGATATTTCTGACGTAAGACCGTAGGTGCATCTTCTGACAAGACAAACAATCGTATTTAGAAAATGTAGGCACCTTGAATTTAGGGGGAATCACAATACCAGCAACCAACCCTAGCTCCTCGAAGTCCATCCCAGGCACTCTTTGTACCTCCATGGCAGCCAGACGCTCTTCCAGATTCTTGTACTTGTCGTCTGCAGGAGGATACTGCTGCTCAGAGTAGTCTTCATCCTCTTATTCCTCTTCTTCTTCCTCAGACTCGGAGGGCACTGCAGCTCCCTTTCCTTTTCCTACCCCTTCATCAGATGTTGAGGGGAAATCCAGGACCCTTCTAGCTTGGTTCTCAAATCTTCTTCCCAAAGTAGCCACACCAATTATTTTCTTTTTCTTTTTCTCCTTTTCCTTTTCCTTTTCTTTTTCCAGCAGTGCTTTAAGATCTTCCTGACCCTTTGCCAACGTCATGAGTAGTTGTTGGAACTGTGAATTCTGCGCTTGTAGATCTTTGACTGTCTGCTCTATATCTATCTTGCTGAAATAAACAGCAGAGAGATAAGGAAACCTGGTGTGAAGACCTGTTTATGCATATGATGAATGAAATGTATTCATGTAATGCACTCAAGGATTCAGAAATTCAACTTTGTTGTAAACAAAAAAGAACACACGTCATATTAATAAGATAGAATTTGTCAGTACATAAATGCCCCATGGGAAAAATAATACAAAATTCTAAGGTAAAAAGACGTTGCGCATCCTCTTCGGTGCGATGTAGGTGTTGAGAGTCTGCTCTTCATGGAGTCGATGAGTAAGTTCCAAAACCTTCTTCTCACTGGCGTAGAAGCTGGCTTCAAAAGTGTTTCGTTCTTCCTTGAGCTGTATCCAACTCTTTTGCAAATCTTCCAATGATGTTGGCATGTCAGGATGTAGGAGGGTGTATGGAACCTCTCCTTCCATAACAGGCTCTTTGATCACCGGGAGAATGTAGGGGTAAGGCATCATAATACTCTGGGCGCGGGTTCGTACCCATTTGAGGTAAGGCTCAAGAGGGATATAATTCTTGTGTCCCAAAGTCTTACTGTCCACCTTGTTGGGCATCATCCAAGCACGGATAAACCTTTGTCGAAGTCCTTGAGCGTCGTTGTCGAAGTCAAAAACCAAGTCTAGAATCAGCATGTCATGATGGCCATCCCTTCGGGCATACCCAAATTGTCTCAGAGCCAAGTAGGGGTTGTAGGTAATTCCTCCCCTAATGCCAAGAAATGGGACATTAGGGAATTCCCCACAACGATCAATGATGATGACATTTTCTCTGGACTGAGAACACCAATGAACATCAGAATGTGTAAGAGTCATCAATCGTTGTGACCACCTCAAGCCTTGCTCATTCTTCAAGACTGACTGGGGAAGGTGAGAAATAAGCCACCTTGCTATAAGAGGAGTACATCACATGAGAACACCTCTTTTCCTCATTGTTCGTGTGTAAAATGAGTAGAGGATGTCCCCAAGCAATGTAGGCACAGGATTCCGAGATATGAAAATCTTGACAGCATTCACATCTATAAGCTGATCAGGGTTTGGGAACAAGACCAACCCATAGATGAGAAGTGCTACAATCTCCTCAAAAGCTTACAGATCTATAGAATTCCAGCAGTCTTGTGCCTTCTCAAACAGAAACTTTGCCAATAAACCCTTGACACCACTTCTGGTTTCCCAATGACCCTTGATATCAGATGGTTGCAAGTGTAAGGCTTGAGCAACATCTTCAGGCTTTGGCTCTCTTTCCGTACCGTTGTAGGGTAGTTGATGGAGAATAGGAATCCTCAGGAGTTGAGAAAATTCCTCCAAAGTAGGCACTAGTTGGTAATCAGGAAATGTGAAACAGTGGTGTAGGGTGTCAAAGAACTGGAAGATAACTTTCACCATGTCTTCTTCAATGTTGGAGTTGACCAAGTTGATAAGTCTACCATGTCTCTCAGTGAAGGGAGAATTCTCTGGAATCTTGGAAGTAAGCTCTTGAGCTGAGGAGGAATTCTCACAAGGTTGACCTGGATTGTTTTTCTGCGGAGTGATTCCATAACCTACAAAATAGGAACGGAGATGAAACTCCAAACCCTTGAAATGGTTAGTGGATGGATATGATGCTTCATGATGTTTATGATGTATGCACAAGTATATGTACAAACAAATCACACAAGATCCTAGTTTCAGGCTTGTATGGGGTTTCACAGGTAAGTACCCTCTTGAAGTTAGTTGGCTCAACTTGTCCTATAAATAGTAACCGGGTTCTAAGGAGCTCAATATCCCTGGATTGTCTTTTGTGTTCATTGTTTTAGTTTAGCCACTTTACTGGCGACCGAAATATTCCAAGAAAACAACCCTCAATGAGTGTAGTATCGAGTATCTACCAACTTTGGACTGCACCAAAGCCGGTCATCTCACTACCCCTAATAAGGCCAAGATGGTCAAGTAAAGGTTCTAAAAGTCCATTAGTGCTTCATGACATCACTCAAAGGCCCCGTATTCTCTTTGATTAACTCAAAGGCTACCGGCACCCACAAATATGTTGCACTAATATAGCTATTTCTTCAACCATGTCAGTATACCCCGCACAGTTTCCACAATGTATTGCTATTTACCTATGAATGTTTCCCAAATCCGGGTAGATTTTTCAAACCCAAACAATAGAACCAAGTGTAAAGCAATCAAAGCAAACAAGGTAAGCATGTAAAGCTGATCTAAACCCTAAGGTAACCCCACTTTTATATAGATCCCCAACAGAGTCTCCAGTTCTGTGATACGGTGGGAGAACTGACTTGAGGTTTTGCGTTTGTGTGCGCAAATATTTCGATTTAGCAAGAGTCGCCACCGAATTTTTATTTTATCCAAAGGAAAGGTCAAAAAGCACAGGAAAGACCTTTGAGATGTTTTCTTGGGTTCGGGAGGTAGATTATGAAAAGGGAAGGTGCTAGCACCCTTTTCATCCATGGTTTTCCATGGGCTCTTAGTTACTTGTTTAGATCACTTGCTTTTGCTTTTCAATTGTTTGAAATGGTGCTATGTGTGTGTGGTTTTGAAAATGTTTTGAAAAGAGACCTTGTCTAGGCAACCTTTGTAACAAATCTTGTTTGAATGTTTTATAAAGGTGTTTGTCTTTTGAAAAGAAGTTTCAATGTTTGAAAGTTTGTTTTGGGAAATGTTTTGAAATTGTGTTGTGATGAAAATAGCAAGGATGTTTGAAAATTTGATCAAGTAACTAGGAGTTGTCTACCCTAAACAAAGATCTTTCCTACACATTTTTAACCCTTTGACAGTGTTGTTTTACCATTGCATTTGGTAAACAACCTTGTGTTTGGATGTTAAGAGGGACATGCGCGGGTCATCGTATTTACCATGATAACAATTGTGCTAAGTATCTTTTTGCAAATTTTTGAGGGACTAGATCATTTTGTATAGGCAACCAAGATAGCGTCATCGAGGGACTATGATCTTTTGTTTTTTTTTTTGTTTTGCCAAGATACTCAACATGCATACCATGGCCATTTTAAAGGCAACAGGTGGATGAAACCCTAGGGGTGCATGTGTGCATTGTGTTGTCAATTTATATGCTTTTATGTCTTGTATTAGGTCTAACTATTTATTTTGATTTTGGATATTGCATAGAAACCCTAATCTCTATCATGACATATATGAAAGCAATAAATGCGTAAAAGTAATCTAAGCTATTACAACATTGATATGGGGAGGGGGATACAATTTTGAATAGGGGATTATTTGCAAGAAATTAAAACCCTAAGATTATTACAACCAAATTGAATTCTTTACAAATAAATAAATGGAAAATATTTAAATATGCAAATAAATATGAATATGCAAAAGTGATTCTTTTTGTATTTTATTTTATATAAAAAATAAAGTATTTAATGTATAAAAATAATAAAATAAAAGATTATTTTTATTAAGGGCGGAAATCCTAATTTATTTTAGGAAAGTATATATATTAATTATATTATTTATGTACAATAAAATAAAATAAAATATATACAAATGTCAAAAAAAGTCAAAAAATAAAAATATGTTAAAAAAATATTATTTAAGTATATAAATAATAAAAAATTAAAATAAAATATTTTTATGTATTATTTTCAAGTTTTTATTAAAGAAAATAAAAGTATGTACTATTTAATAATTATTTCTGTCTAAAAAATAATAAAAATAATAAAATAAAATGTGGAAATTTATAAAAATATTTTTGGTATTTTTAATGTTTAAGAAAAATAAAATAAAGTCAGAAACTAAAAATGAGATTCAAAAATATAAAAATATAAAACAGTGGGCCAAGGGGGTGTAAACAGTAAGGCTAGGGGGTGCAAAAAGCATGAAATGGCCAGGCCCAACCCAGTTGGTCTTCATCTTCAACCTCTGTTCAAAAAATACGCGCGCCTCCTGTACAAATGGCTAACTCCCGCGTACGTGCTCTAAAGCAAAAACTCACAACACCAAAGTTATAGCATTTTTCAACACGATTCCAACCATGTAAAGAACTTGATCTAACTCTCAAAGACCAGAGAGAATTTATTTGGCCCTAATTTCTAACCTAACTTTTTCAGAATGTTCATCAATCAAATTCCCTCAACACAGTTAACTTAAATGAAATCTATGCATATGTACAGCTTAAGGGTAATGAGTACTACATTTTTTATTCACAAACATAAGCCTAATGATTCCTAAATAGAGAGATAGATAGTTGGAAAATACCTGTTTCAGTTGAACTCGAGTATGGCAATGTGGAGATTTTCAGTGAGGCTTGAGATGTTTGTGAGCTTGCTTGAACCTCCTCTGACCTTCCCCAATGCTTAATTGGCTTTGAACTTGCTTGAATAAGTTTGTAGAAGTCAACCTGCACAAGCTAAAATCAGAAATGGTGAAGCTTGAAAACAAGGTTACGGTCACTGGCCAATGGTTGGGATAGCTTAGATGGATTGTATGGAATATATTGGAAGAGGTTTGGGGCAAAACGCACGAGTAGTTTGTGATTTGGAAACAAAAATGCAGAAACTGCCCTGTTTTGCAAGAAGAAGGTGTTTTTATGTTCAAGGGTGTTTGAGGATTGGATATCTCATGTTTTTGGCTCAATGTGATATGCCAAAGTTGTTTAGAATGGTTACAAGAGCTGGTTTTATCAGATTGCCAAGTTCTCTCACTTTTGCAAGCTTTCTTGTTTTTTAAGCAAAAGGTGAGAAGTGACAAAAGCCAGGCCTGTACAGGCTAGCTCTAATCCTGCACACATTTGGTGAGCTTGGCCCCAAGTTTGTGGATTTTTTTTGCTGTCCAAGATTGGGTTCAAGGCTCAAGGGATGCAATTTGACATAAAGCAAGTTTTGACAAAAATGGCAATATTAACTTTTTGCCAAAAATGGATTAAACACTTGTGTAATCTTCCATTGATCAGAATAATGCATTAATCCATAGAGTTTGCATTCAATTCTTGAGTGTGGAAGGGTTTAGATACCTGTAAGCAAGTAAAAACAATGCTGGATGGAAATTGCAACTTGTAGCAACATGAGAAATGCCATGGATCAAAGTGACATTTTGCCAAATTCAAACCTTTGATTCTCCCTAACCACAAATGATTTTGGAGAGTTCTTGGACATTTTGGAAAGCTTGTAACATGTTCTACAATCCATATTTGAAATGTATTTTGAGATTCCAATTGGAACTAGGTGAAAAATTGCCATGAAGATAGGTCAAAATCCTGCCTAAATTAGGGCAAAATATTACTAAGTTAGAAAGTTTTTGGACCCTTATTCCAAAAATCATTACTTGAGATCCAAGCATATTTTGGGAAAACTTTGTGAATCAAATTTGTAGATTTTTGTGGAGTACTACAACTTTCATGTTGGAAGTTTTGTTTAAATCCAATTGCATCATGGTTAAAATGTTGGGCAAAGTTGGGAAAAATTAAGAAAATTTCATAACTTAGAAAATTTCTAAGTTATGAAAATTTTCAATCTTAAACCCTAATTTGCAAAATTAGGTTTCTTGATGAACAATTTTCATGTTTTGACACATCTTGATGAAAAATGACCCTTGGCACTTGATTTTGACCAAAAAGTCAAAGTTTGACTTTTCAGTGTACAGTTGATTTTTGATCAGTTGACTGGAAAATTCATCTGTCAATCCAGTGCTTTTAAGATCTTTTGAACCTTGTGATTAGGTCAAGATGATGCCATTGAGTCCTTGAAACCATGCTTGAACCCAATTTTCCATTGGCCAGGTGAAAAATCAGAAATTGCCCTTCTGTAGTCAAAACCCTAAAAATGACCATTTTGCCCTTTTGATGATCTGATCAAATTTCTTGAGGAGTTGTGGTCCAAACTTGATAAAATGGTTCATATGAGTCTATAATGTTTATGTAGATAAAAAATTATGAGTTTTGATTGTAAATTGGTCAAAGTTGACTTTTTCCTCAATACAGTTGATTTTTAGGTCAACTGTCCAATTGACTGGGCAAAAATTTGATTCAAGGCTTGAAACTTGGTGTGGGCAATCTTGTAAGTCCAACATGAAGTATGAAAGTAAATTTGAGCATTGGAAGTCCAAAAATCCATGTGAAAACTCAAACCCTAATTTCAGGTCAATAGTGCAAGGAGATGTCTTGGGCAGAGCAAACCCTAATCCTGTCTGGCGTCCAAAGAGTCTTGTGAGGGGAAATCTTTATAAAATGAGAGGTCAAATTTTGGGGTACAACAGTCACAATACACAATAATATTTTGCTGCTTGTGCCTGAGTTCTTCCAATAACCTTTGGATCTAGATAGCTTCCTTGCATGCTTGGGTAGCTGCCATATATTCTGCTTCTTTGGTAGATAAAGCTACGACAATTTGTAGCTTATATAACCAACTTATAGCTCCTTCTACTAGTGTAAACACATAGCCAATAGTAGATTTTCTTTTGTTAAGAACACCTGCATAGTCCTAATCAATGTATCCTTTGACAACAAACTCTGATCCTCCAAAACATAATGCAACATCTGAGGTCCCTTTAACATATCTCAGGGTCCTCTTCACAATATTTCAATACTCTCTACCTGGATCTTCCATGAACCGACTGATCGTTCCAACTGCTTGAGCAATGTCTGGTCTAGTAAAAATTATAGCATACATAAGACTTCCCATTATTGATGCATACGGTACTCGAGACATCTCCTTCCTCTCCGCTTCACTTCTAGGACACATACTTAAGGATAACTGGCAATTAATAAGAATTGGAGTAGAGATTGGCTTACATTTTTGCATGTTGAAGCGCCTTAAGACTTTCCGAAGATAATTCTTCTGAGAGAGTCAAATCTTCTGATCTTTTCTGTCTCGGTGAATTTGCATCCCTAAAATCTTGTTTGCGGGTCCCAAATTCTTCATATCAAACTCCCTAGCCAACTGTGCCTTCAATTCTTGGATTCAATCTTTATTGGGGCCTACCACCAACATGTCGTCCACATACAACAACAAAATAATGAAAGCATCATTATTTAACCTTTTATAATATGTATAATGATGTGAACTCAGTCTTTTATATCCAAGGCTCATGATGAAGGAATAAAATCTCTTACACTAACACCTGGGCGCCTGCTTTAAACGATACAGAGATTTGGTCAACCTGCAAACCAAGTTTCCTTTTTCTTTTTCTTTAAACCCTTCTGGTTGGAGCATATATATTCCCTCTTCAAGTTCTCCATGAAGAAATGAAGTCTTCACATCTAACTGCTCAAGATTTAAACCAAATGCGGCACACATTGCAAGAACTACTCTGATAGTAGTAAGTCTTACCACTGTAGATAATATCTCATTGAAATCAATGCCTTCTTTCTGAGTATAATCTTTGACCACCAGTCATGCACGATATCATTCCACTTGATTGTTGTCATCTCGTTTAATTTTAAAGACCCATTTGCTTCCAATGGCTTTTCGACCTTTGGGAAGTTCAACGAGTTCCCAAGTTTTATTCCTATGTAAGGCTTTAATCTCCCCCTGCGTTGCTGCCATCCATAGAGAAGTATATAAAACATTTAGCGCCTCATGAAAGGTTGATGGTTCTCCATCTTCTGATAGAAGACAATATGCATCATGACTAGCCATCCCATACTATGATTGCCATGATGGTTTCCTTATCTGACATGATGTTCGTCTAGGTTGAACATCAACGACTTCTTCTAGTTCTTGTACCTTGTGACCTGGTTCCAATTCTGCTTCAAAAGAATCTTCTTATCAAGACTTTCCATCTATATGAATAGTAGTAACATCTTTAGGTGTGCTGTCATTTTCCTGCTCATTTTGCAGTTCATTTTCTGCAAATATTACATCCCTGCTGACAATAATCTTGTGGGCAGTGGGATTCCACAGAAGATACCCCTTAACACCGTAATCATAGCCTAATAATATGCATTTTCTGGATTTAGGATCCACCTTGGTTCTTTCTTGAGAGTTGTACATCACGTACAAAGGACAACCAAACACATGTAGAGAAGAATAATTTCCTAGCTTTTTATTCCACATTTCCATCGATGTCTTTAAACCAATTGCAGTTGATGGTGATCAATTTATCACATAACATACCATTTTCACTACTTCTGTCCAGAAGGACTTGGCTGGTCCTGTAGTTCGCAACATAGCTCTAGTCCTCTCTATGAGAGTTATATTCATCCGCTCTGCTACTCCATTTTGCTGAGGTGTACGAGCAACCGTAAATTGTCTCTTAATACCACCTTGCTTGCAAAATGCCAAAAGTTCACCATCTATATATTCTCCTCCATTGTTTGTCCTCAAGTATTTTACCTTTTTACCAGTTTTAAGCTCCACTAGTGCTTTGAACTCCTTGAATACTGGATACACATTTGACTTCTTTTTGATCGGGTACACCCATAATCGCCTGGAGTAGTCATCAATGAATCATACAAAATATTTTGCTCCTCTTGTGGATATTTCCGATGACTCCCACACATCAGATGAATCAAGTCCAATATGTGTTTGCTTCTAGAATTTGACTTAGCAAAATTTAATCTATGCAGCTTGCTTATCACACAGTTCTCACAAAAAGGTAAATTTATTGTTTTGAGCTCAGGTATGAGATTACGTTCTGCAAGAACTTTCAAGCCTTGTTCTGACATATGGCCTAGTCTGTGATGCCACGTTGTCGTTGAGTTTTCTTGACTAGTTGATGCAACTGACACATTAACCTCTAGCAACGTCTCTCCCATAAGAATGTATAGATTTTCATATATATTTTCTGCTTTCATCACTACTAGAGCACCTCTCACCACCTTCAAGATCCCATATTCAATATGGGTCTTGCACCCGAGGTTATCTAATTGTCCAATAGACAATAGATTCTTCTTCAACCCTTTCACATGTCGTACCTCTTAAATTATGTGAACTGTACTGTGATACGGTGGGAGAACTGACTTGGGTGTTTTACGTTTTATCGCAAATGTTACGGTTAGCAAGAGTCGCCACCGACTTTTCTTTTATCCAAAAGGAAAGGCTGAAAAGAACAGGAAATACCTTTGAGATTGTTTCTTGAGTTCGGGGGATATATTATGAAAAGGGAAAGTATTAGCACCCTTTTCATCCATAGTTATCTACGGGCTCTTAATTGCTTGCTAGATCACTTGTTTTTGTTTGAAAAATGTGCTTTGTGTGGTTTTTGAAAGTATTTTGAAAAAGGCGCCATCGTTTAAACAAACTTTGTAATAGTTATCGTTCGTAAGAACGTATACAAAGTGTTGAGCTTTTGAAAATGTTTCAAGTTTGTAAAATGTTTTGAAAGTGTTTTTGAAAGTGTTTGGTGTTTGTTTTGAAAATAGCAAGGATGTTTGATTTGAAAATGAACAAGCAACTAGGAACAATCTACCTACTCAAAGAGTCTTAGTTCATTTCTTCCTTTCTTTTGATATTGTTATCTTACCATTAATTCGGTAAGAAGCCCTATCTTTGAATGTAAAGGGACGAATGTGGGTCATCGTATAACCATGATAGCAATGTTGTAAGATGTCTTAGTGTAACACCCCGTTTTAATTAATATTATTTATATTATTATTTTCTAAAAATGACCGGTTGATATTTATTTTGGTAAATTATTAATTATTTAGTCGTTAATTTGGTCAGGTATGTGATTAGTTGGGTTTATTTGTTTTACCGGAAAATAACTATTTTTGTACGATAATATTATATTTAGTGTGTAAATATTATATTATATATATTATTTGATTTATTTGTAAGAATAGATTTATATTAGTATTAATTGATTTATTACAAATTAATAAGTTAATGTTATTTAATTATATTAAATTAGTTTAATAAAATATTAGTTTTTATTATATGTATGTTACGTTAACTTACAGTAAGTATATAAGTTTTATTAGTTATATATATATATATATATATATATATATATATATATATATATATATATATATATATATATATATATATATATATATATATATATATATATATATATATATATAATATATATATATATGTGTGTGTGTGTGTGTGTGTGTGTGTGTGTGTGTGTGTGTGTGTGTGTGTGTGTGTGTGTGTGTGTGTGTGTGTGTGTGTGTGTGTGTGTGTGTGTGTGTGTGTGTGTGTGTGTGTGTGTGTGTGTGTGTGTGAGTGAGTGTGTGTGTGTGTGTGTGTGTGTGTGTGTGTGTGTGTGTGTGTGTGTTAGTTTTTATGTTATGTTAAGTTAGAAAAGTAGCAGTAAGTTAGAAACAGAAAGAAAGAGAAGTAGCAAGAGGAGAAGAGAAGTGGAAACTTAGGGTTGAAGAGAAGAGGGAAAATTTTCTAGAATCAAACCGAAAAGCTCATTCCGGAGACTAATCGGTAAGGGCTAGACTTCCTCTAAATATCTAGTATGTTTTTATTTCATTTGATTTGGTGTTAGTTTAGGATTTAGGTTGAAATAGGGAAGAAAATGTTTATGAGAAATAGTATATGTTTTGTTGTTGTTGTTCTGTGTCTCGTTGTTGTTGTTGTTCTGATAAGGGAAAGGAAAAATTACGAGATGCATTCTTGGAGAACTACTTTCCTGAGGATGTCTGTGGGAAGAAAGAGGTGGAGTTTCTTGAATTGAAACAAGGAAATGGTTTTGTTTCTGAATATGCAGCCAAGTTTCAAGAATTGATCAAGTATTGTCCTCACTACAGCACTGCAAATTCTAAGAGATCCAAATGCTTGAAGTTTGTGAACGGCTTAAGGCCAGATGTGAAGAAAGCTATCGAGTACCAACAAATTACCCGCTTTTCTAAATTGGTGAAAAGAAGTCGTATCTATGATGAGGATAGTCGTGATAGTAGTGCTTACTACAAGAGCTTAAGTGACAAGAGAGGCAAGGGACAAATGCGTCCTAAGCCTTATGTTGGGAAAGGGAAGCAACCGTTGAATGTGGGCAAGAGTCCAAGTGGGGAGTTACTACTCCGGTGAAGTGTTTTAGATATGGTAAAGAGGGACACCGTGCTATGGAGTGTCGCCAAGCTGAGCCTACATGTTTCAAGTGTGGAAAGATTGGTCACAGATCTAATGAGTGCAAGTTTGGTACGAATGTGACTTGCTACAACTGTGGTGAGCAAGGGCACATTAGTACAAAGTGCACGAAGCCAAAGAAGGAGCGAGGAAAAGTGTTTGCATTGTCTGGTGCCGAGACTTCGGATGATGAGAGGTTGATCAGAGATACTTGCTTTATCCATAATGTACCTTTGATTTCTATTGTTGATACGGGTGCTACGCATTCATTTATTTCCTTGGATTATGCTAAGAGATTGGGTCTTGTGTTATCTACTTTGGGTAGAAGTATGGAGATAGATACGCCTACGATGGGTTCAGTTTCTACTTCAGTTATTTGTTTGAGGTGTCCTTTGCGTAATTTTGTGTTGTACCCAAATTTTTCCCCCTAAGATCCCTTCATCATACCATATTGTTTCAATCACCACAAAATCACATTAGGGTTTTTTGGTTCTTCTACTTATCTTTAGCCTTGCTCTTTGAGGAGTCACCAAGCACCTTAACTTGTTTTCTCTTGTGTTCATGGATATTTTGCTTTGATTTTCTCTCTAATTAACAAAATGCAATATTTCTTTGTCTTACTTGTTAATAATGTAGGTGAAGGCAATGAGGTTTAGCAAGTTACATCATAGTTTCATGAGTTTATTTCCATGCCCTAGTCAAAGCTTAAGAGATTCAAACCTCACCATTGAAGTTGGTATGGAAGTATTTTTTATGGCCATGAGTCCTCATCATCATCCTCAACAATCTCTATTCACAAAGGAAGAGTATTGGCACAAAAAGTTTGTTCAAACTTGGCAAAGTTCCACTAAGCTTTCTCTTGATTTAGAGGCTAGGGTTTTGGACTTCAAAGGGGCATATCTTGCTCATCTTTTGGTATTTTTGAGTGATTCCAAAAAACATTCTTCTCTTTAAAGAGTTACCAAAAAATCACTTCAAAAGTCCCAAGGATTTTTCATGTGGAAGGAACTTGGTGAAGAAGAAAGATTACAAGTCATCCAGATGAATCCCCAATTTTCCATATGTGACTTCAAATGATCATAACTTGGTCAATTTTTATCACCTTGAGCCCATTCTTTTTTCATGATGACCCTAGTTATGTGTACTTCATGCCTTCGTTGATGTGCAAAGTGAAAAAATGGATGGAAGTTGCCTTAAGAATGCAAAAGATTATAGGTCATTTCATGATTTTTTTTGGCCAACTTTAATAAGTCATAACTTGCTCAATTTTTGGAGATTTTGAGTGGTTTAAATTGCAAAGTGTCATTCAAGAGGTCTGCTTCATTCCATATTTTTTGGTTAAGAGCAAATTCTAAGTGTAAGGCCATGTTTAGATGCAAGAGATTATGGGTCATTTTTAAAGAAGAATTTGAAATATTTCTAAGTATGGAAAGTCATTTCTTTTTATTCAACTTTGACTCCATGTAATTTTCAGGTCAAGCCTCCATTTGATTGCATTCTTTTTCCATTACAAAGCTTGTAACATCATATTTCCAAAGCATTAAGAATTTTGTCCTAAGACCCCCTGAGGTGGAAATTCCAATTGATTGAACTTGGTAACTTGGAACTGAAGTTTCTCCATAAGTCGGAATTTGAAATCCATGTTTTGGCCTTTAAACATCAAATTAGCACACGTTTGTGGTCTAAACATGTTTAACCAAGTTGCCAAAGTGGATTAGAGCCTTAAAACGCAAGGATTTGATAAGTTTTGATGCAAATCAGATCACACTTTTCTCGTGTATCAGGTTCACACGATTTCTCTCCAATTTGCATCATTCCACACGCTTGAGCATCCCATTTGATTCCCTATAAATAGAGCATCATCCCCCATTCAATTTCCCAAGCTTAGATAGCCAGAATCACCCTGCCAAACTTGCTTCACAACTCATAATTCAGCTACTTCGAATCCTATTCTCAAGCCTTTTTCAATCCATTTTTTCCATCAATTCACCTTCCTTGATATTCCCTGAACCTAACCATATAAATTACATTCAAGAATCGTGCCCTACATTGCTCCATAGAAGTCTAGTTTCAGAGCTATGCAACTCAACTTCAATAGGTAGATTCCTTTATCAATTCTTAAAAACTTTGGTATCATTGTGTTGCTCTCATTTCCCTGGTTCTAGTCGCAACAGTTACTTTCATCTGGAAGCACGTTTTGACCATGAATTTTCAAATCCCCTTTCAAAACTTTCTTTCCAAATTGCTTGAGTTACAATTTATATGAATTTGTCGCGAAGGTTTGGTTGTCTTTGTCTTAAAGAGACAAAGCGAATGACATAGGTCTAAGCTTCTAATTTTATAGTTGGAGAGACCTACAATTCTGAGGGCTAGAGGTTGAAGATGACCAACGTGTCATCTTCTAACCAATGAAAGCGTGACATTTGTTATTTTCAAATTCTGATTTATTAAATGATTCTGTACATTATTCAGTAAAGACCATGATAAGCACAACACGCCAGATCCTTTGGATTTGATTACTAACGCGTTTTGACTCTCATCCAATGGTCCACATCTTTTTCTTTTATATTCTTTTTCTGATTTTTATAGTTTAAATGTTTTAAATTTCAAAAAATTATAGAAAATTCATTTTTGGTCAAAAAAATCTGAAAAAATCATGAAAAATATTTTTGATTATTCTCTTTCTGACTTTTATTTTTTCATAATTTTTTTTTGTGTTTTGATATTTTTTATGAATTTTACACTCATTTGATTTGTTTAAAATGTTTAAAAATACTTTTACACATTTTTTTATTCTGGAAAAATTATGGGATGATCCAATGACATTGTGACAAATATTGGTGACTTTATTTTATTTTTGTTTCTGACTTTACTATTTTTTACCATTTTTGTTTATTTTACCCATTTATTTTAATTTTTAAAAATAGTTTCTGACTTTTAAAAATTCCCAAAAATTTTATAAAAATATTTGGACCCATTTCTGATTTTTCTATGGTTTTATTTTTAATTTCTTGATTAATTTGAATATTACTGATATTTTCCCCATTATTTTTTAGTTTATTTTAATATTTTTCATCCTTTAATACATATATTAAATATTATATCATTTTGTGAATATTTTCTGGCTGTCTTGGGTTGATTTTTTGGTCATGGCTTTATTAACATCATTGGATCCATGGTGTTGAGTCTAACTCCACAAAAAATAGATGAATGATTTTAATAATAGTTTGATTAAATATTAATTCAAATGTGGTTTTCTTTTTATCCTAATTCCCTTTCATCTCATTCCCTTCTAATTGCACTAAATGTTGTTGGGGCATGATTTCTATATCATGTCTCAAAACAAATGGTGCATAGATTGCTATTGTCCGGCCTCAAAATAGGTGCGACTTCTATATAAGTCCACTTACGATTGCTTAACATAGCGCTAAATTTTGTCCCGATTCAAATAAATGACCATTCGTGGCCCAAACTTATGATTGTAAGCCCAAGTTTGTTAATTTGATCTCTTTGATCCAATAACCATGAGATTCATTGTGTGGAGGCTTTGGTTCTACCAATCCTCTAATGGATCTATAATACCTTTGGTCAACGCGGATCACTTAAACATCGTTGATCATTAAATGGTACTTATGAGGATTCTAAATGGATGATATACTTGACAAAAAGGAAATGCAACTTGTTGTGTGGAGGCTTTGGTTCTACCAATCCTCTAATGAGTTCCAAATGCAAGTTTCAAGATGGTCATCCAACTAACCACTAATTATTAACTTGCTTTATTCTATGCTTTTTATTCTTTTATGCTTTATGTATTATTTATCTTTTAGCATTTTTACATTTCATGCCATTTTCATCTTTGCTCACTTGAGCATTTATTTTCTTGTCATTTTACTTTGCTCACTTGAGATTTTATTTTTTTCCTCTTTCTAAGATACTTAATAATCAACATAAACCCTAAAAAACTTTTAATGGCACTTGGATTATTTGGTTACTATCCTTGGCATGATGGAGCAATGGACTTTTCCTTGGACTTAGGATTAGAAACTTTGGCCTATCTTGGAGACCTTGTGATCTTATCTGATTATTTTGTCTGGAGCTCTTGAGGTTTACCTCAAGACATTGGGTTGCTTGATTATTTTTTGTGTGCAGGTTTTTGTGATTACATCCTCTGTTTGTAATCTGGAATTCACCCGTATACAGCGGTTACTCTGCCCAATTTTTGTAAAGACTTAATACACTTGAAGAGGTCTAGTATCTTTGCTTGCTTGGCTTTAATCCAAAGAATGGGAATTTTATCTTGGCTCTTAATGTCAAGCCTTGGCTTCTTGTTAGTTAGATGGTCCTTATCCTTAGTGTGATATGGTGGGAAGAACTGACTGTTTTTTGGAATACTGGTTTGCGTTTTGCGTTTGTTTTTGCAAAATGTCGCGGTAAGCAAGAGTTGCCACCAACTTTTATTTTATCCAACAAGGAAAGGGAAAAAGCACAGAAAAATTCCTTTTTCGAGATATTTCTCGGGTTCGGGGGTAGATTATAGAAAGGGAAGGTGTTAGAACCCTTTCTATCCATGGTTATCCATGGGCTCTTAGGTACTTGCTCATTTGTTTTCAAAATTGTTTTCTTTGTGCTTGTGGGTTTTGAAGAAAAAAATTGTTTGAAAACTTCGATTTTACTCTTGCTTCTGTCCTCAAGAGTGTAATGAAGTGTTTTTGAAAACATTGTTCGAAAAGGAGTGTAAGTGTGAAAAGTTTTATTATTTTGAAAGAGCAAGTTTTACTCGAAAAAGGAATCGTTCTATGCTATTTTCCTTTAGAAAATGCTATCCCACTACTGATGAGTAGGTAGCACCGTCGTTGGAATTTGAGGGTCAATTCGAATGCGGGACTTACGGTCACCAAAGCAACGTTAGGACGCCTTAGCGGTAACAATATCCGAGGCAACCGTTTCGAGGCGACTATGATATTTTAGACAAGAGGGCGACCTCTAAAATGACCTATACTCAATGACCGTGTACGAAGGCAACCAAGTGGAGTGTACCCTAGGAGTGTGCATGTGCGAGTGTGTTGTTTTCAGTTATTTTTATCTTTATACATGTTAAGGATGATCTAATTTGGTTTTAAGATTAACATCCAGTCTTGTCATGCAAACCCTATTATCAAACATCTAGCAGTTATAATTTGCGAAAATAAAATGCAGAATTTAAATTACAAGGCGTCGGGTATTTACATCGCCAAAGACAAACCCTTTAAAAAGTAAAATGAAGCGATAAAAAGTAATTAAATGTCCTATTTAACTATTACAATCCGGAAGCAGGTACATTATTGGATAAAAATAAATAACGCGCACGGGAAATTAGATCGAGTGCGAGTTTAGGGTTTTGACCCTTTCGGTTAAAGAACAAGTCTTTTTGGTTTTTTGTTGTTTTTAAATTAAGAAAGAAATTGAACCTAAATTAAATAAATAAATTAACTTAATAAATTAATTAAACGAAAAATAAATTATTTTTGGAGTTTTGTCATTTTAAGAAAGAAAATAAAATTATTGAATTAGTGGTTAAAACCTAATTAAATCTAATCAATTTTAATTATTTACAAAAATGAATTAAAGTTTTCTTAATTAAAACCTAATCAATTAACAAATTTATTAAGAAAAATAAAAGTTTAAAATTTGATTGAAATAAAAATATTTTTTCTGATTTTTATTTAATAAAAACAGAATTTTGATTGGTTAGAAAAATTAAATAAAAATAATAAAACAATTAATAAAGCAAAACAAAATAAATAAAAGAGAGGACTGAGTGTTGGGCCTGATTTATGAGTGTGAGTAGAAATTTCATAGGCCCATTATCAGCTAGCCCGTTTGACTTTGTAGATCTAGTGTGCGCATGTTGACTTGGCTCATGGTGGACATTCAGCTTTTTGACCACCAGATCTGGCTCTTAGCCATCTGGAATTTGGATGGATGAGGGAGCATGGTAGGCTGCAGATTTGAGTGCGCATGGGAATACCTAAAAACAAAAGTTATTGAGAAAGTGGGAAACCTGGGATTCGAACTCAGGTCCTGAAGGAGATATGCACGCTTTCTTTGCCACCACACCAAGTTGTTTCAATTGTTATTATGATATACACTAATAATAATATATGAAAACCAAAATAATTTCCAAAAAAACAAAAAAACGCGCGTGGTATTTGCATTGGTCAGTAATGGGATGCCACGCATCATCCCCAACCTCTCGTCCATGGCTAAAACACCAGATACATATACCAATGGACAGAAGTCCGTAGCTACAGGCATGTCCATGTCCAAAATCCTATACAAGCCATAAAAATAAGTTTCAAGGGCATGGACATGTTCGTTTTACCCTCCTGGTCACAACCATATCCTTTATGGGGGTCAATTGTACCTGAAATAAAAACGCCCAAAAGCAAGAACCGAACCCTAACAATGGCGGTTCTTCATATAAGCCAGATAAATGCAATTGGATATTATGAAAAGCTTGCAAATGCTCTTGTGATCACAAATATGCCATTTGTTTTCTCAAATGATGCAAGAACAAATCAAATCAAAACCAAGAACAGGGATGACTATCGTGCGACTTACAGTGCGTGTAGAGGCCTGAAAATGCTTGGTTTTGATCCAGGTAGCTTGTGTGAATGCTCAGGAAGCGATTGGAACAAGTCTCGTGTCTTGAAATTGCCTCTAACTTGGACTTTGATCTCTCTCACTTTTTTGTGAATTTTTGCACTTTTGTTCTGCCTCTTTCCACACTTGCCAACCCTTATTTTTGTGTCCTTTCCTTGCTTATGTATTGTGCATTGCATTAGGTTAAAAAACTTGGTCCAAATCTCTCTACATTGATGTTTGGATATTTGATTTGATCCTCCATGAAAATATTTCCAAACTTGGCCTAAATCACATATTTTTGTAACCAATGCCTTTGATACAAATTCAATTGAAATAATAGCTGTATTTGGAGCCTGAAATAGCCAAGAAATCATGTGTTATCAATGCTTTAGATTTTATATGATTTTATTTGATTTAAAATGAATAAATTCAAATAAAAATCAAATTAAATAATAAAAATGAGATATGGGCACATGGCTGAAGCTAAGGCACGTGGGAAATAATTCAAACTCAAATCAAGTGAAAACGAATGGGCCCATTTGGCAAAATTTGAAGTTTTGGGGATAATTGACTTTTGGCAATTTTGCAAAACAAATCTAACTTCAACAATGCATAACTTCTTCAATTTTGAACTTTTGGAAGCGTTCTTAGACTTTTTAGAAAGCTTGAGATGTACTCTAACCAACCCTTTTTGTCTAATCACATTTTGATATTCCATTCTTAAGTTACAAGCTTTGGAAAAAAAGGTGTTTTTGTGGACTTTCAAAAATGACCTATAATGTCCAAATTCATAACTTCTTGTGGGTGCATTTTTTGATCTTGGGGTATAAAGATGGATTGTATGGAATTGCATCCTCTTAAAAATGAGCTTTTGATGGGTCATTTCTCATAAATTATGAGAAAGTTATGCTTGGTCAAAATTGAGTTGACTTTTCCTACAAAACCCTAATTTAGCAACTTTTGAATCTTGATGAATTTTGAGCAATCCTTGATTAATCATGATCAAACCTTGATCAAATTATGAAATGTCCTTCAAAATGAGAATGTTGACAAAAAATATTGAAGTTTGACTGTATGTAGGTCACAGTTGACTTTTGCCCTAGCACAGTCGATTTTTAGACCTTTGAGCAATTGACTGAGCAAACTTCCTCTTCAAGGCTTGAAATTTGACATGGATGATCTTGAGAACATATTAGGACATTGGGGATCACTTGAGGTCATTTGGACTCAATGATCTTGATGCAACACAAAACCCTAATTTGGGGTAGACTGCCTTAGGAGAGAGCTTGTTTGACCAACTCTTGAGCACCCTTGAGCAACTTGGAGATTTTTCTTGCAAAGTTTTGAGAAATATGGGAGGTAAAATTTTTGAGCACTTGAGGTCATTTGGACTCAAATATCTTGATGCAACACAAGTCCCTAATTTGGGGTAGACTGCCTTAGGAGATAGCTTGCCTGGCCAACTCTTGAGTAACCTTGAGCCACTTGGAGATTTTTCTTGCAATGTTTTGAGAAATATGAGAGGGAAAATTTTGGGGTACAACATCTGCCCCTATTCAATCTTCTTAAACCTGAGGATGTAGATTGGCTTTAGAGCCTTTTGTGATCAGAAGGTGGGAGAGGGTTGAACACTAGAGTGCCCAGAAATTTGCACTCGCATGAAGTGGTATCAGCCTTGTGATGTCAGGAATGGGCTTACAGATGCCATTTGGAGATTGCTAACGGGAGGATGGGCTTAAAGATGCCATCTGAAGGTGTGTCGATCTCATAAGGGATTCCTTAGCGAGAGCTCGCATACCTGTTGTTGTGGAAGATTCCGCTGGGGAAGTCTAATCTTGCTGAGATTTAGGAACTTGCATGTACTTCAACTGAGAGAACATCCCTGCTGAGTTTTTAAGAACTTGTCCATAATTCAACTGAGGGGGAAACATCTTCATCGAGATTTAAGAACTCGCCCATAATTCGACTTAGAAAACTTCTCTGCCGAGATTTAGGAACCGCCTGTAATTCAATGGAGGAACTTCGTCGAGATTTAGTACCTTATCTGTAATTCAACTGAGGATAATTCTGTTGAGATTTAAGAACTGGTCAGTAGTTCGACTGAGGGAAACATCTTCATCGATATTTAGGACTTGTCTGTAATTCAACCGAGGATGATTCTATTGAGATTTAAGAACTGTCAGTAATTCGATGGAGGAACTTTGTCAAGATTTAGAACCTTATCTGTAATTCAACCACGGATAATTTCGTTGAGATTTAAGAACCGGTCAGTACTTCGACTGAGGGAAACATCTTCATCAAGATTTAAGAACTTGCCCGTAATTCAACTGAGAAAACTCTGTTGAGATTTAGGAACTCGTCAGTAAGTCGACGGAGGAACTTGGTCGAGATTTAGAACCTTATCTGTAATTCAACTGAGGATAATTCGATTGAGATTTAAGAACTGGTCAGTACTTCGATTGAGGGAAACATCTTCATCGAGATTTAAGAACTTGTCTGTAATTCAACTGAGAAAACTCTGCTGAGATTTAGGAACTCGTCTGTAATTCAACGGAGGAACTTGTCGAGATTTAGAACCTTATCTGTAATTCAACTGAGGATAATTCTGTTGAGATTTAAGAAATGGTCGGTACTTCGAATTTGGGAAACATCTTCATCGAGATTTAAGAACTCGCCCGTAATTCAACTGGGAAAACTCTGCTGAGATTTAGGAACTCATCTGTAATTCGACGGAGGTAAATTGTCGAGATTTAGGACCTTATCTGTAATTCAACTGAGAATAATTCTATTGAGATTTAAGAACTGGTCAGTAATTCGACTGAGGATAAAAGCTTCAAAACCTTTGAATTTTGTGAGAATTTAACCGTATCCTTCCTGAAAGGTAAATAATAGTTGTATGTAATGCATGATATGTATCAAGCAATGATGTTCTCAAAATAAATGAGATTGTGTTGTATGATGCGTATATGCATGTGTCATGATGTATGGAAATGTGATGTTTTTAGCTGGGGAAAATAAATCCCAGATAACTGCTGGAGAAAAAGAGTTGAATTCTTTGTTTCCACTAGGGATAGCGAATGAAGATGATTGTGAGAATAGACCTGCAAGAGGATAACTCTGTTGGGGAATAAACTGATGAGGAGATTACTCTGTGGGGAAGAGATGCTCTGCTGAGGATTCCACCGATAAATTCCGCTGGGGATGAATTACTGTTGCTGGTGATACTGAATCCTGTTGGGGATTGGGCTCCTGTTTGTGAAAGGAATGAACTCCGCTGGGGGATGATTTTTCAGTTGCGACTTTACTGGGATTACCTTTTAAGCTCTAATGGGGATAACCCTTTGAGCTATGCCGGGGACAATCTTCCAAAGTCTACTGGGGATGATTCTCCAAACTTCACTGGGGAAGCTTTATCAGACTGCGCTGGAAAAATTTCAGACTCCACTGGGGATACTTGGTATTCTGCCGGGGAATATTCTTGTACTCCGCTGGGGAATGTTAAGACCTTTCAGTGCTGATGGTAAATAAACTCAGCTTGGGGAGAATATTACTGATTCATTTATAGTTGCAAGTCTCGGCTGGGGAGAGCTATCATTACTGTCTTTTCTTTACGGGGAGTGAAAGTATCTCAACCATTGTTGCACCCCAAAATTTGCCCTCTCATGTTTTCCAAAGTCTTCCCCCTGCCTGGTTGATCACAAACTCTTGCCTAAGGAAAAAGAAGATTTTTGAGTGGTACTATAAGTATCTTTCGATTGGCATCCTGAAAGACCCTTCGATTGGAATTCTGAAGGAGTTTTTTGATTAGCATTATGGACAAGCATTCGACTGGAATTATGTCAAGGCAATTTCGACGGGCATGTCAACCATGTCCTTCGATTGGCACGAACAACACCTTTTGATTGGCCTGTTAGCAGAGACTTTCGATTCGAATACTTCGATTGATATTTGGGCCAGGCCCATTCGAAGGGTACGCGGGGAGTCCATTCGAAAGAGGCAAATCAGGACTAATCGAAGAGCATGGCCTAAAAGCATTCGAAATCCAAGCGTCCAGGTTCATTCAAGGGACACGAATGTTTCAAAAGAGGAAATAATTTAATGTGTTTGATTTTTTGTCCAGAGCGTTAAAGGCCTATTTTAATGGTTGTCCCTTGCCATTACTGCACCCTCACACCCCTATAAATACAGAGGCCAGCATACATTACCAACACACGAAAATTACACGAAAATCAGAGGAAAATCACACACGAAAATATACAACGAAACACACAAAACTCTGCAGGAGAGCACACAGAAAAATTGCCTCAAAGAGCCAAAGCAGTCCTTCAGATCAAAGGTGCCCACGCCCAGAAGCCCAAATCGAAAGTGCCTGTATCCAGGAAGTGCCCAGATCGAAGGTGCCTACGTCCAGCAAACGTCCAAATCGAAGATCCAATCTGCTGGTAAGAAAGGATAAATTATTCAACCTCATATTTGCATAATACATTCATACTTATTGTTACCTCTGATTTGCCATCCTAGACAAGATCGAAAGGCCTGGGTTTGGCACCCAGGTCATGTTTTTTGTTTGCTAACACTTGCTGCAGACATAGCCTGAAGGGACTCAGCAAGCGCAGGATTGAAGGGCCTGGGGTTCAATACCCAGGCCCTACATTTTATTTCGCTCACATACTTTTGCAGGTATAACAGCCCAGATCGAAGGAGACACCTTCTCTGGATCGAACCCATTAGCATACTGGATCGAAGGAGGCATCTCATTCCTGGATCGAAAGCCATGACCTCCATGATCAGAAGACAATCCTCTTCCTTGGATCGAAGGCCACTCACGCCTTACTGTCTGGCCCAATCGAAAGGACCAGGACCCTCTCTGGATCGAAGTAGTCCATTCCCTCCTTGGGTCGAAGCTCCTTTTTCCTTGGATCGAAGGATCCCTCTTGCATTTTATTTTTGTTTTCCATAGACTTCTTTTTTTATCTTTTAAAAAATCAAAAACCACAAAAAAACATTAGGCTAGTTCTTTTTCTATTAAATTAATCTTGTTAATTAAACCTTTTAATTATCTTAACATTTTTTCCAAAAAAACTAAAATTAAATAGATTTAGATTATTTTCCCAAAATAAAATAAAACATAAAAAAAGATTTTCTTATTTATTTAGAAATTTCTTAGACGCCTCTTTTTCCTTGTTCTTCGCGTGTTTATTTTATTGTAACCGCCTACTGGTTTGTAATAGCTTAAAATTTTACTTTACTGCTTTTTATTCCCCAATTTTGGACATGTAAATAATCTCCCTCCCCGAAGCCTTGTAATAGCGTAGGATTTACAATTCCCGAACTTTAAATCTCTGTACACATATTAACTGCTTAGATGTATGCTAACTAGGATTGTATGACAAGATCTGTCTTAACTTAAAATCAACAATAGCTCACCATAACATGTACAAAGATAATATAACTGAAAATTGACACACTTGCACATGCCACTCTTAGGGTACACCTCACTTGGTTGCCTCGAACGTGGTCATTAAGTATAGGATGCTTTAGAGGTCGTCCTTTTGTCCCAAGATCATAAGTTTCCTCGAAATGGTCGCCTCGATAAAAATGATCTAAGACATTAGGATTACCACTAAAGCGTCCTAACGTTGCTTTAGTGACCACACGTCCCTAAAATCGAATTGGCCCGAAAACTCCAACGACGGTGCTACCTACTCCTCAATAGTGGGATAGCACTGTCTAAAGGATATTTTCACAATTAAATTCCTTTTTGAGTAGGTAGAGGTTCTTAGGTACTTGCTCTTACAAAACAAAACAAACTTTTCACACTTACACTTTTCGAACAAAGTTTTCAAAAACACTTCATACACTCTTGAGGACAGAAACAAGAGTTAAATTGAAGTTTTCAAACAAAACTCTTTTCAAAACCCACAATCACAAAGAAAATCAAACCTTTTGAAAACATTGTGAGCAAGTACCTAAGAGCCCGTGGATAACCACAGATAGAAAGGGTGCTAACACCTTCCCTTTCTATAATCTACCTCCCGAACCCGAGAAACCATCTCGAAAAGGAATTTTTTTTGTGCTTTTGTCCTTTCCCTTGTTGGATAAAATAAAAGACGGTGGCGACTCTTGCTTACCGCGACAATTTGCGAAAACAAATGCAAATGCGAACCAGCATTCCAAAAAACAGTCAGTTCTCGTTCCCACCGATCACAGAACTGGCGACTCTGCTGGGGACATTATAAGTGAGGTGTACCTTAGGATTAGATCACTTGTGTTTTCAATTATATGCTTTGTATGCTTTAAATTTTGTGGGTTTGTATCGGAGTTCTATAGATCCTAACCCGGATCTGGGGATACCCTTTAAGTAAGTAGCAACAAACTGTGAGGGAACTGTGCGGGGTATACCGACATGGTTGAAACAGTAGCTACGTTGATGTGGCACTTTGGTGAGTACCGGTAACCTTTGAGTTAAGTCAAGGAGAGTACGGGGCCGCCGCATGGTGTCGCGAAGCATCAATTGAACTTAGAACCTTACTTGACCATCTTGGCCTTTTTTAGGGGTAGTGAGATGACCGACTTTGGTGCAGTCCGAAGTTGGTAGATACTCGATACTACACTCATTGAGGATTGTTTTCTTGGAATATTTTGGTCGCTAGTTCAGTGGCTAAACCAAAACGATGAACATAGAAATTGATCCAATGATATTGAGCTCCTTAGAACTCGGTTACTATTTATAGGACAGGTTTTAAGCCAACTACACTCAAGAGGGTACTTACCTATGGAACCTCATGCAAGCCTGAAATCTAAGGGCTCTTTGGTGTGACTTGTGTGCCTTCAAACTTGAGCTACTTGCACATTCTTGTTATCTAACAACATGGTTTCCTTGCAGGTTTTGTTTACAGTCCTTATCCAATATTTTGGATTTATTGCAGGGCTTACTTACATCACCTCACACTTTTGCTTAAACGCATAGCATACACATCATAACATCATACCTTGACATTTCCTTAACCATTTCAAGGATCTCAAGGGTCTGTGATGCAGGTTATAGTACATCAGATGTCTAGCAAGGGGCAAAGGGGATTTATTTTCCTCTAGCCAATGCCATCTAGAAATCCAAGCACGATAACTTGAGTCAGGGGCTATGACCCACTCGATATGGTGAGCTTGAATCTTGAAGAAGGACTCTCGGCAACATGAAGTTCCTTCAATCAAAACTACCAGATTCAGATTCTAACAGTTTCTTGTTTACCCCGCGAGATCCTTGAAAACATTGCATACATATATCATACATATCATTGCATAACAGGTCTTCCAATACAGGTCTCTCATGTTCTCGCTGTTTATTTCAGCAATGGCTTTCCAACCAGACAACCAAGATCTCCGGGCTCAAAACGCCCAACTTCAAGAAATGTTCTTGAACCTATCCCAGGGGCAAGAAGAAATAAAAGCTCTCTTCACAAGGGGCTTAGTCCTAGGGAATCCAGGAGGCATCGGGAATGATCAGTTGGAAGGGCTACAAATTGAGTTGGCAACAATGAAGATCTAGGTGATGGGACAGCTGGTGGGCCAGATGGCTCTCATTCAAGACTTAGCTCAAAGACAAGAAGAGCTCAGGGTCCTCGTCAACAAGCTGCTTCAAAATAACCGAGTGGGGCAAACAACTAGGGTTGAAGATCAAGTCATCATTAAACCACCTCTGGGGCAAGAAGACAAGGGAATAGCTCCTCAGCTTGCTTCAGGGTCACAAGCCCAACATCAACCTCACCAAAAGCAACGGGTTGACTGAAGGCAATTTACCAAGCTCAACATGCCGCTGTCTCAAGCTTTACAACACCTGTTAAGATTGAATCTGCTGACGTTAAGGGACCCTCCTAAGAATCCCAACACAGCCTCCCCAAGGTACAATCCTGATGCAAGGTGTGCATACCATTCTGACATTCCTGGACATGACACCAACGACTGTTGGACTTTGAAGAACAAAATTCAAGACCTGATTGATGAGGGAGCATTGGAATGGTCAGGCTGAGTTCTTCTACCATCCCTCCAAGGTTCACCATTTGAAGTGACAAGTACTGAGACGAGAAGACTTTTGTTCATTTGAATTTTCAAGTTGTAATCTCTTTGCTATTCAAACAATTATCCATTAATGTCAAACTCTGTTTCACTAATGCATTGCATATGTTTGTCTTGAATTCATCCTTTAATTACATTTAAACTATGCTTTTTACTCACTTTATGACATTCAACTCTTGCTAAAAATTACAAGCCTTTAGAGGGAGGATGACGAAACAATGCCATAATCTCATATAGTATGCTTTTGGACAGACCTTGCTGACGATGTACAAACATTTCTTTCAAATCCTAAACACTGGAGTTATAAGGAAGATAATCCCTAGTCAACCCCTTCGAGCCAAAGAAGTAGGAGTTTCCTATTTTTAAACAAATTGAAACCTTTGATTTAAACCTGGGGCAGGGTAGTCTCTCAGTTAATTCAAAAGATGCGCATTGAAGTCGCAAAACTCTCAGTTCATAATACAACGAATGACATCAAAAGCATTCCTCTAGAAACAAAAGACAGTGATGGCTCCTTATTTCATAGGCAGTCAATCTCTCAAAAGAGAAAATCCCACTAAGCCAAAATCTATAAAGGAGGCTTAAGAAAGCTGGGGCATCCCGCTGACTGTAATCTCGAAAACAAGAACAGTCAGGCAAAAGTTAGGGATAACAAATCAAAAGAACGAGGTCGCTAAAAATCCTCAACAACATGAAAAATGCTGCAAAAATGACTGCCTTCCAACTAATTCAACTTGTGTGAACCATTACCAAAAACGTCGTTCCAGACTCATTTGGAGTTCAAATGCATAATTAACCGAGTTTAGGATTGAAGAACATCACGAAAAGCGAGTGGGTACAAATATACTTTGAGCCTTTATCCTTTGTTTCTTAAACCGTGAACCAAGCCACGTTACAACCCTTCAAAAGTCCTAACTGAAGCATGGGTTAGTTCGAAAGCATACTGTTACAAAAGGTATCCTGACTCCTGTAAGGCTTTGCCCTAAATCTTGTGTTGAATTTGTCTTATAAAGAGTTTTCTGCCAAAAAACGCATTTTTCAAAAACTTCGAGACAAGCATAAACTCTTCATTATCTGAATATCACTGTTTGCATTCGGCTATTTGTTTGACAGCGGAGAAATTCACACAACGAATATCCGATGAACGAAAGCCCTCTCAGTGAACAAAAATCACTTCAAAAAGGATGACACTTCCAACAAGGGGGCATCCCATGCCACTATACAGCACACCTAGGGCAGTCCAGTCAAGATTTCAAGAAATCTCTGAAGAAGTGCAGAGTAACCAGGGGCAAGTCTCCATCTCCGTCACTGGGGGCATTGAACATTAATCTCAGTGAAGGGTTACATACAGTCCAACATTTCCAGGCAGTGCCACAAACACCTGCTACTAAGGGCAATGACAAATCTCCCCAGATCCTTCTCATAGGATGACTCCCAGCAAGGGCCTAATCTCTGAAAACCTTTCCCCAGCTGAATCAATCACAAGAATCCTCGAGGACTTCCCCCAACAAAAATGTCACCTCTCTAGTGGACTGACGACAGGGTTTATTTCCCCAACAATGTCGGGATTCCCCAGCTTGAGTTTGCCTCTCCGACTACTACAAGTTAAAGGACCACAACTCCTCTTCCCCAGTGGACTACTCTGCAATCCCCAGCATGTTACTGCGAAATCTGGACCCGACCAGATGTCAGTTTAACTTTGACTTCCCAGTAGAGCAACGGACAACCGAGACTCCTGAACTTACTCCACACAGAGTTTTCAATATCCCCCAGCGGAGTTCTCCTCAAACAACAAAGCAGGGATCCCCGGTGGAAACATTTTGAGCAAAGTCCAAGACAAAATTACACTTCAACAACATTCATAACATATGCATACAAAATACATATGACACAAATCTCATTTTACTTTGAGAACATCATTACACAATGCATACATCATGACAATGCATACATCATGACATTGCATACAACTAACTCTTTACCTTTTCAGGAAAGATCAATCAACAGACAAAGATCCTCATCTTCTGAGATTCCTTCCAGAGACAGTTCAGATGCGACCTAGATATGGCTGACATTCTGATACTTATTCCATATTCCTTCTAGAGACAGTTCAGATGCGATCCAGATATGGCTGACATTCTGATACTTATTCCCGATTCCTTCTAGAGACAGTTCAGATGCGATCCAGATATAGCTGACATTCTGATACTCATTCCAGATTCCTTCTGGAGACAGTTCAGATGCGATCCAGATATGGCTGACATTCTGATACTTATTCCAGACTCCTTCTAGAGACAGTTCAGATGCGACCCAGATATGACTGACATTTTGATACTTATTCCAGACTCCTTCTAGAGACAGTTCAGATGCGATCCAGATACGGCTGACATTCTGATACTTATTCCCGACTCATTCAAAATACATTCCAGATACGATCCAGATATGGATGTCATTCTGTCACTCATTCAAATTACAGTCCAGATACGATCCAGATTCGGATGTCATTCTGTCACTCATTCAAATACATTCCAGATACGATCCAGATTCGGATGTCATTCTGTCACTCATTCAAAATACAGTCCAGATACGATCCAGATTCGGATATCATTCTGTCACTCATTCAAAATACAGTCCATATACGATCCAGATTCGGATATCATTCTGTCACTCATTCAAATTACAGTCCAGATACGATCCAGATTCAGATGTCATTATGTCACTCATTCAAATACATTTCAGATATGCTCCAAATGCAGACACAATTCTAACAATCATCCAGACTCAACTCTATTCTCCAACAGCTCCAGGATTTATTTTCCCACCTAAAACATCACACATAATTATCAAAAAAGACCTCCTCAGGTTAGATTTATTTCTTCCAGTTAATGACAGGAAATCAGAGTCCTTCAAATAACAGTCCAGATACGATCCAGATTCGGATGTCATTCTGTCACTCATTCAAATACATTTCATATACGCTCCAGATGCAGACGCAATTCTGGCAATCATCCAGTTCCAGCTTATAGATACAGTCCAGCAATCACTTCTGGATGGCATATTTAAGCCCATCTCCTACCAACAAATCTCCAAATGGCATATGTAAGCCCATTCCCGACGTCACAATGCTAATACTACACCATGCGAGTGCAAATTTCTGGGCACTCTAGTGTTCAATTATCTTCCACCTTCGGATTGCGAAAGGCTAGAAAGCCAATCTATATCCTCAGGTTTAAGAAAATTGAACAGGGGCAGCTGTTGCACCCCAAAATTTGCCCTCTCATATTTTCCAAAGTCTTCCCCCTGCCTGGTTGATCGTAAACTCTTGCCTAAGGAAAAAGAAGATTTTTGAGTGGTACTTTAAGTATCTTTCGATTGGAATCCTGAAAGACCCTTCGATTGGCATTCTGAAGGAGTCTTTCGATTGGCATTATGGACAAGCATTCGACTGGAATTATGTCAAGGAAATTTCGAAGGGCATGTCAACCATGTCCTTCGATTGGCATGAACAACACCTTTTGATTGGCCTGTTAGCAGAGCCTTTCGATTGGAATACTTCGATTGATATTTGGGCCAGGCCCATTCGAAGGGTACGCATGGAGTCCATTCGAAAGAGGCAAATCAAGACTAATCGAAGAGCATGGCCTGAAAGCATTCGAAATCCAAGCGTCCAGGTTCATTCAAGGGACACGAATGTTTCAAAAGAGGAAATAATTTAATGTGTTTGATTTTTTGTCCAGAGCGTTAAAGGCCTATTTTAATGGATGTCCCTTGCCATTACTGCACCCTCACACCCCTATAAATACAGAGGCCAACATACATTACCAACACACGAAAATTACATGAAAATCAGAGGAAAATCACACACGAAAATATACAACGAAACACACAAAACACTGTAGGAGAGCACACAGAAAAATTGCCTCAAAGAGCCAAAGCAGTCCTTCAGATCAAAGGTGCTGACGCCCAGAAGCCCAGATCGAAAGTGCCTGTATCCAGGAAGTGCCTAGATCGAAGGTGCCTACGTCCAGCAAACGTCCAAATCGAAGATCCAATCTGCTGGTAAGAAAGGATAAATTATTCAACCTCATATTTGCATAATACATTCATACTTGTTGTTACCTCTGATTTGCCATACTAGACAGGATCGAAAGGCCTGGGTTTGGCACCCAGGTCATGTTTTTCGTTTGCTAACACTTGCTGCAGACATAGCCTGAAGGGACCCAGCAAGCGCAGGATTGAAGGGCCTGGGGTTCAATACCCAGGCCCTGCATTTTATTTCGCTCACATACTTTTGCAGGTATAACAGCCCAGATCGAAGGAGAAACCTTCTCTGGATCGAACCCATTAGCATACTGGATCGAAGGAGGCATCTCATTCCTAGATCGAAAGCCATGACCTCCATGATCAGAAGACAATCCTCTTCCTTGGATCAAAGGCCACTCACGCCTTACTGTCTGGGCCAATCGAAAGGACCAGGACCCTCTCTGGATCGAAGTAGTCCATTCCCTCCCTGGGTCGAAGCTCCTTTTTCCTTGGATCGAAGGATCCCTCTTGCATTTTATTTTTGTATTCCATAGACTTCTTTTTTTTATCTTTTTAAAAATCAAAAACCACAAAAAACATTAGGCTAGTTCTTTTTCTATTAAATTAATCTTGTTAATTAAACCTTTTAATTATCTTAACATTTTTCCAAAAAAACTAAAATTAAATAGATTTAGATTATTTTCCCAAAATAAAATAAAACATAAAAAAGATTTTCTTATTTATTTAGAAATTTCTTAGACGCCTCTTTTTCCTTGTTCTACGCGTGTTTATTTTATTGTAACCGCCTACTGGTTTGTAATAGCTTAAACTTTTACTTTACTGCTTTTTATTCCCCAATTTTGGACATGTAAATAATCCCCCTCCCCAAAGCCTTGTAATAGCGTAGGATTTACAATTCCCGAACTTTAAATCTCTGTACACATATTAACTGCTTAGATGTATGCTAACTAGGATTTTATGACAAGATCTGTCTTAACTTAAAATCAACAATAGCTCACCATAACATGTACAAAGATAATATAACTGAAAATTGACACACTTACACATGCCACTCTTAGGGTACACCTCACTTGGTTGCCTCGAACGTGGTCATTAAGTATAGGATGCTTTAGAGGTCGTCCTTTTGTCCCAAGATCATAAGTTTCCTCGAAATGGTCGCCTCGATAAAAATGATCTAAGACATTAGGATTACCACTAAAGCGTCCTAACGTTGCTTTAGTGACCACACGTCCCTAAAATTGAATTGACCCGAAAACTCCAACGACGGTGCTACCTTCTCCTCAATAGTGGGATAGCACTGTCTAAAGGATATTTGCACAATTAAATTCCTTTTTGAGTAGGTAGAGGTTCTTAGGTACTTGCTCTTTCAAAACAAAACAAACTTTTCACACTTACACTTTTCGAACAAAGTTTTCAAAAACACTTCATACACTCTTGAGGACAGAAACAAGAGTTAAATTGAAGTTTTCAGACAAAACTCTTTTCAAAACCCACAATCACAAAGAAAATCAAACCTTTTGAAAACATTGTGAGCAAGTACCTAAGAGCCCGTGGATAACCACAGATAGAAAGGGTGCTAACACCTTCCCTTTCTATAATCTACCTCCTGAACCCGAGAAACCATCTCGAAAAGGAATTTTTTCTGTGCTTTTGTCCTTTCCCTTGTTGGATAAAATAAAAGACGGTGGCGACTCTTGCTTACCGCGACAATTTGCGAAAACAAACGCAAATGCGAACCAGCATTCCAAAAAACAGTCAGTTCTCGTTCCTACCGATCACAGAACTGGCGACTCTGCTGGGGACATTATAAGTGAGGTGTACCTTAGGATTAGATCACTTGTGTTTTCAATTATATGCTTTGTATGCTTTAAATTTTGTGGGTTTGTATCGGAGTTCTATAGATCCTAACCCGGATCTGGGGATACCCTTTAGGTAAGTAGCAACAAACTGTGAGGGAACTGTGCGGGGTATACCGACATGGTTGAAATAGTAGCTACGTTGATAAGGCACTTTGGTGAGTACCGGTAACCCTTGAGTTAAGTCAAGGAGAGTACGGGGCCGCCGCATGGTGTCGTGAAGCATCAATTGGACTTAGAACCTTACTTGACCATCTTGGCCTTTTTTAGGGGTAGTGAGATGACCGACTTTGGTGCAGTCCGAAGTTGGTAGATACTCGATACTACACTCATTGAGGATTGTTTTCTTGGAATATTTTGGTCGCTAGTTCAGTGGCTAAACCAAAACGATGAACATAGAAAACAATCCAATGATATTGAGCTCCTTAGAACCCGGTTACTATTTATAGGACAGGTTTTAAGCCAACTACACTCAAGAGGGTACTTACCTATGGAACCTCATGCAAGCCTGAAATCTAAGGGCTCTTTGGTGTGACTTGTGTGCCTTCAAACTTGAGCTACTTGCATATTCTTGTTATCTGACAACATGGTTTCCTTGCAGGTTTTGTTTACAGTCCTTATCCAATATTTTGGATTTATTGCAGGGCTTACTTACATCACCTCACACTTTTGCTTAAACGCATAGCATACACATCATAACATCATACCTTGACATTTCCTTAACCATTTCAAGGATCTCAAGAGTCTGTGATGCAGGTTATAGTACATCAGATGTCTAGCAAGGGGAAAAGGGGATTTATTTTCCTCTAGCCAATGCCATCTAGAAATCCAAGCACGATAACTTGAGTCAGGGGCTATGACCCACTCGATATGGTGAGCTTGAATCTTGAAGAAGGACTCTCGGCAACATGAAGTTCCTTCAATCAAAACTACCAGATTCAGATTCTAACAGTTTCTTGTTTACCCCGCGAGATCCTTGAAAACATTGCATACATATATCATACATATCATTGCATAACAGGTCTTCCAATACAGGTCTCTCATGTTCTCGCTGTTTATTTCAGCAATGGCTTTCCAACCAGACAACCAAGATCTTCGGGCTCAAAACGCCCAACTTCAAGAAATGTTCTTGAACCTATCCCAGGGGCAAGAAGAAATAAAAGCTCTCCTCACAAGGGGCTTAGTCCTAGGGAATCCAGGAGGCATCAGGAATGACCAGTTGGAAGGGCTACAAATTGAGTTGGCAATAATGAAGATCTAGGTGATGGGACAGCTGGTGGGCCAGATGGCTCTCATTCAAGACTTAGCTCAAAGGCAAGAAGAGCTCAGGGTCCTCGTCAACAAGCTGCTTCAAAATAACCGAGTGGGGAAAACAACTAGGGTTGAAGATCAAGTCATCATTCGACCACCTCTGGGGCAAGAAGACAAGGGAAGAGCTCCTCAGCTTGCTTCAGGGTCACAAGCCCAGCATCAACCTCACCAAAAGCAACGAGTTGACCGAAGGCAATTTACTAAGCTCAACATGCTGCTGTCTCAAGCTTTACAACACCTGTTAAGATTGAATCTGGTGACGTTAAGGGACCCTCCTAAGAATCCCAACACAGCCTCCCCAAGGTACAATCCTGATGCAAGGTGTGCATACCATTCTGACAGTCCTGGACATGACACCAACGACTGTTGGACTTTGAAGAACAAAATTCAAGACCTGATTGATGAGGGAGCATTGGAATGGTCAGGCTGAGTTCTTCTACCATCCCTCCAAGGTTCACCATTTGAAGTGACAAGTACTGAGACGAGAAGACTTTTGTTCATTTGAATTTTCAAGTTGTAATCACTTTGTTATTCAAACAATTATCCATTAATGTCAAACTCTGTTTCACTAATGCATTGCATATGTTTGTCTTGAATTCATCCTTTAATTACATTTAAACTATGCTTTTTACTCACTTTATGACATTCAACTCTTGCTAAAAATTACAAGCCTTTAGAGGGAGGATGACGAAACAATGCCATAATCTCATATAGTATGCTTTTGGACAGACCTTGCTGACGATGTACAGACATTTCTTTCAAATCCTAAACACTGGAGTTATAAGGAAGATAATCCCTAATCAACCCCTTCGAGCCAAAGAAGTAGGAGTTTCCTGTTTTTAAACAAATTGAAACCTTTGATTTAAACCTGGGGCAGGGTAGTCTCTCAGTTAATTCAAAAGATGCGCATTGAAGTCGCAAAACTCTCAGTTCATAATACGACAAATGACATCAAAAGCATTCCTCTAGAATCAAAAGACAGTGATGGCTCCTTATTTCATAGGCAGTCAATCTCTCAAAAGAGAAAAGCCCACTAAGCCAAAATCTATAAAGGAGGCTTAAGAAAGCTGGGGCATCATGCTGACTGTAATCTCGAAAACAAGAACAGTCAGGCAAAAGTTAGGGATAACAAATCAAAAGAACGAGGTCGCTAAAAATCCTCAACAACATGAAAAATGCTGCAAAAATGACTGCCTTCCAACAAATTCAACTTGTCTGAACCATTACCAAAAACGTCGTTCCAGACTCATTTGGAGTTCAAATGCACAATTAACTGAGTTTAGGATTGAATAACATCACGAAAAGCGAGTGGGTACAAATATACTTTGAGCCTTTATCCTTTGTTTCTTAAACCGTGAACCAAGCCACGTTACAACCCTTCAAAAGTCCTAACTAAAGCATGGGTTAGTTCGAAAGCATACTGTTACAAAAGGTATCCTGACTCCTTTAAGGCTTTGCCCTAAATCTTGTGTTGAATTTGTCTTATAAAGAGTTTTTTTGCCAAAAAACGCATTTTTCAATAACTTCGAGACAAGCATAAACTTTGCATTATCTGAATATCACTGTTTGCATTCGGCTATTTGTTTGACAGCAGAGAAATTCATACAACGAATATCCGATGAACGAAAGCCCTCTCAGTGAACAAAAATCACTTCAAAAAGGATGACACTTCCAACAAGGGGGCATGACATGCCACTATCCACCACACCTAGGGCAGTCCAGTCAAGATTTCAAGAAATCTCTGAAGAAGTGCAGAGTAACCAATGGCAAGTCTCCATCTCCGTCACTGGGGGCATTGGACATTAATCTCAGTGAAGGGTTACATACAGTCCAACATTTCCAGGCAGTGCCACAAACACCTGCTACTAGGGGCAATGACAAATCTCCCCAGATCCTTCTCATAGGATGACTCCCAGCAAGGGCTTAATCTCTGAAAACCTTTCCCCAGCTGAATCAATCTCAAGAATCCTCGAGGACTTCCCCCAACGAAGATGTCACCTCTCCAGCGGACTGACGACAGGGTTTATTTCCCCAAAAACGCCGGGATTCCCCAGCTTGAGTTTGCCTCTCCGACTACTACAAGTTAAAGGACCATAACTCCTCTTCCCCAGTGGACTAGTCTGCAATCCCCAGCATGTTACTGCGAAACCTGGACCCGACCAGATGTCAGTTTAACTTTGACTTCCCAGTAGAGCAACGGATAACCGAGACTCTTGAACTTACTCCCCACTGAGTTTTCAATATCCCCCAGCGGAGTTCTCCTCAAACAACAACGCAGGGATCCCCGGTGGAAACATTTTGAGCAAAGTCCAAGACAAAATTACACTACAACAACATTCATAACATATGCATACAAAATACATATGACACAAATCTCATTTTACTTTGAGAACATCATTACACAATGCATACATAATGACAATGCATACATCATGACATTACATACAACTAACTCTTTAACTTTTCAGGAAAGATCAATCAACAGTCAAAGATCCTCATCTTCTGAGATTCCTTCCAGAGATAGTTCAGATGCGACCTAGATATGGCTGACATTCTGATACTTATTCCAGATTCCTTCTAGAGACAGTTCAGATGCGATCCAGATATGGCTGACATTCTGATACTTATTCCCGATTCCTTCTAGAGATAGTTCATATGCGATCCAGATATAGCTGACATTCTGATACTTATTCCAGATTCCTTCTAGAGACAGTTCAGATGCGATCCAGATATGGCTGACATTCTGATACTTATTCCAGACTCCTTCTAGAGACAGTTCAGATGCGACCCATATATGGCTGACATTCGGATACTTATTCCAGAATCCTTCTAGAGACAGTTCAGATGCGATCCAGATATGGCTGACATTCTGATACTTATTCCCGACTCATTCAAAATACAGTCCAGATACGATCCAGATACGGATGTCATTATGTCACTCATTCAAATTACAGTCCAGATACGATCCAGATTCGGATGTCATTCTGTCACTCATTCAAATACATTCGAGATATGATCCAGATTCGGATGTCATTCTGTCACTCATTCAAAATACAGTCCAGATACGATCCAAATTCGGATATCATTCTATCACTCATTCAAAATACAGTCCAGATACGATCCAGATTCGGATATCATTCTGTCACTCATTCAAATTACAGTCCAGATACGATCCAGATTTGGATGTCATTATGTCACTCATTCAGATACATTTCAGATACGCTCCAAATGCAGACGCAATTCTGACAATCATCCAGACTCAACTCTATTCTCCAGCAGCTCCAGGATTTATTTTCCCAGCTAAAACATCACACATCATTATCAAAAAAGACCTCCTCAGGTTAGATTTATTTCTTCCAGTTAATGACAGGCAATCAGAGTCCTTTAAATAACAGTCCAGATACGATCCAGATTCGGATGTCATTCTGTCACTCATTCAAATACATTTCATATACGCTCCAGATGCAGACGCAATTCTGGCAATCATCCAGTTCCAGCTTATAGATACAGTCCAGCAATCACTTCTGGATGGCATCTTTAAGCCCATCTCCTACCAACAAATCTCCAAATGGAATCTGTAAGCCCATTCCCGACGTCACAATGCTAATACTACACCATGCGAGTGCAAATTTCTGGGCACTCTAGTGTTCAATTATCTTCCACCTTCGGATTGCGAAAGGCTAGAAAGCCAATCTATATCCTCAGGTTTAAGAAAATTGAACAGGGGCAGCTGTTGCACCCTAAAATTTGCCCTCTCATGTTTTCCAAAGTCTTCCCCCTGCCTGGTTGATCACAAACTCTTGCCTAAGGAAAAAGAAGATTTTTGAGTGGTACTTTAAGTATCTTTCGATTGGCATCCTGAAAGACCCTTCGATTGGCATTCTGAAGGAGTCTTTCGATTGGCATTATGGAGAAGCATTCTACTGGAATTATGTCAAGGCAATTTCGAAGGGCATGTCAACCATGTCCTTCGATTGGCATGAACAACACCTTTTGATTGGCCTGTTAGCAGAGCCTTTTGATTGGAATACTTAGATTGATATTTGGGCCAGGCCCATTCGAAGGGTACGCATGGAGTCCATTCGAAAGAGGCAAATCAGGACTAATTGAAGAGCATGGCCTGAAAGCATTTGAAATCCAAGCGTCCAGGTTCATTCAAGGGACACGAATGTTTCAAAAGAGGAAATAATTTAATGTGTTTGATTTTTTGTCCATAGCGTTAAAGGCCTATTTTAATGGATGTCCCTTGCCATTACTGCACCCTCACACCCCTATAAATACAGAGGCCAACATACATTACCAACACACAAAAATTACACGAAAATCAGAGGAAAATCACACACGAAAATATACAACGAAACACACAAAACTCTCCAGGAGAGCACACAGAAAAATTGCCTCAAAGAACCAAAGCAGTCCTTCAGATCAAAGGTGCCCACGCCCAGAAGCCCAGATCGAAAGTGCCTGTATCCAGGAAGTGCCCAGATCGAAGGTGCCTACGTCCAGCAAACGTCCAAATCGAAGATCCAATCTGCTGGTAAGAAAGGATAAATTATTCAACCTCATATTTGCATAATACATTCATACTTGTTATTACCTCTGATTTGCCATCCTAGACAGGATCGAAAGGCCTGGGTTTGGCACCCAGGTCATGTTTTTCGTTTGCTAACACTTGCTACAGACATAGCCTGAAGGGACCCAGCAAGCGCAGGATTGAAGGGCCTGGGGTTTAATACCCAGGCCCTGCATTTTATTTCGCTCACATACTTTTGCAGGTATAACAACCCAGATCGAAGGGGACACCTTCTCTGGATCGAACCCATTAGCATACTGGATCGAAGGAGGCATCTCATTCCTGGATCGAAAGCCATGACCTCCATGATCAGAAGACAATCCTCTTCCTTGGATCGAAGGCCACTCACGCCTTACTGTCTGGCCCAATCGAAAGGACCAGGACCCTCCCTGGATCGAAGCAGTCCATTCCCTCCCTAGGTCGAAGCTCCTTTTTCCTTGGATCAAAGGATCCCTCTTGCATTTTATTTTTGTTTTCCATAGACTTCTTTTTTTTTATCTTTTTAAAAATCAAAAACCACAAAAAGTATTAGGCTAGTTCTTTTTCTATTAAATTAATCTTGTTAATTAAACCTTTTAATTATCTTAACATTTTTCCAAAAAAACTAAAATTAAATAGATTTAGATTATTTTCCAAAAATAAAATAAAACATAAAAAAAGATTTTCTTATTTATTTATAAATTTCTTAGACGCCTCTTTTTCCTTGTTCTACGCGTGTTTATTTTATTGTAACCGCCTACTGGTTTGTAATAGCTTAAACTTTTACTTTACTGCTTTTTATTCCCCAACTTTGGACATGTAAATAATCCCCCTCCTCGAAGCCTTCTAATAGCGTAGGATTTACAATTCCCGCACTTTAAATCTCTGTACACATATTAACTGCTTAGATGTATGCTAACTAGGATTGTATGAGAAGATCTGTCTTAACTTAAAATCAACAATAGCTCACCATAACATGTACAAAGATAATATAACTGAAAATTGACACACTTGCACATGCCACTCTTAGGGTACACCTCACTTCGTTGCCTCGAACGTGGTCATTAAGTATATGATGCTTTAGAGGTCGTCCTTTTGTCCCAAGATCATAAGTTGCCTCGAAATGGTCGCCTCGATAAAAATGATCTAAGACATTAGGATTACCACTAAAGCGTCCTAACGTTGCTTTAGTGACCACATGTCCCTAAAATCGAATTGACCCGAAAACTCCAACGACGGTGCTACCTACTCCTCAGTAGTGGGATAACATTGTCTAAAGGATATTTGCACAATTAAATTCCTTCTTGAGTAGGTAGAGGTTCTTAGGTACTTGCTCTTTCAAAATAAAACAAATTTTTCACACTTACACTTTTCGAACAAAGTTTTCAAAAACACTTCATACACTCTTGAGGACAGAAACAAGAGTTAAATTGAAGTTTTCAAACAAAACTCTTTTCAAAACCCACAATCATAAAGAAAATCAAACCTTTTGAAAACATAGTGAGCAAGTACCTAAGAGCCCGTGGATAACCACAGATAGAAAGGGTGCTAACACCTTCCCTTTCTATAATCTACCTCCCGAACCCGAGAAACCATCTCGAAAAGGAATTTTTTCTGTGCTTTTGTCCTTTCCCTTGTTGGATAAAATAAAAGATGGTGGCGACTCTTGCTTACCGCGACACTTTGCAAAAACAAATGCAAACGCGAACCAGCATTCCAAAAAACAGTCAGTTCTCGTTCCCACCGATCACAACCATATTCTTCAGCTAAATCTACCTTTGTACCTGGTGGATAGAGAAACTGTACAGTTTAGACATTTCTCATTTGCCCCTGTTTCTGATATTACGAGTAATCGTCTTTTGTTTCGCATGTAAATGTTCATGAGCAACAATTAATGTCAAATGCATATATCAAAAATGAACATTGGACGTTCTTTGCAAAACAAAACAGAAAAGGGAAAAACAATTTGAAATTTCTCTGAAAATGAATTGTATTGATTTTGAAGTTTGGCCTGTAAATAGGCGTTTTTGTACAAGAGGCTGCCGTCCTAGTAAGAGAACACCGCCGAACAATAGAATTTATACAATTTGTGGAAACAAGGAAAAACAG
Source organism: Vicia faba (assembly GCA_948472305.1). NCBI lineage: Eukaryota > Viridiplantae > Streptophyta > Magnoliopsida > Fabales > Fabaceae > Vicia > Vicia faba. The sequence goes on along the minus strand of OX451741.1, from coordinate 17,940,138 downwards.
CTATGTGAATAATCCCACTGAGTTCCAACTCTACTATTGCCCTTATGTCTTCGAGCATCTCATCACTTTGCTACTTGGTTGAAGGTAGATCAGATCGATTAGTGTCGTTCGAGCTTGATAGTTGATACCGAAGTCTGGTTGCAAGTTGATCCAATGATACATAGTGTGACGCTTTGATCCCTAATTTTTGCCAGGACCGCTGTGATCGGTGGAAATAGAACTGACAGTTTTTAGCTGGTTTCGCGAAATGTTGCGGAAGCAAGAGTCGCCACAGTCTTTTATTTTCTCCAACATGGAAAGGACAAAAGCACAGCAAAATTCCTTATCAGAATGTTTCTCGGTTCGGGAGGTAGATTTATAGAAAGGGAAGGTGTTAGCACCCTTTCTATCCATGGTTATCCATGGGCTCTTAGGTACTTGCTCTTATGTTTTCAAAATGTTTGCTTTTCAAATGTGAGTGGGTTTGAAAAAAGTTTCTTTGAAAGATTTTTGAATGACTCTTGTATCTGTCCTCAAGAGTGTTTGAAAAATTTGTTTTGAAAGCTTTTTGAAAGTTTCAGTGTGAAAAGATTTTTGTTTGTTTTTTTGAAGAGAGCAAGTACCCATGAGTCATCTACCTACCCTAAGGAATTAGGCTGGGTAAAAGTCCTTAAGGTAGTGCCATCCCACCATTGAGAGGTAGGTAGCACCATCGTTGGAAGTGTTCGGGTCAATTCGATTGTAGGGATAGTATGGTCACCGAAGCAATAGTAGGACACCTTAGAAGCAACCCTAATGTCCTAGATCCTTTTTAATTCGAGGCAACCGTTTCGAGGCAACTGGATCTTGGACATAAGAGCGACCGCTAAAACATCCTATACTTGACGACCACTTTCGAGGCAACGAGTGAGGCGTACCCTAGAAGTGGCATGTGCATTGTGTGTTGTTTTCATGTTAATACTTATCTTGGATCAAGCAATTGTGAGCTACGAGTTGTTTTTAGTTATCATACATTCTTTCATGCAATTTTAGCAGTTAGGAGTGCGGAAAATTAAATACAGAAAGATAAAAGCTACGCTATTACAAGGCGCGGGTCTATACATCGCCAAAAAACAAAGACCCGTTTTTGATAAAGATGCGGAAAGTAAAAAAAACAATAAACTTAATTACTATTACATCCCGGAAAGCAGTTACATAATGATCAAATAAAGAAATAACGTGCGAAGGAATTAAAATTAAGACGTCCTAGGGTTTTTGACCCTTTTGAGAATTTATGAGCTTTTTATCCTTTTAAAATTAAATTAAAATTAAATCTAATACTAATTTAATTAATTATTTAATTATTTACAAGAAAGGAGTTTTTTATGTTTTTTTTTTGTATTTAATGAAAATAAAGAAATTAAAATTAAAAGAAAACCCTAGTTCTAAGTTCATTTTAATTATTAATGAAATGTTAAAGTTAACCTAATTTAAGCTAATTAATTAATTTACATTTTTATGTACAAAAATAATAATTAATAAATAGTAATAATGATGATTAATAAAATATGATTAAAAAAAGGTCAAAACCTAATTCTATGCAATTTTTATTTATTAAGAAAAAAGGATTAAAATTAAAACCTAAATTAAACTAAATTAATTATTAGTATTTATTTACAAAAAATAAGTTAGTGGTAAATTTAATAAATAATTAAAACAATTTACAATTTTTGAGTTTCTGATTTTTATTAGGAAAAATTATTTTATTATGAATTAATGATAATAATTAAAACAATTAAAAGAATTGAAAGAAAAGAAAATAAATTTTAAAAAAAGGCAAACCAAAGGGGGGTGATGGCCCATGTGGAGGTTTGTTTTGAGCAATTCTGGCCCAAGAAGACCAAGCCTGGTTGACTTTCAAGAATCACGTGCGTGCTGTTTGACTGGAGCACACCATGGACTCCATCTCTTGGCCTTCAGATTGTTCATCAAGGCCACTTGGCAAGCTAACGCATGAGGCTTATGGTGGAACGTTGGATCACACGCTGCACTGGAACACGTTAGAACAAAAATTAACAATTATATGGGGGGACTTGGGAATCGAACCCAGGTACCAGTGTTTGCAAGACACGTCCTCCACCATCTGAACCATGATGCGCATTTGTAAACATAATGACCAATAACAATAATATATGAAAAAACAATAACTATGTTGGGAACTCAAAAACGCGCGCCATATTTGAATGCTCCAGTCACGCGTTGCCACCTATTGTCTTCTTCAGCTTTTCTGCAAAAATAAAGAACAAGTAGCGGGGGTTTTAAAACCCCACAAAACAAAAGTCCCAATAATAGCGATTAGAAGCACAAATCACATAAATTGAGCGTGAGGGTTTGGTTGAATTCGTCTGGCCTTGACGAATTCAACCATAGTCATGATGTGGTCCAATTTTTCCTTATGCATAAAGCCCTAATTGAGAGCTTCAGAAACCCTAGATTTCGTTCATGGTGGATTTTGATTCAGAAGGCTATAACTCAATTGGATTATGCCAATCGCTTCAGAAGGTCCCTATTAGCATAATTCAAACAAGAAAATAGATTAAAAACGCATGAATCATGTTATGCAATTTTGAGAAACAAGACAAACCGAGTGACTCGTATTCTTTGATTATTCGCGTGTTAGGACTGGTTTTTGATGGCAATGGCTTCCTGGAGACTCAGGCAATATGTTTTAATCAAAAAGAAGCTTTGAATCGTGCTGCAATATTGATTTCAGTTTCACAATTTTCCTGAGTTTTTTGCAATTTGGTTATCTGGTTTCAGCAGCAATTGTGCGTGTCTAAGAATAGGGTTAGCTTTTGCCTTTGTATTGGAACAGAATTAGGTTAGAATTAAGCCCATAAGTCCATGCAATAATGTTTTCAATCCTTGATTTTCAATCATATAATTTCCAATCTTTTTTGAATGAAAACCTTGCCAAATATGGATGATTTTCCCTTTTTGATTGAGAAACGAGTTTGCCAGCTTGCCCTGATCTGATTTGCTTCACAAAAGATCCAAAACATATCTTTTTAATTTTCCTATAATTAAAATCAATTAAATGAATTAATATTAATAAAAATTCAATTAATTAATTAAAAATAAGAAAATAAGTCATTTTAAGTTCAATGGGTCATGCATAGGCTTTGGGTAAAGATTCAAGAAAGAATTTGAGGCCCATTAGCAAAAATGAAGTGTTTTAGGCAAAGTTGACTTTTGAAAGTTCCCAAAAATTTCCCAACTTCTCCAATGCATATCTTGCTCAATTTTGAAGATTTCAACATGTTCTTGGAAATTTTGGAAAGGTCTTGAAGTCCTCTAACCAATTCCTTTGGTTCCATGTCATTTTAATTTACCAATCTCAAGTTATGGTCTTTGACTTAAAGTGCCTTTTTGTTGACTTTTGAAAATGACCTATAATGTTGAAATTGATAACTTTTTGTGAGGACATTTCTTGGACTTGGAGTGTGAAGATGAGTTGTAGGAAATGTCATCCCCTTCAAAATGAGCATTGGATGGGATTTTTATGATAAACCATGAAGAAGTTATGCCTTGGTCAAGTTGCACTTGACTTTTCAACTGTCCTAAAATAGTAACTTTTGACATCTTGAGACTTTTTGGGCCATGTTTGAGGAATCATGATCAAGAATTGATCAAATGATGATTGTGGATTCAAAATAATATGTTGACCAGAATTTTTGACTTTTGACTGTCAAATGACCATTTTGCCCCTGCAGTTGACTGTGAAGCATTTAGGGCTTTTGATTGTGCAACTTGAAGCTGTGAGTCTTGAAACTTGACATATAGATGCTTGACAATGTATATGGGCATATGGTACTTGATTGGACCCTTGAAAACCTCAATTTCTTTGCAAGAACCAAAACCCTAATTTTGACTGTGTTAGGAGGCAATTGGATTGTGCAACCCTTGAGAGATTTTGAACCATTTGGAGATTGACCTTGACAAATCTTGAAGAATATGGGAGGGAAAATTTTTGGGTACAACAGTTGCCCCTGTTCAATCTTCTTAGACCTGAGGATGTAGATTGGCTGGCGTGCCTTTCGTGATCCGAAGGTGGAAGATGATTGAACACTAAAGTGCCCAGAAATTTGCGCTCACATAGTAGAATGTTAGCAGTGTGATGGCGGGAATGGGCTTACAGATGCCATTTGGAGAGATGATGGATAGGAGGATGGGCTTATAGATGCCATCTGGAGCGGTGACAGAACCTTGTCGGGAATGGGCTTACAGATGCCATTTGGAGACTGCTGGTATGTGGATGGGCTTATAGATGCCATCTAGGTGTCGATCGCGTAAGAGGTTCCTTAGCGAGAACTTGCGTACCTGAGAAAGAAAGATAATTACCTGGCCTGTTACATGGGTTGATCTTCAAACTCTTTACGTAGATATGCCCTGGCTGGATACAGGTATCGAATCTCTAAACTCTTCGTGTAGATGTGCCCTGGCTGGATACAGGTATCGAGTCTACAATCAGTTACTCACAGATATGCCCTGGCTAGATACAGGAATCGAATCTGGAATTAGTCGTCAACAGATATGCCCTGGCTGGATACAGGAATCGAATCTTCAAACTCTTCAGACATGCCCTGGTTGGATACAGGAATCAAATCTAGAATTAGTCGTCAACAGATATGCCCTGGCTGGATACAGGAATCGAATCTACAAACTCTTCAGACGTGCCCTGGCTGGATACAGGAATCGAATCTGGAATTAGTCGTCAATAGATATGCCCTGGCTGGATACAGGAATCGAATCTTCAAACTCTTCAGATGTGCCCTGGCTGGATACAGGAATCGAATCTGGAATTAGTCGTCAACAGATATGCCCTGACTGGATACAGGAATCGAATCTTCAAACTCTTCAGACGTGCCCTGGCTAGATACAGGAATCGAATCTGGAATTAGTCGTCAACAGATATGCCCTGGCTGGATACAGGAATCGAATCTTCAAACTCTTCAGACGTGCCCTGGCTGGATACAGGAATCGAATCTGGAATTAGTCGTCAATAGATATGCCCTGGCTGGATACAGGAATCGAATCTTCAAACTCTTCAGATGTGCCCTGGCTGGATATAGGAATCGAATCTGGAATTAGTCGTCAACAGATATGCCCTGGCTGGATACAGGAATCGAATCTTCAAACTCTTCAGATGTGCCCTGGCTGGATACAGGAATCCAATCTGGAATTTCTTCATGCAGATATGCCCTGGCTAGATACAGGTGTCGAATCCACAAGTAATCGCTCACAGATATGCCCTGGCTAGATACAGGTATCGAATCCGGAATTGCGACAGTTGATAGTAATCATCTTTGTATTGACCTTTTTCCTGAAAAGGCAAAACATTAGTTGTATGCAATGTCATGATGTATGAAATGCGTGATGTTCTCAAAATAAATGAGATTGTATGTTCATGATGCGTATGTGCATGCTGTAACGTATGAAGATGTGATGTTTATGAATGTAATTTTGTCTAGGAAAATAATATCCTTGACGAATGCCGGGAAATTGTGGAATCCTGGGCTGATGTTGAAGAGTAGAGTTCTTCATTTCCGCTGGGGATGATGGTTGCAAGAATACCGGTAGGAGAAGATGACTCCGTTGGGGAATAAACTTGTTGGAGAGATTACTCTGCGGGGAAATACTCTATGGGGAAGAGATGCTTCGCTGAGATTTGATGATAACTCCGCTAGGGATACCGTTGATATGTTTTGGAGGAGGAATTTGATGAACTCCACTTGGGGGATAGGAAGAACTTCGTCGAGGACGATCTTTCCGTGGTAATTAGCTGAGGATAACCCAGTTATAAACTCTGGTGGGGAATAACCTTCGAACATGGTCGGGGAGAGATGCATTTGTACTCTGCAGGGGACCAGCTTCCAGAATCTACTGGGGATAAGCTTCCTACTGGGGAGATTGATTCAACTCTCCTGGAGGGGATCTTTTGAATTGTATTAGGGAATGGCTCCACTGGATGTCCGGTATTCCGCCGGGGAACAATCTTAGATCAAGATTGTCGGGGATGCTTGTTAGGAATGTTTGCATACTCCGTTGGGGAATATTGAGATCTTCTGGGGTTCCCAACTTCCAGGACTGATGATAGACCAACTCTGCTCGGGGGAGAGTATTGCTGACTTGTTAGGGATACTGTGCGTTTCCAGCGCTGATTGGGAGACCAACTCTGCTCGAGAGAGAGTATTGCTGCATCTTGTCTTACTCGGCGGGGGGTGAAGGTATCGGGGTTGCATTCTTCAGTCGAACTTACCTTGGTACCTTGGTGGATAGAGCAACTAGATCACTTAGACAACTCATTATTGCCCCTGTTTCTGATGTCACCTGTAATTAATTTTTTGTTTCGCATGCAAATATTTATGAGTTAGCAATTAGTGTCAAATGCATATATCAAAAATGAACATTGGATGTTCTTTGCAAAACAAAACAGAAAAAGGAAAAACAGTTGGCAATTTATCTGAAAAGTGAATTTGTATTGATTTTTGGAATTTGCCTGTAAATAGGCATTTATGTACAAGAGGCTGACGTCCTAGTAAGAGAACGCCGCCGAACAAACAGAGTTTATACAATTTTGTGGAAAAGGAAAACAAAACAGCTATGTGAAAAGAATAATCCCACTGGGTTCCCACTCTGCTATCGCCTTTATATCTTCGAGCATCTCATCACTTGCTGCTCAGTTGAAGATGAAGATGATCGATTGATGCCGTCTGAACCTAATAGTTGATACCGGATTCTGGATGCAAGGTGATTCAATGAGACATAGTATTACGCTTATCCCTAACTTTTGCCTGGACCGCCCTTTCGGGTGTTCAGTCCACCGGGATACCCATTTTTGCCCAAGCCGCCTTTTCAGGTTTTCGACTTGCCGGGTGTACAAATTTTTTCATTTCATCCCTTATTTTTGCTCGAACCCTTTTGGTTCGCCGGGAAGCCCTTATTTTTGCCTAGGTGTGTCAACCTAGCGGGCCTTTTATTCATGCGTAGTATCTTTTTACTATGTCTGCAATGGCGGGGTGAGGAAGGTCGTCACAATTCATAGTGTTTAGAATCATAGCTTCTCTTGAGAAGATATGTTTAACCACAAATGGCCCTTCGTACGTGGGGGTCCATTTTCCCCTGGGATCATTTTGAGGAATAATGATGCGCTTGATTACCAGGTCCCCAACTTGATACTCTTGTGGTCTGACTTTCTTGTTAAATGCACTGATCATCCGTTTTTGATACGTTTGACCATGACAAATAGCGTTGAGTCTCTTTTCGTTGATTAGGTTTAATTGATCAAGTCGAGTCTGGATCCAGTCATCTTCGCTCAGGCCTGCATCCTTCATTATCCGGAGAGAGGGTATCTGGACTTCAATTGGCAAGACTGCCTCCATGCCATAGACCAAGGAAAAGGGAGTTGCCCCGGTTGACGTTCTTGCTGAGGTACGGTACCCATGAAGAGCAAACGGTAACATCTCGTGCCAATCTTTATAGGTCACTGTCATCTTCTGCACAATCTTTTTGATATTCTTATTAGCTGCTTCTACAGCCCCATTCATCTTCGGCCGGTATGGAGAAGAGTTATGGTGCTGTATCTTGAATTGCTCGCAGAGCTCAGTGATCATCTTGTTATTAAGATTGGTACCATTGTCCGTAATGATCCTTTCCGGGACGCCGTATCGACAGATCAGGTTGTGTCGAATGAACCGTGCCACGATGTTCTTGGTTACGGTAGCGTAGGAAGCTGCTTCAACCCACTTTGTAAAGTAATCGATCGCCACCAGGATGAAGCGATGCCTGTTGGATGCCGTAGGTTTGATCTCGCCGATCATATCAATGCCCCACATTGCGAAAGGCCAAGGTGCAGTCAAGACATTCAGAGGGATTGGAGGAACGTGTACTTTATCTGCATAGATCTGGCACTTGTGACATGTCCGAGAATGTTGGTAACAGTCGACTTCCATTGTGGACCAGAAATATCCTGCCCAAAGGATTTTCTTTGCCATGGTATGTCCACTGGAATGCGTTCTGAAGGTACCTTCATGTAGCTCTGCCATGATCTTTTCTGCTTCCGTCTTATCCACACAACGCAGTAAGGTTGAATCATGGTTTCGCTTGTAGAGAATGCCATTGCTGAGGAAGAACTTTGCTGCGAACCTTCTCAGGAATTTCTTGTCATTGACGGATGCACCCTCGGGGTATTCTTGAGCTTCCAAGTACCTCTTCACCTCATGATACCAGGGTTTTTCAGTTACCTCTTCCGTCTCAAGATCACAACAATATGCAGGTTCATCCAGTTTCCAGATAATGATCCGGGGAGCTTCGTTATCCCATTTGACTTTGAACATAGAAGACATCGTAGCCAACGCGTCCGCCAACTGATTCTCCTCTCTTGGGAAGTGTTCAAAAGTTATCTCTGTGAAATGTGGGATCAATGTCAACACACACTCTTTGTAAGGAATAAGATTTCGGTGTTTTGTATCCCACTCGCCTTTGATCTGATTGAACACGAGAGCGGAATCTCCGAAGACACTCAGAAACTTGATCCTTAAGTCAATTGCAGCTTGGAGACCCATGATACACGCCTCATACTCCTCCATGTTGTTGGTGCAGTTGAAACATAGCCGGGCAGTAAGTGGAGTATGAGTGCCTTGAGGGGATATGATCACAGCGCCGATGCCGTTACCCAAAGCGTTGGAGGCCCCGTCAAAGTGCATAGACCATCGGGATCCTTCCTCAGGTCCTTCATCCGGTCCAGGTACTTCATAATCAGTCACTACCATGATGTTCTCATCAGGAAATTCAAAGTTCATTGACTGGTAGTCGTCTACTACTTGGTGTGCCAAATGGTCTGCCAATACACTTCCCTTGATTGCTTTCTGAGTCGTGTACTAGATGTCGTATTCTGTCAAGATCATTTTCCATCTTGCTATTCTTCCGGACAAGGCAGGCTTTTTGAAAATGTACTTTATTGGATCCATTTTTGAAATCAACAGAGTAGTGTGAGTCAGCATATACTGTCTCAGCCGGCGAGCAGCCCATACCAAAGCGCAGCAAGTTTTCTCGAGCAGTGAGTATCGGGTCTCACAGTCGGTAAACTTTTTGCTAAGGTAATAAATGGCATGCTCTTTTCGGCCAGACTCGTCATGCTGCCCCAGCACACACCCCATTGAGCTGTCAAGTATAATATTAGAGGTCTCCCTTCAACCGGTGGCATAAGAATGGGTGGTTCTTGGAGATACTCTTTGATTCTGTCGAAAGCGGCCTGACATTCATCATTCCAACGTACTACTTGATCTTTCTTCAGCAGCTTGAAGATTGGTTCACAGGTAGCAGTTAGATGTGAGATGAATCGAGCAATGTAGTTCAGCCGTCCTAGAAAGCCTCTGACTTCTTTCTCTGTCTTGGGAACTGGCATCTCTTGTATGGCTTTAACCTTTGCAGGGTCCACTTGAATACCTTTGTCACTCACGACGAAGCCTAGCAATTTTCCAGATCTTACCCCGAAGGTGCACTTGTTCGGGTTCAACCTCAGCTTGTACAACTTCAACCGGTCAAACAGCTTCTGTAGATGGTCAAGGTGTTCCTCCTCAGTTTGGGACCTTGCGATCATATCATCGATGTATACTTCAATCTCATGGTGGATCATGTCATGAAATAAAGAAACCATGGCACGTTGGTAGGTTGCCCCAGCATTTTTCAACCCAAAAGGCATGACCTTGTAGCAGAAGGTGCCCCACTGAGTCACAAAGGTAGTCTTTTCCATATCTTCAGGAGCCATTTTGATCTGATTATAACCTGAAAAGCTGTCCATGAAGGAGAACACCTTGTGCTGAGCAGTATTGTCAAACAGAACCTCGATGTGAGGCAAGGGGACGTCATCTTTAGGGTTGGCCCTATTCAAATCCCTATAGTCAACACACATTCGGACTTTACCATCTTTCTTCGGCACCGGAACCACGTTGGCAACCCACTGGGGGTAAGAAGTCACTGCTAGAAAACCGGTGTCAAATTGCTTCATGACCTCAGCTTTGATCTTCTTGGATATCTCTGAACGCATACGGCGGACCTTCTGTTTAACCGGAGGGCATTCTTCCTTGGTAGGCAGGTGATGAACCACAATGTCGGTATCCAACCCAGGCATGTCTTCGTAAGACCAAGCAAAGATTCCCACATAGTCACGCAGCATCTGGATCAACCGTTGTTTCACACTAAGCTCCAGATTGGCACCAATCTTGACTTCCTTTCTGTCTGTCTCAGCACCCAGATTTACCGTTTCCACTGGCTCTTCATGTGGCTGAATGGCCCTCTCTTCCTGGAGTAGCAGTCTTGCAAGCTCACCAGGCACTTCGCAATCATCTTCACCTTCGTCTTCGGCTAAGTTGATCGGATTTTCGAAGTCATAACTGGCAGTAGCAGAGTCGTTACCAGTGAGATCCAGAGTGGATTGAAACCTGTATAGGTGAGTGTGTGTAAATATAACTGTTTTGCAATATATAAAGAAAGAAAGAAAGGGAGCACAAGATTTGAAATGCGAAAAACGTCCAATGTTTTTATTCATGATATATGGAAATGACAAGTAATAAGCCCTCACAAATGAAGCCACGGTGCCCCGGGTAAGACACCGGGCCATAAAGTTTCACATTATTGTTCGTTACAAATTTAAAAACAAAGATTTCATTACTGAGTAACAAAAGTAACAGGTATGAAATCTTTAGCAGTCCAATTGTTCAGTCCACCGTCGATCGTCGGGTAAATCCAGCTATCAAACTCAGATTCCTCCGCGTCGCCTTCAATAGCATTCACTCCCGGGTTGGTGATGAATACAGGAGGTCTTCTAATCCTTGCTTTACGTACCGCCTTCTGAGCCTCTGCAGTGAAACCCAACCCAAACTTGTCAGTCTTTGGAGTAAAATCAGGGAGCCTGCCCCAGTTTGCACATTCACCTTTCGCAAACACCGACCGGGCGTCCTTCAAGGAAACCATCTTCAAAGGAGAGTCTTCTTCAATCACTGTCTCTGCTGACGCCAATGTTGGAGGCACCTCTTCAAAGTGTTTAAAGGGGGTTTCAATGAACTCCCCATCCATCTCTATATACCGGAACGAGTTAAGATGACTAACCATGTATTCTTCCTCCCCCTGCACTGTAACAATCTTCCCTCTGACAGGGTATTTAAGCTTTTGGTGTAGAGTGGATGTCACAGCCCCAGCCTTGTGAATCCAAGGACGACCCAGCAAACAAGAATAGGATGGACGAATGTCCATCACATAGAACGTTGAATCAAAGACTTGGAAACCAACCCGGATCGGAATATCTACTTCATCATGTACCATCCTCTTCGACCCGTCAAAGGCTCGGACAACGATGTTACTAGGCTTCAACTCCAAACCATCACAATCCAACCTGTCTAAGGCCTTCTTGGGCAATACGTTCAGCGAAGAACCAGTGTCTACCAACACGTCTGCAAGAGTAGTGCCCCTGCATTCAATGGAGACATGCAGGGCATCATTATGGTTCTTTCCCTTAGCGGACAGATCAGCATCAGAGAAACCCAGCCCATTGTCAGCGGTCAAGTTGGCCACACAATCAGTAAATTGATCAGCCGACGTTTCTTGTGGCACCTGAGCCGTCTTCAGGAATGAAATCAGGGCTTTGGCATGGGCCTCTGAGCATAGCAACAGTGATAGCATAGAGATTTTAGAGGGGGTATACCCCAGCTGCTCAACGACGTTGAAGTCACTTTTCTTGATAATCTTGAGAATTTCCTCCATCACTTGCTGGGAGGCTTCAACACTAACAATCTTCGGTGCCTCCATCTGGGCAGGTACATCAGCAATCCCTTTGCCCCGAGTGTCAGATGACTCGGCAACAGGGGTGGAAGCTTGATCAGGATGGGAAACAGGCGCACTTGTGGGCGTGATGATAAGAGGTCTTCGGATGACTGGTGGCGCAATGTCAGGCGAGAAGAGCCTGCCACTGCGAGTAACTTTAGCGGGACCGGTGATGTTACTGATACCGGTACTAGTGTTGAACTCCTGCTTCACCCCGAGCATATAAACGTCTGCCCCATAATGCCATGGGACAGCCTTGTCAGATTTATAGGGGAGAGGCCCCGGAACAGTAATGATGATGGATGCAACAGACATGATTTTGACTGGCTTCCTCGGGGGAGCCTTGGTAGGATTGTTGAAAATGGTGACAACGGATACTTCTTCAGTAGGAACAGTGGGAACATCAGTCTTCTTGAACAAGATCTCTTTGCTATCCATCAGGTTTTGGACGCCTGACTTCAGCAACGGACAACCAGTAGGTGAAACAGCACAGAGAAGGCAACCCTTGCTACAACCCGGAAATAAACCGGCTATCAACAGGTTCCTTTTTACGAACAACAAAGGAGTCACAATATCATTCACAGAGGTTTCATATGGGTCTTCCTCAACAGCATTCACTCCATGCTGGGGCATGGGAGCAGTCATAACATTGGGCCTTTCGGGCGCCTCAAACTGTATTTCCTTAGCATCGATAAGGTCCTGAACCTTATTCCTCAGGGCCCAGCAATCATCAGTAGAATGCCCCGGGCTATCAGAGTGATAAGCACAGCGGGCGTTGGGGTTATACTTCAGAGATGTTGTGTTTACCACCTTCGGAGCTTCTCTGATAGTTACCAGGTTGGTTGATAGCAGTTGCGGCAAGATCTGAGACAAGGTCATACTAAGCCAAGTGTATTCTCTTCTGGGTCTCTCACCCCTTGGTTGGTTAGGTTGCCGAGGAGCGGCAGCAGGCTTTGCGATCACCACCGCATTGACAGCTTGGCGGCGTTCCGGTTTATTTTGCCTTCTGGGCCCATACACAGCACTGGCTTCCTTCTTGAAAGGCTTCTTTTCAGAACTTGAGGATGCCCCCTTCTGTATTTTCCCTGATTTCATACCAGCTTCTATCCTTTCACCAGTCAGAATGAGGTCTGTAAACCCTGCAGAAGAATTACCGATCAGGTGGTTGAAGAACGGCCCAGATAGGGTCCCCAAGAACATGTCCACGAGTTCACGGTCGGTCAATGGTGGCTGCACCCTGCCAGCCAGGTCCCTCCACTTCTGCGCGTACTCTTTAAAACCTTCTCCCGATCCTAGCGACATACCCTGGAGTTGGGTACGTGTAGGAGCGAGGTCGGCATTGTACTGATACTGCTTATAAAAAGCAGTAGCCAAGTCCTCCCAGTTACGAATCTTGGTTCCATCCAGCTGATAGAACCATTCGAGATGAGTCCCTGAAAGACTCTCCTGGAAGAAATGGATCCATAAGTTCTTGTCCACAGTATATGGTTGGATCTTCCGCACATAAGATCTGAGATGTAGCTTAGGGTAAGAAGCCCCATCATACTTCGTAAAAGATGGTGCCTTGAACTTATGTGGGATCACCACACCAGAAGATAGACCCAGATCTCCAAAATCTAACCCAGGCCCTTGTTGAATTTCCATGGCACTCAGACGATCCTCTAACTGCTTGTACCTGTCTTCAGCGGGAGGGTACTGCTCTTCATTGAAATCTGTCTCGTTGTCAGAGACCACAGAACTAGGAACCCTTCCCCCTGGGGACTGCCTTTCCCTACAGAAGAACCAGCTTGATCAGCCTCATTTTGCAGTGTGTTGCCAAACCTCTGGCCAGTGTTGAATAGTACAGTTCTCTTCTTCTTCTTCTTAAGCAGTAGAGCCTTCAATTCCTCTTGACCTTGGGCTAAACTCATGATCAACTCTTGGAACTGGGCGTTCTGAGCCTGGAGGGCCTTGATGGATTGCTCAGTAGATGATTCAGGATTCATGATGAGATTGCTGAAATAAACAGCGAAGAAGATTAAGCAACCTGTAGGAAAAGAGTACCTGCTATGCACATGATGCATGATATGCTGTTTATGCAATGCATTCAAGGATTCGAAAGTTCAAATTTGTTGTAGACAAAAAGGAACGCACGTTATTATTAAGAAATAATTTGTTCAGTACATCAAGGCCTCATGGGCAAACATTACAAAATAATTTAATCCCAAAAGACATTGCGCATCCTCTTTGGAGCTATGTAAGTATTGAGAGTCTTTTCCTTGTGCAGTAGGCGGGTGAGCTCCAAGACCTTCTTATCACTGGCATGTAGACTGGATTCAAGAGAATTCCGTTCTTCCTTTAGCTGGATCCAACTCTTTTGCATTTCTTTCCAGGATGTAGGCATGTCAGGATGTTGAATGGTGTACGGGACCTCTCCTTCCAACACTGGCTCTTTGATCACAGGGAGAACATGAGGATATGGCATCACCAACTTCTGGGAGCGGGCTCGTACCCACTTGAGATAAGGCTCCAAAGGGATGGAGTTCTTGTGCCCCAGTGTCTTGCTATCTACCCTGTTGGGCATCCTCCAAGCTCTGATAAATCTCTGGCGAAGTCCTTGTGCATCGTTGTCGAAGTCAAAAACTATGTCAGGAAGCAACATGTTGTGCGGGCCATCCCTCCGAGCATAACCAAACTGTCTCAAAGCCAGACACGGGTTGTAAGTAATACCTCCTCTGATTCCAAGTAAAGGAACATTAGGAAACTCCCCGCAACAATCAATGATAGTGACACTCTCTCTAGACCGAGGACACCAATGTATATCAGCATGCGTAAGATTCATTAATCGTTGTGACCATCTCAAACCCCGCTTGTTCTTCAAAACTGATTGTGGAAGGTGCGAAATAAACCACCTTCCCAGGAGAGGAGTGCAGCACATAAGAACACCTCTTTTTCTCATGGTTCGAGTGTAACATGAGTGAAGGATGTCCCCTAGCAGCGTAGGTATAGGATTCCTGGATATGAAGATCTTGACAGCATTGATATCTATAAGCTGATCGGGATTCAGGAATAACACCAACCCATAGACAAGGAGAGCCACAACTTCTTCAAAGGCTTGTAGGTCAAGGGAATTCCAACATTCTTGGGCCTTCTCAAACAGGAACTTTGCCAAGAATCCTTTGGTACCACTTCTAACTTCCCAATGTCCCTTGATGTCAGATGGTTGTAGGCGTAACGCTTTAGCAACCTCTTCAAGTTTTGGTTCCCTTTCCGTACCATTGTAGGGTAGTTGACTAAGGATAGGGATCTTCAGAAGATGGGAGAACTCTTCCAAGGTAGGCACCAGTTGATAATCCGGGAAAGTAAAGCAGTGGTGCAACGGGTCAAAGAACTGGAAGAGGACCTTTATCATATCTTCCTCAATGCTGGTGTTGACCAAGCTGATGAGTCTGCCATGTTTCTCACTGAAAGAAGAGCTCTCGGGAATCCTGGATGTAAGCTCCTTAAGATGAGGAGGGATCCTTACAAGGTTGATCTGAATTGTCTTTCTGCGGATAGTTTCCATGTCCTACAAAACAAGAACAAAGATGAAGATTCGAACCCTTGAAGTGGTTAGTGGATGCATATGATGCTGTATGATGTTATGATGTTATGATGTTATGATAAAAACACACCACAAGTATTCACAAAAGGCAAACATGATAAGGCACACAAGTCACACAAGACAGCCCTTAGGGTTTAGGCCAGCATGAAGTTTGGGGTACTACCCTCTTGAAGTTGGTGGGCTCAAACCTGTCCTATCAAAAGTAACCGGGTTCTAAGGAGCTCAATATCATAGGGTTGTTTTCTATGTTCATTGTTTTGATTTAGCCACAGAACTGGCGATCAAAATATCCCAAGAAAACGACCCTCAATGAGTGTAGTATCGAGTATCAACCAACTTCGGACTGCACCAAAGTCAGTTATCTCACTACCCCTAAAGAGGCCAGGATGGTCAAGTAAGGTTCCTAAGGTCAGTTGATGCTTCACGACACCACGCGGCAGCCCCGTACTCTCCTTGACTTGACTCAAGGGTTACCGGTACTCACCAAAGTGCCACATCAACGTAGCAGACTGCTTCAGTCGTGTCGGTATACCCCGCACAGTTCCCTCACAGTCTTGTTGCTACTTTCTAAGAGGTATCCCCCAGATCTGGGTTAGGATCTATGAAACTCCCAAGACAGTGCCCACAATAATAAAACAAATAAAACAAAGCAATTGAAAACACAAGTATCATCTATCCTAAGGTACACCTCACTTTAAAGTGTCCCCAGCAGAGTCGCCAGTTCTGTGATCGGTGGAAATAGAACTGACAGTTTTTAGCTGGTTTTGCGAAATGTCGCGGAAGCAAGAGTCGCCACCGTCTTTTATTTTCTCCAACATGGAAAGGACAAAAGCACAGCAAAATTCCTTATGAGAATGTTTCTCGGTTCGGGAGGTAGATTTATAGAAAGGGAAGGTGTTAGCACCCTTTCTATCCATGGTTATCCATGGGCTCTTAGGTACTTGCTCTTATGTTTTCAAAATGTTTGCTTTTCAAATGTGAGTGGGTTTGAAAAAAGTTTCTTTGAAAGATTTCTGAATGACTCTTGTATCTGTCCTCAAGAGTGTTTGAAAAATTTGTTTTGAAAGCTTTTTGAAAGTGTCAGTGTGAAAAGATTTTTGTTTGTTTTTTTGAAGAGAGCAAGTACCCATGAGTCATCTACCTACCCTAAGGAATTAGGCTGGGTAAAAGTCCTTAAGGTAGTGCCATCCCACCATTGAGAGGTAGGTAGCACCACCGTTGGAAGTGTTCGGGTCAATTCGATTGTAGGGATAGTGTGGTCACCGAAGCAATAGTAGGACACCTTAGAAGCAACCCTAATGTCCTAGATCCTTTTTAATCCGAGGCAACTGTTTCGAGGCAACTGGATCTTGGACATAAGAGCGACCGCTAAAACATCCTATACTTGACGACCACTTTCGAGGCAACGAGTGAGGCGTACCCTAGAAGTGGCATGTGCATTGTGTGTTGTTTTCATGTTAATATTTATCTTGGATCAAGCAATTGTGAGCTACGAGTTATTTTTAGTTATCATACATTCTTTCATGCAATTTTAGCAGTTAGGAGTGCGGAAAATTAAATACAGAAAGATAAAAGCTACGCTATTACAAGGCGCGGGTCTATACATCGCCAAAAAATAAAGACCCGTTTTTGATAAAGATGCGGAAAGTAAAAAAACAAATAAACTTAATTACTATTACATCCCGGAAAGCAGTTACATAATGATCAAATAAAGAAATAACGTGCGAAGGAATTAAAATTAAGACGTCCTAGGGTTTTTGACCCTTTTGAGAATTTATGAGCTTTTTGTCCTTTTAAAATTAAATTAAAATTAAACCTAATACTAATTTAATTAATTATTTAATTATTTACAAGAAAGGAGTTTTTTATGTTTTATTTTTTGTATTTAATGAAAATAAAGAAATTAAAATTAAAAGAAAACCCTAGTTCTAAGTTCATTTTAATTATTAATGAAATGTTAAAGTTAACCTAATTTAAGCTAATTAATTAATTTACATTTTTATGTACAAAAATAATAATTAATAAATAGTAATAATGATGATTAATAAAATATGATTAAAAAAAGGTCAAAACCTAATTCTATGCAATTTTTATTTATTAAGAAAAAAGGATTAAAATTAAAACCTAAATTAAACTAAATTTAGTATTTATTTACAAAAAATAAGTTAGTGGTAAATTTAATAAATAATTAAAACAATTTACAATTTTTGAGTTTCTGATTTTTATTAGGAAAAATTATTTTATTATGAATTAATGATAATAATTAAAACAATTAAGAGAATTGAAAGAAAAGAAAATAAATTAAAAAAAAGGCAAACCAAAGGGGGGTGATGGCCCATGTGGAGGTTTGTTTTGAGCAATTCTGGCCCAAGAAGACCAAGCCTGGTTGACTTTCAGGAATCACGTGCGTGCTGTTTGACTGGAGCACACCATGGACTCCATCTCTTGGCCTTCAGATTGTTCATCAAGGCCACTTGGCAAGCTAACGCGTGAGGCTTATGGTGGAACGTTGGATCACACGCTACACTGGAACACGTTAGAACAAAAATTAACAATTATATGGGGGGACCTGGGAATCGAACCCAGGTCCCAGTGTTTGCAAGACACGTCCTCCACCATCTGAACCATGATGCGCATTTGTAAACATAATGACCAATAACAATAATATATGAAAAAACAATAACTATGCTGGGAACTCAAAAACGCGCGTCATATTTGAATGCTCCAGTCACGCGTTGCCACCTATTGTCTTCTTCAGCTTTTCTGCAAAAATAAAGAACAAGTAGCGGGGGTTTTAAACCCCCACAAAAAAAAGGCCCAATAATAGCGATTAGCAGCACGGATCACATAAATTGAGCGCGAGGGTTTGGTTGAATTCGTCTGGCCTTGACGAATTCAACCATAGTCATGATGTGGTCCAATTTTTCCTTATGCATAAAGCCCTAATTGAGAGCTTCAGAAACCCTAGATTTCGTTCATGGTGGATTTTGATTCAGAAGGCTATAACTCAATTGGATTATGCCAATCGCTTCAGAAGGTCCCTATTAACATAATTCAAACAAGAAAATAGATTAAAAACGCATGAATCATGTTATGCAATTTTGAGAAACAAGACAAACCGAGTGACTCGTATTCTTTGATTCTTCGCGTGTTAGGACTGGTTTTTGATGGCAATGGCTTCCTGGAGACTCAGGCAATATGTTTTAATCAAAAAGAAGCTTCGAATTGTGCTGCAATATTGATTTCAATTTCACAATTTTCCTGAGTTTTTTGCAATTTGGTTATCTGGTTTCAGCAGCAATTGTGCGTGTCTAAGAATAGGGTTAGCTTTTGCCTTTGTATTGGAACAGAATTAGGTTAGAATTAAGCCCATAAGTCCATGCAATAATGTTTTCAATCCTTGATTTTCAATCATATAATTTCCAATCTTTTTTGAATGAAAACCTTGCCAAATATGGATGATTTTCCCTTTTTGATTGAGAAACGAGTTTGCCAGCTTGCCCTGATCTGATTTGCTTCACAAAAGATCCAAAACATATCTTTTTAATTTTCCTATAATTAAAATCAATTAAATGAATTAATATTAATAAAAATTCAATTAATTAATTAAAAATAAGAAAATAAATCATTTTAAGTTCAATGGGTCGTGCATAGGCTTTGGGTAAAGATTCAAGAAAGAATTTGAGGCCCATTAGCAAAAATGAAGTGTTTTAGGCAAAGTTGACTTTTGAAAGTTCCCAAAAATTTCCCAACTTCTCCAATGCATATCTTGCTCAATTATGAAGCTATTAACATGTTCTTGGACATTTTGGAAAGGTCTTGAAGTCCTCTAACCAATGCCTTTGGTCCCATGTCATTTTAATTTACCAATCTCAAGTTATGGTCTTTGACTTAAAGTGCCTTTTTGTTGACTTTTGAAAATGACCTATAATGTTGAAATTGATAACTTTTTGTGAGGACATTTCTTGGACTTGGAGTGTGAAGATGAGTTGTAGGAAATGTCATCCTCTTCAAAATGAGCATTGGATGGTATTTTTCTGATAAACCATGAACAAGTTATGCCTTGGTCAAGTTGCAGTTGACTTTTCAGCTGTCCTAAAATAGTAACTTTTGACATCTTGAGACTTTTTGGGCCATGTTTGAGGAATCATGATCAAGAATTGATCAAATGATGATTGTGGCTTCAAAATAAGATGTTGACTAAAAATTTTGACTTTTGACTGTCAAATGATCATTTTGCCCCTGCAGTTGATTGTGAAACATTTAGGGCTTTTGACTGTGCAACTTGAAGCTGTGAGTCTTGAAACTTGACATATAGATGCTTGACAATGTATATGGGCATATGGGACTTGATTGGACCCTTGAAAACCTCAATTTCTTTGCAAGAACCAAAACCCTAATTTTGACTGTGTTAGGAGGCAATTGGACTGTGCAACCCTTGAGAGATTTTGAACCATTTGGAGATTGACCTTGACAAATCTTGAAGAATATGGGAGGGCAAATTTTGGGGTACAACAACCGCCCTTTCGGGTGTTCAGTCCACCGGGATACTCTTTTTTTCCCAAGCCGCCTTTTCAGGTTTTCGACTTGCCGGGTGTACAAATTTTTCATTTTCATCCCTTATTTTTGCCCGAACCCTTTTGGTTCGCCGGGAAGCCCTTATTTTTGCCTAGGTCAGTCAACCTAGCGGGTCTTTGATTATGCGTAATATCTTTTTACTATGTCTGCATTGACGAGGTGAGGAAGGTCGTCACCATCCATGGTGGTTAGAATCATAGATCCTCATGAGAAAATGTTCTTAACCACAAATGGCCCTTCGTAAGTAGGGATCCATTTGCCCCTGGGATCACCTTGAGGTAAGATAATGCGCTTGATAACCAGGTACCTAACTTGATACTCTTGTCGTCTTACTTTCTTGTTAAATGCCTTGATCATCCGCTTTTGATACGTCTGACCATGACAAATAGCAGTAAGTCTCTTTTCGTTGATTAAATTCAGCTGATCAAGCGGGTCTGAATCCAGTCATCTTCGCTCAAACCGGCATCCTTCATAATCCGAAGAGAGGGTATCTGAACTTCGATGGGCAAGACAACCTCCATGCTATAAACCAAGGAATAGGGTGTTGCCCCTGTTGACGTATGTGCTGAGGTACGGTAGCCATGAAGAGCAAATGGTAACATCTCGTGCCAGTCTTTGTATGTCACCGTCATCTTCTGCACAATCTTCTTAATGTTCTTATTAGCCGCTTCTACAGCCCCATTCATCTTCGGTCGGTAGGGATAAGAGTTATGATGCTGTATTTTGAACTGCTTGCAGAGCTCAGTGATCATCTTATTGTTGAGATTTGTACCATTGTCTGTAATGATCCTCTCTGGTACACCGTATCGACAAATCAGATTGTGCCAAATGAACCGTGCCATGACGTTCTTGGTTACAGTGGCAAAGGAAGCTGCTTTAACCCACTTCGTAAAGTAATCGATCGCTACCAGGATGAAACGATGCATATTAGATGTTGTAGGTCTGATCTCACCAATCATGTCAATGCCCCACAACGCAAAAGGCCAAGGAGTTGTTAAGACGTTTAAAGGAATTGGAGGTATGTGCACCTTATCAGCATAGACTTGGCACTTGTGACAGGTCCGAGAATACTGATAACAGTCGGCTTCCATTGTGGACCAAAAATATCATGCCCGTAGGATTTTCTTTGCCATGGTGTGTCCACTAGAATGAGTCCCGACAGCACCTTCATGTAACTCTATCATGATCCTTTCTGCTTCGTTCTTATCCACACAACACAGTAAGGTTGAATCATGATTACGCTTGTAAAGGATGTCATTACTGATGAAGAACTTCGCCGCGAACCTCCTCAAAAACTTCTTATCATTAACAGATGCACCTTTGTGGTACTCTTGAGCCTCAAGATACCTTTTCACCTCATGAAACCAGGGTTTATCTGCTACCTCTTCAGTCTCAATGTCGCAACAATGTGCAGGTTCATCTAACCTTTCAATGGTAATCTGGGGAGCCTCGTTGTCCTAATTGACTTTGAACATAGAAGACATCGTAGCCAACGCGTCCGCTAACTGATTCTCCTCTCTAGGGAAGTGTTCAAAAGTTATCTCCTTGAAATGTGGAAGCAACGTCAACACATACTCCTTGTAAGGAATAAGATTTGGGTGTTTTGTATCCCACTCGCCTTTGATCTGACTGATCACGAGAGAGTAATCTCTGAATACACTTAAGAACTTAATCCTTAGGTCAATAGTTGCTCGAAGACCCATGATGCACGCTTCATACTCCGCCATGTTGTTGGTGCAGTTGAAACATAGTCGGGCGGTGAATGAAGTATGAGAGCCTTCAGGAGATATGATCACGGCGCCAATGCCATTACCCAAAGCGTTTGAAGCTCCATCAAAGTACATAGACCATTGGGATCCTTCCTCAGGTCCTTCATCCGGTCCAGGTGTCTCACAGTCAGTCACTATCATGATATTCTCATTCGGGAACTCGAAGTTCATAGACTGGTAGTCGTCCACTGCCTGATGTGCCAAATGATCTGCCAACACACTTCCCTTGATCTCCTTCTAGGTCGTATATTGGATGTCATACTCAGTCAAAATCATCTACCATCTCGCTATTCTTCCGGACAAGGCAGGCTTTTCGAAGATATACTTGATTAGATACGTCTTTGATATCAATAGAGTAGTGTGAGTCAGCATATACTGTCTCAGCCGGCGAGCAGCCCATGCCAAAGCGCAACAAGTTTTCTCAAGCAACGAGTATCGGGTCTCGCAGTCAGTAAACTTTTTGCTAAGGTAATAAATAGCATGCTCTTTTCGGCCAGACACGTCATGCTGACCCAGCATACACCCCATTGAGTTGTCGAGTACTGTCAAGTATAAGATCAGAGGTCTCCCTTTAACTGGAGGCATCAGAATAGGTGGCCCTTGGAGATACTCTTTGACCCTTTCGAAATCGGCCTGACATTCATCGTTCCATCTTACCACTTGATCTTTCTTAAGTAGCTTGAAGATGGGCTCACAAGTAGCAGTCAGGTGTGAGATGAATCGGGCAATGTAATTCAGACGTCCCAGAAAGCCTCTGACTTTTTTTCTGTTCGGGGAGCTGGCAATTCCTGAATAGCCTTCACCTTTGCAGGATCCACTTGAATACCTTTATCACTTACGACGAAACCCAACAGCTTACCAGATCTCACCCCGAATGTGAACTTGTTCGGGTTTAACCTCAGCTTGTACAACTTCAACCTGTCAAATAGCTTCTGAAGGTGGTCAAGATGTTCTTCCTCATTCTGAGATCTGGCAATCATGTCATCGACGTATACCTCAATCTCATGATGGATCATGTCATGGAACAAAGCGACCATGGCGCGCTGATATGTTGCCCCAGCATTCTTCAATCCAAAAGGCATGACTTTGTAGCAAAAGGTAGCCCATTGAGTAACAAAGGTTGTCTTCTCCATATCCTCGGCAGCCATTTTAATCTGATTATAACCGGAGAAACCATCCATAAAGGAGAAGACTTTATGTTGAGCGGTGTTGTCAACCAGGACGTCGATATGAGGCAGAGGGAAGTCATCCTTGGGGCTCGCCCTGTTCAGATCCCTATAGTCAACACACATTCGAACTTTACCATCCTTCTTCGACACAGGAACCACGTTGGCCACCCACTGTGGGTAAGAAGTAACTGCTAGAAAACCAGCGTCAAACTGCTTCATCACTTCAGCCTTGATTTTCTCAGACATCTCCGGGCGCATTCGGAGGACTTTCTGTTTTACTAGAGGACAGTCTTCCTTGGTAGGAAAACGGTGAAGCACAATATCGGTATCCAACCCAGGCATATCTTCATAAGACTAGGCGAAGATATCAACATAGTCATGCAGCATCTAAATCAACGGTTGTTTAACACTAGCTTCCAGATTTGTACCGATCTTAACCTCTTTCTTGTCTACCTCTGTACCCAGATTTACGGATTCCACTGGCTCTTCATGCGGCTGTATGGCCCTCTCTTCTTGAAGTAGCAGTCTAGCAAGTTCACCAGGCACTTCGCAATCATCTTCACCTTCGTCTTCGGCTAAGTTGATCGGACTATCGAAATCATAACTGGCAATAGCAGAGTCGTTATCAGTGGGATCCATAGTGGATGTAGACCTGCATATGTGAGTGTGTGTGTGTAAAATAGTTGTTTTGCAATATAAAAAGAAAAACAAGGAGCGCAAAGTTTGAAATGCAAGAAACGTCCAATGCTTTTATTAATGATATATGTAGATGACACACATAAAGCCCTCACAAATAAAGCTACGGTGCCCCGGGTAAGACACCGGGCCATAAAGTTTAAAACATTGTCTGTTACAAATACAAAACAAAAGTCTCATTACTGGGTAACAAAAGAAATTGGGATGAAGTCTTTTGCTGTCCAATTGCTCAGTCCACCATCGGTAGTAGGATAGATCCAACTATCGAACTCAGACTCTTCAACATCGTCTTCAATGGCATTTACTCATGAATTGCTGATAAACAGGGGAAGTCTTCCGATCCGTGCACTCCGAACAGCCCTTTGAGCTTCTTTCTCAACAACAGCCTGGGCATCCTTTAGGGAAGCCATCTTCATTGGAGGATCTTCAACAACAGTTTCAGTTGATGCCAACGTCTGGGGAACCTCTTCAAAATGTTCAAACGGGGTCTCAATGAACTCCCCATCCATCTCTACATATCGGAAAGAGTTGAGGTGGCTCACCATGTACTCCTCCTCTCCTCGCACTGTCACAATTTTCCCCTTTACTGGGTACTTCAGCATCTGGTGGAGCGTAGAAGTCACTGCCCCAGCTTTGTGGATCCATGGGCGACCCAGCAAACAAGAATAGGATGGCCGAATGTCCATCACATAAAATGTAGATGCGAAGATCTGAGAACCAACCTTAACTGGAATATCCACTTCTCCATGTACCATTCTCTTTGACCCATCAAAGGCCCTAACAACAATGTTACTTGGCTTTAACTCTAAACCTTCACAGTCCAACCGGTCTAGAGCTTTCTTAGGTAAAATGTTTAATGAGGAACCAGTATCCACCAATACATGAGCTAGAGTAGTGCCCCTGCATTCAATGGAGACATGCAGGGCATCATTGTGATTCCTCCCCTTAGCAGGCAAGTCTGCGTCGGAGAAACCTAACCCATTATCCGCTGTCAGACTAGCCATACAATCTTTAAATTGATCAGCTGATGTTTCCTGTGGCACGTGCACAGTCTTTAAGAAGGAAATCAAAGCCTTGGCATGGGCTTCTAAGCATAGCAACAGAGACAACATAGAGATTTTAGACGGGGTTTGCCCCAGCTGTTCGACTACATTATAGTTGCTCTATTTGATAATCTTCAAAATTTCCTCCATCTCTTGTCTAGAGGCTTCAACAGTAATTATCTTCGGTGCCCCCGTTCGAGCAGGCTAATCAGTGGTCCCTTTTCCCCGAGTATCAGATGACTCGGCAACAGGGGTAAGAATGGGAACTTGAACAGGGATAGTATCACGTGCACTAGCAGGTGTAATGACAACAGGCGTCTGAGCAACTGGTGGAGAGATCTCGGGGGAGAAAAGTCTTCCGCTGCGGGTGACTTTGGCAGGTCCAACAATATTGCTGACGTCAGTATCAGGCTCTTCAGCATTTAAATTTTTCTTAACTCTGTGATAATATACATCAGCCCCGTAGTGCCAAGGGACAGCTTTATCTGATGTATAGGGGATAGGCCCAGGAACAGTGATGATTAAGGGAGCGATTCTTGGAACATATGTAATTATAATAGGCTTTCTCGAGGAAGCCTTGGAAGAATTTTCGAAAATGGTGATTATAGAAACTTCTTCAGTAGGAACCAAAGGAACAAAAGTCTTCTCAAATATAATTTCTTTATTATCCATTAGGCGTTGGACACCTGACTTTAAAAGATGGCAACCAGTAGGTAGGACGGCACACAGATGGCAACCTTCGCCACAACCCGGAAATAAACCGGAAAACAGAAGGTTCTTTTTCACAATCATCAATGGAGTAAGAATGTCTTTCATAGAAACCACAAACGAGTCTTCCTCTACAGCATTCACTCCATGCTTGGGCATAGGAGCAGTCACAACATTAGGCCTTTCTGGCGCTTCAAACTCAATCTCCTTAGCATCAATTAAATCTCGTACCTTATTCTTCAGGACCCAGCAATCATTTGTATCGTGCCCTGGGATATCAGAATGAAACATGCATCGGGCGTTCGGATTGTACATGGGTGATATTGTATTAGGGTTCTTCGGAGCCTCTTTCGGAATCACCAAGTTGGTCTTCAATAACTGCGGCAGAATCTGAGACAAAGTCATGTTGAGCTAAGTGAATTATCTTCGCGGCCTCTCGGCCCTTGGCTGATTGTTGTGCTGAGGTGCAACAGCAGGTCTTGATATAACCACCACATTGACTGCTTAGCGGCGCTCAGGTATGTTATGGCTTTTTGCGGTGTAAACTGCGCTGGATTCCTTCTTAAAAGGTTTCTTCTCGGTGCTTGACGAAGCACCCTTCTGTATTTTACCAGATTTGATACCAGCCTCAATTCTTTCCTCGATCATAATCAACTCAGTAAACCCGGACGATGAATTTCCAATCAGATGGTTGAAATACGGACCAAACAAGGTCCCCAAAAACATATCCACTAGCTCCCTATCAGCCAGCGGGGGTTGCACTGTTCCAGCAAGGTCCCTCCACTTCTAAGTATAGTCTTTGAAACCTTCGCTCGCACCCATAGACATACCCTAAAGTTGGGTACACGTGGGAGCGAGGTCGGCATTACATTGGTACTACTTGTAGAAAGCAGCAACCAAGTCTTCCCAATTACGAATACTAGCTCCTTCCAACTGGTAAAACCATTCAAGCTGAGTCCCTGAGAGACTGTCTTGAAAGAGGTGGATCCAGAGGTTCCTGTCAGCGGTGTATGGCTGAATTTTTCTAACATACGAACGGAGGTGCAGCTTTGGGCAAGAAACCCCGTCGTACTTAGCAAAGGTTGGTGCTTTGAACTTATGGGGAATCACCACCCCATATGACAGACCTAGATCATCAAAGTCCAACCCAGGGACCTTCTGAATCTCCATCGCACTTAACCGGTCTTCAAGCTGTTTATATATATCCTCAGTAGGAGGATACTGGTCTTCGTCAAAGTCAATCTCATGATCAGATACCACAGGGCTAGGGACCCTCCTTTCTTCTTAGTTTTCTCCCTCTCCAGACGAGTGGGATAGATTGACTTCATCTCGCAGCTTGTTCCCAAACCTGTGACCCATGTTCAGGAGGACTGTCTTCTTCTTCTTCTTCTTCTTCTTCTTATCCTTCAAGATAAGGGTCTTCAGATCTTACTGACCCTTAGCCAAGTTCATGAACATTTCCTGAAATTGAGCATTTTGAGCTTGTAGAGCCTTGATAGCTTGATCAGTTGATGTTTCAGCAGACATGATGTGCTAAAATAAACAGCGAAGAAGATGAGAAAACCTGTAAGGGTACCTGTTATGAGGTGCATGGAATAAAATGCGTATGATATGATTTCAAAGACATTGAGAGATTCAAATTCGTAAACCAAAATGAAACACACTTTTATTAGATAAACTTTTGAATTCAAATGTTCAACAGATGCCTTTAAGGCGTTACAAAAAGGAAATACTAAAAAATAAATCAAAACTAGAAATAATCAAAAGACATCAACGCTCCCATGGTCGTTTGCCCTTGGTGCTGACATAGTCATTGAGGATCTGCTCGTTCTCCAATTTCCTTGTCAACTTCAGGATCTTCCGCTCTTGTTTGTGATACTTTTCTCTGTAAGTATCTCGTTCTTCCCTTAGCTGCATCCAAGACCTCTTTAATGCCCCAATGTTAGTAGGCATGTAAGGGTGGAGGATGGTATGAGGAACCCTTTCTTCATCAGCAACTTCAACAATCACAGGTAAGACAACTTCGTACGGCATTCCCAGCTTTTGGGCACGGATTCGAACCCATTGGAGATATGGCTCCATCGGAAGAGAAGTCTTCGCACCTAACTCATGCGGATCAGACCTGTGTACTCTATCCCAAGCTCGTATGAACCTGCGGTGTTGCTCGTCACTATCCCCTTGGAAATCAAAGACAATGCTCGACATCAGTAACTCATGAGGTCCTTCCCTCCTAGCTCTCCCAAGCTGACGTAAGGCCAAACACGGATTATAGGTGATCCCCTCATTGATTCCTAGTAGTGTAACATTGGGGTACTCACCACAGCGATCAATAATGGCCACGTCTTCCATACCCTTGATAGTCCAAATGATGTCATTATGAGAGAGAGATATAATCCTGTAGGCCCAACCCATGCCTTCCTTATTCTTCATGACAGATTTGGGGAGGTGAGAAATAAACCACCTCGCCAGAAATTGTGCACAACACATAAGGGTTCCCCGCTTCCGAGAAGTACGGGCATAAAGAGAGTGCAAAATGTCATCCAAGAGAGTGCGCACAGGATTACCAAATATGAAGATCTTCACCGCGTTCACGTCAAAGAAAGCATCTGAGTTTGGAAACAGAAGCAGACCATAAATAAGAAGAGCTAGGATGTCCTCGAACGCCTGAAAGTCTAAACTATCCCATAACTGATTAGCCTTACCAACCAAAAATTTAGCCAAGAAACCTTTTGTCCCACTTCTAGTCTCCCAATTAGAAATTACCTCAGCCTTTGTCAGATGGAGGGCTGAAGCAATCTTTTCCGGCCTAAGGACTTTCTCCCAATCTGTGAATGGGGTCTGCTCCAGAATAGAGATACCAAGTAGATCAGAGAAGTCTTCAAAGGTACGGACCAACTGGTAGTCCGAAAAAGTGAAGCAGTGGTACAGTGGATCAAAGAACTAGACTAAGACACTCATCATCTGTTCATCCATCTTGGAGGTGACCAAACCAAGGAGGTGCCCATGTCTTCTGATAAAGGAGGTAGTATCTGAAACCTTTGCAACCAATTCCTTAAGCTGAATGGGAATCTGGACAAAGTTAATCCGAATAGTGTTTCTACGCATAGGTGCCATGACCTATAAAACAGAACAAAGATGAATCCCCTCTGTCTTTGAAATAGGTTAGTCCAATGCAATATGCATGCAATGTCATGATGCATGATGTTATGATAGAAACACATCACAAGTATTCACAGATAGCAAACATGGTAAGGGCAAACAAGTCACACAGACAACCCTTAGATTTCAGGCTGGCAAGGAGTTTAGGTATTACCCTCTTTCAGTTTGGTTGGTTCAAACCTATCCTAAAAATAGTAATCGGGTTCTAGAGGATCTCAATATCACTGACTACCCTTGATCGGTCATAATTCCAGTTTGGCAACCTTTTCTTGCGGTTGGAATCATCGCGAGAGTTTAGTCTCAATGAGTGTAGCATACTGCTACTGTTTTATGGCCAAGTTGGTCAATTAAAGGTTCTAAGGTCAGTTGGTGCTTAATGACCCCTTAGCAGACCCATATTCTCCTTGTTGCGCCACAAGGGATATCGGTATACACTAAAGTGCCACACCAACGTAGCTACTGCTTCAACCGTATCGATCTACGTCGTACAGTTCCCTCACAGTTTATTTCTATTTACCTAAAGGGTACCCCCCAGATCCGAGTTAGGATCTATAGTAACTCTGATTCAACCCACAAAGATAAAGCATACAAGTCAAGCAATTGAAAACATTATGAACTATTCCTAACGTATACCCACTTATAAATATCCCCAGCAGAGTCGCCAGTTCTATGATACGGTGGGAAGAACTGACTGTTTTTTGGAATGCTGGTTTGCGTTTTGTGTTTGTTTTTGCAAAATCTCACGGTAAGCAAGAGTCTCCATCGACTTTTATTTTATCCAACAAGGAAAGGGAAAAAGCACAAAAAAATTCCTTTTTCGAGATATTTCTCGGGTTCAGGGGGTAGATTATAGAAAGGGAAGGTGTTAGCACCCTTTCTATCCATGGTTATCCATGGGCTCTTAGGTACTTGCTCATTTGTTTTCAAAATTGTTTTCTTTGTGCTTGTGGGTTTTGAAAAAAGTTTTTGTTTGAAAACTTCGATTTAACTCTTGCTTCTGTCCTCAAGAGTGTAATGAAGTGTTTTTGAAAACTTTGTTCGAAAAGGAGTGTAAGTGTGAAAAGTTTTATTATTTTTAAAGAGCAAGTATCTAAGAGCTATCTACCTACTCGAAAAAGGAATCGTTCTATGCTATTTTCCTTTAGACAATGCTATCCCACTATTGATGAGTAGGTAGCACCGTCGTTGGAATTTGAGGGTCAATTCGAATGCGGGACTTACGGTCACCAAAGCAATGTTAGGACGCCTTAGTGGTAACCCTAATGTCTTAGATCATTTGTTTGAGGCAACAATATCTGAGGCAACCGTTTCGAGGCGACTATGATCTTTTAGACAAGAGGGCGACCTCTAAAACGACCTATACTCAATGACCATGTACGAAGGCAACCAAGTGGGGTGTACCCTAGGAGTGCGTATGTGCGAGTGTGTCGTTTTCAGTTATTTTTATCTTTATACATGTTAAGGGTGATCTAATTTGATTTTAAGATTAACATTCAGTCTTGTCATGCAAACCCTATTATCGAACATCTAGCAGTTATAATTTGCGGAAATAAAATGCAATTTAAATTACAAGGTGTCGGGTATTTACATCGCCAAAGACAAACCCTTTGAAAAGTAAAATAAAGCGATAAAAAGTAATTAAATGTCCTATTTAACTATTACAATTCGGAAGCAGGTACATTATTGGATAAAAATAAATAACGCGCGCGAGAAATTAGATCGAGTGCGAGTTTAGGGTTTTGACCCTTTCGGTTAAAGAACGAGTCTTTTTGGTTTTTTGTTGTTTTTAAATTAAGAAAGAAATTGAACCTAAATTAAATAACTAAATTAAGTTAATAAATTAATTAAACAAAAAATAAATTATTTTTGGAGTTTTGTCATTTTAAGAAAGAAAATAAAACTATTGAATTAGTGGTTAAAACCTAATTAAATCTAATCAATTTTAATTATTTACAAAAATGAATTAAAGTTTTCTTAATTAAAACCTAATCAATTAAGAAATTTATTAAGAAAAATAAAAGTTTAAAATTTGATTGAAATAAAAATATTTTTTGTGATTTTTATTTAATAAAAATAGAATTTTGATTGGTTAGAAAAATTAAATAAAAATAATAAAACAATTAATAAAGCAAAACAAAATAAATAAAAGAGAGGAGTGAGTGTTGGGCCTGATTTATGAGTGTGAGTAGCAATTTGATAGGCCCATTATCAGCTAGCCCGTTTGACTTTGTAGATCTAGTGTGTGCATGTTGACTTGGCTCATGGTGGACCTTCAGCTTTTTGACCACCAGATCTGGCTCTTAGCCATCTGGCATTTGGATGGATGAGGGAGCATGGTAGGCTGCAGATTTGGGCGTTGTGATACGGTGGAAGAACTGACTTAAGGTTTTGCGTTTGTGTTCGCAAATGTTTCGGTTTAGCAAGAGTCGCCACCGACTTTTTATTTTATCCTAAGGAAAGGTCAAAAAGCACAGGAAAGACCTTTGAGATGTTTTCTTGGGTTCGAGGAGTAGATTATAGAAAGGGAAGGTATTAGCACCCTTTCTATCCATGGTTATCCATGGGCTCTTAGTTGCTTGTTTAGTTCACTTGCTTTTCTTTTCAATTGTTTGAAATGGTGCTTTTCAATTGTTTGAAATGGTGCTTTGTGTATGGTTTTGAAAGATGTTTTGAAAAGAGGCCAGCATTGTGGAAACCTTTGTAATGATTCTTGTTTGAATGTATACAAAGGTGTTTTTGTCTTTTGAAAAGTTTTCAATGTTTGAAAGTAGGGTTTTGAAATTGTGTTGGTAAGTGTGTTTGAAGATAGCAAGGATGTTTTGCAAGCTTTTGATCAAGTAACTAAGAGATATCTACCCTATTTTACTCAAAGATCTTTCTTATGTTTTTAACCCTTTTAACAGTGTTGTTTCACCATTGTATTTGGTGAACAAACTTGTGTTAGGATGTTAAACGGGACAGGCACGGGTCATCGTATAGACCATGATAGCAATGGTGCTAAGTAGTTTTGGCAATTTTCTTGACGAACTTGATCATTTTGTTTAGGCAATTCAGATAGTGTCATCGAGGGACTATGATCTTTTATTTTGTTTTTGTTTTGCCAAAGTACCCAACATGCATACCATGGCCCATTTTTTGAAGGCAACAAGTGGATTGTAACCCTAGGGGTGCAAGTGTGTATTGTGTTTGTTTTTCATGCATTTTTGTCTTTGATTAGGTCAAACTATTTGTTGATTTGGATTTTTACATACAAACCCTAATTCTCTGATCATGGCATAATTGAAAGCGTAAAAGTGCGAGAATTTAAATTCTAAGCTATTATAACATGATATAAGGAGGGGGGTACAATTTGAATAGGGGATAATTGACAAGAAATATAAGCCCTAAGTTATTACAACCAAATTGAATTTACAACGCATAATATTTAAATGTACAATTATTTAAATAAACAAAATAAATAAATGTTATAGAATGAAAATGTATTATGCAAAAAAGAAGTTTTTCATGTATGTAAAAAAATATTTTTAATGTAAAGAAATATAAAGAAATAAATAAACAAAAAAAGGTTAATTTTATTTAATTAAGAGGTAAACCCTAATTTTTCTTAAGAAATAATATTATATATTATTTATATACAAAAATATATTAATATGTACAAAATAAAAATATATTAAAAAAAAGTGATTTTTAATATAAAATAACAATAAAGATAAAAATGTACTATTTTTGTATTTTTATTCTATGTTTTTTCATAAAATAAAGTATATATATATATATATATATATATATATATATATATATATATATATATATATATATATATATATATATATATATATATATATATATATATATATATATATATATATATATATATATATATATATATTAAATATATTAAGGATGTATAAAATAAAATAAAATATTTACAAAAATAAAATATATTCAAGAAAATATTTTCAATGTGAATAAAAGTAAGAAATGAAAATAAAAGTATTATTTACATTATTTTTCAAGTCTTAATAATATATAAAAAGTAATTAATATGTTTTCTACATTAGAAAAAATAAAATAAAATGCCAAATAAATGTAAAAAATTATAAAAATATTTTTGGAGCATTTTTTATGTTTGAAAATAAAATATCAAAGTCATAAATGAAATTAAAATGCAAAAATAACAAAAATACAAGAAATTGGGCCAGGGGGTGTGAAAAGCAAGCATAGAGGTGCAAAAAGTGAGAAATAGCCAGGCCCAACCCAGCTACTTCATCTTCTTCCTTGTGACAACAGAAAACGCGCGCCCTGTATCCAACTTTGAACATCCTGGAAATGTGACTTTCTGCCAAAACTCACAACATCAAACTTGTAGAGAATTTAAATACGAATCTAACCATATAAAGCATTGAATCTAACTCTCAAAGACCAGAGAGAATTTCTCTGGCCCTAAAATCTAACCTAAATTTTTCAGCATGTTCATGGATGAAATTCTCCTAGCATACTTAATATAAATGAAAACTGAGCATATGTATGGTTTCAGGGAAATAAGTACTACATCTTTTATTCACAAACCTAAGGCTAAATGTTCCTAAATAGAGAGATAGAAGTTGATGAAAAACCTGTTTCAATTGGACTCGAGTTGGACAATGCAGCAACTTTCAGTGAGGCCTGAGGCTCTTT
The DNA here is from genome assembly GCA_948472305.1 of Vicia faba. Lineage (NCBI taxonomy): Eukaryota > Viridiplantae > Streptophyta > Magnoliopsida > Fabales > Fabaceae > Vicia > Vicia faba. The sequence goes on along the minus strand of OX451741.1, from coordinate 17,906,918 downwards.
TGAGCTTGCTTGATGTTCCCTGGACCTTTCCCAATGCTTAGTTTGCCTTGAATGTCCCTGAATCAACCTCTAGAAGTCAACCTGCATAAGCTTGAAACGAAAATGGTGAACACTGTAAATGGAGTTACAGTTGGCAATGGAGGTTTGGGATAACTTGAGTGAGTTGAATGGAAGGTATTGGAACAAGTTTGGGGCAAAACGCACTAGGCAATGTGAACATGGAAGTGATTCTGCAGGGCCTGCCCTGTTTTGCAAGAAAATGTGGTTTTTGTGTACAAGGGTGTTTGAGGGATGAATGGCTCATGTTTCTGGCTCCAAGGGATGTGTAAAACTTGTTTGAAATGTTGGCTTAAGTAAATTTTATCAGATATGCAAGCTATGTCCTTTTGGCAAGTTGACTTGTTTTGAAAGAAAAGTGTGAAGTGAAATGAGATAGGCCTATACAGGCTATCTCCAAGCATGCACAAGTTTATTGTACCTTTTCCTAAATTTGTGGAACTTGTTTGCTGCAAAGAAAGAGGTCCAAGGCTCAAGAGAAACAACTTTGCAAAAGTTATGCTTTATGAAAATGGAAGTGTTATCTTTATGCCCAAAATGGAATTATTCATTGTATAATGCTCCTTTGATCAGAACAATGCCTCTAACCAATGTATTTGTATTAAATTTTTGAGTGTAAATTGGTTTAGAGACCTGTAATCAAGTACAAAGCTAGTTTGGTCAGATTTTGCAACTTGTATGAACATGTATTGGCCATGGTTACAAAGTGAGTTTTTGCCAACTTCAAGCATTCGATTCTCCCTAACCACAAATGTGTTTGAGGAGTTCTTGGAAATTTTGGAAATCTTGAAACATGTACTATAATCCATCTTTGAAATTCAACTTGAGACTTCAAGTGGAACTATATGAAAAATGGCCAAGAAGATGGGTCAAAATCCTGCCTAAACTAGTGCAAAATTTCTGTAAGTTAAAAGTTTTAGGGACCCTTGTTCCAAAAATCATAAATTGAGATCCAAGCTTCTTTTGAGAAAACTTTGTGAATAAAAGTTGTAGACTTTGTGATGTACTTCAACTTTCATGTTGTAAGTTTTGTTTGAATCCATTTGCATCTTGGTGAAAATGTGGGACAAAGTTAGGAAAAATTAAGAAAATTTCATAACTTAGAAAAATTCGTTATGAATTTTTTCAATTTCAAAACCTAATTTGCAATTTTGGGTTTCTTAATGAACAAGTTTCATAATTTGACATCTTGATGAAAAATGGCCCTTGGCACTTGATTTTGACCAAAAAGTCAAAGTTTGACTTTTCAGTATACAATAAAATTTTGATCAGTTGACTGAAAAATTCATCTGTCAATCCTATGCATTTGAGATCTTTTGAACTTGTTGAATAAGTCAAGATGATGTCATTGAGTCCTTGAATCCATGGTTGAGCCTGATTTTCCATTGGCTAGGTCAAACAGTCAAAAATTGCCTTTGTATAGTCAAAACCCTAAAAATGACCATTTTGCCCTTTTGGTGATCTGATCAAATTTCTTGTGGATTTGTGGTCCAATCTTGATCAAAAGGTTCATATGAGTTCATAATGTTGATTTGGGTCAAAATTCATGAGGTTTGACTGTAAATTGGCCACAATTGACTTTTCCCCCAATACAGCTGATTTCTAGGTCAACTGTCCAATTGACTGGGCAAAAATTTGATTCAAGGCTTGAAACTTAGTATGGGCAAACTTATGAGTCCAACATGAAGTATGAAGGCCAATTTGGGAATTGGAGGCCCAAAAATCCCTGTGCAAACTCAACCCCTAATTTAGGTCAACAGTGCAAGGAGGTGTCTTGAGCAGAGTAAATCCTGGCTTGATCCTGAGTTCCAAGAGTATTGTGATGAGAAATGTTGATAAAATGAGAGGGAAAATTTTAGGGTACAACAAGCGCGCATGGGAATACCTGAAAACAAAAGTTATTGAGAAAGTGGGGGACTGGGATTCGAACCCAGGTCCTGAAGGAGATATGCACGCTTGCTTTGCCACTACACCAAGTTGTTTCAATTGTTATTATGATATACACTAATAATAATATATGAAAACCAAAATAATTTCCAGAAAAACAAAAAAACGCGTGTGGTATTTGAATTGGCCAGTAATGGGATGCCACGCATCATCCCTAACCTCTCGTCTGTGGCTAAAACACCAGATACCTATACCAACGGACAGAAGTCCGTAGCTACAGGCATGTCCATGTCCAAAATCATGTACAAGCCATAAAAATAAGTTTCAAGGGCATGGACATGTTCGTCTTACCCTCCCGGTCACAACCATATCCTTTATGGGGGTCAATTGTACCTGAAATAAAAATGCCCAAAAGTAAGAACCGAACCCTAACAATGGTGGTTCTTCATATAAGCCAGATAAATGCAATTGAATATTATGAAAAGCTTGCAAATGCTCTTGTGAACACAAATATGCCATTAGTTTTCTCAAATGATGCAAGAACAAATCAAATCAAAACCAAGAACAGGGATGACTATCGTGCAACTTACAGTGCGTGTAGAGGCCTGAAAATGCTTGGTTTTGATCCAGGTAGCTTGTGTGAATGCTCAGGAAGCGATTGGAACAAGTCTCGTGTCCTGAAACTGCGTCTAACTTGGACTTTGATCTCTCACTTTTTTGTGAATTTTTTCACTTTTATTCTGCCTCTTTCCACACTTGCCAACCCTTATTTTCGTGTCCTTTCCTTGCTTATGTATTGTGCATTGCATTAGGTTAAAAAACTTGGTCCAAATCTCTCTACATTGATGTTTGGATATTTGATTTGATCCTCCATGAAAATCTTTCCAAACTTGGCCTAAATCACATCTTTTTGTAACCAATTCCTTTGATACGAATTCAATTGAAATAATAGTTGTATTTTGAGCCTGAAATAGCCAAGAAATCATGTGTTATCAATGCTTTAGATTTTATATGATTTTATTTGATTTAAAATGAATAAATTCAAATAAAAATAAAATTAAATAATAAAAATGAGATATGGGCACATGGCTAAAGCTAGGTCACGTGGGAAACAATGCAAACTCAAATCAAGTGAAAAGGAATGGGCCCATTTGGCAAAATTTGAGGTTTTGGGGATAGTTGACTTTTGGCAATTTTGCAAAATAAATCCAACTTCAACAATGTATAACTTCTTCAATTTTGAACTTTTGGAAGTGTTCTTGGACTTTTTAGAAATCTTGAGATGTCCTATAACTAACCCTTTTGGTATCATATCATTTTGATATTCCATTCTTAAGTTAGAAGATTTGAAAAAAAATGTGTTTTTGTTGACTTTCAAAAATGACCTATAATGTCCAAATTCATAACTTCTTGTGAGTGAATTTTTTGATCTCGGGGTATGAATATGGATTGTAGGAAATTGCATCTGATTCAAAATGAGCTTTGGATGGGTCATTTCTCATAAATTATGAGAAAGTTATGCTTGGTCAAAGTTGAGTTGACTTTTCCTACAAAACCCTAATTTAGCAACTTTTGAATCTTGATGAATTTTGAGCAATCCTTGATGAATCATGATCAACCCTTGATAAAATTATGAAATTTCCTTCAAAATGAGAATGTTGACAAAAAATCTTGAAGGTTGACTGTATGTAGGTCACAGTTGACTTTTGCCCTAGCATAGTCGATTTTTGGACCTTTGAGCAATTGACTGAGCAAACTTCCTCTTCAAGGCTTGAAATTTGACATGGATGATCTTGAGAACTAATTAGTACATTGGGTAGCACTTGAGGTCATTTGGACTCAATTATCTTGATGCAACACAAAACCCTAATTTGGGGTAGACTGCCTTAGGAGAGAGCTTGTCTGACCAACTCTTGAGCACCCTTGAGCAACTTGGAGATTTTTCTTGAAATGTTTTGAGAAATATGGGAGGGAAAATTTTGGAGCACTTGAGGCCATTTGGACTCAAAGATCTTGATGCAACACAAAACCCTAATTTGGGGTAGACTGCCTTAGGAGATAGCTTGCCTGGCCAACTCTTGAGTAACCTTGAGCCACTTCGAGATTTTTCTTGCAATGTTTTGAGAAATATGAGAGGGAAAATTTTGGGGTACAACACTTAGCTTTTACCTTATACTTTAGGATAGCCTCTTCTACTCCTCCCATCTTCTTTAATTTCAAAAATCTTCTCCCTCCTTTTTAAACTCTTCTTGTTTCTAAACTTAAACTACTTTTATATTAAACTTGGACTTATGTCCATGCATTTTCAAAAATCATTTTCATCAATAAACTTTAATCAATTTAATAATACTTTCACATTTTTTTGTGAGAAGACTAAAAGTCAATCAATATCATTTCAAACCATTTTGCCACTTTGGTTTTTTTTATCTTTAAAACTTTTTCTCAAAAGGTCAGACTCTTGTCAATCCTTGTAGTGATGCAAACAACTATACTTCTACAATATGCAATGAAGAGAGATATTTTCCACTTGTGTGTTGAGTGAGGCGTTGTTGATTTTAAAATCCAGGCCATATCCTCCACTTTGAGATGATGCAAATTCTCCTTTCTCATGATTGTGGGTAGTAAGTATGTTTTCCACACGGACAATGGCAATTATGTCTTATCTCTTAAAAGTAACCAACACACTTGTGTTTCAAACTTTTAAAAGAGGAACTACGTACCCTGATCCCCTATTGCACGAAAGGTGGTACGTAGGAACTAAAGCTTCGAAACTGCGGCGGGTGAAAAAATCATAAATGATATATTTCTTTTCTCACCTCCGCCATCCATTTCATATATAACACATTTTATAGCCAAAATATACAGATTTTACAAAGAGGCTCCTACAGAGTACCGTAGATGTTTAGGGTGCTAATACCTTCCCTTTGCATAACCAACCCCCTTACCTTGAATCTTTTCCCCCTTTTTTTGGGATATTCTCTCTTTTCCCATTTCTTTGGAAACAATAAAGCGCGATGGCGATTTTTATTCTGATTTGTACAAAGTCTAGTCAATCCAATGGCTTAGTCTTGAACATTTCTACCGCTACAGAAAAATGGCAACTTCACTGGGGAAAGATTGACCTCTTGTTGGTCCATCCCTAAGTGGGTTAAGCCTATCTTTGTTTATTATCTGTATATGTGTTATTGTTGTTTATGTGTTATATTTTTGTATATATGTTTGTTTGGATTTTCCTGGTTTTCAGGGTGCTTGGTGATTACTCATAAGTCCTATACCTGGACTTGGGCAAACTTTAAGATAGGACGGGCGGTATAGTCATGTTAACTTTGAGGGAGTAATCCCAAAAAAGGAGGCATGAGATCCCCCACTTAGTGGAGGCCCCTTTGACTGTAGTGTCGTTTACCGAGTAATCAGGAAGACGTACTGCTTTCGACCTGGGAGCCTGCTGAAACTGAGGACCGTAGAATACCAAACCCATCTTGGCCTTTTAGGTGTAGTGCGGAAGCTATGACGGAGTAATCCAGAAATAGTTGTCATGCGATACAACGCTCGGACGAGTCTTTCTTGAGAATATTACTAATTACCGAGTTAATTGAAAAGTTGGTAATATCCGAAGGAAGGATGTAGACTCTGGGAACCTTTAGAACCTTGTTCGGCAGGTGATGACTTTTTAGACCAACACCTTATGGGTAGTACCTTCGACCTCATGCTCGTGACGTTGAACCTATGAACCCTATATGTGTGATCTTGTGTGTGATTGTTGCATCATGCATCCATGCACTCATAAGCATATTTTGAAGAAGACAATATTTCAAGGGATTTAAAGGTTGACTATTTGTGAATATCTCAGGTACTGTTAACCATGGATTATGGAAAGAGAAAGACCGGGAAATACAATTTCAAAGATCCTAAGATAGATGAGTTGATCAGTCTAATTCCAGAGATCGAGTGTTCTACAAACTTTCGGAAGAAGTATGGATCCATTACTTGACCAACTTGGCCTTTAGGACGTAGTGAGATGACTGGCTTTAGTGTAGTCCGAAGTTGGTATATACTCGATACTACACTCATTGAGGTTTGGTTTTTTGGGATATTTCGGTCGCCATTAAAGAGGCTTGTGCTGAAACAATGCTCAAGGAAACAAACCAGTGATATTGGGCTCCTTAGAACCCGGTTACTATTGCTAGGACATGTTAAGCCAACTAACCTTCAAGAGGGTACTTACCTATAAAACTCCATGCAAGCCTAAACCTAGGGCCTTTTTTGTTTTGTTTGTATATACATATTTGTACATAACATCATGAGTATCATAACATCATATACATTCACTAACCATTTCAAGGATTTTGGGATTCATCTTTGTTCTTGTTTTGTAGGATATGGATTCTCTTCGCAGGAAAACTATTCAAGTCAACCTTGTAAGGATCCCTCCATAACTTAAGGATATAGCTTCAAGGATTCCTGAAAAATCTCCATTCACCGAGAGACATGGTCGCCTACTCAACTTGGTCACCTCCAGCACAGATGAGGACATGATAAAGGTGCTCTTTCAGTTCTTTGATCCTTTGCACCATTGCTTCACATTTCCTGACTACCAACTTGTGCCTACTTTGGAAGAATTCTCCTGACTCTTGAGGATTCCCATTCTCAACCAACTACCTTTCAACGGTACAGAAAGAGACCCAAAGCCAGAAGAGATTGCTCAAGATCTACACTTGCACTCATCTGATGTCACAACTCATTGGGAAACAAGGAGTGGTGTCAAGGATTTCCTAGCAAAGTTCTTGTTTGAGAAAGCCCAAAACTGTTGGAATTCCTTGGATTTGCAAGCCTTTAAGGAAATTGTGGCTCTCCTCATCTATGGGATGGTTTTGTTTCCAAAACCTAACCAACTCATAGATATGAACGCCGTCAAAATCTTCATGTCCCGCAACCCGGTACCTACACTGCTAGGGGATATCCTACACTCTTTTCACACTCGTACAATGAGGAAAAGAGGTGTTCTTATGTGTTGCGCTCCTCTCTTGGCAAGATGGTTTATTTCACATCTTCCCCAATCTGTATTAAATAATGAGCAAGGTTCAAGGTGGTCACAAAGGTTGATGACGCTCAAACATTCAGACATTCATTGGTGCTCCCGATCCATAGAGAATGTTACTATTGTCGACCATTGTGGAGAGTTCCCTAATGTACCCTTACTTGGCATTAGGGGAGGTATCACCTACAACCCCTTCTTAGCTTTAAGACAGTTTGGTTACGCCCGAAGGGATGGCTCGCATGAGATGCTGATTCAAGGTTTGGTATTTGACTACGACAATGACGATCAAGGTCTTCGCCAGAGATTTATCCGAGCTTGGAGGATGTTGAACAAGGTAGATAGAAAGACTTTATGGCATAATAATTTCATCCCTCTTGAGCCTTACCTTAAATGGGTACGAACTCGTGCTTAAAGTCTTATGATGCCTTATCCCTCCATTCTCCCGGTAATCATTGAGCCTGTCATGGAAGGAGACGTTCCATAGACTATCCTACATCCTGACATGACCACCTCTCTTGAAGACCTACAAAGAGATTAGATACAACTCAAGGAGCAGCGAGATACTTTTGAAGCCCAATTCTACGCAAGCGAGAAGAAGGTTTTGGAACTCACTAGGCCACTTCATGAGGAGCAGACTCTGAATGCTTACATTTCACCAAAGAGGATGCAAACTACCTTTTTATCTTAGAGTTTCTTGTATTTGTTTAGCCCAAGAAGGCATTGATGTACTCAAAGCTTTATTTTATTAATATAACATGTGTTTCCTTTTTGTCAAAAACGAATTTGAATCTTAAAATCCTTGAAATCATTGCATACGCATTTATCATTCATCATAACATAAACAGGTTTCTTGAAACAAGTCTCCTCATCTCTCTACTGTTTATTTCAGTAAGATGGATCTCGAGAAAACGGTGAAGGACCTCCAAGCTCAGAATGCACAGTTTTAACAGTTGTTCTTAACTCTAGCCAAAGGACAAGAAGAGTTGAAGACCTTGTTGGTTGAGGAGAAGAAAAAGAAGACGAAGAAGATAACCGGAATTATGAACATGGGAGGAAGATTCCAAGGGCAGACAAGAAGGGTCTTAGACTTTGCTACAACATCTGGTGAGAAAGCCAATCAAGATGGGAAGGGAAAAGAAACAGTTGTTCAGTCTGATTCAGAAGAGGAAAAGGAAGAAGAAGACTATTCTGAAGAACAATACCCTCCAACCGACGACAAGTATAAGCATCTAGAAGAGCGGTTGAATGCAATGGAAATCCAAGAAGTTCCTGGCTTGGACTTTGAGGAATTGGGGTTAGTGTCGGGGATTGTCATTCCTCTAAAATTCAAAGCACCTGTGTTCGCCAAATATGACGGAGTCTCATGCCCTAAAATGCATCTCTGGTCCTATGTGAGGAAAATCCAGCCCCATACCGCTGACAAGGATTTATGGATACACTTCTTCCAAGACAGTCTGTCTAGAACTCAACTCGATTGGTTTTATCAGCTAGAAAGAGCCAATGTTCATAACTAAGAAGATCTTGCTGCAACCTTTTACAAATAATACCAATACAATGATAATCTTGTGCCTACCAATACTCAACTCCAGAGTATGGCCATGGTTTCGAATGAAGGCTTCAAGGACTAAGCGCAAAAATGGAGAGATTTGGCCGGAAGAGTTGAACCTCCTCTATTTGAAAGAGAGTTGGTAGACATGTTTTTGGGCACCTTGTCTGGTCCCTTTTTCAATCACTTAATTGGGAGTTCATCGGCGGGTTTTACTGAATTGATATTGACCGGAGAAAGGGTAGAAGCTGGGATAAAGAATGGAAAGATTCAAAAAGATGCATCCTCTGCTGCTATAAGGAAACCATTCATCAAAAAGAAGGAAATGGTTGTTGTTTATCCTCAGAGATATCAAGATAGGGATGAACGCCGTCCAATGGTGGGGGCTGTCATGATTCCTAAACATGCGCCTGATCAGTAAAGAAACAATCAATCAAGAATGGAAAAACCAGTCAGACAGTTCACCAGAATTAACATGACCATATCTCAAGTATTGCCACACTTGCTAAGATCCAACCTAGTGACTTTGAAAGAAGATCCAAAGAACCCTAACACAACATCTCCTCACTATCATCCTAATGCTCGATGTGCATACCACTCTGAGAGTCCCGACCATGACACTAACAACTGTTGGGATCTAAAGAACAAAGTACAATACCTCCTAGAAGCCAAAGAGATTGAATTCGATGCGCCATAAAAGCCCAATGTCATTTCTGACCCTATGCCCAAGCACGGCCATAATGCCAACGCCATTGAAGAGGATATGTTTGTTACTTCAGTTGATGAACTTATGACCCCACTCTTGACTATCAACAAGAGCTTATTGAATGCCAGTGTTTTCGCGGACTGTGATGAAAGCTATCATTTTTGTTTGTCCTCACCAACCAACTATCCTTTGTTGAAAGCGGGCGTTCAGTGCCTAATAGATAACAAAGAGATTTTGTTCGAAGACTTTTGTTCCACCTGTTTCTTATAATGATGTTTCCATTGTAACCATTTCCGACAATTCTTTCAGGGTCTCCACCAAAAGACCCGTTAGAATTACATCAGTTCCAAAAGTAGCGCCTTTGATAATTACAATTCCTGGACCAGTCCCGTATTTGTCAAACAAAACCATACCATGGAATTATGGAGGGGATGTCTACTACCACAGTATCAAACAAGATTGGCCAGCTGCCGAAGATTCCAGTTCCAAGAAAGTTAACTCTGATATCAGTAATATTGTAGGGACTAGCAAGATTACCCGAAGCGTAAGGATATTCTCTCCAGAAATTTCTCCCCCAAAAGCAGTTTCTGGACCCGTAATCATTCTTGTTGTTGTTGCTCCTCCAAAGGCTATTCCCAGTCCCACAATCATCTCCACCAATGCTCCAACTGACAAAGCTGATACAACCCCTGTTATCACTCCTACTGACATTCCCGCTGCTGAGTCAATCGAGACTCAAGGTGAAAGTATTCTGATTGAGCATGTCCGGACAAAGCCACAATCATTGGCTATCCCTGAGACCTCCCGGAAAGGGATGGAGGAAATTCTAAAGATCATAAAAAGAAGCGACTACGATGTAGTTGAACAACTGGGGCAAACTCCATCTAAAATTTCCATGCTGGCTTTACTACTATGTTCCGAGGCGCATGCAAAAGCCTCGATAAAATTCCTGAAAACTACCCATGTACCCCAAGAAACATCTACCGGCCAGTTCCAAGACTGTGTAGCCAGCTTGACTGCAGGTAATGGTCTAGGTTTTTTGGATGCTGATTTAACGCCAAGAGGAAGGAAGAAAAATGATGCATTGCATGTCTCAGTTGAATGTAGGGGCACAACCATGGCTTATGTGTTGGTTGACATCGGTTCATCTCTGAATGTATTGCCTAAAAAGGCTCTTGATAGGCTTGACTGCGAGAGATTGACATTGAAACCAAGCAATATAGTAGTGAGGGCTTTTGACGACTCGAAAGGATGGTGCATGGGGAAGTGGATATCCCCATAAAGGTTGGAACCCAGACATTTTATTCAACTTTTTATGTAATGGATATTCGCCCTTCATACTCCAGCTTTCTAGGACGACCATGGATTCACGATGTTGGCGCTGTTACTTCTATGTTACACCAAATGCTGAAGTATCCAATTCAAGGGAAGGTTATCACCGTTCCTGGAGAAGAAGAGTATATGATCAGCCATCTCAATTCCTTCAGATGTGTGGAGTTAGATGATGAATTTATTGAAACTCCATTCCAACACTTCGAGAAATTCCTGCAAGATGTGGTAGTGACCAAGGCTGTTCCCGAGATCACAAGGCCTCCACTCAGAATATCATCTTTGAAGGATGCAAAGGCAGTGATAGAAGAAGGTGGGTGCACTATTTAGGGACAACTCCTAAATATCCCATACAAGTTTGACAAGTTTGGCCTGGGATTCACTTCAACTTCCCAGAAGACTGTACGTCACGCTCGTGCTGGAGGACCAACCATGAAGATCAGCAACCGTGAAGTCAACGCGGTAGAGGATGATGAAGAGGGCTGCAACCTGGAGGATTGGATCTTCCCTACTGTCAGTGGAGGGCTCAACAACTAGGAGGCTAGAGATTTCGTCCCGATCACTTTTATCCCATAGTAATTTGTCTTTACATTTTGTTGGATCTGTAATATTAAAACAATTCAGACTCTCAAAACCTTGTGTCTTACCCGAGGCACGATGGTCCATTTGTAAGGGTTATTATCTCATTTCCATATGACATAAATGAATCATGGATGTTTTTGCATACAAACTTTGTGCTCATTTTTTTTCTTTTTACATTTTTCATTTCTTTCAAAGATAGTTATACCCTTACACACACTCACACTCACAATGCAGGTCTACATCCATTCGGGATCCCATGGGTAACGTTTCTGCTATGGCCTTCTGTGACTCCGAAGATCTAATCTACCAAGCTGAAGACGAAGGTGAGGAAGATTGTGAAGTACCAGGGGAACTTGTCAGGTTACTACTACAAGAGGAGAGAATTATTCATCCCCACGAGGGACCCGTGGATACAATCAACCTAGGTACTGAAGAAGACAAAAGATAAGTCAAGATGGGTGCCAATCTGGAACCCAGTATCAAGGAGCGTCTGATTCAATTGTTACACGAGTATGTTGAAGTCTTTGCCTGGTTGTATGAAGACATGCCAGGACTTGATGCAGATATTGTGGTACATCATCTACCTACAAAAGAGGATTGCCCACCAGTAAAACAAAAGGTCTGTCAAACGCGACCAGATATGTCATAGAAGATTAAAGCAGAAGTCATGAAACAATTCAATGCTGGATTCTTGGCCGTCACCTTCTATCTGCAATGGGTTGCCAATGTTGTTCCCGTGCCCAAAAAGGAAGGCAAGGTACGCATGTGTGTGGACTACAGAGATTTGAATAGGGCAAGCCCCAAGGATGATTTCCCACTTCCCCACATTGACATCCTAGTTGACAATACTGCACAACATAAAGTGTTTTCCTTCATGGACGGTTTCTCATGTTATAACCAAATTAAATGGCGCCTGAGGACATGGAGAAAATAGCATTTGTCACACAGTGGGGCATATTCTGCTACAAGGTTATGCCATTCGGACTGAAGAATGCGGGGGCAACCTATCAGCGTGCCATGGTAGCTCTATTTCACAACATGATACATCACGAAGAGGATCTCAAACAGAAGAAGAGCATCTTGATCATTTACAGAAACTGTTTGAGAGGCTAAAGAAATACAAGTTGAGGTTGAACCCAAATAAATGCACGTTTGGAGTAAGGTCTGGTAAGCTCCTAGGCTTTGTCGTCAGCAATAAGGGTATTGAAGTAGATCTTGCTAAAGTAAAAGCGATACAAGAGATGTCTTCTCCTCATACTGAAAAGGAAGTCATAGGATTCTTGGGACATTTGAACTACATTTCCATATCCATTTCTCACCTGACAGCTACCTGTGAACCAATCTTCAAACTATTGAAGAAAGATCAAGTAGTCAAATGGAATGATGAATGCCAAACTGCTTTCGGCAAGATCAAAGAGTACCTGTAAGATCCTCCTGTTTTGATGCCACCCGTCGAGGGAAGACCGTTGATTATGTATCTAACTGTTTTAGAGAATTCAATGGGGTGTGTGCTGGGGCAGCATGACGAGTCTGGTCGAAAAGAGCACGCTATTTATTACTTGAGCAAAAAGTTTACCGACTGTGAAACAAGATATTCACTGCTCAAGAAAACTTGTTGCACTCTGGCATGGGCTTCTCGCCGACTAAGACAGTATATGCTGACCCATACTACCTTGTTGATATCTAAGATGGATCCAATAAAATACATCTTCGAGAAACCTGCTCTCTTTGGGAGAATAGCGAGATGGCAGATGATCCTAACAGAATATGACATATAGTATACTACCCAGAAGGCAATAAAGGGCAGTGTAATAGCCGATCACCTTGCTCACCAAGCTGTGGAAAACTACCAGTCCATGAAGTTCGAATTCCAGGATGAAGACATCATGATGGTAAACAACTGTGAAGAATTCAGGCCATATGACGGACCTGAACAAGGACTCCGATGGACCCTGGTTTTTGATGGGGAATTTAACGCACTCGACAATGGTATTGGTGCAGTACTCATATCTCCTGAAGGGTTCCATACTCCATTTACTGCAAGACTCTGCTTCAATTGTACAAATAACATGGCAGAATACGAAGCGTGCATCTTTGGTCTCAAAGCTGCCATAGACTTGGGGATCAAATTTTTGAATGTATTTGGAGATTCAACTTTGGTTATCATCCAGATTAAAGGGGAATGGGACACCAAACACCCTAACCTTATCCCTTACAAAGAACATGTTTTGACATTTCTCCCACACTTTAAGAAGATTACCTTCGAGCACTTCCCGCGAGAAGAAAATCAGTTAGCAGACGCACTAGCCACAATGTCATCTACGTTTAAACTTAAATGGGATAACGAGGCTCCCCAGATCACCATTGAATGAATGGATGAACCAGCACACTATCAAGATATTAATACTGAAGAAGTAGTGGACCAGCCTTGGTTTCACGAAGTCAAGAGGTATCTCAAAACCCACGAATATCCAGAAGGAGCTTCAGTCAACAATAAGAAGTTCTTAAGGAGATTCTCTGCTAAATTCTTCCTTAGTAATAGCATTCTTTACAAACGCAACCATGACTTTGTGTTACTTCGGTGTGTCGACAAGGTTGAAGATGAAAGGGTCATGGCTGAGTTACATGAAGGCACTTTTGGCACCCATTCCAGTGGGCATACGATGGCAAAGAAAATCCTACGGGCAGGCTATTACTGGTCTACCATGGAAGCAGATTGCTATCAACACTCTCGAACCTGCCACAAGTGTCAAATTTATGCTGAGAAGGTGCAGGTACCTCTGGTTCCTCTAAATATCTTGACGGCTCCTTGGCCCTTTTCTATGTGGGGAATTAATATGATTGGGGAAATCAAGCCAACAGCTTCCAATGGACATCACTTCATCTTAGTGGCCATTGACTATTTCCCCAAGTGGGTGGAGGCAGCTTCTTTGGCTTCCGTGACCAAGAATCTTATCGCCCGGTTCATCAAGCAGAATCTCATATGTCGTTTCAGTATCTCAGAGAAGATCATTACAGGCAAGGGTACAAACCTGAACAATACTATGATCACCGCCTTGTGCGAGCAATTCAAGATTCAGCATCACAATTCTTCCCCTTACCGGCCAAAGATGAATGGTGTTGTCGAAGCCGCAAATAAGAACATTAAAAAGATCATACAGAAAATGACAATCACATACAAATACTAGCATGAGATGCTATCATTCTCTCTCCATGGATATCGTACCATAGCTTGCACATCAACCGGGGTAACACCTTATTCTCTGGTTTACGGCATGGAAGTTGTCTTGCCTATTGAGGTCCAGATCCCCTCTCTGAGAATTATAAAGGATGCAGGGTTGAATGAAGAAGATTGGATCCAAACTCGACTTGATCAACTAAACGGATGATCAAGGCTTTCAACAAAAAGGTCAGACACCAAGAGTATCAAGTTGGGGATCTGGTGATCAAACGTATCATACTACCGCAAGGTGATCCCAGGGGCAAATAGACTCCTACATACGAAGGACCATTTGTAATCAAAAACATATTCTCTGGAGGGGCAATGATCTTAAACACCATGGATGGTGACGACCTGTCGCACCCTGCAAATGCAGACATAGTCAAAAGATACTACGCGTAAGAGACCCGCTAGGTTGACGCACCTAGGAAAAACAAGGGCATCCTAGCGAACCAAAAAGGTTCGGGTAAAAATTAGGGATAAAACAAAAAAAATGTGTACACCCGACAAGTTGAAAACCCAAAAGGGCGACTTGGGCAAAAAGGGGTTTCCCAGTGGACTGAAAACCCGAAAGGACAGTCCAGGAAAAAGTTAGGGAATTAAAGCGTAGGACTATGTCCTATTGGATCACCTTACGGACAACCCTTGGCTTCAACAGACAAACTCATAGGTTCTAATCAATTCAATCATCTTCGGACGAAGCAACAAATAGACAAGATGCTCGGAGATACGAAGGCTATAGCAGAATGGGACCCCAATGGGATTATTGCACATAGCTATCTTTTCTTTGTATCAAAATTTTCATTTTTTACGACGACATTCTCTTACTAGAATGTTTGTCTCGTTGTACAAAATACTTACTCAAAGTCAATACAAAGATATCCCTTTGAAAGTGCAAAAACTATTTTTTTTTCTTTACGCTTGTGTTTTGGTTACAAAAACGTCCAATGATTCATTTTTGAACATATGCATTTGAACATAATTACTGTTTATAAATAAACAAAATAGAAAGGCAATCACTGATGGATTTAAGAGGTAGGGAAATCTCTCTATGCTATTCCCATAATTCCCCGCAGTGTGCAGTTCAATCCCCAGCGGAACAGAGCTTCCAGTTATCAATCCCCATTAGAAGTCGTCAAATTTCTCCGAATTCCCCAGACAGGATTTTTCAATCAATACACAGGATTTCACTTACAACAGAGTTTATTTCTCCAAGCAGAAATTCATCAGCACTTTAACTCCACAACATGGAGACTTATACTCCATATCCTCAGCAGCAGTCAGGGATTTATTTTCCCCAAATCCAGTAGCAGTTCAACAGATTAGCTCACATACGCATACATCACATCCATATATCATAAACATTGATAACACGAATGCATTATACTACGCATTTCATACAACATAACATTGCATATTAGCTAACATTTTACCTTTTTCAAGATAAGATTAATCAAACAGCTACCATTAATAATGTTCAAAGTCTTCATATACATTTCAGATACGCCCCAGACACGGCTATTATGATACTCATTCAAGATTCAGCTTTCGGATACAGTGCAAATATGCTCCAGACACGGATGCCATTCCGATACTCATTCAGTTCAACTTCTCAGATACAGTTCAGATATGCTCCAGACATGGATGCCATTCTGATATTCATACAGTTTCGACTTCTCAAATACAGTTCAGATACGCTCTAGACACGGATGCCATTCTGATACTCATTCAGATTCAACTTTTCAGATACAGTTCAGATACGATCCAGACACGGATGCCATTTTGATACTCATTCAGATTCAACTTTTCAGATATAGTTCAGATACGCTCCAGACATGGATGCCATTCTGATACTCATTCAGATTCAACTTTTCAGATACGCTCCAGATACGAATTCCATTTTGATACTCATTCAGATTCAGTCTTAAGATACAGTTCATATACGCTCCATACACGGATGCCATCCTGAAACTCATTCAACTTTCAGATACAGTTCAGATACGCTCTAGATAACGGATGCCATTCTGATACTCATTCAATTATCAACTTCCAGATACAGTACAGATACGCTCTAGACACGGAGGCTATTCTGATACTCATTCAGATTCAGCTTTCAAATACAGTTCAGATACGCTTCAGACACATAGGCCATTCTTATACTCATTCAGAATCAACTTTCAAATACAGTTCAGATACGCTCCAGACACGGACGCCATTCTGATACTCATTCAGATTCTCTTTCAAATTCAACAATCACTTTTGGATGGCCTCTACAAGCCCATCTCCAATAGCTTTTTATCACTCCTCCAAATGGCATCTTTAAGCCCATTCCCTTTATCATCACATCACCGAGTGCAAATTTCTGGGCACTCTAGTGTCCAATCATCTTCCACCTTCGAGTCACGAATGGCAAAACTAGCCAATCTAACTCTCCAGGTTTAAGAATATTGAACAGGGGAAGCTGTTGTACCCCAAAAATTTCCCTCTCACTTATCAAGAATTTGCTCACAAGATCTCCTTTGGCTCATGACTGCACTAGGGTTGATCAGCTTAAGACATCTCCTTAAGCACTGATGACCAAAATTAGGGTTTAAGTTTGCACAAGGATTTTTAAACTTCCAATGCCCCATATGACTTTAATGGATCATTATGGACCCCCAATATTAATCATGCCTAGTTTCAAGCCTCGAATCACATTTTTGCTCAGTCAATTGAGCAGTTGACCTAAAAATCAGATGTATTGGTGAAAAAGTCAACTATGGCCAATTTACAGTCAAACTTCATAATTTTTTATCCATATCAACATTTTAAACTCATATGTATTATTTTATCAAGTTTGGACCACAACTCCTCAAGAAATTTGATCAAATCTCCAAAAGGGCAAAATGGTCAAAATTAGGATTTTGACTGAGAAAGGGCAATTTCTGATTTTTGACCTAGCAAATGGTCAATTGGTTTAAGGCATGATCTCAAGAGTCCAATTGCATAATTTTTACATAATGACATGGTTCAAAACATTGCAATTCCATTGGATTGACAGATGAATTTTTTCAATCAACTGATCAAAAGTCAACTGTATACTAAAAAGTCAAACTTTAACTTTTTGTTCAAATTCAAGTGCCAAAGATCATAATTCATCAAAACATGTCAAAATATGAAACTTATTCATCAAGAAATCAAAAAGTCAAGATTTCATTTTGAAAAGTCAAAATTTCTAAACTTAGAAATTTTTCTAAGTGTTGGAAATTTCATGTTTCTTCATAACTTTGAACAAAATTTTCACCATGATGCAAGATGATTCAAGAGAAACTTCCAACATGAAAGTTATAGATCTCCATGAAATCTACAACTTTACTTTACACAAATCCTTCCAAAAGTGCTTGTATCTCAAGTTATAATTTTAAGAACATGTGGTCATGAAACAAAACACTTTGTGAAATTTTTGCCCTAATTTGGTCAGGATTTTGACCCAACTTCATGGAACTTTTTCATATAGTTTCAAGGGGAATCTTCAAAATTAATTCAAATATGGATTTTACATCACATTATAAGCTTTCCAAAATATCCAAGAACTTCTTGAGATCATTCTTGAGTAGGGAGAATCGAAGAGATGAAGTTAGGGTTTTCCAACTTGAATTACAAGTCATTTTGTGATGAACAAGAATTCAATTTCAAACCTATGATGTACAATTTTGTTTTGCAGGCCTCTAAACCTCAAGATCTATCCATAATAAGAAGATTACACTTGCTTTTGAGCTATTATCCACTTGATTCTAGCTTTGTCCAAGTAAATTTTCCATTAATGGAACAAAGTTCACACTTCCATTTTGGAAAAGTGACTTTAATCACAAAGTCAACTTGTATGGAGCTTTGCACCTATTATTTCTGCACAAGCATGCTCTATAAACTCAGAACAAACATGTTTAAAGTTGCAAGCCACCCTACAAGACATGTACCTTGCATTGAAACAATGTTTTTCAAGATAACTTCAAAAACAAGTCAAAAACTCATAACATGTGATCTTTGTTTTATGGCCTCCTCAAGTCCTCTAACCTTTTCCATATATTTATAATGGTGCATTGCAAGCTAACACAAGAGGAAACAGGTTCTAAAACTCCCCAAAACCAGAAATTGCCATACAAGCACAAAACTTGTCACTTTTTATTTTTGGAACCCAGCTTCAAATCCCCTTGTGCGTTTCTTGGCCAAACCATCCACAAAGCTTCTAATACATATATAGAAATTATCCCAACCCCTGTTTTCAAGCTGTAAAACCATTTACACCATTCTCCATTTTCAAAAATAGGGCATTGCACATTGACTTCTTCAGCTTGATTCAAGACCTCTCAGCACAAAGTAAGCTTTGCAATAGCTTCCTGGAGGTGCAAGGAAGCTCACCTAATCATCAAAATACTTTGAAAGCAGCTCTAACTCAAAATACGATCTCCAACTGTAAGGTGAGTTTTCTGACTTTTCATCTCATTATTTAGGCATTGTTAGGTATTTATTTGTGAAGATAATATGTAGATAACTTTGCCATGAAGCTGTACATATCCATAGTTTGCATTTATATGGCCTGAGCTTAGAGAATTTTAGAGTTGAAGTTTTTTGAATTTTTAGGGTTTGAATTAGGGCCAGAAAAATTCTCATTCATCTTTGACTGTTAGCTTAAGTTACTTATATGTTTGGAATCATGGGAAGAAATGCTACAACTTTCATGTTTGAACTTTTCATTTTTGTTGAGAAATGAAGAAGATACAGGTCCTTTGGCTAGAGGTTGAAGATGAAGTGTATCCAGGGCGTGTTTTATGTTATATATTTATTGTCTCAGTTATATTTGTTGTACCCCAATTTTTGTCCCTAAGATACCTTAATCATACCACATTGTTTCAATCACCACAAAATCACATTCGGGATTTTGGTTCTTCTCCCTATCTTTAGCTTTGCTCTTTGAGAAATTACCAAGCACCTTGATTTGTTTCCTTTTGTGATCATAGATATTGTACTTTGATTTTTATCTCTAATTAATAAAATGCAATGTTGGTTTGTCTTACTTTTTGATAATGTAGGTAAAGGCAATGAGGTTTAGCAAGTTGCTTCATGGGTTCATGAGTTTATTTCCATGCCCTAGTCAAAAGCTTGAGAGATTCAAACCTCATCATTGAAGTTGTTTTGAAGTTGATACGAAATTGGTTTTGGTGGCCATAGGTCCTCATCATCATCCTCAACAATTTCTATTCACAAAGGAAGAATATTGGCACAAAAAGTTTGTTCAAACTTGGCAAAGTTCCACCAAGCATTCTCTTGATCTAGAGGCTAGGGTTGTGGACTACAAAGAGGCATATCTTGCTCCTCTTTTGTCATTTTTGAGTGATTCCAAAAAAATTATTCTCTTCAAAGAGTTACCAACAAATCACTTCAAAAGTCCCAAAGAGTTTTCATGTGAAAGGAACTTGGTGGAGAAGAAAGATCACAAGTCATCCGGTTGAATCCCTAATTTTCCATATGTGACTTCAAATTGTCATAACTTGGTCAATTTTTATCACCTTGAGCCCATTCTTTTTCCATGATAATCTTAAGGATGTGTACCTCATGCCTTCTTTAATGTGCAAAGTAAGAAAATGGATGGAAGTTTCCTTAAGAATGCAAAGGATTATAGGTCATTTCATGATTTTTGGCCAACTTCAACAAGTCATAACTTGCTCAATTTTTGGAGATTTTGAGTTGTTCAAATTGAAAAATGTCATTCAAGAGGTCTAATTCATTCCATCTTTTTGGGTCAAGAGCAAATTCTAAGTGGAAAGCCATGTTTGGATGCAAGAGATTATAGGTCATTTTTAAAGAAGAATTTGAAATATTTCTAAGTATGGAAACTCAACTCTTTTTCTCCAACTTTGACTCCATGTAATTTTCAGCTCAAGCCTATAATTGATTCCATTCTTTTTCCATTGCAAAGTTTGTTACCTCATCTTTCCAAAGCATCAAGAATCATGCCTTAAGACTCCCTGAGATGGAAATGCCATTCTTTCAAAAGTGGTAACTTGGAATTGAAGTTTCCCTGCAAGTCAGAATTTGAATTTCATGTTACAACCTCTAAACCTCAAATTATCACGCTTTTTGGGTCTAAACATGATTAGCCAACTTTCCCAAGTGGATTAGTGCATCAAAACGCAAGAATTGGATGAATTTTGGTGAAGTTTGGATCGCACTTCACTCGTGCATCAGGTTTGCATGAATTCCCTCCAAAACACATCATTCACTCTTCCTTTTGATCCCATTTGCTTCTCCTATAAATACATGTACTATCTCATTCAATTTCTCAAGCTTAGATAGCCAGAATCACCCTGCCAAACTTGCTTCACAACTCAGAATTCAGCTACTTCGAATCCTATTCTCAAGCCTTTTTCAATCCATTTTATTTATCAATTCACCTTCCTTGATCTTCCCTGAAGCTAACCATACCATTACATTAAAGAATCGTGCCCTATATTGCTCCATAGAAGTCCAGTTTCAGAGCTCTGCAACTCAACTTCAATAGGTAGATTCCTTCATCAATTCTTCAAAACTTTGGTACCATTGTGTTGCTCTCATTACCCTAGTTCTAGTCGCAACACTTACTTTTATCTGGAAACATGTTTTGACCATGAATTTTCAAATCCCCTTTCAAAACTTTCTTTCCAAATTGTTTGAGTTACAGTTTATATAAAAATGGTGCGAGGGTATGATTATCTTCGTCTTGAAGAGACGAAACGAATGACATAGGTCTGAGCTTCTGATTTTACAGTTTGAGAGACATGTAATTCGTGAGGCTGGAGGTTGAAGATGACCAACGTGTCACCTTCTAACCAATGAAAGCTTGCCATTTGTATTTTTTGAATTTCTGATTTTTCATTTGATTCAATGCTTTATTCAGTAAAGACCATGATATGCACATCGCGCCAGATCCCTTGGATTTGATTACTAACGCGTTTTGACTCTCATCCAATGGTCCACATCTTTTTCTTTTATTTTCTTTTTCTGATTTTTATATTTTAATTATTTTAAATTTCAAAAAAATCATAGAAAATTCATTTTTAGTCCAAAAATCCCAAAAAATTATGAAAAATATTTTTGATTATTCCCTTTCTGATTTTTATTTTTTCACAATTTAATTTTGTGTTTTGGTATTTTTTATGAATTTTTCATTTATGTGATTTATTTAAAATGTTTAAAAATACTTTTACATATTTTTAAATTCTGAAAAAAATTATGGAATGATCCAATGACATTGTGACAAATATTGGTGACTTTATTTTATTTTTGTTTCTGACTTTACTATTTTTTACTATTTTTGTCTATTTTACCCATTTATTTTAATCTTAAAAAATAGTTTCTGATTTTTAAAAATTCCCAAAAAATTTATTGAAATATTTGGACCCATTTCTGATTTTTCTATGGTTTTATTTTTTACTTCTTCATTAATTTGAACATAATTGATATTTTTCTCATTATTTTCTATTTTAAACTTTCTTTTTTAACCCTTTAAAGGTATATATTAAATATATTACTATTTTGTGATTATTTTCTAGATGTCTTGAGTTGATCTTTTGATCATGACTTTATTAACATTATTGGATCTTGTGTGTTGAGTTCAACTCCACCAAAATGGATGAATGATTTTAATAATAGTTTGATTAAATATTAATTCAAATGTGGTTTTCCTTTTTACCCTAATTCCCCTTCATCTCATCCCTTTCTTATTGCACTAAGTGTTGTTGGAGCATGATCTCTATATCATGTCTCAAAACAAATGGTGCATAGATTGCTATTGACCGGTCTCAAAATAGGTGCGACTTCTATATAAGTCCACTTACGATTGCTTAACATAGCGCTAAATTTTGTCCTGATTCGAATAAATGATCATTTGTGGCCCAAACTTATGATTGCAAGCCCAAGTATGTTAATTTGATCTCTTTGATCCAATAACCTTGAGATTCATTGTATGGTGGCTTTGGTTCTACCAATCCTCTAATGGATCTACAACACCTTTGGTCAATGCGGATCACTTAAACATCGTTGATCATTGAATAGTACTTGTGAGAATTCCAAATGGATGATATACTTGACAAAAAGCAAATGCAACTTGTTGTGTGGAGGCTTTGGTTCTACCAATCCACTAATGAGTTCCAAATGCAAGTTTCAAGATGGTCATCCAACTAACCACTAATTATTGACTTGTTTATTTTATGTTTTATTCTTTTTAAGCTTTATGCACTATTTATTTTGTAGAATTTTACATTTCATGCCATTTTTTCTCTTTGCTCATTTGAGCATTTATTTATTCTTGTCATTTTTACTTTGCTCACTTGAGCTTTTCTTTTCTTTTCTTTTCTTTTCCTAAGATACTTAATAATCAACATAAACCCTAAAAAACTCTTAATGGTACTTGGACTATTTGGTTACTTTCCTTGGCATGATAGAGCAGTGGACTTTTCTTGGACTTAGGATTAGAAACCTTAGCCTATTATGGATACTTTGTGATCTTTATCTAATTATTTTGTCTGGAGCTCTTGAGGTTTACCTCAAGACATTGGGTTGCTTGTTTGTTTTTGTGTGCAGGTTTTTTGTGATTACACTCTTGATTTTGTAATCTGGAATTCACCCGTATATAGCCGTTACTCTGCCCAATTTTTGTGAAGACTTATACATTTGAAGAGGTCTAGTATCTTTGCTTGCTTGGTTTCAATCTAAAGAATGGGAATTCTATCTTGACTCATAATGTTAAGTTTTTGGCTTCTTGTTGGTTAGATGGTCCTTATCCTTAGCTTTTACCTTATGCTTTAGGATAGTCTCTTCTTCTCCTCCCATCTTATTTAATTTCAAAAATCTTCTCCCTCCTTTTGAAAACTCTTCTTGTTTTGAAACTTTAACACTTTCATAATAAACTTGGACTTAGGTCCATGCATTTTCAAAACATTTTCATAAATAAACCTCAATCAATTTAATAATACTTTGACATTTTTTTGATGAGAAGACTAAAAGTCAACCAATCCCACTTCAAACCATTTTGCTACTTTGGCTTTTACCCTTAAAATTTTTCTTAAAAGATTAGACTCTTGTCAATCCTTGTAGTGATGCAAACAACTATACTTCTACAATGTGTAGTGAAGAGAGACATTTTCCACTTGAGTGTTGAGTGAGGCATTGTTGATTTTAAAATCCAAGTCATATCCTCCACTTTGAGATGATGCAAGTCCTTCTTTCTCATGATTGTGGGTAGCAAGTATGTTTTCCACACGGACAATGACGATGATGCCTTATCTCTTAAAATTAACCAACACACTTATGTTTCAAATCTTTTTTAAAAGAGGAACTACGCGTACCCTGATCCCCTATTGCATGAAAGGTGGTACGTAGGCACTAAAGATTCGCAACCGCGGCGAGTGCAAAATCATAAAAAATATATTTATTTTCTCACCTCCACCATCCATTTTATATACAACACATTTTCAAAGCCAAAATATACAGATTTTACAAAGAGGCTCCTGCGGAGTACCGTAGATGTTTAGGGTGATAATACCTTCCCTTTGAATAACCAACCCCCTTACCTTGAATCTTTCCCCCTTTTTTGATTATTCTCTTTCTGATTTTTATTTTTTCACAATTTAATTTTGTGTTTTGGTATTTTTTATGAATTTTGCACTTATGTGATTTATTTAAAATGTTTAAAAATACTTTTACACATTTTTAAATTCTGAAAAAATTATGGAATGATCCAATGACATTGTGACAAATATTAGTGACTTTATTTTATTTTTGTTTCTGACTTTACTATTTTTTACTATTTTTTCTATTTTACCCATTTATTTTAATCTTAAAAAATAGTTTCTGATTTTTAAAAATTCCCAAAAATTTTATAAAAATATTTGGACCCATTTCTGATTTTTCTGTGGTTTTATTTTTTATTTCTTTATTAATTTGAACATAATTGATATGTTTCTCATTATTTTCTATTTTAAACTTTCTTTTTTTAACCCTTTAAAGGTATATATTAAATATATTACTATTTTGTGATTATTTTCTGGTTGTCTTGAGTTGATCTTTTGATCATGACTTTATTAACATCATTGGATCTCGGGTGTTGAGTTCAACTCCACCAAAATAGATGAATTATTTTAATAATAGTTTGATTAAATATTAATTCAAATGTGGTTTTCCTTTTTACCCTAATTCCCTTTCATCTCATCCCTTTCTTATTGCACAAAGTGTTGTTGGAGCATGATCTCTATATCATGTCTCAAAACAAATGGTGCATAGATTGCTATTGACCGCCTCAAAATAGGTGCGACTTCTATATAAGTCCACTTACGATTGCTTAACAGAGCGTTAAATTTTGTCCCGATTTGATTAAATTATCATTCGTGGCCTAAACTTATGATTGCAAGAACAAGTATGTTAATTTGATCTCTTTGATCCAATAACCTTGAGATTCATTGTGTGGAGGCTTTGGTTCTACCAATCTTCTAATGGATCTACAACACCTTTGGTCAACGCGGATCACTTAAACATTGTTGATCATTGAATAGTACTTGTGAGAATTCCAAATGGATGATATACTTGACAAAAAGCAAATGCAACTTGTTGTGTGGAGGCTTTGGTTCTACCAATCTTCTAATGAGTTCCAAATGCAAGTTTTAATATGGTCATCCAACTAACCACTAATTATTGACTTTTTTATTTTATGCTTTATTCTTTTTATGCTTTATGCACTATTTATTTTGTAGCATTTTACATTTCATGCCATTTTTTCTCTTTGCTCATTTGAGCATTTATTCATTCTTGTCATTTTTACTTTACTCACTTGAGCTTTTCTTTTCTTTTCTTTTCTTTTCGTTTCCTAAGATACTTAATAATCAACATAAACCCTAAAAAACTCTTAATGGTACTTGGACTATTTGGTTACTATCTTTGGCATGATGGAGCAGTGGACTTTTCTTGGACTTAGGATTAGAAACCTTGGCCTATTTTGGATACTTTGTGATCTTTATCTGATTATTTTGTCTGGAGCTCTTGAGGTTTACCTCAAGACATTGGGTTGCTTGTTTGTTTTTGTGTACAGGTTTTTTGTGATTATACTCTTGATTTTGTAATCTAGAATTCACCCGTATATAGCCGTTACTCTGCCCAATTTTTGTGAAGACTTATACATTTGAAGAGGTCTAGTACCTTTGCTTGCTTGGTTTCAATCTAAAGAATGGGAATTCTATCTTGACTCATAATGTCAAGTTTTTGGCTTCTTGTTTGTTAGATGGTCCTTATCCTTAGCTTTTACCTTATGCTTTAGGATAGTCTCATCTTCTCCTCCCATCTTATTTAATTTCAAAAATCTTCTCCCTCCTTTTGAAAACTCTTCTTGTTTTGAAACTTTAACACTTTCATAATAAACTTGGGCTTAGGTCCATGCATTTTCAAAACATTTTCATAAATAAACCTCAATCAATTTAATAATACTTTGACATTTTTTGATGAGAAGACTAAAAGTCAACCAATCTCATTTCAAACCATTTTGCTACTTTGGCTTTTACCCTTAAACGTTTTCTTAAAAGATTAGACTCTTGTCAATCCTTGTAGTGATGCAAACAACTATACTTCTACAATGTGTAGTGAAGAGAGACATTTTCCACTTGGGTGTTGAGTGAGGCATTATTAATTTTAAAATCCAAGCCGTATCCTCCACTTTGAGATGATGCAAGTCCTTCTTTCTTATGATTGTGGGTAGCAAGTATGTTTTCCACATGGATAATGACGATGATGCCTTATCTCTTAAAATTAACCAACACACTTATGTTTCAAATCTTTTTTAAAAGAGGAACTACGTGTACCCTGATCCTCTATTGCATGAAAGGTGGTACGTAGGCACTAAAGGTTCGCAACCGCGGCGGGTGCAAAAATCATAAAAAATATATTTCTTTTCTCACCTCCACCATCCATTTTATATACAACACATTTTCAAAGCCAAAATATACAGATTTTACAAAGAGGCTCCTGCGGAGTACCGTAGATGTTTTAGGTGCTAATACCTTCCCTTTGCATAACCAACCCCCTTACCTTGAATCTTTCCCCCTTTTCTGATTATTCTCTTTCTGATTTTTATTTTTTCACAATTTAATTTTGTGTTTTGGTATTTTTTAGGAATTTTGCACTTATGTGATTTATTTAAAATGTTTAAAAATACTTTTACACATTTTTAAATTCTGAAAAAATTATGGAATGATCCAATGACATTGTGACAAATATTAGTGACTTTATTTTATTTTTGTTTCTGACTTTACTATTTTTTACTATTTTTGTCTATTTTACCCATTTATTTTAATCTTAAAAAATAGTCTCTGATTTTTAAAAATTCCCAAAAATTTTATAAAAATATTTGGACCCATTTCTGATTTTTTTTCTATGCTTTTATTTTTTATTTCTTGATTAATTTGAACATAATTGATATGTTTCTCATTATTTTATATTTTAAACTTCTAAAAGTTTATTAGTGCTTCATGACATCACTCAGCGGCCCCGTATTCTCCCTGATTAACTCAAGGGCTACCGGTACCCACAAATATGTCGCACTAACGTAGCTATTGCTTAGACCATGTCGGTATACCCCGCACAATTTCCACAATGTATTGATACTTACCTATAAGGTGTCCCAAATTCGGGTAGAGGATTCAAACCCAAACAAAGAACCATAATGTAAAGCAAACAAAACAATGAAAGCAAGTAAATGTGATCTAACCCTAAGGTAACCCCATATTAGAATTCTCTCTAGCAGAGTCGCCAGTTCTGTGATACGGTGGGAGAACTAACTTGAAGGTTTTGCATTTGATCGCAAATGTTGCGATTAGCAAGAGTCGCCACCGACTTTTCTTTTATCCAAAAGGAAAGGTGAAAAAGCACAGGAAATACCTTTGAGATTATTTCTTGAGTTTGGGGGTAGATTATGAAAAAGGAAGGTATTAGCACCCTTTTCATCCATGGTTATCCATGGGCTCTTAGTTACTTGCTATATCACTTCCTTTTGTTTGAAATTGTGTTTTGTGTGGTTTTTTGAAAGTATTTTATAAAGAGGCCATTGTTTAGGCAATCTTTGTAATGATTCTCGTTCGTAAGAATGTATACAAAGATGTTGATCTTTTGAAAATGTTTTCAAGTTTTGTAAGATGTTTTGAAAGTGTAAGTGTTTGTTTTTGAAAATAGCAAGGATGTTTGTTTGAAATTGAGCAAGTAATTATGAGCATTCTACCTACTCAAATGTATTTATTATTCATTTTCTTTTCCTTTGACATTGTAGTCTTACCATTGATTTGGTAAGCAACCCTATCTTTGGATGTAAACGGGACGGGTGGGGGTCATCATATAACCATGATTAGAAATGTTGCAAGGTATCTTAGCATTCTCTTTTAGGGACTAAGATAATTTGAAAGGCAACTTAGATAGCGTCATTGAGGGACTATGACCTTCTATTTTACTTGTTTTTGCTAAGATACCTCACATGAGTAATATGGCCATTTTGTATGAGGCAACCAAGTGGATTTTACCCTAAGGGTGCATGTGTGCAAGTGTATTGTTTTCATGCTTGTTTTTGTCTTAAATTAGGGTTTTCTAAGCATTGGTTTTAGTCTTTCTATACAAACCCTAATTACTAGCATGTTATATAAAAGCGATAAATTGTGAAATTTAAAGTTACTACGCTATTACAACATTTGTGGGAGGGGGTGTACAAATTAGAAATGGGGATTGCAAGAAAGTTAAACCTAATTAGCTATTACAACCACATTGAATCTTATACAAAATTGAAAATAAAAATGCAAGAATATAAATGGAAAAAGAAATGATTTTTATTGTTTTTATGAAAGGGTTTTATCTTGACCTAAATAAAGAAAATGAGTAATTAAAATTAAATAAAATTAATTTAAACTAACTAAGGAAAGAAATTAATATGAAAAGTATTTTTTAGGTTTTTTTTTATGAAAAGGTTTTAAATTAATGAAAATAAAATGAAAATTAATTAACTAAAGTAAACTAAGTTCTAAATTAATTTTAACTAAGAAAACAAAATAATATATTAATTTATCATAAGTCTAAAATTATTTATGAAAAGAAAGGAAATTTATTTATTTTAAGAAAAAAATGTTTTTTATCCTTTTGTTTTATGGAAAATAAAATAAATTAGTATAAAAAATAAGTAAAAATAAATTTGGATTTTTTTATGATTTTATGAAAATAATAATAATAATAATAATAATAATAATAATAATAATAATAATAATAATAATAATGAAAATATTAATATTAATATTAATAATAATGAAGAAAAATAAAATAAAAATAAAAAAAATAAAGAAAAGTCAGCGGGTTAATTAGTAATGTAAGGAGTATTATGAGGGGAAAAAACTAGGCCCGTATGAAGAACCCAAGCGCTGCCAAAAAAACACAAAAAAAGTCAGAAAATTGTAAAAATAGCAAAAGGTCGCGCTGGGGCTTGAACCCAAGACCTAAGGGTGAATAGGTGCGCGCTTTACCTCTGGGGTGGATATACATCTGTTAATATAACTGAAACAATAAATATATAACATAAAATGCACCCTGAATACACTTCATCTTCAACTTCCAGCTAAAGGACCTGTATCTTCTTCATTTCTCAACAAAAATGAAAAGTTCAAACATGAAAATTGTAGCATTTCTTTCCACGAATCCAAACATATAAGTAACTTAAGCTAACAGTCAAAGATGAATGAGAATTTTTTTGGCGCTAATTCAAACCCTAAAAATTTTAGAAAACTTCAACTCTAAAATTCTCTAAGCTCATCCCATATAAATGCAAACTATGGATATGTACAACTTCGTGGAAAAGTTATCTACATTTTATCTTCACAAATCAAGACCTAACAATGCCTAAATAATGAGATGAAAAGTCAGAAAACTCACCTTGCAGCTGGAGATCGTATTTTGAGTTAGAGCTACTTTCAAAGTGTTTTGATGATTGGGTGAGCTTCCTTGCACCTCCAGGAAGCTATTGTAAAGCTTACTTTTGTTAGAACATAGTTTGATTATACAACCCATGGTTAGAGTTTTGATGATAACAAATACAAATAATAAATAATAAAATACAAAGAACAAATATGCACCTTAAAAATTATGTTTTATGTATGCAGAAGTTCTGATCATATCAGCATCAGAAGATAAGTCATAAGTGATACACGCTGAAGCAATCAGAACATACGCTGAAGATTGATGACTAGAACCTGCTCTTAATCAAAGTAAACTCTGATTCTGAACAAGAACATACCAATCCAAGTCACCAGTGTTCTGAAGCGTCATCAGCAAGAAAAGAGATAAGATTCTGAAGCATTACTGATCATTCAAGACAGCATCAATTCCAACGGCTTCTTTTAGAAAGGATCTTCTCCAAAAGGAAAGTGTGTTAATGACATTAAACATGTTTTATGATCAACGTCATTCCACTGCCTATATAAACAAAGTCAGCTTTCAAAATCAACAACGGATTTTTCCATATTACCACTCACGCATATTCAAAGCTGCAAGCAATTTCATTTAAATTTCCAAGCTATAATCCTGCGTAATTTATCAAAGTTGTGATAAACATTTTTTGTTAAGAAAAACAACAACACACACACATCTTGTATAATTATATTGAAACAGTGTCCCTTGATATTAACCGGACGGTGGTTGTACTCAAGAAGACTTTAACAGTTGTTAAAGTAGCTTTTGTAATCTTGTTAAGATTAGTGAATTAAGACCTCGTTGGAGAGAGGCGAAATCACCTTGACGGGTGGACTGGAGTAGTTTGAGATCAAACGAACCAGGATAAAAATATTGTGTCATTGAACTATTAATTTCAAATTTTTCAATTCAACCCCCCCTTCTTGTGTTTTTCACATCTTCAACTTTGTGCTGAGAGTTCTTGAATCAAGCTGAAGAAGTCAATGTGAAATACCCTGTTTTTGAAAATGGAGAATGGTGTAAATGGTTTTACAGTTTGAAAACAGGGGTTGGGATAGTTTCTATATGTGTATTAGAAGCTTTGTGGATAGTTTGGCCAAGAAACACACGAGGGGATTTGAAGTTGGGTTCCAAAAATCAGAAATGACAAGTTTTTGTGCTTGTATGGCAATTTATGGTTTTGGGGTGTTTTAGGACCTGTTTTCTCGTGTGTTAGCTTGCAATGCACTTGTATAAATATATTGAGATGGTTAACGGACTTGAGGAGGTCAGAAAACAAAGATCACATGTTATGTGTTTTTGACTTGTTTTTAAAGTTATCTTGAAAAACATGGTTTCAATGCAAGGTACATGTCTTGTAGAATGGCTTGCAACTTTAAACATGTTTGTTCTGAGTTTATAGAGCATGCTTGTGCAGAAAGAATAGGTGCAAAGCTCCATACAAGTTGACTTTGTGATTAAAGTCACTTTTCCAAAATGGAAGTGTGAACTTTGTTCCATTAATGGAAAATTTACTTGGACGAAGCTTGAATCAAGTGGATAATAGCTCAAAATCAAGTGTAATCTTCTGATTATGGATAGATCTTGAGGTTTAGAGGCCTGCAAAACAAAATTGTGCAGCATAGGTTTGAAATTGAATTCTTGTTCATCACAAAATGACTTGTAATTCAAGTGTGAAAACCCTAACTTCATCTCTTCGATTCTCCCTACTCAAGAATGATCTCAAGGAATTATTGGACATTTTGGAAAGCTTGTAATATTATATACAACCCATCTTTGAACTTATTTTGAAGATTCCCCTTGGAACTATATGAAAAAGTGCCATGAAGTTGGGTCAAAATCCTGACCAAATTAGGGCAAAAATTTCACTAAGTGTTTTGTTTCATGACCACATGTTCTTAAAATTATAACTTGAGATCCAAGAACTTTTGGAAGGAGTTATGTAAAGCAAAGTTGTATATTTAATGGATATCTACAACTTTCATGTTGAAAGTTTCTCTTAAATAATCTTGCATCATGGTGAAAATTTTGTTCAAAGTTATGAAAAAACATGAAATTTCCAACACTTAGAAAAATTTCTAAGTTTAGAAATTTTGACTTTTCAAAATGAAATCTTGACTTTTTGATTTCTTGATGAATAAGTTTCATATTTTGACATGTTTTGATGAATTATGATCTTTGGCACTTGAATTTTACCAAAAAAGTCAAAGTTTGACTTTTTAGTATACAGTTGACTTTTGATCAGTTGCTGAAAAAAATCATTTGTCAATCCAATGGACTTGAAATGTTTTGAACCATGCCATTAGGTCAAAATGATGCAATTAGACTCTTGATATCATGCCTTAAAACAATTGACCGTTTTCTTGGTCAAAAATCAGAAATTGCCCTTTCTCAGTCAAAACCCTAATTTTTACCATTTTGCCCTTTTGGAGATTTGATCAAATTTCTTGAGGATTTATGGTACAAACTTGATCAAATGATACATATGAGTTTAAAATGTTGATGTGGATAAAAAATTATGAAGTTTTACTGTAAATTGGCCATAGTTTACTTTTTCCCCAATACAGCTGATTTTTAGGTCAACTGCTCAATTGACTGAGCAACAATGTGATTCAAGGCTTAAAACTTGGCATGATTAATCTTAGGGGTCCATAATGATCCATGAAAGTCATATGGGGAATTGGAATTTCAAAAATCCTTGTTCAAACTCAAACCCTAATTTTGGTCATCAGTGCTTAAGGAGATGTCTTGAGCTAATCAGCCTTAGTGCAGTCTTGAGCCAAAGGAGATCTTGTGAGAAAATTCTTGATAAGTGAGAGGGAAAATTTTGGGGTACAACAGACTGTACTGAAAAGTATTATTATTTATATCATGTGGTGAGAAGACAATGAAGACTGAAGACTGTCAAATGTGTAAAGACTAAAAACTAGTTGCTTTTGATGTTTTTAGTTAATGATTGCTGCTAACTGATTGTATTGAGTTATATTTTGGTTGTATTTATGCAAAGGTTATGTAAGTTAGTTTTAGCCAAAATAAGCCAAAGGGGGAGATTGTTAATTTTCAATTTTTATGGTTGGCGTTATGTTTGGTAAAACTAATATAGCAGCAATACGTTAAATAGGATGTGATTACTTGCTATGAAGAACATGTTGAGCAAGAAGTCCTATTTTATAAAGAACATGTTGAGTTAAATTGTTTCAACATCTGGAGAAACATGTAGGATAAGATGTCCTATGCATGGTCATTCAACATCGCGCCTGAGCTGAGCTGGACAATTGGATTCTGTTATGTTTTAACAGGTACAAAATATTTTGGGAATATTATGTAGTCCTATGTGGCACTATAGGTCTGGAAGAATCAAGGATAATATTGAAGAATATTGACTTTCTAAATATGGAGATAATTTAGGAAGGATTTGATTGAAGACCTATTTTGTAGCAGAATCTTCTACATATTTGTAACAACCAAAGAGCTGTGTTTTTGAAGCCCATATGTAGTTGGGAGATATTTTATAAATGTTAGTACAAGATTAGTTCTGATCTATCTCAGAGTTTTGATGATAACAATAAATTATATTTTATATAATTTATACTCTGATGAACGTATTTGAATGTTTCAGATAATGTTTTGACAAGAAGAATTCTGAAGTGCTAAGCTAAAAATTATGAAGAAGTTCTTTAATGAAAGAACCTTTTTGTTTTAAGCGCATTTGCTGACTCTGGTAAGACAATTTATTTAAATATATCTTCTAACATTTAGCAGGTTTCCTTGCTCAGAATATTACTTGAAAGCAAGTGCTGATCAAGTTCTTAGCAAGCAAAGCACTACCTAGAATATAAAGTAAAGCATGTTCTAAAATCAAGACGTTGAAGCATGTTCTGAAACAAACGTTAAAGCCAACTTGTCTTATCAAGCGTAGGAAACATGTTCTTACAAGTTGTTGTTTGCTTATTAATTCAAAGACGACTGCAAGCACTCAAGTGTCTAAAGCTAGTTTCTTGGAAAATGGAATAGTGCAAGGAAACACGCAAGCATTTAATGCTCTCCACTTCTCTGAAGGCAGCAACAGTCATTTTGTTCTTATTATAAATAGAAGGACATTTATTGCAAGCCAATTAACCAATTAGATTTCAAAAAGAAGCAAGAAACTACGTGAAAAATTATGGGCTCACAAAGTCTTTGTTCATACACTTTGTGCAATTTATTCTAAGTGAAAAATCACAGTTGTTATATAGCTTGATTAGAAGAAAATTTTATTTCACTATCTGTAAAGATTAAACTCTTGTAATTGTTCCTTGAGAGACCAAGTTTGGTTAGATTTCTCAAGCAGACTAGGACTAGATTTAAGTCTTAGTGGTGTTAGTCACTTGTAAGATTACTTGTGCATTGTTAGTCACAACAGTTATTGTGTGTTTGCAATCAGTTGATTATAGTGGATTAAGTCCTTGTTGAGAAAGGTGAAATCACCTTGACGGGTGGACTGGATTAGTTTGAGTTCAAACGAACCAGGATAAAAATAACCTTGTTATTCCATTATTGTTGAGCTTTGTTTTGAAAAGAAAAAGAGTCACTTATTCAACCCCCCCTTCTAAGTGTTTTCTTACCCCTTCAATTGGTATCAGAGCCTGACTCTGAGCACAACACTTAACCGTGTCAGGAAAAGATCCAGAAGAGAACACAATGGTTGCTGAACAAAACAATAATAGTTACAACAAACCTCCTGTTTTTGATGGAGAAGATTTTGAGTACTGGAAAGACAGACTAGAAAGTTTCTTTCTAGGTCATGATAGTGATCTATGGGATATAGTTTTGGATGGTTACACATATCCTACTGACTCAGAAGGAAACAAAGTTGACATAAAAAATATGGATAGACTACAAAAAGCTGAATTTAAAAATCATCATAGAGCTAGAAATATTTTTCTAAATGTTATCTCTAAAGTTGAATATGAAAAAATCACTAATAGAGATACAGCGCATGATATGTTTGAGTCTCTTAAAATTACTCATGAAGGAAACGCTCAAGTTAAGGAGTCTAAAGCTCTAGCTTTAGTTCAGAAGTATGAAGCCTTCAAATTTGACGAAAGTGAGTCTATAGAAGCAATGTTCTCTAGGTTTCAAACTCTGATCGCTGGTCTAAGAGTTTTGAACAAGGGATATACTAAAGTAGATCATGTTAAAAAGATCATCAGAAGCTTACCCAGAAGATGGGCACCAATGGTCACTGCTTTCAAAGTTTCAAAGGATCTGAACAACGTGTCTCTGGAGGAACTCATCAGCGCTCTCAGAAGTCATGAGATAGAACTTGATGAGCACGAGCCTCTGAAGAAAGGTAAGTATCTATCCTTTAAATCAATTAAGAAATTTGATACTAATGCTTTTCAGGGTGAAGAGGAAACTCTGAAGAATCAGCGTCAAAAGAAGACGAATTATCCTTGCTCTCCAGAAGGATCAATCATCCGTGGAAGCACAGACAAAAGAAGTTCAGAAACTTCAAGAAGTCAGAAGATAAACTTGAATCCTCTGGACACAAAAAGTAAAACAGAAGAGAGATCATTTGTTATGAATGCAAAGAACCTGGTCACTACAAAAGTGACTGCCCGTCGTAATTCAGATTCCTTCTATAAGAATTATGAAAGAAGAAGACTTAGACGAAGACGAATGGATTCAAACAAGGTTGGATCAGTTGAATTTGATTGACGAAAAGGGGTTGGCTACTGTCTGTCATGGTCAGATGTATCAAAAACATATGATCAAGGCATTCAATAAGAGGATAAAACATCGGGTATATCAGGCTGGCGACTTGGTAATAAAGCGCATCATTCTACCACAAGGTGATCCTAGGGGAAAATGGACACCCACCTATGAAGGGCCATTTATTGTCAAGAAAGTATTCTAGGGCGGTGCTATAATTCTAACCACTATGGATGGCGAAGATTTCCCGCACCCTGTGAACGCGGACATAGTCAAAAAATACTACGCATAAGAAAGACCCACTAGGTTGACATACCTAGGAAAAAATAAGGGCATCCCGGCGAACCAAAAGGGTTCGGGAAAAAATTAGGGATATAAACAAAAGATTGTACACCCGGCAAGTCGAAAACCTGAATAGGCGGCTTGGGCAAAAGAGGGTATCATGTTGGACTGAAAACCTGAAAATATGGTCCAGGCAAAAGTTAGGGATTAAAGCATACGACTATGTCCCGTTGGATCACTTACACCCAGCTTTATTACCAAGGTCAAAAGTTCAAATGGTACTGTAATACAGTGGCAGAACAGATTGTTATACTGGTTTTGCATTTGTATTTGCAAATGTTGCGATAAGCAAGAGTCACCACCGAATTTTCTTTTATCCAACAAAGGAAAGAGTGAAAAGAACAAAAAAAGACATTTCGAGATTATTTCTGAGTAAGGGGGGTAGATTATGGAAAGGGAAGGTGTTAGCACCATTTCCATCTGTAGTTATCTACAAGCTCTTAGATGCTAGCTCATTTAAAATATACCTTGTGTTTTGTGTGTTTGAAAAAATATTTTGAAAAGACACCTTAGTGCGGCGAACTTCGTAATGCTTCTCGTATTATCGAGAACATATACAAAGTGTTTTGAAAATGTTTTTAGAAAGAGTTTTGTGTATGTGGAAAATATGTTTTTGAGCAAGCATCTAAAAACTATCTACTTTACTCGAAAGGTTTGTTCTTTTCCTCTTTTCCTTTAGACTGTGTTATCCTACTATTAGTGAGTAGGTAGCACTATCGTCGGATGTTTTGAGAGACAATCTAAGGGACATCGTTACAGTTACAAAGGCAACTGGGCAAGATACTTTAGTAACCACCCTAGGGTTTTAAGATCATGCCGAGTCAACATCGAGAGGTTCATTTTTAGATCTTTAAATCGGAGGATAGCCACTAAAATCTCTCACGTTTTGAGAGTTGTGATTGTATTATTCCGAAGGCAACCGAAGTGGGGGTACCCTAGAGGTGCGCATGTGCAAGTGCATTTGTTCCAGTTATTTATCTTGGTGTTAGGTTTACTACGCTTTGTTTTTAATTTTCTTGCCATGCAATCCTATTACCATACATTTAAACAATTCAAATATGTACATGAATTTTAAAGTCCGGAAATTAAATCTAGCTATTACAGAGCCTCGAGGAGGGGGATTTACAAGTCCAAAAATTGGGGGAATAAAAATAGTAAATGTCCTAGTTTTTAACTATTACAAACCGGAAAGTAGGTACAATAATAAGAAAAGGTAATGATAATGCGAAAGTAACTAAACGCGCGCGAATTGGAAAAGACGTCTAAAACCCTAAAAAAGTCTAAGTAATTAGGAAAATATTTTTTATGTTTTTGTTTATTTGGGGAAAATATTAAATTAAATTAAATCTAATTTATTAAAACAAGAAAGAAAAGAAAATTATTAATTAAAATTAATTCTAAACAAATCTAATTTTTTTGGCATTTTCTTGTTTAGGAAATATTAAGAAATTTGACCTAATTCTAAATTGTTTTTAATTAACGAAATAAAAGATAATTAAGTAAATTAATTATGAAAAAAAACTAAATCTAAATTGTTTATGTTTTTTCTGATTTTATGATTAAATAAAAAAATGTTTTGAAAATAAGTGAATATAAAACAAATAAATAATAAACTAAAAAAAAATAAGAATTAAAAAAGATGGGCCTGGTGTCAAAAACAAACTGGGGGATAGGAATTGGAATTTAGGCCCAAACAAATAGAGCACAGGAGTTGTGTTGGATCCTATGTTGCTAGCTCTTGAGAGTCTACCATGAACGCCCAAATTTGGGGCGCTTGATGTGAGGCTTTGATGGTGATGATCTGATGACACATGGTGCACTCCTTTAGCCTTAATGTACTAGATCTGCAAAGGAAACTTTGAAAAATAATATGGAAAGAGGCACGGATCGAACCCTTGCCCTTGCAGACGTATAACGCTTTAACACCCACACATCCAACCGTTGGGACGACCTTACATCCGAGAGTATAAACACAATGAAATATATATAATGTAAAACAACTAAAAATGTTGAGTTATCAAATGCGCATGCTCCAGTGGGGTCCAAATATTTGAATGAACTAATCACCTCTTCCCCTTTCGCCACGCCTCAGTCAACGCAGGTCAAGCCACCGAAGGTGGTGGCTCCAGTCATCCCTTCTGGTTGGCCAAAATATCAATCCTGTGAAATCTCATGAAAACAAGAACAAAAATGACCCTACCCCTCTAATTTGGGGTCTATGAGTTCAATGGTGATGGCCATTTGGCCTGAGACGGCATGTATCGTCCTGTTTGCAGCTTGGCTATTTCAAAATCCTAACAATGGCAAATCCCTAATTCTGCGTCCAATCTCTCATGTATTACGTTAGAACAAATCAAAATAATGATATAAACAAGAACATATGCATTGAATTCGTTTAAACTGTATATATTAAGAGATTCAATCGTGAAAATTTTACCAAAGTGGAGCGATTTGGTTGGCTAGTTTCAGGGTGCTTCAGGCGTAGATATGGACTGAAATAAACTCCTGGGAGTCTTAAGAATGTGAATGCAACACTGGTTTGGATGGAGGAAGGTTGGAGGATGGATTTTGGAATTTCATAACTTTGATGATTTTTTTTTGAAATTTCGTGGAGCTTTGATACGCAAGGTGTGCGTGTATTTTGCTTGCATATTGGTCTTGTATTTATATAGGGATGATGGAGTCAAAGATGGGAGGAAATCAAAGTGTAATGGCATGGCTTAAAATCACAAGATATTAATTTTGAAAATATTCCAAAAATGCATATTCTTGCCCATTTTGCTCCCTTGCATGAACCTGGTACCTTTGAATGTATCTTGCACGAAACTATGGGCCTTTTAATAGATCAAACCAAACCCAAATGTCATGGCCCATTACTCTTTCTATTTTATTTGATTTAATTCATATTTAAATGAATAAAAATTTAAATAAATAAAAATCAAAATCAAAATAATTCATGGATATATTTATAGGTCCTTGGACACATCATGAACATATTTGAACTCCAAAAAGTTAGGCCCAATAACTTAAAACCACAAATTTGCTCTATGTATATTTCTTAAAAATTCTCAAAATTAACCAACTTGTGCAATGCATATCTTGCTCAATTCTTATCCATTGAAGACGGTCTTGGACTTTTTGGAAATCCCAATATGTCCTCTTCAATCTCTCTTTTGATCAATTTTTCATTTAGATATTTTATCTTGATGTAAATAGTCTTGGAAAAAAGTGTCTTTTGTTGACTTTCTGAAAGTGACATGTAATGTATAAGTTTTTATCTTCCAAATGATGCATTTATTGAACTTGAGTGAAAAATCAAAGTTGTAGGGAATTGAATTTTCTTAACAATGAGCTTTGTTTGGGGGAAAATGGATGAAGCATGTGAAAGTTATGCCTGGTCAAAGTTCAGTTGACTTTTCCTAGGAAACCCTAATTTTGCATTTTTGGATTCTTGATGATTTGAGAGCATTCCTTGAGGAATCATGATCAACCCTTGATCAAATGATGGATATCACTTCAAAAATTTTATGTTGACCAAAAATCTTGAAGTTTGATTGTATATTGGTCACAATTGACTTTTGACCTAGTATAGTTGATTTTCAAGCATTTAAGCAATTGACTGAGCAAGCTTGTAGTGCAAGGCATGAAACTTGGAATGGACATTATTGAGGACATATTAGGGACCATGGAAATCACTTAAAGCCTTTTAAACCCAAAAATTCTTTGTGAGGAGTGAAACTCTAGTTGGAAGTCCATTGCTTAGGAGGAGAATTTGTTTGGCCATTTCTTGGTCAACCTTGAGTAATTGAGGACCTTGTGATACGGTGGCCAGAACCGGGACTGTTTTTTAGGAATTGCTGGTTTGCGTTTTGCGTTTGTGTTTGCAAAATGTCGCGGTAAGCAAGAGTCACCACTGACTTTTATTTTATCCAACAGAAAAGGAAAAAAGCACAGAAAAATTCCCTTTTTCGAGATTTTGAGTACGGGGGGTAGATTATAGAAATGGAAGGTATTAGCACCCTTTTTATCCATAATTATCTATGGGATCTTAGGTACTTTCTCATCATTTTCAAAATTGCTTCTGTGCTTGTGTGATTTGAAAAGTTTTTTACTTCGATTTAACTCTTGCTTCTGTCTTCAAGAGTGTTACAAAGTGTTTTTGAAAGCTTTGTTTAAAAGAGTGTAAGTGTGAAAAGTTCGTTTGGATTGAGCAAGTACTTAAGATTCTACCTACTCGAAAAAGAGAATGTTTCTATATTTGTTTCCTTTAGACAGTGTTATCCCACTATTAGTGAGTAGGTAGCACCATTGTTGGAGTTTTAAAGGTCAATTCGAAAGGGACGTGCGATCACTAAAGCAATGTTAGGACGTCTTAGTAATAACCCTAATGTCTTAGATCAATTATTCGAGGCAACAATTCCGAGGCAACCATTCCAAGGCAACTTTTCCGAACGGGACTTTGAACTTTGTTTAGACAAGAGAGCGACCACTAAAGCATCCTATACTTAGTGACCGTTTACTGAAGGCAACCGAAGTGAGAGTATGCCCTAGGAGTGCGCATGTGCGAATGATTCAATTTCAAGTGTATTATCTTTTCACATTTAGGGTTTGCTAACTGTTTTACAGTTAATCATACATTCTTGTCATGCAACCCTAATTATTCATACATCTAACAATTAATATTTAGCGGAATTTAAAGTGCGGAAATTAAACTACGCTATTACAAGACTTCGGGTATTTACATAGCCAAAAATAAACCCTTAAAAATAAAGCGATAAATGAAAGTAAAAGGTCCTAATTAATCTATTACAACTTGTGAGCAATTACATCAATATGGTAAAAATAAATGATAAAGCGCGCGCGAGGAAATTAAGATCGGGAGAGAACTAGGGTTTTGACCCCTTCTAACCTAATTAACAGAAAAAAATTGTTTTTTGTTGTTTTTAAGGAAAGAATTAGGTTTTTAAATTAAATACAAAGTTAATGAGTAATTAAATTAATTAAAGAAAATAATTATATGGCCTATTTTTGTGTTTTTGGTTATTTTAAAATAAAAAATATATATAATTAAGTTTAGACAAAACCCTAATTTCTAATTGTTTTTTTTTAATTTATTTACAAAATAATTTAAGTTACCCTAGAAATTAAATAACCTAATTAAATTAATTAATTTTCTTGATAAAAAAATAAACCTAAATGTAATTGGATAAAATATTATTTTTTGTGATTTTTTGATAAAAAGAATTATTAATTGTTAGTAAAATATATAAATAAACTAAATAATGGAAATATAAAAAAGAAAAGAAAATAGAAAACTGGGCCTGAAATAGAAATTTGAGGGGGTGTGAATATCCAATCCTGGGCCCAAAACAGGGTGGTCCACGTTGACTCTTTGCATCCCATGCCATGCGTTGATTAGGCGTACTATGGTCCTTCAAATGATGGCCATCATATTTGACCATCTGGAGATCTAAGGGATAGATCCTGAGGGCATATGGTGATCCCTTAACTTTGTATGCGCGCCTGATCCTGGAAGGAAAAATAATTTGAAAGAATGGGGGGACCTGGGATTCGAACCCAGGCCCTGATGCCTTTTGCACTCACCTTGTAACCAACTGTGTTAGCTGTTTTAATTGTTCATATAATAAGCAATAATCATAATATATAATAATGTGAAAAAGGGCGCCAGAATTCAAACAAGCAAATGAGACGGAGCCACGTATGTTATCTTCTTCCTTGCTCCGTTGGTAAAAGTGAAACACTTTTACCTACGGACATATGTCCGTAGCTATAACCTGGGCTCGTTTCAAAACCTTCCCTAGACATGATAAATGAACTTCAATGCCATGAATCGAACCAACTTGGCATTCTGAACATCATGATACCCTTCAGGGGGTTTAATTTTGCTTGCACACAAAACCCCTAAAACGAAACCACAAACCCTAACAATGGCAATTCTTGATTCAGTCCACAAAAATGCAATTGGACGATGTGGATAGCTTGCAAATGTGTTAAGGAACAAAAATATATAATTATTTCATGCTATAAGTGTCAGAATGATGCAATTCGAATTCAAGAAAAAGGCAATGTCGTGGTTGACTTACAGCGAGTTACAGGGCTGGAAACTCCTTGTTCTTGATTGGTTTCGCTTGCTTATACTCCCAGGAAGTGATTGGGATGGTCAGGAGGCTTTGTAATTTCCTGGAAGTATGAATTCAACTCAGCACTTTTCTTTGTTTTTTGCAAGTTTGTTCTGACCTTATGCGCCTCTCTCTAGCCTCGTTTTAGGCCTGCAAATGCTCAATATATATCAAGGATTGGATTAGGGTTGAAAACCTGATCTCAATCTTCCTCCATCATTGCTTTTGATCTTGATTTGATTCCTTTGAATATCTTTCCAAAAATAGCCAAATTCAATCTTTTTGTGTACACCAATGCTTTGCACGATCCCAATCTTGTGCTAGCTGGATATAGGACCTGAAACATGTACAAGATCTTTGGATTTCAATGTTTTGGATTTTTCCATGATTTGTTTTGATTAAAATTGATTTAATTCAAATAAAAATCAAAATAAATAATAAAAACAAGATAGTGACAAGTGGAAAGAGCTAGGGCTCGTGGACCATGCTACCAACTCAGAACAAGTGCAAAAAGTTAGGCCCATTTGGCAAAAATTGTAATTTGAGGCATAGTTGACTTTTGACAATTTTGCAAAAAAGGTCAACTTCACCAATGCACAACTTCCTCAATTTTGAATCTTTGAAGGTGTTATTAGACTTTTTAGAAAGATTGAGATGTCTTATAAGCAACATTTTTGGTCTCATCTCAATTTGGTATTCCATTTTCATGTATGAAGCCTTGGCAAAAAAGGTGTTTTTGTTTACTTTTCAAAATGACCTATAATGTCCAAATTCATAACTTCTTATGAGTGCATATTTTGAACTTGGGAGCTGAATATGGATTGTATATAATGGGATCCTATTCAAAATGAGCTTTGGATTGGACATTTATCATTAAGTATGAGAAAGTTATGCTTGGTCAAAGTTGAGTTGACTTTTCCTACAAAACCCGAATTTAGCAACATTTGGCTCTTGATGAATTATGAGCAATCCTTGATGAATCATGATCAACCCTTGATCAAATGATGAAATATAATTCAAAATGAGGATGTTGACCAAAAATCTTGAAGTTTGACTGTATGTAGGCCACAATTGACTTTTGCCCTAACATAGTCGATTTTCAGACCTTTGAGCAATTGACTGAGCAAACTTATTCTGCAAGGCTTGAAACTTGACATGGATGATATTGAGAACATATTAGGACAATGGTGAGCATTTGGGATCCCTTGGACTCAAGTATCTTGATGCAATATGAAACCCTAATTTGAGGTGGACTGCCTTAGGAGAGAGCTTGTCTGGTCAACCCTTGGACTTCCTTGATCAACTTGAGGATATTTCTTGAAATGTTTTGATAAATATGGGAGGGAAAATTTTGGGGTACAACAGCTTCCCCTGTTCAATATTCTTAAACCTGAGGGTGTAGATTGGCTTGCGTGCCTTTCTTGATCCGAAGGTGAAAGATGATTGAACACTAGAGTGCCCAGAAATTTGCACTCGCATAAAGTGGCACTTGTCTTGTGATGTCGGGAATGGGCTTACAGATGCCATTTGGAAATTGATGACGGAAGATGGGCTTAAATATTCCATCCGAAGGAGTGTCGATCGCATAAGAGATTCCTTAGCGAGAGTCTGTATACCTGTTGTTGAGGAAGATTCCGCTGGGGAATGTCGATCTTTGTCTTGAGAGAAATAGAATTTTAGTAGCTTCAGTCGTCCGTTATTCTACTGGGGAATTGTACCCAAAAATTTTCCCTCTCATTTCATCAACATTTTCTCACCACAAGACCCTTGGAGCTCAAGATCAAGTTAGGGTTTGCCCTGCTCAAGACTCCTCCTTGCACTGTTGACCCAAATTAGGGTTTGAATTTGCACAAAGATGTTTTGACCTAAAATGCCCAAAGTGACTTTCATGCTTCATATTGGACTCACAAGTTTATCCATACCAAGTTTCAGGCCTTGATTCCAATCTTTGCCCAGTCAATTGGACAGTTGACCTAGAAATCAACTATATTGGGGGAAAAGTCAACTGTGGCCAATTGAAAGTCAAACCTCATGATTTTTGACCCACATAAACATAATGAACTCATATGAACCACTTGGTCAAGTTTGGATCACAATTCCACAAGAAATTTGATCAGATCACCAAAAGGGCAAAATGGTCATTTTTAGGGTTTTGACTGCACAAAGGCAATTTTTGACTGTTTGACCTAGCCAATGGCAAACCAAGCTCACATATGGAGTTAAGGACTCAATGGAATGGTCTTGACACATTCAACAAGTTCAAAAGGTCCCAAATGCACAGGATTGACAGATGAATTTTCCAGTCAACTGATCAAAATTTGACTGTATACTGAAAAGTCAAACTTTGACTTTTTTGTCAAAATCAAGTGTCAAGACTCATTTTTCATCAAGACATGTCAAATTATGAAACTTGTTAATCAAGAAATCCAAATTTGCAAATCAGGGTTTAAAATGAGAAAATTTCATAACTTAGAATTTTTCTAAGTTATGAAACTTCCTTATTTTTTCCTATCTTTGTCCCATTTTTTCATCAAGATACATTTGGATTCAAACAAAACTCAAAACATGAAAGTTGTAGTCCATTGCAAAATCTACAACTCTGATTCACAAAGTTTCCTCAAAAGAATCTTGTAGCTCAAGTTATGATTTTTGGAACAAGGGTGCAAAACATTCTTAACTTAGAAAATTTTTGACCTATTTTAGGCAGGATTTTTGCCCAACTTCATGGCCACTTTTCACATGCTTCCACTTGGAATTTCAATTTGCATTACAAAGATTGATTGTAGTACACATTCCAATATTTCCAAATTGTCCAAGAACTTCTCAAACACCCTTGTGGTTAGGGAGAATCGAATTGGCAAAGTTGGGCAAAAGTCACTTTTGTTCATGACCAAAGGCATGTTCATACATTGGCATTTTTCAAGTCAGCTTGCACAAGCTAGATTACAGGCCTCTAATCCTCTTCACACTCAATAATTCAATGCTAAACCATTGTGCCAAGATGTTATTTTGTTCATTTGGTCATTACATGAAAGATTAACCTTTAAATGGAAAAAGCATTTTTGCCATTTTTGAAAAGGTACACTTTATGTCAAATACAAATCCAAGAGGCATGGGCCAGATCTTTGGAGCTAGCATTTGTACACAAATCCCTCTGATCAAGAAGAAGATATGCAGCATACTCAAGGACTTGGTACAGGCCTATAACTCAACTTGCATTTCCTTACTTCAAAAACAAGCAAGATTGCAAAACATATACCACATTCACTTCCTGCAAGCAAAGGCCTAAGCAAACTTTGTCCACATCTTTCATACTCCCTAACTGACCTAAATCACGACCAAACCATCCCTCAAACCTCCTCATTCACAGAAACACCAT
Source organism: Vicia faba (assembly GCA_948472305.1). Lineage (NCBI taxonomy): Eukaryota > Viridiplantae > Streptophyta > Magnoliopsida > Fabales > Fabaceae > Vicia > Vicia faba. The sequence continues at coordinate 17,862,004 of OX451741.1, read as the reverse complement.
TTTTCTGCAAGAAACAGGGCATTCTGCATTTTGACTTGGCCAGCATTATTCCCTCGCACGTTTTTGCCCAAACAAGTTCCAATACAATCCATACCATCCATTGAAGCTGTCCCAAGCCTTAGATACAAGCTATAAACTTCATAGCCAAGTTTGCCATTTTCAATTTTCATTGTTGCAAGTTGACTTCCATAGCTTGATTCAGAAGGATTCAAGGCACACCAAGCATAGGGGAAGCATCCTTGGACCTCAGGCAAGCTGTACAAGTCCTCAAACACCATTGAAGTTAGCCATATTACTCTGTTCGAGTCAAGCTGAAATAGGTAAAAGGTGAACTTCTATCTCTCTATCCAAGCATATTTAGGCTTAAGTTTGTGAAGAAAGTATGTTCTACTCATGGCCCTGAAGCTATCCATATACTTACTTTTCATTTATATTGTGTGTGCTGAGAGAATTTAGGACATGAACATTGGAAAAAACTTAGGTCAAAAATTGGGGGAGAAGAAATTCTCTCTCGTTTCTGAGAGTTAGAACAACTTTTTTATATATTTGAAATCGTGACATGATGCTCTACATTATTGATGTTATAAGTTTTTGCTAAAAGTCAAAGAATCAGGAAGTTTGAATCAAGCATGGAGGGCGCGCGTTTTTGAGACAAGAATGGCTGGAGGTTGAAGACAAGCCCCTTGGGCTGGGCCTGAGTTGTTTTTTCTGTTTGCACCATCTTTTTCCACCTACACCCCCTTGGCCCATTGTGTGTTATTTTGATCATTTTTTATTTTTTTTCTTTTTGATTCTGACTTATTATTTTTTGCTCAAATATAAAAAATATTAAAAATATTTTTCCATCCATTTTTGCATTTATTTGGCATTTGTTTGTTTATTTAAGCATATATATATATATAAACCAATATATTTCTTTTTATTTAAAACACAAAACAATAATACAAAAAATATTTTTTTAGTTATTATTTTTTATTTGCATTTTTGAAAACATTTTCTAAAAATATACTTTTTTGTAAATAATTAATATTTTTATTTTTGTACATATTTAGTATATTTAAATATATGTAATATAAATACTTGCATATTTATTAGAATATTTAGGATAAAAATATGAAAATAATACATTTTTATTTTTATTAATATATGACATCAAAAATACCTTTTTTTCACAATATACTTCTTTTTTTATTTTTTTATTTATTGTATATAATATAATTAATACTATTTATTTAGAAAACTAGGGTTTTGCCCTAAACCATGAAAATATCCAAAAAAAATTGACTTTATTTATTTTTGTTTATATTTCACATGAAAAATACTTTTACATACATAAAAAATATTTTTGTGCATAATACATTTTGCATATTTATTGTATTTATTTAATTATTGTACAATTTTAATATTTGTATATTCAATATGGATGTAATAGTTTAGATTTAATTTCTTGCTAAATATCCCCCATTTGAACATGTGTACCCCCATCCCCATAATTATGTTGTAATAATTTAGGTCTTTAAATTCCGTATTTTAAAGCTTTCTAATTATACCATGATAGACTTAGGGTTTGTATGCAAATCAAAAATAACAAATAGCTTGACCTAATGCAAAGACAAAAATGCATGAAAATGGACAACACTAATCACACTTGCACCCTTAGGGTTACTCCACTTGTTGCCTTCAATAATGGGCCATGTTACATGTTGAGTGTCTTTGGCAAAACAAAACAATTCAAATGATCATAGTCCCTCGATGACGCTTTCTCAAGTTGCCTAAAAATGATCAAGTCCCTTAAAGAAAAAAATTGCCAAAGACACTTGGCACTATTGCATTCATGGTCTAAACGATGACCCGCGCCTATCCTGTTAACATCCTAACACAAGATTGTCCACCAAATGCAATGCTGGAACAATACTGTTAAAAGGGTTAAAACATAGGAAAGATCTTTGAGAAATTTAGGGTAGATAGCTCTTGGTTACTTGACCAATCTTGCAAAACAATCCTTGCCATTTTTCAAAACACACATCACAACACACTTTCAAAACAACTTTCAAAAAACATTGAAAACTTTTCAAAAGACAAATACACCTTTGTATACATTCAAACATGGATCATTACAAAGGTTGCCACAACAATGGCCTCTTTTCAAAACATTTTCAAACCCACACACAAAGAACCATTTCAAACAATTGAAAGCACCATTTCAAACAATTGAAAATGCAAGGCAAGTGATCTAAGCAAGTAACTAAGAGCCCATGGATAACCATGGATAGAAAGGGTGCTAATACCTTCCCTTTCTATAATCTACTCCCCGAACCCAAGAAAACATCTCAAAGGTTTTTGCTGTGATTTTTAACCTTTCCTTAGGATAAAATAAAAATTCGGTGGCGACTCTTGCTAAACCGAAACATTTGCGAATACAAACGCAAAACCCAAGTCAGTTCTCCCACTGTATCACAGAACTGGCGACTCTGCTGGGGAGAATTTAAAAAGTGGAGTAACCTTAGGGCTTAGATCACCCTTTTTGCATGACTAATTGTTTGCTTTGATTGCTTTACATCTTGGTTCTCTTGTTTGGGCTTGAAATCTTACACCCGGATTTGGGGAAACATTCATAGATAGCAATACATTGTGGAAACTGTGCGGGTATACCGACACGGTTGAAGCAATAGTTATATTAGTGCGACATATTTGTGAGTACCGGTAACCCTTAAGTTCAATCAAGGAGAGTACGGGGCCGCTGAGTGATGTCACTAAGCACTAATGACCTAGAACCTTACTTGACCATCTTGGCCTTTTATTAGGGGTAGTGAGATGACCGACTTTGGTGCAGTCCGAAGTTGGTAGATACTCGATACTACACTCATTGAGGGTTGTTTTCTTGGAATATTTTGGTCGCTAGTTAAGTGGCTAAACCAAAACAATGAACATGGAAAACAATCCAATGATATTAAGCTCCTTAGAACCCGGTTACTATTTATAGGACAGGTTTTAAGCCAACTACACTCAAGAGGGTACTTACCTATGAAACCTCATGCAAGCCTGAAACTAGGGTTTTGTGTGACTGGCTTGTACATATTGTTGTACCCCAAAATTTGCCCTCCCATATTCTTCAAGAAATTGCCAAGCCAAGCTTCAAAGTTCCCCAAGGGTTGCACAGTGCAAGAACCTCCTAAGCAGTCAAAACTAGGGTTTGTGTTCTGATCAAGGAGTTGAAGTTTCCAAGGGTCCAATCAAGTCTCACAAGCCTACAAATATGGTCAAGCATCCTCATATCAAGTTTCAAGACTTTCAGCACAAAATTGCACAGTCAAAACCCTAATTGCACTACAGTCAACTGTAGGGGCAAAATGGTCATTTGGCAGTCAAAAGTTCAAATTTTTGGTCAACATCTCATTTTTAAGCCACAAACATCATTTGATCAATGCTTGATCATGATTCTCAAAACTTGGCTCAAAAATCACCAAGATGCAAAAGTTTCTATTTTTGGATAGTTGAAAAAGTCAACTGAAATTGACCAGGGCATAACTTTCACATGGATTATCAGAAAAATTCCATCCAAAGCTCATTTTGAAGAGAAAGACATTTCCTACAACTCATCTTCATACTTCAAGTCCAAGAAATTCTCTCACAAAAAGTTATCAATTTCAACATTATAGGTCATTTTCAAAAGTCAACAAAAAAGGACTTTAAGTCAAAGGCCATAACTTGAGATTGGTAAATCAAAATGACATGGGACCAAAGACATTGTTTAGAGGACTTCAAGACCTTTCTAAAATGTCCAAGAACATGAGAAAAGCTTAAAAATTGAGCAAGTTATGCATTGGAGAAGTTGGGAAATTTTTGTGAAATAGCCAAAATCATTTATCCTTGAAATCTCATTTTTGACAAAAGGGGCCCACTTTTTCCACTTGAATTGACTTGGCCATGCTTCCCACGTGTCCCATCTTTTATTTCAGATTTTTTTTATTAATTTTTTCATTTTTATTGATTTTATTGGATTTAATTAATTTTAAATCTTTTAAAATCAAAAGAAATTCAAAAAAATTAATTTAAAGGGATATTTTGCTTTGATTAACCTTGAAGCATCATTATGTGCCTACCATTTTTCGTGCTAAGGCTTAAACAAGGCAAAAATTCAAATTTGAATCAAAAGTGGAAAGTGTGATAATGGTGGTTTATGCCAAATCCTAAACATCAATGCAAGGCATTATTGGCCATAATTTTCATTCATACACATTGCATAAGACATGTACAAGTGAAAGTGTCCAGGTTCATTCAAGAGACATGCATATTTCAAAAAAGGAAAACTTTTAATGTGTCTGATTCTTGTCTCATGGCATTAAAGGCCTGGTTAAATGGCTGTCTCTTACCGTTACAAGACCCTCACACTCCTATAAATACAAGGGCCAGTGGCACATTACAACGGACGGAAAAAACACACAACAGGAGAACGAAAGAAACATTGGAGAGAGGCTGCCCACAAAATCCATCAAAGGTTGCCAGAATTTTCCAAGCAAAGCCACCCTTCAGCAAAAGTAGCCAAGCCCAGAAGCCCAGATCGAAGGTGCCTACATTCAGGAAGCGCCCAAATCGAAGGTCCAATCTACTGGTAAGAGAGGGTAAACTGTCCAACCTTGTATTTGCATTACACATTCGTGCTTGTTGTTACCTTCAATTTACTATCCTAGACAGGATCAAAGGGCCTGGGTTTGGCCCCAGGTCATGTTCTTCGTTTGCTAACATTTGCTGCAGATTTATCCTGAAAAGACTCAGCGCACGTAGGATCGAAGGGCCTGGGGTTCGATACCAGGCCCTGAGTTTATTTTGCTAACATACTTTTGCAGGTATAACATCCCAGATCGAAGGAGACACCTTCTCTGGATCGAAGCTTCCCAGGCCTCCAGAATTATGCCTTTTTTTATTTGCTGCCTGTTTCCGTCGTTTTTTCTTATACTTATTTTGACTATTTTTATTTCTTTTTTTTAATCAACATAAAATATAAAAACCATAAAAAATCAGAAAAAGATAAAAATAAATAATAATTTTATTCTAGTATTAATTTTCATAAATAAATTTGCATGTAATTAATTTAGATTTAATTTTAGGTAATTTAATTCTTTTTCATAATAAACCAAAAAATAACAAAAATAGGTCTTTAATACTTTTTTCCTTTTTTTTAATTAATTAAATATTTTATTATAAGCTTCATTAATCATTAATTTTTGTAAATAAATTTTGTAATTAATTAGTTTAAATTTTAGGTTTTAACTTTAATGCATTTTCTTTAATAAATTAAAAACAATTAAAATTAGAATTAATTACTTGACTTTTAATTAGTTTAAATTTTCTTTAATGTCATAAATCAAAAAACATAAAAATAAGTCATTTCTTTTATTTAACTTAATTATTTTAACTTAATTATTTTAATTCCTTTAAAGGGTTCAACGCCCTCGCATTTGATTATTTTCTTTTTCGCGCGTTTCATTTATTTCTTTTGTGAATATAATGTACTTGTACCAAAGCCATGTAATAGCTATTAGACATTTCTTTTCTGCAATTTATTTTAAATCGGGTCTGGATTAATTTGGCGTTGTAGACCCGCGCCTTTGTAATAGCGTAGGACCTTTATCTTTTCCGCACTTTAAATTCCCGCACTTTTAACTGCTAAACAATAACATGAAAGAATGAATGCCCAAAAATAAAATCGAAACGTAGATCACCAATGCATGACAAGACAAACAATAAACTGAAAATGACACACAATTCACACACCACCCCTGGGGTACGCTTCACTGTTGCCTTACCCCTCGAAAGGTGGTCATCGAGTAGAGGATGTCTTAGTAAGTCCTCATGATCCGGGAACCTGGCATGAGGGTAGCTTCTAAGGTGTCTTCCCATTGCTCTGGTGATCACCATGTCCCTACAAACTCGAATTGACCCGAACACCTCCAACGATGGTGCTACCTACCTCTCAATGGTGGGATAGCACTATCTAAAGGACTCTTACACAGACGAATTCCTTAGGGTAGGTAGATTCTCATAGATACTTGCTCTTTTCAAAAACAAACAAAATACTTTTCACACCTACACTTTCTAAAAAATTTTCAAACAAATTTTTCATACACTCTTGAGGACAGATACAAGAGTTACTTAGAAATTTTTCAAACGAATCTTTTTCAAAACCCACTCACAATTGAAAAGCAAACATTTTGAAAACACAATGAGCAAGTATCTAAGAGCCCATGGATAACCATGGATAGAAAGGGTGCTAACACCTTCCCTTTCTATAATCTACCTCCCGAACCGAGAGCATATCTCTATAAGGAATTTTTCTGTGCTTTTGTCCTTTCCATTTGGAGAAAATAAAAGACGGTGGCGACTCTTGCTTACCGCGACATTTCGCGAAACCAGCTTTAAAACAGTCAGTTCCAGATCCACCGATCACAGAACTGGCGACTCTGCTGGGGAGTATCTTTAAAGTGAGGTGTACCTTAGGACTAAGATCACTGTGTTTTCAATTGCTTTGATTTGTTTGCTTTAAATTGTGGGACTGTCTTGGGAGTTCTATAGATCCTAACCCGGATCTGGGGATACCTTCTTAGAAAGTAGCAACAAGGCTGTGAGGGAACTGTGCGGGGTATACCGACATGGTTGAAGCAGTCTGCTACGTTGATGTGGCACTTTGGTGCGTACCGGTAACCCTTGAGTCAATCAAGGAGAGTACGGGGCCTCCGCGTGGTGTCGTGAAGCATCAACAGACCTTAGGAACCTTAATTGAACCATCTTGGCCTCTTTAGGGTAGTGAGATAACTACTTTGGTGTACTCCGAAGTCGGTTGATACTCGATACTACACTCAATTGAGGGTTGTTTTCTTGGGATATTTTGATCGCCAGTCAGTGGCTAAATCGAAACGATGAACAATGAAAGCAATCCAATGATATTGAGATCCTTAGAACCTGGTTACTTTGATAGGACAGGTTGAGCCCACCAACTTCAAGAGGGTAATGCCCAGACCCCATGCTGACCTAAACTCTGAGGGTTTCTCTTGTGTGACTTGTGTGCCTTCTAACTTGACTACTTGTTATCTGAAACTTGAGTTTTCTTGCAGGTCTTGTTTATAGTCCTTAAATTGGGACTCATAACAGGGTTACTGAGTTTCTTGCAAGTTTTGTTTAGAGTCCTTAATTAGGGACTCATAACAGGGTTTACCTACATTACCCCATGCATAGCATGACATCATACCATTGCATACATCCTAACCCATTTCAAGGATCTCAAGGGCTTGTGATGCAGGTCATGGTGAATCAACTATCCCAGCAAGGGGCAAAGAGGATTTATTTTCCTCTAGCCAAGGTAGTCAGGGGCTATGACCCACTGGATATGGTGAGCCTTTGACCCTTAAAGAAGGACTCTCAACAAAGTACCTTCAATCAAGCCACCAGTTTCCAATGCTAACGATTTTCTTGTTTACCCCGCGAGGTCCTTGAAAACATTGCATGCATACATAACATTGCATCACAGGTACCCTTTCTTTACAGGTCACTTACCCTCTCTGCTGTTTATTTCAGCATCATCATGTCTTCTGCACCATCCAATGAACAATCCATCAAGGCCCTCCAGGCTCAGAATGCCCAGTTCCAAGAGCTGATCATGAATTTGGCCCAGGGGCAGCAAGATCTGAAGACTCTGCTCCTGAAAAAGAAGAAGAAGAGGACTGTTTTGTTCAGCCCTAGACGCAGGTCTGGGAATACACCACAGGATGAAGCTGAGAGAACAACTCCATCTGTTAGGATAGACAGTCCCCATGGGAGAGAGGTGCCTAGTCCAGTGGTCTCCGACAACGAGACGGAGTTCAATGATGAGCAGTACCCTCCAGCTGAGGACAGGTACAAACAGTTGGAAGACCGGCTAAATGCGATGGAGATACAAAAAGTGCCCGGCCTGGACTTCGAGGATTTAGGTCTGTCTTCTGGGGTAATGATCCCGCACAAGTTTAAGGCACCTGCCTTTGCTAAATACGACGGGGCATCCTGTCCTAAATTGCATCTCAGGGCTTACACAAGGAGGATCCAACCCTATACAGCTGACAAAAACCTATGGATCCATTTTTTCCAAGAGAGTCTTTCAGGGACTCAGCTCGAGTGGTTCTATCAACTGAGTGGAGCCAACATCCGCAGCTGGGAGGACTTGGCCACTGCATTCTACAAGCATTACCAGTACAATGCCGACCTCGCTCCCACGCGCACTCAGCTTCAGGGAATGTCTATGGGTGCAGGTGAAGGTTTCAAAGAATATGCTCAGAAATGGAGAGACCTTGTTGGAAGGGTACAGCCACCCTTGACTGACCGCGAGCTCGTCGACATGTTCTTGGGGACCCTGTCTGGTCCATTCTTCAACCACCTGATTGGGAATTCTGCTGCTGGGTTTACAGATCTGATCTTGACCGGGGAAAGAATAGAAGCTGGTATCAAGTCAGGGAAAATACAGACTGGTGACTCCTCGAACACTGAGAAGAAACCATCCAAGAGAGAATCTAGTGTTGTCAACGTAGTAGCTATTGCAAAGCCGGCCGGTGCTCCTCAGCGTCACCATCAACAAAGGGAAGAGAGACCTAAGAGGCAATTTACTCCCCTCGGCATGACCTTGTCACAAATATTGCCACAGTTGCTGGAAACCAAGCTGGTAACTCTCATGGACCCTCCAAAGAATCCCAACAGGACGCCTTCAAGGTATAACCCCAATGTTCGTTGCGCCTATCATTCTGACAGCCCGGGGCACGCTACAGATGACTGTTGGACTTTGAGAAATAGGGTTCAAGATCTGATTGACGCAAAAGAAGTCCAGCTCGACTCCCCAGAGGCTCCCAATGTGATCACTGCTCCCTTGCCAAGACATGGCTAGGATTAGTTTTTGTTCATTCAAATATTCAAGTTGTAATTTTCTTTCAATTGTTCAAACATTTTGTTTCATGTCAAACTTGGTTATCTCATTAATGCATTACACTTGTCTGTTTTGAAGCAATTATGTTTACTATGCCTAAAACTGTTTTCATTTTTTTTGTGATGATCAACTCTTAAATAATAATTCTAAGCCTCTTGAGGGAGGATGACGAAAACGATACCACGATTTTTACAGTATGCTTTTGAATAGACCCCGCTGATGAGGTACAGGCATTGTTTCAATTCCTAAACACTGGAGTTATAAGGAAGATAATCCCTCGTCAACCCCTCTGAGCCAAAGAAGTAGGAGTTTTTCTTTTCGAAATTTAAAACCCTTAATCATAACCTGGGGCAGGGTAGTCTCTCAGTTGATCCAAGTGCATAACGAATGGCACCAAAGAGGTCCTTACAAAACAAAAGATAGTGATGGTTCCGAACAATCATACAAATAGGCAGTCATTATATCTCAAAAAAATAAAAACCCATTAAGTCAAAACCTATGAAGGAGACTTACAAAACTGGGGCATCCCGCTGACTGTAATCACAAAAGAAACAGTTCAGGCAAAAAAAATAGGGATAATAAAATCAAAAAAAAGAGGTCACACAAACCCTCAACAAAAAGAAATGACTGCCCATTCAGAATAAATCATCATTATCTGAACCATCACTGGTATATCAAAGCAAAGACTCAAACAAGTTCTAACGCACGATCAGCTGAGTTTAGGGTCGAAGAACATCACGAAGAGCGGGTGGGTACAAATAAATTTGATCCTTTATCCTTTGTTTCTTAAACCGTGAACCAGGCCACGTTATAACCCTTAAAAGTCCTAGCTGAAGCATGGGTTAGTTCGAAAGCATACTGGTACGAAAGGTATCCTGACTCCTTAAGGCTTGCGGTAAAAATAACGAGTTGACATCACAGTTCACAAAGAACTCACTTGTTTTAATAAAAAAAATTGCATTTTCAAAATCTTCAAGACAGACATAAGCTTTGCATTTTTGATATAACATTGTTTGCATATGACTATTTGTTTGAACATCAGGGAAATTCGCACGATGAATACCTAGTGAACAAAAGTACTCCCAATAAAGGGGCAGGCATACTCATCGTTCATCATCTAGGGCAGTTAAGTCAAGATTCGGAGAATCTCTCAAAATGCCGAACAGCCTGGGGCAAATCTCCGCCTGAGTCACCTAGGGCATTCCAGCAACGAATCTTGCCTGATCAAGCATCTTCTGATGGCATGGCAAAATACTTCCAACAGGGGCAACTCCCTGCATGCTAAGAGCATGGACATAGTCGAAAAGATACTACGCAAAATCAAAGACCCGCTAGGTCGACGCACCTAGGCAAGAATAAGGGCTTCCCGGCGAACCAAAAGGGTTCGGGCAAAAATAAGGGATGAAATGAAAAATCCGTACACCCGGCAAGTCGAAAACCTGAAAAGGCGGCTTGGGCAAAAACGGGTATCCCGGTGGACTGAAAACCCGAAAGGGCGGTCCAGGCAAAAATTAGGGATCAAAGCGTACGACTATGTCCTGGCATCTCATCATATACCTACCAGAAGACTTGTCAAGCACCCTCATGGGCCTTCTTCTCCCACAGAAATTGGGGCAATAATGAGTTGTCTAAAGGATCCGGTTGCTCTATCCATCGGGGTACCAAGATAGGTTCGACTGAAGAATGCGACCCAGATACCTTCACTCCTCGCAGAGCACGAACGCGTCGTCCGGCTTTATTCAAAGAGTTATTTCCTTAACAGGATATAACTGGGTTATCCTCAGCCAAAAGCCACGGAAAGATCGCCGTCAACACAGTCTTCTTACCCCCAGCGAAGTCTATTCACACTTCCAACACAGCAAAGATATCCCCAGCGGAGTTATCATCAAATCTCAACAGCGTACCTCTCTCCCTACAGAGTATGGTTCCCCAGCAAGGTCGCTAGAGTCATTTCTCCCCGCAGAATAATCAGTTCGCCAAGTTCATTCCCCAACGGAGTCATCTTCTCCTACCGGTATTCTTGCAATTATCATCCCCAGCGGAAGCAAAAGCTTATTCTTCAACATCAGCCCAGGAGTGACTTCCCGACACCCGTCAAGGATTTACTTTCCTAGACGCAAAAACATACATCGCACTTCATACATCATAGCATGCATATACGCATCATACCTTACAAATCTCATTTATGTTGAGAGCATCATTGCTTGGTCCATATCATGCACTGCATATGACTGACCTTTACCTTTCAGGAAGGATACAGTTGAATGATCAGCTATAGACAAACACAGTCAGAATAGACAAATCCCGTCATAAGAGACCAATCCCGTCATAAGAGACAAATCCCGTCATAAGGGACAAATCCCGTCATAAAAGACCAATCCAGTCAGAAAAGACAAATCCAGTCAAAGAATACAAATCCAGTTAAATCAATGCCTAAAGATTTCTCTGACACTCGTCGTTATAGACACTCGTCGTTATAGACACTCTTCGTTGTTATAGACACTCGTCGTCCTAGACGCTCGTCGTTATAGACACTCGTCGTTATAGACACTCGTCGTTATAGACACTCTTCGTCGTTATAGACACTCGTCGTCCTAGACACTCGTCGTTATAGACACTCGTCGGTATAGACACTCGTCGTCCTAGACACTCGTCGTTATAGACACTCGTCGTTATAGACACTATTCGTCGTTATAGACACTCGTCGTCCTAGACACTCGTCGTTATAGACACTCGTTGTTATAGACACTCTTCATCGTTATAGACCCTCGTCGTCATAGACACTCGTCGTTATAGACACTCGTCGTCCTAGACACTCGTCGTTATAGACACTCGTCGTCCTAGACACTCGTCGTTATAGACACTCGTCGTTATAGACACTCCTCGTCGTTATAGACACTCGTCGTCCTAGACACTCGTCGTTATAGACACTAGTCGCTATAGACACCTGTCGTTAAAGACCACCCGTCCTTGGAAACAACCTGTCAGTAGAGACAACTTCATCACCGTTTGAAGCTCCAGACTCAGCTCCTGTAACCAGTCAGGACACATCTATGCCAAGCAGCTGAAAACCAACTCCTACAACGTGTCAGGTAATCATTCTCTGTTTTGCAGGTACGCAAGTTCTCGCTAAGGAATCTCTTACGCGATCAACATCCAGATGGCATCTATAAGCCCATTATCCTATTCATCAACCTCTAGATGGCATCCATAAGCCCATTCTCATCATCCCACTGCTACTATGTGAGCGCAAATTTCTGGGCACTCTAGTGTTCAATCATCTTCCACCCTCGGATTACGAAAGGCACGTCAGCCAATCTGCATCCTCAGGTCTAAGAAGATTGAACAGGGGCAACTGTTGTACCCCAAAATTTGCCCTCCCATATTCTTCAAGAAATTGCCAAGCCAAGCTTCAAAGTTCCCCAAGGGTTGCACAGTGCAAGAACCTCCTAAGCAGTCAAAACTAGGGTTTGTGTTCTGATCAAGGAGTTGAAGTTTCCAAGGGTCCAATCAAGTCTCACAAGCCTACAAATATGGTCAAGCATCCTCATATCAAGTTTCAAGACTTTCAGCACAAAATTGCACAGTCAAAACCCTAATTGCACTACAGTCAACTGTAGGGGCAAAATGGTCATTTGGCAGTCAAAAGTTCAAATTTTTGGTCAACATCTCATTTTTAAGCCACAAACATCATTTGATCAATGCTTGATCATGATTCTCAAAACTTGGCTCAAAAATCACCAAGATGCAAAAGTTTCTATTTTTGGATAGTTGAAAAAGTCAACTGAAATTGACCAGGGCATAACTTTCACATGGATTATCAGAAAAATTCCATCCAAAGCTCATTTTGAAGAGAAAGACATTTCCTACAACTCATCTTCATACTTCAAGTCCAAGAAATTCTCTCACAAAAAGTTATCAATTTCAACATTATAGGTCATTTTCAAAAGTCAACAAAAAAGGACTTTAAGTCAAAGGCCATAACTTGAGATTGGTAAATCAAAATGACATGGGACCAAAGACATTGTTTAGAGGACTTCAAGACCTTTCTAAAATGTCCAAGAACATGAGAAAAGCTTAAAAATTGAGCAAGTTATGCATTGGAGAAGTTGGGAAATTTTTGTGAAATAGCCAAAATCATTTATCCTTGAAATCTCATTTTTGACAAAAGGGGCCCACTTTTTCCACTTGAATTGACTTGGCCATGCTTCCCACGTGTCCCATCTTTTATTTCAGATTTTTTTTATTAATTTTTTCATTTTTATTGATTTTATTGGATTTAATTAATTTTAAATCTTTTAAAATCAAAAGAAATTCAAAAAAATTAATTTAAAGGGATATTTTGCTTTGATTAACCTTGAAGCATCATTATGTGCCTACCATTTTTCGTGCTAAGGCTTAAACAAGGCAAAAATTCAAATTTGAATCAAAAGTGGAAAGTGTGATAATGGTGGTTTATGCCAAATCCTAAACATCAATGCAAGGCATTATTGGCCATAATTTTCATTCATACACATTGCATAAGACATGTACAAGTGAAAGTGTCCAGGTTCATTCAAGAGACATGCATATTTCAAAAAAGGAAAACTTTTAATGTGTCTGATTCTTGTCTCATGGCATTAAAGGCCTGGTTAAATGGCTGTCTCTTACCGTTACAAGACCCTCACACTCCTATAAATACAAGGGCCAGTGGCACATTACAACGGACGGAAAAAACACACAACAGGAGAACGAAAGAAACATTGGAGAGAGGCTGCCCACAAAATCCATCAAAGGTTGCCAGAATTTTCCAAGCAAAGCCACCCTTCAGCAAAAGTAGCCAAGCCCAGAAGCCCAGATCGAAGGTGCCTACATTCAGGAAGCGCCCAAATCGAAGGTCCAATCTACTGGTAAGAGAGGGTAAACTGTCCAACCTTGTATTTGCATTACACATTCGTGCTTGTTGTTACCTTCAATTTACTATCCTAGACAGGATCAAAGGGCCTGGGTTTGGCCCCAGGTCATGTTCTTCGTTTGCTAACATTTGCTGCAGATTTATCCTGAAAAGACTCAGCGCACGTAGGATCGAAGGGCCTGGGGTTCGATACCAGGCCCTGAGTTTATTTTGCTAACATACTTTTGCAGGTATAACATCCCAGATCGAAGGAGACACCTTCTCTGGATCGAAGCTTCCCAGGCCTCCAGAATTATGCCTTTTTTTATTTGCTGCCTGTTTCCGTCGTTTTTTCTTATACTTATTTTGACTATTTTTATTTCTTTTTTTTAATCAACATAAAATATAAAAACCATAAAAAATCAGAAAAAGATAAAAATAAATAATAATTTTATTCTAGTATTAATTTTCATAAATAAATTTGCATGTAATTAATTTAGATTTAATTTTAGGTAATTTAATTCTTTTTCATAATAAACCAAAAAATAACAAAAATAGGTCTTTAATACTTTTTTCCTTTTTTTTAATTAATTAAATATTTTATTATAAGCTTCATTAATCATTAATTTTTGTAAATAAATTTTGTAATTAATTAGTTTAAATTTTAGGTTTTAACTTTAATGCATTTTCTTTAATAAATTAAAAACAATTAAAATTAGAATTAATTACTTGACTTTTAATTAGTTTAAATTTTCTTTAATGTCATAAATCAAAAAACATAAAAATAAGTCATTTCTTTTATTTAACTTAATTATTTTAACTTAATTATTTTAATTCCTTTAAAGGGTTCAACGCCCTCGCATTTGATTATTTTCTTTTTCGCGCGTTTCATTTATTTCTTTTGTGAATATAATGTACTTGTACCAAAGCCATGTAATAGCTATTAGACATTTCTTTTCTGCAATTTATTTTAAATCGGGTCTGGATTAATTTGGCGTTGTAGACCCGCGCCTTTGTAATAGCGTAGGACCTTTATCTTTTCCGCACTTTAAATTCCCGCACTTTTAACTGCTAAACAATAACATGAAAGAATGAATGCCCAAAAATAAAATCGAAACGTAGATCACCAATGCATGACAAGACAAACAATAAACTGAAAATGACACACAATTCACACACCACCCCTGGGGTACGCTTCACTGTTGCCTTACCCCTCGAAAGGTGGTCATCGAGTAGAGGATGTCTTAGTAAGTCCTCATGATCCGGGAACCTGGCATGAGGGTAGCTTCTAAGGTGTCTTCCCATTGCTCTGGTGATCACCATGTCCCTACAAACTCGAATTGACCCGAACACCTCCAACGATGGTGCTACCTACCTCTCAATGGTGGGATAGCACTATCTAAAGGACTCTTACACAGACGAATTCCTTAGGGTAGGTAGATTCTCATAGATACTTGCTCTTTTCAAAAACAAACAAAATACTTTTCACACCTACACTTTCTAAAAAATTTTCAAACAAATTTTTCATACACTCTTGAGGACAGATACAAGAGTTACTTAGAAATTTTTCAAACGAATCTTTTTCAAAACCCACTCACAATTGAAAAGCAAACATTTTGAAAACACAATGAGCAAGTATCTAAGAGCCCATGGATAACCATGGATAGAAAGGGTGCTAACACCTTCCCTTTCTATAATCTACCTCCCGAACCGAGAGCATATCTCTATAAGGAATTTTTCTGTGCTTTTGTCCTTTCCATTTGGAGAAAATAAAAGACGGTGGCGACTCTTGCTTACCGCGACATTTCGCGAAACCAGCTTTAAAACAGTCAGTTCCAGATCCACCGATCACACATATGTTTGTGCATACATCATGAACATCATAAAGCATCCACTAACCATTTCAAGGGTTTGGATTTTCATCTTTGTTCTTGTTTTGTAGGTCATGGAAATTCTTCGCAGGAAAACTATCCAAGTCAACCTTGTGAGAATCCCTTCTCAACTCAAGGAGCTCACATCCAGAATTACAGAAAGCTCTCTCTTCAGTGAAAGACATGGTAGACTGCTCAGCCTAGTCAACACCAACATTGAGGAAGACATGGTGAAAGTGTTGTTCCAGTTCTTTGACCCCCTTCACCACTGTTTCACATTCCCTGACTACCAATTGGTGCCCACTTTAGAGGAATTTTCTCAACTCCTGAGAATTCCTATTCTTAATCAACTACCCTACAATGGTACGGAAAAAGAACCAAATCCTGAAGATGTTGCTCAAGCACTACACTTGCAACCATCCGACATCAAGGGGCATTGGGAAACTAGAAGTTGTGTCAAAGGCTTCTTGGCAAAATTCTTGCTTGAGAAGGCACAAGAGTGTTGGACCTTGGATCTACAAGCCTTTGAAGAAATTGTGGCACTCCTCGTTTATGGGTTGGTCTTGTTCCCAAATCCTGACCAGCTTATAGATGTCAACGCCGTCAAGATCTTCTTATCCAGGAATCCCATACCAACATTGCTTGGGGACATCCTCCACTCATTTTACACACGAACAATGAGAAAGAGGGGTGTTCTCATGTGTTGTACTCCTCTCCTTGCAAGGTGGTTTATTTCGCACCTTCCACAGTCTGTTTTGAAGAATGACCAAGGCTTAAGGTGGTCACAACGATTGATGACCCTCACACACTCTGATGTACATTGGTGTTCTCGGTCCAGAGAAAATGTCATCATCGTCGATCGTTGTGGGGAGTTCCCTAATGTTCCATTACTTGGCATTAGAGGAGACATTACCTACAACCCTTGTCTAGCTTTGAGACAATTTGGATATGCACGGAGGGATGGCCCTCATGACATGTTGATTCCTGACTTAGTTTTTGACTTTGACAACGATGCGCAAGGACTTCGCCAAAGATTCATCAGAGCTTGGAGGATGCCTAACAAGGTAGATAGCAAGACAATGGGGCACAAGAACTCCATTCCTCTTGAGCCTTATCTCAAGTGGGTAAGGACCCGAGCCCAGAGTCTCATGATGCCTTACCCCCACATTCTCCCTTTGATTAAAGAGCCCGTTAAGGAAGGAGAGGTTCCCTACACCATCCTATATCCTGACATGCCAACATCATGGGAGGAGATGCAGAAGAGTTGGATCCAACTCAAGGAGGAACGGAATACTTTTGAAGCCAGCTTCTACGCCAGTGAGAAGAAGGTTTTGGAGCTTACCCGCCGACTCTATGAGGAAGAGACCCTCAACACCTACATCGCGCCAAAGAGGATGCGCAACTTCTTTTTACCTTGAGAAGTTTTTTGTAATATTTGGCCCATGGGGCATTTATGTACTGACAAAATTTCTTCTCATTAATATGACGTGTGTTCTTTTTGTCTGCAACAACGTTGAATTTCTAAATCCTTGAATGCATTGCATAAATAAACATATCATTCATCATGTGCATAAACAGGTATCCACACCAGGTTTCCTTATCTTTCTGCTGTTTATTTCAATAAGATGGATCTCGAACAGACGGTCAAAGATCTACAATCTCAAAACTCACAGTTTCAACATCTCCTAATGACCTTGGCAAAGGGTCAGGAAGATCTAAAAGCACTGCTTGGGAACAAAGAGCAAGTGAAAAAGAAGAAGAAAAGAGTCGGGGTGGCTACCCTGGGAAGAAGGTTTGAGAACGAAGCCAGAAGAGTTCTTGAATTTCCCTCCGCATCTGAAGAGGAAACCAGTAAGGGAAAAGGGGTTGCGGTACCTTCTGAATCAGAAGCTGAAGAAGAAGAGGCTGAAGAAGATGAAGACTACTCAGAGCAACAATACCCGCCAGCCGACGACAAGTACAAAAACCTGGAGGATA
This sequence comes from Vicia faba, assembly GCA_948472305.1. Taxonomy (NCBI): domain Eukaryota; kingdom Viridiplantae; phylum Streptophyta; class Magnoliopsida; order Fabales; family Fabaceae; genus Vicia; species Vicia faba. The sequence continues at coordinate 17,844,339 of OX451741.1, read as the reverse complement.
GACTGGCAGCTATGGAGCTGCAAAGGGTTCTCGGGTTAGATTTCGAAGATCTGGGATTGATTGCTGGAATTGTGATCCCTCCAAAGTTTAAGGTGCCAATTTTTACAAGGTATGACGGGCTGTCTTGCCCAAAGATGCACCTAAGGTCGTACGTTCGAAGAATTCAACCTCACACATCCGATAGAAATCTTTGGGTACACTTCTTTCAAGATAGCTTGTCTGGTACACAGCTAGACTGGTTTTACAAGTTTGAGAGGTCGGAGATACATAGTTGGGAAGACTTAGCAGCTGCCTTTTATCGCCAGTATCAATATAACTCTGACTTGGCACCAACCCGTACTCAGCTACAGAGTATGGGGATGGCCTCAGGTGAAGGATTCAAGGAATACGCCCAGAAATGACGCGACTTAGACGGAAGAGTGCAGCCACCTCTTTCTGATAGAGAACTAGTTGATATGTTCCTGGGGACACTATCTGGCCCGTTCTTCAACCATTTGATCGAGAGCTCTTCCGCAGGGTTTACTAAATTGATTCTGACTAGAGAACGGGTGGAAGCCGGTATTAAGAATGGGAAGATTCAAAAGGATGCCTCTGCATCTACAACTGTTAATAAATCATTTTCGGCGAAGAAGGAAACGGCTGTTGTGTACTCTCAGAGAGGAGTGGGAAGAACTGAGCACCGGCCGACTATAGGGGCCGTGATGATCCAAAATTCATCAAATGATCAGCCTCGTAACAATCAGTCTAGACCAAATCAGCAACGGGTGGAGCGGCCACAACGGCAGTTCACCTGCATCAATATGACACCTGCGCAAGTTCTTCCATATCTGTTGAAGTTGAATCTGACTGGTTTAAAGGAGGCACCGAAAAACCCTAACACCACATCTTCATACTATCATGCCAATGCCAAATGTGCCTACCATTCTGATAGTGCCGGACATGACACCAACAATTGTTGGGCGCTAAAGAATAAAATTCAAGACTTGATAGATGCAAAAGAGGTTGAGTTCGATGCTCCAGAGAAGCCAAACATAATATCCGCTCCAATGCCGAAGCATGGTCGAAATGTCCATGCTATTGAAGAAGATCTGTATGTTTCTGATGTTGATGACCTGATGACTCCACTGTTGACGATCAAGTTAAATCTGTTAAAGGCTGGGATTTTCCCAGGATGTAAAGAAGATTGCTACTGTTGTTACTCTCTACCAATCGACTGCCCATTGCTAAAGAAAGGCATCCAAGGCCTAATGGATAGTCAACAAATTCTTTTTGAAAAGATTCCTGCTATTCCAACCCCTATCGAAGATGTTTCAATAATCACCATTTCCACCAATCTTTCCAAGGCCGTCAAAAAGCCTGTTAAGATTACATCCGCTACAAAGATTGTTCCCTTGAAAATAACCATGCCAGGGCCTGTCCCCTATGTTTCTGACAAAACAATACCATGGAATTACGGTGGAGAAATCTACTACCATGGTGTTAAACAAGTTGAGATAACCGAGGAAAGCTCTGATGAAGAAGATGCCAGCATTGGAAACATTTCCAGTACAAGCAAGATCACCCGAAGTGGGAGAATATTTTCTCCAGAGATTGCCCCCCCCCCCCAAAGGCAATCTTTGGACCCTCATCTGCTGCCAAAGCTACTCCTGCACCGATAAAACTTTCCGCAAAAACTCCATTGATTGAAGAAGCTGTTATTCCTGTTGTTGTCCCTCCTACTTCTGCTGATAAGGGGAAAGGGATCCAAGATGAGCTCGTCAGGATGAGGGATCAACCTTTAGTCATCCCCGAAACCTCTAAGAAAGAGATGGAGGAGATTCTGAAAATAATTAAAAAGAGTGATTATGACGTGGTAGAGCAACTGGGGCAAACCCCCTCGAAGATCTCCATGTTAGCATTACTGCTTTGTTCAGAGGTGCACGCCAAAGCATTGATAAAATTTCTAAAGATAGCCCATGTGCCCCAGGAAACCTCTGCCGACCAATTCCAAGATTGCGTGGCCAGCCTTACCGCAGATAACGGCCTAGGTTTCTCTGATGCTGACCTGACCCCAAAAGGAAGAAAGCACAATGACGCATTACATGTGTCAGTGGAATGCCAAGGAACTACTCTGGCCCATGTTTTGGTCGACACTGGTTCTCCTCTGAACGTGCTACCTAAGAAGGCTCTCGACCGATTGGATTGTGAAGGCTTGGAGCTAAGGCCAAGTAATATCATTGTAAGGGCGTTTGACGGGTCAAAGAGAATGGTACATGGGGAGGTTGACATTCCTATTAAGGTAGGAACAGAGGTGTTCCCCTCAACTTTCTATGTGATGGACATCCGTCCGTCATACTCATGCTTGCTAGGGAGGCCACAGATACATAATGATGGCGCGGTCACCTCCTCTCTACATCAAATGCTAAAATACCCTATCAAAGGAAAAATCATAACCGTCCACGGTGAAGAGGAATATATGATCAGCCACCTGAACTCCTTTCGGTATGTAGAGGTGGAGGGTGAATTCATTGAGACACCATTCCAGCACTTTGAGGAAGTCTCTCCTGAGGTGGCAGTAGCAAAAGCAGTAGCCGAAGTACCCAAGCAGGTGGCCATGATGGCATCTCTAAAAGACGTGAAGGCTGCGATGAAGGAAGGGAAGAGCTCAACATGGGGGCAGTTGCCTGATATTCCTCATAAAACAGACAAGTTTGGATTAGGATTCACCGCCGCGGGGCAGAAAGCTATGCGCCGCTCAAAAGTTGAAAGAACACCCATCAAAATCTCTCCTTATGGAATAAATGCTTTGGAAGGTGAAGACGAAGAGGCCAACATTGAAGACTGGATCTTCCCAACCATCGAAGGGGGACTACGCAACTGGGAGGCAAAAGACTTTGTCCCCATAACTTTTATTAATCAGTAATTATCTGTCAAACATTTCCTGTTGGTTTGTAATAATTACTTTTGAACAATCTGCACGCTACTTTTTCACCTCATGCCTTGCCCGGGGCATGTAGGTCCATTTGTAAGGGTTTTGATTATCTTCATATCCATATGCCATGTTTAATGATTCATTGGACGTTTTTCATGGATAAACTGTTGTGTTCATTTTCTTTCCTCTTACATTTTTGTTTGTTTAAGGATGGTTATCCCTTACACACACCCACACTCACAAATGCAGGTACCCATCCACTCTGGATTCTATGGGTGACTATTCTGCTATGTCCTTCAATAACTCTGAAGATCTGGTCAATCAGGCTGAGTATGAAGATGACGAAGGTTGTGAAGTACCGGGAGAGCTAGCCAGACTTCTACAACAAGAAGAGAGGGCCATCTTGCCTCACGAAGAGTTGTTGGAAACTGTCAACTTAGGAACAGAGGAAGACCGGAAAGAAGTACAAGTGGGTGCCAATCTGGAGCCAAGTGTCAAGGAGCATTTGGTACAGCTGTTGAATGAATACGTTGAAATCTTCGCCTGGTCTTATGAAGACATGTTGGGTTTAGACACAGACATCGTGGTTCACCGTCTCCCTACAAGAGAGGATTGTCCACCGATCAAGCAAAAAGTCCGCCGAATGAGGCCCGACATGTCTGAGAAGATTAAAGCAGAAGTAATGAAGCAATTCAACGCTGGCTTTCTGGCTGTTACATCCTATCCACAATGGGTTGCTAACATTGTGCCAGTACCTAAAAAAGATGGCAAGGTCAGGATGTGTGTGGACTACCGGGATTTGAATAGGGCTAGTCCTAAAGATGATTTTCCGCTACCGCACATCGACATTTTGATTGACAACATGGCTCAGCACAAGGTGTTTTCCTTCATGGATGGATTCTCGGGCTACAACCAGATTAAAATGGCCCCCGAGGACATGGAAAAAACAACCTTTGTTACACAATGGGGTACCTTCTGCTACAAGGTGATGTCGTTCAGACTGAAGAACGCAGGGGAAACTTATCAGCGCGCCATGGTAGCTTTATTTCATGATATGATACATCATGAGATCGAAGTTTACATAGACGATATGATAGCTCGATCACAAACAGAGGAGGAACACCTTGAGCATTTGCAGAAGCTGTTTTCCAGGTTGAAAGAGTACAAACTCAGGCTGAATCCAAGTAAGTGTACTTTTGGAGTTAGGTCTGGTAAACTTCTAGGATTTATTATCAGCAACAAAGGCATTGAGGTCGATCTAGCAAAAGTGAAAGTTATGCGAGAAATGCCTGCTCCCCGTACTGAAAAGGAGGTTAGAGGGTTCTTGGGGCGCTTGAACTATATTGCCAGATTCATCTCTCATCTGACATCTACCTGTGAGCCAATTTTCAAACTATTGAAGAAAGATCAGGTAGTCGAATGGAACAACGATTACCAAGCTGCTTTTGATAAGATTAAGGAGTATTTGCTAGAACCTCATATTCTGATGTCGTCCGTCGAAGGAAGGCCGCTAATCATGTCTCTGACCGTGTTGGATAATTCAATGGGGTGCGTGTTGGGCCAGCATGACGAGTCTGGTCGAAAAGAGCACGCCATTTATTACCTTAGCAAAAAGTTTACCGACTGTGAGACTCGCTACTCACTGCTCGAGAAAACTTGTTGCGCTTTGGTATGGGCTGCTCGCCGACTAAGGCAATATATGTTGACTCATACCACTCTGTTGATTTCCAAAATGAATCCTATCAAGTATATCTTCGAGAAGCCTGCTTTATCTGGAAGAATCGCTAGGTGGCAAATGATCCTGATTGAGTATGACATCCAGTACACCACCCAAAAATCTATAAAAGGGAGTGTACTAGCTGACCATCTAGCTCATCAAGCTATCGAAGATTATCAATCCATGAGATTTGACTTCCCAGACGAGGACATCATGAATTTGGACAACATTGAAGGTAACGGACCGTATGGCGGACCTGAAAAAGGATCCTGATGGACCCTGTACTTTGATGGTGCTTCAAATGCACTTGGAAACGGTATCGGTGCGGTACTCATTTCCCAGGAAGGTTGCCACACACCTTTCATGGCCCGACTTTGCTTCAGCTGTACCAACAACATGGCTGAATATGAAGCTTGCATCTTTGGTCTCAAGGCTGCTATAGACTTGGGGATCAAATCTTTGATCGTATTTGGGGACTCGGCTTTGGTTATCAGTCAAATCAAAGGAGAGTGGGATACCAATCATCCTAATCTTATCCCATACAAAGAACATGTCCTAACATTGTTGCCTCATTTCGAGCAAATTACCTTCGAGCATTTCCCGCGAGAAGAGAATCAACTAGCAGATGCTCTGGCTACAATGTCTTCCATGTTTAAACTCAACTGGGATAACGAGGCTCCCCAAATCACCATCGAGCGAATGGATGAACCTGCGCATTGTCATGAGATTAATATCGAAGAAGTAGTGGAACAACCCTGGTTCCATGAAATCAAAAGGTATCTCCAGACTAGAGAATATCCCGAAGGAGCTTCCGTAAATGACAAAAAGTTCCTAAGGAAATTTGCTGCCAAGTTCTTCCTGAGTAACGGCATTCTCTATAAATGCAGCCATGATTGTGTTTTACTCCGATGCGTAGACAAAGCTGAAGCAGAGTTAATCATGACTGAGATACACAGTGGTACATTTGGCACCCACTTGAGCGGGCATACAATGGCTAAGAAGATCCTAAGGGCAGGCTACTACTGGTCTACTATGGAAGCTGACTGCCATCAACATTCCCGTACTTGCCACAAATGTCAAGTCTATGCTGACAAGATTCATATTCCTCTGGTTCCTCTCAACATTCTGACAGCTCCTTGGCCATTTGCAATGTGGGGCATTGACATGATTGGAGAGATCAAGCCCACAGCTTCCAATGGACATCGCTTCATCCTGGTCGCCATTGACTATTTTACCAAATGGGTCGAAGCAGCTTCCTTCGCCTCTGTTACTAAAAATGTGGTTACCTGCTTCATCAAGCAGAACCTCATATGCCGGTATGGTGTCCCCGACAGGATCATCACAGACAACGGTACAAATCTAAACAATACTATTGTTGTACCCCAAAATTTGCCCTCGTATTTTTCCCCAAGAAACCACAGCTTCAGGCTTTTCCTGATTTTTCAGATTGGCTCAAGAATCGGTCAAACAGACTTTTCTCGTCAGTCAGACAAAATTAGGGTTTTCATTGGTTTTCATGGCTCTAGGACAATTCAAACAGTTGGTTTAGGGTTTGGTTAATTTTTTGGCTCAGCTTTGACCAGGCGAACGTTTCTTTGGCATTTGATCAGAATCAGGGTTTTGTGCGCATATCTCTCAAGAAGAGTTAGTTCTATCAATGTTTTTCAAGTTACTCTGAATTGAGAACTGAGGCTGCTGTTTGTTTGCATTTGTTGGATTTAATCAGTGAAAAGAGGCAGATGGACATTTTGTTTAATTAACTGTCGCTTGGTTTGAAACTATGCGTTGCTTTGGATAATTGGAGCGTCAGGTTTGTCATAAGACCATAATGTTTACCAATTGATTATTTATTTTTAAATTAAGATACTTGGAATTTATTTCCATTTTTATTTTAATTTAAGAATTATAACAATTAGATAAATATCTTGAAAAGAATAAAAGAATTAATCAAATAAAAGGATTTTTTTATTTATCTTTAAATTACTTGTATAATTATAATTGTTTACAAAATGTTTACAATAATAATATTACATTTATTTTAATTTAAGTAAAATTATCCTAATATTTTTCTAAGTCTTCAATTCTTCATCTTCCATCCCTTGCTCCCTCTGCCCCATTGGATTTTACCTGCAAAACATAAGAAGCAAAAGAAAAGTCAATTGCAGATAAATAATTAAAAGCAGACAGTTAATTCAGAAGTCATCATTAAAAGCAAATGGCCGGGATCAGTTAGCCCTCTCTGCAAATCACGGGATTTCTCCCGGTTCACAAAGAAGGGTGAAAATGTTTGCAAATTAAAAATGAATGCACAAAGTCAAAAATTGCACATTTCAAATTGTCAAAACTGCATAGTTCAAAGCAAGACAACATATGCAAATAACCAAAGTCCAAGTTACAAACTGAATGGCCTAAAGCAAGTCACAATTTCAAAACTCAGTTCCAATGTCAACTAAAGATGTCCAAAAGATATCAGAATATCAAAGATATCAGAATATTCAGATGCAAGTACAAATGCAGCACAAAGTATGGAAAAGAGAGGACAAGTATGCAGAGTTAAATTACATTGCAAGCAAGGTTCAAATCATCATTTCCCAAGCCATTGCTTTTTCAGAAAAAAAATGACTTCTAAGCAATATAATAATGCTGTAAACTGTCAAGAGAGAGGAGAGAGAGAGTGAAAGAAGATAGGCTTACAGCAGTTTGAGGCTCAAGGATAAAGATATAAAACAGAACTAATAGAACAGTAGAAGGAGGAGGCAGAAAATATCACAAAGAAAAAAATTCTCAAACTGATACAAAAGAAAAGTAGAAGCCTGCCTTCAAAGGTTCCAAGGCTCAAGCTCAACCTTCAAACAACCTGAAGCATCAGGCTTCAAACCATAAACCTCTAACCATACTTTAAGCAACCAAAGGCCTAAAGCTTCAAGCCTATTCTCAAAGTACCAAACCTCAAAGCCTGCTGAAACCTGTTACTGCAAAAAGCCAAACAGAAACACATAGCCTCCAAACCCCCCTGTTAAAACCTGTTAAAACCTGCTGAAGCCTAAAACCAGTTCACAAAAAAGAAACATAAACAGCATCACCAAAACCTTACCTGATGCAAACAACCCTGTCCAAGCCTAAACCATAAGCCTTGAACCAGTACCATATGTTAAGCCTCAACTGAAGCCCAAACTCTCAGAACTCAAAGAGTTCATCATCGAGTAACCAACACATCAAGTAACTCAGTAAGCCAAAAGAGAGAAGAGAATAAGAAACATACAAGCATTCGAGGCAACCCAGCAATCAAAACCCTCAGATTGGAATCATCATAGGGTTAGCAAGCATTTCATGGCAAGCATTTCATAGCAAGCATATCAACATACAAGGCAACCTGGACTCAAACAATCCAAACCCTCAGATTTGTCTCATCACAGGGTTAGGGCAACAATACCCAAAAAAAAAAATCAATCACCAAGGCATCAAGCATATTCAAGCATACAAAAGCAGCATACAGAAGCAAATAGAGTCAAGTATACGAGGAAACCAGAAGAGAAGAGGAAAAGAATCAAATAATCTCAAATGCTTTCAGATATATCATCATCATAAAACCTAGCAAAGGGGCGAATACAGAGTACCGTGGTTATCAAGGCCAGCCCGCAGTATCGCCATCTCCTCGCCGTCAAGCCGCCTGAGCGCCTCCATCTTCATTCCTCCTCCATATCCTCCAAAAGGTATAAAAAACACTCCCTTTTCCTTAAAGCACCTCACAAATCATAAAGAATCAGGACATGCAAAGAATAGAAATCATTAAAAATTGGAAAATCTAAAAGACTGTCAAAAAATGAACAAAGCCATTTACCTGTGTGAACGTTGCTGAGGGACCAGTGAAGGGAAGAGGAAGGATGTTGGCGCCCAGTGGCCTTGAGCAGAGAGGCATTCAGAGGCGGATCCATGGCGAAGAAGATGAAGAAAGAAGCGAAGTGGACAGCGCCGTTCGTAACAAACGAACCCTAATTCCTCTTTCTGAACAAACATTGACAAACCCTTACAAATTGTTGTGAGCATATTGGGCCTTGCCCGTTCAGGATCCCTAAGCCCATTACATTAACACCCCCTTTTTTTTTGTTCTGTTTATTTAGTTTGGGCCTAATGCCCTTTTAGCCCATTCATTTTTCTTTTACATAAACTAACCCCTTTTATCATCTTATTTTTCCTTTTAAAACTAACATAATTTAATTTTTTGTTTGTAAATAAAAGTAATATAGTAATCATCTTATACATAATCTAAAATAATACTTTACTAAATAAATAACCTTGTTTATATAAAATGGTCTTATTTTTTTTCCTTTTTACTATTACGTTTTTTAAAGAAAATACATAGGCCTCAATTCTTTCTTAAACCTAAAACATTAAGACTTTCTTTAAATTAAATTGGTTGTGCATAAAAACACTAATTGAAAAACATCAATATTAATACATAAAAAATGGAACTTAAAACCTTTTCCTTTCTTTTATTAAAATTTTCTTATTTGTACATAAATAAATCAAAACATAATTTTCTTTAAGTTAATACTTTTCTTTTCTTAAGATTAAAACTTTCATTTGTACATAATACAAAAAAAACAAATACCTACTCAATAGTTACATTAAAATTCACATCTCTAACTTGTAAATAAACAATACACTTACACCTACACAATACAATTTACATTTGATGCATTATACATTTGTTATTCTTATACAGTGCTATACATTACGTATTACATTTGATCGCAATTCGATTTGGTTGTAAATTATTGGACACTACATTCCTAAAGTCTCATCCCCATTTGTGAACTTGTACCCCCACTCCCGGATACTATTTGTAATAGCGTAGACTTTAAATTCTTGCAAATTTGCCGCTTTCGAATTATACCATGGTTAGACCTAGGGTTTGTATGTACATAAAACCGAACGCTAGATAACCTAATACAAAGACAAATACATGAAATCAATACACAATCACACTTGCACCCCTTAGGGTAATCCCACATGTTGCCTTCCAAAATGGGCCATGCTTGCACGTCGAGTTTCTTTGGCAAAACAATCAAATGATCATAAGTCCCTCGATGACACTTTCGAAAGTCACTTATCAAAATGATCAAGTCCCTTCAACCAAAATTGCCAAAGACACTTGGCACCATTGCATTCATGGTCCATACAATGACCCGCGCCCGTCCCGTTAAACTTCCTAAATTTAAGATTGTCCACCAAATTCAATGGTGGAACAAAATTGTTAAAAAGGGTTGAAAACATAGAGAAAAACCTTTTGAGTACAATAGGGGTAGACAAAACTCTTAGTTACTTGAGATCAACTTACAAAAACACTTGTCTCCTTTTCAAAAACCACACTTCATACACACTTTCAAACAAATTCTCCAAAAACATTTTGAAACATCTTTTCGAAAAGATACACACCGTTGTATATACTCAAACACGAGTCATTACAATGGTTGCCGAAACAAAGGCGTCTATTTCAAAAACATTTTCAAAACACACACATACACCACAATTTCAAGCAATCGAAAATCAAGGCAAGTGATCTAAAACAAGTAACTAAGAGCCCATGGATAACCATGGATGAAAAGGGTGCTAATACCTTCCCTTTTCATAATCTACCCCCCGAACCCACGAAATATCTCAAAAGGTTTTTGCTGTGCTTTTTTAACCTTTCCTTTAGGATAAAATAAAAAGTCGGTGGCGACTCTTGCTCAACCGAACAAATGCGAATACAAACGCAAAACTCAAGTCAGTTCTCCCACCGTATCACAGAACTGGCGACTCTGTTGGGGATTGAACTTAAAAGTGGGGTTACCTTAGGGTTTTAGATCACCTTTACATACTTGCTTTGATTGCTTGATTGCTTTACTTTTTGGGTCCTTGTTTGGGTTTGTTGTAAATCCTACACCCGAATTTGGGGCACCTTTTTTAGGTAAATAGCAATAAAACTGTGAGGGAACTGTGCGGGGTATACCGACATGGTTGAAGCAGTAAGCTATGTTAGTGTGACATATTTGTGAGTATCGGTAACCCTTGATTTCAATCAAGGAGAGTACGGGGCCGCTGAGTGATGTCATGAAGCACTAACGAACTCTTAGAACCTTAATTGACCATCTTAGCCTTTTTAGGGGTAGTGAGATGACCGACTTTGGTGCAGTCCGAAGTTGGTAGATACTCGATACTACACTCATTGAGGGTTGTTTTCTTGGAATATTTTGGTCGCCAGTTAAGTGGCTAAACCAAAACTATGAACACAGAAAACAGTCCAATGATATTGAGCTCCTTAGAACCCGGTTTCTATTTTTAGGACAGGATAAGCCAACTAACTTCAAGAGGGTATTTACCTACACCCCCATGCAAGCCTGAACCTAAGGACTTGTTTGGTTTGTGTGAATATGATTACCTGTATATACACTTACTTGCTTGTGCATACATGTACATAACATCATGACATCATACCATAGCATTTTTCACTAACCATTTCAAGGATCTCGAGGGTTCTTTTGATGCAGGGTTACGTTGAACCAGACGTCTACCAAAGGGCAAGAGGTTTCTCCTCTAAATAAATGCAATCAAAGATCAAGTGCGACAACTTGAATCAGGGGCTATGACCCACTTGACATGGTGAGCTTGATTCTCGTGGAAAGACATCCACCGGGGCAAAGATCTCCAATCAAAGATCGAAGTTCAACCTCTGACATTTTCTTGTGTTTACCCTAAGAGATCCTTGAAAACATTGCATATATATCACACATGTCATTGCATAACAGGTTTCTCCCATACAGGTCCCCTTATCTTCTTACTGTTTATTTCAGTAAGATGGATATGGAACAAACGGTGAAAGATCTCCAGGCTCAAAACGCTCAATTCCAGCAAATTCTTCTGGCTATGGGGAAAGGGCAAGAGGATCTGACAGCTCTCCTTCTCAAAGACAAGAAGAAGTCCAAGAAGGCAGCCCGCATCCTGAACTTGAGGAGAAGGCCTAAGACCCAAGACCTTGCAACTCCATCCAACATACGGGGTAGTCTTGAAGAAGACCGCAATGTGGAGATTGTTAAAGAGGAAGCTGATTACTCCGAAGAACAATATCCTCTCACTGATGACAAGTACAAAGAGTTGGAGGATCGCCTCAATGCTATGGAGATCCAACAAATACCTGGCTTAGATCTAGGAGACATGGGCCTAGTTCCTGGATTGGTCATCCCTTCAAAGTTCAAAGTTCCTACCTTTGCTCTGTACGACGGAGTCTCTTGCCCTAAGATGCATCTAAAGTCTTATGTCCGCAAGATTCAACCATACACAGCTGATAAAAGGCTCTGGATCCATTTCTTCCAAGAAAGTTTGGTAGAGGCTCAACTCGAGTGGTTCTATCAATTGGAGAGTTCTCGCATCCACACCTGGGAAGATCTAGCCAGGGCTTTTTACGAACAGTATCAGTATAATGTGGATCTTGCACCAACTCGTGTGCAGTTGCAGAACATGACCATGGGTTCTGACGAGAGCTTCAAAGGGTATGCTCAAAAATGGAGAGATCTGGCTGGTAGGGTGCAGCCCCCTTTAACTGACAGAGATCTGATTGACATCTTCATGGGAACTTTGACAGGGCCTTTCTTCAAGCACTTAATTGGAAGCTCCTCAGCCGGGTTCACCGAGCTGATACTGACCGGTGAGAGGGTCGAAGCTGGCATCAAAAGTGGAAAGATCCAAGGAACTACATCCTCAGATACTCAGATAATTCCCTACAACGGAAAGAAAGAGTCCAATGCTGCGAATAGTCAAAAGGGTCGTCATGACCAACATGTAGGGGCAATCTTGATCTCTAATTATATAGCTGCTCAACAAAGGCAGGGGCATCAGCATAAGAAGGTCGCACCTAAGAGGCAGTTCACCAAGATCAACATGTCACTGTCTCAGGTACTGTAACACTTGTTGAAGAGGGACATGATTACATTGAGGGCTCCTCTCCGGAACCCAAATACTTCTGCTCCTACCTATCGCCCCAATGAAAGATGTGAATACCACTCTGATAGCCCGGGGCATGACACCGACAACTGTTGGCCTCTGAAGAACAAGATCCAAGACATGATTGATGCCAAGGAGATCGAGTTTGACTCTCCAGGGACCCCAGCATGATCACTGCTCCTATGCCAGCTCATTGAGATTGTGTTTGTTTCATTCTGAATTTTCAAAGTTGTAATCTTTTGTCATTCAAACAATTATCTTTTAATGTTAAACTCTATTTCATTAATGCATTGCATATGTTTGTCTTGAATTCATTCATTCGCTTTCACTACTCTTATGTTTTCTTTATGATATTCGACTCTTGATAAAAGGCTACAAACCTTTAGAGGGAGGATGGCGAAACAATACCATAATCTCATACAGTATGCTTTTAAACAGACCTTGCTGATGATGTACAGGCATTTCTTTCAAAACCCAAACACTGGAGTTATAAGGAAGATAATCCCTAGTCAACCCCTTCGAGCCAAAGAAGTAGAAGTTTTCTATTCTAAATAATCAAAACCTTTGATATAAACCCGGGACAGGGTAGTATCTCAGTTAATTCAAGAGAAAACGCGCATTGAAGTCGCAAATTCTCAGTTCGTAATACAACGGACGACGTCAAAAAAAAAAAGGCATTCCTTTGGAATCAAAAGACAAGGGTGGTTCCCTATCACATAGGCAGTCAATCTCTCAAAAGAGAAAAGCCCACAAAGCCAAAACCTATAAAGGAGGCTTAAGAAAGCTGGGGCATCCCGCTGACTGTAATCTCGAATATGGGAGCAGTCAGGTAAAAGTCAGGGATAACAAATCAAAATCAAAATAGTGAGGTCATTACAAATCCTTAAAAACATGAAAAAAAATGTTGCAAAGAAAAAGGAGATGATGACTGTCTCCCAAATTCAACTGGTGAACCATCGCCCAAAAGGTCGTTCCAAACTCAAAACAGAGTGCGACACACAATTAACTGAACTTAGGTGTGAAGAACATCACGAAGAGCGGGTGGGTACAAATATACTTTGAGCCTTTATCCTTTGTTTCTTAAACCGTGAACCAGGCCACGTTATAACCCTTTAAAAGTCCTAATTGAAGCATGGGTTAGTTCGAAAGCATACTGTTACAAAAAGGTATCCTGACTCCTGTAAGGCTTTGCTCTAAGATCTTGTGTTGACTTGTCTTATAAAAAGTTTTCTGCTAAAAAATGCATTTTGCAAAACTTCGAGACAAACATAACTTTGCATTGCTTGAATATCACTGTCTGCATTTGGCTTTTTGTTTGACAGCGAAGAATTTCATACAGCGAATGTTCGGAGGAACGAAAACTCTCTCAGTGAACAAAATCACTTCAAAGGGATGACACTTCCAACGACAAATCTCCTATCAACAAGGGGGCATGACATGTCACCATCCTATTAACCTGGGGCAGTCCAGTCAAGGTTTCGACAGATCTTTCAAAGTCCAGTTAACCTGGGGCAGTCCAGTCAAGATTTCAAGAAATCTCTCCATCCGCAGAGTAATCTGATTCAAGACTCCTTCACCATCACTCGGGGCATTCGAATGTCAAAAGTGTTCAACAATTCCCTCGTCACCTCGGAAGATTGATATAGTTCAAGATGTGACCCAATATTTGGCGACATTCTATAACTCATTCAGACCTTGCATCCAGATATAGTTCAAGATGTGACCCAAGATTTGGCGACATTCTATAACTCATTCAGATTTCATTCCAGATATAGTTTCAGATGTGACCCAGATTTGGCGACATTCTATAACTCATTCAGACTTGCTTCCAGATATAGTTTCAGATGTGACCCAGATTTGGCGACATTATATAACTCATTCAGAGATTCCTTCATCCAGATATAGTTCCAGATGTGACCCAGAGATGGCGACATTCTGTAACTCGTTCAGATTTTCTTCCAGATATAGTTCAAGATGTGACCCAAGATTTGGCGACATTCTATAACTAATTCAGACTTGCATCCAGATATAGTTCAAGATGTGACCCAAGATTTGGCGACATTCTATAACTCATTCAGACTTGCATCCAGATATAGTTCAAAGATGTGACCCAAGATTTGGCGACATTCTATAACTCATTCAGACTTGCATCCAGATATAGTTCAAGATGTGACCCACAATTTGGCGACATTCTATAACTCATTCAGATTTCCTTCCAGAAATAGTTCAGATGTGACCCTGATTTGGCAACATTCTGTAACTTATTCAAGATTTCCTTCCAGATATAGTTCAGATGTGACCCTGATTCGGCGACATTCCGTAACTTATTCAAGATTTTCATTCATGATATAGTTCAGATGTGACCCTGATTCGGTGACATTCCGTAACTTATTCAAGATTTTCTTCCAGATATAGTTCAAGATGTGACCCAAGATTTGGCGACATTCTATAACTCATTCAGACTTGCATCCAGATATAGTTCAAGATGTGACCCAAGATTTGACGACATTCTATAACTCATTCAGACTTGCATCCAGATATAGTTCAAAGATGTGACCCAAGATTTGGCGACATTCTATAACTCATTCAGACTTGCATCCAGATATAGTTCAAGATGTGACCCACAATTTGGCGACATTCTATAACTCATTCAGATTTCCTTTCAGAAATAGTTCAGATGTGACCCTGATTCAGCGATATTCCGTAACTTATTCAAGATTTCCTTCCAGATATAGTTCAGATGTGACCCTGATTCGGCGATATTCCGTAACTTATTCAAGATTTTCATTCATGATATAGTTCAGATGTGACCCTGATTCAGCGACATTCCGTAACTTATTCAAGATTTCCTTCCAGATATAGTTCAGATGTGACCTTGATTCGGCGACATTCCGTAACTTATTCAAGATTTCCTTCCAGATATAGTTCAGATGTGACCCTGATTCGGCGACATTCCGCAACTTATTCAGATTTTCATTCATGATATAGTTCAGATGTGACCCTGATTCGGCGACATTCCGTAACTTATTCAAGATTTCCTTCCAGATATAGTTCAGATGTGACCCTGATTCGGCGACATTCCGCAACTTATTCAGATTTTCATTCATGATATAGTTCAGATGTGACCCTGATTCGGCGACATTCCGTAACTTATTCAAGATTTTCTTCCAGATATAGTTCAAGATGTGACCCAAGATTTGGCGACATTCTATAACTCATTCAGATTTTCTTCCAGATATATTTCAAGATGTGACCCAGATTTGGCGACATTCTATAACTCATTCAGATTTTCTTCCAGATATAGTTCAAGATGTGACCCAAGATTTGGCGACATTCTATAACTTATTCAGATTTGTTTCTAGAGATAGTTCAAGATGTGACCCTGATTCGGCGACATTCCGTAACTTATTCAGATTTTCATTCATAATATAGTTCAAGATGTGACCCAAGATTTGGCGACATTCTATAACTTATTCAGATTTGTTTCTAGAGATAGTTCAAGATGTGACCCTGATTCGGCGACATTCCGTAACTTATTCAGATTTTCATTCATGATATAGTTCAAGATGTGACCCAAGATTTGGCGACATTCTATAACTTATTCAGATTTGTTTCTAGAGATAGTTCAAGATGTGACCCAGAGATGGCGACGTTCAGTAACTTATTCCAGACCAACACCTGCAGCAATCAGGAGACTCTCGCAATCCCCAGCCAGAGAACCTTCCAGAAGCTAACTCCACTCAGAGTCAAGTTTCATTATCCCCAGCGAAGCTAAAACTTCCAGCTATCAATCCCCAAGCAGATTGAAGACTCTCATTCTCAGTTCCCCACAGAATATTCGAATATTCTCCGGTGAAGATCTCCTCAAGACAGGATTCCCCAGTAGATTGGCATACAACCTAAGCTTCTGATTTCCCCAGCAACAGCCAAGGATTTATTTTCCCCTGCAGCAGTCAAGATTCTTTTATCTTCAGCCACCCAGGATTCATCTATCCTCAGCAAGATAGCTCATTAGCTTACATGTGCATTCATCACATTCATATCATAAACATTGGTGTAACATACATTGCATCATGCATCATGACATTACATACAGCTAACTCTTTACCTTTTCAGGTAAGATCAGTCGACAGGCAAAGATCATCTTCCGAGATTCTTTTCTAGAAATAGTTCAGTTGTGACCCAGACATGGCGACATTCTGATACTTATTCCAGATTCACTCAGAAGTAGTTCAGATGTGACCCAGACATGGCGACATTCTGATACTTATTCCAGATTCACTCAGAGACAGTTCAGTTGTGACCCAGACACGGCGACATTCTGATACTTGTTCCAGATTCATCCAGATGCAGTGTTACACGGACTCATCATCAGGAAACTCTACACCGGTGCCTCCTTCAGACTTCTGAAAATAGTTCACGGATTCTTCCCAACACCGGATGTTAATCTATCACTTTTTCAGATGCAACTTCTTCAGGGACGCTTCCCAATAACGGATGCTGCTTCAACCCCTGAAAATAGTTCACGGATTCTCCAGACACGGATGTCCATCTATTGCTGGCTCAGACCCCCAGTTCAGAGATGTTCCAAAACATGGATACCTTTCTGATACTCGTCCACT
The DNA here is from genome assembly GCA_948472305.1 of Vicia faba. Lineage (NCBI taxonomy): Eukaryota > Viridiplantae > Streptophyta > Magnoliopsida > Fabales > Fabaceae > Vicia > Vicia faba. The sequence goes on along the minus strand of OX451741.1, from coordinate 17,827,106 downwards.
CACCATTGACATACAGTTCAACATTTCTAAATGGCATCTTTAAGCCCATTTCCAGATGGCATCTACAATCCCATCCTCCTATCGCATCCCTAGATGGCATTGTTAAGCCCATCACCAAATGGCATCTGTAAGCCCATTCACCTCTACCATCACATCGCCGAGTGCAAATTTTCTGGGCACTTTAGTGTCCAATCTCCTTTTACCTTCGAGTCGCGAAAGGCAAACTTGCCAATCTAACTCTTCAGGTCCAAGAAGATTGAACAGGGGCAACTGTTGTACCCCAAAATTTGCCCTCATATTTTTCCCCAAGAAACCACAGCTTCAGGCTTTTCCTGATTTTTCAGATTGGCTCAAGAATCGGTCAAACAGACTTTTCTCGTCAGTCAGACAAAATTAGGGTTTTCATTGGTTTTCATGGCTCTAGGACAATTCAAACAGTTGGTTTAGGGTTTGGTTAATTTTTTGGCTCAGCTTTGACCAGGCGAACGTTTCTTTGGCATTTGATCAGAATCAGGGTTTTGTGCGCATATCTCTCAAGAAGAGTTAGTTCTATCAATGTTTTTCAAGTTACTCTGAATTGAGAACTGAGGCTGCTGTTTGTTTGCATTTGTTGGATTTAATCAGTGAAAAGAGGCAGATGGACATTTTGTTTAATTAACTGTCGCTTGGTTTGAAACTATGCGTTGCTTTGGATAATTGGAGCGTCAGGTTTGTCATAAGACCATAATGTTTAACAATTGATTATTTATTTTTAAATTAAGATACTTAGAATTTATTTCCATTTTTATTTTAATTTAAGAATTATAACAATTAGATAAATATCTTGAAAAGAATAAAAGAATTAATCAAATAAAAGGATTTTTTTATTTATCTTTAAATTACTTGTATAATTATAATTGTTTACAAAATGTTTACAATAATAATATTACATTTATTTTAATTTAAGTAAAACTATCCTAATATTTTTCTAAGTCTTCAATTCTTCATCTTCCATCCCTTGCTCCCTCTGCCCCATTGGATTTTACCTGCAAAACATAAGAAGCAAAAGAAAAGTCAATTGCAGATAAATAATTAAAAGCAGACAGTTAATTCAGAAGTCATCATTAAAAGAAAATGGCCGGGATCAGTTAGCCCTCTCTGCAAATCACGGGATTTCTCCCGGTTCACAAAGAAGGGTGAAAATGTTTGCAAATTCAAAATGAATGCACAAAGTCAAAAATTGCACATTTCAAATTGTCAAAACTACATAGTTCAAAGCAAGACAGCATATGCAAATAACCAAAGTCCAAGTTACAAACTGAATGGCCTAAAGCAAGTCACAATTTCAAAACTCAGTTCCAATGTCAACTAAAGCTGTCCAAAAGATATCAGAATATCAAAGATATCAGAATATTCAGATGCAAGTACAAATCCAGCACAAAGTATGGAAAAGAGAGGACAAGTATGCAGAGTTAAATTACATTGCAAGCAAGGTTCAAATCATCATTTCCCAAGCCATTGCTTTTTCAGGAAAAAAATGACTTCTAAGCAATATAATAATGCTGTAAACTGTCAAGAGAGAGGAGATAGAGAGTGAAAGAAGATAGGCTTACAGCAGTTTGAGGCTCAAGGATAAAGATATAAAACTGAACTAATAGAACAGTAGAAGGAGGAGGCAGAAAATATCACAAAGAAAAAAATTCTCAAACTGATACAAAAGAAAAGTAGAAGCCTGCCTTCAAAGGTTCCAAGGCTCAAGCTCAACCATCAAACAACCTGAAGCATCAGGCTTCAAACCATAAACCTCTAACCATACTTCAAGCAACCAAAGGCCTAAAGCTTCAAGCCTATTCTCAAAGTACCAAACCTCAAAGCCTGCTGAAACCTGTTACTGCAAAAAGCCAAACAGAAACACATAGCCTCCAAACCCCCCTGTTAAAACCTGTTAAAACCTGCTGAAGCCTAAAACCAGTTCACAAAAAAGAAACATAAATAGCATCACCAAAACCTTACCTGATGCAAACAACCATGTCCAAGCCTAAACCATAAGCCTTGAACCAGTACCATATGTTAAGCCTCAACTGAAGCCCAAACTCTCAGAACTCAAAGAGTTCATCATCGAGTAACCAACACATCAAGTAACTCAGTAAGCCAAAAGAGAGAAGAGAATAAGAAACATACAAGCATTCGAGGCAACCCAGCAATCAAAACCCTCAGATTGGAATCATCATAGAGTTAGCAAGCATTTCATGGCAAGCATTTCATAGCAAGCATATCAACATACAAGGCAACCTGGACTCAAACAATCCAAACCCTCAGATTTGTCTCATCACAGGGTTAGGGCAACAATACCCAAAAAAAAAAATCAATCACCAAGGCATCAAGCATATTCAAGCATACAAAAGCAGCATACAAAAGCAAATAGAGTCAAGTATACGAGGAAACCAGAAGAGAAGAGGAAAAGAATCAAATAATCTCAAATGCTTTCAGATATATCATCATCATAAAACCTAGCAAAGGGGCGAATACAGAGTACCGTGGTTATCAAGGCCAGCCCGCAGTATTGCCATCTCCTCGCTGTCAAGCCGCCTGAGCGCCTCCATCTTCATTCCTCCTCCATCTCCTCTAAAAGGTATAAAAAACACTCCCTTTTCCTTAAAGCACCTCACAAATCATAAAGAATCAGGACATGCAAAGAATAGAAATCATTAAAAATTGGAAAATCTAAAAGACTGTCAAAAAATGAACAAAGCCATTTACATGTGTGAACGTTGCTGAGGGACCAGTGAAGGGAAGAGGAAGGATGTTGGCGCCTAGTGGCCTTGAGCGGAGAGGCATTCAGAGGCGGATCCATGGCGAAGAAGATGAAGAAAAAAGCGAAGTGGACAGCGCCGTTCGTAACAAACGAACCCTAATTCCTCTTTCTGAACAAACATTGACAAACCCTTACAAATTGTTGTGAGCATATTGGGCCTTGCCCGTTCAGGATCCCTAAGCCCATTACATTAACACCCCCCTTTTTTTTGTTCTGTTTATTTAGTTTGGGCCTAATGCCCTTTTAGCCCATTCCTTTTTCTTTTACATAAACTAACCCCTTTTATCATCTTATTTTTCCTTTTAAAACTAACATAATTTAATTTTTTGTTTGTAAATAAAAGTAATATAGTAATCATCTTATACATAATCTAAAATAATACTTTACTAAATAAATAACCTTGTTTATATAAAATGGTCTTATTTTTTTTCCTTTTTACTATTACGTTTTTTAAAGAAAATACATAGGCCTTAATTCTTTCTTAAACCTAAAACATTAAGACTTTCTTTAAATTAAATTGGTTGTGCATAAAAACACTAATTGAAAAACATCAATATTAATACATAAAAAATGGAACTTAAAACCTTTTCCTTTCTTTTATTAAAATTTTCTTATTTTTACATAAATAAATCAAAACATAATTTTCTTTAAGTTAATACTTTTCTTTTCTTAAGATTAAAACTTTCATTTGTACATAATACAAAAAAAAACAAATACCTACTCAATAGTTACATTAAAATTCACATCTCTAACTTGTAAATAAACAATACACTTACACCTACACAATACAATTTACATTTGATGCATTATACATTTGCTATTCTTATACAGTGCTATACATTACGTATTACATTTGATCGCAATTCGATTTGGTTGTAAATTATTGGACACTACATTCCTAAAGTCTCATCCCCATTTGTGAACTTGTACCCCCACTCCCGGATACTATTTGTAATAGCGTAGACTTTAAATTCTTGCAAATTTGCCGCTTTCGAATTATACCATGGTTAGACCTAGGGTTTGTATGTACATAAAACCGAACGCTAGATAACCTAATACAAAGACAAATACATGAAATCAATACACAATCACACTTGCACCCCTTAGGGTAATCCCACATGTTGCCTTCCAAAATGGGCCATGCTTGCACGTCGGGTTTCTTTGGCAAAACAATCAAATGATCATAAGTCCCTCGATGACGCTTTCGAAAGTCACTTATCAAAATGATCAAGTCCCTTCAAGCAAAATTGCCAAAGACACTTGGCACCATTGCATTCATGGTCCATACGATGACCCGCGCCCGTCCCGTTAAACTTCCTAAATGCAAGATTGTCCACCAAATTCAATGGTGGAACAAAATTGTTAAAAAGGGTTGAAAACATAGAGAAAAACCTTTTGAGTACAATAGGGGTAGACAAAACTCTTAGTTACTTGAGATCAACTTACAAAAACACTTGTCTCCTTTTCAAAAACCACACTTCATACACACTTTCAAACAAATTCTCCAAAAACATTTTGAAACATCTTTTCGAAAAGATACACACCGTTGTATATACTCAAACACGAGTCATTACAATGGTTGCCGAAACAAAGGCGTCTATTTCAAAAACATTTTCAAAACACACACATACACCATAATTTCAAGCAATCGAAAATCAAGGCAAGTGATCTAAAACAAGTAACTAAGAGCCCATGGATAACCATGGATGAAAAGGGTGATAATACCTTCCCTTTTCATAATCTACCCCCCGAACCCACGAAATATCTCAAAAGGTTTTTGCTGTGCTTTTTTAACCTTTCCTTTAGGATAAAATAAAAAGTCGGTGGCGACTCTTGCTCAACCGAACAAATGCGAATACAAACGCAAAACTCAAGTCAGTTCTCCCACCGTATCACAACTATGATCACCGCATTGTGAGAACAGTTCAAGATTTATCATCACAATTCATCTCCCTATCGGCCGAAGATGAACGGTGCTGTTGAAGCTGCGAACAAAAAAATCAAGAAGATCATTCAGAAAATGAAAGTTACCTACAAGGACTAGCATGAGATGTTACCATTTGCTCTGCATGGATACCGTACCACGGCACATACTTCAACAGGGGCAACCCCATTTTCCTTGGTATATGGCATGGAAGTTGTCCTACCCATGGAAGTTCATATTCCTTCCTTAAGGATTATGAAAGACGCAGGTTTGAATGAAGATGATTGGATTCAGACCCGACTTGATCAACTCAATTTGATCGACGAGAAGCGACTCGTTGCTGTTTGCCATGGTCAGACGTATCAAAAACGGATGATCAAGGCTTTCAACAAGAAAGTCAGACGTCAAGTGTATCAAGTCAGAGATCTTGTAATCAAGCGGATTATCTTACCGCAAAGTGACCCCAGGGGCAAACGGACTCCTACTTACGAAGGACCATTTGTGATCAAGAGCATATTTTCTGGTGGTGCAATGATTCTGACCACCATGGACGGTGACGATTTGCCGCACCCTGCGAATGCAGACATAGTCAAAAGATACTACGCATAAATAACCCGACAAGTCGAAAACCCGAAAGGGCGGCTTGGGCAAAAAATGGGCATCCCGGTGAACCGAAAACCCGAAAGGGCGGTTCAGGCAAAAATTAGGGATAAAACAAAAAAAATCTGTACACCCGGCAAGTCGAAAACCCGAAAGGGCGGCTTGGGCAAAAAGGGGTTTCCTGGTGGATCGAAAACCCGAAAGGGCGATTCAGGCAAAAGTTAGGGAATTAAAGCGTATGACCATGTCTCGTCGGATCACTTTAAGGACAATCTCTTCATCAACCAGCTCCAAGCTTCTGATCAATCCAGTCACCGGCAGACGAAGCATTGAAAGGACAGATATTCAGAGTTGTGAAGGCTATAGCGGAATGGGAATCCCATGAAATTGTTTCACATAGCCATCTTTCTTTTGTATATTTTTTTTTTAATTTCTACGACGACATCCTCTTACTAGGATGGTTGTCTCCCTTGTACAAATATACTCATAGAAAGTTAATACAAATACTTTTCCAAATACAGAAATTTGCTTTGTCTTCCTTTTCTTTTTCTTTTGCACTTATGTTTTATTTTGAGAAACGTCCAATGTTTTGTTAAATAGGCATATGCATTTGAACATAATCATTCCCTTATGAATCAAGAAAGATGATTACTGATAGGTTGAAGGTACAGGTAGATATCTCGATGCCCTTTCAGAAAGAATCACCAGCAGATTTAGACTCCAAATTCCTCAATCCAGAATTTAATTCCCAAACAGAGTTAAACTTCAGAATCCTTAGCAGAGCAGAAACTTTCTCAAAACTGATTTCCCCAGCCAGAGAGCCTTCCAGAACTCAATTCCCCTCAAAGTTTCAGTATTCCCAGTGGAGCCTTAAAAATCTGAAAATCTAATCCCCAACGGAGCTAAATTTCCAACTATCAATCCCCAGCGGAACCAAACTAATGAACCTTCTCCCCACAGAGATACTTCCCACCAAACTGAAGATTCTCAGTCATGCCTCTCCAGCATAAGTCTACCAGATTCAGGATTCCCCAGTAGAGATCATCAGAATTCTCTTACCCTGCAAGTCACCAGAGAATTCCAATTCCCTACAGTGGTCCTAAGATCCCTCAGCAGTTGAAGATCTTGCATTCCCCAAGACTCTCATTCTCAGTTCCTCACAGGATATTCAGATGTTCCCCAGTGAAAATCTCCTCAGGACAGGAATCCCCAGTAGATCGACATACAACCCAAGCTCCTGATTCCCAAATAGTGATCCCAGGACTTCTCAGTTTCAACAATCAAAAGATTCTTGCAATCCCCTGCAATAGTCAAGGATTTACTTCCCCTGGAAACAGTCAAGATTCTTTTATCTCCAGCCATCCAGGATTCACCTATCCTCAGAAAGACAGCTCTTCAGCTTACATGCGCATTCATTTACATTCATATCATAAACATTGATATAACATATATATTGCATCATACATGCCATGCAACATAACTTTGTGTTTTAGCTAACATTTCATCCTTTTCAGGATAAGATTAAAAGGCTATCAGTAACAATTATTCAGGTACAGTATGGATACACCCCAGACACGGCAGTCATTCTATTACTCATTCAGAATTTATTCAGATACGGTATGGATACACCCCAGACATGGCGGTCATTCTATTACTCGTTCAGAATTTCAAGTCAGATACAGTATAGATACACCCCAGACACGGCGGTCATTCTACTACTCATTCAGACTACAGCAATCAGATACAGACTAGATACGCTCCAGACACGGCAGCCATTCTATCTCTCATTCAGATTCACTTATCCACCTCAAGGTTCAATGCATTCCAAGCACGGATACCATTCTGACCCTTACCACAGCAGTTTGATTCTCCCCAGTGCGTTCGCCACGGAAGTCATTCTATTACTCATACGGATCTCAATCCCAGTTACAGTTTCAGATACACTCCAGACACGGAAGTCATTCTGCTACTCATACAACTTTCAACTTCAGATACAGTCCAGATACGCTCCAGACATGGTTGCCATTCTGTCACTCATTCAGAATTTGTCCCCAGCACGCAGTTGCTCCATACAGATATTTCTTTGTTACCTAGATACAATACAGATACACTCCAGACACGGCAGTCATTCTGATATTCATTCTACCTTCAAATGCAGTTCCAGCTCAGATACGCCCCAGGCACGGAGGTCATTCTTTTGCTCATATAATCTCAGTCTCCAGATACAGTTCAAATGCATTCCAGACACGGATACCATTTTGACCCTTATTTTTCCAACCTATCACATTGCAGTTCAACAAACGTTCCAGATGGCATCTTTAAGCCCATCCCCGACAAGATTCTGTCACATCTCCAGATGGCATCTTTAAGCCCATCTCCAAATGTCATCTCTAAGCCCACTCCCGCATCCATTGTTTTGATGAGTGCAAATTTAAGGGCACTCTAGTGTCCAATCTCCTTTTACCTTTGAGACGCGAAAGGCAAACCTGCCAATCTAACTCTTCAGGTGCAAGAAGATTGAACAGGGGCAACTGTTGTACCCCAAAATTTGCTCTCTCATTTCATCAACATTTTCTCACCACAAGACCCTTGGAGCTCAAGATCAAGTTATGGTTTGCCCTGCTCAAGACTCCTCCTTGCACTGTTGACCCAAATTAGGGTTTGAATTTGCACAAAGATGTTTTGACCTAAAATTCCCAAAGTGACTTTCATACTTCATATTGGACTCACAAGTTTATCCATACCAAGTTTCAGGCCTTGATTCCAATCTTTGCCCAGTCAATTGGACAGTTGACCTAGAAATCAACTGTATTGGGGGAAAAGTCAACTGTGGCCAATTGACAGTCAAACCTCATGATTTTTGACCCACATCAACATAATGAACTCATATGAACCACTTGGTCAAGTTTGGATTACAATTCCACAAGAAATTTAATCAGATCACCAAAAGGGCAAAATGGTCATTTTTAGGGTTTTGACTGCACAAAGGCAATTTTTGACTGTTTGACCTAGCCAATGGCAAACCAAGCTCACATATGGACTTAAGGACTCAATGGCATGGTCTTGACACATTCAACAAGTTCAAAAGGTCCCAAATGCACAGGATTGACAGATGAATTTTCCAGTCAACTGATCAAAATTTGACTGTATACTGAAAAGTCAAACTTTGACTTTTTGGTCAAAATCAAGTGTCAAGACTCATTTTTCATCAAGACGTGTCAAATTATGAAACTTGTTCATCAAGAAATCTAAATTTGCAAATTAGGGTTTAAAATGAGAAAATTTCATAACTTAGAATTTTTCTAAGTTATGAAACTTCCTTATTTTTTCCTAACTTTGTCCCATTTTTTCATCAAGATACATTTGGATTAAAACAAAACTCAAAACATTAAAGTTGTATTCCATTGCAAAATCTACAACTTTGATTCACAAAGTTTCCTCAAAATAATCTTGTAGCTCAAGTTATGATTTTTGGAACAAGGGTGCAAAACATTCTTAACTTAGAAAATTTTTGACCTATTTTAGGCAGGATTTTTGCCCAACTTCATGGCCACTTTTCACATGCTTCCACTTGGAATTTCAATTTGCATTACAAAGTTGGATTGTATTACACATTCCAAGCTTTCCAAATTGTCCAAGAACTTCTCAAACACCCTTATGGTTAGGGAGAATCGAATTGGCAAAGTTGGGCAAAAGTCACTTTTATTCATGACCAAAGGCATGTTCGTACATTGGCATTTTTCAAGTCAGCTTGCACAAGCTAGATTACAGGCCTCTAATCCTCTTCACACTCAATAATTCAATGCTAAACCATTGTGCCAAGATGTTATTTTGTTCATTTGGTCATTACATGAAAGATTAACCTTTAAATGGAAAAAGCATTTTTGCCATTTTTGAAAAGGTACACTTTATGTCAAATACAAATCCAAGAGGCATGGGCCAGATCTTTGGAGCTAGCATTTGTACACAAATCCCTCTGATCAAGAAGAAGATATGCAGCATACTTAAGGACTTGGTACAGGCCTATAACTCAACTTGCATTTCCTTACTTCAAAAACAAGCAAGATTGCAAAACATATACCACATTCACTTCCTGCAAGCAAAGGCCTAAGCAAACTTTGTCCACATCTTTCACACTCCCTAACTGACCTAAAGCACGACCAAACCATCCCTCAAACCTCCTCATTCACAGAAACACCATTTTTCTGCAAGAAACAGGACATTCTGCATTTTGACTTGGCCAGCATCATTCCCTCGCGCGTTTTTGCCCAAACAAGTTCCAATACACTCCATACCATTCATTGAAGTTGTCCCAAGCCTTAAATACAAGCTGTAAACTCCATAGCCAAGTTTGCCATTTTCACTTTTCATTGTTGCAGGTTGACTTCCATAGCTTGATTCAGAAGGATTCAAGGCACACCAAGCATAGGGGAAGCATCCTTGGACCTCAGGCAAGCTGTAAAAGTCCTCAAACACCATTGAAGTTAGCCATATTACTCTGTTCGAGTCAAGCTGAAACAGGTAAAAGGTGAACTTCTATCTCTCTATCCAAGCATATTTAAGCTTAAGTTTGTGAAGAAAGTATGTTCTACTCATGGCCCTGAAGCTATCCATATACTTACTTTTCATTTATATTGTGTGTGCTGAGAGAATTTAGGACATGAACATTGGAAAAAACTTAGGTCAGAAATTGGGGGAGAAGAAATTCTCTCTCGTTTCTGAGAGTTAGAACAACTTTTTTATATATTTAAAATCGTGACATGATGCTCTACATTATTGATGTTATAAGTTTTTGCTAAAAGTCAAAGAATCAGGAAGTTTGAATCAAGCATGGAGGGCGCGCATTTTTGAGACAGGAATGGCTGGAGGTTGAAGACAAGCCCCTTGGGCTAGGCCTGAGTTGTTTTTTCTGTTCGCACCATCTTTTTTCACCTACACCCCTTTGGCCCATTGTGTGTTATTTTGATCATTTTTGATTTTTTTTCTTTTTGATTCTGACTTATTATTTTTTGCTCAAATATAAAAAATATAAAAAATATTTTTCCATCCATTTTTGCATTTATTTGGCATTTGTTTGTTTATTTAAGCATATATATATATATATATATAAACCAATATATTTCTTTTTATTTAAAACACAAAACAATAATACAAAAAATATATTTTTAGTTATTATTTTTTATTTGCATTTTTGAAAACATTTTCTAAAAATATACTTTTTTTTGTAAATAATTAATATTTTTATTTTTGTACATATTTAGTATATTTAAATATATGTAATATAAATACTTGCATATTTATTAGAATATTTAGGATAAAAATATGAAAATAATACATTTTTATTTTTATTAATATATGACATCAAAAATACCTTTTTTTCACAATATACTTCTTTTTTTATTTTTTATTTATTGTATATAATATAATTAATACTATTTATTTAGAAAACTAGGGTTTTGCCCTAAACCATGAAAATATCCAAAAAAAATTGACTTTATTTATTTTTGTTTATACTTCACATGAAAAATACTTTTACATACATAAAAAACATTTTTGTGCATAATACATTTTGCATATTTATTGTATTTATTTAATTATTGTACAATTTTAATATTTGTATATTCAATATGGATGTAATAGTTTAGATTTAATTCCTTGCTAAATATCCCCCATTTGAACATTTGTACCCCCATCCCCATAATTATGTTGTAATAATTTAGGTCTTTAAATTCCGCATTTTAAAACTTTCTAATTATGCCATGATAGACTTAGGGTTTGTATGCAAATCAAAAATAACAAATAGCTTGACCTAATGCAAAGACAAAAATGCATGAAAATGGACAACACTAATCACACTTGCACCCTTAGGGTTACTCTACTTGTTGCCGTCAATAATGGGCCATGTTGCATGTTGAGTGTCTTTGGCAAAACAAAACAATTCAAATGATCATAGTCCCTCGATGACGCTTTCTCAAGTTGCCTAAAAATGATCAAGTCCCTTAAAGAAAAAAATTTGCCAAAGACACTTGGCACTATTGCATTCATGGTCTAAACGATGACCCGCGCCTGTCCCGTTAACATCCTAACACAAGATTGTCCACCAAATGCAATGGTGGAACAATACTGTTAAAAGGGTTAAAACATAGGAAAGATCTTTGAGAAATTTAGGGTAGATATCTCTTGGTTACTTGACCAATCTTGCAAAACAATCCTTGCCATTTTTCAAAACACACATCACAACACACTTTTAAAACAACTTTCAAAAAACATTGAAAACTTTTCAAAAGACAAATACACCTTTGTATACATTCAAACATGGATCATTACAAAGGTTGCCACAACAATGGCCTCTTTTCAAAACATTTTCAAACCCACACACAAAGAACCATTTCAAACAATTGAAAGCACCATTTCAAACAATTGAAAATGCAAGGCAAGTGATCTAAGCAAGTAACTAAGAGCCCATGGATAACCATGGATAGAAAGGGTGCTAATACCTTCCCTTTCTATAATCTACTCCCCGAACCCAAGAAAACATCTCAAAGGTTTTTGCTATGCTTTTTAACCTTTCCTTAGGATAAAATAAAAAGTCGGTGGCGACTCTTGCTAAACCGAAACATTTGCGAATAAAAACGCAAAACCCAAGTCAGTTCTCCCACCGTATCACAGGAATCATCTATGTTTTGAGAAAAGTTAAATTTTAGGAACTTTGGTCATCCGTTATTCTTATTGAGGAATCGTCTCTTCGTCAAAGAGGTGAAAATGAACTACTATCCGGTCGTGATCCAGGCTTCATAGTAATAAGACCGACTGCTATCCGGTCGTAATCCAAGCTTTACAGTGATAAGACCGACTACTATTTGGTCGTAATCCAGGCTTTACAGTGACTTACCTGGGAGATAAGATTAAACTTGCTATCCAGTCGTAATCCGGGCTTCGAAATTTCTCGATTCTTATCTGGTCATAGTCCAGGCTTCAGAAGGAATTAAGTTGTTATCCGGTCGACTCCGGGCTTCAACTTGAATTTAGGGCACACTAATATTCGGTCGACTCCGGGCTTCTTAGTAACTTTCCAGGTAAACTATTATTTGGTCGAAATCCAAGCTTCTCAGCGTCTTGTACTGTTATCTGGTTGTAATCCAGGCTTTAGTGCTTTTATCGCTATCTGGTCGTAATCCAGGCTTCACGATGCTTTATACCATTATCTAGTCGAATCCAGGCTTCATGGTGTTCTGTACTGCTATCCGGTCGTAATCCAGGCTTCACAATACCTTACTTCTTATCTGGTCGTAATCCAGGCTTCAGAAGAGATCAAATGGTTATCCGGTCGTAATTTGGGCTTCCCTTTGGCTTTGGGCCTACTAATATCCGGTCGTAATCCGGGTTTCATAGTATTTGGTCGGGTAAACTGTTATTTGGTCGTAATCCAAGCTTCAGTGTCCCTTACTGTTATCTGGTCGTAACCCAGGCTTCACAGCGTCTTTTACCGCTATTTGGTCGTGATCCAGGCTTCGCGATGTCGCATACCACTATCTGGTCGAAATCTAGGCTTCATGGTGTCTTTGGATGCTATCTGGTCGTAATCTAGGCTTCACAGTAACTTGTATTGCTATCTAGTCATAATCCAGGTTTCACAATAACTTGCTGAGCTGTTATCCGGTTGTAATCCTGGATTCACAGCTTGTGTTTATGACATACCACTATTTGGTCGTAATCCAGGCTTCATGGTACCTCGCACTGCTATCTGATTGTAATCTAGGCTTCATAGTAACTTGCTGAGCTGTTATCCGGTCGTAATCCGGGCTTCACGGCTTGCTGGGGATTAAAATATTATTCGGTCGTTCTTCGGGCTTCATAGCTTAGAGATAAACCACTATCTGGTTGAATCCAAGATTCGCGGTTGTTCGATATTGCTATCTAGTCGAATCCGGATTCACAATATGCTGTAGAAATCAAGGTACTATCCGGTCATATCCGGGCTTCATAGCTTGAACTTTGTGAGAATTTGGTTGTATCTTTCCTGAAAGGTAAAGGTTAATTGTATGCAATGTGTTGTACCCCAAAATTTGCCCTCCCATATCCTCCAAGAAATTGCCAAGTCAAGCTGCAAAATTCCCCAAGGGTTGCAGAGGGCAAAGGTCTCCTATACAGTCAAAACTAGGGTTTGTGTATTGATCAAGGAAATGAAGTTTTCAAAGGCCCAATCAAGTCTCATATACCTACAAATATGGTCAAGCATCCTCATATCAAGTTTCAAGGCATTCAGCACAAAATTGCACAGTTAAAACCCTAAATTGCACTACAGTCAACTGTAGGGGCAAAATGGTCATTTGACAGTCAAAAGTTCAAATTTTTTGTCAACATATCATTTTGAAGCCACAAACATCATTTGATCAATGCTTGATCATGATTCTCAAAATTTGGCTCAGAAATCATCAAGATGCAAAAGTTTCCTTATTTGGACAGCTGAAAAAGTCAACTGAAATTGACCAGGGCATAACTTTCACATGGATTATCAGAAAAATTCCATCCAAAGCTCATTTTGAAGAGAAAGACATTTCCTACAACTCATATTCATACTTCAAGTCCAAGAAATGCTCTCACAAAAAGTTATCAATTTCAACATTATAGGTCATTTTCAAAAGTCAACAAAAAGGGACTTTAAGTCAAAGGCCATAACTTGAGATTGGTAAATCAAAATGACATGGGACCAAAGTCATTGGTTAGAGGACTCAAATACCTTTCCAAAATGTCCAAGAACATGAGAAAAGCTTAAAAATTAAGCAAGTTATGCCTTGTGGAAGTTGGGAAATTTTTGGATATTTTGAAAAGTCAACTTTGGTTCAAATGACCTAAAATTGCTAATGGGCCCATTTTCCTTCCATGATTCATCATTCCAAGCATGTGCACGACCACTTGGCCCAAAGGGAAGTATTTTCTCATTTTTTATTTATTTATTTGAATTATTATTTATATTAATTCATTTAAATCATTTAAATATATGAAAAATATCTAACTTGACCTAACCAATCTTTTTATACATGTTTTGGACTCAATATTTCGTGCTTAGCTAAATGTGGAAAGAATTGGAGCAATTGGATATGATTTGAATCAAATGCACATGGAAAAGATATGAAAAGATCCTTAAGAAAATCAAATTTCCAAAAACCATTATTGCATTGGATTTGATTGAGTTTTGTTAACCTAATGGACTCACTACATATGCCTGATCATAAACCTAATCATGATAGACTGAAAATTGCGCAAGAAAGCCATTGACAAACTTTGAAAAATTCTCTAAAAACTCAAAACTGAAAAACCCTTTTTAGGTGGATTCAAGGCACGAAACTTGTTTCAATAGCTTCCTCAAGGTCTACTGATCACATTCCAATCAAGCACAGCCATCAAAACCTCAAGAATTGGTATATTGAACTTGAACTGTACAGGAAAAAACTCATAATCGTATATCAAATTCCATGCGTTATTTGTGAAATTTATTCATTGATTCATGTTCATTATGATGTTTTGAAGCTAACCAATGCATTTAATTTGATTTTTATGCTGTATATGAGATTTCACCATGCTTGCGTTCTAGGGTTTGCAGGACCTCAAAATTGGGGTTTCTCATTTAACGAAAAATTAGCCCACGAAACCATGACCATTCAACTCAGGATGCTCTGACGGTCATAAGGGAACCCTCGTGATCAATTTATGAACCCTATAGCGCTATTCGCTATTTTCTCTAAAGCCACCTAATGGAACGCGTCTAAAACCGTTGCCTGTGTGTTTTATGTTACAGGGATGATGAAGAAGATGAAGCCGTGTCACACGCTGATTGGCACGTTTAAATATTTCGCGCTTTAATCCACTAACGTTTTGCTTTTCTTTTATATTATTTATTCGTTACTAATATATCAAACGCGTTGTAGTGGTTCAGCTGGCAAGCGCTCATTGTGTTGACATCTAAGACCTGGGTTCGAGCCCCAGGTCTGTATAATCTCCATATTATTTTTCAGTAATGATTCCTATGCAGCGCCAGCGTTAAGACACATCATGCGTCCTCAAAGATCAACAGCCACGCGTCCATCAGAAGCAATCCAAGGGTGCAAAATTGAAGGCACATCATATACCATGGTCAACGCATGTGCACGCTGCATGGAAAGGTCAAATGGATCAAGGTCATTGGGCTTAAACTGCTTGGGCCATACCTCCTAATTTGGGACTACCACCCCCTTGGTTTGCAATTTTCTCAATTTCTTCTTATTATTTTCTTTTAATTATTCTTTTAGTCAATTTAATATTTTTCATAAATTATAGGACACATAAAAAAACTTAGAAAAAGATAAAAAAACATAATGAATATTTTATTTTAATATTTTCATAAATAAATTGGCATGTAATTAATTAGCTTAAATTAGGTTTTTTTAATTTTAATTCTTGTAATAACAAAAATACAAAAAATATAGAATTAGGTTTAATTAATTTTTATTCCTTTTTAATTTTTTTCTTTTGTCATAATTTTTTAATATTATTTTATTTTTATTTTTTCATAATTAAAATTGCACATAAAAAAAATTATTAGGTTTAATTTAGGTTAAATTTTAACATATTTCTTAATAAATTAAAATAAAGTAGAATTAGGGTTAGTAGTTAATTTTAATTAATTCCTTCTTTTTTCTATTAAATCTCAAAATACTAAAAATACCAAAAACATTCTCTTTTAATTTTTTAATTCCTCATTAATTTATTTTTTTTGCAAAAGGGTCCAACGCCCATGTTCTTAATTTTTATTCTCGTTCGCATATTTATGTTATGTCATTTAAATAATTATGTACCTCTCCCAAAGCCTTGTAACGTTCTAATTACTTCTCGCACTTTAAATTCTTTTAATTTCTTTATTTTCTGTCAAATCGGGTCCTGGTTAATTTTGGCGATGTGGACCCGCGCCATTTGTAATAGCTTAGAATTTACTTTTCCTCGCAACTTTTAACTGTTAAACAAAGCATGCAAGAATGAATGTCCAAATAAAAACAAGCGTAGATCACCAATAACATGACAAAAGACAAAATATCTGAAAACGACACACAAATCACACACCACCCCTAGGGTACGCCTCACTGTTGCCTTGCCTCGAAAGGTGATCGTCGAGTAGAGGATGTTTTAGTAAGTCCTCATGATCCGGGAACCTGGCATGAGGGTAGCTTCTAAGGTGTCTTCCCATTGCTCTGGTGATCACCATGTCCCGAACCTCGAATTGACCCGAACACCTCCAACGGTGGTGCTACCTACCTCTCAATGGTGGGATGGCACTACTTTAAAGGACATTTACACAGACAAATTCCTTAGGGTATGTAGGTTCTCGTAGATACTTGCTCTAATTTCAAAAACAAATCAAAAATACTTTTCACACCGACACCTTTTCAAAAAGCTTTCGAAAGCAATTTTTCAAACACTCTTGAGGACCGATACAAGAGTCGAACTGGAATTTTCAAAGAAACTTTTTAAAACCCACAGTTGAAAAGCAAACAAACCTTTTGAAAACACAAGTGAGCAAGTATCTAAGAGCCCGTGGATAACCATGGATAGAAAGGGTGCTAATACCTTCCCTTTCTATAACCTACCTCCCGAACCGAGAGCAATCTCTATAAGGAATTTTTCTGTGCTTTTGTCCTTTCCATTTGGAGAAAATAAAAGACGGTGGCGACTCTTGCTTCCGCGACATTTCGCGAACCAGCGTTAAACAGTCAGTTCCAGATCCACCGATCACAGAACTGGCGACTCTGCTGGGGAAAATCTTATAAAGTGAGGTGTACCTTAGGGCTAGTTCATAACTGTGTTTTCACTTGTATTGATTTGCTTGCTTTACTATTGTGGGTTGCATCGGAGATACATAGATCCTAACTCGAATCTGGGGATACCCTGTTTAGGTGGCATAAGCTGTGAGGGACCTGTCCGGCGTAGACTGACACAGGTGAAGCAGTGGCTACGTTGGTGTGGCACCTTAGTCTGTACCGATATCCCTTGTGTCGCAACGAGGAGAATATGGGTCTTCTAAGGAGTCATTAAGCACCAACAACCTTAGAACCTTAATTGACACAACTTGGCCTTTAGAACAGTAGCAGTATGCTACGCCCATTGAGGCTAAACTCTCGTGATGGTTCTGGCTGCAAGAAAAGATTGCGATGCTGGAGTTATGACCGATTGAGGGTAGTCAATGATATTGGGATCCTCTAAGAACCCGGTTACTTTTGATTAGGACAGGTATGAACCAACAAACTGAAAGAGGGTAGTACCTAGACCTCATGCTGGCCTAAACTTTAGGGGCTTGCCTTGTGTGACTTGTGTGTCTTCTCATGTTTGCCTTTGTATCTGTATGTGGTGTGCTTTATCATAACATCATAGCATCATGAGCATTGCATGCATCCTGCATAAGGACTGACCATTTCAAAGACAAGAGGGTTTCATCTTTGCTCTGTTTTGTAGGACATTATGATGCCCGTGCGAAGGAATACTATCCGGTTCAACTTTGTCCGTTCACCTGAGTTGCTTGATGAGTTGGTTAGCAGAATTCCAAACACCACTTCCTTCATTCAGAGGCATGGTTCTCTTCTCAGTTTAGTCACTGCAAAGCGGGATCAACAGTTGATGAGTGTTCTGACCCAGTTCTATGACCCTCTGTACCAGTGCTTCACCTTTCAAGACTTCCAGCTGGTCCCTACCCTGGAAGAGTTCTCTGATTTGCTTGGTATCCCTATCTTGGATCAGACTCCCTTTACTGGTTGGGAAAAGACCCTCAGGCTTGAGGATGTGGCTGCAGCTCTTCCTTTGACCCATCAAGAGGTAACAGACAACTGGGTAACTAGAAGCGGAGTTAAGGGTTTCTTGGCCAAATTTCTAATTGGTAAAGCTAACAATTTCTGGAATGACCTGGACTTTAGGGCATATGAAGACATCTTGGCTCTCCTAATCTATGGGTTGGTCTTGTTTCCTAATCCTGACAACTTCATCAATGTCACTGCCATAAGGATCTTTATGTCTCAGAATCCTGTGCCCACTCTCTTGGGTGACATCTTGCAACAACTTCATGCCAATACTACCCGAAGACGAGGAACCCTATGGTGTTGTATCCCTTTGTTGGTGAGGTGGTTTATTTCTCACCTCCCTAAGTTCGTACTGAAGAACCAAGAAGGAAGAGGTTGGGCTCACAGGTTAATGTCTCTCACCGATAAAGACATCATTTGGACTTGCAGAGGTTTGGATGAGATAGCTATTATTGATCGATGCGGGGAATACCCTAATGTTCCTCTGATTGGTACTCAAGGAGGGATCTCTTACAATCCATGTCTAGCACTCCGTCAGTTTGGAAGAGCAAGAAGAGCAGGCCCCCATGAGATGTTGGTGCCTCACATCAGTTTCGAGTTTCAGGTGGATAGTGACGAGCTACGTCGTAGGTTCATCAAGGCTTGGGACAAGGTTCATAAAGCTGACCCACAAGAGTTAGGGCCAAAGACTTCTTTACCTATGGAAGCCTACTACAAATGGGTCCGCATCCGCGCTCAGAAGTTAGGTATGCCGTATGAAGCTGTCAGACCCGTCATTCTTGAGTGTCCTGATAAAGATGGTGTTCCTCCAACTGTCCTTCCTCCTCAGATACCTATTGATTATGAGACATTGAAGAGATCTTGGTCGCAACTGCGAGAAGAGCGGGATTCTTACCGGGAAAAGTTCAACGAGCAGGAATCAAAAATCCAGAAGCTGACCAAGCAGTTGGAGAATGAGAGAGCTCTGAATGCCTACATCCGTACTGAGAAGAGGAGACCATGGGATCAATAAGGAGCCCCAGATGTGCTTTTACAGTTTTATTTCCTTTTCAGTATTTCCTTTCATGTAACGCCTAAGGGCAACTTGTTGAATAATTTCAGTTGCAAAGTTGAATCTAATGAAGTATGTTCCTGTTTGTTTACAAAGTTGATTCCCGATTGTCTTTGAAAACATAAATCATACGCATTTCATACATCATGTGCATAGCAGGTTTTTCCCCTTTTTCAGGTTGCTTACAGTTCTTCGCTGTTTATTTCAGCATCATGAATACCGACTCTGCATCAACTGAGACATCAATCAAGGCTCTTCAGGCGCAGAATGCGCAGTTTCAAGAATTAATCAAGGGTCTGGCTCAAGGCCAAGAAGAACTGAAGGCTATGCTCCTGAAGAAGGAGAAGAAGAAGAAGAGAAGAACTGTTCTGTTCAACTCGGGCCGAAGGTTTAACAATACTCTACAACAGGAAGAGGCTGGTTCTTCTGTTGACAAGAATTCTCCTCAGGCAGAAGCAAGGGTTCCTAGTCCGGTAGTCTCCGACAACGAGACAGATTTTGATGAAGAGCAGTACCCTCCTGCAGAAGACAGATATAAGCAACTGGAGGACAGGTTGAAGGCTATGGAGGTTCAACAGGTACCTGGGCTAGATTTCGGAGATCTTGGTTTGTCAACCGGTGTGATCATCCCTCACAAGTTCAAAGCACCCTCCTTCTCTAAGTATGACGGGGCGTCTTGTCCCAAGCTGCATCTGAGGTCCTATGTTCGGAAAATTCAGCCGTACTCTGCGGATAAGAATTTATGGATCCACTTCTTCCAGGAGAGTCTTTCAGGGACTCGTCTCGAATGGTTCTATCAGCTGGATGGGACCAAGGTTCGTAACTGGGAGGAGTTGGCTACTGCTTTCTATAAGATGTATCAATATAATGCCGACCTTGCCCCCACACGTACCCAACTCCAGGGTATGTCGTTAGGTGCAAGCGAAGGTTTTAAAGAGTACGCTCAGAAGTGGAGAGACCTGGCTGGCAGGGTGCAGCCACCATTGACTGATCGGGAGTTGGTAGACATGTTCTTGGGGACCCTATCTGGGCCGTTTTTCAACCATCTCATTGGGAATTCGTCTGCAGGGTTCACCGATCTAATCTTGACTGGAGAGAGGATTGAAGCTGGGTTAAAGTCTGGAAAAATTCCGAAGGGTGCATCATCTAGTTCTGAGAAGAAACCCTTCAAGAAGGAGTCTAGTGTCGTATATGGTTCCAGGAAATCAGAGAGACATGAGCACCGCCAATCTGTCAGTGCGGTAATGATTGCTAAGCCTGCTGCCGCTCCCCGGCCAAAAAATCCTCAGAAGGTTGAAAGACCCCAGAGAGAATTCACCCGCTTAAGCATGACTTTGTCGCAGATCCTGCCACAGTTGCTCTCAACCAATTTAGTGACTGTCAGGGAGGCGCCGAAGTTTCCAAATACTGCATCCCCCAAGTACAACCCGAATGCTCGTTGTGCTTACCATTCAGATAGCCCGGGGCACTCTACTGATGACTGTTGGGCGTTAAAGAATAAGGTGCAAGACCTTATCGACGCAAAGGAGATACAGTTCGAAGCGCCGGCGAAGCCGAATGTAGTTACTGCTCCTATGCCTCAGCATGGGGTAAATGTTGTAGATGAAGATGTTTATTCCATTTCTGTGGATGATCTAGCCACTCCTCTGAAGATTGTCAAGAAGAACCTACTGCAGGCCGGTTTATTTCCGGGTTGCAGTGAGAGCTGCCTGTTCTGTGCTGTGTCCCCATCTGGTTGTCCCTTGCTGAGGTTAGGCATCCAAAGCCTAATGGATAGCAAGGAGATTCTGTTTAAGAAGTCTGTTGTTCGGTTGGTTCCAGTGGAAGAAGTTTCTGTGGTGACTATCTTCAATAATCCGATCCCGGCTCTCCCGAAGAAGCCCATTCAAATCATGACCGTTGCACCTGTTATTATCACTGTTCCAGGGCCCTTGCCTTATGTATCTGATAAAGCTGTCCCCTGGCATTATGGGGCAGATGTATATGTAAACGGGATCAAACAAGAGTTCAACGCTGGCGCCAGCATTTGTGACATCACTGGCCCAGCCAAGGTTACCCGCAGTGGCAGGCTCTTCTCGCCTGACATTGCACCGCCTGCTGCCCGAAGACCACTTCTCATGACCCCTGCAAGTGTACCCGTTCCTGCTGTTGATCCAATTGTTTCTCCTGCTGCCGAGTCATCCAATGCTCGGGGCAAAGGAGTTGAAGTTGAGCCTGCCCAAGTGGAGGCACCTGTACCAATAACTGCTGAGGCCTCCCAACAAGAGATGGAGGAGATTCTGAAGATTATAAAGAAGAGCGATTTTAATGTTGTGGAACAGCTGGGGCACACGCCCTCCAAGATCTCCATGCTCTCTTTATTGCTGTGCTCCGAGGCCCATGCTAAGGCCCTAATCTCGTTCCTCAAGACGGCCCATGTGCCACATGAAACCTCTGCAGTCCAGTTCACTGATTGCGTGGCAAATCTAACGGCAGACAATGGCTTGGGTTTCTCAGACGCTGACTTGACCGCAAAGGGAAGAGACCATAATGATGCTCTGCATGTCTCTGTTGAATGCAGGGGCACTACCTTGGCACATGTGCTGGTGGATACGGGGTCTTCTTTGAATGTGCTACCCAAGAAGGCTTTGGACCGTTTAGATTGTGAAGGTCTAGAATTGAAACCCAGCAACATCATCATCAGGGCCTTTGATGGTTCAAAGAGGATGGTCCATGGAGAGGTTGACATTCCGATTTGTGTGGGCTCTCAGGTGTTCGACTCCACTTTTTATGTGATAGACATCCGTCCATCTTACTCTTGTCTACTGGGTCGACCCTGGATACATAAGGCTGGGGCAGTGACCTCTACCTTGCATCAGAAGCTGAAATACCCCGTCAGAGGGAAGATCGTCACCGTGCAGGGAGAGGAGGAATATATGGTGAGCCATCTGAACTCCTTCAGATACATTGAGATGGATGGGGAGTTTATTGAAACCCCCTTTCAGCATTTCGAGGAGGTGTTCCCAATTGCAGCAGCAGCAGCAGAAACAGCAGCAGAAGAAAGTATTCCTTTGAGGTTGGCTTCCCTAAGGGACGCCCGGGCTGTGGTTCAGAAGGGTGAATGTGCCGACTGGGGAAGGCTCCCAGACTTCACACAGAAGACTGATAAACTTGGGCTGGGTTTTACCACAGAAGGTCAGAAAGCTATGAGGAAAGCAAAGATCGGAAGACTTCCTGTATTTATTAAAAGTTCAGGAGTGAATGCTGTTGGGGAAGACAACGAAGTGGATGAAGCGGAATTTAATAGCTGGATCTATCCAACGGCTGAAGGCGGATTGAACAACTGGATTGCTAAGGACCATACCCCTGTTACCTTTGTGACACAGTAATAAATTTCTTTGTTTCGTTATTTTGTAATAAACAATGATAAACTCTATGGCCCGGTGTCTTACCCGAGGCACCGTGGTTCTATTTGTGAGGGCATACAAACTGTCATTTCATATATCATGAATGAAAATCTTGGACGTATTTTTCGCATTGCAAATATTGTGCTCCTTTTCTGTCTTTCTTTTCCTTTACATAATTTTCAAAACAGCTGTATTTACACACACACTCACTCATACAGGTTTCAATCCACTCTGGATCTCACTGATAACAACCCTGCTACTGCCAGTTATGACTTCGAAAATCCGATCAACTTAGCCGAAGATGAAGGTGAAGATGATTGCGAAGTGCCTGGCGAGCTTGCAAGACTGTTGCTTCAGGAAGAGAGGGCGATTCAACCCCATGAAGAGCCAGTGGAAATAATAAACTTGGGTACTGAGGCGGACAGAAAAGAGGTAAAGATTGGTGCCAACCTAGAGCTCAGCGTGAAGCAACGGTTAACCAAGATGCTGCATGATTATATGGAGATATTTGCCTGGTCCTACGAAGACATGCCAGGGTTGGATACCGACATTGTGCTCCATCACTTGCCAACTAAGGAAGACTGCCCTCCAGTTAAGCAAAAGGTCCGTCGGATGCGTCCAGAGATGTCTGAGAAGATTAAGGCCGAGGTTATGAAGCAGTTTGATGCGGGGTTCCTTGCAGTAACTTCTTACCCTCAGTGGGTTGCTAATGTGGTGTCGGTACCTAAAAAGGACGGTAAGGTCAGAATGTGTGTCGACTACAGGGATCTGAACAGGGCCAGCCCCAAAGATGACTTCCCCTTACCTCACATTAATGTCCTTGTTGATAATACAGCTCAGCACAAAGTATTCTCTTTCATGGATGGCTTTTCAGGTTACAATCAGATTAAGATGGCACCTGAAGACATGGAAAAGACTACATTTGTTACTCAGTGGGGCACCTTCTGTTACAAGGTCATGCCATTCGGGTCGAAGAATGCTGGGGCAACCTACCAACGTGCCATGGTTGCCTTATTTCATGACATGATCCATCATGAGATAGAGGTGTATGTTGACGACATGATCGCAAGGTCCCAAACTGAGGAAGAGCACTTAGATCATCTGCAGAAGTTGTTTGACCGGTTGAAACTATACAAGCTGAGATTGAACCCGAACAAGTGCACCTTCGGGGTAAAATCTGGGAAGTTGCTAGGCTTTGTGGTCAGTGATAAGGGAATTCAAGTGGACCCTGCCAAGGTCAAAGCTATTCAAGGGATGCCAGTTCCTAAGACGGAGAAGGAAGTCAGAGGCTTTTTAGGACGCCTGAATTACATCGCTCGTTTCATCTCACATCTGACTGCTACCTATGAGCCAATCTTCAAGCTGCTGAAGAAAGATCAGGTAGTACGTTGGAACGATGAATGTTAGGCTGCTTTTGACAAAATCAAAGAGTATCTCCAAGAACCACCTATCCTTATGCCACCGGTTGAAGGGAGACCTCTGATACTATACCTGACAGTGCTCGACAACTCAATGGGGTGTGTGTTGGGGCAGCATGACGAGTCTGGCCGAAAAGAGCATGCCATTTATTATCTTAGCAAAAAGTTTACCGACTGTGAGACCCGATACTCACTGCTTGAGAAAACTTGCTGCGCTTTGGTATGGGCTGCTCGCCGGCTGAGACAGTATATGCTGACTCACACTACCTTGTTGATCTCAAAGATGGATCCTATAAAATACATATTCGAAAAGCCTGCTCTGTCTGGGAGGATTGCAAGATGGCAAATGATCTTGACGGAATACGACATTCAGTACACAACCCAGAAAGCCATCAAGGGGAGTGTATTGGCAGACCACTTAGCTCATCAAGCTGTAGATGACTATCAGTCAATGAACTTTGAGTTTCCGGACGAGAGCATCATGATAGTGACTGATTGCGAAGTACCTGGACCGGATGAAGGACCTGAACCAGGATCCCGATGGTCTATGCACTTTGACGGAGCCTCCAATGCTTTGGGAAATGGTATCGGCGCCATAATCATATCTCCTCAAGGTACTCATACTCCACTCACTGCCCGGCTGTGTTTCAACTGTACCAACAACATGGCGGAGTATGAGGCGTGCATCATGGGTCTTCAAGCTACGATCGACCTAAGGATCAAATTTCTAAGTGTCTTCGGAGATTCCGCTCTTGTGATCAATCAGATCAAAAGAGAGTGGGATACGAAACATCCAAACTTGATTCCTTACAGAGAATGTGTGTTGACCCTGATTCCCTACTTCATAGAGATAACCTTTGAGCACTTTCCAAGAGAAGAGAATCAGCTAGCGGACGCGTTGGCTACCATGTCTTCAATGTTCAAGGTCAAATGGGATAATGAGGTTCCCCGGATCATCATCTGGAAACTGGACGAACCGGCATACTGTTGTGATCTCGAAACTGAATTGGTGACTGAGAAGCCTTGGTACCACGAAGTGAAGAGATATCTGGAAGCTCAGGAATACCCTGAAGGTGCCTCTGTCAATGATAAGAAGTTCCTGAGGAGGTTTGCAGCCAAGTTCTTCCTAAGTAACGGCATCTTGTACAAGCGAAACCATGATTCAACCTTACTGCGTTGTGTGGATAAGACTGAAGCAGAAAGGATCATGGAAGAGCTACATGAAAGGACCTTTGGTATACATTCCAGTGGGCATACTATGGCTAAGAAAATCCTACGGGCAGGATATTACTGGTCCACAATGGAAGCTGACTGCTACCAACACTCCAGGACATGCCACAAGTGCCAGATCTATGCAGATAAGGTGCATGTTCCTCCGCTTCCCCTGAATGTTCTGACTGCGCCATGGCCGTTTGCAATGTGGGGCATAGACATGATCGGTGAGATAAAACCTACAGCATCTAATGGACATCGCTTCATCCTAGTGGCGATTGATTATTTCACGAAGTGGGTTGAGGCAGCATCCTATGCTACGGTAACCAAGACTGTTGTGGCACGGTTCATTCGGCATAACCTGATCTGCCGGTACGGCGTCCCTGAGCGGATTATTACAGACAACGGTACCAATCTGAACAACAAGATGATCGCTGAGCTCTGCGAACAGTTCAAGATACAGCACCACAATTCTTCTCCTTACAGACCGAAGATGAATGGGGCTGTAGAGGCAGCAAATAAGAACATCAAGAAAATCGTGCAGAAGATGACAGTGACTTACAAAGATTGGCACGAGATGTTACCGTTCGCTCTATATGGGTACCGTACCTCAGCTAGGACATCAACCGGGGCAACTCCCTTCTCTCTGGTTTATGGTATGGAGGCAGTCTTACCAATCGAAGTGCAAATACCATCTCTCCGGATAATGAAGGATGCAAACCTGAACGAGGATGATTGGATCCAGACACGACTTGATCAGTTAAACCTTATTGATGAAAAGAGACTCGCTGCTATCTGTCATGGTCAAACGTATCAAAAACGGATGATCAGGGCATTTAACAAAAAGGTCAGACCACAGGAATATCAAGTTGGAGATCTGGTAATCAAGAGAATCATCCTTCCTCAGAGTGATCCAAGGGGCAAATGGACCCCTACGTATGAAGGGCCATTTGTGTTTAAGCATGTGTTCTCAGGAGGAGCCATGATTCTAACCAATATGGATGGTGACGACCTTCCTCACCCCGCCAATGCAGACATAGTAAAAAGATACTACGCATAAAAAAGACCCGCTAGGCTGACATGCCTAGGCAAAAATTAGGGCTTCCCGTCGAACCAAAAGGGTTCGGGCAAAATGGAGGGATGAAATGAAAAATCTGTACACCCGGCAAGTCGAAAACCTGAAAAGGCGGCTTGGGCAAAAATGGGTATCCCGGTGGACCGAAAACCCGAAAGGGCGGTCCAGGCAAAAATTAGGGATAAAAGCGTAATACTATGTCTCATTGGATCACTTTGCATCCAGAATCCGGTATCTACATCAAGTTCAGACGGCATCGATCAGTCAGCTTCACCTTCAACCAAGGTCATCAAGTGATGAGACGCTCGGAGTTATAAAGGCAATAGCAGAGTTGAAACCCAGTGGATCATTCATATTTCACACAGCTGTTTTATTTTATTTTGTACAAAATTTATATAAACTCTTTTGTTCGGCGGCGTTCCTCTTACTCGGACGTCAGCCTCTTGTACACAAAACGCCTATTTTCAGGCCATTCAAAAATCAATACAAATATATTTTCAATTAAACGTGCCAAGTATTTTTCTTTTTTCTGTTTTGTTTTGTGAAGAACGTCCAAGGTTCAATTTGTGATATATGCATTGACAATACTTTGCTAACTCATAAATATTTGCATACGAAACAAAGGAATTAATCGCAGGTGACACTAGAAACAGGGGCAATAAAGAGTTGTCTGAGCGATCCAATTGTTCTATCCTCCAAGGTACCGAGGTAGGTTCAGCTAAAGAACATGACCAGTACATCTCAATTCCCAGAGAGTAAATCAGCAGGTCAATACATTCTTCTCCAAGCAGAATTGATAGATCCCAAGGAAATTGAGTATCCTCCCGTAGATCTCAATACTTCCCCAGCAGCAATACATATATTCTTAACAAGCATCCCCGGCAGTCTTGGCCTAAAGATTGTTCCCCGGCGGTATATCAACATCCATAGGAATCACTTCCCCCGCAGTTCAAAACTTCCCCAGGAGAGTCCAATCTAGTTCCCCAGGAAGGTTGGAATTTATCTCCCCAAGCAAGCTTATCCCCAGTAGATTCTGGAAGCTTATCCTCGCAGCGCACGAACGCGTCGTCCGGCTTTATTTAAAAGAGTTATTTCCTTAACAGGATATAACTGGGTTATCCTCAGCCAAAAGCCACGGAAAGAGCGTCATCGACGAAGTCTTCTTACCCCAGCGAAGTCTATCAACACTTCCAATACAACAAGGATATCCCCAGCAAATTATTATCTACACTTAGCAAGGCATCCCTCTTCCCACAGAGTATTGCTTCCCAGCATGGTCGCTAGAGTATCTTTTCTCCCCGCAGAATCTTCCATTTGCCAAGTTTATTCCGCAACGGAGTCATCTTCTCCCACCGGTATTCTTGCAGTTATCATCCCCAGCGGAAGTAAAAGCTTATTCTTCAACATCAGCCCAGGATATGACTTCCCGGCACCCGTCAAGGATTCACTTTCCTAGACAAAAACATACATAAAACATCACATACATCATTATAGCATGCATAGACGCATTATATCATACAAATCTCATTTATGTTGAGAACATCCTTGCTTGATCCATATCATGCATTGCATATGACTGACCTTTATCTTTCAGGAAAGATGCAGTTGAAATTCTCAATCATATTTCAAGACCTAGACCGGTTCAGTTAAATCGACCCTAAGATTTTCCTGATGCTTATCCAGTCAAAGGCCTTCTCTGGTTCAGTCAGATCGACCCTAAGATCTCCCTGATGCTTATCCAGTTGAAGATATTTCAAGACCTTGTCCGGTTCAGTTAAATCAACCCCAAGATTTTCCTGATGCTTATCCAGTCAAAGGCCTTCTCTGGTTCAGTCAGATCGACCCTAAGATCTCCCTGATGCTTATCCAGTTGAAGATATTCCAAGACCTTGTCCGGTTCAGTTAAATCGACCTTAAGATTTTCCTGATGCTTATCCAGTCAAAGGCCTTCTCTGGTTCAGTCAGATCGACCCTAAGATCTCCCTGATGCTTATCCAGTTGAAGATATTTCAAGACCTTGTCCGGTTCAGTTAAATCGACCCTAAGATTTTCCTGATGCTTATCCAGTCAAAGGCCTTCTCTGGTTCAGTCAGATCGACCCTAAGATCTCCCTGATGCTTATCCAGTTGAAGATATTCCAAGACCTTGCCCGGTTCAGTTAGATCGATCCTAAGATTTTCCTGATGCTTATCCAGTCAAAGGCCTTCTCTGGTTCAGTCAGATCGACCCTAAGATCTTCCTGATTCTTATCCCAGTAGAAGACACCCAAGATTTTTCTCAACGAGCGTTGTTGAAGTTAAAGTCGCCCAAGGTTCATTCATCGCCGTTTGAAGCTCCAGACTCAGCTCCTGTAACCAGTCAGGACACATCTATACCAAGCATCTGAAAAATCAGCTCCTGCGGCGTGTCAGGTACTCATTTTTTCTTTTGTAGGTATGCAGGTTCTCGCTAAGGAATCTCTTACGCGATCAACATCCAGATGGCATCTATAAGCCCATCATCCTATCCAGCAATCTCTAAATGGCATCTATAAGCCCATTCCCCCATCACACTGCTAACATGTGAGCGCAAATTTCTGGGCACTCTAGTGTCCAATCATCTTCTACCCTCGGATTACGAAAGGCACGTCAGCCAATCTGCATCCTCAGGTCTAAGAAGATTGAACAGGGGCAACTGTTGTACCCCAAAATTTGCCCTCCCATATCCTCCAAGAAATTGCCAAGTCAAGCTGCAAAATTCCCCAAGGGTTGCACAGGGCAAAGGTCTCCTATACAGTCAAAACTAGGGTTTGTGTATTGATCAAGGAAATGAAGTTTTCAAAGGCCCAATCAAGTCTCATATACCTACAAATATGGTCAAGCATCCTCATATCAAGTTTCAAGGCATTCAGCACAAAATTGCACAGTCAAAACCCTAAATTGCACTACAGTCAACTGTAGGGGCAAAATGGTCATTTGACAGTCAAAAGTTCAAATTTTTTGTCAACATATCATTTTGAAGCCACAAACATCATTTGATCAATGCTTGATCATGATTCTCAAAATTTGGCTCAGAAATCATCAAGATGCAAAAGTTTCCTTATTTGGACAGTTGAAAAAGTCAACTGAAATTGACCAGGGCATAACTTTCACATGGATTATCAGAAAAATTCCATCCAAAGCTCATTTTGAATAGAAAGACATTTCCTACAACTCATCTTCATACTTCAAGTCCAAGAAATGCTCTCACAAAAAGTTATCAATTTCAACATTATAGGTCATTTTCAAAAGTCAACAAAAAGGGACTTTAAGTCAAAGGCCATAACTTGAGATTGGTAAATCAAAATGACATGGGACCAAAGTCATTGGTTATAGGACTCAAATACCTTTCCAAAATGTCCAAGAACATGAGAAAAGCTTAAAAATTAAGCAAGTTATGCCTTGTGGAAGTTGGGAAATTTTTGGATATTTTGAAAAGTCAACTTTGGTTCAAATGACCTAAAATTGCTAATGGGCCCATTTTCCTTCCATGATTCATCATTCCAAGCATGTGCACGACCACTTGGCCCAAAGGGAAGTATTTTCTCATTTTTTATTTATTTATTTGAATTATTATTTATATTAATTCATTTAAATCATTTAAATATATGAAAAATATCTAACTTGACCTAACCAATCTTTTTATACATGTTTTGGACTCAATATTTCGTGCTTAGCTAAATGTGGAAAGAATTGGAGCAATTGGATATGATTTGAATCAAATGCACATGGAAAAGATATGAAAAGATCCTTAAGAAAATCAAATTTCCAAAAACCATTATTGCATTGGATTTGATTGAGTTTTGTTAACCTAATGGACTCACTACATATGCCTGATCATAAACCTAATCATGATAGACTGAAAATTGCGCAAGAAAGCCATTGACAAACTTTGAAAAATTCTCTAAAAACTCAAAACTGAAAAACCCTTTTTAGGTGGATTCAAGGCACGAAACTTGTTTCAATAGCTTCCTCAAGGTCTACTGATCACATTCCAATCAAGCACAGCCATCAAAACCTCAAGAATTGGTATATTGAACTTGAACTGTACAGGAAAAAACTCATAATCGTATATCAAATTCCATGCGTTATTTGTGAAATTTATTCATTGATTCATGTTCATTATGATGTTTTGAAGCTAACCAATGCATTTAATTTGATTTTTATGATGTATATGAGATTTCACCATGCTTGCGTTCTAGGGTTTGCAGGACCTCAAAATTGGGGTTTCTCATTTAACGAAAAATTAGCCCACGAAACCATGACCATTCAACTCAGGATGCTCTGACGGTCATAAGGGAACCCTCGCGATCAATTTATGAACCCTATAGCGCTATTCGCTATTTTCTCTAAAGCCACCTAATGGAACGCGTCTAAAACCGTTGCCTGTGTGTTTTATGTTACAGGGATGATGAAGAAGATGAAGCCGTGTCACACGCTGATTGGCACGTTTAAATATTTCGCGCTTTAATCCACTAACGTTTTGCTTTTCTTTTATATTATTTATTCGTTACTAATATATCAAACGCGTTGTAGTGGTTCAGCTGGCAAGCGCTCATTGTGTTGACATCTAAGACCTGGGTTCGAGCCCCAGGTCTGTATAATCTCCATATTATTTTTCAGTAATGATTCCTATGCAGTGCCAGCGTTAAGACACACCATGCGTCCTCAAAGATCAACAGCCACGCGTCCATCAGAAGCAATCCAAGGGTGCAAAATTGAAGGCACATCATATACCATGGTCAACGCATGTGCACGCTGCATGGAAAGGTCAAATGGATCAAGGTCATTGGGCTTAAACTGCTTGGGCCATACCTCCTAATTTGGGACTACCACCCCCTTGGTTTGCAATTTTCTCAATTTCTTCTTATTATTTTCTTTTAATTATTCTTTTAGTCAATTTAATATTTTTCATAAATTATAGGACACATAAAAAAACTTAGAAAAAGATAAAAAAACATAATGAATATTTTATTTTAATATTTTCATAAATAAATTGGCATGTAATTAATTAGCTTAAATTAGGTTTTTTTAATTTTAATTCTTGTAATAACAAAAATACAAAAAATATAGAATTAGGTTTAATTAATTTTTATTCCTTTTTAATTTTTTTCTTTTGTCATAATTTTTTAATATTATTTTATTTTTATTTTTTCATAATTAAAATTGCACATAAAAAAAATTATTAGGTTTAATTTAGGTTAAATTTTAACATATTTCTTAATAAATTAAAATAAAGTAGAATTAGGGTTAGTAGTTAATTTTAATTAATTCCTTCTTTTTTCTATTAAATCTCAAAATACTAAAAATACCAAAAACATTCTCTTTTAATTTTTTAATTCCTCATTAATTTATTTTTTTTGCAAAAGGGTCCAACGCCCATGTTCTTAATTTTTATTCTCGTTCGCATATTTATGTTATGTCATTTAAATAATTATGTACCTCTCCCAAAGCCTTGTAACGTTCTAATTACTTCTCGCACTTTAAATTCTTTTAATTTCTTTATTTTCTGTCAAATCGGGTCCTGGTTAATTTTGGCGATGTGGACCCGCGCCATTTGTAATAGCTTAGAATTTACTTTTCCTCGCAACTTTTAACTGTTAAACAAAGCATGCAAGAATGAATGTCCAAATAAAAACAAGCGTAGATCACCAATAACATGACAAAAGACAAAATATCTGAAAACGACACACAAATCACACACCACCCCTAGGGTACGCCTCACTGTTGCCTTGCCTCGAAAGGTGATCGTCGAGTAGAGGATGTTTTAGTAAGTCCTCATGATCCGGGAACCTGGCATGAGGGTAGCTTCTAAGGTGTCTTCCCATTGCTCTGGTGATCACCATGTCCCGAACCTCGAATTGACCCGAACACCTCCAACGGTGGTGCTACCTACCTCTCAATGGTGGGATGGCACTACTTTAAAGGACATTTACACAGACAAATTCCTTAGGGTATGTAGGTTCTCGTAGATACTTGCTCTAATTTCAAAAACAAATCAAAAATACTTTTCACACCGACACCTTTTCAAAAAGCTTTCGAAAGCAATTTTTCAAACACTCTTGAGGACCGATACAAGAGTCGAACTGGAATTTTCAAAGAAACTTTTTAAAACCCACAGTTGAAAAGCAAACAAACCTTTTGAAAACACAAGTGAGCAAGTATCTAAGAGCCCATGGATAACCATGGATAGAAAGGGTGCTAATACCTTCCCTTTCTATAACCTACCTCCCGAACCGAGAGCAATCTCTATAAGGAATTTTTCTGTGCTTTTGTCCTTTCCATTTGGAGAAAATAAAATACGGTGGCGACTCTTGCTTCCGCGACATTTCGCGAACCAGCGTTAAACAGTCAGTTCCAGATCCACCGATCACACAATGCATGACATGTATCATGCAATGATGTTCTCCAAATAAATGAGATTGTGTTGTATGATGTGTATGCATATGTCATGATGTATGGATATGCAATGTTTTTATGATATTCTCTAGCTGGGGAAAATAAATCTCGGATTGCTGCTGGAGAAAACAAAAGTTGAATTCTTCGTTCTCGCTGGGGATAATGAATGAAGATGATTGTGAGAATAATCCTGCTGGAGAATAAACCGGCAAGAAAATGATTTTGTGGGGAAGAGATGCTCTGCTATAAGCTCTATTGATTTGGAGAAATAACCTCGGGTGGGGATGAATTACCGTTGCTGGCGATAATAAACTCTGTTGGGGATTGAGTTTCTGTTTGTGAAAGAAATGAACTCCACTGGGGATAATGTTTTAGTGGCGACTTCACTGGGGATAATCTTTTAGTAATGGTGATAGATAACCTCTGCTTGGGAAGAATCTTATCTACTCATTTGTGGTTGTGAGCCTCAGTTGGAGAGAGTGGTGTCCTGTTCGGGACCGCTAATATCACTGTCTTTTCTTACTCTGCGGGGAGTGAATGTGCCTTCAATCGTTTTCTCCAACTAGGTTTATCCCTATAACTGGTGGATAGAGCAACTGTATGGTTTGGACATTTCTCGTTTTCCCCTGTTCCTGATATTACGAGCAATCGTCTTTTGTTTCGCATGTAAATATTTATGAGCAGTAATTATTGTCAAATGCATATATCAAAATGAAACATTGGACGTTCTTGCAAAATAAAACGGAAAAAGGAAAACAACTTGAAATTTCTTTGTGAAAATGAATTGTATTGATTTTGAAGTTGGCCTGTAAAATAGGTGTTTTTGTACAAGAGTCTGACGTCCTAGTAAGAGAACACCACCGAACAATAGAATTTATACAATTTGTGTAAAAGAAAGAAAAATAGCTATGTGAATAATCCCACTGGGTTCCAACTCTGCTATTGCCTTTATATCCTCGAGCATCTCATCACTTTGCTACTTGGTTGAAGGTAGATTAGATTAATTAGCATCGTCCGAGCTTGATAGTTGATACCGAAGTCTGGTTGCAAGGTGATCCAATGAGACATAGTGTTACGCTTTGATCCCTAATTTTTGCATGGACCGCCTTTTCAGGTTTTCGACTTGCCGGGTGTACAGCTTTTTCATTTTCATCCCTTATTTTTGCCCGAACCCTTTTGGTTCGCCGGGAAGCCCTTATTTTTCCCTAGGCCAGTCAACCTAGCGGGTCTTTAATTGTGCGTAGTATTTTTCACTATGTCTGCATTGACGGGGTGAGGAAGGTCGTCACCATCCATGGTGGTTAGAATCAAGGCTCCTCCCGAGAAGATGTTCTTAACCATAAATGGCCCTTCATACGTGGGGGTCCATTTTCCCCTGGGATCACCTTGTGGCAGTATGATGCGTTTGATCACCAAATCCCCAACTTGATATTCTTGTCGTCTAACTTTCTTGTTAAATGCCTTGATCATCCGATTTTGATACGTCTGACCATGACAAATAGCAGTAAGTCTCTTTTCGTCGATTAAGTTCAGCTGATCAAGCCGGGTCTAGATCCAGTCGCCCTTGCTCAAACTTGCATCCTTCATGATCCGAAGAGAGGGTATCTGAACTTTAATAGGTAAGACTGCTTCCATTCCATACACCAAAGAGTAGGGTGTTGCCCCTGTTGAAGTCCGTGTTGAAGTACGATACCCATGAAGAGCAAATGGTAACATTTCGTGCCAATCTTTGTATGTCACCATCATCTTCTGCACAATCTTCTTGATGTTCTTATTAGCTGCTTCAACAACCCCATTCATCTTCGGCCAGTAAGGAGAAGAGTTGTGATGTTGTATCTTGAACTGCTTGCAGAGCTCGGTGATCATTATATTGTTGAGATTTATACCATTGTCCGTAATGATCCTCTCTGGTACACCATATCGACAGATCAAATTATGCCGAATAAACCATGCCACGACATTCTTGGTTATTGTAGCAAAGGAAGCTGCTTCAACCCACTTCGTAAAATAATCAATCTCTACCAGGATGAAATGATGCCCGTTGGACGCAGTAGGTCTGATCTCGCCAATCATATTGATGCCCCACATTGCAAAAGGCCAAGGTGTCGTCAAGACGTTCAGAGGAACTGGAGGTATGTGCACCTTATCAGTATAGACTTGGCACTTATGACAGGTTCGAGAATTCTGGTAACAATCGGCTTCCATGGTAGACCAATAATATCCTGCCCGTAGGATCTTCTTTGCCATGGTGTGTCCACTGGAATGAGTTCCGAAAGTACCTTCATGTAACTCTATCATAATCCTTCCTGCCTCGTTCTTATCCACACATCGCAGTAAGGTTGAATCATGGTTACGCTTGTAAAGGATACCATTACTGATGAAGAACTTCGAAGCGAATCTTCTCAGAAACTTCTTGTCATTAACAGATGCACCCTCGGGGTATTCTTGAGCCTCAAGATACCTCTTTACCTCATGAAACCAGGGTTTATCTGCTACCTCTTCAGTATCAATATCACAGTAATGCACAGGTTCGTCCAACCTCTCAATGGTAATCTGGGGAGCCTCATTGTCCCAATTGACCTTGAACATAGAAGACATGGTAGCTAGCGCGTCCGCCAACTGATTCTCTTCTCTGGGGAAATGTTCAAAGGTTATTTCCTCAAAATGTGGTAGCAACGTCAATACATACTCCTTGTAAGGAATAAGATTTGGGTGCTTCGTATCCCACTCGCCTTTGATCTGACTGGTCACTAGAGCGGAATCTCCGAACACACTCAAGAACTTAATCCTTAGGTCAATAGATGCTCGAAGGCCCATGATGCATGCTTCATACTCCGCCATGTTGTTGGTGCAGTTGAAACATAATCGGGAAGTGAACGGAGTATGGTATCCCTCAGGAGATATGATCACGGTACCAATTCCATTACCCAAAGCGTTTGAAGCTCCGTCAAAATACATAGACCATCGGGATCCCTCCTCAGGTCCTTCATCCGGTTCAGGTATTTCACAGTCAGTTACCAACATGATGCTCTCATCCGGAAACTCGAAATTCATAGACTGATAATCATCCACGGCCTGATGCACCAAATGATCCGCCAACACACTCCCTTTGATTGCTTTTTGGGTTGTGTATTGGATGTCATACTCAGTCAAGATCATCTGCCATCTTGTTATTCTTTCGGATAAGGCAGGCTTTTCAAAGATATACTTGACTGGATCCATCTTTGATATCAATAGAGTAGTGTGAGTCAGCATATACTGTCTCAGCCGGCGAGCAGCCCATGCCAAAGCACAACAAGTTTTCTTAAGCAGTGAGTATCGGGTCTCACAGTAGGTAAACTTTTTTCTAAGGTAGTAAATAACATGCTCTTTACGGCCAGACTCGTCATGCTGCCCCAGCACACACCCCATCGAATTGTCGAGTACTGTCAAGTATAAGATCAGAGGTCTCCCTTCAACTGGAGGCATCAGAATAGGAGGCTTTTGGAGATATTCTTTGATCCTTTTGAAAGCGGCCTTACATTCGCCATTCCATCTTACCACTTGATCTTTCCTCAGCAGCTTGAAGATTGGCTCACAAGTAGCAGTCAGGTACGGAATGAATTGGGTAATGTAGTTCAGATGTCCCAGAAAGCCTCTGACTTCTTTTTCTGTTTGGGGAGCCGGCATTTCCTGTATAGCCTTCACCTTTGCAGGGACCACTTGAATACCTTTATCACTAACGACGAAACCCAGCAGCTTACCAGATCTTACCCCGAAGGTGCACTTGTTCGGGTTTAACCTCATCTTGTACATCTTCAACCGGTCAAATAGCTTCTGGAGATGGTCAAGATGTTCCTCTTCAGTTTGGGATCTTACAATCATGTCGTCAACGTATACCTTAATCTCATGATGAATCATGTCGTGGAACAAAGCGACCGTGGCGCGCTGATACGTTGCCCCAGCATTCTTTAATCCGAACGGCATGACTTTGTAGCAAAAGGTACCCCCACTGCATAACGAAGGTCGTCTTCTCCATGTCTTCGGAAGCCATCTTAATCTGATTGTAACCAGAAAAACCATCCATGAAGGAGAAGACCTTATACTTTGCGGTTTTGTCGACCAAAATATCAATGTGAGGGAGTGGGAAATCATCCTTGGGGCTCGCCCTGTTCAGATCCCTATAGTCCACACACATACGTACCTTACCATCTTTCTTCGGCATCGGAACCACGTTGGCAACCCACTGCGGGTAGGAAGTAACTGCCAGAAAACCGGCGCCAAACTGTTTCATGACCTCAGATTTGATTTTCTCAGACATCTCTGGGCGCATTCGGCGAACTTTCTGCTTCACTGGAGGACAGTCTTCTTTGGTTGGCAAGCGGTGAACCACAATATCGGTATTCAACCCAGGCATATCTTCATAGGACCAGGAAAAGATCTCAACATAGTCATGCAACATTTGTATTAACCGTTGCTTAACACCAGACTCCAGATTTGCACCAATCTTAACCTCTTTCTTGTCTTCTTCTGTACCCAGATTCACTGATTCCACTGGCTCTTCGTGGGGTTGTATGGCCCTCTCTTCCTATAGTAACAGTCAAGCAAGTTCCCCAGGCACTTCGCAATCATCCTCACCTTCGTCCTCGGCTTGGTTGATCGTACTTTCGAAGTCATAACTGGCAGTAGCAGAGTCGTTATCAGTGGGATCCATAGTGGATGTGGACCTGTATTATGATATGTGAGTGTGTGTAAGATAATAGCTGTTTTGATAAGGTGCAAGATAGAAAATAAAAACAAGGAGCGCAAAATTTGTAATGCAAGAAAAACGTCCAATGCTTTTATTGATGATATATGAAAATGATAAATATTAAGCCCTCACAAACAAAGCCAAGGTGCCTCGGGCAAGGCACCGGGCCATAAAGTTTTAAACTGTCTGTTACAAAACTCAAAACAAAATTCTATTACTGTGTAATAAAAGAAACGGGCACGAAGTCCTTCGCCTTCCAATTGCTCAATCCACCGTCGGTAGTCGGGTAAATCCAGATATCGAACTCTGCCTCTTCTTTATCAACCTCAATTGTATTCACTCCCTGATTACTGATACACAGGGGAGGTCTTCCAATCCGCGCACGCCGAATAGCCCTTTGTGCTTCTGCAGTAAAACCCAAACCAAACTTGTCAGTCTTGTGTGCGAAGTCAGGGAGTTGACCCCAATTTGCACACCCGCCTTTTTCTATTACAGCCCGGGCATCCTTGATGGAGGCCATCTTCATCGTAGGTTCTTCAGTAACAGTTTCAGTCGATGCCAGAGTCTGGGGGACTTCTTCAAAGTTCTGACATGGGGTTTCAATGAACTCCCCATCCATCTCCACATACCAAAAAGAGTTAAGGTGGCTCACCATGTACTCTTCCTCTCCTCGTACTGTAACAATCTTCCCCTTTACTGGATATTTCAACATCTGATGGAGTGTAGAAGTTACTGCCCCAACCTTATGAATCCACGGGCGACCCAACAAACAAGAATAAGATGGTTGAATGTCCATTACATAGAACGTAGATGCGAAAGTCTGGGAACCAACTTTAACAGGGACATCCACCTCCCCATGCACCATCCTTTTGGACCCGTCAAAGGCCCTAACCAGAATATTACTCAGCTTCAGAACCAACCCTTCACAGTCCAACCGGTCTAACGCTTTCTTGGGTAAGACATTTAATGAGGACCCAATATCCACCAGCACATGGGCCAAAGTAGTGCTCCTGCACTCGATCGAAACATGCAGAGCGTCATTGTGATTCCTTCCTTTGGCAATCAGATCTGCGTCGGAGAAACCCAACCCGTTGTCAGTGGTCAAACTAGCCACACAGTCTTTGAATTGATCAGCCGATGTTTCCTGCGGCACATGTGCAGTTTTAAGGAAAGAAATTAAAGCCTTTGTATGGGCTTCCGAGCACAACAATAAAGATAACATGGAGATCTTCGACGGGGTTCGCCCCAGCTGTTCGACTACATTGTAGTCGCTTTTCTTGATAATCTTTATAGTTTCCTTTATCTCATGTCTAGAGGTTTCTACAATAATCTTCTTCGGTGCCTCCATCTGGGAAGGCTCACCTGTGATCTCTTTGCCCCGAGCGTCAGATGACTTGGCGACAGGGGTAATGATTGGAACATGAACAGGGATAGTATCAGATGTACTGGCAGGTGAAATAACAATCGGTTTTTGAACAGTTGGTGAGGAAATCTCAGGAGAGAAAAGTCTTCCGCTTCGGGTGACCTTGCTAGACCCGACAATATTACTGACATCAGTATCAGCCTCTTCAACCTTCAAGTCTTGTTTGATCCCATGATAATACACGTCGGCCCCATAGTGCCATGGGACAGCCTTATCCGAAGTGTACGGGATAGGACCAGGGATAGTTATGATCAATGGAGCAACTCTTGTAACAGGTGTAATCCTAACAGGATTTCTCGAGGAAGCCATGGAAGAATTGGCGGAAATGGTTATTATGGAAACATCTTCAACAGGAATCAACGGAATCAAAGTTTTCTCGAACAAGATTTCTTTGCTATCCATCAGGCGTTGAACACCTGATTTTAATAAATGGCAACCAGCAGGCAGGATTGAACATAGGTGGCAACCTTCGCCACAACCCGGAAATAAACCGGCCAATAATAGATTCTTCTTTACTGTCATCAACAGAGCAGAAATGTCTTCCACAGAGGTCACAAATGAATCATCATCTTCGCATTTACTAGATGAATGAGACAAATCAGCTTCCTGTCGTAACCTATTCCCAAATCTGTGACCCATATTCAGCAGAACCACCTTCTTCTTCTTCTTCTTCTTCTTGTCCTTCAATATGAGAGTCTTCAAATCCCATTGTCCTTTAGCCAAGTTCAAGAACATCTCCTGGAACTGAGCATTCTGTGCTTGAAGAGCCTTGATGGCTTGATCGGTAGGCGTTTCAGAAGACATTTTGTGCTGAAATAAACAGCGAAGGAGATAAGAAACCTGTAATGGTACCTGTGATAAGGTGCATGATGATGAAATGCGTATGAAATGATTTCAAAGACTTTGGGAGATTCAAATTTGTAAAACAAGAAATAAGCAAACTTTATTAGATTCAAACTTGTAAAATGTTTAACAATTCCTTTAAGGCGTTACAAAAGAAATAACTGAAAATAAATCTAAACTAGAAATAAGCAGAAATCAGAAGTCCCATGGTCTCTTTCCCTTCGTACTGACATAATCGTTGATTGTCCTTTCATTCTCAAGCTGCCTCGTGAGCTTCAAGATCTTCCTTTCCTGCTCATGATACTTCTCCCTGTAGGTATCCCTCTCCTCCTTAAGCTGAATCCAAGATCTCTCCAATGCCCCAAGATCAGTAGGCATGTAGGGATGAAGGACTGTGTAAGGAACCCCTTCTTCATTAGTATGCTCCACAATTACTGGCAAAACCGCTTCATAAGGCATCCCCAGCTTTTGAGCATGGGCTCGAATCCACTGGAGATATGGTTGCATCGGGAGAGAAGTCTTCAATCCTAGATCTTGAGAGTCAGACCTGTTCACCATGCCCCAGGCTCGTATAAACCTTCGGAGATGCTCATTCACGTCCCCTTGTAGTCAAAGACAATGTCTGGAAGAAGCAGCTCACGGGGACCGTCTCTCCGAGCGCGTCCAAACTGTCATAAAGCCAAACAAGGATTGTAGGTTATTCCTCCTCTGATTCCAAGCAATGGAACATTAGGGTATTCCCCACATCGATCAATGACAGCTATAATTTCCATATCCTTAGAACTCCAAAGGATGTCCGTATGAGCAAGGGACGTGATTCTGTAAGTCCAACCTACACCTTCCTCATTCTTCAATACAGACTTGGGGAGGTGCGAAATAAACCACCTCTCCAGCAGCGGCGTGCAACACATGAGGGTCCCCCTTCTTTTCATAGTACGAGTATAGAGAGCATGTAGGCTGTCACCTAGAAGAGTAGGAACTGGATTACGAGACATGAAGATCTTGATCGCATTCACATTTATGAAGGAATTTGGATTTGGGAAAAGAACCAAGTTGTAGATGAGGAGAGCCAAGATGTCTTCAAATGCTTGAAAATCCAAGTTATCCCAGAATTGTTGAGCTTGATCGATCAGAAAATTAGCCAAGAAACCTTTAACCCCGCTCCGTGTCTCCCAATTAGACACTACATCAGCCTTTTTCAAGTGTAAAGCCGAAGCAATGTCTTCTGGTCTAGGAACCTCCTCCAAACCTGTGAAGGGTGTCTACTCGAGGATAGATATGCCTAATAAATCAGAGAACTCCTCCAAAGTAGGGACTAGATGATAATCTGGGAAGGTGAAACAATGATGCAATGGATCAAAGAACTGGAATAACACACTCATCATTTGCTCATCCAACTTTGAAGTGACCAAACTAAGGAGATGACCATGTCTTCTAACAAATGAAGAAGTATCAGGAACCTTTGAGACTAACTCTATAAGTTGAGCATGGATTTGCACGAAGTTAACTCGGATGGTATTTTTGTGCATAGAAGTCATGATCTGTAAAACAGAACAAAGATGAATCCCCTCGGTCTTTGAAATGGTTAGTCTAAGGAAATATGCATGCTATGTTATGATGCATGATGTCATGATAAAAACAACAGGTATCACAGATAGCAGACATGGTAAAGGCAAACAAGTCACACAATAGCCCTTAAGTTTCAGGCTTGCATGGAGTCTAGGTACTACCCTCTTGAAGTTCAGTTGGTTTCAACCTGTCCTAATAATAGTAACCGGGTTCTAGAGGTTCTCAATATCACTGACCATCCTCCATCGGTCATGGTTTCAGCTCACGCAATATTTTCTTGCGGCCGGAACTATCTCGAGAGTATGGTCTCAATGAGTGTAGTATTGAGTATCAACCAGTTCCCAGCTCTATGCCGAGGCCGACTATCTCACTACTTCCTATGGCCAAGTTGATCAATTATAGGTTCTAAGGTCAGTTGATGCTTAACGACCCATATAGTAGCCTCATATTCTCCTTGTTCCTCCACAAGGGATATCGGTACCAACTAATGTGCCAAATCAACGTAACTACTGCTTCAACCGTATCGGTCTATGCTATACAGTTTCCTTATAGTTTATTGCTACTTACCTAAAAGGTGTTCCCCAGATCCGGGTTAGGATCTATAGTAACTCCGATACAAAGCCCACAAAGACAAAGCAATCAAATCAAACAATAGAAAACAATATGATGAACTAATCCTAACGTATACCCCACTTATTAACTCCCCAGTAGAGTCGTCAGTTCTGTGATACGGTGGACAGAACCAGGACTGTTTTTTAGGAATTGCTGGTTTGCGTTTTGCGTTTGTGTTCGCAAAATGTCGCGGTAAGCAAGAGTCGCCACCGAATTTTATTTTATCCAACAGGAAAGGAAAAAAGCACAGAAAAATTCCCTTTTTCGAGATTTTGAGTACGGGGGGTAGATTATAGAAAGGGAAGGTATTAGCACCCTTTCTATCCGTAGTTATCTACGGGCTCTTAGGTACTTGCTCATCATTTTCAAAATTGCTTCTGTGTTTTTGTGATTTGAAAAGTTTTTGACTTCGATTTAACCATTGCTTCTGTCTTCAAGAGTGTTACAAAGTGTTTTTGAAAGCTTTGTTTAAAAGAGTGTAAGTGTAAAAAAGTTCATTTGGATTGAGCAAGTACTTAAGATTCTACCTACTCGAAAAAGAGAATGTTTCTATGTTTGTTTCCTTTAGACAGTGCTATCCCACTATTAGTGAGTAGGTAGCACCGTCGTTGGAGTTTTAAGGGTCAATTCGAAAGGGACGTACAATCACTAAAGCAATGTTAGGACGTCTTAGTAATAACCCTAATGTCTTAGATCAATTATTCGAGGCAACAATTACGAGGCAACCATTCTGAGGCAACTTTTCCGAACGGGACTTTGATCTTTGTTTAGACAAGAGAGCGACCACTAAAGCATCCTATACTTAGTGATTGTTTATCGAAGGCAACCAAAGTGGGAGTATAACCTAGGAGTGCGCATGTGCGAATGATTCAATTTCAAGTTTATTATCTTTGCACATTTAGGGTTTGCTAATTGTTTTAAAGTTAATCATACATTATTGTCATGCAACCCTAATTACTCATACATCTAATAGTTAATATTTTGCGGAATTTAAAGTGCGGAAATTAAACTACGCTATTACAAGGCTTCGGGTATTTACATAGCCAAAAACAAACCCTTAAAAATAAAGCGATAAATGAAAGTAAAAGGTCCTAATTAATCTATTGCAACTTGTGAGAAATTACATCAATATGGTAAAAATAAATGATAAAGCGCGCGCGAGGAAATTAAGATCGGGAGAGAACTAGGGTTTTGACCCCTTCTAACCTAATTAACAGAAAAAAATTGTTTTTGTTGTTTTTAAGGAAAGAATTAGGTTTTTAAATTAAATACAAAATTAATGAGTAATTAAATTAATTAAAGAAAATAATTACATGGCCTATTTTTATGTTTTTGGTTATTTTAAAAAAAAAGAAAATATAATTAAGTTTAGACAAAACCCTAATTTCTAATTGTTTTTTTAATTTATTTACAAAATAATTTAAGTTACCCTAGAAATTAAATAACCTAACTTAATTAATTAATTTTCTTGATAAAAAAATAAACCTAAATCTAATTGGATGAAATATTATTTTTTGTGATTTTTTGATAAAAAGAATTATTAATTTGTTAGTAAAATAAATAAATAAACTAAATAATGGAAATATAAAAAAGAAAAGAAAATAGAAAACTGGGCTTGAAATAGCAATCTGAGGGGGTGTGAATATCCAAGCCTGGGCCCAAAACAGGGTGGTCCACGTTGACTCTTTGCATCCCATGCCATGCGTTGACTAGGCGTACTATGGTCCTTCAAATGAT
This sequence comes from Vicia faba, assembly GCA_948472305.1. NCBI lineage: Eukaryota > Viridiplantae > Streptophyta > Magnoliopsida > Fabales > Fabaceae > Vicia > Vicia faba. The sequence continues at coordinate 17,783,496 of OX451741.1, read as the reverse complement.
GGCCATCAGATTTGGCCATCTGGAGATCCAAGGGCTAGATCCCGAGGGCATATAGTGATCCCTTAACTTTGTATGCGCGCCTGATCCTGGAAGGAAAAATAATGTGAAAGAATGGGGGGACCTGGGATTCGAACCCAGGCCCTGATGCCTTTTGCACTCACCGTGTAACCAATTGCGCTAGCTGTTTTAATTGTTCATATAATAAGCAATAATCATAATATATAATAATGTGAAAAAGGGCGCCAAAATTCAAACAAGCAAATGAGACGGAGCCACACATGTTATCTTCTTCCTTGCTCCATTGGTAAAAGTGAAACACTTTTACCTACGGACATATGTCCGTAGCTACAACCTGGGCTCGTTTCAAAACTTTCCCTAGACATGATAAATGACCTTTAATGCCATGAATCGAACCGTCTTGGCATTCTGAACATAATGATACCCTTCAGGGGGGCTAATTTTTCCTGCACACAAAAACCCTAAAACGAAACCACAAACCCTAACAATGGCAATTCTTGATTCAATCCACAAAAATGCAATTGGATGATGTGGATAGCTTGCAAATGTGTTAAGGAACAAAAATATATAATTATTTCATGCTATAAGTGTCATAATAATGCAATTCGAATTCAAGAAAAAGGCAATGTCGTGGTTGACTTACAACGAGTTACAGGGCTGGAAACTCCTTGTTCTTGATTGGTTTCGCTTGCTTATACTCCCAGGAAGTGATTGGGATGGTCAGGGGGCTTTATAATTGCCTGGAAGTATGAATTCAACTCATCACTTTTTTTTGTTTTTTGCAAGTTTGTTTTTACCTTATGCGCCTCTCTCTAGCCTCGTTTTAGTCCTGCAAATGCTCAACATATATCAAGGATTGGGTTAGGGTTGAAAACCTGATCTCAATCTTCCTCCATCATTGCTTTTGAAATTGATTTGATTCCTTTGAATATCTTTCCAAAAATAGCCAAATTTAATCTTTTTGTGTACACCAATGCTTTACACGATCCCAATCTTATGCTAGCTGGATATAGGACCTGAAACATGTACAAGATCTTTGGATCTCAATGTTTTGGATTTTTCCATGATTTGTTTTGATTAAAATTGATTTAATTCAAATAAAAATCAAAATAAATAATAAAAACAAGATAATTACAAGTGGCAAGAGCTAGGGCTCGTGGACCGTGCTACCAACTCAGAACAAGTGCAAAAAGTTAGGCCCATTTGGCAAAAATTGCAATTTGAGGCATAGTTGACTTTTGACAATTTTGCAAAAAAGGTCAACTTCACCAATGCACAACTTCCTCAATTTTGATTCTTTGAAGGTTTTCTTGGACTTTTTAAAAATCTTGAGATGTCCTCTAAGTAACCCTTTTGGTATCATCTCAATTTGGTATTCCATGTTCATGTATGTAGCTTTGGAAAAAAGGTGTTTTTGTTGACTTTTCAAAATGATCTATAATGTCCAAATTCATAACTTCTTGTGAGTGCATATTTTTAACTTGGGAGATGAAGATGGATTGTAGAGAATGTCATCCTATTAAAAATTAGATTTGGATGGGTCATTTATCATAAATTATGAGAAAGTTATGCTTGGTCAAAGTTGAGTTGACTTTTCCTGCAAAACCCTAATTTAGCAACTTTTGGCTCTTATGAATTATGAGCAATCCTTGATGAATCATGATCAACCCTTGATCAAATGATGAAATATACTTAAAAATGAGGATGATGACCAAAAATCTTGAAGTTTGACTGTATGTAGGCCACAGTTGACTTTTGCCCTAGCATAGTCGATTTTCAGGCATTTGAGCAATTGACTGAGCAAACTTCTTCTGCAAGGCTTGAAACTTGACATGGATGATCTTGAGAATATATTAGGACAATGGTGAGAATTTAGGATCCCTTGGACTCAAGTATCTTGATGCAATATGAAAACCTAATTTGAGGTGGATTGTCTTAGGAGAGAGCTTGTCTGGTTAACCCTTGGACTTCCTTGATCAACTTGAGGATCTTTCTTGAAATGTTTTGAGAAATATGAGAGGGCAAATTTTCGGGTACAACATACCTCAATGATCATGTCTTGAGTAAAATGAGAGGGAAATTTTGGGGTACAACAGGTATAAGATCAGTTCAATCAACTTCTTCCAACGGTAAAGGACGAGATGTTCGAAGACATAGAGGCAATAACAGAGTTAGAACCCAATGAGACCACTTCCACATGGCTATACATTTTGTTTTCACTTTGTACTCTTTACATTTTACGATGATTTCCTCTTACTAGGATTTATGTCTATTTGTATAAAACCGCCTGTTAATAGGAAAATTATCAATACAAATATACTTTGAAGTTCAAACCATTTGTTTTTTCTGTTTTTTTTTTTGCAAAAACGTCCAATGACTAAATTGAATGAACATATGCATATGGACATGATTAATTGTTAACAAATGTATGCATAAGAACATGACTAAACATTTACTCAAAACTCTAGGAGCTGGGATGACACTCAAGCTATCCATAAATCCCCACAAAATCCCTTTCATAAGGTTATCCCCAGTGAAGTCGTCAGAGCCACTTCTATGAAATTATTCCCCACATAGTAGTCTTCACAAATAAGGGTACATTCCCCACAATCTCCCTGAAAAATCACTCTAACAGATAAAAGATTATAATCTCTTTCCCAGCAATATCACCAACCTACGAAGTTCCAATCATTACAATGCATGGAATTTCTCTTCCCCAGCTGAGTTTGGTCCTTAAAAACTGAAAAGTTCCTGCGTAATTCTTCTCTTTGGTAAATTCAATTCCTCCAAGAGAGTTGATTTCCTCAGCAAAGCACTTCTCCATCAACAAGGGTTTATTTCCCCAACAGACTACAAATTCCCCAACTCGAGTATATCCCTCAGACTACTACAAATCGCTGACAAAATCTTCTCCCCGGTAAAGTCATCATTATCCCCATAAAGTTGGTGCGAAGCTTGGAATCCGACCAGATACCAGTTAACTTTATCCTCCCCAAACAAGTCTGAAGTTTAACCATCTCTTTTATCCCCAGTCAGGGTATATAAGAAATAAATTCCCCAATAGAGCAATGGACGACCAATGTTCCTAAACTCTACTCCCCAAATAGAAATCAATACATCCCTTGCAAATTTTCCTCAAACAAGTAACCAGGAATCCCCAACGGAAGCATTCTAGACAAGATTGAAGATACACATACTCTCCATCCCCAACAATAGTCAGGGATTTATTTTCCAAGACAAATACACTTCAACAATATTACACATTCATTCATTATAACATATGCATATGAAACGCATATAGCACAATCTCATTTTTTTAGAACATCATTACACAATACATTTCATACATCATGATATTGCATACAACTAACTCTCTACCTTTTCAGGAAAGATCAATCAACAGACAAATATCATCAACAATTTTCAAACAGTTCCAAATTAATTCCCGAAACAAGACAGGGAGACTATCCAGATAACCAGCCACAAATTAATCCCTGAAACAAGATAGGGCAATTATCTGTGAAGAACAAGCAAATTGAATATTAACTCCCGAAACAGGACGGGGAAACTATATTCCTTTCTTTCTCTCTGCTCATATGAAAGATCAATTCTCAAAATAGGACGGGGAGACTATCTACACGACGAACACTTCCTTGACACCTTTGTTGATTCAGTTTAAATCGACCAAAGATTTATTCTGATACTTTTCCAGTAGATACTCTTTTTGGTTCAGTTTAAATCGACTAAAGATTTATTCGGATTCTTTTCCAATTAAAGACAACACAAGACATCTGTTGGTTCAGTTTAAATCGACCAAAGATTTATTCTGATACTTTTCCAGTAGACACTTTTTCTGGTTAAGTTTAAATCGACTAAAGATTTATTCTGATACTTTTCAAGTAGACACTTTTTCTAGTTCAGTTTAAATCGACTAAAGATTTATTCTGATTCTTTTCCAGTTAAAGACGACACAAGACATCTGCTGGTTTAGTTTAAATCTACCAAAGATTTATTCTGATACTTTTCCAGTAGGCACTTCTTCTGGTTCAGTTTAAATCAACTAAAGATTTATATTGATTATTTTCCAGTTAAAGACAGACGCAGACATATTCTGGCTCAGCTTAAATCAACCAAAGATTTATTCTAATACTTCTTCCAGTCGATAACTTTTTTGGCTCAGATTAAATCGACCAAAGATTTATTCTGATACTTCTCCCAGTTAAAGACGAGCATATACTTAGTCTAATTTATCTCAATAGTTACTTTGAATGGCATCTATAAGCCCATCTCAGACAACTCTTCCACAAAATGTTATCAAGGACTCAAACACAAAATGTTGACCTAATTCCATGGCTCAAATTATTTCTCAAGATTAAAAGGTTGATAGTTGAATTTTTATCAACTGATGAAAAGTCAACCGATACACAAAAAGTCAAACTTTGACTTTTTGGTCAACATTGAATTTCAAAAGTCAAGAGTCATCAAGACATTCAAAAATATCAAACTTGGTCAACAAGAATCAAGAAAGTCAAGAAATTCCATAAAAAGTCAAAGTTTCAAGACTTAGAAAAAATTTCTAAGTGTTTTTAACCTTGATAATTTCATTACTTCATGACAATTTTTCACCAAGATACAAGATGATTCAAGGAAAACTTTCAACATGAAAGTTGTAGATCTTTATGAATTCTATAACTTTTTCCCTTAGGGTTGATATCCAAAAAATTCTTAGATTTGAAGATATAGGCTCATAAGGTCATGACCTTTTACTAAAACACTTAGTGAAATTTTCATCAAGTTAGGCAGATTTTTTGTCCCAACTTCTTGGCAATTTTCACCAAGTTCTAAGTTTATTTAGCCAAAGTAGTAAACATGAAGGTTGTATAAAATGTTTCAAGCTTTCCAAAATGTCCAAGAACTTGAAGTGATCATTCTTGATCTAAGATAATCGAAGAGAAGAAGTTGGGCATCCATTCTTGAATTTTAGGGCATTTTCATGAAGAACACTTGACCAAATCCCACAACTATGTTGCATAATCTTACTTTGCAGGCCTCTTGACTTTAAAATCTATCCATAATAAGATGTTTGCACAAATAATTGAGCTATGATCCAAGAGCTTGAGCCATTGTCCAAGTGATCATTCCATTAATAGAACAAAGTTCACACTTCCATTTTGGAAAAGTGACTTTAATCACAAAGTCAACTTGTCTTGAGCCTCTAACTTGTTTGTTCTGATCACACTCAACATGTATGCTCAGAAGCAACATGTTTAAATCCTATAGCCACCCTACAAGTCTTTGTACCATTACATTGGAATAATGTTTTTCAAGCTTGCTTCAAAATCAAGTCACATGACCATAACATGTGATCTCTTGATTATGATTGTTTCAAGCTTCCAAACCTTTTCTCTATAAATAAAGAAGTTATATGCAAGCCAAACACGAAGGAATACGCCCTCAAACTCCCTCGAACTCAGAATTGCATCAAAACCTCAATTGTTTGTCATTTATGGCCAAAAACTTCAAACTCACAATACACTCATGTGTTTCCTCTCTAAATCAATCACAAAGATTCCATACCTTATTTACAACTCATCCTCATCCATGTTTCATAATTGTAACTCCATTTCCATTATTTTCTAAACCTCACTTTACATCTCTGCAACTTGACTTGTCCAGCACGATTCAAACACTTTCAGCATAAAGTAAGAGTTGCATTAGCTTCCTAGGAGTCAGTGAAGCTATCCAGATCATCACAACACTTCCAGGGGTGCTCAAACTCCATACACGATTTTCAGTTTTGAGGTAAGTTTTCTTAACTTTGATCTCTCTCTACAAGCATCATTAATGGTTACTTTGTGAATGAAAAATGTAGACATCATAGCCCTGAAGCTAACCACGCCTTTAGTTTTCATTTATGTTGCCTGAGTGATGCGAATTTTGAGTTTGAACTTTCTGAAAAAATTAGGTTTTATTTGGTACCAAACAAAATTTGTGTTCATCTTTGATTTATAGCTTTAATTATTTATATGGTTGGATTCATGTTGAAAAATGGAGCAAGTTTCATGTTTACACTTTTGAAAATAGTTGAGAAATGAGCAAGATCAAAAATTCAAAAATGAAACAATGGAGATGTTGGCGCGAGGTTAGGGATGAAGTGCAGTCAGGACCAAGTTTATTTTATATTTATTATAACTTGTTCTATAAACGGATGAAACAGCCACCCCAGTGGCAGAGGAAGCGCGCGTAAGGCATTAGTGTGTAGGGACCTGGGCTCGAGCCCCAGTGGTACCCTTTTATTTTTTCACATTTTCTTATTTCGGGTTCTATACATACAAGCCATATGCGCACACGCTGCACCCCACACCCACACCATCAGATCATCCTTCATCTTCATCCAACACTCATAATGGAGAGCCCATGGTGCACTCCCAGAAATTAATCACACTGATCAGCAAGCATTGGAATTTTGTTTTTGGGCCATTGACTGAGTTTCTTCCACATACCCCCTCTTTTACTAAAAATAACACATGTCCATATACACTTTTTTATTTTTTTTTATTTTCTAATTTAAACAATATGCATCTTAGGCCCAACCTTTTTGCTACTTTTAACTCCAACCTTTCTTTTTAAACCCCAAAACCCAATATTTTCTCATATCCTTTATATTTTCAATACTTTACTTATTTATTTAAAACTAAAATACAAAAACATATTTTCTTAATTAATTTATTTTAAAATATTATTTTATTTTTGTTAAGATTTAGAACTAAATTTTATTATTGTTCTACACTATAAAATACTTTTTTGTCATTAACATTCAAACTATTTTCTAAATCATTAGACTTAGGTTTCATTTTCTTAATTTCAATTAAATTAGATTTTAGGGTTTTGATTAAATAATTAATTAACTTCTCTCGTAATTAAAATTAACTAGTTTAAATTAGGTTAATCTTTAAACCTTTCTATCAAAAAACCCTAAAAAACAATTTCTTCTTCATCTTTACATCTTGTGCATTCTATTATTGTTCATATTCAATGGTTTATAATAGATAATTAGAGTTTATTGTTTTCTTCCCCCTATTCATAAACTTGTACCCCCATTCCCAAAGTTTTGTAATAGCGTAGGACATTTAATTTCCGTAATTTATCGCTTTGCTTATTATTGTTAGTAATTAGGGTTTGTATGACAAGACTTAAAATCAAACCTAGCAAAACTATAATTCAAAGATAAATATTTGAAATCAAAACACTTTGCACACTTGCACCTCTAGGGTAATCCACACTTGTTGCCTCAGATTTAAACAGTCATATCCCTCGAAAGTGGGATGTTTTAGCAACAGACCCTCGATTAAAAGATCATAGTCCCTTAATGACCCTTCAAATGTTGCCTTCAGTAAATGATCTTAGTCCCTTATGACAATTGCTAAAACATTCTACAAGTTGGCTTCTATGACTGTACGATGACCCACGCCTGTCCCTCACATTCAATGATAAGGCTCTCTACCAATCAATGGTAAAGTAACACTATCTAAAGGAGGAGGAAAATAACAAAGACTGTTTGAGTAGGTAGATTGCTCGTAATTTCTTGCTCACAAACTAAAACCATTTCCACACCTCACACTTTCAAAAACAAACATCTTTTCAAACACTCTCTTTCCAAACAAATGTTTTTAAAAACAAACACTTTGTATACATTCTCAACGATACGAGAGTCATTACAAAGTTTTTCGTACTAAGGTGTTTTCAAAATATTTTCCAACAAACATTTTGTAAACATTCTCAACGATACGAGAATCATTACAAAATTACCATTTTCAAAACATCTTTAAAATTTTTTTCAACTTACACAAAACACAAAGCATTTCAAAGTGATCAAGCAATTAAGAGCCCGTAGATGACTACATATGAAAAGTGTGCTAACACATTCCCTTTTTATAACCTACCCCCCGAAACTCAAGAAAAATTCTCAAAAGGTCTTTCCTATTCTTTTCACCCTTTCCTTTATTGGATAAAAGAAAAGTCGGTGGCGAATCTTGATATCCGCAACATTTGCAATCAAACGCAAAACACCCAAGTTAGTTCTACCACCGTATTATAATTATAGTGAAACCATAACTGATAAGATAATAGTTGAGAAGGTAATGAGAATGTTGACCTCTCACTTTGATCATGTTATCATAGATATTCAAGAATACAACAATCTTAAAACCACTAAAGTGGATGATTTTGTTGGTTCGTTGGAGGCGCATGAGATGAGGATTATCGAAAGGAAAGAGTTCGGGACTCGATACAGGAACTGCAAGCTCAGTCATGGAAAAAGGATGGCGGTTCCAACAAATTAAAAGGCAAGTTCGACAAGACTCAGGGAAAGAAGTCTAGGTCGAAACCTCATAAGCATCTGGTCAAAGATGGAGCTTCTGAATCCTTGAAAGGAGGAGGAGGAAACTAGTGACATGGCAAAGAAGATAAAAAAGGTGTGCAGTGTTATAACTGTGAAAAATGGGGGTCACGTAGCGAAGAATTGTTGGTACAGAAAAGACAAGGGATCTATAGGCAAGAAAGAAGGTGTGAACCTTGCACGCCAAGATTCAGATGATTTTGAAGGTGGTATAGTGGTTATGGCTGTAGTTGCAGATAACCATGTCGAATCCAAGATCTGGTTTCTCGACTCAGGCTGCTCGAACCATATGATGGGTCGAAAGGAGTGGTTGGCAGATTTTGACGAGTCGAAGAAGAGCAAGGTAAAACTTGTTGATAATAGTCTGTTGCAAGCAGAAGGTGGTGGAAACATAGTCTTTCAAATGAGTAATGGAGGGAAAGCTATGATCAAAGATGTGATATATGTACCTAAAATGAAGTGAAACTTGCTAAGTGTTGGACAACTAGTCGAAAAAGATTTCTTAGTTGTCATGAAAGATGGAGTTTTGAAATTGTTCAACACCAAGAACAATTTGGTCTTAAAATCTCCGTTGTCGAAGAACAAGACATTTAATACTATGATCAGTTCGATAGAAGTTCAATGTTTGAAAATTATTGTTGACCACAAGGATAGTTGGTTGTGGAATTTGAGGTTTGGACATTTGAACTTTTGATCACTTAATCAGTTGATTACTCAAGATATGGTTACTGGTATTCCAAGTCTTGAGATGCCTGACAAACTTTGTGAAGGTTGTCTAGTAGGGAAGCAATCCAAAGCTCTTTTGTTTTGACTATGCCAATGAGATCATCTTGCATACTCGAAGTGGTAAATTTAGATGTATGTGGTCCATTCGAAGAACATACAATTGGTGGAAACATATATTTTGTTTCATTTGTTGATGAGTTTAGTCGAAAGTTGTGGATCTATGTGATCAAACGAAAGGACGAAGTATTCAAAATCTTTAAGTGATTCAAGATACTTGTTGAAAACCAGAGTGAGAAGAAGATCAAAGTTCTATGAATAGATGGAGGTGGCGAATACAAATCCAAGATGTTTGAAGATTTCTGTGCAAAACATGGTGTTGATCATGAGGTAACTGCTCCTTATAAACCTCAACATAATAGAATTTCTAAAAGAATAAACAGAACCATATTAGATATGGCGAGATGCATGCTAAAGCAAAAGAATTTGCCAAAGTATTTATGGGGAGAAGTTGTTTCGACTGCAGTTTATATTTTGAATAGGTGTCCTACCAAGATATTAAAGAACAAAGTTCCTGAAGAAGTATGGAGTAGAAAACGACCATCAGTGAGTCATTTGAAGGTGTTTGGCTCGATGTGTTACAAGCGTGTTTTTGATGCAAGAATAAGGAATCTTGATGATAAGAGTGAACCTATGATTCCAGTATGATATCATAAAACTGCTACATACAGACTATTCAATCCAGTTAATGAGAAGATTGTGTTGAGTTGAGATATTGTGATTAATGAAAATTCTGTCTGAGATTGGAATTCTAGAAATTCAATTAACAAGCCATTAATGAGTTCTGATTTTAAGGGAAAAAACTGATGAAGTAGAGGTCGAAGGAATTATTGAGAATACAATCTAAGTCGAAGAAGAAGCAGTTTCTAACATTCCCGACACAGTCGAAGTCGAAGAGGCTGTGGCAGAAACAAGCCAAAGACTTCAAAGAAATAGAGTTCTTCCAACAAGACTTCATGATTATAAAGTGGTGGGTGATAATGAAGTCACACCGGATAGAGAATTAGTTCATTTTGCTTTACTTGCAGGTGTTAAACTAATTACCTATAGCGAAGCTTTGAAGACTAAACAATTGAAGTTATCTATGGTCAAAGAGTTACAGGCAATCGAAAGAAACAACACACGAGAGTTAGTCGAATTGCCATTACATACAAAAGCTATCAAAGTAAAATGCGTATTAAAGTTAAAACATAATGTTGATGGCTCGATAGCAAGACATAAAGCAAGATTAATAGCTCGAGGGTTTCTTCAAAGAGAAGGGCTCGACTACTCTGAAGTATTTTCTCTAGTAGCAAGATGAAGAGTATTCGACTAGTGGTAGCATTGGCATGCAACCAAGGCTGGTCGACATTTCATTTAGATGTGAAATTAGCATTTCTAAATGGTCCTTTAAACAAAGAGGTATATGTCACACAACCTCCAGGGTTTGTGATTCAGAAAAAAGCGAGTAAAGTATATAAGTTGCACAAAGAGCTTTATAGCCTCAAGCAAGCACCTAGGGCATACAACAAGAAGATCGACCCATACTTAGTCAAATTAGGATTTGTCAAATGCAAATCTAAGTATGGTGTCTATGTTTAGGTTGTAGCACAAGGAATTTCAAATATCGAAGCAAGGTATGGTGCTACGTCAAAGGAAGTATGTCAAAGAAATACTCAAGAGATTCAAAATGAATGATTCAAATCTTGCATCCTCACTGTCGAATCAAATATAAAATTGGAGAAGAATGGAGAGGAAGACAAAGTCGACGTAACTTTGTTCAAGCAAATTGTGGAATCTCTGAGGTATGTATACAATAGTCAGACCGATATAGGTTTCACTGTCGGATTAGTAAGTAGATATATGAGTGAACCAAGAGTGTCACATATGAAGGCTGCAAGAAGAATCCTGAGATATTTGAAGGGTTCGATAAACTGTGGAATACTATTTCGATGAGATTCTGAAGACAAAGAAACAATGGTTAATTGTTTTTCAAATGTTGATTGGTGTGAAGATAAGGAAGATCGAAGAAGTACAATTGGATATTTCTTTCAAGTATTTGGTGCTCTAATCTCATGGTGTTCGAAGAAGCAAACATTATCATCTTGTGGAGTTGAATATATAGCTGGATCTTATGCTGCATGTCAAGCAATTTGTGTCAGATTTGTACTTGAAGAAATGAAGGTCGAAGTGAAGAAGCCTCTTGTATTGCAAATCGACAACAAGTCAGCCATAAATCCGGCGAAGAGTCCAGTTCTGCATGGAAGGAGTAAATATATTGAAGCAAAGTTTCACTTCTTGAGGGAAAAGGTAAATTGAGGTGAACTTGAAGTAAGACATTGCTCGAGTGAAGCACAGTTGATCGATATTTTCACCAAATAATTGAAGATTGACCGATTCTTGAATTTGAGAAAGAAATTAAGAATAGTTCAGATTGACTACTTTTGAAGATGTTCGACAACTTGGATTATGGAGGTGTATTGAAATATTAAATTAAATTTGTTAAAATATTAGATTCGATTTGATTTGATTAGATTTGATATTTAAAACATAATCCAAGTTGGGTAAACTTAAACCCAATTAGAGTGATATAAATAATTATAGTCTATATCATTATTTATATAATTTAATAATATAAATATTTATTTTCTTTATCATTTTCTTTTTTTCTCTTAAAAAAAAAGTGTCTCACGTTCTAATAATTTATATATTTAAATTCATTCCCTTCCACAAATTTCAAATTGAAAGTCTTGCACGTTGATGCCGTAATTCTCCAGGGAATCATTTAACCTGCTTTTCCAACTAGTTTGAGAGCGTATCGATGTCCTTCCTTTAATTGAATATTTTAAGAGAATAATCGTTCCAAATAGTTATTAAGCAAAAGATAGATCTATTAAAAGGTTCATAGAAAAAGGAGAAATATACAGAACTGGTCAATAGAATGAATGATAATTAGGTACTGTTCAATAGAATGAAATGATAATTAGTTGCTTCAAGACCATTTTTTATAGGATTAAATACGTTTTAAGTTCTTTTAAATATTTTTAATTTCGTTTTTACTTCTTGTAAATTTTTTTTTTTTAAAATAGTTCTCTTAAAAAATTAATTTTTAATTTTTAATTTCTCCTATAATTTAACAACAGTTTTTATAATTTATAGACAATTTTACGATGATTTTAACGACGATTTTAGCGATAATTTTTATTTAATAAAAAAATTAAAAATCATTTTAACTATAATTTTATCTGAAAGAATTAAATATTAAAATTTAATTTTTAAAAAAAAAATTTTTTAAAAAAATTTAGAGAGAGTAAAAAAATTAAAATATTTAAAATAACCAAAATTTTATTTATCCCTTTTCTATATCACTCACTAGAATATATATCATCCATTGAAAGTTGCACATGGCTTTTTGATTAACAACCACTCACCAAAAAACCACACACAGATTGGACTAAAGCACAGTCTTTACACGTAGAGGAAACACAATGCATTGGATCAGAAGATTTGTGTTGGCTCAAAAGTGTAAGACTAGACAACAAAAGTGCAGGGCAAATCATTGACGTTTCCATAGAACCTAAAAGTGTGTTTAGATAAAGTAATTAAATGTTTTTTTATAGAATTTTAATTCTTAAACAGTTTAAATATTTTAATTGAAATTTATTCATTTTTAAATTTTTGTATAAAATTATTTGTTGTTAAATTTTTGAGGTCATTTTTATAAATTTAGAAAAATTTGAGCAAAATTTTAAATTTAAAAAATATGAATCAAATTGTAAATTTTAAAAATTTCAAGTAATCAATTTGTAAATTTTAAAAATCATTAAGAATCAATTTGTATTTTTTAGAAAATTTTAAGGATTAATTTGTAAAATTTAGGAACCAACTTAGAGACTAACAACCATACCATTGTGATTGTTAGTCTTAGATCAGTCAGCCACCGCACGTCGTAATCATCTTTATTTTCAACAATCCAATTGTGAGTTTGGTTATTCGGTCCAACACACTCCATTAGTGTGGTCAAAATTAAATTTTGACATACTTTGTTTTTTTAGGATTTTTTGTCACGATTGATTTTTATTCAGATACTCTTTCAATAATAGTCGTCTCATAAACGAAAAAAGTTATAAATTATGGCATACCTTCAGTAGATATTGGTAAGAGTTTGCACTCTCGATCTTTTACTGTTTGTGGTAATATTCTTTAAAATGCTTGAATTCTTAACTAGGTGCTACTAATCATATGAAATTTGATTCCTTATTATCATTTTACTTCGGGTATTTCTCATATTACTATTGTTGTGGGCTCTCCTGCTCGCGTTGTTAGCACTAGAAATATTGACTTACTTCATTAAAATTACAATTTGTACTTCAAGTTCTTGCACTTTTCAACAATTTAACTTCCATCCACGAGCTTACTCATGATGAGAATTGTTAAGTAACATTTTTACTTCTCATTGTGTTTTTTTCGACCTTACCACAAGGAAGATGATTGAAATTGCTAAAGAAAAGAAAGGGTCATACAACTTCTTTGACGAGGAAGTTGGTTCAAAGGTATTGTTCTCTCATCTTCAGTCTAAAGTTTATCCCACTGCCTCAAATATTTGTCTTCAGCACAAGAGTCTTGAACATCCTCCATTTTTATATAATTAAGTATATGTTTCTGTCTTTGTTCTTACATCGTTATGTTGAATCATTTAATTGTGATGTTTGTCTATTATTAAAACACACGTGTCTCTTTTTCTTACAACTTTAATAAAAAATGTTGAACCATTTTAATGTTATTCATTTTGATGTTTATGGGCCTTCCCCCACCTCTAATATTTTTGGTGTAAAATAGTTTGTCTAATTTATTGATGAATATACAAGTAACTTGGATCTTCTTGATGAATACTAAATCATATACCATAATTAGTTATCCAATTTTATAATATGGTTTAAACATAATTTGGAAGACACGGTTCTTACTGTTGCCTATTTGATTAAATGAGTCTTATCTCGAGTATTATGTAACGTTAGTCCTGTTCAATTTATGTTTTCACGTTTTTCCTTTGTTCCTATATTACTGAACCTGAGTCTCGTGTATTTGGTTGAATTGTGTTTGTTCATGTTCATAAATAATATCACAACAAGTTAGATCTCTGTGTTGTTAGATGTATCTTTTTGGGTTATGCACGTACCGAAAGAGGGTACAAAGTTTATGATCATCCTAGTCAAAAAAATGTTTTCTCTCCAAAGATGTCACGTTTGATGAAAATGCAACATACTTCACCCGTCCCCAGTCTTAGGGGGAGAACATAAATGACTTAGAGTCTGAGTTCCTTACCTTGTATCATAGCCTCCCTATAACACATATTCTTGTTCCCACTCATTAAAATAAGTGTATACGTGTTCATGTTTCTCTAGTGGTTGAGCCTAAACCCTAGTCTATAATTGCTTCTGGTCCTCTAATATCTTTTGTTTTGCAGGAATCAATATCTTAAACACCAACTCTAGCATCATAGAAGAAGCATATTCGACCCACTCCAAAAATAAATTCAATTGTATGAAATAGATGTGAAAGATGAAACCATACTCTTAAGGATATGATGAAGAGTATGATATGTCATTCTAAATAGACACTAAAGACTTCAACTTACATTCTAAGTAGAGTACCAACAAAGGCAGCTACCAAAATACCTTACGAGCTTTGGACTGGGCGAAAGGCCAACTTTAAACATTTTCATATGTGGGGATGTCTAGCTAAGGCAATGCCTTATAGATCAAATGAAAAGAAATTGGACTCTTGAACAGTGGGTAACTACTTTATTGGTTATTATGAAAGATCCAGGGGCTATAAATTTTATGATCCCAAATTAAACTCAATCTTTGAGACCAAAACAACCACATTATTTAAGGATATCGAGTTTGGGGGAAGAATAGGGTTAGAAACTTTGTTTTAGAGGAAGAATCAGTAACAATTCCAGAATCGATTCATACAGTTGATTTTGATTAAGTAAATATAGAACCTCCATAAGACATTGTTGATTTTTCTCCTACTCCATGATTTGGTAATTCATGAAGAAAAAATTGAAAATTCTCAAGAACAAGTGTTGCAAGAACCAATACGTTTGCAGACTAAATAAAGGAGAGATGTTACTCCAGATGATTACATAGTCTTTTTCCAAGAACATGAGGAAAATAATGGTATGATGAAAGATGATCCAATCAACTTTCGTCAAACCATGCATGAATCCAACTCGGAAAAGGGGATTGAAGCAATGAAGAAGGAGTATAAGTCCATATAAGACAATAAAGTCTAGGAACTTGTCCTGTTACCAAAAGGTGTGAAACCCATTGGTTGCAAATGGATTTTAAGACAAGAGGGATTCTAACGGTAATATGGAAAGGTATAAAATGCGTCTTGTGGCTAAGGGTTAATACCCAAAAGCAAGGAATTTACTTTAAAGAGACTTTATCTTCGGTTTTATCGAAAGACTCTTTTAGGACAATCATGACTTTGATGCATGCTAAGATAGTAAAAGATCCACTTCAGGCTATATCTACATGTTAGGTGATGGTGCAATTTCTTGGCGCAGTGCCAAGCAAACTCTTACGACTTCATCCGCCATGACAACCGGGTTTATAGCATGTTATGAGGCATCCAACCATGTGATTTGGCCAAGGAATTTTGTCATTGGACTGCAAATTATGGAAGAAATTGAAAGGCCACTTAAATTATACTGTGGCAATAAAGCACTCGTCATGTATTCCAACAATAATAGAAGCTCGACCAAATAAAAGCATATTGACATCAAGTTCCTAGTTGTTAAGGCAATGGTACAAAGTGGACATATTTCCATAGAACACTTGGGGACAAAATCCATGATAGCAAATTCTCTTACAAAAGATCTTCCACCCAAGATCTTTTATAAGCACACTACTCGCATGTATGTTTTACCATTAGAGGAGTCTTTGGTTTAGTGAGAGTTAGTCAATTATGAATTTTATGTTATATGTTTTGGTATTATGTATTCATATTATGATTTTGGATATTGTCCAAACTAATAAAGTTTGATATTCAATAGTTTACATTTTGTATAATAAAATTATTGAATGATCTCACTAAAATAAAGTAGGACCAGCTGAAATTGACATATACAGACCAACTTCGTGTAATTTTCATATTGCACATTTCATGATGGATCTATGTCATTTAGTTATGATTGATATAACGAAAATCACATTGATTCTGTATATTGACATGACTAATGGATGAGATAATTTGGACATGCTTAAGGAATATAATGGTGAATTTTGAGCTCATAAAGTCTAACACATGCGAATGATTACATATGTGATCAGTTAAAGATTGTTAGAATATTTGGGTCACAATTATAATGTTACATGTGTTAGGGACATTATGTAATTAGCCAAAGTTTTATTGGTCTAATTAATAATAAGTTTGTGGCTAAAAGCATAAATATCGTGAAAGGTAAGATTAATATGTAGATACCATAAGCCAATTTCTAATTTGATGAGGGGCCAAGTTAGAATATTGAAAACTAAGAAATAACCCTAAGGTTATTTATAGGGTTACGGTCCCCATTTATAGACAATGCAAACTGACTTATCAGAAATTATCTCTTCATCCCCATTAGAGGATAATCAAGGAGCCACAAGGAACTCTATATATCGAAAGATCAAATACTCATAAACCTTCAGTTATTTCTAATGGCAAACTTAGGTACGCTTTCTCTTTTATTCTCATAATTGTATTCAGGCATTGGTATAAGGGATATGAGTCAATTATATGTTTGACTCATCGAGAATAGTTTAGAGTTTAATTATTGATTTCTATATTGATAGAAATTATAAGTTATGAACATATCTAACATAATATACTAGTAAGGTTTTACTTCAGGTTAATCTATGTAATGCATGCAATGAATAATCAAACATTAGTAAATCAATATAGTTTCATTGGAATTTATTGAATTGCATAAACTTCCTAACATTTAGAAAAACTCTTCTAGAATCGAAGGAACCATATCCTTAACTTTTAGAGTCGGAAGACTTTTATCAAAAACCCTGCTCTAATACCGATTATTGGGTGATAATATGAACACAAATAGGTCTAGAAGGGGAGGTTAAGTAGAACCTTCCCTTTAAGACAATTTCAAAAATATTTTATGTCCCATAAACAAAATATACACAAAGATATATAATAGTTTGGCGTTCATCCTCACTTTGTCCACTCTATTCTTCAATGGTGTTAAAAACCATTGAAAAATAATCACAATCTTCTACTATTTTGATAAGTTTGATGCAAGCATTTTGGTTACAACGAACTATCAAATGATAATTCTTTTTGCTGATGCAGATATTCAAACTGCTAACAAAAATAAGATCTCAAAAAGATCTTGATCTAATAACCTTTCTATCCACAATAAGCTGCTATAAGTATTTGTATGTGGCAATCCACCCGATTCCACCGATTTTTTGTCTGAGCATTTGCCATTAACTAAGCGTTGATTAGACAACTTCCAACTTTGTCTGTGAGCAATCTTTCTCTAACTCCACCAAAGATGGATAACTTCCACTTTCGTCTTATGGACAGTGGATACTTGATCTCGCCAAAGTCTTCCTTTGAGTATATTGAAACTCTCTTCTTAATAGATAATAATAAAGACCAAAATACATTCAAGAAATGATATCAATACCTGATACAAACAACAAAATTCACACAAAAACATTAGATACTCTAATGTATCACTAGTCTCCATCATCACTCAATCTTTGGAGATGAAGGTCCACAACAATAAAAAAATGACTAAATATGAAGATGATGAACAATACCAGACTATCTCACAAATACTCTAAAATATAAGGTGTTAGTCATGAGATTAGATGAATACTCATGAAAATACACACAACGTTCTCTCAGATTTTTGGATAAATGGATCTTGATTCTTGATTGATATCATAAACTTAATTAATCATAAATAACACAACAAGATTAATCAACTCACTATCTTAAATTCACTCAAAACAACAAGAAATTACACAAAAAAAAAATATAAATAATCTGTCATATTTTTTTTCCAAATAAAATTATAAATATTTTAAAAACTAAAATGATTAATTTGTTACAAAATTAAAATATCACTTTATTACTATAAACATCTAGTTTAAATGATAAATAAAAGTATATAGTCTACTTATTTAGCACAAATTTATGAATTTTTCCATTGTTAATTATATTAAAAGGACTAAAATAAAGTGTTTTGAAAAATTAAAAAATAAATATGATTTTTTTTTAAAATTAAGACACTAAAATGAATTTTTACGATTAAAAAAAATAAATATTTTGCCAAGATAATATGGTATCGCCGGCGCAGTAAGCAGCAGCAGCATCAAATCACGACTTAAACATCAGTAAATGTGCGCTTGTACAACAAACGACACCATACTCCTACCAGCTTCACATTGTTTTTGACACCAGAAACATTTATAGAAGAAACCGATTTCACCTGCCAACAACTTCGTTCAACTTCACGCATTGGAAAACACGCTTACGCATGTTTCTTCTTCCTCTTTTCTATGTCGGTTAATGGTTTGTTGACATTTTATTAGGTTGCTCAACTTTTACTACTAGGTTTATGACCTTTTTTTCCTTCCTTTATTATATGTTGAATTGTTCTAACTACAAAACCAATTGGTAATCGTAACCTTCTTGATTTCCATTTCTTCCTTAGTTTGAATTGGTTGTTTTCTGTTAGAATTTGATTTGTTTTAGAGGATTGCGGTTTTTGAGGTGTGGAATTGTTCTTATAGAAGGTTTTTTTTTTTGAACTATTTGAGTATTATTCAAATTCAAGATCTTTAGTTGAATGGTGTCATTGGGATCAAAGATGAATGGAACTAGTGAAAATGGATACTCAAATGGTTCTGTTATTCATAGTGTAAACAGTAATTTTGAAGAGAAGCTTGATGAGCTTCGTAACCTAATGGGGAAACTGGATAGTGATCCATTGCGAATAGTTGGCATCGGAGCTGGTGCTTGGGGCAGTGTCTTTACAGCTATGTTACAGGATGCTTATGGTAGTTTTAGAGATAAAGCTTTGATCAGGATATGGAGAAGACCAGGGAGAGCCGTTGATAGGGCCACAGCTACGCATCTGTTTGAGGTGATCAATTCGAGGGAGGATGTGTTGAGGAGGCTGATTAGGCGCTGTGCTTATTTAAAATATGTTGAGGGAAGATTGGGTGATAGGGTCCTTCATGCAGATGAGATTTTGAAAGATGGGTTTTGTTTGAATATGGTTGATACGCCTCTTTGCCCTTTAAAGGTTGTCACCAACTTGCAGGAGGCTGTATGGGATGCTGACATTGTGATTAATGGCTTGCCATCGACGGAAACACGTGAGGTGTTTGAAGAAATTAGTAAGTACTGGAAAGAGAGAATCACCGTTCCTGTCATTATTTCATTGGCAAAGGGTGTTGAGGCTGAATTGGATCCTGAGCCGCGGATCATAACCCCTACTCTAATGATCAGTCGAGCAAGTAATATACATTTATGCTAATTTTGCAGAATCTTTTTGCTAATTAAATATGATTTCGTTTCTGATTCTCATTGTTTTTTTATAATATGCTTTCCAGCTGGAGTCTCCATTGAAAATATCCTCTACCTTGGAGGTCCAAACATTGCCTCTGAGATTTACAACAAAGAATACGCAAATGCTAGGATATGTGGAGCAGAAAAATGGAGGAAACCATTGGCAAAGTTTTTGAGACAACCCCATTTTATAGTGTGGGATAATGGTGATCTTGTTACGCATGAAGTTATGGGTGGATTAAAGAATGTGTATGCTATTGGAGCAGGTAAATATAGTTTACGTTGTTACATTGTAGATAACAGCATAGAAACCCATAAGAACACTGTTTTAGGAAAGAAAGAAAAATAATGTATTTTGCATTTTTCTTGATAAACAATTGACTCTTAAGACATCCTTCTTATTAGATATCTTTGTGGAATTATCACTTAAGTAGAGAATTTCTACTTGCCTAGCTCCATTCTATTGTAATCTCATGTTTTTCCCTTAAAGATTGACGCTTATTTTCTTTTTTGAAATATAATTTTGGGCTGCTAGAGATTAGGGACGAGTTATCTACAACCTGCAGTTGTACGCACTTACTGGTTGATTGAATCCCTACTTTTCTGTCAATTTTCTTTTTATCCGTTAAAAAATGTGTTGAAGAACTAGACGACATAGGAGTACAACTTGAAATGATAGCATTAGAGAGAGATAGTTGGGGTAACACCTATTATAGAAAAGACAATTGAATCTCTATGTAGGTAGTATGGGTATGTGTGGAGTAGACTTATAGATAATGTATTAAGAACAGTTAATCAAATGGACTGTAGTCAATTGCTAGAGATAGAGGAACATTAAGAAAAGCTGTATAAGAAAGACTTAAAAGGTCAATTATTTGGATAAAAATATGATTTATGACAGAGCATTATGGTGTCGTTTGATCCAAGTAGTCAACTCCACCTACCGGGATAAGACTTATTGTTGTTTTTGGTTTTTGTTTTTAGTAGTTTGTTGATTTCCACAGAAGAAGCTTGTTCATTTTATTTTCTTCTGGCAAACATAACTGAGATCTCTTAGAGATCAAGAATGATTTATTAGCCCACAGTAAGAAATTCCCTGTCACTTGCACTACCTTCTTATTTGCAGACGTTTTTTAAAAGAAAATATTGAACCTAGCTTCAGTATAAAATCGGGTTTTCATCTGTTAAAATGTAATCTCAATACTAATTAATTGAAAGGATCTCTACAACCATGGTTCAAATGGTTCCAATTTCGTCATTTAAAAACTGTATTAAAAAAAATTAGGATTACTTCAGGCAAGTTTTTCTTAGCAACACTCAGTTACATTGGTTCTACTTTCATAGCTTCAATGATTGATGGTACTGAGTTGACTTTGTCTGATCTTGATACCGAACTTTTTTTAATGCTTTTACTTTTCAATAATAACTTTGCATTGTAATGAGATATAACAGCTGAATTTGACATACTTTTATGTTATTTTAGGAGTGTGCTTTAATGTTCTTACTTTGAATTGTTTTTCTATTATAGATTTTTAGTATAGTAAAATGTACTCTTAATATTTTCAAATCTTGCAACTTTTTTATTGATGTTGATCAATTTAACAGGGATGGTAGCTGCTTTGACAAATGAAAGTGCCACCAGTAAATCAGTGTACTTTGCTCACTGCACTTCTGAGATGATTTTTATAACTCATCTATTGGCAGAAGAACCTGAGAAACTTGCAGGCCCTCTCTTGGCTGATACTTATGTAACCTTGTTGAAAGGTCGTAATGCATGGTACGGACAAAAGTTGGCCAAAGGAGAATTGAGTCTTGAAATGGGTGATAGCATCAAAGGCAAGGGAATGATTCAGGTAAGATTTTGGTCATTTCAGATGGTAGATTTCATTCAAGTTTCTACTTTGCTGCTTATTAGTAATGTATATTTTGCCTTGGTTGTTGTAGGGAGTCTCTGCTGTTAAAGCATTCTATGAGCTACTGAGTCAGTCCAGCTTAAATGTCCTAGATCCTGATGAAAACAAGCATGTCGCCCCTGTGGAGCTTTGCCCTATCTTGAAGATGTTACATAAAATACTGATAATAAGGTAATAAGTTTCGCTTCTCTACTGTTCTGTCGTGTGCTCCTCTCTTTGAATGAAAAAGCAGATGGACCCTGAGCTTTAGTAGCTCAAGTGATTAATTTACACCTTCCAGGAATCCTTTCTCAAACTTCGTTTCGACCTTAAGTCCACTGCACTGCTGTTCATATAGTATGCTTTAACTACGGACAAAACCGTGAGAACTTATGGAAGACCCAAAGCGGACAATACCTCTGAAAAACCGGTGCTGCAGACTTGAGGTCGGAACAAACTTAATGCATATGGCCCTCAATGGAACCTTCTATAATCCTACCTAACTATTGCGGTCGTGTCCTATTTGGAAATATTTTTATGCCAATTGTTTATTGTTGCAGCATCATGTAACAATATTACACTGCTAAAATTGTAATCATGTTACATATGAAAAGTTATCATTAATAGAGGTCCTGTATAGAATTCTCCCCTGCACAAAAAAAAAAAAACTGAATCCAAACTAACTTTTTCTGCGGTTTTGCGTACCTCTAATCTCCAGGGAATCTCCAGTACAGGCAATTCTTCAAGCATTGCGAGATGAGACCATGAATGATCCTCGGGACCGTATTAAGATTGCACAGAGCCATGTGTTTTACCGGCCATCTCTTCTTGGTCAGCAGTCTTAGAATCCTAATCTCATGGGTTTGGCAGATGATTTCGCAATTGCTGAATGTAAATCCGTGTATCTTTGTGCTGCTTCATATCCACCTCCCCGAAATCTACATTCCTTAAAATGAGTATTTGTTGCATGAGCACAGTCTACTGAGACGACCAATCAAAAGTTCAAGATATATTAGAACAATATTTAAAAGGCGTGATAATTGCATGAGCTATTTAATGCAAGAATCACTCCAACAAAGGTGTCTTAATATTTATTTGTTGATTTCTGTTATTCAGTTCGGGCAAGCTTAAGAGAAGGAATTTACTTTATCCGATCAAGTCTGTATTTGCCTGACTAGTTATCCATGTGACTGACCTTAGGAATATTCAGCTTGTGAGCTAGTTTTCTGTTATCGAATTGGGTGAGTTAGTAGTTGAGTAATTGTTTTCCTATTATGGCAGCTGTCTATATAGCAGCTTATTTGTTTTTCTATTATAGCAGCTGTCTATATAAAGTGCATTTTGTAATTGCAACTTTCATTTCTCAGTTGATCATGAAATGAAGATCAAAGCATCTCATATTTTCTATGTTTTTACTTCATGGATCTGTTGGCTACCATGGCTACCGAAGAAATTATTGATTCTTTTGCGGATATTGTCTTTGAGAAATCGTTCATGTTTGAGAGAAGTCACTTCAAACGTTGCCAATAAAAGATGGAGTTCTTAACGTTGAAAAAAAGTTGCTAACGTTCTGATCGATGACATTCTGTTGCTCCTTCTGGAACAATCGAACAAACTAACGGTAGTAAATATGGAGATTTAGAAGGAACACTTAATAGTGTTGAAGTTGAATATGCTGCACAGATTAAAACGGATGATTTACAGCATAGTAAAGAAATCACCTTATAGAAAGAGAATGAAAATCTCTACAAAATCATATTTTGAATAGACTCGCAGATGATATGTATGATAATTACAGTTGATGTGATACTACAAAACAAGATTGAGAGACTCAGAAAAAGAAATATGATGTAGAAGCTGGAGCAAAGAAGTATGTTGTTAGCCGCTATTTCTAGTATCAAATGCAAAGATGTAAGGTCGATGAGGCTCAATGTTACGAACTTCAAAAGATTGCTTAAAAAATCATCACAAAAGGTATGTGTTTAAATGAACAATTTAAAATTGGTTTTATTATTGACAAACTACCCCACAGTTTGAATGTTTTAAAAAAAAGGGAATCTTAGAGACAATATCAAAAATAAAAAGTCTTGGTTGTTTCAAACAAAAAAAAATTCGGTGTAGTTCTGAAGCCATTTGACAAATGATTAAAGAATCAGAACTGCAACATTGTGAACCGAATAAAGAATGTGAATCCTTCTATGATCCCAATAGCTCCAACTAGGCAACAACCACCACCTAAAAGAAATGACGTTGGTTTCCTTTTGTTTTAATTATGGAAAATCAAGTCATATGACTAAGAAATATAGAAGTAAGTTTGAACTTGGTGTTGTCCCTAATGCACAAGTCAACCTGACTAATGGACAATTTATTGCTATGGCCATTGAAATCAACATGGTTGATGGATATGTTGGTTGGTGGATAGACAACTGCGTCTCTCGTTGTGTTTGTTATGATCGTGTTATGTTTAAACGTACACGAATACTAAAGATAAGAAAGTGTTGTTGGGAGATGGCCAGACCACGAATGTTGCTGGAATTGTAGACATAGAGCTAAATTTCGCCTTAAAAAAGACTTTAATTTTAAGGAACGTTATGCATGTTCCTAAGATTAGAAAGAATATTGTTTCTGGTTTCCTTTTAAATAAGATATGGTTTAGTCAGTCTATTGGGATAGATTTGTACGCCATTACGAAGAATGAAGTTTATATGTTTAAATTTTTTGTAAAGATTTTGAAAATGATATAATAAGAATTTGTAGTGATAGATAAACTGTATGATTCTAGTTTATTAATAAATTTTATACATGGAATTGTACATGAAACGACTGCACCATACTATCTTGCAATGAATGGTAAAACAGAAAGAAATAATAGAACTCTTACTGAACTTGTTGTTGCAATTATGATGAATTCTGGTGCTGCACCTCACTGGTGGGGGGGGGGGGGGGGGGATTTTATTGACTGTTTGCTATGTCCTGAATAGAGTTCCCAAGTCAAAATGTGAAATCTCTCCTTATGAGATATTAAAGAAAAGACAACCAAACTTGTCTTATTTGAGAACTTGGGATTGTCTGACTTACGTCAGAATTCCGGATCTGAAACGAGTTAAACTCGCTAGTAGAGCATATGAATGTGTTTTCATTCGGTATGCAGCAAACAGTAAAGCATATAGGTTTTATGACCTAAAGGCAAAAGTGATCATAGAATCAAATGATGTTGAATTCTATGAAGACAAATTTCCTTTCAAATGAGAAATAGTGGGGGCACACAATCGAGTCACATTCCTGTGATAAGAAGCACAAAAAGCGATGACAATGTAGAAACAGAACTTCGATGAAGTAAACGAGTAAGAGTTGCTAAAGACTATAGGCCTGATTATGCGGCTTATAATGTAGAAGAAGATCCAATGAATCTTCAAGAAGCCTTGTCATCTCTGGATGTTTATTTATGGCAAGAAGCTATCAATGATGAGATAGAATCTCTAGAATCTAACAAGACCTATCACTTAGTAGACTTGCCTTCTGGTTGCAAACCAATCGGTTGTAAATGGATTTTGAAAAAGAAACTAAAACCTGATGGAACTATTGATAAATACAAGGTTCGCCTTATTGTCAAGGGTTTTAGACAAAGAGAAAATATAGATTTCTTCGACACCTTTTCTCCTGTCACTAGAATTACATCCATTAGGGTACTTATTTCAACAGCTGTTATTTATAACTTAATAGTACACCAAATGGATGTTAAAACAACTTTTTTAAACAGTGACTTAGAAGAAGAATCTATATGAAACAACCGAAAAGGTTTGTGATCTATGGATAAGAAAACAAGGTCTGTAAGTTAGATAAGTCTTTGTATGGGCTAAAACAAGCTCCAAAGTAATGACATGTAAAGTTTGATAACTTAATGATATCGAATGTGTACAAAGTGAATGAAAGTGACAAATACATTTATTACAAATTTGAGAATTGTATTTGCACTATCATATGTCTATATGTAGACGATCTACTCATATTTGAATCAAACATTTAGGCCATTAATGATATGAAATCATTGTTGTGCAACAACTTTGATATGAAAGACCTCGGAGAAGTGAGTATGATTCTTGGTATCAAGATCATAAAATCCGAGCAAGGAATTTCTTTGGATCAATCACAATATGTGAAAAAGATCTTAAAGAAATATAATTACTTTGACAGTAAACCTGTGAGAACACCAAATGATCCAAGCGTGAAGCTGTTTAAGAACACTGGTGAAAGTGTTAGACAAACAGAACATGCGAGCATCATTGAAAGTCTTAGGTATTCCATTGATTGTATCAAACCTGACATTGCATATGTTGTGGGGTTGTTGTACGAGTTTACTAGTAGACCGAGTAATGAATATTGACAAGCTATTGAGCGAGTCATACGGTACCTTAAAAGGACCATGAATCTCGATTTACATTATCAGAGATTTCCTATTGTACCTGAAGGATACAATGATGCAGATTGGAATACCTTATCAGATGATTCCAAAGCAACTAGTGGCTATGTATTCAACATAGCTAGAGGAGTTGTATCTTGGAAATCAAAGAAACATACTATCCTGAGAATATAGCATTAGCGACTGCTAGTGAAGAAGCAAGTTGGTTAAGATGTTTTCTAACTGAGATTCTCTTATGGGAAAAACATATGTAAGTTGTGTTGATCCATTGCGATAGCACCGCGGCTATTGAAAAAATTGAGAACCGTTATTATAATGGTAAAAGACGTCAAATAAGAAGAAAGCACGACATTGTTAGAGATTGTATCTCTAAAGGAGCTGTAAGAGTGGATCATGTACGCACTGATGAAAATTTAGCAGATCCTTTGACGAAAGGATTAGCTAGAGAAAAAGTCTATAATACATCATATAAGATGGGACTAATGCCTATAGGAAAATGAGTTGCTCATGATGGTAATCCGACCTAAATGACTGGAGATCCCAAGAAATAGGTTCAATGGGTAATAACAAGTTGTGAGTAATATGAGATGATCATGCAAGTAAAGCATGAATCCTGAAGTAATAAGAGGATGAGATAATAGAAACTCTTAATGAGATATATACTCTGTATGAGGGAGTACCTAGACTACATAAGTACTCTTGATGGACTCACCTATGTGATTGTGGAACTTAGGCCGGTTCCTATGGAATTTCGAGGCAGAATTCCTAGAGCCTTCATTAAACTGGGATACACGTGCAGGGCCATTAAAGCACGAGCTATTAAAATATACCTTAAGAAAAGGTTGTGTGCGAGTTTGATGTCTGAGATAGAGTTCAAGACATTTGTGTCACTCTTGTTGAATTGAAATCCTACTTGCTATGCAAAGGTTCAAGTCGTAGACACCTTTGTTTATGCACAATCTTAGAAACGTTTGACGTTACTTCTAAAATTAATTTTTTAAATTCAAGTGGGGGATTGTTGGAACATGTCCATGTTTTAATATGTTGAATTAAAAAATTTCTCAAGTCCCACATTGTTAGAATATTTTTTTTGGTTGAAAAAACCATTTAGTCCCACATTGCTCATGTGAGAAATATTAACTATCCTACTTCACTATATAAGGAGTGCATATGTTTCATTCCAAATCACACCAAAAACTATTCTATTAGTTTTTTCTTCCTCACTCTCATAACTCTGCGTCTCTCGAATTGTCGAAGCGCCATCTTCTTCCCCTTTCTTCCTACTCGTTGAATTTTCTGAGTATTTTCTTGAATTCTCTTTAGAGAATTATGTTAATTTCTCCTCATTTGAGTTGAGAAATTTTCAAGTTTAATTTTTTGGATTCTCTTTGGAGAATTATTTGAATTTCTCTTTGTTGGAGAAATTATTATGAGTGGTCAAATGACCATTATTAATTTCTCTTTGGAGAATTATTTGAGTTTCTTTTTGTTTGAGAAATTATTATGACTGGTCTTTGTACCAGATATTATGAGTGGTGTTAATACCGTATTTGAATGGTCTTGTACCATCAGAGGGTGTATTTCTAGACTGATTATCTATCATGCAAGTAGTAATCGTACAGTATAGAACTGAGCTGTTTTATCCTGGAGGCGGCGCGGTAGTTTGACTGCTTTGCATAATTTTGAGAAGTGCCGTGAAACGTCTTAAAGAGAGCAACCTAGTCCGCGACTCAACCTGGTAATTTCTTCGGTGACAAATATTTTAAAATCTGAAAAGCCAACAATTATAAGATCCGGATTTTAAAAAAATGGCACAGAGGAAAACTATCGGGACGAGTCGCGTACTAGGTCGCTTTCTTTAAGACGTTTCGTCGTACTGCCAATAGTAATGCAAAGCAGTCGAGTTTCGACGACGCCTCCAGGATAAAATAGCCCGTTCAAAGTACGACAATTACTTGTATTGTAATTAGTCGTTTGTAAAATGACACCTTCAGATGGTAGTTAACCAGTCTTAGTATCTGGATTGATCCAGTCGAAATTAAGAGAGAAGAAATTTTTTAGATGAAGGGAGTAGAGAGAGAAGAGAGAATTGTAGTAGTAAATTCTGGAACATCTCAAATGAACCGAAACAATTCAATTTATAAGTAAAAAAGTCCAACTGAATGGAACAAGTCTAGTGGGAGAAAATCGTGGGAGAAGGTGAAATTGACCCAGTCAAAGGTGGCCGTTATTTTACTTGGTCAACAAGTCTCACGGACTCTTGGAGGGCAAGCAAAACCAGTCAATAATTAGGTTAAGACTTGGCCTTTTGTGCAGGCGCATCACTATCTCTTAATTAATTAATAATATTAATATTAATATTAATTAATTTTCACTAATTCGGTTCAAAAAGATTAATTCATCTAGACCGAACCGGACCGAACCGAACCGAACCGAGCCGAGCTGGCCGGACAAACGGACGACGGCGGCGGCGCACGCGCGTATGTCTAGATGACTTATGGGTGTGTCCTCACTCCTTTACAAAATTGGGGTGTCCCTTGGGGCCCAACCCAATTGGCCAAGTTGGAATATATATACACTACTAGTATTTATAATCCCTCCTATGTGGGACTAAAATGAATCTTTTCAAATTCACTTCCATACTAGTTCTTACTTGTGCTCATTTATTGCCCATTTAATGTCAATAAAGCATTCTAACTCCCACTCCAAATTTACATCATACCAAGATTTCCAACAATCCCCCACTTGAATTTAAAAAGGTGATTTTAGAAGTACGTCAAACGTTTCTAAGATTGTGCATAAGCAAAGGTGTCTACGACTTGAACCTTTGCGTAGCAAGTAGGATTCTGATTCAATAAGAGTGACACTATTGTCTTGAACTCTATCTCAGACATCAGACCCGCACACAACCTTTTCTTAAGGTGTATTCTAATAGCCCGTGCTTTAATGGCCCTGCACGTATATCCCGGTTTAGTGAAGGCTCTAGGAATCCTGCCTCGTAATTCCATAGGAACCGACCCAAGTTCCACAATCACAAAGGTGAGTCTATCAAGAGTACTCCTGTAGCCTAGGTACTCCCTCATATAGAGTATAAATCTCATTAAAAGTTGTTATTAACTCATCCTCTTATTACTTCAGGATTCATGCTTTATTTGCATGATCATCTCATATTACTCATAACTTGTTATTACCCATTGAACATATTTCTTGGGATCTCCAGTCATCTAGGTCGGGTTACCATTATGAGCAACTCATTTCTTCATAGGCATTAGTCTCATCCTTTTGGATGTATTATGGACTTTGTCTCTAGCTAATCCTTTCGTCAAAGGATCTGCTAAATTTTCATCAGTGCGTATATGACCCACTCTTACAGCTCCTTTGGAGATACAGTCTCTAACAGTGATGTGCTTCCTTCTTATTTGACGTCTTTTACCATTATAATAACGGTTCTCAATTTTTGCAATAGCCGCGGTACTATCGCCGTGGATCAACACAACTGGCATAGGTTTTTTCCATAAAGGGATCTCAGCTAGTAAGCATCTCAACCAACTTGCTTCTTCACTAGTTGTGGCTAGTGCTATCATGTCAGATTCCATTGTGGACTGAGCTAGAATAGTTTGTTTATTTGATTTCCAAGATACAACTCCTCCAGCTATGCTAAATATATAGCCACTAGTAGCTTTGGAATCATCTGACAAAGTATTCCAATCTGCATTACTGTACCCTTCTAGTACAGTAGGAAACTTCTGATAATGTAGGCCGAGATCCATGATCCTTTTAAGGTACCTCAGACTCGTTCAATAGCTTTCCAGTGCTCTTTACTCGGTCTACTCGTAAACCTGCATAACAATCCTACGACATATGCAATGTCGGGTCTAGTACAATCAGCGGCATACCTAAGACTGCCAATGATGCTCGTATATTCTGATTGTCTGACACTTTCTCTAGTGTTCTTAAATAGTTTCACACTTGGATCATATGGTGTGCATGCAGGTTTACATTCAAAGTAATTATATTTCTTTAAGATCTTCTCCATATAATGTGATTGATCCAAAGAAATTCCTTGTTCGGATCTCGTGATCTTGATACCAAGGATCACATTTGCTTCTCCGAGATCTTTCATATCAAAGTGGTTGCGCAACAATGATTTCAGATCATTAATGGTCTGAATGTTAGATCCAAATATGAGTAGATCGTCTACATAAAGACATATGATAGTGCATATGCGATTCTTAGATTTATAGTAAATGCATTTGTCACTTTCATTCACTTTGTACCCACTTGATATCATTAAGTTATCAAATTTTTCATGACATTTCTTAGGAGCTTGTTTTAGTCCATACAACGACTTATTTAACTTACAGACCTTGTTTTCTTGTCCATAGATTACAAACCCTTCTGGTTGTTCCATATAGATTTCTTCTTCTAAGTCACCATTTAAAAAAGCTGTTTTAACATCCATTTGGTGTACTATTAAGTTATAAATAGCAGCTATTGAAATAAGTACCCTAATGGATGTAATTCTAGTGACAGGAGAAAAGGTGTCGAAGAAATCTATATTTTCTCTTTGTCTAAAACCCTTGGCAACAAGGCGAGCCTTGTATTTATCAATAGTTCCATCAGGTTTTAGTTACTTTTTCAAAACCCATTTACAACCAATTGGTTTGCAACCAGGAGGCAAGTCTACTAAGTTCCAGGTCCTATTGGATTCTAGAGATTCTATCTCATCATTGATAGCCTCTTGCCATAAATTAGCATCCAGAGAAGACAAGGCTTCTTGAAGATTCATTGGATCTTCTTCTACATTATAAGCCGCATAGTCAGGCCCATAGTCTTTAGTGACTCTTACTCGTTTACTTCGTAGAAGTTCTGTTTCTATATTGTCGTTGCATTCTGTGCTTCTTATCACAGGAGTGTGACTCGATTGTGTGCCCCCACTATTTCTCAATTTGAAGGGAAATTTGTCTTCATAGAATTCAGCTTCATTTGATTCTATGATCACTTTTGCTACTAGGTCATAAAACCTATATGCTTTACTGTTTGCTGCATATCCAATGAAAACACATTCATATGCTCTACTAGCGTGTTTAACTCGTTTCGGATCCGGAATTCTGACATAAGCCAGAGAGCCCCAAGTTCTCAAATAAGACAAGTTTGGTTGTCTTTTCTTTAATATCTCGTAAGGAGAGATATTACATTTTGACTTGGGGGTTCTATTTAGGACATAGCAAACAATCAATAAAATTTCCCCCCACCAGTGAGGTGCAGCACCAGAATTCATTATAATTGCAACAACAAGTTCAGTAAGAGTTCTATTCTTTCTTTCTGCTTTACCATTCATTTCAGGAGAATATGGAGCAGTCGTTTCATGTATAATTCCATGTTCTTTATAAAAATCATTAAATAAATCAGAGTCATATTCAGTTCCCCTATCACTACGAAGTCTCTTAATCTTCTTACTAAGTTGATTCTCAATTTCGGTTACATACAACTTAAACATATCAAGTGCTTCACTTTTATTCTTCATTAAGTATACATAAGTATAATCAGAACAATCATCAATAAAAGTGATAAAATAACGTTTACTGTTCCTAGTTAAAGTTCCATCTAATTCACATATATCAGAGTGTATAAGATCTAGGGGATCAGATTCTCTTAGAATTGATTTATGTGATGTCTTAATTATTTTAGCTTGAGTACAATATTCACATTTATTTGAATCATTGACATTTAGTTTAGGGATCAGGCCTAAGTTGCTTGCATTATACATAATTTGCTTATTAACGTGACAAAGTCTAGCATGCCAAATATTAAAATCACGCAGAAAATAAACAGAAGGACAAATTTTATTCAAATCAACATTTAACTTAAACATGCCATCAGTGGTGTACCCTTTCCCAACAAAAATACCATTCTTAGTGATGGTGTACAAATCTGTCCCTATAGTTTGACTAAACCCATCCTTATTTAAAAGGAAACCAGAAACAAGATTCTTCCTAATTTCAGGAACGTGCATGACGTCCTTCAAGATCAAGGTCTTTCCTGAAGTGAACTTCAGCTCAACATCTCCAATTCCAGCAACATTAGTGGTGTGAGCATCTCCCGACAACACTTTCTTATCTTCAGTATTCATGTATGTCTTAAACATAGCACGATCATTACAAACATGATGAGAGGCGCCAATGTCTATCCACCAACCATCACTTCCATCAACCATGTTGACTTCAGTGATCATAGCAATGAATCACTCATCAGTCAGGTTAACCTGTGCATTTGGGCCAGTAGCAGATTTAGGCCCGCTCTTACATTTCTTAGCCATATGACCCGGTTTCCCACAATTGTAGCAAGTGAAAACTGGAGCATCATTTCTCTGGGGTGGTGGTTGCTGCCTAGGAATTGGAGTATATGGGGCCCTAGAGGGATTCCCATTCTTAATTCGGTTCACAGTATTACGGTTCTGATTCTTTAAAGGTTTTCCCGTAGGCTTCAGAACTGCACCGAATTTCTTTTTGTTGTTTGAAACAACTAAGACTTCATCTTTCTGATCTTGTCTTCGAGCTTCCTCTTCAATTCGAAGGCGAGTAATCAAACTCTCGATTGAAAATTCTTTAGTTTTATGTCGGAGTAAGTTTTTAAAATCTTTCCAACCAGGAGGCAGCTTGTCAATTATAACAGCAATCTGAAATTGTTCATTGAGAGGCATACCTTCAGTTATGATTTCATGAGCAATCTTCTGTATCTCGTGGCTTTGAGCTTCCACAGACCTTTCATCCACCATTTTGTAATTCAAGTAGCGGCTGACAACATATTTTTTTGCACCTGCTTCTTCAGTATTATATTTCTTATGCAGAGCCTCCCATACCTGTTTAACAGTCTTGTAATTGCTGTAGTAATCATAGAGATCATCAGCAAGACTGTTCAGAATGTGATTTTTGCATAGGTAGTCATTTTCTTACCATAAGGAGATTTCTTTTCGGAGCTGTAAGTTATCTGCCGCAGCTTTAGCAGCAGAGTCTAAGTCAGACATTTTAGAAGTTTTGTCTGATTCCACAGTTGACTTACCATTACTTAGTTCGTTTGATCCAGATGGAGCAACAGGGATATCCTCAGTCAGAACGTGGGCAACCTTCTTTAAAGTTAAGAAAAATTTCATCTTAGCTTGCCAACGTTTGAAATTGGAACCCTCAAACTTAAATGGTTTGTCAGAGACAAAAGCGGCAGCGTTAGTACCGATAATTTCCTCAGTAGCCATGGCAGTTAAGAAAACATCTTAAAATTGTAAGATCCAGATTTTAAAAAAATGGCACAGAGGAAAACTATCGGGACGAGTAGCGTACTAGGTCGCTTTCTTTAAGACGTTTCGTCGTACTGCCAATAGTAATACAAAGCAGTCGAGTTTCGACGACGCCTCCAGGATAAAACAACCCGTTCAAAGTACGACAATTACTTGCACTGTAATTAGTCGTTCGTAAAATGACACCTTTGGATGGTAGTTAACCAGTCTTAGTATCTGGATTGATCCAGTCGAAATTAAGAGAGAAGAAAATTTTTAGATGAAGGGAGTAGAGAGAGAAGAGAGAATTGTAGTAGTAAATTCTGGAACATCTCAAATGAACCGAAACAATTCAATTTATAAGTAAAAAAGTCCAACTGAATGGAACAGGTCTAGTGGGAGAAAATTGTGGGAGAAGGTGGAATTGGCCCAGTCAAAGGTGGCCGTTATTTTACTTGGTCAGCAAGTCTCACGGACTCTTGGAGGGCAAGCAAAACTAGTCAATAATTAGGTTAAGACTTGGTCTTTTGTGCAGGACACATCACCATCTCTTAATTAATTAATAATATTAATATTAATATTAATATTAATATTAATATTAATATTAATATTAATTAATTTCCACTAATTCGGTTCAAAAAGATTAATTCATCTAGACCAAACCGAACTAAACCGAACCGAACCGAGCCGACCGGTCGGCCGGACGACGGCGGTGGCGCGCGCGTGTGTCTAGATGACTTATGGGTGTGTCCTCACTCCTTTACAAAATTGGGGTGCCCCTTGGGGCCCAACCCAATTGGCCAAGTTGGAATATATATACACTACTAGTATTTATAATCCCTACTATGTGGGACTAAAATGAATCTTTTCAAATTCACTTCCACACTAGTTCTTACTTGTGCTCATTTATTGCCCATTTAATGTTAATAAAGCATTCCAACTCCCACTCCAAATTTACATCATACCAAGATTTCCAACAGTTTTCCTATTATGGCAGCTGTCTATATAACAGCTTATTTGTTTTTCTATTATAGCAGTTGTCTATATAAAGTGCATTTTGTAATTGCAACTTTCATTTCTCAGTTGATCATGAAATGAAGATCAAAGCATCTCATATTTTCTATGTTTTTACTTCATGGATCTGTTGGGAGCTATAGAGTTCGAAGGGCCTGTGCTTGTTGGAATGAAATTTAAATTTTTTAGGTAATTTCTTAACACACCCTTATTATGGCTGATTTCAAAGATGTATATCCGAGATTGGGCAATTTTGGAGACACATATCCGAGTTGTGTCAAATTTTGTGAAAAAAGGTTGTTTCAGAGATGCATATATGAAATCAAGGGGTATTTTAGAAATTTCGCAAAGGTATATTAAGAAGGTGTAAATGTGGTTTAAGAAATTCTTATAGAATCATGAGCTTACTAATGAGTTTTGACTATATGAGGAAACACAAATTATTGTAATGAACTCGTCATTCATGATTTGAAACAAAATATGTTCTTAAATTCTTTATGGGTCTTTGCGAAAGTTTTAATCAATTTAGAGGATAAAGGATACTTTGATCTTATTAAGAAATGTGGTTGGGTCTAATTTAGCTCTACATAACCGGTTTTGATACCACTGTTGAGTCATTATTTCAAGCCTAATTCATCCCTACAAAATTGAATTGATGTTTCGGTTTATTCCGCTCAATTCTATTATGTTACGCTTCACTCTGTTGGTTTTAAATTATCCAAAAACACACTCTCTTAGGTCATCATGAAGAGCACTCACATTGAGTTTATATAGAGTGATACCCCTTACCTTACGAGTCAGTTTTGTAAGGATGAGTTAAGCTCAACCACATTTCTCAATAGTGATATCATGAGTTATTGAATCAAGTGAAGAACTGACTCATTTATATCGAAAGTTTTTCCCATATGGTGGTGGATGTAACGCTCGTTAATTTAATTAATTATTTTTGAATTATTTGTTGAAGTTGTGAGATGTTGTGAATTGTTGGCATAAGTTTATATATTATTACTAGTTAATTAATTAGTTGATTAATAATAGTAATAATATTAGAATTGGTAGAATAATTGAATAATTGTGTTGGACTCATTTTAATGGTTGGAAGTAGAAATATAGGGAGTGTGTTGTTAAGCCCATTAAGAGTAATATTGTGAGGTTCTATTTAAATAAAGAATAGGGTTATTGAGAAGTTGTTGGAAGAATTGGTCGTGAGAAGTGCATATAAGAGGAATAAGGAGAAGATCAAAGCAAGGTTTCGATTGGAGAGTGTCGAGCGACCTTCAATCCAAGGTAAGGGTGAGGTTCTGACCTTATAATGGGGATTATGATGAATATTGTATAGGGGTTTGGTCGTAGGTATAATTGTTGTGCGTTGATTTCCTGGGCCTGTTCTTGAAAGTTGCCCGTTTTTATGTTGTGGTCGTTTAGGAATCCTATGCATGACTGTCTTGTACAATTAATGAATCTGTTAATAGGAGATATAGTTTCCCGTTGCTATGTTATTCTGTGGGATTGGTCGGAATTAATGGTCAAAGAGATTACTGTAATATTAGGTTAACGTTCGTTACAGACTGGACGAAATATGTGCAAAACTGTGAAGACGCGCTGTGCCGAGGAGCACATGTAATTGCGTCGAACGACATAAGGCTAAAAGATGTGCCGAGGAGCATAGGTGCTAGGTGTCAAGCGGCACAAGACTTCAAGATGTGCCGATGAGCATAGGTGCTAGGTTTCGAGCGGCACAAGGCTGCAAGGTGCACCAAGGGGAATAGGTAGTTGTGTCGAGCGACACAAGGCTGCACGATGTGTCGAGAAGTATGAGGTGTCGGCCGGTACAGAGGCATGAAGGGAAGGTACCGAGTGGTATGGCCACAGTGTCGAGGGGTACATGTCGTTATAACATTCCTACCATTATCCCCGTGCACGATGAAGGGCACATACTCCTTTCTCACCACGTAACGCTCCTGTGCTGATTCGATTTAGTTTAGTAATCTCAGTATAATAATTAGAATTCTTAAGGTATTCTATCCCTATATGATCAATGAATTCTAGCAAACATAAGTTAGTAGTAAGAGAGTTAATGTAATTAATAATTGACTAGCAGTAAACTGTATACTTTGTTATAATTTGAGATTTGGTAGGTGATGATGAATTTTGTTGAGATGCCTCTAATTATTGGCAGATATTAAGTTGTAGGTTTATGGCCAATGTTGAATTGTGTTGATTTGTTGTTGAATTGTTGTTGTTGTTGTTG
This sequence comes from Vicia faba, assembly GCA_948472305.1. Lineage (NCBI taxonomy): Eukaryota > Viridiplantae > Streptophyta > Magnoliopsida > Fabales > Fabaceae > Vicia > Vicia faba. The sequence continues at coordinate 17,746,872 of OX451741.1, read as the reverse complement.
TTGTTTTTGTACATTCATATTGTTGTCATAATCATATCATATCAAGTTGGGAGCTCATGTTCGGTAAGTTGGTCTGGATTGGTAAATATTAAGTTGAAGGTTTATGCCTTATTGATGTCTCTATTAATTGACCGATTTTAAGTTGGGAGTTTTACTCCGTTGATACCACACACATGTGCATAAAAACAAGTCGCATTTTATGTTGTATCATGAGTTGTTATATGGATGAATTAATTATGTTAAATGTTGTTAAAGAGCTGTGAAGCGGTGATTTTGTATGAACTGATTCTAATATACAATTTATCATACATCCTATAATATTATTAGATATATCACCTCCTCTGTTTGAATATTACCCCATGTTGGTAACATGCAGGTAATATAGAGTGAAGGTTGTTTACCTTCAGTGGTTCGAGTCAGTGTCATCGCTCTGATACGTAACACTCAAGGAGATGAATGTTTGTTGCTTTATTGCTGATTTTACTCCCGTTGCTGATTTTTAAGCTATTTTTGTTAAGTACTTGTTGTTTTGAAGTTGTTTTCAGTTGGACAAAGATATTATGTCATTTGAGTTGAAAATTGTGATTCCGCTGCTTATTTATAAAAGTTGTTTTGTTTTCAAAGACTAAATAGGTTGCTACCGGTTCATCCGAATTTTATGTGTTATGTATCTGTTTTACATGTGATTAAATGTCGTTGTTTCTAAGTTGAAAGTGTAGCATTCCTTTTGTTTGTTGGAAATTTTGTAACTCTTATTTTATATAATTCTTTGGGTAGAAACATGGTGTTACATCAGTTGTATCAGAGTAAGTCGGCCCGTCCGACCAAGTTGTTGAGTCGTAGTTTTGTCTTACAATCGAGTATTGTTAACTTGAGTTTTAACCATTGTTTACATTGTAGTGATAAATTGAGATGGCTGGAAGGAATGACGCTGCACTTGCTACTGCTTTGGAAGTAATGGCGCATGCTATGGAGAATCAGCCGAACGCTGACGGGAATGTTGGATCTCGTAGTTTGGAAACCTTCTAGAGGGAGAATCCGCCTACCTTCAAGGATAAGTTTGATCCTGACAAAGCGTTGGATTGGTTGAAAGAGATTGAGAGAATCTTCTGTGTGATGGACTGCACTCCAGCACAAAAGGTTCGATATGGTACCCATATGCTAACAGTCGAGGCTGGTGATTGGTGGCTAGAGACTCATCCGAGGTTGGAAGCTGCAGGTGAAAATATCACTTGGGATGTGTTCCGTAGGGAATTTCTGAGGAAGTATTTTCCTGAAGACGTTCGTGGTAAGAAGGAAATTGAGTTTCTTGAGCTGAAACAAGGGAGTATGTCAGTTATTGAATATTCTGCAAAGTTTGTTAAGTTGGATAAGTTTTATGCACACTATAGCAAGGCAGATGCTGAGTTTTCAAAGTGCATCAAGTTTGAGAATGAATTGCGCCCAAAGATCAAGAAGGCTGTTGGATACCAGAAGATTTATGTCTTTTCCGATTTGATTGATAGTTGTAGGATCTATGAAGAAGATAATAATGCTCACTATAAGATTATCAATGAGAAAAGGGGTAAGCACCAACAGAACCGTGGTAAGCCTTATGATGCCCCAACTGGTAAAGGTAAATAGAAAGTTACTCAGGATCAGAGAACTAGTGGGGGATATGCTTCTGCTGGTGTGGTTTGTTTCAAATGTGGAAAACCTGGTCATAAGAGAAATATGTGTACTGCTGAGGTGAAAAGGTGTTTCCGTTGTGGTAAGACTGGACATGCTATGTCTGAGTGCAAGCATAAAGAGATGATTTGCTTCAATTATGGTGAAGAAGGACACATTGGTAGTTAGTGTCATAAACCAAAGAAGGAGTGAACCAATGGAAAAGTGTTCTCTTTGGATGAGAATCAGATAGATAATGAGGAAAGACTAATCAGAGGTACATGTTTCATTAAGAGTACTCCTTTAATTACTATTATTGATATCGATGCTACTCATTGCTTTATTGCTGCTGATTTTGTTGAAAGATTAGGTCTTATGTTGTCTTCTTTGAATGGAGAGATGGTCATTGATACTCCAGCCAAGGGATCAGTGACTACTTCTTTTGTGTGTTTAAAGTTCCCGTGATCGATCTTTGACAGAGACTTGCCATTGATTTAGTTTGTTTTCCTTTATGTGGGTTAGATGTGATCTTAGGTATGAACTGGTTAGAGCATAACTATGTTCATATTAACTGTTATAACAAGTCGGTGAGGTTTTCTACTCTGGGAGAGGAGGAAGCTAGTCTGTTATCTGCTAAACAGTTGCGGCAGTTGATGCAGGATGAGACTCCGATGTTCTCGTTGATGGCGTTGCTATCTGTCGAGAATTAAGCTATAATTGAGTAATTGCAAGTGGTGCGTGAATTTACTGAAGTTTTCCCTGATGAAATTCCTGATGTACCGCCATAGGGAGAAGTCGAATTTGCTATTGATCTTGTACCTGGTACCAGACCTGTTTCTATGGCACCATACATGATGTCTGCATCTGAATTGTCAGAATTAAAGAAGCAATTGGAAGAGTTACTTGAAAAGAAATTTGTAAGACCAAGTGTATTGCCGTGGGGAGCTCCGGTGTTGCTAGTAAAGAAGAAAGATGGAAGTATGAGACTTTGTGTTGATTATAGACAATTGAATAAAGTGACGATTAAGAACAAGTATCTGCTTCAGAGATAGACGATTTTATGGATCAATTGGTGGGTGCTTGAGTGTTTAGTAAGATTAATTTTAGGTCGGGTTATCATGAGATTAAAGTGAAGGATGAAGATATCTAGAAGACGACTTTCAGAACGCGTTATGGACATTATGAATATTCGGTGATGCCTTTCAGTGTTACTAATGCGTCAGGAGTATTCATGGAGTACATGAACCGTATCTTTCATACTTATTTGGATCGGTTTGTGGTAGTTTTCATTGATGACATTTTGATTTACTCTAATTAGGAAGAAGAGCATGCATAATACTTAAGAATAATATTGCAAGTTTTGAAAGAGAAGAAGTTGTATGCAAAGCTGTCTAAGTCTGAATTTTGGTTAAAGGAGATTAGTTTTCTTGGTCATGTTATCTCAGGTAGTGGCATTATTGTAGATCCATCTAAAGTAGATGTTGTGTTGCAATGGGAACTCCAAAGTCGGCTACCGAGATTAAAAGATTTTTTGGACTAACTGGTTATTATAGAAGGTTTATCGAAGGTGTTTCTAAGTTTGCACTTCCGTTAACTAAGTTGACTTGTAAAGGTAGAGCTTTTGTGTGGGATGTTCAGTGTGAAGAAAGTTTTGCAGAATTGAAGAAGAGATTGACGTCGGCTCCGATTTTGACATTACCTAATCTAGGAGAATCTTTTGTGGTATATTGTGATGCTCCCAAGATGGGTTTAGGAGGTGTGCTTATGCAGAATGAAAAGATAGTTGCTTATGCGACAATGCAGTTGAGGACTCATGAAAAGAACTATTCTACACATGATTTAGAGCTCGCTGCAGTTTTTTTTGTGCTGAAGATTTAGAGACACTACCTCTATGGTTATAGATTTGAAGTATTTAGTGACCATAAGAGTCTAAAATATCTATTTGGTCAGAAAGAATTGAACATGAGACAACGAAGATGGTTGGAGTTGTTAAAGGAATATAATTTCGGTTTAAATTATCATTCAGGAAAAGCGAATGTGATGGCCGATGCGTTAAGTCGAAAGACTTTACATATGTCGACAATGATGGTTAAAGAGTTGGAATTAATTGAACAGTTCAAAGATATGAGCTTAGTTTGCGAAGTGACACCGCAAAGTATTATGTTGGGAATGTTGAAAATTAACAATGAATTTCTGGACAGTATCAAATAAGCTTAAAAGTTAGACGTGAAACTGGTAGATTCGATGGTTGGAATCGATCAATATGAGAATAATGATTTCAAGTTAGATGTGCAAGGTGTGTTGAGATTCCGTAATCGAATTTGCATTCCTGATGATGCGGAGATGAAGAAAGTGATTCTTGAGGAAAGTTATAGAAGCAAGTTGAGCATTCATCCGGGAGCTACAAAAATGTATCAAGATTTGAAGAATTTGTTTTGGTGGCCTGAAATGAAGAGTGATGTGGCTCGTTTTGTGTATGCATGTTTAACTTGTCAGAAGTCAAAAGTTGAACATCAGAAGCCTGTAGGGTTGATGCAACCGTTAGAAGTTCCAGAATGGAAATGTGATAGCATTTCAATGGACTTTGTAACAGGGTTACCTAATACTCCAAGAGGACATGATTCGATATGGGTGATTGCTGATAGGGCTTATGAAGTCGGCTCATTTTATTCCTATTAACATCAGTTTTCCAGTATCAAAGTTGGCGGAAATTTACACTAGTGTAATTGTGAGACTGCATGGTATTCCTTTGTTTATTGTTTCGGATAGAGATCCGAGGTTTACTTCAAATTTTTGGAAGAGTTTGCAAGAAGCGTTGGGCTCTAAGTTGAGGTTGAGTTCGGCGTATCATCCTCAGACGGATGATCAGACTGAAAGGACTATTCAGTCGTTAGAAGATTTGTTGAGAGCATGTGTTCTTGAGTAGGGAGGTTCGTGGGACACTTATCTTCCATTAATAGAGTTCACCTATAATAACAGTTACCATTCTAGTATTGGAATGACATCTTTTGAAGAGTTTTATGGTCGAAGATGTAAAACTCTTTTATGTTGGCATGAATCTGGAGAAAGTGTAGTGCTTGGACCTGAAATTGTTCGAGGGACTACTAAGAAGGTGAAGTTGATTCGAGAAAAGATGAAAACTTCCCAAAGTAGACAAAAGAGTTATCATGACAAGTAGAGGAAAGATTTAGAATTTCAAGCAAGTGACCATGTGTTTCTGAGAGTCACGCATGTAACTAGTGTTGGGCGAGCATTGAAGTTTAAGAAGCTCACTCCTCGTTTTATTGGTCCGTATCTGATTTTAAACAAAGTTGAGAATGTTGCTTATAGAGTGGCTTTACCGCCAAATCTTTCAAATTTGCATGATGTGTTCCATGTGTCACAACTCTGGAAGTATATTTCAGATTCATCTCATGTGATTCATATAAATGATGTGCAAGTAAGGGATAATATCACTATGGAGACGATGCTTGTACGAATCGCAGATCAAGAAATGAAGACTCTAAGAGGAAAAGAGATTTCTTTGGTGAAAGTAGTGTGGTTAGGAGCTGCCGGAGAAAGCATGACGTGGGGGTTGGAAAGCAAGATGCGGGAATCCTATCCTGAGTTGTTTGAACAAGGTAAATTTTCGAGGAAGAAAATATTCTAAGTGGGGGAGAGTTGTAACGCTTATTAATTTAATTAATTATTTAATTAATTATTTTCGAATTATTCATTGAAGTTGTGAGGTGTTGTGAATTGTTGGCATAAGTTGCTATATGATTACCAGTTAATTAATTAGTTGATTAATAATAGTAATAATATTAGAATTGGTAGAATAATAGAATAATTGTGTTGGACCTATTTTAATGGTTGGAAGTAGAAATATTAGGGAGTGCATTGTTAATCCCATTAAGATTAATATTATGAGGTTCTATTTAAATAAAGAATAGGGTCATTGAGAAGTTGTTGGAAGAATTGATCGTGAGAAGTGCAGAGAAGAGGAACAAGGAGAAGAGCAAAGCAAGGTTCCGATCGGAGAGTGCCGAGAAACCTTCAATCCAAGGTAAGGGTGGGGTTATTACCTTATAATGGGGCTTATGATGAATATTGTATAGGGGTTTGGTCGTAGGTATAATTGTTGTGCGTTGATTTCCTGGGACTGTTCTTGAAAGTTGCCCATTTTTATGTTGTGGTCGTTTAAGAATCTTATGCATGACTGTCTTGTACAATTAATGAATATGTTAATAGGAGATATAGTTGCCCGTTTCTATGTTATTCCGTGTGGTTGTTCGAAAATTAATGGTCGAAGAGATTACTGTAAGGCTGGGTTAACGTTCGTCACAGACTGGACGAAATCTGTGCAAAATTGTGAAGATGCGCCGTGCCGAGGAGCACAGGTAATTGCATCTAGCGGCATAAGGCTACAAGATCTATCGAGGAGCATAGGTGCTAGGTTTTTAGAGGCACAAGGTTGCAAGATGTGCCGAGGAGCATAGGTGCTAGGTGTCGAGCGACACAAGGCTGTAAGGTGCGCCGAGGGGAATAGGTAGTTGTGTTGAGCGACACAAGGCTGCACGATGTGCCGAGAAGTATGAGGTGTCGGTCAGTACAGAGGCATGAAGGGAAGGTACCAAGCGGCATGACCACTATGTCGAGGGGTACACGTCTTTATTAACGTTCCTACTGTCATCTCCGTGCACGATGAATGGCACATACTCCTTTCTCACCCCGTAACGCTCCTGTGCAGAGCAATTAGTTATTCAATTTTGTTTAGTAATTTTAGTATAATAATTAAAATTCTTAAGGTATTCTATCCCTATATGATCAATGAATTCTGCAAATATAAGTTAGTAGTAAGAGAGATAATGTAATTAATAATTGACTAGCAGTAAACTGTATACTTTGTTATAATTTGAGATTTGGCAGGTGATGATGAATTTTGTTGAGATACCTCTAATTATTGGCAGATATTAAGTTGTAGGCTTATGGTCAATGTTGAATTTTGTTTATTTGTTATTAAATTATTGTTGTTGTTGTTGCTACATTCATATTGTTATCGCATACATATCATATCAAGTTGGGAGCTGATGCTCGGTAAGTTGGCATGGATTGACAATTATTAAGTTGAAGACTTATGCCTTGTTGATGTCTCTATTAATTGGCAGATTATTAAGTTGATAGTTTTTCTCAATTGGTACCACATGCATATGCATAAAAACAAGTCACATTTCATGTTGTATCTTGAGTTGTTGTATGGATGAATTAATTATGTTAAATATTGTTAAAGAGCCGCAAAGTGATGATTTTGTATGAACTGACTCTAATATACAATTTATCATACATCCTATTATATTGTTCGATATCTCACGCCTTCTGTTTGAATGTTACCCTATGTTGGTAACATGTAGGTAATATAGATTGAAGGCTGCTTACCTTCAGTGGTTCGAGTCAGTGTCGTCGCTCTGATACATAACACTCGGGGGGATGAACGTTTATTGCTTTATTGCTGATTTTACTTCCGTTACTGAATTTTAAGTTATTTTCGTTAAGTACTTGTTGTTTTGAAGTTGTTTTATGTTGGACAAAGATATTATGTCATTTGAGTTGAAAATTGTGATTCCGCTGCTTATTTATAAAAGTTGTTTTATTTTCAAAGACTAAATAGGTTGTTATCGATTCGTCCAAATTTTATGTGTTATGTATCTGTTTTACATGCAATTAAATGTCGTTGTTTCTAAGTTGAAAGTGTAGCATTCCATTTGTTTGTTGAAAATTTTGTAACTCTGGTTTTATATAATCCGTTGGATAGAAATGGGGTGTTACAGTGGGTATGAGGCATGTCCCTTGAAAAAGTGTCGGGAAACACTAAGATTCTTGTAAGTTATAATAAACCTCTTATTGATGATTTGAAAAAGAACATGTTCTTAAATTCTTGATGGGCCTTCGCGAATGTTTCGATCAAGTCAGAGGATAAAGGGTAATTTGACCTTTTAGAGGATAGATTATGGATTGGATATTTCTCTTCTCACCCTTAGTGGCGAAGAGTCACCCTTAAGAGATGGTCATTCTTTGGTTGATGTTGTTTATATCTTGGAAGCTCGAGTAATAATTCCCTCGTTTTCATGGTCTATGTGATGTCAAACAAGGGAATTGTTATTCTAGTTTTCTATGACATAAACAACATCGACCGAAGAAATACTCACTTTTATTTAAAAGTTGACAAATCACTCCTATTTCAAAAGAAAATACTCAAGAATAAATCGTGAAAAAAAGAGAGTTAGGAAAAAATTAATAGTTGAAAGTTTTATCAATGAAAAAAAAGAAGAAGAAAAAGTCATTAAAAAAGATAGCTATAATAGAGAAGTGGAAAGAAAAGAAATAGAGAGAAAAGAAATTCATGAGCAAGTAGAGAAGAAAGAAAATTTTATGAGAAAAGTATAGGAGAGAGAAAGAAAAAGGAGTCGGTTGAGAATGACAGCCCATGATTGTTAGAGTGGTTCGAAATTCGAAAGTTATAATTTGAGATGGAAATAGACGATGCCGACCTATTAGGACCTACCTAGCCCATTTAATAAAAAGGCTAAACTCTTTTATAAAAGTACATTTAGTTAAATAAATCAAACTTAGGTTATTAAAAAGTCTATGAAAAAATCAAAAAGAAAAGAAAGAGTAAAAGGAGAATTTTTTTTCCAATTAAATATTTGTGAAGGTTTGGATTTTAGAACAAATTTTCTCGATGTTTTTGAGAATGATAAGATCATGAATTCATTAAGCATGTGGATAGAAATCTAAAATAATGCTACAAATAAAATTATTATTTTATTTATTTTAATTTATGTTTTTATTTTATAATAAATAATCAACACAAATAAAATTTAATTCACTAATGAAATAAAAAATAATCAAATTATTTTTGGTTAAAAATGCTATTTTCATATGTGATGACTGTAACACCCCAAAATTTATAATAATTTATTTAATTGATTTATTATGAGTATTTGTGAATTATTGGTGAATGTATGATATTTTGTTGAATATGATGTGTGTTGCGATGTTATGTTGTGAGGTAAGGATGAATTAAGGTGATATTGAATATTTTAATAATTAAGATAATTAGTATAATTATTTAGAATTATTAATTAGAATTATTATTAATAAAATAAAAGGGATATGTGTAGAGATATTAAGGGCAAGACAATAATGTTGTGTGGAGTAAGTGAGAGCAATAGTAGAATAATATAATAAGGGTACTAAGTGTAAGAGTGACAAAATGGAAAATTGTGGTTTTGTATGCTAATTCTGTACAATCGTATTTTGGGAGAAGAGCGTAGGAGAGCTAGGGCTTTGAGGAGAACCAAAGGAGATCGCTATAGAACGCTAAGATAAAGACCAGGCTACAAATCTAAGGTAAGGGGTGATCTGTTTATTATGATTGATATAAGGATTTAGATGTATGTAGGATTAGGTTTTGGGATGAATATGTGATGAATCCATGATAAATTGATACGAATATAATGTTGTTTTCGCCATGAATTGATGAATATGATGCCTATGATAATGTGTTGTTGTTGTATGGTGAAACCATGTTGAATTATATGAAATTTGGATTGTATTGGTATGGAAATCTTATGGAAATTGGGACAAAATTATGCGAAAAACACCACAACAGATTGCTGTCAGGAAGCCAGGGTCGGGTGGGCCATATGCGTCACCGGGGAGATCTTGGCCCAAAGAGCATCGGGCGAGCGTCTGGCGATGAAACTTGAAAAATTGCACACTCCTGGTTTTTAAGAAAAGTGTTCCAGCTTCGTCAGGTGAGCACGGGGCGAGACCGTTACCTCAGCGTCACCGGGCGAACATCTAGGCAAAGGTCTGCTTCACTGGGAGAGCTTAGCAAAACTGCTTACATTTTTGTAAAGGCCATAACTTGAGTTTCTGGACTCCGTTTGATGCGTTGTTTGAAGTGTTGAAAAGCTAACACGATAAACTGTATTTTATTATAATGAATAAAATGATGTAATTTCAAGTACCTAAACTATGATTGGAATTAGATTCTTATACGATGAATTATAATGATGTAATGACGTATGATGAATTGATGTTACTATGTTGTACTATGATGTATTTGATGTTATTATGGTGAATGAAGTTGATAATAAGCATGGTTGATGTGCATATGTGCAATATGAAGAATGTTATTATGATGATTACATGAATGATGATGCAATTGACTATCTGTAGTCGGATTTTTAGTATGATGTGCATCATGCATTAATGACATAAGTTAAGACGTTTCTCCGGTGATGTTAGGACGTTTGTCGAGTGATGTTAGGATATTTGCCCAGTTACGGCCCCAATCCCATTGTGTGGATTGAGTGCATTATTATGATGTGCTATGGTTCCAAGCAGAAATCGATCCTATAGTGGGGATCTTTGGAGGACGATGACCTAGTGTTCATCAGTGAAGTTTGTGTGAGTTAAACTTGATCTCTTAAGTGTTTTAAATGATGTCAAGAATACGAGAATTTAACATTTCTATAGTTGGACATTTTCTCTGAGTTTAGTGTGGCTCACTGATCATTTAGAAGTTGTAGGTTATTTGGGAATCATTAAAAGTCATTTTAAATTTGAGTCAAGTCATTAAAAGTTGTGTTTTCACAAATTTTCGTTGCATGTGTCAACACATCCGCTTTTCAGGTCAACACATGCAACTCATTTTTGAAGCTTGTAGCCTCTGGAAGGCTCGGGTCGACACATGCATTGCATAGGTCGACACATACCGAAGCATTTCTGAAATAACATAAATTCTTATTTTATGTGTCGACACATCCATTTTTCAGGTCGACACATTTGCTTTCATTTTAAAGTCTGTAGCCCCGGTCTTGGTTAGGTCGACACATAACCTTGCACGTGTCGATACATATAGCTTAAAAATAACGTATGTGTTGACACATACGATATATAGGTCAACACATACTGATTGTTTGATCAATTTTACAACATCCTTTTATTTCTAAACAAGCCCGTTTTCCCTAATTGTTCTAAACTATAAATACATCATTCATGCACTATTCATAACTTTGGTGATACCATAAAATTAGCATACGTTTCTCTTCATCTTCAACCTCCAACCTATGTATACACACTGACATTACATTGTGATGATGTTCTGGTGGAGTGCCATCTAAATAAGGTTTGGTAGCATTCAATTAGGTATTGGGTTGAGCTTTGTAGGGGTCTTCATCTGGGAAAACCACGAGTTTGACCCTCAAGATCATTGGTTAATTTCGGGGCCAAGAGGTAATTGCGGCCAAGTGAAGTCCTTTGGAAGTAAAGAATGCAAGGGATCCTTTGGAGATAAAGAACTCAGAGGAAGTAGCGAGAGAACGGAAGATTACAATTGAAGTCTTGTGTTGCAATAGTTTGAAATTGATGGTGCACAAAAGCTTTGGAGATAAAGAATGCAAAGGAGTAGAAAGATCCAGATAGTCAATTTTCATCTATTGTATCTTGGTATTTCTCAAGATCAAAAAAGGAGAAGGGGTTGAATCAACAACAAGCATTAGGGTTTGTTGAGTTTCTCTTGAACACTTCTCTTGTATCAACATTTTGCATAGTAAGAATTATCCTAATTCCATTGGAATTAGGCGCAGATGTACCCGCACGCAAGGACGACAGTGGGGAACTGTGAAGACAAATTCCTTGTGTCTATTTTATTTTTTATTTTACTTGCTTTGATTATTATCAATTATTTTGTAAAATAGCATTGCGTTATCAATTGAATTGTAAGAAATTTTATGAATTGTTTCTGATTCTAAATCAAGTGTTAATATAGCTTATAATCTCTTTTGATTATAAGTGGTTTTGTGTGTCAACACAACTCAAGGAAATTTTTTGAAAATTCACTTGCACACAAAGTGTTTGATAAATTGATTCAATTTGTTATTTTAATATTGCCATTGGAAATAATTTTACTAGTAACTTACAATAAACATTAAATAATCTATAAAGTGATTCAAGCATATTAATTCAAGTTTTATCCTTATTCCATATTGAATTTGTTTTTAAATTTGCATATCCAAGTTTCCAATAACGTTCGTAAAGACGACATTTTAGAAAAGCTTTTGCATTGCTCTTTGATAAAACAATATTTTCAAAACCATAATTTTTCTGGATATTTTTTGAAAGGGGGTGTCTATTCACCCCCTCTAGATACATTATCATCGTCTAACAAGTGGCATTAAGAGTCCGGTTCATTCCGGCTTCGACAATATTTAGAAAATGGATTACGAACCTAAAGGGGATTATAAAAGATCCCCAATTTTCACGGGAGAAAATTATAGTTATTGGAAAGCTTGTATGCAAATTCATGTCAACTCATATTACAAAGGTGTTTGGGAAGCCATTCAAAATGGTCCAACACCGATTACATATGTTGTTAATGGTGCTACCGTACCAAAGCCAGAAAACTTATGGAATGAGGATGATAATAAGAAGTGGTCTTATGATTGAAAAGCTAATATCATCATCATATCCGCTCTTGGTGTTGATGAGTTCTATCATATTTCCCATTGTCAAACCGCTAAAGCTATGTAGGACGCTTTACAAGTTACCCATGAGGGAACTAATAAGGTCAAACAAGCTAGAATTAATACACTTGATCAAGAGTTTGAACTCTTTCACATGAAACAAGGGGAAACCATTTCTCAAATGCAAAAGTGTTGAGATGTATTACTAGGAATTGGCTACCAAAGGTCACCGTGATCAAGGAAGCCAATAATTCTGCAACACTCGATCTCACCACCTTGTTTGGAAAGTTAGAAGAACACGAGCAAGAACTCAATTTCTTGGACAAATATGAAAAGAAGCTTGAGAAAAAGAATAAGAAAGAAAAAGATACTAATAAGGAGGAAGTATTGAAGTCTAAATCTCTCATGGCTTCAAGTTCAAAGTCCTCAAGGGATGAGCATTATTATTATGATAGAGATGTTAACAATAACTATAATTTGGAAGACAAAGAGATGCCTTTATTTGTCAAAAGGTATCACAAGTATGTGAATAGGAGAAATGAAAAGATTCTCAAAATAAAGACCTAGGAAAGCCTATGTGGCTTGGGGAAGTGACGTTGAATCCTCAAGTGATGAGGAATCTAATGATGATGATGATTTAGCAAATGTGTGTTTTTCAACTCATCTCAATGATAGAAGAAATAAAGGACACAAATCTTCCAAGTATGATGAAGTGTGTCTCTCAGATCATTATCATAAAGATAAAGAAAATAATGATAGCATCTACAAGTAATGACACTCACTATTATAATCATCATAAAAAAGGTAACAATAACAAGGTAAAATCTTCTCAAAATGATTTGGTAGATGTAAAGTCTCATCTTGATTTACTTGACGCCTTTGAAAACTTAGATAAGGGATCTATTGAAGCCTTTAAAAGGTTATCTTCAAATAGGAAAATCTTTTCTCATTTAGAAGATAAAATTTTAGAAACTGAGAATAAGGTGGAAGCTCTAAAGAACTCTCTTGTAGGTATTAATAAGGTTAAAAATAAGATGGATGACAATCCATTTAAATTTGGTTGTGATACATGTTATATTTGGCAAAATGAGGTGAAAAATCACAAGGCTAAAGTGACAAAGGCTCTACAACCAAAGGTTACTTTTTCTATAGGTCCAACAAAGTTAAATAAATCTTTAAATTCTCTAAATGCAAAATATAGCTTTGTTAAAAAGAAAGTGAAAAGAAAAATTAACACCTTTCGAAATATAACTTGTTACTACTGTCGTATGAAGGGACATACCATTTCCAAATACAAACTTAAGAAACATTATGGTTCTAATGGCATTTCTCAATGGTTACCTAATTGCGATGATTATGTTACTCACCCTAACTGACCCAACAAGGATTGGGTACCTAGTTTATCTTGTTGAAAATTGCTGGCAAATTATTTTGATTCTATGAAGAAGCTATAGTGCTTCATGAGTAGGTACATCAAGACAATTAGAAGGTAACATATTCATATATTATTGACTTAGTGGAAAAATGATTGGATGTGTCCTAGAAAAACATCAACAAGTGACTCCATGATAAAAGATCTTAAATCAATGAGAAGGTGAAAGTGATGAAACTTGGTCATACTTGTTCATAGCACATTTGCAGTGATAGATGCTCATGTTCTTAAGCTTCATGTGAAATGCTTGAGTTTTGCTCCGCATTATCGACGAGATTATATTGTTTCATTTATTACGTCTTCTAAGAGTAAGATAGTTCTTTTATCTATCTATGTGCAAAAAATATATAAAATGCACGTTGAATGCCTTTTAATCCTATGTTCACTTCCAAAATTTTTAATTGAATATGTGATTATTTCAATTTATATGTTTATACTGACTTTGGATAAATTGTGCAAATTATCTGTGTTTGCCTTTTTTTGATAAATATGTGCATTTTTGTATTTAAACTACTTAGATTTCATAACCATGAGACCTGTTGTCCACACATACATACATTTTGTCATTACATGTACATGAATCATATTGCACATCCAAAATATGAGGACATTTTTTTTGGGTCTTTTGGTGATTGTGAGTCAGTATAGGCCGGCTTATGAAGCCTATGTGTCGACTCATAAACTAATCTTTTTAAATTGTTCAAATTATTTCAGTATGTGCCGACACGAAACTCATATAGGTCGACACATAAGATAATTTTTTGAGATATCTTATAAATGTTTCAGTACAGGTCGACACATAACACGAATGTGTCAACACATGTCTATAGAAGGATTGAACTCTCATCCTTTTCATCTTCCATTCTCTTCTATTACTCTTGTGTGCTCTAAACCCAAACGAAACCCTATCATTGAACCACTATAATTTCGTTCAACTTTCCTCTTTCCCATAAATTTTGTCATAAACATTATTCCATAAATTCCATTAGTGTTCATCCCCTTCAAAATTCCAACTTAATTGTCATTCAAGTTCCACTATATTTAAGGTACATTCATCCATTGCATCTTTCATTCATATTATTATAAATTGAATGTTTGTTTTGTGATTTTGTGTATATATCTTCATCATAACATCATTTCCATTAGTTAAAATAGAATAATTCTCTAAAAATCAAACTGTTTAGGTTGGGGAAATATGTCAAACACCTTGCAAGCAAACTTGATATTTTGAATTGTTCATGACTCCTAAGATTGCAAGAGGCAAAGGCGCTGAAAGAGGTAAAAGGAAGGTTGGTTCTTCCTTAAATGCTTCTAAAATGTGTTTGATCTGGTTGGTGAAGAAAACATGGATTTCTTTGATGAGAATTGATGCGGAAGGATTGTTGCCAAGCAACATTACTACAAAGTATGTATAACTGAAGAAATTCATATCCCTGAGGTTATAAGCATACTCGATTATCAAGTTATAAACTACTTCCTGCAGTTGACTCAATAATATAATGAAGATTTGATTCTCATCTTTTATGCGGGGTTACGCAAGAGGGACAATGCTGAATTCAACTTTGAGATTGAAGGTAAAATTTACACCTTCACAAATGATACATGGAAAAATATTTTTGGATTTACAATAGGTAATGAATCAAAGTTTAAGGATTCAAGTGTTCATTTTGATTTCAAGTAGATAATGCACTCAAATTAACAATTGAAAGTTCTACACGATGACAACAATAATGAACCAATCACTACGGGCTGCCTCAAGAGACTGCCCCGAATATTGCACTGGTTTGTTACACATATTTTGTGTCCTAAAGGTGGAGGTTTCTCAAGGGTCGACAACTTTGAGATAAATTTGGTTTATCTTCTTCTCAACAAAATTAAGACAAATTGGCCATACTATTTTGTTGCTCACGTGTTCACCATCAAGAAGTGTAACAAAGGAATTGTTTTTAGCTACCCATCCATGATAGCTAAAATACTCAATTACTTCAACACAGGCTTCCCAAATCTTCCTTTGGTATACCCAAGTGCTATGTTGGAATTCTCCAAGAGAACCATGCATAATATGAGATACCATTGGGATTATGAAAGAGAAGAATACTATTTCCAGGTGATTCAAACAAAGCGAAGAATTTACAATTATAATGATCCTGTTGAATATTATGATGTTGTTGATGATCAAGGGAATGATGATGGTCCTGAGGATATAAGTGGTGCTCCCCATGGAGATATTCCCATGGCTGATGCAAATCATGAGGAAGATTAAACTTGGATGAATGCAACTGCTGCTCAACAACATGACTATGAGCAACCTTGGACTGAAAATTGGCAACAAAACTCTTGGATTGCACAAGGAGCTAATTATAGAGGATATGATAGAGGTTCCTTTGACTATGCTGACAATTCATATGACAACATGTACGATCTGATATTGCTAACAATTCCGATATTCTTGCTATGCTCCAGAATATGCAAATCCTACAAAACCAACATTATGAAGAAGAAGTCAAAGGGCGCACTGCTGAGACGCAATGGCGTAGTGATTTTCAATCTTCTAAAAATGAGCAATTTATGTTTCTCAATGCAAGATTAGATACTTAAGAGACCAGTTTTGGGCTGTTTTCCTCAACCACTACTGCACAGTTTCAATCTCTTCATGTTGAGATCCAAAATTCAAGCGAGATCATCCAAGAAAAACCAATCATCTCCACACAATTGGTGTCCGGCAAAATGATGAAGCTTTAGCATTCTATGAAGATATGCATCGAGGTGGACATCTCTATCAAAGGCGTCGAGGTGGACATAATGGACGTTGATGTGTTGCATTTCATCCAGTTGCTATTGCTTTTCTTTTCTTTTTCATGCATTTCATTTTAAGAACAATTTGTTGTTTGGTTTCTGTCATACACCAAATTTTCCCTACCCTTAATTATATCTAGGATTTCTTTAAATAAATCATGTTTTTTAGTTTTCACTTTTATAGGGGTGTTTAAAGTAAAAGAGGGGTGTGTTGATGTAAAGTGGACCATCAATATCTGATGGTCCATTAGGTTTTAAAATTCTTTTCAAAGTTTAAAAGAGAGGTGTATTATTTTAATCAAGGAGGTGTGAACAAGTTCATTTTGATAAAGCCCAAATACATAAATAGGAGGTGTGGACAAGTTCGTTTTGATAAAGCCCAAATACGTAAACAAGCCAGTTTCAGTTTGGTTGTTAACTATATTACTAAAGTCATTACTTCTTTTCATTAATTAATTATCAGTTTTATTTGAGAAAAAATAGTGACTAAGAGGCCCAATAAGTGAAACAATAGCCCACTTCTTTTTTTGGAATTGTTTTGAAAATAATGTTTTGTTTTTAATTATGACAATTTTATTATTATCAACAATACTATTATTTTTCTTTTTATTAACATTACCATTATCCTTATTAATAATAGTGATTTATATTATAGCTATTAAGTATTACACTTTAAATTTAATTAAAAATGATTTCTACTTTGATGAGGAGGCTTTTTTTTTCATGACCCATTTTTAGGACCAAACCCAAACCCCTTCAAGGCCCAAGTCTGAATTAAGAATAAAAAATACATTTGTATCAAACAAACACATGCACACAGTACGGATTGATTGAAAAAAAAACGTCTGCTTTAACACAAAAGCAAGCACTGTGCAAATTCAAGAAGGAAAAAAAACTTGTCTCAATGAAGATTAAAATCTGATCACACATTCAAACTCTTTCAGAACAAAATCAACATTTACGGAAACAACTTAAAATTTTTATATAAGTTTACAGACAATTCTTTCCTAAAATCCTTAGTGCCTTAATCAATAGAATAATTTCTATAATAGTCTTGCATAAATAAACTGATTCAAGAAAGCTATAAAAACCTAAGGAAACTAAGAACAAGGGCGGGGGGACTAACAGAAAAAATTACTATAACAGGGGACGAAAGATAGAGGGGGTAGATAGAACAAAATTACAGTAAGATGAAAAAAGAAAAAGAAAAGTTACAGTACAGAGGGGACGATTTACAAAGAAGAGAACGAAGGGAAAGATCTGAGAACAGAAATAGAGCAAAAAGAAAGGATTGTTTGCCTAGATCTAGGGTTTTAACATCTGAAACCCTAGACCCCTTCGACTGTCGCCGCCACTTTAGTATCTACTGCGTCTCCGTCCAGCCGTCACCGTCGTACCTGTCAAGAACAAACGGAGAAGATTAGGGTCAGCATTCGCTCAACTGAACAAAGGCAGATCGCGATCGAAGGCAACAAGGCAGTAAAATTACTTAGCTTATGCATTTTTTTTCTTTGCAATGGATGTCGTTGGATCTAATTTCCAAGTTGAATGAGAGCGCCCGTGGACATGGATGGTTGGGGTTCACTGTGTTGTTGAGAGAGACGAAAGAAGAATACATATGCGAAGATAGAGTAGAATGACTTTTCTATTATGTATAAAAAAATTATATTAAGAATAGTAATCTTGTGCATGTCTCTCACAAGAGCCACCGTGTTCCTTCCATCATAAGCCATACGATCTCGATCAAGTGGAATAAAAGCACGCCCCCACCATTTCCCCATACACAGGTGCACACATAGTTTACAGACTCTCTAACATTTACGTTGGGCCTGGCCCGTGACTAAAGGCACCTCCTCTTTTTTTGTTGTTTTACTTATCAAGCACAAAAATGCACCCCCAGGCCAAATGGGCCCAATCCAAAAATCTGGATCTGGGCCTCCAACTACTCAAAGCCTTTCTTTTGACACTCCCATATTTTTACTAACCTGTCTTATTTCACACCCTCACATTTTTATTATTTCAAGTATTTCATTTATTTACTTTTTCTTTTATAATTTTATTTTATATATTCATTTATTTATTTTTATATAAAAATATATATATATATATATATATATATATATATATATATATATATATATATATATATATATATATATATATATATATATATATATATATATATATATATATATATATATATATATATATATATATATATATATATATATATATATATATATATATATATATATATTTGTATTTTTATATTTTTATATTTATAATATTATGTTGTTATTTATTATTATAAATAATTGATTATTTTAAACTCGTTTAAATTATAATATTGCTTATTTATATTAAATCATATATTTTTAATCATGTACATAAAAACATTTTTCACCGTAAATTAACTTAATATTTTACATCAAAATATTAAAACCCGCATAATTAATCAAATTACTACACCCATAAGCGATACGTGGCCAATATCTGGCCACGTGACGAGGAGACTATATCAGACTCTCTCGCTTTACGTATAAAAAAATATTCAACCAAACACCAAATCATTTTTTGCAAATTAATTTAATTAAAACAATTAATTTTCGAAAAGGAATACAAAGTATTTTTTTAATTAACTTCGCGCTTAGTTCAAAATCTCCGTCATTCATACATTCGGGCTAAGTACGGAGAAAATTAAAATATCTGTGTAATCCATAAAAAATACCAATCAATCGAGAACTACGAAATGAGACTCTGATTCCTCCTAGGAGGATACATAGGCATACAATCAAAATTCGTTGTGAGTCCCACTAATTAAAAAACAAACCCTTTTCCCGCTAACTAAAATTCAAACCCTATTTCCTAAACACCGCGCTTCTAAACTTAGTATCCTTGCGAACAAGGTAGATGATGGGTGCCTAACACCTTTCCCTCGTCTAGAACCTAGTCAGATTCTAGAATCTCTGAAATTTTTTAGGATTATTCCTTTATACCCCCTTCCTTTAGGATAAAACTTAAGGGTAGCAAACTCTGATTTAAAAACCAGTTGTAACAGCTGACGACTCTGCTGGGGACTCAATCGTAGGTTTATAAGTCTTTCCTTTATGTTTTTGGGTTTTTATTTTCTCGCTCATTTAATTATTTATTTATTTTTTGCTTATTTTTTATTAATTCATTATATTTATTTATTTATTTGTGGTGGAGTTTTAATTTTTCAATATTATTTTCAAAAAACCCTTAGAAAGAAGGTTCGTCTATTAGCCAAGGGGTTACATCAACCTTATGAGTTTATGTGACGACTTCGCCTAGAGTCGGTGGAATCCCACAAGAGGAATACCCCTCGAGAGACATTCTCTTGGGAAGTAGGACTTTGGAATGATATCTATGACTCTTTGTACGACCTTTAAACCAAAAAACTCATGATGAGACCTTTCATGACCTAGAGACGAAAGTTTCGGTCTGTAAAGAGACCCCGCTTAAGGGAGATCCTTATGTCTTTCCCTCTAGCGTTATTCATGATACCCTTAAGGAAACCACCTTGTGGGGAGGGTAGAATATCCGTATGCCAATACTAAGAACCTACCTTCTAAGGATACCTTTAACAAATCCCATTACAATCTTTAAACCCGCAACATGTATCTTTTCACCCACTACTATCTATAGCCCGTAGGGCTTCTGTCTTTGTTGTAATCCCTATCATGTAGGGACTACTCATTGGCCATAATCCGCAAGGAATTCCTATATGTCTAAATCTCTAAGACAATGTAGGGTATCATCAAATCTAGGTTTATTATCATCTTCTTCTGTAAGGAGTCCCTGCCTGTCTCAATTTCTGAGTCAGAGTAGGATATCATCATTAAACTTGTATAGACTACCCCTACGTCTACCATTATACTACATCTACATCGCATTTCATATTCATGAAACTTTTTTACATACCTAAAAAACTATGCTTCTTGCATACCCAAGCATTTTAATACATTCTCATTCTTCATCCATCTGCATAAAACTCATATCTCTTCCTCTCATAAAAAATTCCAACCTTAAGTCCAACAAGGTGATTCCCAGTTACTCAGAACGAAATCGAGATAGCTCACGAAGCAAGTGTAAAGTTATCTACAACAATGGAATAAGGCCAACAAGCCACAATTGAGGACATAATTACACCTCAAGAAAACACTCAGGCTCGACCCCGACCTATAAAACCTACAATTGAGAACCTTGATGTGCAAGAACACGCCATTTTTCGAGACGAATATACTCTATCCCATGAATCTATTGAGTATCTTAAATTTGCATTCCCTACGCCAAAACCTCAAGGGGAAAACCTGACCATGATTACTAAAGAATTTCAAAATCTCGAGGACGCCAAAAGATACTGTATGCTGGAAGAGAGGCTTAACACCATAGAAGGACATGACACTCATGACTTTGATGTTTCTGCTTTATGTTTGGTTGAAGACATGGTATTTCCTATGAAATTTAAGATGCCAGATTTCTAAAAGTACAAAGGGTCTAGTTTTCCTAAGACCCATTTGAAGATGTATGTTAGGAAAATGGCAGCATACCCACGCAACGACAAATTGCTTATTCACTATTTTCATGATAGTCTTAGTGAAGCATCATTAGAATGGTATACACAATTGGAAAGAAACCACGTCCCCACCTGAAAAGACTTGGATTTGGCATTCCAAAAGCATTATCAATACAACAGTGACATGCTCCAAGTTGCGCACAACTGCAAGATTTATCTCAGAGGAGTAACAAATCTTTTAAAGAATACGCGCAGAGATAGAGAGAGTTGGCTGCTCGAGTACGACCTCCATTATTGGATAAGGAGTTGGTAGATGTGTTCATGAGACCCATACAAGGTTAGTACTATGAGAAAATATTGGGCAGTATACCATCACGCTTCTATGACCTAGTAATAGCTGGGGAACGCATCGAGAGCGACATCAAAATCGGAAAAATCTAAAGTGTATATAGTAACTCAACTAGTGAATCCCTTAGAGATTCCAAGAGAAATACGAAAATGAAACAAATTCTATTTGGGGAACTCACCAAGCTCCAGAAACTCCATCTCCTGAGCCTCATCATCAATATTCATATGCAGTAGATGATCAATACTAACAACCACCCTCTGGTCTTCAACACCAGCAGCCATGGCCTATACCACAGAACTGACATGCTAAGATTTCACCTCAACATCGACGTTAGAATCGACAGGTTCAAAATTGAAGCAATCACCATCATCCCCCCGAATCAGCATAGGCGTTCGAACAACCAAGAAAGGAAAACTCGCCAGTTTGACCCGATCCCTATGACATACAATCAATCATGGTCATATCTGGTCCAAAATTCATCAATGACCCCTAGACAGACCAAATTCATCAAGTCTTCATTTCCTTCTTGGTACGACACATATGTTTAATGTGAGTTTCATGGTGGAGTAGCGGGGCATCCGATTAAATAATGCAACTCATTCAAAGAAGTGGTACAAGAGCTGATTGACAACAAGAAATTAACTTTTGAAGAAAATGGCCCGCATATGATGGAAAACCCCTCGCCTTGATTGGTGGATCACTACAGAAGCTTATCTCCAGGATAATTAGGCCTTATCATTTCAAATTGTAATTTC
The DNA here is from genome assembly GCA_948472305.1 of Vicia faba. Taxonomy (NCBI): domain Eukaryota; kingdom Viridiplantae; phylum Streptophyta; class Magnoliopsida; order Fabales; family Fabaceae; genus Vicia; species Vicia faba. The sequence continues at coordinate 17,724,845 of OX451741.1, read as the reverse complement.
TTTCTTTCTAAGTGTTATTTGCTATAAAATTTGTACTCTTTGGTAAAGTAATTCTAATAAAATAAACATGCATGTTTTTAAAACCAATTCATTTGTATCCACTCTTCTATCGCTTTCCACAAATAATCATCGACTTTCCATTTTTACTCATCCTTTCAATTTTCAAATTAACAAAACTTAGATGGAGAATAATGAAAATACAAAATAATCAAATTTTGCTGACGTATGCTTTTTAATAGTAAGGCTTAGCTGACGATGCAAGGCATTGTTTCACTTCCCAAATAATGGAGATATAAGGAGTTAATCCGTAGGTAACCTCCTCGAGCCAAAAGTAAGAGTTCTTTCTATTCTCTAAAAAACCCTTAATATTAACCAGGGGCAGGGTAGATTTCAATTAATTTGACGATGCATTCAAATCCCAAGAGAATCGAGACAATCTAAGCAAAGGTTCAAGCATATCTCATTCCTCGATACATCATCGAGAGAACGATCTAAGCAAATGTTCAAGCATATCTCTTTCCTCGATACATCATTGCGAGAACAATCTAAGAAGAGATTTTAGCACATCATTTTCCCTGCGTTTATCATCCAAGATTGAGGAATCAATAAAAAAAAGTCTGCGACATCTTTCTTCCTCAACACATCAATCAAGACCGAAGAAACGATGAAGACAAAGTTTACAGTAATCAGCCTGGCAATCACAAACTTTCAAAATCAAAAGCAAAAAAAAAAATTAAAAAAAAGCCCGCTAAGTCAAAATAAAATCAAAACTCGACTTAGGCAAAAGTTAGGGCATCCCGATGGATAAAAAAAAGAATTCAAAAAATTCGGTCCATGCAAAAAATAAGGGATTGAAGATAAAAAAATTGGAAAAATAATCTTGTGACTGCCACCTAAAAAATCATCAAGGCTTCTCATCAGCATTTGGATTTTTATCAATGCTTAGGATCTTATCAATGCTTTTCATCATCACTTGGATCTTTCTCTACGCTTCTCAGCACCTACACGACTACGAAATTTCTCATGAGGATTAAACGCATCTGTTGGGTTAATTGAACTTAGGATTAAAGAAAATCATGGAGAATGGGGTGGGCTAAATAAATTTTTAGCCTTATATATTTTGTTTCTTAAACCACGAACTATGGCCATGTTACAACCTTCAAAAGTCCTAATTGAAGCTAGGTTCACTATGAAAGCATACTCAACAAGATTTGTGTTAAACTGACTCCTATGTTTGTTAAAATTATTTCTAGCTACTCCTCTTATTTGAATATTCATCTTCTAATCATCCATTTCGTTTCAAATAATCATTTTTCGATTTCAATAACTTGCATGTGCATTAAACGGAATTATTTTTTTCAAAATGTACAATTTTATCTACAAATCAATACTTAGCATCAAGGAGATTTCAAAATGGTCTGATAAAAGGCAGCATTCCCAAGAAGCTCCTAACTAGGGGAAAAACATCTAAGGGGATCCCTATTGTAATACGGTTGGAGAACTGACTTTAGTGGTTTTGTGTTTTTATCGCAAATGTTGCGGTTAGCAAGAGTCGCCACCGACTTTTATTTTATCCAACAAAGGAAAGGGTGAAAAGAACAGGAAAGACCTTTTTAAAGATTTTGATTTCGGGGGGTAGATTATGGAAAGGAAAGGTGTTAGCACCCTTTTCATCCATAGTTATCTACGGGCTCTTAATTGCTAGCTCACTTTGAAAATGCTTTTTTTGTGTAAGTGTATTTGAAAATATTTTTGAAAAGACACCTTAGTACGGAGAACTTTGTAGTGATTCTCGTTTCGTTGAGAACTCATACAATGTATTTTTGCCTTTGAAAATATTTAGAAAAGAGTTTGTGTATGTGTGAAAAATTATTTTGTTTGTTTTTGTGAGCAAGCAACTATAAGAGGTCTACCTACTCGAATGGTCTTTGTTCTTTTCCTCTTTTCCTTTATACAATGCTATCTTACTATTGGTTAGTAGGTAACCCTATCATTGGATGTTTTGAGGGACAAGCGAGGCTCATCGTACAGTCACAAAGGAAACTCGTAAGATACTTTAGCAATTACCCTAAGGTTTTAAGATCATTTACCGATGCAACATTGAAAGGGTCATCGAGGGACTCATGATCTTATTACCAAATGGTCTCTGCTAAAATATCTTACGTTCGAGAGACGTGACTGTTTTATTCTGAAGGCAACAAGTGGATGTAACTTAGAGGTGCGCATGTGCGAGTGTGTTGTGTTTAAATTATGTTTATCTTGAGTGTTAGGTTTTCTAGCATTTTCTTTTAGTCTTATCATATAAGCCTATTGTGATACGGTGGGAGAACTGACTTGGGTTTTGCGTTTGTTTTCGCAAATGTTTCGGTTGAGCAAGAGTCGCCACCGACTTTTTATTTTATCCTAAGGAAAGGTTAAAAAGCACAGCAAAAACCTTTGAGATGTTTTCTTGGGTTCGGGGAGTAGATTATAGAAAGGGAAGGTATTAGCACCCTTTCTATCCATGGTTATCCATGGGCTCTTAGTTACTTTCTTAGATCACTTGCCTTTGATTTTCAATTGTTTGAAATGGTGTTTTCAATTGTTTGAAATGGTGCTTTGTGTGTGGGTTTGAAAATGTTTTGAAAAGAGGCCATTTGTTGTGGCAACCTTTGTAATGACCCATGTTTGGATGTATACAAAGGTGTATATCTTTTGAAAAGTTTTCAATGTTTTTGAAAGTTGTTTTGAAAGTGTGTTATGATGTGTGGTTTTTGAAAAATAGGCAAGTGTTTTTGTTTTGCAAGTTGGCAAGTAACCAAGAGTTGTCTACCCCTAAATTTACTCAAAGATCTTTGCTATGTTTTAACCCTTTTAACAATTTTGTTCCACCATTGTATTTGGTGGACAATCTTGTGTTAGGATGTGAATGGGACGGGCGCGGATCATCGTTTAGACCATGATTGCAATGGTGCCAAGTGTCTTTGGCAACTTTTCCTTTAAGGGACTTGATCATTTGTTTAGGCAACTTTCGAAAGCGTCATCGAGGGACTATGATCATTTGATTTGTTTTGTTTTGCCAAAGAAACTTAACATGCAACATGGCCCATTATTGAAGGCAACAAGTGGAGTAACCCTAGGGGTGCAAGTGTGATTGGTATTGTCCATTTTCATGCTTGTTTATCTTGAATTAGGTCAAGCTATTTGGTTGATTTTTGCATACAAAACCCTAAGTCTATCATGGTATAATTAGAAAGCTTTAAAATGCGAAATTTAAAGTCCTAAATTATTACAACACAATTATGGGATGGGGGGTACAAATGTTCAAATGGGGGATATTTAGCAAGAAAAATTAAATCTAAACTATTACATCCAAATTGAATATACAAATTATTTAATATACAATAATTAAATAAAATAAGATAAAATATGCAAGATGCAAAAAAATGATTTTTATATGTATGTAAAAGGGTTTTTCATGTGACAAATAAACAAAAATAAAAAGGATAATTTTTGGGTATTTTTCATGTTTAGGGCAAAACCCTAATTTTGCAAATAAAAGGTATTTATTATTTAATATATACAATGTTTATTATTATATACAAAAAATAAATAAAAAGGAAGCATATTGTAAAAAAGTGATTTTTGAGGTCAAATATTAATAAAAATAAGAATGTATTATTTTTGTATTTTTCCCTAAATATTCTAATAAATATATAAGTATTTATAATATTTACTAAATATATTAAATATGTACAAAAATAACAATATTTATTATTTACAAAAAAAATTATATTTTTTTTATAAAATGTTTTCAAAAGATAAAAATAAAATAAAATCAGAAAATAAGAATGTATTTGTATTATTTTTGTATTTTGAATAAAAAAGGTATTTTATTTATTTATGTATGAAACTAAATGAAACAAAATAAATACTAAATAAAATGCAAAAAATATGAGAAAAATATTTTTAATGTTTTTTCATGTTTGGATAAAAATATAAAATCAAAATAAAAAAGAAAAAAAAATAAAAAATGACAAGTATTTCATGCAATGGGCCAGGGGGGTGTATGTGAAATAAAGTGGTGCAAACAGAAAAAAGAACCAAGCCCAGCCCAAAAGGGTTGTCTTCAACCTCCAGACAGTTTTGTTTGAAAATTCGCGCGCCTCTTTGCTTCAACAACAAGCTCCTGATTCTTTGATTTTCAGCCAAAACTTACAACATAAACTATGTAGAGCATTAAATCACGAATTCATACATATAAAGAACATGATCTAACTCTCAGAAATGAGAGAGAATTTCTTCTCCCCCAATTTCTGACCTAAGTTTTTTCAAATGTTCAGGTTCAAAATACTCTTAGCACACACAATATAAATGAAAAGTAACTATATGGATGGCTTCAGGGCTATGATTATAACATGCTTTCTTCATAAACTTAAGCCTAAATATGCTTGGATAGAGAGATAGAAGTTCAAAAACTTACCTGTTCAGCTTGAATCGTGTATGACAATGAAGGTACTTTCAATGCAATGTGAGGAATGGTATAGCTTGCTTGAGGTCCAGGGATGCTTCTCCAATGCTTGGTGTGCTTTGAATCTTGCTATATCAAGCTACATAAGTCAACCTGCAAGAGAGAAAAGTGAAAATGGCACACTTGGTTAGAGGTGTTACAGTCTGTTTCCAAGGCTTGGGGTAGTTTGTATGGATGGTAGGGAATGTGTATGAAGTGGTTTGGATGAAAATGCACGATGGAAATGAGCTGGCCAAGTCAAAATGCAGAATGCCCTGTTTTGTGCAGCAAGATGGTGATTTTCTGTATGAGGAGGGATCAAGGGTTCTTTGGTCGTGTTTTAGGTCTGTTAGGGAGTATGGAAAGTGTGGAGAAAGTTTGTTTTAGTTCTTGCTTCCAGGAATGTGAGTTGTTGTTGTGTTTGCAAAATTGCTTCTGTGTGAAGCAAGGAAATGTGAGTTTCTATACAAGCCTGTCCCAAGCCCTAAACTATGCTGCACCTCTTCTTCTTGATCAGAGTGAAATGTGTACACAATGCTAGCCCTCAAGATATTGCCCATGCCTTTTGGATTTGTATTTGACATAAAGTGCTTCTTTACAAGAATAGATAAAATGCTTTTTCTATTTATGGCTTAATCTTGTATGCAATGGTTAAACACACAAAATAAGGCTTGAACACAAAGGATTGGAATTAAATTATTAAGTGTGGATGAGATAAAAGGCCTGTAATCAAGTTGTGCAAGCTGAGTTCAAAAATGCCTAAGTTATGAACATGAAAATGGCCATGAACAAAGTGACTTTTGCCCATATTGACAAATTCGATTCTCCATAACTACAAGGGTGTTTGAGAAGTTCTTGGACAATTTGGAAAGCTTGGAATGAGTATTACAATCCATCTTTGTAATGCAAATTGAAATTCCAAGTGGAAGCATGTGAAAAATGGCCATGAAGTTGGGCAAAAATCCTGCCTAGAATAGGTCAAATTTTTTCTAAGTTAAGAATGTTTTGCACCCCTATTCCAAAAATCATAATTTGAGCTAAAAGCTTCTTTTGAGGAAACTTTGTGAATCAAAGTTGTAGATTTTGCAATGGACTATAACTTTCATGTTTTGAGTTTTGTTTGAATCCAAATGTATCTTGATGAAAAAATGGGACAAAGTTAGGAAAAAATTAGGAATTTTCATAACTTAGAAAATTTCTAAGTTATGAAATTTCTTCATTTCAAACCCTAATTTGTGATTTTTGATTTCTTGATGAACAAGTTTCATAATTTGACATGTTTTGATGAAAAATGAATCTTGACACTTGATTTTGACCAAAAAGTCAAAGTTTGACTTTTCAGTATACAGTCAAATTTTGCTCAGTTGATTGGAAAATTCATCTGTCAATCTTGTGCATTTGGAATCTTTTGAACTTGTTGAACATGTCAAGAAAATGCCATGGGGTCCTTGAGTCCATATGTGAGCTTGGTTTGCCATTGGCTACGTCAAACAGTCAAAAATTGCCTTTGTGCAGTCAAAACCGTAAAAATAACCATTTTGCCCTTTTGGTGATCTAATCAAATTTCTTGTGGAATTGTGATCCAAACTTGATCAAATGGTCCATATGAGTTCATAATGTTGATGTGGGTCAAAAATCACGAGGTTTGACTTTCAATTGACCACAATTGACCTTTTCCCCAATACAGCTGATTTCTAGGTCAACTGTCCAATTGACTAGGCAAAGATTGGAATCAAGGCTTGAAACTTGGTATGGATAAACTTGTGAGTCCAACATGAAGCATGAAAGTCACTTTGGGCCTTTTAGGTCAAAACATCTTTGTGCAAACTCAAACCCTAATTAGGGTCCACAGTGCAAGGAGAAGTCTTGAGCAGAGTAAACCCTAACTTGATCTTGAGCTCCAATGGTCTTTTGGTGAGAAAATATTGATGAAATGGGAGGGCAAATTTTGGGGTACAAAAGTTGCCCCTGTTCAATCTTCTTGAACCTGAAGAGTTAGATTGGCAAGTTTGCCTTTCGCGACTCGAGGGTAAAAGGAGATTGGACACTAGAGTGCCCGGAAATTTGCACTCGCATAGTGGAGTATCAGCAATGTGATGTCGGGAATGGGCTTATAGATGCCATTTGGAGATAGGATGGATAGGAGGATGGGCTTATAGATGCAATCTGGAGACGTGATAAAACCTTGTCGGGAATGGGCTTATAGATGCCATTTGGAAGTGTTGATCGCGTAAGAGATTCCCTAGCGAGAACTTGCGTATTTTGAGAAAGGAAGATGGTTTCCTGGCCTGTTACAGGTGTTGATCTTCAAACTCTTCATGTAGACATGCCCTGGCTAGATACAGGAGTCGAATCCATAATTAGTTGCTCACAGATGTGCCCTGGCTAGATACAGGAATCGAATCTGGAACTTCAAAAGGTTGTTTACAAACGTGCCCTAGCTGGATACAGGTATCAAATCTCTAAACTGTTCATGTAGACGTGCCCTGGCTAGATACAGGTATCGAATCCACAATCAAATCACTCACAGATATGTCCTGGCTAGATACAAGAACTGAATCTGGAATTGGTTATCTACAGATATGCCCTGGCTGGATGCAGGTATCGAATCTGGAAATTGTCGTCTACAGATATGCCCTGGCTGGATACAAGTGTCAAATCTAGAAATAGTCGTCTACAGATATGCCCTGGCTGGATACAGGTGTCGAATCTGGAAATTGTTGTCTACAGATATACCCTGGCTGGATACAGGTATCGAATCTGGAAATTGTTGTCTACAGATATACCCTGGTTGGATACAGGTATCGAATCTGGAAACTCTTCATGCAGATGTGCCCTGGCTGTATACAGGTATCGAATCTACAATCAAATCACTCACAGATATGCCCTGGCTAGATACAGGAATTGAATCTGGAATTGTGACAGTTGATAGTAATCATCTTTGGATTGACCTTTTCCTGAAAAGGCAAGACATTAGTTGTATGCAATGTTATGATGTATGAAATGCATGATGTCATGATGCTCAAAATGAGATAGTGTTGTATGCACTTTATCATGTATGTAAGCAGGATGTATGAAATGTGAAATGTCTATGAATGTATTTTCGTCTAGGAAAATAAGTCCTTGTCGAGTGCCGGGAACTTGTTGAATCCTGAGCTGATGTTTTGAAGAATAAAGTTCTTCTTTTCCGCTGGGGATGATGGTTGCAAGAATAAACCGGTAGGAGAAGATGACTCCATTGGGGAATAAACTTGTTGGAGAGATTACTCTGCGGGGAATTACTCTGTGGGAAGAGATACTTCGCTGAGGTTTTGATGAGAGCTCCGCTGGGGATTCCACTGATGAGTTATGTTGGTGGAATTTGATGAACTCCGCTGGGGATAGGAAGAACTTCGCCGAGGACGAACTTTCCGTGGTGATTAGCTGAGGATAACCCAGTTATACCCTGGTGGGGAAATAACCTTTGAATAAAATCGGGGAGATGCGTTCGTTCGCTACAGGGGATAAGCTTCCAGAATCTACTGGGGATAAACTTCAGAATCTACTGGGGAGATTGATTCAACTTTCCTGGGGAAACTTTTCAGACTGTACTGGGGTGTTGGTATTCCGCCGGGGAACAATCTTATATTAAGACTGCCAGGGATGCTTGTTGAGGAATGCCTAAACTCCGCTGGGGAATGTTTAGATATTCCGGGGATACCCAATTTCCTTAAGGCTAACAGTAGACTAACTCTGCTTGAGGAGAGTATTGCTGACTTGCTGGAGATATATTGTGCCTTTTTAGGGCTGATGGGAGACCAATTCTGCCTGGGAAGAGTATTGTTGAATCTGGTCTTACTCTGTGGGGAGTTGAGGTGACTTGGTTACGTTCTTCAGCCGAACCTACCTTGGTACCTTGGTGGACAAAGCAATTAGATCGTTTAGACAACTCATCATTGCCCCTGTTTCTAATGTCACCTGTAATTAATCCTTTGTTTCGCATGCAAATATTTATGATTAGCAATTAGTGTCAAATGCATATATCAAAAATGAACATTGGACGTTCTTTGCAAAACAAAACAGAAAAAAGGAAAAACGATGGGTAATTTGTCTGAAAAATTGAACTTGTATTGATTTTGAAATTTGCCTGTCAATAGGCGTTTTATGTACAGGAGGCTGACGTCCTAGTAAGAGAACGCCGCCGAGCAAAATAGAGTTTATACAATTTTGAAAAGGAAACAAAACAACTATGTGAAAAATAATCCCACTGGGTTCCGACTCTGCTACCGCCTTTATGTCTTCAAGCGTCTCATCACTCTGCTGCTTAGTTGAAGATGAAGCTGATTGATTGGCATCGTCTAAGCCCGATAGTTGATGCCGAATTCTGGATGCAAGGTGATCCAATGAGACATAGTATTACGCTTTATCCCTAACTTTTTCCTGGACCGCCCTTTCGGGTTTTCAGTCCACCGGGATACCCATTTTTGCCCAAGCCGCCTTTTCAGGTTTTCGACTTGCCGGGTGTACAGATTTTTTCATTTCATCCCTTATTTTTGCCCGAACCTTTTTGGTTCGCCGGGAAGCCCTTATTTTTTCCTAGGTGTGTCAACCTAGCGGGTCTTTAATTCATGCGTAGTATCTTTTTACTATGTTTGCATTGGCGGGGTGAGGAAGGTCGTCACCATCCATGGTGGTTAGAATCATAGGCCCTCCTGAGAAGATATGTTTAACCACAAATGGCCCTTCGTATGTAGGGGTCCATTTGCCCCTGGGGTCACCTTGAGGAAGAATGATGCGTTTGATTACCAGATCTCCGACTTGATACTCTTGTCGTCTGACCTTCTTGTTAAATGCCCTAATCATCCGCTTTTGATATGTATAACCATGACAAATAGCAGTGAGTCTCTTTTCGTCAATTAGGTTTAATTGATCAAGCCGAGTCTGGATCCAGTCATCTTTGCTCAAACCTGCATCCTTCATTATCCGGAGAGAGGGTATCTGGACTTCAATAGGCAAGACTGCCTCCATGCCATAGACCAAGGAAAAGGGAGTTGCCCCTGTTGACGTCCGTGCTGAGGTACGGTACCCATGAAGAGCAAACGGTAACATTTCGTGCCAATCTTTGTAGGTCACTGTCATCTTCTGCACAATCTTCTTGATGTTCTTATTCGCTGCTTCTACAGCCCCATTCATCTTCGGTCGATAAGGAGAAGAGTTGTGGTGCTGTATTTTGAATTGCTCGCAGAGCTCAGTGATCATCTTGTTGTTAAGATTGGTACCATTATCCGTAATGATCCTCTCAGGTACACCGTATCGACAGATCAGGTTATGCCGAATGAACTGTGCCACGACGCTCTTGGTTACGGTAGCGTAGGAAGCTGCTTCAACCCACTTTGTGAAGTAATCAATCGCTACCAAGATGAAGCGATTCCCGTTAGATGCCGTAGGTCGGATCTCGCTGATCATATCAATGCCCCACATTGCAAAAGGCCAAGGTGCTATCAAGATGTTCAGAGGAACCGGAGGAATGTGCACCTTATCAGCATAGATCTGTCATTTATGACAAGTTCGAGAATGCTGATAACAGTCGGCTTCCATTATGGACCAGAAATATCCTTCCCGAAGGATTTTCTTTGCCATGGTATGTCCACTGGAATGTGTTCCGAAGGTACCTTCATGTAGCTCTGCCATGATCCTTTCTGCTTCAGTCTTATCCACACAACGCAGTAAGGTGGAATCATGGTTTCGCTTGTAGAGAATGCCATTGCTGAGGAAGAACTTTGCCGCAAACCTTCTCAGGAACTTCTTGTCATTAACAGATGCGCCCTCGGGGTATTCTTGAGCTTCAAGGTACCTCTTCACTTCATGATACCAGGGTTTTTCTGTTACCTCTTCAGCCTCGAGATCACAGCAATATGCAGGTTCATCCAACTTCCAGATAATGATCCGGGGAGCCTCGTTGTCCCATTTGACTTTGAACATAGAAGACATCGTAGCCAACGCGTCTGCTAACTGATTCTCCTCTCTTGGGAAGTGTTCAAAAGTTATCTCTTCGAAATGGGGAATCAAAGTCAATACATACTCCTTGTAAGGAATAAGATTTGGGTGTTTCGTATCCCACTCGCCTTTGACCTGATTGATCACGAGAGCGGAATCTTCGAAGACACTCAGAAACTTGATCCTTAAGTCAATTGCAGCTTGAAGACCCATGATACATGCCTCATACTCTGCCATGTTATTGGTGCAGTTGAAACATAGCCGGGCGGTAAGTGGAGTATGAGTGCCTTTAGGGGATATGATCACAGCATCGATACCGTTACCCAAAGTGTTCGAGGCTCCGTAAAAGTGCATAGACCATCGGGATCCTTCCTCAGGTCCTTCATCCGGTCTAGGTACTTCACAATCAGTCACTACCATGATATCCTCGTCTGGAAATTCAAAGTTCATCGACTGGTAATCGTCCACTGCCTGGTGTGCCAAATGGTCTGCTAATACACTTCCCTTGATTGCTTTTTGAGTCGCGTACTGGATGTCATATTCCGTTAAGATCATCTGCCATCTTGCTATTCTTCCGGACAAGGCAGGATTTTCGAATATGTACTTGATTGGATCCATTTTTGAAATTAACAGAGTAGTGTGAGTCAACATATACTGTCTCAGCCGGCGAGCAGCCCATACCAAAGCGCAGAAAGTTTTCTCGAGCAGTGAGTATCGGGTCTCACAGTCGGTAAACTTTTTGCTAAGGTAATAAATGGCGTGTTCTTTTCGGCCAGACTCGTCATGCTGCCCCAGCACACACCTCATTGAGTTGTCAAGTACTGTCAAGTATAGGATTAGAGGTCTCCCTTCAACCGGTGGCATAAGAATGGGTGGTTCTTGGAGATACTCTTTGATCTTTTCGAAAGAGGCCTGACATTCATCATTCCAACGTACTAGTTGATCTTTCTTCAGCAGCTTGAAGATTGGTTCACAGGTAGTAGTTAGATGCGAGATGAATAGGGCAATGTAGTTCAACCGTCCTAGAAAGCCTCTGACTTCTTTCTCTGTCTTAGGAGTTGGCATCTCTTGTATGGCTTTTACTTTGGCAGGGTCCACTTGAATGCCTTTGTCGCTTACGATGAAGCCTAGAAATTTTCTAGATCTCACCCCAAAGGTGCACTTGTTTGGGTTCAACCTCAGCTTGTACAACTTCAGACGGTCAAACAGCTTCCGTAGACGGTCAAGGTGTTCCTCCTCAGTTTGGGACCTTGCAATCATATCATCGACATACACTTCGATCTCATGGTGGATCAAATCATGAAACAGCGTAACCATAGCACGTTGGTAGGTTGCCCCAGCATTTTTCAACCCAAAAGGCATGACCTTGTAGCAAAAGGTGCCCCACTGAGTAACAAAAGTGGTCTTCTCCATGTCTTCAGGAGCCATCTTGATCTGATTATAACCGGAGAAGCCATCCATGAAGGAGAATACCTTATGCTGAGCAGTGTTGTCGACCAGAACGTCGATATGAGGCAGAGGGAAATCATCCTTGGGGCTTGCCCTGTTCAAATCCCTGTAATTAACACACATTCTAACCTTACCATCTTTCTTCGGCACTGGAACAACGTTGGCAACCCACCGAGGGTAAGAAGTCACTGCTAGAAACCCGACATCAAATTGTTTCATAACCTCAGCTTTGATTTTCTCGGACATCTCTGGACGCATACGGAGGACCTTCTGTTTTACCGGAGGGCATTCTTCCTTGGTAGGTAGGTGATGAACCACAATGTCGGTATCCAACCCAGGCATGTCTTCGTAAGACCAGGCAAATATTTCCACATAGTCATGCAGCATCTGAATCAACCGTTGCTTCACACTGAGCTCTAGATTGGCACCAATCTTGACTTCCTTTCTGTCTGTCTCAGTACCCAGATTTACCGTTTCCACTGGCTCTTCATGTGGCTGAATGACCCTCTCTTCCTGGAGTAGCAGTCTTGCAAGTTCACCAGGCACCTCACAATCATCTTCACCTTCGTCTTCGGCTAAGTTGATCGGATTTTCGAAGTCATAACTGGCAGTAGCAGAGTCGTTACCAGTGAGATCCAGAGTGGATTGGAACCTGTATAAGTGAGTGTGTGTAAATATAGCTGTTTTGCAATATATAATAAAGAAAGGAAAGGAGCGCAAGATTTTGAAATGCAACAAACGTCCAATGTTTTTATTGATGATATATGAAAATGACACACAAAAGCCCTCACAAATGAAGCCACGGTGCCCCGGGTAAGACACCGAGCCATAAAAGTTTCAACATATTGTCTGTTACAAATTCAAAACAAAAGAGTTCATTACTGAGTGACAAAAGTAATAGGTGTGAAATCTTTGGCAGTCCAGTTGCTTGGTCCACTGTCGGTTGTTGGATAGATCCAGCTGTCGAATTCAGATTCCTCCACGTCGTCTTCAATAGCATTCACTCCCGGGTTGGTGATGAACACAGGAGGTTTTCCAATTCTTGCCTTACGAAAATCCCTCTGAGCTTCTGCAGTGAAGCCCAAACCAAACTTGTCAGTCTTTGGAGTGAAGTCAGGAAGTCGGCCCCAGTTTGCACACTCACCCTTCTCAATAACAGCCCAGGCATCCTTTAGGGAATACATCTTCAAAGGAGGGTCTTCGATCACAGTTTCAGCTGATGCCAGCGTCTGAGGCACCTCTTCAAAGTGTTGAAAGGGGTTTCAATGAACTCCCCATCCATTTCTATGTACCGGAACGAATTGAGGTGGCTGACCATATATTCTTCCTCCCCCTGAACTGTCACGATCTTCCCCCTAACCGGGTACTTAAGCTTCTGATGTAGTGTGGAGGTCACAGCTCCAGCCTTGTGGATCCATGGACGACCCAGCAAATAGGAATAGGATGGTCGGATATCCATCACATAGAAAGTAGAATCAAAAACTTGAGAGCCAACCCTGATTGGAATGTCAACTTCACCATGTACCATCCTTTTCGAACCGTCAAAGGCTCGGACAACAATGTTACTAGGCTTGAGCTCCAAACCCTCACAATCCAACCTGTCTAGGGCCTTCTTGGGTAATACGTTCAATGAAGAACCGGTGTCTACCAACACATGGGCAAGAGTAGTGCCCCTGCATTCAATGGAGACATGCAGGGCGTCGTTATGGTTTTTTCCTTTGGCAGTCAGATCGACGTCAGAGAAGCCCAACCCATTATCAGCAGTCAAGTTGGCCACACAATCGGTAAATTGATCAGTAGACGTTTCTTGTGGCACATGGGCCGTCTTCAGGAAGGAAATCAGGGCCTTGGCATGGGCCTCTGAACACAACAACAATGATAACATAGAAATCATTGACGGGGTGTGCCCCAATTGCTCAACTACATTGAAATCACTCTTCTTAATGATCTTGAGAATCTCTTCCATCTCTTACTGGGAAGCTTCAACAGTGGTTGTCTTTGGTGCCTCCGTCAGGGCAGGAAAATTGGTAACAATCCCTTTGCCCCGAGCGTCAGATGACTCGGCAGCAGGGGTAGAAATAGGAACTTGAAGGGAAGCAGGCACACTTGCAGGTGTGATGATAAGAGGTCTTTGAATAGCTGGTGGCGCAATATCTGGTGAGAACAGCCTACCACTGCGAGTAACTTTGGCAGGCCCGGTGATGTTGCTGACACCGGTACTAGTATCAAACTCTTGCTTTACTCCAAGAACATAAACATCTGCCCCATAGTGCCATGGGACAGCTTTGTCGGAGGTATAAGGGAGAGGCCCCGGAACAGTGATGATGATAAGAGCAATCTTCTGTGTAGACATGATTTTGACAGGCTTCTTTGAGGGAGCCTTAGGAGGGTTGTTGAAAATAGTGACAATAGAAACTTCTTCAGCAGGGACAGCAGGAACAACAATCTTCTCGAACAAGATCTCCTTGCTATCCATCAGGCTTTGGATACCTGATTTCAGCAAGGGACAACCAGTAGGTGAAACAACACATATATGGCAACCTTTGCTACATCCCGGAAATAAACCGGCTAGCAACAGGTTCCTTTTGACGGTCAATAACGGAGTAACAATCTCTTCCACGGAGGCTACATACCGGTCTTCTTCCACCGCATTCACTCCATGCTGGGGCATGGGAGCGGTCACAACATTGGGCCTTTCGGGCGCCTCAAACTGTATTTCTTTAGCATCAATAAGGTCCTGAACCTTATTCCTCAGAGCCCAGCAATCGTCCGTAGTATGCCCCGGGCTATCAGAGTGATAAGCGCAACGGGCGTTGGGGTTGTACTTTGGAGAAGTTGTGTTTACTAACTTCGGAGCTTCTTTGACAGTTACCAGGTTGGTTGACAGTAGTTGCGGCAAAATCTGAGACAGGGTCATGCTGAGCCGAGTGTACTGCCTTTTGGGTCTCTCACCCCTTGGTTGGTTATACTGCTGAGGAGCAGCAGCAAGCTTTGAAATTACCAACGCGTTGACAGCTTGGCGGCATTCCGGTTTAACTTGTCTTCTGGGACCATAAACAACACTGGCTTCCTTCTTGAAGGGTTTCTTTTCAGTACTCGCGGAGGCACCTTTCTGTATCTTCCCTGACTTGATACCAACTTCTATTCTCTCACCAGTCAAGATCAAATCTGTAAACCCAGCAGAGGAATTCCCAATCAGATGGTTAAAGAACGGACCAGACAGGGTCCCTAGGAACATGTCAACAAGTTCACGATCAGTCAGCGGTGGCTGCACCCTGCCAGCCAGGTCCCTCCACCTTTGCGCATACTCCTTGAATCCTTCGCCCGTCCCCAATGACATACCCTGGAGTTGGGTACACGTGGGAGCGAGGTCAGAATTGTACTGATACTGCTTATAAAACGCAGTAGCCAAGTCCTCCCAGTTTCGGATACTGGCTCCATCCAGCTGATAGAACCATTCGAGTTGGGCCCCTGAAAGGCTATCCTGAAAGAAGTGGATCCATAAGTTCTTGTCTAAAGTGTAAGGTTGGATCTTCCTTACATATGATCTGAGATGTATTTTCGGGCAGGACAGCCCGTCATACCTTGCAAAGATTGGCACTTTAAACTTCGGGGGGATTACAATTCCAGCAACTAATCCCAAATCTTCGAAATCTAAGCCGGGGACTCTCTGCAGCTCCATAGCTGCCAACCTGTCTTCCAAGCCTTTGTACTTATCGTCGGCGGGCGGGTATTGTTGATCTGAGTAGTCTTCGTCTTCTTCAGCCTCTTCTTCTTCAGCTTCGGATTCGGAAGGTACCGCAGCCCCATTCCCTTTACTGGTTCCCTCTTCAGATGTAGGGGGAAATTCAAGCACTCTTCTGGCTTCACCCTCAAACCTTCTTCCTAGGGTAGCCACCCCGACTCTTTTCTTCTTCTTTTTCACTTGCTCCTTGTTCCCAAGCAGGGCTTTTAGATCCTCCTGACCTTTTTCCAAGGTCATCAGGAGATGTTGAAACTGTGAGTTTTGAGACTGCAAGTCCTTGACCGTCTGTTCGAGATCCATCTTACTGAAATAAACAACAGAAAGATAAGGAAACCTGGTGTGGAGACCTGCTTATGCGCATGATGAATGATATGCTTATGTATGCAATGCATTCAAGGATTTAGAAAATTCAAAATTGTTGCAAACAAAAAGAACGCACGTCATATTAATAAGAAGAAATTTGTCAGTACATAAATGCCCCATGGGCCAAATATTACAAAAAACTTCTCAAGGTAAAAAGACGTTGCGCATCCTCTTTGGTGCGATGTAGGTGTTGAGGGTCTCTTCCTCGTGGAGTCGGCGGGTAAGCTCCAAAACCTTCTTCTCACTGGCGTAGAAGCTGGCTTCAAAAGTATTTCGTTCCTCCTTGAGTTGGATCCAACTCTTCTGCATCTCCTCCCATGATGTTGGCATGTCAGGATATAGGATGGTGTAGGGAACCTCCCCTTCCTTAACGGGCTCTTTAATCACAGGGAGAACATGAGGGTAGGGCATCATCAGATTCTGGGCTCGGGTTCGTACCCACTTGAGGTAAGGCTCAAGAGGGATGGAGTTCTTGTGCCCCAGTGTCTTGCTGTCTACCTTGTTAGGCATCCTCCAAGCTCTGATGAATCTTTGGCGAAGTCCTTGCGCATCGTTGTCGAAGTCAAAAACTAAGTCAGGAATCAACATGTCGTGAGGGCCATCCCTCTGTGCATATCCAAATTGTCTCAAAGCTAGACAAGGGTTATAGGTAATGCCCCCTCTAATGCCAAGTAATGGAACATTAGGGAACTCTCCACAATGATCGACGATGACGACATTTTCTCTGGACCGAGAACACCAATGTACATCCGAGTGAGTGAGGGTCATCAACCGTTGTGACCACCTTAAGCCTTGGTCATTCTTCAAGACAGATTGTGGAAGGTGCGAAATAAACCACCTTGCAAGGAGAGGAGTACATCACATGAGAACACCCCTCTTTCTCATTGTTCGTGTGTAAAATGAGTGAAGAATATCACCAAGCAATGTTGGTATTGGATTTCTAGATAAGAAGATTTTGACGGCGTTGACATCTACAAGCTGGTCAGGATTTGGGAACAAGACCAACCCATAAATGAGGAGTGCCACAATTTCTTCAAAGGCTTGTAGATCCAATGAATTCCAACACTCTTGTGCCTTCTCAAACAAGAATTTTGCCAAGAAGCCTTTGACACCGCTTCTAGTTTCCCAATGCCCCTTGATGTCGGATGGTTGCAAGTGTAGTGCTTGAGCAACTTCTTCAGGCTTTGGTTCTTTTTTCGTACCGTTGTAGGGTAGTTGATTAAGAATAGGAATTCTCAGGAGCTGAGAAAATTCCTCCAAAGTGGGCACCAACTGGTAGTCGATGAAAGTGAAACAGTGGTGAAGGGGGTCAAAGAACTGGAACAACACCTTTACCATGTCCTCTTCAATGCTGGTGTTGACTAGGCTGAGCAGTCTACCATGTCTTTCACTGAAGGGAGAGCTTTCCGGAATTCTGGATGTGAGCTCCTTGAGTTGAGGAGGGATTCTCACAAGGTTGACTTGGATAGTTTTCCTGCGAAGAATTTCCATGACCTACAAAACAAGAACAAAGATGAAGATCCAAACCCTTGAAATGGTTAGTGTATGCATATGATGCTTTATGATGTTCATGATGCATGCACAAACATATGTACAAGCAAATCACACAAAACCCTAGTTTCAGGCTTGCATGGGGTTTCATAGGTAAGTACCCTCTTGAGTGTAGTTGGCTTAAAAACCTGTCCTATAAATAGTAACCGGGTTCTAAGGAGCTCAATATCATTGGATTGTTTCCCATGTTCATTGTTTTGGTTTAGCCACTTAACTAGCGACCAAAATATTCCAAGAAAACAACCCTCAATGAGTGTAGTATCGAGTATCTACCAACTTCGGATTGCACCAAAGCCGGTCATCTCACTACCCCTAATGAAAGGCCAAGATGGTCAAGTAAGGTTCTAGGTCATTAGTGCTTAGTGACATCACTCAGCGGCCCCGTACTCTCCTTGATTGAACTCAAGGGTTACCGGTACTCACAAATATGTCGCACTAATATAGCTATTGATTCAACCGTGTCGGTATACCCCGTACAGTTTCCACAACGTATTGCTATCTATGAATGTTTCCCCAAATCCGGGTGTAGGATTTCAAGCCCAAATAAGAGAACCAAGATATAAAGCAATAAAAGCAAACAATTAGTCATGCAAGAGGGTGATCTAAGCCCTAAGGTTACTCCACTTTAAAATTCTCCCCAGCAGAGTCGCCAGTTCTGTGATATGGTGGTAGAACTGACTTGGGTTTTGCGTTTGTTTTTGCAAATGTTTCGGTTGAGCAAGAGTCGCCACCGACTTTTTATTTTATCCTAAGGAAAGGTTAAAAAGCACAGCAAAAACTTTTGAGATGTTTTCTTGGGTTCGAGGAGTAGATTATAGAAAGGGAAGGTATTATCACCCTTTCTATCCATGGTTATCCATGGGCTCTTAGTTACTTGCTTAGATCACTTGCCTTTGATTTTCAATTGTTTGAAATGGTGCTTTCAATTGTTTAAAATGGTGCTTTGTGTGTGGGTTTGAAAATGTTTTGAAAAGAGGCCATTTGTTGTGGCAACCTTTGTAATGACCCATGTTTGGATGTATACAAAGGTGTATATCTTTTGAAAATTTTTCAATGTTTTTGAAAGTTGTTTTGAAAGTGTGTTGTGATGTGTGGTTTTTGAAAAATAGGCAAGTGTTTTTGTTTTGCAAGTTGGCAAGTAACCAAGAGTTGTCTACCCCTAAATTTACTCAAAGATCTTTGCTATGTTTTAACCCTTTTAACAATTTTGTTCCACCATTGTATTTGGTGGACAATCTTGTGTTAGGATGTGAACAGGACGGGCGCGGGTCATCATTTAGACCATGATTGCAATGGTGCCAAGTGTCTTTGGCAACTTTTCCTTTAAGGGACTTGATCATTTGTTTAGGCAACTTTCGAAAGCGTCATCGAGGGACTATGATCATTTGATTTGTTTTGTTTTGCCAAAGAAACTTAACATGCAACATGGCCCATTATTGAAGGCAACAAGTGGAGTAACCCTAGGGGTGCAAGTGTGATTGGTATTGTCCATTTTCATGCTTGTTTATCTTGAATTAGGTCAAGCTATTTGGTTGATTTTTGCATACAAAACCCTAAGTCTATCATGGTATAATTAGAAAGCTTTAAAATGCGAAATTTAAAGTCCTAAATTATTACAACACAATTATGGGATGGGGGGTACAAATGTTCAAATGGGGGATATTTAGCAAGAAAAATTAAATCTAAACTATTACATCCAAATTGAATATACAAATTATTTAATATACAATAATTAAATAAAATAAGATAAAATATGCAAGATGCAAAAAAATGATTTTTATATGTATGTAAAAGGGTTTTTCATGTGACAAATAAACAAAAATAAAAAGGATAATTTTTGGGTATTTTTCATGTTTAGGGCAAAACCCTAATTTTGCAAATAAAAGGTATTTATTATTTAATATATACAATGTTTATTAATTATATACAAAAAATAAATAAAAAGGAAGCATATTGTAAAAAAGTGATTTTTGAGGTCAAATATTAATAAAAATAAGAATGTATTATTTTTGTATTTTTCCCTAAATATTCTAATAAATATATAAGTATTTATAATATTTACTAAATATATTAAATATGTACAAAAATAACAATATTTATTATTTACAAAAAAAAGTATTTTTTTTTTTATAAAATATTTTCAAAAGATAAAAATAAAATAAAATCAGAAAATAAGAATGTATTTGTATTATTTTTGTATTTTGAATAAAAAAGGTATTTTATTTATTTATGTATGAAACTAAATGAAACAAAATAAATACTAAATAAAATGCAAAAAATATGAGAAAAATATTTTTAATGTTTTTTCATGTTTGGATAAAAATATAAAATCAAAATAAAAAAGAAAAAAAATAAAAAATGACAAGTATTTCATGCAATGGGCCAGGGGGGTGTATGTGAAATAAAGTGGTGCAAACAGAAAAAAGAACCAAGCCCAGCCCAAAAGGGTTGTCTTCAACCTCCAGACAGTTTTGTTTGAAAATTCGCGCGCCTCTTTGCTTCAACAACAAGCTCCTGATTCTTTGATTTTCAGCCAAAACTTACAACATAAACTATGTAGAGCATTAAATCACGAATTCATACATATAAAGAACATGATCTAACTCTCAGAAATGAGAGAGAATTTCTTCTCCCCCAATTTCTGACCTAAGTTTTTTCAAATGTTCAGGTTCAAAATACTCTTAGCACACACAATATAAATGAAAAGTAACTATATGGATGGCTTCAGGGCTATGATTATAACATGCTTTCTTCACAAACTTAAGCCTAAATATGCTTGGATAGAGAGATAGAAGTTCAAAAACTTACCTGTTCAGCTTGAATCGTGTATGACAATGAAGGTACTTTCAATGCAATGTGAGGAATGGTATAGCTTGCTTGAGGTCCAGGGATGCTTCTCCAATGCTTGATGTGCTTTGAATCTTGCTATATCAAGCTACAGAAGTCAACCTGCAAGAGAGAAAAGTGAAAATGGCACACTTGGTTAGAGGTGTTACAGTATGTTTCCAAGGCTTGGGGTAGTTTGTATGGATGGTAGGGAATGTGTATGAAGTGGTTTGGATGAAAATGCATGATGGAAATGAGCTGGCCAAGTCAAAATGCAGAATGCCCTGTTTTGTGCAGCAAGATGGTGATTTTCTGTATGAGGAGGGATCAAGGGTTCTTTGGTCGTGTTTTAGGTCTGTTAGGGAGTATGGAAAGTGTGGAGAAAGTTTGTTTTAGTTCTTGCTTCCAGGAATGTGAGTTGTTGTTGTGTTTGCAAAATTGCTTCTGTGTGAAGCAAGGAAATGTGAGTTTCTATACAAGCTTGTCCCAAGCCCTAAACTATGCTGCACCTCTTCTTCTTGATCAAAGTGAAATGTGTACACAATGCTAGCCCTCAAGATATTTCCCATGCCTTTTGGATTTGTATTTGACATAAAGTGCTTCTTTACAAGAATAGGTAAAATGCTTTTTCTATTTATGGCTTAATCTTGTATGCAATGGTTAAACACAAAAAATAAGGCTTGAACACAAAGGATTGGAATTAAATTATTGAGTGTGGATGAGATAAAAGGGCTGTAATCAAGTTGTGCAAGCTGAGTTCAAAAATGCCCAAGTTATGAACATGAAAATGGCCATGAACAAAGTGACTTTTGCCCATATTGACAAATTTGATTCTCCCTAACCACAAGGGTGTTTGAGAAGTTCTTGGACAATTTGGAAAGCTTGGAATGAGTACTACAATCCATCTTTGTAATGCAAATTGAAATTACAAGTGGAAGCATGTGAAAAGTGGCCATGAAGTTGGGCAAAAATCCTGCCTAGAATAGGTCAAAATTTTTCTAAGTTAAGAATGTTTTGCACCCCTATTCCAAAAATCATAATTTGAGCTACAAGCTTCTTTTGAGGAAACTTTGTGAATAAAAGTTGTATATTTTGCAATGGACTATAACTTTCATGTTTTGAGTTTTGTTTGAATCCAAATGTATCTTGATGAAAAAATGGGACAAAGTTAGGAAAGAATTAGGAATTTTCATAACTTAGAAAATTTCTAAGTTATGAAATTTCTTCATTTCAAACCCTAATTTGTGATTTTTGATTTCTTGATGAACAAGTTTCATAATTTGACATGTTTTGATGAAAAATGAATCTTGACACTTGATTTTGACCAAAAAGTCAAAGTTTGACTTTTCAGTATACATTCAAATTTTGCTCAGTTGATTGGAAAATTCATCTGTCAATCTTGTGCATTTGGAATCTTTTGAACTTGTTGAACATGTCAAGAAAATGCCATGGGGTCCTTGAGTCCATATGTGAGCTTGGTTTGCCATTGGCTAGGTCAAACAGTCAAAAATTGCCTTTGTGCTGTCAAAACCCTAAAAATGACCATTTTTCCCTTTTGGTGATCTGATCAAATTTCTTGTGGAATTGTGATCCAAACTTGATCAAATGGTCCATATGAGTTCATAATGTTGATGTGGGTCAAAAATCATGAGGTTTGACTGTCAATTGACCACAATTGACCTTTTCCCCAATATAGTTGATTTCTAGGTCAACTGTCCAATTGACTGGGCAAAGATTGGAATCAAGGCTTGAAACTTGGTATGGATAAACTTGTGAGTCCAAAATGAAGCATGAAAGTCACTTTGGGCCTTTTAGGTCAAAACATCTTTGTGCAAACTCAAACCCTAATTTGGGTCCACAGTGCAAGGATAAGTCTTGAGCAGAGTAAACCCTAACTTGATCTTGAGCTCCAAGGGTCTTGTGGTGAGAAAATATTGATGAAATGGGAGGGAAAATTTTGGGGTACAACATCTATTAGAATACATCTAGCAGTTAATTGTATATAAGTATGGAAAATAAAGTGCGGAAAGTTGAATCTACACTATTACAAAGCTTCGAGATGGGGGAATTTACAAACCAAAAAAATGGGGAAATAAAAGAGTAAACGGTCCTAATTTAAGCTATTACAACCCTTTGTATAGTTGCATAATTATGAAAATAATGCGAATAAAATAAATAAACGTGCGGAAGAGAAAAGAAAGAAAGGTCTAAAGAACCCTAAAAATCTAAGATTAGAAAAATGTTTTTGTTGTTTTTGTTTAAGAAAAATAATAATTAAATTAATGGGAACTTAATTCCAATTATTTAAAAAAATTATTAAATAATTAATTAAAATTAAAAAAAATAATTTAACTAATAATAAAAACTTAAAATATATTTTTGTAGTTTTCTGATTTTTATTGATTAAAGGAAACTGATTAAAAAATGTTGATTAAGCAAAACAAATAATACTAAGAAAATGTAAATGGGCCTCGCTCCAAAAAGGGGTTAGAGGGGTGAAAAAAAGAATCGTCAGGCCCACAACTAATGAGCCCAGAAGGCTGCGTTGGCTCGAATGAGAGAGGCTCCTTGAAGGTGCACGGTGGGGTGTGCGCTTGAGGCATTCAGATCATGCTTGATGAGATCTGATGGTCTGGAATTGGAGGTGTATGATGCGCGTACGGATCTTCTTAGCATTGGATATGAAAAGATAAAAACAAGAAAATACAAAACGCCTTGTACCTAGATCGAACTCGTTAGATTTACTCAAAATTTCAATAGAAATATAAATGCATGCATAAAACTAATTTAAATCATATATTCAGAGAGTTTTAAAATCTAAATTTTACCAAGACTGTAGGAGGGTTATGAGGAGGATCTGGGACGTGTGAGGCTTAACCTAGGCTCTGGAGGACTTCTAGGAAACTCAGGGGTGATGTTTGATTATTGGTTTGGACTGGTATGGGCTGGAAAGTGAGACACGATTTTCACCAACTTTTTGATTTTTTAGAGAATTTTGAGAAGGTTTTTATGTGCAAGAATTTTGTGTCCCTTTGTGATCTTAAGCTTGTGTATTTATAGAGAGGGAAGAGAGGAGTGAACATGTATGGCAAGGAACAAAGTATTTTTGGCCTTTGAGAAAGAATAAAACACATTAAGAAATTGCCATTTTTGAGTGATTCTTGCCCTTTTTGAATGTGAAATGAACCTGGACAATTTTGTGTGTCTTTCACGAATTAATGGGCTTCAAAATTAATCAAATCCAGTCGATATGCATAGCCCATGATTTTTGTGATTTTATTTAATTTATTTTGCATTTATTTAAATAAAAACAAAATAAATATAAATAAAATAATAATAAAATATAAGACAAGGTAAGAGTGAGTTTAGGAGTCTTTTGAAAGTTCATGGACATGTTTGAAGTCCAAAAAGTTAGGTCACAAGTCCAAAATTTCAAGTTTGCACATTCAGCATTTCATGCATTTCTTAAAAATTGCCCAACTTGTGCAACTCATAACTTACTCAATTTTCATTATTTAAAGGTGATCGACTCACAAATGATGGTAAAAGATCAAAGGATACACCAACTTTTACTGAAGGAGAAACTACCAACATTCACTAAAGGTAGAAAGAGAAAAGAATAACAACACCGACGTTCACCGACGGTGAACTACCAACGTTCACTAAAGGTAGAGAGACAAACATCGATGTTCACTAACAATAAACTACCAACTTTCAATAAAGGTAGAGAGAAAATAAATATCATAGCACCGAAGTCCACTGACGGTGAACTACCAACGTTCACTGATGATGAACTACCAACTTTCACTGAAGATAGAGAGAAAAGAAATATCATAGCACCGACGTTCACTAACGGTGAACTACCAACATTTACGGAGGGTAGAAAAAAGATAACAGTCACCAACATTCACTGATGGTGAACTACCAACTTTCACTGAAGGTAGAGAGAAAAGAAATATCATAGCACCGATGTTCACTGATGGTGAACTACCAACGTTCACTGAGGGTAGAAAAAAGATAAAAATCACCAACATTCACTGATGGTGAACTACCAACTTTCACTGAATGTAGAAAGAGAATATATCATAGCATCGTCGTTCACTGACGGTGAACTACCAACGTTCACTGAGGGTAGCAAAAAGATAACAATCACCAACATTCACTGATGGTGAACTACCAACTTTCACTGAAGGTAGAGAGAAAAGAAATATCATAGCACTGACGTTCACTAAAGGTGAACTACCAACGTTCAATGAGGGTAGAAAAAAGATAACAATCACCAACGTTGACTGATTGTGAACTACCAACTTTCATTGAAGGTAGAGAGAAAAGAAATATCATAACATTGACATTCACTGACGGTGAACAACCAACGTTCACTGAAGGTAGAAAAAAGATAACAATCACCAACGTTCACTGATGGTGAACTACCAACGTTCACTAAAGGTAGCAAAAAGATAATGATCACCAACGTTCACTGATGGTGAACTACCAAATTTCACTGAAGGTAGAGAGAAAGATAACAAGTTTTCCCAAAATCATGGCATTTCACCTAGAACGAGTCTTAACTTCTTCTTTAACCAAGGTATTCCGCCTGGAAAGGGTAATATATAAGTTGTCTCAAATGAAGAGACTACCACTTGCTGTTATAGAAAGGATTGTAAAAATGACTTTATTGGGAAAGCAATATGGCTTCTTGGGGAAAGAAATATGACTTCATGGGGAATGAATCATAACTTCCTGGGGAATGAAATACATCTTCTAGGGAAATGCCAACATATTCCTGCTGAGGAGATAAAAGTTTTCTCGTGCCAAAATAAATGCACATTCTCAAACCAATGCTCGAAGCTCACAAAAATCCAAAGTAATAATATTGCTGGGAAACAAAGATTCAAAACAGAAATAAACTGGAGTGAAACAGTCAACCAAAATACATCCTTTGAGAAATAAACTCAAGAGGGAAACCCAATCTATCCAGAAAAAGATTTGTACAGGAAGGCTAAATCAAAAATCTTCCACGAGGGATAACTCAGTGGGGGAAATTGAAAGAATATACACTTTCTGCTTAAGGCCGACACTCTATTGGAGAGAGGACAACACAACTCTGCAAAACAGGGTAATATGTCAACAAAATATTAACGAATGTGAATGAGAAATGATTTGCTAAATTTAACTATGCATGATGTATGTATGAATGTATGAGTGTTATCATGTATATGCTGACAAAACAGACATATAACACTGGGAGTAACTAGGCAAAACCAACTCAGGCATAATAAACACTCGGCTAAATCACATCCAATATGAACATTCCATAAGAAAATAAGCACCAAACAAGGAAATAGAATCCTATTTCGTGTCTTAACTTCACTGGGAAGGAACATAATTCGGAAGTAAACAAATCATAGCGATAAAATAGAACAGATACAAGGATATAACATCCTTCTCCAAGGTTCATCGGGGAATAGCACTCATACTTCAATAGGGAAACAAATGTTTTCACGATCCGCACTTCTACTGGGGATTACAATACTGATTTCAAATAAGGCAGCTGGAAACCATATTGTCAAAACATTAACTGAGGATCTCGTGCTGACTTCATTGGGGAAACAACATACATACTTCACTAGAGGAGATAACGCCTCATCATCAAGACATCAACTTGGGAACTCGTGCCGACTTCATTGGGGAGGCCAACACCATATCGAATAGGGGAAAGCAAGATACATTATTCAATATTGAGAGTAAGTATTGCACCAACTTCTCTGGGGAAAAAGTATGAAACCTCATGGGGATAACAACTTGGGGAGTTAAGAAGTCAAACATTACAGCAAGAAATCAATCTTATGGGGATTTTAAATCAAACCCAACACTTGGAGGGTGAAAACCCAAAGAACTGACAAATGCCTCAACACTTCTTAAATAAAACATTGCCCTTGCCTGATTATCGGGCAATCAAACAAAATGCAAGTACTACCGAAAGGGAGATGCTTCATAAATGAGTCAAATCTCAGCATGCACGGGGAGAAAATACTTCTATAAGTAAGGCCTTCACTGGGGAATCTTGGATTGAGTCCTCATATCATGCAAACTTATTCCAACAAGAAATGCTCTGGGATAGCCTTCCTGGGGAATCAAGAAGTCAACATTATAGAAAGAGGTCAAACACATGGGGATTTTAAATCAAACCCAGCACTTGGCGGGTGAAAACCCAAAGGGTTGACAACTGTCTCAACACTTCTTAGAAAATATACTGCACTGTTCTAGTTTCCTGGGAAATACATACCAATAATAATGCCAAAACTGCCAAAAAGAGAGACATTTTGCAAATAGTTCCATCTCAGTACACCAAGGGAACAAGACCTTTCGTCATATGAGGGAAGACTTCACTGGGGAATATGGGATAGAGGCCTCAGACCAAGCAAACCTAAAAAAAAAAGAACCAAGACTTGACTGGGGACACTGGGATCACAAACCCAATACTGCACCTTACGCCAAGTGGTATCGTCTTCAATATACAAAAATCACACGTATACCAGTGAAAACAACCTGAGAAAACTTTCCCGAGGGAAACAAAACTTCCAAAAATTACCGGAGTTCGTCCATTCCTGGGATCACCACTTTTGTTTTCCTCTTGAATCACAAAATCTAAAGTAAAAGCAAGTTGTAAATTCTTTTTGAAAAATAATTTTGTTATTTAATATTTTTGCTTTGAAAATTATTATCAATAATAAATGGAGTCTTTGTAAGCTGAATAAAACTAAGAAATACAAAGAATTGGGTAAAAGCTTAAATTTTATTGATAGAATGGTAGTCTGCGAATGGCGAGACTCCACGGATGATTAAAAACTTATGAAAATGGTAATATATAATGGAAAAGATACATTGAGATACAATGACCACTATTTCCTTTAACAACTTTGAAATTCTGAGCAGCAGCTTTTGTCAAAGTATGGTAAAGATCCTAGAAGATTGTTACTTCAATGATCAAGTCTTGTCTGATGTAGTTACTTGCCAAGAATGTCCCTATCTTTTGCCTAAGCTGCCCTTGCGGGTTTTCAACTTAGCGGGAAATTTTATTCTGTTTATGTCTCTAATTTTTTCCTAGACCACCCTTTCGGGTTTTCGGCCTATCGAGACACTCCTTTTTGGCTAAGCCGCCATTTCGGTATTTAGCGAGCTGTTCTTTTATTTCTTTAGGCAAAGTATTTCTTTACTACATAAGCATTCATGGGACGTGGGAACTCCTCGCCATCCATAGTTTCAAGAATTAATGCACCTCCAGAGAAGGCTTTCTTGACAACATAGGGGCCTTCAAAATTGGGACCCACTTTCCCCTAGAATCAACATTAAAAGACATGATCTTCCTGAGCACAAGGTTGCCTTCTCTGAATTCACGAGGTTTGACCTTCTTATCAAAAGCTTTCTTCATTCTCTTCTGATATAACTGCCCATGACACAAAGCCTTCATTCTCTTCTCTTTGATCAAATTCAATTGGTCAAACCTGTTCTGGACCCATTCAGCCTCTGAAAACTTGGTTTCCATTATCACACGCAAAGAGGGAATCTCAACCTCGATTGGGAGTACCGCTTCCATTCCATACACAAGGGGGAACGGGGTTGCTCCTGTTGAAGTGCGGACCGATGTCCTATATCCATGTAAAGAAAAAGGGAGCATTTCATGCCAATCTTTATAAGTAACGATCATCTTCTGGATGATCTTCTTGATATTCTTATTAGCAGCTTCAACATCCCCATTCATCTCCGGCCTGTACAAAGATGAATTATGGTGGACAATCTTAAATTCTTCATAAAGTTCTGTCATCATCTTGTTGTTCAGATTCGAGCCATTATTGGTGATGATTCTTCTCGACACACCATACCGACATATGAGATTATTCTTAATGAAGCGCACTACCACCTGCTTAGTAACATTAGCATATGAAGCAGCTTCCACCCATTTGGTAAAGTAATCAATTTCTACCAAGATAAAATAATGTCCATTCGAAGCTTTGGGTTCTATCATTCCAATCATGTCAATACCCCACATAGACAAAGGCCACAGGGAAGAAATAACATTGAGAAGTATCAGAGGCACATGAATCTTGTCCGCATAAATCTGGCATTTATGGCACTTCTTTGCAAATCTGTAACAATCAGATTCCATTGTCAACCAATAGTGCCCTGTCCTTAGCATCTTTTTAGCCATCGAATGTCTATTGGCATGAGTGCCAAATGAACCTTCATGAATCTCATGCATCAACATGTTTGCTTCGTGTCTATCCACGAATCTGAGAAAGATCATGTCATAATTTTTCTTGTACAACACATTTTCACTGAGGAAGAAGCTGCCAGCCAATCTTCTCAATGTCTTTCTATCTTTATTTGATGCACCAATCGGGTATTCCTGAGTCTGGAGAAAATGCTTGATATCATAATACCAAGGTGTGATACGGTGGTAGAACCGACTGTTTTTACTGGTTTGCATTTTGTGCTTTTTGTTTGCAAAATGTCGCGGTAAGCAAGAGTCGCCACCTACTTTTATTTAATCCAATCAGGAAAAGGAAAAAGAATAGAAAAAACCTTTTTTTCCGAGATATTCTGAGTACGGGGGGTAGATTATATAAAGGGAAGGTGTTAGCACCCTTTCCATCCATGGTTTTCCATGGCCTCTTAGGTACTTGCTCATTTTGAAATTGCTTGTGTGTGTGCTTGTTTTGAAAAAGTTTTATTTACTTCGTGATAACCCTTGTATCATTCCTCAAAGATGTGACGATGTTTGCTTTGAAAAATTGTTTTGAAAGGTGTTTGTGTGAAAGGTTTTTATTGAGCAAGTACTTAAGATTCTACCTACTCGAAAAAAGATTGTTTGTTCTCGTTTCTTTTAGACAGCGCTATCCTACTATTAAGGAGTAGGTAGCACCGTCGTTGGAGTTGTAAGGGACATTCGAAAGGGACAAGTACAATCACTAAAGCAACAATTAGAAAACTTTAGTAGTAACCCTAGAGTCTTAAGATCTTTCCGAGGCGACATTTCCGAGGCAACATTTGAACGGGACATTTTGATCTCTTAGACATGAGGGCAACCACTAAAATCTCCTATGCTTAATGACTGTTTTACCGAAGGCAACCGGAGTGAGGTACACCCTAGTAGTTAATATGTGCATATGAATTGTTCCAGTTATTTAATCTTTGCACATTAGGTGATCTACCGTTTAAATTTCCAGACATTCTTGCCATACAATCCTATTAGCATACATCTAGACAGTTAAATATTTGCAGGAATTTAAAAGTGCGAGAAAATAAACCTAGCTATTACAAGGCTTCGGGGGATGTGGATTAATTACATAACCAAAGAATCGGGGATTAAAGCAGTAAATAAAACCCTAATTTAACTATTAGAAACCATTGGCAGTTACAAAAATAATGGAAAAGAAATAATTAAATGCGCAGCGAATTAAATACGAGGGATGTTGAAAAATAACCTAAACCCTAATTGAAAGAAAAAGATTTTTGTACATTTTTTTATCGGAGAAAACAATGAAATTGCATATTAAATAAAACCCTAATTTCTAATTGCTTTTTAATTATGAAAAAAAAAGTATTTAAGTTTACCTAATTAATTAAAATAAATATTTTAATGAAAAAATGATTTTGGTATATTTTTAAAGAAAATTAATTAAATTATGTACAATTCAAATCCTAAGTCTAATTATTTTTAATTATCAAAAGAGATTAAATTGCCCTAAGTTAATTAAACTAAATTAACTAAGAAATAAAATGTTTTTATTAAAAAGATATTTTCGTAGTTTGTTGTGATTTTTTTGATTAAAAAAAAGAAAATGATTTTTGTGTTAATTAAGAAAAAAGAAAATAACTAAAGAAAATAAATAAAGAAATTAAACAAGTATAAAAAAGAAAGAATTGGGCCTGTATGTTGAAGTAGAAAGCGGGTATGATTCTGAAATTATTGGGCCCAAGGTTGCTGGCCCAGCCTATGTGAGATCCTGTATAGCGCTCTCCTGAGGGTCTACCATGGGTCTCTCCTTGATGATGCGTTGGATCTGATGCCATAGTGATCAAGAGGCTGGATGCAAGGGTATATGGAAGGAGCCTGGGATTGGGATGCATTGAATCTGTTGAAAGAAAATGAAATAAATAAAATTGTTGGGACCTGGGATCAAACCCAGGTCCTCACGCTTGCTACCACTGAAGCGTTGCCAACTGAGCTATGGTTGTTAGTTGTAAGTATAATGAGAATAAAATATAATATATAAAAAGGGTGGTTAGTTGACAAACAAAACAAAATGCGCAAAGATTCAAAAAATCCAATGGGGGGCTGCCACCTAGTCGTCTTCTTCAAGGCTCCGTTGTGTTAGGTGTTCACCTATACCCACAGACAATGTTCGTAACCATAGCCCTGTAACATTCAAAAATCCACAAAACGCACGATAAATGAAATCTAACTATATAGATCAACTCATTTTTGATCTTGTGAACATCATGGTACCCTTCTTTTTGTCTAATTTAACCTGTAGAACAAACCCCTAAACTGCACACGCAAACCCTAACAATGGCAAAGGCACATATAGGCGTCAAAAATTCAATTGAATCATGCAGTTAGCTTGCAAACATCTCAAACATCACAAATATACCAATTAATCATGCTAATGATGCAAGAAATACAGTAATAGGTTTTGAAAAAAAGGCAAACCGAGTGAATTTATAACGCGCGATTCTGGGTGTTTCAGGCCTTGCAAACGATCCAATTGGCTTCAATGCACACCCATGAAGAGGTTGCTGGCTTTAAATGGCTTTGAGATGGCCTGTTGAGTGAAAACCGAGTCACACTTTTCTTTGAAATTTTTTGAATTTGTTCTTCCTTTTTTACGACTGTTAACCCTTGTCCCATGCTTTGTTCTTGTCCATTATATATCTAGGAATGAATTAGGGTTGCAAAATTGGATTGAATCTTTGCAATTATGAGAGATTTGATTTGATTTTCATGCTACATGTAAACTTGCTATTTTGAGCCAAATCATCCCTTTCTTGTACCAATTATGCTTGATTCTTTTTGTCCTTGATAACTCAGCATATTTTGATTGCCAACCTGTCCAAAAACCAAATCAAATCATATCTTTGCTATTATTCATCAATTATTTGATTTAATTCAATTTTTAATTAATAAAAAATCAAAATAAATTGAAAAATGAAGAAATTAATGTGTGGATGAATATTTGAGTCGTGGACCATATTATAAGTGAGGTGCAAGCATAAAAAGTTAGGCCCATTTAGCAAAAAATGCATTTTTGAGCACATTTGACTTTTGGCAATTTTGCAAAAAGGGTCAACTTTGACAAGGCATATCTCCTCCAATTTTAACCCTAGAGAGGTGTTCTTGGACTTTTTAGAAAGCTTAGGATGTCCCCTAAGAAACCCTTTTTGTCTCATATCAATTGAGTCTTCCATGATCATGTAAGAAGCTTTGACCCAAAAGGTTTTTTTGTTGACTTTTCAAAAGGACCCATAATGTAGAAATTCATATCTTTTTGTGGGTGCATATTTTAAACTTGTGGAATGAAGATGAGTTGTAGGGAATTGAATCCTCTTAAAAATTATCCTTGGATGGAAACTTTCTGATGAAGCATGTGGAAGTTATGCTTGGTTAAAGTTTGGTTGACTTTTACTAAGAAACCCTAATTTAACAACTTTTGGGTTTTGATGAATTTAGAGCATTCCTTGAAGAATCATGATCAACCCTTGATCAAATGATGAAATTCACTTCAAAATTTTAATTTTTACCAAAAATCTTGAAGTTTGAATGTATGTGGGTCACACTTGACTTTTGACCTAATATAGTCGATTCTCAAGCATCTGAGCAGTTGACTGAGCAAACTTTTTGTGCAAGGCATGAAACTTGACATGTAGGGTCTTAAGAACATATTAAGAGCATGGAGAGCATATGAGTTCTTTGGAGTCCACCTATCTTGATGAAAATGGAAACCCTAATTTGAGACACCCTACCTTAGGAGAGAGTCTGTCTGGTCAACTCTTGGGAAAACTTGAGCAAATTGAGGACTCCAATGGGCATGCATTGAGTAAAATGAGAGGGAAAATTTTGGGGTTCAACAAATGCCCCTGTTCAATTTTCTTAAACTTGAGGATGTAGATAGGCTGTCTGTCTTTCGTGATCGATGTGAAAGCCTGGACAGTAGGGCTGTGAGAAGGAACCTGGATAGTAGGGTTACTTCGATATGAAAGCCTGGATAGTAGGGCTGTGAGAAGGAACCTAGGTCATAGGGTTACTTCAATATGAAAGCCTGGATAGTAGGGCTGTGAGAAGGAACCTGAATAGTAGGGTTACTTTGATATGAAACCCTGGATAATAGGTATTGTGAGAAGGAACCTGGATAGTAGGGTTACTTTGATATGAAAGCCTGGATAGTAGGGCTGTGAGAAGGAACCTGGATAGTAGGGTTAATTTGATATGAAAGCCTTGATAGTAGGGCTGTGAGAAGGAACCTGGATCAGTGGGTTACTTCGATATGAAAGCCTGGATAGTAGGGCTGTGAGAAGGAACTTGGATAGTAGGGTTACTTCGATATAAAAGCCTGGATAGTAGGGCTGTGAGAAGGAACCTGGATAGTAGGGTTACTTTGATATGAAAGCTTGGATAGTAGGGCTGTGAGAAGGAACCTGGATAGTAGGGTTACTTCGATATGAAAGCCTGGATAATAGGGCTGTGAGAAGGAACCTGGATAGTAGGGTTACTTCTATATGAAAGCCTGGATAGTAGGGTTGTGAGAAGGAACCTGGATAGTAGGGTTACTTCAAAGTGATAGTGTGGATTAGTTGACCCGTTTGGTTTTGGGAACTGAGTTTCCGTTAGTCGTCTGCAGATGTGACTTGCATAACTGCTGAATTTGTTGAAGCTAATCCTCTTTTCCTGAAAAGATATCAGGGTTAGTTATATATGATGCATGAAATGCAGGGTGAGACGATGTTCTCAAAATAAATGAGATTATGCTGTATATGACATGTATGCGTTTGTCATGATGTATGTTTATGAAATGCTATCAGGGTATGCTCGCGTATGGGAAAATAAATCCCTGACGGCTGCTGGAGATTTGTAAATATTCTGTCGGGACGAGATGCTGGAGAATAACTCTACGGGGACCAAACTTAGGGAGAGGAGATACTCTGTTGGTAGACCCGCTGATATGGAGGAATAAACTTAGCTGGGGATGAAATTCCATTGCTGGAGATGATGAGCTCTGTTGGAGATTGAGCTTCTGTATCTGGAGAAATAAACTCCGCTTGGGGGATGAAATTTACTGACTCACCCGCGATTATGAACCTCAGCTGGGGATAGTTATGTCTTGTTTCGGGGAAGTTGACATCAATGCCTTTGGATACTTTTACTCTGTGGGGGAGTGTATGTTCCAATAATTATGTTCCCAAGCTGGCTCTATCCCGGTACCTCCTGAGCAAAGTAACTGTAAGGTTTGGCACTTCTTGTTTTTTCCTGTATCTGGAATTACGAGTAATTGTATTTTGTTTCTTATATAAGTATTTATGAGCAGCAATCATTTTCAAATGCATATATAAAAAATAAATCATTGGACGTTCTTGCAAAACAAAACAGAAAAAGTAAAACGAATTGAAGTTTCTTGTGAAAATAATTTGTATTGATTTTGAAGTCGGCCTGTAATAGGCGTTTTGTACAAAGAGGCTGACGTTCTAGTAAGAGTATGCCGCCGAAAGATAGAAATTATACAATTTATGTAAAAGAAAGAAAAAAACAGCTATGTGAAACAACCCCATTGGGTTCCAACTCTGCTATTGCCTTTATATCTTCAAGCGTCTCATCACTTTGCTACTTGGACGAAGGTTGATCAGATTGGCTGGCACCATCTGAGCTTGATATTCAATACCAAAGTCTGGTCGCAAGGTGATCCAATGAGACATAGTGATACGCTTCAATCCCTAACTTTTGCCTGGACTTCCCTTTCTGGTTTTCAATCCACCGAGATACCCTTTTTTACCCAAGCCTCCCTTTCGTGTTTTTGACTTGCCCGGTGTACATATTTTTTCATTTTCATCCCTTACTTTTGCCCAAACCCTTTTGGTTCACCGGGAAGCCCTTATTTTTGCCTAGGTCAGTCAACCTAGCAGGTCTTTGATTATGCGTAGTATCTTTTCACTATGTCTGCATTGACAGGGTGAGGAAGGTCGTCACCATCCATGGTGGTTAGAATCATAGCTCCTCCCGAGAAAATGTTCTTAACCACAAATGGCCCTTCGTACGTGGGGGTCCATTTTCCCCTGGGATCACCTTGTGGCAGTATGATGTGTTTGATCACTAGATCCCCGACTTGATATTCTTGACGCCTGACTTTCTTGTTGAAAGCCTTGATCATTAGCTTTTGATACGTCTGACCATGGCAGATAGCAGTAAGTCTCTTTTCATCGATTAGATTTAGCTGATCAAGTCGGGTTCGGATCCAGTCGTCTTCGTTCAAACCTACATCCTTCATAATCCTGAGAGAAGGTATCTGGACTTCGATGGGTAGGACTACCTCCATGCCATATTGATGGGGCTGTATTAATCTGTAACGTATAGCCTAAATGTAGTACTGCAAGTGTACAGCCTATCGAAGTAATATATAAGATTATCGAACCACAGAGACCAATTGTCAATCTATCAACTCTATTGCTAAGGTGCTTATCTAAGGCGAATAAGGATATTGATGTGAGTGCAGTGCACAAAGTAAATATGCGAGGGAAATAACAGTTTAAAAGACAGGTTGGAATGTAAATCATGTAATCAGATATTGGTCCGGTCATGCGTAGATGAACCTACTTATGGGGCAGTATTTTCTATTGATAGCAAAGAATCAGTTTAACGGGAACCTGTAGCTTTTGACTACTAAGAACCAAGTTTACTCTTTAAATTAAATTCCTTTATTGTCACATATAAAGGATGCCTTCCGCGTTAAAGAGGTAAACCTATTTTTAAGAAATTGATAGTTTTGACTTAACAGAAAAGTGATCTTACTCGGAAAGATTAACTTAAAGAGACTTTTGGCTTTTGACCAAGAGTCAGATTTTAAACCTACAAACGCGTCCGAAAATAGTTTCAAAATCATTTTCTAAAAAGGTCAATGATTCCTATTTAACCAATCAACGGCTGTCGCTCTTTTTGTTTGGTTAAATAATAATCAAGTCGTATCATTAGTTTGGACGGCTTTCGATCTTACCCAATAAACATTTAAACACAATTGACTTAAGTTAGAAGCAAAACATCCCCAGAGTATTTTCACTAGCATGATAATTGGAACACAACCACGATGACAATCATTACATCCTAACCTTTATAGTTTAGCTAGACATAATAAGTGCGAGTCTATAAAACATGTAGACTATGGTAAGAGCATTTAAAGTCTATAAAACGTGTAGACTATGGTAAGAGCATTTAAAGTCTATAAAACGTGTAGACTATGGTAAGAGCATTTAAAGTCTATAAAACGTGTAGACTATGGTAAGAGCATTTAAAGTCTATAAAACGTGTAGACTATGATAAGAGCATTTAAAGTCTATAAAACGTGTAGACTATGATAAGAGCAATTAAATAAAGAAATGCAATAAATTAGAACCTTGCTCCGGTCGGAGACTTGAATCTGATACAAATCTACGGAAAAGTAAGGCCGGTATGATGAACTTCAACCAAAGTGCTCCAAGACTCGATTACAACTCAATCTACACCGCAATAACTCCCCGATGTGAAGAGATTATTACTTTACAGAAACTGATAGTATATGGCTTAAGATTGTACTAAGCTTGGATGAAAATAAAGAATGAGAATCGAAAGCTATTTATAGAGGAACTTTGAAGTGCGTAAGGACCAGTATGCCCCTTAACTTCTTTTGAGCGGGAACCATTTTGTGAAGGCCGCGGGCGCGGTGAGGGTGGCCGCGGGCGCGGCGCCTGGAACCGCCACATCATGGGAACGTGGCAGTTGATCTCTGGGTGAAAGTGGGCCACGTCATTGCGTTTCCTGTAGCCAGCGCGGTGCTGAACGCCATAAGTGCAAAATATCTTGAAAAACCCTAATTTCTTGGCGTTTTGGCTCGTTTCTTCACAGAAGGCTCTGAAATGACAAGAATCCTGAAAACAAAGGAAAAAGGAACATAATACGAGAAAATGACAATAAAAACTAAGGAAAACATGTGATATTTGAGTCAGAAACATAGTGCGATTTAGTGCGATCAAATCCTCCCACGCTTAGACCTTTGCTTGTCCTCAAGCAACAACTCTTAAAAATAGATGAAAGAAAATTTATGGTGTATACAGGTTTTGGGCAAAGAGGGCTTCTAAGTCCGAGTAAGGGTGTGTTGTCAGGCACTAACTATCTGAATCAAGGGTATCTTAATTACACTACTCGCAGAAATGCGGACATAAACCTCATAAGTATACAGATTGATCCAAATATCCTTACTATGCTAAGACTTCTTTTTGTACGAGGTCCTTTTTCATTCAGGCGCAATCACATTAAGCCCGTTATCCGTACATACTCATGGTGTAGTGACCGGTTAGTGACTCTGATCTCAAGTGATGGGATTCTGGTACAAGAGTTGGTTTAATCCCTTTTTATTTTACCCATTTGCAGTTGCGGGGGATCGGACCGTAGTCCGCCCTACCAAATTCAGCACCAGATACCTCTGAACCAACTACAACAGATATGCCTTATATATTTTTTTTTCTTTGTTTTTGTTAGTGTTTACAACTTTCTTGAGTTAAGTAATTTTTGTGAGGATCACCCAACTCGTAGTCGTATTCATACTTTATTTTGTAACTTTTAAGGCAAAAAATAGAGATCATCCACTTATATTCATCGATCCCACACTTAGAGCATGCTTAGGCCGGAGCTGACTGCTAAGATAAACTACTTGAAGACCTATTTGTACAGTTTTATTCAAAATCATAGCATATTGGGGAGAAAGGATCTAATCTAAATATTCAAAAAGGCTTATGGTGTAAAAGTGATAACGAATTTTTCAAAAAGTGAGTGTCTGAGAAACAGACCCTATCTAGGACCTGTCTCATAGCCCAAATCCTTAAAAACAACCATAAATCTTTGAAAAATAAAAATCTTGTAAGGCTAAAAGGTGGGGGAAATGAAAGGGTACACTACGCAGAAAGACTCGCCTATCACATGCATTTTATTAACTACGAAAAAAAAAGGAAAAATGCGGAAGGTAAATAAAAGCAGGAAAAACGGAAAATAAAAGCGAAAAATGGGAAATAAAAGCGATAAATGCTCCTCCCACACTTAAATCAGACATTGCCCTCAATGTTCCAAAATAAGGTAGGAGGAGGTACCTGAAAACACTAGTGGGGGCCACTAGGACCTTCACCATCCTGGTTGGTACGACCGGAACGGCGGCTACGGCTGCGACGGCGGCTATCTCGGTCCAAAACAAGCTGCTCCAGTCTCTCTGACAAGGCGGCATTTGCCGCTTGTAGCTCTTGGGTCCGACCAATGAGGGTTCCTTGGGTTGCCTCCATCAATTGGAAGTGACGAGCGTTTGTGGTCTGGTGTAGGTGCTGTTCTCTCTGAAAAGCCAGCTGACTTTCCATAATAGTGCGCAGAGAGCTAGCATTTTGTTCTTGGGACGCTTGCATGAAGGCCATGTTGTCGGTCGCCTGTTGCTGCAAGGTAGCAAGGAGGGTGTCCCTCTGGGCCTCTCGGGCCATATGCTCACGCCACATGTCCTCAGTGACATGGAAGCTAGGAGCTGTACCTGCATGTGGGTTAGAGGTTGAAGGTGCCGTGTGTGAAGGTGAAAAATGGGGTGGTTCCTCTGTTTGGAAATCGTACTCATCATCAGTGTTGTTACCCTCATTTAAAGGTAGATTTGGGGGCAACGGACCAATAAAAGCAGGAGCGTTGAGATCGTAGGTCCAGTTACGCTCAAATCGAATATCAGTACGACGGGTGCAAGGCATAACAACACTGGGTACAGCAGCACCTCCAACCATTAGGAAGTAACCACCTTCCTTCCTCGTCTTGCATAAACGCATATCCCTGAAAAATTTAAGATTTGCAATCCGAGGAGGAAGTGGTTCTAGGGTGGCAAGTTCCGTATCCAATCCTATGGCACGGGCAATAGTGGTAATCAGTCCACCAAAGGAAATCGGCCCACCTTTTCTTAAAACATGGTGCATGTGGGCAATCATGAATGGGACGGGATTAACTTTGGTGTCTGTGAGGCAGCTCTGCATGATAATTAATTCTTTAGCATTCACCTTGTTTGGGTTTTCCCGAGCAAAGATGGTGGATGCTAAAAGAAATCTAAAGACACGAAGGGCAGGATTGTGGATGTGCGAAGCAAGAAGGCCATCAAAAGATGTTGCATTTTGTTTAGTAATTCTGGCCCAAAATGCTTCAAATGCCCAATCCGTGTCTAAAGGTGCTTCACAAATTGCACCATCCCCATATGGCAATCCTAACATGGCGGCTAGACCGTCAGTGGAGTAATCATATTCGACATTAAACATTCTAAATTTGACTCCACCTACGGTGCTAGCAGTGTTAGGAGAGACGTTATAAATTAAAGAACTTAAAAACTCGAACGTCAGCCTAGGGTAGGTCGGTGCTTGAGTAGCAAAAATATCATGCATACCTATTTTATCTAGAAGGAAGAATACACTATGGTATATACCTAATGAATATAGACAGTTTTCATCGATATACCTGGTAGAGTGTATTGGTGTTGTCAGCAATTTTTCAAGCCGCTTTAGTTGCCTTTCTCCGGCTTGACCACCACGTAAAATGTAACCGTGATATTCCATAGGATTTTCTTGTGGGTAAAAAGAGAGAAAGAATGGGATGTAGAAGTAATGAGGGTGTGAGGAAGAAAATGATATAGTAGGGGGTATTTATAGGAAGGGAAGAAAGAAAATGGTGGTTGTAAATATTTATGATGAAAATAATGGAAATAAATGTAGTGGGTTGGTATGGGTAATAAAGTGGGTTAAAATTGGAAGAAAATGGGATTGGAAATTGAAAAAGTGGTAAAATGGTGGGAAAAACGAGCTACTAGCCGTTAGGTGACCGTTGCGTCACCGCGGGCGCGGCAGGGCCTACCGCGGGCGCGGTGAGGTCGAGGTCAGTTGGGTTGGCCTGGCTTTCTTTCCATTGGGCTTTTTCTTCCTCGCCATTATCTTCAATTTCTGGAGGTGTACCTATTTTTCTTATAAATGTGCATATATGTACGTGAATACATATACACCTGTTTATTTATTTTATTTTTATATTAAAACTATGGTGACCTAGAAAAACAAAAACATTAGTAAATAAATAAAACATATGCATATATATATATATATATATAGATATAGGTACGGTCATTGGATCATCAAAATAAATATTAACAACTCAGGAAACAGATAATGCAAAAATAAAAATGAGTCTGAAAAGGAAATCAACAAAATACTAATAATACTGAAACTAGATATCTTGTGAACAATAAAGATCTATTGCCAACCGGTAGGATGCTCTGCAGGAGTGCCTGGGCCACGCAGCTCGGTCAGCTGGCGTCGAATCTCTGCCACCTCGTGAGCTAATTCATCTAACTCACCAGCGAAGGTAACATCGTTTACTTCCAACTGCAAATGAAGGTCAGCCACCTCATTGCGGAGAGTGGTTATCTCAGTGCGTATAGCAGTCAATAGAGTGCGAATATCAGGTTCCTGCAAGCTGAGGTTATTAGTAAGAACAGTAGTATGTGTAACCTCGGGTCGGGATGTGTGATCTGGAGCGGAGTCCTCGGAGGCAGGAGTGTAGTCCTGAGTGGGATCTTCAGAAGCAGGAGTGTATTCTGGAGTGTACTCTTCGGAGGCAGGAGTGTATTCTGGAGTGTACTCTGATATCTCACCCCAACCTTCTACAGAATAGTTCCAATTAGCAGAGTTGGAAACACAAGTCATCTGAGGGTCTGGCATGGTGAAGGTGTAAACTGTCTGGTCATTGATAAGCAATCTGTACCGATATGGGTGGAAAGAGGCCCTCCTCATGAATCCACGATCCATGCAAAAGTCTAAATCTAGAAAAGTATATCCACAGTATGGGGTCAGCTGTGCTATCATACTGTCTAAACCCAAAGCAGAAGCTATCTGTGTCACATTCCCTCCGGAATGAATGAGCCCTACAGCGGATCGAGCAGTCTGCTCGAGGCTCTCTATCAGAAAACCTCCACTAGCTATAGGTCTGGACTGACTAGCACAGTATAAGAAAAGGATCTCCTCAGCGGTGACCAAGTGGTCACAGTAACTCCTCCCAAAGAAAGTGTGGCATAGGATCAT
Organism: Vicia faba; assembly: GCA_948472305.1. Lineage (NCBI taxonomy): Eukaryota > Viridiplantae > Streptophyta > Magnoliopsida > Fabales > Fabaceae > Vicia > Vicia faba. Next base: position 17,684,079 of record OX451741.1, on the reverse strand, counting down.
CTCGAAGTATCGGAAGGCCGGGTTATGGATCTTCCGGGACAGCTGGGTAGAGGGGTCAAGACTGGCTCTATCAGTAATGTCCTGCCAAAATTTGTCAATGTCTCTGTCCATGTAGCAACTCAATGGGAACTCAGTTATAGCGGTCGGTCCAGTTTGGAAACCAAGCAAATCCCCAAATTCTTTGGTGGTCAGGGTATACTCGGTGCCAAACAATCTGAAACTCAGGCGTCCTCGCTCATCTCCTTCACCTACTCGTGGATTATAGTCCATAGAGCTGAGAAACTCCAGAGTAAGGTTCCTGTATGTTTTGTGGACATCATCGGCATAAGAATCCCAGCTAAGTTGGTTGCATAGATACCGAATACTTGGCTCAATCCCTAGTGCCTCCATGCAGCTCTGATCGGGGTACCTAGTGGGTACCATAGGTCTAGCAGATAAGGTAGCAAATCGGGCCTTTTGCGCTTCATCTCTGAAAATCACAACCATACCATCGGGGTGATGCATCCTGAAAATATAAACACAAGAAATTAGTCCAGATAAAATATATAAATTACTAAAATAAAATAAAATAAAATAAAGAATAAACCATGGGTTGCCTCCCAGGTAGCGCTTGTTTAACGTCGTTTAGCTTGACGATTAGATCTTACTTTATGTGGGTATTGGTGGGTCTATAAGAATATGACTAGAGTAGTCAACAGGCAAATCGCCTCCTTTGTAGAGCTTCAGTCTTTGTCCATTTACCACAAATGGAGCACATGAATTGTTTTTGATTTCTACTGCTCCAGACTTTAGAACTTTTGACACTTCAAATGGACCTGTCCATCTTGAACGAAGCTTACCAGGAAAAAGTCGTAATCTTGAGTTAAATAGGAGAACAGGATCACCAATGTTGAAATCTTTCTTGATGATTTTTTTATCATGCCACATTTTGGTTCTTTCCTTATATATGATGGCATTCTCATAGGAATTCAAGCGAAGCTCTTCTAGCTTGTGAATGTCCAGGATACGTTTTTCTCCGGCTTTCAGGTAATCTAGATTCAAGGATTTAATGGCCCAATAGGCTTTATGTTCTAGTTCGAAGGGTAAATGACAGGACTTTCCATAAACCAATTGATAAGGAGTTGTTCCAATAGGGGTTTTATAAGCCGTTCTATAAGCCCATAAGGCGTCTTTAAGTTTTCCAGACCAGTCTTTTCTGGATAATGATACGGTTTTTTCTAGGATCTGCTTAATCTCCCTATTCGATACCTCTACTTGGCCACTGGTTTGCGGGTGATATGGTGATGCTACTCTATGTTTTACTCCGTATTTGCTTAGAAGCTTGTCAAATATCTTAGATATAAAATGCGATCCTCCATCACTTATGACTAACCTCGGGGTTCCAAACCTAGGGAAAATAATATTCTTAAACAGTTTGATAACTACCTTGGTATCGTTTGTGGGTGATGCAACAGCTTCGATCCACTTTGAGACATAATCGACAGCTACTAGGATATACTTGTTACCCATTGAGGAAGGAAAAGGTCCCATGAAATCTATACCCCAGACATCAAATATTTCCACTTCTTGGATGTTTCTTAAAGGCATTTCATCACGTCTTGAGATGTTCCCAGTGCGTTGGCATCGGTCACATTTTGTAATGTAAGTGTGGACATCGCGCCATACAGTAGGCCAATAAAAACCTGCTTGAAATATTTTGGCGCATGTTTTAGACGTGCTTGCATGTCCACCATAAGGTGAAGCATGACAATGTTTAATGACATTGCTTACTTCTTCCTCCGGCACACATCGTCGGAATATATTATCTATTCCTCTTTTGAATAGGAGGGGTTCATCCCAAAAGAAGTGTTTAACATCTCTGAAAAACTTCTTCTTCTGTTGGTAGCTTAAGTCGGGGGGTATGATATCAGCGGCTAGATAATTTACAATATCTGCGTACCATGGTATGTTGTTCATGGTTGAGATTTCCTCATAAGTCTCTTCTTCAGTTGAGTTTATCCCAGCTATTAATCTTTCATAAGTAGAGTGATCGTCTATAGGTATAAGTTCAGGCTTAAGGTGTTCTAACCTAGAGAGATGATCAGCTACTAAGTTTTCAGCTCCTTTTTTATCCTTAATATCCAAGTCAAATTCTTGGAGTAAAAGTACCCATCTGAGCAATCTAGGCTTAGCATCTTTCTTACTTAACAAGTACCGGATTGCTGCATGATCTGTGTATACTATTATTTTTGCTCCCACCAAATAAGATCGAAATTTATCAATAGCAAAAACTACGGCTAGCAATTCTTTTTCTATGGTTGTATAATTTAGCTGGGCGGCGTCTAGTGTTCTACTAGCGTAGTAAATTGCATGCAGTTTTTTGTCTTTTCTTTGCCCTAGTACAGCCCCTACAGCGAAATCACTAGCATCGCACATGATTTCAAAGGGTTGTGTCCAATCAGGTGGTCTTATGATAGGTGCTGAAATAAGAGCTTGCTTTAAAACTTCAAAGGCCTCAAGACATTTTTGGTCGAATTCAAACTCGACATCCTTCATCAATAAGTTAGTTAAAGGTTTAGTTATTGCGGAAAAATTCTTGATGAAACGTCGGTAGAACCCGGCATGTCCTAGGAAACTTCTTATTTCCCTAACGGTCTTAGGTGGGTTTAAGTTTTCTATAACTTCTATCTTGGCCTTATCGACTTCTATACCTCTTTCAGAAATAATGTGTCCCAAGACTATCCCTTCACTTACCATAAAGTGGCACTTTTCCCAATTCAACACAAGGTTTACTTCCACACATCTTTTTAAGATTTTCTCCAAGTTCGAGAGGCAGTTTTTGAAATCAAACCCACACACTGAAAAATCGTCCATAAATACTTCCATAATTCCATCTAGGTAGTCTGCGAAAATTGACATCATACAACGTTGGAAAGTGGCAGGTGCATTACAGAGTCCAAAGGGCATTCGTCTATAAGCGAATGTTCCATAAGGGCATGTAAATGTGGTTTTTTCTTGGTCCTCTGGGTGAATAGGGATTTGGAAAAATCCCGAATATCCATCAAGATAGCAGAAACATGAGTGTCTTGCTAGACGTTCAAGCATCTGATCTATAAATGGGAGAGGGAAATGGTCTTTTCTTGTTGCCTTATTCAACCTTCTGTAATCTATACACATTCGCCATCCTCCTTCTGTTCGTTTTGCCACATGCTCACCTTTCTCATTTTTTAGAACAGTGATACCTCCTTTCTTGGGTACCACATGGACTGGGCTTACCCATTCACTGTCCGAAATTTGGTATATGATACCAGCCTCTAATAACTTAAGAACTTCTTTCTTGACTACATCACTCATGATAGGGTTTATTCTTCTTTGATGTTCTCTTGAGGGTTTCGAATCTTTTTCTAGCATAATCCGATGCATGCATACGGATGGGCTTATACCTCTTAAATCTGAAACTTTATACCCTAAAGCTGAGGGATATTTTCGCAAGGTATCTAATAGTTGATTTGTTTCTTTTTGGTTTAGAGTGGCGCTAATTATAACAGGTCTATTCATCTCCTCATCCAAAAACTCATATCTTAGATTCTTGGGTAGTTCCTTAAGTTCTATAGTGGTTGTCTCAGCACGTGGCATAAGGTCATGGGTAAGAGCTAAGCTTTCGAAAAGGTTGTCGGCGATGTACGGTTCGATACTCTCAAATCCGTCATCCTCTAAAATAGGGGTTGATGGTAATTTGGTTAATAATTCGTTTTGTTCGAGCTCATTTACACATTCATCAATGATGTCGATGGCATAACACGCATCTCCTATCACTGGTGCCATTAGAAATTTTGATAAAATGAACTCAATCTTTTCATCTCCTACCTCGAAAGTCAGTTTCCCTTTCTTAACATCTATTATAGCTCCGGCGGTCGATAGGAAAGGTCTTCCTAAGAGGATTGGGATGTCTTCATCTTCTTTGATATCCATTACGACGAAGTCGGTCGGAATGTACAACTGACCAATCTTGACAGGTATGTCTTCTAAAATACCCATGGGATATTTGACAGATCTATCAGCTAGTTGTAAGGACATCTTAGTAGGTTGAAGTTCTCCTAATTTTAACCTCTTACAGACGGCCAGAGGCATCAGACTTACACTTGCTCCTAGGTCTAAAAATGCTTTGTCTATCATATGGTTACCTAGGATGCAAGGGATAGAAAAACTTCCAGGGTCTTTATCTTTCTTGGCGAGTTTATTTTCGGATATAAAATGACATTCTAAAGGCTTGGGATCATCGAGTCGTCGTTTATTGGTCAAAATATCTTTCAGAAACTTAGCATATGATGGTATCTGGGTTATAGCTTCAGTAAAAGGAATCTCAACATGGAGTTTCTCTATTACCTTAATAAACTTTTGGTACTGGTTTTCTACTTTGGTGTTTTTCAGCCTCTGTGGGAATGGAATAGGTGGTTTATAAGGTTGTTGAGTATTTTTCTCTACTTCTGGTTTTGATTGCTTTCTTGGTTTCTCTGGTTCCTCCACCTGGTCTTTGGGCGTAGCATCTTCCATAGGTTTTTCTGATGTGCTTAAGTCAGGATTTCTAGGTCCTTCATAAGCGGTTCCACTTCTTAGTGTGATAGAATTTGCTTGGCCTTTTGGATTTGGTTGAGTTTGTCCAGGGAATTGTCCTCCAGGTGCAACTTGTACAGAGGTGTTTTGTGCTACTTGGGAAATCTGAGTCTCAAGCATTTTGGTGTGGGTTATTATCTGGTCAAACTTGGTTGCTAGTTGAGTAACCAGTTCGTTCGTGTGAATATGTTGGTTCATAAACTCCTTATTTTGCTGGGTTTGAGCTTGAATAAAGGTGTCTACGGTTTCTTTAAGGTTTGGTCTTGGGGGTACTATTTGCATAGGTTGGTTTTGTTTTTGCGTTTGGAATCCTTGAGGTCTCGAAGGTCTGGGATTTTGGATAGGGTTGTTGTTTTTGTAAGAGAAATTCGGGTGGTTCCTCCATCCAGGATTGTAGGTATTCGAGAAAGGGTTCCCTTGAGTATAGTTAACTTGGTCTGAGCTTGATTCGTTCAAAAGGTTACAGTCAACGGTTTGATGTCCTTGAGCTCCACAGAGTTCGCACTCCGATTGGATTGCTGCTACTGTGGTTGGGTTTTGAGACATGTTCTCGACTCTCAAGGCTAGGGCGTCCATCTTGGCATTGATCATGTCCATGCAACTTACCTCATGCTTTCCTCCATGGCTCTCCTTTTTCTCTACTGTCGCTCGTTCTAATCCCCATTGGGCATGGTTTTGGGCCATGTCCTCTATTAGGGCACAAGCGTCAGGGTAAGGTTTGTTCATCAACGCTCCGCCAGCGGCAGCGTCTATGGACATCTTTGTGTTGTAATGGAGTCCATTATAGAAGGTATGTATGATTAACCATTGCTCTAGGCCATGGTGCGGACAGGCTCTTAAAAGTTCTTTATATCTCTCCCAGGCATCAAAAAGTGATTCGCCTTGGTTTTGGGTGAAACAAGTGATCAGGTTCCTAAGAACAGCGGTCTTGCTTGGTGGAAAATACCTCGCAAGAAAAGCTCTCCTAAGGTCTTTCCAAGTTGTTATTGAGTTAGTTGGAAGGGCGTCTAACCAGTCGTGAGCTTTACCTCTAAGGGAAAAAGGAAATAGTCTTAATCGGATAGCTTCGGGCGTGGCTCCATTTGCCTTAAGGGTGTCAGCTAACTGGATAAATACCTTTAAATGTTGATTCGGGTTCTCGGTAGCGAGACCAGCGAATTGGTTTTGTTGTACTAATTGTAGTAACGAGGGCTTTAGTTTAAAGTTGTTGGTAGTTATAGCAGGGTTTACTATACTAGAACTAGGTTCCTCGTTAGATGGTTGGGCGAATTCCTTGAGCGGTCTTTGGTTACGATCTTCTGCCATAGCTCTTCTTATCTTGCGAATAAAAAGACGGGCACGAGCGTAACGTTCAGGTTCTACTAAAGGATCTATTAGGTTGCCGGTGCTACGATTTCTACGCATCTACCGGCTAGAATAGCCTTAGTCTAAACGGGATAACAATAGGGTACGAAATTTGACGAAGTTGGTCCCCGGCAACGGCGCCAAAAACTTGATGGGGCTGTATTAATCTGTAACGTATAGCCTAAATGTAGTACTGCAAGTGTACAGCCTATCGAAGTAATATATAAGATTATCGAACCACAGAGACCAATTGTCAATCTATCAACTCTATTGCTAAGGTGCTTATCTAAGGCGAATAAGGATATTGATGTGAGTGCAGTGCACAAAGTAAATATGCGAGGGAAATAACAGTTTAAAAGACAGGTTGGAATGTAAATCATGTAATCAGATATTGGTCCGGTCATGCGTAGATGAACCTACTTATGGGGCAGTATTTTCTATTGATAGCAAAGAATCAGTTTAACGGGAACCTGTAGCTTTTGACTACTAAGAACCAAGTTTACTCTTTAAATTAAATTCCTTTATTGTCACATATAAAGGGTGCCTTCCGCGTTAAAGAGGTAAACCTATTTTTAAGAAATTGATAGTTTTGACTTAACAGAAAAGTGATCTTACTCGGAAAGATTAACTTAAAGAGACTTTTGGCTTTTGACCAAGAGTCAGATTTTAAACCTACAAACGCGTCCGAAAATAGTTTCAAAATCGTTTTCTAAAAAGGTCAATGATTCCTATTTAACCAATCAACGGCTGTCGCTCTTTTTGTTTGGTTAAATAATAATCAAGTCGTATCATTAGTTTGGACGGCTTTCGATCTTACCCAATAAACATTTAAACACAATTGACTTAAGTTAGAAGCAAAACATCCCCAGAGTATTTTCACTAGCATGATAATTGGAACACAACCACGATGACAATCATTACATCCTAACCTTTATAGTTTAGCTAGACATAATAAGTGCGAGTCTATAAAACATGTAGACTATGGTAAGAGCATTTAAAGTCTATAAAACGTGTAGACTATGGTAAGAGCATTTAAAGTCTATAAAACGTGTAGACTATGGTAAGAGCATTTAAAGTCTATAAAACGTGTAGACTATGGTAAGAGCATTTAAAGTCTATAAAACGTGTAGACTATGATAAGAGCATTTAAAGTCTATAAAACGTGTAGACTATGATAAGAGCAATTAAATAAAGAAATGCAATAAATTAGAACCTTGCTCCGGTCGGAGACTTGAATCTGATACAAATCTACGGAAAAGTAAGGCCGGTATGATGAACTTCAACCAAAGTGCTCCAAGACTCGATTACAACTCAATCTACACCGCAATAACTCCCCGATGTGAAGAGATTATTACTTTACAGAAACTGATAGTATATGGCTTAAGATTGTACTAAGCTTGGATGAAAATAAAGAATGAGAATCGAAAGCTATTTATAGAGGAACTTTGAAGTGCGTAAGGACCAGTATGCCCCTTAACTTCTTTTGAGCGGGAACCATTTTGTGAAGGCCGCGGGCGCGGTGAGGGTGGCCGCGGGCGCGGCGCCTGGAACCGCCACATCATGGGAACGTGGCAGTTGATCTCTGGGTGAAAGTGGGCCACGTCATCGCGTTTCCTGTAGCCAGCGCGGTGCTGAACGCCATAAGTGCAAAATATCTTGAAAAACCCTAATTTCTTGGCGTTTTGGCTCGTTTCTTCACAGAAGGCTCTGAAATGACAAGAATCCTGAAAACAAAGGAAAAAGGAACATAATACGAGAAAATGACAATAAAAACTAAGGAAAACATGTGATATTTGAGTCAGAAACATAGTGCGATTTAGTGCGATCACATATACCAGAGAGTAGGGTGTTGCCTATGTCGACGTCCGTGCTGAGGTACGGTACCCATGAAGAGCGAATGATAACATCTCATGCCAGTATTTATATGTCACCGTCATCTTCTGTACAATCTTCTTGATGTTCTTGTTAGCTGCTTCAACAACCCCATTCATCTTCGGCCGGTAGGGAGAAGAGTTATGATGCTGTATCTTGAACTGTTTACAGAGCTTGGTGATCATTGTGTTGTTGAGGTTCGTACCATTATCAGTGATAATCCTCTCTGGTACACCATATCGACAGATCAGGTTATGTCGGATAAACCGCACCACGACATTCTTGGTTACTGTATCAAAAGAGGCTGCCTCAACCCACTTCGTGAAGTAATCAATGGCTACTAAGATGAAGCGATGTCCATTGGAAGCGGTGGGCTTGATTTCTCCGATCATATCGATGCCCCACATTGCAAAGGGCCGAGGAGCCATTAAGAAATTCAGAGAAACCAGAGGAACATGCACCTTATCAGTGTAGATTTGGCACTTATGACAAGTTCGAGAGTGCTGATAGCAATCGGCTTCCATAGTGGACCAGTAATATCATTCTCGTAGGATCTTCTTTGCCATGGTATGTCCACTAGAATGGGTTCCGAAGGTGCCTTCATGTAGATCTGTCATGATCCTCTCTGCTTCGCTCTTGTCTACACACCGTAGTAGTGTGGAGTCATGGTTGCGTTTATAGAGGATTCCATTACTGAGGAAGAACTTTGCAACGTACCTTCTCAGAAACTTCTTATCATTGACAGATGCCCCTTCGGGATATTCCTGTGCCTCGAGATACCTTTTGACTTCGTGAAACTAGGGTTTGTCAGCCACTTCTTTGGTATCGATCTTCTAGTAGTGTGCTGGTTCATCCAACCTCTCAATGGTAATCTGGGGAGCTTCATTATCCCACCTAACCTTGAACATAGAAGACATGGTAGCTAGCGTGTCCGCAAACTGGTTCTCCTCTCGTGGGAAATGTTCAAAAGTTACCTCTTCAAAGTGTGGGAGCAATGTCAGTACATACTCTTTGTAAGGAATGAGATTCGGGTGCTTCATATCCCACTCGCCTTTGATCTGAATTATCACCAGAGCGGAATCCCCGAATACACTTAAGAACTTAATCCTTAGGTCGATAGCAGTCCGAAGACCCATAATACATGCTTCATACTCTGCCATGTTGTTGGTACAATTGAAACATAATCGGACGGTGAATGGAGTATGACAGCCCTCAGGATATATGATTACAACGCCAATGCCGTTACCCAGTGCGTTCGAGGCTCCATCAAAATACATAAACCATCAGGATCCTTCCTCAGGTCCTTCATCCGGTCCAGGTTTTTCATAGTCAGTCACTAACATAATATTCTCATCCGGGAACTCGAAATTCATGGACTGGTAATCATCCATGGCCTGATGAGCCAAATGATCAGCCAATACACTTCCCTTGATTGCTTTTTGGGTTTTATATTGTATGTCGTACTCGGTTAAGATCATTTTCCATCTTGCTATCCTTCCGGAGAGAGCGGGCTTTTCGAAAACATACTTGATCGGATCCATCTTCGATATCAACAAAGTAGTGTGAGTCAGCATATACTGTCTCAGTCGGCGAGAAGCCCATGCCAAAGTGCATCAAGTTTTCTCGAGCAATGAGTATCGTGTCTCACAGTCGGTAAATTTTTTTCTAAGGTAGTATATTGCATGCTCTTTTCGACCAGACTCGTCATGCTTCCCCAGAACACACCCCATTGAATTGTCTAGCACTGTCAAGTATAATATCAAAGGTCTTCCTTCAACTGGAGGCATCCGAATTGGTGGTTCTTGAAGGTATTCTTCGATTATTTCAAAAGCGGTCTGGAATTCATCATTCCACTTTACCACTTGATCTTTCTTCAGAAGCTTGAAGATTAGCTCACAAGTAGCAGTCAGATGTGAAATGAACCTGGCGATATAATTCAGGCGTCCCAAGAAACCCCTAACTTCCTTCTCTCTGCGGGGATCCAGCATATCTTGTATGGTCTTTACCTTCGTATGGTCTACCTGAATACCTTTGTCACTGACGATGAAACCCATAAGTTTACCAGATCTTACCCCGAAGGTGCACTTGTTCGGATTTAACCTCAACTTGTATGTCTTCAACCTGTCAAACAATTTCTGGAGATGATCAAGGTGCTCTTCCTCAGTCTGAGACCTGGCTATCATATCATCAACATAAACTTCGATTTCATGGTGAATCATACCATGGAACAAAGCGACTATGGCGCGCTGATAAGTTGCCCCAGCATTCTTCAACCCAAAAGGCATCACCTTGTAGCAGAAGGTGCCCCACTGTGTAACAAAGGTTGTCTTCTCCATGTCTTCAGGAGCCATCTTGATATGGTTGTAGCCAGAGAAACCATCCATGAAGGAGAAGATTTTATGCTGCACTTGTCGACCAGAACATCAATGTGAGGAAGTGGGAAGTCATCCTTGGGGCTTTCCCAGTTCAGATCTCTGTAATCAACACACATCCGTACCTTACCGTCCTTCTTAGGTACCGGAACAATGTTAGCAACCCACTGTGGATACAAAGTGATAGCTAAGAATCATGCGTCAAACTGTTTCATGACCTCTGCCTTGATCTTCTCTGACATTTCAGGGCGCATACGGAGGACCTTCTGTTTAACCAGAGGACATTCTTCTTTAGTCGGAAGGCGATGTACCACAATATCAGTGTCCAAACCAGGCATGTCTTCATAGGACCAGGCGAAGATTTCAACATAGTCGTGCAACATCTGTATCAACCTCTGTTTGACGCCAAACTCCAAATTTGCACCTATTTTAACCTCCTTTCTGTCTTCCTCAGTACCCAAATTCACTGTCTCAACTGGCTCTTCATGAGGCTGTATGGCCCTCTCTTCCTGCTGTAGTAGTCTAACAAGTTCTCCAGGCACCTCACAATCATCCTCACCTTCGTCCTCGGCTTGGTTGATTGGATCTTTGAAGTCATAACTGGAAATAGCAGAGCTGTTATCAATGGGATCCAGAGTGGATATGGATATGCACTATGATATGTGAGTGTGTGTAAGAGAATAACTGTTTTGATAAAGTGAAAGCATGAAAGAAAAACAGAGAGCGCAAAATTTGTATGCAAGAAAACATCCAATGCTTTATTAATGATATATGAAATGACAAATAATAGCCCTCACAAACAAAACCAATGTGCCTCGGGAAAAGCACAAGGCCGTAAAGTTTCAAATTGTTTATTACAAATCTTAAAACAAATAAGTCAATTACTGCGGAATAAAAGAAACTGGTATAAAGTCCCTAGCCATCCAATTACTCGGTCCACCATTGGTAGTTGGGTAGATCTAGCTGCCGATGTCTGAGTCCTCCTTGCTGTCTTCAATGGCGTTAATTCCCCGATTACTGATGCATAGGGGAGGTCTTCCATCCCGAGCGCATCTAATAGCCCTTTGATCCCCTGTAGTAAAGCCCAAACCAAATTTGTCAGTTTTGTGAGTGAAATCACGGAGATGACCCCAATTGGTACACCCACTTTCTTCAACCATAACCTTGGCATCCTTGAGAGAAGCCATCTTCAAAGGAGGTTTGTTGGTAGTAGTTTCAGTCGATGCCAAGATCTGAGGGACCTCTTCGAAGTTCTGACAAGGAGTTTATATGAATTCCCCATCCATCTCTACATAGCGGAAGGAATTGAGGTGGCTCACCATATACTCTTCTTCACCCTGCACTGTGACAATCTTTCCTTTCACCGGATACTTCAGCATTTGGTGTAGTGTGGAAGTAATTACCCCAGCCTCGTGGATCCAAGGACGAACCACCAAACAAGAATACGACGGCCTGATGTCCATCACATAGAAAGTGGACCCAAAAGTCTAAGAACCCACTTTGACAGGGATGTCCACCTCCCAGTGCACCATTCTCTTTGATCCGTCAAAAGCCCTTACCACAATGTTACTAGGCTTTAGAGTTAAACCCTTGCAATCCAACTGATCCAACACCTTCTTAGGCAAGACATTCAACGAAGACCCAGTATCTACCAGCACATGAGCCATAGTGGTGCCCCTGCATTCAATCGAGACATGCAAAGCATCATTATGCTTCCTTCCCTTTGGTGTCAAGTCTGCATCTGAAAAACCCAGCCCATTATCAACAGTCAGGATGGCCACACAATCTTTAAATTGATCAGCTGAAGTCTCTTGCGGCACATGCGTAGTCTTGAAGAATGCAATCAAAGCCTTCACATGGGCTTTGGAGCATAATAGCAGGGATAACATGGATATCTTTGATGGGGTCTGCCCCAGCTGCTCGACCACATTATAGTCGCTCTTAATGATTTTCAGTATTTCCTCTATTTCTTGCTTAGAGGTTTCCACAACAATTTTCTTAGGCGCCTCCGTCCGAGCAGGCTCACCTATAATCTCCTTTCCGCGGGTATCAGACAATTCGCCGACAAGGGGTAATAACTGGAGTAAGAACAGGAACAATAGTTGATGTACTAGCAGGAACAGCAGATGGAATGACAATAGGTTTGTTGACAGTCTTAGGGGAAATCTCGGGGGAAAAGACCCTTCCACTTCGGGTAACTTTGTTGGTTCCGACAATGTTACCAATATCAGGATCAACTTTTTCATCTTTCAATTCTTGTTTGATGCCATGATAGTACACATTGGCACCATAATGCCAGGGGACAACTTTGTCTGAGACATACGGGACAGGACCAGGAACAGTAATTATCAGCGGAGCAATTCTTGGAGAAGATGTAATCCTAACAGGTCTTCTCGAGGAGACCTTGGAAGAATTGGCGGAAATGGTTATAATAGCAACGTCTTTAGATAGAATAGCGGGAACCAAATTTTTCTCAAACAAAATTTCTTTGCTATCTATCAGGCGTTGAACACCTAATTTCAGCAAACGACAACCAGAAGGTAGAAACGAACACATGTGGCAACCTTCACCACAACCCAGAAATAAACCGGCCAACAACAAATTCTTCTTGACAGTCTTAAGAGGAGTAGAAACTTCATCAGCAGAGGTAACAAACAAATCAGTATCAACAACATTGACTCCATGGCTGTGCTTGGGCATGGGAGACGTTATGACATTTGGCTTTTCCGGAGCATCAAACTCTATTTCCTTAGATTCAATCAAGTCTTGTACTTTGTTCCTCAGAGCCCAGCAGTCATTTGTATCATGGCTAGGACTCTCAGAATGATAAGCACACCGGGCATTCGGATTATATCTGGGAGATGTGGTATTTGGATTCTTGGGAGCCTCTTTCAAGGTTTCCAAGTTGGATCTCAGCAGATGAGGTAGAACTTCAGCCAATGTCATGTTGATTTGGGTAAACTACCGTTGTGGTCTTTCCACCCTTTGTTGATTGTTGCGTTGTGGAGCAACTGTAGGTCTAGGTATTATCACGACACTTATTGTATGACGATGTTCAGTCCTATTTTGGCTTCACGGGCTATAGATGGCACTGGTCTCCTTCTTACCAGCAAAAGGCTTCTTTACTGAGCTTGAAGAGGCATCCTTTTGTATCTTGCTGCTCCGAATCCCAGCTTCTACTCTTTCTCCAGTTAGGATCAGCTTGGTGAAACCAGCTGATGAGCTGCCGATCAAATGATTGAAAAATGGACCAGATAACGTCCCCAGAAACATATCAAGCAACTCCCTATCAGACAACGGGGGTTGAACTCTCCCAGCCAAGTCTCTCCATTTTTGTGCATAATCTTTAAAGCCTTCACTCGCACCCATGGACATACTCTGGAGTTGAGTACGAGTAGGACAAGGTCGGCATTGTACTGATACTGCTTGTAGAAAGAAGCAACCAGATCTTCCCAGTTTCGGATATTTGCTCCCTCCAGCTGGTAGAACCATTCAAGCTGAGTCCCTGACAGACTATCTTGAAAGAAATGAACCCACTGATTTCTATCAGCGGTGTGGGGCTGGATTTTTCTGACATAAGAACGGAGATGGTGTTTTGGGCAAGACACCTCATCATACTTAGAAAAAAATGGAGCTTTTAACTTCTGCGGGATGACCACTCCCGACACTAATCCCAATTCTTAGAAATCCAGTCCAGGTATCCTCTGAACTTCCATGGCACTCAGACGATCTTCCAACTGTTTGTATCTATCCTCAACAGGAGGGTATTGCTCATCATTATAATCGGTATCATTGTCAGAAACTGCAGGACTGGGATCCTTATCTTCTTTCTGATTCTCCCCTTCCTTGGATGAAGAGGTCAGATCGGCTTGTCGCTTCAACCACTCTCCAAACCTTCTGCCCATATTCAAAATACCGACAACCTTATTCTTTTTACTTTTCTCTTTCAGGATGAGGGCTTTCAGATCTTCCTGCCCTTTTTCCATACTTATGAACATTTGTTGGAACTGGTGTTCTGTGCCTGGAGGTCCTTGATGGTTTGCTCGGAAGACATTTCGTGCGTATGAAATAAACAGCGAAGAAGATGAGAAACTTGTAATGGTACCTGTAATGATATGATAATGGGATGCGCATGCAATGATTTCAAAGACTTTGGGAAATTTAAATTTGCGAACCAAAATAAAACAAAGATTTTATTAGCTGAATTCAAAGTTCAAATGCCTTTTAGGTGTGACAATTAAAAACAAATCTAAAATTATAAAAGCAATCAAAATTCCCATGGATGATTCCTCTTTGTGCCGAGATAATCATTGAGTCCTTTTTCCTCGTGGAGCTGGTTTGTGAGCTCTAAAATCTTCCTATCCTGAGCATGGAACTGATCCCTGTAAGTATCCCACTCCTTCATCAACTGAATCCAAGACCTCTGTAATTCCACAAGATCAGTGGGCATGTAAGGATAGAGAATCGTGTAAGGAATACCTTCTTCAGTAGTGGGTTCCACAATCAATGGTAAAACGGCCACATAGGGAATCATAAGCTTATGCGCACGAGCTCGTACCCATTGAAGGTAAGGTTCCATAGGAATGGAAGCTTTTGGCCCCAAAGCCTTGGCGCCAGATCTTCTTACCATGCCCCAAACTCGTATGAACCTTCGGCGATACTCGTGAGCGTCATCCTCATAGTTGAATACAATACCCTTGATAAGTAACTCATGGGGACCATCCCTTTGAGCGTAACCAAATTGTCGCAGAGCTAAACAAGGATTGTAGGTTATACCCCCTATAATACCAAGCAATGGGACATTAGGGTACTCCCTGCAGCGGTCAATAATAGCAGTGTTTTCCATAGCTCGAGAACACCAAAGAATATCCGTATGAGAGAGTGACATTATCCTTTGCGACCAACCCAAAACTTCTTCGTTCTTTAGTACGGACTTAGGGAGGTGAGAAATAAACCACCTCGATAGCAATGCCATGCAGCACATAAGAATTCCCCTTCTCTTCATGGTACGAGTATGGAGAGTGTACAAAATATCTCCGAGCAATGTTGGCACAGGGTTGCGGGAGAGGAAGATCTTGATAGCACCCACATCTATGAATGAATCCGAATTAGGGAATAGGACTAACCCATAGATTAGAAGAGCCAAAACCTCCTCAAAATCCTGAAAATCCATATCATCCCAAAACAGCTGGGCCTTGTCTATCAGAAACTTAGCTAGAAAACCCTTGACTCCGCTTCTTGTTTCCCAATTGGGTACCACGTTGACCCGTTTCAGATGCAAAGCTAAGGCAATGACTTCTGGCTTAGGAACTTCTTCTAGACCTGTGAAGAGTAACTGTTCAAGAATGGGTATATCCAACAACTGAGAGAATTCTTCCAAGGTAGGCACCAACTGATAGTCTGTAAAGGTGAATCAGTGGTGCTTGGGATCAAAGAACTGAAAGAGTACACTCATCATCCTTTCATCAAAGTTTAAAGTAACCAGGTTGAGAAGTCGACCATGTCTCTTAGTGAACGCAGAAGTTTCAGAAACCCTTGATGCTATCTCTTTGAGTTGGGAAGGTATCTTCACAAAGTTGATTCAGATAGTGTTTCTGCGAACGAAAGCCATGATCTGCAAAACAGAACGAAGATAAATTCGCTTGGTCTTTGAAATGGTTAGTGCAATAAGAATGGATGCTATGTTATGATGCATGATGTCATGAGAAAACACAGGTATAGAAAACATAGTCAAATCACATAAATTCCTTAGGTTTAAGATCTGCATGATGTCAAAGGTTATACCCTCTTGAAGTTTAGTTGGTTTCAAACATGTCTTAAAAAGTAACCGGGTTCTAAGGGATCTTAATATCACTGACCATCCTTTATCGGGAATTGTCTCAGCTCAAGTAATCTTTTCTTGTGACCGAAATATCCCGAAAGTCTGATCTCAATGAGTGTAGCATCAAGTATCAACCAATCTTCAGCTCTACACCGAGGCCGACTATCTCACTAATTTTTAATGGCCAAGTTTATTCAACTAAGGTTCTAAGGTCCGTTAGTGCTTCACGACACCACACGGCGGCCCCGTATTCTCCTCGTTTCCCTATGAAGGATACCGGTACCAACCAAAGTGTCACACCAACACAGCCATCGCTTAAACCATATCGATCTACGCCGTACAGTCTCCATGATCTATTGCTGTTTACCTACTGAGTGCCCCCAGATCCGGGTGTAGGATCTATAGTAACCCCAAACAAACCCTTTAAAGTAAAGCAATCAAGACAATCAAGAGAAGCTATTTAATGACCTAGATCCTAAGGTATACCCCACTTATCTTCCCCAGCAGAGTTGCCAGTTCTGTGATACGGTGGCAGAATCGACTGTTTTTACTGGTTTGCATTTTGCGCTTTTTGTTTCCAAAATGTAGCGGTAAGCAAGAGTCGCCACCGACTTTTATTTTATCCAATCAGGAAAAGGACAAAGAACAGAAAAAACCTTTTTTTCGAGATATTATGAGTACGGGGGGTAGATTATAGAAAGGGAAGGTGTTAGCACCCATTCCATCCATGGTTTTTCATGGCCTCTTAGGTACTTGCTCATTTTGAAATTGCTTGTGTGTGTGCTTGTTTTGAAAAAGTTTTATTTACTTCGTGATAACCCTTGTATCATTCCTCAAAGATGTGATGAAGTTTGCTTTGAAATTTTTTTTGAAAGGTGTTTGTGTGAAAGGTTTTTATTGAGCAAGTACTTAAGATTCTACCTACTCGAAAAAAGATTGTTTGTTCTCGTTTCCTTTAGACAGCACTATCCTACTATTAAGGAGTAGCTAGCACCGTTGTTGGAGTTGTAAGGGACATTCGAAAGGGACATGTACAATCACTAAAGTAACAGTTAGAAAACTTTAGTAGTAACCCTAGAGTCTTAAGATCTTTCCGAGGCGACATTTCCGAGGCAACATTCGAACGGGACATTTTGATCTCTTAGACAGGAGGGCAACCACTAAAATCTCCTATGCTTAATGACCGTTTTACCGAAGGCAACCGAAGTGAGGTACACCCTAGGAGTGAATATGTGCATATGAATTGTTCCAGTTATTTAATCTTTGCACATTAGGTGATCTACCGTTTAAATTTCCAGATATTCTTTCCATACAATCCTATTAGCATACATCTAGACAATTAAATATTTGCAGGAATTTAAAAGTGCGAGAAAATAAATCTAGCTATTACAAGGCTTCGGGGGATGAGGATTAATTACATAACCAAAGAATCGGGGATTAAAGCAGTAAATAAAACCCTAGTTTAACTATTACAAACCATTAGCAGTTACAAAAATAATGGAAAAGAAATAATTAAATGCGCGGCGAATTAAATACGAGGGATGTTGAAAAATAACCTAAACCCTAATTGAAAGAAAAAGATTTTTGTACATTTTTTTATCAGAGAAAACAATGAAATTGCAAATTAAATAAAACCCTAATTTCTAATTGTTTTTTAATTATGAAAAAAAAGTATTTAAGTTAACCTAATTAATTAAAATAAATATTTTAATGAAAAAATGATTTTGGTATATTTTTAAAGAAATTAATTAAATTATGTACAATTCAAATCCTAAGTCTAATTATTTTTAATTATCAAAAGAGATTAAATTGCCCTAAGTTAATTAAACCAAATTAATTAAGAAATAAAATGTTTTTATTAAAAAGAAATTTTTTTAGTTTGTTGTGATTTTTTTGATTAAAAAAAGAAAATGATTTTTGTGTTAATTAAGACAAAAGAAAATAACTGAAGAAAATAAATAAAGAAATTAAACAAGTATAAAAAAGAAAGAATTTGGCCTGTATGTTGAAGTAGAAAGGGGTTATGATTATGAAATTGGTGGGCCCAAGGTTGCTGGCCCAGCCTATGTGAGATCCTTTATGTAAGGCTTTAAATGGCTTTGAGATGGCCTGTTGAATGAAACCCGAGTCACACTTTTCTTTGAAATTTTTTGAATTTGTTCTGCCTTTTTTACGACTGCTAACCCTTGTCCCATGCTTTTTTCTTGTCCATTATATATATCTAGGAATGAATTAGGGTTGCAAAATTGGATTGAATCTTTGCAATTATGAGAGATTTGATTTGATTTTCATGCTACATGTAAACTTGCTATTTTGAGCCAAATCATCCCTTTCTTGTACCAATAATGCTTGATTCGTTTTGGCTTTGATAACTCAGCATATTTTGATTGCCAACCTATCCAAAAACCAAACCAAATCATATCTTTGCTATTATTCATCAATTATTTGATTTAATTCAATTTTTAATTAATAAAAAATCAAAATAAATTGAAAGGTGAAGCAAATAATGTGTGGATGAATATTTGAGTCTTGGACCACATTATAAGTGAGGTGCAAGCATAAAACGTTAGGCTCATTTAGCAAAAAATGCATTTTTGAGCATATTTGACTTTTGGCAATTTTGCAAAAAGGGTCAACTTTGACACGACATATCTCCTCCAATTTTAACCCTAGAGAGGTGTTCTTGGACTTTTTAGAAATATTAGAATGTCCCCTAAGCAACCCTTTTGGTATCATCTCAATTGAGTCTTCCATGTTCATGTAAAAATCTTTGGCCCAAAAGGTGTTTTTATTGACTTTTCAAAAGGACCCATAATGTAGAAATTCTTATCTTTTTGTGGGTGCATATTTTTAACTTGTGCAATGAATATGACTTGTAGGTAATTGCATCCTCTTAAAAATGAGCCTTGGATGGAAAATTTCCGATGAAGCATGTGGAAGTTATGCTTGGTCAAAGTTTGGTTGATTTTTATTGAGAAACCCTAATTTTGCAACTTTTGGGTTTTGATGAATTTAGATCATTCCTTGAAGAATAATGATCAACCCTTGATCAAATGATGAAAGTCACTTCAAAATGTTAATGTTGATCAAAAATCTTGAAGTTTGACTGTATGTGGGTCATAGTTGACTTTTGACCTAATACAGTCGATTCTCAAGCATCTGAGCAGTTGATTGAGCAAACTTCTTGTGCAAGGCATGAAACTTGACATGTAGGGTCTTGAGAACATATTAAGACCATGTAGAGCATATGAGACCTTTGGAGTCCACCTATCTTGATGAAAATGGAAACCCTAATTTGAGACACCTTGCCTTAGGAGAGAGTTTGTCTGGTCAACTCTTGGGCAAACTTGAGCAAATTGAGGACTCCAATGGGCATGCATTGAGTAAAATGAGTGGGAAAAGTTTGGGGTACAACACATGGTTTCTCATCTGCTACCTCTTCTGTTGTAAACACATGATAGGGCCTATCCAATCGCCGAACTATAATTCGAGGTATATCATTCCAAGTATTCACTTGATACATAGAAGCCAGAGTTGCCAGAGCATCTGCCATTTGATTTTCGTCTCTTGGGATGTGATGGAATTCAACTTTATTAAAGAAGTGTAACAATCTTTTAGCATAATATTTGTAAGGGATCAATCTGGGGTGACGAGTATCCCACTCTCCTTTAATCTGATTTATTACCAAAGATGAATCGCCATACACATCTAGAATTTTAATTTTGAGATCAATAGCTTCCTTGAGACCCATGATGCAACCTCATATTCTGCCATATTATTAGTACAATCAAATGCCAACCTTGCAGTAAAAGGAATGTGTGATCCATGTGGAGTGACAATCACAACACCAATTCCTTTACCATAAGCATTCACAACTCCACCAAATATCATGCTCTAGCGAGATTTAGGATCAGGACCTTCCTCAGGCAATGGTTAATCACAATCTTTGACTTTCAGAAACATCATATCCTTATAGGGGAAATCATACATCACAGACTGATAATCATCAACTGGTTGGTGAGCAAGATATCTGCCAACATGCTACTTTTAATAGCTTTTTGAGTGCGGTATTAGATGTCATATTCAGATAACAGCATCTGCCAGCGGTCAATTCTCCCAGTAAGAGCAGGCTTTTCAAAAATGTACTTGATTGGATCCATTTTGGAGATCAACCAAGTAGTGTGATTCAACATATACTGCCGCAAATGTTTTTCCGCCCAGGCCAGAGCATAACATGTCTTTTCCAGCATGGAAAACCACAACTCACAATCAGTAAAATTTTTACTGAGATAATAAATGGCATACTCTTTCTTCCCTATTTCATCTTGTTGTCCCAGAATACAGCCCATGGAATTATCTAACACTGTCAGATACATAATTAATGGTCTTCCTTCAACATGAGGGAGCAAGATAGGAGGTTCAAGAAGATATTATTTAATACTTTCAAATGCCCTTTGGCAGTCATCTATCCATACACAACCTTGATCTTTCTTTAACAACTTAAAGATCGGTTCACACGTTGCAGTCATGTGGGAAATGAATCTGGAAATATAATTCAAACACCCGAGGAACCCTCTAACTTGCTTTTTAGTTCTCAGCGCTGACATTTCTTGATTTTCATTGACTTTATCAGGGTCAACTTCAATCCCTCTATGGATAATAATGAAACCCAACAATTTCCTTGACCGAACACCGAAGGTACATTTATTTGGATTCAAGCGGAGACGATACTTCCTCAAACGCTGAAATAACTTCAATAAATCTTCTACATGTCCTTCTTCAGTCTGGGATTTAGCAATCATGTCATTGACATATACCTTAATTTCCTTGTGCATCAGATCATGGAATAGGGTTGTCATAGCCCTCTATTACGTTGCACCAGCGTTCTTTAACCCGAAGGGCATCACTCTGTAACAGAATGTTCCCTAGGGTATAATAAATGTTGTTTTTTCCATGTCCTCAAGAGCCATCCTTATTTGATTATACCCGGAAAATCCGTCCATGAACGAGAAAACTTTGAATTTTGCTGTGCTATCCACTAACATATCAATGTGTGGCAATGGAAAATCATCTTTTGGACTAGCTTTATTTAGATCTCTGTAATCTACGCACATGCGAACTTTTCCATCTTTCTTCGGTACCGGGACAATATTGGCAATCCATTGAGGGTACACTGATGTCACAAGAAAACCGACATTAATCTGCTTTAGAACTTCTTCTTTGATCTTCACTGCCATATCTGGGTGAGTTCTTCGTAACTTCTGTTTGATTAGCGAGAACTCTGGCTTCAACGGCAAACGGTGCTCTACAATATCTGTATCTAGACTAGCAATATCTTGGTAAGACCAAGCAAAAATATCCACATACTCTTTCAACATCTCAATCAACCTGCTCTTTACATCAGGATGCAGTAGTGCTCCAATCTTGACTTCCTTCGGATCTTCTTCTGAACCCAAATTGATTACTTCCAATGGCTCTTTATATGGATGAATGGTATTATCCTCGCGCTCAAGCAACCATGAGACCAATTATGGAATATCATCATAGTCTTCTTCTTCGGCCCCATACATAGAACATTCAAAGTTGGGAGAGGGTGCAGGGTCATTGTATTCAACAGGTTTTTTAATTAATCTGCACATATGATTTATGATTGCTTTTAGAAACGGACACATATAACAAGTGATCATGCAAATTGAATTTCAGTTATTATTTATTTTGAAAGGTTTTTTTTATTGTCATTTTCCAAGAAAAAGCAAAAAATAAAGACACAATTTAGGAAACAAAGACAATTTTTATTATTGATTTTAAAAATCAAAGCAAACTGATAAGCCCATACAATATCAATACTTTCACCTTGGGAAGAGTGAAAGTTTTTTCAAAAATATTAACAAAAACAAATTACTTTGAAACATGTATGCAAGAGGTAACATCAATGGTGATCCAGTTCTGAACCCTAACTCCGTGCGTCACATGATTTGGCATTTCCGGTTCTGCTTCATCTTTGATGATGGCATTAATCTCAGAAACAGTTGGATAAAGATAACCCCTGCTACGAAAGATGTCTTGATACTTTCCTGCAACAGACTTCGACTTCATGTTCTTACCTTTATCATTCTTCACAAAGAACCCCAAGCCAACTCTATTCTTGTTTACAGGTGGATCAACAATCTGTCCCCATACTTCACTATGGCCATTACGCACAACCTGCTGAGCATCCTTAAACGAAGCCATAGAATTCTCATTTCCTCTTATATTATCAATGGATAAAGCTAGGAAATGGGTTCCAACAGCAGCTTCATCTTCCTCCACAATATGAAAGAGGACAAATGAGATATCAATAATGCTTGTTCTCCATTTATAATTACCACTTTTCCTTCACGCACAAACTACAACTTCTGGTGTAAAGTCGAAGTGACAACCCCTGCCTCATGTATCCACGGCCGTCCCAACAAACAACTATAAGTGGGTGTAATATCCATGACCTGGAAAGTAATATGAAACAAATGTGGGCCTATATGAATAGGCAAGTCCACTTCACCAATAACAGATTTCCTTGATCCATCAAACGCTTTCACAATAATTCCACTTAGGCGCATGGGCGTTCCTTGATATTTCAACTTTATAAGCGTGCTCCTCGGTATAACGTTCAATGCGGATCCATTATCAATAAGCACGTTGGATAATGAATCATTCTGGAAATTCATAGAGATGTGGAGGGCCAGATTGTGATTCTTTCCTTCATCAGGCAGTTCATCGTCGCAGAAACTCAGGTTATTATATGATGTAATGTTCCTTACCACACAACTGAATTGGTCTACATGCATATCACTTTCCATGAAAGCTTGGTCCAATACCCTCATCAAAGATTCTCTGTGAGCAGAGCAGTTTATCAATAAAGCCAAGATATATATTTTTGAAGGACTCTGCAGTAGCTGATCTACAATTCCGTAGTCGCTCATCTTGATTATCTTCAAAATATCATCTACCTTCTTTTCTAGCGTAGCTCCACTAGATTCACCCACTACCTTCTTGGGTTCAACATTTTCAACAATTTTCTTTCCAGTATTAACATCACCACAAACAACTGGTGCAAATACACGACCACTGCGGGTCACTCTGCTAGTCTCAGCAATATTTCCAACATTAGGCATTGGCTGGATGGGAACTTCCACACCATCCTATAAAATTGTAGCATTATATTTGTAGGGTACATCCTTGTCTAACTTGTAGGGGACAAGACCCGATAAGCTAATCAACAATGGAGTAATAGCTGGCTTGCTATGATATTCAACTTCAAAAGGGGTGGGTGCACAAAAATAAGGCACAATAACATTTACTCCCTTTTCAAGACATTCAGTCATTACAGAGTCATCTCTGGAAAACATATCTTCATCTGAGGAGAAGAACTCATCTGCAGAGGCATACTCATCATCTGACTCTTCTTCAGCCAAACAAACCTCAATCTCATTAAATTCATGGTAATCATCCCTTTGGTCTGTAACCTTGGTAGTTCCATTATCCAATAACAACTGAATAACTTTCCTTACAATTGAACATCCTCGGGAGTCCCGACAACAAATTCGGCAAGATTCATACTAATGTTCTACCTGACCAGCCATGTGGCAGAAAGTAGCATGCAATTGTACAAGATCCTCATTCATATGTTCCACATAAAAGATTCTGAACTCTCCAGGACATCTAGAAACCATGTTTACTTCCTCTTCATACTCTGCCCTAGGCCTGATTATGTGGATGAGGCCCTCATCCATCATCTCCTACAAATCAGCCTTTATCTTGTTACAACCCTGTATATTCATACTGTAAATATCACAACCGGCATGGTCATGCGTATAGTAACTAAATTCACATAGGTCTGCATGCATTTTTACCAAATCTCCTCTAACCAATTTAATATTGAAAATCCGGAAGTCGCCTGGACAATAAGCCACCATGTTCACAACATTTTCTCCTCCATGCTTTGACAAAGGATTATCTTTCACATTAGGGCCAACATCTTTGAAGGACAAGATACCAATCCTCACCAATTTTTATACTTTAGTTTTCAAAGGATAGCAGTTCTCAACATTGCGCCTTGGTGCTCCCTGATGAAAAGCGCATGTATGGTCTGCCTTGTAATACCAAGGCAATGGTGATGGTATAACGGGAGGTGGTCTAGTCTGAACCAACTTCTTCTGAATTAACGTCGGGAGCAATTCTGTATAGCTCATAGGGATATGGTCATAACTCTCCCTTCTCTAATTATACCCTTGATTCCCCTGATGGGATGGTCTCTGATAAGCAACAGTGGTTGGAGCTACACTAACAACTGGAGTCACTGAGGCGACTTGTTGATGATGTTGATAATTTCTTCTAGGAGGATTAACCCTCATCTCTTGCATAACAACATTTGTATCTCCTTCCTTATTTTTGGAAAACCCATAGGATGGCTTCTTCGTATTTCCAGAGCTTTCACTTTTTATTAAACGATCCTCTCTTACAGCCTCTTCTAAACGGATACCCATGCCCACCATTTCAGTAAAGTCACTTGGCGCACTCTCTACCATCCTCTCATAGTAGAAAGCACCCAGAGTCTTCGGGAAAATCTATGTCATCTCCTTTTCTTCCATGGGAGGAATCACTTGGGCGGATACCTCACACCATCTCTGTGTATATTCTTTGAATGATTCCACTTCCTTCTAGTCCATGGCCTTGAGTTGATCACGGTCATGCGCCATGTCCATGTTGTATTTGTATTTCCTGATAAATGCTTCTCCGAAGTCGTTGAAAGTATGGATATTGACACTGCCCAAACTCATATACCACTTCAACGCAACACCAGTCAAACTATCCTAAAAAAGTGAATCAACAGACGTTGATCATCAGTGTGGGTAGACATTCTTCTTATATACATCACAAGATGAGCACGAGGACAAGTGTTTCCCTTATACTTCTCGAATTCTGGGACTTTAAACTTCGCAGGTATCTTGACATTCGGGACCAAGCATAAATCATTCACATTCTGCCCGAATAATTTCTTTCCCCTGAGGGCCTTCATCTCCTTATGCATCTTGTCAAACTAATCTTGAAATTCATCCATTCGATCATAGAGACCCAAGCCTTCACTTGGTGGAGGAAAAGGATGATACATATCATCATTAGCAAATGGGACCATATTCACCGGAGGAGGTGCAACAGGAGTAGCATGCACCACAGGAGGTGCAGGAGTAACAGTAGTCTGAACAATTGGAGTAACTTGAGGATCAAGATTGAAACCTTCAGGCACAAAGTTCTCTGGCATTCCCCATGGATAACCTTGTGGCATGCGATTCTGAACAACAACTAGAGTAGCAGACACAGGAACAGTCGGAGCTTCAGTAGTAACCTTTGTCTGTTGAGGTTGAACACTTGGTGGATGATTCTGAGCAGCCACTAGAGATTCCATCAGAGCAGTGAGATTGGCAATGCCGGCCTTCATAGTAGAAACTTCCTTGCGCAACTCGCGATTCTCTTTTTCTAAGTTGTCCATCTTCCTTCTGAAATTAGCTCGAGTATTGTAGTGGTGAGACAGCTTGCTGAACGAAGTAAAGAATCTTGGTAAGACACCTGGATATGAATAATAAATGCAAGAAATATGTGCAATATGATGCATGATATGCAATGTACATGATTTATGTTATTAATATTCCAAGGGACTTAAAGATTTATAGAGACATTGCAAATATCAAAGTAATAACACATTTGAAATACTGAAATTTTTTATGATAATAACTTCAAAATGGATTACAAGTTTCAATAATCCCAAGTACAAGATGAAAATAAAGTCTAAAACCCTAAGAAGTAAAGCTGACGGAGATCACTCTATACGCTGGCGCTTCCCTGTAAGCCTGACAATCTGAGCCTTCAACCTCTGGTTTTCTTCCGTATATCTGGTGGAAACCTCCTTCCAATCATCTGAATCAGGAAGTGAGAAACTAGCATCTGACTAAGGCTTAGGGGAAAATAAATCCCCTCGCCTCTCCATCATCTCTACAGCCCGACTCTCAAGAATCTCAATCAAGTCGTCTTTCTCCTTCAAGTTCGCTCTATAGGAAATCTCTAAAGTTTGGCACTTATTCTTCCAAGCGTCATTTTCCTGCTACATCCTAACCAAAGCAAGTTATAGCTCTTCCACATCATCCAATAAGGGAGTATTGGTCTTCACAAATAAATCAGGCATAGGTTCTTTCCGGGAATATGACATCTTCAACTGAATAGCTCTCGTTTGGACCCACTGAAGATAAGGCTCCAAATAAACATCCCCTCTAGGTCCCAGGTCTTTCCTACTCTTCCTATGAATGTGATGCCAGGCCTTTTCAGTCTCCTCCTTAGATTACTTATGGTCTTCTCCCTCTTTCAAGAAGAAACTACTCAAATGAATACTATTTGGTTTATCCCTCATCGAATAACCAAGCTGTCGTCGTGCAAGAACAGGGTTATAGTTAATTCCTCCCTTTGTACCAAGAAGAGGTACATTGGGGAAACTACCACAACTGTCGAGAATCTATACATCATGGTAAGCCCGATGATACCAATCAATATCTGAGTGAGTAAGTGCCATTATCTGAGGATCCCAATGGGGTTCCTTCCTGACATCCCAGAAAGCATCAGACTGAGGCATATGAGAAATAAACCACAAGTACAACAACACATGCAACAAATAATCATCCCCCCATGATAAGAATTCTGAAGATGAATAGAGTAATAAGAATCACCCAACAATGTAGGAACTGGGCTTCCAATCATGAAGATCCTGATAGCATTAATGTCAACAAACTTGTCCACATTAGGAAATAAAAACAACCCGTAAGCAAGTAGATCAAAGATGGCCTCAAAAGCGACTATACTCTTCATCCTGGAAAAGTAACGAGCTTTCTCCAATAAGAACTGAGCTGGTAATCCTATAATACCTCCCTTAGTAGTCATATGGGCTTCAACCTCAGACTTCCCCAGATGGATCAAAGCAGCAATCTCGTGTGGTTTTGGCTCACCCTCCAAACTAGTAAAAGGAACACGACCAGTAACAGGTAAATCCAACAGATAAGAATACTCCTCTAGTGTAGGAATCAACTGATAATCAGGGAAAGTAAAGCAATGATACATCAGATCATAGAAATGAACAAAGGTCAAGAGAATATCCTCCTTCATCCTAAGCTTCATGAGAGGAATGATGGATCCATACTTCTTCCAAAAATCTGCAGAACAATCAATCTCGAGAATTAGATTGATCAACTAATCTATCTTGGTATCTTTGAAACTGTATTTTTCCGTCTTTCTTTTTCCAGAATTCATAGTCAAAAGGTACATGAGATATTCACAAATGGTCAACTTTCAAGTCCCTTGAAATAAAATTTCTTCAAAATATGCTTATGAGTGCATGGATGCATGATGCAACAATCACACACAAGATCACAAACATAGGGTTCATAGGTTCAACATCACGAGCATGAGGTTGAAGGTAATACCCATAAGGTATGGTCTAAAAGTTATCACCTACTGAACAAGGTTCTAGAGGTTCCCAGAGTCTACATCTTTCCTTCGGATATTACCAACTTCCCGATTGACTCGGTAATTAGTAATATTCTCAAGAAAAAATTATCCGAGCGTATTATCGCGTGAGAACTATTTCGGGGTTACTCTGTCATAGCTTCCGCAATACACCTAAAAGGCCAAGATGGGTTAGGTATTCTATGGTCCTCAGCTTCAGCAGGTTCCCAGGTCGAAAGCAGCATGTCTTCCCGATTACTCGATAAACGACACTACAGTCAAAGGGGCCTCCACTGAGTGGGGGATCTCATGCCTCCTTTTTTGGGATTACTCCCTTAAAGTTAGAATGACTATACCGCCCGTCCTATCTTAAAGTTTGCCCAAGTCCGGGTATAGGACTTATAAGTAATCACCAAGCACCCTGAAAACCAGGAAAATCCAGACAAGCAGATATACAACATATAATATATAACAAACAATAACATATATACATATATAAAGAAAGATAGGTTTAACCCACTTAGGGATGGACCAACAAGAGGTCAATTTGTCCCCAGTGAAGTCACCATTTTTTCTGTAGTGGTAGAAATGTTTATGACTAATCCATTAGATTGACTAGACTTATACAGATCAATATAAAAATTTCCACCACACTTTATTGTTTCCAAAGGAATGGGAAAAGAGCGAGTAACCCAAAAAGAGGGGGAAAGATTAAAGGTAAGGGGGTTGGTTATGCAAAGGGAAGGTATTAACACCCTAAACATCTACGGTACTCCACAGGAACCTCTTTGTAAATCTGTATATTTTGGCTATAAAATGTTGTATGTAAAATAGATGGTGAAGGTGAGAAAAGAAGTATTTTTTTATGATTTTTGCACCCTCCGTGGTTGCGAACCTTTAATGACTACGTACCACCTTTCGTGCAATAGGGGATCAGGGTACACGTAGTTCCTCTTTTAAAAATTAAAAAAAAAATACAAGTGTGTTGGTTAATTATATGAGATAAGACATCATCGTCATTGTCCATGTGGAAAACATACTTACTACCCACAATCATGAAAAAGGAGAATTTGCATCATCTCAAAGTGGAGGATATGGATTGGATTTTAAAATAAATAATGCCTCACTTAACACCCAAGTGAAAAATATCTCACTTCGCTACATATTATAGAAGTATAGTTGTTTGCATCATTATAAGGATTGACAAGGGTCCAATCTTTTGAGAAAAGTTTTAAAGTAAAAAGCCAAAGTGGCAAAATTGGTTTGAAATGATATTGATTGACTTTTAGTCTTCTCACAAAAAATGTCAAGGTATTATTAAATTGATTGAAGTTTATTTATGAAAAGGTTTTGAAAATACATGGACCTAGGTCCAAGTTTATTATGAAAGTGATTCAAGTTTAAAAAACAAGAAGAGTTTTCAAAAGGAGGGAGAAGATTTTTGAAATTAAAGAAGATGGGAGGAGAAGAAGAGACTATCCTAAAGCATAAGGTAAAAGCTAGGGATAAGAACCATCTAACCAACAATAAGCCAATACTTGACATTTTGAGTCAAGATAGAATTCCCATTCTTTGGATTGAAACCAAGCAAGCAAAGATACTAGACCTTTTGAGGGAACCAAACTTCAAGTGTATTAAGTCTTCGCAAAAATTGGGCAGAGTAACGGCTGTATACAGGTGAATTCCAGATTACAAACAAAGTATGTATTCATAATAACCTGCACACAAAATAAACAAACAACCCAATGTCTTGAGGTAAACCTCAAGAACTCCAGACAAAATATCCATTAAGGTCACAAAGTCTCCAACATAGGCCAAGGTTTTTAATCCTAAGTCCAAGAAGTCCAATACTCCATAATGCCAAGGATAGTAACCAAATAGTTCAAGTATCATTAAATCTTTTTATGGTTCATGTTAATTATTAGGTGTCTTAAAAAAGAAAATAAAAGCTCAAGTGAGCAAAATAAAAATGACAAGAATATAAAGGGGCTCAAGTGAGCAAAGATGAAAAATAGCATGAAATGTAATGCTTAAAGTAAATGGTACATAAAGCATAAAAATAAAAGCATAAAGTAAAGTCAATTGTTAATAATTAGTGGTTAGTTGGATGAACATCTTGAAACTTGCATTTGGAACTCATTAGAGGATTGGTAGAACCAAAGCCTCCACACAACAAGTTGCATTTGCTTTTTGTCAAGTATATCATCCATTTTGGAATCCTCAAAAAGTAAAATTTAATGATCAACGATGTTTAAGTGATCCACGTTGACCAAAAGTAATGTAGATCCATTAGAGGATTGGTAGAACTAAAGCCTCCACACAATAAATCTTAAGGTTATTGGATCAAAGAGATCAAATTAACATACTTGGGCTTGCAAACATAGGTTTGGGCCACGAATGACCATTTATTCAAATCGGGACAAAATTTAGCGCTATACTAAGCAATTGTAAGTGGACTTATATAGAAGTCGCACCTATTTTGAGGCTGGTCAATAGCAATCTATGCACCATTTGTTTTGAGACATGATATAGAGATCATGCTCCAATAGCACTTAGTGCAATAAGAAAGGAATAAGATGAAGAAGGATGGGTAAGAATATATAAATCATATTTGAATTAAAATTTAATCAAACTATTATTAAAATCATTCATCCATTTTTATGGAGTTAGACTCAACACCATGGATCCAATGATGTTAACAAAGTTCATGATCAAAAATTCAACCCAACATCAGCCAGAAAATAATCACAAAATAATATTACATTTAATATATATATATATATATATATATATATATATATATATATATATATATATATATATATATATATATATATATATATATATATATATATATATATATATATATATATATTGAAAAGGTTTTAAAAATGAATAAAAATGAAAATAAAGAAAAAAATATCAACTATATTCAAATTGATTCATAAAAAAGAAATAAGGTCATAGGAAAATCAGAAATAGACTCAAATATTTTTATAAATTTTTTGGTAATTTGTTAAAATCAGAAACTATTTTTAAATTAATTAAAATTGCTCAAACAAATAGAAAATAGATCAAAAAAATAGTAAACATCAATATAAAATTCCATAAAATTTTCAAAAAAGTCAGAAATATGTAAAATGATATTTATGCATTTTTTTAGAATTACAAAATGTTAGAAATTATTTTTAAAGTAATTAAAAGAAAGAAAATAATGCAAAAAATATAAAAAATATCAAATATCAAAATAAAAATGTAAAAGAATAGTCATGAGGTAAAAAATAATTCAAAGTATTTTTGTGAATTTTTTCATAATTTTTGGATAAAAAATAAAAGAGTTATGAATTTTTGAAAATTAAATCAATTAAAATATAAAATTAGAAAATAAAATAAAACCAAAAAGATGTGGACCATCAGATCATAGTCAAAACGCGTTAGTAAGCTGTCCAACGGACCAGACGCGTTGTGCTTGATATGGACCTTAGTGAGATACGCATATGATCAGAAAAAAGGAAACCCATGAAATTAAAACGTTTGGCACGCTATCATTGGATGAGACAAGACATGTCATCGTCTTCAACCTCCAGACGCCCTGCAATGGAGATTTTGTGAGATCCTTCAAATGGAAAAATTAGGATCCCAGACTAATATCATTGGATTCGTCTTTTCAAGACGATCCTAACATCACCATCGCGCCAAATTTATATAAGGTATGCAAAGAGATATGAAAACCCAGAAAATAGCGAGCACCTTCAATTTGAGTTTTCTCTCTCAATTCTCAATGGATTTAAAAATTGTAAGAAGCACAAGAATCATGAGAAGGAGAGCTTCACAATGACATCAAAATTTGGAAGAATTGATGGAGAAATCTACCTATTGAAGTTCAGTTGCAGAGCTCTGTAAATGGACTTGGTCAGATCAATTATGAAGGTTTCAAGGCTCAATTCTTCTTCTGTTAGCTTCATGGAAGATCAAGGAATGTGAATGGATAGAAAAAATGGATTGAAAAAGGCTTGAAAAATGATTTTGAAGTTGCAGAAAAGTGAGTTATGGAGCGAGTTTGGCAGGGTGATTTTAGCTGTTCAAGCTTGAGAAAACGAATGGGATGGCTCATGTATTTATAGGAGAAGAAAATGGGATCAAAAAGAAGGGTGAATGGTTCAATTTGGAGGGAATTCATGTGGGTCTGCGTCATGAAGAAAGTGTGACTTCTCTTTTGTCAAAACTCATCCAAAACGTGTTTTTTTTAATGCACTAATCCACTTGGGAAAGTTGGCTAATCATGTTTAGATCCAAACCGCGTGCTAACTTGAGGGTTAGAAGTTGTAACATGAAATTAAAATTCTGACTTGCTATGAAACTTCAATTCCAAGTTACCACTTTTGAAACAATGGCATTCTCAGCTCAAGGGGTCTTAAGGCATGGTTCTTGATGCTTTAGAAAGATGAGATCACAATCTTTGCAATGGGAAAATAATGGAATCAAATGGATGTTTGAGCTGAAAGTTGCAATGAGTCAAAGTTGGGAAAAAGAGGTTGACTTTCCATACTTAGAAATATTTCAAGTTTTTCTACAAAAGTGACCTATAATGTTTTGCATCCAAACATGGCCTTCCTCTTGGAATTTGATCTTGACCAAAAATATGGCATGAAATAGACCTCTTTAATGACAATTTGAAACTTGAACCATTTAAAATATCCAAAAATTGAGAGAGTTATGAATTGTTGAAGTTGGCAAAAAAATCATGAAATGACCTATAATTGTTTGTATCCTTAGGGCATCTTCCATCCATTTTCTCACTTTGCACATAAAAGAAGGAATAATGTTCACATGCTCAATATCATTGTGGAAAAAGAGTGGGCTCAAGGTGATAAGAATTGATCAAGTTATGATAATTTTAAGTCACACATGGGAAGTTGGGGGTTCATTTGGATGACTTGTAATCTTTCTTCATCATCAAGTTTCTTCCACATGAAAACTCCTTGAAAACTTTGAAGTGATTTGTTAATAACCCTTTGAAGAGAAGTATGTTTTTGGAATCACTCAAAAATACCAAAAGATGAGCAAGATATACTTCTTTGAAGTTCAAAACCCTAACTCCTAGATCAAGAAAATGCTTTGAGGAACTTTGACAATTTTAAACAACCTTCTTGTACCAACACTTTTGCTTTGTAGATAGAAGTTGTTGAGGATGATAATGAGAACTCATAGAAACAAAAACCACTTCCATATCTTGATAATTGAGAGAAATATGCACTTGTGACCAATGGGAACAAGGCCTTGTCCAACCATGATAACTTCTTCAATCAACCCCTTGTACTTTTGAATCAATCTTGATAACTTTGAAATATGGTGAACCAAAATAAACCTTGCCTTGAAATTTCTTCCAAAACAACTTCAATGGTGAGGTTTGATTTTCTCAAGCTTTATTGACTAGGGCATGGAAATAAACTCATGAACCCATGGATCAACTTGCTAAGCCACATTGCCTTTACCTACATTATTAACAAGTAAGACAAACCAACATTGAATTTTATTAATTAACAGGAAAGTCAAAACAAAACATGCATGATCACAAAAGAAAAACAAGTCAAGGTTCTTTTTGATTCCTCAAAGAGCAAAGCTAAAGATAGGGAGGAGAACCAAAAGCCCTAATGTGATCTTGTTGTGATTGAATTAATATGGTATGATGAAGGGATCTTAGGGGAAAAAATTAGGGTAAAAAACAAAGTTGTAGAGAAATGAACTTTATTCAAAATGGGCTTTGGTTGTGGAAAAGTTGATGAAGCACGTGAAAGTTATGCTCTGTCAAAGTTCAGTTGACTTCTCCTAAGGAAACCCTAATTTGACAATTCTTGACTTTTGATGATCTGAGGACTTTCCTTGATGAACCATGATCAAAACTTGATAAAATGATGAATATCACTTAAAAATGTTGATGTTGACCAAAAATCATGAAGTTTGACTGTATGTTGACCATATTTGACTTTTTAACCAATATAGTTGATTTTCAAACATTTGAGCCATTGACTGAGCAAACTTGTGATGTAGGACTTGAAACTTAACATGAACCTTGTTAAGGACCTATGAAGAATCATGGAAGCCACTTGAGACCTTTTCAAACCAAATTTCCTTGAGAAAATCCAAACCCTAGTTGTATGCCTTTGGTTTAGGAGGAGCATCTTGACTAGTCAACCCTTGAGTGTCCTGAGTGTCTGAGAAGCCTTGGAAGAATGCCTTGAAGAAAAATGTGAGGGAAATTTTGGGGTACAACACCTATATACATGGGCAAAGACTAACGATCATAGGGGTATATCACATAAAGATTCTTTTGGCAAGGGGTGAGAATTCCAAGATTAAGTTAACTTGGATCAAATTTCGAAGCACTATTCAATCAGGGGCATACCTTTTTGAAAGAGCATTCCTTCATCAAGTCATATCACAATAGGGTATGACTCAGTTTCCTAATGATAACAAGCTTCTCAAGGCCTTGATGATCAGTGGCATCCTTCCAAGACTCAAATGTTGGGGCAGTGCACATCAAGTTCATCCTATTGCACGTATCCAAATTCTTCAAGCAACTTCAAATACCAACTTTTTGAGCTTCAAATACTTGGGGTAATCTATGTCAAGTTCATGGTGATGGTCTAAGTTATTTATGGAAGTACTTCCTCCAGATCTAAGAGACTGCGGGGCACATCTTTCAAAATTCGAATGTTGGGGAAAACTACTGCGAGGCTCGAGTAAAAGGATTTGATACAAAAGGATTCATCAAAGCCAAACATTCTCAAGAGTCTTCTTATCAGGGGCATAATGAAAAATAGTAGGGTCATCCATATTATAACCAAACTATTTGCAAGCTCATACAAATGAGAATCTCCCCTAAGACCTTACCAACAAATTAGGAAAGACGGTCCACATATGGGAAAGCTCTCCGCATACTTTCACAAACTCCAGTGGGTCTTTCTTCTATGTTAGTAATCTTCGAATTCGAAACAAGTATCCGGGAATCATGCAAGCAAAACATTCTACCATCATGTGACAAGCAACCTTGTTGCATAAGCAAATATCTACGCTCTAATCATCCACGACCCATCACAGGGGCACCATTAAAAAAAAGCATTCAAGTCACCATTCGTAAAGCAAAAGGCTGCATAATTCATGCATTAGGGCTCTTCGATCCAAAACCAAGCTATACTTATCATCTCGTCCATCTCACAAATTCCAAAAGCATGGGTCGAGCATATCTCAAAAAGCCTAACTACGCACTCGCATTTCAAAATCCAACATCCATTTATTCAAGTCATTCATCACATACATCAATCAATCATCACATTTCATGCATCAATCAATCATCTCATTCCATGCATCAATTAAATTTGCACACATAGCATAAAACCTTATTTTATATGAAGACAATCATCATTGTCAATCAAGCTACAAATTCTATGTTGAATCTCAGCAGTAGATTCCCCTGGTTGATAATAACAATGGATTTTCTAGAAGACCTCGGAAAAAGGTAATTCTACGTCGAATCTCGGCAGTAGATTCCCCTAGTTGATCACGACATCTGATTTTCCAGAAGACCTTGGCAGAAGGTAATTCACATTGAATCTCGGAAGAAGATTCGCCTGCTTGATCACGACAATTAATTATATGGAAGACCTCGGCAGCAGGTAATTCAAAATTGAATCTCAACAGTAGATTCTCCTGGTTGACCACGACAATTGATTATCCGGAAGACCTCGGCAGCAAGTAATTCAAAATTGAATCTCGGTAGTAGATTCTCCTGGTTGATCACGACCGTTGATTATCCGAAAGACCTCGACAACAGGTAATTCAAAATTGAATCTCGATAGTAGATTCTTCTGGTTGATCACGAAAATTGATTATTTGGAAGACCTCGGCAGAAGGTAACTCAAATTTAATCTCAGTAGTAGATTCTCCTGGTTAATCATGACAGTTGATTAACTGGAAGACCTTGGCAGAAGGTATTTCAAATTGAATCTTAACAGTAGATTCTCCGTGTTGATCACGACAGTTGATTATGCGGAAGACCTCAGTAGAAGGTATCAAAATTGAATCTCGACAGTAGATTCTCCTGGTTGATCACGACAATTGATTATCCGAAAGACCTCGGCAGAAGGTAATTCAAACTGAATCTCGGCAGTAGATTCTCCTGGTTGATCACGGCAGTTGATTATCCAAAAGACCTCGACAGAAGGTAACTCAAATTGAATCCCGACAGTAGATTCTCCTGGTTAATCACGACAGCTGATTATCTGGAAGAACTCGGCATAAGGTATTTCAATTTGAATCTCGGAAGTAGATTCTCCTTGTTGATCACTTTTGTACCCCAATTTTTTCCCCTAAGACTCCTCTATCATATCATATCAACTCAATCACAACAAGATCACACTAGGGTTTGGTTCTTCTTCTTATCTTTAGCTTTGCTCATGGGGAATCACCAAGCACATTGACTTGTATTTTATGATCATCTTTGTTTTGTATTGATTAACTTTTAACTAATAAATACAATGAATGTTTGTCCTAATTGATGATATTAAAGGTGAAAGCACAACACATTCCATCAAGTTGATCTATAGTTTCATGAGTTTATTCCCATGCCTTCTTCAACAAAGCTTCATTTATATTCAAGCTTTATCACTGAAGATGTTTAGAAGTAATATCATGAAAAGTATTTATGATTTGTCATGCCTCAAGTAGTTAAAAATAGTCCAAATATGCAAGGGTTGATTGGATAAGTTTGACCTAATTGGACAAGTCTTAGATTTCTTGATCACAAGTGCATATCTCCCTCAAATCTCAATATTTGGAAGTGGTTATGGTTTCCATGGTTTCTCATTATCATCCTCAACAACTTTTATTTACATGAAAAAAGTATTTGTGCAAGAAGGTTTGTCAAAATTGAAAAGGTTTTCCAAGGCATTTTGTTGCTATAAGAGCTAGGGTTTTGAACTTCTAAAGGCTATATCTTGCTCATCTTTTGGTAGTTTTTAGTGATTCCATAAACATTCTTCTCTTCAAAGGGTTATCAATAAATCACTTCAAAAGTTTCAATAAAATTTTGTATGGAGGATACCTAATGATGAAGAAAGATTATAAGTCCTCTAGATAGGCCATCAAAATCCCTTATGTGACTTCCAAAGATCATAACTTGGTCAATTTTTATCTCCTTAAACCCACTATTTTTCCACAATGATATTAAATATGTGAACTTCAACTCTTCTTTTATATGATAAGCTTGTAAATGTATGGAAGATGCCCTAAGGATGCAAAAGATTATAGGCCATCTTATGAATTTTCACCAACTTTACCAAGTCATAACTTTCATTAATTTTTGGAGTTTTTAAATGGTTCAAGTCTCAAAATGTCGTTCAAGAGGTCTACTTCATGCCATATTTTGTGGTCAAGATAAAACTTTAAATGGAAGGCCATGTTTGGATGCAAAACATTATAGGTCATTTTGAAGAAAAAACTTAGAATTTTTCTAAGTACAAAAAGTCAGCATCTTTTTCTCAACTTTGACTTATCACAACTTTCAGATCAAGCATCCATTTAATTCCATTATTTGCACATTGTAAAGTTTGTGATCTCATTTTTCTAATGCATCAAGAATCAAGTCCTAAGATCCCCTAAATCATGCACACCATTGATTCAAAGATGGTACCTTGAAACTAAAGTTTTCTCCAAAGTCAGAATTTGAAATCCTTGATTTGGCCTCTAAACACAAAATTTCTGCACGTTTTTACTTCTAATCATGTTTAATGAACTTCTAGAGATGATTAGCACATTGAAACACAAGCTTTGGTTGAGTTTTGAGAAAAATAGAAGTCACACTTTTCATGTTTGCAACTTCACACGATTTCCCTCCAAACTTCATCATTTTACACATTTAAGCATTCCATTAGTTTCCCTATAAATAGAGGGCCATACCTAATTCATTTTCTCAAGCTTAGAGAGCCAGAATAACCCTGTCAAACTTCCTCTTGAACCCACTTTTCTGCAACTTCGAATTTGATTTTACACCTTTCCTCAATCCATTTTTTGGTCAATTTTTCATCCTTGAACCTCACTGAAGCTAACATAAGAAGAACCAAGCTTTAATACTTCCTAAATCGTGCTAGCTAAGTCAAGTTTCAGAGCTCTGAATTTGAACTTCAATAGGTAGATTCCTTCACTAATTCTCTCAAACTTTGGTACTGTATTGAAGCTCTCATCATCCTGATTCTAGTCGCAACATTTATTTTCAACTAGAAGTGAGTTTTGGCCATGAATTTTCAAATCCCTTTTCAAATCTTTCTTTCCAAAACGACTGAGCTACACCTTACATAAATTTTTCGCGAGGGTACCATTGGAATCGTCTTAAAGAGACGGCGAATGATACCGGTCTCGAGCTCTAATTTTTCCATTTCAGAGACCTACAATTTGCGTGGCTGGAGGTTGAAGATGACCAACATGTCATCTCTCAACCAATGATATCGTGCCATTTGTTTTTTTTTTTTAATTCTGATTTTAATAAATGATTCAGTGTTTTATTCACCAAGGACCATGATATGCACAATCCATCTGATCCATTGAATTAGCTTACTAACGCGTTTTGACTCTCATCCAATGGTTTATATCTTTTGGTTTTTATTTTATTTTCTGGTTTTTATATTTTATTTGTTTTAAACTTCAAAAATTCATAAAAAAATCATTTTAACTTCAAAAAATTCAAAAAAATTCTTAAAAATACTTTTGATTTTTTTCTTTTTGATTATTATTTTTTCACAATTTTATTTTGTGTTTTGATATTTTTAATATTTTTTCACTTTATTTGAATTATTTTAAATGTTTACAAATACTTTTCTTAAATTTTAAATTCTGAAAAAAATATGGAAGTATCCAATGACCTCTTGACAAATATTGGTGACCTCATTTAATTTTTATTTCTGACTTTACCATTTTTCACAATTTTTGGTTTATTTTGCCTATTTCTTTTAATTTTAAAAATTGTTTCTGACTTTAAAAAATTACCAATAATTTTATAAAAACATTTGAGCTCATTTCTGATTTTTGTATGGTCTTATTTAATTTTTCTTGGATGTTTTGAATATATTTTCTATTATCCCTTTTATTTTCATTTAAAAACCATATTAAAAAAAATATTTTTCTTTATTTTTAAATATAATTATATTTTGTATATATTCTGGTTAATCTTGGACCATGAGATTTCGATCATGAGCTTCATTAACATCATTGGATCTTGGGTGTTGTGTTTAACTCCACCAAAATTGATGGATGATTTTAATGATGACTTGATTAAATTTTTGGTTCAAATATGGTTTAATTCTTATCCCATCCCTCTTCATCTTATCCTATTCTTATTGTGTCACATGTTGTTAGGAGATGATATACATATCATCTCTCCAAACATATGACACATAAATTGCTATTGACCGACCTCAAAATAGCTGTGGCTTCTATATAAGTCCACTTACGATTGCTTAACTTAGCGCTAAATTTTGTCCCAATTCAAAAAATGATCATTCGTGGCCCAAACCCATGTTTGTAAGCCCAAGTATGTTAATTTGAATCCTTTGATCCAATAACCTTGAGATTCATTCTTAGAAGGCTTTGGTCTTATCAATCCTCTAATGAATCTTTATAACCTTTGGTCAAAGTGAATCACTTAAACATCATTGATCATTCATTGTTGTCTTGAGAATTTTAAATGAATGATATACTTGACAAAAAGCAAATGAGATTTATAGTTCATAGGCTTTGATTTTATCAATCTTCTAATGAGTTTCAAATGCAAGCTTCAAGATGGTCATTCAAATAACCTCTAGTTTCTAACCATTGACTTTATTTTGTGCCTTTACTTTATGCTTTTTACTTTAAGCATATTTATTTTAGAATTTATATTTCATGCTATTTTCATCTTTGCTCACTTGAGGATTTACTTTTGTGTCATTTTTATTTTTCTCACTTGAGTTGTTTCATTTCTTTTTGAAGATACTTAATAATTAACTTGAACCATAAAAAACTTTAATGTTACTTAGACTACTTGGTTACTATCCTTGGCATTTTGGAGTTATGGACTTCTTGGACTTAGGATTAGAAGCCTTGATCTACCTTGAGACCTTGTGACCTCAACTGTTATTTTGTCTGGAGCTCATGGGGTTTACCCTAAGACATTGGGTTATTTGTTTGCTTTATGTGCAGGTTATTGTGATTACATGTTTTGTCTATGATCGGGAATTCATCTATATACAACCGTTACTCTGTCCAATTTTTGTGAAGACTTAATGCAATTGAAGCTTGGTTTTCTTAAGAGGTTTATTATCTTTTCTTGTTTGGTTTCAAATCCAAAGAATGGGAATTCTACATTGAATCATTGTGTCAAGTGTTGGCTTCTTGTTGGTTAGACGGTTCTTTTCCCTAGCTTTTACCTTATGCTTTAGGATAGTCCCTTCATCTCCTCCCATTTTCTTTAATTTCAAAAATCTTCTCCCTGCTTTTGAAATTTTTTCTTGTTTTTAAACTTGAACCGCTTTCGTAATAAACTTGGACTTAGATGCATGCATTTTCAAAAATATTTTCTTAATTAAACTTTAAACAGTTTAACAATACCTTGACATTTTTGTGAGAAGACTAAAAGTCAATCAATCTTATTCAAACCATTTTTCCACTTTGGATTTTTACCTTAAAATTTTTTCTCAAAAGATTAGACTCTTATCAATCCTTGTAGTGATGCGAGCTACTATACTTCTACGGTATGTAGTGAAGTGAGATATTTTCCACTTGGATGTTGAGCGAAGCTTTGTTGATTTTAAAAATCCAAGCTATATCCTCCACTTTGAGATGATGCAAATTCTCCTTTCTCATAATCGTGGGTAGTAAGTATGTTTTCCACTTGGATAATACAACAATGTCTCATCTCTTAAAATTAACCAACACACTTGTGTTTTAAATTAAAAAAAAAGGTGAACTACGAGTACCCTAATCCCCTATTGCACATAAGGTGGTACATAAGCACTAAAGGTTCGCAACTGCGGAGAATGCAAAAATCATAAAAAATACTTTTTTTCTCATCTTCACAATCTATTTTTATACAACAGTTATAGCCAAAATGCACATATTTTCAAAGAGGTTCCTGCAGAGTACGACAAATGTTTAGGGTGCTAATACCTTCGCTTTGCATAACCAACCGCCGAACTTAGATTCTATCCCCCCTCTTTTGGGTTATTCTCTCTTTTCCCATTTCTTTGGAAACCATAAAGCACGATGGCAATTTTTATTTTGATATGTGCAAGTCAAGTTAATCCAATGGCTTAGTCTCAAAATTTCTACCACTACAGAAAAAATGGCGACTTCACTGGGGACAGATTGACCTATTGCTGGTCCATCCCTAAGTAGGTTGAGCCTATCTTTGTTTATTTCTGTATGTGCTATTATCTATTGTATATTATATGTTGTATATATCTTTGTCTGGATTTTCCTAGTTTTAGGGTGCTTGGTGATTTCTCATATGTCCTCTACCCGGACTTGGGAAAACTTAAGATAGTACGGGCGGTATAGTCATGTTAACTTTGAGGGAGTAATCCCAAAAAAGGAGACATAAGATCCCCCACTCAGTGGAGGCCCCTTTGCCTGTAGCATCATTTACCGAGTAATCGAGAAGACGTGCTGCTTTTGACCTGGGAGCCTACTGAAACTGAGAACCGTAGAACCTTTAACCCATATTGGCCTTTTAGGTGTAGTGCGGAAGCTATGACGGAGTAATCCATAAATGGTTGTCACGCGATACTATGCTCGGACGAGTTTTTCTTTAGAATATTGCTAATTACTAAGTCAATCAAGAAGTTGGTAATATCCGAAAGAAGGATGTAGACTCTGGGAACCTCTTAGAACCTTGTTCGAAAGATGATAAACTTTTAGATCATACTATGTGGGTAGTACCTTTGACCTCATGCTCGTGACGCCAAATTGATGAACCCCATGTTTGTGATCTTATGTGTAATTGTTATATCATGCACTCATGCATCCATTAGCATCCTTTAAAACAATTTTTTTCAAGGGACTTAAAAGTTGACTCTTTACAAATATCTCAGGTACTTTTTGACTATGGATTCTGGAAAAAGAAAGACTAAGAAGTACAATTTCAAAGATCCCAAGATAGATGAGTTGATGAGTCTGATTCCTGAGATCGAGAGTTCTACAAATTTTCGGAGAAATTATGGGTCCATCATTTCTCTTATAAAGCTCAGGATAAATGAGGGTATTCTCTCGACTTTGGTCCAGTTCTATGATCCGATGTATCGATGTTTCACTTTCCCTGATTATCAGTTGATTCCAACATTGGAGGAGTATTCTTATCTACTGGGTTTACCTATTACCGACCGTGTTCCTTTCACCAGTTTGGAGGGGGAGCCAAAGTCTCATGAGATTGCTGATTTGATCCATTTGCGGAAGTCTGAGGTTAAAGCCCACATGACTACCAAAGGAGGGATTAGAGGATTTCCCGCTCAGTTCTTGTTGGAGAAAGCTCGCTATTTTGCTAGGATGAATAATATGGTTGCTTTTGAGGCCATATTTGCTCTACTTGCTTATGGGTTATTCTTATTTCCCAATGTCGACAAGTTTGTAGATATCAATTCCATTAGGATATTTATGATTGGGAATTCGGCCCCTACATTATTGGGTGATGCCTATTAGTCTATTCATCTTCGGGACTCTTACCATGGAGGGATGATTGTAACACCACATTTCTACCCGGCGGATATTAATAAAATCAGAGT
Organism: Vicia faba; assembly: GCA_948472305.1. Lineage (NCBI taxonomy): Eukaryota > Viridiplantae > Streptophyta > Magnoliopsida > Fabales > Fabaceae > Vicia > Vicia faba. The sequence continues at coordinate 17,641,747 of OX451741.1, read as the reverse complement.
TCAACATAAAATAGGATGCCACATTTTCAACTTAAAATCAAACTTCATTTAATCACAAATAAAATAGATACATAACACTTAACTTGGATGAACCAATAACAACTTGATTTATTCATTAACATCAAACAACTTTATATTTTTAAGAAGCGGAAATTTACATACTCAACTTCAATTTACTTAACTTCTTTAATCAACTAAAACAACTTCAAGACAACAGTTACTTCATGTAAACAACTTAAAGATTCAACAACAGAAATAATAATCAACAACTACTCATTAAGCGTTCATCCCCCCGAGTGCTACGCATCAGAGCGACAACACCGACTCGAACCAACAAGGTAACAACTATCCTTCTTGATTACCTGCACGTTACACACAGAAGGCAACATTCAAACAGTAAGGGTTGAGATTCTCAAATTGTATAAGTGAGTGTATGATAAATTATGTATTAGAATTCAGGAATATAAAATCACCACTTCACAACTTTCAAACATCTTTAATCTCAACAAAGCATCAATACGACATAACAACTAATTCATAACCTTTAAATGATACATGTCACAATAAGTCAACAACATAAGGCAACAACAAATCTATCTTCACCACAACCTAATATGCAACACTGAATGCAACTCAATTACTATGCACATGCATGTGGTACCATTGGAGCAAAACTCCCAACTTAAAAACGGAGTAGAACTCTCAACTTAAAAACTTTTCCAATTAATAGAGGCAGCAAAAAGGAATAAGCCTTCAACTTAATATTTTGCCAATCCAGGCCAACGTGGTGCCAATCCAGGCCAACTTAATAATGCAAATGTATGTGACTCAATGAATGCAACAATCACATACAACAACAACAATCACCGTCACAAAGGCATAAGCCTATATCGTCACTTTACCAATAACTAGAGGTACTCATCGTCTCTTCAACACTGGCCATTGGCCTACAGCTTAATCAACTTATTAATCACAACATATAAACAACAACATATTCAATAACAACAATGTATTCGACAACGACTTATTCACAGCAATAACCAACATCGCAATTCCATAAACGGGAACCATTCAACTTAATTTGACTTCACCTTCAAATCAACTTTATTCTAGAAAATTCTAACAAAACAAACCAACTAAAAATACCTATATATATACGACTTACTCCAACAATTTCAACTAATTCCGGTTAACTACTTTTACCGCCTAAATCTACAAATTCGGCTAATTGGTATTGTTTTATATACTGTTATTACTACTATTTATTTATACTTCTACTAATCAATTTATTCTACTAAATTATGCTACCTCTGCTATTTAGCTCACTTATATTATTGGTCTCTGCCAAAACTACTTGTTCGCTATCTACAACTTCTACCGATAACTCTCTGCTAAATTATTACATCAGCCATTACTACTAAATTATTTATTACCAACTCTACAACTAAAACCATCACTGCTATTTTAATTTCTACGGCTACTACTAACATAATTCTGCTAATTATTAACTCTGATACTTTATTTTACTATTCATCTAAATATACTACTTATTATTATTCTGCTATTATCCTCTATCACATAAAACAACTCTACAAAAATATGCTACTTCTATTAATGTTCCTTCTGCTATAATATGCTATTGATAAGAATAGTTTAATTTGTTCCCTAACTGCTTTTTTATTAATAAATTCTATACTGATACCATATAAAAATTATATAGTATAGTGCCACAGAAACAGAAACAGAAACAAGCGCCCCTGCCTAACACTCAGTGCCAAACGACACTTTCCTTCTACAAGCACCCTAGTGCCAAACGACACTCTTCCCTTTCTCTCAAGGCTACGGAATGACAACCCCCCTCACCTTAAGCACCTAGTGCCGGTCGGCACATAACAACAACACAAGCTACCGCCCGACAGCATCCCCACACACAACAAGTGTCGAACGGTACTTCCACCCCCAAACCAATTTTTATTTCTTCTTCTTATTATCGATACTGTTTCAATAAATTTCCTGCTATATTGTCTAGTGATACCAAATCCATTCCAGAGGCAAGTTTATAACACAACAACACACCTATTCTTTGAAAATTCTATAATCAAATCAATTATTAATAATGCCTATCACAACAACCCAAACCAACCCAAATCAACAAGCATTAATAATCCCACATACTAATTCCCACATACAAAATATCATATACCCCATTATAGGATAAGAAACCCTACCCTTACCTAGTTTGGTTTGATGACAACTCTATGTGTCTCCAATTGAATCTCCTCTTGGCCTCTTGGTTCATCTTCACGTAGCTCTCTTCTTCTCCAAAAACCCTATTTTCCTCTTTCTCTTCTTTTTCTTTTCCTGATACACTATCCTCTCTTTCTCCTCTATTTCTATATCAAATAATAGTGTTTCTCTTAGTGGGCCTACATACACACCCCACTATTACTACTATCACAACATAAGCCCAATTAAATAAATAGTCACATAATATAATCTAATATTATTTCCAATAATATTCTTCAACTATGATCGATCCATATTTTAAATAATACTAACTCGCAAATAATATTCTAATAAGAGTTCTCCAACTAAACCGTCTAATTTATCCGACTATAAACTTACCGCTCAACTCAACATATTTATCCAATTATGCTTCTTAGAATAATACTGATAATTCTAAACTTCGACAATTTCCAATAATTAAATCCTTAATTAATTTAATTAAATAATGAATTAAATTCGGGGCATTACAACTCTCCCCCACTTAGGATATTTTCGTCCTTGAAAATCTACTTGATATGGTCACTCTTAATGCGAACTTCACATCCAACTCTCTGATCTTCAATTCACGTTTGGAAACACTTCGACCACCATTTTCTCGACATAACAACACTCAATATGACATAATTTAAATCCACGCGCGCTAATAATTCAACATCTCTGTAACATAACCCCTAACAACTTATCAATCACTTCGAAAAAATATTAACAAGTCCATCCACATCGTCGTATTGCTCTTATAGCAACATCCACACAACCAACATAATCAACTTCGTCACGTTATGGAGTATCATTACTTACTTACAGAAATCAAAAATAGCATCTCAATAATAATAAAAAAATCATTACAACATCAACTTAATTGTATAACTCAGCAAGCACACCCATAGCTCACCATCAACTAACAACCACAATAATTTCTTCATAGGATCAACAAATATCTTCGAGATATCACAACACCTTGGCACATCATCCCTACATCAACAATCGACCAAATCAAGCATGTAGATTAATATACACCATTCTCATAGGCTTATGATGTTTAATCCTCCACTTCTAACGAGTCGTACACACATAGCAATTGCGCTACATCACGCTTCAGCTGCGCAACTCTGATAATCCACCTTAAGTCACTGTCCTCGTTAAAATTTCCGTCAAACATATGGTTTACAAGTTTCAATCTAGTTTCGGACTTTCTTTAACATCCACCATAAATTCGTTGTTCACTTGATATCCTCAATCTTTCACATTTGCAACGTTAGCTCACATATAACTCGCTACTCCGACTTATTCCACGAGATAACATCAACCACTTTACACACCATTAAGATAGCACAAAAAATCTATACCATCCAACATAATCTCGTCTACTATTAATAATGGATTGAGGGTGATCAGTTCCTCAATTTGTCAATTAGTATTCAACAACCATAAGGGAGTATAAATCGTCGTACCAAACTATAATATCATTTCCTTAAAACTCATATTCAAGTTTTCTAAAACACAACATGTCTAATCCTAATTCACCCACCATCCTACGATGATCAATCATTTTCTAACTCGAGATCTGTTGGCATATCAACACATTACAAATTCTTCCACTCTAGTCTGAGTCTTTATCTACATAAAGGATTCTAACAACATTTCATATATATCTACACCTCAAACAACTACGGTAGTAATCATCTAAGCTCAACAAGCTACTAATCTCTATAACAGACTTCGTCGTTCTCAAACATAGAACTTCATCCACCTTGAATGGATCTACATACACTTTCACTTGGAAATAAAATTACTCAAGAGAACTCTTCTCCCAAAACTATAACATATGTCCTAACAACTTAGCATAGATCTTCCTCCTTTTCAACACCATAAATTCCACACAACTTCGCACTGTCGTCTTTCTTTATAATTAATAACACCAAAAGTTTTCCAAATGATACCTTTGATTTCACAAATTACTTTAAATAAATCTTCCAATTGCTCCTTTAATTCACCCAACTCGGACGCTGACGTCCCGTACAACACTGAAGAACAAGTATAGTCCCAAAGACAAGCTTAACAACAAACTGCACTTACTTCCAATATCATCACATGATAAATGAATCTATTACAACTATTGGAACCATTTTTAAATTGAAGCTCATTTCGTTAGCTTTACAATGCTTCAAAGGGAACTCAATCGGATGCCCGAAACTCTAGTTATGAAATTTTGAAGTCCCACAATAATTCTGCAGTTTCCTGCGATTCGCTTACAAAAATTCCACTCCGAAACTCATTTTTCTTCAACTTAGACATATTACAAACAACTCTTAACATATATCGTGCTCCAAAACTTCTTATAACTCGAGAGATGCATTCCTTTGCCAAAGTTCAGGTTCTAAAACACCAGGGCAATAATTCTTTTCACAACGCTACTCACTTCTTCAAGTTTCGACTCATACTCGCGATTCACAACTACTTATCAACGTCAACTACTTCCGACAATCACTTATGTAATCCCAACACAAAATTTACAGCATCTTTATTACTCCATCATTGTTCAAACATTGATATCTTACACTTGCTTCATAAATCAACAAATATTACATCGCTCTTCATTCTTCGAGAAGTAAGCACCAACAATGTCCGATCAATTTCTCTCAAGGCGCTCTAACTCGACTAACAACAAGACCTTGAATCCATGTCACCTTCAAATTCTGGAACAACAAGACTCCAACAATTCTTGCATTGTCGTTGTTAGAAGCACACCGAACCAACACATTTCAATTAAACATATCCGAGAAGCAAATCTTCTTCCCCACTTATCTTCAACCAACTTCCTGCAATCAACTCGATTAGAAAAACAATAAGCACCGATAGTTTTCACGCTCCGGTCGAGCACTAAGGAATAAACAACATTAGACAACTTGGTCGGATGGAATGACCTGCTCTGATACCACTAATTTAACACCCTATATCTACTCGGAGGATAATAATAAAATCAGAGTTCAACATAAAATAGGATGCCACATTTTCAACTTAAAATCAAACTTCATTTAATCACAAATAAAACAGATACATAACACTTAACTCGGATGAAACGATAACAACTTGATTTATTAATTAACATCAAACAACTTTATATTGTTAAGTAGCGGATATTTACATACTCAACTTCAATTCACTTAACATCTTTAATCAACTAAAACAACTTCAAGACAACAATTACTTCATGTAAATAACTTAAAGATTCAGCAACAAAAATAATAATCAACAACTAATCATCAAGTGTTCAACCTCCCGAGTGCTACGTATCAGAGCGACAACACCGACTTGAACTAATGAGGTAATAACTATCCTTCTTGATTACCTGCACGTTACCAACAGAGGGCAACATTCAAACAATAAGGGGTGAGATTCTCAAATCGTATAAGTGAGAGCATGATAAATCATATATTAGAACTCAGGAATATAAAATCACCACTTCACAACTTTCAAACATCTTTAATCTCAACAAAGCATCAACACGACATAACAACTAATTCATAAAATTAAAATGATACCTGTCACAATAAGTCAACAACAAATCTATCTTCACCACAACTTAAGATGCAACACCGAATGTGACTCAATTACAATGCACATGCATGTTGTACCATTGGAGCAGAACTCCCAACTTAAAAATGGAGCAGAACTCCCAACTTAAAAACATTGCCAATTAATAGAGGCAGCAACAAGGCATAAGCCTTCAACTTAATATTTTGCAGATCCAGGCCAACGTGGTGCCAATCCAGGGCAAGTTAATAATGCAAATGTATGTGACTCAATGAATGCAACAATCACATACAACAACAATCACCGTCACAAAGGAATAAGCCTATATCATCACTTTACCAATAATTAGAGGTACTCATCATCGCTTCAACACTGGCCATCGGCCTACAACTTAATCAACTTATCAATCACAACATATAAACAACAACATATTCAATAACAACAATGTATTCGACAACGACTTATTCAAAGCAATAACCAACATCACAATTCCATAAACGAGAACCATTGAACTTAATTCGATTTCACCTGCAAATCAAATTTATTCTACAAAATTCTAACAAAACAAACCAACTAAAAATACCTATATATATATGACTTACTCCAACAATTTCAACTAATTCCGGTTAACTACTTTTACCTCCTAAATCTATAAATTCGGCTAATCGGTACTGTTTTTATACTGTTATTACTAATATTTATTTATACTTCTACTAATCAATTTATTCTACTAAATTATGCTTCCTCTGCAATTTAGCTCACTTATATTATTGGTCTCTGCCAAAACTACTTGTTCGCTATCTACAACTTCTACCGATAACTCTCTGCTAAATTATTACATCAGCCATTAATACTAAATTATTTATTACCAACTCTGCAACTAAAACCATCACTGCTATTTTAATTTCTACGGCTACTACTAACATAATTATGCTAATTATTAACTCTGATACTTTATTTTACTGTTCATCTAAATTTACTACTTATTATTATTCTGCTATTATCCTCTATCACATAAAACAACTCTACAAAAATATGCTACTTCTATTAATGTTCCTTCTACTATAATATGCTATTGATAAGAATAGTTTAATTTGTTCCGCAACTGCTTTTTTATTAATAAATTCTATACTGATACCATATAAAAGTTATATAACATAGTGCCACAGAAACAGAAACAAGCGCCCCCGCCTAACACTCAGTGCCAAACGACACTTTCCTTCTACAAGCACCCTAGTGCCAAACGACACTCTTCCCTTTCTCTCAAGGCTGCGGAATGACAACCCCCCTCACCTTAAGCACCTAGTGCCAGTCGGCACACAACAACAACACAAGCTACCACCCGACAACATCCCCACACACAACAAGTGCCGAACGGTACTTCCACCCCCAAACCAATTTTTATTTATTCTTCTTATTTTCGATACTGTTTCAATAAATTTCCTGCTATATTGTCTAGTGATACCAAATCCATTCCAGAGGCAAGTTTATAACACAACAACACACCTATTCTTTGAAAATTCTATAATCAAATCAATTATTAATAATGCCTATCATAACAACCCAAACCATCCCAAATCAACAGGCATTAATAATCCCACATACTAATTCCCACATACAAAATATCATATACCCCATTATAGGATAAGAAACCCTACCCTTACCTGGTTTGGTTTGATGACAACTCTATGTGTCTCCAATTGAATCTCCTCTTGGCCTCTTGGTTCATCTTCACGTAACTCTCTTCTTCTCCAAAACCCCTATTTTCCTCTTTCTCTTCTTTTTCTTTTCCCGATACACTATCCTCTCTTTCTCCTCTATTTCTATTCCACATAATAGTGTTTCTCTTAGTGGGCCTACATGCACACCCCACTATTACTACTATCAGAACATAAGCCCAATTAAATAAATAGTCACATAATATAATCTAATATTATTTCCAATAATATTCTTCAACTATGATCGATCCACACTTTAAATAATACTAACTCACAAATAATGTTCTAATAAGAGTTCTCCAACTAAACCGTCTAATTTATCCGACTATCAACTTACCGCTCAACTCAACATATTTATCCAATTATGCTTCTTAGAATAATACTGATAATTCTAAACTTCGACAATTTCCAATAATTAAATCCTTAATTAATTTAGTTAAATAATGAATTAAATTCGGGGCATCACAACTCTCCTCCACTTAGGATATTTTCGTCCTCGAAAATCTACTTGATATGGCCACTCTTAATGCGAATTTCACATCCAACTCTCTGATCTTCAATTCGCGTTTGGAAACACTTCGACCACTACTTTCTCGACATAACAACACTCAATATGACATAATTTAAATCCACGCGCGCTAATAATTCAACATCTCTGTAACATAACCCCTAACAACTTATCAATCACTTCGACAAAATATTAACAAGTCCGTCCACATCGTCGTATTGCTCTTATATCGACATCCACACAACCAACATAATCAACTTCGTCACGTTATGGAGTGTCATTCCTTACTTACGTAAATCAACAATAACATCTCAATAATAATAAAAAAATCATTACAACATCAACTTAATTGTATAACTCAACAAGCATACCCATAGCTCACCATCAACTAACAACCACAATAATTTCCTCATAGGATCAACAAATATCCCCGAGATATCACAACACCTTGGCACATCATCCATACATCAACAATCCACCAAATCAAGCATGTAGATTAATATACACCATTCTCATAGGCTTATGATGTTTTAATCCTCCACTTCTAACGAGTCGTACACACATAGCAATTGCCCTACATCAAGCTTCAGCTGCGCAACTCTGATAATCCACCTTAAGTCACTGTCCTCGTTAAAATTTCCGTCAAACATATGGTTTACAAGTTTCAATCTAGTTTCGGAATTTCTTTAACATCCACCATAAATTCGTTGTTCACTTGATATCCTCAATCTTTCACATTTGCAACGTTAGCTCACATATAACTCGCTACTCTGACTTATTCGACGAGATAACATCAACCACTTTACACACCATTAAGATAGCACAAAAAATCTATACCATCCAACATAATCTCGTCTACTATTAACAATGGATCGAGGGTGATCAGTTCCTCAATTTGTCAATTATTATTCGACAATTATAAGGGAGTATAAATCGTCGTACCAAACTATAATATCATTTCCTTAAAACTCATATTCAAGTTTTCTAAAACACAACATGTCTAATCCTAATTCACCCACAATCCTACGATGATCAATCATTTTCTAACTCGAGATCTGTTGGCATATCAACACATTACAAATTCTTCCACTCTAGTCTGAGTCTTTATCTACATAAAGGATTCTAACAACATTTCATATATATCCACACCTCAAACAACTACGGTAGTAATCATCTAAGCTCAACAAGCTACTAATCTCTATAACAGACTTCGTCGTTCTCAAACTTAGAACTTCATCCACCTTGAATGGATCTACATACACGTTCACTTGGAAATAAAATTACTCAAGAGAACTCTTCTCCCAAAACTATAACATATTGTTGTACCCCAAAATTTGCCCTCCCATAATCTTCAAAGTTTTGACAAGCTACAAAATTCAAATTTTAACAATTTTCTTGTTTATCCCGCGAGATCCTTGAAAACATTGCATGCATACATACGTATCATTGCATTACAGGTACCCTTTTGACAGGTCACTTACCTTCCTCGCTGTTTATTTCAGCAATGGCTTCCCAACAAGATAACCAGGGTCTTCATGCTCAAGAGACTCAGTTCAGGGAGATCTTCCTAAGCCTATCCAAGGGGCAGGAAGAGTTGAGGACACTCCTCATGGGGAATTTGGCCAAGAAAAGTCCCGAAGATGATAAGGACGAACGGCTGAAACGTCTGCAAGCCGAGGTAGATACAATGAGAACCCAGATGATGGGGCAAATGGCTCTCATCCAAGGCTTAGCTCGGGAGCAAGAAGAGTTGAGGACCATGATCAGTCAGCTTCATCAAGACAGACACAACATGAAGCAAACAGTCCAAGTCAGGGACCAGGTCATTGATCAGCTTCCGAGAGGACAAGAGTCTGGCATGGTGAAGATTAGACCTCTCCAAATTGCTACCACTTCACAGGTCCAACCACAACCTCGCCCAGAGCAACGGGTTGATCAGAGCAAGCCAGACAAGCCTAGGAGGCAATTTACCAAGCTCAACACGTCGCTGTCTCAAGCTTTACAACATCTGTTGAGGTTGAATTTGGTAACTCTAAGGGACCCTCCTAAGAACCCCAACAAGACACCTTCAAGGTATAACCCCAACGCCCACTGCGCTTATCATTCGGACAACCCGGGGCATGCCACAAACGACTGCTGGTCTCTGAAGAACAAGATCCAGGATCTGATTGATGAAGGAGCAGTGGAATTCACCCAAGATGGCCAGGCTGAGTTCTTCTACTATCCCTGCAAGATTCATCACTTGAAGTGACTAGTTCAAATTAGAAGACTTTTGTTCATTAGATTTTTCAAGTTGTAATTTTCTTTTGATTGTTCAAACAATTATTGTCATAGCAAACTTTATTACTTTATCAATGCATCGCATATGTCTGTTTTGAATCAATATATTCGCATTTGCTATATTCAAAATTGCTTTCATTTTTTGTGATGTTCAACGCTCGACTAATAATTCTAAGCCTCTTGAGGGAGGATGACAAAAACGATACCACGATCTACAGTATGCTTTTGGACAAACCCCGCTGATGAGGTACAGGCATTGTTTCAATCCCTAAACACTGGAGTTATAAGGAAGATAATCCCTCGTCAACCCCTCTGAGCCAAAGAAGTAGGAGTTTTTCTTTTCGAAAATTAAAACCCTTAATCATAACCTGGGGCAGGGTAGTTCTCTCAGTTGATCCAAGTGCACAACAAATGGCACCAAAAGAGGTCCTTACAAAACAAAAGACAGTGATGGTTCTGTATAATCATAAGGACAGGCAGTCATTATCTTTCAAAAAATAAAAACCCAATAAGTCAAAACCTATGAAGGAGACTTACAAAAACTGGGGCATCCCGCTGACTGTAATCACAAAAGAAATAGTTCAGGAAAAAATAGGGATAACGAAATAAAAAAAGAAAGAGATCCTACAAACCCTCAACACAAAGGGAAATGGCTGCCTATTCAAAATAAACTGTCAGTATCCGAACCATCATTGGTATATCAAAGCAAAGACTCAAACAAGGTCTAACGCATGATCAGCTGAGTTTAGGTTTGAAGAACATCACGAAGAGCGGGTGGGTACAGATAAATTTGAGCCTTTATCCATTGTTTCGTAAACCGTGAACCAGGCCACGTTATAACCCTCAAAAGTCCTAGCTGAAGCATGGGTTAATTCAAAAGCATACTGTTACAAAGGTATCCTGACTCCTTAAGGCTCGCTGTAAAATCTCGAGTTGACATTACATGTTACATAATTTGCTTGTTTTAATGAAAAAATGCATTTTCAAAAAACTTCAAGACAGACATAAGCTTTGCATTTTTAATATAACATTGCTTGCATATGACTATTTGTTTGAACAACATAGAAGTTCGCACGACGAATGCCTAATGAACAAAAGCACCTCCAAGCAAGGGGCATGGCATGATCATTGTCCATTATCTGGGGCAGTTAAGTCAAGATTCGGAGAATCTCTCAAAAGGCCAACCAGCTTGGGGCAAATCTCCATCTGGATCACTTGGGGCATTGGACGATCAAACGAAGATCTTCTGGTAGTAGGGCAACGCAACACTACTGACAGGGGAACCTCCCTACATCCTGAGAGCACGAACATAGTCGAAAAATACTACACATAATCAAAGACCCGCTAGGTTGACACAACTAGGCAAAAATAAGGGATTCCCGGCGAACCAAAAGGGTTCGGGCAAAAACAAGGGATGAAATGAAAAAATCTGTACACCCGACAAGTCGAAAACCTGAAAAGGCGGCTTGGGCAAAAAAGGGTATCCCGATGGACTGAAAACCCGAAAGAGCGGTCCAGGCAAAAGTTAGGGATCAAAAGCGTACGACTATGTCCCGTCATCTCGTCACTTGCCTACCAGAAGAAGATTTGTCGAATCGGCAGTTGTCTAACACCTCACAAGGTATCTTCTTCTCTCACGTCAGAAACAAGGGCAATAATGAGTTGTCCAAGCGATCTAGTTGCTCTGTCAACCAAGGTACCAAGGTAGGTTCGGCTGAAGAACATAACCAAGAGGCCTCCACTCCCCGGGAGTAAAACAGGTTTCAGCAATGCTCTCCCTAAGCAGAGTTGGTCTCTCATCAACCCCGAAGAGGCACAATATCCCTAGCAAGTCAACAACGCTCTCCCCAAGCAGAGTTAGGCTACTGTCAGCCCTAAGGAAGTTGGGTACCCCCAGAAAATCTCAATATTCCCCATCAGAGTATACAGATGTTCCTAAGAAAGCATCCCCGGCAGTCTTAATATAAGATTGTTCCCCGGCGGAATACAGACACCCCAGTGGAGCCACTTCCCCCAGTACAGTCCAAAAGTTTCCCCAGGAGAGTTGAATCAATCTCCCCAGTAGATTCTGGAAGCTTATCACCTGCAGAGTGCGAACGCTCCCCCGACTTTATTTAAAGGTTATTTCCCCGCCAGGATATAACTGGGTTATCCTCAGCCAATTGCCACGTAAAGATCGTGCCCGACGAAGTCTTCCTATCCCCATTGGAGTTCATCAAATCTTCCAACAGAGCTCAACAATGGTATCCCCAACGAAGTTATCATCAACATCTCAGCGAAGTACCTCTTCCCACAGAGTAATTCCCCGCAGAATAATCTCTCCAACAAGTTTATTCCTCAACAGAGTCATCTTCTCCTACCGGTTTATTCTTGCAACCGTCATCACCAGCGGAAACAAAAAGCTCTACTCTTCCACATCAGCCCAGGATTTGACTTCCCGGCATCCGTCAAGGATTTATTTTCCTAGACAAAAATACATAAACATCACATCTTCATACATTATAGCATGCATATACGCATCATGAACATACAATCTCATTTATTCTGAGAACATCACGCATGTCATACATCATGACATTGCATACAACTAACGTGTTGTCTTTTCAGGACCAAGGTCAATACAACGATAATTACTATCAACTGTCGCAATTCCAGATTCGATACCTGTATCTAGCCAGGGCATGTCTGTGAGCGACTATTTTCCGGACTCGATTCCTGTATCCTGCCAGGGCACGTCTGAAGAGTTTGAAGATCTGATTCCTGTATCCTGCCAGGGTGTATCTGTTGACGACTATTTTCCGGACTCGATTCCTGTATCCTGCCAGGGCACGTCTGAACAGTTTGAAGATCTGATTCCTGTATCCTGCCAGGGTGTATCTGTTGACGACTATTTTCCGGACTCGATTCCTGTATCTTGCTAGGGTACGTCTGAAGAGTTCGAAGATCCGATTCCTGTATCCCGCCAGGGTGTATCTGTTGACGACTATTTTCCGGACTCGATTCCTGTATCCTGCCAGGGCACGTCTGAAGATTTTGAAGATCCGATTCCTGTATCCTGCCAGGGTGTATCTGTTGACGACTATTTTCCAGACTCGATTCCTTTATCCTGCCAGGGCACGTCTGAAGAGTTTGAAGATCCGATTCCTGTATCCAGCCAGGGCGTATCTGTTGACGACTATTTTCCAGACTCGATTCCTATATCCTGCCAGGGCACGTCTGAAGAGTTTGAAGATCCGATTCCTGTATCCTGCCAGGGTGTATCTGTTGACGACTATTTTCCAGATTCAATTCTTGTATCCTGCCAGGGCACGTCTAAAGAGTTTGAAGATCCGATTCCTGTATCCTGCCAGGGTGTATCTGTTGACGACTATTTTCCAGACTCGATTCCTGTATCCTGCCAGGGCATGTCTGAAGAGTTTGAAGATCCGATTCCTGTATCCTGCCAGGGTGTATATGTTGATGACTATTTTCCGGACTCGATTCCTGTATCTTGCCAGGGCACGTCTGAAGAGTTTGAAGATCCGATTCCTGTATCCTGCCAGGGTGTATCTGTTGACGACTATTTTCCGGACTCGATTCCTGTATCCTGCCAGGGCACGTCTGAAGAGTTTAAAGATCCGATTCCTGTATCCTGCCAGGGTGTATCTGTTGACGACTATTTTCCGGACTCGATTCCTGTATCCTGCCAGGGTGTATCTGTTGACGACTATTTCCAGTTTCGATACCTGTATCCAGCCAGGGCATGTCTGCATGAAGAGTTTAAAGATCAACCCCTGTAACAGGCCAGGTAATTATCTTTCTTTCTCAGGTACGCAAGTTCTCGCTAAGGAATCTCTTACGCGATCGACACCTAGATGGCATCTATAAGCCCATCCTCCCATTACAGTTCCAAATGGCATCTATAAGCCCATTCCCGACAAGGTTCTGTCACACTTCCAGATGGCATCTATAAGCCCATCCTCCCATCCATCATCTTTCCAAATGGCATCTGTAAGCCCATTCCCGCCATCACCTTGCTGACATTCTACTATGCGAGTGCAAATTTCTGGGCACTCTAGTGTTCAATCATCTTCCACCCTCGGATCACGAAAGGCACGCAAGCCAATCTACATCCTCAGGTCTAAGAAGATTGAACAGGGGCAACTGTTGTACCCCAAAATTTGCCCTCCCATAATCTTCAAAGTTTTGACAAGCATCACCTCAAATGGTTCAAAGTCTACTCAAGGGCTACACAGTCAACCATCCTCCTAAGCCAGTCAAATTAGGGTTTTGGTTCATGCAAGGAAGTTGAGGTTTTCAAGGGCTCAATCAAGTCACATATGCCCATATACATTGTCAAGCACCTACATGTCAAGTTTCAAGGCTCACAAGGTCAAGTTGCACAGTCAAAAACCCTAATTGCTTCACAGTCAACTGCAGGGGCAAAATGGTCATTTGGCAGTCAAAGGTCAAAATTTTTGGTCAACATCTTATTTTGAAGCCACAATCATCATTTGGTCAAATCTTGACCATGATTTCACAAGAATGGCTCAAAAATCATCAAGATGCAAAAGTTTCTATTTTTGGACAGCTGAAAAGTCAACTGTAACTTGACCAAGGCATAACTTTTTCATGGTTCATCAGAAAAATCCCATCCAATGCTCATCTTGAAGGGGAGGACACTTCCTACAATTCATCTTCACATTCCAAGTCCAAGAAATTCTCTCACAAAAAGTTATCAATTTCAACATTATAGGTCATTTTCAAAAGTCAACAAAAAGGCACTTTAAGTCAAAGACCATAACTTGAGATTGGTAAATCAAAATGACATGGGACTAAAGACATTGGTTAGAGGACTTCAAGACCTTTCCAAAATGTCCAAGAACATGTTCATAGCTTCAAAATTGAGCAAGATATGCATTGGAGAAGTTGGGAAATTTTTGTGAAATGGCCAAAGTCAATTATCCTTGAAACTTCATTTTTGACAAAAGGGGCCCACTTTTTCCACTTGTTTCAGCTTGGCCATGCCTCCCACGTGTCCCACAATTTATTTCAAGATTAAAAATTAATTTTCCCATTTTTATTTAATTTTATTTGATTTAATTCATTTTAAATCTTTAAAATTCAAATGAAAATCAAGAAAATTAATTAAGGGATATATTTTGTGTTGAATTGCTTTGATACACCATCATTCACCTTCCAAATTCGTGCAAGACCTATTATGGGCATAGAAATTCAAATCTTGACAGAAATGGCAAGTTGTTTAATTGGTGTTCATGGCAAAATCCAAAACATGATGGCAAGGCTTCAAGGCTCTTTATTTTGATTAATACTCATTCATACACAGATATGCAAGCATTCCTTATACCATTCACAACCTAGAGAACTCAGAGGCAGCAAGAACCAAATTCAAAAATCCAAGCAAAAAAGTGAAAACTGTTTTCAACCTTCCAGTGCAATTCAAGCATCTCTCAAACGACCAAACCAATTCCGAAAAATTCAAAAGAAATTCGATCACAAATCCACATTCTAATACATCTTTTTTTTCTAAATTTTTGATTTACCCTTTTTCACCAATTTCTCCAATAGTCTTGTACACAGAAAAGGCTGAATTTTCACCACAATTTCTATTCACTGTATAATTCTCATTCATTACACATATCCCTTCAATCTAACCTTCAAACCTTGACATATGCAACTTGTATCTTTTCTTGAAAATCATTACCCTTTTAATAACACATTACATAGATTCATTTAACAATTTGTACGAAGTTTTTTTTCCAGGAAATATGGAAGACGAGAGCAAATCAGATCCGCCGCAAAATTAAAAAATTCACAAGAATTGCTGTTTCATTTTGCAGAAAGAATAGGAAAGAAGAAAAAAAACTCCTCGAGAGACCGAGTCACTCACAGCAGCACCGCGACCATACAACATCCTTCTCAACAGCCACCGGCAACCTCTCCATCGATGCTGAGAATTGGACACCCTCTGAATGCACCCTCACAATTCCAGATTTCACCTCCATTCTTGGGTCAACACCCCCTTGGTTTTACTTCTTTTTTTATTTTGTTTTGTC
Organism: Vicia faba; assembly: GCA_948472305.1. NCBI lineage: Eukaryota > Viridiplantae > Streptophyta > Magnoliopsida > Fabales > Fabaceae > Vicia > Vicia faba. The sequence goes on along the minus strand of OX451741.1, from coordinate 17,625,365 downwards.
ATTTTTTCTTATTTTAACTATTAACCTTTTAATTATTTTTATTATTAACAATTAATTTAATTAACATATTTTCATAAAAAATCAAAAAAATAGAACTAACATCATTATTATTATTATTATATTATTTTGTAAATAAACATTAATTGAAATAGTTTAATTAGGCAATTTTGACTTTTCTTTTAATAATTAAAATAATTTAGAATTAGGTTAACTTAATTTTGTTTCTTTTTATTTTATTTCATAAAAACATAAAAAACACAAAAATATATTTTCTTTTAATTATTTAATTAATTTCACTTTAATTATAAAAAAGCCAAAAAATCAATTTCTTTTCTAAAAAAGGGTCAACACCCTTAGACATTCCCGATTAATTTGTTCGCGCGCATTTGATTATTATGTAATTGCCTTCAAGAATGTAATAGTTAAATAGGTTTATCGCTTTATTTAATTTTCGTACTTATTTATTAAAAAACGGGTCTTTGTAATTTTTGGCGATGTATAGACCCGCGCCTTGTAATAGCGTAGGATTTATGTTTCCGCAATTTACTTTCCGCACCCCTTAACTGCTAAACTTGCCTGAAATAATGTATATAAATAAAAACAACTCGTAGCTCACCCATAACATGTACAAAAACATTAACTGAATACAACACACAATGCACACACCACTTCTAGGGTACGCCTCACTCGTTGCCTTCGAACGTGGTTGTCAAGTATAGGACGTCTTAGCGGTCCTTATGTCCATGATCCAGTTGCCTCGAAACAGTTGCCTCGGAACAGTTGCCTCGAAACAGTTGCCTCGGAACAGTTGCCTCGAAACGGTTGCCTCGGATTAAAAAAGGATCAAGGACATAAGGGTAGCCTCTAAGGTGTCTTGCTGTTGCTTCGGTGACCACACTGTCCCTACAATCGAATTGACCCGAACACCTCCAACGGTGGTGCTACCTACCTCTCAATGGTGGGACGGCACTACCTAAAGGACACTCACACAGCTTAATTCCTTAGGGTAGGTAGATGACTCATAGATACTTGCTCTTTTCAAAAACAAACAAAATACTTTTCACACCTTACACTTTCAAAAGCTTTCAAAACAAATTTTTCAAACACTCTTAAGGACATATACAAGAGTTATTCAGAAATCTTTCAAAGAAACTTTTTCAAATCCACTCACATTTTGAAAAGAAAACAAATTTTGAAAACATAAGAGCAAGTATCTAAGAGCCCATGGATAACCATGGATAGAAAGGGTGCTAACACCTTCCCTTTCTATAAATCTACCTCCCAAACCGAGAAACATTCTCAATAAGGAATTTTGCTGTGCTTTTTTCCTTTCCATGTTGGAGAACATAAAAGACGGTGGCGACTCTTACTTACCGCGACATTTCGCGAAACCAGCTTAAAAACAGTCAGTTCTAAATCCACCGATCACACATACGTCCTGACAACTTAGCATAGATCTTCCTCCTTTTCGACACCGTAAATTCCACACAACTTTGCACTGTCGTCTTTCTTTCTAATCAATAACACCAAAGATTTCCAAATGATACCTTTGATTTCACAAATTAATTTAAATAAATCTTCCAATTGCTCCTTTAATTCACCCAACTCAGATACTGACGTCCCGTACAACACTGAAGAACAAGTATAGTCCCAAAGACAAGCTTAACAACAAACTGCACTTACTTCCAATATCATCACATGATAAATGAATCTATTAGAACTACTGGAACCATTTTTAAATTGAAGCTCATTTCGTTAGCTTTCTAATGCTTCAAAGGGAACTCAATCGGATGCCCGAAACTCTAGTTATGAATTTTTGAAGTCCCACAATAATTCTGCAGTTTCCTGCGATTCGCTTACGGAAATTCCACTCCGAAACTCATTTGTCTTCAACTTAGACATATTACAAACAACTCTTAACATATCTCGTGCTCCCAAACTTCTTATAACTCGAGAGATGCATTCCTTTGCCAAAGTTCAGGTTCCAAAACACCAGGGTAATAATTCTTTTCGCAACGCTACTCACTTCTTCAAGTTTCGACTCATACTCGCGATTCACAACTACTTATCAACGTCAACTACTTCCGACAATCACTTATGTGATCCCAACACAAAAGTTACAACATCTTTATTACTCTATCATTGTTCAAACATCGACATCTTACACTTGCTTCATAAATCAACAAATATTACATCGCTCTTCATTCTTCGAGAAGTAAGCACCAACAATGTCCGATCAATTTCTCTCAAGGCGCTCTAACTTGACTAACAACAAGACCTTGAATCCATGTCACCTTCAAATTCTGGAACAACAAGACTCCAATAATTCTTGCATTGTCGTTGTTGGAAGCACACCGAACCAACACATTTCAATTAAACATATCCGAGAAGCAAATATTCTTCCCCACTTATCTTCAACCAACTTCCTGCAATCAACTCGATTAGAAAAACAATAAGCACCGATAGTGTTTCACGCTCCGGTCGAGCACTAAGGAATAAACAACATTAGACAACTTGGTCAGATGGAATGACCTGATCTGATACCACTAATGTAACACCCCATATCTACCCGGAGGTTAATAATAAAATCAGAGTTCAACATAAAATAGGATGCCACATTTTCAACTTAAAATCAAACTTCATTTAATCACAAATAAAACAGATACACAACACTTAACTCAGATGAAACGATAACAACTTGATTTATTCATTAACATCAAACAACTTTATATTGTTAAGTAGCAGAAATTTACATACTCAACTTCAATTCACTTAACGTCTTTAATCAACTAAAACAACTTCAAGACAACAATTACTTCATGTAAATAACTTAAAGATTCAGCAACAAAAATAATAATCAACAACTAATCATCAAGTGTTCAACCTCCTGAGTGCTACATATCATAGCGACAACACCGACTCAAACTAATGAGGTAATAATTATCCTTCTTGATTACCTGCACGTTACCAACAGAGGGCAACATTCAAATAGTAAGGGGTGAGATTCTGAAATCGTATAAGTGAGCGCATGATAAATCATATATTAGAACTCAGGAATATAAAATCACCACTTCATAACTTTCAAACATCTTTAATCTGAACAAAGCATCAACACGACATAAGAACTAATTCACAACCTTTAAATGATACTTGTCACAATAAGTCAACAACATAAGGCAACAACAAATCTATCTTCACCACAACTTAAGATGCAACACCGAATGCGACTCAATTACAATGCACATGCATGTTATACCATTAGAGTAGATCTCCCAACTTAAAAGCGGAGCAGAACTCCCAACTTAAAAACTTTGCTAATTAATAGAGGCAGCAACAAGGCATAAGCCTTCAACTTAATATTTTTCCAATCCAGGCTAACGTGGTGCCAATACAGGCCAACTTAATAATGCAAATGTATGTGACTCAATGAATGCAACAATCACATACAACAACAATCACCATCACAAAGGAATAAGCCAATATCACCACTTTACCAATAATTAGAGGTACTCATCATCGCTTCAACACTGGCCATCGGCCTACAACTTAATCAACTTATCAATCATAACATATAAACAACAACATATTCAATAACAACAATGTATTTGACAACGACTTATTCACAGCAATAACCAACATCACAATTCCATAAACGAGAACCATTGAACTTAATTCGATTTCACCTGCAAATCAAATTTATTCTACAAAATTCTAACAAAACAAACCAACTAAAAATACCTAGATGTATATACGACTTACTCTGACAATTTCAACTAATTCCGGTTAACTACTTTTACCGCCTAAATCTAAAAATTCGGCTAATCGATATTGTTTTATTTACTGTTATTACTACTATTTATTTATACTGCTATTAATCAATTTATTATACTAAATTATGCTACCTCTGCTATTTAGATCACTTCTACTATTGGTTTCTGCCAAAACTACTTGTTCGCTATCTACAACTTCTACCGATAACTCTCTGTTAAATTATTACATCTGCCATGAATATACTACTCTGCTAAATTATTTATTACCAACTCTGCAACTAAAACCATCACTGCTATTTTAATTTCTACTACTACTACTAACATAATTTTGCTAATTATTAACTCTGCTACTTTATTCCACTGTTCATCTAAATTTACTACTTATTATTATTCTGCTATTATCCTCTATCACATAAAACAACTCTACAAAAATATGCTACTTCTATTAATGTTCCTTATGCTATAACATGCTACTGATAAGAATAGTTTAATTTGTTCCCTAATTGCTTTTGTATTAATAAATTCTATACTGATACCATATAAAAATTATATAGCATATTGCCACAGAAACAGAAACAGAAACAGAAACAAGCGCCCCTGCCTAACACTCAGTGCCAAATGACACATTCCTTCTACAAGCACCCTAGTGCCAAACGACACTCTTACCTTTCTCTCAAGGATGCCGAATGGCAGACCCCCCTCACCTTAAGCACCTAGTTCCGGTCGGCACACAACAACAACACAAGCTACCGCCCGACAACATCCCCACACACAACAAGTGCCAAACGATGCTTCCACCCCCAGAGCAATTTTTATTTCTTCTTCTTATTTTTGATACTGTTTCAATAAATTTCGTGCTATACTCTCTAGCGATACCAAATCCATTCTAGAGACAAGTTTATAACACAACAACACACCTATTCTATGTCAATTCTATAATCAAATCAATTATTAATAATGCCTATCACAACAACTCAAACCAACCCAAATTAACAGACGTTAATAATCCCATATACTAATTCCCACATATAAAATATCATATACCCCATTATAGGATAAGAAACCCCACCCTTACCTGGTTTAGTTTAATGACAACTCTGTGTGTCTCCGATTGAATCTCCTCTTGGCCTCTTGGTTCATCTTCACGTAGCTCTCTTCTTCTCCAAAAACCCTATTTTCCTCTTTCTCTTCTTTTTCTTTTCCTGATACACTATCCTCTTTTTCTCCTCTATTTCTATTCCAAATAATAGTGTTTCTCTTAGAGGGCCTACATACACACTCCACTATTACTACTATCACAACATAAGCCCAATTAAATAAATAGTCACATAATGTAATCTAATATTATTTCCAATAATATTCTTCAACTATGATCGATCCACACTTTAAATAATACTCTTGCAAATAATATTCTAATAATAGTTCTCCGACTAAACCGTCTAATTTATCCGACTATCAACTTACCGCTCAACTCAACATATTTATCCAATTACGCTTCTTAGAATAATACCGATAATTCTCAACTTCGACAATTTCCAATAATTAAATCCTTAATTAATTTAATTAAATAATTAATTAAATTTGGGGCGTCACAATGATCTTTTGCTGCACACCTTTGTTGCATCAATGGTTTATTTCTCACTTTCCTTGGTCTGATGCTTTCTAGGATGTCAGGAAGAAACCTCGTTGTGCTTCAAAGATTATGACCTCACTCATTCAGATATTGTTTGGTACCACCAGGCTTACCATGATGTAGAGATTGTTGACAGTTGCGGTAGTTTCCCCAATACACCTCTTCTTGGTACAAAAGGAGGAATTAACTACAATCCCGTTCTTGCACGACAACAGCTTGGATATCCGTTAAGGGATAAGCCAAATAGTATTCATTTGAGTGGTTTCTTCCTTAAAGAGGGAGAGGTTCATAAGGATGCTAAAAAGGAGATTGCAAAGGCTTGGTGTCACATTCACAGGAAGAGCAGAAAGGACTTGAGACCTATAGAGGTTGTTTCTTTGGAGTCTTATTTTTAGTGGGTACAAGCAAGATCCATCCAGTTGAAGATGTCGTATTCCCGTGAAGCACCCATGCCTGATATGTTTGTAAAGATATCTCTTCCCCTATTAGATGTTGTGGAAGAGCTTCAGCTTACCCTAGTCAGGATGTAGCAGGAAAAGGAGGCTTAGAAGAATACGTGTCAGAGTTTAGAGGTTTCCTACCGAGCAGACCTGAATGAGAGAGATGACCTGATTAAGATTCTTGAGTGTCATGCTACAGAGAAGTAAGAGGATTTATTTTCCTCTAGAGCTCAATCAGGACCTAGTTGTTCACTTCCTGACTCTGGTGATTGGAAAGAGGTCGCCAATAGGTATGCAGAAGAAAATAAGTAGTTAAAGGTTCAGATTGCAAGAATCACATGGAAACGTCAGTGTGTGGAGTGATCTTCATCAGCTTTGCTTTATTAGGATCTTAGATTTTTATCTTATCTTGTACTTGGGATTATTGAAACTTGTACTAAAGTTGTAATCTGTTTTGAAGTTATTATAATGAGATTTTCAGTATTTCAAATGTGTTAGTACTTTAATATTTGTAAATTGTCTATAAAAATTTGAGTTCCTTGAAATATTAATAATAAAATAAATCATGCGCATTGCATGCCATGCATCATACTGTACATACTTCTTGTATTTCTGTTCATATCCAGGTGTCTTACTATGCTTCTTTACTTCAATAGCAAGTTGTCTCACCAGTATAACACTCGGGAAAATTTCAGAAGGAAAATGGATAATCTAGAACAAGAGAATTACGAGTTACACGAAGAAGTTACTACTCTGAAGGATGGTATAGAAATTCTCGGTTATTTGATGGAATCGCTGGTGGTTGCTCAGAATCATCCACCACTTGCTCAACCTCAACAGACAACGGTTACTTCCGAAGCTCCAACAGTTCCTATTTCTGTTACTCTAGTTACTGTTGTTCAGAATCGTATGCCTCAGGGTTATCCGTGGGGAATGCCAGAGAACTTCATACCAGAAGGTTATAATCAAGATGCTCAGGTTGCTCTATTTTCTCAGGCTGCTGCTGCTTCCTGCACCTCCTGTAGTGCATATTACTCATGTTGCTAGAATGAGATTCACTATGCCGAACCTCCTTCGGTGAATGTTGTACCATTTGCTAATGGTGAAGTTTTTTGCCCTATTCCTCCACCAAGTGAAATCTTAGGTGTCTATGATCGAATGGAAGATTTCCAGGATCAGTTTGATAAGATGCAGAAAGAGTTGAAGGCCCTCAGAGGAAAAGAATTGTTTGGGCAGAATGTGAATGATATGTATTTGGTTCCAAATGTGAAAATACCTGCAAAATTAAAAGTACCGGAATTATAGAAGTACAAAGGAAATACTTGTCCCTGTGCTCACTTAGTTATGTATGTGAGAAGGATGTCTACTCACACTGCTGATCAATGCTTGTTAATTCATTTATTCCAAGATAGTTTGACTAGTGCAACATTGAAATGGTACATGAGCCTGGATAGTGCCAATGTTCATAATTTCAACGACCTGGATGAAGAGTTTATTAGACAATACAAATATAATATGGACATGGCACCTGATTGTGACCAACTCAGTGCAATGGTCCAGAAGGACAAAGAGTCATTTAAGGAATATACACAGAGATGGTGTGAAGTAGCCGCCCAAGTGATCCCTCCAATGGAAGAAAAAGAGATGAGAAAGATTTTTATGAAGACTCTAGGTGCTATCTATTATGAAAGAATGGTAGCGAGTGCACCATGTGATTTTACCGAGATGGTGGGCATGGGTGTCCATTTGGAAGAAGCTGTAAGAGAGGGTCGCTTGACAAGAAGTGAAAATTATGACAGTATGAAGAAACCATCATACGAGTTTGCTAAAAAGAAAGAAGGAGAGAAAAATGTTGTTATTCAAGAAATAAGGGTTAATCCTCCTAGAAGAAATCATCAGCTCCACCAACAGGTTGCTTCGGTAACTCCAATTATCAATACGGCTCTGACCACAGTCGCTTATCAAAGACCAGCCCCTCAGGGAAATCAAGGGAAAAATCGGAGTAGGGAGGTTTTTGACTCTATCCCATGAGTTATGCAGAGTTAATCCCAACATTGATTCAGAAAAAGTTGGTTTAGACTAGACCACCCCCGCTATACCATCACCTTTGTCTTGGTAGTATAAGGCAGATCAGACGTGCACTTTTCATCAGGGTGCCCCAAGGAATAATGTGGAAAACTGTTATCCTATGAAATCGGAGGTACAAAGAATGGTGAGATCTGGCCTTTTGTCCTTTAAAGACATCGGCCCTAACGTAAAAGATAATCCTTTGCCAAAACATGGAGGAGAAAATGCTGTCAACATGGTTGCTGGTTGTCCAGGGGACTTCTGGATTTTCAATATCAACCTGGTCAGAGGTGACTTGGTAAAGATGCATGCTGACCTTTGCGAGTTTAGTTAATATATGCATGACCATGCTTATTGTGGTATCTACAGTACTGATATACAAGGGTGTGATAATATAAAGGCCAATTTATAGGAAATGATGGATGAAGGCCTCATTCATATAATCAGGCCTAGGGAAGAATACGAGGCAGAAGTGAACATGGTCTTTGGATTTCCTCGAGAATTCTGGATCTTTGACGTGAACCATATGAATGATGACTTGGTGCAATTTCATGCTACCTTCTGCCACATGGAAGGTCAAGTAGAACACCATTATGGATCTTTCCGGATCTGTTGTAGAGACTCTTGTGGTTGTGCCATTGTGAGAAGGGGTATTCAGTTGTTATTGGATAATGGTACTATGAAGGTTTCAGGCCATAGATATGATTACAATGTGATTAATTTGATTGAATATTGCTTGGCTGAGACTGGGTCAGGTGATGAATATGCTTCTGCAGATGAATTATTTTCCTCAGATGAAGATATATTCTCCAGTAATGATTCTGTGATGACCAAATATTCTGAAGAAAGTGTGATTATTATTGTGCCGTGTTTCAATGATCCTGCCCCTATAGATATTGAGTACTGTAGCAAGCAAGTTGTAGCTCCAGTAGTGACTTACTTGCCGGGTCCTGTTCCTTACAAACCAGATAAAGCCGTACCGTACAAGTACAATGCTGCAATTCTAGAGGATGGTGTGGAAGTTCCCATCCAACCTTTGTCTAATGTCGAGAATATTGCTGAGGCTAGTAGAGTGACCCGCAATGGTCGTGTGTTCGTGACTGTTATTCGAGGGAATGTCAGTGCTGATAAGAAGGTTATTGAAAGTGTTAAAACTAAGAAAGCAGTGGGAGAATCCAGTGGTGCTACTCTAGAAAAAAATGTGGATGATATATTGAAGATTATCAAAATGAGTGACTACAGGAATGTAGATCAGTTGTTGCAGACTCCTTCAAAGATATCTATTCTGGCCTTGCTGATAAACTCTTATGCTCATACGGAGTCCTTGATGAGAGTATTGGATCAAGCCTTCATGGAAAGTGATATACCGTTGGGCCAATTCAGCAGTGTGGTAGGGAATATTACATCCTGTAATAACCTAAGCTTCTGTGATGACGGATTTCCTGATGAAGGAAGGAATCATAATTTAAATCTCCATATCTCCATGAACTGTAAGAATGATTCATTGTCAATTGTGCTAATTAATAACGGGTACGCTTTAAATGTCATACCGAGGAGCACACTGATGAAGTTGAAGTATCAAGGAGCTCCCATGCGCCCAAGTGGCATAATTGTAAAAGCTTTCGATGGATCAAGGAAGTTTGTTATTGGGGAAGTGGATCTGCCTATTCACATAGGCCCACACCTGTTTCAGATTACTTTCCAAGTTATGGATATTGTGCCTGCTTACAGCTGTTTACTGGGACGACCATGGATACATGAGGCAGGGGCTGTCACTTCCACTTTTCACAAAAAGCTGAAGTTTGTTCGTGAAGGAAAAGTGGTTATCATAAATGGAGAGAAAGCATTGTTAACATCTCATTTATCCTCTTTCAGTGTTGTGGAAGTGGATGAAGCTGCTGTTGGAACTCAGTTCCAAGCTTTATCCGTTAATAATGTAAGGGAGAATGCGAATTATATGGCTTCATTCAAAGATGCTCAGTGGGTTGTGCGTAATGGCCCTAGTAAAGTATGGGGGAGGATTATTGATCCTCCGGTGAACAAGAATAGGGCTGGTTTTGGATTTTCTGCAAAGAATGATAAAGGTGAGAACATGAAGCCAAAGTCTGTGTTGGGCAGGTATCAGGATATTTTCCACAGTGGAGGTTATCTTCATCCAACTGTTTCTAGGATCAATGCTATTGTGGAGGACGAAGAAGAGCAGGAACTGCCAAATTATGTGACACATGGAGTCAGAGTCCAGAACTGGGTCACTGTTAATGTTCCCTCTTGCATCCATATCTCAAAGTACTTTGTTTTTGTTAATCTTTGCGAAAGGCTTTCACTCTTCCCAAGGTGAAAGTTGATATTGTATGGGCTTATCTGTTTGCTTTGATCATTAAAATCATTAATAAAAGTTGTCGTTGATTCCCTAATTGTATTTTTATTTTCTGCTTTTTCTTGGAAAAATGGTAATCAGAAAAAACCCTTTTAGAATAAATAATAACTGTAAATAAAACTGCATAATCACTTGATATATGTGTCAGTTTCTAAAAGCGATCATAAATCATATGTGGAGAATAATTAAAAAACATGTTGAATACAATGAACCTACACCCTCTGCTAACTTTAAATATCCTGTGTATGTGGCCGAATAAGAAGAATATGATGAAATTCCAGAAGAGTTTTCATGGTTGCTCGAGCGTGAGGAAAATGCCATTCAGCCGTATAAAGAGTCGTTGGAGACAATCAATTTGGGTTCAGAGGAAGATCCGAAGGAAGTTAAGATTGGAGCATTACTGCATCCCAACATAAAGAGCAAGTTGATTGAATTGTTGAAAGAGTATCTGGACATCTTTGCTTGGTCATACCAAGATATTCAGGGTTTGGATACGGATATTATGGAGCATCATTTGCCGCTAAAGCTAGAGTGCCCGCCAGTCAAGCAGAAATTGCAAAGAACTCACACATATATGGCAGTAAAAATTAAAGAAGAAGTTTTAAAGCAGATTAATTCCGGTTTTCTTGTGACATCAGTGTACCCTCAATGGATTGCCAATATTGTTCCAGTACCAAAGAAAGACGGAAAAGTTTGCATGTGCGCTGATTATAGAGATTTAAATAAAGCTAGTCCAAAAGATGATTTTCCATTACCACATATTGATATGTTGGTTGATAGTACAACATAATTCAAAGTATTCTCATTCATGGATGTATTTTTTGGATATAGTCAAATCAGAATGGCTCCTGAGGACATGGAAAAAACAACATTTATCACACTCTGGGGAACATTCTGTTACAAAGTGATGCCCTTGGGGTTGAAGAATGCTGGTGCAACGTACTAGAGGGCTATGACAACCCTATTCCATGATCTGATGCACAAGGAAGTTGAGGTATATGTTGATGACATGATTGCTAAGTCCTATACTTAATAAGGGAATATAGAAGATTTATTGGAACTGTTTCAGCGCTTGAGGAAGTATCGTCTCTGCTTGAATCCAAATAAATGCACCTTCGGTGTCCGATCAAGGAAGTTGTTAGGTTTCATTGTCAGCCAAAAAGGAATTGAAGTTGATTTCGATAAAGTCAAAGCAATTCAAGAAATGCCTACACCAAGGACTAAAAAGCAAGTTAGAGGCTTCCTTGGACGTATGAATTACATTTCCAGATTCATTTCCCATATGGCTGCAACATGTGAACCGATATTTAAGTTATTAAAGAAAGATCAGGTTTGTGTATGGAAAAATGATTTCCAAAAGGCATTCGAAAGTATTAAAGAGTATCTGCTTAAACCTCCTATCTTGCTCCCTCCCGTTGAAGGAAGACCATTGATCATGTATCTAACAGTGTTAGATAATTCTACTGGTTATATTTTAAGACAACAAGATGAAATAGGAAAGAAGGAATATGCCATTTATTATCTCAGCAAGAAGTTTACTGACTGTGAGTTGCGGTATTCTATGCTGGAAAAAACATGTTGTGCTCTGGCCTGGGCAAAAAAGTGGTTGCGACAGTATATGTTGAATCATACTACTTGGTTGATTTCCAAAATGGATCAAATTAAGTATATCTTTGAAAAGCCTGCTCTTACTGGGAGAATTTCCCATTGGCAGATGTTGTTGTCTGAATATGATATTGAATATCGTACTCAGAAGGATATAAAAAGCAGCGTGTTGGTAGAGTATCTTGCTCACCAACCGATTGATGACTATTAGTCTGTTATATATAATTTCCCTGATGAGGATGTTATGTTTCTGAAAGTGAAAGATTGTGATGAACCGTTGCTTGAGGAAGGTATGATTCTGAATCTCGTTGGGCCATGGTATTTGATAGAGCTGTGAATGCTTATGGGAAAGGAATTGGTGCTGTGATTATCACTCCTCATGGATCACACATTTCTTTTACAGAAAGGCTGACACTTGATTGTACTAATAATATGGAAGAGTATGAGGCTTGCATCATGGGACTCGAGGAGGCCATTGATCTTAGAATCAAAGTTCTAGATGTGTATGGAGATTCAGCTTTGGTAGTAAATTAGATTAAAGGAGAATAGGATACTCGTCACCCTGCCTTGATCCCTTACAAAGACTATGCTAGAAGATTATTACCCTTCTTTAACAAATTTGAATTCCATCATATTCCCAGAGATGAAAATCAGATGGCAGATGCTTTGGCAACTCTGGCTTCTATGTATCAAGTGAATACTTAGAACGATGTGCCTCATATCATAGTGTGATGTTTGGATAGACCGACTCATGTGTTCGCAGCAGAGGGAGTAGCAAATGAAAAAACACGGTATTATGATATCAAGCATTTTCTCTAGACTCAGGAATACCCGATTGGTGCGTCAAAAAAAGATAGAAAGACATTGAGAAGGTTGGCATGCAGCTTTTTCCTCAATAAAGATGTGCTATACAAAATAAATTATGACATGGTCTTGCTTAGATGCGTGGATAGACACGAAGCACACCTGTTGATGCATGAAGTCAATGAAGGTTCCTTTCGTACTCATGCCAATGGACATCCGATGGCGAAGAAGATGCTTAGGGTAGGTTACTATTGGCTGACAATGGAATCTGACTGTTACAAATTTGCAAAGAAATGCCACAAATTCCAGATTTATGTTGACAAAATTCATGTGCCTCCAACCCTTCTCAATGTTATTTCTTCCACGTGGACTTTTTGAAAAGAATTTACAAATTACTTCTTGCTTTAGATTTTGTGACTCAAGGAGAACAAAAAAATAGTGACTCCAAGGATGGATGAACTCTGGTTTGGAAGTATGTATTCCCCAGGAAGGTTCCCCCCAGGGCACTTTTGCTGGAATAAGTATGATTTTCTTGTGCTTCTCATATATTCGAAGATGATGCCAATTGATGTATGGTGCGGTGTTGGGTTTGAGATCACTTTTGTCCCAGTCAAGTCTTGGTTCATTTTGATTTCTGGTTTACATGGTATGAAGTCTCTATCCCAGATTCCCCAATAAGGTCTTTACTCACATGACGAAAGTCTCTTCCCCTTTATGTGCTGAGATAGAATCATTTGCAAAACATCACCCTTTGCAGTGCTAGCATTTTTGTTTGTTTGTTTCCTAGGAAAGCAGACAAGGAAAATATCTTTTCTAATAAGTGTTGAAACAATTTTCAACTTTTTGGGTTATCTCCCGCCAAGTGTTGGGTTTGATTTAAAATCCGCATAATTTTGATTTCTTGCTGTATTGTTTGACTTCTTAAATCTCCAAGAAAAGTCGAGATGACATGTCTCTTTCAAAATTGCTACCCCCATGAGGTTTCATAATTTCTCCTCAGAGAAGTTGGTGTAATCATCACTCTCAGTATTGAATAATGTATCTTGGGTTCCCCTCGATGATGTAGTGTTTCCCTCCCCAATGAAGTCAGTACGAAATCTTCAGTTGATATCTCGACAATATGGTTTTCATCTACCCTATTGAAATCAGTATTGCAATCCCTAGTAGAAATACAGACCTAGAAACATTTGTTTCCCCATTGAAGTCTGTGTGATATTCCCTGTTAGGCCTAGAGGAGGATGTTATATCTCTGTATCTACTGATTTATTGTTATGATTTGATTATTTTTGTATTATGTTCCTTCCCAATGAAGTTAAGCTGCGAAATAGGAATCTGTTTCCTCATTTGGTGCTTACTTTCTTATGAAATTTTCATTTTGGATGTGATTTAGCCGAGTATTGACTTTATCAAATTTGGTTTTGTCTGGTTATCCCCAGTGTTATATGTCTATTTTGTCAACATATACATGATAACATTCATACAGTCATACATACATCATGCATAGGTGAATTTAGAAAATCATTGCTCATTTGTATTCATTAATATCTTGTTGGCATATTACCCTGTTTTGAAGAGTTGTGTTATCCTCTCTCCAATAGAATGTCAACCTTAGGCAGAAAAGTGTATATTTTTTCAATTTCCCCACTGAGTTATCCCTCACGGAAGATTTTTGCTTTATCCTTCCTGTACAACTCTTTGTCTGGATAGAAAGTGGTTCCCTCTTGAGTTTATTTCCCACGAGGTGTTATTTTGGTTGATTGATTCATTTGGTTTATTTCTGGATTAAATCTATGGCCCCCAACAATATTATTATTTTGATTTCTGCAAGCTTTGAGCCATGGTTTGAGAATGTGCATTTATTTTTCCATGATAAGACTTTATCTCCTCAGCAAGAATATATTGACATTTCCCTAGGAAGTACTATTTCTTTCCCCAGGAAATCATTATTACAATTCCTTCTCGTAACAGCAAATGGTAGGTCTCTTTATTTGAGCAACCTGTACTTCCCAAGTAAGTCTTTCAGTTCCCAGAGAAGATTCATATTTGTTACTCCAATGAATGGTAGCCTTGTCATTATGGAAGGTAGTTCGTTATTGAGATTTGTTACTCCAATGAATGGTATCCTTGTCATTATGGAAGGTAGTTTGTTGTTGAGATTTGTTACTCCAAAGAATGGTAGCCTTGTCATTATGGAAGGTAGTTCCTTGTTGAGATTTGTTACTCCAATGAATGGACGCCTTATCATTATGGAAGGTAGTTCGTTGTTGAGATTTGTTACTCCAATGAATCATAGCCTTGTCATTACGGAAGGTAGTTCGTTGTTGAGATTTTATACTCCAATGAATGGTAGCCTTGTCATTATGGAAGGTAGTTCGTTATTGAGATTTGTTACTCCAATGGATGGTAGCCTTATCATTATGGGAGATAGTTCGTTGTTGAGATCTTTTTCTGATGGATGGTAGTATCGTCATTATGGGAGATAGTTCGTCGTTGAGATTCACATTACTCTGAAGAAGTTATTTTGTTCCCAGTTGTGAATATTGGTGCTAATTGTTTATTACCTACCCTAATATTGGTATTTACCGGTATTATCTTACCATTTCTTTCCCCGGTAGGTCGATGTTACTTTTTTTTGCTATCTCCTCAGTGAGTGGATAATTTGCAGCCGTCTATCGATCACAGTTATCCTTTACTTTCTATCCTCAATCTTTAAGTTGATGACGCCTTATCTCCTCTTTAGGCTTTACCCCAATAGAGTTGGATCTCTTGTTCACCAGTGATTTATTTTCCTTGTCGGGTTTTTCTTTTGATCCCTATTTTTATTTGCTACATTCCCAGCGGTGTCTTGTGTCATTTTTGTATTTTTTCATTTACATTCATAATCATAAGCATTGCAAGGCATCTTAGGGAAAAAATAGGGCTTATTTTATATTTAAGTATCTTCAATCACGTCGACACGAAGATTTTAACCTTCACATCTCCGGATAGAAGACACTTAAATAAGGGAAGCTGTTTTACCCCAATTTTCCCCCATAAGATTCCTCTATCATATCATATCAACTCAATCACAACAAGATCACACTAGGGTTTAGTTCTTCTCCTTATCTTTATCTTTGCTCACGGGGAATCACAAGCACCTTGACTTGTATTTTGTGATCATCTATGTTTTGTATTGATTAAATTTTAACTAATAAATACAATGAATGTTTGTCCTAATTGATGATATTATAGATGAAAGCACAACATATTCCGTCAAGTTGACACAACCAACATCGTCATTCTAAGTTCCAAATATCTGGTTTCAAGCTAGTATTATCTATCCTATAAGTTGTGATAGGTATACGAAAAAGCTTTGGCTCACTGTGTTAGTCTCTAAGCAGAAATGTATTATCAAGCTTTGTGTTATTCATCCCCTAGGTTGTGATGGATATATAAAATCTACGTCACAAACTTACTATATTTGTCTCCTAGCATTAGTAGGTCAGCTTTTCAAAACTTGCATCATTCACCTCCTAGGTTACGGTAAATAAGCAAATTCTACAATCTCTTTTAGATACTGGCGAATCATCCGCATCATCATGTCTAAATTAAATAAAAAATATGATTCAAATATTGGTAGGATGATACATCATCATGTATACCTTTTCTTCGCACCCATGGGAACGTTGCACAACGTATCCCTGTAAGTCTTTCGGGAAAATTTTGGGGTTTTCGAATATTTAATAAACTTCCAATCAAAACGTGAGAGACCTGCGTATTCTCGCACTATTCAATCGAACGATAATTAAATAGGGGCAACTGTCATACCCAAAATTTGCCATACCCTTAATTACATCTAGGGTTTCTTTAAATAAATCGTATTTTTTAGTTTTCACTTTTATAGGGGTGTTTAAAGTAAAAGGGTGTGTGTTGATGTAAAGTGGACCGTCAATATCTGATGGTCCATTAGGTTTTAAAATTCGTTTCAAAGTTTAAAAGATATGTGAATTGTTTTAATCAAGGAGGTGTGAACAAGTTCGTTTTGATAAAGCCCAAATACATAAACAGGAGGTGTGAACAAGTTTGTTTTGATAAAGCCTAAATACATAAACATGCCCATTTCAATTTGGTTGTTAGCTATATTACTAAAGTCATTACTTCTTTTCATTAATTAATTATCAGTTTTATTTGAGATAAAATAGTGACTAAGAGGCCCAATAAGTAAAACAATAGCCCACTTTTGTTTTTGAAATTGTTTTGAAAAAGAATGTTTTGTTTTTAATTATGACAATTTTATTATTATCAACAAGACTATTATTTTTCTTTTTATTAACATTACCATTATCCTTGTTAATAATAGTGATGTTTATTATTGCTATTAAGTATTACACTTTAAATTTAATTAAAAATGGTTTCTACTTTGATGAAGAGGATTTTTTTTCATGGCCCTTTTTTAGGCCCAAATCCAAACCCTTTCAAGGCCCAAGTCTGAATTAAGAACAAAAAAAAGACATTTGTATCAAACAAACAAATGCACACAATACAAATTGATTGAAAAAAAATGTCTGCTTTAACACAGAAGCAAGCACTGTGCAAATTCAAGAAGGAAATAAAAAACTTATCTCAATGAAGATTAAAATCCGATCATGCCTTCAAACTCTTTCAGAACAAAATCAACATTTACGGAAACAAATTAAAATTTTCATATAAGTTTACAAACAATTCTTTCTTAAAATCCTCAGTGCCTTAATCAATAGAATAATTTCTATAACACTCCTGCCTAAATAAAATGATTCAAGAAAGCTATAAAAACCTAAGGAAACTAAGAACAAGGGCGAGGGGACTAACATAAAAAATTACTACAACAGGGGATGAAAGACAGAGGGGTAGACATAACAAAATTACAGTAAGACGAAAAAGAAAAAGAAAAGTTACAGTACAGATGGGACGATTTACGAAGAAGAGAACTGAGGGAAAGATCTGAGAACAGAAACAAAGCAAGAAGAAAGGGTTGTTTTCCTAGATCTAGGGTTTCAACATCTGAAACCCTAGACCCCTTCGACTGTTGCTGCCACTTTAGTCTCTACCGCGTCTCTATCAAGCCGTCACCGTCATACATGTCAAAAACAAACGAAGCAGATTAAGGGGGGCAACATTCGCTCAACAGAACAAAGGGAGATCGCGATCAAAGGCAACGAGGTAGTAAAATTACTTAGCTTCTGTGTTTTGTTTTCTTTGCAATGGATGCTGTTGGATCTAATTTTCAGGTTGAATAAGGACGCCACCGCAGACATGGAAGGTTGGGGTTCACTGTGTTGTTGAGAGAGAAGGAAGAAGAATACATATGCGAAGATAAAGTAGAATGACTTTTCTGTTATGTATAAAAAAATTATATTAAGAATAGTAATCTTGTCCATGTCGCTCACAAGAGCTATCATGTTCCTTCCATCATAAGCCATACGATCTCGATCAAGTGGACTAAAAGCGCGCCCCCACTGTTTCCCCATACACCCGTGCACACAGAGTTTACGGACTCTCTAACATTTACGTAGGTCATGGCCCGTGACTAAAGGCACCCCATTTTTTGTTGTTGTTTTACTTATCAAGCACAAAAACTCACCCCCATGCCAAACGGGCCCAGTCCAAAAATCTGGATCTAGGCCTCCAACTGCTCAAACCCTTTCTTTTGACACCCCGATATTTTTACTAACCTGTCTTATTTCACACCCTCACATTTTTATTATTTCAAGTATTTCATTTATTTACTTTTTCTTTTATAATTTTATTTTATATATTCATTTATATATATATATATATATATATATATATATATATATATATATATATATATATATATATATATATATATATATATATATATATATATATATATATATATATATATATATATATATATATATATATATATATATATATATATATATATATATATATATATATATATATATATATATATATTTTTTTTTGTATTTTTATATTTTTATAATTATAATATTATGTTGTTATTTATTATTATAAATATTTGATTATTTTGAACTCATTTAAATTATAATTGCTTATTTATATTAAATCGTATCTTTTTAATCATGTACGTAAAAAAAAAATTTCACCGTAAATTAACTTAATATTTTACATCAAAATATTAAAACCCGCGTAATTCATCAAATTACTACATCCACGAGCGATACGTGGCCAATATCTGGCCACGCGACGAGGTGACTATATCAGACTTCCTCTCTCTACGTATAAAAAAAATTCAACCAAACACCAAATCATATTTCGTGAATTAAATTAATTCAAACAATTAATTTTTGAAAAGGAATACAAAGTATTTTTAATTAACTCCGCGCTTAGTTTAAAATCTCCGTCATTCATACATTCGGGCTAAGTACGGGGAAAATTAAAATATATGTGTAATCCATAAAAAATACCAATCAACTGCGAACTACGAAATGAGACACTGATTCCTCCTAGGAGGATACATAGGCATACGATCAAAAATCGTGGCAAGTCCCACTAATTAAAAAACAAACTCTTTTCTCACTAATTAAAATTCAAACCCTATTTCCTAAACATCACGCTTTTAAACTTATTATCCTTGCGAACAAGGTAGAGGATGGGTGCCTAACAGCTTCCCCTCGTCTAGAACCGAGTCCGAATCTAGAATATTTGAAACTTTTTAGGGTTATTACTTTATACCCCCTTCCTTTAGGATAAAAATCAAGGGTGACGACTCTGATTTGAAAACCAGTTGCAATAGTTTCATGTACTTTAATATTTTTCTCTGTGTTTGAACAATATGTGCAACTCTGCTTGATTTATATTATGTGTTTCCTTTTTGGCTTGTTTATCTTTTTATCTATTTTATTAAAAAAAGGTAGTGTTATGACATATATCATGATGTATGTATTTGTACACTATCACTATGCAAAATTGCCTCTGGTATGATGTAATGATTTGCTGTGAATTGAAGGATATGATACTTCTAATTATGTTCTATGTCTCTTTTTGAAGTTGTCAAAGGAGTATAAGATATATGCAATGATAAAGAATGAAATCACATATTTAGGGGGAGCATCATTGAAGCGCATCGTCGCATTTTTGCCATCATAAAAAAGGGGGAGTTTGTGAGTGAAACTTGGTCTCTTAAGTGTTTTGAATGATGTCAAAAATACACGAATCTAGCATTTCTATAGTTGGACATTATCTCTGAGTTTAGTGTGGCACCCTGATCCTTTAGAAGTCGTAGGTTATTTTGGAATCATTAAAAGTCATTTTAAATTTGAGTCAAGTCATTAAAAATTGTGTTTGCACAAATTTTCGTTGCATGTGTCGACACATCCGCTTTTCAGCTCGACACATGCAACTCATTTTTGAAGTATGTAGCCTCTGGAAGGCTCAGGTCGACACATGCATTGCATAGTTCGACACATACTAAAGAATTTCTGAAATTACATAAATTCTTATTTTATGTGTCGACACACCCGTTTTCCAGGTCGACACATTTTTTATCATTTTAAAGCCCGTAGCCTCTGTGTTGGTTAGATCGACACATAGCCTTGCATAGGTCGACACATACATTTTAAAAATAACGTATGTGTCGACACATACGATATATAGGTCAACACATACTGATTGTTTGATCAATTTTTTAAATTACTTTTATTTCTAAACAAGCCCTTTTGCCTTAATTGTTCAAAACTATAAATACATCATTCATGCATTATTCATAACTTGGTGATGTCATAAAATTAGCCTACAGTTCTCTCTATTTTCAACCTCCAACCTATGCATACAAACTGACATTACATTGTGATGATGTTCCATTGGGGTGCCATCTAGACAAGGTTTGATAATGTCTAATTAGGTATTGGGTTGAGCTTTATATGGGTCTTCATCCGGGAAAACTGTGGGTTTGTCCTCCAAGATTATTGGTTGATTTAGGGGTTTTCGTGCAAGATGTTTAAGAGGTAATTGCGGCCAAGTGAAGTCCTTTGTAGATAAAGAACACAAAGTAAGTAGCGAGAGAACGACGTATTATAATTGAAGTCTTGTGTTGCAATAGTTTGAAATTGACCGTGCGCGAAAGCTTTGGAGATAAAAAATGCAAAGGAGTAGCAAGATCCAGATAATAAATTTGCATCTATTGTGTCTTGGTATTTCTCAAGATCAAAAGAGGAGAAGGGGTTGAATCAACAACAAGCCTAAGGGTTTCTGGAGTTGCTCTTGAACACTTCTCTTGTATCAACATTTTGCATAGTAATAATTATCCTAATTCCGTCGGAATTAGGTGCGGACGTACCCACATATGAGGACGACAATGGGGAAGTGTGATGAAAAATTTCTTGTGTCTCTTTTATTTTTGCTTTTATTTGCTTTGATTGTTATCAGTTAATTTGTCAAATAGCATTGCGTTATCAAATGAATTGTAAGAAATTTTCCGAACTATTATTTTATTCTAAATCAAGTGTTGATATAGCTTATAATCACTTTTGATTATAAGTGGTTTCGTGTATCAACACAACTCAAGGAAAAATTCTTAAAATTTACTTGCACACCAAGTGTTTGATAAATTGATTCAATTTGTTCTTTTAATATTGCCATTGGAAATAACTTTACTAGTAACTTGCAATAAACGTTAAATAAGCTATAAAGTGATTCAAGCATATTAATCCAAGTGTTATCCATATTCCATGTTGAATTTGTTTTTAAATTTTCATATCCGAGTTTCCAATATGGTTTGTAAAGACGATATTTTGAAAAAGCTTCCGCGTTGCTCTTTGATAAAACAACTTTTTCAAAACCAGAATTTTTTTGGATATTTTTTGAAAGGGGTATCTATTCACCTCATCTAGATACATTTTCGTCATCTAACATTTTGGTACCTGTTGGCTCCTAAATTCGACACTCTTGTTTTATTAATGTCAGCCATTAAAAGCTGAAAGATGTTTTCGACTGGCTAAGTCTGTCGAAATGCTCGTCGAAAGATGGCAAAGTACTTAGAAGATTTCTTCCAAGGGAGAAGTGGGTTGCTTTCGACGTCGAAGGAGTTTCTCGTCGAAGATGTCTCTCGGCGAAAGTGTTCAATGGTTCAGAGTGGAGCAGTTCGAAATTCAAGCGTTTGGAGGGAAAACGGTTTCCAGCAGTTACCACGTGCAAACGTGCAAAGATCTGAAGCGTCGAACGTTGAGGACGTGCCAAGTGTAATCATCTCGAAGCAGTGTAACTACCCGACGGTTACTTGGGATGTTTTAGTATAAATAGAAGTAGACATGTAGTTTCTCGCGTGTGTTCACAATTCTATACAAAGTCACTCATATAGATTCGAGTACCCAGCGTGTGAGAAAGAATTGTTGAGAAATGTATGTGTGAAACACCAATTTTATTAATCAAAGTCATTTACTTTTCCAGAAATTTACTTGCTTTCCTCTTTACATTCCTGTCGAAGCCTTTTACTTTAAGCCTTGTTTATTTCACCAAGTCCTTTCTTCATGCAATTTACTTGAAACCTCTTTATTTCATTTAAAGCCTCTTTATTTAAAGCCTTATCCAATTTAATCAAAACTTCAAAATCAACCTATGTCCTAGGATCAATCTGATCGATCCTGCGAGTAACCAAATAAGTAACCATTTGGAGGATCAGCGGTTGTTTACCAAATCCCAAGGTAAACAAATTGGCACACCTGGTGGGACCGTGTGTTGATTGTTGAAAATAATCTCATCTTTTCGAGTTGTATGTTATTGAGAAGTGGTAGAATATACACTAACGATAACAATACTGCCAGAAGAAGGGAAGAGATGGCGAATCCGCCAAACAATAACGAAATCCCACAAACGAATGTGGGAGCAACGGTTAGTATGACCGTAAGTGAAGCGACAAATGTTGGTTCGACACCAGCAGTATCGGTCACAACCACGGGGCCAATACCTTCGTTAACAGGCCCCAGGATGCCTTGGGAACTCCCCCACCAAGGGGAAATTTAGGCACAAGGCCTTTGGTTCCCCCAGGATTTATTCCATTCTATGGTATGCCAACTTCTGAAGTGGCAAGCCTGACGAATGCTGCGTCCACTTTTTCAGACCCTTTAGTGAGTGCCTCTTCACCACTCCAAGGCTCTGGAGTAGGCATGGCGAATAGAAATAGGACCCAACTCTTAGGAGGAACGTCCCAAGTAGCCCATGGCCTTACAAATGCCTCGACAGCAGTCTTGAGGCAACAAATGGACGAAAGCAACCATGATATGGTGCAAATGTTGGCACAAACTGAGTACAGTGCTAAACCCTCTAATACAAAACACTACTCAATCGAATCAGCAAATGACAGCGCAAATGGCGCGCTTAGCTGATTTCTTTGGAGTACCCCAACCGATTCGACAGCCCCAAAGGGCGCAAATTAGGGGAAACCAGGGGATATTTTTAGAGGAAGAAACCACCATTAACCAGGCTCAACAGCCTGTCGAAGAAAACCTTAGGGCACGATTGGAACAACCTGTCGAGGAACCTAGGGTAATAACCCCAGAGGTAAGGTTAGTTAACAGAAACCAAAATGCTGACGAAGTGGTTCAGCATATCCAATACCAAAACATGGGTTTGGAAAACAATCTGGCAACCATGATTGAAAGGATCATGACTCAGAATGGGATGAACATGGGCTTTCGAAGGCCCAATTTTACATCTCCATTGTCAGAATACGTGTTACAAACGGACTTACCTCCTAGATGCAAAGTCCCCAAATTTACTAAGTTCTCTGGGGACACGACAGAATCTACTGTCGAGCATGTGGCGAGATATTTGATCGAAGCGGGTGACATTTCGAATAACGAAAACCTAAGGATCAAGTACTTCCCAAGTTCTTTAACAAAGAACGCTTTTACTTGGTTTACAACTCTCCCCCCCAATTCGATCCATCATTGGACCCAGTTGGAAAGATTGTTCCATGAACAATTCTACATGGGGCAAACCAAGATAAGCCTGAAAGAACTGGCCAGTGTGAAGAGACGCTTCACTGAACCTATAGACGAATATCTAAATAGGTTTAGGTTGCTCAAGGCGAGATGTTTTACACAAGTGCCAGAACATGAGTTGGTCGAAATAGCCGCAGGCGGTTTAGATTATTCCATTAGGAAGAAGCTAGACACCCAGTACCTAAGAGACATGGCCCAACTGGCCGATAGAGTTCGACAGGTAGAACGCCTCAAAGCTGAAAAAGCTAAGGCAACGAAAACTCACAAGAGAGAGAGGATAGCGTACGTTGAGATGGATGACGAAGATCTAGAATCCTTCGACGATACTTTAACTGTCGAAGAAGGAGAAGTCGATTTAGCAGAACTGAAACAAGGGCCACCATACTCTTGTAAACTGTTAGTCCCCTCAAGTGGGAAAAATCCTATTGGTCCAGAAAGGACCAACGATAGGTTCCCAAAAAAGACTTATAGTTTTGACATCACAAAATGTGATGAAATATTCGACTTGCTGGTTAAAGATGGCCAAATGATAGTACCCCCAGGGGTAAAAGTGCCTCCTCTTGATCAAAGAAAGAAGAGAGGTTTTTGCAAATATCATAATTTTTTGGGCCATAAAACTTCTCAATGTTTTCTTTTCAGGAATCTTGTGCAAGACGTTATCGAAGAAGGGAGATTGAAGTTTGCTGACAAATCCCCCATGGCTGTCGACTCAAATCCATTGCAGGCTGAAGCCCACTATGCTGAACCCTCTGAGGTGAACGTGATAGAGGCAACCAGGATCCAGTCGAAGAAGCCAGGAATTACCATGGTCGAAGTCTCAAAGGACCACATCAATATGCCAATCTTTGGCAGTTTTTCTGGAAATTTATCCAGGAAGACAATTGAAGCTGTCCAGAAAGCGGTCGAAAACCCGAAGTCGGAGACCGCTGAAGCACAAAAAACTGGATCAAAACCCAGTTCCCACTTGGCCACCGTTCAAGGCCAGACGGAGAATCTGGAGATACAAATGAAGCAGTTAACTCTTGCTAACAAAGATACAATGAATATCAATATGGTCGAACTTTCTGACCCAAAAGCATCAGAAGAGGCCATGAGGCAAGAACAAGCTAATAAGACTGCTTTCCCTCGGGAAAATGAAAACTTGGCAGATTTTCTACAAAGATGCCAGAAAAAGAAATCAGAGGTGATGCTGTGTCCAAGATGCAGTTCGATCTTTGATAAAAAAGCTGCTGAGCACATTCAAGGCGTAAGAGCAGCGAATAAGAGAAGGGAGAATGTTGACCTTCGACATGATCCCAGAAGAGCCTCCCAAAAAGGTTCTAACCAAGAAAAGAGGCCATTGACTTTTAGGCCTCCAACAAATGTGCCAGTAGATACTTGGTACAAAACCTCTGGTCGAAAAAGGCCAAGTGAGGAGAAATGGCATTCTTTCGATGTGCCAAGAGGTTCCTCTTTGACTCAAAAGAAAGAGCCTCAAGTTGCTGCACCTAAGGTTGCACAAGTGTCCAGCAACTACAAAGGTAAAAATCCCATGTCTCGATCTCAATGGAGGAGATATCAAAGGAGACGAAAAGCTGAAAGGGAGGCTGCCAACGAACCAAAGGCAGAAACTAGTTCGAATGTTCCTCAAAGGAAGCAAAGGAAGCCTCTAGAGAGAGAGCCAATAACCAACAGGCTAGTTTGGCCTAACCAAAGTGAAGTCGAAGACGAAGACGATGCTGAGTCTGATGATACTTTGGACATAATGGTGAATATAGTTTCAGTGCTGCCCAGAGAATTCAATCGACAGGTAGAAGTCGAAGCAAGTGACTGGGAAGTAGAGCAAGAAATGGCCAAACATAGGCCAGTGTGCTATTTTGTCATGGACAATGGCACTACTGAGGAACAAAATGGCTTTTTCGAGCCACCTACAGAGGCGATGAAAAATCACCTCAAGCCTTTATTCATAAGGGCTAAACTCGAAGAAACTACTGTGAATAAAATATTGGTGGATTGTGGGGCAACCATCAACATTATTCCTCACTCTATGCTAAGGAAAATTGGCAAAAGGGATGAGGATATTAAGCCTCACAACATGGTCCTGTCGAACTATGAGGGCGGCATAGGGACCACTATGGGAGTGATCCAGCTAGATATCAAAGTAGGGTCGATCCTTCGACCAACGATGTTTATGGTCATATCGGCCAAACCTAACTACAATCTTTTGTTGGGCCGTGAATGGATTCATGGTGTTGGCGCTGTGCCTTCATCAATGCACCAAAGGTTGCTGCTATGGCGTCCAGATGGGATGGTCGAAAACATAGAGGCAGATCAAAGCTATTACCTTGGCGAAGTGAATCACTTGGGTTTGGCAGATTTCGACAAAAACTTGGCTCACATAGGGCCATGTCCAACACCTGACTTCGACATGGCGCCAGCGCCAAACACTTTTTGTTCCCTATACCTGCATCCTGAGCATGGTTTCCAATGGGACAGAGAAGACTTGTCCCACATAGACTTCAGTGGGTTAACTGATATCCAACCAACTGGTTGGGGAAGCGAATTCAGTGATAATGACTGAGTCACAATCTTTGAAGCGAATTTCGGCTTATGTAGCCGAAACCAAGATGATAACGGCTCTCGAAGCCAAAGTAAAGTACATGGCCACACAGGCCAATGATCAACAATTATCTGCTGTAGGGCCGGGAAAGGATTTCGATCCAAAACCTCCTGATATCATGCCAGAAGAAATGCAGGAACAGAGGCTCGACGCCATCTATGACGATGAGCCTTTGGGCTTCGAAAAGGACCCCTTGGCGAACAACATTAAAATGTTAGCGCAAGACCCTTTAGAAGAAATCAACTTAGGCGAAGGATCAGAGAAAAGGCCAACTTACATCAGCGCCAAAATCGATCCAGAACTTAGGTTGGAAGTAATCCAATTGCTGAAAGAGTTTAAAGACTGTTTTGCATGGGATTATGACGAAATGCCTGGTCTTGACAGAGGATTGGTAGAACTTCAGTTGCCAATCAAACCTGGGAAGAAGCCAATCAAGCAAAATCCAAGGCGCTTCGCTCCAGAAATACTGTCGAAGATCAAAACGGAGGTCGAAAGACTTCTGAAATGCAAATTCATCCGTGTTACAAGGTA
This sequence comes from Vicia faba, assembly GCA_948472305.1. Lineage (NCBI taxonomy): Eukaryota > Viridiplantae > Streptophyta > Magnoliopsida > Fabales > Fabaceae > Vicia > Vicia faba. The sequence goes on along the minus strand of OX451741.1, from coordinate 17,598,575 downwards.
TGTCGAATGGATTGCAAACATTGTTCCAGTAATTAAGAAAAATGGTACGTTAAGGGTATGCATAGATTTCAGAGATTTGAATGCTGCTACACCCAAAGATGAATATCCTATGCCTGTGGCGGAAATGCTAGTCGATTCTGCCGCTGGCTATGAATACCTGAGTATGCTCGATGGTTATTCAGGATATAATCAAATATTCATTGCTGAAGAGGATGTGTCGAAAACAGCTTTTCGATGCCCTGGGGCCTTAAGCACTTACGAATGGGTAGTGATGCCTTTTGGCCTAAAAAACGCTGGGGCAACGTACCAGCGAGCAATGAATACTATCTTCCATGATTTTATTAACACTTTTATGCAAGTATATATTGATGACATTGTTATAAAATCTGTTTCCAGGAAGAATCATATTGACCACCTTCGACAATCATTCGAAAGAATGAGAGAACATGGTCTGAAGATGAACCCTTTGAAGTGTGCGTTCTGTGTGAAAGCTGGAGATTTCTTGGGCTTCGTTGTCCATAAGAAAGGAATCGAAATCAACCAGAACAAGACGAAGGCAATTCTGGAAGCGAAAGCGCCATCGAATAAGAAGGAATTGCAATCTCTCTTAGGCAAGATAAATTTCTTAAGGAGGTTTATATCTAATCTAAGTGGGAAAGCTCAGGCCTTTTCACCCTTACTTCGACTGAATAAAGAGGGGTTCGAATGGGGGCAGGAGCAACAAGAAGCCTTCGACAAAATCAAAGGGTACCTCACTAAGCCACCTATTTTGGTGCCTCCTTGTAGCAATAGGAGTATGAGATTGTACATAGCTGCATCCGACAAAACTCTGGGAAGCATGTTAGCCCAAGAGGATGAGAATGGAGTCGAAAGACCCATTTATTATCTCAGTAGAGTTTTGAACGATGCAGAAACTAGATATAGTGAAGTTGAAAAAATGTGTCTATGTCTGTATTTCTCTTGTACAAAACTCAAGCAGTATATAAAACCAGTTGATATGTATGTTTCGTCTCATTTTGATGTTTTCAAGTATATGTTGTCGAAACCTATCTTGCACAGTCGAATTGGCAAGTGGGCATTAGCATTAACTGAATACTCCTTGACCTTTATGCCTCTTAAGGCAGTAAAAGGACAAGTGGTTTCAGACTTCATAGTTGACCACTCAATTCAAGTCGAGGATATTAATTATGTGGAGATAGAGCCTTGGAAATTCTACTTCGATGGTTCCAGCCATAAAGATGGAACAGGGGTAGGAGTCTTGATTATTTCTCCAGATAAAATTCCAACAACATTCAAGTACAAAATATCAGGTTCTTGTTCGAACAATGAGGCTGAGTATGAAGCTCTAATTACTGGCCTTGAGATATTGTTGGAATTGGGGGCAACTCGAGTCGAAATCATGGGAGACTCAGAGTTAGTCATTAAGCAAGTCACAAAGGAATATAAATGCATAAGAGAGAATCTCATTATGTACTTTGTGATAGCAAATCGTTTGTTGAAAAAATTTGAAACGATCAATATTCGACACATACCCAGAGTCGAAAATCAAATAGCCAATGACTTGGCACAAATTGCATCTGGGTATAAGATTTCAAAAACGAGATTACAAAGAGCAATCGAAGTTCGAGAAAAGATAAAAGCAACTTGTCTATCACCATCAGACTTGGAATCGACGAGACTAGGATATGCTGATCAAAGTAACTTCGAGATTTCGTTCATTGATAATTTGTCAGAGCAAGATTGGAGGAAACCCATTGTGGACTATCTTCAAAATCCAGGAGCTTCGACAGAACGGAAAACAAAGTACAGGGCGTTGAGTTATGTACTCATGGGTAATGAGTTATTCAAGAAAACGCCTGAAGGGGTATTGCTAAAATGCTTAAGTGAAACTGAGGCATATGTAGCCCTTTCGACTACGCATGCTGGGGCATGTGGGGCTCACCAAGCAGGCCATAAGATGAAATGGTTGTTGTTTCGACAAGGACTATATTGGCCCACTATGCTGAAAGATTGTGTTGAGTTCGCCAAGGGTTGTCAAGAGTGTCAAGTCCATACAGGCATCCAACATGTACCAGCAAGCGAACTTCACTCGATAGTGAAGCCTTGGCCTTTTAGAGGATGGGCGTTGGACCTCATTGGAGAGATTCGACCAGCATCATCAAAGAGTCAGAAATACATATTGGTAGGCATTGATTATTTTACTAAGTGGATCGAAGCTGTCCCTTTAGTCAATGTAGACCAAGAAAATGTCATTGAATTTATTCAAAAGAACATTATCTTTAGGTATGGAATCCCTGAGACGATAACAACTGATCAAGGGTCAGTTTTCACTGGTCGAAAGATGCAGGAATTTGCTCAGGAAACAGGTTTCAAACTCCTAACATCAACGCCTTATTATGCACAGGCAAATGGTCAAGTCGAAGCAGCCAACAAAGTGGTGATTGGCTTGATAAAGAAACATGTTGGGAAGAAACCAAAGAATTGGCATAAGACGTTAGACCAGATTTTATGGGCTTGTCGAACGTCCCCAAAAGAAGCCACTGGTACAACACCATATAGGCTAACTTTTGGCCATGATACAGTGTTGCCAGCAGAAATTTGTCTTCAATCTGCAAGGGTTCAGAAGCATTATGATATTCCCTCTGAAATTTATTGGAACATGATGTTAGACGAACTGGTGGATTTAGACGAAGAGAGATTACGCGCTCTCGACCTACTCAGGCTTCAGAAGAAAAGAGTAGAAGACTCTTATAATAAAAAGGTAAAACCTAAGGCATTTTTGCCTGAAGAACTAGTTTGGAAGGTAATTCTTCCCATGGATCGAAGGGATCGAAGCATGGGGAAATGGTCACCCAAATGGGAAGGGCCATTCAGGGTTATCCAAACTTTTTCTGGTGGAGCCTATGAAGTCGAAGAGTTAGGCGAAGATAAAATGCTCTTGAGAGTAAATGGTAAATATTTGAAAAAATACAAACCTACACTCCAAGAGATAAAAATAAAATAATAAAAGAACAAGATTAAATTAACCATAAAAATGCCAAAATGGAAATTTTATAAATTTCAGCCAAGATGGCAATGTTGTCGAATATAGATTACAAAATATGGTTACAAAAGAGAATCAATCAAAAGGGAATAGAGTCCTTGAGTCGAAGATACTTGGCTTCCTGCAGCTCCAACCTTTTCTTGCACCAGGCGTTCTCCTGCACCAGTTTGGCAATCTGAGCGTCGAAGCCTTGGGCTCTCTCAGCAAATTCCAGGCCCTGTTTGATTTCAGTTTGACTCTCGGTGTCTGGGATGGTCGAAAGAAGTTCCTCCCTGCGTTTAGTGTTGGCATTTATCTTAGCCTCTATTTCTTCGATTTGTGCCCTGAAGGAAGCATTCTCTCGATCAATGGCATCGACTTCTTCCTGCGTAGATGCTTTTTGCTTCGACAACTCCGCAATTCGAGAAGTCGTATCCGAGACAGCAGTCCACGCAGAGGAGCTTTTGCCATACAACACCTCAAGCTGACTGTTAAACCCCCTTTGGCGCCTGTAATCTGCTGAGACTTGATCAATCATAGAGTGTAACTCCATGATTAAGCCTGAAACTTCTGGGGCTACAGCTAACAAGTCGACAGCATTCAAGACATCCTTCAAGTATGATGGAGCAGTGGGGTCCCCCTCTAAAGCCTTCATCAAGTCCTTCTTGAAGAACTGGGCCTTAACCTTCGCCAAAGCTTCATCGAGAGGAGAGGTTTCAGTAGACTTCCCCGACAGGGTAGGAATCTCCTGAATAGCATCAGACGAACTCTTGCTCTCGATGATTGCGTTGAGATAGCTAACAGGGTCAGTTTGTTTCAAGAGTTCTAAGTCCTCTTTTGACCTGTGCTTCGTTGAGGTAACCCTTGCAACAACATTGTCTTGGGTTTGAGGTTGTTGAGTGTTAGGTGCCTCGACTTGTTGCTCTTCGACTCGGACTGGGGCAGTACCAGCGTCACCTTGGTGCTCTTCGCTAGCGTCACCTTGGTGCCCTTCGCCAGTGTCATCTTGGTTCTCTTCGCCAGCAGCACCTTGATTTTCTTCGCCAGCATTGCCTTGGTCCCTTTCTTCATGATTCTCTTCTGACAGATCCACCACCTGAACCGCTTCTGGCTGTTGTTCCTCCGTTTGAGGTTCCTCTGCTGGTTTTTCTACCGTTTCAGCATTGGCCTCATTTTCAGTATGGGCTTCGTCATTTCCCAAGCCTTTTTCTTGTGGCCTGCTGAGTTCAGCAGATTCCAGTGTTTCAGAGGTCCTTGGCGGAGAACTTTCAGTGGTGTCCTGAAAAAGGAAAGAAGACAAATCTTCAGAGATCGAAAGAGACACAATCGAATATGGGTATCTATACCTAAGTTATAAAAAGGTTTAAAAGATTACCTGTAAGTTAGCTTCAGCCCCAGGGCTGGAATTGTCGCTTTCGACAGGCTTGTTGAGAAGAACGTTTAGTTCCTCCTCCGTTGGCTCTTCAATGATCACTGGAGGTGGCCTAGGCTTTCTCCCAGCAACCTTTATTCTGAATGTTCGACCTTCAGGAGCAGGAACAGGAGCGTCCTTCGTCAGCTTTCGCCTTTTTAGAGGAGCAGGAGGAGAATCACTTTCTTCATCGCTCCCAGATTCGACCACCAGTGCTGGCCGTTTCTTGGGCAAAGGTGCCTAAAAGACCAATGGGAATTCGACTTAGCAATTGTAGCGAAAGTCAAAAAATCGAAAGCCGGAAGAAAAAATGATGAAAGTCTGGTTACCGATACAGAAGGCTTCTTCGAAGGGCCTTCCCCCTGTTGGTTGGTGGTAGTCTTCGCCGGCGCTGTAGTCTTCGCCGGCGGTGGAGGTTTTGTTGAAGGTCCTCCTCCCTGTTGGCCTTCTGTAGCCTTCTTGGCTACAGGCTTTCGAACAACTGAAAGCAAATAAATGGTTAACAGGCTAGCAGTCGAAGAGAAAGATAAAGTAATGTGAGAGGATGAACTTACATTTCTTTATTTTGTCCAACACAAGGACAAAAGACTTCTGCAGCTCATCCATGAAGTCCTTCTCGTCGAAGAACTCCTCAGCATAATAGCTTTTCCACCACTCCTCGAAGGATGGTGAGCAAAGAAAATTGAGCTGGTAGTCAAACAACGAGAGAACTGTTCGACCAGCATATCTTCCGATATGCTTAATGGCAGCTTCTTCGGTGTAATCATTGCAGAAGTACAACATTGACTTCTCTCTTGGAAAAATCGGAGAAGGTAGGGTTTGGATAATACCAAACTGGCGAGATACCAGGTTTGGTTGGTATGCAATCAGACTCAAATGAGTCTTAGAGCTCCTGAATCGAAGAGGCATGATCCTTGGTGTAAGGAACGCCTCCCATATTATTGTATGTTCGTCAACATTAGGACCACTCGACGTCCTTGGATGTGGCCTTGTGAACCATGCTGGGCCTACCTTCCGTCGAGAAAATGGAGCCATAGTCGAAGCAAACTCCTTCCTTCGAGCAAACATCAGAACGAAGTTGGTGAAGGTTTGCTGAAACTCCAGTCCATCTTCCATAGGCGTCAACAGAGCCAGTCTGGTTCCTTCGACGCGTCTGTTCGCTATCTCTGGAGCCTGCTCGTTTATTTGAACCTTCTTAGGCAAGAAAGATTCGAAGGTGGCATTGAGCCACAGTTGGAGCAGCCAAAAAGGCCCAGCAAGTAGCAAACTGGCCCTGCTCTCGATAATTTTTAGAAGAGTGGCCCCATTACTAATCGAATCATAGAGGCTAGCCAGAATCAACTCTGCCAGACAGACATTCTGGCCATGATGCAGTTGAGTGGCGAGAGTGACCATCTTCTTGGTCACTTGTAGGAACTTCGAGCAAAATACAAAGCGAGTCAGCCATAAGGCTAGAAACGCTATGTGTTCGACATCCGACACAGTATCTTTCGACCTGTCGTGATAGTGGTTTATGAAGGTGGTATAGGTTGGTTTGGTCTCAGAGAAGCCAATTTGATCCTCCGACATCTCCTCCGGATCGAAGTAGTCCCCAGTGGGTCGAAGGCCAGTAATAGCGGCCACATCGAAGAGTGTAGGAGTTAGCATCCCACAGGGAAGATGGAAAGTGAAGTGGGAGTAGTCCTAGAAAAGCAGGGAAGCTATCAGCATCTCCGGAGAATAGTTCAAACCTGTCTTCGACAGCATCACCAGGTCGAAGATCCCCATCTTTTTCCAGATGGAAGCTTGGCTTTTCTCCATCTTTTCCAACCAAGCAACGTAGTCGGGAGTCAGGCTAGGACCAGACCTAAAGGCCCTAACACCTCTGTTGAAGAAGCGGAGGTCGATTTTTTCATGTGCAGGGTCTTCATTATCTTCAGCATCTTTCTTGGCGCATGCAACCGGTTTGAGTTTCTCAACCACCGGAAAATAGCTCTTAATCTTCATGGCCTCACCAATGCTTGGATACATGGGGCCAGACATAACAAAGATCTGGTTGGAATATCCAACCGGGATCATAAGGTGATGTGAGTAAGCATCACGAACGGCGATGTCCAAGGGTTCAGGGACCCTTCGTTGGCCCGTAGCAGTTACCACTAGAGCGGTGACGAAAATCTTAGGTTTGGCGTTTCCAGTTGGTGCGGTAGCACTAGGAGCAGTAGAACCAGATGCCATGGTTTAGTGTTGAGTTTGAAATGAGGTTGAAGACGAAGTGAAGGAGGAAAAGTTTCTGCAAAGATAACAAGCTTGTATGAAGATAGAGAAGTTTGAAAGCTAGATGGCGTAAAAAGTCCCACAATGGGGTACTTACTGCTATTTATAGTAGTGGGGAAAAATCCCCAAAAACGAGGACATTAAATGCCATTTAATGCTGCAGGAGATAGTGGGACGCGTGGCAGCCCCCTGTTGTTTTAGCCGTTCTGCAGAAATAGAGGGACGCAGCGTGCGTCCTTGTTTTTGGGAATTGTCATAATGACAAATTCTGAAATGACGTTTGGTACTGCACGCCGTACTGACATGACGTCTTAGGTACGGATAAATGATGGTTTTCTTGGGATTGCCAATGGTTGGTAGAAAACAACAAAAAAGTGCACAAGTTAATTTGTGACTAAGCGTGAAAAGACAAGTGTCGAATGGCGTTTCAAAGAATGCCTTTTTCTGCCAGAGTCGAAATAAGGCATTCTTGGGGGGCAATTTGTTGGCTCCTAAATTCGACACTCTTGTTTTATTAATGTCAGCCATTAAAAGCTGAAAGATGTTTTCGACTGGCTAAGTCTGTCGAAATGCTCGTCGAAAGATGGCAAAGTACTTAGAAGATTTCTTCCAAGGGAGAAGTGGGTTGCTTTCGACGTCGAAGGAGTTTCTCGTTGAAGATGTCTCTCGGCGAAAGTGTTCGATGGTTCAGAGTGGAGCAGTTCGAAATTCAAGCGTTTGGAGGGAAAACAGTTTCCAGCAGTTACCACGTGCAAACGTGCAAAGATCTGAAGCGTCGAACGTTGAGGACGTGCCAAGTGTAATCATCTCGAAGCAGTGTAACTACCCGACGGTTACTTGGGATGTTTTAGTATAAATAGAAGTAGACATGTAGTTTCTCGCGTGTGTTCACAATTCTATACAAAGTCACTCATATAGATTCGAGTACCCAGCGTGTGAGAAAGAATTGTTGAGAAATGTATGTGTGAAACACCAATTTTATTAATCAAAGTCATTTACTTTTCCAGAAATTTACTTGCTTTCCTCTTTACATTCCTGTCGAAGCCTTTTACTTTAAGCCTTGTTTATTTCACCAAGTCCTTTCTTCATGCAATTTACTTGAAACCTCTTTATTTCATTTAAAGCCTTATCCAATTTAATCAAAACTTCAAAATCAACCTATGTCCTAGGATCAATCTGATCGATCCTGCGAGTAACCAAATAAGTAACCATTTGGAGGATCAGCGGTTGTTTACCAAATCCCAAGGTAAACAGTACCACAAGTATGAGTCAATGAAATTGCATTACATTCTTTGTGTCATTGCATGATTATTGATTAAATAATATTTTGATGATATTGTGACTTAAGTGATGTTTTGATGATGATTGTTGAATTGGGTATATAATGATGTCGTGAATGAATTGATGATGTGAAAAGGTGAGTATAATATGTGATGTATGTCGGTATATGGATTTCATGATGATTGTTGTTGTAACTACTATATCTATTTCGTATATCTTTTGTACTGAATGTGATTGCTCACCCTTTCTGTTTTAATGTTGCCTCCATGTGGGTAACGCGCATGTGATCGCGAATAGCTCATAGAAGTGTGAGGATAGCTTTAGATTTATTTAGAGTATTTTTTGCTGATTAGAAGGTCTTGCTCTGATATGAAATATCGGGGTTGGGAACGTTTGAGTTTTTAAAGTTTGGTTGTTTTCTTTTAAAACACATCATACCAGTTTTGCTAATTGTTGCATTTATTTTGATGATAACCTTGGATAAGACTAAACGATTTTGATGTTTTGATGAAATAAATAAAGTTATGTTGAGACAATGATTTCGCTGCAAAGTCTGAATGTTACGTGTTGATTTTATTAAAGAAATAACTATTATAATTTTTGAAAATTAGTGTTACAGAGCAGGATATTGGACTAAGATGTTTTGTATGATGATGTGACACTTTTATTGGTGCTTTATATTTATTTACTTATTAAATTTATTCGTAATTTAATCGATAATATATGTGAGGTTAGAAGGGTGTTACAATGACCGTGTTGTCTTGTTTTATCCATATTTGGAGTTCTAGATGTCCAATTGATGTGATCTTTAATGCATTGGAAGGATTAAGGAATTAATATACAAATATCTATCAAGGGGAGAGAAAAGATGTTGACAAATAAGAAAAGATGTTAACATAATTTTGCTTATTTAATGGTCAAACGAAAAAAGGTACTTTTCCCATCAAGTTTGGATGCCCCTTCCGTTTATTTCCTTCTTTTTACAAATCCTAATGTAATAGTTCAGCCACCCACAATTATGAGCATTTGTGACAGTATAATTTTCTTTTTTTATTTGTCTATGCATTCAATTCTTGTAATCATAATCCTATGCCTATTACCTTATCTAATGAGAAACAGAGATTTAGTTTGAGTAAAAGTTGAGAGTATTTATCTTTTGTTCTTTGAACCTTACTTCTAGCTTATCAATTTGTCGTGGCGCTAAACATTTGACATATCAATTGAAATTTTCTTAAAAGGCTGTGGTGTCTCCATTAATTATCAATCTAATATTCATCCTCATTGTGGAGTTCCACATATCCACCCTCCCAACTCCTAATTCGTCTAGACGTCTCAAAGGCTCTCATCACTTTACACTAGTGTGAACTCAAAAATTAAGAGAGATTTTAACCGAGTTGATATCAAATAGATATAGCTTTTAATCAGATTGAGCTCAAGAACTGTTATGGAGATTTTCATTGGCTAATCTTCTTGAACCAAGAGAGAGCTTTTGTAACAAACTTCTAACTCTACATATATTTCTCATATAATTTACGAATAAAATCAAGTAAAACCACCACACAAGGGTGTCATACTTCATAAAAAACATCATAATAACAATCCGGCTCCATAACACGGGTTACATCAATAGTAAATACACATTTTCACACTTTAAACTAGTCATTCAACAACATCACAAAAAATTCATCGTCATAAATAAACTTCTTCATAAAACAAAACTCATAATATTTTTATCTCATCAAAAGTTGGAATTAAAATCTGTTTAACAATCAAAACTGTCATAAAATATATCATCATAAAAAGGAACATAAGAATCGCAAAACAAAGCGTTCCCAACCCAATATTACATATCATAGAAAGACACCTTCTAACTAATGAAACTAATAAAATATGCCAAAAGCTCTCTATCTTCAATACTTCTATCAGATACTCTTGAGCATCTGCGCGTTACCCACATGGAGGCAACATTCAAATAGAAGGGATGAGTAATCATAATTAATTATAAAATATATAAGGAAAATATTAATAGTTATAAACAACATCATAATATAATCAACACATATCATTTATCAAAACTTTATACTCACTGATACATCATAATAGCACTTAGACATCTTTCATCATCAAATCATCATATAATCAAATAGTTCACAATTATTGTCACATCACAACTCATCAACAAAATTCATGAAATGTCATATAGAATGTTAATGCAACAATACTGACTCAATGCTGTGGTACCAAAATTTATAAACACTTGGTTCATCACCCTCCATGATCCCCACCATAGGATTGATTCCGTCTTGGAACCGGAGCACGTCATAAAGCACACTCAATCTGCACAATAGGATTGAGGCTCGTCACAAGTGGACCATCATCCAAAAATTCTTTGAATGTATGACCCACAACTACGTCACAATAAGTTCAACCACCGCTAGTTAATTGCATCATCATTCACATAATCATCTTAGCATAACATGTATACATATTAAACATGCACATTATTAAAACACCATCACAATTATCATCAAATACCAACACCATGGTAACATCATTAGAATACATCAAGTTACGTCATTTCAAAAAGATATCATAGTATACCAACATATAATGATCCAAAATCATAAATATATAAACACAGGAATAATACAAGAAAGGATTCATACAATTCTGCCATAAGATAGTTCCGCGCGTTAGCTTTCAAATGCTTCGAACGATGGATCAGACAAAATTCTGAAACTCAAGTTACGACACTTTGAAGTTTTACTCCCAGACTGCTCGCCTAAGCCTCGCCCGACGACCACAGAAACACTCTACTCGCCTCCCTCTCACCTGATACTCGCCCGACAAATTGCGCGATTGGGTCCATAATTGCCTCGCTCGCCCGACGATGCTAGGGCAATGATCCCTTCCCATAAATTTTCCAAGAGCTCACCTTTTTCACCATTCTGCTTGCCAGCTGACTCGCCCGACGATGCTGGGGAGACTAGCTCACCCCTAACTCGCATCTGGTTTGCCTGGCAATGCTAGTGATTGATCAACTTCTTAGTTGCGATTTCGCTTATGTCCAGACCATACCAATTCTGATTCCAGGCATCACACTCTGTCCAAAATGCATTTTAATCACCATACATCATATATTAACATAAAAACACATCATTATATATTAGGGTCATAAATCATAGTATACATACATCATCATCACATAATTTCAACATAAAATTCATCATGATTTTCACCAAATCATCATACAAACAAAACCCTACATATACCTTAACCCCTTATCAATCATAACAAACCTAATTATACCCCTTACCTCAAATTCCAAGCGATTGGATTCTTCCTTCGAGTTCTACCGAATTCCCTTGTTGGTTCTCTGTGCTCTAGCTCGCACTTCACGTTTCTCCAAAATTTCACGACCGTCTAAAATAATTCCCATTTTCCTTGTTTTACTTGATAACCTTAGACCCTTTCTATGGTTTTCCTATTACGCCCTTCCTATTACGCACCTAGCTCATACACACTTACCATTATGTCCTTGTTCTCCTTTACACCTTAATATTCTATTTAGTTATTATTATAAATCTAAATAATATAAAATAAATCATTTAAATCTACATAATTCTAATTAGCACCTTAATCCACCACTACTCCACAACATACTACACACAACACATATATTCACAATAAATCACAAATAATCATTAAAATAAATAATTCTAAATTCTGGGGTGTTACAACTCTCCTCACTTAAAGAATTTTTGTCCTAAAAATTTACTTGAGGAAAACAGAGTTGGGTACGACTCTCTCATTTGATCCCCACGCTCCCAAGTCAAACTCCAACCAGTTGGTCCACCCATAGTACCTTCACCATGTAAATGCTTCACTTCCCGTCCTTCTATATGTTAGAACATAATTTGATTCTACATCCATGTAAGAGTTTTGATGATAACAAACACATGATATATATATATATATATATATATATATATATATATATATATATATATATATATATATATATATATATATATAAAGAACAAATATGCTCGCTAATAAAAGTATCCTTATATGCAGGAAGTTCTGATGTGAAAAAGATCTACTAGAACATCACCAGAAGTTTTGATTATGCGAGCATAGAAGATGAGAGTATGATTAGACACATCCTTCTTAGAAGCAAATCTGCGTGACATGCTTATATGAAGAAGTTCTGTTACAACTTCTGAATGCACCAACGCTATGAAACAGGATCTCTGATATTCTGATCTGTAAAGTTCTAATACAAGCAGTAAGGGACTCCCAACGGTAACATTCATCTTCTGATGTGAGAAGTTATGAAGCGTTACATCTTAATCAACGCATATCAAAAGTAACGGCTAGAAAGAGACAAGAATCTCCTGGTTCGGAAAGATCATCAATTCTTGTTATGAACATTCCAAAAGAATCTTCTTATGTCACTGTTGCATGGCCTATATAAAGAAGACAAAAAGAAGAAATTAAGTGACGAACATTCTTGCGCACGAAAAAGAAAACCATTTATCCTGTTCTACCTAGTAATCTTAACTTGCGTAAAACATCCTTGTGATACTGTTTTATTAGAAAACACTCTTGTACACATTTCTTCAAATATTATTTTGTAATTCCTTGAGAAAATTGGGTTGTGGTTTTAGACTCAAGAAGACATTGACAGTTGTCATTGTGATTTATAATCAAGATTGATTAGTGGATTAAGACCTCGTTGGAGAGAGGCGAAATTACCTTGGCAGGTGGACTGGATTAGTTTGAGTTCAAACGAACCAGGAGTAGTTTTTCACGGATGAGAACCGGGATACTAAGGATATAAACCTTGTTGCGGATAAATTCCGAAGTTTAGCAAATTCACTGGGAAAAACAGAAACAATAATGATTTATGTTTCAATGCATGTTTGATATTTTTTTAAGTAATGTTCCAAACGAGAATGGAAACAATAAACTTTAAGGAGAAAATGCAATGATGCATGTTTAAATGTTTTGCTGGGGAATGGCCAATTGAGAAGCCAACAACCACTAGGTCAAAACCTGACAAGACTTGTAAAAATAAATTGCAAAAATCTCTGCTGGCGAAGAGGAAATATAAGGAACCGCTTAAAAAACCGTTGAAGAGATGAAACTCTGTGGGCAACAACAAACCGAGTGACCGGTAGAAACCAGCTACAAACACTGAGAGGAGTTTCAAAAATAAATTGAAAACTCTGCTGGAGAAGATCTGGTCGAAACTATGATCTATGAAAAGAGGTGCCAATGAAGATTGAACGTTGCTAGAGAAGATCAGGGCAAGACTGTAACTTCTGAAGGAGAATGCCAAATAGAAATTGGTTGTTACTTGAGAAGATCATGGAAAGACTGTAACTTCTGGAAAAGACGGTGTGCAGCCGTGTTGAGGATGCTATCAAGATAATGAGCCTGATACGAGAAATAACACTCTCGCTGGGGAATCAGACAAACTCTAACGAGGCCAACCTTGTCGGGGATGAGATGTTCTTTAATAAGAAAACTCAATTAAGAATATTACCGTCAGGGATACACAAATCCTCAAACATTAAATGTAGTCAGAACCCCACTTATGGAAACTGACGATACTCTTCAAAAATGGCCAAACCTACTGGGGAAACTTGTGTAAAAAAATCCTTTACCAATTGCTGAAGATTAACAAAATCTCAATTAATCGACCAGTCTCAACTTTACTGAGGATAAGGAAAGATCCTTAAACAAGGATTCCCCAAGAAACAAATCAACTGGGAAATAAGAGATCTGGACGAGGAATCTCTGACTGGAAACTCCGCTAGGGAATTGAAACTTCATTAGACTTTGAATTCTCATCTAAGCAACTCTGTTGTGGGCATAACACATATTCAAACTTGAAGTCTCAGAACGAAGCCTTTCTCTTGAAAAAGATTTCTGGGCAATAAAACTCTGTTGAGGAGACAAAACTCCACTGAGGAAATAAAACTCTGCCCGGGAATATTTTGCTGGGGATAAGAGATGCAAAATTCTAAAAAATGGCAACCCCTACTGGGAAAACTTCTGCCATAGATTTCTTCATAAAGAACCCAACTGCCACAGATTAAAGGAATCTCTGATATGCAGTCATAAAATATACCATGAAGATAGTCAAACAATATCAACTCTACTTGGAATATGACAATCTCAGCCAACATAAATCTATTGAGGATGATAAAAGATTCGTTTGATAAAGAAATGCCCCAAGTCACAACTCAGATGGGAGAATGGGAATATTTGAATGCAAACTTCAATGATAATTCAAATCGGAAGGTAAACTCCGTTGTATATAGTCTTTATTAAGAAACAAGATAATGCTCATCAAGACTTGGTTAGGGAATGAAGGTATCTAAAAAAACTTATCCACCTCAAGAATCCCTTACATGAAAATTTTGGGGAGAAGCAACTCTGCGGGAAATTACCTATTCCAGAGTTCAAAAGTTAGAGGTAAGACTCTTGCATGGATGCTGACAAGCTGCAACTTATAGAGTGAACAACAATTCCTATAAAAAAATCACAACACAAATGCCCCAAGTACGGTATGACAACTTTTGAGCAGCTTTCTTATTTAACTCGTTCATAGAGATTTTTGTTGAATATCGACGTAACTGCTTTTGATTAATTGAACTTTGATAAGATTTGCCTCGAGAGGACTTCATGGGATCTGTACCATCATTTATATGCTTCCCCAGAGTAGAAGAACTTTGAGAGATCGATCCTTAACTTGACTTCCCCAGATTGGCGGAGCTTAGAGAGATCAAATCTCACTTTGATTTCCCCAGGTTGGTGGAACTTTGATTGGGGAAACATATTACATAATTCTCAAAGGAATCCTTAGGCACCATGCCTTTTGATATTATCACCTCTCGTGAAACAATCGACTTTTGATTCAACAGAGTGATCAAGTCTCTCTTCTTTGACAAAATTAAGCTTTTCACTAATGTTCATTGTGTAATCTCTTTTGATGTCAAGCAGTTGTTTTGCATGAAGACAAATTTTTATTATGAGAATGACAATTCTAATGCAACAATTATGTAAGCCTTGAAGTTGAAAACTTTAAACAAAAACACGTCCCAAATCTGTTGTGAATGAATCACTAGCTAGATTGCAACATTTTAAAAACTTTTTGAAAGAAAAACGATGCAAGCATAAGATACCAACATGGATATGTAAAACATCTTTGGGAGTCAGGAAATGCTATCCTGTTGTAGTATGCCTTCGAGTTAAACCCATGTTTCAGTTAGGAATTTTAAGGGTTGTAACGTGGCCTAGTTCATGGTTTTAGAAAAAAAATATTTTAAGGCTCAAGTTATTTGGTGCCCACCCCCTTTGTGATGTTCTCCAGTCCTAAGTTCAGCCAAATCGACATGAGCATTCATCTCTCAAAAGAGTTTTTGATGGTTGAGGAATCACTGAGGTTTCTTGGACATGACTGTCACTTGCCTCTTTCATTCTTGGTGTCTGATCACACGACTTTGTTCCTTGCTGAGGGTTTTTATTTGGTAATCTCATTTTGCTTTTCGCGCTTTTCGCTTTCCCTAAATTTTTCCTGGACAAGTTCCTATTGAAATTTGACTCCGAAGCCCGGTGGGATGCCCAGACTTTTTCCTAAGCGACTTGTTTTTTAAAGTTTCGACTTAGCAGGGCTTTTTGTCTCTTTCTTTTTTGAACGAGTCATTGATCTTTATGTCGTCTTCGATTCGTTGGAAGTGATTGTGACTGCATGAGTCTTTGGTAGATGAGGGATAACAATTATGGTATCATCATCTGTTGAGTTTCTAACGTGCGAGAGATAACCATCGCGGTATCATCAATTGATGCACACTTTTGATAAATGCAGGTTAGCCATTGCAATTTTGACTTTCCTCATCCTTTTGATGGGTAACCATTGTTGTATTGTTAGATGCACACTCCTGATGAGTTTTGAACCCTTGATCAAATTAACTGAACACTACCCTGCCCCAGGTTAAAAATAAGGTTTTCTTTTTCTGAATAGAAAAAAGAAGCTCCTACTTCGAAGGCTCATAAGGGTTAACGAGGGTTTCACTCTCTTATATCTCCGGTGTTTAGGGATTTGAAACAATGCCTTTACATCGTTGTTGTACCCCAAAATTCGCCCTCCCATATTCTTCAAGAAATTGCCAAGCCAGGTCACAAAACTCCCCAAGGGTTGTACAGCTCAGCAGTCTCTCATACAGACAAAACTAGGGTTTGTGTTCTGATCAAGAATTGAAAGTTTTCAAAGGCCCAATCAAGTCTCATATGCCTACAAATGTGGTCAAACATCCTCATATCAAGTTTCAAGGCATTCAGCTCAAAATTGCACAGTCAAAACCCTAAATTGCACTACAGTCAACTGTAGGGGCAAAATGGTCATTTGACAGTCAAAAGTTCAAATTTTTGGTCAACATATCATTTTGAAGCCACAAACATCATTTGATCAATGCTTGATCATGATTCTCAAAATTTGGCTCAGAAATCATCAAAGATGCAAAAGTTACTATATTTGGACAGCTGAAAAAGTCAACTGAAATTGACCAGGGCATAACTTTCACATGGATTATCAGAAAAATTCCATCCAAATCTCATTTTGAAGAGAAAGACATTTCCTACAACTAATCTTCATACTCCAAGTCCAAGAAATGCTCTCACAAAAAGTTATCAATTTCAACATTATAGGTCATTTTCAAAAGTCAACAAAAAGGGACTTTAAGTCAAAGGCCATAACTTGAGATTGGTAAATCAAAATGACATGGGACCAAAGGCATTGGTTAAAGGACTCAAAGGCCTTTCCAAAATGTCCAAGAACATGTGAAAAGCTTAAAAATTGAGCAAGTTATGCCTTGTGGAAGTTGGGAAATTTTTGGAAATTTTGAAAAGTCAACAATGGTTCAAATGATCCAAAAATGCTAATGGGCCCATTTTTCTTCCAAGTTTCTTCATGCCAAGCCTATGCACGACCATTAAGCCCAAGGGGAAGTATTTTCTCAATTTTTAATTATTTATTTGAATTTATATTAATATTAATTCATTTAAATCATTTAAATATGTAGAAAATATAAACTTGACCTAAAAAATCTTTTTGTACACATTCTAGGCTCAAGATTTCGTGTACAATTAAATATGGCAAGTTTTGGTGTGATTGGAGCATGATTGAACCAAATTGCACATGAAAAAAGATATGAAAAGATCTTGCAAAATCAAAGATTGAAAACAATGAATGCCTTGGATATTGTCCAATTTTGTTAACCTAATGCCTTCACTATATGATCAGGAATCAACCCTAATGGCCAGGACACTAAAAGCTGCGCAGAAGGCCAATATACAAACTTAAGAAATTGCTTGAAAACTCGAATTCTGAAATCAACCTTAGAGACCGATTCAAAGCTCCATTCGTGTCTCAATAGTTTCCTTGTGGTCTCTTGAATACATTCCAATCCCTAATATCAACTAAAGCCTCAAGAATTGGTAAGACAATCTCAAACTGTACAGAAGAAAATTGCCATTCGAATATCATGATTCAAGCGTTATTTGTGAAATTTCTTTATTGATTCATGTTTATCATAATGTTTGGAAGCTAACTGATATGTTTAATTGAGTTTTTCTGTGCCATACGAGATTATGCCATGATCGAACATTAGGGTTTCTTGAGCTTCAAAATTAGGGGTTCTTACTAGAGGAAAAATTGGGATCCCTAACCACCATCATTCAAACCGGTGCATTGAGACGAAAGCAATGGAACCCTCGCGCTCAATTTATGAGCGTTAGGGACCTAATCGCTATTTTCTTGAAACCAGCTTTAGACCACGCCCAGAAAACCGTTTCCATAGGCTTGTGTTTTCAGAAAAATAAAAACAATGAGGAAGATGATGCGTTGGCAAGCACTGGTTGGATCTTTTGAATTTTCGCGCGTTTAATCATTAGTGCGTTTATTCTTTCTTTTTGTTATTTGTGTATTATTAATATATCAATTAACTCAAACAGCTCAGCTGGCAGGCACCTCTCTTGGCAATATCCAAGACCTGGGTTCGAACCCCAGGTCTCATGCTATTTCAATATTATTTTTCAACGTGAATTCCCATGCAGCGTTATCATTGATGCCCACCATACACCTCAAAGCCTGATCGTCCACGCGTCCCACCAATCCAAATCAATGGCCAAGATTTAAAGAACACGTACACAATGGTCAACGCATTAGCACACAATCTGGGAAAATCAGTGAATTTCAATGCTTAATGGGCCAGAATGCTAGGCCTTACCTCTAATTTTGGGGCTACCCCCCCTGGTTTGCTTTTCTTTTCATATTTATTTTTCTTAATTGTTATGTTATTTATTTTTTGTTCGTTTTAATTAATTAATTATTTTTTAACAAAAATACAAAAACATCATAAAATCAGAAAAAGGCAAAAAGTATAATATTTATTTATTTTAGTTATTTTTATGAATAAATGCATGTAAATAAATTTAGTTTAATTAGGATTTTGCAATTTTAATTCCTTTCATATTAAATATAAAAATATAGAATTAGGTTAATTAACAATTTCAATTCCTTTTCCTTTTTTATCACAATATTATTTATTTATTTATTTTATTTTGTATAATTAAATGTATATAAATAACTTAGATTTAAATTAGGTTAAAATTCAATCTTTTTCACAATAAACTTAAAAAACATTAGATTTAGGGTTTGACGCTTCATTTTAATTTTAATTAATTATTTTTTCTCTTAAATCTCAAAAAAACACAAAAATACCAAAAAAAACATTTAATTTTAAGTTTAAATTCCTTATTAATCTTAATTGCTTGTAAAAGGGTCCAACGCCCATCGCTTTAATCATTTTGTTTCGCGCATTTTACTTTGTCGCTTATTATAATTATGTACATGTCCCAAAGCCTTGTAACAATTTTATTTCTCGCATTTTTATTGCTTTATTTATTTTTCCGTCAAATCGGGTCCGGTTTAATTTTGGCGATGTGGACCCGCGCCATTTGTAATAGTTGTAGATTTATTTTCCCGCAAACTTTATAACTGTTAAAAAGCATGCAAGAATGAATGGCCCTAATTAAAATCAAGCGTAGAACACAAATAAACATGACAAGACAAATAACTGAAACATGACACACGAATCGCACACACCACCCCTAGGTTACGCCTCACTGTTGCCTTTCGAAAGGTGGTCGTCGAGTAGAGGACGTCTTAGTAAGTCCTCATGATCCGGGAACCTGGCATGAGGGTAGCTTCTAAGGTGTCTTCCCATTGCTCCGGTGATCACTATGTCCCTAAAACTCGAATTGACCCGAACACCTCCAACAGTGATGCTACCTACCTCTCAATGGTGGGATGGCACTACCTTTAAAGGACATTTACACAGACGAATTCCTTAGGGTAGGTAGGTTCTCAAGGATACTTGCTCTAATTTCAAACAAATCAAAATCTTTTCACACCGACACTTTTCAAAAGCTTTCAAAGCAAACTTTTCAAACACTCTGACGTATGAGTCGATCTGAAATTTTTCAAAGAAACTCTTTTTAAACCCACAGTTGAAAAGCAAACAAACCATTTTTGAAAACACAAGTGAGCAAGTATCTAAGAGCCCATGGATAACCATGGATAGAAAGGGTGCTAACACCTTCCCTTTCTATAATCTACCTCCCGAACCGAGAGCAATCTCTTTAAGGAATTTTTCTGTGCTTTTGTCCTTTCCATTTGGAGAAAATAAAAGACGGTGGCGACTCTTGCTTCCGCGACATTTCGCGAACCAGCGTTAAACAGTCAGTTCCAGATCCACCGATCACAGGACTGGCGACTCTGCTGGGGATAAAACTTAAAGTGAGGTGTACCTTAGGGCTAGTTCATAACTATGTTTTCAATTGTTTTCCTTGTGTGCTTTAAATTGTGGGTTGCTTGGGAGTTCTATAGATCCTAACCCGGATCTGGGGGATACCTTTCTTAGAAAGTAGCAACAAGGCTGTGAGGGAACTGTGCGGGGTATACCGACATGGTTGAAACAGTCTGCTACGTTGATGTGGCACTTTGGTGTGTACCGGTAACCCTTGAGTTCAGTCAAGGAGAGTACGGGGCCTCCGCGTGGTGTCGTGAAGCATCAACTGACCTTAGGAACCTTAATTGAACTATCTTGGCCTCTTTAGGGTAGTGAGATAACTGACTTTGGTGCAGTCCAAGGTTGGTTGATACTCGATACTACGCTCAATTGAGGGTTGCTTTCCTGGAATATTTCGGTCGCCAGTTCAGTGGCTAAATCGAAACGATGAACAATGAAAGCAATCCCGTGATATTGGGAACCTTAGAACCCGGTTACTTTGATTAGGACAGGTTGAACCCACCAACTTCAAGAGGGTACTACCCAAACCTCATGCTGGACTTAAACCTTAAGGGCTTCTCTTGTGTGACTTGTGTGCCTTCGTACTTGACTACCTGTATGCTTGTTACCTGACACTTGTTTCTTGCAGGACTCATAACAGAGTACCCTAAGTTCCTTGCAGGTTTTGGTTTGTAGTCCTTAATTGGGACTCATAACAGGGTTACCTACATTACCCCATGCATATCATAACATCATACCATTGCATACATTCTAATCTATTTCAAGGACCTCAAGGGCTTGTGATGCAGGTCATGATGAATCAATTGTCCCAGCAAGGGGCAAAAGGGATCTCCTTTCCTCTAGCCAAGGCTGTCAGGGGCTATGACCCACTGGATATGGTGAGCCTTTGACCCTTGAAGAAGGACTCCCAACAACGTGAAGTACCTTCAATCAAGTTACCGGTTTTCAACTCTAACAAGTTTCTTTGTTTACCCCGCGAGGTCCTTGAAATCATTGCATGCATGTCATACATATCATTGCATAACAGGTACCCTTTCTCTGCAGGTTACTTACCTTCTTCGCTGTTTATTTCAGCCGATCGTCATGAATCCTGAATCATCAGCTGAGCAGTCTATCAAGGCCCTCCAGGCTCAGAATGCCCAATTCCAAGGGCTAATCATGAACCTGACCCAGGGGCAGCAAGATCTGAAGGCTCTCCTCTTGAAGAAGGAAAAGAAGAAGAAGAGGACTGTTTTGTTCAGCCCTAGACGCAGATCTGGGAACACACCGCAGACTGAAACTGAGAGGACTACCCCATCTGTGAGGGAAAGCAGTCACCATGAGAGAGAGGTGCCTAGTCCAGTGGTCTCCAACAACGAGACAGATTTCAACGACGAACAATACCCTCCGGCTGAGGATAAATACAAACAGTTGGAAGACCGGCGCAGTGCTATGGAGATACAAAAAGTGCCCGGCCTGGACTTTGAGGATCTAGGTCTGTCTTCTGGGGTAGTGATCCCGCGCAAATTCAAGGTACCCGCCTTTTCTAAATACGATGGGGCATCCTGTCCTAAGTTGCATCTCAGGGCTTATACAAGGAGGATCCAGCCCTATACAGCTGACAAAAACCTATGGATCCATTTCTTCCAAGAGAGTCTTTCGGGGACTCAGCTCGAGTGGTTCTATCAACTGAATGGAGCCAACATCCGTACCTGGGAAGACTTAGCCACTGCATTTTACAAGCATTACCAGTACAATGCCGACCTTGCTCCCACACGCACTCAGCTTCAGGGAATGTCTATAGGTGCAGGCGAAGGTTTCAAAGAGTATGCACAGAAGTGGAGAGACCTTGCTGGAAGGGTACAACCTCCATTAACTGACCGGGAACTCGTTGATATGTTCTTGGGGACCCTATCAGGGCCATTCTTCAACCACCTGATTGGTAACTCATCTGCTGGATTTACCGACCTCATCCTGACTGGCGAAAGAATTGAAGCTGGTATCAAGAGTGGGAAAATTCAAGAGGCCACACCTTCTGATATTCATAAAAAGCCTTACACGGGAAGGAAAGAGTCTAATGCTGCATACAGCCAAAAGAGTCGTCGTGATCAACATGCAGGGGCAGTCATGATCTCTGGTTCTGCACCACGCCGTCAACCACAAAGGGGAAACCAGCAAAGGCCGGACGGGCCTAAAAGGCAATTTACCAATATTAACATGCCATGGTCACAAGCATTGCAGCACATGTTGAAGATGAACCTGATTGCAGTGATCAACCCTCCTGCCAATCCTAAGACCTCCTCTCCTAGCTACAATCCAGAAGCAAGGTGTGCTTATCATTCCGATAGCCCGGGGCACGATACTGAGGATTGTTGGGCACTGAAGTACAAAATTCAGAACATGATCGATGCCAAAGAGATCGAGTTCGAGCCTGCCGAGACTCCCAACGTGATCACTGCTCCACTGCCAAAACATGGCTAGGATCTAAAGATTTTTGTTCATTTGAATTCAAGTTGTACTTTTCTTTTCTTGTTCAGATAAACAATTATCATGTTAAACTCTTTTATTTCATGAATGCATTACACATGTCTGTCTGGATTTAATTATGTTTACTATGCTTAAAACTGCTTTCATATTTTTGCGATAGTCAACTCTTAATTGAAAATTCTAAACCTCTTGAGGGAGGATGACGAAAACGATATCACAATCTACAGTATGCTTTTGAACAAACCCCGCTGATGAGGTACAGGCATTGTTTCAATCCCTAAACACTGGAGTTATAAGGATGATAATCCCTCGTCAACCCATCAGAGCCAAAGAAGTAGGAGTTTTTATTTTCGAAAATCAAAACCCTTAATCATAACCTGGGGCAGGGTAGTTCTCTCAGTTGACCCAAGTGCACAATAAATGGCACCAAATGAGTTTTTCAAAAAACAAAAAAACAGTGATGATTCCGAACAATCATAAGGACAGGCAGTCATTATCAAAAAATCATAAATGAAAAGCCCAAAAAGTCTAAGCTTACAAAAAAGAGACTTACGAAACTGGGGCATCCCGCTGACTGTAATTCCCAAAAAGGAAACAGTTCGGGCAAAAAAGAAAGGGATAACAAAAATCAAAAGAGGTCTTACAAACTCTCAACAAAAACAAAAATGACTGCCTAGTCAGAATAAATCATCAATATCCGAACCATCATTGGTATATCAAAGCAAAGACTCAAACAAGGTCTAACGTATGATCAACTGAGTTTAGGTTTGGAGAACATCACGAAGAGCGGGTGGGTACAAATAATTTGAGCCTTTATCCTTTGTTTCTTAAGCCATGAACCAGGCCACGATATAACCCTTAAAAGTCCTAGCTGAAGCATGGGTTAGTTCGAAAGCAATACTGTTACGAAGGTATCCTGACTCCTGAAGGTTTGCTGTAAAATATTGAGTTGATATCGCACTGTATTACAAAAAATGCATTTTCAAAATTCAAGACAGACATAGACCTTTGCATTCTTAAAATAACCTTGTTTGCATATGACTATTTGTTTGAACAATAGGGAAATTCGCACGATGAACACCTTGTGAACAGAAGTACCTCCAGTCAAGGGGCACAGTAGGAGCATTGCCCATCATCTGGGGCAGGACAAAATACTTCCAACAGGGGCAACTCCCTACATTCTGAGAGCGTGGACATAGTCGAAAAGATACTGCGCATAATCAAAGACCCGCTAGGCTGACATGCCTAGGCAAAATAAGGGCTTCCCGTCGAACCAAAAGGGTTCGGGCAAAATGAAGGGATGAAACGAAAAAACATGTACACCCGGCAAGTCGAAAACCTGAAAAGGCGGCTTGGGCAAAAATGGGTATCCCGGTGGACTGAAAACCAGAAAGGGCAGTCCAGGCAAAAGTTAGGGATCAAAGCGTACGACTATGTTCAGGTATCTCATCACTTGTCTACTCGAAGATTTGGCAATCACCCCACACTGGTATCCTCTTCCCTCACCTCCGAAACAGGGGCAACAATGAGTTATCCAGGCGATCCAATTGCTCTGTCAACCAAAGTACCAGGGAAAGATCAACATAAGGATGATTACCATCTACCTTTACGAATTCCAGATCGTGGGCTAACGTCCGAGACCAAACAGGACAATCATCCACTTAATCAAAATCATGCAACCCTACACCGGTTCCTTCTCAATTTTCAGACAGAGTCATACACAGACTCATTCTCCACAAGTAACCTTACCCCGGTTCGTCAAGAAATCTTACATGGATTTATTCCAAGGTAACCTAACCCCGGTTCCTCCAGAAATCTTATAGGGATTTATCTCAAGATGACCTAACCCCGGTTCATCAAGAAGTTTTTACACAAACTTATCCAAGTAACCTAACCCCGGTTCCTCCAAGAGTCTCACATGGACCTATCGCAAGATGACCTAACCCCAGTTCATCAAGAAGTTTTTACACGAACTTATTCAAGTAACCTAACCCCGGTTCCTCCAGAAGTCTTACATGGACCTAGCTCAAGATGACCTAACCCCGGTTCATCAAAATTTTTTTACACAAACTCGTCAAGTAACCTTACCCCGGTTCCTCTAGAAATCTTACATGGGTTTATCTCAACCAACCTTACCCCGGTTCATCCAGAAGTTTTACACAAACTTATCCCGAAGCAACCTTACCCCGGTTCGTCAAGAAATCTCACACGGATCTATCTCAAGGTAACCTAACCCCGGTTCCCCCAGAAGTCTCACATGGACTCGTCTCCAGTAACCTTACCCCGGTTCGTCAAGAAATCTCACATGGATTTACCCCAAGGTAACCTAACCCCGGTTCCTCCAGAAGTCTTGCATGGATTTAGTTCAAGATAACCTCACCCCGGTTCATCAAGAAGTTTTACATGAACTTACCTCACCAAGCAACCCTACACCGGTTCCCCCTATTCAAGATGCAGTTTTACATGGACTCGTCACTCGGACACCCTACACAGGTTCTCCCTTTCCAAGAACGCAGTTTTACACGAACTCATCATCAAAATAACCCTACCCAGGTTCCTTCTCCATTTCAGATGCGGTTTTACACGAGCTCATCAGCAGGCAACCCTACATAGGTTCCCTCTTTCAACCTACAGCATTACAGTTCAAAACTTCCCCAGAAAGTCCAATCCAGTTTCCCCAAGAAGGTTGGAATCTATCTCCCCAAGCAATAAGCGTACCCCCAGTAGATTCTGGAAGCTTACCTCCTCGCAGAGCACGAACGCGTCGTCCGGCTTTATTCAAAGAGTTATTTCCTCAATAGGATATAACTGGGTTATCCTCAGCCAAAAGCCATGGAAAGAGCGTCGTCGACAAAGTCTTCTTACCCCAACGAAGTCCGTCAACACTTCATACAACAACGGTATCCTCAGCAAGTCATTCTCAATAATTCAAGCAAAGCATCTCTATCCCCACAGAGTACCGCTTCCCAGCATAGTCGCTAGAGTATCTATTCTCCCCGCAGAATCTTCATTTGCCAAGTTTATTCCTCAACGGAGTTATCTTCTCCTACCGGTATTCTTGCAGTTATCATCCCCAGCGGAAGCAAAATCTATTCTTCAACGTCAGCCCAGGATACAACTTCCCGGCACCCGTCAAGGATTCACTTTCCTAGACGAAAACATACATAAAACTTCACATACATCATCATAGCATGCATAACGCACTGCATCATACAAGTCACCTTTATGTTGAGAACATCATTGCTTGATCCATATCATGCATTGCATATGACTGACTTTTACCTTTCAGGAAAGATGCAGTTTAAAGTCTCAATCACATTTCAAGACCTAGCCTGGTTCAGTTAAATCGACCCTAAGATTTTCCTGATGCTTATCCAGTCAAAGGCCTTCTCTGGTTCAGTCAGATCGACCCTAAGATCTCCCTGATGCTTATCCAGTTGAAGATACTCCAAGACCTTGTCCGGTTCAGTTAAATCGACCCTAAGATTTTCCTGATGCTTATCCAGTCAAAGGCCTTCTCTGGTTCAGTCAGATCGACCCTAAGATCTCCCTGATGCTTATCCAGTTGAAGATACTCCAAGACCTTGTCCGGTTCAGTTAAATCGACCCTAAGATTTTCCTGATGCTTACCCAGTCAAAGGCCTCTCTGGTTCAGTCAGATCGACCCTAAGATCTCCCTGATTCTTATCCCAGTAGAAGACACCCAAGATTTTTCTCAACGAGCGTTGTTGAAGTTAAAATCGCCCAAGGTTCTCTTACCATCCATGCTAAGGCAGTAACCATCCCTGGTTCATTCATCAGCGTTTGAAGCTCCAGACTCAGCTCCTGTAACCAGTCAGGACACATCTATACCAAGCATCTAAAATCAGCTCCTGCAACGTGTCAGGTACTCATTTTCTCTTTTGCAGGTATGCAGGTTCTCGCTAAGGAATCTCCTACGCGATCAACATCCATATGGCATCTATAAGCCCATCACCCTATCCAGCAACCTCTAAATGGCATCTATAAGCCCATTTCCATCATCACTGCTACTATGTGAGCGCAAATTTCTGGGCACTCTAGTGTTCAATCATCTTCTACCTTCGGATTACGAAAGGCACGTCAGCTAATCTGCATCCTCAGGTCTAAGAAGATTGAACAGGGGCAACTGTTGTACCCCAAAATTTGCCCTCCCATATTCTTCAAGAAATTGCCAAGCCAGGTCACAAAACTCCCCAAGGGTTATACAGCTCAGCAGTCTCTCATACAGACAAAACTAGGGTTTGTGTTCTGATCAAGAATTGAAAGTTTTCAAAGGCCCAATCAAGTCTCATATGCCTACAAATGTGGTCAAACATCCTCATATCAAGTTTCAAGGCATTCAGCTCAAAATTGCACAGTCAAAACCCTAAATTGCACTACAGTCAACTGTAGGGGCAAAATGGTCATTTGACAGTCAAAAGTTCAAATTTTTGGTCAACATATCATTTTGAAGCCACAAACATCATTTGATCAATGCTTGATCATGATTCTCAAAATTTGGCTCAGAAATCATCAAAGATGCAAAAGTTACTATATTTGGACAGGTGAAAAAGTCAACTGAAATTGACCTGGGCATAACTTTCACATGGATTATCAGAAAAATTCCATCCAAAGCTCATTTTGAAGAGAAAGACATTTCCTACAACTCATCTTCATACTCCAAGTCCAAGAAATGCTCTCACAAAAAGTTATCAATTTCAACATTATAGGTCATTTTCAAAAGTCAACAAAAAGGGACTTTAAGTCAAAGGCCATAACTTGAGATTGGTAAATCAAAATGACATGGGACCAAAGGAATTGGTTAAAGGACTCAAAGAACTTTCCAAAATGTCCAAGAACATGTGAAAAGCTTAAAAATTGAGCAAGTTATGCCTTGTGGAAGTTGGGAAATTTTTGGAAATTTTGAAAAGTCAACAATGGTTCAAATGATCCAAAAATGCTAATGGGCCCATTTTTCTTCCAAGTTTCTTCATGCCAAGCCTATGCACGACCATTAAGCCCAAGGGGAAGTATTTTCTCAATTTTTAATTATTTATTTGAATTTATATTAATATTAATTCATTTAAATCATTTAAATATGTAGAAAATATAAACTTGACCTAAACAATCTTTTTGTACACATTCTAGGCTCAAGATTTCGTGTACAATTAAATATGGCAAGTTTTGGTGTGATTGGAGCATGATTGAACCAAATTGCACATGAAAAAAGATATGAAAAGATCTTGCAAAATCAAAGATTGAAAACAATGAATGCCTTGGATATTGTCCAATTTTGTTAACCTAATGCCTTCACTATATGATCAGGAATCAACCCTAATGGCCAGGACACTAAAAGCTGCGCAGAAGGCCAATATACAAACTTAAGAAATTGCTTGAAAACTCGAATTCTGAAATCAACCTTAGAGACCGATTCAAAGCTCTATTCGTGTCTCAATAGTTTCCTTGTGGTCTCTTGAATACATTCCAATCCCTAATATCAACTAAAGCCTCAAGAATTGGTAAGACAATCTCAAACTGTACAGAAGAAAATTGCCATTCGAATATCATGATTCAAGCATTATTTGTGAAATTTCTTTATTGATTCATGTTTATCATAATGTTTGGAAGCTAACTGATATGTTTAATTGAGTTTTTCTGTGCCATACGAGATTATGCCATGATCGAACATTAGGGTTTCTTGAGCTTCAAAATTAGGGGTTCTTACTAGAGGAAAAATTGGGATCCCTAACCACCATCATTCAAACCGGTGCATTGAGACGAAAGCAATGGAACCCTCACGCTCAATTTATGAGCGTTAGGGACCTAATTGCTATTTTCTTGAAACCAGCTTTAGACCACGCCCAGAAAACCGTTTCCATAGGCTTGTGTTTTCAGAAAAATAAAAACAATGAGGAAGATGATGCGTTGGCAAGCACTGGTTGGATCTTTTGAATTTTCGCGCGTTTAATCATTAGTGCGTTTATTCTTTCTTTTTGTTATTTGTGTATTATTAATATATCAATTAACTCAAACAGCTCAGCTGGCAGGCACCTCTCTTGGCAATATCCAAGACCTGGGTTCGAACCCCAGGTCTCATGCTATTTTAATATTATTTTTCAACGTGAATTCCCATGCAGCGTTATCATTGATGCCCACCATACACCTCAAAGCCTAATCGTCCACGCGTCCCACCAATCCAAATCAATGGCCAAGATTTAAAGAACACGTACACAATGGTCAACGCATTAGCACACAATCTGGGAAAATCAGTGAATTTCAATGCTTAATGGGCCAGAATGCTAGGCCTTACCTCCAATTTTGGGGCTACCCCCCTGGTTTGCTTTTCTTTTCATATTTATTTTTTTTAATTGTTATGTTATTTATTTTTTGTTCGTTTTAATTAATTAATTATTTTTTAACAAAAATACAAAAACATCATAAAATCAGAAAAAGGCAAAAAGTATAATATTTATTTATTTTAGTTATTTTTATGAATAAATGCATGTAAATAAATTTAGTTTAATTAGGATTTTGCAATTTTAATTCCTTTCATATTAAATATAAAAATATAGAATTAGGTTAATTAACAATTTCAATTCCTTTTCCTTTTTTATCACAATATTATTTATTTATTTATTTTATTTTGTATAATTAAATGTATATAAATAACTTAGATTTAAATTAGGTTAAAATTCAATCTTTTTCACAATAAACTTAAAAAACATTAGATTTAGGGTTTGACGCTTCATTTTAATTTTAATTAATTATTTTTTCTCTTAAATCTCAAAAAAACACAAAAATACCAAAAAAACATTTAATTTTAAGTTTAAATTCGTTATTAATCTTAATTGCTTGTAAAAGGGTCCAACGCCCATCGCTTTAATCATTTTGTTTCGCGCATTTTACTTTGTCGCTTATTATAATTATGTACATGTCCCAAAGCCTTGTAACAATTTTATTTCTCGCATTTTTATTGCTTTATTTATTTTTCCGTCAAATCGGGTCCGGTTTAATTTTGGCGATGTGGACCCGCGCCATTTGTAATAGTTGTAGATTTATTTTCCCGCAAACTTTATAACTGTTAAAAAGCATGCAAGAATGAATGGCCCTAATTAAAATCAAGCGTAGAACACAAATAAACATGACAAGACAAATAACTGAAACATGACACACGAATCGCACACACCACCCCTAGGTTACGCCTCACTGTTGCCTTTCGAAAGGTGGTCGTCGAGTAGAGGACGTCTTAGTAAGTCCTCATGATCCGGGAACCTGGCATGAGGGTAGCTTCTAAGGTGTCTTCCCATTGCTCCGGTGATCACTATGTCCCTAAAACTCGAATTGACCCGAACACCTCCAACAGTGATGCTACCTACCTCTCAATGGTGGGATGGCACTACCTTTAAAGGACATTTACACAGACGAATTCCTTAGGGTAGGTAGGTTCTCAAGGATACTTGCTCTAATTTCAAACAAATCAAAATCTTTTCACACCGACACTTTTCAAAAGCTTTCAAAGCAAACTTTTCAAACACTCTGACGTACGAGTCGATCTGAAATTTTTCAAAGAAACTCTTTTTAAACCCACAGTTGAAAAGCAAACAAACCATTTTTGAAAACACAAGTGAGCAAGTATCTAAGAGCCCATGGATAACCATGGATAGAAAGGGTGCTAACACCTTCCCTTTCTATAATCTACCTCCCGAACCGAGAGCAATCTCTTTAAGGAATTTTTCTGTGCTTTTGTCCTTTCCATTTGGAGAAAATAAAAGACGGTGGCGACTCTTGCTTCCGCGACATTTCGCGAACCAGCGTTAAACAGTCAGTTCCAGATCCACCGATCACAATCGTCAACATGGTTCTACTCAAAAGCATACAATCATAGATTTTGCATTTAACTATCGTCGTCCTCCCTCCAATCTCTGCCTAGGCGAAAGAGTTGGTACAATTGGTATCAAAATGCCAAAAAATCATTTAAAGTGTGATAACGAATGGATTAAGTAAAACAGAAGGATTACTTCAAAGCAAACATACTCATTGTATTAAGATTAACGTTAAAAAACAAACAAGTTCCTACATGCAGACAATGTTTAAACAAATAAGCAAGATACATATGAAAGTGCAGGAAAGAAACATAAAAATGCCATTATATAGGGGACTTGACTCCGTCTGGACTTGTTGATCTTGACGATGCACTATAATCTTGATGCTCATACTGGCACATGATTTCCATTATCTGGTATGAACAAAATACCCTTTGAATCAATCCAAGCTTAGAACTTGTCTCTAGATGACATACAATCTTTAATTTAATGGCCAGGTGCTCTAGAATGGTAGTCACGTTTATTGAGGATATAAGAATCCTCGGGCAACAATCGAGAATAGACGTCACGAATATGGTAGATATATGTAACTCAAGGCTTAAAAATTCTCGTCATGAGAACAAAACGCGACACAAAAGTCGAAACATGACACGAAAGTCGGAAAGGAAATGAAGTGTGACACGAGAGTCGAAACACGACACAAGAGTCAAAAAGGAAATGAAGTGCGACATGAGAGTCAACAGACGACACAAAAGTCGGAGAAGAACCAAAGTGAGACACAAGAGTCTAAACATGACATGAAAGTCAGAAAGGAAATGAAGTGCGACACGAGAGTCAAAACATGACACGAGAGTCAAAAAGGAAATGAAGTGTGATGCGAGAGTCGAAACACGACACCAAAGTGGGAAAAGAACCAAAGTGAGACACGAGAGTCTAAACACAACATGAAAGTCGGAAAGGAAATGAAGCGCGACACGAGAGTCGAACCACAACACAAGAGTAAAAAAGGAAATGAAGTGCGACACGAGAGTCGAAACACGACACAAAAGTCGGAAAAGAACTGAAGTGAGACACGAGAGTCTAAACATGACACGAAAGTTGGAAAGGAAATGAAGTGTGACACGAGAGTCAAAACACGACACAAGAGTAAAAAAGGAAATGAAGTGTGATGCGAGATTCGAAACACGACACAAAATTCGAGAAAGATCCAAAGTGAGACACGAGAGTCTAAACATGACACAAAAGTCAGAAAGGAACCGAAGTGCGACACGAGAGTCGAAACATGACACGAGAGACAGAAAGGAGTCGAAGTGCGACATGAGAGTCGAAACATGACACGAGAGTCAGAAAGGAACCGAAGTGAGACACGAGAGTATAAACATGACACAAAAGTCAGAAAGGAACCAAAGTGAGACACGAGAGTTGAAACCCGACACAAAAGTCGGAAAGGAATCGAAGTGCGACACGTGTTCATTCTTTTTCAATGGACCCTCATTCTTTGAATTTTTAAACAAGTAAGGGCTGGAAAATCTTGGCACAAGGCTCAAAGGTATGATTCCTTTGAAAAGAAATGAACACGTATGCTAAAATGAAGTTAATAGTGCTCATGATCATAAAGATGCGGGATCATGGTTTCCATCATGACAGATAACCACTGCACTGTCTCTGAACCAGGTGAATATCACCAAGTCAAAGGTTCGAAACCAAACTCGAAACACAAGAGAACCAAGTACCATGAAGATCAGCAACAATATGGGATCAAAATCTCCCCATCATAACAGATAACTGCTGAACTTGCTTCTGAATAACTGGACGAAACAATATCAAAGGTCCGGAACATACACCAAAAGAACCATAATTACCATCGGAAGCATAATCACCATAAAAAAAATGTCACCAATGGTACCTGTAACTGTAAGAATCAATATTCCCTCCCCACTCACAGGTGTAATATAGGTCAAGGTAAAGTCAAAGGTAACTCAAAATTCTAGATCTGCTTAGAGAGTACCATCATCGTACACCTACGTGATAATGATGGCATCATGGGATCTTATCTGAGCATGGACAATATAGCCGAATAGGGAGATCTATATCCCCTACCCGTCATGTTCCACTTTGTTCCTAGTGTTCCTATTGTTTGTCACTTGACCTGGGTACTGGGCCTTTTATCTCTTGTAACACCCACTTATCATGAAACAGAGACGACACAATAGCAATATATGGGAAATAGTAAAATGCAATGCACATATATGCTCAGGTAAATAGGTATGAATTGAATAAACTAAAAGCATAAAAAGAAACACCCAAACAAAATAAAACAAGAGCTAGGAGCGATTTATCTTGTTTACACTATGTACTCTTTCCATTTCACGACAATTTGCCCTTATTGGTATCTCTGTCTCTTTGTAAAAAATCGCCCGTTTATGGGCAAATTATCAATAAGAAATTCAATTTCAAAATTTAAACTCTTTGTGTTTACTTTTTCTGTTTTGTTTGCAAGACGTACAATGACTAAAATTGAATGAGCATATGCATATGAATACAATTGATTGTTAACAAATATATGCATAAAGACAGGAATAAGCATTTACTCAAGAATCTAGGAGTTGGGATAACGTCCAAGCCATCCAAAATCCCCACAGAGCTACTTCCATGAGTTTATACTTACAAAGTAATCTTTGCAAGTTCATACATTCCCCGCAATTTCCCCGGCAGATCCTTATGGCTGATAAAGGAGTATAGTCTTCTACCCAATAATATCGCCCATTTACGGAATCCCAATCGTTATAGTTTATGGAAATTATTCTCCCCAATTGCATTTTCAAAACTGTAAAATTTCCTGCAAACTACTTCTCTCCAGCAGAGCTCATTCTCCTCAGCAAGGAGTTTCCCTCAGCACAGTATTCCTCGGTCAATAGGGTTTACTTCCCTAGAGGAGTTCAGATTGCCGTCAACAGGGTTTATTTCCCCAACATGGTTTATTTCCCCAGCAAAGTTCAATCTCCCCAGCTTAAGTTTACTTCTACTACAGATTACCAACAAGATTCCTTCCTCCAGCAAAGGACAGCCCGAATTGCTATCCCAAGAGAGTTTCCCCAAAATTTGAAATCGGATTAAATGACGTTTAACCTTAGTATCTCTAGACGAGTCGATACTCGTATCAAAAACTCGGTCAAATAACACCTCAAAAGGATATCCATCTCTTTTATCCCCAATCAGGGAATACAAGAATTATAATCCCCAGTAAAGAAAGGAACACCAATGTCCCTGAACTCTTCTTCCCAAGCAGAAATCAACATTCTCCAGCGGAGTTTCCTTAAACAAAGAGCAGGAATCCCCAACAGAAACAATCCCCAAAAGATCGAAGATACACATACTCTTCATCTCCAGCAACAGTCAAGGATTTATTTTCCCCAATCAAAAATGTTGCTCGGGTTTACAAATACATTGCAATAACATTTCATATTCATACATCATCTACAAACATCATAGAATATGCATACAAAATGCATATAATACAGTCTCATTTATTTTGAGAACATCAATATGCAATGCATTTCATACATCATGACATTGCATACGACTAACTCTTACCTTTTCAGGAAAGATCAATCAACAGACAAACATCACCAACTACTGGTATGACCAGACAGTCTTCTCAAAGACAATATCTTCTAGCTCAGTTTAAATCGGCCATAGATTTATTCTGATACTTCTTCCAATTGAAGACGATCATAGACATTTTCTGGCTCAGATTAAATCAAGCATGGATTTATTCTGATACTTCTTCCACTAGACATTCTTCTGGCTCAGCTTAGATCGAGTGTATATCTATTCTGATACTTCTTCCAGTTGAAGACATTTTCTGGCTCAGATAAAACCGAGTATAGGTTTAGTCTGATACTTCTTCCAGATAAAGACGAGCATAAACATCCTCTGGCTCAGATTAAAGCGACCAAATATTTATTCTAATACTTCTCCGGAGGACCTTTTTCTGGCTCAGAATAAATCGACCAAAGGTTTATTCTGATACTTGTTCCAGTTAAAGACAACGAGACCTCTTCTGGCTCAGATTAAATCGACCAAAGATTTATTCTGATACTTCTTCCAGTTGAAGACGGTCACTGATAGCTTCTGGCTCAGATTAAATCGACCAAAGATTTATTCTGACCCTTCTCCTAGTTAAAGTCAAGGCAACATTTTCTGGCTCAGTTTAGATCAACCATAGATTTATTCTGATACTTCTTCCAGTTAAAGTCAAACATATACATCTTTTGTCTCAGATGGATCGATCATAGATCTATTCTGATACTCCTCCCAATTGAAACCAGTCGTAAAAATGTTTTGGCTCAGTTTAAATCAAACGTGTATTTATTATGATACTTCTTCCAACAGATATCTTCTGGATCTGTTAAAATCAATCATAGATTTATTCTGATACATCTTCCGGATAAAGAATAGCATGAATATCTTCTGGCTCAGTTTAAATCAAGCATAAATTTATTCTAATACTTCTTCTAGTTGAAGACATGTATAGACATCTTTTGGCTCAGATTAAATCAACCATAGATTTATTCTGATACTTCTTCTAGTTGAAGTCAACAGTTACTTTGGATGGCATCTATAAGCCCATATACGATGAATTTCTGTCACCTCTCCAAATGGAATCTATAATCCCATTCCCGGTACAATTAACCAACAACATTACTTCTTGCACGAGTGAGTGCAAATTTCTGGGCACTTAAGTGTTCAATCATCTTCTACCTTCAAGTCACGAATGGGGGACATGCCAATCTAACCCTTCAGGTTTAAGAACATTGAACAGGGGAAGCTGTTGTACCCCAAAATTTTCCCTCCCACTTTTCTTCAAGGCATTCTTCCAAGGCTTCTCAAATGCTCAAGAATCTCAAGGGATGACAAGTAAACTCACCTCCTAAGCCAAAGGTCTACGATTAGGGTTTTGAGTTTCTCAAGGAAATTTGGGTTGCAAAGGTCTTAAATTATTTCCATATTTTTCCATAGTTCTTCAACAAGGTTCACTTCAAGTTTCAAGTCTTACATCACAAGTTTGCTCAATCAATGACTCAGATAATTGAAAATCAACTTTATTGGGAAAAAAGTCAACTATTGTTAATATATCCCTGATTTTTGTCTGAACCCTCTTGGTTCGCCGGGATGCCCTTATTTTTTGCTAGGCCAGTCAACCTAGCGGGTCATTTTTGTGCGTAGTATATTTTGACTATGTCCGCATTCATTGGGTGCGGAAAATATTCACCGTCCATGGTGGTTAGTATCATAGCTCCTCTAGAAAATATTTTCTTGATTACAAATGGCCCTTCGTAAGTGGGAGTCCATTTGCCTCTGGGATCACCCTGTGGTAGAATGATGTGTTTTACTACCAAGTCACCAGCCTGATATACCCGATGCTTGATCTTCTTATAAAATGCCTTGATAATGCATTTTTGATATATCTGGATGTGACAGACATCCACAAGCCTTTTCTCGTCGATTAGATTTAATTGATCCAACCTGGTCTGAATCCACCCGTCTTTGTCCAAGTCTGCATATTTTATGATCCTTAGAGAGGGAATCTTAACTTCGACGGGTAGGACAACTTCCATAATATAAACCAAAGAGAATAGGGTTTCCCCGGTTGATGTTCTAGCCGAAGTGTGGTAGCTGTGAAGAGCGAACGATAACATCTCGTGCCAGTATTTATATATCACAACCATCTTCTGTATGATATTCTTTATATTTTTATTGTCGGCTTCCACTATGCCATTCATCTTAGGTCGATACGAAGAAGAGTTGTGATGCTTGATCTTGAACTGCGTACAGAGCTGAGTGATCATTGTGTTGTTAAGATTGGTACCATTTTTTGTGATAATCCTCTCAAGGATGCCATACTGACAGATCAGGTTATGCTTTATAAACCGAGCGAAAACATTCTTGGTAATAGAGGCGAATGATGCTGCTTCCACCCATTTTTTAAAGTAATCAATGGCGACGAGGATGAAGCGATGTCCGTTAGAGGCAGTAGGCTGGATTTCTCCAATCATATCAATGCCCCACATTATGAATGTCCAAGGAGTATTCATGACATTCAGAGGTACTGGAGGCACATGAACCTTATCAGCATAAATTTGGCACCCATGACAAGTTCTTGAGTGGTGGTACAATCAGTTTCCATAGTTGACCAATAGTAACCAGCTCTCAAAATATTTTAAGCCATAGTATTCCCACTGGAGTTAGTCCCAAAGACGCCTCCGTGCATATCTTGCATAATTTCTCCTGCGTCCTTCTTGTCCATACAACATAGCAGAGTTAAATCATGATTGCATTTGTATAGAATTCCATTGCTCAAGAAGAACTTAGCCAAGAACCTCCGTAGGAACTTCTTGTCATTGATGGATGCCCTTCAGGGTATTCTTGAGCCTCAAGGTACCTTTTTACCTCATGAAACCAAGGTTTATCCTCTACTCCATCAGTGTTAATTTCATAGCAGTGCGCCTGTTCTAATAAAATTTCAATGGTAATTTTGGGAGCCTCATTGTCCCATATGACCTTGAACATGGATGACATGGTAGCCAAGGCGTCCGCCAACTGATTCTCTTCTCTGGGTATGTGTTCAAAGGTAATCTCTTTGAAATACATGGTCAAAGTTAACACATGCTATTTATAAGGAATGAGATTCAGGTGTTTTGTATCCTAATCTCCCTTAACCTGACTGATCACCAAGGCTGAGTCTCCATACACGCTTAAGAACTTGATTCTCAGGTCAATAACATCCCTAAGACCCATGATGCACGCTTCATATTCCTCCATATTATTAGTGCAATCAAAGCAAAGTCTGGCATTGAAGAGCGTATGGAAACCTGCGGGGGAGATGATCACATCACCAATTCCGTTGCGAAGTGCATTGAAAGCTCCATCGAAAACCATAGTCCATCGGGATCTTGGCTCAGGTCCTTCACACGGTCTAGGTTCTTCATAATCTGTTACTAGCATAATATTCTCATCTGGGAA
Source organism: Vicia faba (assembly GCA_948472305.1). NCBI lineage: Eukaryota > Viridiplantae > Streptophyta > Magnoliopsida > Fabales > Fabaceae > Vicia > Vicia faba. The sequence continues at coordinate 17,561,411 of OX451741.1, read as the reverse complement.
TTCGAAGTTGATAGACTGATAGTCATCTACAGCCTGATGCGCCAAATGGTCGGCCATTACACTTCCTTTGATTTCCTTTTGAGTGGTGTATTGGATGTCATATTCTATTAAGACCATCTTCCACCGAGCTATTCTTTCGGAGAGAGATGGCTTCTCGAATATGTACTTGATGGGATCCATTTTAGAAATCAACAAGGTAATATGGGTCAACATATACTGTCTTAGTCGGCGAGCAGCCCATGCCAAAGTGCAACAAGTTTTCTCGAGTAGTGAATATCTTGTTTCACAATTGGTAAACTTTTTGCTAAGGTAGTATATTGCATGCTCTTTTTGACCAGACTCGTCATGTTTCCCCAATACACACCCCATAGAGTTCTCTAGCATTGCTAAGTACATGATTAGAGGTCATCCTTCAACCCGTAGCATAAGAGTAGGAGGTTCTTATAGATAATCCTTAATTTTATCAAAGGCTATTTGACAGTCGTCGTTCCATTTTACTACTTGATCTTTCTTTAGTAGCTTGAATATTGGCTCACAAGTAGCAGTAAAATGAGAAATGAAATGGGAAATGTAACTCAAGCATCCTAAGAAACCTTTGACTTCCTTCTTGGTAATGGGGAGTCAGAATTTTTTGAATAGCTTTAACTTTCGCAAGATCAACCTCAATACCCTTACAACTGACAATGAAACCCAGGAGTTTACCGGATCTCACCCAAAAGGTGCACTTGTTTGGGTTTAACCTCAGCTTATACTTCATTAGTCTTTCAAACAGTTTATGCAGATGATCAAGATGATCTTATTCTGTTTGTGACATGGCTATCATGTTGTAAACATAGACTTCTATCTCGTGGTGAATCATGTCATGAAATAAGGCTACCATGACATGCTGATAAGTTGCCCAGGAGTTCTTCAACCCAAAAGGCATAACTTTGTAGCAGAAAGTACCCCACTGTGTGACGAAGGTAGTTTTCTCCATGTCTTCTGGCGCCATCTTGATCTGATTGTAACATGAGAATCCATCCATGAAAGAGAATACCTTGTGCTGAGCGGTGTTATCGACCAAAAAATTAATATATGGTAGTGGGAAGTCATCTTTGGGGCTCGCCCTGTTTAAATCCTTGTAATATATGCACATGTGCACCCTGCCGTCTTTCTTTGGCACCGGAACAAAATTAGCAACCCATTGGAGATATGACGTCACTACTAAGAACCCTGTGCTGAATTGCTTCATAACCTTGACTTTGCTGTTTTCTGACATATCAGGATGCATGCGATGAACCTTCTGTTTTATCGAAGCACAACCCTCTTTCATTGGCAGACCGCGAACCATAATATTGGTATCGAGCCTTGGCATGTCTTCGTATGACCAAGCAAATATTTCAATATATTCATGCAGCATCTGGATTAATCTGCTATTGACACTGCACTTTAAGTTGGCGCCTATCTTGACCTCTTTCTTGTCTATCTCGGTACCCAAGTTTACAACTTCGACCGACTCTTCATGTGGTTGGATAACCTTTTCTTCTTGTATCAAGAGTCTGGAAATTTCTCCAAGTATTTCACAATCTTCCTCACCTTCGTCGTCAGCTTGGTAGATCAGATTTTCGAAGTCATAAGCGGCAATAGCAGCATCGTTATCAATGAGATCCAGAGTGGATGAGGATCTGCAACATAGTGTGTGGATGTGTGTAAGAACACATAGTTATTTTGAAAATGCAATAAGATAAAAGAAAGACAGAGATAACAAAATTTGCATGCAAAACGTCCAATGTTTTTATTGAATGAACAAATGTTTATGAATTATCGACCCTTCAACAAATGAACCATTATGCCCTGGGTAAGACACAAGGTTTAAAGTTATTGTTTATTACATAGCCAAAAAATTTGGAAAACAAAATGACAGGAATATAGCTATTACTCCTAACTAAAGGAGATGGGAAATATGTCTTTTTCCTTCCAATTATCTAGTCCACCACCAACGGTAGGGAATATCCAACTGTTGAAGTCACAATCGCTGTCTGCATCCTCTATAGCATTGGCCCCGTTGTTGCTAATGCGGAACTAGGGTCTCCCGGCACGAGGGCGGCGAATAACCCTCTGACCTTCTGCAGTAAAGCCTAGACCAAACTTGTTAGGTTTAAAAGGGATATCAGGTAGCTGACCCCAAATAGTACTACCACCTTCTTCAATAGTAGCTTTGGGGTCTTTCAAGGAAGCCATCTTGTGTAGAGTTTTGATGATCTTTGGAATCGCTGAAACATCTTCAACAGCAGTGGGGGAAATCACTTCAAAGGTTTGACAGGGTGTTTCAATAAATTCTCCGTCCATCTCTATGTATCGAGGTGGTTGACCATATATTCTTCTTCCCCACAAATAGTAATAACCTTCCCTTTTATCGGATGTTTCAGTTTTTGGTGTAAGGTGGAGGTGACAACACCTTCCCCATGGATCCAAGGGCGTCCCAATAAACAAGAGTAAGCCGGCCGGATGTTCATGACATAGAAAATGGACTCATATATCTGTGAACCCACCTTGATCGAGAGGTCTACCTCTCCATGCACCATTCTTTTCGACCTGTCAAAGGCTCGAACTATGATATTGATGGGCTTCAGCATAACCCCTTCACAATCTAGTCGGGTAAGAGCGCCTTTGGGCAGAACATTCATACAAGATCCAGTATCAATTAATACATGGGCCAATGTAGTGCCCCTGCATTTGATGGAGACATACAGGGCCCTATTGTGATTTCTCCCCTATGGAGTCAAGTCAGCATCGGAGAAACCCAAATCATTATCGGTTGTCAGACTAGCCACGTAGCTTCCAAATTGATCATCCAAAACTTCTTGCGGCACATGAGCAGTATTCAGGAATTTAACTAAAGCCTGCACATGGGCTTTAAAACATAACAAAATAGATAACATGGAAATTTTAGACGGGGTCTGCCCCAGCTGTTCCACAATTTTATAATCACTCCTGCAAATAATCTTTAGAACTTCTTCCAAGTCCTTTCTAGAGGTATCCTTGACCGAAGCTTCTTTTGGTGCCTCAGTCCAGGAAGGCTCTATCATTGGTTCTTTACCCCGAGCCTCATCAGTTGTCTTGGTACCGTAACTTGAGCAGGCAGAGAGATTTCCAGGGAGAAAATCCTTCCTCTTCTTATAATTTTGCTAGTCCCCACAATATTGACAATACTGGTATCAGCTTCATCATTATCTTCGTCGGACAAGTCTTGCTTAACACCATGGAAATAGACGTCAGACTCATAATTCCACAGAATACCCATCTCCGAGGAATATGGGATAGGACCAAGTGTTGTAATAACCAAAGTAGTAGCTTTCAGATTGGCAGTAATCCATACATGACCTTTGGAAGGGATCCTAAACGGAGTACCGGAGATAATATAAAAATCTTGGCACAAATTCAGAATTTTCTCAATCAAAATTACGTGTTCATCCATCAGACGTTGAACACATTCCTTTAGCAACCCGCAGCAGTTGGGTTGGACCGCACATCAATAACACCCTTCAACACAGCCTAGAAATAAACCGGCCTGTAACAGATTCTTCTTGATTGTAGAGAGGGGAGTAACCATATGTTTGACAGAGGTAATATACATCATATCTTCCATATCACTTATGCCCTTGCCATTCCTGGGCATAGGCGCGGTAATCACATTTGGAGTCTTCGGAGGATCAAACTTAATTTCTTTATTATCGATCATGTCTTGAATCTTTCTCTTAAGAGCCCATCATTTGTTGGTGTCATGACTAGGACTGTTTGAATGATAAGAATACCTCGCGTTTGGATTATACTTTGGAGAGGAGGTGTTGGGATTCTGAAGAGGATCCCCCAGTGAAATGAGTTCAGCCTTATGCAAATGTCGTAATGCCTAAGATAAAGGCATTCTAATTTTGGTAAACTGCCTCAGCGGTGCGTCTGGCCTTCATCGATTACCCTGTTGTTGTTGTTGTTGTTAAACAAGCGCTGGATTGGAAATTAAGACTGCTCCCATAGACTGATGGAAGATACTTTTACTACAGCTCTTCTAGCCATAGGCAAAACTGACTTCCTTTTTACCTCCAAATGGCTTCTTCACAACATTCGAACATGTAGCCATCAAGATATTCCCACTCTTGATACCACTTTCAATTCTTTCCCCTATCAAAATCATCTCCGTAAAAGCAGACAAAGAGCTTCCAATTAACAGATTAAAGAATGGGTATGTCAGAGTGCCCATAAACATATCTACCATTTCTCGATCAACCAAGAGAAGTTGCACCATTCCATCCAGGTACCTATGTGCATATTCCTTGAACCCTTCATTAGAGCCCATGGACATATTCTGTAGTTGCACTCGAGTTGGTGCCAGGTCAGCATTGTATTGATACTACTTATAGAAAGCAGTAGCCAAGTCTTCCCAGGTATGAATGTTGGTTCCCTCTAGCTGATAGAACCATTCCAGTTGAGTGCCAGCCAAACTTTCTTGGACGAAATGGAACCATAAATTTTGGTCAGCAGTGTGAGGCTTTATCTTCCAAACATACGACCTCAAATGGAGTTTAGGACAAGAGACCCCGTCGTACTCAGCAAAGATGGGGACCTTGAACTTATGTGGGATGATCACCCCTATAACTAGACCTAATTCACCAAAATATAATCCAGGTACCTTCTGGATTTCCATAGCCTTGAGTATGTCTTCCAACAACTTATATTTGTCATCCACAGGAGGATATTGTTCATCAGAAAAGTCTTCATCTTCAGGATTATTCTCATAACCCTGATTGTTCCTACCTTCATTCCTGATGCTTCTACCATCTTCATCATGGTTGTCACTTCTTCAGAGGAGACCTCTTCCACGTGGACGGGTTGAGCAAGACCTTTGAACTTTCTCCCTATACTGAGGACAGTAGCCGGCTTCTTGGTCTTCTTTTTCATGGCGATGAGAGCCAACAACTCTTTCTGTCCCTGTTCCAGATTCATGAGAGTCTCTTGGAATTGTGCATGTTGATCCTAAAGATCCTTAACTGTTTGTTTGAGGGCCATTTTTCTACTGAAATAAACAACGAGAAAATGAGAAACCTGTATGACAAGATTAATTCTCTAAATAGGACAAGGTAATTATCTTATGACCAGGCCAAGATTAATTCCCAAAACAAGATGGGGTAACTATTTATACGACAATAAAAAGTAGGTCCTAGATTAATTCCTGAAACAGGACAGGGAAACTATTTGTATGACCATGCCAAGATTAATTCCCGAAACAAGATAGGGAAACTATCTATACAGTGATAAAAAGAAGGTCCTAGATTAATTCCCGAAACAAGACGGGTCAACTATCTATATGATCAGGAAAATATTAGTTCCTAAAATAGGACGGGGTAACTTTCTGTATAACCAGGAAAGATTAATTCCCGAATCAGGACGGGGAAACTATCGACATGGCCAAGTGGTATGAATTCCCAAAACATAACGGATTTCCCAACAAAAAAATATTGTGGATCAACTCACGAAACAGGATGGGGAGACTATCTACATGACAAGAATTTCCATCAGAGACCAAATCTAACAAACATTTCCCTCAGAGGCTAAATCTGACAAGCAACTACTTAAGCACTTTCCCTAGAGAGTCATCCTGGACATCATTCTTCAGATATAGTCAAGCGTAGACTTATTCTGATACTCCTATCCACAATCACTTTGGTGGAATCTATAAGCCCATCTTTGAAAACACTCCGTCACCTCTCCGAATGGCATATTTAAGCCCATTCAAGCAATATTATCAACCAACAGTGTTACTTCCTGCACATACGAGTGCAGATTTTTGGGCACTTAAGTGTTCAATCCTCTTCTACCTTCAAGTCACGAATGGCAGACATGCCAATCTAACTCTTCAGGCTTAAGAAGATTGAACAGGGGCAGATGTTGTACCCCAAAATTTTCCCTCCCATTCTTCTTCAAGATATCTTCTCATGCTTCAAGGGTTTTCATTTGCTCAAGGTTGCTCAAGAATTGATCAGACAAATTATCCTCCTAAGCAATTGGCCTACTACTAGGGTTTCACTTTTCTCAAATAAGATTTGACCTTTAATGCCTCAAATGGAGTTCATGGTTTCTCATATGTCTCTAAGAATTCTCATGCCAAGTTTCAAACCTTGCATCACAAGATTGCTCAGTCAATTGCTTAAATGATTGAAAATCAATTGCATTAGACAAAAAGTCAAATGTGGTCAACATACAAACAAACTTCAATATTTTTGGTCAACATCAAGATTTTGAGGTCATGTTCATCATTTGATCAGGGGTTGATCATGATTCATCAAGAAAACTCTCAATTCATCAAAAGTCAAAAGTTGCCAAATTAGGGTTTTCTTTAGGAGAAGTCAACTGAACTTTGACCAAACATAACTTTCACATGCTTCATCAAATTTTCCTCAAAAAAATCAAATTTTAAAGCAAATTAAATTCTCTACAACTTTGTCTCTCTAAGCTTAAGTACAAAAAATGCTTCATTTGAGAGATATGGGCCAATACATTATAGGTCATTTCAAAAGTCAACAAAAAGACACTTTTTGTCAAGGCAACTTACATCAAGATAACGTCTTCAAATGAAAAAATGAACAAACTAGAGATTGTAGAGGACATCTTGAGATTTCCAAAAAGTCAAAGATCACCCTAAAAGGGTGAAAATTGAGAGAGTTGTGACTAGTTCAAGTTGGGAAATTTTGAGCAAATGCATGAAACCAAAAATGATCAAACTTGGAATTTTGGGCTATTGGACTTGTGATTCTAAGTCCATGCGTATTATACAATCCATAATGAACCTCTGAATTACTTCATGCACCCTTGACCTTTTTATTATATTTATTTTGATTTTATTTATTTTAAATTTAAATTAAATAAGATAAAAGTCAAGGCTTTTCTTACAAGGTCCAAGCCCACAATCTTTTGACCTAATTCTCCATTATATATTCTTCTCCATTCTTCTCCATTATATATTCGCAATAACTTTCATAACAAGCCAATCTTTCCATTCACTTCCAGAAGCATTGTAGGGTAAGGTTTGATCATCCCTGATGATCCAAGAGGCTTGAAAATCGTACAGATGCCTCACCGGTTTTATACATTGCATGAACTTCACATTTTCACTTTCTTTGTGTTTTAATGCATACTAATGATATTAATGTTCTTCTGAGGTATGACAATGCAAGATCGAACCATAGCCTGGCTCCCGTAATGGCTAAATCAAAGCTTGCCATGTTTACACCAATTTGAGTTATTTTCTGTGTATCTCACTCTACAACGCATTTCAGCCTAAACTAATACACCCATTGGAATTGGAATACTTGATTTAGGGGGATATGGTCCCTGGGAACCTCTAATATTTGTTGTTTTTGTAGGTCAAGAGAAAGAGCCACCAAAGAATACAACCAAAGCTAGGATTCTGGCGCTTCTATGGTCCATGCAATATTGTTTATTTTATATTTAAATTGATTCAGTTATATCATTGGATGTATCGCCACCCTAGTGGTAGAAGCGCGCGTGATAAATCCTTATTATGCTAGGGCGTGGGTTCGATCCTTGATTTTGGCATTTTCACATTTTTTCTGATTTTTTTAGATCACATGCAGGGTCCTTCATGGCATCAACCATGCACCCTTTCCCTACATCCACATGATCATCATCAGCCAATATCAACGTCCCAGATGCGCTCCCCCATGATACACCTTCGCTAATTCCACACACTGGATCTCAGGGGCCAACGCTTGGGCTTGGACCTCCTTTTGCAATTCGCACCCCTCCTTTTGTTGAAAGCCCAAACTTCTTTTTCTTATATTTTTCTTTTTTATTTTACTTATTTGTTTTTTATTATTTAATTAAAACACCAAAATATAAGTTTTAGGTTAAAAATTAATTATGTTTAGTTTTAATCACCCTTTTTTAATTAATTAATTTAACTAATTACTTTTCATAATTAAATTTAACAAGATTCTTAGGGTTTTTAATTAAATTAATTGACCTTTTTTTATTAGTTAATTAGTGTTTTAGGTTTTTTTTAATTAATTAATCACAAATCATTTTTCCATAACAAATTGACAAAAATATTTTCTTTTCCGTTTTCATTTAATTTTACATTTTATATTGACCGTATAGGGTTTGCAAATGTAATAACCTAGATATTATTTTCTGCTTTGCTTTTTTTCATTATTATGTAACTGTTTACGGGTTGTAATAGCTTAGGGTTTTTATTTTCCACTCTAGTATTATGTAATTTCCCCAAGGCCATGTAATAGCGTAGGAATTTTATTTTCCGCATTTTACTTTTCCTGCTATTATTTTACTATATTGCTGTTAGTGATTAGGGTTTGTATGAAAAGACTAAAAACAATTGTTAGAAAACCCTAACTGCAAAGATAAAATGACTGAATACAAATCACTTGCACACTTATACCTCTAGGCTAACCTCCCTTATTGCCTTCACAAAATAAACAATCATGTCCCTCGAACGTGAGGACGCTTTAGCAAAGTCCCTAGATTCAAAGATCATAGTCCCTCGATGACCCGTTCGATGTTGCCTTTCGGTAATTGACCTAGTCCCTTACGAAATTGCTAAAGCGTCCTTACCAGTTTCCTTTGATGACTGTACGATGACCCTCGTCTATCCCTTCACATCCAATGATAGGGCTTCCTACTAACTAATGGTATGGATAGAGCTATCTAAAGGAGGATGAATAGACAAGAACGACCTTAAGTAGGGTAGAACTCCTAATCGCTTGCTCACAAAGCTCTTCAAAATAAAACAACTCACATCACTTTCAAACAAATATTTTCAAAACACTTTGTACGCATTCTTGAGGACTGATACAAGAATCGTTACAAAGATAGCCGTACTTTGGATTTTCAAAATATTTTTCAAATACACAACACAAAGCAATTTTCAAAAAAGTGAGCTAAGCAATTAAGAGCCCGTAGATAACTACGGATGAAAAGGATGCTAATACCTTCCCTTTTCATAACCTACCCCCCGAACTCAAAATATCCAAGGTATTTCCTGTTCTTTTCACCCTTTCCTTATCGGATAAAAGAAAAGTCGATGGTGACTCTTTCTATTCGCATATTTGGATAAAACTCCACCGTATTACATTAGGAAATGAACTCTGACGGGGGTTGGAAATTTATAAGTTGTATTGAGGAAGTCTGTACTGTATGTCGGGGAAATGATCAAACTTCCTTATTCGCTAGGGGCCTATTGGGGATGATGATTAGGTCAAACTATCCATTAGGGATATGAAGGTGATTTGCTGGAAGATGCCCAAATATTTGTCGGTGGGCATATTAGAATTGATGTGGAATCCATCTCTATTGGGAATGATGTTGCGAAGATAGCTATGTAGAGATAGTTTCATGGGGATCGCTGTGTGGGGAATTTATGAATGACTAAACATTATCCCAACTCCTAGAGTCTCCGGTAAATTCTAATCATATTTTCATGCATCTATTTTGTTAACAGTAATCATATTCAAATGCATATGTTCATTCAATTTAGTCATTGGACGTTTTTTCAAACAAAACATAGAAAGTAAAACAAATTTGAATTTTGAAGCATATTTGTATTGAGAGTTTGCCTATAAACAGATAATTTTGTACAAAGAGACAGAGATCCAAGTAAGAGGAAATCTTCATGAAAAGAAAAAGGTGTACAGAGAAAAATAGCTATGTGGAAATGATCCTATCAAGTTTTGAGTCTGCTATTGCCCATATGTCTTCAAGCATCTCATCCCTTGCTGTTGAAAGAAGTTGACTGGATTGATCTGTACCATTTGAACTTCACGTTAGTATTCATGCTGGTTGTTAGTAAACACGTGATTGAACTGGACATAGTCGTACGCTTTAATCCCTAATTTTTTTCCTGGACCTCCCTTCCGGGTTTTCAGTCCACCGAGATACCCTTTTTTGCCCAAGCCGCCTTTTCAGGTTTTCAAATTGCCGGATATATATATATATATATATATATATATATATATATATATATATATATATATATATATATATATATATATATATATATATATATATATATCCCTAATTTTTTCCCGAACCTTTTGGTTCATCGGGATGACCTTATTTTTTCCTAGGCCAGTCAACCTAGCGGGTCTCTTTGATGCGTAGTATTTTTTAACTATGTCCGTGTTTACATGGTGTGGAAGATCTTCACCGTCCATGGTGGTAAGTATCATAGCCCATCTAGAAAATATTTTCTTGATCACAAATGGCCCTTTGTATGTGGGAGTCCATTTTCCCCTGGGATCACCTTGTGGTAAGATGATGTGCTTTACAACCAAATTACCAATCAGGTATACTTAAGGTCTGACTTTCTTGTTAAAGGCCTTAACCATGAGCTTCTGATACATCTGACCATGACAAAAAAATGCAAACCTTTTCTTTTCAATCAAATTTATCTGGTCCTGTCTGGTTTGAATCCATTCGTCTTCATCTAAACCTGTGTCTTTCATAATCCTTGGAGAAGGAATCTGGACTTCGATAGGGAGGACAACCTCCATACTATATACTCGAGAGAACAAGGTTGACCCATTTTATGTACATGCTGAAGTGCGATGACCATGAAGAGAAAACGATAACATCTTATGCCAATCTTTGTAGGTTACTATCATCTTCTACAAGATCTTCTTGATGTTCTTGTTGGTGGCTTCCTCTTCTCCATTCATCTTTGCCCGACATTGAGAGGAATTATGATGTTTAATATTGAATTGTGTATAGAGTTGCGTGATCACAGTGTTGTTGAGATTGATACCATTATCAGTGATGATCCTCTCGGGTATGCCATATCGACAGATGAGGTTATGCTTAATGAACCGAGCCACGACATTCTTGGTAATAGAGGCAAACAAGCTTGCTTCAACCCACTTGTAAAATAATCAATCAAGACTAGGATGAAATGGTGCCCATTAGATGCAATAGGCTTAATATCTCCAATCATATCAATGCCCCACATTGCAAACATCCAAGGAGCATTCAAGACGTTCAAATGAACCGAAGGCACGTGTACCTTGTCAGCATAAATATGGAATTTGTGACAAGTTCTGGAATGGTGATAGCAATCAGTTTCCATAGTTGACCAATAATAACCCGCTTTTAGAATTTATTAGCCATCATATGCCCGCTAGAATGAGTACCGAAGACTCCCTTATGCATATCTTCCGTAACCTTCTCAGCTTCCTTCTTGTCCACACAATGAAGAAAAGTCGAATCATGATTCCGCTAGTACAAAATTCTGTTACTTAGAAAGAATTTGGTAGAGAACCTCCGTAGGAATTTCTTATCATTGAAAGATTCCCCTTCAGGATATTCTTTAGCCTCGAGGTATCTTTTCACTTCATTGTACCAAGGCTTTTCCTCTACTCCATCGGTATCAACTTCGTAGAAATATGCAAGTTTGTCTAATCTCTCAATAGTGATTTGAGGAGCTTCATTGTCCCATATGAATATGAACATAGATGACATGGTAGCTAATGTGTTTGCCAATTGATTCTCTTCTCATGGAATATGTTCAAAAGTGATTTCTTCGAAGTATGGAATTAATGTTCATACATGCTCTCGATAAGGAATGATATTTGGATGCTTCATATCTCGCTCTCCCTTGATTTGATTGGTTACTAAGGCTGAGTCCTCGTATACATTCAAGAACAGGCGTCTCATATCATAGCAGCTTTGATGCCCATGATGCATGATTCATACTCTGCCATGTTGTTGGTACATTCATAACATAATATGGCAGTGAAGGACGTATGACAACCCTAAAGAGAGAAAATCATAACACAAATTCCATTACCAAGCGCGTTAGAAGCTCCATCTATAACCATAGTCCATTGGGATCCCGACTCGGGTCCTTTATACGGTCTTGGTTTTTCATAGTCTGTAACTAGCATAATATTCTCATCCGAGAACTCGAAATTCATACATTGATAGTCGTCTACAGCTTGATGAGCCAAATGATCTGCCAGTCACTTCCTTTGATTTCCTTCTGAGTGGTGTACTGGATATCATATTCTGTCAAGACTATTTGCCATCTTGCTATTCTTCCAGATAGATTGTGCTTCTCAAATATGTATTTTATAGGATCCATCTTAGAGATCAACAAAGTGGTATGAGTCAACATATATTATCTTAGTCGACGAGCAACCCATGCCAAAACGCATCAAGTTTTCTCGAGCAGTGAGTATCTTGTTTCACAGTCGGTAAACTTTTTGCTAAGGTAGTATATTGCATTCTCTTTTCGACCAGACTCGTCATGCTTCCCCAATACACACCCCATTAAATTCTATAACACTATTAAGTACATGATAAGAGGTCTTCCTTCAACTGGAGGCATCAGAATCAGAAGTTCTTAGAGGTACTCCTTAATCTTGTCAAAAGTTGTATGGCAATCGTCGTTTCATTTCACTACTTGATCTTTCTTCAGTAACTTGAACATTGGCTCACAAGTAGCGGTCAAATGGGAAATAAATCTGGCAATGTAGTTCAATCGTCCCAGGAAACCTATGACTTCCTTCTCAGTATGGGGAGCAGTCATTTCTTGGATGGATTTAACCTTGTCAGGATCAACTTCAATACCTTTACCACTGATGACATAGCCTAGGAGTTTACCGGATCTTACCCCAAAGGTGCACTTGTTTGGATTCAGTCTCAACTTGTACTTCTTCAATCTCTCAAACAGCTTGTGTAGGTGGTCAAAATGTTCTTCTTCAGTGTAAGACCTGGCTATCAATTTATCAACATAAACCTCTATCTCATGATGGATTATGTCATGGAATAAAGCTACCATAACACACTGATATGTTGCACCGACGTTCTTTAAACCAAAAGGCATAACTTTGTAACAGAAAGTGCCCCACTGTGTGACAAAGGTAGTCTTCTCCATGTCTTCAGGTGCCATCTTGATTTGATTATACCTAGAGAAACCATCCATGAAGAAAAATACATTTTGTTGAGCAGTGTTGTCAACTAGAACATCAATATGCCGAAGCGGATAGTCATCTTTGGGGATTGCCCTATTCAGATCCCTATAGTCTATGTACATATGCACTTTGCCATCCTTGTTAGGTACTAGCACAACATTTGCAACCCACTCAGGATAGTAAGTAACAGCTAAGAAACATGCGTTGAACTGTTTTATAACCTCAGCTTTGATATTTTTGGAAATCTCGGGACGCATACAATGAACCTTCTGCTTTGTTGGAGAATAACCTTCTTTCATTAGTAGATGGTTGTAACACAGTGGGAGAACTGACTCAGTTGTTTTTCGTTTTATCGCAAATGTTGCGGTTAGCAAGAGTCGCCACCGACTTTTCTTTTATCCAAAAAGGAAAGGCTGAAAAGAACAGGAAAGACCTTTTAGATGTTTTCTTGATTTCGGAGGGTAGATTATGAAAAGGGAAGGTATTAGCACCCTTTTCATCCATAGTTATCTATGGGCTCTTAGTCACTTGCTAGATCACTTGCTTTTGTTTGAAAATATGCTTTGTGTGGTTTTTGAAAGTATTTTGAAAAGGGGCCATCGTTTAGGCAAACTTTGTAATGATTCTCGTTCGTAAGGATGTATACAAGGTGTTGATCCTTTGAAAATATTTTCAAGTTTGAAAGATGTTTTTGAAGGTGTTGGTGTTTGTTTTAAAAATAGCAAGGATGTTTTTGGTTTTGAAAATGAGTGTGATCAGTGGATCTGGAACTGACTGTTTAACGCTGGTTCGCGAAATGTTGCGGAAGCAAGAGTCGCCACCGTCTTTTATTTTCTCCAAATGGAAAGGACAAAAGCACAGAAAAATTCCTTAAAGAGATTGCTCTCGGTTCGGGAGGTAGGTTATAGAAAGGGAAGGTGTTAGCACCCTTTCTATCCATGGTTATCCATGGACTCTTAGATACTTGCTCACTTGTGTTTTCAAAATGGTTTGTTTGCTTTTCAACTGTGGGTTTTAAAAAGTTTCTTTGAAAATTCCAGTTCGACTCTTGTATCGGTCCTCAAGAGTGTTTGAAAAATTGCTTTCGAAAGCTTTTGAAAAGGTGTCGGTGTGAAAAGTATTTTTGATTTGTTTTGTTTTGAATTAGAGCAAGTATCTACGAGAACCTACCTACCCTAAGGAATTCGTCTGTGTAAATGCCCTTAAAGTAGTGCCATCCCACCATTGAGAGGTAGGTAGCACCACCGTTGGAGGTGTTCGGGTCAATTCGAGGTTCGGGACATGGTGATCACCGAAGCAATGGGAAGACACCTTAGAAGCTACCCTCATGCCAGGTTCCCAGATCATGAGGACTTACTAAGACATCCTCTACTCGACGATCACCTTTCGAGGCAAGGCAACAGTGAGGCGTACCCTAGGGGTGGTGTGTGATTTGTGTGTCAAATTCGTTTATTTTTGTCTTGTCATGTTATGGGTGATTTACGCGTTTGTTTTTATTTCGTCATTCATTCTTGCATGCCATTATTTAACAGTTAAGAAAGTGCAGAAAGGTAAAATTCTAAACTATTACAAAGGCGCGGGTCCACATCGCCAAAATTTCCAGGACCCGATTTGACAGAAAAATAAAGAATTAAAGTAAAAGTGCGAAAGATTAAATTCACACGGCTTTGGGAGAAGTACATGAATAATTAAAAGAAATAAAATAAAATGCGCGAATTGAATTAAAATTAGAAACGAGGGCGTTGGTCCCTTTTTAACGAAATTAAATTAAATGATTAAATTAATAAAAATTAAAATGAAAGGAAGTTATTTTTGGTATTTTTTTGGATTTATGAATTTTTGAAAGATCAATTAAAATAAAATATTAACCCTAATTCTATAACTTTTATTTATTAAAAAAAGTATTAAAGTTAAACCTAAATTAACCTAATTATTTACATGCAATTTTGATTTATAAAAATAAATAATATTTTAATAATTAATTATTATGAAAGAAAAGAAAAAAGGGTAAAAATTATTACAAACCCTAATTCTACCAAATTTTAAATTGATTAAGGAAAATATTAAAATTAAACCTAATTTAATAGCTAAAATTAATGAATAATATTTATTTACAAAAATATATTAATTAAATAAAATACTTATTTTTGTCTTTTTCTGATTTTATATTGTTTTTTTATATTTTTTATGAAAATATTCAGATTAAAGAAATTAATTAAAAAAAACAATAATTGAAATAAATACCAAAATAATGAAAAGAATAATGCAAACCTAGGGGGGTTCTGTCCCCAAATAGGAGGTTTTTGCTTAGCAATTTGGGCCCAATTGTCCCTGGCCTTGTGGACTCTTCTTGCCAGCGTGTGGGATGGTTGACTAGTACACACCATGGTCTCTGGATCCTAGCCCTTGATTGAATGCATTGGGACATGTGGACGGCTTGATGTTGTGGATGCATGGTGGACTTTAGCGCTGAAATTGTACACAAGCATTAATAACAAAATAATATGAAAGGGGTGGGGACCTGGGATCGAACCCAGGTCCTAGAGGTTACCCTTCCTTCGCTTGACCAGTGAGGCCACTTATGCGCGTTTGTACATATGGTAATCAATAAATAATATGAAACAAGATAATGGTTAGTGAATAAATTCAGCGCGAAAATTCAAATGGCCCTATCATGCTTTGACACTTCATCATCTCTTTCGTTTGGCTTTTTTTCCTGAAACAAAAAAAGAATGGGCAACGGTTTTGAACCGTCCTCAAAGGTAACATTCTGGAAAATAGTGATTAGGCCGTCCGACCACATAAATTAGGCGCGAGGGTTGATTTTGAACCATCCAAGCATGCTGAGTTCGTTCATGGTGTTGGCATGTCCTAATTTTACCATATTCAAAAACCCCTAATTCGAAAGCTGAAGAACCCTAAAAAACAACAATGGCAGATTCGTGTATGGCATATAAAAACTCAATCAAATAATGTGGTTAGCTTTAGAATTACATAATGAACACAAATCAAACATCCAAAATTGCTAAAGATGCATGAATCGAGATGCAAGAATGTCAAATATTTTCTGTACAGGTCACCATCGTTCTCACGTTTCTTGATGTTAGGATGGATGGTTTTGATTTGAAAACCCTCCTTGAAGCCTCAGGAAGGTGATGGAACAAGTCTCTTTGCTTGAATCGACCTAGAACTTGGTTTTCAGTATTGGACTTTTCTTGAAAAATTTCAAGTTTGCTTAGGGATTTCTGGCGCAGCTGAGAGGTCTTTTGGAATAGGGTTAGCTTGCACATATATGTATCAATGATTTAGGTCAAAGAAATTGATCAAAAATCCATGAATTGAAGGAATCAATATTTGATTTTTTATGCCATAACTTTTCAAATCTTTTTCATGCTATTTTGGCTTCAATCATATCCAATCACCATAATTCCTTCTATATCTGATTGGGCACGAAATATTGATCCTATTCTATGCACAAAAAGATTTAAAACATTAGGTTTAGCATTTTTCACCTATTTAATTTAATTAAATGAATTATTAATAATTAAAAATCCAAATAAATAAATAAAAATGATAAAAAAAACTTCCCTTTGGGCCAAATGGTCGTGCACATGCCTTGGATGATGAATTGTGGAAGAAAAAGAGGCCCATTAGCATTTTTAGGTCATTTGAATCAATGTTGACTTTTCAAAATATCCAAACATTTCCCAACTTACACAAGTCATAACTTGCTCAATTTTTAAGATTTGCTCATGTTCTTGGACATTTTGGAAAGGACTTTGAGTCCTCTAACCAATGCCTTTGGTCCCATGTCATTTTGGTTTACCAATCTCAAGTTATGGCCTTTTACTTAAAGTCCCTTTTTGTTGACTTTTGAAAATGACCTATAATGTTGAAATTGATAACTTTTTGTGAGAGCATTTATTGGACTCGAAGTGTGAAGAGGAGTTGTAGGAAATCTCTTTGTCTTCAAAATGAGCTTTGGATGGAATTTTTCTGATAATCCATGTGGAAGTTATGCCCTGGTCAAGTTACAGTTGACTTTTTCAACTGTCCAAATATGGAAACTTTTGCATCTTGATGATTTTTGAGCCAAGCTTTGAGAATCATGATCAAGCATTGATCAAATGATGTTTGTGGCTTCAAAATGAGATGTTGACCAAAAATTTGAACTTTTGACTGTCAAATGACCATTTTGCCCCTACAGTTGACTGTAGTGCAATTAGGGTTTTGACTGTGCAATTTTGTGCTGTAAGTCTTGAAACTTGACATGAGGATGCTTGACCATGTTTGTAGGCATGTGGGACTTGATTGGGCCCTTGGAAACTTCATTTTCTTTGTCAGAACCAAAACCCTAATTTTGACTGTTAGGAGGCCCTTGAACTGTGCAACCCTTGGGGAATTTTGAAGCATGCTTTTGACAAATCTTGAAGAATATGGGAGGGAAAATTTTGGGGTACAACAGTTGCCCCTGTTCAATCTTCTTAGACCTGAGGATGCAGATTGGCTGACGTGCCTTTCGTAATCCGAAGGTAGAAGGTGATTGAACACTAGAGTGCCCAGAAATTTGCGCTCACATAATAGCAGTGTGATGGTGGGAATGGGCTTATAGATGCCATTTGGAGATTGATGGATAGGATGATGGGCTTATAGATGCCATGCTAAGAGATGATGGAAGGTGGGTGGGCTTATAGATTCCATCTAGATGTTGGTCGCGTAAGAGATTCCTTAGCGAGAACTTGCGTACCTGCAAGAGAAAAATGAGTACCTGACATGTTGCAGGAGCTGGTCTTCAGATGCTTTGTACAGATGTGTCCCGACTGGTTACAGGAGCTAGATCTGGAGCTTCAAACAGTGATGAATGAACCAGGGATGGTTACCACCTCAACAGGAATGGTGAGAGAACCTTGGATGATTACAACCTCAACAGGGACGCTGAGAGAATCTGGGGCCGACTACTACCTCCGCAGGATCGGGGAGAGAACCATAGGCGACTACAACCTCAATAACGATCATTGAGAGAATCTTGGATAACTTCGACTTCAACAGCAATCGTTGAGCAAATCTTGGGATTACCACCTCCGCAGTATCGGGGAGAGAACCATAGGCGACTACAACCTCAATAGCAATCATTGAGAGAATCTTGGATAACTTCAACTTCAACAGCAATTGTTGAGCGAATCTTGGGATTACCACCTCCGCAGGATCGGGGAGAGAACCATAGGCGACTACAACCTCAATAGCAATCATTGAGAGAATCTTGGATAACTTCGACTTCAACAGCAATCGTTGAGCGAATCTTGGGATGATTACTACCTCCGCAGGATCGGGGAGAGAACCATAGGCGACTACAACCTCAATAGCAATCATTGAGAGAATATTGGGATGATTACTACCTCCGTAGGATCGGGGAGAGAACCATAGGCGACTACAACCTCAACAACAATCATTGAGAGAATCTTGGGTAACTTCAACTTCAACAGCAATCGTTGAGCGAATCTTGGGATTACCACCTCCGCAGTATCGGGGAGAGAACCATAGGCGACTACAACCTCAATAGCAATCATTGAGAGAATCTTGGGTAACTTCAACTTCAACAGCAATCGTTGAGCGAATCTTGGGATTACCACCTCCGCAGTATCGGGGAGAGAACCATAGGCGACTACAACCTCAATAGCAATCATTGAGAGAATCTTGGATAACTTCAACTGAGTCTTTATCAGGAAAATCTGTTTGGGGTCGATTTAACTGGACTAGAGAAGGCCTTGGACTGGATAAGAAACAGAAAATCTTAGGGTCGATTAACTGAACCGGTCTAGGTCTTGAAATGTCTTCAACTGGATAAGAAACAGGGAGATCTTAGGGTCGATCTGACTGAACCAGAGAAGGCCTTTGACTGGATAAGAAAATAGAGAAATCTTTGGAGTCGATTTAACTGAACCGGTCTAGGTCTTGGATATAGCTGAGAGCTTAACTGGATCTTTCCTGAAAGGTAAAGGTCAGTCATATGCAATGCATGATATGGATCAATCAATGATGTTCTCAACATAAATTAGATTTGTAAGATATGATGCGTATATGCATGCTATAATGATGTATGTGATGTTTAGGAATGTATGTTTTCGTCTAGGAAAGTAAATCCTTGACGGGTGCCGGGAAGTCACTCCTGGGCTGATGTTGGCAAGTAGATCTTTGCTTCCGCTGGGGATGATAGTTGCAAGAATACCAGTAGGAGGAGATAACTTCGTTGGGGAATATACTTGGCGAATGGAATATTCTGCGGGGAGAAAAGTACTCTAACGATCTTACTGGGAAGTAATACTCTGTGGGGAGAGAGGTACTTTGCTGAGTGTTGATAATAACTTGCTGGGGATACCCTTGTTGTGTTGGAAGTGCTAATAGACTTTGCTGGGGATAAGAAGACTTCGTCGAGGACGCTCTTTCCGTGGCTTTTGGCTGAGGATAACCCAGTTATATCATGGCGAGGAAATAACTCTTTGAATAAAGCCGGGGGACGCGTTCGTGCTCTGCAAGGATAAGCTTCCAGAATCTACTGGGGATAAGCTTACTACTTGGGGAGATGGATTCCAACTTTCTTGGGGAAACTGGATTGGACTCTCCTGGGGAAGTTTTGAACTGTACCGGGAAGTAGCTCCATTTGAACGTTTGGTATACCGCCGGGGAACAATCTTTAGACCAAGATTGCCGGGGATGCTTGTTGAGACTGTATGCTGCTGGGGAAGGTTGAGATCTGCGGGAGTATACCCAACTTCCTTAAGGTTTGATAATATAGTTTTGCTTGGGGAGAGTATACTAACTTGTTGGCTCACTCTCTGGGGAATTAAGATGTACCGGTTATGTTCTTCAGCTGAACCTACCTTGATACCTTGGAGGATGGAACAATTAGATTGCTTAGACGACTCTTTATTGCCCCTGTTTCTAATGTTACCTGTAATTAACCCTTTGTTTCGTATGCAAATATTCATGAGTTAGCAAATTATTGTCAATGCATATATCACAAATTGAACCTTGGACGTTCTTCGCAAAACAAAACAGAAAAAGGAAAAACAATTGGCAATTTTAACTGAAAAGTGTATTTATATTGATTTTGAATTTGCCTGTAAAATAGGCGTTTTATGTAGAAGAGGCTGACATCCTAGTAAGAGAACGCCGCCGAACAAAAGAGCTTATACAAATTTTGTACAAGAGAAAATAAAACAGCTGTGTGAAATGAATGATCCCACTGGGTTTCAACTCTGCTATTGCCTTTATAACTCCGAGCGTCTCATCACTTGATGACCTTGGTTGAAGGTGAAGCTGACTGATCGATGCCGTCTGAACTTGATGTAGATACCGGATTCTGGATGCAAAGTGATCCAATGAGACATAGTATTACGCTTTATCCCTAACTTTTGCCTAGACCGCCCTTTCGGGTTTTCAGTCCACCGGGATACCCATTTTTGCCCAAGCCGCCTTTTCAGGTTTTCGACTTGCCGGGTGTACAGATTTTTTCCATTTCATCCCTTCATTTTGCCCGAACCCTTTTGGTTCGCCGGGAAGCCCTAATTTTTTCCTAGGCATGCCAGCCTAGCGGGTCTTTTTTCATGCGTAGTATCTTTTTACTATGTCTGCATTGGCGGGGTGAGGAAGGTCGTCACCATCCATGTTGGTTAGAATCATGGCTCCTCCTGAGAACACATGTTTAACCACAAATGGCCCTTCGTACGTCGGGGTCCATTTGCCCCTTGGATCACTCTGAGGAAGGATGATTCGCTTGATTACCAGATCCCCGACTTGATATTCCTGTGGTCGGACCTTTTTGTTAAATGCTCTGATCATCCGTTTCTGATACGTTTGACCATGACAGATAGCAGCAAGTCTCTTTTCATCAATAAGATTTAACTGATCAAGTCGTGTCTGGATCCAATCATCTTGGTTCAGATTTGCATCCTTCATTATCCGGAGAGAGGGTATTTGCACTTCGATCGGTAAGACTGCCTCCAAACCATAAACCAAAGAGAAAGGAGTTGCCCCGGTTGACGTCCTAGCTGAGGTACGGTACCCATGTAGAGCGAACGGTAACATCTCATGCCAATCTTTATAAGTCACTGTCATCTTCTGCACGATTTTCTTGATATTTTTATTTGCTGCTTCTACAGCCCCATTCATCTTCGGTCTGTAAGGAGAAGAATTGTGGTGCTGTATTTTGAACTGCTCGTAGAGCTCAATGATCATCTTATTATTCAGATTGGTACCGTTGTCTGTAATGATCCTCTCTGGGACGCTGTACCGACAGATCAGATTATGCCGAATGAACCGTGCCACAACAGTCTTGGTTACCGTAGCGTAGGAGGCTGCCTCAACCCACTTCGTGTAATAATCAATCGCTACCAGGATGAAGCGATGCCCATTAGATGCCGTAGGTTTAATCTCACCGATCATGTCTATGCCCCATATTGCAAACGGCCAAGGCGCAGTCAGAACATTCAGAGGAACTGGAGGAACATGTACCTTGTCTGCATAAATCTGGCATTTATGGCATGTCCTGGAATGTTGGTAGCAGTCAGCTTCCATGGTGGACCAGTAATACCCTGCCCGAAGGATCTTCTTTGCCATTGTATGTTCACTGGAATGTGTACCAAAGGTCCCTTCATGTAGCTCTTCCATGATCCTTTCTGCTTCAGTCTTATCCACACAACGCAGTAAGGTTGAATCATGGTTTCGCTTGTACAAGATGTCGTTGCTAAGGAAGAACTTTGTCGCGAACCTTCTCAGGAACTTCTTATCATTGACAGAGGCACCCCCAGGGTATTCCTGAGCTTCCAGATATCTCTTCACCTCATGGTACCAAGGCTTCTCAGTCACCAATTCAGTCTCGAGATCGCAACAGTATGCCGGTTCGTCCAGTTTCTAGATGATGATCCGGGGAGCCTCATTATCCCATTTGACCTTGAACATAGAAGACATTGTAGCTAACGCGTCCGCCAGCTGATTCTCTTCTCTTGGAAAGTGTTCAAAGGTTATCTTCGTGAAGTGGGGGATCAAGGTCAACACACATTCTCTGTAAGGAATGAGATTCGGATGTTTCGTATCCCACTCTCCTTTGATCTGATTGATCACGAGAGCGGAATCTCCGAAAACACTCAGAAACTTGATCCTTAAGTCGATCGCAGCTTGAAGACCCATGATGCATGCCTCATACTCCGCCATGTTGTTGGTACAGTTAAAACATAGCCGGGCAGTGAGTGGAGTATGAGTGCCTTGAGGTGATATGATTATGGCGCCGATACCATTTCCCAAAGCGTTAGAGGCTCCGTCAAAGTGCATAGACCATCGGGATCCTTCCTCAGGTCCTTCATCCGGTCCGGGTACTTCACAATCAGTTACTATCATAATGCTCTCGTCCGGGAACTCGAAATTCATTGACTGATAGTCGTCTACTGCCTGATGTGCCAAGTGGTCTGCCAATACACTTCCCTTGATGGCTTTCTGGGTCGTGTACTGAATGTCGTATTCCGTCAAGATCATTTGCCATCTTGCTATTCTCCCAAACAGAGCAGGCTTTTCGAATATGTACTTTATAGGATCCATCTTTGAGATCAACAAGGTAGTGTGAGTCAGCATATACTGTCTCAGCCGGCGAGCAGCCCATACCAAAGCGCAGCAAGTTTTCTCAAGCAGTGAGTATCGGGTCTCACAGTCGGTAAACTTTTTGCTAAGGTAATAAATGGCATGCTCTTTTCGGCCAGACTCGTCATGCTGCCCCAGCACGCACCCCATTGAGTTGTCAAGTACTGTCAGGTATAGTATCAGAGGTCTCCCTTCAACCGGTGGCATAAGGATGGGTGGTTCTTGGAGATACTCTTTGATTCTGTCAAAAGCAGCCTGACATTCATCATTCCAACGTACTACCTGATCTTTCTTCAGCAGCTTGAAGATTGGTTCACAAGTAGCAGTTAGGTGTGAGATGAACCGAGCAATGTAATTCAGGCGTCCTAAAAAGCCTCTGACTTCCTTCTCTGTCTTAGGAACTGGCATCTCTTGAATTGCCTTAACCTTGGCAGGGTCCACTTGAATGCCTTTATCACTTACCACGAAGCCTAGCAACTTCCCAGATCTTACCCCGAAGGTGCACTTGTTCGGGTTCAACCTTAGCTTGTACAACTTCAGACGGTCAAACAATTTCTGTAGATGATCTAGGTGCTCTTCCTCAGTCTGGGACCTTGCAATCATGTCGTCAACATACACTTCTATCTCATGATGGATCATGTCATGAAATAAAGCAACCATGGCACGTTGGTAGGTTGCCCCAGCGTTCTTCAGTCCAAAAGGCATGACCTTGTAGCAGAAGGTGCCCCACTGAGTAACAAATGTAGTCTTTTCCATGTCTTCAGGTGCCATCTTGATCTGATTGTAACCTGAAAAACCATCCATGAAAGAGAACACCTTATACTGAGCTGTATTATCAATAAGGACATCAATGTGAGGTAAAGGGAAATCATCCTTGGGGCTGGCCCTGTTCAGATCCCTGTAGTCGACACACATTCTGACCTTTCCGTCTTTCTTTGGTACCGGCACCATATTAGCAACCCACTGAGGGTAAGAAGTCACTGCAAGGAACCCAGCATCAAACTGTTTCATAACTTCGGCTTTGATCTTCTCAGACATCTCTGGACGCATACGGCGGACCTTTTGCTTAACTGGAGGGCAGTCTTCCTTAGTAGGCAAGTGATGGACGACAATATCAGTATCCAACCCGGGCATGTCTTCGTAGGACCAGGCAAAGATCTCCATATAATCATGTAGCATCTTAGTCAACCGTTGCTTCATGCTGAGCTCTAGGTTGGCACCAATCTTTACCTCTTTCCTGTCTGCCTCAGTACCCAAGTTTACTATTTCCACTGGCTCTTCATGTGGTTGAATTGCCCTCTCTTCCTGAAGTAACAGTCTTGCAAGCTCGCCAGGCACTTCGCAATCATCTTCACCTTCGTCTTCGGCTAAGTTGATCGGATTTTCGAAGTCATAACTGGCAGTAGAAGAGTCGTTACCAGTGAGATCCAGAGTGGATTGAAACCTGTATGAGTGAGTGTGTGTAAATACAGCTGTTTTGAAATATGTATAAAGGAAGGAAAGACAGAAAAGGAGCATAAGATTTGAAATGCGAGAAAACATCCAAGATTTTTATTTAAGATATATGAAATGACAATTTATATGCCCTCACAAATGAAACCACGGTGCCTCGGGTAAGACACCGGGCCATAGAGTTTATTTATTGTTTATTACAAATACCAAAAACATAGGAATTCATTACTCAGTAACAAGAGAAACAGGTAGATTGTCCTTTGCACTCCAATTGCTAGGTCCACTGTCAGTTGCCGGGTAAATCCAACTATCGAACTCAGCTTCATCCACTTCGTCCTCATCCCCAATAGCATTCACTCCATGAGCAGGCAGGGGAGCTGTCACTACATTAGGCTTCTCAGATGCCTCAAATTGTACCTCTTTGGCGTCAATAAGATCCTGCAGCTTGTTCCTTAAGGCCAAACAATCATCAGTGGAGTGCCCCGGGCTATCAAAATGGTATGCACAATGGGCATTTGGATTGTATTTTGGAGAGGCAGTGTTTACAACTTTAGGGGGCTCTCTGACAGTCACTAGATTGGTGGATAGCAACTGTGGCAAGATCTGCGATAAGGTCATGCTCAAACGGGTAAACTCTCTCCGGGGTCTTTCAGCCCTTGGCGGATTGGTTGGCCGAGGAGCGGCAACAGGCTTAGCAATCATTACCGCACTGACAGATTGGCGGCGCTCAGATTTCTCTTGTCTTCTAGACCCATATACAACACTAGCCTCCTTCTTGAAGGGTTTCTTCTCAGAACTAGACGATGCACCCTTCGGAATCTTACCAGACTTCAACCCAGCCTCAATTCTCTCTCCAGTCAGAATAAGATCAGTGAATCCAGCAGAAGAATTACCGATAAGATGGTTGAAAAATGGCCCAAATAGGGTCCCCAAGAACATGTCTACCAACTCCCGATCAATCAACGGAGGCTGCACCCTGCCAGCCAGATCCCTCCACTTCTGAGCGTACTCCTTAAAACCTTCACTTGAACCTAACGACATACCCTGAAGTTGGGTATGTGTAGGGGCAAGGTCGGCATTATACTAATACTGCTTATAGAAAGCAGTAGCCAACTCCTCCCAGTTACGAACCTTGGTCCCATCCAACTGATAGAACCATTCGAGATGAGTCCCTGAAAGACTCTCCTGGAAGAAGTGGATCCACAAATTCTTATCCACTGAGTACGGTTGAATCTTCCGAACATAGGACCTGAGATGTAGCTTGGGACAAGACGCCCCGTCGTACTTAGTGAAAGATGGTGCTTTGAATTTACGAGGAATGATCACACTAGTAGACAAACCCAAATCTCCAAAATCCAGCCCAGGTACCTGTTGTATCTCCATAGCATTCAACCTGTCTTCCAACTGCTTGTATCTGTCTTCTGCAGGAGGATACTGCTCTTCATCAAAATCAGTCTCGTTGTCAGAGACTACCGGACTAGGACCTTTCTCCCCTTGAGGGGTACCCTTGCCAATGGAAGAACCAGCCTCTTCATTTTGTAGAGTGTTGCCAAACCTTCGGCCCGAGTTGAACAGAACAGTTCTTCTCTTCTTCTTCTTTTCCTTCTTCAGGAGCAGAGCCTTCAGCTCCTCTTGGCCCTGAGCCAAACCCATGATTAGTTCCTGAAATTGCGCATTCTGCGCCTGTAGAGCTTTGATGGACATCTCGGTTGATGATGAGTCAGGATTCATGATGCTGAAATAAACAGCGAAGAACTTGTAAGCAACCTGAAAAGAAGAAAAACCTGCTATGCACATGATGAATGATATGTGTTTATGCAATGTATTCAAGGGTTCGAAAGTTCAAATTTGTTGTAGACAAAAAGGAACACACGTTATCATTAAGGAAATAATTGTTCAGTACATCAAAGCCTCATGGGCAAAATAATACAAAAGCAAATCAATCCCAAAATATACTACGCATCCTCTTTGGAGCTATGTAAGTGTTGAGATTCCTCTCTTCATGCAACAGGCGGGTGAGCTCCAAGACCTTCTTTTCACTGGCATGTAGACTGGTCTCAAGAGAATTCCGTTCTTCCTTAAGCTGGATCCAGCTCTTCTGCATCTCTTCCCAGGATGTGGGCATATCAGGGTGCTGAATAGTGTAGGACACTCCTCCTTCCAAGACTGGCTCTTTGATCACAGGGAGCATATGGGGATAAGGCATCACTAACTTCTGGGAGCGGGCTCGTACCCACTTGAGATAAGGTTCCAACGGGATGGAGTTCCTGTGCCCCAGTGTCTTACTGTCTATCCTACTTGGCATCCTCCAGGCTCTGATAAATCTCTGGCGAAGTCCTTGAGTATCGTTGTCGAAGTCAAAAACTATGTCAGGAATTAACATGTCATGAGGACCATCCCTCCGAGCATAACCAAACTGTCTCCAAGCCAGGCATGGGTTGTAAGTAATACCTCCTCTGATTCCAAGTAAAGGAACATTAGGGTACTCTCCGCAACGATCAATGATAGTGACATCCTCTCTGGACCTAGGGCACCAATGTATATCTGCATGTGTGAGAGTCATCAACCGTTGTGACCATCTCAAACCCCGCTCGTTCTTCAAAACTGATTGTGGAAGGTGCGAAATAAACCACCTTCCCAGGAGAGGAGTGCAACACATAAGGACACCTCTTTTTCTCATGGTTCGAGTGTAACATGAGTGGAGGATGTCCCCCAGCAACGTAGGTATAGGATTCCTGGACATAAAGATCTGGACAGCACTGATATCTATAAGCTGATCTGGGTTAGGGAACAACACCAAACCATAGACAAGGAGGGCCACAACTTCTTCAAAAGCTTGTAAGTCAAGGGAGTTCCAACACTCATGGGCCTTTTCAAACAGAAACCTGGCTAAGAACCCTTTGATACCACTTCTAACTTCCCAATGTCCCTTGAGGTCAGATGACTGTAGGTGCAAGGCTTTAGCAATCTCTTCAAGCTTGGGTTCCTTTTCCGTACCGTTGTAGGGTAGTTGATCAAGGATAGGGATCTTCAGGAGCCGGGAGAACTCCTCCAATGTAGGTACCAGCTGATAGTCCAAGAAGGTGAAACAGTGATGCAGAGGGTCAAAGAACTGGAACAGGACTTTTATCATATCTTCCTCAATGTTGGTGTTGACCAAGCTGATGAGTCTTCCATGTCTTTCACTGAATGAAGAGCTCTCGGGAATCCTGGATATAAGCTCCTTAAGCTGAGGAGGGATCCTTACAAGACTGATTTGAATTGTCTTTCTACGAACAGTTTCCATGTCCTACAAAACAAGAACAAAGATGAAGATTCGAACCCCTGAAATGGTTAGTCAATGCATATGATGCTGGATGATGTCATGATGCTATGATTAAACACACCACAGATATTTACAAAGACAAACATGTAAGGCACACAAGTCACACAAGACAAGCCCTTAGGGTTTAGGCCAGCATGGGGTCTGGGTAGTACCCTCTTGAAGTTGGTGGGTTCAACCTGTCCTATTAGAAGTAACCGGGTTCTAAGGGTCCCAATATCACGGGATTGCTTTCATTGTTCATCGTTTCGATTTAGCCACTGAACTGGCGACCGAAATATTCCAGGAAAGCAACCCTCAATTGAGTGTAGTATCGAGTATCAACCAACCTCGGACTGCACCAAAGTCAGTTATCTCACTACCCTAAAGAGGCCAAGATAGTTCAATTAAGGTTCCTAAGGTCAGTTGATGCTTCACGACACCACGCGGAGGCCCCGTACTCTCCTTGACTAAACTCAAGGGTTACCGGTACACACCAAAGTGCCACATCAACGTAGCAGACTGTTTCAACCATGTCGGTATACCCCGCACAGTTCCCTCACAGCCTTGTTGCTACTTTCTAAGAAGGTATCCCCCAGATCCGAGTTAGGATCTATAGAACTCCCAAGCAACCCACAATTTAAAGCAAGCAAAGCAATACAATTGAAAACACAGTTATGAACTAACCCTAAGGTACACCTCACTTTAAGTTATATCCCCAGCAGAGTCGCCAGTTCTGTGATCGGTGGATCTGGAACTGACTGTTTAACGCTGGTTCGCGAAATGTCGCGGAAGCAAGAGTCGCCACCGTCTTTTATTTTCTCCAAATGGAAAGGACAAAAGCACAGAAAAATTCCTTAAAGAGATTGCTCTCGGTTCGGGAGGTAGGTTATAGAAAGGGAAGGTGTTAGCACCCTTTCTATCCATGGTTATCCATGGGCTCTTAGATACTTGCTCACTTGTGTTTTCAAAATGGTTTGTTTTCTTTTCAACTGTGGGTTTTAAAAAGTTTCTTTGAAAATTCCAGTTCGACTCTTGTATCGGTCCTCAAGAGTGTTTGAAAAATTGCTTTCAAAAGCTTTTGAAAAGGTGTCGGTGTGAAAAGTATTTTTGATTTGTTTTGTTTTGAATTAGAGCAAGTATCTACGAGAACCTACCTACCCTAAGGAATTCGTCTGTGTAAATGTCCTTAAAGTAGTGCCATCCCACCATTGAGAGGTAGGTAGCACCACAGTTGGAGGTGTTCGGGTCAATTCGAGGTTCGGGACATGGTGATCACCGGAGCAATGGGAAGACACCTTAGAAGCTACCCTCATGCCAGGTTCCCGGATCATGAGGACTTACTAAGACATCCTCTACTCGACGATCACCTTTCGAGGCAAGGCAACAGTGAGGCGTACCCTAGGGGTGGTGTGTGATTTGTGTGTCAAATTCGTTTATTTTTGTCTTGTCATGTTATGGGTGATCTACGCGTTTGTTTTTATTTCGTCATTCATTCTTGCATGCCATTATTTAACAGTTAAGAAAGTGCAGAAAGGTAAAATTCTAAACTATTACAAAGGCGCGGGTCCACATCGCCAAAATTTCCAGGACCGATTTGACAGAAAAATAAAGAATTAAAGTAAAAGTGCGAAAGATTAAATTTACACGGCTTTGGGAGAAGTACATGAATAATTAAAAGAAATAAAATAAAATGCGCGAATTGAATTAAAATTAGAAACGAGGGCGTTGGACCCTTTTTAACGAAATTAAATTAAATGATTAAATTAATAAAAATTAAAATGAAAGGAAGTTATTTTTGGTATTTTTTTGGATTTATGAATTTTTGAAAGATCAATTAAAATAAAATATTAACCCTAATTCTATAACTTTTATTTATTAAAAAAAGTATTAAAGTTAAACCTAAATTAACCTAATTATTTACATGCAATTTTGATTTATAAAAATAAATAATATTTTAATAATTAATTATTATGAAAGAAAAGAAAAAAGGGTAAAAATTATTACAAACCCTAATTCTACCAAATTTTAAATTGATTAAGGAAAATATTAAAATTAAACCTAATTTAATAGCTAAAATTAATGAATAATATTTATTTACAAAAATATATTAATTAAATAAAATACTTATTTTTGTCTTTTTCTGATTTTATATTGTTTTTTTATATTTTTTATGAAAATATTCAGATTAAAGAAATTAATTAAAAAAAAATAATTGAAATAAATACCAAAATAATGAAAAGAATAATGCAAACCTAGGGGGGTTCTGTCCCCAAATATGAGGTTTTTGCTTAGCAATTTGGGCCCAATTGTCCCTGGCCTTGTGGACTCTTCTTGCCAGCGTGTGGGATGGTTGACTAGTACACACCATGGTCTCTGGATCCTAGCCCTTGATTGAATGCATTGGGACATGTGGACGGCTTGATGTTGTGGATGCATGGTGGACTTTAGCGCTGAAATTGTACACAAGCATTAATAACAAAATAATATGAAAGGGGTGGGGACCTGGGATCGAACCCAGGTCCTAGAGGTTACCCTTCCTTCGCTTGACCAGTGGAGCCACTTATGCGCGTTTGTACATATGGTAATCAATAAATAATATGAAACAAGATAATGGTTAGTGAATAAATTCAGCGCGAAAATTCAAATGGCCCTATCATGCTTTGACACTTCATCATCTCTTTCGTTTGGCTTTTTTTCCTGAAACAAAAAAAGAATGGGCAACGGTTTTGAACCGTCCTCAAAGGTAACATTCTGGAAAATAGCGATTAGGCCGTCCGGCCACATAAATTAGGCGCGAGGGTTGATTTTGAACCGTCCAAGCATGCTGAGTTCGTTCATGGTGTTGGCATGTCCTAATTTTACCATATTCAAAAACCCCTAATTCGAAAGCTGAAGAATCCTAAAAAACAACAATGGCAGATTCGTGTATGGCATATAAAAACTCAATCAAATAATGTGGTTAGCTTTAGAATTACATAATGAACACAAATCAAACATCCAAAATTGCTAAAGATGCATGAATCGAGATGCAAGAATGTCAAATATTTTCTGTACAGGTCACCATCGTTCTCACGTTTCTTGATGTTAGGATGGATGGTTTTGATTTGAAAACCCTCCTTGAAGCCTCAGGAAGGTGATGGAACAAGTCTCTTTGCTTGAATCGACCTAGAACTTGGTTTTCAGTATTGGAATTTTCTTGAAAAATTTCAAGTTTGCTTAGGGATTTCTGGCGCAGCTGAGAGGTCTTTTGGAATAGGGTTAGCTTGCACATATATGTATCAATGATTTAGGTCAAAGAAATTGATCAAAAATCCATGAATTGAAGGAATCAATATTTGATTTTTTATGCCATAACTTTTCAAATCTTTTTCATGCTATTTTGGCTTCAATCATATCCAATCACCATAATTCCTTCTATATCTGATTGGGCACGAAATATTGATCCTATTCTATGCACAAAAAGATTTAAAACATTAGGTTTAGCATTTTTCACCTATTTAATTTAATTAAATGAATTATTAATAATTAAAAATCCAAATAAATAAATAAAAATGATAAAAAAACTTCCCTTTGGGCCAAATGGTCGTGCACATGCCTTGGATGATGAATTGTGGAAGAAAAAGAGGCCCATTAGCATTTTTAGGTCATTTGAATCAATGTTGACTTTTCAAAATATCCAAACATTTCCCAACTTCCACAAGTCATAACTTGCTCAATATTTAAGCTTTGCTCATGTTCCTGGACATTTTGGAAAGGTCTTTGAGTCCTCTAACCAATGCCTTTGGTCCCATGTCATTTTGGTTTACCAATCTCAAGTTATGGCCTTTGACTTAAAGTCCCTTTTTGTTGACTTTTGAAAATGACCTATAATGTTGAAATTGATAACTTTTTGTGAGAGCATTTATTGGACTTGAAGTGTGAAGAGGAGTTGTAAGAAATGTCTTTGTCTTCAAAATGAGCTTTGGATGGAATTTTTCTGATAATCCATGTGGAAGTTATGCCCTGGTCAAGTTACAGTTGACTTTTTCAACTGTCCAAATATGGAAACTTTTGCATCTTAATGATTTTTGAGCCAAGCTTTGTGAATCATGATCAAGCATTGATCAAATGATGTTTGTGGCTTCAAAATGAGATGTTGACCAAAAATTTGAACTTTTGACTGTCAAATGACCATTTTGCCCCTACAGTTGACTGTAGTGCAATTAGGGTTTTGACTGTGCAATTTTGTGCTGTAAGTCTTGAAACTTGTCATGAGGATGCTTGACCATGTTTGTAGGCATGTGGGACTTGATTGGGCCCTTGGAAACTTCATTTTCTTTGTCAAAACCAAAACCCTAATTTTGACTGTTAGGAGGCCCTTGAACTGTGCAACCCTTGGGGAATTTTGAAGCATGCTTTTGACAAATCTTGAAGAATATGGGAGGGCAAATTTTGGGGTACAACAATGAGCAAGTAGCTAGGAACAATCTACCTACTCAAAATTCTTTCATGTTTATTTCCTCTTTCCTTTGACAATGTCATCTTACCATTGATTTGGTAAGTAACCCTATCTTTGGATGTAAAAGGGACGGGCATGGGTCATCGTATAGCCATGATTAGCAATATTGTAAGATATCTTAGCATTTTCTTTAAGGGACTAAGATCATTTTTGAAAGGCAACTTTGATAGCGTCATCGAGGACTATGATCTTGTATTTTGATTTTTTTGCTAAGATAACTCACAGGCATAATATGGCCATTTTTTGTATGGCAACAAAGTGGATTTACCCTAAGGGTGTAAGTGTGCAAGTGTGTTGGTTTACATGCTTGATTTGTCTTGATTAGAGTTTTCTATTTGTTAGTTTTAATATTTCCATACAAACCCTAATTACTAGCATTTATATATAAAGCATTAAATTGCGGAATTTAAATGTCCTACGCTATTACAACGCTTTTAGGGGATGGGGGTACAAGTTTATAAAATGGGGAATTTGCAAGAAAATTAAATCTAAATGATTATTACAATCATATTGATTATTATACAAACAATTAATAAATAGAAATGCAAGAATGTAAATGCAAAAAGAAATGTGATTTTTGTTTTGTTTTCATGAAAAGGTTTTTTGACCTAGTTAACTAAAATAAAATATTTAACTAAAACTAAGAAAATTAAGATTAAGTTAGTAAAATAAATTAATTTAAAGAGAACAAAATTTTTAGGTTTTTTTTTGTTGTGAATTTGATTAATTTAGTAAATAAAATTAATTAAATAAAAGTCCTAAGTTCTAAATTGATTTTAATTTACAAGGAAATAATATAATAATAATTAAGACTAATTATCTAAGTATTTAAAAAAAGGAAATTGATTTATTAAAGGAAATGTTTTTTGTTCTTTTAGTTTTATGAAGAAAAATAAACTAAATAAATATAAAAAATAAAATATAAATATTTTTGGATTTTTTTATTAATAAAAATAATAATAATAATAAAAATAATAATAATTAAGAAAATAAAAGTAAAATAAAAATATAAAATTAAAGTCAGGGGGTTAGAAAGTGAAACATGGAGTATGAAATAAGCAAAAAGGTTAGACCCAACAAAGGGGAGCCCGGCGCTGCAAAAATTAGAAAAAAAACTGTAAAATGTGAAAAAAAAGAAGCAAAAGGCAGCGCTGAGGTTCGAACCCACGACCTCTACCAATAACGCGCGCTGCCTTACCACTAAGGTGGATGTACATTCGTTAACTTAAATGAAAGAATAAATACATAATGTAAAATGTTTCCATGACCTGTACTTCGTCTTCAACCTTCAGCCAACCAGATTACCTGTATCTTAGAAAATGCAAACATGAAAGTTGTGCTATTTTTTCTCACAAATCTAACCAATTAAACAATTAAAGATATAGATCAAAGATGAATGAGAATTTCTCTGGCCCTAATTTGAACCCTAATTTTTTCATAAACTTCAAACTTAAAATTCTCTAAGCTCAAGCCATGTTAATGAAAACTATGGATATGTACAGCTCAGGGTAATGATATCTACATTTTTGCTTCAGAATATATGCACAAAAGATGCTTGTATCAATATTTTGAAGTTTTAAAACTCACCTCTTGCATCTGGAGTCGAGTATGGAGTTTTAACAACTTTTCAATTGTCCTGATGATCTGTTTAGCTTGCCACGACCTCCTTGTGTGTATTCTAACCCTTGCTTTGCTTTGAATGTCCTTGAATCCCTCTAACCAAGTTGACCTGCAAGCTCAATTTTTGAAAATGGTGGATTATGAAAATGGAGTTACAGTCCAACAACAAAGGCCTGGATCACTCCTATGTGATGTATAAAAGGTGTTTGGATGGTTGAAACTCAATGCGCACGAGTGGATTTGGAGATGGCTATGTGAAGTTCAAAACTGTCAAGTTATGGCAAATTCTGAGTTGTAGAGTGCTTAGGAGTGTTTTGGAATGCTTGAGCTCTTCCTAGGTTGCATAAGAGTGTCTTGAAATATATGAAAAGTTTTGGATACTTGAGGTGGTCAGAATCACAAGATCACAAGTTATGGGATTTTGACTTGTTTTTGAAGCAAGCTTGACAAGTATGGTTTCAAGGCAAGGTACAAAGCTATCTAGAGTGGTTACCAACTTTAAACATGCTTATCTGACTTTGTAGAGGAAGCTTGTGCAGAAGAAACAATTGCAAAGTGTGACACCCCAAATAATCCGATTATTAAATAATTAGAATTTTTAATTATTAATTTAATTGGAAATTTAATTATTGGTATTTTTGGATTATTGGAATTAATTTAATTAATTAAAGGAAAGAAGTATTGGTGGTGTGAAGAGTGACTAGAGGGTGTGAGGGGTAAAATACTCTACTCCTACTAATTACTAATTTAATTATTTTATTGGAATAATAAAAGGAGTATTAAAAGGAAAAAGAAGAGAAAGAGAGTTATTTTGGAATATTCATCATACGTGCATTTGAGAAGAGGAAAAAGAAGGAGAAAACCGGAAGCGTCAGAATTCGAAGAACCCACAAGGTAAGGGGTGATTTCGATTAGTTAATTCGTATTATCGATTTAGATATTCAATAGTATGGATCATAGTATGTTAGGGAATCCCAGTTTGTAATTTTAGGGTTCCGTAGAATTGTCCCTATTGCATCGAATTGTAGGTTGAAAACCATTAGTGTGTCAGATGATAAAAAGGAATGATGAAATAATGTTGTTTGATGTTATAATGGTGCAAAATGGATGTGTTTTGGTGTTTCTCATGTTGCAATTCGTATGAGTATGTTTGGAATTGGTTTAGAATGAATAAATGCTGTCAAAAGTGCAGAATTTTACTCTGCAGGTCGTGGGAACCGGTTCCCAGTGGGGAGGAACCGGGTTCCAGTGTGTGCATTTATAAAAACTGGAAAAAATGCACGTAGGAACCGGTTCCTGTATAGGTAGGAACCGGGTTCCCATACATTTTTCCAGAAGCGTGATTTTTGAACTTCGCAGGAACCGGTTCCTGCATATGTAGGAACCGGGTTCTACTGTAACTTTTGAAAAATATTAAACTTTGAAAATTCATAACTTTCAAACCGTAAGTCCGTTTTGAGTGCCTTTTTGGACGTTATTTCTTAAATTTAATGCTCTATTTTATAAAATGAAAAGATTTACTAAAACCTGAAATTATTTTGAAAATGAGTCAAATCCCGGAATAAGTGATTATTGGCTAACGCACATGGGTGTGTATGTAGCAGTGAACCTGTGATGGATGGAGGTATTAGTATTGTGTGAATGAAAGGCATGTTTATGTTGCTAATGATGGTGTGCATGATCGTTGAGATATCATGTTTTTGGTTTTGGTTCAGTTATGATAAATTGATGTATTTCATAGACTGATTTAATGTTGCATGCTAGTGATGTGCGTGCATATGCATTGTTTTGGTGAAGTTAATTCCCATTGTGTGGAATTTGACTTGTATTGCCGTTAACCGATACCCGGGTGATGATGGGTGGTTAGGCTGGATTCGTGTCCGGGTGTTTATGGACAAATCGATGGTTGCTGTATCCGGTTGATGATAGATCAATGTTGGGTGACTTGGTCACGTGTTGGTACCACATGCATTGTGTCTGCATTTGTGTTTGCATGGAATTGTAACATGTTAGTATGTCTTCCAGTGTTACAATTCTTTGGTTGATTATTGATTTGTGCATAATGACTTGTATGATTGGAACTACGTGTTGAATCTGAATTTATGCTAAAATGGGTGAAATAATATGCTTGTGATATAATGTTGATTGAGAAGCTTATAATGCATGTTAATTATGAGAAATCTCACCCTTACTTTAACAATTTCAGATTAAAGTTAGCAGCTCAGGAGTTGGTGAGGATGGCTCTAGAGCTATGTTACTTTAAGTCCGCGTGTCAGTGTCGTGATCTGATAGGTTGTAACACTGGGGAACATTTAGTTGAGGAATTAGTTATTATTCAACTGTTTCTTTGAATTTCATTCGGAATAATTATGTTTTGGTTTATTCCGTTTTGGTTATGGTATTTTTCCGCTGTGTAAGACATGGTCTTAATTTGATTGAATTATGTGAATAATGACCCTCAGTGTAGCATGACTACTGTTTTATTGGAAGTTTTATTTATTTCATAATTGTGACATCCCTTGTTCCGTGTTAACTATGATGGAATATGTCTTTAATCATTGATATAATTAATATTATTCGGGGTATTTTAGAAGGGGTGTTACAATAGTGGTATCAGAGCATAGTCGGTCTTGTCTTGTGTCGTTGTCCCTTTTGTATGTGACTAGTGTAAGATGACACTGTCGATACTTGTGTGCTGATGAGGTTGTTTTGTAATGTTACAAGAGCAATGGTCGAAAGAGGTAACGGAAGAAACGACGATGCTATTGCTGAAGCATTGTGAATGTTGGCTGGAGTACTCGGAGGGAACCAGCAGGGAGCTGTGATTGGTGCTGACCGACAATTGGGGAATTTTCAGAGGAATAATCCTCCGTTGTTCAAGGGTGCACATGATCCCGAAGGTGATCAGAAGTGGTTGAAGGAGATCGAGAGGATCTTCAGAGTAATTGACTGTGCTGAAGGGCTGAAGGTGAGATACAGAACTCACATGTTAGCAGAGGAAGCTGATGACTGGTGGGTTGCTACCAGAACTGAAATGGAAGAAGATGGTATTGCATTGACTTGGGCTGTGTTCAGGAGGGCTTTTCTGAGGAGGTACTTTCCTCAGGACATCAGAGGCAAGAAGGAGATTGAGTTTCTGGAACTCAAGTAGGGTAACAAGACTGTCAGTGAGTATGCTTCGAAGTTTACTGAGTTAGCGAAGTATTATGCTCATTATACTAACGATGCAGATGGAGAATTTTCCAAATGTATCAAGTTTGAGAATGGTCTTCGTGATGATATTAAGCAGGGTATTCGGTATCAGCGTATCTGAAGATTTCCTGATCTGGTTGACTGTAGTAGGAATTTAGAGGAGGATCTTGCTAGCACTAAGTCGAATGCTTGAGGGTATGTTGATAGGAAGGGTAAGCAACAGATGGATCGTGGTAAGCCTTATGATAGAAGTAATCAGAGACCCGGTGGTTGGAAGAAGTTTGGTGGAGGAGATTCTAGTTCTTCCATTAAGTGCTACAAGTGTGGTGAGACAGGACATCGTATGGTGGATTGCAAAAGTAATGATAAGAAGTGTTTCAAGTGTGGGAAACTCGGCCATGTGGCCAATGATTGCAGAGTAAGAGTGGTGACTTGTTACAACTGTGGTGAAGAAGGTCATACTCGTCCTCAGTGTACAAAACCCAAGAAGGAGCAAGCTGGTGGTAAAGTGTTTGCATTGTTTGGGTCAGAGACTAAGCCAGATGATCGGCTGATTAAAGGTACATGTTTTGTTAATGACATACCTTTGATTGTGATTATTGATACTGGAGCTACGCATTCTTTTATTGCTTTGGATTGTGCTAAAAGATTGAATTTGGAAATTTCTAATATGGATGGAAGTATGGTTATTGATACTCCTGCGTCGGGTTCAGTGACTACTTCGTATGTTTGTAGGAATTGTCCTATTGTGATTTTTGGTAGGGTTTTCGGTATGGATTTAGTGTGCCTACCGTTAGAACAACTTGATATCATCCTTGGAATGAACTGGTTGGAATTCAACCAGGTTCATATCAACTGTTTTGCGAAGACGGTTATTTTTCCTGAAGAGGTTGGTGTCAAAGATGTGGCTATGTCGGTTAAACAGATGAACCTAGCTGTGAAAGATGGTGCTGTGGTATTTATATTGTATTCTGCAATAGAAGCGGAGGGAAAAGCAAAGAGTGATGGATTTCCAGTGGTGAATGAATTTCCAGAGGTGTTTCTGGAAGACGTTAGTGAATTGCCACCTGAGAGGGAGGTAGAATTTACTATAGATTTGATTCCTGGAACTAGTCCGGCGTCGATGGTGCCTTACCGTATGTCGGCATCTGAATTAGCGGAGTTCAAGAAACAGTTGGAGGAGTTACTTGAGAAGAAGTTTATTCGTCCGAGTGTTTCGCTGTGGGGTGCTCCAGTGTTGTTGGTTAAGAAGAAAGAAGGTTCAATGAGATTATGTGTTGATTACAGACAGCTGAATAAAGTTACAATCAAGAATCAGTATCCTTTGCTGAGGATCGATGATTTGATGGATCAACTAGTTGGAGCTTGTGTATTTAGTAAGATTGATCTGAGATCTGGATATCATCAGATTCGTGTGAAGTCGGAAGATATTCAGAAAACTGCATTTAGAACGAGGTATGGACATTACGAGTATTCTGTTATGCCGTTTGGAGTTACTAATGCACCTGGTGTT
Organism: Vicia faba; assembly: GCA_948472305.1. Lineage (NCBI taxonomy): Eukaryota > Viridiplantae > Streptophyta > Magnoliopsida > Fabales > Fabaceae > Vicia > Vicia faba. Next base: position 17,523,228 of record OX451741.1, on the reverse strand, counting down.
TTCATGGAGTATATGAACAGGATATTTCATCCGTATCTTGATAAGTTTGTGGTGGTGTTCATTGATGATATTCTAATTTATTCGAAGAGCGATGAAGAGCATGCAGAACATCTCAGAGTTGTGTTGGAATTGTTGAAAGAGAAGAAGCTTTATGCGAAGTTGTCCAAGTGTGAATTCTGTTTAAGTGGAGTAAGTTTTCTTGGCCATGTAATTTCCAAGAATGGAATTGCTGTGGATCCTACGAAGGTAGAAGCAGTATCTCAGTGGGAAGCGCCGAAGAATGCTTCTGAGATCCGTAGTTTTCTGGGTCTTGCAGGTTATTACAGGAAGTTTATAGAAGGATTTTCCAAATTAGCGTTACCGTTGACTAAGTTGACCAGGAAGGGTCAGATGTTTGTTTGGGATGTTGAATGTGAGAAAGGATTTCAAGAGCTGAAGAGGAGGTTGTCAAGTGCTCCGATCTTGATTTTTGCCAAATCCGACTAAGTCTTTTGTTGTGTATTGTGACGCATCATTAATGGGATTAGGTCGTGTGTTGATGCAAGATAAGTAGGTGGTGGCTTATGCTTCGAGACAATTGAAAGTACATGAAAAGAATTATCCGACTCATGATTTGGAGTTGGCAGCTGTTGTGTTTGTTTTGAAGTTGTGGAGGCATTATTTATATGGTTCTCGGTTTGAGGTGTTCAGTGATCACAAAAGTCTGAGGTATCTCTTTGATCAGAAAGAGTTGAATATGAGGCAGAGGAGATGGTTAGAATTTCTAAAGGATTATGATTTCGGTTTGAATTACCATCCTGGTAAGGAAAACGTTATTGCGGATGCCTTGAGTAGGAAGTCCTTGCATATGTCGATGTTAATGGTCCGTGAGTTAGATTTGGTTGAGCAGTTCAAAGATTTAAGTTTGGTATGTGAAACTACTTCGAATAATGTGAAATTGGGTATGTTGGAACTGACTAGTGGTATTCTGGAAGAAATTCGGAATGGACAGAAGTCCGATGTTGGGTTAGTTGATAAATTGACATTGATCAACCAAGGTCAAGGAGGCAAGTTCCGAATTGATGATAATGGTGTTATGAGATTTGGTAATAGGGTGTGTGTTCCGGATGTTGCAGAAATTAGGAAGACTATTTTGGAAGAAGGACACCGTAGTGGATTGAGTATTCATCCTGGTGCTACTAAAATGTACCATGATTTGAAGAAGTTGTTTTGGTGGCCGGGGATGAAAAAGGAAATTGCTGAGTTTGTGTATGCTTGTTTGGTTTGTCAGAAGTCGAAGATTGAGCATCAGAAACCGTCAGGATTGATGGAACCGTTGTTTGTTCCGAAATGGAAATGGGATGGAATCTCTATGGATTTTGTGTCTGGTTTGCCAAGGACATCGAAGAATTGTGATTATATCTGGGTTATTGTTGATCGGTTGACGAAATCTGCTCACTTTATTCCGATAAGAATGGATTATCTGATGGAAAGGTTGGCAGAATTGTATGTTGAGAAGATTGTGAGTTTGCACGGTATTCCTTCTAGTATTGTGTCGGATCGAGATCCGAGGTTTACATCTAAATTCTGGACGGGATTGCAAGAAGCTTTGGGTACTAAGTTGCGTTTGAGTTCCGCTTATCATCCACAGACAGATGGTCAGACGAAGAGAACGATTCAGTCGTTGGAAGATTTGTTAAGAGCTTGTGTGTTGGAGAAAGGTGGAGCTTGGGATAGTTATCTACCATTGATTGAGTTTACCTACAACAATAGTTTTCATTCGAGCATTGGTATGGCTCCGTTTGAGGCATTGTATGGTAGGAGGTGTCGGACACCGTTGTGTTGGTATGAATCTGGAGAGAGTGTTGTGATTGGACCGGAAATTGTCCAACAGACTTCGGAAAAGATTAAGATGATTCAGGAGTAGATGAGGACTTCTCAGAGTTGCCAGAAAAGTTATCACGATAAGAGGTTGAAAGATCTTGAGTTTAGCGAAGGAGAACATGTTTTTATGCGAGTTACTCCGATGACTGGTATTGGTCGAGCTTTGAAGTCAAAGAAGTCGACTCCATGTTTTATTGGTCCGTTTCAGATTACCAAGAGAGTTGGGAAAGTTGCTTATCAGATTGCTTTGCCGCCGTCACTTGCAAATTTGCATGATGTTTTTCATGTATCTCAGCTAAGGAAGTACATTGCTGATCCGTCTCATGAGATTCGGGTGGACGATATACAGGTACGAGAGAATTTGACTGTGGAAGTGGTACCTCCGAGAATTGAGGATCGGAAGTTGAAACAGTTGCGAGGCAAGGAGATCGCGTTGGTAAGAGTGGCTTGGGGAGGACCATCAGATGGAAATGTCACTTGGGAGCTGGAGAGTCAGATGAAGGACTCGTATCCCGAACTGTTCGTCTAAGGTATGTTTTCGAAGACGAAAACTCTTTTAGTTGGGGAGAGTTGTGACACCCCAAATAATCCGATTATTAAATAATTAGAATTTTTAATTATTAATTTAAATTAGAAATTTAATTATTGGTATTTTTGGATTATTGGAATTAATTTAATTAATTAAAGGAAAGAAGTATTGGTGGTGTGAAGAGTGATTAGAGGGTGTGAGGGGTAAAATACTCTACTCCTACTAATTACTAATTTAATTATTTTATTGGAATAATAAAAGGAGTATTAAAAGGAAAAAGAAGAGAAAGAGAGTTATTTTGGAATATTCATCATACGTGCATTTGAGAAGAGAAAAAAGAAGGAGAAAACCGGAAGCGTCAGAATTCGAAGAACCCACAAGGTAAGGGGTGATTTCGATTAGTTAATTCGTATTATCGGTTTAGATATTCAATAGTATGGATCATAGTATGTTAGGGAATCCCAGTTTGTAATTCTAGGGTTCCGTAGAATTGTCCCTATTGCGTCGAATTGTAGGTTGAAAACCATTAGGGTGTCAGATGATAAAAAGGAATGATGAAATAATGTTGTTTGATGTTATAATGGTGCAAAATGGATGTGTTTTGGTGTTTCTCATGTTGCAATTCGTATGGGTATGTTTGGAATTGGTTTAGAATGAATAAATGCTGTCAAAAGTGCAGAATTTGACTCTGCAGGTCGTGGGAACCGGTTCCCAGTGGGGAGGAACCGGGTTCCACTGTGTGAATTTATAAAAACTGGAAAAAATGCACATAGGAACCGGTTCCTGTATAGGTAGGAATCAGGTTCCCATACATTTTTCCAGAAGCGTGATTTTTGAACTTCGCAGGAACCGGTTCCTGCATATGTAGGAACCGGGTTCTGCTGTAACTTTTGAAAAATATTAAACTTTGAAAATTCATAACTTTCAAACCGTAAGTCCGTTTTGAGTGCCGTTTTGGACGTTATTTCTTAAATTTAATGCTCTATTTTATAAAATGAAAAGATTTACTAAAACCTGAAATTATTTTGAAAATGAGTCAAATCCCGGAATAAGTGATTATTGGCTAACGCACATGGGTGTGTATGTAGCAGTGAACCTGTGATGGATGGAGGTATTAGTATTGTGTGAATGAAAGGCATGTTTATGTTGCTAATGATGGTGTGCATGATCGTTGAGATATCATGTTTTTGGTTTTGGTTCAGTTATGATAAATTTATGTATTTCATAGACTAATTTGATGTTGCATGCTAGTGATGTGCGTGCATATGCATTGTTTTGGTGAAGTTAATTCCCATTGTGTGGAATTTGACTTGTATTGCCGTTAACCGATACCCGGGTGATGATGGGTGGTTAGGCTGGATTCGTGTCCGGGTGTTTATGGAAGAATCGATGGTTGCTGTATCCGGTTGATGATGGATCAGTGTTGGGTGACTTGGTCACGTGTTGGTACCACATGCATTGTGTCTGCATTTGTGTTTGCATGGAATTGTAACATGTTAGGATGTCTTCCAGTGTTACAATTCTTTGGTTGATTATTGATTTGTGCATAATGACTTGTATGATTGGAACTGCGTGTTGAATATGAATTTATGCTAAAATGGGTGAAATAATATGCTTGTGATATAATGTTGATTGAGAAGCTTATAATGCATGTTAATTATGAGAAATCTCACCCTTACTTTAACAATTTCAGATTAAAGTTAGCAGCTCAGGAGTTGGTGAGGATGGCTCTAGAGCTATGTTACTTTAAGTCCGCGTGTCAGTGTCGTGCTCTGATAGGTTGTAACACTGGGGAACATTTAGTTGAGGAATTAGTTATTATTAAATAGTTTCTTTGAATTTCATTGAGAATAATTATGTTTTGGTTTATTCCGTTTTGGTTATGGTATTTTTCCGCTGTGTAAGACATGGTCTTAATTTGATTGAATTATGTGAATAATGACCCTCAGTGTAGCATGACTACTGTTTTATTGGAAGTTTTATTTATTTCATAATTGTGACATCCCTTGTTCCGTGTTAACTCTGATGGAATATGTCTTTAATCATTGATATAATTAATATTATTCCAGGTATTTTAGAATGGGTGTTACACAAAGCTCAATGCAAGTTGACTTTGCATAAAGCTTGCTTTATGTAAATGGCAATGGTGCCTTTTTGCCATTAATGGAAAATTATGTTGGATAAAGCTTGAGTCAAATGGATAATAGCTTAAAAGCAAGTTTAATCTTCTGATTAGGGAGAGATTTTGAGGTTTAGAGGCCTGAAAAGCAAGATTGTGCAGCCTAGCAATGATTTGAATTCTTGTTCATCACAAAATTCTGCCTTGTAAAACAACTTGAAACCCTAACTTCTGACCTTCGATTCTCCTTGCTCACAAATTATCTCAAGGAGTTCTTTGACATTTTATAAAGCTTGTAATGTTCTCTACAACCCCTCTTTGAATCACTTTTGAAAATTCCCCTTGGAACCATGTGAAACTTGGGTCAGAATTTAGGTCAAAATCATTTCCAAAATGTTAAAAATTTCACTAAGTGTTTTAGTTTCATGACCATGACTTCATGGATTAATAACTTGAGATCCATGCATTTCTAGGAGAAGTTGTGAAAATCAATGTTTTAGATCTCATGGATATCTACAACTTTCATGTTGAAAGTTTCTTTTGAATCATCTTGCATCATGGTGAAAAATTGACTCAAAGTTGTGAAAAAATATGAAGTTTTCAACACTTAGAAAAATTTCTAAGTTTGGAAACTTTGACTTTTCAAAATGAAATCTTGACTTTTTGATTTCTTAATGAACAAGTTTCATATTTTGACATGTTTTGGTGAATTGTGATCTTTGACACTTGATTTTGACCAAAAAGTCAAAGTTTGACTTTTCAGTGTACAATTGACTTTTGATCAGTTGACTGAAAATCAACTATCAATCAACTAATCTTGAAGTATGTTTTGAGTCATTCCATTAGGTCAAAATGATGAAATTGAACTCTTGAGATCATGTCTCAAACCAATTAACCATTTGCTAGGTCAAAAATCAGAAATTGCCCTTTCTCAGTCAAAACTCTAATTTTGAACATTTTGCCCTTTTGATGATCTGATCAAATTTCATGAGGAATTGTGGTCCAAAGTTGACCAAATGATACATATGAGTTTATAATATTTATATGGATACAAAATTATGAAGTTTGACTGTAAATTTGCCACAGTTGACTTTTTCCCATTACAACTGATTTTTAGGTCAATTGATCAATTGACTGAGCAAAAATGTGATCCAAGACATGAAACTTGACATGAGTAATCTTGAGGGTCCATGATGATCCATGAAATTCATATGAGGCATTAAAAGTTCAATTATCCTTGTGCAATCTCAAACCCTAATTTTAGTCATCAGTGCTTAAAGAGGTGTCTTGAGCTGATCAACCGTTGTGCAGTCTTGAACCAAAGGAGATCTTGTGAGAAAATATTTGATAAATGAGAGGGAAAATTTTGGGGTACACCATCTGTCCATGTTCAATCTTCTTAAACCTGAAGAGTTAGATTGGCGGATCCGCCATTCGTGACTTGAAGGTGGAAGATGATTGGACACTAGAGTGCCCAGAAATTTGCACACAAAGATGAAATGGGAATGGGCTTATAGATGCCATTTGGAGGAATGGTGGAGATTTTCCGAAGATGGGCTTGTAGATGCCATCCAAAGGTGACTGTTGACAGAAAATGGACTAAGTCTAAACTTGATTTCGACTGGAAAAGAATCAGAATAAATCTTTGGAGTGACTTATCTGAACCAAAAGTGTTCCTTTGGAAAGTATCAGGATAAACCATTGAGGGGTTTAAACTGAACCAATAGAGATCTATGATATTCTTTAACTGGAAAGAATCAGAGTAAATCTTTGAGCGATTTATCTGAACCAGAGAAAGCGTCTGTGAGAAATAATCAGAATAAATTGTTGAGAGATTTAAATAGAACCGACAGGGATCTGGAAAAGAATCCGAACAAATCATTAAGAGATTTATCTGAACTAGATAAGACTTCTGCAGGAAAGAATCAGAATAAACCGTTGAGAGATCTATACTGAACCCAAAAGAGATCTTGAATATTCTTTAATTGGAAATAATCAGAGTAAATTTTTGAGCGATTTATCTGAACCAGAGAAAGCGTTCGCGGGAAAGAATCAGAATAAACCGTTGAGAGATTTAAACTGATCCGGCAGGGATCTAGAAAAGAATCAGAACAAATCATTGAGAGATTTATCTGAACCAGAAGGGATCTGGAGAAGAATCAGAACAAATCATTGAGAGATTTATCTGAACCAGATAAGACGTCTGCGGGAAATAATCAGAATAAACTGTTGAGAGATCTAAACATAATCCAAAAGAGATCTTGAATATTATTTAACTGGAAAGAATATGAATAAAATATTTGAGCGATTTATCTGAACTAGAGAAAGCGTATGCGGAAAAGAATCAGAATAAACCGTTTTAAACTGAACCGGCAGGGATCTGGAAAAGAATCAGAACAAATCATTGAGAGATTTATCTGAACCAAATATGACGTCTGCGGAAAAGAATCAGAATAAACCGTTGAGAGATCTAAACTGAACCCAAAAGAGATCTTGAATATTCTTTAACTGGAAAGAACTAGAGTAAATCTTTGAGCAATTTATCAGAACCAAGGAAAGCGTCTGCGAGAAAGAATCAGAATAAACCGTTGAGAGATTTAAACTGAACCGACAGGGATCTGGAAAAGAATAAGAACAAATCATTGAGAGATTTATCTGAACCAGATAAGACGTATGCGGGAAAGAATCAGAATAAACCGAGAGATCTAAACTAAACCGGAAGGAGTCTGAAAGAAATATCTGTTATGTAGATGGTTGACCAGTCCTTTCTTGGGATTTGATCTGTAATTGACTTGTTGAAAATTTGACGATAATTTTCTGTTGATTGATATTTCTTGAAAAGATGAAAGGTTAGTTGTACACAATGTCATGATGTATGAAATGCATGATACAATGATGCTCTCAAAATAAATGAGATTGTGTCGTATTTATCTGTGTTGTCAATGCTATGACATATGGATGTAATGTATTGAAACATTAATTGTTATGCCGCAGTATTGCTGGAGTAAGGGAAAATAAATTCCTCGAGTACTGCTGGGTATGAGGAGTGTAAGTCTTCATATTTTGAAGTGTTGATGGGTTTCCATTTGTTAGAGAAATAAACTCTGTTATGAAGGGGAAACGACGTGTATTGTTTGTTGACCTCGTGAAATCCTACTGGAGAATCCTAAGAAATTGGGCGACTTTTACTAGGGAATCTTAGGAGCGGTAACTGGAAGTTTTGTTCTGTCTGGGATGTGAGAGAGCTTGATATCATTAAGCTGCATGCTGGAGACACGTCAGCGATCTTGTAGTAGGATGTCCTGTTTTCCGCTCTTGCTGGAAAAGTATCCGCGAGGGACTTTATGGAATAGTCTAAAGATATTATCCTATTTCTTAAAGCCATTAGTGATTGTATTTCTATTTTCTGTTCTTCTTTTTTGTTCATTTATAAACAGTAGTCATGTTTAAATGCATATGTTCAAAAATAAATCATTGGACGTTTTCGCAAACAAAACACAGAGAAAGAAAAACAGATAGTTTTGCACTTTCAAAGGGATATCTTTGTATTAACTTGAATAAGTATTTTTGTACAACGATACGAACATCCTAGTAAGAGAATGTCGTCATAGAAAGTGAAAATTGATACAAATAAAAGATAGCTATGTGAAATAATCCCACGTGATTCCCATTCTGCTATAGCCTTCATGTCTCTGAGTGTCTCATCCACTTGCTGCCTTGTTCGAAGTTAATTGGATTGATTAGGACCGTTCGAGCTTGTTAGTTGATGCTAAAGGTTGTCTATAAGGTGATCCAATGGGACATAGTCGTATGCTTTAATTCTCTAACTTTTTCCTGGACCGCCCTTTCGGGTTTTCAGTCCACCGGGGATACCCTTTTTTGCCCAAGCCGCATTTTTTAGGTTTTCAGCTTGGTGTACAATTTTTTTTTTGTATTTTATCCCTAATTTTTGCCCGAACCTTTGTGGTTCGCTGGGATGTCCTTGTTTTGCCTAGGTGTGTCAACCTAGCGGGTCTCTTACGCGTACTATCTTTTGACTATGTCCGCGTTCACATGGGTGCGGAAGGTCGTCACCATCCATAGTGGTTAAGATCATTGCTCCACCAGAGAAAATGCTTTTGATCACAAATGGTCCCTCGTATGTAGGAGTCCATTTTCCCCTGGGATTACCTTGTGGTAATATGATACGCTTGATTACCAAGTCACCAACCTGATATACATGACGTCTGACCTTTTTGTTAAAAGCCTTGATTACGCGTTTTTGGTACATCTAGCCATGACAGACAGCCGTAAGCCTCTTCTTATCAATTAGGTTCAACTGGTCAAGTAGAGTTTGGATCCAATCATCTTCATTCAGCCCTGCATCCTTTATGATTCTCAGAGAAGGCATTTGGACTTCAAATGGTAGAACAACTTCCATGTCGTATACCAAGGAGAAGGGAGTTGCCCCTGTTGATGTGCACGCCGCGGTACGATAATCATGGAGAGCGAATGGTAACATCACATGCCATTCCTTGTAGGTCACTGTCATTTTTTGTATGATCTTCTTGATGTTCTTATTTGCGGCTTCGACAACACCATTCATATTTGGCCGGTAAGGAGAAGAATTATGGTGTTGGATCTTGAATTGCACGCACAGTGCGGTGATCATAATATTTTTGAGATTTGTACCATTGTCTGTGATGATTCTCTTCGAGATGCCGTACCGACAAATGAGATTCTGTTTGATGAACCGGGCTACAACATTCTTGGTAACGGAAGCGAAAGAAGCTGCCTCAACCCATTTCGTGAAATAGTCAATGGCCACTAAGATGAAGCGGTGTCCATTAGAAGCTGTAGGTTTGACTTCTCCAATCATATCGATTCCCTACGTCACGAATGGCCAGGGAGCAGTCAAGACGTTTAGAGGAACTGGAGGCACATGCACTTTGTCAGCATAGATCTGACACTTGTGGCAGGTTCGTGAATGCTGGTGGCAATCTTCTTCCATGGTAGACCAGTAGTACCCTGCCCGTAGGATCTTTTTAGCCATCGTATGCCCACTGGAATGGGTGCCAAAAGTTCCTTCATGTAGATCAGCCATGATCTTTTCAGCCTCAACCTTGTCTACGCAATGAAGCAAAACAGAGTCGTGGTTGCGCTTGTAGAGAATGCCATTACTGAGGAAGAACTTAGCAGAGAATCTTCTCAAGAACTTCTTATCATTGACTGAAGCTCCTTCCGGATACTCTTGAGCCTCGAGATACCTCTTAAATTCATGGAACCAAGGCTTGTCCAATATATCTTCAGTATCGATCTCTTGACAGTAAGCTGGTTTATCCATCCGTTCAATGGTGATCTGGGGAGCCTCGTTACCCTGCTTGAGTTTAAACATGGATGACATAGTGGCTAGCGCGTCTGCTAGCTGATTTTCCTCTCGTGGAAAATGCTCAGTGGTAATTTCCTCGAAATGTAGGATTAATGTCAACACATGTTCTTTGTAGGGGATGAGGTTAGGGTGCTTCGCGTCCCATTATCCTTTGATCTGACTGATGACTAAGGCTGAATCTCCAAATACACTTAAGGACTTGATTCCCAAATCTATGGAAACTTTGAGACCAAAAATGCACGCTTCATATTCTGCCATATTATTAGTACAATTGAAACAAAGTCTTGCAGTGAAGGGAGTATGACATCCTTCAGGGGATATGATTACATCACCTATGCCATTGCCGAGTGTGTTGGAGGCTCGGTCAAAAACCAGGGTCCATCGGGATCCTTGTTCAGGTTCGTCATATGGTCTGAGTTCTTCACAATTGTTTAACATCATGATGTATTCATCTGGGAACTCGAATTTCATGGACTGATAGTCATCCACAGCTTGATGAGCAGGGTGATCAGCTAGTACACTTCCCTTTATTACTTTTTGGGTAGTGTACTAAATGTCGTATTCAGTCAGAATCATCTGCCATCTTGCTATTCTTCCCGAGAGGGAAGGCTTCTCGAATATGTATTTAATTGGATCCATCTTCGATATAAATAAGGTATTATGGGTCAACATATACTGTCTCATCCTACGAGCAGCCCATGCCAGAGCGCAACAAGTTTTCTCAAGTAGTGAATATCTTGTTTCGCAGTCGGTAAACTTTTTGCTCAGGTAGTAAATAGCATGCTCTTTTCAGCCAGACTCTTCATGCTGCCCCAACACACACCCCATTGAATTTTCCAAGACAGTTAGATAAATAATTAAAGGTCTACCCTCGAATGGAGGAATCAAAACAGGAGGCTCTTATAGGTACTCTTTGATCTTGTCGAAGGCAGCTTGGCATTCATCATTCCATCTGACTACTTGATCTTTCTTCAATAATTTGAAGATTAGTTCACAAGTAGCAGTTAGGTGAGAAATGAATCTAGCGATGTAGTTAAGCCGTCCTAAGAATCCTCTGAATTCCTCCTCGATGCAAGGAGCAGGCATTTCTTGTATTTCTTTCACCTTGGTAGGGTCCACTTTGATACCTTTACCGCTGACGATGAATCCTAGGAGTTTACCGGACCTCACCCCAAATGTACATTTATTAGGGTTCAACCTTAGCTTATATTTCTTTAGCCTTTTAAACAGTTTCTGCAAATGGTCAAGATGTTCCTCTTTAGTTTCAGATCTGGATATCATGTCGTCCACATAGACCTCTATTTCGTGATGGATCATGTCGTGAAATAGAGCTACCATGGCGCGCTGATAAGTTGCCCCAACATTCTTCAACCCGAATGGCATAACCTTGTAACAGAAAGTGCCCCACTGTGTGACGAAAGTTGTTTTCTCCATGTCCTCAGGTTCCATTTAGATCTGGTTGTATCCTAAGAAACCATCCATGAAGGAAAATACTTTATGTTGTGCGGTATTGTCAACCAAAATATCGACATGGGGAAGTGGGAAATCATCCTTAGGGCTTTCCCTATTCAAATCTCGGTAATCCACACACATGCGCACTTTTCCGTCCTTTTTAGGCACTGGAACGACATTGGCGACCCATTGAGGATAGGAGGTGACGGCTAAGAATCCGGCATTGAATTGTTTCATGACTTCAGTCTTGATCTTCTCTGACATGTCTAGCCGCATGCGACGAACTTTCTGTTTTACCAGAGGGAAGTCTTCTTTTGTCGGTAGATGATGGACCATGATATCAACATCAAGTCCTGGCATGTCTTCGTATGACCAGGAAAAGACCTCAACATATTCATGTAGTAACTGAGGTAAACGCTTCTTGACAGTGGGTTCCAGATTGGCTCCTACATTGACTTATTTCTTGTCCTCTTAGGTACCTAAGTTAACTGTGTCCACTGGTTCTTCGTGGGGCTGTATGGTCCTTTCTTCCTGTTGTAGTAATCTGGCTAGTTCCCTGGAACTTCACAATATTCCTCACCTTCGTCTTCGGCTTGGTAGATTAGATTTTCAAAGTCACAATAGGCCATATAAGAGTCGTTACCCATGGGATCCTGAGTGGATGTGGATCTGCATTTTGATATGTGAGTGTGTGTAAGAGCATAACTATCTTTGAAAGAAATAAAATGTATAAAAAGAAAAACAAAGAACACAAATTTTGTATGCAAAAACGTCCATGATTCATTGATGACATATGAAAATGAAGTAACAACCCTTACAAATGGACCGTTGTGCCTCGGGTAAGACACAAGGTTTTAGAAGTCTGAATTGTTTAATTATTACAAGTTCGACAAAAATTTAAAGACAATTACTGTTGGATAAAAGTAATTGGGACAAAATATTTGGCTTCCCAGTTGGTGAGTCCTCCGTTGATAGTTTGGAAAATCCATTCCTCCAGGTCGCAACTGTCATCACTATCCTCCACTGCGTTGACTCCATGGTTGCTGATCTTCAAAGGTGGTCCCCGACACGAGCATGACGAACAACTTTCTGGGCTCCTGAAGTGAAACCTAAACCAAATTTGTCAGATTTGTAAGGGATATTCGAGAGTTAGCCCCAAATAGTACACCCACCTTCTTCGACCACTGCCTTGGCATCTTTCAGAGAAGACATCTTTAGCGGAGGTCTTGTAATCTTTGGAACTTGGGAAACAGTCTTGGTTGCTGCCACTGTTTATGGGACTTCCTCGAAATGCTGAAACAGAGTTTCAATGAATTCACCATCCGTTTCCACGCATCTGAAGGAATTCAGGTGACTGACCATATATTCCTCCTCTGCATGGACAATAATGATTTTCGCTTTGGTTGGGTATTTCAGCATCTGATGTAATGTAGAGGTGACAGCGCCAACATCGTGAATCTAAGGTCGGCCTAATAAACATGAATATGAAGGGAGAATGTCCATTACATAGAAAGTTGAATCAAAGGTTTGAGTTCCAACATTTATGGGGATGTCCACCTTCCCATGCACCATTCTCTTCGATCCGTTGAAGGCCCTTACCACTATGTTTCTGGGTTTTAAGGTCAGACCTTTCTAGTCTAGTCTATTAAGAGCCTTCTTAGGCAACACATTCAAAGATGAACCAATATCAACCAGGACATGGGCCAAAGTTGTGCCCCTGCATTCGATAGAGACATGCAACACCTCGTTGTGTTTCCTCCCTCTAGGTGTCAGGTCAGCATCAGAAAAGCCTAAATTGTTGTCAGCTGTTAAAATGGCCACACAGTCTTGGAATTGATCAACAGAGGTTTTCTGTGGCACGTGGGCAGTTTTAAGAAATTTCACCAAGGCCTTCGCGTGAGCCTCAGAGCACAACAATAAAGCTAGCATAGAGATCTTTGAAGGAGTCTGCCCTAGATGTTCGACCATGTTGTAGCCGCTTCTCTTTATAATTTTCAGAATTTCTTCCATCTCCTTTTGGGAGGCCTCTGGGATAGATACTGATTGCACCTTCATTTGGACAGGCTCAACCAAAATGCCTTTGCCCTGAGTCTTGGTTGACTCGGTGGTAGGAGTGTCATTAGGGGTAACCATAAGGATTATAGTAGTAGTGTCAACAGGAACAGAAGCAGGGATGATCACAGGACTGGTAACAGTTTTCGGAGGAGCAATATCGGGAGAAAATACTCTGCCACTTCAGGTTATCTTGCTGGTTCCCGCAATATTGCTGATGTCGGGGTCATCCTTCTCAAAAACCGAGTCTTCATCATCCAGGCAATCTTTCTTGACACCGTGATAGTAGACGTTGCTCCCATAGTTCCATGGGATAGTTTTATCTGTTGAGTACGGGATTGGTCCTGGCATAGTAATTATCAGTGGAGTCACCTTAGGAACATATGTAATCCTAACGGGTCTTTTGGTGGAGACCCTGGAAGGATTGGTGGAAGTGGTTACTATTGAAACATCATTGTAAGAAATGGTTGGAATGTGAGTCTTTTCAAACAAAATCTCTTTGTCATCCATCAGGCGCTGAACACCTGCTTTCAGTAAATGACAGCCAGTTGGTAGGGATAAACAGAGGTGGCAGCTTTCGTCATAGCCCGGAAATAAACCGGCCTTCAACATGTTCCTCTTGACAGTCAGGAGAGGAGTAATAAGTTCATCAACAACAGTAACAAACGCATCATCTTCAACAGCGTTAACATCACGACCATTCTTGGGCATAGGAGCGATGATAACATTTGGGATCTCAGGAGCATCAAATTCAATTTCTTTATCCTCGAGAAGGTCTTGCACCTTGTTTTTCAAAGCCTAGTAGTTGTTGGTATCATGGCCTGGACTTTCTGAATGATAAGCACAACGAGCATTAGGATAGTAATGAGGAGAGGCGGTGTTGGGATTCTTCAGGGCTTCCTTCAAAGTTACCAGATTAGATCTCAACAAATGTGGCAGGACTTCAGATAATGTCATATTTATCCGGGTAAATTGTCTTACCGGTATTTCCGTTCTCGGATGGTTGCTCCTTTGTTGAGTAGGTGCAGGATTAGGGATCACGACAGCCCCTACCATTGGATGGTGTTTAGTTCTGTCTTGATTCCTTTAAGGGTATACAACACCAACTTCTTTCTTCCCAATGAATGTTTTTCTCACGGCACTGGAGGATGCGTTCTTCTGGATCTTTCCACTCTTAATCCCAACTTCCACTCTTTCCCTGGTCAATTAATTCAGTGAAGCCTGATGAGGAGCTTCCGATTAGATGATTAAAGAAAGGACCGGACAGGGTACCCAGAAACATGTCTACTAGCTCCCTGTCAGACAGGGGAGGCTGGACTCTACCTGCTAAGTCCCTCCATTTCTGAGCGTAGTCTTTGAAACCTTCACTTGAAACCATAGCCATACTTTGGAGTTGAGTACGGGTGTGAGCAAGGTCTGCATTGTATTGATACTATTTATAAAAAGCTGCGACAAGGTATTCCCAATTATGGATATTGGCTCTTCCCAGTTGATAGAACCAATCTAGCTGAGTCCCGGATAGACTATCCTGAAAGAAGTGGACCCACAAATCTCTATCAGCAGTGTGAGGCTGTATCTTTCTCACATAATAGTATCTAGGGACACGAAACCCCGTCGTACTTAGCAAACACTAGCACCTTGAACTTTGGTGGAATAAAAATCCCAGACACCAAACCTAGCTCTTCAAAGTCCAGTCGGGCACTTTCTGAATCTCCATTGCACTTAGACGTTCTTCCAAATGTTTGTATTTGTCATCGGCTGAAGGATATTGTTCCTCAGAGTAATCCTCTTCTTCTTTCTCTTCAGATTCTGGATGGGCAATCACTTCCTTGTTTTTCCCTTCTTGATTATCCTTTTCACCAGATGATGTTGCGAAGTCTAGGGTCCGTCTGGCTGGCCCTGGGAACCTTCTTCCTAGATTCAAAACACCGGTTGATTTCTTTGCTTTCTTCTTCTTTTCTTCGATCAGCAAAGTTTTCAAATCCTCTTGTCCTTGGGCCAGAGTCAAGGACATTTGTTGAAACTGAGCATTCTGCACCTGGAGGTCTTTTACTGTCCGCTCAAGATCCATCTTACTGAAATAAATAGTAGAAAGATAAGGAGACCTATGGTAAGAAACCTGCTTATGTTATGATGAATGAAGATGCATATGCAATGATTTCAAGGAAATTAGAGACTTAAATTTGCTTCAGACAAAAAGGAACACACATTATATTAATGAATCAAAGTTTGAGTACATCATGCCTTCTTTGGGCTTACAAAGAAATACAAAAACTCTAAGATAAAAAAGTTGTACGCATACTCTTTGGTGCGATGTAGGCGTTTAGACTCCGCTCCTCATGAAGTTGCTTGGTGAGTTCCAGAACCTTCTTCTCGCTGGCGTAGAATTGTGCCTCTAAAGTGTCTCGCTCCCCCTTTAAGCTATATCCAATCCCTTTGCAAGTCTTCGAGAGAGGTGGGCATGTCAGGATGAAGGATAGTGTATGGGACATCTCCTTCTACAACAGGCTCTATGATAACCGTGAGAATAGAGGCATAAGGCATCATAAGACTTTGAGCACGAGCTCGTACCCATTTGAGATAAGGCTCAAGAGGGATGGAATTCTTATGACCCAATGTCTTGCTATCTACCTTGTTCAAAATCCTCCAAGCTCGGATAAACCTCGGGCGGTAACCTTGATCGTCATTCTTGTAGTCAAATACCAACCCTTGAATAAGCATCTCATATGGGCCATCCCTTTGGGCGTAACCAAACTGTCTTGCCAAGAGAGGAGTACAATACATAAGGATACGAAATAAACCATCTTGCCGAGAGAGGAGTACAACACATAAGGATACCTATTTTCCTCATAGTGCGAGTGTGAAAAGAATGTAGGATGTCTCCTAATAAAGTAGGCACCGGGTTACGAGACATGAAGATTTTGACGATGTTTAAATCTATGTGTTGGTCATGATTTGGAAACAAAACCATCCCATAGATGAGGAGAGCCACAATTTCCTCAAAATCTTGCAAATCCAATGAGTTCCAACAGTTTTGAGCTTTCTCAAACAAGAACTTGGCTAAGAAACCTGTGACATCACATGGTTGCAAGTGTAGGGCTTGAGCAATCTCTTCTGGTTTTGGATCTCTTTCCGTACCATTGAAAGGTAGTTGATTGAGAATGGGATTCCTCAAGAGTTGGGAGAATTATTCCAAATTTGGCACAAGTTGATAATCCAGAAATGTGAAGCAATGGTGTAGAGGATCAAAGAACTGGAAGAGCACCTTCATCATGTTCTCATCAGTGTTGGAGGTAACCAAGTTTAGGAGGCGACCATGTCTTTCGGTAAATGGAGAATTTTCGGGAACCCTTGATGCTAACTCTTTAAGTTGAGGAGGGATCCTTACGAGATTGACTTGAATGGTTTTCCTACGAATAGAATCCATGTCCTACAAAACAGAACAAATATAAATCCTAAAAATCCTTGAAATGGTTAGTGAGTATGAGTACGATGTTATGATGTTTATGATGTTATGTACAAGTAGATATATACAAACAAAACAAACAAGTCCTTAGGTTTAGGCTTGCATGGAGTCTCATAGGTAAGTACCCTCTTGAAGTTTAGTTGGCTCAAACCTGTTATAGCAATAGTAACTGGGTTCTAAGGGAGCTCAATATAACTGGTTTATTTTCTCGGGCATTGTTTCAGCGCAAGCCTCTTTAATGGCGACCGAAATATCCCAAAAAACCAAACCTTAATGAGTTTAGTATCGAGTATCTACCAACTTCAGACTGCACCAAAGCCGGTCATCTCACTACGTCCTAATGGCCAAGTTGGTCAAGTAAAGGTTCTAGAAGTTCATTAGTGCTTCATGACATCACTCAGCGGCCCCGTATTCTCCTTGACTACTCAAGGGCTACCGGTATCCACAAATATGTCACACTAACGTAGGTGTTTCTTAGACCATGTCGGTATACCCCACACAATTTCCACAACATATTGCTACTTACCTATAAGGTATCCCAAATCCAGGTAGAGGATTCAAACCCAAACAAAGAACCAAAATGTAAAGCATACAAGTCAAACAATGAAAGAAAGTAAAGATGATCTATCCCAAAGGTAACCCCACTTTTAAAATTCTCCCCAGCAGAGTCTTCAGTTCTGTAACACAGTGGGAGAACTAACTTGGTTGTTTTGCGTTTTATCGCAAATGTTGCGGTTAGCAAGAGTCGCCTCCGACTTTTCTTTTATCCAAAAAGTAAAGGCTGAAAAGAACAGGAAAGACCTTTGAGATGTTTTCTTGAGTTCGGGGGGTAGATTATGAAAAGGGAAGGTATTAGCACCCTTTTCATCCATAGTTATCTATGGGCTCTTAGTCACTTGCTAGATCACTTGCTTTTGTTTGAAAATATGCTTTGTGTGGTTTTTGAAAGTATTTTGAAAAGGGGCCATCGTTTAGGCAAACTTTGTAATGATTCTCGTTCGTAAGGATGTATACAAGGTGTTGATACTTTGAAAATATTTTCAAGTTTGAAAGATGTTTTTGAAAGTGTTGTTGTTTGTTTTAAAAATAGCAAGGATGTTTTTGGTTTTAAAAATGAGCAAGTAGCTAGGAACAATCTACCTACTCAAAAGTCTTTCATGTTTATTTCCTCTTTCCTTTGACATTGTCATCTTACCATTGATTTGGTAAGTAACCCTACCTTTGGATGTAAAAGGGACGGACATGGGTCATCGTATAGCCATGATTAGTAATGTTATAAGATATTTTAGCATTTTCTTTAAGGGACTAAGATAATTTTTGAAAGGCAACTTTGATAGCGTCATCGAGGGACTATGATCTTGTATTTTGTTTGTTTTTGCTAAGATAACTCACATGCATAATATGGCCATTTTTTGCAAGGCAACAAAGTGGATTTACCCTAAGTGTATAAGTGTGTAAGTGTGTTGGTTTACATGCTTGATTTGTCTTGATTAGAGTTTGCTATTTGTTAGTTTTAATCTTTTCATACAAACCCTAATTACTAGCATTTGTATATAAAACATTAAATTGCGGAATTTAAATATCCTACGCTATTACAACGCTTTTAGGGGATGGGGGTACAAGTTTATAAAATGGGGAATTTCCAAGAAAATTAAATCTAAATAATTATTACAACCATATTGAATATTGTACAAACAATGAATAAATAGAAATGCAAGAATGTAAATGCAAAAAGAAATGTGATTTTTGTTTTGTTTTCATGAAAAGGTTTTTTGACATAGTTAACTAAAATAAAATATTTAACTAAAACTAAGAAAATTAAAATTAAGTTAGTAAAATAAATTAATTTAAAGAGAACAAAATTTTTAGGTTTTTTTGTTGTTGTGAATTTGATTAATTTAGTAAATAAAATTAATTAAATAAAAGTCCTAAGTTCTAGATTGATTTTAATTTACAAGAAAAATAATATAATAATAATTAAGACTAATTATCTAAGTATTTTAAAAAAGGAAATTGATTTATTAAAGGAAATGTTTTTTGTTCTTTTAGTTTTATGAAGAAAAATAAAATAAATAAATATAAATAATAAAATATAAATATTTTTGGATTTTTTTATTAATAAAAATAATAATAATAATAAAAATAAAAATAATAATAAAGAAAATAAAAGTAAAACAAAAATATAAAATTAAAGTCAGGGGGGTTAGAAAGTGAAACATGGAGTATGAAATAAGCAAAAAAGTTAGGCCCAACAAAGGGGAGCCCAGCGCTGCAAAAATTAGAAAAAAACTGTAAAATATGAAAAAAAAAGTAAAAGGCAGCGCTGAGGTTCGAACCCATGAACTCTACCAATAACGCGCGCTGCATTACCACTGGGGTGGCTGTACATCCGTTAAATTAAATGAAAGAATAAATACATAATGTAAAATGTCTCCATGACCTGTACTTCGTCTTCAACCTTCAGTC
Organism: Vicia faba; assembly: GCA_948472305.1. Taxonomy (NCBI): domain Eukaryota; kingdom Viridiplantae; phylum Streptophyta; class Magnoliopsida; order Fabales; family Fabaceae; genus Vicia; species Vicia faba. The sequence continues at coordinate 17,503,913 of OX451741.1, read as the reverse complement.
AGCCAGACCACCTGTATCTCATTCATTTCTCAACAAAAATGAAAAATGCAAACATGAAAGTTGTGCTATTTTTTCTCACGAATCCAACCACGTAAACAACTAAAGCTATAGATCAAAGATGAATGAGAATTTCTCTGGCCCTAATTTGAAACCTAATTTTTTCAGAAACTTCAAACTTAAAATTCTCTAAGCTCAAGCCATGTAAATGAAAACTATGGATATGTACAGCTTCGGGGAAATGATATCTACATTTTTGCTTCAGAATATATGTACAAAAGATGCTTGTATGAAGATTTTGAAGTTTGAAAACTTACCTCTTGCAGCTGGAGTCGAGTATGGAGTTCCAACAACTTTTAAGTTGTCCTGATGATCTGTTTAGCTTGTCAGGACCTCCTTGAGTGTATTTCAACCCTTGCTTTGCTTTGAAAGTCCTTGAACCCCTCTAACCAAGTCGACCTGCAAACTCAATTTTTGAAAATGGTGGATTTTGCAAATGGAGTTACAGTCCAGCAACAAAGGCCTGGATCACTCCTATGTGATGTATAGAAGGTGTTTGGATGGTTGAAACTCAATGCACACGAGTGGATTTGGAGATGGCTATGTGAAGTTCAAAACTATCAAGTTATGGCAAATTCTGAGTTGTAGAGTGCTTGGGAGTGTTTTGGAATGCTTGAGCTCTTCCTAGGTTGCATAAGAGTGTCTTGAAATATAGGAAAAGGTTTGGATACTTGAGGTGGTCAGAATCACAAGATCATAAGTCATGGGATTTTGACTTGTTTTTGAAGCAAGCTTGACAAGTATGGATTCAAGGCAAGGTACAAAGCTATCTAGAGTGGTTACCACCTTTAAACATGCTTATCTGACTTTGTAGAGGAAGCTTGTGCAGAAGGAACAAGTGCAAAGCTCAATGCAAGTTGACTTTGCATTAAGCTTGCTTTATGTAAATGACAATGGTGCCTTTGTGCCATTAATGGAAAATTATCTTGGATAAAGATTGAATAAAATGGATAATAGCTCAAAAGCAAGTGTAATCTTCTTATTATGGAGAGATTTTGAGGTTTAGAGGCCTACAAATCAAGATTATGCAGCCTAGCAATGATTTTAACTCTTGTTCATCACAAAATTCTACCTTGTAAAACAACTTGAAACCCTAACTTCTGACCTTCGATTCTCCTTGCTCACAAATGATCTCTAGGAGTTCTTTGACATTTTATAAAGTTTGTAATTTTCTCTATAACCCCTCTTTGAATCACTTTTGAAAATTCCCCTTGGAACTATGTGAAACTTGGGTCAGCAGTTAGGTCAAAATCCTGACCAAAATGCTCAAAATTTCACTAAGTGTTTTAGTTTCATGACCATGACTTCATGGATTAATAACTTGAGATCCAAGCATTTCTAGTAGAATTTTTGCAAATAAATGTTTTGTATCTCATGTAGATCTACAACTTTCATGTTGAAAGTTTCTTTTGAATCATCTTGCATCATGGTAAAAAATTGGCTCAAAGTTGTGAAAAAATATGAAGTTTTCAACACTTAGAAAACTTTATAAGTTTGGAAACTTTGACTTTTCAAAATGAAATCTTGACTTTTTGATTTCTTGATGAACAAGTTTCATATTTTGACATGTTTTTATGAATTGTGATCTTTGACACTTGATTTTGACCAAAAAGTCAAAGTTTGACTTTTCAGTGTACAGTTGACTGAAAATCAACTATCAATCAATTGATCTTGAAGGATGTTTTGAGTCATGCCATTAGGTCAAAATGATGCAGTTGAAGTCTCGAGATCATGTCTCAAACTAATTAACCATTTGCTAGGTCAAAAATCAGAAATTGCCCTTTCTCAGTCAAAACCCTAATTTTGACCATTTTGCCCTTTTGATGATCTGATCAAATTTCTTGAGAAATTGTGGTCCAAAGTTGACCAAATGATACATATGAGTTTATAATGTTGATATGGATCAAAAATTATGAAGTTTGACTGTAAATTGGCCATAATTAACTTTTTCCCAATACAGTTGATTTTTAGGTCAACTGACCAATTGACTGAGCAAAAATGTGATCCAAGAGTTGAAACTTGACATGAGTAATCTTGAGGGTCCATGTTGATCCATTAAAGTCATTTGAGGAATTAAAAGTTCAATTATCCTTGTGCAATCTCAAACCCTAATTCCAATCATCAGTGCTTAAGGAGGTGTCTTGAGCTGATCAACCCTTGTGCAGTCTTGAACCAAATGAGATCTTGTGAGAAAATATTTGATAAATGAGAGGGAAAATTTTGGGGTACAACAACGGTGAACCAAAATCTCAGTATCAAGCCCTGATATGTTTTCGTACGACCAAGAAAATATCTCAACATAGTCACATAACATCTGGATTAATCTCTTTTTGACATTGTCTTCTAGGTTGGAACCTATCTTGACCTCTTTATTGTCACCTCCAGTACCCAAATTCACAACCTCTACCGGCTCTTCATGTGGTTGTATGGCTCTTTCTTCTTGCTCTAACAGTTTAGTAAGTTCTCCAAGTACTTCACAATCTTCCTCACCTTCGTCCTTGTCTCGGTAGATCGGAATTTCGAAGTCATAATTGGCAATAATGGAATTGTTATTAACTGGATCTAGGGTGGATATGTATCTGCAATTTGTTGTGTGTGTGTGTGTGTGTAAGAACACATAGCTATTTTAAAAGCAATAAAGTAAAAGAAAAACAAAGAGCGCAAAATTTGAATGCAAACGTCCAATGATTTATTGAATGAAAATATGTGAATGAAAAATGACAACCCTAAAAAACGGACTATCGTGCCCCGAGTAAGGCACAAGGCTTAAAGTTATTGTTTAAAATTATATAACCAAAACATGAAAGCGAGAAAAGAGAAAATAATATTTACTCCTGACAAAAGGAGATTGATATGACATCTTCAGTCTTCCAATTGTTAAGCTCGTTTCCGGTGGTAGGAAAGATCCAACTATCTAGGTCATAGCCACTGTCATCATCTTCTACCGTATGGACTCCTTTGCTGCTGATGCGGAATGGTGGTCTTCCAACACAAGCACAACGAACAACCCTCTGAGCCTCTACATTAAAACCCAAACCAAATTTATCAGATCGTAAGGAATGTATGGAAGTTGACCTTAAGTAGTGCCACCACCTTCTTCTACCATAAATCTAGCGTCTTTCAGAGAAGGCATTCTGGGTGGAACCCTAGTAACCTTGGGAATAGCTGAAACGTCTTTAGTAATGGTAATTGTCTGAGGAATAACCTCAAAGGTTTGGCAGGGAGTTTCGATGAATTCACTGTCCATCTCAACATACTTGAAAGAGTTCAAGTGACTCACCATGTATTCTTCTTCACCATATACTGTAACAATTTTTCCTTTCACGGGATGTTTCAACTTTTGATATAATGTTGAAGTAACAACGCCCGCCCCATGAATCCAAGGGCGTCCAAGTAAACAGGAATAAGTCGGGTGAATGTCCATCACATAGAAGGTAGAGTCAAAGACTTGAGAACATACTTTGATCGGAAGATCCACCTCTCTGTGCACTATCCTCTTTGAATCATCAAAGGCTCTGACCATAATGTCATTGGGTTTCAGCATAACCCCTTCACAATCGAGCCTGTCTAGAGCACCCTTCGGCAAAACATTCAATGAAGAACTCGTGTCAACCAACACATGAGCTAGGGTAGTGCCCCTGCATTCAATAGAGATATACATAGATTTGTTATAGTTTCTTCCTTCAAGAGTCAAGTCAGCATCAGAAAATCCTAACTCGTTATCGGTCACTACTCTAGCAACATAATTTTCAAACTGATCAGTAGAGATTTCTTGTGGTACATGAGCGAATTTCAAGAACTTCACCATAGTCTGAGCATGGGCTTCAGAGCATAACAACGGGGATAACATGTATATCTTGGAGGGAGTCTGCCCCAACTGTTCAATATTCTTGTAGTCACTTTTCCGGATAATTTTTAGTACCTCCTCCATCTCTTTCCTGGAGGTATCTTCATTGTTAACTTCTTTAAGTGCCCCAGCCTGGTGTGATACGGTGGGAGAACTGACTTGAGGTTTTGCGTTTGTTTTCGCACTTGTTCGGTTTAGCAAGAGTCGCCACCAACTTTTTATTTTATCCTAAGGAAAGGTCAAAAAGCACAGGAAAGACCTTTGAGATGTTTTCTTGGGTTCGGGGGGTAGATTATGAAAAGGGAAGGTGTTAGCACCCTTTTCATCCATGGTTATCCATGGGCTCTTAGTTACTTGTTTTAGATCACTTGCCTTTGCTTTTCAATTGTTTGAAATGGTGCTTTGTGTGTGTGGTTTTGAAAATGCTTTGAAAAAGATGCCTTGTCTAGGCAACCTTTGTAATGATTTTTGTTTGAATATATACAAAGGTGTGTGTCTTTTTGAAAAGATATTTCAATGTTTTGAAAGTTGTTTCGAAATTGTTTTGAAGTTGTATTGTGAAGTGTGTTTGAAAATGGCAAGGATGTTTTGCAAGCTTTTGATCAAGTAACTAAGAGTTATCTACCCTATCTTACTCAAAGATCTTTCTTATGTTTTTAACCCTTGTTAACAGTGTTATTTCACCATTGTATTTGGTGAACAACCTTGCGTTAGGATGTTAAACAGGACAGGTGCGGGTCATCGCATACAATCATTGAAGGCAACTTGTGAGATGCTCTAGCAATTTTGTAAGGGACGAGATCGTTTTACCGAAGGCAACATCGAGGGACTACGATCTTTGTTTATCGAAGGGGCATTTGCTAGAGTGTCTCATACTCGAGGGACATGATTTCATTTTCCGAGGCAACAAACGAGGTTACCCTAGAGGTGCAAGTGTGAATTGTGTATTGATTTTCATGTATTTATCTTGTATTAGGTCATCTAGCGATTGATTTTGAATCTTCGCATACAAACCCTAATTACTATACAGTATATTGAAAGCAATAAATTGCGGGAATTTAAAGTCTAAATTATTACAAATAAGTATCCGGGGATGGGGGTACAAATGTTTACAAATGGGGATGAGTCTTATCAGAACAATAATGTCCAAGTACATATATTACAAGCAAATCGAACTGTCGCATTTTCAATGTAAAATTATAACAAAGTATAAGATAATGAAAATTTTAACCTAAAAAGATTAAGTATTTATTATTATTTTTGTATTTTTGTTAATTATATAAACAAAGAGTTTTAAAGAAAAGAAGAAAAAAAATATTTAAGTTAAAAACTCTATTATTTACACATTTTTATTAACCAATAACTAGTTTTAAGGAAAATAAAAAATTATTTAAATTAAATTGACTGTTCTTTTCTGTGTTTTATTATAAACAAAATTAATAAAAATTTTAACTAAAAAAAAATAAAGCCAAAATTAGTATTTGTATTAACTTAAAAAGAAAGAAAATAAAAAAACAAATGTCTTGAAAGAAAGATATGGGCTTAGGATTATGGCCCAAATAAAAAACAAGAATTAGATTGGAAGGGGGGGGGGGGGGGGGGGGGTGCACTGGCTAAAAAAAACTTGGGCTTAAGGGTTTTGTTTGCGCGAAGGACCATGTGGAATGTTGAACAAATTTTAGGGTTTCATTTTGTGAGTTCAGAAATTAGGGTTTGCAGTTTTCGTTACAGCGGCGCCTCCTCTCATATTCTTCGTCTCTTCCTCATTCTCAACCATGCTTTGGATTTTTTTCTCACGCCTAGCTGCCGGTGTGTTGCCTCCTCCCTCTCCTCTCCACATCTGTCCAAGGCGATGGTTTGAAAGGTACCGTTTTTCATTCCAAACGCGTTTTTTACAGTTTACATTTGGGATTCTTGTACATTTATTGCTTGCGTGTTTTCATTCTTATGGTTTTTTTGTGATGTTTATACGTAGTAAAAGCTTGAGGGTTTGAGAGACGTACCTTGAACGTCTTGCTTCTGTAAACTGAAGGAGAGAGGGAAAGGGCTTGGTGGCGCCTCCTTGGTGGCCGGAGCGGAGGGAGGAGCGTGACGATTGCTTTGGGCTTCTGGTATTTCTGTTGTGCTTTTGATTTGATGATTCGTTGATGATGATTTTGTTTCTGAGACTACTCTTGCTTCTTGAATATTGATTGTTTGATGATGTTGTTCTGAAAACTATGCTTCTGAATCGTGTGTTTCTGATTCTTGTTGATGGACACCAAATCTTATCTTTGCTGGATTTTTGTTGATGATGATGATATATTCTGAAACCTTTGCCTTTTGATATGTTTTTTTTGTTGGCTTGATGATTCGTTGATGATGAAACTACCTTTTGAAACTTTTTTTTTTACTTCTAAAACTCTTCCTTTCTTTGGGTGTTGGATATTAGATGATGAAATGGTGATGAATCTGAAAACTATTGTGTTTTGGTTTTGTTGATTACTAATTGTTTGATGATGAAACTACCTTCTGAGAACTTCTTGTTTTGAACTGAGCTTGATTTCCGTTGATGATAAATGTATATTCTGAGACTTTTGCTCCTTTGCTTCTCTTCCCCTCTTCTTGTTAAGGATGAAAGCATTTTCTGAAACTACTGTATCTTGGTGTTATTGTCTTACTCTTTCTGAACATTCATAGTTTATGGTTGAGGATGATGTGAACACTAAAAACCAATGTTGTTGTTTTGCTTTTTGTTGAGCAAGCAGGGTTATTGCAGTTTGTGGCCTTAGTGTTTGAGTAAGCTTTGAGTTTGTTTGGATTTGAGATTGCAGTTTTTATGTTCAGTACAGGCAGTTTCTCTAGCTTGCATTTTTTTGCAGGTTGTTGAGTTTTTGGGGAAGGCGTAGCAGTTTTTATTGTGGAGTTTGTTGAGTTTGTAACTCATGTTTATGATTTTGGAGGCAGGCTTGAACTGAGTTGCAGTTTAACAAGTTTGCTTGTTATTGTCACAGTTGGGAAGTCTTTTGGTTGGTTTTAGGAAGGCTTGTTGTTAGTTTGCTTGCTTCTGGTATACAGGTTAAGTTGGAGGTAGTTTTTAGCAGGTTTTGGGCTTTAACTGTATGTTTGTGAAAATTGCAGTTTGTATTTACTGCAGGTTTGCCATTTGTTTGTGTTTGCAAGCAGGTTTTAACTTGTTTGGATTTTAGCTTGCAGTTTATGTTACAGACAGGTTTGCTCGCTTGTTTTGTGTTTTCAGAACAGGTTTTGCAATTTTTGCTCTCTCACCCCTTGTGCTGGACTGTTAGACTGTTATATCTATTTCTTTTCTTACTGCCTTTTACAGCCTGCCAAAACTACAAACCCTCACTTCACTCCCTTTTTCTCTCTCTCTCTCTCTCTATAAGCATTTTAAATTGCTTATTATATTTTTTCTCTGAAAAGCTGCTGGCCAGAACATGATGAGGGCTAGGACAAGTTCTTGCTTGTAACTTGGTTCATCTCCTGGATTATTGTACTTTCTGTACTTGTTTTCTGCATTCTGTACTTTCTGCTTTTGCTAGTTACTATGCTTCTTGTAACTTAGTTTTGATATGCTTGGTTAATGCATTTTGAAACTCAGTTTTGCAGTTCAGTTTACTTTGTGTGCAGCCTTGTGCCTTTGGTTGACTAATGCAGTTTGGAATTCAATTTGCTTTACCTTGTGTGCAGCCTTGTGCCTTTGCATTTTGAATAACTTGTATGCTTGCAATTTTATATATTTTATTTTTCTCTCTATGAACCGAGAAGAGAAATCTTCTTGTGATTTGAAGAGAGGAAAATGAAACATGATGAACATAGCATTTTTGATTCCGGCCAGCAGACTTTAATGATGATTTTTATTTATCTGCTTGAAAATTCTTTTCAGTTAATTGTACTGATTTCTTTTTCTCTGTATTTTGCAAGTAAGTACCAGTTGGATAACGGAGGATGCAGTAAAAGTCAAAGACCTTAGGATATTAGTCTTAGATTTATCTTTTCATTTATTGTAAACAAATTTTATTGTAAATATTATAAGTTGTATTCTTACAATATTCGAATAAAATTTGTAACAACATTTTGAAAATAAATAAAAGTCTTTATCCAAAAAGAATTTTCTACTGTCAAATATTCCAATCTTTCCTTGTACTGTCTATTTAATTATTTAAGACTCTTAAATTAAAATAATTGGAAATGTATCCCAATAACTTTAATCCAGATGAAATAAATAATCAACAAACTTTGCCGTCTCGCAACCTTGCATTAATCACAATACGCCTGGTATTCCAATTATCATATGCGTTCTACAGTTAAACAAACAAGCATTCCATAAACCTTTCACTCCACTGATCAAGCAAATGCCTTGATATTCCAAATAAAAGTCTCAGCTCCTACCCCAGATAACTAGGTTTTAAGAAATAACCAATAATCTTGAACAAGCGTAAAAATAATGTAACAGTCAACTGAATTACTGTGGATTCAATTTCTTCTGAGAAATACGAGCAAAAACCCTAATTCCAGATTTGTTGTCAAAGAAAGGTCTGCTTGATCAATTCCTGAGCCAATATCAACACAACCAGTGGAAACCCTAATTCTGGACTTGTTGTCAACGAAAAGCCTGCTTGATCAATTCCTGAGCCAATCTCAACAAAATCAGAGAAAACCCTAATTCTGGATTAACTGATAAAGAAGATTCTGTTAGACTGATTCTCAAGCCGATCTTGAAAAATCAAGGAAAACCCTGAAGTTGTGATTTTCTTGTAAAAAAGGGAGGGCAAATTTTGGGGTACAACACCTGGGAAGACTCAATGATTTGTTCTTTTCCCCAAGTCTCAATAGTTGGCTCATGAGTAGTGTCACGAACTGGTGTAACAACAGTCTTTAGAGAGATCTCTAGAGAGAAAAATCCTTTCACTTATATTAACCTTACTGGTCCCAAAAATATTGTCAATGTTAGGATCAGTAACTTCAACATCTTCACTTTTGACAACTAGTGATTCCTTCTTGACACCATGGTAGTAAACACCAGCTCCATAATTACAAGGGATAACCTTGTCAGAGGAATATGGAATTGGTCTAGGCGCAGTAATAATCAAAGGATCAACTCTGGGTTTGGCCGTAATCTTCTCAGGCCCCTTAAAAGTGATCCTTACAGGAGTTTTAGAAATTACAGAGACGTCCTCAAGCTCCAAGCCTTGAAATAAATTCTCCATATAAGGAATCTTCTCAACTAGAATTATATGGTTATCCATCAGATGCTGAATACCTTCTTTCAACAGTTTTCATATGTTATACCCTAAATTTTTCCCTCCCATTTTCTTCAAGACATTCTCCTGGGATTCTCAAATGCTCAAGGTTGCTCAAGAATTGATCAGACAAATTCTCCTCCTAAGCAACGGACTTACAACTAGGGTTTCCTATTTCATAAGGAAATTTGGATTTCTAAGGTCTCAATTGGTTTTCATGGTTCTTCATATGTCCCTAAGGATGCTCATGCCAAATTTCAAGCCTTGCATCACAAGTTTGCTCAGTCAATAGCTTAGATAACTGAAAATCAACCATATTGGACAAAAAGTCAACTATGGTCAACATACAGTCAAATGTCAAGATTTTTGATCAAAATCAACATTTTGAAGTGATATTCATCATTTGATCAAGGTTTTATCATGATTCCTCAAGAAAAACCCTCAAATCATTAAATGTCAAAAGTTATTGAATTTGGGTTTCCCTATGAGAAGTCAACAAAACTTTGACCAAGCATAACTTTCACATGCTTCCTTAGTTTCTCCCTAACTAGAGCCCATTTTTAAGGAAATTAAATTTTATACAACTTTGAATCTCTAAGCTCAAATCCAAAAAATGCTTCATTTGAGAGATATAAGCCAATACATTACAAGTCATTTCAAAAGTCAACAAAAAGAAACTTTGTGTCTAGGCAACTTAAATCAAGAAAAGGTCTCCATATGCAAAAATGATCAAAAGAGATATTTTAGAGGACATCTTGGGCTTTCCAAAAAGTCAAAGATCACCTTCAAAAGATGAAAATTTAGTGAGTTATGACTAGTGCAAGTTGAGAAATTTTGAGCTAATACATGAAGTTCAAATTGAGCAAATTTGATATTTTGGACTTTTGGGTCGTTGTTTTGAAGTCCAAGCGTGTGTTATAATTCTCATACACCTCACTTTTTAATAATTCACCCTTTGACCTCTTTATTATTTATTTTATTTTTTTTATTAATTTAAGTCAAAATTAAATGAAATAATACAAGGCCTTTCTTACAAGATCCAAGTCCACAAATCTATGACCTAATTCCACATTATATAATCCCATTGTCTTCATACAAGAAAGACACGAAACCTTGCCTCACAAACTTGTCAAAAAGATCAAATTTTTTCAAGAATCCTAAAATCTTGAAACCCTTATCACAAACCCTCTCACTACAAAACAACCATCCCATTCACACATAGCAATCATACAGAGTAAGGTTGGATCGACTTTGATGTTCTAAAGCTAATGAAAACGCCATACATGCATCTCCGATTTCATAAACTTTTCAAAATTCATATTTTAATTTTTGTTTCGTTTTAAGCCATACTAATGTTACTAACACACTTCTGAGATGTATTTGAACAGGTATGGATCAATAATGATCCCATGCATGCTAAACCGTGGACCACCATCGTTGCACCGATCGATGAATTTTTCTTCATAACTCAAAAACCATTAAGTTTTAGCTCCAAATAATACTTCCATTGGATTCGCAGCCCTCGATTTAGAGGGATAGGTTGTTTTTCACTTGCTAAGTTTTTATATTTTTGCATGTTGAATAAACAGGCTACCGGAGAAGACGACCGGAGCTAGGGCTCCGGTCAATACATTCATGTTTTATATTTATTTTATTTGTTTCATTTAAACTAACGGATGTATTACCACCCCAGCAGTAGAAGCGCGCGCGTTAAGTCATTGGTGTCAAAAGGCATGTGTTCGATCCAGCCTTTTGCCACTTATTTTCCTCACATTTCCATATTTTGCAAGGTTAATTACAAAATGCGTTGAACCTGTTTCCTATCACCAAGGAGCGCTTGGCCCAGTGGTGAAGGTGTTGGTTGAAGGTTTCAAGGGTGTGGGTTCAACACCCACCCCTATCCCTTTGGTTATTTTACACAATTCTGTATTCTTCTTGCTCTTTCCTTTCCCCTTCTTCATTATTTTCACAAACAACCAAACATTTTTCACAAACCTTTAATTTTTCTTAACAAACCCTAATTTAGTTTTAGGTTTTTTTAATTTAATCAACCCTAATTTAATTTTTTAGGTTTTCTTAATTAAATTATAATCAACTTAGACTTTAGTGTTTTGTTTAATTTAATTAACTAACTTTTTTTAACTAATTAAAATCAATTATGTTTTAGGTTAATCATCAAATTGTTTTCATCAAAACAATCACAAAACAATTTTCTCTTTTCTTTTCCTTTCTATCGCTTCACGTACTTTATTACTTTCACATTCTTTTTCCAATTACGTATCCGCTTACAACTTATAATAGTTTAATTAAGGTTTATTATTTCCCCCGTTTTTACTATTTGTATCCCCACTCTCGAAGCCTTGTAGTAGCTGAAGCTACCGGCAGAAAACACTGAGCCGCCACCAAACATTATTTATCCCGAAGGAAGGGGAAATATCAATAAAACCACAAGGGAATGGATAAGATGGTCTTGCGACCAAGAGAAAGGGTAAGGGAGTCGGTTATGCGAGGGGAAGGTATTAGCACCCCTCACACCCATTGTACTCAACGGGATCCATTTTGTTTGTTTGTCTTAAAGGGTGTATTTATCTACAACTATGCTTGCTTAAGGGGAAAGAAATGAGTTTTTTATTATTGCGTTCGTGAGGGTTTCGTGACCCTTTGCCTACGTATCCAATGAAAGAATCAGAACACCGTAGTTCCTCTAGAAAATGGTTGGTTTGTTTGTGTTTTTTTAGTAGGCGATGTTAACGCACACATTCTAGCAATAGGCACAGCAGGTATCGCGGTAGAACGGAGATAACATGCCCTTTGGGGGAGTTTTGCTTGGTTGAGTGTTTTTGCGAGTTTTAAAAAAAGTTCAAGTAATGATTAAAGAGTTTTTTTTTTGGATTTTTGACTTGATTAAAAAAAGGTTTGTTTAGCTAAAAATGGGTGGGGGTGAGATTTGATGATACGATGACCAAATGTCGAAGTTTTGACTTAAAAAGTGTGAGTTTGAAAATTGAGTTTTTGGGGAAATTATCTTAAGTTTTAACAAAACAAATGAAAGATGAATGAGGGTATTCGCACGATTAGATGAGACGTGTTTGATGACGTGAAGTCAACAAAGTCAAAACATTTCCCTTGGATTAAATCGAGCGAGTAAAATGAAATGGGCATCAGAATATATGCATTCGAAAATTCATAAGAAAATAAATCTAACGAAACAGATTAATGACAAAAAGGCACCGAAAAATCAAAATGACGGAGATATTTTAAATAAAGAGAATGTAACTAATCATCTAAAGAAGTTATTTGATCTAAATTAAAATTCTAAGATTACTTACTAAAATAATTCTAAACTAACTACAAATTCTACGGTTATAAAAATAATTCTAAAATTACTAAATTAGATCTAAACTAAATTAAAACTCTAAGGTTACTAAATTAAATCGAAAACAAATAAAAATTACAAAGTTACTAAACTAAATCTAAATCAAATAAAATTCTAAAATTACTAAATTAAACCTAAATCAAGTAAAAATTCTAAGTTATTAAACTAAATCTAAATCAAATAAAAATTCTAAAATTACTAAATTAAACCTAAATCAAATAAAAATTCTAAGTTATTAAATCTAAATCAAATTGAATCTAAAGTTACTAAACTAAACTAAATAAATAAAAATTCTAACAATTTTAATAAATAAAACTAAACTAAATTGATAAGCAATAGAAATTAAGCAAAAGGGAAAATAACTAAATTCAAATGAAATAAAAATATAAATCAGAATTATGGAGGGTGTATGCTGAATTCAGATTGGACTGGGTGAATCTGTTGGGTTCGGGTCAAGGTAAAGCCCAACAGAATTGTAACACACAAAAGAAAAAAAACCTAGAAACCTAAGCTTACAGCCGTTTGCATTCTTGTTTTAGAGAATTGGTCCACGTTTAATTCAATTAATTCTGATTAAAGCAGAACATTTGGAAAAAAACAATTTACTAGTAAAGGCCAAACCGTCTCTCTCCCTCTCAAGATTCACGCTTCTCTGTTCAGTTTCTTCTCCGATCCCATTGCTTCTCCTCAAACGGTTATCCTTTTTTAACATCATCGATCTCAAACTCTCATCTCTCTCTCACTTCAGTACATCATCACTCTCTTTGTTCTACCACCTCCAATCCCTAACAGAGAAAATACTTCTACCACCATCTAATGCAAACTAAAACCCTCACTTCTCTTCTCCCAAATTTAGTCTCACTCTTCGCGATTTCTCTGTATCACTCTCTCAGTCTCTCGGTCAAATCGATAAACGACAACAAACTCAGTTCATTTTCTTATATGATAACAACATCTCCCGAATTCTATCAATCTCATTCAAAAAGGAATTGAATGTAATGATATGTGATTTCAAGGAATTGATTTTGGCAAAACACTCAGCAAGGTTTAGACTTTTATGATGCATCAAGAAAGAAAAAGGTAAAGAAGATGAACCTTCCAACAAAACTGAGGCTTTCTCCAGTAGTTGTTGGAATAGATTGAAGACGGTATCGAAAGAAACCTAGATGTATGCTCCAAATTCTGGTAATTTATTAGCACAAATCACTTGTTCCAATATTTTCTTCCTTTTGTAAATTCCTATTTTCAGCTTTTTGTGATCGTGCTGTGAGCTTTATAAGCATGAGGTTGGACGTGATGAAATTCAAATGGTTGGTGAATGGAGCGATACATATTGAGGTTTAGGAAGAAGTAGTACGGTGGGTTGAGGTGAACTTGGAGTTGTGGTAGGGTCTGATCTCTTTGTTCTGTGAGTTCTTTTTGGTTTTTGCTGTGTGATATTGGCGTGGATTTCTTTCAAGTTTTTGTGTCCCTCTCTCAAGATTCAGTGGACTTTTTTTATAGTGAAATCGAAATGGAAATTAGGGGGGAAATTAGTGAGATTTTGAACATATTAGAGTATCCTGACTTTTGGCTTTTTGAGTACAAGTTATCTATTCTTTCTGTTTTAGTGAAATGATGAGTTTGACATGATACAGGTTTGCAGTTTTTGTTATTTTGGTGCATACATTCGATTGATACGCTTGGCATGTTTGTCTTGACGGCAGATGGAGATGAGACCAGATTTGACAGTAAAGCAGGGTTACCTTAAATGGTTCTGGGAAGCATAGGACTGGCTTAGGGCAGGTTTATGTAGCATAGAAGTAACATGTTGTTTTGGACTGATGTGTACAGAATTTTGCAGGTTTATGCAGCTGGCTTACGGCCTTGTAGGATGCAGGTTTGGCACGGCTTTTGCAGGGCAGATTCTTGACACCTTGTGGACTATTTTGGACAATAATTAATGCAAACTGATGGACTAGTTTTTTGTGATGCAGGATAGTAGTAGAGTGGGCAGCAATGTATAATGTTTGGGGACTATTTTGGTTTTTGTGTGATGCAGGTTTTATCTTTTCCTCTTTTATCTTTCAATGACTTAAAGATGTTTGGCTTTTTTCAATACAATTCTGAAGGGTTGGTACTTTCTAGGAACATGATGACACAATAGGGTGTTATGAGTTACTTGATAACTTGCTGTTTTTATGAGCTGCTGTCTATTTTGATTTGCTGCAAACCTTCCCTTTGCTTGTCTTATATTTGTTGTTGTTCTATTGTTGTTCTATTTTGCTATCTGTTTGCTAGCCTATGGATTTTGTGATGCAATGCTTGCTGGTTGCAGCCTTGGGCTTGTTACACTGGTTTTGTGACTTTAGCAGCCTGCTGCTTGCGCTGCTTCTTACAGTGTTTATTGTTTTGTTTTTTTTATTTGCTGCACTTGTTTCGTGGCTTTGGTAGCCTACTGCTTGTGCTGCAATTTTGTATTGTGCTTGTTTGGCTCGTTGCTGCTTGTTGCTATATGTTGCACTATTTTCCTTTTCTCCTTTTTGTGAACCAAAAGGGAGACCTTTTGTGATTTGCAATTGGGAGAAAATTGCCCATGATAAAAGATAAACTCCTTTTGATATCTAATTCCAAATACCAACCCTGATGATGAGCATTTTTATTAGCAAACAATTCTTTCTTGGACTTTGATTAAGATATCGATGTTAACTAACTTCTTTCTTTTCTTGTTTTATGATCAATGAGAATTGGACGGCCAAAGCGAGATTGAATGATGAAAATACCATGGTGAGGACGAATGGCTTGAAGATGAAGACTTGAAGAAACACATTATTTCTCTCTTTGTAAACAAAACAATTGTAGTTTGTATTTCACACTATAATATGCCTTGTAACATTGTCTCAAAAATGTAATGAGCACAAATTTGAACGAATTTATTAATGATGAACTTTGTTGTAGAAATCAAATAACTCTTGAATCTTGTTTGAATTCTGAAATTCTCTCTTGAATAATTCGAATGTGCATCTTAACTTTGTAACTTAAATCTCAAGAAATCATGAACAATGGTTGTAACTTGTTCTTCAAGCAATCAATGCGCCTTATCTTTCAAAATCCAATCAAACTCTCCAACAAAATAAATGCTTGAGAATTTAATTCCACTTGGTTAATTTGAACCCAAAACAAATGGTCACTTAAACCTTATATTCTCATTACGCTTGAACCAAACTTGCACTCCTCGACCAGAACCCTAATTTTGATATTCAAACCACAATAACTTGTAACTTAAGCAACAAAACACGCCTTGACGGTCATGACCCCCAACCTCATTTCTTGTGTCCAAACTCCACATTTGTCAACTTAAACTTCAAATTCTCGACTTAAAGGCTTAGAGACTTTAAGAAGAAAACTTGAAATGCGAGGAGATGAAATTCTTGACCTAATGCCCTAAGCTTTGAGCCATCTTTGAGGCAGACGAGAGAAACATCTTCCCAGAAACCAAAGACCCGAAACCCTAGCATCTTGACCAACACATATAGGGAAATAAACCCTAATCCAGGCTCTGATAAATTCGAGCAAGAACCAACCTTGTAATGTGATGACAAAATTTGTTCCATGATCTACTAATCAAGAACCAGATGTGTTTCCCTTTTACCTGATAAGAAAACCTCAAAACAAGATTAGACATAAAGAGGGCGCAACCCTAATACCTCGAACCAAAGCGTCTGATCCCATGAGATGCGGGATATGCAAATGACTGAGTAATAAAATGATGCAAATGGAATGAAAAGCCCAAAGCTAGACAAAAATAAAAGAGATAGGGAAAATTTGGGGTACGACAGCTGCCCCTATTTAATCGTCTTAAACCTGAAAGAGAGATTGGCGTCAGCCTTTCGAGAGTTCAAGGTGGAAGATGATTAAATACCAGGACCCGAAGTTTGCCCTGAGAGATGGTGTGAGTGTCATTTATTGGTGTGAATGTCTGTTGGGGAATGACAAACTGGTCCTCTGGCGGACTAGTCATGATTGATAAACATGGTTGAATAATGGTAGCTCGTACTGGGGTAACAGTTCCAATACAAGGTTCTTGAGGGAATGGGTGGTAGAGTGACTGAAAGGATATGGTTGACAATGTCATGGTGACCGAAGGTAGGATTCATAAGAACTTAAAGATAACACGAGGGTAAATTCTGCGGAAGGCTTACGACCCTAAAAAGATAACGTGAGGGTGAGACCTACGAACGACCCACAACCCTAAAAAGAGATAAAACGAAGGTAGGACCTACGGACGATCTTCAATCTTAAAAACAAGACAAGGAGAGGGTAAAGCTTAAGGTAAGATATACGGACGATCTACGACCCCAAAAACAAGATGAAGAGAGGGTAAAGTCTACGAACGACCTACGAACCCAAAAATATAACACAATGGTAAGATCTACGGATGATCTACGACCCTAAAATGCGAAGGTGAGACCTACGGACGATCTATGACCTTAAGAGAGGTAAAGTGAAGGTAAGATCTATGGGCGACCTACGACCTTAAAAATATAACGTGATGGTAAGATCTAAGGGCGATCTACGACCTTAAGAGGATTAGAGGGTAAAGTTTATGGACGGCCTACGACCCTAGGAAAGATACCATTATGGTAAGATCTACGGACGATCTACGACCTTAAAAGATAATGCGACGGTAAGATCTACAGATGATCTACGACCTTAAAAAAGATGATGAGAGGGTAAAGTCTACGGATGACCTTCGACCCTAGGAAGATAAAGTGAAGGTAAGATCTATGGATGATCTTTGACCTTAAAAAAGATGATGAGAGGGTAAAGTCTACGGACAACCTACGACCCTAGGAAGATAAAGTGAAGGTAAGATCTATGGGCGACCTACGACCTTAGAAAAATAAAGCGACGGTAAGATCTACGAGAGACCTACAACCTTAGAAAGATAAAGCGACGGTAAGATCTACGGACGATCTACGACCTTAAGGATACGAGGAGGAAAGGGTAAAGTCTACGGACGACCTACGACCCCAAGACAGATAAAGTGAGTATTGAGAGTTGGGGAGCATGATGTACTAACACCCTGGTTTATTTTAGTTGGTAGTGTAATAACAGATGTTAACTGGTAATTATGAGGATGAAATTCTTTGTGAGGATGTTTTGTTGATTTGGGATTGATTTGGGGATTGATCTGGCTCATGCTTCATATTCATTTGAGATGATCCATGGATATGTTATGCGTTTGAGGATGCAATGCAATATGTCATGATAATTATCGTATGCAAAATGTCAAAAACTCATTGGGATCTGTTGCTCGTCATCTTGAGGTACTAATATGGACTGGTGCTTAAAATTTGAGAGAAAAGGGTTAGCCTTGTTGAGTTCATCGGGGGATTAAATCTTGCTGAGGAGAAATGACTTGATCTGACTTCCTTCCTGTGTTAGACTTTATGGATAACTGAAAAAGAGACGTGGACCTCAACCAATGCCCCAGGTCTCTCTGTGTGGGAGAATCGAGCGCTCGGTCGATTGTAAGGAGGCGACGAGGATGACATCTTGGTCAAGGTGACCGTTATGACCTGCTATTTGTAAAGAAGAACGAACTCTTGAACGCCACAACATTCCCTTGGGATGCCTTCCTATCCACGTAATGTAGTGTTTCACATCTTAGCTCGTGATTATTATTGACTTATTGTTTTCAATGCAATGCTTAACAAAGAATTTAAATCACGATTCGTATACGAAAAATAAAGTAAAAGAACATAACAAAGATTTTTTTAATGGAAGGGCAAATTTTTATTAATGAGTTCGGCCTGTGAATGGGCATTCATACATAGAAACAACTCCTAAATGAGGAAGTTGCGGAAAAGAAAAGAAATACAACGGGTAAAATGGCAATAAGAAAATCTCGAATTTCCGTTAAAACTGATATTGCTATAGTTCTCGCATCCTGGGTCGTCCTAGTGCCGTGCTTCCAAAGGATAATAGCTAGATCGATCCATCCCGCATTAGGAGGGTGTACGTGAAGAGTCTTCAGGCTGCAGTCTCTCGATTTTTTGTCCCTAATTTTTTCCTGGATCGCCCTTTCGGGTTTTCAATCCACCGGGACACCCATTTTTGCCTAAGCCGCCCTTTCGGGTTTTCGACTTAGCGGGTCCTTTCATGCGTAGTATTTTTTGACTGAGTCTGAATTGGCTAAAAGTGGAACGTCTTCCCCATCCATGTTTGTCAGGATTAGAGCACCTCCTAAGAAAGCTTTCTTCACGATGTACGGTCCCTCATAGTTGGGAGTCCACTTGCCTCTTGGATCTGTATGGATTGGGAGAATCTTTCTTAAGACCAGGTCTCCTGCGTGGAACTCTCGAGGCCGAATCTTCTTGTCAAATGCCCTCTTGAGACGCTGTTGGTATAACTGACTGTGGCAAATGGCTGCCAGGCGCTTTTCTTCGATGAGATTGAGTTGGTCGAGTCTCGTTTGAATCCATTCTGCTTCATCAAGTTTAGTATCCATCAGAATCCTTAAGGAAGGAATCTCCACTACGACCGGGAGTACCGCATCCATACCATAGACTAGTGAAAATGGAGTTTCCCCAGTGGAAAAAGGCAACATCTCATGCCAATCTTTGTATGTTCTCACCATTTTCTGGACGATCTTCTTTATGTTCTTGTTAGCGGCTTCGACGGCCCCATTCATCTTTGGCTGATAAGGTGACGAATTATGGTGCTCGATCTTGAACTCTTCAGACATTTCCTTCATCATCTTGTTGTTGAGATTTTACCTGTTATCAGTGATGATGTTGTTAGGAGTTCCATACCGGCATATGATCTCTCTTTTGATGAAACGAGTGACAACTTTCTTGGTCACATTCTTGTACGAAGCCGCTTCCACCCACTTGGTGAAGTAATAAATAGCAACGAGGATAAACCTGTGTCCATTTGAAGCGCTTGACTCAATGCGTCCAATCATATCGATGCCCCACATTGCAAAGGGCCATGGTGAAGTCATCACATTCAAAGGAGTGGGAGGAACATGTATCTTGTCTGCGTAAACCTGACATTTATGGCACATTTTGGCATATACACAACAGTCACTTTCCATTGTCATCCAGAAATAATCTGCTCGTAGGATTTTCTTGGCCAAGGAATTCCCACTGGCATGAGTCCCAAAAGAGCCCTCGTGTATTTCTCGTATAATGGATTCTGCCTCGTGTCTATCCACACATCTAAGCAGAACCGAATCATAGTTTCTCTTGTACAGAACATCTCCTGACAGTAAAAACTTAGACGCCAACCTTCTGGGAGTCCGCTTATCACAAATCGTAGCACCTTCGGGGTACTCTTGCTTCTCAAGATATCTTTTGATGTCGAAATACCACGACCTTTCGTCTGATACATCTTCAGTTGTGAGATAATGAGCAGGGAAAATATCTGCTGGCTCCTTGTAACGACAGATCCTTATACTGGGTGCATGATTCGGGTAATTGAATTTGAACATTGCTGCTAAAGTGGCCAGAGCATCTTCCAGTTAATTCGCTTCTCTAGGAATGTTCTCAAAGGTGACCTCATCGAAAGCGGGCAACAACTCAACTATGTAATCCCTGTATAGAACTAAATTAGGGTGCCGTGTATCCCAATCACCCCGTACTTGATGTATCACTAAGGCAGAGTCCCCATAAACTTCAAGAATCTTGATCTTAAAATCAATGGCGGCTTCAAGGCCCATCACACAAGCTTTGTATTCAGCGACATTATTCGTGCAATCAAAACATAATATGGCAGTGAAAGGTATGTGAGTGTTGCATGGAGAGGTCAGAACTGCCCCAATACCGTGACCCATAGCATTTGACGCACCATTGAACGTGAGAGTCCATCGCTCCCCTGGTTCAGGTCCTTCATTGTCATCAAGTTTCATAATATCCTCGTCTGGAAAGTCGAACTTCATGGGCTGATATTCTTCTAATGGTTGGTGAGCGAGATGATCAGCAAGAATGCTACCTTTGATAGCCTTTTGTGTGACGTACTGGATGTCATACTCAGACAAAATCATTTTCCACCAAGCCAATCTGCCTGTAAGTACTGGTTTCTCGAAGATGTACTTTATCGAATCCATCTTAGATATCAGAAGTGTAGAATGTGTCAACATATACTGCCTCAAACGTCGAGCTGCCCACATAAGAGCACAACAAGTCTTCTCAAGTAAGGAATACCTTGATTCACAATCAGTAAACTTCTTACTCAAATAGTAAATGACGTGTTCTTTTCATCCAGTATCATCATGTTGTCAGAACACACAACCCATAGATCCTTCAAGCAGAGTCAAATACATAATGAGAGGTCTCCCCGGAACCGGTGGTATGAGTATTGGTGGTTCTTGAAGATACTGCTTAATCCTCTCGAAAGCTTCTTGACAACTCTCATCCCAGTGGACATCCTTATTCTTACAAAACAATTTAAAGATGGGTTCACAGGTAGCAGTAAGATGGGAAATGAACCTGGCTATGTAATTCAACCTTCCAAGGAAACCTCTTACTTCCTTCTCATTTTTTGGTGCTGGCATATCTTGTATTGCTTTTACTTTGTCTGGATCTAATTCAATTCCTCGTTGACTCACGATAAAACCAAGAAACTTGCCCGATCGAACCCCAAAGGTGCATTTGTTGGGATTAAGCCTTAACCTGAACTTTCGCAAACAATCAAACAACTTCTTCAAATGAACCAAATGTTCTTCCTCAGTCTGTGACTTCGCAATCATGTCGTCCACATACACCTTGACTTATTTATGAATCATGTCGTGAAAGAGAGTCAACATAGCTCGTTGATATGTCGCACCAGTATTCTTAAGACCAAAAGGCATGACTCTATAGCAAAAGGTACCCCAAGGAGTTGTGAAAGTTGTTTTGTCCATGTCTTCCGGAGCCATCTTTATCTTATTGTAGCCAGAGAACCCATCCATAAAGGAAAACACCAAAGACTGAGCAGTGTTATCAACCAATACATCAATATGAGGCAACAGGAAATCATCCTTCGGGCTTGCTCTATTCAAGTCTCGGTAGTCAACACACATACGTACCTTACCATCCTTCTTAGGTATGGGCACAATGTTAGCAATCCGAGGCGGGTAATTTATCACAGATAAGAAACCTGCTTCGAGCTATTTCTGAACCTCTTCTTTGATCTTTAAAGCCATGTCGGGTCGGGTCCTTCTTGGTTTTTGCTTTACAGGAGGACATTCTGGCTTGAGTGGCAATCTATGCATTATTATATCAGTGTCTAAGTCGGGCATGTCTTCATACGACCAGGCGAAGATGTCAGCATATTCTCGAAGAAACTCAAACAACCCCTTCTATTATTCACTTTGCAGGGCGGCCCCTATCTTGACTTCTCTCTTTACCTCTTCAGTACCGAGATTGACGACTTCTGTTTCTTCTTGATACGGCTGGATGATCTTCTCTTTCTGTCTTAAGAGTCTGGCTAGTTCTTCAGGGACTTCACAATCTTCCTCACTATCTTCGTTAGCATGATCAACTGAATTCTTAAGGATATAAGGAGCCATAGCATTATCATTTCCAATGGAGTTCGAGACGTATCTGCATGATCGATGATTTTATGTTTTATTTTTAGAAAGTACAAAAGAATATTTAGAATATGAAAAGAAAAGTATTGCCATTTTTATTTTGAAAAAGTAAAAGTAAAAGAAGAGACAGGGAACAAAATTGTATGGGAAAGTGCAATTTTTTCATTCAATGTTAAACGAAGATTGAAACATAATAGGGCCCATTCTACAAGCTGTCAGTATGCCTTGGGCAGGACATATGACTTAGAATGGAAACAGAAAATTACACATCAAGGAAAACAACTTTAGGGATGTCCACGGCAGTCCAATTGCTGAGCTCCTGGTCCGGTGCAACTTGATAGATAAATCTTGAAATATCTTCGTTGTCACCTTCAACATCTGTGGAGAGTACTTGTCCTTCTCTGCCTACACCAGCACTGACGAACACTTCAGAAATTGGGGGAACCTGCTATCCTCTGAGAGGAACCCAACCAGCTTGCACGGATGATGATGGCTAATACCCAAGACCAAAATGGTCTTTCTTCTCTGGAACTTCAATCAATTTTCCCCAACTGTCATGGGGAGGTCTAGCTTTTATGAGGGATTTGGCATCCTTCAAAGAGGCTAGGGGTATCTCAGACTTCTTACATTCCACGACGGGGAATTTGTCAACAGTAACAATCTCCAGAGCTTGAAAGGGCAACTCTTGTACCCCGCCTTCCACTTCCACATAACGGTAGGTAGTCAGATTATTAATCACTATGTCTTCTTCCCCGCAAACGATGACAACCTTGTCATTTGCAATGAACTTCAGGCGTTGATGAAGAGTAGATGTCACAACTCCTGCTACATGAATCCATGTACGACCCAAAAGGCATGTATAGGATGGACGAATGTCCATAACATAGAATGATAAATAGAAAGTGTGGGGACCAATCTTGACAGGAAAATCCACTTCTCCATCCACCGATCTTCTCGAACCATCAAACGCTCGAACATTTAGAGTGGAGGGCCTCATCATCACTCCGTCCATATTAAACTTAAACAAGGTAACCTTAGGCATCATATTGAGTGAAGAACCTGTATCCACTAAAAATCGAGATAGAACAGTGTCCAAACACTTCATAGAAACATGCAGCGCTTTATTGTAGGCTCTGCATTCAATTGGGAGTTCATCATCACAAAAACCTAAACAATTTCCCACAGCAATATTGGTGACTATTCCATCAAACTGGGTCACAAAGATGTCTTGGGTAACATGAGCAGAACATAAGGTCTTCAATAAGGCATTGCGGTGGGCCTCTGAACACAAAAGGAGAGACAAGATGGAAATCTTGGATGGTGTCTGGTTGAGTTGATCTACTACTTTGTAATCACTCCACTTGAGAATTCTCAAAAGTTGCTCCGCTTCTGGTCCTACAAAAAGTTCGGGTTGATTATCCATCACTTGCTTTCCCCTGGCCTTAGCTAGAGCTTCACTGTTAGTTTCCTCAGGAAGCGGTGGTGGAGGAGAAAAGATCCGACCACTACGAGTCATGTTACTGGTTCCCGCAATGTTGGTAACATTCTTGTCACCTATCGGAGGGTACTCATACCTCTTTCCATGAATATAGACTACATTATACTCCCATGGGACTGCCTTCAAGTCGTTGCTTGTAGGAGGAATATGAGCTTGAATCATTGTGGGGGTAATAGGAACCTGAATTGTTAACGGAATACTAGGGGTGGCTGAAAAGCTTCTCGGATAGTAGGGGATTTCCAGGACATCAATCTCTTCTTCTCGGAATACTTTCTCTATCTGTAGGACACCTTCATCGATCAACTGTTGGATGGTCGTCTTCAACTCGACACACTCTTCCGGTTTGGAGGAACATGTTAGGAAAAAGTCATGGAGTTCTTGTAGCACTTCATGCATCAACATATGTTCTCTGACAGTTTCCAAAGATATGTTAATTTCATCAACCTTTGATACCAAAACTCGTTCATTAACTTCTTCAATAGCACTGATCGTTCCCCCTTGATGAGGAGGCATGGGATTATTTTGAATATTCGGACCAACAGGGTTGAAGTGGATGGCTTTTATATCAATGAGATCTTGAACTTTGCATTTGAATGCTCTACAATTTTCAATTGTATGGCCTCGGGCACCTGAATGAAATTCGCAATGAGCATTAGTATCATATCCCCTAGGGAGAGGATTTGGCGGTGGACCGAGCTTGCACAATTGAACCATTTGACTAGAAAGTAACTGTGGGAGAAGTGAGCGTAGGACATAGGAATGAGATCAAATCTTCTTTCAGGGGCTCTTTGTATTTGAGGGGCTATCGAGCCTTGTAGTTGTTGATTCGGTTGTTGATAAGATGGAGGAGGTGCAAATTGTTGATGCAGAACATAATGTGGTTGCAGAGTGAAAGGACGTTGTTGGGCCATCTAGGGTGCTGGAGTTGTAGCAGCATATACTTGAGGAACAAATTGGTTGGGAACAACAGCAGGTGTAGGAAAACAAGGGAATCAGACTTGAGGAAATGCGGGAGCTCTTCCTTGGTTGATGGTGATGGCACTAGTCTCGCCTTCTTTCTTCTTGAGAAAACCAGAAAAACGGTTTTCTACTAATGCCTGCATTGTTGTTAACATTGTTAGGAACACCTTGAATCGTTCCAGCCTTAATGCATGTCTCAACGTGTTCACCAATAACGAACGTATCAGAGAAAGAAGTAAAAGTGCTACTGAGCATATGTTGGAGATAAGGGCCTCGTAGAGTACCCATAAACAGATCAGTCAATTCACGATCCAACAGAGGAGGTTGGACCCTTGCAGCCAGTTCACGCCACCTCTGAACATACTCTTTGAAAAACTCCAGATTTTTGTACCATCCCTTGGAGCTGAGTACGGCTAGGAGCCATGGCAGTATTGTAATGGTAATGTTTCAAAAAAGCGTCAGCAAGTTCTCCCCAAGTACTGACATGAGATCTTTCCAATTGTATATACTAATCCAACGGTGCCCCGGTCAAGTTGTCTTGAAAGAAATGCATGAGTAACGGTTCATTTTCAGCATAGGCAGCCATTTTCCGACAATAGGAACGGAGATGAGTCTCTGGGCAAGAAGTGCCTTTGTATTTGTCAAACTCTAGGAATTTGAACTTGGGAGGAATAACTACCCCAGGCACGAGGCACATTGCAGCAGTATTGAATCTGGAAGCCTTGATACCCTCCATGGCTCTAAGTCGCTCTTCGAGAGCATGATACATTTTCGAAGTTTCGGCAACCCCGACAGCAAGGTTCACTTGGGGTTCATCAAGATCAATAACATCATGATGACCGTCGACATCATTCCTAGGAGCACCGATAGGAGTCTCAACATTTGCATTGTCATTTATCCCAGTAGCAAAAGTGGAAGGTGCAACAGTAGTAAGCTTGGCAACACTTTGGTGTAGCTATTCTTGACCCTTGATCACGGCATGAAGGGTTTCCATAAGTTGATCCATGTGAGTACCCATGGTGTCCATATCCCGGCGGAGTGCATTCTGATTCTCTTCAAAAAGATCCATTAGCCTTTGCTGGTTGCCTCTAGTACGATAAGGATGTGGAGGAGTCATCTTTGCTGTTTACTGTAGTCTGCTAAAAGGGGATCCTAATGAGTTTTTGTTGTGAAAAAATGAATGCATGGTAACATGGATGAATGCTTTATCTTCATTTCTGGGGAGACCTAAAGACCCTTCTATCTTTTAAAATTTCCCTTTTTTGAAAAGCTATATCAACAAGACTTGTCTTTGGATTCCCATAGATATGAGATGATGATATGATGTCATGGTATGCTATTGCATGAAGTCTCAGCTCCACATATTCTAGATAACCATTGCGTAGTCTGTTGCACAGGCTGAAATTAACAAGATCAAAAGTCTGACGTCACAGGCATGGAGTCAAAGTAACCACCCATGAGGCATGTACTAGGGGTTTATCACCTGCCGAACAAGGTTCTAAAGAGTTTTCGAAGTCTACGCTCTTACTTTGGATATTACCGACGTCCCAATTACTTGGTGATCAGTAATATTCGTAGGAAAAACTCGTCTGAGTGCAATATCACATGACAACTACTTCCCGATTACTCCGTTACAGTCTCCGCACTGCACCTAAAAGGCCAGGATGGGTTAATGGTTCTACGGCCCTCAGCTTCTCGAGTTCCTAGGTCGAAAGCAATGACGTCTTCCCGATTACTCGGTAAACATCACTACTTTCAAGGGGACCTCCACTGAGTGGGGTATTTTCATGCCTCCTTCTTCGAGATTACTCCCTCAAAGTTAATATGACTATATCGTCCGTCCTAATCCTATGTGTAACCCAAGTCCGTGTATAGGACTTATCAAAAGTAATCACCAAACCTAATATCATAATGTATCCAGAATATGCGAGTAGCAACAATATATGCAATATATACAAAAGAATAAAATAGATAAATAAAGAAATAAAACAGTAAAGCAAGATAAAGCAAATAAATAAACACGCAAAAAGACAAATAAACAAAACTAGGAGAGACTCGCTAAAATTCCCTAGCAGAGTCGCCAGCTGAAGCTACCGGCAGAAAACACAGAGTCGCCACCGAACTTTATTTATCCCAAAGGAAGGGTAAATATCGATAAAACCATAAGGGAATGGATAAGATGGTCTTACAACCAAGAGAAAGGGTAAGGGAGTCGGTTATGCGAGGGGAAGGTATTAGCACCCCTCACATCCGTTATACTCAATGGGATCCATTTTGTTTGTTTTTCTTAAAGGGTGTATTTATCTACAACTATGCTTGTTTAAGGGGAAAGAAATGAGTTTTTTATCATTGCGTTCGTGAGGGTTTCGCGACCCTTTGCCTACGTATTTGTGATACGGTGGGAAGAACTGACTGTTTTTGGAATGCTGGTTTGTGTTTTGCGTTTGTTTTCACAAAATGTCGCGGTAAGCAAGAGTCGCCACTGTCTTTTATTTTATCCAACAAGGAAAGGAAAAAAGCACAGAAAAATTCCTTTTTCGAGATATTTCTGAGTACGGGGGGTAGATTATAGAAAGGGAAGGTATTAGCACCCTTTCTATCCGTAGTTATCTACGGGCTCTTAGGTACTTGCTCATCATTTTCGAAATTGTTTTCTTTGTGTTTGTGCACTTTGAAAAGTTTTTGTTTTAACTTCGATTTAACTCTTGCTTCTGTCATCAAGAGTGTAATGAAGTGTTTTTGAAAACTTTGTTTGAAAAGAAGTGTAAGTGTGAAAAATTTGTTTTGTTTTGGATGAGCAAGTATCTAAGAACTATCTACCTACTCGAAAAAGCAATCGTTCTATGCTAATTTCCTTTAGACAATGTTATCCCACTATTAGTGAGTAGGTAGCACCGTCGTTGGAGTTTGAGGGTCAATTCGAAAGAGGGACATACAGTCACTAAAGCAATGTTAGGGCATCTTAGCGGTAACCCTAATGTCTTAGATCATTTATTTGAGGCAACAATATCCGAGGCAACCGTTTCGAGGCAACTATGATCTTTTAGACAAGAGGACGACCTATAAAATGACCTATACTCATTAACCGGGTACGAAGGAAACCAAGTGGGGTGTACCCTAGGAGTGCGCATGTGCGAGTGTGTCATTTTCAGTCATTTTTTATCTTTGCACATGTTAAGGGTGATCTAATTTGATTTTAGATTAAGCATTCATTCTTGTCATGCAAACCTTATTACCAAACATCTAACAGTTGTATAATTTGCAGAAATTAAAGGTGCGGAAATTAAACTAAATTATTACAAGGCGTTGGGTATTTACATCGCCAAAAACAACCCTTTGAAAATAAAATAAAGCGGTAAAAAGTAAACGTCCTAATTAATTATTACATACCGGAAGCAGATACATCAATTGGATAATGAAAAATAAAGCGCACGGGGAATTAAATCGAATGCGAATTAGGGTTTTGACCCTTTTTTAAAGAAAGTGGTTTTTTGTTGTTTTTATTTTAAGAAAAAAGAAATTAAATCCTAAATTAAATACTAAATTAATTATAAAATAAATTAATTGATAAAAAATAATAAATGACATATTTTTGGATTTTTTATTTTAAGAAAGAAAATAAAAATAATTAAACTAAAGTTAAAACCTAATTAATTCTAATTGATTTTAAATATTTACAAAAAATAAATTAAAGTTATTCTAGAATTAAACCTAATTAATTAGTTAGTATTTATTAATAAAAAATAAAATTCTGAATTTTAATTGGATGAAAAGTATTTTGGTGATTTTTGATAAAAAATAAAATTTGTTGATTGGTTAGAAATTAATTAAAACAAAATAAAATAATTAAATTTAAAAAAACAAAATATGAGAGAAAGAGAAATTGGGCCTGATTTTGGGAGGTGTTAAAAGCAGTTTGTTGGCCCAATTGATGCTGGTCCAATTGACTTTTTGGGATCCCATACACGCGCGTTGACTAGATTATAGTGCGCCTTCCAAGCTTGACCACCAGATCTGGCCATTTGGCCATCTGGCGATTTGATGGTGAATGTCCATGGTGAACCTCCAGCTTGAATATACACATGATTTCCTGAAAACAATTATGAAAATGCAAATTGCTGGAGGCAGGGATCGAACCCCCTAACCTCCAGCCTTTGGGTCCTTATGCGCTGAGGTGTCCACCACTGGGCTGCGTTGTTGCTTTTGTTATTATAATACAAATTGTTGTACCCCAAATTTTGACCTAAGATACCGTCTTCCATCTGCATCATTCGCATTGCAAGAGTTTTGACCTTTTTTTTATCAAATTTTCAAAGCAGTTTAAAAATTCATAACTTTTTCGAGTCGGGAGCTGTTTATTTGTTGAACGCTAAATTCATTAACTGATCAAGACTTAAACAACGTTCATTGATTATTTATTATCTTAAATTCAAATAATTGGAAATTATTTTCGATTATTTTGTAATTTAAAGATTTATAAATAACAAAATAAATATTTGAGAAGAGGTTTATTAATTGATCAAATAATGTTTATTAATTATTCATTATCCTAAATTTAAATAATGGGAACCTGTTTTCCGTTATTATATAATTTAAAGGTTTACGAATAATGAAATAAACATTTGAAAAGGAGTCTATTAATTGATCAAGCAATGTTTATTTGATTATTTATTGTTCTAAATTTAAATAGTTGAAATTCTATTTTTCAAGTTATTATAATTTAGAAGAATTAAAAATAATAATAAAGTAAATGATTGAAGTTATTAATTGATCAATGATGTTTATTTATTTGTTTATCATTCTGAATTTAAATGATTGGATTTGATTTTCAGTCATTATATAATTTAAATAATTATAAACAATAAATAAATAATTGGAAAGAAAAAGAATTAATTGAGAAATAATAGAATTTTTATTCACTTTATTCTATTTATTAAATTGTCATTTAAATGTTGTGTTATTACAAAATATTTATAAAGACAATTACACAAATGCTTAAAGTAAAATAAAAAGCTATTTTTCTAAATTCTAATTCTAATCTTCTATCCAATGCTCTTGTCTGCTCATTTAAATTTTACCTGCAAAAAACGATTAAAAGAAAAGTCAGAATTGAATAAATAATTAAAATGCAGAAAATAAATTTAATGTTCATCATTAAAAGCAATGGCCGGAATCAGTTACTCTTTTTTGCAAATCACGGGATTTCTCCCGGTTCACAAAAAAGAGAGGAATTTTTAAATGAATGCACAAATCATTTTCTTATCAAATAGCACATTTCAAAATCAATTGCATTTTGTCAAAAAAAAAGCCCAATGCATATTCCAAAGTACACACAGCATACAATTTCCATGCATAATTTCAAACAACATATGCAAGGTACATAACACAAGCCAACGTTAACCTGCAGCCACATAGGAGAGTAACATAGGCTAATGCAAGACAAAAGAGATATGCAATTTCAAACATTGTGCAGTCTTAAAACAATGTATGCAAGCAATATATGTTTCCATTTTTCATCATATTCCAGCCTGTTTGCAATTTCAGAATATAAAGTACATATCACATTATGTATCATTTCTGTACTTGGGAGAGAGAGAGGAAGAGGTTTAGTTTTGCAGGTTTTGGTTCAAGCATGAAATAGGAATAAAGTCAACCATATGTAGCAGCATATATGCAGAGCATCAGAAAAATATATTAATATACTCAAACCTGAGCCATCAAAGAAAGCAACGGTCATATGAGAGGAATCCTCTTCAAAAGGGAGAAGAGGTCATAACCTGCAAGGGGGGGGGGGGGGGGGGGGGGCTACACAAGACATCACTGCAAAACTATTCAAAAACCAAACCATAGTCCCTTGCTAAACCACATCACTGCAAAACTATTCAAAAACCAAACCATAGTCCATTGCAAAACCACATAACCTGCTTTATAACCTGGATACTGTATCAAAACTATAGAAAAAACAGTATTATCCCAAAAACCATTTTTGCATAGCATAAACACCATAATCCTTCTCTTAAGACCATAACACCTTTGTCCTGTATATTCCGTTGCTAAGCTGTCCATACTATCTAGCCGATACACCCTTAGTTCATCCGTGAAAACCCACACAGGACCAAAAATGATTTGTGTCTGTTCAAAGTCTCAATACACGGAGCTGATGGATAAGAGGTAGGAGAACATAATGCAACCAAAATCATAAACAGAAAGGAACAAAGAGGTACCTGATTTTTCTTGCATTTCTTGTTTTCTTTTAGTTTGTGCTTTGATTTCACATTATAGTCCATAACTGCTATAACGATAGGAAAGATGTGAGTTTGAGATTGAGAGTTTTCTGAGAATTTCTTAGAGATGTTTTTTGTAAGAATCAAGAGGCCACTAGGATGAGGAGAGGACTCACCTCATTCCGCACGAAATACCTTTAAATGCTGCCCAATACTCACCATCACCTTGCAATTGTTACCTCCACTCCCATATCCAGTTCACCACCGAGAATATAATCGCAACAGATTCAGCCTGGTTAAGTTTGTCAGTTATACAAGTTATAACAATTTTCTTCAAGTCAAGTCATTTGCCGCACATAAAATCGACTACTAATAGAACTTAGGACAAACCTCTGCCATGGTCTTCACAATTATTACTTTCCAGCAGAAGAAGCAGTTGTCCTTAGAGGAAAGATGTAGCGTAAGGAAATCTAGAGAAAGAGAGACGTGGGAAAAGAGTAATATAATGTTTTACCTTTTTTATCGGGCAGAGAAATCAGTAGCATCGTTGACCAATTCCCCAGCGTCGCTCTCCCCATCAGCAAACTACTCCCTTTCCTTCCACGCATCAGCCTTCATCAATCCTCCCTTGTCCCATTACGGCAATACATCAAATCCCTATATACACCAGCAATTACTTAATAGATAAGATTTCAAAAACTCGTAATGTTGCAAGACCAACACAATCACATAAGCACTGTTAATTTAAAGTCAATTTGAAATAATATAGAAATTCTCAAACCTTTTTTTAGTTACCCATTCGGACTTTACGATTCATCACTATCACCTTCATCCAATTCTTCTGCCACTCTCAAACCCTCTGTTTTCCCCACCACTTCCCCAAACTCCAAACCTCTTACTACATCGCACACTACCACCACTACAATGCCTACACGAAGGATTTCCCAGCACAATAAGCAGAACGGCGAGATCAGTGACTATGTTTCAATTGCGATGATAAGTTCATTCTCGGTCATAAATGAACAACGGAAAACTTTTACTCCTAATGGTAGATGAAGATGCCTCTTTGGTTGCTACTGAAGACACTACCAAATCCTATTTTTAGGTAGCAGATCCACCCGAAAATCAGGAACATGCAAAATCCTACTTCCAACTATCTTTGCAGGCCGCTAATGGTCAATTTTCCCCTAAAACATTGAAATTCAAAGGATTGTTAGATGGTTTAGTTGTGACAAACCTAATTGATATAAGAAGTACTCATAACATCTTGCAACCACGAATTGCAAGCCACGCTCCAACTTGCTCACGAGCCATCCTCCAATCGCTCTCTCTCTCGAACCCCTCTACTATCTTCTCTTAAACCCATTGCCGTACTGCGATTCGTTAAGCGACTGTTGAACCACTGTGTTGCGTAAGGAGCTGGAAGCAAGCCGGCATCTACCATCCAAGACGCGGCCACAGCGGCGGCCATGGTACAACTTTCCTAGGTTTTTTTGTTACAAGCATTGTGTTTCTTTTCTTGGGTCTGGGTCCTCCCATGACCCGCTCCATTTCCCTCAACCCAGCTCAATTTCTTTTTAGCTTAAGCCCATTCCAATTGCTACTCCCACCCCATTTTTCTTTATAGACTCTTTAGTTTAATTCTATTCCTTTTCTTAGCTAACTTATTTAATTTAGATTAGTTAGTTTCCTAGGAATAGACATATAGTTTTATTAGACAATTTTTAATATTTTACCCAAATCTTATTAGTTTAAGTTTTAATTTAGTTAATCAAAAATAAGAGATGTAACTTAAACAATTTTTTAATAATTGACTAATTTTATTAATTTAAACTTTTAGGATTTAATTTAGTAATCTTAGTATCTTTTTAAAATTAGACTTAAGTTAGTAGAATTAAGTTTTAATTTAATTTAATCATTAAAGAATTCTTAAAAGTAATACTTTTTATTTATATTTAAAAAGACATAAAAAATAGAAACATATAAAAACCTTAAAAAAACATTTCTATTAATTCTCATTACTTTTTATCTACGTTAAAATGCGTAACCAATTAAAACATTTTTCTCTTCATATATTAAACAAAAATCTAAAAAATGCATGTTCACACACTTAGTCTCTTATAATTTGTCGTATATCATTTATCTCATAATTTTCTGTTTAAATATCTTGCACTTACCTGATTATTCTGTTCGCGCCAATCCAAAGGGAATTGTCTAATTTTTTGTTGACTTCATGTCCTCAAAAACGATCGAGCGAATACTCTCATTCATTAAAACATAGGATAATTTTCCCAAATATCCAATTTCTCCAAAAAAAAACTCACACCTTTTAAAGTCAAAACTTCGACATTAGGTCGTCGTATCTTCAAAAACCCGTCCGTATCCCTTTTTCGGCCAAAACGATTTATTTTTAATCAAACGATCAATTTTAATAAAACAGATATTTCAAAAGGTTCCTATAGAGTACTATAGATGCATTGGGTGCTAATACCTTCCCATTGTATAACCAACCCCCGAACCATAGATCTCTTTTCAAAAACGCCTTGTATTCTTATTACTTTTAAAAGTATTATTTACATTGCATATTTAGGGTTTTATTTCGCTCTTTTCCCTTTTCCCTTGGAAACAATAAAGCGCGGGTGGCGACTCTTGCTTTTGTGAGACGAATTAATCAATAATTCGATCTCCGATTTACCCCGCTACATTTTTTATCGCTACTGAATTGGCGACTCTGCTGGGGAAAGATTGACCTCTTGTTGGTCCATCCCTAAGTGGGTTAAGCCTAATTTGTTTTATCTGTTTACTATTATTTGATTTGCTTGATTATATGTTTAAATTGGGGTGTTTGGGTTTTTTGCAAAGGACGAATCCTGTACCCGGATTAAGTAACATCTAAGGAATAGGACGGGCGGTATAGTCATGTTAACTTTGAGGGAGTAATCCCGAAGAAGGAGGCATGAGATCGCCCACTCAATGGAAGGCCCTCTTGAACTTAATATTTGTTTACCGAGTAATCGGGAAGACATTATTATTTTCGACCTAGGAGCCCGAGAAGTTGAGGACCGTAGAACCCTAACCCATCATGGCCTTTTTAGGTGTAGCGCGGAGACTATAACGGAGTAATTCGGAAGTAGTTGTCACGCGATGCTACGCTCGGACGAGTTTCTCTTGAGAATATTGCTAATTATTGAGTAATCAAGACGTTGGTAATATCCGAAAGAGGGATGTAGACTCTGGGAACTCTTAGAACCTTGTCTTACAGGTGCGATTGAAACGTTAGTACATACCTTTGGGTGGGCTTTACCCTCGACTCCATGCGGAACGTTGAACCTTTTAACCCCATGTTTTGACCTTGCTTGTGGTTGTTGCATCGCCATGCATTCATGCATCCATAAAACCCTTTTCACTTGACTTTGAAGGAGTTTGGAGGTCTTTCTTTGTAAACATCACTAGTTTCGTCAAACTCAATGGATCTTGGGTGTCGATAGGGCGAAAACCCTAATCCACCAAAATGGATGATTGATCTTGACGATAACTTGATCAATGTTTGGAGCCAATTTAAAATTCATCTGTTATCTTCATACTTGGATGTTTATAACTTGATATCTTGAGTTCCTTGAAAGTCAAATAAAACTCTCTTTTGCATATCATACATCATTCTACATTTTCTTTGTTTCACTTTCAAAGGTCTTTTTCCGAGTCTTATTTTTTTCCCTTGGTCTCACTAGTACAACACTCGCGCTAAGAGGATAATGGAGAATATCAAGCAAGAGGTTTCTGAACTCCGCAGAGAGGTGATTATTTTGAAAGCCAGTATGGATCACTTAACTGGTTTGGCTGAAATTCTGGTCGCCGCCCAAGTCAATCCTTCTAGGAGGGAGGAAGCGATGTTAAAAGTCTTCACGGAAACTCTAAAATCTTGTTCTCATGAAAAGGTGACGGTTAATGCACCTGACGACTTTCCTGACAAGGTGAATGTGGGAGTGCGTCTAGAAGAAGATGTCGGAAAAGGATGTTCATATGAAGACGGTAGCGCAGCTAATGGTGTGAAGAAGTTTGATAATGACTTTTCCAAGAAGAGAACCAGAGGAAGGAATAATCATCATCAGAATCATCACGTTCATCAACAGAATCAACAAGTTCCTAATCAGAGGAAAACCCAATTAGATTCAATTCCAATCACCTCTACAGAGTTGTTCCCTATCCTGATGCAGAGGAATTTGGTTCAGACCCGACCTCCACCGAAGATCTCTGAGAAGTTACATTGGAACTACAAAGCTGATTTGGCTTGTACTTTTCATCAAGGTGCTCCTGGGCATGACTTGGAGGGTTGCTTTTCTTTGAAGATTGAGGTTCAGAAGTTGGTCCGAAGTGGTATCTTGTCATTCAAGGACGTTGGTTTTAAAGTTCAAATCAAACAGGCGCCGAAGAGTAAACACGACTGAGGGTGACTTTGAGTTTTGAAGATATTTTCGGTAGTTCAAGTGGAAAGCCTTCCCAGATTATTAACTTGTTTCTGCTTTTGTAGCTTTTCTTATTTATCGAAACATTGTTTGCATGTAAGAACTTGTTTGCGTCTGAATGATTATTTTAATACAATGAGTATGTTTGTCTTGAAGAAATTCATTCGTTTCACTCATGTTTGCTTTCAAATTTTAAATTTCTTTTTGCATTATGATACCAACATGTTGCCCATTCTCTTGCCTAGGCAGAGATTGAAGGGAGGATGATGATCTAAAGAACACAAAATCTCTGGTTGTTTGCTTTTGAATAATATCTTGTTGATGATGTATAGGCATTGTTTCAAATTCCTAAACACCGGAGATATAAGGAAGATAATCCCTTGCTAACCCCTTTTGAGCCTTTGAAGCAGAAGTTTCTTTTCTATACGAAAAAACCTTGAATTTTAACCTGGGGCAAGGTAGCTTTCTGTTAATTTGATTGAGTGTTCAAAATTCGTAAGAAAGATGTTACCGTCACAAAATCCTCTTGATAGATGAACACTCAGTTTGAATTAACCGAGCATAGGGTTGGAGAACATCATGAAGAATGGGTGGGCACCAAATATTTTGAGCCTTAAAATCTTTTTCTAAAAAACCACGAATCGGACCGCATTACAACCTTCAAAAGTCCTAATTGAAGCAAGGTCATTCTGAAAGCATACTTCAATGAGATAGTGTTCCTGACTCCCATGAATGTTCTAAATAGTTATGTTGGTATGATATGTTTTTCCTATACAAAAATAAATGGCGCTTTAACTCGCAAAATTTGTGCGATATCTTTCAAAAATCTTCAAGACTTATATAACTGTTGCATTAGAATTCTCATTCTCATTGTAAACTTTTTTCTAACTGCAAAACATTTGTTTGATATCAAGGAAGCTCACATAAACACCAGTGATGAGTTTACCCTTTTAAGGCTTGAAACTATGTTGAGTAATTGGAGAATCAATTCAAGAAAATCATATCCAGGGGCATGTCAGTTGAAGACCTTAAGCATGGACAGGTTGCTTCTCCTAGTTGTTGCTTTTCCCAATTGGTTTGCTCGTTTGGGGCAAAAATTCGAAGACTTTGTTGTGCCGACTACAGTCAATCCGGGGCAATCACGTCGAGATTTGATAAATTCCTCTAAGAGTTTGAAGACACCAGAGCATGGTGAATGCCAGGTCTTTTGTAAAACCCTCGTTAGACGATTTCTCCTCATCAACCTTTTAGCTTGGGGCATTTGAGAAGTGAAGCTATTTGTAAGAATTGTCGTGCAACATGTAGCTCATCAGCAGTGAGTTTGGGGCATCCAATTTGGTCCCAGGGGCAATCTAGACTTATCAGAATGTGTGTTATGTATCGCACACTTTATCAGAGGGTGGTGTTCCCAGTATCTCCAGTTAAGCATGACTCTTTCCAGCTGAAGCATTTGTTCGTGTTGTTATCCTTTCAATGGGTTGTCAGCAGTAGAAGACTGGAGTTTGGGTTTTCTACCTAAAATATCTTCCTCTCCAAGAGATTTGAGCTTTGTAAGATGACTTTGCTCCTTTGATGGCTTTTATCTTCTATCCCCAGTGATGTTCCCCTCCTTTTGAGATTAGCCGAGCGCCGGGTTGTACTGTGATGTCTTATCATCTTCTGTCCATCTCCCCTGTCATTTTTGTCAGCATACACATGACATTCATTCACACTTGCATCATGCACGCACAGTTGTATTTGTTGATGTCATTGAGTTCGTACACCTTGGTTGTGTCTTTTCAAATAGCACATTTGATCTTTCCAAATAGAGTGCCAACTTAAGCATAAAATGCGCCTCCTTTCTAATTCCCCAACTGAGCTAATCCTCGTGGATGATTTTTGATTTAGCTTACCTTGTCCATTTCTGGATAGGATAAATTCCCCAATCGAGTTACTTTCTCATTGGTTGGAGTCTTGTTTGACTGTTTTCTCTCTGGTTTATTCCTAGATGAAGTTGTTGCCTCTTGCATAGGCTATCTCATCGATTTTCCCCAGTGAAATTGCGACCTAGACGGTTGGTGCATTTATTTTGCACGTTAAAATATATGATCTCCTCGGGAAGGATTGATTCAGGGTTCTCTTTGATGAGGATTTTATTTCTCTACCAGTGTCATCGCAAGTTCCTTCTGAGTTATTATTTTGGAAAACGACAAGCGGCAGCTCTTCACGAGCAACTTGTACGTTACAGACCCCGTTGGAAAACGACAAGCGGCAGCTCTTCACGAGCAACTTGTACGTTACTATTTTTGGAAAGCGCCGAGCAGCAGTTCTTCATGAGCTACTAGTGCGTCATTTTATCTTTTCGAAAGCGCCGCGCAGCAGTTCTTCATGAGCTACTAGTGCGTTATTTATTACTTTTTGAAGGCGCCGAGCAGCAGTTCTTCATGAGCTACTAGTGCGTCATTTTATCTTTTCGAAAGCGCCGAGCAGCAATTCTTCATGACCTACTAGTGCGTTATTTATTACTTTTTGAAGGCGCCGAGCAGCAGTTCTTCATGAGCTACTAGTGCGTTATTTATTACTTTTTGAAGGCGCCGAGCAGCAGTTCTTCATGAGCTACTAGTGCGTCATTTTATCTTTTCGAAAGCACCGAGCAGCAGTTCTTCATGAGCTACTAGTGCGTCATTTTATCTTTTCGAAAGCGCCGAGCATCAGTTCTTCATGAGCTACTAGTGCGTTATTTACTTTTTGGAAGCGCCGAGCAGCAGTTCTTCATGAGCTACTAGTGCGTCATTTTATTTTTTCTGAAAGCGACAAACAGCAAACTCTTCATGAGTTACCAGTACGTTACTACTTTTCTTTGGAATACAGCAAGCGGCAGCTTCCTTATTTGAGCAGCTTGTATGTTATCGGTATTTTCTTTGGACGACAGCAAGCGGCAGCTTCTTTATTTGAGCAACTTGCATGTTATCGGTATTTTCTGGAACACAGCAAGCGGCAGCTTCTTTATTTGAGCAGCTTGTATGTTATCGGTATTTTCTTTGGGCGACAACAAATGGCAGTTTTCTTTATTTGAACAACCTTCGTATCTACAGTCTTATTACCTCAGCATTAATGAGTATACTTCCGAAAATCTAGCAGAGAAGTCTGTTACGAATCGATTACCTCCAAAAGTCAGTAATCCGTTATCGGCAATTTGATACTCTCTGTCCGCCATCGACCTTGAGTTGCGAACTCACTGTTTTGGATCAAATCTGTTATAGCCTATGCAAGATGCTCTCTTTGTTAGGGTTAGAGGTCGTATTCCCTCAGTTTTTATTTGCTGTCAGGAGTCTGTCGTTTGAAGTCGATAGCTTGTTTCCCATGTAGCGTATAATTCATGTCTCTGTGTTTTGTTGGTGTTCGATTCCCCCAGCATTATCGTGTTTCATACAATATCTTTCTCTGTGAATTCAAGCACTACATTCATATCACTGCATGATGACGGCATCTTAGGACAAAATTTGCGTAATTATGTATTTAAGTACCTTCAATCACGTCGAAACGAAGATTTTAATCTTCATATCTCCGGATAGAAGGAACTTAAATAGGGGCAGCTGTTGTACCCCAAATTTTGACCTAAGATACCGTCTTCCATCTGCATCATTCGCATTGCAAGAGTTTTGACCTTTTTTTTATCAAATTTTCAAAGCAGTTTAAAAATTCATAACTTTTTCGAGTCGGGAGCTGTTTATTTGTTGAACGCTAAATTCATTAACTGATCAAGACTTAAACAACGTTCATTGATTATTTATTATCTTAAATTCAAATAATTGGAATTTATTTTCGATTATTTTGTAATTTAAAGATTTATAAATAACAAAATAAATATTTGAGAAGAGGTTTATTAATTGATCAAATAATGTTTATTAATTATTCATTATCCTAAATTTAAATAATGGGAACCCGTTTTCCGTTATTATATAATTTAAAGGTTTACGAATAATGAAATAAACATTTGAAAATGAGTCTATTAATTGATCAAGCAATGTTTATTTGATTATTTATTGTTCTAAATTTAAATAGTTGAAATTCTATTTTTCAAGTTATTATAATTTAGAAGAATTAAAAATAATAATAAAGTAAATGATTGAAGTTATTAATTGATCAATGATGTTTATTTATTTGTTTATCATTCTGAATTTAAATGATTGGATTTGATTTTCAGTCATTATATAATTTAAAGAATTATAAACAATAAATAAATAATTGGAAAGAAAAAGAATTAATTGAGAAATAATAGAATTTTTATTCACTTTATTCTATTTATTAAATTGTCATTTAAATGTTGTGTTATTACAAAATATTTATAAAGACAATTACACAAATGCTTAAAGTAAAATAAAAAGCTATTTTTCTAAATTCTAATTCTAATCTTCTATCCAATGCTCTTGTCTGCTCATTTAAATTTTACCTGCAAAAAACGATTAAAAGAAAAGTCAGAATTGAATAAATAATTAAAATGCAGAAAATAAATTTAATGTTCATCATTAAAAGCAATGGCCGGAATCA
Organism: Vicia faba; assembly: GCA_948472305.1. Classification (NCBI taxonomy): domain Eukaryota; kingdom Viridiplantae; phylum Streptophyta; class Magnoliopsida; order Fabales; family Fabaceae; genus Vicia; species Vicia faba. Next base: position 17,464,159 of record OX451741.1, on the reverse strand, counting down.
GTTACTCTTTTTTGCAAATCACGGGATTTCTCCCGGTTCACAAAAAAGAGAGGAATTTTTAAATGAATGCACAAATCATTTTCTTATCAAATAGCACATTTCAAAATCAATTGCATTTTGTCAAAAAAAAAGCCCAATGCATATTCCAAAGTACACACAGCATACAATTTCCATGCATAATTTCAAACAACATATGCAAGGTACATAACACAAGCCAACGTTAACCTGCAGCCACATAGGAGAGTAACATAGGCTAATGCAAGACAAAAGAGATATGCAATTTCAAACAATGTGCAGTCTTAAAACAATGTATGCAAGCAATATATGTTTCCATTTTTCATCATATTCCAGCCTGTTTGCAATTTCAGAATATAAAGTACATATCACATTATGTATCATTTCTATACTTGGGAGAGAGAGAGGAAGAGGTTTAGTTTTGCAGGTTTTGGTTCAAGCATGAAATAGGAATAAAGTCAACCATATGTAGCAGCATATATGCAGAGCATCAGAAAAATATATTAATATACTCAAACCTGAGCCATCAAAGAAAGCAACGGTCATATGAGAGGAATCCTCTTCAAAAGGGAGAAGAGGTCATAACCTGCAAGGGGGGGGGGCTACACAAGACATCACTGCAAAACTATTCAAAAACCAAACCATAGTCCCTTGCTAAACCACATCACTGCAAAACTATTCAAAAACCAAACCATAGTCCATTGCAAAACCACATAACCTGCTTTATAACCTGGATACTGTATCAAAACTATAGAAAAAACAGTATTATCCCAAAAACCATTTTTGCATAGCATAAACACCATAATCCTTCTCTTAAGACCATAACACCTTTGTCCTGTATATTCCGTTGCTAAGCTGTCCATACTATCTAGCCGATACACCCTTAGTTCATCCGTGAAAACCCACACAGGACCAAAAATGATTTGTGTCTGTTCAAAGTCTCAATACACGGAGCTGATGGATAAGAGGTAGGAGAACATAATGCAACCAAAATCATAAACAGAAAGGAACAAAGAGGTACCTGATTTTTCTTGCATTTCTTGTTTTCTTTTAGTTTGTGCTTTGATTTCACATTATAGTCCATAACTGCTATAACGATAGGAAAGATGTGAGTTTGAGATTGAGAGTTTTCTGAGAATTTCTTAGAGATGTTTTTTCTAAGAATCAAGAGGCCACTAGGAGGAGGAGAGGACTCACCTCATTCCGCACGAAATACCTTTAAATGCTGCCCAATACTCACCATCACCTTGCAATTGTTACCTCCACTCCCATATCCAGTTCACCACCGAGAATATAATCGCAACAGATTCAGCCTGGTTAAGTTTGTCAGTTATACAAGTTATAACAATTTTCTTCAAGTCAAGTCATTTGCCGCACATAAAATAGACTACTAATAGAACTTAGGACAAACCTCTGCCATGGTCTTCACAATTATTACTTTCCAGCAGAAGAAGCAGTTGTCCTTAGAGGAAAGATGTAGCGTAAGGAAATCTAGAGAAAGAGAGACGTGGGAAAAGAGTAATATAATGTTTTACCTTTTTTATCGGGCAGAGAAATCAGTAGCATCGTTGACCAATTCCCCAACGTCGCTCTCCCCATCAGCAAACTACTCCCTTTCCTTCCAGGCATCAGCCTTCATCAATCCTCCCCTGTCCCGTTACGGCAATACATCAAATCCCTATATACACCAGCAATTACTTAATAGATAAGATTTCAAAAACTCGTAATGTTGCAAGACCAACACAATCACATAAGCACTGTTAATTTAAAGTCAATTTGAAATAATATAGAAATTCTCAAACCTTTTTTTAGTTACCCATTCGGACTTTACGATTCATCACTATCACCTTCATCCAATTCTTCTGCCACTCTCAAACCCTCTGTTTTCCCCACCACTTCCCCAAACTCCAAACCTCTTACTACATCGCACACTACCACCACTACAATGCCTACACGAAGGATTTCCCAGCACAATAAGCAGAACGGCGAGCTCAGTGACTATGTTTCAATTGCGATGATAAGTTCATTCTCGGTCATAAATGAACAACGGAAAACTTTTACTCCTAATGGTAGATGAAGATGCCTCTTTGGTTGCTACTGAAGACACTACGAAATCCTATTTTTAGGTAGCAGATCCACCCGAAAATCAGGAACATGCAAAATCCTACTTCCAACTATCTTTGCAGGTCGCTAATGGTCAATTTTCCCCTAAAACATTGAAATTCAAAGGATTGTTAGATGGTTTAGTTGTGACAAACCTAATTGATATAAGAAGTACTCATAACATCTTGCAACCACGAATTGCAAGCCACGCTCCAACTTGCTCACGAGCCATCCTCCAATCGCTCTCTCTCTCTCGAACCCCTCTACTATCTTCTCTTAAACCCATTGCCGTACTGCGATTCGTTAAGCGACTGTTGAACCACTGTGTTGCGTAAGGAGCTGGAAGCAAGCCGGCATCTACCATCCAAGACGCGGCCACAGCGGCGGCCATGGTACAACTTTCCTAGGTTTTTTTGTTACAAGCATTGTGTTTCTTTTCTTGGGTCTGGGTCCTCCCATGACCCGCTCCATTTCCCTCAACCCAGCTCAATTTCTTTTTAGCTTAAGCCCATTCCAATTGCTACTCCCACCCCATTTTTCTTTATAGACTCTTTAGTTTAATTCTATTCCTTTTCTTAGCTAACTTATTTAATTTAGATTAGTTAGTTTCCTAGGAATAGACATATAGTTTTAATTAGACAATTTTTAATATTTTACCCAAATCTTATTAGTTTAAGTTTTAATTTAGTTAATAAAAAATAAGAGATGTAACTTAAACAATTTTTTAATAATTGACTAATTTTATTAATTTAAACTTTTAGGATTTAATTTAGTAATCTTAGTATCTTTTTAAAATTAGACTTAAGTTAGTAGCATTAAGTTTTAATTTAATTTAATCATTAAAGAATTCTTAAAAGTAATACTTTTTATTTATATTTAAAAAGACATAAAAAATAGAAACATATAAAAACCTTAAAAAAACATTTCTATTAATTCTCATTACTTTTTATCTACGTTAAAATGCATAACCAATTAAAACATTTTTCTCTTCATATATTAAACAAAAATCTAAAAAATGCATGTTCACACACTTAGTCTCTTATAATTTGTCGTATATCATTTATCTCATAATTTTCTGTTTAAATATCTTGCACTTACCTGATTATTCTGTTCGCGCCAATCCAAAGGGAATTGTCTAATTTTTTGTTGACTTCATGTCCTCAAAAACGATCGAGCGAATACTCTCATTCATTAAAACATAGGATAATTTTCCCAAATATCCAATTTCTCCAAAAAAAAACTCACACCTTTTAAAGTCAAAACTTCGACATTAGGTCGTCGTATCTTCAAAAACCCGTCCGTATCCCTTTTTCGGCCAAAACGATTTATTTTTAATCAAACGATCAATTTTAATAAAACAGATATTTCAAAAGGTTCCTATAGAGTACTATAGATGCATTGGGGTGCTAATACCTTCCCATTGTATAACCAACCCCCGAACCATAGATCTCTTTTCAAAAACGCCTTGTATTCTTATTACTTTTAAAAGTATTATTTACATTGCATATTTAGGGTTTTATTTCGCTCTTTTCCCTTTTCCCTTGGAAACAATAAAGCGCGGGTGGCGACTCTTGCTTTTGTGAGACGAATTAATCAATAATTCGATCTCCGATTTACCCCGCTACATTTTTTATCGCTACTCAAATGAAATATAATATATAAAAACAAAGTCAATGGACAGAAAATAAAAAAAAAAGCGCGCGATTATTTGAACGGACGAGTGATGGAGTGCCAATGCATCGTCCCTGTCCTCTAAGTCCTGCAAATTTTACCTGCAGATTTTTATCCGCAGCTAAAAACGTAGCTTCATTCTAAAATCTTCTTCAGGCCATATAAATGAGTTCTAGGACCATGGTTGAACCCGTCATCATCTTCTGATCATAGCCATAGCCATTACTAAAGCTAATTTTCCTTGAAACGAAAAGCCCTAAAAATGAACAAAAAACCCTAGCAATGGTGATCTGTGATATAGGTTAGATAATTGAAATTGATTAATGCCAAAAGCTTGCAAATGGCATGGTGATCACAAAGATGCAATTATTTTATACAATGGATGCAAGATTAGAGATTTTCGATTTCAAGAACATAGTGAATCCGTGGATGACTTACAGTTCACTGGGAGGTCTGAAAACGCGTGGTCTTGGTCGCTTTAGCTTGTGGAGATGGCCAGGAAGAGATTGAGATACTTTCCAAGCTTGGAGGATTCCTCTATGATTGATTTCGAAGTCACACTTTTTTGGTGTTTTTGCAAACTTTGTTCTGCCTCTAGAACTGATCTCCAACCCTTATTTCTGTATGCATCGCTTCCTTATGTATTGTACAATACATTAGGTTAGAATTTGCTGTCCAAATCATCCTCCATTGATGATTGAATATTTGATTTTGATCCTCCATTAAAGCATTCCAAATTTGATCCAAATCACATCTTTTTATACTCACATGGCTTGATACGAGTTTGGAAAGATGCTAGTTGTGTAACAAGACCCGAAATGATCACAAGATCTTTAGTTTTCAATGTTTTTGATTTTATGTGATTTTATTTGATTTAAAATGAATTAATTCAAGTAAAATTAAAAATAATTAATAACATTATGATATGGACACATGGGCAAGGCTAGAGCACGTGGGCAATAATGCAAACTCAAAACAAGTGAAAAAGAATGGACCCATTTGGCAAAATTTGAAATTTTGGGGATAGTTGACTTTATGCAATTTTACAAAAAAGTCCAACTTCAACAATGCATAACTTCCTCAATTTTGAACTTTTGGAGGTGTTCTTGGACTTTTTAGAAAGATTGAGATGTCCTTTAGTCAACCCTATTGGTATCATCTCATTTTGATATTCCACGCTCAAGTTAGAAGCTTTGACAAAAATTGTGTTTTTTGTTGACTTTTCAAAATGACCTATAATGTCCAAATTCATACCTTCTTGTGAGTGCATATTTTGATCTGGGGGTATGAAGATGGATTTTAGGGAATTGCATCCTCTTAAAAATGAGCGTTGGATGGGTCATTTCTCATAAAGTATGAGAAAGTTATGCTTGGTAAAAGTTGAGTTGACTTTTCCTACAAAACCCTAATTTAGCAACTTTTGAATCTTGATGAATTTTGAGCAATCCTTGATGAATCATGATCAACCCTTGATCAAATGATGAAATATCCTTAAAAATGACAATGTTAACGAAAAATATTGAAGTTTTACTATAAGGGGGTCACAGTTGACTTTTGCCCTAGCACAATCGATTTTTGGACCTTTAGAGCAATTGAATGAGCAAAATTCCTATGCAAGGCTTGAAACTTGACATGGATGATCTTGAGAACATATTAGGACATTGGTGAGCACTTGGGGTCACTTTGACACAAAGATCTTGATGCAACACAAAACCCTAATTTGAGTAGACTTCCTTAGGAGAGAGCTTGTCTGGCCAACCCTTATACTTCTTTGAGCAATTTGGAGATCTTTCTTGCAATGTTTTGAGAAATATGGGAGGGCAAATTTTGGGATACAACAGCTGCCCCTATCCAATCTTCTTAAACCTGAGGATGTAGATTGGCTTTCGTGCCTTTCGTGATCCGAAGGTGGAAGAGGATTGAACACTAGAGTGCCTAGAAATTTGCACTCGCATGAAGTGGTAGTTGCTTTGTGATGTCAGGAATGGGCTTACAAATGCCATTTGGAGGAGTGTCGATCGTGTAAGATATTCCTTAGCGAGAGCTGGGATACCTGTTGTTGAGGAAGATTCTGCTGGGGAAGTCTGATCTTTGTTGAGGGAAAGGAACTCGCCCGTAATTCAACCGAGGGGGAAACATATTCGTCGATATTTAGGAAATCGTCTGTACTTCAAATAAGAAAACATCTCTGCTGAGTTTTAAGAACTCGTTCGTAATTCAACTGGAGGGAAACATCTTCGTCGAGATTTAAGAATTTGCCCGTAATTCAACTGAGAAAACTTCTCTACTGAGATTTAGGAACTCGTTTGTAATTCAACAGAGAAACACTTTGTCGAGATTTAGGAACTTGCCTGTACTTCAACTGAGAAAACATCTCTGCTGAGTTTTAAGAACTCGTCTGTAATTTAACTGGAGAGAAACATCTTCATCGAGATTTAAGAACTCGCCCGTAATTCAACCGAGAAAACTTCTCTGCTGAGATTTAGGAACCTGTCTGTAATTCAATGGAGGAACACTTTGTCGAGATTTAGGAACTTGCCTGTACTTCAACTGAGAAAATATCTCTACTGAGTTTTAAGAACTCGTCCGTAATTCAACTGAAGGGAAACATCTTCGTCGAGATTTAAGAACTCGCCCGTAATTCAACCGAGAAAACTTCTCTACTGAGATTTAGGAACCTGTCTGTAATTAAACGGAGGAACACTTTGTCGAGATTTAGGAACTTTCTTGTACTTCAACTGAGAAAACATCTCTGCTGAGTTTTAAGAACTCGTCCGTAATTCAGCTGGAGGGAAACATCTTCGTCGAGATTTAAGAACTTGCCCGTAATTCAACTGAGAAAACTTCTCTGCTGAGATTTAGGAACTTGTCTGTAATTCAACGCAGGATAAAGCTTCATAGCTTTGAATTTTGTGAGAATTTAACCGCATACTTCCTGAAAGATAAAGGTTAGTTGTATGTAATGCATGACATGTATCAAGCAAATTATGTTCTCAAAATAAATGAGATTGTGTTGTATGATGCGTATGCATGTCATGATGTATGAAAATGTAATGTTTTTGGCTGGGGAAAATAAATCCCGGGTAGCTGCTGGAGAAAAGAGTTGAATTCTTCGTTTCTGCTGTGGATAGCGAATGAAGATGATTGCGAGAATAAAACTGCAGGAGAGGATAACTTCGTTGGGGAATAAACTGATGAGGAGATTACTCTTTGGGGAAGATATGCTCTGTAGAGGATTCCACTGATAAATTCTGCTGGGGATGAATTACCGTTGCTGGTGATACTGAATCCTATTGGGGATTCGTGTTTCTGCTCGTGAAAGGAGTGAACTCCGCTGGGGATGATTTTTCCAATAGCGACTTTACTGAGGATAACCTTTTAGGCTCTACTGGGGAAAATCTGCCAGAGTCTACTGGGGATGATTCTCCAAACTTCACTAGGGAAACTTTTTCAGACTGCGCTCGGGAAACTTTCCAAACTCCACTGGGGATATTTTATACTCCGCCGGGGATGATAAGACTTTTCACTGTTGATGATAGATAAACTCTGCTCGGGGAGAATATTACTGATTCATTCACGGTTGTGAGTCTTAGTTGGGGAGAGCTAACATTACTGCCTTTTCTTGCTCTGCGGGGAGTGAAAGTATTTTAGCCATACTCTTCATCTAAATCTACCTTTGTACCTGGTGGACAGAGCAACTGTAAAGCTCAGACAATTCTTATTGCCCCTGTTTCTGACATTACAAGTAATTGTCTTTTGTTTCGCATGTAAATTTTATGAGCAGCAATTAATTCAAATGCATATATCAAAAACTGAACATTGGACGTTCTTTGCAAAACAAAACAGAAAAAAGGAAAACAGTTGAAATTTCTTTAAAGATGAATTGTATTGATTTTGAAGTTTGGCCTGTAAATAGGCGTTTTTTTTTTGTACAAGAGGCTGACGTCCTAGTAAGAGAACGCCACCGAACAATAGAGTTTATACAATTTGTGAAAGACAAAGAAAAATAGCCATGTGAATAATCCCACTGGGTTCCAACTCTTCTATTGCCGTTATGTCCTCGAGCATATCATCACATTGCTACTTGGTTGAAGGTAGATCAGATTGATTAGTGCCGTCCGAGCTTGATACCGAAGTCTGGTTGCAAGGTGATCCAATGAGACATAGTATTACGCTTTAATCCATAATTTTTTCCTGGACCGCCCTTTCGGGTTTTCAGTCCACCGGGATACCCTTTTTTGCCCAAGCCGCCTTTTCAGGTTTTCGACTTGCCGGGTGTACAAATTTTTCATTTTCATCCCTTATTTTTGCCCGAACCCTTTTGGTTCGCCGGGAAGCCCTTATTTTTTCCTAGGCCAGTCAACCTAGCGGGTCTTTGATTATGCGTAGTATCTTTTCACTATGTCTGCATTGACGGGGTGAGGAAGGTCGTCACCATCCATGGTGGTTAGAATCATAGCTCCTCCTGAGAAAATGTTCTTAACCATAAATGGTCCTTCGTAAGTAGGGGTCCCTTTTCCCCTGGGATCATCTTGAGGTAGAATGATGTGCTTGATCACTAGATCCCCAACTTGATACTCTTGTTGTCTAACTTTCTTGTTAAATGCATTGATCATCCTCTTTTGATACGTTTGACCATGACAAATAGCAGTAAGTCTCTTTTCGTCGATTAAGTTCAGCTGATCAAGCCGGGTATGAATCCAGTCATCTTCGCTCAAACCTGCATCCTTCATAATCTGAAGTGAGGGTATCTGAACTTCAATGGGCAAGACGGCCTCCATGACATATACCAAGGAATAGGGTGTTGCCCCTGTTGACGTTCGTGCTGAGGTACGGTACCTGTGAAGAGAAAAAAGGTAACATCTCGTGCTAATCTTTGTATGTCACCGTCATCTTCTGAACAATCTTCTTGATATTTTTATTAGCCGCTTCTACAGTCCCATTCATCTTCGGCCGGTAGGGAGAAGAGTTGTGATGCTGTATCTTGAACTGCTTGCAGAGCTCGGTGATGATCTTATTGTTGAGATTTGTACCATTGTCCGTAATGATCCTCTCTAGCAAAGGAATCTTCTTCAACCCACTTCGTAAAGTAATCAATAGCTACCAAGATGAAACGATGCCCGTTAGATGTTGTAGGCCTGATCACGCCGATCATGTCAATGCCCCACATTGCAAAAGGCCACATAGCTGTCAAGACGTTCAGAGGTACTGGAGGTATGTGCACCTTATCAGCATAGACTTGGCACTTATGACAGGTATGAGAATGCTGATAACAGTCGGCTTCCATGGTGGACCAATAATATCCTGCTCGAAGGATTTTCTTTTCCATGGTATGTCCACTGGAATAAGTTCCGAAAGTACCTTCATGTAACTCTACCATAATCCTTTCTGCTTCGTTCTTATCCACACATCGCAGTAAGGTTGAATCATGATTACGCTTGTAAAGAATGCCATTGCTGATGAAGAATTTCACCGCGAACCTCCTCAGAAACTTCTTATCATTAACAGATGCACCCTCGGGGTACTCCTGAGCTTCAAGATACCTCTTCACCTCATGAAACCAAGGTTTATCTGCTACCTCTTCAGTCTCAATGTCACAACAATGTGCAGGTTCGTCCAACCTCTCAATGGTAATCTGGGGAGCCTCATTGTCCCATCTGACCTTGAACATAGAAGACATCGTAGCTAGCGCGTCCGCCAACTGATTCTCTTCTCTAGGGAAGTGTTCAAAGGTTATCTCCTTTAAGTGCGGCAGCAAAGTCAATACATACTCTTTGTAAGGAATAAGATTAGGGTGTTTCGTATCCCACTCGCCTTTGATCTGACTGATCACGAGAGCGGAATCTCCGAAAACACTTAAGAACTTAATCCTTAGGTCAATAGCTGCTCGAAGACCCATAATGCACGCTTCATACTCCACCATGTTGTTGGTGCAGTTGAAACATAGTCGGGCGGTGAACGGAGTATGCGAGCCTTCAAGAGATATGATCACGGCGCCAACGCCATTACCCAAAGCGTTTGAATCTACATCAAAGTACATAGACCATCGGGATCCCTCCTCAGGTCCTTCATTCGGTCCAGGTACCTCACATTCAGTCACCAACATGATATTCTCATCCAGGAATTCAAAGTTCATAGACTGGTAATCATCCACTGCCTGATGTGCCAAATGATCTACTAGCACACTTCCCTTGATTTCCTTCTGGGTCGTATATTGGATGTCATACTTGATCAAGATCATCTGCCATCTTGCTATTCTTCTGGACAAGGCAGGCTTCTCGAAGATATACTTGATTGGATCAATCTTTGATATCAATAGAGTAGTGTGAGTCAGCATATACTGTCTTAGCCGGCGAGCAGCCCATGCCAAAGCGCAACAAGTTTTCTCAAGAAACGAGTATCGGGTCTTGCAGTCGGTAAACTTTTTGCTAAGGTAATAAATAGCATGCTCTTTTCGGCCAGACTCGTCATGCTACCCCAGCATGCACCCCATTGAATTATCGAGTACTGTCAAGTATAGGATCAGAGGTCTCCCTTCAGCTGGATGCATCAGAATAGGTGGCTCTTGGAGATATTCTTTGATCCTTTCGAAAGCGACTTGACATTCATCGTTCCATCTTACCACTTGATCTTTCTTCAGTAACTTAAAGATTGGCTCACAAGTAGCAGTCAGGTGTGAGATGAATCGGGCAATATAGTTCAGACATCCAAGAAAGCCTCTGACTTCTTTTTTAGTTTGGGGAGCTGGAATTTCCTGTATAGACTTCACCTTTGTAGGATCCACTTGAATACCCTTATCACTAACGAAGAAACCCAGCAGCTTACCAGACCACACCCCAAAGGTGCACTTGTTCGGGTTTAACCACAGCTTGTACAACTTTAACCTGGCAAATAGCTTCTGAAGATGGTCAAGGTGTTCTTCCTCCATCTGGGATATTGCAATCATGTTGTCAACGTATACCTCAATCTCATGATGGATCATGTCGTGGAACAAAGCGACCATGGTGCGCTGATACGTTGCCCAAACATTCTTCAATCCAAAAGGCATGACTTTGTAGCAAAAGGTACCCTATTGAGTAACAAAGGTTGTCTTCTCCATATCTTCGGGAGCCATCTTAATCTGATTATAACGGGAGAAACCATCCATAAAGGAGAAGACCTTATGCTGTGCGGTGTTGTCAACCAGAACGTCGATATGAGGTAGAGGGAAATCATCCTTGGGGCTTGCCCTGTTCAGATCCCTATAGTCAACACACATACGAACCTTACCATCCTTGTTCGGCACAGGAACCACGTTGGCCACCCACTGTGGGTAAGAAGTAACTGCTAGAAAACCGACATTAAACTGTTTCATAACTTCAGCCTTGATTTTCTCAGATATCTCTGGGCGCATTCGGCGAACTTTCTGTTTCATTGGAGGACAGTCGTCCTTGGTAGGCAAGCGGTGAACCACGATATCAGTATCCAACCCCGACATATCTTTATAAGACCAGGCAAAGATCTTCACATAGTCACACATCATCTGAATCAGCCGTTGCTTAATACTAGATTTCAGATTTGCACCGATCTTGACCTCTTTCTTGTCTACCTCTGTACCCAGATTTACTGTTTCCACTGGCTCTTTATGCGGCTGTATGGCCCTCTCTTCCTGAAGTAACAATCTAGCAAGTTCACCAGGCACTTCACAATCATCTTCACCTTCGTCTTCGGCTAAGTTGATCGTACTTTCGAAGTCATAACCGGCAGTAGCAGAGTCGTTATCAGTGGGATCCAGAGTGGATGTAGACCTGTATATGTGAGTGTGTGTAAAATAGCTGTTTTGCAAGATAAAAAAGAAAAACAGGGAGTGCAAAATTTGTAATGCAAGAAACATCCAATGCTTTTATTAATGATATATGAAAATGACACACATAAAGCCCTCACAAACAAAACCACGGTGTCTCGGGTAAGGCACTGGGCCGTAAAGTTTAAAATTGTCTGTTACAAATTCAAAACAAAAGTCTCATTACTGGGTAATAAAATAAATTGGGACGAAGTCCTTTGCCGTCCAATTGCTTAGTCCGCCATAAGTAGTCGGGTAGATCCAGCTATCAAACTCAGAATCTTCATCATCGTCTTCAATCATGTTCACTTCAGGATTAGTAATACGTAGGGGAGGTCTTCTGGTCCGCGCACGCCGAACATCCCTTTGTGCTTCTTTCTCAACAACAACCCTGGCATCCTTGAGGGAAGCCATCTTCATTAGGGAATCTTCAGTAATAATTTCAGTTGATGCCAGCGTCTGGGGCATTTCTTCAAAATGTTGAAACGGGGTCTCAATGAACTCCCCGTCCATCTCCACATACCGGAAAGAGTTGAGGTGGCTAACCATGTACTCCTCTTCTCCTCATACCATAACAATTTTCCCCTTCACTGGGTATTTCAGCATCTGATGGAGCGTAGAAGTTACTGCCCCAGCTTTGTGGATCCACGGGCGACCCAGAAGACAAGAAAAGATGGACGAATGTCCATTGTGATACGGTGGGAGAACTGACTTGGGTTTTGCGTTTGTTTCGCAAATGTTTCGGTTTAGCAAGAGTCGCCACCAACTTTTTATTTTATCCTAAGGAAAGGTTAAAAAGCACAGGAAAAACCCTTGAGATGTTTTCTCGGGTTAGGGGAGTAGATTATAGAAAGGGAAGGTATTAGCACCCTTTCTATCCATGGTTATCCATGGGCTCTTAGTTACTTGCTTAGATCACTTTCCTTGAATTTTTTAATTGTTTGAAATAGTGCTTTCAATTGTTTGAAATGGTGCTTTGTGTGTGAGTTTGAAAATGGTTTTGAAAAGAGGCCATTTGTTGTGGCAACCTTTGTAATGATCCATGTTTGAATGTATACAAAGGTGTATTTGTCTTTTGAAAAGTTCTCAATGTTTTTTGAAAGTTGTTTTGAAAGTGTGTTGTGATGTGTGTTTTGAAAAATGGCAAGGATTGTTTTGCAAGATTGGTCAAGTAACCAAGAGCTATCTACCCTAAATTTCTCAAAGATCTTTCCTATGTTTTAACCCTTTTAACAGTATTGTTCCACCATTGTATTTGGTGGCCAATATTGTGTTAGGATGTTAACGGGACGGGCGCGGGTCATCGTTTATACCATGAAGGCAATAGTGCCAAGTGTCTTTGGCAATTTTTCCTTCAAGGGACTTGATCATTTTTAGGCAACTTGAGAAAGCGTCATCGAGGGACTATGATCATTTGATTTGTTTTGTTTTGCCAAAGACACTCAACATGCAAGCATGGCCCATTATTGAAGGCAACAAGTGGAGTAACCCTAAGGGTGCAAGTGTGATTAGTGTTGTCCATTTTCATGCTTTTTTGTCTTTGCATTAGTCAAGCTATTGGTTGGTTGATTTTGCATACAAACCCTAGGTCTATCATGGCATAATTAGAAAGCTTTAAAATGCGGAATTTAAAGTCCTAGATTATTACAACATAATTATGGGGATGGGGGTACAAATGTTCAAATGGGGGATATTTAGCAAGAAATTAAACCTAGAACTATTACATCCAAATTGAATATACAAGTATTAAAATTGTACAATATTAAGACAAATATAATAAATATGCAAAATGTATTATGCATAAAAATGTTTTTTTATGTATGTAAAAGTATTTTTCATATGAAATATAAACAAAAATAAAAAGTCAATTTTTTTGGATATTTTCATAGTTTAGGGCAAAACCCTAGTTTTCTAAATAAACAGCATTTATTAATTATATTATATACAATATTTATTAATTATATACAAAAAATAAAAAAAAGTATATTGTGAAAAAAAGTATTTTTTTATGTCATACACTAATAAAAATAAAATGTATTATTTTCATATTTTATCCTAAATATTAATAAATGTACAAGTATTTATACTATATATTAAATATACTATATATATATATATATATATATATATATATATATATATATATATATATATATATATATATATATATATATATATATATATATATATATATATATATATATATATATATAAATGAAATATTATTTATTTATGTAAAAAAGTATATTTTTTTTAGGAAATGTTTTCAAAAATGCAAATAAAAAATAATAACTAAAAATATATTTTTGTATTATTGTTTTGATGTTTTAAATAAAAAGTATTATATTTATTTACATATATAAGTTTAATAAAGCAAATAAATTCCAAATAAATGCAAAAATGGGTGGAAAAATATTTTTTATATTTTTTATATTTGAGCAAAAAATAATAAGTCAGAAGAAAAAATAAAAAGTCAAAAATAATTTAAAAAAAAACACAATGGGCCAGGGGGGTGCAAAATGAAAAAAGTGGTGTAAACAGAAAAAATAATTCAGGCCCAGCCCAAGGGGCTTGTCTTCAACCTCCAACCATTTCTGTCAAAAACGCGCGCCCTCCATGCTTGATTCAAACTTCCTGATTCTTTGATTTTTAGCCAAAACTCATAACATGAACAATATAGAGCATTAAATCACGAGTTCATACATATAAAAAAGTTGTTCTAACTCTCACAAATGAGAGAGAATTTCTTCTCCCCCAATTCTTGACCTAAGTTTTTTCCAATGTTCAGGTTCAAAATTCTCTCAGCACACACAACATAAATGAAAAGTAAGTATATGGGTAGCTTCAGGGCCATGAGTAGGACATACTTTCTTCACAAACTTAAGCTTAAATATGCTTGGATAGAGAGATAGAATTTCACATTTTACCTGTCTCAGCTTGACTCGAACAGAGTAATATGGCCAACTTCGATGGTGTTTGAGGACTTGTACAACTTGCTTGAGGTCCCAGGAACCTTCTCCTATGCTTGGTGTGCCTTGAATACTTCTGAATCAAGCTATGGAAGTCAACCTGCAACAATGAAAAGTGAAAATGGAAACCTTGGTTATGGATGTTACAGTTCAAGTTCAATGCTTGGAATAGCTTCAATGGATGGTAGGGAGTATGTTTGAACAAGCTTTGGCCAAAACGCACGAGTGGAAGTGTTTGTGGAAGTCAAGTTGCAGAAGGGACTCTGTTTTTGCAGCAAGAAGGTGTTTATGTGAATGAGGAGGTATTGAAGGTGGTTTGGTCGTGCTTTAGGTCAGTTAGGGAGTATGAAATGTGTTTACAAAGTTTGTTTTTGCTCTTGCTTGCAGGAAGTGAATATGGTATATCTTTTGCAATGTTTCTTCTTATCTAAGCAAAGATTGTCAAGTTGGATTATAGGCTACTACAGGCCCCTCAAGCATGCTGCAAACTTGGTTCTTGATCAGTGGGATTTGTCCATAAAATTGTGCCCAAAAG
The DNA here is from genome assembly GCA_948472305.1 of Vicia faba. Lineage (NCBI taxonomy): Eukaryota > Viridiplantae > Streptophyta > Magnoliopsida > Fabales > Fabaceae > Vicia > Vicia faba. The sequence goes on along the minus strand of OX451741.1, from coordinate 17,449,044 downwards.
ATCTGGCTTGTACCTCTTTGATTTGTGAATTTGACATAAAGCACTTCTTTATCAAAATGGTAAATATGCTTTTTCCACATATGGATTAATTTTGCATGTAATGGCTAAACACGCAAAATAAGGCTTGAACACAAAGGATATGCATTAAATTATTGAGTGTGAGAAAGATTAGAGGCCTGTAATCTAGTTTGTGCAAGCTGAGTTTGAAAATGCAAAGTGTATGAACATGCCTTGGTCAAGAACAAAAGTGGATTTTGCCCAACTTTGCAAATTCGATTCTCCCTAACCACAAGGGTGTTTGAGAAGTTCTTGGGCAATTTGGAAAGCTTGGAATGTGTACTACAATCCATCTTTGTAATGCAAGTTGAAATTATAAGTGGAAGCATGTGAAAAGTGGCCATGAAGTTGGGCAAAAATCCTGCCTAAAATAGGTCAAAAATTTTCTAAGTTAAGAATGTTTTGCACCCTTGTTCCAAAAATCATGACTTGAGCTACAAGCTTATTTTGAGGAAACTTTGTGAATCAAAGTTATAGATTTTGCAATGGACTATAACTTTCATGTTTTGAGTTTTACTTGAATCCATTTATATCTTGATGAAAAAATGGGACAAAGTTAGGAAAAAATTAGGAAATTTCATAACTTAGAAAATTTCTAAGTTATGAAATTTCTTCATTTTAAACCCTAAATTGCAATTTTTGGTTTCTTGATGAACAAGTTTCATAATTTGACATGTCTTGATGAAAAATGAATCTTGGCACTTGATTTTGACCAAAAAGTCAAAGTTTGACTTTTCAGTATACAGTCAAATTTTGATCAGTTGACTGGAAAATTCATCTGTCAATCTTGTGCATTTGGGATCTTTTGAACTTGTTGAATGTGTCAAGACCATGCCATTGAGTCCTTGAGGCCATATGTGAGCTTGTTTTGCCATTATCTAGGTCAAACAGTCAAAAATTGCCTTTGTGCAGTCAAAACCCTAAAAATGACCATTTTGCCCTTTTGGTGATCTGATCAAATTTCTTGTGGAATTATGATCCAAACTTTACCAAATGGTTCATATGAGTTCAAAATGTTGATGTGGGTCAAAAATCATGAGGTTTGACTGTCAATTGGCCACAGTTGACTTTTTCCCCAATATAGCTGATTTCTAGGTCAACTGTCCAATTGATTGGGCAAAGATTGGAATCAAGGCTTGAAACTTGGTATGGATAAACTTGTGAGTCCAACATGAAGCATGAAAGTCACTTTGGGAATTTTAGGTAAAAACATCTTTGTGCAAACTCAAACCCTAATTTGGGTCAACAGTGCAAAGAGGAGTCTTGGGCAGAGCAAACCCTAACCTGATCTTGAGTTCCAAGAGTCTAGTGATGAGAAAATGTTGAAGAAATGAGAGGGCAAGTTTTGGGGTACAACAGTTTCCCCTGTTCAATCTTCTTGCACCTGAAGAGTTAGATTGGCAAGTTTGCCTTTCGCGTCTCGAAGGTAAAAGGAGATTGGACATTAGAGTGCCCTTAAATTTGCACTCGTCAAAACAATGGATGCGGGAATGAGCTTAGGGATGCCATTTGAATATGGGCTTAAATATGCCATCTGGAATGTTCGTTGAACTGCAGTGTGATAGGTCTGAAGAATGAGGATCAAAATGGTATCCGTGTCTGGAATGCATTTGAACTGCATCTAAGGACTGAGTTTGTATGAGCAGAAAAATGGCCTCCGTGTCTGGGGCGTATCTGAGCTGTAACTGTATGGAGCAAATGCGTGCTGGGGACAAATTCTGAATGAGTGACAGAATGGCAACCGTGTCTGGAGTGTATCTGGACTGTATCTGAAGTTGAAAGTTGTATGAGTAGCAGAATGACTTCCGTGTCTGGAGTGCATCTGAAACTGTAACTGGAATTGAGATCCGTATGAGTAATAGGATGACTTCTGTGTTTGAAGTGTATCTGAAACTGTAACTGGGATCGAGATCCGTATGAGTAATAGAATGACTTCTGTGTTTGAAGTGTATCTGAAACTGTAGCTGGGATCTAAATAAATGACAGAGTGACTTCCGTGGCGAACGCACTGGGGAGAATCAAACTGTTGTTGTAAGGGTCAGAATGGTATCCGTGCTTGGAATGCATTGAACCTTGAGGTGGATAAGTGAATCTGAATGAGAGATAGAATGGATGCCGTGTCCGGAACGTATCTAGTCTGTATCAGATCATTGTAGTCTGAATGAGTAGTAGAATGACCGCCGTGGAGGGGTGTATCTGTACTGTATCTGACTTGAAATTCTGAATGAGTAATAGAATGGCCGCCGCGTCTGGGGTGTATCCATACTGTATCTGAATAATTGTTAATGATAGCCTTTTAGTCTTATCCTGAAAAGGAGGAAATGTTAGCTCAAACACAAAGTTATGTTGCATGATATGTATGATGCAATATATATGTTATATCAATGTTTACGATATGAATGTAAATGAATGTGCATGTAAGCTGAAGAGCTGTCTTGCTGAGGATAGATGAATCCTGGATGGCTGGAGATAAAAGAATCTTGACTGTCGCCAGGGAAAGTGAGTCCTTGACTGCTGCAGGGTATTGCAAGAATCTTTGATTGCTGAGGATGAGACATCCTTGTTGACTATTGCTGGAGAATCAGGAGCTTGGGTTGTATACCAATCTACTGGGGGTTCCTGTCCTGAGGAGATCTTCACTGGGGAACATCTGAATATCCTGTGAGGAACTGAGAATGAGAGTCTTCACTCTGCTTGGGGAATGCAAGATCTTCAATTGTTGAGGGATCTTAGGACTACTGCGGGGAATTGGAATTCCATGGTGACCTGCGGGGAATGAGAATTTCTGATGGTCTCTACCGGGGAGTTCAGAACCTGATAGACTTATGCTGGAGAGGTATGATTGAGAATCTTCAGTTTGGTGGGAAGTATCTCTGTGGGAGAAGGTTCACTAGTCTGGTTCCTCTAGGGATTGATGGTTGTAAATTTTAGTTCCGCTGGGGATTGGATTTTCAGATTTTTGAGGCTTCATTGGGGATTCTGAAATTTAACTCTGAGGGGAATTGAGTTCTGGAAGGCTCTCTGGCTGGGGAAATCAGTTTTGAGAAAGCTTCTGCTCTGCTAAGGATCCTAAAGTTTAACTCTTTTTGAGGAATTAAGTTCTGGATTGAGGAATTTGGAGTTTAAATCTACTGAGGATTCCTTCTGAAAGGGCATCAAGATATCTATCTGTACCTTCAACCGATCAGTAATCATCTTTTCTTAAGTTGTAAGGAAAATGATTACGTTCAGATGCATATGCCTATTTAACAAAACATTGGACGTTTCTCAAAATAAAACATAAACGTAGAAAAGCAACAGAAGACAAAGGAAATTTCTGTATCTGGAAAAGTATTTGTGTTAACTTTCTATGAGTATATTTGTACAAAGGAGACAACCATCCTAGTAAGAGGATGTCGTCGTAAAAATTGAAATATTTATACAAAAGAAAGATGGCTATGTGAAACAATTCTATGGGATTCCATTCTGCTATAGCCTTCACAACTCTGAGTATCTGTCCATTCAACGCTTCGTCCGCCGATGACTGGATTGATCAGAAGCTTGGAGCTGGTTGATGAAGAGATTTTCCTTAAAGTGGTCCGACGAGACATAGTCATACGCTTTAATTCCCTAACTTTTGCCTGAATCGCCCTTTCGGGTTTTCGATCCACCGGGAAACCCCTTTTTGCCCAAGCTGCCCTTTCGGGTTTTCAGCTTGCCGGGTGTACAGATTTTTTTTGTTTTATCCCTAATTTTTGCCTGAACCGCCCTTTCGGGTTTTCGGTTCATCGGGATGCCCATTTTTGCCCAAGCCGCCCTTTCGGGTTTTCAGCTTGTCGGGTTATTTTATGCGTAGTATCTTTTGACTATGTCTGCATTCGCAGGGTGCGGCAAATCGTCGTCGTCCATGGTGGTCAGAATCATTGCACCACCAGAAAATATACTCTTGATTACAAATGGTCCTTCGTATGTAGGAGTCCATTTTCCCTTGGGATCACTTTGCGGCAAGATAATCCTCTTGATTACGAGATCTCCGACTTGATATACTTGACGTCTGACTTTCTTGTTGAAAGCCTTGATCATCCGTTTTTGATACGTCTGACCATGGCAAACAGCAGCGATTCGCTTCTCGTCGATTAAATTGAGTTGATCAAGTCGGGTCTGAATCCAATCATCTTCATTCAAACCAGCATCCTTCATAATCCTTAAAGAAGGAATCTGAACTTCCATGGGCAGGACAGCTTCCATGCCATATACCAAAGAAAACGGGGTTTCCCCTGTTGAAGTACGTGCCGTGGTACGGTATCTATGCAGAGCAAACGGTAACATCTCATGCCAGTCCTTGTAGGTGACTGTCATTTTCTGAATGATCTTCTTGATGTTTTTGTTCGCAGCTTCAACAACACCGTTCATCTTCGGCCGATAGGGAGATGAATTGTGATGATAAATCTTGAATTGTTCGCACAATGCGGTGATCATAGTATTGTTCAGATTTGTATCGTTGTCTGTGATGATCCTGTCGGGGACACCATACCGGCATATGAGATTTTGCTTGATGAAGCGGGCAACCACATTTTTAGTAACAGAGGCGAAGGATGCTGCTTCGACCCATTTGGTAAAATAGTCAATGGCGACCAGGATAAAGCGATGTCCGTTGGATGCCGTGGGTTTGATCTCCCCAATCATGTCAATGCCCCACATTGCAAATGGCCAAGGAGCTGTCACAACATTGAGAGGAACCGGAGGAATATGAATCTTGTCAGCATAGACTTGACATTTATGGCAAGTACGGGAATGTTGTGGCAGTCAGCTTCCATGGTAGACCAGTAATAGCCTTCCCTTAGGATCTTCTTAGCCATTGTATGCCCACTCAAGTGTGTGCCAAATGTACCGCTGTGTATCTCAGTCATGATTAACTCTGCTTCAGCTTTATCCACACATCGGAGTAGAACACAATCATGGCTACATTTATAGAGGATGCCATTGCTCAGGAAGAACTTGGCAGCAAATTTCCTTAGGAACTTTTTGTCATTTATGGAAGCTCCTTCGGGATATTCTCTAGTCTGGAGATACCTTTTGATTTCGTGAAACCAGGGTTGTTCCACTACTTCTTCGGTATTAATCTCATGACAATGCGCAGGTTCATCCATTCGCTCGATGGTGATTTGGGGAGCCTCGTTATCCCATTTGAGTTTAAACATGGAAGACATCGTAGCCAGAGCATCTGCTAGCTGATTCTCTTCTCGCGGGAAATGCTCGAAGGTAATTTGCTTGAAATGAGGCAACAATGTCAGGACATGTTCTTTGTATGGGATAAGATTAGGGTGCTTGGTATCCCACTCTCCTTTGATTTGACTGATAACCAAAGCCGAGTCCCCAAATACGATCAAAGATTTGATCCCCAAGTCTATAGCAGCCTTGAGACCAAAGATGCAAGCTTCATATTCAGCCATATTGTTGGTGCAGCTGAAGCAAAGTCGGGCCGTGAAAGGTGTGTGGCAACCTTCTGGGGAAATGAGTACCACACTGATACCATTTCCAAGTGCATTTGAAGCACCATCAAAGTACAGTCCATCGGGATCCTTTTTCAAGTCCGTCATACGGTCCGTTACCTTCAATGTTGTCCAAATTCATGATGTCCTCGTCTGGGAAGTGAAATCTCATGGGTTGATAATCTTAGATAGCTTGATGAGCTAGATGATCAGCTAGTACACTCCCTTTTATAGCTTTTTGGGTAGTGTACTGGATGTCATACTCAGTTAGGATCATTTTCCATCTAGCTATTCTTCCAGATAAAGCAGGCTTCTCGAAAATATACTTGATAGGATCCATTTTGGAAATCAGCAAGGTGGTATGAGTCAACATATACTGCCTTAGTCGGCGAGCAGCCCATACCATAGCGCAACAAGTTTTCTCGAGCAGTGAGTAGCGAGTCTCACAGTCGGTAAACTTTTTGCTAAGGTAATAAATAGCATGCTCTTTTCGACCAGACTCGTCATGCTGGCCCAAAACACACCCCATTGAGTTATCCAAGACGGTCAGATACATGATCAACAGTCTTCCTTCGAAGGGTGGCATCAGAATAGGAGGTTCTAGCAAATACTCCTTGATCTTATCAAAAGCAGCTTGGCAATCGTTGTTCCATTCGACTACTTGATCTTTCTTTAATAGTTTGAAAATTGGCTCACAGGTAGAAGTCATATGAGAGATGAATCTGGCAATATAGTTCAAGCGCCCCAAGAACCCTCTAACCTCCTTTTCAGTATGGGGAGCATGCATTTCTTATATTGCTTTCACTTTTGCTAGATCGACTTCAATGCCTTTGTTGCTGACAATAAATCCTAGAAGTTTACCAGACCTAACTCCAAAAGTGCACTTGGATTCAGCCTGAGTTTGTACTCCTTCAACCTGGCAAACAGCTTTTCCAGATGTTCAAGGTGTTCCTCCTCTGTTTGTGATCGATCTATCATGTCGTCTACGTAAACTTCGATCTCATGATGTATCATATCATGAAACAAAGCTATCATGGCGCGTTGATAAGTTGCCCCTGCGTTCTTCAGTCCGGACGGCATCACCTTATAGCAGAAGGTACCCCATTGTGTGACAAAGGTTGTTTTCTCCATGTCCTCAGGGGCCATTTTGATCTGGTTGTAGCCCGAGAATCCATCCCTGAAGGAAAACACCTTGTGCTGAGCTGTTTTGTCAATCAAAATGTCGATATGGGGTAGCGGAAAATCATCTTTAGGAATAGCCCTATTCAAATCCCGGTAGTCCATACACATCCTGACCTTTCCGTCTTTTTTAGGTACTGGCACAATGTTAGCAACCCATTATGGATAGGATGTAACAGCCAGAAAGCCAGCGTTGAATTGCTTCATTACTTCTGCTTTAATATTCTCAGACATGTCGGGCCTCATTCGGCGGACTTTTTGCTTTATCGGTGGACAATCCTCTCTTGTAGGGAGACGGTGAACCACTATATCCGTGTCTAAACCCGACATGTCTTCATAAGACCAGGCGAAGATTTTAACGTATTCATTTAACAGTTGTATCAAGCATTCCTTGACACTTGGCTCCAGATTGGCACCCACTTGTACTTCTTTCCGGTCTTCCTCTGTTCCTAAGTTGACAGTTTCCAACAACTCTTCGTGAGGCAAGATGGCCCTCTCTTCTTGTTGTAGAAGTCTGGCTAGCTCTCCTGGTACTTCACAACCTTCGTCATCTTCATACTCAGCCTGATTGACCAGATCTTCAGAGTTATTGAAGGATATAGCAGAATAGTCACCCATAGAATCCAGAGTGGATGGGTACCTGCATTTGTGAGTGTGGGTGTGTGTAAGGGATAGCCATCCTTAAACAAACAAAAACGCAAAAGGAAAGAAAATGAACACAGTAGTTTATCAATGAAAAACGTCCAATGAATTATTAAACATGGCATATGAATATGAAGATAATCAAAACCCTTACAAATGGACCTACATGCCCCGGGCAAGGCATGAGGTGAAAAAGTAGTGTGCAGATTGTTCAAAAGTAATTATTACAAACCAATAGGAAATGTTTGATAGATAATTACTGATTAATAAAAGTAATGGGGACGAAGTCTTTTGCCTCCCAGTTGCGTAGTCCTCCTCCGATGGTTGGGAAGATCCAATCTTCAATGTTGGCCTCTTCGTCTTCACCTTCCAAAGCATTGATTCCATAAGGAGAAATCTTGATGGGTGTTCTTTCAACTTTTGAACGGCGCATAGCTTTCTGCCCCGCAGCAGTGAATCCTAATCCAAACTTGTCTGTTTTGTGGGGAATATCAGGCAACTGCCCCCATGTTGAGTTCTTCCCTTCCTTCATCGCAGCCTTCGCGTCTTTTAGAGATGCCATCCTGGCCATCTGCTTTGGTACCTCAGCTACCACTTTTGCTACTGCCACCTCAGGAGAGACTTCCTCGAAGTGCTGGAATGGTGTTTCAATGAATTCACCCTCCACCTCTACATACCGAAAGGAGTTCAAGTGGCTGATCATATATTCCTCTTCACCGTGCACGGTTATTATTTTTCCTTTGACAGGGTATTTCAGCATTTGATGTAAGGAGGAAGTGACCGCGCCAGCATTATGTATCCATGGCCTCCCTAGCAAGCAAGAGTATGACGGACAGATGTCCATCACATAGAAAGTTGAGGGGAACACTTATGTGCCTACTTTAATGGGAATGTCAACCTCCCCATGTACCATTCTCTTTGACCCGTCAAATACCCTTACAATGATATTACTTGGCCTTAACTCCAAGCCTTCACAATCCAATCGGTCGAGAGCCTTCTTAGGCAGCACGTTCAAAGAAGAACCAGTGTTGACCAAAACATGGGCCAGAGTAGTTCCTTGGCATTCTACTGACACATGTAATGCGTCATTGTGCTTTCTTCCTTTTGGGGTCAGGTCAGCATCAGAGAAACCTAGGTCGTTGTCTGCGGTAAGGCTGGCTATGCAATCTTGGAATTGATCAGCTGAGGTTTCCTGGGGCACATGGGTTGTCTTCAGAAATTTTATCAATGCTTTGGCGTGCGCCTCTGAACAAAGCAGTAATGCTAACATGGAGATCTTCGAGGGGGTTTGCCCCAGTTGCTCTACCACGTCATAATCACTCTTCTTAATTATTTTCAGGATCTCCTCCATCTCTTTCTTAGAGGTTTCGGGGATGACCAAAGGTTGAGCCCTCGTCCTGACGAGCTCATCTTGGGTCCCTTTCCCCTTATCAGCAGAAGTAGGAGGGACAACAACAAGAATAACAGCATCTTCAATCAACGGAGTTCTTGCCGAAAGTTTTATTGGTGCAGGAGTAACTTTGGCAGCAGCTGAGGGTCCAAAGATTGCCTTTGGGGGGGAAATCTCTGGAGAAAATATTCTCCCACTTTGGGTGATCTTGCTTGTACCGGCAATGTTTCCAATGCTGGCATCTTCTTCAACAGAGCTTTCCTCAGTTATCTCAACTTGTTTAACACCATGGTAGTAGATTTCTCCACCGTAATTCCATGGTATTGTTTTGTCAGAAGTGTAGGGGACAGGCCCTGGCATGGTTATTTTCAAAGGAACAATCTTTGTAGAGGATGTAATCTTAACAGGCTTTTTGACAGCCTTGGAAAGATTGGTGGAAATGGTGATTATTGAAACATCTTTGATAGGGGTTGGAACAGCAGGAATCTTTTCGAACAAAATTTGTTGACTGTCCATCAGGCCTTGGATGCCTTTCTTCAGCAATGGACAGTCGATTGGTAGAGAGTAACAACAGTAACAATCTTCTTTACATCCTGGGAAAATCCCAGCTTTCAACAAATTTAACTTGATTGTTAACAGCGGAGTCATCAGGTCATCAACATCAGAAACATACATATCTTCTTCAATAGCATGGACATTTCGACCATGCTTCGGCATCGGAGCGGATATTACATTTGGCTTCTCTGGAGCATCGAATTCAACCTCGTTTGCATCTATCAAGTCTTGAATTTTATTCTTTAGCGCCCAACAATTGTTGGTATCATGTCCGGCGCTATCAGAATTGTAGGCACATTTGGCATTGGCATGATAGTATGGAGATGTGGTGTTAGGGTTTTTCGGTGCCTCCTTTAAACCAGTCAGATTCAACTTCAACAAATGTGGAAGAACTTGCGCCGATGTCATATTGATGCGGGTGAACTGCCGTTGTGGCCGCTCTACCCGTTGCTGATTTGGTATGGGTTGATTGTTGCGAGGCTGATCATTTGATGAATTTTGGATCATTACGGCCCCCACAGTCGGTCGGCGCTCCGTTCTTCCCACTCTTCTCTGAGAGTACACAACAGCTGTTTCCTTCTTCGCCGGAAATGATTGCTTAACAGTTGTAGATGCAGAGGCATCCTTTTGAATCTTCCCATTCTTAATACCGGCTTCCACCCGCTCGCCAGTCAGAATTAACTCAGTAAACCCTACGGAAGAGCTCCCAATCAAATGGTTGAAGAACGGGCCAGATAGTGTCCCCAGGAACATATCAACTAGTTCTCTATCAGAAAGAGGTGGCTGCACTCTTCCGGCTAGATAGCGCCATTTCTGGGCATATTCTTTGAATCCCTCACCTGAGGCCATCCCCATACTTTGTAGCTGAGTACGGGTTGGCGCCAAGTCAGAGTTATATTGATATTGGCGATAAAAGGCAGCTGCCGAGTCTTACCAACTATGTACCTCTGATCTCTCAAGCTTGTAAAACCAGTCTAGCTGTGTACCAGACAGGCTATCCTGAAAGAAGTGTACCCAAAGATTTCTGTCGGATGTATGGGGTTGAATTTTTAGGACGTACGACCTTAGGTGCATCTTCGGGCAAGACAGCCCGTCATACTTTGCAAAGATTGGCACCTTAAACTTCGGAGGGATCACAATTCCAGCAATTAATCCCAGATCTTCGAAATCTAACCCGGGAACCCTTTGCATCTCCATAGCCGCCAGCCTATCCTCCAAGTTTTTGTATTTGTCATCGGCCGGCGGGTATTGTTGCTCTGAGTAGTCTTCATCTTCTTCAGCCTCTTCTTCTTCAGCTTCGGATTCAGAAGGTACCGCAACCCCTTTTCCTTTACGGGTTTCTTCTTCAGATGCGGAGGGAAATTCAAGAACTCTTCTGGCTTCACCCTCAAACCTTCTTCCCAAGGTAGCTACCCCCACTCTTTTCTTCTTCTTTTTCACTTGCTCTTTGTTCCCAAGCAGTGCTTTTAGATCCTCCTGACCCTTTGCCAAGGTCATTAGGAGATGTTGAAACTGTGAGTTTTGAGACTGCAGATCTTTGACCATCTGTTTGAGATCCATCTTACTGAAATAAATAGCAGAAAGATAAGAAAACCTGGTGTGGAGACCTGCTTATACGCATGATGAATGATATGTTTATTTATGCAATGCATTCAAGGATTTAGAAAATTCAAAATTGTTGCAGACAAAAAGAACACATGTCATATTAATAAGAAGAAATTTTGTCAGTACATAAATGGCCCATGGGCCAAATATTACAAAAAACTTCTCAAGGTAAAAAGACGTTGCGCATCCTCTTTGGTGCGATGTAAGTGTTGAGGGTCTCTTCCTCATGAAGTCGACGGGTAAGCTCCAAAACCTTCTTCTCACTCGCGTAGAAGCTGGCTTCAAAAGTATTCCAAGAGAACAACCCTCAATGAGTGTAGTATCGAGTATCTACCAACTTCGGACTGCACCAAAGCCGGTCATCTCACTACCCCTAATGAAAGGCCAAGATGGTCAAGTAAGGTTCTAGGTCATTAGTGCTTAGTGACATCACTCAGCAGCCCCGTACTCTCCTTGATTGAACTCAAGGGTTACCGGTACTCACAAATATGTCGCACTAATATAGCTATTGCTTCAACCGTGTTGGTATACCCCGCACAGTTTCCACAACGTATTGCTATCTATGAATGTTTTCCCCAAATCCGGGTGTAGGATTTCAAGCCCAAACAAGAGAACCAAAATGTAAAGCAATCAAATAAAACTATTAGTCATGCAAAAGGGTGATCTAAGCCCTAAGGTTACTCCACTTTTAATTTTCTCCCCATCAGAGTCGCCAGTTCTGTGATACGGTGGGAGAACTGACTTGGGTTTTGCATTTGTTTTTGCAAATGTTTCGGTTTAGCAAGAGTCGCCACTGACTTTTTATTTTATCCTAAGGAAAGGTTAAAAAGCACAGGAAAAACCTTTGAGATGTTTTCTCGGGTTCGGAGAGTAGATTATAGAAAGGGAAGGTATTAGCACCCTTTCTATCCATGGTTATCCATGGGCTCTTAGTTACTTGCTTAGATCACTTGCCTTGCATTTTTTAATTGTTTGAAATAGTGCTTTCAATTGTTTGAAATGGTGCTTTGTGTGTGAGTTTGAAAATGGTTTTGAAAAGAGGCCATTTGTTGTGGCAACCTTTGTAATGATCCATGTTTGAATGTATACAAAGGTGTATTTGTCTTTTGAAAAGTTCTTAATGTTTTTTGAAAGTTGTTTTGAAAGTGTGTTGTGATGTGTGTTTTGAAAAATGGCAAGGATTATTTTGCAAGATTGGTCAAGTAACCAAGAGCTATCTACCCTAAATTTCTCAAAGATCTTTCCTATGTTTTAACCCTTTTAACAGTATTGTTCCACCATTGTATTTGGTGGACAATATTGTGTTAGGATGTTAACGAGACGGGCGCGGGTCATCGTTTAGACCATGAATGCAATAGTGCCAAGTGTCTTTGGCAATTTTTCCTTCAAGGGACTTGATCATTTTTAGGAAACTTGAGAAAGCGTCATCGAGGGACTATGATCATTTGATTTGTTTTGTTTTGCCAAAGACACTCAACATGCAAGCATGGCCCATTATTGAAGGCAACAAGTGGAGTAACCCTAAGGGTGCAAGTGTGATTAGTGTTTTCCATTTTCATGCTTTTTTGTCTTTGCATTAGTCAAGCTATTTGTTGGTTGATTTTGCATACAAACCCTAGGTCTATCATGGCATAATTAGAAAGCTTTAAAATGTGGAATTTAAAGTCCTAGATTATTACAACATAATTATGGGGATGGGGGTACAAATGTTCAAATGGGGGATATTTAGCAAGAAATTAGACCTAGAACTATTACATCCAAATTGAATATACAAGTATTAAAATTGTACAATATTAAGACAAATATAATAAATATGAAAAATGTATTATGCATAAAAATGTTTTTTTATGTATGTAAAAGTATTTTTCATATGAAATATAAACAAAAATAAAAAGTCAATTTTTTTGGATATTTTCATAGTTTAGGGCAAAACCCTAGTTTTCTAAATAAATAGCATTTATTAATTATATTATATACAATATTTATTAATTATATACAAAAAATAAAAAAAAGTATATTGTGAAAAAAAGTATTTTTTATGTCATACACTAATAAAAAGAAAATGTATTATTTTCATATTTTATCCTAAATATTAATAAATGTACAAGTATTTATACTATATATTAAATATACTAAATATATATATATATATATATATATATATATATATATATATATATATATATATATATATATATATATATATATATATATATATATATATATATATATATATATATATATATATATATATATATATATATATATATATATATATATATATAAATGAAATATTATTTATTTATGTAAAATAGTATATTTTTTTTTAGGAAATGTTTTCAAAAATGCAAATAAAAAATAATAACTAAAAATATATTTTTGTATTATTGTTTTGATGTTTTAAATAAAAAGTATTATATTTATTTACATATATAAGTTTAATAAAGCAAATAAATTCCAAATAAATGCAAAAATGGGTGGAAAAATATTTTTTATATTTTTTATATTTGAGCAAAAAATAAAAAGTCGGAAGAAAAAATAAAAAGTCAAAAATAATTAAAAAAAACACACAATGGGCCAGGGGGGTGCAAAATGAAAAAAGTGGTGTAAACAGAAAAAATAACTCAGGCCCAGCCCAAGGGGCTTGTCTTCAACCTCCAGCCATTTCTGTCAAAAACGCGCGCCCTCCATGCTTGATTCAAACTTCCTGATTCTTTGATTTTTAGCCAAAACTCACAACATGAACAATATAGAGCATTAAATCACGAGTTCATACATATAAAAAAGTTGTTCTAACTCTCAGAAATGAGAGAGAATTTCTTCTCCCCCAATTATTGACCTAAGTTTTTTCCAATGTTTAGGTTCAAAATTCTCTCAGCACACACAACATAAATGAAAAGTAAGTATATGGGTAGCTTCAGGGCCATGAGTAGGACATACTTTCTTCACAAACTTAAGCCTAAATATGCTTGGATAGAGAGATAGAAGTTCACATTTTACCTGTCTCAGCTTGACTCGAACAGAGTAATATGGCCAACTTCAATGGTGTTTGAGGACTTGTACAACTTGCTTGAGGTCCCAGGAACCTTCTCCTATGCTTGGTGTGCCTTGAATCCTTCTAAATCAAGCTATGGAAGTCAACCTGCAACAATGAAAAGTGAAAATGGCAACCTTGGTTATGGATGTTACAGTTCAAGTTCAATGCTTGGAATAGCTTCAATGGATGGTAGGGAGTGTGTTTGAACAAGCTTTGGCCAAAACGCACGAGTGGAAGTGTTTGTGGAAGTCAAGTTGCAGAAGGGACTCTATTTTTGCAGCAAGAAGGTGTTTTTGTGAATGAGGAGGTATTGAAGGTGGTTTGGTCGTGCTTTAGGTCAGTTAGGGAGTATGAAATGTGTTTACAAAGTTTGTTTTTGCTCTTGATTGCAGGAAGTGAATGTGGTATATCTTTTGCAATGTTTCTTCTTATCTAAGCAAAGATTGTCAAGTTGGATTATAGGCTACTACAGGCCCCTCAAGCATGCTTCAAACTTGGTTCTTGATCAGTGGGATTTGTCCATAAACTTGTGCCCAAAAGATCTGGCTTGTACCTCTTTGATTTGTGAATTTGACATAAAGCACTTCTTTATGAAAATGGTAAATATGCGTTTTCAATATATAGATTAATTTTGCATGTAATGGCTAAACACACAAAATAAGGCTTGAACACAAAGGATATGCATTAAATTATTGAGTGTGAGAAAGATTAGAGGCCTGTAATCTAGTTTGTGCAAGCTGAGTTTGAAAATGCAAAGTGTATGAACATGCCTTGGTCAAGAACAAAAGTGGATTTTGCCCAACTTTGCAAATTCGATTCTCCCTAACCACAAGGGTGTTTGAGAAGTTCTTGGACAATTTGGAAAGCTTGGAATGTGTGCTACAATCCATCTTTGTAATGCAAGTTGAAATTCCAAGTGGAAGCATGTGAAAAGTGGCCATGAAGTTGGGCAAAAATCCTGCCTAAAATAGGTCAAAAATTTTCTAAGTTAAGAATGTTTTACACCCTTGTTCCAAAAATCATAACTTGAGCTACAAGCTTCTTTTGAGGAAACTTTGTGAATCAAAGTTGTAGATTTTGCAATGGACTATAACTTTAATGTTTTGAGTTTTACTTGAATCCATTTATATCTTGATGAAAAAATGGGACAAAGTTAGGAAAAAATTAGGAAATTTTATAACTTAGAAAATTTCTAAGTTATGAAATTTCTTCATTTTAAACCCTAAATTGAAATTTTTGGTTTCTTGATGAACAAGTTTCATAATTTGACATGTCTTGATGAAAAATGAATCTTACACTTGATTTTGACCAAAAAGTCAAAGTTTGACTTCAGTATACAGTCAAATTTTGATCAGTTGACTGGAAAATTCATCTGTCAATCTTGTGCATTTGGGATCTTTTGAACTTGTTGAATGTGTAAAGACCATGCCATTGAGTCCTTGAGGCCATATGTGAGCTTGGTTTGCCATTGGCTAGGTCAAACAGTCAAAAATTGCCTTTGTGCAGTCAAAACCCTAAAAATGACCATTTTGCCCTTTTGGTGATCTGATCAAATTTCTTGTGGAATTATGATCCAAACTTGACCAAATGGTTCATATGAGTTCAAAATATTTATGTGGGTCAAAAATCATGAGGTTTGACTGTCAATTGGCCACAGTTGACTTTTTCCCCAATACAACTGATTTCTAGGTCAATTGTCCAATTGACTGGGCAAAGATTGGAATCAAGGCTTGAAACTTGGTATGGATAAACTTGTGAGTCCAACATGAAGCATGAAAGTCACTTTGGGAATTTTAGGTCAAAACATCTTTGTGCAAACTCAAATCCTAATTTGGGTCAACAGTGCAAGGAGGAGTCTTGAGCAGAGCAACCCCTAACCTGATCTTGAGTTCCAAGAGTCTAGTGATGAGAAAATGTTGAAGAAATGAGAGGGAAAATTTTGGGGTACAACATCCATCACATAGAATGTAGATGCGAAAATATGAGAACCAACCTTAACCGGGATATCTACTTCTCCATGTACCATCTTCTTGGACCCGTCAAAGGCCCTAACCACAATGTTGCTTGGCTTCAGCACCAACCCTTCACAGTCTAGTTCCCATGCACAACGAGGATCTAGTATCCACCAATACATGAGCCAGAGTAGTTCCCCTGCACTCAATTGAAACATGTAGGGCGTCATTGTGATTCTTCCCCTTAGCAGTCAAGTCTGCGTCGGAGAAACCCAATCCATTATCTGCTGTCAGACTAGCCACATAATCTTTGAATTGGTCGGCTGATGTCTCCTGCGGCACATGCACAGTCTTCAGGAAAGAAATCAGAGCCTTAGCATGGGCCTCTAAACACAACAATAAGGACAACATAGAGATCTTCGACGGGGTTTTCCCTAACTGTTCGACTACATTGTTGTCGCTTTTCTTGATGTTCTTTAGAATTTCCTCTATCTCATGTCTAGAGGCTTCAACAGTAATCTTCTTCGATGCCTCTGTCCGGGCAGGCTCACCGGTGGTCCCTTTGCCCCGAGTGTTAGATGACTCGGCAACAGGGGTAAGGATTGGAACTTGAACAGGGACAATAACAGGTGTACTGGCGGGTGTAATAACAACAGATCTCTGAACAGTTGGTGGAGAGATCTCAGAGGAGAAAAGTCTTCCGCTGCGGGTGACTTTACTAGATCCAACAATATTGTTGATGTCAGTATCGGCCTCTTCAACACTCAAGTCTTGTTTAACCCCGTGATAATACACGTCAGCCCCATAGTGCCATGGGGCAGCTTTATCTAATGTATAGTGGATAGGCCCAGGAATGGTAATGATCAGCGGAGCGATTCTCGGAACAGATGTAATTCTAACAGGCTTTCTCGAGGTAGCCTTGGAAGAACTGTCGAAAATGGTGATTATAGAGATGTCTTCAAAAGGAACCAATGGAATAAAAGTTTTCTCAAACAGAATTTCTTTGTTATCCATCAGGCGTTGGACACCTGACTTCAATAGATGGCAACCGGTAGGTAGGACAGAACACAGATGGCAACCTTCGCCACAACCAGGAAATAAACCAGCTAACAGAAGGTTCTTCTTCATAGTCATTAATGGAGTAGTAATGTCTTTCACAAAAACCATAAACGAGTCTTCACCTACAACATTCACTCCATGCTTGGGCATAGGAGCAGTCATAACATTAGGCTTTTCAGGCGCTTCGAATTCAATCTCCTTAACATCAATCAGATCCTGTACCTTATTCTTCAGGACCGAACAGTCACTCGTATCATGCCCCGGGCTATCAGAGTGAAAAGCACAACAGGCGTTTGGATTATACAACGGTGATGTTGTATTGGGATTCTTTGGGGCTTCCTTCGGAATCACCAAGTTGGTCTTTAACAACTGCGGCAGAATCTGAGACAGGGTCATATGGAGCTGAGTGAATTGTCTTCGCAGCCTCTCGGCTCTTGGCTGATTGTTGTGTTGTGAGGCAACAGTAGGTCTTGATATAACAATCGCATTGACTGCTTGGCGGCGCTCAGGTCTATTATGGCTCTTTGAACTGTAAACAGCGCTAGATTCCTTCTTAAAAGGCTTTTTCTCGGTACTTGACGAAGCATCCTTCTGTATCTTACCGCTCTTCATACCGGCGTTAACTCTTTCCCCGGTCATAATTAGCTCAGTAAACCCGGACGATGAACTTCCAATCAGATGGTTGAAATACGGACTAGACAAGGTCCCCAGAAACATATCCACCAACTCCCTGTCAGCCCAGCGGGGGTTGTACTCTTCCAGCAAGGTCCCTCCATTTCTGAGCGTAGTCTTTGAAACCTTCGCTCGCACCCATAGACATACCCTGGAGTTGGGTACGCGTGGGAGCGAGGTCGGCATTGTATTGGTAATGCTTGTAAAAAGCAGCAGCAAGGTCTTCCCAATTACGGATACTAGCTCCTTCCAGTTGGTAAAACCATTCAAGTTGAGTCCCTGAAAGACTATCTTGAAAGAAGTGGATCCAGAGGTTCTTATCAGCAGTGTATGGCTGGATCTTTCTAACATACGAGCGAAAATGCAGCTTTGGACAAGAAACCCCGTCATATTTAGAAACGATTGGTGCTTTAAACTTATGGGGAATCACCACCCCAGATGACAAACCCAAATCACCAAAGTCCAATCCAGGTACCTTCTGGATCTCCATCGCACTTAACTGGTATTCAAGCTGTTTATACCTATCCTCAGCCGGAGGATACTGGTCTTCGTCAAAGTCAGTCTCGTTGTCAGAAACCACAGGGCTAGGAGCCCTCCTTTCTTCTTGGTTTTCTCTCCCTTCAGGTGAGTGAGATAAATCAACATCTTCCCGCAGATTGTTCCCGAATCTGCGACCCATATTCAGGAGGATCGTCTTCTTCTTCTTCTTCTTCTTCTTCTTCTTCTTCTTCTTATCCTTCAAGATAAGAGTCTTCAGATCTTGCTGACCCTTAGCCAAGTTCATGAACATTTCCTAGAACTGGGCGTTTTGAGCTTGCAGATCCTTGATGGCTTGTCCATTTGATGTTTCAGAAGACATGATGCTGAAATAAACAACGAAGAAGATAAGAGACCTGTAAGGGTACCTGTGATGAGGTGCATGGGAGTGAAATGCATATGATATGATTTCAAAGACTTTAGGGATTCAAATTCGTAAACCAAAATGAACACACTTTTATTAGATTAAAAATTTGAAAAAATGTTTGACAAATGCCTTTAAGGCGTTACAAAAAGAAATACTGAAAGGTAAATCAAAACAAGAAATAACAAAAGGCATCACGCTCCCATGGTTGTTTTCCGTTGGTGCTGACATAATCATTGAGGACCTTCTCATTCTCCAGCTGCCTTGTAAGCTTTAGAATCTTCCGCTCCTGCTCGTGATACTTTTCTCTGTAAGTATCCCTCTCTTCTCTCAACTGGATCCACGACCTCTTTAATGCCCCAATGTCAGTAGGCATGTATGGGTGGAGGATGGTAGGTGAGACCCCTTCTTCATTAGCACTCTCAACAATTACTGGTAAGACAGCTTCGTACGACATTCCAAGCTTTTGGGCATATGTACGAACCCATCAGAGATATGGTTCCATCGGAAGAGAGGTCTTCATCCCTAACTCGTGTGGATCAGACCTGTGTACCCTGTTCCAAGCTCGTATGAACATGCGGCGATGCTCCTCACTATCCCCTTCGAAGTCAAAGACAATGCTCGACATTAGCAACTCATGAGGTCCGTCCCTCCTAGCTCGCCCAAACTGACGTAAGGCCAAACAAGGATTATAGGTAATCCCTCCTCGAATTCTAAGTAGTGGAACATTGGGGTATTCCCCACAGCGATCAATAATAGCTACTTCTTCCATGTCTTTAGTGCTCCAAATAATGTCAGTGTGAGCGAGAGACATAACTCTGTAGGCCCAACCCATGCCTTCGTTGTTCTTCAAAACAGATTTGGGGAGGTGAGAAATAAACCACCTCGCTAGCAATGGTGCACAACACATAAGGGTTCCCTGTTTCCGAGCAGTACAGGCATAAAGAGCGTGCAGAATGTCACCTAAGAGAGTGGGCACCGGATTACGAGACATGAAAATCTTCACTGCATTCATGTCGACGAAATAAAATGAATTAGGAAACAACACCAAACCATAAATGAGAAGAGCCAGGATATCCTCGAACGCTCGAAAATCCAAACTGTCCCAGAACTGATTAGCCCGATCAACCAAGAATTTAGCCAAGAAGCCTTTTGTACCACTCCAAGTCTCCCAATTAGACATTACCTCAGCCTTTGTCAGATGTAGGGCTGTAGCAACATCCTCTGGCCTAAGAGCTTTCTCCCAACCTGTAAATGGCGTCTGCTCTAGAATAGAAATACCAAGTAGATCAGAGAACTCCTCCAGAGTGGGGACCAACTGATAGTCCAGGAAAGTGAAGCAGTGGTACAATGGATCAAAGAACTGGCACAAGACACTCATCATCTGCTCATCCATCCTAGAAGTGACCAAACCAAGGAGGTGACCATGTCTTCTGATAAAGGAGGAAGTGTTAGGAACCTTTGCAACCAAATCTCTAAGCTGAGTAGGAATTTGTACAAAGCTGATCTGAATAGTGTTTCTACGCATAGAGGCCATGACCTACAAAAGAGAACAAAGATGAATCCCCTCTGTCTTTGAAATGGGTTAGTCTGATGCAAGATGCATGCAATGTCACGATGCATGATGTTATGATGGAAACACACCACAACTATTCATAGATAGCAAACATGGTAAGGGCAAACAAGTCACACAGATAGCCCTTAGATTTCAGGCTGGCGAGGAGTTTAGGTACTACCCTCTTTCAGTTCAGTTGGTTCAACCTGTCCTAGAAATAGTAACCGGGTTCTAGAGGATCTCAATATCACTGACCACCCTCGATCGGTCATAATTCCAGTTTGGCAACCTTTTCTTGCGGCCGGAATCATCGCGAGAGTTTGGTCTCAATGAGTGTAGCATAATGCTACTGTTCTATGGCCAAGTTGGTCAATTATAGGTTCTAAGGTCAGTTGGTGCTTAATGACCCCTTAGAAGACCCATATTCTCCTTGCTCCACCACAAGGGATATCGGTACAAACTAAAGTGCCACACCAACGTAGCTACTGCTTTAACCGTATCGGTCTACGCCGTACAATTCCCTCACAGTCTATTGCTACTTACCTAAAAGGTATCCCCCAGATCCAGGTTAGGATCTATAGTAACTCCGATTCAAACCCACAAAGATAAAGCATACAAGTCAAGCAATTGAAAACATTATGATGAACTATTCCTAAGGTACACCCAACTTATTAATTCCCCAGCAGAATCGCCAATTCTGTGATACGGTGGGAAGAACTGACTGTTTTTGGAATGCTGGTTTATGTTTTGCGTTTGTTTTCGCAAAATGTTGCGGTAAGCAAGAGTCACCACCGTCTTTTATTTTATCCAACAAGGAAAGGAAAAAAGCACAGAAAAATTCCTTTTTCGAGATATTTCTGAGTACGAGGGGTAGATTATAGAAAGGGAAGGTATTAGCACCCTTTCTATCCGTAGTTATCTACGGGCTCTTAGGTACTTGCTCATCATTTTTAAAATTGTTTTCTTTGTGTTTGTGCGCTTTGAAAAGTTTTTGTTTTAACTTTGATTTAACTCTTTCTTCTGTCCTCACGAGTGTAATGAAGTGTTTTTGAAAACTTTGTTTGAAAAGAAGTGTAAGTGTGAAAGATTTGTTTTGTTTTGGATGAGCAAGTATCTAAGAACTATCTACCTACTCGAAAAAGGAATCGTTCTATGCTAATTTCCTTTAGACAATGTTATCCCACTATTGGTGAGTAGGTAGCACCATCGTTGGAGTTTGAGGGTCAATTCGAAAGAGGGACATACAGTCACTAAAGCAATGTTAGGGCATCTTAGCGGTAACCCTAATGTCTTAGATCATTTGTTTGAGGCAATAATATCTGAGGCAATTGTTTCGAGGCAACTATGATCTTTTAGACAAGAGGGCGACCTCTAAAACGACCTACACTCAATAATCGGGTACGAAGGCAGCCAAGTGGGGTGTACCCTAGGAGTGTGCATGTGCGAGTGTGTCGTTTTCAGTCATTTTTTATCTTTGCACATGTTAAGGGTGATCTAATTTGATTTTAGATTAAGCATTCATTCTTGTCATGCAAACCCTATTACCAAACATCAAACAGTTGTATAATTTGCAGAAATTAAACTAAATTATTACAAGGCGTCGGGTATTTACATCGCCAAAAACAACCCTTTGAAAATAAAATAAAGCGGTAAAAAGTAAACGTCCTAATTAATTATTACATACCGGAAGCAGATACATCAATTGGATAAAGAAAAATAAAGCGCGCAGGGAATTAAATCGAATGCGAATTAGGGTTTTGACCCTTTTTTAAAGAAAGTGGTTTTTTGTTGTTTTTATTTTAAGAAAAAAAAATTAAATCCTAAATTAAATACTAAATTAATTATAAAATAAATTAATTGATAAAAAATAATAAATGACATATTTTTGGATTTTTTATTTTAAGAAAGAAAATAAAAATAATTAAACTAAAGTTAAAACCTAATTAATTCTAATTGATTTTAAATATTTACAAAAAATAAATTAAAGTTATTCTAGAATTAAACCTAATTAATTAGTTAGTATTTATTAATAAAAAATAAAATTCTGAAATTTAATTGGATGAAAAGTATTTTGGTGATTTTTGATAAAAAAGAAAATTTGTTGATTGGTTAGAAATTAATTAAAACAAAATAAAATAATTAAATTAAAAAAAACATAATATGAGAGAAAGAGAAATTGGGCCTGATTTTGGGAGGTGTTGAAAGCAGTTTGTTGGTCCAATTGACTTTTTGGGATCCCATACACGTGCGTTGACTGGCTTATGGTGCGCCTTCCAAGCTTGACCACCAGATCTGGCCATTTGGCCATCTGGCGCTTTGATGGTGAATGTCCATGGTGAACCTCCAGCTTGAATATACACATGATTTCCTGAACACAATTATGAAAATGCAAATTGCTGGAGGCAGGGATCGAACCCCCGACCTCTAGCCTTAGGGTCCTTATGCGCTGAGGTGTCCACCACTGGGCTGCATTATTGCTTTTTTTATTATAATACAAATGAAATATAATATATAAAAACAAAGTCAATGGCCAGAAAAGAAAAAAAAAGCGTGCGATTATTTGAACGGACGAGTGAGAGAGTGCCAACGCATCGTCCCTGTCCTCTAAGTCCTGCAAATTTTACTTGCGGATTTTTATCCGCAGCTAAAAACGTAGCTTCATTCTAAACTCTTCCTCATGCCATATAAACGAGTTCTAGGACCATGGTTGAACTCGTCATCCTCTTCTGATCATAGTCATAGCCATTACTAAAGCCAATTTTCCCTGAAACGAAAAGCCCTAAAAACGAACAAAAAACCCTAGCAATGGTGATTTGTGATATAGGTTAGATAAATGAAATTGATTAATGCCAAAAGCTTGCAAATGGCATGGTGATCACAAAGATGCAATTAACTTATACAATGGATGCAATAATAGAGATTTTCGATTTCAAGAACATAGTGAATCTGTGGATGACTTACAGCGCATTGGGAGGTATGAAAACGCGTGGTCTTGGTCGCTTTAGCTTGTGGAGATGGCCAGGAAGAGATTGAGATACTTTCCAAGCTTGGATGATGCCTCTATGATTTATTTCAAAGTCACACTTTTTTGGTGTTTTTGAAAACTTTGTTCTGCCTCTAGAACTGATCTTCAACCCTTATTTCTGTATGCCTCGCTTCCTTATGTATTGTACAATACATTAGGTTAGAATTTGCTGTCCAAATCTTCCTCCATTGACGATTGAATATTTGATTTTGATCCTTCATTAAATCTTTCCAAATTTGATCCAAATCATATATTTTTGTACCCACATGGCTTGATACGAGTTTGGAAAGGTGCTAGCTGTGTAACAAGACCTGAAATGGTCACAAGATCTTTAGTTTTCAATGTTTTTGATTTTATGTGATTTTATTTGATTTAAAATGAATTAATTCAAGTAAAAATCAAAATAATTAATAACATTATAATATGGACACATGGGCAAGGCTAGATCACGTGGGCAATAATGCAAACTCAAAACAAGTGAAAAAGAATGGGCCCATTTGACAAAATTTGATGTTTTGGGGATAATTGACTTTTGGCAATTTTGCAAAAAAGTCCAACTTCAACAATGCATAACTTCCTAAATTTTGAATTTTTTGAGGTTTTCTTGGACTTTTTAGAAAGCTTGAGATTCCCTTTAGTCAACCCTTTTGGTCTCATCTCATTTTGATATTCCATGCTCAAGTTAGAAGCTTTGACAAAAAAGGTGTTTTTTTGTTGACTTTTCAAAATGACCTATAATGTCCAAATTCATAACTTCTTATG
The DNA here is from genome assembly GCA_948472305.1 of Vicia faba. Classification (NCBI taxonomy): domain Eukaryota; kingdom Viridiplantae; phylum Streptophyta; class Magnoliopsida; order Fabales; family Fabaceae; genus Vicia; species Vicia faba. The sequence continues at coordinate 17,425,182 of OX451741.1, read as the reverse complement.
AGTGCATATTTTGATCTTGGGGTATGAATATGGATTGTAGGTAATTGCACCCTCTTCAAAATGAGCTTTGTATGGGTCATTTCTCATAAAGTATGAGAAAGTTATGCTTGGTAAAACTTGAGTTGACTTTTCCTGGAAAACCCTAATTTAGCAACTTTTGAATCTTGATGAATTTTGAGCAATCCTTGATGAATCATGATCAACCCTTGATAAAATGATGAAATATCCTTAAAAATGATAAAGTTGACAAAAAATCTTAAAGTTTGACTGTACGGGGGTCACAGTTGACTTTTGCCCTAGCATAGTCGATTTTTGGACCTTTTGAGCAATTGAATGAGCAAAATTCCTCTGCAAGGCTTGAAAATTGACATGGATGATCTTGAGAACATATTAGGACATTGGTGAGCACTTGGGGTCACTTGGACTCAAAGATCTTGATGCAACACAAAACCCTAATTTGAGTAGACTGCCTTAGGAGAGAGCTTGTCTGGCCAACCCTTGGACTTCTTTGAGCAATTTGGAGATCTTTCTTGCAATGTTTTGATAAATATGGGAGGGAAAATTTTGGGGCACAACAGTATCCAATGAAGGAATCATAACACTGTAGTTCCTCTAGAAAATGGTTGGTTTGTTTGTGTTTTTTTAGTGGGCGACGTTAACGCACACATTCTAGCAATAGGCACGGCCGGTATCGCGGTAGAACGGAGATAACATGCCCTTTGGGGGAGTTTTTCTTGGTTGAGTGTTTTTGCGAGTTTTAAAATAAGTTCAAGTAATGATTAAAGAGTTTTTTTTTTGGATTTTTGACTTGATTAAAAAAAGGTTTGTTTAGCTAAAAATGGGTGCGGGTGAGATTTGAAGATACGACGACCTAATGTCGAAGTTTTGACTTAAAAGGTGTGAGTTTTAAAATTGATTTTTTGGGGAAATTATCTTAAGTTTTAACAAACAAATGAAAGATGAATGAGGGTATTCGCACGATTAGATGAGACGTGTTTGATAACGTGAAGTCAACAAAGTCAAAACATTTCCCTTGGATTAAATCGAGCGAGTAAAATGAAATGGGCATCAGAATATATGCATTCGAAAATTCATAAGAAAATAAATCTAACGAAACAGATTAATGACAAAAAGGCACCGAAAAATTAAAATGGAGGAGATATTTCAAATAAAGAGAATGTAACTAATCATCTAAAGAAGTTATTTGATCTAAATTAAAATTCTAAGATTACTTACTAAAATAATTCTAAACTAACTACAAATTCTACGGTTATAAAAATAATTCTAAAATTACTAAATTAGATCTAAACTAAATTAAAACTCTAAGGTTACTAAATTAAATCTAAAACAAATAAAAATTACAAAGTTACTAAACTAAATCTAAATCAAATAAAATTCTAAAATTACTAAATTAAACCTAAATCATATAAAAATTCTAAGTTACTAAACTAAATCTAAATCAAATAAAAATTCTAAAATTACTAAATTAAACCTAAATCAAATAAAAAATCTAAGTTATTAAATCTAAATCAAATTAAATCTAAAGTTACTAAACTAAACTAAATAAATAAAAATTCTAACAATTTTAATAAATAAAACTAAACAAAATTGATAACCAATTGAAATTAAGCAAAAGGGAAAATAACTAAATTCAAATGAAATAAAAATATAAAACAGAATTATGGAGGGTGTATGCTGAATTCGGATTGGACTTGGTGAATTTGTTGGGTTCGAGTCAAGGTAAAGCCCAACAGAATTGTAACACACAAAAGAAGAAAAAGAACCTAGAAACCTAAGCTTACAGCCGTTTGCATTCTTGTTTTAGAGAATTGGTCCATGTTTAATTCAATTAATTTTGATTAAAGCAGAACATTTGGAAAAAAACAATTTACTAGTAAAGGCCAAACAGTCTCTCTCCCTCTCAAGATTCACGCTTCTCTGTTCAGTTTCTTCTCCGATCCCATTGCTTCTCCTCAAACGATTATCCTTTTTTAACATCATCGATCTCAAACTCTCATCTCTCTCTCACTTCAGTATATCATCGCTCTCTTTGTTGTACCACCTCCAATCCCTAACAGAGAAAATACTTCTACCACCATCTAATGCAAACTAAAACCCTCACTTCTCTTCTCCCAAATCGAGTCTCACTCTTCGCGATTTCTCTGTATCACTCTCTCAGTCTCTCGGTCAAATTGATAAACGACAACAAACTCAATTCATTTTCTTATACGACAATAACATCTCCCGAATTCTATCAATCTCATTCAAAAAGGAATTCAACGTAATGATATGTGATTTCAAGGAATTGATTTTGGCAAAACACTCAGCAAGGTTCAGACTTTTATGATGCATCAAGAAAGAAAAAGGTAAAGAAGATGAACCTACCAATGGAACTGAGGCTTGCTCCGGTAGTTATTGTGATAGATTGCAGACGGTATCGGAAGAAACCTAGAGGTATGCTCCAAATTCTGGTAATTTATTAGCACAAATCACTTGTTCCAATATTTTCTTCCTTTTGTAAATTCCTGTTTTCAGCTTTTTGTCGTCCTGCTGTGAGCTTTATAAGCATGAGGTTGGACGTGATGAAATTCAAATGGTTGGTGAATGGAGCGATACAGATTGAGGTTTAGGAAGAAGTAATACGGTGGGTTGAGGTGAACTTGGAGTTGTGGTAGGGTCTGATCTCTTTGTTCTGTGAGTTCTTTTTGGTTTTTGCTGTGTGATATTGGCGTGGATTTCTTTCAATTTTTTGTGTCCCTCTCTCAAGATTCAGTGGCCTTTTTTATAACGAAATCGAAATGGAAATTAGGGAGGAAATTAGTGATATTTTGAACATATTAGAGTATCCTGACTTTGGGCTTTTTGAGTACAAGTTATCTATTCTTTCTATTTTAGTGAAATGATGAGTTTGACATGATACAGGTTTGCAGTTTTCGTTACAGGTTTAATTTTTGTTATTTTGGTGCATACATTGGATTGATACGCTTGGCATGTTTGTCTTGACGGTAGATGGAGATGAGACCAGATTTGACAGTAAAGCAGGGTTACCTTAAATGGTTCTGGGAAGCATAGGACTGGCTTAGGGCAGGTTTATGTAGCATAGAAGTAACAAGTTGTTTTGGACTAATGTGTACAGAATTTTGCAGGTTTATGCAGCTGGTTTACGGCCTTGTAGGATGCAGGTTTGGCACGACTTTTGCAGGGCAGATTCTTGACACCTTGTTGACTGTTTTGGACAGCAATTAATTTAAACTGATGGACTAGTTTTTTGTGATGCAGGATAGTAGTAGAGTGGGAAGCAATGTGTAAGGTTTGGGGACTGTTTTGGTTTTTGTGTGATGCAGGTTTTATCTTTTCCTCTTTTATCTTTCAATGACTTAAAGATGTTTGGCTTTTTTCAATACAATTCTGAAGGGTTGGTACTTTCTAGGAACATGATGACACAATAGGGTGTTGTGAGTTACTTGATAACTTGCTGTTTTTATGAACTGCTATCTATTTTCATTTGCTGCAAACCTGCCCTTTGCTTGTCTTATATTTGCTGTTGTTTTATTGTTGTTCTAATTTGCTATCTGTTTTCTAGCCTGTGGCTTTTGTGATGCAATGCTTGCTGATTGCAGCCTTGGGCTTGTTACACTAGTTTTGTGACTTTAGCAGCCTGCTGCTTGCGCTGCTGCTTGCGGTGTTTATTATTTTGTTTTTTTATTTGCTGCACTTATTTCATGGCTTTGGCAGCCTACAGCTTGTGCTGTAATTTTGTATTGTGCTTGTTTGGCTCGTTGTTGCCTGTTGCTATATGCTGCGCTATTTTCCTTTTCTCCTTTTTGTGAACCAAAAGGGAGACCTTTTGTGATTTGCAATTGGGAGAAAATGGCCCATGATAAAAGATAAACTCCTTTTGATATCTGATTCCAAATACCAACCCTGATGATGAGCATTTTTATTAGCAAACAATTCTTGCTTGGACTTTGATTAAGATATCGATGTTAACTAACTTCTTTCTTTTCTTGTTTTATGATCAATGAGAATTGGACGACCAAAGCGAGATTGAATGATGAAAATACCATGGTGAGGACGAATGGCTTAAAGATGAAGACTTGAAGAAACACATTATTTCTCTCTTTATAAACAAAACAATTGTAGTTTGTATTTCACACTTTAATATGCCTTGTAACATTGTCTCAAAAATGTAATGAGCACAAATTTGAACGAATTTATTAATGATGAACTTTGTTGTAGAAATCAAATAACTCTTGAATCTTGTTTGAATTCTGAAATTCTCTCTTGAATAATTCGAATGCCCATCTTAACTTTGTAACTTAAATCTCAAGAAATCATGAACAATGGTTGTAACTTGTTCTTCAAGCAATCAATGCGCCTTATCTTTCAAAATCCAATCAAACTCTCCAACAAAATAAGTGCTTGAGAATTTAATTCCACTTGGTTAATTTGAACCCAAAACAAATGGTCACTTAAACCTTATATTCTCATTACGCTTGAACCAAACTTGCACTCCTCGACCAGAACCCTAATTTTGATATTCAAACCACAATAACTTGTAACTTAAGCAACAAAACACGCCTTGACGGTCATGACCCCCAACCTCATTTCTTGTGTCCAAAATCCACATTTGTCAACTTAAACTTCAAATTCTCGACTTAAAGGCTTAGAGACTTTAAGAAGAAAAATTGAAATGCGAGAAGATGAAATTCTTGACCTAATGCCCTAAGCTTTGAGCCATCTTTGAGGCAGGCGAGAGAAACATCTTCTGAGAAACCAAAGACCCTAAACCCTAGCATGTTGACCAACACACATAGGGAAATAAACCCTAATCCAGGCTCTGATAAATTCGAGCGAGAACCATCCTTGTAATGTGATGACAAAATTTGTTCCACGATCTACTAATCGAGAACCAGATGCGTTTCCCTTTTACCTGATAAGAAAACCTCAAAACAAGATTAGACATAAAGAGGGTGCAACCCTAATACCTCGAACCAAAGCGCCTGATCCCATGAGATGCGGGATATGCAAATGACTGAGTAATAAAATGATGCAAATGGAATGCAAAGCCCAAATCCAGAAAAAAATAAAAGAGATAGGGCAAATTTGGGGTACGACAGTAGCGTAAGACTCTTTAATTTCTGCCTTTACTTTCTACATTTATCGCTTTCCTTATAACTGTTTAGCTAATAGGGTTTATATGGCAAGACTAAAAACAATCGTAGAAAACCCTAATTTCAAGATAAATAAACGGGAATACAAATCACTCTTCACACTCGCACCTCTAGGGTAACCTCACTTGTTGCCTTCAGAATGAAACACAATCATGTCCCTCGAATGTGAGGACATTTTAGCAGTTTCCCTCGATTAAAAAGATTGTAGTCCCTCAATGACCCTTCGATGTTGCCTTTGGTAAATGATATAGTCCCTTAACGAATTTCTAAAGCGCCCCTACAAGTTACCTTTATGATTGTACGATGACCCATACCTATCCCTTCACATCCAATGATAGGGCTTCCTACTAACTAATGGTAGGATAACACTATCTAAATGAGGATAATAACAAGAAAGACTTGGAGTAGGTAGATAGTTCTTAATCGCTTGCTCACATTTTTCAAAACAAAAAAAAACATTTCCCATTGTCACACTTTAAAAATATTTCCAAATGAACACTTTGTACGCGTTCTTAACCAATACAAGAATCATTACAAAGTTGCCTAACTATGGGCAAATTTCAAAATATTTTTTCAAACACACGAACACAAAGAATTTTCAAAACAAAGTGAGCTAGCGATTAAGAGCCCATAGATAACTACGGATGAAAAGGGTGCTAACACCTTCCCTTTTCATATCCTACCCCCTGAACTCAATGAAATCTATCAAAGTATTTCCTGTTCTTTTCACCCTTTCCTTATTGGATAAAAGAAAAGTCAGTGGCGACTCTTACTATCCACACATTTGGATAAAACCAAAAAAGTTAGTTCTCCCACTCTATTACAACATCCATTGGGTTCGGTTGCGCACCAGTAGCATTTTTCAATGCAATCCGAAAATATTGAAATGATAGGCACATCTTACATTAGGATTGTACCGAGGAGAGGATGTGTTGGGGTTCTGAGGAGGATCTCTCAATGTAATCAGCTTTGCTTTCAATAGATGTTGCAATTCCTGAGACAATGGCATGTTGATCTTGGTAAATTGTCTCATGGGTGAATCCGACCTACGTGATTGCCTTGTTGATGTTGTTGCACTGGCGCAAGATTAGAGATTTGCACTGCCTCTACAGATCGGTTGCGATCATCTTTACCATGACCCTTCTGGCCATATACATCATTAGCTTCTTTTTTCCCGCTGTATGTCTTCTTTATAGTACTCGAAGACACAGCCACCTAAATATTTCCACTTCTGATTCCACCTTCTTCACATTCCCTTGTTAATATCAGCCTGATGAATCCAGATGAAGAGCTTCCGATCAAATGAAAAAATAAAGGACTTGTCAAAGTTTCCATATATATGTCAACCAACTCCCTATTAAATAAAGGAAATTAAACTCTTCCTGCTAGGTCTCTCCATTTCTGGGCATACTCTTTGAAGCCTTCGTTAGAGCCCATGGTCATACTCTGTAATTGCACACGGGTTGGTGCAAGATCAGCATTTTATTGTTATTGTTTGTCAAAAGCAGCAGCCAAATCTTCTCAAGTACGAATATTGGTTCTTTCCAATTGATAGAACTATTCCAATTAGGTCCCAGATATGCTTTCTTGAAAGAAATGCACCCATAATTTTCTATCGGCAGTGTGTGGTTAGATCTTCCGGACATAAGACCTCGAATGCAGTTTAGGGAAAGAAATACCTTCATACTTTGAAAAAGTAGGGACCTTGAATTTGTGAGGAATGACAACTCCCGAGACTAAACCCATATCTTCAAAATCCAACGCAGACACTCTCTAGATCTCCATAACATTTAAACGATCTTCCAGCTGTTTATATTTTTCATCGGCAGGAGGATACTATTAATCTGAATAGTCTTCTTCATCTTCATCATAATATTGGCTAGAACCAAGGTGGCTTCCTTTCTCAGCCTTCACATTCTTACTATCTTCACCCTGGTTGTCATCTTCATTTGATGGAATATCACAATCTTGAGCTTGCTTGGGAGGACCTCTGAACCTTCTTCCTATGTTGGGAGCGCGGATTGTTTTCCTTGTCTTTTTCTTCCTCTCTTTGGTAATGAGGGTCTTCAGCTTTTCCAGCCCCTTGGCTAAGTTCAAGAACTTTTTTGGAATTGTGCATTCTAAGCATGAAGATCTTTAACTGTTTGTTCGAGAGCCATCTTTTACTGAAATAAACAACAAGAAGATGAGAAAACCTGTCTAGAAAGTACCTGATTTGTAATGAGATGCATGATATGTAGATGCAAATGCAATGTTTTCAAGGATCTTGCAGGGTGAAAGAGATAATGAATCCTGGTTATAACTTTGACTTGTGGAACTTAGAGTCTTCATTTTTGGAAGTCCTTCTATTGGAATCAAGCTCACCATATCGAGTGGGTCCTAGTCTCTGACTCAAAAGAACATGTTATGATCTTTGATGGCGCCTGGTTAGAGGAAAATAGATCCCCTTGCCTCCTTGCTAGCAGTCTGGCTTGAAATCCTGCAACAAAGATCCCTAAGATCCTTGAAATGGTTAGTAAATGCCATGTCGGATGTTATGATGTCATGATGTTATGTTTTTGTTTAAATTGATAGCAAACACAAACAAATCACAAAAGAGCCTTAAGTTTAAAGGCCTGCATGGGGTCCATATGTAAGTACCCTTTTCTGTTGAAGTTAAGTTGGCTCAACCTGTCCTAAAATAGTAATCGAGTTCTAGGAATCTCATATCACAGATCTTTCTCGAAGGTTTTATTTTAGTACAGAAACTGATTTGCACTAAAAACATCCCGCGAGTCGAATCTCAATGAGTGTAGCCTCGAGTATCAGCCAACCTTGGACTGCGCCAAAGCCTACTACTTCACTACCTTCTAATTTTCTCTTTTCTTTTCCTTTTTATCACTTTACATACTTTATTACTTTCGCATTATTTTTCCAAGTATGTATCTCCTTATAGTTTATAATAGTTTAATTAATGTTTATTGTTTTCCCTATTTTTACTATTTGTACCCCCACTCCCGAAGCCTTGTAATAGCATAAGACTCTTTAATTTTTGCCTTTACTTTCTGGATTTATCTCTTTCCTTATAACTTTTTAGCTAATAGGGTTTGTATGGTAAGATTAAAAAAAATCATAGAAAACCCTAATTTCAAGATAAATAAACTGAAATACAAATCACTCTTCACACTCGCACCTCTAGGGTAACCTCACTTGTCCCTCAATTAAAAAGATTGTAGTCCCTCTGTAATACGGTGGGAGAACTGACTTGGGTGTTTTACATTTGTTCGCAATTGTTGCGGATAGCAAGAGTCGCCACCTACTTTTCTTTTATCCAATAAGGAAAGGGTGAAAATAACAGGAAAGATGTTTGAGATTATTTTCTTGAGTTCAGGGGGTAGGTTATGAAAAGGGAAGGTATTAGCACCCTTTTCATCCGTAGTTATCTACGGGCTCTTAGTTGCTTGCTATAACACTTGCTTTTGTTTGAAAATGTGCTTGTGGTGTGGGTTTTTAAAGTATTTTGAAAAAGTATTTGTAATGTGTTGTACCCAAAATTTTCCCTCTCACTTATCAAGAATTTGCTGACAAGATCTCCTTGGGCTCAAGACTGCACTAGGGTTTGATCAGCTCAAGACACCTCCTTAAGCACTAATGACCAAAATTAGGGTTTGAGTTTTCACAAGGATTTTTGAACTATCAATGCTTCATATGACTTTCATGGACCATTATGGACCCCCAAGGTTACTCATGTCAAGTTTCAAGCCTTGGATCACATTTTTGCTCAGTCAATTGAGCAGTTGACCTAAAAATCAATTGTATTGGGGGAAAAGTCAACCATGGCAAATTTACAGTCAAACTTCATAATTTTTTATCCACGTCAACATTTTAGACTCATATGTATCATTTGATCAAGTTTGGACCATAATTCCTCAAGAAATTTGATCAAATCTCCAAAAGGGCAAAATGGTCAAAATTAGGGTTTTGATTGGGAAAGGGCAATTTCTGATTTTTGACATAGAAAATGGTCAATTGGTTTAAGGCATGATCTCAAGAGTCCAATTTCATCATTTTTACCTAATTACATGATTCAAAGCATTGCAAATCCATTGGATTGACAGATGAACTTTGCAGTCAACTGATCAAAAGTCAACTATATACTAAAAAGTCAAACTTTGACTTTTTGGTCAAATTTAAGCACCAAAGATCCAAATTCATGAAAACATGTCAAAATAGGAAACTTATTCATCAAGAAATCAAGATTTCATTTTGAAAAGTCAAAATTTCTAAAGTTAGAATTTTTTCTAAGTGTCAAAAATTTCTTATTTTTTCATAACTTTGAGCAATTTTTTCATTATGATGCAAGATGATTCAAAGGAAACTTACAACATGAAAGTTGTATATATCCACGAAATATACAAGTTTTCTTCACACAACTTCTCCTAAAAGTTCTTGGATCTCAAGTTATAATTTTATGAATACATGCTCATGAACTAAAAAAAGACTTAGTGAAATTTTGCCCTAGTTAGGCAGATTATTGACCTAACTTCATGGCAATTTTTCACATAGTTCCAATGGGAATCTTAAAAAGAAATTCAAAGATGATTTTTAGAGCACATTGCAATATTTCCAAAATGTCCAATAACTCCTTGAGATCATTCTTGAGTAGGGAGAATTGAAGAGATGAAGTTGGTGTTTTGTCACTTGAATTATAGGTCATTTTCATGATAAACACGAATGCAATTTCAATGTTTGGCTGCATAATCTTTGCTTTGCAGACCTCAAACTTGTTTGTAATTCCATAATTAATGGATTACACAAACGTTTTAGCTATAATCCAAGTGGTTTAAGATTTATCCAATTCACATTTCCATTTTGGGGAGAAAGTTAACAATACCATTCTTGTAAAGCAAGCTTTTTGCATAAAGTTCACATTGAGCCTCTAACTTCTTCCCTCTAATTACAATCCATCCAAAAAGTCAGAAGCAAGCTTGTTTAAAGCATAACCACTCTATCTTAGTAAGTACACAAGGCATTGAAACTTGTTTTCTCAAAAATCACATGTTATGCATAAACATGTAATTTTAAATTCTGATCAACAACAAGTCTCTAAACTTGTTGCTTATAAATAGAAGCACTATTTGTGAGCTAGGAAACGAGCTTGAAGACCCTAAAACTCACTCAAACTCCCTCTATCCAGAAATTATCTCAAAAGACTATTGTTGTTCAAGTTCTGACTTTACATACCAAACTCCAAATCCCCTTGTGCGTTCTTTGGCCTTTTACTTCCAAAAGCTTCTAAACATCAAATACAAACCATCCAAAGTCCATTTGCTCAACTGTAACACCTCCATCATCAAGTTCCATTTTCAAAAACAGGGGTCTGCAACTTGACTTCTCCAGAGCTCCTCAGTCACTTTCAGCTCAAGCTAATCATTGCATTAGCTTCCTGGGACCTCAAGGAAGCTAACCTGATACTTGCAGCACTTTGAATCAAGCTCATTTGCATTTCACGATTTCTAGTTTTGAGGTATTTTTCTTGAACTTCCATCTCATTACTTAGGCATTGTTAGGCTTACATTTGTGAATATAAAATATAGACCTCATTTCCACGAAGCTGTACATATCCATAGTTTGCATTTACATGGCTTGAGCTTAGAGAATTTTAGAGTTGAAGTTTATGAAATTTTTAGGTTTCAAATTAGGGCCAGAGAAATTCTAATTTATCTTTGACTTTTAGTTTTAGTTATTTACATGGTTAGATTCGTGAGGAAGAATGCAACAACTTTCATTTTGTCATCTTCCATTTTTGTTGAGAAATGAAGAAGTTACGGGTACACCGGCTGGAGGTTGAAGATGAAGTCATCAAGACTTGATTTGCCTTACATATTTATTGTTTTGTTTATATAAACGGATGTATAGCCACCCCAGTGGTAAAGCGCGCGCTTGTTAACCTATGAGACCTGGGTTCGAGCCCCAGTGGTACCCATTTTGTGTTTTTACATTTTCTGACTTTTTGCAGGGCACCTGGGCCTTTGGGCTTTTTGTTTTTTTTACTAACTAACCTCCCTGCCTGCTTATGCACCCCTGGCCCAATTTGTTTTATTTTCTTAATTTTTTTTTTCTTAATTACTTTTCACTAATATTAAAAATCATAAAAAATATAAAAAAAATTTATCTTCATTTTAATTTAGTTTATTTTATTTTTCTCACCAAAAAAAATATTTTTATTAACTATACTTTATTTATTTTTTTACAAATCACCTTGTAAATTTAATTAAAACTAGGTTAATATTTATTTTTCTTTTACACCTATTAAAATATATTATTTTTTATATAAAAAAATTTCATGATGCCATAAATATTTTCAAGACAAAAATACCAAAAAAATACTTTTTTCTAAACTTATTTTCTTTTAATCAACTAAATAGAATTAGGGTTTTATTTAAAAAAATATTTTCTTAATAAATTTAAACTTAATTAATTATTTTCTTTAAATTAATTAGGTTAAAACAAATTCCTTTTTCTCATAAAAAATCCAAACAAAAAGATCCATTTTCTTTGCATTTACATTCTTGCATATTTATTTTTGTACATTTATTTCAATTATTGTATAAATTCAATATGGTTGTAATAGACTAATTAGGCTTTAAATTCTTGCAACCCCCATTCAATTTGTACACCCCTTCCCACAAATCATGTAATAGCTTAGTATTTTTATTTTCGGCAATTTAAATGCTTTATATTCACATGCTAGTAATTAGGGTTTGTATGGAAAGAACAAAATCAATCAAATAGAAAACCTTAATTCAAGACAAAAACAAGCATCAAAATAACACACTTGCACCCAAACACCCCAAGGGTAAACTCCACTTGGTTGCCTTATACAAAATGGTCATATTACGCATGTAAGGTATCTTAGCAAAAACAAGCAAATACAAGATCATAGTCCCTCGATGACGCTATCTAAGTTGCCTTACAAATGATCTTAGTCCCTCAAAAAGAATGCTAAGATACCTTGCAACATTTCTAATCATGGCTATACGATGACCCATGCCCGTCCCATTTACATCCAAAGATAGGGTTGCTTACCAAATCAATGGTAAGACAATAATGTCAAAGGAAAAGAAATGAACAAGAAAGACATTTGAGTAGGTAGATTGCTCCTAATTACTTGCTCCATTTCAAAACAAACATCCTTGCTATTTCAAAACAAACACCTACAAATTTCAAAACATCTTACAAAATTTGAAAACATTTTCAGAAGATCAACTTCTTTGTATACCTTCTTACGAAAGAGAATCATTACAAAGATTGCCTAAACAATGACCTCTTTACAAAATACTTTCAAAAACCACATAAAGCACAACTTCAAACAAAAGCAAGTGATCTAGAAAGTAACTAAGATCCCATGGAAAACCATGGATGAAAAAGGTGCTAATACCTTCCATTTTCATAATCTACCCCCCGAACTCAAGAAAAAATCTCAAAGGTCTTTCCTGTGCTTTTTCACCTTTCCTTTTGGATAAAAGAAAAGTTGGTGGCGACTCTTGCTAACTGTAACGCAAAACCTTCAAGTCAGTTATCCCACCGTATCACAGAACTGGCGTCTCTGCTGGGGAAAATTCTAAAAGTGGGGTTACCTTAGGGATAGATCACATTTATTTGCTTACATTGTTTGACTTGTCTGCTTTACATTATGGTTCTTTATTCAGGTTTGAATCCTCTACCCGGATTTGGGATACATTATAGGTAAGTAGCAATATGTTGTGGAAATTATGTGGGGTATACCGACATGGTCTAAGAAATAGCTATGTTAGTGCGACATATTTGTGGGTACCGGTAGCCTTTGAGTAAATCAAAGAGAATACAGGGCCGCTGAGTGATGTCATGAAGCACTAATGAACTTTTAGAACCTTTACTTGACCAACTTGGCCTTTAGGATGTAGTGAGATGACCGGCTTTGGTGCAGCCCGAAGTTGGTAGATACTCGATACTACACTCATTGAGGTTTGGTTTCTTGGGATATTTCAGTCGCTATTAAAGAGGCTTGTGCTGAAACAATAACCAAGGAAACAAACCATTGATATTGAGCTCCTTAGAACCCGATTACCATTACTAGGGCAGGTTTAAGCCAACTAAACTTCAAGAGGGTACTTACCTATAAAACTCCATGCAAGCCTAAACCTAAGGATTTTCTTATTTTGTTTGTATTTGCATACTTGTACATAACATCATGAACATCATATACATCCACTAACCATTTCAAGTATTTTTAGGGATTCATCTTTGTTCTTGTTTTGTAGGATATGGATTCACTTCGCAGGAAAACTATTCAAGTCAACCTTGTAAGAATCCCTCCACAACTTAAGGAGCTAGATTCAAGGATTCCTGAAAACTCTCCATTTACTGAGAGACATGGTCTTCTACTTAACTTGGTCACCTCCAACACATATGAGGACATGATGAAGGTTCTTTTTCAGTTCTTTGATCCTTTAATCCCTTGCTTCATATTTCCTTACTATCAACCTGTGCCTACTTTGGAATAATTCTCCAAACTCTTGAGGATTCCATTCTCAATCAACTACCTTTCAGCGGTACAGAAAGAGACCCAAAGCCAAAAGAGATTGCTCAAGCTCTACAATTGCACTCATCTGATATCACAATTCATTGGGAAATAAGGAGTGGTGTCAAAGGTTTCTTAGCAAAGTTCCTGTTTGAGAAAGCCCAAAATTGTTGGAATTCCTTGGACTTGCAAGCCTGTGAGGAAATCGTGGCTCTCCTCATCTATGGGATGGTTTTGTTTCCAAATCCTGACCAACTCATAGATGTCAACACCGACAAAATATTCATATCCTACAACCTGATGCCTACATTGCTAGGAGATATCCTACACTCTTTTCACACTCGCACTATGAGGAAAAAAGGTGTTCTTATGTGTTGCACTCCTCTCTTGGCAAGGTGGTTTATTTCTCATCTTCCCCAATTTGTATTAAAAAATGAGCAAGGTTCAAGGTGGTCACAAAGGTTGATGATGCTCAAACATTCAGACATTCATTGGTGCTTCCGATCCATAGAGAATGTTACTATTGTCGACCATTATGGAGAATTCCCTAATGTCTCTTTACTTGGCATTAGGGGAGGTATCACCTACAACCCCTGCTTAGCCTTAAGACAGTTTGGTTACGCCCGAAGGGATGGCCCGTACGAGATACTGATTAGGCCTGAACTTGGCAGCATATGGGACTCTGTCCATCAAGTACCTTTAGATATATCAACCTTTTGTTTTGACTCCCTAGCCCTATGCTTCGACCAGACTCCTTAACAACATTTGTTTTCAAATCGAAGTGTCCTTCGAATGGCTCATATGGATATCCTTTGAAAGGGCCAAAATAGGTGCCTTTCGACTAGGCCTTTTGTGTGCTCCTTCGAATGGTCCAAATACATTACCCTGGAATGGATCACCAAAGTATGTCATTTGATTGGGACATCCAGGTATATCTGGAAAGTCCTTCGAATGTGCCATAATGGTACTTCTTTCGCACGAGACAATGGCATAATGTAAAGTTTGTGTGTTGAAGCAAACTATTTCCAAGGGGGATACTGCCCAGTCAAAAATAGAGTGGAACTAACCAATACTTTATGGGTTCCATTGCCTTGTGAATTCTAGCCATGGGGGAGTTTTTTCCTTGTTCATTCTGGCCTAAAGGGAGTCTTGATTCTTGTATTGAGGGATTCACTATCCCAAATGAAGGATGCATGAAGAGGGTAAAGGGAACAATCGAAGCTTGCAACAAAGGAGGGCCACATGCCCCAAACAAAAGAGGCCTGCAGGAAGAAAAATGTGTAATCAAAAGAGACCATAAAAGAGGCCTTTGCTTCCTGAATCTAAGGACATCAGCAGGAGGCTTTTTTCCTTGTGAATTGAAGCTATTTGAAGATAAGTGTTTCCATATCGAAGCTTACAACAAGTTGTTTCAAAGGGTGACTTTGGCCTTGTGCATGCTAGCATGGTGGGAAATTCTGTCTGGTGAATTTGGAAAACATGCAGGAAAGGGGCTATATGGCCAAACGAAAGATGTATACCCATCTTGCACAAAGAGACTAAAATGTTCAAACGAAACAGGAATTGAACTTGTCCAAAAGAAGTCTAGTGCCCAAATGAAGCAGGAAATGAACTTGCTTAAAAGAAGTCCATTGCCCAAACGAAAGGGTGTAACCAAAGCTTGCATCGAAGGAGCCAAAGTGCCCAATCGAAGAAAACTTATTTTTTCTTCAATTTTGTCAAAAAGAATATTTTCATCTGCTTTTCCCCTTTTTTAAAAAATTTCCTTTTTAACTTGATGCTGAAAAATCCAATTGTACTCGTGTAAGCTTGAATTATTTAGAACCCTTGTGAGAAATGCATTGGGAAATGAGAGGGCAAATTTTGGGGTACAACACCCTCGATGACCCTTCAACACTGCCTTCGGTAAACGATCAAGTCCCTTAACTAATTTCTAAAGCGCCCCTGTTGTACCCCAAAATTTCCCCTCCCATATTTCTCAAGACATGTCAAGAATAATCTCCAAGTGGCTCAAGATTGCTCAAGAGTTGGACAGTCCAATCATCTCCTAAGGCAGTCAACCTCAAATTAGGGTTTTGTGTTGTATCAGGGTCCTTACATCCAAGTGACCTCAAGTGCTACCCAATGTCCTAATATGTTTTCAAGTTCATCCATGTCAAATTTCAAGCCTTGCAGAGGAAGTTTTGTCATTCAATTGCTCAAGAGGTCCAAAAATCGACTATGCTAGGGCAAAAGTCAACTGTGACCTACAAATAGTCAAACCTCAAGATTTTTTGTCAACATTATAATTTTTAAGGATAATTCATCATTTGATAAAGGGTTTATCATGATTCATCAAGGATTGCTCAAGATTCATCAAGATTCAAAAGTTGATAAATTAGGGTTTTGTAGGAAAAGTCAACTCAACTTTGATCAAGCATAACTTTCTCATACTTTATGAGAAATGACCCATCCAAAGCTCATTTTGAAGAGCATGCAATTTCATAAAATCTATCTTCACACCCCAAGATCAAGAAATGCACTCACAAAAATTTACAAATTTGGACATTATAGGTCATTTTTGAAAGTCAACAAAACACCTATTTTTCCAAAGCTTATAACTTGAGTATGGAATATCAAAATCAGATGAGACCAAAAGGGTTGGTTATAGGACATCTCAAGGTTTCTAAAAAGTCCAATAAAACTTCCAAAAGTTAAAAATTGAAGAAGTTATGCATTGTTGAAGTTGGGCATTTTTCCAAAATTGCCAAAAGTCAACTATCCCCAAAACTTCAAATTTTGTCAAATGGGCCCACTTTTTTCCACTTGATTTGATCTTGTCACACTACACACGTGTCCTATCTTCAGTCTTGTGCCAATTCATTAATTTTTCCATTTTATTTTATTTTTATTGAATTAATTCATTTTAAATCAATTTAAATCCAAATAAAATCAAATATTGATGAAATAGGATCTTTTTGATTGATACAGGTTTCAATTATCATCATGGACAAGATCAAATCCGAATCAAGCCTTGTTATGAACAAATATTGGATTTTTTGACAAATTTGGAAGCTTGTTCATGGAGGATCAAAGCAAATCCTAAATCATCAATGCTCATGGATTGAAAGCCCAAAACCTGACCTAATTGCTTCCATATTACTTGTACAACACAAGGACACGGGATGGAGAACGAAGAGGCTACTAATTGACAAGAACAAAAACTGAAAAAAAAGCTTGAAAAAGTGTGGAACTGAAATCTTGGTTAGAGACGTTTTTAACACAAAAACTCAACGTACACTTCTTGTTTGATATCCCCTAAAGCAATTGCAATCAAAAGCAAGCCCTGAAACCACATAAAACGCACTGTAAGTTTCCTTGAATACCGCCCTGTACATGAAAACGCAACCTTGGATTCTTGCATCTTTTTGATAAATCATGGACATATTCTTAATCCTTACATGATTTCCAAGCTATCTGCAATATTGAATTGTGTTTTTGTAGCCTGTAAAGCCCTACCCGAAACTAGGGTTTGGGTTTCTTGTTTTTAGGCGTTTCAATTTCAGGTAAAATCAGGACCAACCATGGACATGGATGGAAACAGGAGGGAGAGATGAGCATGATGATGTTCTCAAAATTTGTTTCCATGGCCTACAGATAATTTTAGGAGACATCTAGGGATTTAGTTGCGGATTAAAATCCGCAGGAAAAATAACCAGAATTCTGTGGGGAAGACGATCACGTGGCTATATCCCATTCGCCCATTCAAAATATTTGGCGCTTATTTTTTTGTTTCAGGCATAATAATTATTTTTTTCATATAATATTTACTGCCTAATCCACTAACAAATAGAAGGCATTGGTCCAGTGGCAAACGCGTTGTGTGGAATCCAATGGGACCTGGATTCGAATCCCAGGTCCCCAACATATTTCTTGTTATTTTCTTTCAGGCAATCCAGTGTCCCCCATGCCTTGCAACGCATCATACACCTTCATCCATAATCTTCCAGATGGTCTCCAGGCCAAATCTGATGGCCCATATTGGAGGTCCATCGTGAGACCTAGTCAATCAGTGCGCGTGGAATCATGGAAAGTCAAAGCAGGCTAGCATAATGGGGCTTGGAAAATGCTGATCACACACTCTGATCTGGGCCCAAACCCCCCAAATGGGTTATTTCTTTTCTTTTTTATTTTTCTTTTTATTTAATTGTTTTGTTAATTATTATTATTATTTAGAATAACCAATTAAATTATTTTCCTCATAAAATCAAAAACACAAAAATATATTTTATTTATTAAAATTAACTTCATCACTTTTATTTTTGTAAATAAATTAATTTAATTAATTTAGTGTTAATTAGGTTTAATTTTTAATATCTTTTGCAAAATAATTAAAATTAATGTAGAATTAGGTTTTACTTACTTTTAATCAATTTATTTTATTTCTTTAAATATTCAAAAAAAATCCAAAAAAATATTTTCATTAATTAATTAATTTAATTGTTAATTTAGACTTAGTTTCTTTTAATTCAAAAATAATAAAAAATGCCTTCTTTTCAAAAAGGGTCAAAACCCTAAAAAATGCGCCGATTTAATTTCTCGCACGCGTACCATTTTATTCAATATTGTAATTGTTTCCGGCATGTAATAGCTTTTAATTAGGACTTTATTTTATCGCTTTATTTTATTTTCCGCAATTTAAATTAAAGGGTTATTTTTGGCGATGTAAATACCCGACGTCTTGTAATAGTTAAATTTAATTTCCACAATTTAAATTCCGCAACTATACACTGTTAGATGTTTGAAAATAGGGAATGCATGACAAGATTAAATCTTTAACCTAAAATCAACATAGCTCACCCATGACATGTACAAAGATAAAGTTAATCGAAACAACACACTCACACATGCGCACTCTTAGGGTACACCTCACTTGGTTGCCCTTGAACGTGGTCATTGAGTATAGGAAGTTTTAGAGGTCTCCCTCTTGTCCAAAGATCATAGTTGCCTCGAAACGGTTGCCTTGGAAAAATGATCTAAGACATTAGGGTTATCGCTAAAGCGTCCTAACATTGCTTTAGTGACCGCACGTCCCTTAATCAAATTGACCCTTAAAACTCCAACGACGATGCTACCTACTCATTCATGGTGGGATAGCATTGTCTAAAGGACATTGGTACAGATTAATTCCTTTTTCGAGTAGGTAGATGGTTCTTAAATACTTGCTCTCTCAAAACAGAATAAAACTTTTCGCACTTACACTCCTTTCAAACAAAAACTTCTTTCAAACCCAAAATCACAAAGAAAAGCAATTTTGAAAACACTTTGAGCAAGTACCTAAGAGCCCGTGGATAACCACGGATAGAAAGGGTGCTAACACCTTCCCTTTCTATAATCTACCTCCCAAACCCGAGAAACATCTCGAAAAAGGAATTTTTCTGTGATTTTTTCCTTTCCTTGTTGGATACAATAGAAGACGGTGGCGACTCTTGCTTACCGCGACATTTTGCGAAAACAAACGCAAAACACAAACCAGCATTCCAAAATAGTCAGTTCTCTTCCCACCGTATCATAACCCCTACAAGTTGCCTTTATGATTGTACGATGACACACGCATGTCCCTTCACATCCAACGATAGGGCTTCTGACTAACTAATGGTAGGATAACACTATCTAAATGAGGAGAATAACAAGAAATACTTTGAGTAGGTAGATAGTTCTTAATCGCTTGCTCACACTTTCAAAATATTTCCAAATGAACACTTTATACGCATTCTTAACCAATACAAGAATCATTACAAAGTTGCCTAACTATGGGTAAATTTCAAAATATTTTTTCAAACACAAGAACACAAAGCATTTCCAAAACAAAGTGAGCTAGCGTTTAAGATCCCGTAGATAACTATGGATGAAAAGGGTGCTAACACCTTCCCTTTTCATAATCTACCCCCCGAACTCAATGAAATCTATCAAGGTCTTTCCTGTTATTTTCACCTTTTCCTTGTTGGATAAAAGAAAAGTCGGTGGTGACTCTTGCTATCCGCACATTTGGATAAAACCAAAAAAGTCAGTTCTCCCACTGTATTACAGAACTGGAAACTCTGTTGGCGACACTAAAAGTGGAGTTACCTTTAGAGTTAGATCATTTTTTTCTTTCCTTGTTTGTCTTGTATGCTTTACATTTGAGGGTTGCTCAGGTTTATTTTCTTGCAAAGATCCTACACCCGGATCTGGGGGCATTTTAGATAAGTAGCAATATATCATGGAAATTATATGGTGTATACCGATATGGTTGAAGTGATAGCTATGTTAGTGCGACACATTGGTTGGTAGTGGTGTCCCTCGAGTCATTTGGGGAAAATACTAGGCTGCCGCATGGTGTCATAAGCACTAACTGACTTTTAGAACCTTAATTGACCCGACTTAGCCATTAGAAGGTAGTGAAATAGCCATGTTTGGTACAGTCTTAAGTGGGTTGATACTCGATACTACACTCATTGAGATTCGACTCTCGGGTTTTGTTTGGTGGAAAGTCAGTTTCCGTGCTAGACAACATTCGTGGGAAAAATCAGTGATATTGAGATCCCTAGAACCCAGTTACTTCTTTAAGACATGTTGAGCCAACTAAACTTCAAGAGGGTACTTACCGAAAAACCCCATGTAAGCATCAAACCTTAAGGCCTTTGTGTGCTTTGTTTGTATTTGATTATCTATTTAAACATGACATTATAACATCATAACATCATATCATGACTAACCATTTCAAGGATCTAGGGGATTTATCTTTGTTTTATGTTGAAGGGTCATGGCATCCAGTCATAGGAATACCATCCGGATCAACTTCATAAGGATACCTTCCAAGCTTGAGGAATTAGTCTCAAAGGTTCTTGACAATTCTCAACTCACCAAGAGACATGGTCATCTACTTAGTTTGGTTACAACGTGTTTCCAGGAAGATATGATGAGTGTTCTTTTCCAGTTCTTTGATCCTAAGCATCACTATTTTACTTTCCCGGATTATCAGTTGGTTCCCACAATGGAAAAATTCTGTAAGTTGATCAAAGTGCCCATTCTTGATCAGATACCCTTCACCAGTCTAGAGCAAGTTCTGAAACCTGAAGACGTCACAGTAGCCTTACATTTGAAACGATTAGACATTGTATCTAATTGGGAAACAAGAAACGGAGTCAAGATTTTTTCTGCTAAATTTCTGATAGAGAAGGCTCAGTGGTTTCTAGATGCCATGAATTTTCGTGTTTTTGAGGATATGTTGGCTTTGCTGATATATGGTTTGGTATTGTTCCCTAATCTGGACTGTAACACGGTGGGAGAACTGACTTGGGTGTTTTACGTTTGATTGCAATTGTTCCG
This sequence comes from Vicia faba, assembly GCA_948472305.1. Lineage (NCBI taxonomy): Eukaryota > Viridiplantae > Streptophyta > Magnoliopsida > Fabales > Fabaceae > Vicia > Vicia faba. Next base: position 17,404,116 of record OX451741.1, on the reverse strand, counting down.
GATAGCAAGATTCACCACCGACTTTTCTTTTATCCAACAAAGGAAAGGTTGAAAAGAACAGGAAAGACCTTTAGAGATGTTTTCTTGAGTTCAGGGGGTAGGTTATGAAAAGGGAAGGTGTTAGCACCCTTTTCATCCGTAGTTATCTACGGGCTCTTATTTGCTTTCTAGATCACTTGCTTTTGTTTGAAAGTGTGCTTGTGGTGTGGTTTTTGAAAGTATTTTGAAAACGTCTTTGTAATGGTTCTCGTCTCTATAAGAATGCGTACAAAGAGTTTTATCTTTTGAAAATGTTTTAAATGAAAGTGTTGGTGTGTAAAATATTTTTGTTGTGAGAAAGTGAGCAACTATGAGCTTCCTACCTACTCAAAAGGTCTAATGTTATTTTCCTCCTCCTTTTAGATGTTGTTATCTTACCATTTATTTGGTAAGAAGCCCCATCGTTGGATGTGAAGGGACGGGTGTGATACGGTGGAAGAACCAACTGTTATACTGGTTTGCATTTTGTATTCGGAAATGTCGCCGTAAGCAAGAGTCTCCACCGACTTTTATTTCATCCAACTAAGGAAAAGGAAAAAGAACAGAAAAAACTCTTTTCGAGAATTTTTCTGAGAACGGAGGGTAGATTTTAGAAAGGGAAGGTGTTAGCACCCTTTCTATCCGTGGTTTTCCACGGGCTCTTAGGTACTTTGCTCATTTTTAAAATTGCTTGTGCGTGCTTGTTTTGAAAATTTTTTACTTCATGATAACCCTTGTATCAATCCTCAAGAGTGTGACGAAGTTGTTTTGAAAATTATTTTGAAAAGTGTTTGTGTGAAAAGTTTTGTTTGAGCAAGTGCCTAGGAGCTAATTTACCTACTCGAAAAGTCTGTTCGTTTTCCTTTAGACATCGTTATCCTATTATTAAGGAATAGGTAGCACCGTCGTTGGAGTTTTAAGGGACGTTTGAAGGGACAAATACGATCACAAAAGCAATGTTAGGAAATTCTAGTAATCATCCTAAAACCTTAAAGATCTTTTTCCGAGGCAACATTTGAATGGGTCATTTTAGATCTTTTGGGACTAGAGGACGACCACTAACATTCCCTATACTTCATGACCATTTACCGAAGGCAACCAGAGTGGGGTAGACCCTAGGAGTGAGCATGTGCAAGTGTGTTTTTTTTCTCAGTTTATTTATCTTTACACAATTAGGGTTTTCTACTGTTTTAATTCCAATTCATCTTTCCATACAATCCTATACATACATCTAAGCAGTTTATATGTTGCGGAAATTAAAATGCGAGAAATTAGAGTCCTAATTATTACATGGCTTAGGGAAGATACATAATTATTTTGACTGAAAATAAAATACAGAATTAAAATCCTATTTAAATCTATTACAAACTCGGAGCAGTTACAAATGATAATAAAAAAGGGAAAATTAAAAGCGCGTGGTAAATTAAATGCGAGAAATAATTAGACGACCTAAAAATCTAATTTGAGAAAATATTTATGTCGTTTTTGAGGAAAAATTAGGTTAAGTACAAAGTTAACCCTAATTCTAATTATTTTGAATTATAATAAAAAGATATTAAATTACCCTAATTTAATTAAACTAATTAATTAATAAAATATTTTTTATAAAAAAAAGATTTTTGATGTTTTTTATGATTTTTGATTAAATAAAAAATATGATTTTTTGGTGTTATTAAAAAAAGATATAATTAACAAATAATAAGAAAAAGAATTGGAAATAAAAAAAAGTAGGACTTGGACCTGTATGATGAGCAAATAGAGGGGTGGCTTTCTGAATTTTTCCAGGCCCATTATGGCCAGGCCCACTCCTGTTCCTGATTCTGTGTTGGCATGCTTAGAAGATGCACCATGGTCTCTCCTTGGATTGAAGGTTGGATCTGCATTGGCAACGATCCAGTGGCTGGATCAGTGGGGCGTATGATGGATGTTAGGCAAGAAAGTACGCTGCATCTGCAATGAACAAATGAGAAACTGAAAAAACTCCAGACCTGGGTATCAAACCCAGGTTTTCCCCTTTGCAAACGCTTCCCTTTACCACCTGGACATATTCTTTTGTTTATATGAATATACAAAATATATTATATTGGAATAATTGTCAGTGCTGATGAAAAACGCGCGTGAATTCTAATTGGCCACTGGGATGGTGACAAATCATCATCTTCTTCCGTCGTCTTAGGTATCATATCTATACCTACGGACAAAGCTCCATAGCCATAAACATGCAAACTTCAAAAATCCATACAAAACATGATAAATTAATTCTAAATACACCAATCAACTCGTCTTGATCTCACGAGTATCATGGCATCATTTTCTGGGCCTAATTTTACATGTATAGAGAAGCCCCAAAACGGCTTCTTAAACCCTAATCATGGTCATCATCAGTATATGCATCAAAACGTCAATTAAACCATTCAAACATGTTCTAAACATCCATACAAACAAGAATGCATGATCAAAAAGCATTTATAACGCATGTATGATTATAATTGTTTTTGAAAAGAAAATGCAAACCGTGATCGGATTGGTCGTGATTTTGAGAGTTTTCACACTTGAAAACAATGCAATTAGTCTCAGTGTGTCTCCAGGAATGCGTTGCAACCATTAGAACCTCTTGAATCTTCCTCAAAATCCAAATTCAATGATCACTTTTCCTTGAATTTCAAGCTTATGTACAGGGTATCTTTTGAGCAGCTGCGCCTCTATTTTCTCTTTCTAGGGTTCAAACAAACCTCAGTATATGTATTGAGTCTAATTAGGTTAACAATTTTGGATCCAATCTTGGGAGTTGATGGATAAAATCTTTGATCTCTAAGCCATATTCTTTCATTCTAAACTTGGACAAATCATGCCTTTTTTGCCTCAAATTTCCTTGATTCAATTTGATCTAATTAGACCATCTTAATTAGATTTGATCTTCATCAAAATCAGATCATCAAAACAATCTTTGATATTTTTTGTTATTTATTTGATTTAATGTGATTTTTAGTAAATAAAAATCAAAATAAAATATATAAATAGGGAAAATAAGATATGGCTGCTGATTTGGGTCGTGGACCATGTCCTTAACAAAATACAATCCTGAAATGATACGCCCATTTGACAAAAATGCACTTTTGAGCACATTTACTTTTGGCAATTTTCCAAAAGTGGTCAACTTTGACAATGCATATTTCTTCCATTTTTAACCCTAGAGAGGTGTTCTTGGACTTTTTAGAAATCTTAGGATGTCCCCTAAAAACACTTTTGGTCTCATTTCAATTGGGTCCTCCATGTTCATGTAAGAAGCTTTGACCGAAAAGGTGTTTTTGTTGACTTTTCAAAAGGACCTATAATGTAGAAATCCATATCTTTTTATGTGTGAATTTCTTGAACTTAAGGGCTGAATATGAGTTGTAGTAAATTGAATTCCCTTCAAAATGAGCTTTGGATGAGAAATTTTTGATAAAGTATGAGAAAGTTATGCTTGTTCAAAGTTTGGTTGACTTTTCTTGAGAAACCCTAATTTAGTAACTTTTGAGTTTTGATGAATTAGGAGAATTCCATGAGGAATCATGATAAACCCTTTATCAAATGATTATTATCACTTCAAAATGTTGATGTTGACCAAAAATCTTGAAGTTTGACTGTATGTGGGCCACAATTGACTTTTGACCTAATACGGTCGATTCTCAAGCATCTGAGCAGTTTGACGGAGCAAACTTCTTATGCAAGGCATAAAACTTGGAATGGAAGATCTTAAGGACATATTAGGATTGTGGAGAGAATATGAGGCCTTTGGAGCTCACCTATCTTGGTGAAAATGGAAAACCTAGTTGGAGGTTCATTGCTTTAAGAGAGAGTTTGTCTGGTCAACTCTTGGGCATCCTTGAGCAAGTTAAGGATCTCCATGAACATATGTTGAGTAAAATGGGAGGGAAAATTTTGGGGTACAACATGGACCAATTCTTAGATGTGAATTCCATTTAAATATTTCGCACTCATAATCCAACACCTACCATGCTTGGAGATATCTTACATTTCCTCCACACTCGTAGTATGAAGAAGCGAGGAACTCTTATGTGTTACATACCTCTACTATCCAGGTTGTTTATTTCGCACCTGCGTCGATTAGTGATGAAGAATGAACAAGGTTTGAGGTTGTCTCAAAAGTTGATGTCACTCAGTCATGCAGATATCCATTGGTGTTCTCGATCTTAGGCATATGCCACTATTATTGATCTCTGTGGGGAATTCCCTAATGTACCACTCCTTGGTATAAGAGGGGGCATCACTTACAACCCTTTTCTAGCACTGCGTTACTTTTTTTATGCTCAAAGGGACAGTCCTCATGATATGCTCATCCAGGGTATTGTGTTCGACTATGAGAACGATCCTCAAAATTACCATCAAAGGTTTATACGTGCTTGGGGCATGATCAACAGTATTGATAGCAAGATTTTGGGACACAAGAATTCCATTCCTCTAGAGCCTTAGCTCATATGGGTGCGGTCTCATGCTCAGAATCTTAAAATACCATATCCTACTATCCTACCAGTTGTCATAGAGTCTGTTGTTGAAGGGGATGTTTCTCATACCATTCTTCATCTCGATATGCCAACTAACTTCGAAGAACAACATAAGTCCTGGATTAAGCTCAAGGAAGAAAGAGATACCTTCAAGGCTCTGTTCTATGCTAGTGAGTAGAAATTACTAGAGCTGACGAAACGAATCCATGAAGAACCAAGCCTTAATGCATATGTCAACACAAATAGAAAGTTTCCATGGGAGACTTGAATTAACATTTTTCTTCTTTGTAACTCTTTTTATTGAAAGAAATTATAATTTGAGCTTGTTACTAAAAATTTCTTTTGTTTCCTTTGGTTTAACCAAATTTAAATCCCGCAAAGGTCCTTGAAAACATTGCACTTGCATTTACACATCATGCATATCATCACATAACAGGTAGTTTCTAAGCAGGTTTCTCATCTTCTTGCTGTTTATTTCAGTAAAAGATGGCACTCAAGCAAACTGTGAAAGAACTTCAAGCTCAAAATGTGAAATTTCAACAGATGTTCTTTGACTTAGCTAAGGGTCAAGACGAGTTGAAGACCCTCATCACAAAGGGGAATAGGAAGAAGACCAAGAAGCCATCAGTCTTTCTTAATATGGGCAGAAAATTTAAGGGTCCAGTCAGAAGGGCTCTAGATTTTGAGGTCCCCCTGAATGAAGAAGATAACCAAGAGAAAGATGATGAGAGTGTGAAAGCTGAAGAGAATAACAACCTTCATTCTGGCCAATATTCTGATGAAGACTATTTTTCCGAACAATATCCTCCTACTGATGACAAATACAAGCAGCTGGAAGATCGAATTAATGCTATAGGGATACAAAAAGTGCATGGGCTGGACTTTGGAGAGTTAGGTCTTATCTCGGGGGTTGTTATCCCTCATAAGTTCAAAGTTCCTACCTTTTCCAAGTATGATGGTGTGTCCTGTCCAAAGCTTCATCTGAGATCTAATGTTCGGAAGATCCAACCCTATACTGCTGACTGAAAATTATGGGTTCATTTCTTCCAGGAGAATTTATCTGGGACACAACTCGAATGGTTCTATCAGCTGGAAGGAACCAACATCCGCACTTGGGAAGTCCTGGCTACTGCTTTTTACAAGCAGTATCAATACAATTCTGACCTTGCATTGAATCGTGTGTAACTACAAAATATGATTATGGTCTCGAATGAAGGGTTCAAAGAATATGCCCAAAAGTGGAGAGATCTGGTTGGACGATTGCAACCTCCATTATCTGATAGCGATCTAGTTGATATGTTCATGGGAACTCTGATAGTGCCATTCTTTAACCATCTGATTAGAAGCTCATCATCTAGTTTTACTGAGCTAATTCTAACTAGAGAACATGTCGAAGGTGGTATCAAGAGTGGAAAGATTCCAGTGGCTGCATCTTCAATTGTTGTAAAGAGGACATTCAAAGGTAAGAAGGAGACTAATGATGTTTGTGGCCAGAAGGGCCGTGTTAAAAGTGATTGCAATCGGTCTGTAGGAGCGGTGCTAATTTCTAATCTTGCACCTGTGCAACAATAACAACATGGCAATCAGTGTAGTTCGGGCGCTCCGAGAAGACTTTTTATGAAGATCAGTATGCCACTATCTTAGGCATTGCAACATTTACTGAAAGAAGAACTGATAATGTTGAGGGAGCCTCCTCAGAACCCCAACACTTCCTCTCCTCGTTATAATCCAAATGCGGAGTGTGCCTACCATTCCAACAGTCCTGGGCACGACACCAATAACTGCGGGGCCCTAAAAAACAAAATCTAGGATATGATTGGTAAGAAAGAGATTGAGTTTGATCCTTCGGAGACCACAAATGTGATTACTACACCAATGTCGAAACATGACAAAGGCATAAGTGCTATTGATGATATTATTTATGTTGCTACTATAAGTGAATTGGTTACTCCCCTACCAATTTTTAAAGATAATCTTTTGCAGGCTGGTTTATTTTCGGGTTGTATTGAAAGATGTTACTATTGCGCAGCCCAACCCAATGGCTGCAAGTTACTGAAAGAAGGCATTTAACGCCTAACTGACAATCACACAATTCTGGTTGAGAAGATTCCGTCTTCTTAGAACCTGTTTCAAGATTTATCTGTAATTTTTGGAACTCCTATCAGGATCACATATAAAGGTCCTGTAAGGATCACTGCTAATCCCTAAGTTGCTCCTCTAATCATCACTACGCCTGAACCTATTCCATATTATTCGGATAAACCTATTCCTTGGAATTATGGATCTGACTTTGTTGTACCCCAAAATTTTCCCTCTCATTTTATCAAGATTTCTCCTCACAAGACTCATTGGACTCCAGACAGGATTACGGTTTGCTCCGCTCAAGACATCTCCTTGCACTATTGACCTGAAATTAGGGTTTGAGTTTTCACATGGATTTTTGGGCTTCCAATGCCCCATGTGACTTTCATACTTCATGTTGGACTTATAAGATTTCCCATACCAAGTTTCAAGTCTTGAATCAAATTTTTGCCCAATCAATTGGACAGTTGAACTAAAAATCAGTTGTATTGGGAAAAAAGTCAAATGTGGCCAATTTACAGTCAAAACTCATAATTTTTTATCCACGTCAACATTATAGACTCATATGAACCATTTGATCAAGTTTGGACCACAACTCCTCAAGAAATTTGATCAGATCTTCAAAAGGGTAAAATGGTCATTTTTAGGGTTTTGACTGCAGAAGGGCAATTTCTGATTTTTAACCTAGACAATGGAAAATTGGGTTCAAGCATGGTTTCAAGGACTCAATGGCATTATCTTGACCTAATCACAAGGTTCAAAACATCTCAAATGCATTGGATTGACAGATGAATTTTCCAGTCAACTGATCAAAAATCAACTGTACACTGAAAAGTCAAACTTTGACTTTTTGGTCAAAATCAAGTGTCGAGGGTCATTTTTCATCAAGATGAGTCAAAACATGAAACTTGTTCACCAAGAAACCTAATTTTGAAAATTAGGGTTTAAATTGGAAAATTTTCATAACTAGTTATGAAAATTTCTTATTTTTTCCAACTTTTCCCAACTTTTTCACCATGATGCAAATGGATTCAAAGAAAACTTCCAACATTAAAGTTGTATTCCTCCACAAAATATACAACTTTTATTCACAAAGTTTTCCCAAAAGATTCTTGGATCTCAAGTTGTGATTTTTTGAATAAGGGTCCAAAAACTTTCTAACTTAGTGAAATTTTGCCCTAGTTTAGGCAGGATTTTGACCTATCTTCATGGAAATTGTTCACATAGTTCCAAGTGGAATCTCAAAATGCATTTCAAAGATGGATTGTATAGCATGTTACAAGCTTTCCAAAATGTCCAAGAACTCTCCAATATCATTTATGGTTAGGGAGAATCGAAGGATTGAAAATGGCAAAATATCACTTTTGGCCAAGGCATTTTGCACCATTGCTACAACTTGCAATTATGTCCAAAGCATGCTTGTACTTGGTTTACAGGTTCTAATCTCTTCTACACTCAAAAATTTAATGCAAATACATTGGTTAGAGGCTTTGTTCTGAGCTTTAGAACATTACACAAAGGTTTAATCCATTTTTGGCAAAAAGATAACAATGCCATTTACATAAAGCACACTTTATGCAATTTTGTTTGTCTTGAGCATTGAACTTAATATTTTGCAGCAAACCACATCCACAAAGATCAGAAAAGGTTTAACAACTATGTGCAGGCTTTGAGCTAGCCTGTACAGGCCTTGGCATTGTCAACTCACCTTTTACTTCAAAAACAAGCAAGTGTGCAAAAACTCCACAACTCTTCAATTTGTTAAAACCAAAGCTTGTGCATATTTCAAACAGGTTCAACACATTGTCTAAGGCCAGAAACACAACTAGCAAGTTCTCAAACCCTCCAATACACTAAAACACCAACTTCTGCCTAAAACAGGGCAAGTTCTGTAAATCAGAAGCCAAAACCATTTCCACTCGTGCGTTTTGTCCCAAGCCACTTCAAACACTTTCTAAACAACCCACCTGAACTATCCAAGCCATTGTTCATCAACTGTAACTTCATTTTCAACCTTCACCATTTTTAAACTCTGAGTTTGCAGGTTGACTTCTACAAGGAGATTCAAGCCATTTAAAAGCAAGCTAAGCATTGGGAAAGGTCAAGGGGACATCAAGCAAGCTCAAAAGAACCTCAAGCCTCATTGAAAGTTGCTGCATTTCCATACTTGAGCTTGACTGAAACAGGTAAATTTCAAACTTCTATCTCCTTATTTAGGAATCATTAGGCTTAGGTTTGTGAAGCAAAAATGTAGTCCTCATTGTCCTTAAGCTGCACATATGCATATAATTCATTTATGTTAGCTGAGCTAGGAGAATTTGGATGATGAACATGCTGGGTTTTTTAGGTCAGAAATTAGGGGTGACAAAATTCTCTCTGGTCTTTGAGAGTTAGATCAAGTTTTTTATATGGTTAGAATCGTGTGATGATTAGTTATAACTTTCATGTTGCAAGTTTTTGTTTATAAGCACGTATGCAGGAGTTACAAGTTTGAACACAGGGCGCGCGTTTTTCTGTTTCTCAAGGACAGGGATGAAGTGAACCTTGGGTTGGGCTTGTTTGTTCTGGCTATTTGCACCCCCTGCTTGCTTTCTGCACCCCCTTGGCCCATTTGTTATATTTTTGTATTTTTTCATTTTTATTTATATTTTCTGACTTTATTTATTTTTTCTAAATAGTAAAAATCACCAAAAATATTTTCTTAAATTTTCACATTTTATTTTATTATTTTTATTATTTTTTTGGCATAAGAATAGTTTATTAAATAATATATTCTTTTATTTTCTTAAATAAATTTATAAATAATATAAAAATATCATATATTTTTATTTTTATTATTTATATACTTAAATAATATTTTCTCACACATTTTAATTTTTTAACACTTTTGTATATATATTTTTTATTTATTTTCTTGTACATAAATAAATAATATAATATATATATTTTCTTAAAACAAAACTGGGGTTTCTACCCTTTCCAAAAATAATCATTAATATTTTTCTTATTTTGGGACATCAAATAATTTATTTTACATACATAAAATAAATACCAAAAACATTTTGCATATTTATATTTAATTGCATATTTAAATATTTGTTCATTTATTTATTTGTACAAATAAATTCAATATGGTTGTAATAGTTTTAGGGTTTTATTTTGTGCAAAATATCCCCTATTCAAAACTTGTACCCCCTCCCCATAATCATGTTATAATAGTCTTAGATTTACTTTTACGCACTTTTATTGCTTTTCTATGCATGATTAGTAAATTAGGGTTTTGTATGCAAAAAACCAAAATCAAAACAAATAGCATGACTAAATACAAGACAAAAATGCATGAAAAATGACAATACAATGCACACAAGCACCCCTAGGGTTTCATCCACTTGTTTCCTTAAACATGGCCATGGTATGCATGCTAGGTATCTTGGCAAAATCAAACAAAAACAAAAGATCATAGTCCCTCGATGACGCTATCTTGGTTGCCTATATAAAAATGATCTAGACCCTCAAAAACTTGCTAAGATACTTGGCAACATTGTTATCATGGTCATACGATGACCCATGCCTGTCCCGTTTAACATCCAAAGACAAGGTTGTTTACAAAATACAATGGTAAAACAACAATCTCAAAGGGTTAAAAATGTGTAGGAAAGATCTTTGAGTAGGGTAGACAACTCCTAGTTACTTGATCAAACTTGCAAACCATCCTTGCTATTTTCAAAAACACACAACACAATTTCAAAACATTTTCCAAAAAACTTTCAAACATTGAAACTTTTTCAAAAGAAAAACACCTTTGTATACATTCAAACAAGAATCATTACAAAGGTTGCCTAAACAAAGGCCTCTTTTCGAAATACTTTCAAAACCACACACAAAAGCACCATTTCAAACAATTGAAAAGCAAAAGCAAGTGATCTAAAACAAGTAACTAAGAGCTCATGGAAAACCATGAACGAAAAGGGTTCTAGCACCTACCCTTTTCATAATCTACCCCCCGAACCCAAAAAAAATCTCAAAGGTCTTTCCTGTGCCTTTTTACCTTTCCTTTTGGATAAAATAAAAGTCGGTGGAGACTCTTGCTAAACCGAAACATTTGTGAATGAAAAATGCAAAACCTCAAGTCAGTTCTCCCACCGCATCATAGACATCTACTATCATGGCGTCAAGCAAGAACTACTGATCACTGAAGATGAAGTTATTGAAGCTACTTATTCCAACATTGACAATATTGCTGGGACCAGTAAGGTTACTAGAAGTGGAAGGGTTTTCTCCCCGGAGATATCTCCGAATACTATTGCTACACATGTTCGGGTTACTGATACCAAGTCAACTACTAAGGCTCGAGGCAAAGAGAAAATAACAGAGCCTGACCAGACGGAGGCACCTAAAGAAGTTGCAGTTGAAGATACCTCTAGGAAAGAGTTGAAGGAGGTTTTGAATATTATCCATAAGAGCGACTACAAGATTATTGAACAGTTGGGGAATACCCCATCTAAGATCTTTATGTTATCCCTATTATTGTGTTCTAAAGCCCATGCACATGTTTAGTGAAATTTTTGAAGACTGCTCACGTGCCACAAGAGATTTTTGCTGACCAATTTGAGAACTATGTTTCTAGCATGATAACTGACAATGGATTAGGTTTTTTTTATGCTGACCTGACTCCGGAAGGAAGAAATCACAATAAAGCCTTGTATGTCTCTATTGAATGCAGGGGCACTACTCTAGCTCATATGTTGATTGATATTGGTTCCTCTTTAAATGATCTACCGAAGGGCGCTCTTGACAGACTTGATTGCGAAGGGGTTATACTGAAACCCAATGATATTATAGTCCTAGCCTTTGACGAGTCAAAAAGGATTGTGCATGGAGAAGTGGATCTTCCGATCAAGGTAGGTTAGTAGGTCTTCAAATCTATCTTCTATGTAATGGATATTCATCCAGGCTATTCTTGCTTATTTGGACGCCCCTGGATCCATGGGGGAGGTGCTATTGCCTTAACCTTACACCAGAAGTTAACATATTCCGTGAATGGAAAGGTTGTTACTGTCTACGGTGAAGAGGGGTATATGATTAGCCACCTGAACTCATTCTGGTATGTAGAGATGGACGAAAAATTTATTGAGACTCTCTGTCATACTTTTGAAGTGATTCCTCCTACTTCCACTGAATACGTTTCCGCAATTCCCAAGGTTACCAGGGTTCCCCCCAGGATGGCTTCTTTGAATAATGCTAGAGATGCTGTAGAAGAAGGTGGTTGTATTACTTGGGGTCAGCTTCCTGACATTCTATATAAATCTGAAAATTTTGGTTTGGGTTTCACTGTAGAGGATCAGAGGGTTGTTCGTCACGCTCGTGCCAGAAGACCACCATTCTGTGTCAGCGGCAATGGAGTTAATGCTATAGAAGATACCGACATTGATTATGATCTTGACATATGGATCTTTCCCACCATCGGTAATGGATCCAGCAACTGGAGGACTCAAGACATTATCTTTATCTCCTTTAGTCAGGAGTAATAGCTACATTTCTATTTTTATTTCTTTCAAAGTTTGGTTATGTAATCTTTTAAAATAATTACTTTAAGCCTTGTGCCTTACCCAGAGCACAACGGTTCATTTGTTAAGGGTTATCATTTCATAAACATGTTTTCATTTAATAAAGCATTGGACGTTTTGCATTCAAATTTTGTGCTCCCTGTCTTTATTTTTACTTTTATCACTTTCAAATAGCTATGTGTTCTTACACACACCCACACAATACATTGCAGATCCATATCCACTCTGGATACCATTGATAATGACTCTGCTATTTCCACTTATGACTTTGAAAATCCAATCTACCAAGCCGAAGATGAAGGTGAGGAAGATTGTTAAATACCCGGAGAACTTGCCAGACTGTTAATACAAGAGGAAAAGGATATTCAACCACACGAAGAGTCGGTCGAGGTTGTAAACTTGGGTTCCGAAAGAGACAGGAAAGAAGTCAGGATAGGTGTCAATCTAGAGGGAGGTGTCAAGAACATGTTAATCAAGATGTTGCATGAATATGTTGAAATCTTTGCTTGGTCATACGAAGACATGCCAGGGCTCGATATTGATATTATGGTTCATCGTCTGCCGATAAAAGAGGGTTATTCTCCAATAAAGCAGAAGGTTCTTCGAATGTGTCCCGACATGTCAGAGAAGATCAAGGATGAGTTTATGAAACAATTCAGCGCATGTTTCTTAGCTATAACATCATACCCTCAGTGAGTAGAAAATGTGGTTCCGGTACCAAAGAAAGAGGACAAGGTACGTATGTGTGTGAACTACAGGGATCTGAACAGGGAAAGCCCCAAAGATGACTTTCCGCTTCCATATATTGATGTTTTAGTCGACAATACAACTTAACACAAGGTTTTCTCTTTCATGGATGGTTTCTAAGGGTATAATCAGATCAAGATGGTGCCTAAAGACATGGGAAAAACTACCTTTGTCACACAGTGGGGAACTTTCTGCTACAAGGTTATGCCTTTAGGGTTAAAGAATGTCGGCGTAACATATTAGTGTGCCATGGTAGCTCTGTTACATAACATGATTCATCACGAGATAGAAGTCTACGTCGACAATATGATAGCCAGATCTCAGACTGAAGAAGTGCATCTTGACCATATACACAAGCTATTTGAGAGACTGAAGAAATACAAGTTGAGGTTGAATCCGAACAAGTGCACCTTTGGGGTGAGATCCGGTAAACTTCTGGGTTTCATTGTCAGTGGTAAAGGTATTGAAGTAGATCACGCCAAAGTCAAAGTTATTCAAGAAATTCCTGCTCCCCGTACTGAGAAGGAAGTCAGAGGTTTCTTAGGACGACTGAATTACATTTCCTAATTCATTTCTCATTTGACTACTACTTGTGAGCCGATCTTTAAATTGTTGAAGAAAGATCAGGTAGTAAAGTGGAACGACGAATGCCAAATAGCCTTTGACTAAATCAAGGAGTACCTTTAAGAACCTCTGATTCTGATGCCACCAGTTGAAGGAAGACCTCTAATCATGTACCTAATAGTGCTAGAGAACTCAATGGAGTGTGTACTGGGCCAGCATGACGAGTCTAGTCGAAAATAACATGCAATATACTACCTTAGCAAAAAATTTACCGACTATGAAACAAGATACTCTCTGCTCAAGAAAACTTGCTGCGCTTTGGCATGGCCTGCTCACCGATTAAGACAGTATATGTTGGCCCATACTACTATATTGATCTCTAAAATGGACCACATCAAATACATATTCGAGAAGCCAGCTCCCTCCGGAAGAATAGTCCAATGGCAAATGGTCTTAACAGAATACAATATTCAGTACACCACTCAGAAAGAAATCAAATGAAGCATATTGATAGATCATTTGGCTAATCAAGTGGTAGACGACTATCAGTCTATGAATTTTGAGTTCCCGAACGAGAACATTATGCTAGTTACAGATTATGAAGAACTTGGACCGTATGAAGGACCTGAGCCAGGATCACATTGGATTATGGTTTTTGATGGAGCTTCTAACGCACTTGGCAACGAAATTGGTGTTGTGATCATCTCCCCCAAGGGTTTCCATACGCCCATCATCGCCAAATTATGCTTTGACTGTACCAATAACATGTCTGAATATGAAGCGTGCATTATGGGCATCAGAGCTGCTATTGACCTGAGAATCAAGTTCTTGAATGTATAAGGGGACTCAGCCCTGGTAATCATTAAAATTAAGGGAGAATGGGATACATAGCACCCGAATCTCATTCCTTATCGGGAACATGTATTGACACTAATTCCATACTTCGAGGAGATTACTTTTAAGCACATCCCACAAGAAGAGAATCTGTTGGCAGACACATTGGCTATAATGTCATCTATGTTCAAAGTAAGTTGGGACAATGAAGCTCCTCGAATTACTATTGAAAGACTGGATGAACCATCACATTGTTACAAAGTTGATATTGACGGAGTAGAAGAGAAACCTTGGTTTCATGAAGTAAAAAGGTACCTCGAAGCTCGAGAGTACCATGAGGGGGCATCTATCAATGACAAGAAATTCCTACGGAGGTTCTCTGCCAAGTTCTTCATGAGCCACATGATTTTGTACAAACGCAATCACGATTCGACTATGCTTCAGTGTGTAGACAAGAAGGAAGTAGAGGAGATTATGGAAGATACGCATGAGGGTATCTTTGGTACTCACTCCAGTGGACATACTATGGCTAATAAGATTCTGAGAGTAGGTTACTATTGGTCGACTATGGAAACTGATTGTCACCACCACTCAACGACTTGTCCCAAGTGCCAGATCTATGTTGACAAAGTACATGTGCCTCCAGTACCTATGAATATCTTGACTGCTCCTTGGTCGTTCGCAATGTGGGGAATTGATATGATTGGAGAAATCAAGCCTACTACTTCTAACAGGCATCGTTTCATCCTTGTTGTTATTGATTACTTCACGAAGTAGGTTGAAGCAACCTCGTTCGCTTCCGTTACCAAGAATGTCGTGGCCCGGTTCATTAAGAATAACCTTATCTATCAGTATGGCATCCCCAAGAGGATTAACAGAGACAATGGTACCAATCTCAACAACATTATGATCACGAAACTCTGCACACAGTTCAAAATCAAGCATCATAACTCTTCTCTGTATCGGCTAAAGACGAACGGCCCAGTGGAAGCCGCCAACAAGAACATTAATAAATATTGGAACGAGATGTTACCATTTGCAGTTCATGGCTATCGCACTTCATCCCGAACATCAACTGGGGTAACCCCATTCTCTCTAGTGTACGGTATGGAAGTTGTCCTACTTGTCGAAGTTCATATTCCTTCTCTGAAAATTATGAAAGATGCATATTTAGATGAAGATAAATGGATTCAAACTAGGCTGTACCATTTGAATTTAATTGACAAGAAAAGATTGGCGTCTGTCTGTCACAGTCACATGTATTAGAAGCGTATGATCAAAGCCTTCAACAAGAAAGTCAAATATCGAGTATATCAGGCTGTTTACTTGGTAATAAAGTGCATCATTCTACCGCAAGGTGATTCCAGGCGCAAATGGACTCCCACCTATGAAGGGTCATCTGTGATCAAGAGAATATTTTTGGGCGGTGCTATGATACTTACCACCATGGACGGTGAAGATCTTCTGCACCCTATGAACGCGAACATAGTCAAAAGATACTACGCATGAAAGAGACTTGCTAGGTTGACCGACCTAGGAAAAAATAAGGGCATCCCGATGAACCAAAAGGGTTCGGGAAAAAATAGGGATATATATATATATATATATATATATATATATATATATATATATATATATATATATATATATATATATATATATATATATATATATATATATATATATATATATATAAGATTGTACACCCGACAAGTCGAAAACCTGAAAAGATAACTTGAGCAAAAAAAGGGTATCCCGTTGGACTGGAAACCCGAAAGGGCGGTCCAGGCAAAAGTTAGGGATTAAAGCGTGACTATGTTCCGTTGGGTCACTTATATCCAACTTTATTACCAATGTCAAGTTCGAATGTTACATATTAATTCAGTCAACTTCTTCTGATAACAAGGGATGAGATGCTCGAAGACATAGGGGCGATAACAGAGTCGAAACCCGACGAAATCATTTACACATTGCTATATGTTTTATTGTTATTTTGTACTCTTTTCATTTTATGACAATGTCCTCTTACTAGGATCTATGTCTCTTTATACAAAAATGCTTGTAATAGGCAAACTATCAATACAATTACCACTTCCAAATTCGAATTTTTGTTTTACTTTTTCTATTTTGTTTGCAAAAGCATTCAATGACTAAATTGAATGAACATATGCATATGAATATGATTAATGTTAATAACTACATGCATAAAAACAATAATAAGCATTCGCTCAAGACTCTAGGAGTTGGGAAAGGGCTCAAGTCATCCACAAATCTCCACTGAGAAATCCCCACAGATCTATCTTCACAAGCTCATTCTCGACAAAGATAAATTCCCCGTAAGTTCAATATTTTTTCAAGACAGGAATTAGGGCATCTTCCAGCAATTAACCTAATCATACTCCCCAACAGACCCCCTAGCGGAGAAAGGATTATGATATTTTCCCAGACAACATCGCCAACCTACGGAGTCCTGATCCTCATACAAGATTATGTCATCAGCACAATTCATAGGAATTCACTTCCCCAGCTGAGTTTATTTCTCCAACTACAAAATCCCTTAAAGAATTATCTTCCCCAACAAGGCTCATTTCCTCAGCATAGTATTTCTCTAGTAGGGTTTATTTCCCTAGCAGGGTTTATTTCCCCATTAGGGTTTATTTCCCCAACATAATACTGTCTCCCCAAATTAAGTCTATTCCTTTGACTACTACAAATCACCAGAAAAATTCCTCTCTCTAGTGAAGGATAGTCCATACAACTATCCCTTGAGGGTTGCTATGAAATCTGAAACCAGACAAGATATCGTTTAACTCTATCCTCCCCAGACTATTCGACATCCATATCGGAAACTAGGTTAGATAGCTCCTCATAAGGATATCCATCTCTTTTATCCCGATCAGGGTATATAAGAATTAAAATTCCCAGTAGAGCGATGAAAGACTAATGATCTTGGACTCCTGTCCCTAAGCAGAAGTCAACATCCCCCAACAGAGTTTCCTCAAACAGCAAGCAGGAATCCCCAGCAGAAACATTCCATACAAGATTGAAGATTACACATATTCTTCATCCCCAACAATAGTCAGGGATTTATTTTCCCTAGTTAAAGATGTTATACAAAGTTGCCAACACGCTTCAGCGATATCTTGATCCATACGTCATTTATAAATATTATAGCATATGCATACGAAACGTATATATTTATCTTGAGAGTAACACTATGCAATGCATTACTTACATCATGACATTGCATACAACTAACTCTTTATCTTTTCATGTAAAGGTCTATAAAAAGACGAATATCATCAACAATTTTCAAACATGTCACATATTAATTCCCAAAACAAGACAGGGAAACTATCTATGAAAGAAAATTGTAGATCAATTCCCGAAATAAGACGGGGCGACTATCTACATAAACAGGTCAAAGATCAACTCCGAAAATTGGACGCGAAAACTATCTATACGACCGAACAAAGATTAACTCCCTAAACAGGACGGACAAACTATATTTCTATCTTTATGACCAGGTGAAGATCAATTCCTGAAATAAGACGAGGAGACTATCTTTATCACCTGGTGGTATGAATTCCTAAAATAGGACGTGTTTACCAACAAAACAGATTGTAGATCAATTCCTGAAACAGGACGGGGCGACTATCTACATGACGAACATCTCCCTTCAGACACTGAATTCTGAAAAACATCTCCCTTCGGAGACTGAATTCTGAAAAGCACCTCCTTCAGAGATTTATTCTGAAAAGCATTTCCCTCATATAGGATCAGATAGATTCATTCTGAAAGAATTCTTCAGATAAAGTCAAGTGTAGACTCATTCTCATACTCTTATCAACATTCACTTTGGATTGCATCTATAAGACCAACTTCGATGACCCTCCATCACCTCTCCAAATGGCATCTTTAATCCCATTCAAGCAGTATTATCAACCACTAGCGTTACCTTCTACATATGTGAGTGAAAATTTCTAGGCACTTAAGTATTCAATCATTTTCTACCTTCAAGTCACGAATGGCAGAATGTCAATCTAACTCTTCAGGTTTAAGAAGATTGAACAGGGGAAGTTGTTGTACCCTAAAATTTTCCCTCCCATTTTCTTCAAGACATTCTCCTAGGATTCTCAAATGCCTAAGGTTGCTTAAGAATTGATCAGGCAAATTCTCCTCCTAAGCAATGGACTTACAACTAAGGTTTCATCTTTCATAAGGAAATTTTGGTTTCTAAGGTCTCAAGTGGTTTTCATGGTTCTTCTATGTCCCCAAGGATGATCATTCCAAATTTCAAGCCTTACATCACAAGTTTTCTCAGTCAATAGCTCATATAACTGAAAATCAACTGTATTGGACAAAAAGTCAACTATGGTTAACATACAATCAAACTTCAAGATTTTTGGTCAACATCAACATTTTGAAGTGATATTCATCATTTTATCAAGGTTTGATCACGATTCCTCAAGAGAAACCCTCAAATCATTAAAAGTCAAAAGTTGCTGAATTAGGGTTTCCCTAAGAGAAGTCAACTAAACTTTTACCAAGCATAACTTTCACATGCTTCGTCAGTTTCTCCCCTACCAATGCCCATTTTGAAGGAAATTCAATTCTCTACCACTTTGTATCTCTAAGCTCAAGTCCAAAAAATGCTTCATTTGAGAGATATAAGCCAATACATTACATGTCATTTCATAAGTCAACAAAAAGACACTTTTTGTCAAGGAAACTTACGTTAAAATAATGTCTCCAAATGCAAATATGATTAAAAGAGAGATCGTAGAGGATATCTCGAGCCTTCTAAAAAGTCAAAGATCACCTTCAAAAGATGAAAATTGAGTGATTTATGACCAGTGCAAGTTGGGAAATTTTGAGTAAATACATGAAGTTCAAATTTAGCAAATTTGATATTTTGGACTTTTGGGCCATTATTTTGAAGTCCAAGCGTGTGTTATACTTCTCATACACCTCACTTTTTACTCATGCACCCCTAGACCTCTTTACTTTATTTATTTTTTATTTTTTATTAATTTATGTCAAAATTAAATGGAATAAAACAAGGCCTTTCTTACAAGGTCCAAGTCCACAAATCTTTGACCTAATTCCAGATTATATAATATCATTGTCTTCATACCAGAAAGACAGGAAACCTTGCCTCACAAACATGTCAAAAAGATCAAATTTTATCAAGAACCCTAAAATCTTGAAACCCTTATCACAAACTCTCTCACTACAAAACATCCACCCCATTCACTCATAGAAATCATACAGAGTAAGGTTGGATCGATTTTGATGTCCCATAGCTCATGAAAACGCCATACACGCATCTCCAATTTCATAAACTTTGCAAAATTCATATTTTAATTTTTTTCCGGTTTAAGCCATACTAATGTTACTAACATACTTCTGAGAAGTATTTGAACATGTTTGGATCATCATAATGATCCCATGCATGCTAAATCGTGGACCACCATCATTGCACCGATCCATGCGTTTTTCTTCATAACTCAAAAACCATTAAGTGTTAGCTCAAAATAATCCTTCCATTGGATTCGTAACCCTCGATTTAGGGGGTAGGGTGTTTTTCACTTGTTAACTTTTTATATTCTTGCAGGTTGAATAAACAGGCTACCGAAGAAGGCGACCGAAGCTAGGGCTCCAGCGTCTCTCCGGTCAATACATTCATGTTTTATATTTATTTTATTTGTTTCATTTAAGCTAACAGGTGTATCACCACCCCAACGGTAAAAGCGCGCACGTTAAGTCATTGGTGCCAAAGGGCCTGGGTTCGATCCAGCCTTTTGCAACTTATTTTCCTAACATTTCCATATTTTGCAGGGTTAATTACAAAATGTGTTGAACCTATTTCCTATCACCAAGGCGCACTTGGCCCAGTGGTGAAGGTGTTGGTTGAAGGTTTCAAGGGCGTGGGTTCAAAGCCCACCCCTACCCCTTTGGTTATTTTACACAATTCTCTATTCCTCTTGCTCTTGCCTTACCTTTTCTTCATTATTTTCAAAAACTTTTAATTTTTCTTAACAAACCCTAATTTAATTTTAGGTTTTTTTAATTTAATCAACCCATATTTATTTTTATAGGTTTCCTTAATTAAATTAAAATCAACTTAGGTTTTAGAGTTTTGTCTAATTTAATTAACTAAAATTCTTTTAATTAATTAAAATCAATTAGGTTTTAGGTTAATCATCAAACTTTTTTCATCAAAATGATCACAAAACAATTTTCTCTTTTCTTTTCCTTTTTATCGCTTCGTGTACTTTATTACTTTCACGTTATTCTTTCAATTATGTATCTGCTTACAGTTTGTAATAGTTTAATTAGGGTTTACTGTTTTCCCCATTTTACTATTTATACCCCTACTCCCAAAGGCTTGTAATAGCGTAGGACTCTTTAATTTCTGCCATTACTTTCTACATTTATTGCATTCCTTATAACTGTTTAGCTAATAGGGTTTGTATGTAAAGATTAAACACAATCGTAGAAAACCCTAATTTCAAGATAAGTAAACTGAAATACAAATCAATCTTCACACTCGCACCTCTAGGGTAACCTCACTTTTTGCCTTTAGAACGAAACACAGTCATGTCCCTCGAACATGGGGACGCTTTAGCATTACCCCTTGATTAAAATGATCGCAGTCCCTTGATAACCCTTCGACATTGACTTCGGCAAATGATCTAGTCCCTTAACGAATTGCTAAAGCGCCCCTACAAGTTGCCTTTATGACTGTACAATGACCCACGCATGTCTCTTCACATCCAATGATAGAGCTTCCTACTAACTAATGGTAGGATAGCACTATATAATGGAGGATAACAACAAGAAAGACTTTGAGTAGGTAGATAGTTCTTAATCTCTTGCTCAAAATTTTCAAAACAAAAAAAAAATATTTCTCACTGTCACACTTTCAAAATATTTCCAAATGAACACTTTGTACGCGTTCTTAACCAATACAAGAATCATTACAAAGTTTCCTAACTATGGGAAAATTTAAAAATATATTTTCAAACACACAAACACAATGTTTTTTCAAAACAAAGTGAGATAGCGATTAAGAGCCCGTAGATAATTATGGATGAAAAGGGTGCTAACACCTTCCCTTTTCATAACCTACCTCCTGAAGTGAATGAAATCTATCAAGGTCTTTCCTGTTATTTTCACCATTTACTTATTGGATAAAAGAAAAGTCGGTGGTGACTCTTGCTATCCTCACATTTGGATAAAAATAAAACAACCAATTCTCCCACCGTATTACAGCAGCCATTGGGTTGGGCTGCGCAGCAGTAACATCATTCAATATAACTTGGGAATAAATCGGCTTGCAATAAATTCTTCTTAATAGTTATTAGGGGAGTAAGCAAGTCATTTACAGTGGAAACATAAGAAACATCTTCGATAACATTAATGCCCTTGTCGTGATTAGGCATAGGTGCAATAATCACATTAGGGATCTCGGGAGGAGAAAACTCAATCTCCTTAGTGTCGATCATGTCTTGAATCTTGTTTTTCAAAGCACAACAGTTATTTGTGTCATGTCCGAGACTATTGGAATGATAGGCATATCTTACATTAGGATTGTACCAAGGAGATGAGGTGTTTGGATTCTGAGGAGGATCTCCTAATGTAATCATCTATGCTTTCAATAGATGTTACAATGCCTGAGACAATGGCATGTTGATCTTGGTAAATTGTCTCTCTAGTGCATCCGACCTACGCTGATTACCTTGTTGATGTTGTTTCACTGGCGCAGGATTAGAGATTAGCACTGCCCCCACATATTGGTTGAGGTCACCTTTACCATGACCCTTCTGGATATACATAACATTAACTTATTTTTTTCTCGCTGAATGTATTCTTTACAGTACATGAAGACGCAGCCACCTGAATTTTTCAGCTTCTGATTCCACCTTTTACATGTTCCCCTGTTAATATCAGCTCGATGAATCCGGATAAAGAGCTTCCAATCAAATGATTAAAGAAAGGACCTGTCAAAGTTTCCATAAACATGTCAACCAACTCCCTATCAGAAAAAGGAGGTTGAGCTCTTCTTGCTAGGTCTCTTCATTTTTGGGCATACTCTTTGAAGCCTTCGTTAGAGCCCATGGTCATACTCTGTAATTGCACATGGGTTGGTGCAAGATCAACATTATATTCTTACTGTTTGCAAAAAGTAGCAGCCAAATCTTCCCAGGTACGAATATTGGTTCCTTACAGTTGATAGAATCATTCTAATTGGGTCCCAGATAGGCTTTCTTGAAAGAAATGCAACCATAATTTTCTGTCGGCAGTGTGTGGTTGGATATTTCGGAGATAAGACCACAAATGAAATTTAGGGCAAGAAACACCTTCATAATTTGCAAAAGTAGGGACCTTGAATTTATGAGGAATGACAACTCCTGAGACTAAACCCAACTCTTAAAAATCCAACCTAGGAACTCTCTAGATCTCCATAGAATTTAAACGATCTTCCATCTGTTTGTATTTTTCATCTGCAGTAGGATATTGTTCATTCGAATAGTCTTCTTCATCTTCATTAGAATATTGGCCAGAACTAAGGTGGCTTCCATTCTCAGCCTTCACACTCTTACTATCTTCACCTTGGTTGTCATCTTAATTTGATAGAATATCACAGTCTTGAGCTCCCTCAGGAGGACCTCTGAACCTTCTTCCCATGTTGAAAATGCCGATTGTTTTCCTTGTATTTTTCTTCCTCTCTTTTGTGATAAGGGTCTTCAGATCTTCCTGCCCCTTGGTTAAGTCCAGGAACATTTGTTGGAACTGGGCATTCTGAGCATGAAGATCTTTGACTGTTTGTTCGAGAGCCATCTTTTACTGAAATAAACAACAAGAAGATGAGAAAACCTATCTAGAAAGTACATGTTATGTAATAAGATTCATGATATGTAGATGTAAATGCAATGTTTTCAAGGATCTTGCATGGTGAAAAAGAGAATGAATCCTGGTTGCAGCTTTGACTTGTGGAACTTCGAGTCGTCATTTTTGGACTTCCCTCTATTGGAATCAAGCTCACCATATTGAGTGGGTCCTAGCCTCTGACTCAAAAGAACATGTTTTGATCTTTGATGGCATCTGGTTAGAGGAAAATAAATCCCCTTGTCTCCTTGCTAGCAGTCTTGCTTGAAATCTTGCAACAAATATCTCTAAGATCCTTGAAACGGTTAGTAAATGCCATGTCGAATGTTATGAGGTCATGATGTTATGTTTATGTTTAAACAAATAGAAAACACAAACAAATCACACAAGAGCCTTAGGTTTAAAGGCCTGCATGGGGTCCATTGGTAAGTACCCTTTTCAATTAAAGTTAAGTTGGCTCAACCTGTCCTAAAATAGTAACTGGGTTCTAAGAATCTCATATCATGGATCTTTTGTAGAAGGTTTTATTTTAGTACAACAACTGATTTTCCCCCAAAACATCGTGCGAGTCGAATCTCAATGAGTGTAGCATCGAGTATCAACCAACCTTAGATTTCACCAAAGCCAGTTATCTCACTACCTTCTAATGGCTAAGATGGGTCAATTAAGTTTCTAAAAGTCAGTTAGTGCTTATGACACCACGCGGTAGCCCAATGTTATCCTCGACTAACTCAAGGAACATCAGTATAAACCAAAGTGTCATACTAAGGTTTCCATCACTTCAACCATGTCGATCTATACTGTATAATTTCCATGATCTATTGCTACTTACTTAAGGCATCCCTAGATCCGGGTGTAGGATCTTTGCAAGAAAATAAACCCAAGCAATCCTTAAAATAAAGCAAGTAATGCAAACAAATAAAGCAAATAAAATGATCTAAGTCTCTAAGGTAACCCCTCTTTTGTAAGTTTCCCCCGCAGAGTCGCCAATTTTGTAATACAGTGGGAGAGCTGACTTGTTTTACATTATATCGTAAGTGTTACGGATAGCAAGAGTCGCCATCGACTTTTATGTTATCCAATAAGGAAAGGGTGAAAAGAACAGGAAAAACCTTGATAGATTTTGAGATCGGGGGGTAGGTTATAAAAAGGGTAGGTGTTAGCACCCTTTTCACTCATAGTTATCTACAGGCTCTTAATCGCTAGTTCACTTTTGAAAATTTTCTTTTTGTGTAAGTGTTTTGAAAAATATTTTGAAAATGCCAATGTAAGGTGATATTTGTAATGATTCTTGTATCGATCCTCAAGAATGCGTACAAAGTGTTTTTGAAATATTTGTTGTTTTGAAAGTGATGTGTGAAAAGTATTCGTGAGAAACATTTATGAGCAAGCGATTAAAAGTATCCTACCCACTCAAGGTAGTTCTTGTTATTTTCCTCCTCCTTTAGAGATAGTGATACCCACACCATTAGTTGGTAGGTTAGCCTTATCTATTGGAGGTGAAGGGACAAGCGTAGGGTCATTGTACGGTCATCGAAGGCAACTTGTAAGGATGCTTTAGTAGTTTCGTAAGGGGCTAGATCATGTTATTCGTAGGCAACGTCGAAGAGTCATCGAGGGACTTATGATATTTTATTTGAGGGTCTTTGCTAAAGCATCCCTACGTTCGAAGGACATGACTGTTATTCCGAAAGGCAACAAAGAGAGCTTACCCTAAAGGTGTGAGTGTGCAAGTGTGTTCATTTCAGTTACTTAGTCTTGCAATTAGGGTTTTCTATCATTCATTTTTATCTTGACATATAAAACCTAATTACTAACAATTGGATAAAATACAGTAGCAGAAGGTAAAGGCGGACATGTAAATCTAGGCTACTAAAGAGCTTTGGGGCAGTTATATTATAGTGAAGTGCGGAAAATAAAAACCTACAACTATTACATACTAAAAGCAGTTACATAATACAAAAATGCAGAAAGAAAATAAAGCTACTCTATTACAGTTGAACATAACAAAGAAAATGTTTTGGTAATTTTTTATGAAAAAAATGATTTATGATAATTAATTAAATAAACCAAAAAACCTAATTAATTTTAATTAATAAAAAAAAGGTTAACTTTGAAAAAAAGTTAATTAAGAAACCTAAAACCTAATTAATTTTAATAAAAAAAAGGTTAGTTTTGAAAAAAAGTTAATTAAAAAACCTACAACCTAATTAATTTTAATTAATAAAAAAAAGTTAATTTTGAAAAAAAATTAATTAAAAAACCTAAAACCTAATTAATATTAATTAATAAAAAAGGGTTAATTTTGAAAAAAATTAATTAAAAACCTAAAACCTAATTAATTTTAATTAATAAAAAAGGTTAATTTTGAAAAAAAGTTAATTAAAAAACCTAAAACCTAATTAATTTTAATTAATAAAAAAGGTTAATTTTAAAAAAAATTTAATTAAAAAACCTAAAACCTAATTAATTAGGATTTAAAAAAAGGTTTATGTTTAATGATTAATAAAAAAGAATTAAGTTTGCCAAAAAATAGATAGGGGAAGAAGAATCAATGGAAAATAGGGTTAGAAAACAAAAATAGTGCAAATTTCAGGGGTGGGTGTTGAACCCACGCCCTTTGCCTTAACAATAGCATGGCTTGCCAAAATAATAGATAAGGGAAGAAGAATCAATGGAAAATAGGGTTAGAAAATATAAATATTGCAAATGCCATGGGTGGATATTGAACCCATACCCTTTGCCTTCACGATAGCATGGCTTGCCAAAAAAATAGATAGGGGAAGAAGAATCAATGGAAAATAGGTTTAGAAAACAAAAATAGTGCAAATGCCAGGGGTGGGTGGTATCCTACCCCCCTAATTTGGGCCTTGTGAATTCAATGGTGCCCTTGGTTTTGGATGATTCTTCCTGTACAAAGAGATACGACGCAAAAAATATGAGAAGGTTCAAACATGGTGTCTCATGATTCAGTCATTATGGGGGTCATGTGATGGGTCTATCCTACATAGTTATACCTCAAAAGCATTTTAGTAATGTTAGTATGCATCAAAGCAACATGAAAACAAAAATATGAATTACAAAAAAAAAACAAGGAAACCGGAGATGAATGTATGGATTTTAAAGCCCTTTGGATCATCAAGATTGATCCATTCTTATCCTACAATGCCTTAGAGATTGATTTGGATGACTGGCTTGCTTGGAGAGAGGCTGAAAATAAGGTTTGTAGTTTTCCCTAGTTTGATAAAATTTGAAGTTTTGGTATAGGATCTTCTTGCAAGGTTTTCGTGTGTTTGTTATTGTCTGAATATGGGATATATATATATATATAGAGAGGAAAATTAGGTCAAAAGAAGTAGGCTTGGACCTTTGTATGAAAGCCTTGATTTTATTTAATTTATTTTGAATTTAAATAAATAAAATGAAAAATAAATGGAATAAAAATCAAAGGGGTGTATGAATAGGTTCAGAGGTTCACTATGAGGCCTAATACACGTTGGACCTTGGAACACAAGCCCATTAGCCTAAAAATTCAAGTTTGATCAATTTGAGTTTCATGCATTTTCTCGAAATTTCCCAACTTGTGCCAATCATAACTCTCTCAATTTTTGTCATATGAAGGTGATCTCATACTTTTTGGAAAGCTCAATATGTCCCTACAATCTCTTTGATGATCATTTTTTCATTTGAAGAATTTATCTTGATGTAAGTTGCCTTGACAAAAAGTGTCTTTTTGTTGACTTTTGAAATGAACTATAATGTTTTGGCACATATGTTGTACCCCAAAATTTTCCCTCCCATATTCCTCAAGATTTGCCAAGATTGATCTTCAAATTGCTCAAGATGGCTCAAGGGTTGGACAGTCAAATCACCTCTTAAGGCAGTCAAGTCAAAATTAGGGTTTTGTGGTGCACTACGGTCCTAATATCCAAATGGCCCCAAGTGCTTCCCAATGTCTTAATGTGTTATTAAGTTCATCCATGTCAAATTTCAAGCCTTGCAGAGGAAGTTTGGTCAGTCAATTGCTCAAGAGGCCCAAAAATCGACTATGCTAGGGCAAAAGTCAACTGTGTCCCAAATACAGTCAAACCTCAATATTTTTTGTCAACATTCTCATTTTGAAGGTTAATTCATCATTTGATCAAGGGTTGATCATGATTCATCAAGGATTGCTCAGGATTCCTCAAGATTCAAAAGTTGCTAAATTAGGGTTTTGCAGGAAAAGTCAACTCAACTTTGAACAAGCATAACTTTCTCATACTTTATGAGAAATGACCCATCCAAAGCTCATTTTTAATATGATGAAATTTCCTACAATCCATCTTCACACCCCAAGATCAAGAAATTCTCTCACAAAAAGTTACAAATTTGGACATTATAGGTCATTTTGGAAAGTCAACAAAAACACCTTTTTTTACAAAGCTTATAACTTGAGCATGGAACATCAAAATGAGATGAGACCAAAAGGGTTGATTAGAGGACATCTCGAGGTTTCTAAAAAGTCCAAGAACACATCTAAAAGTTCACAATTGAAGAAGTTATGCATTGTTGAAGTTGGGTATTTTTCCAAAATTGCCAAAAGTCAACTATCCTCAAAACTCAAATTTTTGACAAAAGGCCCCACTTTTTTCCACTTGATTTGGTCTTGTCATGCCACACAAGTGTCCCATCTTTAATTTCATGACCATTCATTAATTTTTCTATTTTATTTTATTTTTATAGATTTAATTCATTTTAAATCAATATTAAATCAAATAAAATCTAAAAATTGATGTAAAGGGATCTTTGTGATTTGTACAACTTGCAATTATCATTATTCACTCAATCAAATTGCATCATGGCTCATTCAAGCATAAAAAAAATAGATCTTGCCTATATTTGGAAATATGATTATGGTTATCAAAATCAAATCCTAATTCTTCAATGCACATGGATATTGACCCATATTTTAACCTAGAATCATTCTATTATATGCAAGCAAGCCTCACAAACCTAGAACACACATAGAGGTCTGCAGAAATGGCCACACAACTTTGAGAAAAAAGCTTGAAAAGTGTGAGATTGAAAACAACCCTGGAGACGAATTCAGACCAAAAGCAAAACGTAGCTCTCTTCCTTGACATCCAGTGGAGCTATACCAATCAAAAGGAAGCCTTTTCATCGCCTAAATCGCACGGTAAGTCATCACGAACTGACCTCTGAACATGGAATCCAAACCTCCAGTTCTTGCATCTTTTCTTCAAAATATTGTCATATTTGTGATTGTTATTTGATTTAGAACGTTTTTGCATTATTCAATTTCATTATTGGACCCTGTATCATGATGCTCGAACCTAGGGTTCTTGTTCTTGTTTTTTAGGCGTTTTTTATATAGGCAAAATCAAGGTGAATGGTGGTTACAGGGATGACCAGGAGGAAGAGACGAGTACGTTGGTACTCTTGTATTTCATTTACATGGCCTAGGGAGGATTTTTGAGACGTCCTATGAATCTTCCTGCGGATAAAAATCCGTAGGTAAACGAACCAGGTTTTTGTGAGGAAGATGATTACGTGGTTGGGCGTGATTGGTTCATTTGAATCAATTCCGCGGTTTTTATTTTTGGCCAGGCATAATTGAATTGTTTGTATATAATATTTAGCTTCTATTCCACTTACAGGTTAACATCATGGCTCAGTTGGTAGCGCGCTAGTTGAATTGTCCAATGGGACCTGGGTTCGAATCCCAGGTCCCCCAAAACTTTGTTACATTTTTCTTCAGGTATTCAGGCACAGCATTCCAAGCGTGGACTACCATATGTCCTCAGATCTCAATGTGCCAAGTGGTTTCAAGCTAGATCCAAAGGCCAGAGTTATTGATCCACCATGGATTCAAGTCAATGCATGCATAGGAGACTGGAAAAGTCAACAAGGGCCAACATTCTGGGCCTGGAATTATGCTGATCATACTCCCAATTCAAGCCCAACACCCCCTAAAGTTTGCTTATATTTTATATTTCTTTTCATTATTTTTTTATTGCTTTTTATTATTATTATTAAAAAATAATTAATTAACAAACTAACTTTTTTTCATAAAAATCAGAAACCATAAAAAATATTATTTTCATCATTAATTTTATTATTTATTTTTGTAAATAAACCATTATTTAATTTATTTAGTTTAATTAGGATCAATTTTAATATATTTTGCATTAAATTAAAATCAATATAGAATTAGGTTTTTTTAATATTTTTTAACCATTTTTATTTCCTTAATTAAAATAAAAACTCAAAAATATTTTCTTTTAATTAATTAATTAATTATTAGTTTAGACTTAATTCTTAAATAAAAAATAACAAAAAATATGCTTTATTTAATAAAAGGGTCAAAACCCTAAAAGACACTCCGATTTAATTTTCTCGCGCACGAATTATTTTTGATCCATATTTCAAATTTTGTAACTGCTTCGAGAATGTAATAGTTTTAACTTAGGATTTTATTTATCGTTTTTATTTACTTTTCGCAATTTAATTTTTAAGGGTTTGTTTTTGGTGATGTAAATACCCGACGCCTTGTAATAGCTTAGATTTATTTTCCGTAATTTATATTCCGCAACCATTAACTGTTAGATGTTTGAATAATAGGCTATGCATGACAAGATCAATTTTTAACTTAAAATCAACAGTAGCTCACCATGACATGTACAAAGATAATATAACTGAAAAAACAATACACTCGCACATGCCACTCCTAGGGTACGCCTCACTTGGTTGCCTCGAACGTGGTCATTGAGTATAGGATGTTTTAGAAGTCGCCCTCTTGTCCAAAGATCATAAGTTTCCTCGAAACGGTTGCCTCGGAAAAATGATCTAAGACATTAGGGTTACCGCTAAGGCGTCCTAACGTTGCCTTAGTGACCACACGTCCCTTAATCGAATTGACCCGAAAACTCCAACGACAGTGCTACCTACTCATCCATAGTGGGCTAGCATTGTCTAAAGGACATTTGCACAGCTTAATTCCTTTTTGAGTAGGTAGATGTTCTTAAGTACTTGCTCCTTTTGAAAACAAAACAAACTTTTCGCACTTACACTCTCTTTCAAACAAAAACTCTTTTCAAACCCACAATCACAAAGAAAAAGCAAAATTTTGAAAACATAGTGAGCAAGTACCTAAGAGCCCGTGGATAACCACGGATAGAAAGGGTGCTAACACCTTCCCTTTCTATAATCTACCTCCCGAACCTGAGAAACATCTCAAAAAGGAATTTTTCTGTGCTTTTGTCCTTTCCTTGTTGGATAAAATAAAAGACGGTGGTGACTCTTGCTTACCGCGACATTTTGCGAAAACAAACGCAAATGCGAACCAGCATTTTCAAAACAGTCAGTTCTATTCCCACCGATCACAGAACTGGCGACTCTGCTGGGGAAATGATAAGTGAGGTGTACCTTAGGATTAGATCACCATGTTTTCAATTGTATGCTTTGTATGCTTTAATTTTGTGGGCTTGTATCGGAGTTCTATAGATCCTAACCCGGATCTGGGGATACCCTTTACGTAAGTAGCAATAAACTATGAGGGATCTGTACGGCATAGACCGATACGGATGAAGCAGTAGCTACGTTGGTGTGGCACCTTAGTCTGTACAGATATCCCTTGTGTTGGAACGAGGAGAATATGGGTCTTCTAAGGAGTCATTAAGCACCAACTAACCTTAGAACCTTAAATTGACCAACATGGCCATAGAACAGTAGCAGTATGCTACACTCATTGAGACTAAACTCTCGCGATGATTCCGGCCGCAAGAAAAGGTTGCTAAACTGGAATTATGACCGATTGAGGATAGTCAGTGATATTGAGATCCTCTAGAACCCGGTTACTATTTTTAGGACAGGTCTTAACCAACTGAACTGAAAGAGGGTAGTACCTAAGCTCCATGCCAGCCTGAAATCTAAGGGCTCTCAGTGTGACTTGTGTGCCTTTACCATATTTGCTTTTTGTGGATGCTTGTGGTGTGCCTTTACCATGACATCATGACATCATAACATTGCATACATATTGCATAAGGACTAACCTATTTCAAGGACAAGAGGGTTTCATTTTTTCTCTATTTTGTAGGTCATCATGATGCCCATGCGTAGAAATACTATCCGGATCAACTTTGTCCAAGTACCTACCCTGCTTAAAGATTTGGTTGTCAGGATTCCAGATACTACTTCCTTCATCAGAAGGCATGGCTCTCTGCTCAGTTTGGTCACCTCAAAATTGGACGAACAAATGATGAGTGTCCTGGTCCAGTTCTATGATCCACTATACCATTGCTTCACCTTTCCATACTTCAAGCTGGTTTCTACCCTGGAAGAGTTCTCTGAGCTGCTCGGTATCTCTGTTTTGGAGCAGACTCCATTTACTGGTTAGGAAAAGACTCCTAAGCCCGAAGAAATTGCTGCAGCCCTTCACTTGACCAAGGAGGAGGTAATGGCTAACTGGGAAACTAGAAGTGGAGCTAAGGGTTTTCTGACTAAGTTTTTGGTTGACAAAGCTAATTACTTCTGGGACAGCTTAGACTTCAAGGCGTACGAGGACATTCTGGCTCTTTTGATTTATGGTCTGGTATTGTTTCCGAATCCCAACACTTTTGTTAAAATTAATTCCATAAAGATCTTCATCTCTCAGAATCCGGTACCCACTCTCTTGGGTGATATGCTTCATCAGCTTTATGCTCGTACTGCCCGAAAGCGGGGAACTTTGATGTGCTGTGCTCCTTTATTGTCGAGGTGGTTTATTTCGCACCTCCCTAAGTCCGTGCTGAAAAACAAAGAAGGAATGGGCTGGGCTTATAGGGTGATGTCTCTTTCTAGTGATGACATTATCTGGACTCTCAAAGGTATGGATGAGGTGACTGTCATTGATCGCTGTGGAGAGTATCATAATGTTCTATTGATCGGACTCCATGTAGGGATTTCTTACAACCCATGCTTAGCTCTCCGTCAGTTTGGAAGAGCCAGAAGAGAGGGGCCTCATGAGATGTTGATGCCTCATATCATTTTTTATTTTCAGGGAGATAGCGACGAGCTGCGTCGTAAATTCATAAGGGCTTGGGACAGAGTTCACCGATCTGACCCACATGAGTTGGGACCAAAGACTTCTCTGCCAATGGAGCCATATCTTAGATTGGTTCGTATCCGTGCCCATAAGTTAGGTATGCCATACGAAGCTGTCAGGCCTGTTACTCTTGAAGTTGCTAATGAGGAGGGGGTTCCTCCAACTATCCTCCAACCTTATATGCCCACTGATATTGGGACACTGAAGAGGTCTTGGATGCAACTGCGGGAAGAACGGGATTCTTATCGGGAGAGGTTCAATGAACAGGAGAAGAAGATCCATAAGCTGACTAGGCAACTGGAGAACGAGCGGATCCTGAATGATTATGTTTGCACTGAGAAGAAGAGACCATGGAAGCATTGATAGACCGTTGATGATTTCTTTTACAGTTTTCATTTACCTTTCAGTATTTCCATTGTTGTAATGCCTAAGGGAAATTTGTTGAACAATTTAAATTTTGAAGTTTAAATCTAATAAAGTGTGTTTCCTTTCTTATAAATTTGAATCCCGATTGTCTTTAAAATCATAAATCATATGCATTTCATCCCATGCACTTCATAAACAGGTACCCTTTACAGGTCTCTTATCTTCTTCGCTGTTTATTTCAGCAATCATCATGTCTACTGAACCTTCAACTGAGCAAGCTATCAAGGCCCTCCAGGCCCAAAATGCCCAGTTTCAAGAGCTGTTTATGAATCTAGCTAAAGGTCAGCAGGACCTGAAGACCTTGATTCTAAAAGAGAAGAAGAAGAAGAAGAAGAGGACCATCCTGTTCAACACTGGACGCAGGTTTGGAAACGGGCTGCAGAATGAAGTTTATCTGACCACCTCATCTGGAGGGAAAGATAGTCCATAAGAAAGGAGGGCTCCTAGCCCTATGGTCTCCGACAATGAGACAGACTATGATGAAGAATAGTATCCTCTTGCTGAGGATAAGTACAAACAACTGGAAGACCGTTTGAGCGCCATGGAAATACGGAAGGTGCCCGGTCTGGACTTCGGAGATCTGGGTCTATCATCTGGGGTGGTGATTCCCCATAAATTCAAGGCACCTGCCTTTGCCAAGTATGACGGAGCTTCCTGTCCAAAGCTGCACCTCCGGTCATATGTGAGGAAGATCCAACCTTACACTGCTGATAAGAACTTGTGGATCCATTTCTTTCAAGACAGTCTCTCAGGGACTCAACTCGAGTGGTTCTATCAGTTGGACGGAGCCAGTATCTGCAGCTGGGAAGATTTGGCTACTGCATTCAACTGGCAGTATCAGTACAACTCCGACCTCGCTCCTACGCGTACCCAACTCCAAGGTATGTCAATAGGAACAGGTGAAGGATTTAAAGAGTATGCTCAAAAATGGAGAGACCTTGCCGGAAGGGTGCAGCCACCTTTGGCTGATCGTGAGCTTGTTGACATGTTTCTGGGGACCCTGTCTGGTCCATTCTTTAACCATCTAATTGGAAGCTCTTCAGCTGGATTTACAGATCTTATTTTGACCGGTTAAAGGATTGAAGCTAGTATTAAGGCTGGGAAGATACATAAGGGTGCCTCATCGAACACCGAGAAGAAACCGTTTAAGAAAGAGTCCAGTGCTGTCTACAGTTCAAGAAGACAGAATAGACCTGAACACCGCCAAGCTGTCAATGCGGTTGTTATTTCAAAACCTGATAGTGCTCCTCAACATCACAACCAACAAAAGGACGAAAGACCTCGAAGGCAATTCACTTGTCTCAGCATGACTTTGTCTCAGATTCTGCCACAGTTGATGAAGACCAATTTAGTGACTCTAAAAGAAGCTCCAAAGAATTCAAATACAACGTCACCAAGGTATAACCCTAACGCCCGCTGCGCTTATCACTCTGAGAGCCCGGGGCATAATACAGATGATTGTTGGGCTTTGAAGAACAAGGTCCAAGACTTGATTGATGCAAAGGAGATTGAGTTTGAGGCGCCGGAGAGGCCTAATGTTGTGAATGCTCCCATGCCCAAACATGGAGTAAATGCTGTAGAGGAAGATTTGTTTGTAGTTTCTGTGGATGATATTGTTACCCCTCTGATGACTGTCAAGAAGAACCTGTTGCTAGCCGGTTTATTTCCGGGTTGTGGTGAAGGTTGCCATATGTGTTCTGTTTTACCTACTGGTTGCCCATTGCTGAAGCCAGGTATCCAAAACCTGATGGATAGACGGGAGATCCTGTTTGAGAAGACTGCTGTTCCCTCCACTCCTACTGAAGAAGTTTCCATTATTACCATTTTCGACAATTCTTCCAAGGCTCCCTCGAGGAAGCCTGTTAGAATTACATCTGTTCTGAAGATCGCAATTGTGATCATCACTGTTCTGGGGCCCATCCCCTACACCTCTGACAAAGTTGTCCCCTGGAACTATGGGGCTGATTTTTATGTTCATGGAGTTAAGCAAGAGTTGGATGCTGATACCGGCGTCAGCAACATTACTGGGCCTGCTAAAGTCACCCGCAGCGGCAGACTTTTCTCACCTGATATTGCTCCACCAACTGCCCGAAGACTTGTTGTCATTACAGCTGCAAGTGTACCTACTGCCATTCCTGATCAAGTTCTTAGTCTTACCCCTGTCGCCGAGTCATCTAACGCTCGGGGCAAAGGGATCACCACTAATGTGCCTGCCCAGACGGAGGCACTGAAGACGATTACTGTTGAAGCTTTCAAACAGGAGATGGAAGAGATTTTGAAGATTATTAAGAAGAGTGATTCTAACTTAGTTGAGCAGCTGGGGCAAACCCCATCCAAGATTTCTATGTTGTCACTGTTGTTGTGTTCAGAGGCCCATACCAAGGCTCTGATTACCTTCCTGAAGATTTCCCACGTGCCACAAGAGACATCAGCTGATCAGTTTACCGATTATGTGGCCAATTTAACTACGGATAATGGTTTGGATTTCTCCGATGCTGATCTGACTGCCAAGGGGAAGAACCACAACGATGCCCTGCATGTCTCCATTGAATGCAGGGGCACTACTCTTTCACATGTATTGGTTGATATTGGTTCCTCACTGAACGTCTTGCCCAAAAAAGCTCTAGACCGGTTGGATTGCGAAGGGTTAGAGTTAAAACCAAGTAATATCGTTGTCAGGGCCTTTGACGGGTCTAAAAGGATGGTGCATGGTGAAGTTGATATTCCAATTAAAGTTG
Organism: Vicia faba; assembly: GCA_948472305.1. Classification (NCBI taxonomy): domain Eukaryota; kingdom Viridiplantae; phylum Streptophyta; class Magnoliopsida; order Fabales; family Fabaceae; genus Vicia; species Vicia faba. The sequence goes on along the minus strand of OX451741.1, from coordinate 17,368,655 downwards.
GTTCTCAGGTCTTCAATTCTACATTCTACATGATGGACATTCGACCGTCCTATTCTTGTTTGCTGGGTCGTCCATGGATCTATAAAGTTGGGGACGTAACCTCCACACTCCACCAGAAGCTAAAGTATCCAGTCAGAGGGAAAATTGTGACAATACATGGGAAGGAAGAGTACATGGTTAGCCACCTCAACTCGTTCAGATACGTAGATATGGATGGGGAGTTCATTGAGACCCCATTTCAGCACTTTGAAGAGGTTCCTCAGACACTGGCATCAGCTGAGACTGTGGTTGAAAACTCTCCTATGAAGATGGCTTCCTTAAAGGATGCCCGGGCTGTTATTAAGAAGGGTGAGTGTGCGAATTGGGGCCGACTTCCTGACTTTACACAGAAGACTAACAAGTTTGGTTTGGTTTTCACTGCAGAAGCTCAAAGGGTTGTTCGTAATGCAAGGATTGGAAGACCTCCTGTGTTCATCAGCAACTCGGGAGTTAATGCCATAGAAGATGATGTAGAGGAGTCTGAATTCGACAGCTGGATCTATCCTATGACCAACGGTGGACCAACCAACTGGACAGCAAAGGACTTCATCCCTATTACTTTTGTTACCCAATAATGAACTCTTTGTTTTGAGCTTGTAACAGACAATGTTGTGAAACTTTATGGCCCGGTGTCTTACCCGGGGCACCATGGCTTCATTTGTGAGGGCTTTTGTGTGTCATTTTCATATATAATTAATAAAAGCATTGGACGTTTTTGCATTTCAAATTTTATGCTCCTTGTCTTTCTTTATTACATATTGCAAAGCATCTATTTTACACACACTCACATATACAAGTCCACATCCACTCTGGATCTCACTGGTAACGACTCTGCTACTGCCAGTTATGACTTAGAAAATCCGATCAACTTAGCCGAAGACGAAGGTGAAGATGATTGCGAAGTGCCTGGTGAACTTGCAAGACTGCTACTCCAGGAAAAGAGGGCCATTCAGCCACATGAAGAGCCGGTGGAAACAGTGAATCTGGGTACCGAAACAGACAACAAGGAAGTCAAGATCGGTGCAAATCTGGAGCTTAGTGTGAAGCAGCGGTTAATTCAGATGTTGCGTGACTGTGTTGAGATCTTTGCCTGGTCTTACAAAGATATGCCTGGGTTAGATACTGACATTCTGGTTCATCTCCTGCCTACCAAGGAAGACTGCCCTCCCGTAAAATAGAAGGTTCACCGTATGCGCCCAGAGATGTCTGAGAAAATCAAAGCCGAGGTTATGAAACAGTTTGACGCTGATTTTCTAGCAGTAACTTCTTACCCTCAGTGGGTTGCCAATGTGGTTCCAGTGCCGAAGAAGGATGGTAAGGTCAGAATGTGTGTTGATTACATGGATTTGAACAAGGCGATCCCTAAGGATGACTTCCCTCTACCTCACATTGACGTTCTGGTTGACAATACTGCTCAGCACAAGGTATTCTCCTTCATGGACGGTTTCTCTGGTTATAATCAAATTAAGATGGCTCCCGAAGACATGGAAAAGACCACCTTTGTTACTCAGTGGGGTACCTTTTGCTACAAGGTCATGCCTTTTGGACTGAAAAATGTTGGGGCAACATATCAGCGTGCCATGGTTGCTTTGTTTCATGATATGATCCATCATGAGATTGAAGTATACGTAGACAATATGATTGCGAGGTCCCAGACTAAGGAGGAACACCTGGACCATCTACAGAAGCTGTTTGATCGGTTGAAGTTGTACAAGCTGAGGTTGAACCCGAACAAGTGCACCTTCGGGGTGAGGTCTGGAAAACTACTAGGTTTCATTGTGAGCGACAAAGGTATTCAAGTGGACCCTGCCAAAGTGAAAGATATACAAGAGATGCCAACTCCCAAGACAGAGAAAGAGGTCATAGGTTTTCTGGGACGATTGAACTACATTGCCCGATTCATCTCGCACCTAACTGCTACTTGTGAGCCAATCTTCAAGCTGCTGAAGAAAGATCAAGTGGTACGTTGGAACGATGAATGCCAGGCCGCTTTTGAAAGGATCAAAGAGTATATCCAAGAGCCACCCATCCTTATGCCACCAGTTGAAGGGAGACCTCTGATCTTATACTTGACAGTACTTGACAACTCAATGGGGTGTGTGCTGGGGCAGCATGACGAGTCTGGCCGAAAAGAGCATGCTATTTATTACCTTAGCAAAAAGTTTACCGACTGTGAGACCCGATACTCACTTCTTGAGAAAAATTGCTGCGCTTTGGCATGGGCTGCTCGCCGGCTGAGACAGTATATGCTGACTCACACTACTCTGTTGATTTCAAAGATGGATCCAATCAAGTATATCTTCGGAAAGCCTGCCTTGTCCGGAAGAATAGCAAGATGGCAGATGATCTTGACTGAGTATGACATCCAGTACACGACTCAAAAAGCAATCAAGGGAGGTGTATTGGCAGACCATTTGGCACATCAGGCAGTGGATGATTACCAGTCTATGAACTTTGAATTTCTGGACGAGAATATCATGCTGATAACTGATTGTGAGACACCTGGATCGGATGAAGGACCCGAGGAAGGATCCCGATGGTCTATGTACTTTGATGGAGCTTCAAACGCTTTGGGTAATGGCATTGGCGCTGTGATCATATCTCCTAAAGGTTCTCATACTCTGTTTACCGCCGACTATGTTTCAACTGCACCAACAACATGGCGGAGTATGAAGCATGCATCATGGGTCTTCAAGCTGCAATTAACCTAAGGATTAAGTTTTTAAGTGTCTTCGAAGATTCCGCTCTCGTGATCGGTCAGATCAAAGGCGAGTGGGATACGAAACACCCAAATCTTATTCCTTACAAGGAGTATGTGTTGACATTGTTTCCCCATTTTGAGGAGATAACCTTTGAACATTTCCCCGGAGAGGAGAATCAGTTGGCGGACGCGCTAGCTACGATGTCTTCTATGTTCAAAGTCAAATGGGACAACGAGGCTCCACGGATCATTATTTGGAAATTGGATGAACTTGAACATTGTTGTGATCTTGAGACTGAAGAGGTAATAGAAAAGCCCTGGTATCATGAGGTGAAGAGATACCTTGAAGCTCAGGAGTACCCTGAGGGTGCATCTATTAATGATAAGAAGTTTCTGAGGAGGTTTGCAGCCAAGTTCTTCATCAGCAATGGCATTCTCTACAAATGTAACCATGATTCGACCTTACTACGTTGTGTGGATAAGATTGAAGCAGAAAGGATCATGACAGAGCTGCATGAAGGTACTTTCGGAACTCATTCCAGTGGACATACCATGGCAAAGAAAATCCTTCGGGCAAGATATTACTGGTCCACAATGGAAGCTGACTGTTATCAGCATTTTCGGACATGTCACAAGTGCCAGATATATGCTGATAAGGTGCACATACCTCTGGTTCCTCTGAATGTCTTGACAACACCTTGGCCTTTTGCAATGTGGGGCATTGATATGATCGGCGAGATCAGACCTACGGCATCCAACGAGCATCATTTCATCCTGGTAGCGATTGATTACTTTACAAAGTGGGTTGAAGCAGCTTCCTTTGCTACGGTAACCAAGAACGTCGTGGCACGGTTCATTTGGCACAACCTAATCTGTCGATATGGTGTACCAGAGAGGATCATTACGGATAATGGTACCAATCTCAACAATAAAATGATCATTGAGCTCTGTGAGCAATTCAAGATACAACATCATAACTCTTCTCCCTACCGGCCGAAGATGAATGGAGTTGTCGAAGCAGCAAATAAGAACATTAAGAAGATTGTGCAGAAGATGAAAGTGACCTACAAAGAATGGCATGAGATGTTACCATTTTCTCTTCATGGGTACCGTACCTCAGCACGGACGTCAACAGGGGCAACACCCTATTCCTTGGTTTACGACATGGAGGCAGTCTTGCCTATTGAATTTCAGATACCCTCTCTTAGAATCATGAAGGATGCAAGTTTGAGTGAAGATGACTGGATCTAGACTCGGCTTGATCAGTTGAACCTAATCGACGAAAAGTGACTTACTGCTATTTGTCATGGTCAGACGTACCAAAAACGGATGATCAAGGCATTCAACAAGAAAGTCAGACGACAAGGGTATCAAGTTGGGGACCTGGTAATCAAGCGCATCATCTTACCTCAAGGTGATCCCAGGGGAAAATGGACCCCTACTTACGAAGAGCCATTTGTGGTTAAGAACATTTTCTTAGGAGGAGCAATGATTCTAACCACCATGGATGGTGACGACCTTCCTCACCCCGTCAATGAAGACATAGTGAAAAGATACTACGCATAATCAAAGACCCGCTAGGTTGACTGGAATAGGCAAAAATAAGGGCTTCCCGGCGAACCAAAAGGGTTCGGGAAAAAGTAAGGGATGAAAATGAAAAAATCTGTACACCCGGCAAGTCGAAAACCTAAAAAGGCGGCTTGGGTAAAAATGGTTATCCCGGTGGACTAAAAACCCGAAAGGGCAGTCCAGGCAAAAGTTAGGGATAAGCGTAACACTATGTCTCATTGGATCACCTCGCGTCCAGACTTCGGTATCAACTATCAAGCTCAGACAACACTGATCAATCAGATTCATCTTCAACTAAACAGCAAAGTGATGAGACGCTTGAAGATAAAAAGGCAATAGCAGAGTTGGAACCCAGTGGGATTATTCACATAGATGTTTTGTTTTTCTTTTCAAAAACCGTATAAATTCTATTTGTTCGACGACGTTCTCTTACTAGGACGTCAGCCTCTTGTACAAAAGCTCCTATTTACAGGCAAACTTCAAAATCAATACAAATTCATTTTCAGACAAATTTCAAATGGCTTTTCCTTTATCTGTTTTGTTTTGCAAAGAACGTCCAAAGTTCATTTTTGATATATGAATTTGACATTGATTGCTGATCATAAATACTTACATGCGAAACGAAAGACGAATTACTGGTAATATCAGAAACAGGGGCAATAAGAATTGTCCGAGTTGTATGGTTGCTCTGTCCACCAAGGTACCAAGATAGGTTCAGCTGAAGAATGTGACTAAGATACCATCACTCCCGGCAGAGCAAAACAGTAATGGTAGCTCTCCCCACTGAGACTTGCAACTATGAACAAATCAGAAATACTCTTCCCAAGCAGAGTTGATCTACCATCAAAAGGTTTGGTATCCCCAGAAGGTCTTAATATTCCCCAACAGAGTATAAAGATATTCTCCAGCAAGTATAATAGCATCCCCGACAATCTTAGTATTCCTCAGTAGAATATAAGAAGGTTCCCCGGTGGAATACAAGGTACCACAGCCTAGTCATTTCTCTAGCGCAGTCTAAAAAAGCTTCCCCGATGGAGTTGAATCATCTCCCATAGTAGACTCTGGAAGCTTATCACCTGTGAAGCACAAATAAGTCTCCTCAGCCAAATTCAGAGGTTATCCCCACAAGAGTCTAACTAGGTTATCCTCAGCAAGTTCCAACTGAAAGGTCATCCCCAGCAAAGTTCTTTCTATCCCCAGCGGAGTTCATCATTGGAATCCCCAACAGAGCTTATCAACGGAATCCCCAGCGGAGTTTATCGTTAAAATCTTCAGCAGAACATCTCTCCCCCACAGAGTAGTCCCCTCAGAGTAATCTCTTCATCAGTTTATTCCCCCAACGGAGTTCTTCTCTCCTGCAGGCTTCTTCTCACAATTATCTTTGTTCATCATCCCCAGCGGAAACGAAGAACTCTACTCTATTCTCCAGCAGCTCCGGGATTTATTTTCCCCAGCTAAAACATCACATTTCCATACATCATGATACATGCATATACGCATCATACCATACAATCTCATTTATGTTGAGAACATCATTGCTTGACCCATATCATGCATTGCATATGACTGACCTTTACCTTTCAGGAAAGATGCAGTTAAGTTCCCAGCTTAGTCGAAGATCTGACCAGTTCTTAAATCTCAATTAAATTATGCTCGGTTAAATTTCAGATAAGGTTCTCAATCTCAACAGTTTCTCTACGTCATAGTGTGGACGAGTACTATAACCTCAACGGTATACTCCGGTGAGCACGAGTCAGTTCCTAGATCTTGATGTTTTCCTCCGTCATAGTGTGGATAAGTTCTATAACCTCAACGGTATACTCCCGGTGAGCACGAGACAGTTCCTAGATCTTGATGAAGATGCTTCCCTACGTCATAGTATGGACGAGTACTATAACCTCAACGGTATACTCCATTGAGCACGAGTCAGTTCCTAGATCTTGATGTTTTCCTCCGTCATAGTGTGGACAAGTTCTATAACCTCAACAGTATACTCCATTGGGCACGAGATAGTTCCTAGATCTTGATGAAGATGCTTCCCTATATCATAGTGTGGACGAGTACTATAACCTCAACGGTATACTCCCGGTGAGCACGAGTCAGTTCCTAGATCTTTATGTTTTCCTTCGTCATAGTGTGGACAAGTTCTATAACCTCAACGGTATACTCCATTGAGCACGAGACAGTTCCTAGATCTTGATGAAGATGCTTCCCTACGTCATAGTGTGGACGAGTACTATAACCTCAACGGTATACTCCCGGTGAGCACGAGTCAGTTCCTAGATCTTGATGTTTTCCTCCGTCATAGTGTGGACAAGTTCTATAACCTCAACGGTATACTCCTGGTGAGCACGAGACAGTTCCTAGATCTTGATGAAGATGCTTCCCTACGTCACAGTATGGACGAGTACTATAACCTCAACGGTATACTCCATTGAGCACGAGTCAGTTCCTAGATCTTGATGTTTTCCTCCGTCATAGTGTGGAAAAGTTCTATAACCTCAACGGTATACTCCATTGAGCACAAGACAATTCCTAGATCTTGATGAAGATGCTTCCCTATGTCATAGTGTGGAAGAGTACTATAACCTCAACGGTATACTCTCGGTGAGCACGAGTCAGTTCCTAGATCTTGATGTTTTCCTCCGTCATAGTGTGGACAAGTTCTATAACCTCAACGACATACTCCATTGAGCACGAGACAGTTCCTAGATCTTGATGAAGATGCTTCCCTACATCATAGTATGGACGAGTACTATAACCTCAACGGTATACTCTCGGTGAGCACGAGTCAGTTCCTAGATCTTGATGTTTTCCTCTATCACAGTGTGGACAAGTTCTATAACCTTAACGGTATACTCCCATTGAGCACGAGACTGTTCCTAGATCTTGATGAAGATTACCCCCCAGTTGAATTATGGACAGGTTCTTAATACTCAGCCGAGACATTCTCTCAGTTGAAGTACAGGCAAGTTCCTAAATCTCAACAAAAGTTAGACTTCCCCAGCGGAATCTTCTACAATGACAAGTATGCAAGTTCTCGCTAAGGAATCTCTTATGCGATCGACACTCCTGCAGATGGAATCTATAAGCCCATCCTCCTACCAAAAATCTCCAAATGGAATCTGTAAGCCAATTCCCGACATCACAATGCTGATACTACACCATGCGAGTGCAAATATCTGGGCACTCTAGTGTTCAATTATCTTCCACCTTCGGATCACGAAAGGCTCGAAAGCCAATCCATATCCTCAAGTTTAAGAAAATTGAACACGGGAAACTGTTGTACCCCAAAATTTGCCCTCCCATATTCCTCAAGATTTGCCAAGATTGATCTTCAAATTGCTCAAGATGGCTCAAGGGTTGGACAGTCAAATCACCTCCTAAGGCAGTCAAGTAAAAATTAGGGTTTTGTGTTGCACTAAGGTCCTCATATCCAAATGGCCCCAAGTTCTTCCCAATGTCTTAATGTGTTCTTAAGTTCATCCATGTAAAATTTCAAGCCTTGCAGAGGAAGTTTGTTCAGTCAATTGCTCAAGAGGCCCAAAAATCGACTGTGCTAGGGCAAAAGTCAACTGTGTCCAAAATACAGTCAAACCTCAAGATTTTTTGTCAACATTCTCATTTTGAAGGTTAATTCATCATTTGATCAAGGGTTGATCATGATTCATCAAGGATTGCCCAGGATTCCTCAAGATTCAAAAGTTGCTAAATTAGGGTTTTGTAGGAAAAGTCAACTCAACTTTGACCAAGCATAACTTTCTCATACTTTATGATAAATGACCCATCCAAAGCTCATTTTGAAGATGATGCAATTTCCTCCAATCCATCTTCATACCCCAAGATCAAGAAATTCTATCACAAAAATTTACAAATTTGGACATTATAGGTCATTTTGGAAAGTCAACAAAAAACACCTTTTTTTCCAAAGCTTATAACTTGAGCATGGAACATCAAAATGAGATTAGACCAAAAGGGTTGATTATAGGACATCTCTAGGTTTCTAAAAAGTCCAAGAAAACATCCAAAAGTTCAAAATTGAAGAAGTTATGCATTGTTGAAGTTGGGCATTTTTCCAAAATTGCCAAAAGTCAACTATCCTCAAAACTCCAATTTTTAACAAAAGGGCCCACTTTTTTCCACTTGATTTGGTCTTGTCATGCCACACACGTGTCCCATCTTTAATTTAATGACCATTCATTTATTTTTCTATTTTATTTTATTTTTATTGATTTAATTCATTTTAAATCAATATTAAATCAAATAAAATCTAAAAATTGATGTAAAGGGATCTTTGTGATTTGTACAACTTGCAATTATCATTATTCACTCAATCAAATCGCATCATGGCTCATTCAAGCATAAAAAATCAGATCTTGCCTATATTTGGAAATATGATTATGGTGATCAAAATCAAATTCTAATTCTTCAATGCACATGGATATTGACCCATATTTTGACCTAGAATCATTCTATTATATGCAACCAAGCCTCACAAACCTAGAACGCGCATAGAGCTCTGCAGAAACGGCCACATAACTTTGAGAAAAAAGCTTGAAAAGTGTGAGATTGAAAACAACCTTGTAGACGAATTCAGACCAAAAGCAAAACGTAGCTCTCTTCCTTGACATCCAGTGGAGCTATACCAATCAAAAGGAAGCCTTTTCATCGCCTAAATCGCACTGTAAGTCATCACGAACTGACCTCTGAACATGGAATCCAAACCTCCAGTTCTTGCATCTTTTCTTCAAAATATTGGCATATTTGTGATTGTTATTTGATTTAGAATGTTTTTGCATTATTCAATTTCATTATTGGACCCTGTATCATGATGCTCGAACCTAGGGTTCTTGTTCTTGGTTTTTAGGCGTTTTTTATATAGGCAAAATCAAGGTGAATGGTGGTTACAGGGATGACCAGGAGGAAGAGACGAGTACGTTGGTACTCTTGGATTTCATTTACAGGGCCTAGGGAGGATTTTTGAGACGTCCTATGAATCTTCCTGCGGATAAAATCCGCAGGTAAACGAACCAGGTTTTTGTGAGGAAGATGATTGCGTGGTTGGGCGTGATTGGTTCATTTGAATCAATTGCGCGGTTTTTATTTTTGGCCAGGCATAATTGAATTGTTTGTATATAATATTTAGCTTCTATTCCACTAACATGTTAACATCATGGCTCAGTTGGTAGCGCGCTAGTTGAATTGTCCAATGGGACCTGGGTTCGAATCCCAGGTCCCCCAAAACTTTGTTATATTTTTTCTTCAGGTATTCAGGCGCAGCATTCCAAGCGTGGACTGCCATATGTCCTCAGATCTCAATGTGCCAAGTGCTTTCAAGCTAGATCCAAAGGCTAGAATTATTGATCCACCATGGATTCAAGTCAATGCATGCATAGGAGACTGGAAAAGTCAACAAGGTCCAACGTTCTGGGCCTGAAATTATGTTGATCATACTCCTAATTCAAGCCCAACACCCCCCAAAGTTTGCTTATATTTTTTATTTCTTTTCATTTTTTTATTGCTTTTTATTATTATTATTAAAATCTAATTAATTAACAAACTAAATTTTTTTCATAAAAATCAGAAACCATAAAAAATATTATTTTCATCATTAATTTTATTATTTATTTTTGTAAATAAACCATTATTTAATTTATTTAGTTTAATTAGGATCAATTTTAATATATTTTGCATTAAATTAAAATCAATATAGAATTATGTTTTTTAAATAATTTTTAACCATTTTTATTTCCTTAATTAAAATAAAAACTCAAAAATATTTTCTTTTAATTAATTAATTAATTATTAGTTTAGACTTAATTCTTAAATAAAAAATAACAAAAAATATGCTTTATTTAATAAAAGGGTCAAAACCCTAAAAGACACTCCGATTTAATTTTCTCGCGCGCGAATTATTTTTGATCCATATTTCAAATTTTGTAACTGCTTCGAGAATGTAATAGTTTTAACTTAGGATTTTATTTATCGCTTTTATTTACTTTTCACAATTTAATTTTTAAGGGTTTGTTTTTGACGATGTAAATACCCGATGCCTTGTAATAGCTTAGATTTATTTTCCGCAATTTATATTCCGCAACCATTAACTGTTAGATGTTTGAATAATAGGCTATGCATGACAAGATCAATTTTTAACTTAAAATCAACAGTAGCTCACCATGACACGTACAAAGATAATATAACTGAAAAAACAATACACTCGCACATGCCACTCCTAGGGTATGCTTCACTTGGTTGCCTCGAACGTGGTCATTGAGTATAGGATGTTTTAGAGGTCGCCCTCTTGTCCAAAGATCATAAGTTGCCTCAAAACGGTTGCCTCGGAAAAATGATCTAAGACATTAGGGTTACCGCTAAGGCGTCCTAACGTTGCCTTAGTGACCACACGTCCCTTAATCGAATTGACCCGAAAACTCCAATGACGGTGCTACCTACTCATCCATAGTGGGCTAGCATTGTCTAAAGGACATTTGCACAGCTTAATTCCTTTTTGAGTAGGTAGATGTTCTTAAGTACTTGCTCCTTTTGAAAACAAAACAAACTTTTCGCACTTACACTCTCTTTCAAAAAAAAACTCTTTTCAAACCCACAATCACAAAGAAAAAGCAAATTTTTGAAAACATAGTGAGCAAGTACCTACGAGCCCGTGGATAACCACGAATAGAAAGGGTGCTAACACCTTCCCTTTCTATAATCTACCTCCCGAACCTGAGAAACATCTCAAAAAAGAATTTTTCTGTGCTTTCGTCCTTTCCTTGTTGGATAAAATAAAAGGCGGTGGCGACTCTTGCTTACCGCGACATTTTGCGAAAACAAACGCAAACCAGCATTTTCAAAACAGTCACTTCTATTCCCACCAATCACACCATATCTCTCAAATGAAGCATTTTTTGGATTTGAGCTTAGATAGACAAAGTTGTATAGAATTGAATTTCTTTCCAAATGAGCTTTGGTTGATAAAAATCTGATGAAGCATGTGAAAGTTATGCTTGGGTAAAGTTGAGTTTACTTCTCCTTAAGAAAACCCTAATTTGACAACTTTGACTTTTGATGAATTGAGAGTTTTCTTGATGAATCATGATCAACCCTTGATCAAATGATGAATGTGATTTCAAAATCTTGAGGTTGACCAAAAATCTTTAAGTTTGACTGTATGTTGACCATAATTGACTTTTTACCCAATACAACTGATTTTTAGTCATCTGAGCAATTGACTGAGCAAACTTGTGATGCAAGGCTTGAAATTTGGCATGAGCATTCCTTGAGGCATATGAGGAACCATGAAATCCACTTGAGGCTTCATAAGCTCAAATTTTATTGAGAAAAGTGAAACCCTAGTTGTAGGTCAACTGCTTAGGAGGAGAATTTGTCTCATCAAACATTGAGTAGCCTTGAACAATTGAAAACCCTAGGAGCATGAAGAGTTGTCTTGAAGAAAATGGGAGGGTAAATTTTGGGGTACAAAAATTACATTTAATGAACATATGCATTTTAATATGATCACTCTTTACAAAATATATGCATGAAAACAGGATTAGACAAATTCTTCAAGATATCTCCTTGTACTCCTAAGGTTTTCAATTGCTCAATGCTACTCAAGGTTTGATCAGACAAATTCTCCTCCTAAGAAGTTGATCTACAACTAGGGTTTCACTTTTCTCAAGGAAACCTTGGGATAATGTTAAATAGTTATCTACAAATCCCCACAGAGCAATCTCCATGGAACTATCTCTATAGAGCTATCTTCACAAGCTCGTCCCCAATAGAGATGTGTTCCCCAGCAAGTCTAATATACCCTCATACAGAAATTGGGACATCTTCCAACAGTTCACCTCCATATACCTGATGGATAGCTTGACATGATCATCTTCCCCAATAGTTCCCCTAGCAGATAAGGAAGTTTGATCATATCCCCAACATATAGTGGAAGCTTCCTCAGTGCAGCCTATGAATTTCCAATCCCCGTAAGAGATTGTTTTCTCAATGAAGTCTACAGAATTTAATTCCCCAACAAAGTTTATTTCTCCAACACTGCAAATCCCCGACAAAATTCTCTTCTCCAGCCAGATATCATTCAACATTTTCCTCTCAAAAGAGTTGATACCCATATCTGAAACCTGGTCAGATAATGCATTAGAAAAATATCCATCTCTTTCATCCCAAGTCAGGGTATGCAAGAATTAAAGAATGATGAACGACCAACTCTCCTTGAGTTCTTCTATCCCCAAACAAAAGTCAAACATCCCTAGTGGAGTGTCCTCAAACAGGAAGCGGGAATCCCCAATAAAGTCGTTCTAAACAAATTGAAGAATTACTTTCTTCATCCCCATCAACAGACATGTATGTATTTTCCCCAACTAGACGTTGTTACCAGAAGCTACCGATACACTCCAACAACATATTATATCCATACATCATTTACAAAATATCATAACATATACATACGAAATGCATATAATATTCTCATATATTTTGAGAGCATCACTACAAAATACATTTCATGCATCATGATATTGCATAAAGCTAACTTTGTTTTCAGGTTAAGTTCGCAAACATACAAATATTACCATCGATTTATAGAAAGGTTATAGATTAATTCTCGAAACAGAACGGAGTGACTATCTACATGACCAGATGATTTCCTTCAGAGATTCATTCTTAAAAGCACTTCCCTCATAGAATAATTCGGACGAGCATTTCCTTCATAGATTCATTCTAAAATAATTTCCCTCAGATAAAATCGGATAGGTTCATTCTAAAAAGAATCAGTCAGATACAATCTAGAGCAGATTCATTCTGATACTCTTCTGGATACAGTCAGGCGCAGACTCATTCCAATACATTTTTCAGATACAGTCGGGCGAAGACTCATTCTGATCCATTTCTAGATACAATCCGACGAAGACTCATTCTAGTACATTTCCTTTGGATACAATCGGGTGTAGATTCATTCTTATACTCTTTCTAGATACAGTCAGATGTAAACTCATTCTAGCACATTTTTCAGATATAGTCGGACAAAGACTCATTCTGATCCACTCCTGGATATAGTTTGGCGTAGACTTATTCCAATACATTGTTTGGATACAATCAAGCAGAGATTCATTCTAATAAATTGTTCAGTTACAGTCGGGCGAAGACTTATTCTGATCCTCTTATAGATACAGTCGAGACATAGACTCATTCTAGAACATCATTCAGATACAGCCGGGAATAGACTCATTCTAATACTCCTATCAACAGTTACTTTAGATGGCATTTGTAAGCCCATCTTCGATGGAATCCCATCACCCTCTCTGAACGACATCTTTAATCCAGTTCAAGCAGTACAACTAACCAATAGTGTTACTTCGTGCACATGTAAGTGCAAATTTCTGGGCACTTAAGTGTTCAATCCTCTTCCACCTTCAGATCACGGATGGCGAGCATCCCAATCTAACTCTTCAAGTTTAAGAAGATTGAACAGGGGAAGCTATTCTACCCTAAAATTTTTCCTCACATCTCTAAGATAAATTGATTCAAGATACCTCCTCATGCTCATGAAGGTCTCAAACACTCAAGAATACTCAAGGGTTGATCAGACAAATTCTCCTCTTGAGTAATTGACCTACTACTAGGGTTTTGGTTCTCTCAAAGGAAATTTGGTTTCTAATGCCTCCAGTGGATTTCATGGTTTCTCATATGCTTCAAAGTGACCTCATGCCTAGTTTGAGCCTTACATCACAAGTTTGCTCAGTCAATTAGCTAGATGATTGAAAATCAACTATATTGGACAAAAAGTCAACTTTGACCAATCTACAATCAAACTTCAATATTTTTTCTCAATATCAATATTTTTAGGTCACATTCATAATTTGATCAAGGGTTGGTCAACATTCATCAAGAAAACTTAAAATTCATCAAAAGTCAAAAGTTACTAAATTAGAGTTTTCTTTACGAGAAGTCAACTGAACTTTGACCAAGCATAGCTTTCACATGGTTCATCAAAAATTCATCAACCAAAGCCTATCTTGAATTAAATTCAATTCTCTACAACTTTGTCTCTCTAAGCTCAAGGCCAAAAATGCTTCATTTGAGAGATATGATCCAAAATAATACATGTCATTTTAAAAGTCAACAAAAGATATCTTTTGTCAAAGCAATATACATTAAGTTAAAGACTTCAAATGAAAAAATTACAAACATGAGAGTTATAGGAGACATCTTGAGGTTTCCAAAAAGTCCAGGGTAACCTTCATATGACAAATATTGATAGAGTTATGATTGGTGCAAGTTGAGCAATTTTGAGAAAATGCATGAAACCTAAATTGAGCAAACATGGACTTTTGGGCTAATGGCCCTAAGTTTTCAGGCCCAAACGTGATCATGACATCATAAGAGACCTATAAATCCATTCACATATTTTTTATTTTTTTATTTATTTTATTTGGATTTTATTTATTTAAATGCAAATTAAATCAAATAAAATATGAAAGCAATGAATCAAAGCGTGTGGGTTTATTTTTTGAATCAAATCATAAGTCTAAAAAGCTGGTGACAACTTGCCAAAACCATGTGGATCATGAATATTTGATTTGGCCTAAAATAGAAACTTTTCATGGAAAAAAATCAAATCAAATATTTGACTATGATTGCACAAGATTCATCTCATGTTTGTTGACCTAAATCACACTCTTATATATACTCAACATATTCAGACCAAGAGGACACGTTTTTGGGCAGCCAAGAGAATAGGGTTTGAAGTATAAAAATTCAAGGA
Source organism: Vicia faba (assembly GCA_948472305.1). Lineage (NCBI taxonomy): Eukaryota > Viridiplantae > Streptophyta > Magnoliopsida > Fabales > Fabaceae > Vicia > Vicia faba. Next base: position 17,353,569 of record OX451741.1, on the reverse strand, counting down.
AAAGTGAGCAATCGGGTTTCAACTTCCAAGCAGTCTCGATCCAAACCAAAGCCAGCAATCACCTCTTAAGAATCAAAGGAGTTGATCCAAGTCGTTTTTCAAGCAATTCCACGTCCTAAACAACCATATAAACTGCAACGGTTTTGGTAAACTTGTTCAATCTCTAATTCTTAATTCATGCATTATTGAATGATTTGATGCATACATATGCATCCATGATGATGTTTAGAACTGTTTTGATCCATTACTTGTGATATATAGCGCAGGGGCGATGAAATACCATTGTTAGGGAACGATCTGAGTTTGCATTCGAAACTCATGATATAAGCAGTTTTAGGCCAAATTAACACCACCACTGGATTCGCAAGGGTCAAATTAGGGGGATAGGGTCCTGAGAATATTACTAATTACCAATCGGGATGTTGGTAATATCCGAAGAAAGGATGTAGACTTTGGGAATCTATTAGAACCTTGTCCGGCATGTGATAAACTATTAGACCATACCTTGTGGGTATTACCTTTAACCTCATGCTCGTGACGTCAAACCTACGAACCCCCCCTCCCCCTCATGTTTGTGATCTTGTATGTGATTGTAGTATCATGCATTCATGCACCCATGAATATCCTTTAAAACATGTGTTTCAAGGGGCTTAAAGTTGAATTTTTTGCGAATATCTCAGGTACTATTTGACCATGGATTCTGGAAAAAGAAAGACTCAGAAGTACAATTTCAAGGATCCTAAGATTGATGATTTGATGAGTCTAATTATCGAGATCGAGATTTCTGTTGATTTTTAGAAGAAGTATGGATCCATCATGTCTTCTATGAAGCTCAGGATGAAGGAGGGTATTCTCTCGACTTTGGTCCAATTCTATGATCCAATGTATCGGTGTTTTACTTTCCCTAATTATCATTTGATGCCTACATTGGAGGAGTATTCTTACCTACTGGGGTTACCTATTACCGACCGTGTTCCTTTCACCAGTTTAGAGGGAGACCCTAAGTCTCATGAGATTGCTGTTGTGATTCATTTGTGGAGGTTTGAGATCGAGGCTCATATGACTACCAAGGGAGGAATCATAGGATAACCCGCTCAATTTTTATTTGAGAAAGCTCGTTACTTTCCTAGGATGAAGAGTACAATTGCTTTTGAGTCCATCTTTTCACTCCTTTCTTATGGGTTGTTCTTATTTCCTAACGTCGACAAATTTGTGGATATCAACGCCATCAGGATCTTTTTGATTTGGAATCCATTCCCTGCATTATTAGGAGATTATTATTACTCCATTCATCTTCAGGATTCTTATCATGGAGGGATGATCATTTGTTGCACACCTTTGTTGTATCAGTGGTTTATTTCTCACTTACTTTGATCTAGTGCTTTCTGGGATGTTAAGAAGGAACCTCGTTGGGATCTGAAGATTATGGCTCTCACTCATTCCTATATTTTTTGGTATCATCATGCTTACTATGATGTGGAGATTATCGATAGCTATAGTAGTTTCCCCAATGTACCTCTTTTTGGTATAAAGGGAGGAATTAACTATAATCCCGTTCTTGCACGATGATAGCTTAGATATCTGATGAGGGATAAGCCAAATAGTATTCATCTGAGTGGTTCTTTCTTAAAGAAGGAGAGGATCATAAGGAAGATAAAGAGGAGATTTCAAAGGCTTGGCGCCATATTCACAGGAAGAGTAGAAAATACTTGGGATCAAGAGCAGCTATTTCTTTGGAGCCTTATCTCCGGTGGGTGCAGACAAGGGCGACCCAGTTGAAGATGCCATATTACCGTAAGGAACCTTTACCTAATATGTTTTTGAAACTCCTCCCACTTTAGATGACGTGGAAGAGCTTCACTTCCCCTAGTTAGGATGCAGCAGGAGAATGAGGCTTGGAAGAACAAGTGTCAAACTTTAGAGATGTCCTACCGAGCAGATTTAAAAGAGAAGGATGACCTGATCGAGATTCTTGAGAGTCATGCTGTAGAGATGATGGAAAGGAAAGAGGATTTATTTTCCTCTAGAGCTTGATCAGAACTTAGTTACTCACTTCTTGACTCTGGTGATTGGAAAGGGGTCATCGACAGGTATGTAGAAGAGAACAACACGTTGAAGGCTCAGATTACAAGACTCACAGAAAAGCGTCAGTGTGTGGGGTGATCTTCATCAGATTTCCCTTCTTAGGATGTTATATTCTATCTTCTATTGTACTTGGGATTTCTGAAACTTGTACTAAAAAGTTGTAATCCATTTTGAAGTTATTATAATGAGATTTTCAGTATTTCTAAATGTGTTTGTACTTTAGTATTTGCAAATTGTCTATAATTCTTTGAGTCTCTTGTAATATTAATATAGATAAATAAATCATATGCATTGGATATAATGCATCATATTGCACATATTTCTTGCATATCTATTCATACCCAGGCGTGTTATTGTGTTTTTCTACTTTGTTTAGAAAGTTGTCTCACCGGTACAATACTCAGGCTAATTCCAAGAAGAAAATGGAGAATCTTGAAGAAGAGCATAACGAGCTACATGAAGAAGTTACTGCTTTGAAGGTCGATATGGATAATCTGACTGCTTTGATGGAATCGTTGGTGGCTGCTCAGAATCAGCCACTACTTGCTCAGCCACAACAAACAACGATTGCTTCCAAAGCTCCCCCAGTTCCCGTTTCTTTTACACTAGTTGCTGCTGCATAGAATCATATGACTCAGGGTTACCCATGGGGGATGCCTGAAAATTTCATGCCAAAAGGTTACAATCTTGATGCTCAAGTCGCTCCAGTTGTTCAAGTTGCTGCTACTCTCGCACCTCCTGTGGTGCATGTTACCCCTATGGCTAGAAATGAGATCCACTATACTGCACCTCCTTCAGTGAATATTATGTCATTTGTTAATGATGGAGTTTATCACACTGTTCCTCCACTAAGTGAAAGTATGGGTTTCTATGATCGGTTGGACGACTTTCAAGACTAGTTCAACAAGATGCAAAAGGAAATGAAGGCATATGGAGGAAAAGAATTATTTGGACAGAATGTCAGTGAACTCTGCCTAGTTCCCAAGGTAAAGGTGCCAGAAAAGTTTAAAGTTCCATAATTTGAGAGGTACAAGGGCAACTCTTTTACTCGTGACCACCTCGTGATGTATATCAGGAAAATGTCTACCCATACTGATGATCATCATTTGCTCATTCATTTCTTCCAAGATAGTTTAACCAGTGTTGCTCTGAAGTGGTATATGAGTTTGGTCTGTACCTTCAATGATCTGAGAGAAGCCTTTATCAAACAGTATAAGTACAATATGTTCATGGCACCTTACTGTGACTAGTTAAGGGCAATGTCTCAAAGATTTAAGGAGTCGTTCAAAGAATATATGCAGCGTTGACGCGAAATAGCTACCTAGGTGGTACCAACTATGGAAGAACAAGAAATGACCAAGCTCTTCCTGAAAACCCTTGGATCATTTTATTATGAAATGATGGTCGCTAGTGCGCCAAGTGATTTCACGGAAATGGTGAGCATGGGTGTTCATTTAGAAGAGGCTGTTAGAGAAGGGCGCTTGACAAAGGATGAAGGGACAAAAAAGTCATCATACGGGTTCTCTCGAAAGAAAGAAAGTGAAACGAATATTATTATTAGGGAACGAAAGATTAGGCCACCTAGAAGACATTATCAGTACCAAAACAGGTTGATTCTATGACTCCAGTTGTCAATATAGCTCCAACCATTGTTTCCTATCAAAGACCACCTCCTCACGGAAATCAAGGGGAAAGTTATAAGAGAGGGGCTTTTGACTCTATTCTAATAAGTTACGCAGAGTTGTTCCCGGCTTTGATTCAGAAGAAGTTGGTTCAGACCAGGCCGCCCCCTGTTATACCTTCACCTCTACCCTGGTATTATAAGGTAGACCAGACACGCGCTTTTCATCAAGGAGCCCCAGGGCAAAGCATTGAGAGCTATTATCCTTTGAAATCTGAAGAAAAAAAGATGGTGAGATCTGGAGGAGAAAATGATGTAAACATGGTTGCAGGTTGTCCTGGGGACTTTCGGATTTTTGATATCAACCTGGTTAGAGGAGATTTAGTAAAAATTCATGCTGACCTCTGCGAATTCAGCTACTATACCCACGACCATGCTGGTTGTGGTATTTGTAGTACAAATATTCAGGTATGTGATAACATAAAAGTTGATCTTCAGGAATTGATGGATGAAGGTCTCATTCATATAATTATGCCAAGGGTAGAGTACGAAGAATATGTGAATATGGTCTTTGGATGTCCTGGAGAATTCCAGATTTTTTACTTGAATCATATGAATGACGATTTGATACAGTTATATGCTACCTTTTGTCACATGGATGGTCAAGAAGAACACCATTATGATTCTTTCCAGATTTGCTGCAGAGATTCTCACGGTTAATCCATTATGAAAAAGGGTGTTCAGTTGTTATTGGACAATGGTACTATCAAAGTTTCGGGTAATAAAGATGATTACAATGGAATTAACATGATTGAAGACTGCTCGACCGAGATTGTATAATATGATGAGTATGTTTCTACAAATGAATTCTTTTCCTCAAATGAAGATATGTTCTCCAACAATGATTATGTGATTTCTAAGTGTTGTACCCAAAAATTTGCCTTCTCTTTTCTCAAGACATTTTCTCACAAGGATTTTTAGAAAGTTCAAGTTTGCACAAGTACATTTGTATTTTTAATGCCCCGCATAGTTTCCATGAATCATATTGGATTTTCAAACATCAAGTCAAAGAGGAAACTGTTGAAAAGGGAAAGATGATAAATTTGATTTTTTGACAAAATTGAAGAAAAGCAAGCTTGCTTCGATTCATGCTAGCTTCGACTGGGAATTTCTTCGATTCATGTTGGGTATTGTTTCAATTCATGTTGGGCATTATTTTGATTCATGTTTGTTTCACAAGTTTCGATTGGGGAATTGTTTCCTTTGAAGCAACCTTCTTCAAATCCACCTCAATGCCTGCTTTAAATCCACCTTAGTGCCTGCTTCGAATCCACCTTCAATGCTGCTTCGAATGCACCTTCAATCTTGCTTTGAATCCATGTTAATACCTCTTTCGATTGAGCATCTAGCCTCCTTAGATGCAAGCATTACCAAGCTTTAATTGGACTATGGCCTCCTTCAAACTTGCTTCAAATTCCCATGTTTTGATTGAGGCAATGACCTTTTGCATTCCTGTTTCATGCAAGGCTTCGATTGAGCAAAGGCTTCTTACATGTTTGCTTTAATTCACAAAGCAGTAACCTCCTACATGCAGGTTTAGTTTAGATAAAGGTTACCTTCATGCACGTTTCGATTGGGCATCTGGCTTCTTTGAGCAAGCTTGGTTCCTATGATTCGTTTGGACATTTGGTTTCTTTTGGTGAAGTAAGAAAGTAATCCATAATTCTTTTCATTTTGACTATGCCATTGAGATTATCTTGCCTACTCAAAGTAGTATATTCAGATGGATATGGCCCAATCGAAAGACATTCCATCATTGGAAACATTCAATTTAATTTGCTGTGAAGTTTGGTCGAAGGCTGGATCTGTGTGGCCAAAACGAAAGACAGAGTATTCCATCCAAGGAATCAAGTTGAAGATGAAATCCATACCCCAGGGCTTCATGATCTCGCTCTTCAGGCCTTAAGCCTATGTCTCACTCCATAATTAATTGTTTACACAATTAATTAAACTATTACCCAGGTGTTTAAAGTATTGTCCAAAAGGTCTTTCCGCATATGGAATAAAGTTATCATTGCCATTTCAGGAAAACATGCTCTATGAAAATTGTCAATGCATTGAGCCTTGTAACCTTTATCTCTAAGTGCAAGTAACATCAAAAAGCATGAGTCAAGTCTCCTGCAAACATCAGGCCTCACTTGTACTTGAACTTGGGAACCATGAAAACCCATTAAACTGGATTTCTTTTTGTTTTACACAAAATAATAACATGTTATCCTGAACATGAAAGAACCCTCTTCTCTATAAATAGAGAGAATCTTTACAAATCAAGGACGGATTTTATTTTGGGGGGTAGTGGAAAGAATCTTCAAAAAACTCTCAAACTCTCAAATATCTCAAACACTTAACAAACCCTGAATCTAAAGAAACACCACACTTGTTTCTTTTTGTTCAAATCCCGAAATAAACCAACACAACTCCACTCTTCTTGGCACTCAAATAAATTCAAAGAAACACCACACTTGTTTCTTTCCCTCGAATCCAGGAGCATCCAAGGCAGCAACTCAAGGTCCAGCACACACGTTCCAGCTTCAAGCAAGTTAAGTCACTCTGACCTTAACCCTTTTGTTTTAAGCATGTAAATAACATTTGTTCACTTTTTATTTCTATCCTTTCGATTGCATGCTTTTCTTGTCCAAGTATATGTTAGAACTAACCTATACTGACTCAAATGAAAGAAAATGTTTCCTATGAATCGAAGCCTTAGGCTTCACCTCTTACTGCTTCACAGTGGTAAACCAAGCAAAAGGACATGGAGTGTGAATCGAATGGTGCACACTCACGTTGACTTCCAGGCCCAATTGAAAGATGCTTCTAGAAGGATGAATCAAAGAGTGCATACTAACACTGACTTCCAGCCCCAATCGAAATATGGAAAAATGTGTGAAATCGAAAGGCATTTCCTTGGATCCAGGATGCTTTTTTATTTCTATCTTTTTACACTATTTTTTTGCCTTTATATTTTCTATATATTTACATTCAATATGGTTGTAATAATTAGGACTTTTATTTTTGCAACCCCCACTTGTACATTTGTATACCCCATCCCTCAAAAAACATTTAATAGCGTAGGACCTTTCTTTTACGCATTTTTATTACTTTCATATATGTTAGTAATTAGGGTGTATGGCAAGATAAAACCAACAAATATACCACCCTAATCAAAGACAAAAATGCATGCAATCAAACACACCATTCACACACATGCACCTCGAGGGTAATCTCACTTGTTTCCTCGGAAAATAGTCATGTCCCTCGAATATGGGCGCTTTAGCAAAGACCCTCGATAAAAGATCGTAGTCCCTCAATGTCCCTCGATGTTGCCTTCGTTAAACGATCTAGTCCATATACGAAATTGCTAAAACGTCTCATAGGTTGCCTTCTATGTCTATACAAACGACCCACGCCCACCCCTTCATATCCAACGATTGGGCTTCTTATCAATCAATGGTAAAATAGCAACATATAAAGGAGGAGGAAAAGAACAAAGACCTTTCGAGTAGGTAGGACGCTCGTAGTTGCTTGCTTACTCTTGAACTAAAAAATCATTTTCACACCAACACTTTCAATTGAAACATACTCAAAAGTCAAAACACTTTGTACGCATTCTTATAAATACGAGAATCATTACAAAGACACTTTTCAAAATCACTTTAAAAAACATCTTCCACAAACAAACACCTCTTTGAACTATGTAAAAAACTAACACTTTGTACGCATTCTTATAGAGACGAGAATCATTACAAAGACGTTTTTTTTCAAAATATTTTTCAAACCCACACCACAAAGCACATTTTCAAACAAAAGCAAGTGATCTAGCAAGCAACTAAGATCCCATAGATAACTACAAATGGAAAGGGTGGTAATACCTTCCCTTTTCATAACCTACCCCCCGAACTTAAGAAAACATCTCTAAAGGTTTTTCCTGTTCTTTTCACCCTTTCCTATTTGGATAAAAGAAAAGTCGATGGCGACTCTTGCTATCTGCAACAATTGCGATCAAACGCAAAACACCCAAGTCAGTTCTCCAACTGTATAACACTAAGTATTTTGAAGAAGGGGTGAATGTTATTGTGCCTTGTTTTGGTGCTCCCGCCCCTATAGAGATTGAATACCATAGCAAGCCAGTTGTTGCTCCAGTGGTGATTTTCTTGCCATATAATAAAATGCTACAATCTTGGAGGATGGTGTGAAAGTACCCATCCAACCTTTTTCTAATGTCAAGAATATTGCTGAAGCCAGTCGAGTGACCCGCAGTGGCCGTGTTTTCGCACCTGTCATTCGAGGGAATGTTAATGCTGATAAAAGGGTTGTTGAAAATACTGAACCTAAGAAAGCAGTGGGGGAATCTAGCGGTGCTACTCTGGAAAATGATGTGGATGATATATTGAAGATCATCAAGATGAGTGACTACAGGATCGTTGATCAATTTTTGCAGACTCCATCAAAGATATATATTCTAGCCTTGCTAATGAACTCTTCTTCCCACAGGGAATCTTTGATGAGAGTATTGGATCAAGCTTTCATGGAAAGTGATATGCCTCTAGACCAATTTAGTAGTGTTGTAGGGAAAATTACATCCTATAATAACCTGAGTTTTTGTAATGACGAATTGCCAAATGAAGGAAAGAATCATAACTTCGCCCTCCATATCTCCATGAATTGTAAGAATGATTCATTGCCCAATGTGCTGATTAACAATGGGCCCTCTTTAAATGTCATACCGAGGAGCACGCTCATGAAGTTGAAGTACCAAAGAACTCCCATGTGCCTGAGTGGCATAATTGTGAAATATTTTGATGGATTGAGGAAGTCTGTCACCGGGGAAGTAGATTTTCCTATTCATATAGGCCCGCACTTATTTTAGATTACTTTTCAAGTTATGGATATTGTTCCCTCTTGCAGTTGTTTACTGGGACGACCGTGGATCCATGAGGCAGGGGCTGTTACTTCAACTTTTCACCAGAAGCTGAAGTTTGTTCGTGAAGGAAAGGTGGTCATCATAAATGGAGAACATGCTTTGTTAATATCTGATTTATCCTCTTTCAGTGTTGTGGAAGCGGATGAAGCTGCTGTTGGAACTCAGTTCTAAGCTTTATCCATTAATAATGTAAGGGAAAATTAGAATTATATAGCTTTGTTTAAGGATGCTCAACAGGTAGTGCGTAATGGCCCAAGTAAGGTGTGGGGGCAGATTGTTGATCTACTAGTGAATAAAAATAGAGTTGGTTTGGAATTCTTTGTGAAGAGTAATAAAGGTGAAGTTATGAAGTCGAAATCTTCTTTGGGAAAATATCAAGAAATATTTCACAACGGAGGTTATCTTCATCCAACTGTTCCTAGGATCAATGCTATTCTAGAAGGCGAAGCAGAGCAAGAGATGCTGAACTACGTCACACATGGAGTCAGAGTCCAAAATTGGATCACTATTGATGTTCCCTCTTGCAATTATATTTCAAAGTAATTTGTTTTTTGTTAATATTTTCAAAAATATTTCACTTTCCCCAAGGTGAAAGTGTTGATATTGTATGGGCATAACTGTTTTTTTGATCTTTAAAATCATTAATAAAAGTTGTCTTTGATTCCCAAATTGTGTCTTTATTTTCTTCTTTTTCTTGGAAAATGGTAATCAGAAAAATAATTTCAAAATAAATAAAAATTGTAGTTGAATTGGCATAATCACTTGATATATGTGTCAGTTTCTAAAAGCAATCATAAATCATATGTGTAGATTATTTAAAAAATCCATTGAGTATAATGACCCTGCATCATCTCCTAACTTTCAATATCCTGCGTATGTGGCCGAAGAAGAGGAATATGATGAAATCCCATAAGAGGTTTCACAGTTGCTTGAGCGTAAGGAAAGTACCATTCAGCCATATAAAGAGCCGTTAAAGATGATTAATTTGGGTTCATAGGAAGATCCGAAAGAAGTCAAGATTGGAGCATTGCTTCATCTAGACATAAAGAGCAGGTTGATTGAATTGTTTAAAGAGTATGTGGACATATTTGTTGGTCATACTGTTGTACCCCAAAATTTACCCTCTTTTCATACACGCATATTATTGGTTTTATGGTTATGGAATAAGGGTATATTTATCAAGCTTCGTCAGGTTATAAGTGACGTTTATTTTGCCAACAGATGTTCTCAGAGTATTTTCCATGCTGAAGATCGCTTCACCGTTTTGCAACGATTTAGGGTTCAAAGATTCATAAGTCCAACCCGACACGTCATATTCAGGTGTTATTTCGCCAAGATATCTCAGATAATGTATTCTCAAATTCAGGTCGGCTCAAGAGTCAATTCTTTAAAGAAGGTCTTCGAATGTGTGAGTTTTCTCGAAGAAATATGGTGAAAAAGTGTGCTGAAAGTGCAGTTTTTACGCACTAAAAAATTCATAACTTGAAGATCGTGGCTTGTTTTAAACCCGTTCCGGTCGCCAAAATTTCGTCTTGACGTCATCTACATTTTCATCTCTCACGACTGTAAGCCAATTTCGATCAGAAGGCCTTCAAGAATGCGGATTTATCAAGTATTTTCGTACAGAAAATTTGTGACAGAAGTTTATTTGCGTCATGTTCAGAAAATCATAACTTGGTCGATTTTCATTGTATCGAGCTGGTTCCAGCGCCAAAATTTCAAAAATTGAGTTGACTACGTTTTCACAGGAGATATCGAGTTCGAACATGTTGTACCCCAAAATTTTTCCTCCCATATTTCTCAACAAATGGCAAGTGAGTTCCCTAGATTGCTCAAGGAAATTCAAAAAGTTGACCAGACAAACTCTCTTCTAAGGCAGTCTACCTCAAATTAGGGTTTCTATCTTCATCAGGATGTGTGAACCACAAAGGACCCAAATTCTCACCATTTTCCTAATATGTCCTCAAGATCATCCATGTCAAGTTTCAAGCCTTGCAGAAGAAGATTGCTCAATCAATTACTCAAATGCCTGAAAATCAATTGTACTAGTTCAAAAGTCAACTATGGCCCATATACAGTCAAACCTCAAGATTTTTGGTCAACATCCTTATTTTGAAGTATTATTCATCATTTGATCAAGGGTTGATCATGATACCTCAAGGATTGCTCACAATTCATCAAAACCCAAAAGTTGCTAAATTAGGGTTTTGTAGGAAAAGTCAACTCAACTTTGACCAAGCATAAATGTCTCATACTTTATCATAAATGAACCATCCAAATCTCATTTTGAAGAGGATGAAATTCCCTACAATTCATCTTCAGATCCCAAGTTCAAAATATGCACTCACAAAAAGATATGAATTTTGACATTATAGGTGATTTTGGAAAGTCAACAAAAACACCTTTTGGGTCAAAGCTTCATACATGAACATGGAAGACTCAATTGAGATGAGACCAAAAGGGTTTCTTAGAGGACATCCTAAGCTTTCTAAAAAGTCCAATAACATCTATCTAGGATCCAAATTGAGAGAGTTGTGCATTGGCCAAGTTGACAATTTTTGCAAAATTGCGAAAAGTCAAATGTGCTGAAAAATACATTTTTTTGTCAAATGGGCCTAGTTTTTCATGATTCAATCTTGCTTATGACATGGTCCACTATCCAAATCAGCAGCCACACATATTTTGCTTTATTTATTTATTTTTATTTTTATCATTTAAAAATCAAATTAAATCAAATAAATAGGAAAAAATATCAAAGATTTGTTTTGTGATCAGATTTTGGGTGGAATCAAATCCAATTATGCTGACAAATCATATCCAAAACGTGCAAAACAAATTGAACCAAAATTGGAATGATTTGGCTTGATATATAAGATATCATACAAGGATAAATACCAAATCAAATCTTCATAATGGATCAAGATTTAGCTCGTTTTTATTGACCTAATGTATTCCATTACATATACAGAACATAGCCAAGGCAAGAAAAAGGGTTAGAAGTCGTGCATAGCCAAGAAGAAAAACTGAAAATTTCAAAGAAAAGTGGTGATTCAATTTCCATCCTAGAGGCCAATCCAAGCCATTCTAACATTACCAACGGACTCCTGGACATCTCCAGAAGGGATCTCAATCAATTGCAAGCCTTTTCACGTCTTGTTTGTATACAATTTTTGAGATGCACAGGTCTATACCTAAAGCAAGGTGTCTGTAGGTAAAAGTGTCCTAGGCTAAAACGACGGAGAGAGGAAGAAGAAGCTTGCGTGGCACAGCATCATTGGCTCATTCAAACTGACGTGCGTTTTTCTTTTTGTTTTGACCACTAATGCATGTTTTTTTATATTATTCTTTGTTCTCATTATAATTACAATTAAGCATCACAACTCAGTTGGCAAGCAAGCGTTGGAATTGGATATAAGGGCCTGGTTTCGATCCCTAGGTCCCAACATTTGTTTCATATTATTTTGCTTCAGGTGATCCTGTACCCCACATGTCCAAACATCCACCATAGGCCATCCAAATTCCACCATCAGATCCATCAGCAAGTTGGATCTAACGCTCAGGTAGCAGGAGGCTTACCATGCTCCTCAAGTCAACAGCCATACCGAATCAGGCAAAGTCAAACGGGCTGAGTTTGGTTTGGACGCATAATTTCAACAGCATACCCCCAGAATTGCTAAATGATATCAGTCCCATCTCTTTTTGTTTCTTTTCTTTAATTCTTTTAATTTTTCTTTTAATGATTTTAATTAACAAATTAATCTTTTTTTACAAAATCATAAAATCAAGACTTCATAAAAAAATTTACAATTAGTTTTTTTTTATTATTATCAAAATTAATTTAATTTAGTTTAACTTAGGGAAATTGTAATTTATTTTCATAAATAAAATCAAATAGAAATTAGGTTAAAACTCTTGATTTAATTTTATTTTCTCTTTTTCTCAAATAAATAAAAATACAAAAAATAGGTCTTTAGATCGAATTAATTTATTTTTCTTAATTAAAATTAATTAGTAATTAGGTCTTCTTTTTATTTAACTATTTCGTTATTTTCTTAAAACATGACAAAAAACATTTTTTTAATCAATCGTCAATAGGTTTAGTCAAGGGTCAAAACCCTAGTCGTTTCGTATTTGATTTATCGCGCGCTTATTATTTATTTTGACAATATTTTTGTAACTGTTAATGGTTTGTAATAGTTTAATTTAGGGCTTTTACTTATTGCTTTTCCCCGGGTTTTTGGCTATGTAATTAATCCCCCTCCCCGAAGCCTTGTAATTGTGTAGATTTATTTTCTCGCATTTTTAATTCCCGCAAATATTTAACTGTCTAGATGTATGTTAATAGGATTGTATGATAAGAATGCATGACAAATTAATACGGTTAGAAAACCCTAATGTGCAAAGATTAAATAACTGAAAATAAATCACTCGCACATATCACTCTTAGGGTATACCCTCACTTTGGTAGCCTTCGGTAAACGATCATTAAGCATAGGGTGTCTTAGTGGTTGCCCTCATGTCTAAAAAAGATCAAACGTCCCATTCGAATGTTGCCTCAGAAATGTTGCCTCGAAAATGTTGCCTCGAATATGATCTTAAGACTCTAGGGTTATTACTAAGGGGTCCTAATATTGCTTTAGTGATCGTATGTCCCTTTCAAATTGACCCTTACAAACTCCAACGACGGTGCTACCTATTTCTCAATAGTAGGATAGCGTTGTCTAAAGGAAACAAGAATAGAAACGATCTTTTTTCGAGTAGGTAGATGCTAGTAGGTACTTGCTCAAATCAAACTTTTCACACTTACACTTTTTCAAACATATTTTTCAAAACAACTTCGTCACACCTTTGAGGACTAGTATAAGGGTTATCACGAAGCTAAACTTTTTCAAAAACAAAGAACATACACAAGAAATTTTAAAAAGATGAGAAAGTACCGAAGAGCCCATGGAAAACCATGGATGGAAAGGATGCTAACACCTTCTCTTTCTATAATCTACCCCCCATACTCAAAATATCTCGAAAAAGGATTTTTTCTGTACGTTTTCCTTTCTGATTGGATGGAATAAAAGTTGATGGTGACTCTTGCTTACCGCGACATTTTGTGAACGTAAAACGCAAACCATCATCAAATAGTTAGTTCTTCCACTGTATCACAGAACTGGCGACTCTGCTGTGGATTTATAAGTTGGGTATACCTTAGGATCTAGGTCATTAAAATTTATTCTCTTGATTGCTTTGTTTGCTTTACGTTTAAGGGTTTTGTTTGGGGTTCCTATAGATCCAACACCTGGATCTAGGGAATACCTTTTAGGTAAGTAGAAATAGACTGTGAGGGAACTGTATGACATATACCGATACGGTTGAAGCAGTAGCTACGTTGGTGTGGCACTTTGGTTGGTACCGGTATCCCTTATGGAGAAACGAGGAGAATATGGGGCCCCCGCGTGGTGTCGTTAAGCATCAACTGACCTTAGAACCTTTAATCGCCAAACCTGGCCATTAGAATGTAGTGAGATAGACGGCCTCGGTGTAGAACTGAGAACTGGTTGATACTCGATGCTACACTCATTGAGACCATACTCTCGGAATAATTTCGACCACAAGAAAAGATTGCGTGAGCTGAAACCATGACCGATGGAGGATGGTCAGTGATATTGAGATCCTCTAGAACCCGGTTACTTTTCTAGGACAGGTTTGAAACCAACATAACTTCAATAGGGTATTACCTTTGACCTCATGCAAGCCTTAAACCTAAGGGCTTTGTGTGATTTGACTGTGTTTGCAATATTTGTGTTTGCTATACATGTGGTTTATCATGACATCATGCATCATAACATGGAATTCATGCTTCATTACACTAACCATTTCAAAGACAAGGCATTTTATCTTTGTTTTGTTTTGCAGATCATAACTTTCGTGCGTAGAAATACCATCTGAATCAATTTTGTGCAGATACCTTCCCAACTTAAAGAGCTAGCATCAAGATTTTCCGAAACTTCTACTTTCATTAAGAGACACGTTCAACTTCTCAGCTTGGTTACTTCAAACCTTGATGAACAGATGATGAGCATACTATTTCAGTTCTTCGATCCCAAGCATCACTGCTTCCCCTTTCCAGATTACCAGCTGGTACCCACCTTGGAAGAATTCTCTCATCTATTGGGCATATCCATTCTTGAACATGTACCCTTCATAGGTATGGAATAAGTTCCTAAGCCAGAAGACATTGCCTCAGCTTTTCATTTAAAACGGGCCAATATGGTATCCAATTGGGAAACTCGAAGCAGGGTCGAAGGTTTTCTAGCCAAATTTCTGATAGACCAGGCTCAGCTATTCTGGGATGATTTGGATTTTCAAGCTTTTGAAGATGTCTTGGCTCTTCTTATCTATGGTTTAGTTATCTTCCCTAATCCGGACTCCTTTGTAGATGTGAATGCTTTCAAGATTTTCCTTTCTCGCAACCCTGTGCCTACCTTTCTTGGAGATATCTTGGATGGTCTCCATACTCGTACCATGAGGAGAAGAGGGAATCTTATGTGCTGCATGTCGTTGCTGTCGAGGTGGTTTATTTCTCACCTCCCTAAGTCTGTGCTGAAGAACTAAGAAGGTTTGGGTTGGTCGCACAGAATAATGTCACTCGCTCATATGGATATTCTTTTGTGTTCTCGGGCTATGGAAGACACTACTGTTATTGACCGCTGTGGGGGGGTACCCTAATGTCTCATTACTTGGTATCAGAAGGGGTATAACTTACAATCCTTGTCTAGCTCTGCGACAATTTGGTCGTGCTCGAAGGGATGGTCCCCATGAGTTACTTCTCGAGGACATTGTATTCGACTATAAGGATGATGTTAAGGGGTACCGCTGGAGGTTCATACGGGCTTGGGGCATGGTAAACAGATCTGACCCCCAAGAGTTGGGACCAAAGACTTCCCTTCCTATGCAGTCTTACCTCCAATGGGTCCGAGCTCGTGCCCAGAAGCTTATGATGCCTTATGAGGCCGTATTACCAGTGATTGTGGAGCCCACTAATGAAGAAGGCATTCCTTACACGGTTCTCTATCCTTACATGCCCATTGATCTTGGGGAGCTACATAGGTCTTGGATTCAGCTGAGGAATGGGCGGGATACCTACCGAGAGCAGTTCCATGAGCAAGAAAGGAAGGTTTTGAAGCTCACCAGGAAGCTCGAGGAATAAAGAGTGATCAATGACTATATCAACACAAAGAGGAAGCGTCCATGGGACTTTTGATATTCTATTTTTAGTTTTAGATTTTGTTTTATTTACTTATCTTGTAAAGCCTTAAAGGAATTGTTGAACCTTTCAAAGTTAAGCTAATAAAGTTTTGTTTATTTTTGGTTTGCAAATTTAAATCTCCCAAAGTCTTTGAAATCATTACATACGCATCCCATTATCATGCACATCATTACAGGTACCACTACAGGTTTCTCATCTTCTTCGCTGTTTATTTCAACAGAAATGTCTTCCGATCAAGCCATCAAAGATCTTCAGGCACATAACGCACAGTTCCAACAGATGTTCATAAGTCTGGCTAAAGGACAAGAGGATCTGAAGACCCTTATTCTGAAAGAGAAGAAGAAGGTCGAAATTCTGAATATGGGCAGAAGATTTGGAGAAAGGTTGAAGCATCAAACCGATCTGGAATCTTCATCCAAGGACAGGGAGAACCAAGAAAGGGAAAAGGACCATAGTCCTGCAGTTTTTGACAAAGATACTGATTACAAGCACGATGGAGTATCCTGTCCAAAACTCCATCTCCGCTCGTATGTCAGGAAAATCCAACCCCACACTGCTGATAGAAATTTGTGGGTGCACTTCTTTCAAGATAGTCTGTTAGGGACTCATCTTGAATGGTTCTATCAGTTGGAAGGAGCTAATGTCCGAAACTGGGAAGATCTTGCTGCTGCTTTCTACAAGCAGTATCAGTACAATGCCGACCTTGCTCCTACTCGTACTCAACTCCAGAGTATGTCCATGGGTGCAGGTGAAAGTTTTAAAGATTATGCTCAGAAATGGAGAGACTTGGCTGGAAGGGTCCAACCCCCTTTGTCTGATAGGGAGTTGGTTGATATGTTTCTGGGGACAATGTCTGGTCCGTTCTTCAGTCACTTAATCGACAGTTCGTCATCTGGTTTCAATGAGCTAATTTTAACTAGAGAAAGAGTAGAAGCTGGAATTCGGAGTGGTAAAATGTAGAAAGATGCCTCTTCGAGTTCGGTAAAGAAACCGTTTGCTGGTAAGAAGGAGGCCAGTGCAGTCTATAGCCCGAGCGGCCAAAGAAGATATGAACACCGTCAAACAGTAAATGCTGTAGCGATACCAAGACCCGCAGTTGCTCCACAATGCAACAATCAACAAAGGGTGGAAAGACCACAACGGAAGATTACCCGCCTCAGCATGACATTGGCCGAAGTTCTGCCTCATCTGTTAAAATCCAACTTGGCAACCTTGAGATTGGCTCCCAAGAATCCAAACACTACTTCTCCCAGATACAATCCCAATGCGCGGTGCGCCTACCATTCTGAGAGTCCTCGCCACGATACAAATGATTGTTGGGCTCTGAGAAACAAAGTACAAGACTTGCTTGAAGCTAAGGAGATAGAGTTTGATGCTCCAGAAAAGCCGAATGTTATAACTGCTCCCATGCCCAAACATGGTCGTGGAGTTAATGATGTTGACACTGATTTGTTTGTGACCTCTGTTGAAGAAATTTCTACTCCTCTGATGACTGTTAAGAAGAATTTACTGTTGGCCGGTTTATTTCCGGGTTGTGGTGAAGGTTTCCACATGTGTTCGATTATACCTACTAGTTGCCGGTTGTTGAAGTCAGGTGTTCAGCACCTGATGGATAATAAAGAAATTTTGTTTGAGAAGACTATGATTCCTGTTGTTCCAAATGAAGACGTTGCCATCATAACTATTTCCGCCAATCCTTCCAAGGTTTCCTCGAGAAGGCCTGTTAGGATTACACATGTTCAAAGAATTGCTCTGCTAATAATCATTGTTCCTGGTCCCATCCCGTACACCTCAGACAAGGCTGTCCCATGGCATTATGGTGCTGATGTGTATTATCTTGGCGTTAAGCAAGAGCTGAAGAATGAAGAAGCTGATACTGATGTCAGTAATATTGTCGGGGCTAGTAAAGTTACCCGAAGTGGAAAGGGTGCTAGCACCTTCCCTTTCTACAATCGACCCCCCCTCCCCCCGTACTCAGAAACATCTCGAAAAAGGTTTTTTCTGTTCTTTTTCCTTTCCCTTTGTTGGACGAAATAAAAGTCGGTGGCGACTCTTGCTTACCGCGACATTTTGCAAACAAAAAATGCAAACCAATATTAACAGCCGGTTCTGCCACCGTATCATAGAACTGGAGACTCTGCTGGGGAATAATAAAGTGGCGTTTACCTTAAGATATAGATCATTAAATTGCTTCTCTTGATTGTCTTGATTGCTTTACTTTTGAGGGTTTTGTCTCAGGTTACTATAGATCCTACACCTGGATCTGGGGGAACTCATTAGGTAAACAACAATAGATCGTGGAGACTGTACGGTGTAGATCGATATGGTTTAAGGGATGGCTGTGTTGGTGTGGCACTTTGGTTGGTACCGGTATCCTTCGTGGGGAAACGAGGAGAATACGGGGCCGCCGCATGGTGTCGTGAAGCACCAATGGACCTTAGAACCATAGTTGAACAACTTGGCCATTAGAAAGTAGAGAGATAGCCGGCCTCGGTGTAGAGCTGAGAACTGGTTGATACTCGATGCTACACTCATTGAGATCAGACTTTCAGGATATTTTGGCTGCAAGAAAAGATTGAGAGCTGAAACAATGCCCGATAAAGGATGGTCAGTGATATTGAGAATCTCTAGAACCCGGTTACTTTTTTAGGACAGGTTGAATCAACTAAACTTCAAGAGGGTACTACCTTAAAACCAATGCAAGCCTAAACCTAAGGTTGTTTGTGTGACTTATGTGCTTTCAACTTGAACTACTTGCAGGGTTTTATTATTTGACAACATGAGTTCCTCGCAGGTTTTGTTTACAATCGTTATCCAATAACTTGGATTTCTTGCAGGGTTTACTTGCTTACATCACCTCACACTTTTTCTTAAACGCATAGCATACACATCATAACATCATGCCGTAACATTTCCTTAACCATTTCAAGGATTTCAAGGGTTTGTAATGCAGGTTATGGTAAGTCAGACGTCTGGCAAGGGGAAAAGGGGATTTATTTTCCCCTAGCCAATGCCGTCAGAAGATCAAAACTCAATAACTTGAGTCAAAGGCTATGACCCACCTGATATGGTAAGCTTGACTCTTGTAGAAGGACCTTCAACGATACGAAGTGCTTCAATCAAAGCAGAGAAATTTCAACTTCTGACATTTTCTTGTTTACCCGCGAGATCCTTGAAAACATTGCATACATATATCATACATATCATTTCATAACAGGTCTTCCAGTACAGGTCTCTCTTGTTCTCGTTGTTTATTTCAGCAATGGCTCTCAAACAAGACAACAGAGATCTACAAAATCAAGAAGCTCAGTTCAGGGAAATATTCCTAAACCTATCCAAGGGGCAGGAAGAGTTGAAAACACTCATCATTGGGAACTTGGTCAAGAAAAGTCCTGAAGACAATAAGGACGAACGGTTAGAAAAACTGCAAGCTGAGATAGGTGCAATGAGAACCCAGATGTTGTGGCAGATGGCTCTTATCCAAGGCCTAGCCCTAAGGCAAGAAGAGCTGAAAGCCATCATCAACCAACTTCATCAAGACGAATACAACAGTATGAAGCAAGCAGCCGAGGCTGGGGACCAAGTCATTGATCAACCTCCAAGAAGATAAGAGTTTGGTTTGGTGAAGAGTGGACCTTTCCAAATTGCTACTACCTCACGGGTCCAATAATAACCTCGCTAAAAACAACGGGTTAATCAGAGTAAGCCAGATATGCCCAAAAGGCAGTTTACCAAACTCAACATGTTGATGTCTCAAGCTTTGTAACACCTGTTAAGGATGAATCTGATTATGTTGATAGGACCTCTTCCAAATCCCAAGACTTCTTCCCCTAACTACGATCCTGATGCAAGGTGTGCATACCATTCTAACAGCCCAGGGCATGATACTGACGACTGTTGGAGGTTGAAATATAAAATTCAGGACTTGATTTATGAAGGAGTACTGGAGTTTACACAAGATGGTCAGGCTAAGTTCTTCTACCATCCCTCCAAGGCACGTCCTCTGAAGTGGCAAGATCAGACGAAGAGGCTTTTGTTCATTAGAACTTTCAATGTGCAATTTTTTTTATTGTTCAAACATCTATTCATGTCAAACTCTGTTACTTTATCAATGCATTGCATATGTCTGTTTTGAATCAATTCATTCGTATTCACTATATTTAAACTGCTTTACACTTCCTTTTTGTGATATTCAACTATCTACTAAAAACTCTAAGCCTTAGAGGGAGGATGACAAAAATGATACCACAATCTCTACAATATGCTTTTGAACAGACCCCGCTGACGATGTACAGACGTTGTTTCAAATCCTAAACAGTTGAGTTATAAGGAAGATAATCCCTAGTCAACCCCTTTGAGCCAAAGAAGTCGTAGTTTTTCTTTCACAAAAATTAAAACCCTTAATCATAACCTGGGGCAGGGTACTTTTCTCAGTTAATTCAGAGGCGCATTCAGTCACAATTTGCCGCTTCGTACACAATGAATGGCGTCGAAGACGTCCTTCCAAAACAAAAGACGGTGATGGTTCCGTATAATCGTCAAGACATGCAGTCATTATCTCTCGAAATAAAAGCCCATTAAGTCAAAACCTATGAAGGAGACTTAAGAGAAAAATTGGGGCATCCCGCTGACTGTAATCATAAAAAGAAACAGTTCAGGCAAAAGACAGGGATAATAAAATCAAAAATAAAGAGGTCTTACAAACCCTCAACAAAAGTAAATGACTTCCTATTTAAAATAAACTGTCAGTATCCGAACCATCACTGGAATATCAGAGAAAAGACTCAAACGGGATCTAAATGCACAATTAACTGAGTATAGGATCGAAGAACATCACGAAGAACGGGTGGGTACAAATAAATTTTGAGCCTTTATCCTTTGTTTCTTGAACCGTGAACCAGGCCACGTTATAACCCTTAAAAGTCCTAGCTGAAGGATGGGTTAGTTCGAAAGCATATTGTTATAAAAGGTATCCTGACTCCTATAAGGTTTGCTATAAATCTTGAGTTAACATCACACTTTTACAAACAAAAAAACGTATTTTACTAAAAAATGAAATTTCAAACTTCAAGACAGACATAAGCTTTACATTCTTAAAATAATATTGTTTGCATATGATTATTTGTTCAACAGTAGAGAAATTCGCATAACGAATAAAAACCTTCTCTATAAAAAGGATCACCTCAAGTGGAAAAACACTTCCAACCAAGGGGAACGGCATGATCATTGTCCATCATCTGGGGCAGTCAAGTCAAGATTCAAGGAATCTTTCAAAGATGCCAAATAGCCAGGGGCAGATCTCCATCTGAATCACTTGGGGGCATTGGGCATGAATTCCAGCAACGAGTTTTGTACGATCAAACAAACATCTTCTGGTAGTGTGGCAACACAACACTACCGATAGTGACAACTCCCTACACCCTGAGAGCGTGGACATAGTTAGAAAATACTGCGCATGAACAAAGACCCGCTAGGTTGACTGGCCTAGGAAAAAATAAGGGCATCCCGGCGAACCAAAAGGGTTCGGGAAAAAATTAGGGATAAAATCAAAAAATATATGTACACCCGGCAAGCCGAAAACCTGAAAAGGCGGCTTGGGAAAAAAAGGGTATCCCGGTGGACTGAAAACCTGAAAGGGCGGTCCAGGCAAAAGTTAGGGATTTGAAGCGTACGACTATGTCCTGTCATCTTATCATTTGCTTATCAATAGAAGACTTATTATCCTGATCAACATCCACAAAGCCTTCGTGGGTACTTTCTCCAGCAAGTACAGGGGCAGAAAAGTCTTGATGTGAAGTCATTGTCGTGTCCTCAGCATACGACCTTGTGACATCTACACTCCCCATAGAGTAGAGGCAACTAAAGCTTTGACATCAGCTTCCCCAAACAGGAGCTATGTTCCCCAGAAAAGTTCCTTCAGAGAATCGACATCTATATTCCCCGACCGGATTTCATAATCGCAAGCGGTTCGTAAAGTTATCTCCCAAGAAGAGTTTATTTCTCTGAATACAGAAGCTCAATCCCTAAAAGAGTTTATTCCTCCGGCTACGGAAGTTCATCCGCCAACGGAGTTTATCTCTCTGAATCGGCAAGATCTTCCAGCAAAGCATCTCCTCTCTCAAACAGAGTTATTCCCCCGCAGAGTTGTTCTCAAGAAGAGTCTCTCCTCGGCAGAATATCCGTAAATAAGGGGTAAATCCCCAACATAGTCATCTCCGGTTCACCATCCCCAGCGGAAGTAGAAGAACCACTTTTTCTATGACGGTCAGGAACTCAATTTCCGTTACTCTCCAGCAACAGTCAGGGATTTATTTTCCCAAACTCGGACTTGCCACAATAGCATTTCATGTTCATATATCATGATGTGCGCATACATATTGCATACGGCATGATCTCATTTATTTTGAGAACATCATCATACAATGCATGTCATGCATCATATACGATTAATCATGTACCTTTTCAAGAAAGATGGTTATCATCAACAACTTCCATCAAGTTCAAGATTAGCTCATGAAACTAAACAGAGTAATTATCTGCACGATCAAATGCAGTTTTACACGGGTTCTTCACGAAGCAACCTTACACGGGTTTCTCCTAAATGCAGCTTCACACGGGTTTATCCTGAAAAATCTTACACGGATCTTTTCTCATACATTTCCTTCTGAAGTTTCACACGAACTTATCACAAAGTAACCTTACCCCGGTTCATTCTGAAGTTTTACACGAACTTATCATAAAGTAACCTTACCCGGGTTCCTCTTGAAGTTTTACATAGACTTATCCCAAAGTTACCTTACCACGGTTCATCCTGAAGTTTTACACGAACTTATTGCAAAGTAACCTTACCCAGGTTCCTTCTGAAGTTTTACACGAACTTATCACAAAGTAACCTTACCCAGGTTCCTCTTGAAGTTTTACACGAAATTATCCCAAAGTAACCTTACCCGGGTTCCTTTTGAAGTTTTACACGAACTTATCCCAAAGTAATCTTACCCAGGTTCCTTCTGAAGTTTTACACGAACTTATCCTAAAGTAACCTTACCCAGGTTCCTTCTGAATTTTTACACGAACTTATCACAAAGTAACCTTACCCAGGTTCCTCTTGAAGTTTTACACAGACTTAGCCCAAAGTAACCTTACCCAGGTTCCTGCCGAAGTTTTACACGAACTTATCCCGAGGTAACCCTACCCAGGTTCCTCCTAAAGCCCTACACGGACTCATCACGAGAAACCTTACCCAGGTTCCTTCTGAAGTTTCACTCAGACTTATCCTGAAGCAACCTTACCTAGGTTCCTTCTCGGTTCAGATGCAGTTTTACCCAAACTCCTTACAAAGTAACCTTACCCAGGTTCCTTCTCGTTTCAAATGCAGTTTTACCCAAACTCCTCACAAAGCAACCTTACCCAGGTTCCTTCTTAGTTCAGATGCAGTTTTACCCAAACTCCTCAGAAAGCAACTTTGCCCAGGTTCCTTCTCAGTTCAGATGCAGTTTTATCCAAACTCCTCACAAAGCAACCTTACCCAGGTTCCTTCTCGGCTCAGATGCATTTTTACCCAAACTCCTCACGGAGCAACCTTACCCAGGTTCCATCCCATAAGCCCTACTATCCAGGGATTTCATTTCAAATTAACCCTACTACCTAGCCCTACTATCCAGGCTTTCATATCGAAGAAACCCTACGACCCAGGTTCCTTCTCACAACCTTACCATCCAGGTTTCTTTTCTCTTACCTCCAGACAGCAGTCCACAACACTGTAAGACCTGGACTTGATCAGACACGATTGATTTTGAATTTCCCAAGTAAGTTGCGATGCAGCCTGTACACTGACCAGATATGCAGTTCACCTACGGAGTTAATTCCCCAGTAGAGTAACGGACAACTGAAGCTCCTAAAATTATATTTCTCCCAAGATAGATACCAATATTCCTCATCAGATTCCTCCTCAATGACAGGAACAGGAATTCTCATCAAAGGAATATGTCGGGAAATCAACATCCTCTAGATGGCATCTTTAAGCCCATCTCCGACGATTCTCTGTCATATCTTCCAGATGGCATCTTTAAGCCCATCTCCGGTGACCTTCTGTCATCTCCTCCAAATGGCATCTGTAAGCCCATTCTTGATACTACCTACATAGTAAAGCATCATTACAGACGAGTGAAAATTTCTGAGCACTCTAGTGTTCAATCATCTTCCACCTTCAGATTACGAAAGGCAGACAACCAAACTACATCCTCAGGTTTAAGAAGATTGAACATGGGGAAGCTGTTGTACCCCAAAATTTACCCTCTTTTCATACACACATATTATTGGTTTTATGGTTATGGAATAAAGGTATATTTATCAAGCTTCGTCAGGTTACAAGTGACGTTTATTTCGCCAACGGATGTTCTCAGAGTATTTTCCGTGCTGAAGATCGGTTCGCTGTTTTGCAACGTTTCGGGGTTCAAAGATTCACAAGTCCAACCCGACGCTTCATATTCAGGTGTTCTTTTGCCAAGATATCTCAGATAATGTATTATCAAATTCAGGTTCGGCTCAAGAGTCAATTCTTTAAAGAAGGTCTCCGAATGTGTGAGTTTTCTCGAAGAAATATGGTGAAAAAGTGTGCTGAAAGTGCAGTTTTTACGCACTAAAAAATTCATAACTTGAAGATCGTGGCTTGTTTTGAACCCGTTCCGGTGGCCAAAATTCCGTCTTGACGTCATCTACATTTTCATCTCTCACGGATGGAATCCAGTTTCGAACAAAAGGTCTTCAAGAATGTGGATTTATCAAGTATTTTCGTACAGAAAATTTGTGACAGAAGTTTATTTGCGTCATGTTCAGAAAATCAGAATTTGGTGGATTTTCATCGTATCAAGCTGGTTCCAGCGCCAATATTTCAAAAATTGAGTTGACTATGTTTTCACAGGAGATATCGAGTTCGAACAGTATCCAAAAGGCCTTCGTTTTTTGCTCAGAGTGCGCGTTACGCGCCGAAAATCCTGAATGTTGAATACTATTTCATCTGGGTCGAAACTTCGAAAATTCATAACTCGGTCAATTTTTATCGGATCGGGCCCATCTTTTTACACAAGGTCACTGACTCAGAGATCTACAACTTTACTTTAAAAGTCGAGACCGGGTTATGCTCCGATCAATACCAATTTTTTATTGAAGTACGTGTCAGAGTCGACACTGGAGCCCAAAATAAGTTTGTCTGAGCTAAAATTTTAAAATACATAACTAATTCACCGTTTATCTGATTGTGCCCATTTTTGGAGAGGAGTTATTTCTCGATGTTATCTATATTTTGTTTTCACATATCAACTTCAAAAATTGCACTTAAGCCCTTGCGATTTATCCTGGAACGTGACGAACTCAAGTGAATAAAAATTTGCACTATTGCTTATGGTTATTGGAGGCCCAATTGCATATTCAAAGCCCATTTTTTCTCTAATTTCCATTATATAATATCATTCTTTTCACACAAACAAAGAGACAGAAAAAAACCTTTGCCACAATCCTGTCAAAATATCAAATTCTTTCAAGAACCCTAAATCCTTGAAATCCTTATTACAAACCCCCATCTCACTACAAACAAACCATCCTTGTTACAAATCCACATCTCACTACAAACAAGTCATCCTTGTTACAAACCCATATCTCACTACTTCTCCAATAAGGGTAAGGCTATTTTGATCTCCATGATCAAAAGGGCGTAGAAACATTCATACATGCCATATCGGTTTTAATATTACAAAATTTCATATATTTGCTTTATTTGTATTTCATGATATAGTAATTTATTTAATGTGTTCATGAGATTCAACTCTGCAGATTTAGACAGGGTCCCATGCAGGGTTATTACAAAACACTGAGGCCAAAATAGAACAACCACCAATGCATGACTCATGGTAAGGCAGGCATCCTGAGGAGGCTAAGGGCGTGGGTTCAACAACCACCCCTATTGGTATTGGTTTTCCACCTTTCTATTTATCCTTTTACCTATTTTTATTCTTTCTGTTTAAAGTCTTTTTCATAAAACTTAACATTTTTCAGAAACCTTTGATTTTTCATAATAAACTCGAATAATTAATTTTAGGTTTTAAATTAATTTTTGGGTCAACACCCACCCCTGGAAATATGTATAATTTTGCTTATTTTTAACCCTCTGTGCATCATTTCTTTCTCTTTAATATCTTCCTTAAAAACCCTAAATTCATATAAACTCTAATTTTATTTAAATAAAAAATCCTATTAATTGGCAAACTTAACCTTTTTTACAAACCCTAATTAATTTAGGTTTTAAATTTTTTTTTATTATTATTAACTCTTTAATTTGATTAATTAACCATTTTTTTAACAAATTAGGATTAGGTTTTTGTTTTAGTTAGTAACTGAATTTTTGGCTTTTTTTTCATTTATTAATAAATTAAGTTAATTAACTTTTTTTTATTAAAATTAGTTATAATTAGGTTTTTTAATTAACTTAAAATTATTTTCTACAAAAAAACACCAAAAACATTAACTTAGAATTTTAGGTTTTAATTTTTCCTTAATTTCTTTTTATTTATTCTTTTACATTTTAATTTCTAGGAAAATTGTATAGGTCGCATTATCAATGTAATAGTGTAGATTTATCTTTTCTCGTATTTTTTTCTAATTATGTAATTGCTTCCGGTATGTAATAGTTTTAGGATTTCTTTTTTGCACTCTTCATTATTATGTAACTGCCCCAAAGCTCTGAAATAGCTTAGGTTTACACTTCCGCCTTTACCTTCTGCTACTATATTTTATGCAATGCTTAGACTAATAGGATTGTATGGAAAGACTGATAAACTAATTGGACATAGAATAACCTAATTCCAAGATAATATATCTGAAAACAAACACTACTGCACACTTTCACCCCTAGGATACTCTTCACTTGGTTGCCTCGGAAAACAATGGTCATGTCCCTCGAACGTAGGGATACCCTTAGCAAACACCCTCAGTTAAAGTCATCATAAAGATTATGGTCCCTCAACGTCCCTCGAGTTGCCTACAAGAAATGATCTTGTCCCTCGATGTTGCCTACGAATATATGATGACAGTTCCTTCGAAATGCCAAGGTATCCTTACATGTTGCCTTCAATGACCATTACGTCTCTTTCGATAGTCCCTCAAATATCCAACGACTAGGGTTACCTACTCACTAATAGTAGGATAACACGGTCTAAAGGATAGGAGGAAAAGAACTCCTTTTTTCGAGTAGGTAGAAATTGTTAGGTACTTGCTCAAAACGATAAATATTTTACACCATACACTTTTAAACAAACTTTTCAAACTAAAGTTTTCAAAAACAACTTCGTAGCACTCTTGAGGACAGAAACAAGGGTTAAAATGAAGTAAAACAAAACTTTTCAAAGCAAATCACACACAAGAAATTTTAAAATGAGCAAGTACCTAAGAGCCCGTGGAAAACCACGGATAGAAAGGGTGCTAACACCTTCCCTTTCTATAATCTACCCCCCGTACTCAGAAACATCTCGAAAAAGGTTTTTCTGTTCTTTTTCCTTTCCCTTTGTTGAATGAAATAAAAGTCGGTGGCGACTCTTGCTTACTGCGACAATTTGCGAACAAAAAATGCGAACCAGTATTAACAGTCGGTTCTGCCACCGTATCACACATACCAAGACATGTCTGGTTTGGATACTGATATTATGGAACATCATTTGCCGCTAAAGCCAGAATGCCCACCAATTAAGCAGAAATTGCGAAGAACTCCCCTGATATGGTAGTGAAAATTAAAGAAGAATTTTTAAATCAGATTAATGTCGATTTTCTTGTGACATCGGTGTATCCTCAATGGATTGCTAATATTGTCCCAGTAACAGAGAAGGACGAAAAAGCTCGCATGTGCATTGATTATAAAGATTTAAACAAATCTAGTCCATAAGATGACTTTCCATTGCCACATATTGATATGTTGGTTGGCAGTACAACAAAATTCAAAGTATTCTCGTTTATGGACAGATTTTCCGGATATAATCGAATCAGAATGGCTCTCGAGGATATGGAAAAAACAAAGTTTATCACACCCAGGGGAACTATTGTGCCCCAAAAGTTTCCCTCTTTTTTCATAAGATATTTCTCACAAAGATCTTCAATAGCTCAAGCTTGTACAAGTGTTGATTAGGTAAGCCATCTTCTAAACACTGATGTCTCAAATTAGGGTTTTGATTTTTACAAGGATAATTGGACTTCTAATTCCTCAAATGATTTTCTTAGATCATTATAAGCCTCCAAGAATACTCATGTCAAGTTTCAAGTCTTGAATCATAATTTTGCTCAATCAATTGCTCAGATGACTGAAAATCGGCTATATTGGGTAAAAAGTCAATTATGGTCAACCTACAGTCAAACTTGAATTTTTTTTGACCAATATTAACATTTTGAAGTAATATGTGTCAATTGATCAAGTTATGATCATAATTCCCCAAGAAAAGTGTTGAAATCATCAAAAGGCCAAAATGGTCAAAATTAGGGTTTTGACTGAGAAGGCTTGATTTTTGACTTTTGACCTACTGCATGACTTAATGGTTTGAAACATGATCTCAAGGATTAAAGTACATAATTTTTATCTAATTGCATGATTCAACTCATTTCTCCAGATTAATTGATTGATAGTTAAAATTCAGTCACTGATACATCAAAAGTCAAAATTTTGGTTTTTTTGATCAAAATTGAATTTCAAAGATCACAATTTATCAAGACATTCAAAAATATGAAGCTTGATCATCAAGAAAGTCAAAAATATTTGAAAAAGTCAAAGTTTTCAAGGCCTAGAAAATTTTCTAATTGTTTTAAGTCTTACTTTTTCATGACTTCATGCAAACTTTTCACCAAGATGCAAGATGATTCAAAGAAAACTCCTAACATGAAAGTTGTAGACCTTGATGAGATCTACAACTTTGTTTTGCTGATAAAGTCCTCTAAATGCTTGGATTTTGAGTTATGAATCCATGAATTCATGCACTTTTTCTTAAACATTTAGTGAAAATTTGACCTAGTTTAGGAAAAACTTTGACCTAAATTATTGGCCAATTTTCCCCAAGCTCCAAGAGGATTTTGTAAAAATGGACAAAATGAAAGTTGTGCATAATGTTCCAAGATTTTCAAAATGTCCAAGAACTCAATGAGATCATTTTTGAGCTAAGATAATCGAAGGCAAGAAGTTGGACATTCATTCTTGAATTATAGGTCATTTTTGTGATGAACAAGAATTCAAATCTCAAGCCTATACTGCACAATCTTGTTTTGCCGGCTTCTAACTTGTAAATCACTCCATAATTAATTGTTTACACAATTTATTGACGTATGGTCCAAGTGATTAATCCATTATCCAAAGCAATTTTCCATATTTGGAAGAAAGTCACCATTCCATTCCTATAAAGCAAGCTTTATGCACAAAGTCAATGGATTGAGCTCCTAACTTGTTTGTTCTGATTACACTCCATCTACAAAGTCCGAAGCATTGTGTTTAAAGTAATTAACAACTCTATAATCAAAGGTAGAAGGTATTGAAACTTGTTTTGTCAAGAAAATCACATGTTGAGCTTAATATGTAAATTTGAATTCTGATCAACTTAAGCACTCCAAATCTTTGCCTATAAATTGAGCATCCATCTACAAGCCAAGCACACGAACTCATAAGCCCCCAAGCACCTTCACTCTCTCTCAAACTAAAAATTTCAACATAATCACAAAAACTTGTCATTTCTAACTTTGAAACTCAATCTTTAAATCTACTCGTGCGTTTTCACTTCTAATCCATCACATAGATTCTAATACACATATAGAGGCTATCCAAATCTATGTCTTCCAACTGTAACATCATCTTCTTCATTTTCCATAACCAAAAAAAGAGCATTGCAATTGGACTTCTCTGGACCATTTCAGCCACTCTTAACTCAAGCTAAGAATTGCATTAGCTTCCTAGAGACTCGAGGAAGCTAACCTGATCATTGCAGCACTTTAAATCAAGCTCATTTGCAAACACGAAATCCATTTTTAAGGTAAGTTTTATGACTTTTGAAATCTTCATATAGGAATTGTTAGCTTTCCATTTTCAAAGATAAAATGTACATATTATTGCCCTGAAATTGACCATGTCCTTAGAATTCATTTATGTTTCCTGAGTAGAGAGAATTTTAGAGTTGAACTTTCTGAAAAAGTTAGGTCAAATTTGATACCATTATAAATTCTCATTCATCTTTGATTTATAGCTTATTATATTTATATGGTTGAATTCGTATGGAAAAATGGAGCAACTTTCATGTTTGCATTTTTTATTTTGGTTGAGAGATGAAGAAGTTACAGGTTTTAAAATCATGTTGAAATTTATGGCGCAAGGTTGAAGATGATACAACCATGGGGTTGTTTTGAAATATAATGCATTGGTTTTGTTTTAAACACCGGATGTATAGTCACCCCAGTGATAGAGAGCGCGCGTGTAAGGGCCTTATTGCTAAAGGGTCTTGGGTTCGAGCCCCAGGGACACCTTTTGTTTTATTTCTTAACATTTTTGCTTCATTTTGTTCAAACAGCCAGCGCGCTAAGCCTCCAGCAAATGGGCCATTAGCATTTTACTTCCTCTCACCCCCGTATGCTAACGTCATGTAGCCCATTCCATTTTTTTGTTTTATTTTCTGACTTTACAAAAAAATCAATGATGGGCCTAACAAACAAAATCATTTTACTTATTTACACCTCAAATTATTTCCAAACACCCCTGATTTAATTTTAGTTTTTATTTTATTTTCTTTTTATCTTTATCTTTATTTTTATTTTTTAATATTATTCTTATTATTATATTTATTAATCAAAAATACCAAAAATATTGTATATTTATTATTTAGATATTTACTATATTTTTATTTTATTTCTTTTAGACAAGAAGACCAAAAACATTTCTTTAACAAATTTCTTTTTTTAATTAAATTAATATTAGACTTAGTATATTTTAATTAAATTAATTCAAAACTTAGAAGTTTAATTAATTAATTTCCTTCCATTCATTAAGTTAAAACCTTTTTACAAAACCCAAAAAAATTGTTTTCTTAATTAACTTAATTTCTTTTTCTATTTAATTTAGGTTCCGTTCTTGTTAAATCCACCTAGACTAGAAAATTATTTTCTTTCTTTCTATTAGTTTAATTAATTTAAAACCTTTCATAAAAAATAAGCAAAAACAATTTTCTTTTCCTTTCACATTGCCTTTATTATTCGTGTACATTATTTGTTCACATTTAATATAGTTGTAATAGTAAATTAGGTTTTATTTGCTTTCATTCCCCATTCGTAAATTTGTATCCTCGTCCCCAAATGATGTAATAGCGTAGAATTTTACATTTCCTCAATTTATAACTTTCAATATAAATGTTAGTAATTAGGGTTTGTATGGCAATACATAAAATCAACAAATAGAAAAACCCAAATTCAAAGACAACAAAGCATGAAAACAAACACTTTGCACACTTGTACCTCTAGGGCTAACCTCACTTGTTACCTAAAGTTAAAAACAATCATGTCCTTCGAACAATGGATACTTTAGCAATGACCCTCGAATACAAGATCATAGTCCCTCGAATACAAGATCATAGTCCCTCGATGACCCTTCCATGTTGCTTTCGGTAAACGATCTTAGACCCTAAAGATAAATTGCTAAGTAATCCTACTATGTTGCCTTCTATGACTATATGATGACCCACGCCCGTCCCTTCACATCCAATGATAGGGCTTCTTATCAATCAAATGGTAAGATATGAATATCTAAAGGAGGAGGAAATGAACAAATACTTTTGAGTAGGAAATGATCAAAGACTTTTGTGGAAAATTGGAAAACAATAAGTGGTGTTAAGGGCTTTTTAGCCAAGTTTCTGTTTGAGAAGGCTCAACAATTTTGGGATGCTTTGGATTTGCAAGCTTTTGAAGAAATTTTGGCTCTTCTACTCTACGGGATGGTACTATTTCCTAACCTAGACCAACTCATAGATGTGAATACGGTCAAAGTTTTTCTGTCTAGTAACCCGGTGCCTACCTTACTTCGGGATATTTTGCATTCTTTTCATATCCGCACCATGAAGAAAAGGTGGATTCTTATGTGTTGTACTCCTTTGTTGGCTAGGTGTTTTATTTCACACCTTTATCGATCAGTTTTGAAGAATGGATAAGGTATGAGTTGGTCTCAAAGGTTGATGTCACTCTTGTATTCGAATATCCATTGGTGTTCTCGATCTTTGGAGGATGTCACCATCATTGATCGTTATGGGGAATTCCCTAATGTTCCTCTGTTTGGTATTAGGGGAGGTATCACCTATAATCCTTGTTTGGCTCTATGACAATTTGGGTATGCTTGGAGGGATGGCCCTCATCACGCGCTTGTCCAAGGAATTGTATTTGACTATGAGAATGATGTCCAGGGTTATCGTCAAAGATTTGTACGAGCTTAGGGCATGGTGAACAAAGTCGATAGCAAAACTTTGGGGCATAAGAACTCTATAAACATTGGATCCTTATCTCAAATGGGTGCGAGCTAGCGCTTAAAGCCTCATGATGTTATATCCTGCCATCTTACCTATCATCATGGATCCTGTTGCTGAAGGAGATGTTCCCTACACTATACTTCATCCTGACATGCCTATTACTCTCGAGTAGTTACAAAGATCGTGGATTCAACTCAAAGTGGAGCGAGAAACCTTTGAAACGCAGTTCTATGTAGGCGAGAAGAAAGTGTTGAAGCTCATAAGGAAACTTCACAAGGAGTGGAACCTGAATTCCTACATTACTCCAAAGAGGAAGCGTCCATAGGAGACCTGAGCCTTTTTGTATTAGTTAATTTTGTTTGTTTTTCTTTCGTTTTAAGCCCAAGAGGCATTTTTGTAACCATTTGAGCTTATTAATACAATTAATGTTTGTTCCTTATTTGGTTAAACAAATTTAAATCTTAAAGGTCCTTGAAAACATTTGCGTTCACATTACACGCATCATAACATAAGCAGGTTTTTTGACACAAGTTTCCTCATCTTTCTACTGTTTATTTTAGTAAGATGGATCTCGAGGAGAATGTGAAGGACTTGCAAACACACAAAATTCTCAATTTCAATAAACCTTGCTCAACATGGCCAAAGGGAAGCAATAACTGATGTCACTTCTGGTTGTAAAGAAGAAGACCAGGAAGAAGGCTTTGATCAATATGGGGAAGAGGTTTAAGGGCCCTGTTAGACAAGTTTAAATGGTAGAAGAATCCTCCGAGGAGGATGAGAATCAGGATGAAAATTCAAGGAGCACTCGTACCAGGGGTGGTAACAATCTAATCTCTGAGGATGAGGACTATTTTGATGAACAATATCCACCAGCTGAAGACATGTATAAGCAACTGGAGGATATATTGAAGGCTATGGAAATTCAAGATGTTTCTGGCCTAGATTTTGGCGATTTTGGTTGGGTTCCTGGGGTAGCAATCCCTCACAAATTCAAGATTCCAGTTTTTGCCAAGTACAATGGTGTTTCATGCCTTAAGCTTCACTTGAGATCTTACGTCCATAAAATTTAACAGCATACCACTGATAAGAAGTTATGGATGCACTTCTTTTAAGAGAGTCTGTCTGGGACTCAATTGGAGTGGTTTTACCAGTTAGAAGGTTCCAAAATCCATACCTGGGAAGACTTGGCCATCGCCTTCTACCGTCAATATAAGTACAATGCCGATCTGGCGCCAACTAGATTGCAGTTACATGGAATGACCATGGGTTCCAATGAAGGCTTCAATGAATATGCACCGAAATAGAGTGACCTGACTGGCAGGGTGCAACCACCATTGATTGACACGGAATTGGTAGATATGTTCATGGGAACATTTACTGGGCCATTTTTCAACTTACTGATTGGGAGCTCATCATCTGGGTTCACTGAGTTAATATTGATTGGTGAAAGGGTTGAGAGCGGCATTAAAAGTGGAATGATACCCATGGCCTCTGCCTCTACATAAAATACTGTGAAGAAACCTTTTACTGGAAAAAAGGAAAGTAATGTCGTATATGGGTCAAGGGGCTATGTCAAGAAGGACCATTTCCTGTCTGTTAATGCAGTTCTGATCTCCAATCCGACCTCTACTCAAAGACCAAAACAACAAGCTAACTAACAAAGACCTGATATTCCAATAATACAATTTAAAAGGATCAACATGTCACTATCTCAAGCCCTGCAGCACTTGTTGAAGTCTAATTTGGTAACATTGCGTGATCCCCTTTCAAATACCAATGTTTCATCTCCAAAGTATAACCCGAACGCCAAATTTGTTTACCAATCCAATAGTCTCGGGCATGACACTGATCATTGTTGGGCATTAAAATGCAAGATCCAAGACCTCATTGACAACAAGACCATTGAATTTGATCCTCCTCCAACTCTGAATGTAATCACCGCACCTAGGCCAAATCCTAGAAAAGGTGTCAAAGCTATTGAATATACTTCTTTTGTTTCCTCTGTTAATGACTTAACCACTTCACTAAAATTTGTTAAATATAATTTGTTGAAAGTTGGGGTTTTCCGTGGTTTCCTTGAAGATTTTTGTTGTTGTGTTGTGCAAATCAATGGATGTGAATGGCTAAAAAGAGGTGTCCAACACCTAATGGACAACCATGAGATCCTATTTGAAAGAACTCCACCCGTGAAAAGTTTGACTGAAGTTGTGCCTCAAGAAGTTGAAGACATATTGTTGTACCCCAAAATTTTCCCTCTCATATTTCTCAATACATGGCAAGTGAGATCCCTAAATTGCTCAAGGAAGTTCAAGAATTGACCAGACAAATTCTCTCTTAAGGCAGTATACTTAAAATTAGGGTTTCCATCTTCATCAAGATGTGTCAACCACAAAGGACTCAAATTCTCACCATTGTCCTAACATGTTCT
Source organism: Vicia faba (assembly GCA_948472305.1). Taxonomy (NCBI): domain Eukaryota; kingdom Viridiplantae; phylum Streptophyta; class Magnoliopsida; order Fabales; family Fabaceae; genus Vicia; species Vicia faba. The sequence goes on along the minus strand of OX451741.1, from coordinate 17,318,676 downwards.
CAAGATCATCCATGTCAAGTTTCAAGCCTTGCAGAAGAAGTTTGCTCAATCAATTACTCAAATGCCTGAAAATCAATTGTACTAGGTCAAAAGTCAATTGTGGCCCACATACAGTCAAACTTCAAGATTTTTGGTCAACATCCTCATTTTGAAGTATTATCCATCAATTGGTCAAGGATTGATCATGATTCCTGAAGGATTGCTCATAATCCATCAAAACCCAAAAGTTGCTAAATTAGGGTTTTACAAGAAAAGTCAACTCAACTTTGACCAAGCATAACTTTCTCATACTTTATCATAAATGACCCATCCAAAGCTCATATTGAAGAGGATGCTATTCTATACAATTCATCTTCAGCTTCCAATTCCATAATATACACTCACAAAAAGATATGAATTTTGACATTATAGGTCCTTTTGAAAAGTCAACAAAAACACCTTTTGTGTCAAAGCTTCATACATGAAAATGGAAGACTCAATTGAGATGATACCAAAAGGGTTGTTTATAGGACATCCTAAGCTTTCTAAGAAGTCAAAGAACACCTCTCTAGGGTCAAAATTGAGAGAGTTATGCATTGGCCAAGTTGACCATTTTTTGCAAAATTGCCAAAAGTCAAATGTGCTCAAATTTGCATTTTTTGCTAAATGGGCCCAACCTTTTATGCTTGTACCTCAATTATAATGTGGTCCACGACTCAAATGTTCACTCACCCATTATGTGCTTCATTTTTAAATTTATTTTGATTTTTCATTAATTAAAAAGTGGATTAAATCAAATCAATGATGAAAATTAATAAAGATATGATTTGATTTGTTTTTTTTTACAGTTTGGCAATCAAGATATGCTGAGTAAACAAGAGCAAATCGAATTAAGGGCAATTGATACAAAAAAGGCATGTTTTGGCTCAAAATAGGAACATATCATACAATTTGAAAATCAAATCAAATCTTGGATAAATGCAAAGATTCAGTCTAAGTTTGTTAACCTAATTCACTCTAGGTTATATAATGAAGAATTCTAGATCAAAAAAGAGGGTTAGAGGTGGTGAGAGGCATAGAACAAAACTCAAAAACTTGATAAAAAGTAAGGTTCAGTTTGCAGGTTAGAGGATGATTCAAAGCGATTTAAGGCCAACAATCTATTCCAGGAGATCCCAAGAAGCTATCCCACCTATCCTCAGGCTTTAAAACGCCAGAATCGTGCCCACCATCAACCACGGTTTGCCCAAAAACTGAATTCTGATTTCCTTGATTTTGAAAGTATTATCATGTTTTGATTATACATTCTTGTTCATTATCTTGTTTGCAAGCTATTGGCATCATTTAATTGCATTTACAATGCAGGAATCACCATATGCCATTGCTAGGGTTTCTTTGTTTGTTTTAGGGGTTTTTAATGCAGGAACAATTCGGCCTTGAATCAGGTACCATGATCCTAGTGAGGATGAGACGAGTTCATTGGTACCATTGCCTTTCATTTATATTGCCTATACATGATTTTTAAATGTTACAGGTTTATAGTTACACACAAATGTCCGTAGGTAAAAGGGTTTTACCTAAAGCGACAGGCCAGTGAAGGAGACGATGGTGTGGCAGCATGTGGCTGGCCCGTTTGAATTTTCGTGCATTTTGGAGGTGTGGTACGTTGTTTGCATTATGTTTCATTTGTTTCATAATAATAACAATTGACGTTCTAACACAGATGGTAAAGAAGCTTGCCTTTGATGTACACGTCCTGGGTTTGATCCCAGGCGTGTACATTTTTTTATTTTCTTAACAATTTCAGGCCAATCCAATACATTGCACTTTCCAGCGCCTTCCATATTGTGATACGGTGGGAAGAACTGACTGTTTTTGGAATGCTGGTTCGCGTTTTGCATTTTGTATTCGCGAAATGTCGCGGTAAGCAAGAGTCGCCTTCGACTTTTATTTTATCAAACAAGGAAAGGAAAAAAGCACAAAAAATTCCTTTTTCGAGATATTTCTGAGTACGGGGGGTAGATTATAGAAAGGGAAGGTATTAGCACCCTTTCTATCCGTAGTTATCTACGGGCTCTTAGGTACTTGCTCATAATTTTTTCAAAATGTTTTCTTTGTGTTTGTGGGTTTTGAAAAGTTTGTTTTTAACTTCGATTTAACTCTTGCTTCTGTCCTCAAGAGTGTAATGAAGTGTTTTGAAAACTTCGTTTGAAAAAGTGTGTAAGTGTGAAAATTTTGTTTTGTTTTGGATGAGCAAGTATCTAAGAACTATCTACCTACTCGAAAAAAAGAATCGTTCTATGCTAATTTCCTTTAGATAGTGCTATCCCACTATTAATGAGTAGGCAACACCGTCGTTGGAGTTTGAGGGTCAATTCGAATAAGGGACATATGACCACTAAAGCAATGTTAGGACACCTTAGCGGTAACCCTAATGTCTTAGATCATTTGTTTGAGGCAACAATATCCGAGGCAACCGTTTCGAGGCAACTATGATCTTTTAGACAAGAGGGCGACCTCTAAAACGACCTATAATCAATGACCGTGTACGAAGGCAACCAAGCGGGGGTGTACCCTAGAATTGCGCATGTGCGAGTGTGTTGTTTTAAGTTATTTTTATCTTTGCACATGTTAAGGGTGATCTAATTTGATTTTAAGATTTAAGCATTCATTCTTGTCATGCAAGCCCTATTATCAAACATCTAACAGTTGTATAGTTTGTGAAATTTAAATTGCGGAAATTAAATTACAAGGCGTCGGGTATTTACATCGCCAAAAGCAACCCTTTGAAAATAAAATAAAGCAGTAAAATAAATAAAATGTCCTATTTAACTATTACAAACCGAAAACAGATACATAATTGGATAAAGAAAATAAAGCATGACGCGAAATTAAATCGAATGTGAAACTTAGGGTTTTGACCCTTTTAATTAAAAGAAAAAAGTTTTTTGTTGTTTTTATTTTTAAGAAAAAGGAATTAAATCCTAATTAAATACTAAATTAATTATTAAATTAATTAAATGAAAAAAAAATAATTAATGACATGTTTTTGGAGCTTTCGATTATTTAAGAAAGAAATTAAAAGTAATTAAATTATGATTAAAACCTAATGATTTCTAATTGATTTTATTTATTTACAAAAATAAATTAAAGTTTCCTAGAATTAAAGACCTGGTTAATTAATTAAAATTTATTAAAGAAAAAATAAAATTCTTAATTAAAAAGTATTTTGGTGATTTTGATAAAAAAAAGAAAATATGTGATTGGTTAGAAAATTAATTAAATAAAAATAAAGTAATTAAATAAAATAAACTATTAAATAAAATATATGAGGAAGAGAGAGTGGGCCTGAAATGTGGAGGTGTTGAAAGCAATTTTTTTGCTGGCCCATTTGACTTTTTCTGATCCAGTGCTCCTGCATTGACTGGCTTATGATGCGCCTTCCCAGCTTGACCACCAGATTTGGCCATTTGGCCATCTGGCATAGTGATCAGTGAGGGAGTATGGTGAACTATGGACTTGTTTGCACACTGGATCTCCTGAAAAATAAGAAGAAAATGCAAATTGCTGGAGGCAGGGATCGAACCCCTGTCCTCCAGCCTTTGGGTCTCTATGCGCTTATGTGCCCACCACTGCACCATATTGCTTTGTTTGTTATACTAATATAATGCAATAATAATATATAGAACAAAATCAATGGCCATCAAAAATAAAAAAACGCGGGCGCAATTTTTGAATGGCCCAATGGGAAGACGACACGGCTTCGTCCCTGTCCTCCCAGAACTGTAATTTTAGCTGCGGATTTTTATCCGCAGCTAAAAGTGCAACTTCAATCCAAAATTCTCCTTAGGCTATGAAACTGAGTTCTAAGGCCAGGGTTGAGTTCGTCTCAACCTCCTGGATGCAACCATGTCCTTCATGTGGACTAATTGTACCTGAAACGAAAAAACCCAAAAAAATCCAAGAAACCCTAACTATGGTGGTTCTTGTTACAGATCAGATAAATGAAATTCTTTAATACCAAAAGCTTGCAAATGTTATTGTGATCACAAATATGCAATTATTTTACTCAATGGATGCCAGAATAATGCGAATCGAAATCAAGAATGGGGCGGATCCGTGAGAGACTTACAGTGCTCTAGGAAGCTTGAAAACGTGTGGTTTGGATTGGGTTAGCTTCTGAAGATGGCCAACAATCGATTGGGATATGTCCCAAGTCTTGAGAATGTCTCTAACCTTGATTTTGATCTCCCACTTTTTGTGATTTTTGCAACTTTCGTTCTTCCTCTATAACTGCTCTCCAACCCTTATTTCTGTCTTGCACGCTTACTTATGTATTGCACATTGTATTAGGGTAGCATTTGTTGTTCAAATCTTGCTCTATCAATGCCCTTGAATTTGATTTGATTCTTCTATTAAATATTTCCAAATTTGATCCAAATCATATTTTCTTGCACACTTATGCCTTGATACGAGTTTGGAGATGTGATAGCCGTCCTTGAAACCTATATTCACCAAAAGATCTTTGGTTATCAATATTTTTGATTTTGTGATTTTATTTGCTTTAAAACGAATTAATTCAAATAAAAATAAAATTAAATAAAAAAACAAGATATGTACACATGGCCAAAGCTAGAGCACGTGGGAAATAAAGAAAACTCAAATCAAGTGAAAAAGAATGGGCCCATTTGGCAAAATTTGAAGTTTTGGGGATAGTTAACCTTTGGCAATTTTGCAAAAAAGTCCAACTTCAACAATGCATAACTTCTTCAATTTTGAACTTTTGGAAATTTTCTTTGGCTTTTTAGAAAGCTTGAGATGTCATATAATCAACCCTTTTGGTCTCATCTCATTTTGATGTTCCCTGTTCAAGTTAGAAGCTTTGACAAAAAAGGTGTTTTTGTTGACTTTCAAAAATGACCTATAATGTCAAAATTCATAACTTCTTGTGAGTGAACATTTTGATCTTGGGGTATGAATATGGATTGTAGGGAATTTCATCCTATTCAAAATGAGATTTGTATGGGCCATTACCCATAAAGTATGAGAAAGTTATGCTTGGTCAAAGTTTAGTTGACTTTTCCTGCAAAACCCTAATTTAGCAACTTTTGAATCTTGATGAATTTTGAGCAATCCTTGATGAATCATGATCAAACCTTGATCAAATGATGAGATATCGTTCAAAATGAGAATTTTGACAAAAAATCTTGAAGTTTGACTGTATATGGGTCACAGTTGACTTTTGCCCTAGCATAGTCGATTTTTGGACCTTTTGGGCAATTGACTGAGCAAACTTCCTCTGCAAGGCTTGAAACTTGACATGGATGATCTTGAGAATATATTAGGACATTGGTGAGCCCTTGGGATCACTTGGACTCAAGGATATTGATGCAATACAAAACCCTAATTTGGGGTAGACTGCCTTAGGAGAGAGCTTGTCTGACTAACCCTTGAGCAACCTTGAGTAACTTGGAGATTTTTCTTGCAATGTTTTGAGAAATATGGGAGGGGAAATTTTGGGGTATGTTGTACCCCAAAATTTCTCTCTCAATTATCAAGACCTTTCTCACAAGGATTCTCAAGGTTCAAGCTTGCACAAGTACTTTGGAAACTGTCAAAAAAGGAGAAAACAGATAAAATTAATATTTTGGAAAATTTGGATAAAAAACAACTGTTTTTCGATTCAACTCTTTCGATTGACTCCTGGCCTCCTTCGATTGCTCAAAATGGCTACTAGCGTGCCTCTTTCGAATCTGGATATTTTGCCTCCTGCATACCTCTTTCGAATCTGGACATTTTGCCTCATGCGTGCCTCTTTCGAATCTGGACATTTTGCCTCATGTATGCCTCTTTCGAATCTGGATATTTTGCCTCCTGCATACCTCTTTCGAATCTTGGCATTTTGACTCGTGTATGCCTCTTTCGAATCTGGACTTTTTTCCTCCTGCATGCCTCTTTCGAATCTAGACATTTTGCCTCATGTATGCCTCTTTTGAATCTGGACATTTTGCTGCCTACAAGGCTGCTTCGACTGGACAAGATTGCTGCCTACATTGCTTGCCTTGAAAACCATGTTTGCTGGCCACAAGTTCCCCCTGCAAGGAAAAAACCCTCTTGATAATGTCCTTCGATCCAGGAGGAAAAAGCCTCTCTTTTGCCCTCTTTCGATCACACATCCTGCCCTTGCATGCCTTTTTCGTTTGGGGGAGTGGCTTCTCCAACATTGCAAGCTTCGATTGATCCTTCCATCCCTGGAACACATCTTTCGCTTGAGGGTGTGAATCCTTGGGCACAAGTATTTCGTCATTCTTTCGTTTGGCCATATGGCCCCCTTTGTAGGTAAATTTGAGTGGGAAGGATTTCCTGTTAGAAATGGCCTGTTCCAAGCATACAAACTCTTCACTATGTCATTGCCTCAGGCGAAGAAAGCATTTGGGTGGTGCATTCGAAGAGTTTTGTCAAGCATGTCAAGATGTACCCAATCGAAGGACATGTATTACTGATCCATCCCAAGAGCATTAATATGGCCCATTCGAAGGATTGTCTAAGGAAGTCATTCGAACGTCACTTCGATTGAAAAAGGAGATGGTTACTGAAAGTTTGGTCGAAAGGTGAGGATAGGGATTCAAGAAAAAAGGATGAGAGGCCAAAGGCATTTGTTGACTAAGTCTCATGCATTGCCAGGCTAGGGCCTGATTCCCTGACCATAAAACGCCAAAACTGCTGCACAGCAGTCCTGCACTGCTGCCCAATTCCTTGCACCAAAATGGCAATAAAGCACTGTCCTTCGAAAGCTACAAATACAACATACCCCTTTTGTTTGAACTTTTTTGTTTTCCCTCCCAAAGCATCAGCCAAGCCACATCTTTGTTTTTTTAACTCCCAAATCTTTTCTCTATAAATAGAGGAACCTTTGACAAAGAAAAGGGCCAGATTTTTACTAAGAGAGAAAAATCATAAAAAATCCTCAAGCAAGAAAACTCTAGCGAAAATTCTCAAAAAACTCTTAGACATCTCCCAACGTTTTATTCCTTACACTCTTAAGAAAAACTCAGACCCTTCATACCTTGGTGGATCCTTCGATTCACTCTCCAACAGCCAGATAACCAGCCTTCGATTTATCCTTTAGACTGTTATATAATAACTTTCAATTCACCCACTACTATTGAACTCCCTCCTTTGATTCAGTGACGGTTCAAGCAAGGTGGTGATTGAACTAACCTCAGGAAGACACCAACGAACTTCCATTCATCACCAAGGAAGTCACTTACAGTTTCCTTTGATTTAAGTGCTTCAAGAGGTAAGTTCACTGTAAACTTAGAACCATTTCATTTTTATATTATGTGCGCATACCAATAAAAAATGTAGATATTTCATCTAGGGAGTTTGACCATGTTTCAATCTTCGATCCTGAATGCCTATATGTTGAAAGTTTTGACCCTGACTGTTTAGACTTTGGAATTTTGAGACCCGTTAATCTTGTGCTAACCCATGGCCTGTAGCTTTGAAAGTTACACTTGAGTGTTGTGTTTTAAATGTTTAAAACAGGTTCTCTGTATCCTTCGATTGGCTAAGTATTCAAGCCTTTCGAACTTTAACCTAAGGGCCTAGCACTCCTGCAGTCGAAGGAAGCAGCAAGGAGCCTGAGGCAAAGAGTGTACTTCACGTTGACCCTAGGCCTCAAACGAAAGAAGTAGCCAGGAGGATGTCCACACTGACTGCCAAGTCTCAATCGAAAGAAGCAGGAGAAGGGTGAAATCGAAAGACACGACCTTACTCACTCCAGGCCCAAATCGAAGGAAGTCAGGAAGGGCAGAATCGAAGGGTGTCTCTGCTCGGATTGAAAGGATCCTTTTTATTCCTTTTATTTTTGTTTTGTCTTTATATTTATTGTTCTTCGACATGGTTGTAATAGCGTAGGATATGTTTTATGCATTTTTTATTACTTTCGCACAAATGCTAGTAATTAGGATGTATGGAAAGATGAAAACAACAAGTAGACAACCCCTAATCAAAGACTAAATGCATGCCAATCAAACACATTATTCACACATGCACCCCTTAGGGTAATTCCACTTGTTGCCTCGGAAAATGCAATCATGTCCCTCGAGTATGAGACACTCTAGCAATTGTCCCTTCGATAAACAAAGATCGTAGTCCCTCGATGACCCTCGATGTTGCCTTCGATGAAACGATCTCGTCCCTTACGAAATTGCTAGAGCGTCTCATAAGTTGCCTTCAATGATTGCATACGATAACCCGCGCCTGTCCTGTTTAAACATCCTAACACAAGGTTGTTCACCAAATACAATGGTGAAACAACACTGTTAAAAGGGTTAAAAAAACATGAGAAAGATCTTTGAGTAAAATTAGGGTAGATAGCTCTTAGTTACTTGAACAAACTTGCAAAACATCCTTGCCATTTTTCAAACACACATCTCAACACAATTTCAAAACAAACTTTCAAAAACATTGAAACATCTTTTCAAAAAGACAAACACCTTTGTAAAACATTCAAACAAATTGTTACAAAGGTTGCCTAGACAAGGCATCTTTTTCAAAATATTTTCAAATAACCACACACACAAAGCACCATTTCAGACAATTGAAAAGCAAAGGCAAGTGATCTAAGCAAGTAACTAAGAGCCCATGGATAACCATGGATAGAAAGGGTGCTAATACCTTCCCTTTCTATAATCTACTCTCCGAACCCAAGAAAACATCTCAAAGGTCTTTCCTGTGCTTTTTGACCTTTCCTTAGGATAAAATAAAAAGTCGGTGGCGACTCTTGCTAAACCGCAACATTTGCGAACACAAACGCAAAACTAAGTCAGTTCTCCCACCGTATCACAGAACTGGCGAATTTGCTGGGGAATATTTTTAAGTGGAGTAACCTTAGGGCTTAGATCACCCTTTTGCATGATTATTGTTTGCTTTGATTGCTTTACATTTTGGTTCTCTTGTTTGGGCTTGAAATCCTCCACCCGGATTTTGGGAAACATTCATAGATAGCAATACGTTGTGGAAACTGTGCGGGGTATACCGACACGGTTGAAGCAATAACTATATTAGTGCGACATATTTGTGAGTACCGGTAGCCTTTGAGTCAATCAAAGAGAATACGGGGCCGTTGAGTGATGTCATTAAGCACTAATGAACTAGAACCTTACTTGACCATCTTGGCCTTTTATTAGGGGTAGTGAGATGACTGGCTTTGGTGCAGTCCGAAGTTGGTAGATACTCGATACTACACTCATTGAGGGTTGCTTTCTTGGAATATTTTTGTCGCTAGTTAAGTAGCTAAACCAAAACAATGAACATAGAAAACAATTCAATGATATTGAGCTCCTTAGAACCCGGTTACTATTTATAGGACGGGTTTTGAGCCAACTAAACTGAAGAGGGTACTTACCTATGAAACCTCATGCAAGCCTGAAACTAGGGTTTTTGTGTGACTTGCTTGCACATGTGTTTGTGCATACATCATGAACACCATAAAGCATCATATGCATCCACTAACAATTTCAAGGGTTTAGATCTTCATCTTTGTTTTTGTTTTGTAGGTCATGGAAACTCTTCGCAGGAAAACAATTGAAGTCAATCTTGTGAGAATCCCTCCTCAACTCAAGGAGCTTACATCCAGAATTCCAGAAAATTCTCTCTTCAGTGAAAGACATGGTAGACTTCTCAACCTAGTCAACACCAGCATTGAAGAAGACATGGTGAAAGTGTTGTTCCAGTTCTTTGACCCCCTACACCACTGTTTCACATTCCCTGACTACCAATTGGTGCCTACTTTGGAGGAATTTTCTCAACTCCTGAGAATTCCTATTCTTAATCAACTACCCTACAACGGTACGGAAAAAGAACCAAAGCCTGAAGATGTTGCTCAAGCACTGCACTTGCAACCATCTGACATCAAGGGGAATTGGGAAACCAGAAGTGGTGTCAAGGGCTTCCTGGAAAAGTTCTTGTTTGAGAAGGCACAAGAGTGTTGGAATTCCCTGGATCTACAAGCCTTCGAAGAGATTGTTTAAGGATGGCTATCCCTTACACACACCCACACTCACAAATGTAGGTACCCATCCACTCCGGATCCCATGGGTGACTATTCTGTTTTAGCCTTCGATAACTCTGAAGATTTGGTCAATCACGCTGAGTACGAAGCTGACGAAGATTGTGAAGTGCCGGGAGAGTTAGCCAGACTTCTACAACAAGAAGAGAGGGCCATTCTGCCTCATGAAGAGTTGTTAGAAACCATCAACTTAGGGACAAAGGAGGACAAGAAAGAAGTAAAAGTGGGTGCTAATCTGGAACCAAGTGTCAAGGAGCGCTTAGTACAGTTATTGAATGAAAACGTTGAAATCTTCGCCTGGTCTTATGAAGACATGCCAGGGTTAGACACAGATATCGTGGTTCACCGTCTCCCTACAAGAGAGGACTGTCCACCGATCAAACAAAAGATTCGCCGAATGAGGCCTGACATGTCTGAAAATATTAAGGCGGAAGTAATGAAGCAATTCAACGTCGGCTTTCTGGCTGCTACAACCTATCCACAATGGGTTGCTAACATTGTGCCCGTACCCAAGAAAGACGGCAAGGTCAGAATGTGTGTGAACTATCGGGATTTGAACAGGGCTAGCCCTAAAGATGATTTTTCGCTGCCGCATATCGACATTTTGGTTGACAACACAGCTCAGCACAAAGTATTTTCTTTCATGGACGGATTCTCGGGCTACAACCAGATTAAAATGGCCCCCGAGGACATGGAGAAAACAACCTTTGTTATACAATGGGGTACATTCTGCTACAAGGTGAAGCCGTTCAGACTAAAGAACGCAGGGGCAACTTATCAACGCGCCACGGTAGCTTTGTTTCATGATATGATACATCATGAGATCGAAGTTTACGTATACGATATGATATCTCGATCACAGACAAAAGAGGAACACCTTAATCATTTACAAAAGCTGTTTGCCAGGTTGAAGGAGTACAAACTCAGAGTGAATCCAAGCAAGTGCACTTTTGGAGTTAGGTCTGGTAAACTTATGGGATTTATTGTCAGCAACAAGGGCATTGAGGTCGATCCTGCAAAAGTAAAGGCTATACAAGAAATGCCTGCCCCCCGTACTGAAAAGGAGGTTAGAGGATTCTTGGGACGCTTGAACTATCTCGCCAGGTTCATCTCTCACCTGACGTCTACATGTGAGCCAATTTTCAAACTATTGAAGAAGGATCAAGTAGTTGAATGGAACGATGATTGTCAAGTTGCTTTTGATAAGATCAAGGAGTATTTGCTGGAACCTCCTATTCTGATGCCACCCGTCGAAGGAAGGTCGTTGATCATGTATCTGACTGTTTTGGACAACTCAATGGGATGCGTACTGGGCCAACATGACGAGTCTGGTCGAAAAGAGCATGCCATTTATTACCTTAGAAAAAAGTTTACCGACTGTGAGACTCGCTACTCACTTCTTGAGAAAACTTGTTGCACTTTGGTATGGGCTACTCGCCGGCTAAGGCATTATATGTTGACTCATACCACTTTGTTGATTTCCAAAATGGATCTGATCAAGTACATCTTCGAGAAGCCTGCTTTATCTGGAAGAATCGCTAGATGGAAAATGATCCTTACTGAGTACGATATTCAGTATACTACCCAAAAAGCTATAAAAGGGAGTGTACTAGCTGACCATCTAGCTCATCAAGCCATCAAAGATTATCAGTCTATGAGATTCGACTTCCCGGACGAGGACATCATGACATTAGACAACGTCGAAGGTAACGGACCGTATGACGGACCTGAACAAGGATCCCGATGGACCCTGTACTTTGATGGTGCTTCGAATTCACTTGGAAACGGTATCGGCACGGTACTCATTTCTCCAGAAGGTTGTCATACACCTTTCACTGCCCGAATTTGTTTCAGCTGTACCAACAACATGGCCGAATATGAAGCTTGCATCTTTGGTCTCAAGGCTGCTATAGACCTGGGGATCAAATCTTTGGTCGTATTTGGGGATTCGTCTTTGGTTATCAGTCAAGTCAAGGGAGAGTGGGACACCAAACATCCTAATCTTATCCCATACAAAGAACATGTCTTGACTTTGTTGCCTCATTTCGAGCAGATTACTTTCGAGCATTTCCCGCGAGAAGAGAATCAGCTAGCAGATGCTCTAGCTACAATGTCTTCCATGTTTAAACTCAACTGGGATAACGAGGCTCCCCAAATTACCATCGAGCGAATGGACGAACCTGCACACTGTCATGAGATTAATACCAAAGAAGTAGTGGAACAACCCTGGTTTCATGAAATCAAAAGGTATCTCCAGACTAGAGAATATCCTGAAGGAGCTTCAGTCAATGACAAAAAGTTCTTAATAAGATTTGCTGCCAAGTTCTTCCTAAGCAATAGCATCCTTTATAAACGCAGCCATGATTGCGTTTTACTTCGATGTGTAGACAAAGCTGAAGCAGAGTTGATCATGACCGAGATACACGGTGGCACATTTGGCACCCACTTGAGCGGACATACGATGGCTAAGAAAATTCTAAGGGCAGGCTACTATTGGTCTACCATGGAAGCCGATTGCCATCAATATTCCCGCACTTGCCATAAATGCCAAATCTACGCCGACAAGGTACATATTCCTCATGTTCCTCTCAACGTTCTAACAGCTCCTTGGCCATTCGCAATGTGGGACATTGACATGATTGGAGAGATCAAGCCCACAACGTCCAATGGACATCGCTTCATCTTGGTCGCTATTGACTATTTCACCAAGTGGGTCGAAGCAGCTTCCTTTGCCTCTGTTATGAAGAATGTGGTTGCCCGCTTCAGCAAGAAGAACCTCATATGCCGGTATGGTGTCCCTGACAGGATCATCACAGACAACGGTACAAATTTAAACAATACTATGATCACCGCTCTATGCAAGCAGTTTAAGATTTATCATCACAATTCATCTCCCTATCGGCTGAAGATGAACGGTGTTGTTGAAGCTGCGAACAAAAATATCAAGAAGATCATTCAAAAGATGACAGTCACCTACAAAGACTGGCATGAGATGTTACCGTTTGCTCTGCATGGATATCGTACCACGGCACGTACTTCAACAGGGGCAACCCCATTTTCTTTGGTGTATGGTATGGAGGTTGTCCTACCCATGGAAGTTTAGATTCCTTCCTTAAGGATCATGAAAGACGCGGGTTTGGGCGAAGACGATTGGATTCAGACCCGGCTTGATCAACTCAATTTGATCGATGAGAAGCGACTTACTGTTGTTTGTCATGGTCAGGCGTATCAAAAACGCATGATCAAGGCTTTCAACAAGAAAGTCAGGCGTCAGGTATATCGAGTCGGAGATCTTGTAATCAAGCGGATCATCTTGCCGCAAAGTGATCCTAGGGGCAAATGGACTCCTACTTACGAAGGACCGTTTGTAATCAAGAGCATTTTTTCTGGTGGTGCAATGATTCTGACCACCATGGACGACGATGATTTGCCACACCCTGCGAATGCAGACATAGTCAAAAGATACTACGCATGAAACACCCGACAAGTCGAAAACCCGAAAGGGCGACTTGGGCAAAAAATGGGCATCCCGGTGAACTGAAAACCCGAAAGGGCGGTTCAGGCAAAAATTAGGGATAAAACAAAAAAATTTGTACACCCGGCAAGTTGAAAACCCGAAAGGGCGACTTGGGCAAAAAAGAGGTTTCCCGGTGGATCGAAAACCCGAAAGGGCGATTCAGGCAAAAGTTAGGGAATTAAAGCATATGATTGTGTCTCGTCGGATCACTTTAAAGAACAAACTCCTCATCAACAAGCTCAGAGCTTCTGATCAATCCAATCACCAGCGGACGAAGCAGTGAATGGACAAGATATTCAGAGTTGTGAAGGCTATAGCTGAATGGGAATCCCATGGAATTGTTACACATAACCATCTTTCTTTTGTATAAATTTTTTCAATTTTTACGACAACATTCTCTTACTAGGATGTATGTCTCCTTTGTACAAAAATACTCAGAGAAAGTTAATACAAATACACTTCCAAGTGCAGAAATTTGCTTTGCCTTCTTTTTCTTTTTACACTTATGTTTTATTTGAAAAAACGTCCAATGTTTTGTTAAATAGGCATATGCATTTGAACATAATCATTGCTTACAAATAAAACAAAAATTGAGAAAAGATGATTGCTAATAGGTTGAAGTTATAGATAGATATCTTGATGCCTTTTCAGAATAAATCCCCAGCAGAATTAAACTTCAAGATCCTCAACAGAGTTAAAATTTGGAATATATTTCCCCAACAGAGTTATACTTCAGGATCCTCAGCAAAGCAAAAGCTTTCTAAAGCTGGATTCCCTAGCTAAAGTGCATTCCAAAACTTAATTCCCCTCAGAGTCAAGTTTCAAAATCCCCAGTGGAGCCCAAAAACCCTGAAAATCCTATCCCTAGCGGAGCCAAAACAGTCTAAACATTCTCCCCAACATAGTTAAACTTCAGGATCCTCAACAAAGCAAAAGCTTTCTAAAGCTGGATTCCCCAGCTAAAGTGCATTCCAGAACTTAATTCCCCTCAGAGTCAAGTTTCAAAATCCCCAGTGGAGCCTAAAAACCCTGAAAATCCTATCCCCAGTGGAGCCAAAATAGTCTAAACATTCTCCCCACAGAGTTATTTCCCAACAGGTTGAAGATTCTCAATCTCATTTCTCCAGCAGAAGTCTCCCAAGTTTTAACTCCCCAGTAGAGTTTTTTCAGAGTTTCCCTTATTCCCCGACAGCAGTCAAGATTCTATTATCTCTAGCTATCCAGGATTCATCTTCCTCAGCAAGACAGCTCATCAGCTTACATGTGCATTCATTACATTCATATTGATATAACACCTATACTGCATCATACATTTCATGCAACATAACTTTGTGTTTCAGCTAATATTTTACCCTTTTCAGGATAAGATTAATAAGCTTCGAATCAAGACTTCTGAAAACAGTTTACGGATTCTCCAGATACGGATGTTAATCTATTGCTTGTTCAGATTCAACTTTTGAAAACAGTTTACAGATGCTTCCCAACCTTGATGCTGATCTATTGCTTATTCAACTTCAAGACTTCTGAAAACAGTTTACAGATTCTCCAGATATGGATGTCAATCTATCGCTTGTTCATACTCAACTTCTGAAAACAGTTTACGGATTCTCCAAATACGGATGTTAATCTATCGTTTGTTCAGATTCAACTTTTGAAAACAGTTTACGGATGCTTCCCAACCTGGATGCTGATCTATTGCTTATTCAACTTCAAGACATCTGAAAACAGTTTACAGATTCTCCAGATATGGATGTCAATCTATCGCTTGTTCAGACTCAACTTCTGAAAACAGTTTACAGATTCTCCAGATACGGATGTTAATCTATCGCTTGTTCAGATTCAACTTTTGAAAACAGTTTACGGATGCTTCCCAACCTGGATGTTGATCTATTGATTATTCAACTTCAAGACTTCTGAAAACAGTTTACGGATTCTCCAGATATAGATGTTAATCTATCGCTTGTTCAGATTCAACTTTTGAAAACAGTTTACGGATGCTTCCCAACCTGGATGATGATCTATTGCTTATTCAACTTCAAGACTTCTGAAAATAGTTTACGGGTGCTTCCAAACATGGATGTCCATCTATAGCTTGTTCAGACTCAACTTCTGAAAACAGTTTACAGGTGCTTCCAAACATGGATGTCAATCTATCGCTTGTTCAGACTCAACTTCTGAAAACAGTTTACGGGTGCTTCCAAACATGGATGTCAATCTATCGCTTGTTCAGACTCAACTTCTGAAAACAATTTACGAGTGCTTCCAAACACGGATGTCAATCTATCGCTTGTTCAGACCCAACTTCTGAAAACAGTTTAAGGATTCTCCAAATACGGATGTTAATCTATCGCTTGTTCAGATTCAACTTCTGAAAACAGTTTACGGATGCTTCCCAACATGGAGGTTAATCTATTGCTTATTCAGACCCCTAGCTCAGAGATGTTCCAAACATGGATACCTTTCTGATACTCACCCACTCACCTACGACATACAGTTCAACAAACATTCTTGGATGGCATCTTTAAGCCCATTCCCTCAAACTAAGTTTTGACGAGTGCAAATTTACGGGAACTCTAGTGTCCAATCTTCTTTTACCTTCGAGTCACGAACGGCAAAACTGCCAATCTAACTCTTCAGGTTCAAGAAGATTGAACAAGGGCAACTGTTGTACCCCAAAATTTGCCCTCTCAATTTTCAAGACCTTTCTCACAAGGATTCTCAAGGTTCAAGCTTGCACAAGTACTTTGGAAACTGTCAAAAAAGGAGAAAACAGATAAAATTAATATTTTGGAAAATTTGGATAGAAAACAAGTGTTTTTCGATTCAGCTCTTTCGATTGACTCCTGGACTCCTTCGATTGCTCAAAATGGCTACTAGCGTGCCTCTTTCAAATCTGGATATTTTGCCTCCTGCATACCTCTTTCGAATCTGGACATTTTGCCTCATGCGTGCCTCTTTCGAATCTGGACATTTTGCCTCATGTATGCCTCTTTCGAATCTGGATATTTTGCCTCCTGCATACCTCTTTCGAATATGGACATTTTGCCTCGTGTATGCCTCTTTCGAATCTGGACTTTTTTCCTCTTGCATGCCTCTTTCGAATCTGGACATTTTGCCTCATGTATGCCTCTTTTGAATCTGGACATTTTGCTACCTACAAGCCTGCTTCGACTGGACAAGATTGCTGCCTACATTGCTTGTCTTGAAAACCATGTTTGCTGGCCACAAGTTCCCCCTGCAAGGCAAAAACCCTCTTGATGATGTCCTTCAATCCAGGAGGAAAAAGCCTCTCTTTTGCCCTCTTTCGATCACATATCCTGCCCTTGCACGCCTTTTTCGTTTGGGGGAGTGGCTTCTCCAACTTTACAAGCTTCGATTGAGCCTTCCATCCCTGGAACACATCTTTCGCTTGAGGGTGTGAATCCTTGGGCACAAGTATTTCGTCATTCTTTCGTTTGGCCATATGGCCCCCTTTGTAGGTAAATTTGAGTGGGAAGGATTTCCTGTTAGAAATGGCCTGTTCCAAGCATACAAACTATTCACTCTGTCATTGCCTCAGGCGAAGAAAGCATCTGGGTGGTGCATTCGAATAGTTTTGTCAAGCATGTCAAGATGTCCCCAATCGAAGGACATGTATTACTGATCCATCCCAAGAGCATTAATATGGCCCATTCGAAGGATTGTCTAAGGAAGTCATTCGAACGTCACTTCGATTAAAAAAGGAGATGGTTACTGAAAGTATGGTCGAAGGCTAGGGAGTCAATACAAAAGGATGAGAGGCCAAAGGCATTTGTTGACTAAGTCTCATGCGTTGCCAGGATAGGGCCTGATTCCCTGGCCATAAAACGCCAAAACTGCTGCACAGCAGTCCTGCACTGCTGCCCAATTCCTTGCACCAAAATGGCAATAAAGCACTATCCTTCGAAAGCTACAAATACAGCATACCCCTTTTGTTTGAACATTTTTGTTTCCCCTCCCAAAGCATCAGCCAAGCCACATCTTTGTTTTTTTAATTCCCAAATCTTTTCTCTATAAATAGAGGAACCTTTGACAAAGAAAAGGGCCAGATTTTTACTAAGAGAGAAAAATCATAAAAAATCCTCAAGCAAGAAAACTCTGGAGAAAATTCTCAAAAAACTCTTAGACATCTCCCAACGTTTTATTCCTAACACTCTTAAGAAAAACTCAGACCCTTCATACCTTGGTGGATCCTTCAATTCACTCTCCAACAGCCAGATAACCAGCCTTTGATTTATCCTTCAGACTGTTATATAATAACTTTCAATTCACCCACCACTATTAAACTCCCTCCTTTGATTCAGTGACGGTTCAAGCAAGGTGGTGATTGAACTAACTTCAGGAAGACACCAACGAACTTCCATTCATCACCAAGGAAGTCACTTACAGTTTCCTTTGATTTAAGCGCTTCAAGAGGTAAGTTCACTGTAAACTTAGAACCATTTCATTTTTATATTATGTGTGCATACCAATAAAAAATGTAGATATTTCATCTAGGGAGTTTGACCATGTTTCAATCTTCGATCCTGAATGCCTATATGTTGAAAGTTTTGACCCTGACTGTTTAGACTTTGGACTTTTGAGACTCGTTAATCTTGTGCTAACCCATGGCCTGTAGCTTTGAAAGTTACACTTGAGTGTTGTGTTTTAAAAGTTTAAAACAGGTTCTCTGTATCCTTCGATTGGCTAAGTATTCAAGCCTTTCGAACTTCAACCTAAGGGCCTAGCACTCCTGCAGTCGAAGGAAGCAGCAAGGAGCCTGAGGCAAAGAGTGTACTTCACGTTGACCCCAGGCCTCAAACGAAAGAAGTAGCCAGGAGGATGTCCACACTGACTGCCAAGTCTCAATCGAAAGAAGCAGGAGAAGGGTGAAATCGAAAGACACGACCTTACTGACTCCAGGCCCAAATCGAAGGAAGTCAGGAAGGGCAGAATCTATGGGTGTCTCTGCCCGGATTGAAAGGATCCTTTTTATTCCTTTTATTTTTGTTTTGTCTTTATATTTCTTGTTCTTCGACATGGTTGTAATAGCGTAGGATTTGTTTTCTGCGTTTTTTATTACTTTCGCACAAATGCTAGTAATTAGGATGTATGGAAAGATGAAAACAACAAGTAGACAACCCCTAATCAAAGACTAAATGCATGCCAATCAAACACATTATTCACACATGCACCCCTTAGGGTAATTCCACTTGTTGTCTCGGAAAATGCAATCATGTCCCTCGAGTATGAGACACTCTAGCAATTTTCCCTTCGATAAACAAATATCGTAGTCCCTCGATAACCCTCGATGTTGCCTTCGGTGAAACGATCTCGTCCCTTACGAAATTGCTAGAGCGTGTCATAAGTTGCCTTCAATGATTGCATACGATGACCCGCGCCTGTCCCGTTTAAACATCCTAACACAAGGTTGTTCACCAAATACAATGGTGAAACAACACTGTTAAAAGGGTTAAAAAAGCATGAGAAAGATCTTTGAGTAAAATTAGGGTAGATAGCTCTTAGTTACTTGAACAAAATTGCAAAACATCCTTGCCATTTTTCAAACACACATCTCAACACAATTTCAAAACAAACTTTCAAAAACATTGAAACATCTTTTCAAAAAGACAAACACCTTTGTAAAACATTCAAACGAATTGTTACAAAGGTTGCCTAGACAAGGCATCTTTTTCAAAATATTTTCAAATAACCACACACACAAAGCACCATTTCAGACAATTGAAAAGCAAAGGCAAGTGATCTAAGCAAGTAACTAAGAGCCCATGGATAACCATGGATAGAAAGGGTGCTAATACCTTCCCTTTCTATAATCTACTCCCCGAACCCAAGAAAACATCTCAAAGGTCTTTCCTGTGCTTTTTGACCTTTCCTTAGGATAAAATAAAAAGTCGGTGGCGACTCTTGCTAAACCGCAACATTTGCGAACACAAACGCAAAACCAAGTCAGTTCTCCCACCGTATCACAGGGTACAACAGCTTCCCCTGTTTAATCTTCTTAAACCTGTGGATATAGATTGGCTTTCATGCCTTTTATGATCCGAAGGTGGAAGATGATTGAACACTAGAGTGCCCAGAAATTTGCACTCGCATGAAGTGGTATCAGCCTTGTGATGTCGGGAATGGGCTTACAGATGCCATTTGGAGGAGTGTCAATCGCATGAGAGATTCCTTAGTGAGAGCTTGCATACCTGCTGTTGAGGAAGATTCCGCTGGGGAAGTCTGATTTTTGTTGAGATTTAGGAACTTGCCCGTAATTCAACTGAGGTGTCGAGATTTAGGAACTTGCCTGTAATTCAACTGAGGTGTCGAGATTTATGAACTTGCCCGTAATTCAACTGAGGTGTTGAGATTTAGGAACTTTCCCGTAATTCAACTGAGGGGGGAAACATCTTCGTCGAGATTTAAGAACTCGCCCGTAATTCAAACTGAGAAAACTTCTCTGCTGAGATTTAGGAACTTGTATGTACTTCAACGGAGGAACAACTTTGTCAAGATTTAGGAACTTGCCTGTACTTCAACTAAGAAAACATCTCTGCTGAGTTTTAAGAACTCCTCAATAATTCAACTGGGGTGAAACATCTTCGTCGAGATTTAAGAACTCGCCCGTAATTCAACTGAGAAAACTTCTCTGCTGAGATTTAAGACCTCGTCTGTAATTCAACGGAGGAACTTTATCGAGATTTAGGACCTTGTCTATAATTCAACTGAGCAAAACTCTGTTGAGATTTAAGAACTTGTCAGTAATTCGACTTGGAGAAATATCTTCATCGAGATTTAAGAACTTGCCCGTAATTCAACTGAGAAAACTTCTCTGCTGAGATTTAGGAACTCGTCTGTAATTCGACGAAGGAAATTTGTCAAGATTTAGGACCTTGTCTGTAATTCAACTGAGAAAAACTCTGTTGAGATTTAAGAACTCGTCAGTAATTCGACTTGGGGAAATATCTTCATCGAGATTTAAGAACTCGCCCGTAATTCAACTGAGAAAACTCTGCTGAGATTTAGGGACTCGTCTGTAATTCGACGGAGGAATTTCGTCGAGATTTAGGACCTTGTCTGTAATTCAACTGAGCAAAACTCTGTTGAGATTTAAGAACTTGTCAGTAATTCGACTGAGATAAAAGCTGCATAGCTTTGAATTTTATAAGAATTTAACCGCATCCTTCCTGAAAGGTAAAGGTTAGCTGTATGTAATGCATGATATGTATCAAGCAATGATGTTCTCAAAATAAATGAGATTGTGTTGTATGATGTGTATATGCATGTGTCATGATGTAATGTTTTTAGCTGGGGAAAATAGACCCCAGATAGGTGTTGGAGAAAAGAGTTGAATTCTTCGTTTCCGTAGGGGATAGCGAATGAAGATACTTGTGAGAATAAACCTGCAGGAGAGGTTAACTTCGCTGGGGAATAAACTGATGAGGGGATTACTCTGTGGGGAAGATATGCTCTGTAGAGGATTCCGCTGATAAATTCCGCTGGGGATGAATTACCGTTGCTGGTGATACTGAATCATGTTGGGGATTCATGTTTCTGCTTGTGAAAGGAACGAACTCCGTTGGGGGATGATTTTCCAATAGCGACCTTACTGGGGATAACCTTTTAGGCTATACTGGGGATAATCTTCCAGAGTCTACTGGGGATAATTCTCCAAACTTCGCTAGGGAAACTTTTTCAGATTGCGCTGGGGATACTTTTATACTCCGTCGGGGATGATAAAACTTTTCAGTGCTGATGGTAGATACACTCTGCTTGGGGAGGATATTACTGAATCATTCACAGTTGCGAGTCTCAGTTGGGGAGAGATAACAATGCTGCCTTCTTACTCTGCGGGGAGTCAAAGTACCTCGGTCATATTCTTCAGCTGAATCACCTTTGTACCTGGTGGATAGAGCAACTGTAAAGCTTGGACAAATCTTATTTGCCCCTGTTTCTGATATTACAAGTAATTGTCTTTTGTTTCGCATGCGAATATTCCTGAGCAACAATTAATGTCAAATTCATATATCAAAAATGAACATTGGACGTTCTTTGCAAAACAAAACAAATAAAGGAAAAACAGTTGAAATTTATTTGAAAATGAATTGTATTGATTTTGAAGTTTGGCCTGTAAATAGGCGTTTTTGTACAAGAGGCTGACGTTCTAGTAAGAGAACGCCGCCGAATAATAGAATTTACACAATTTGTGAAAAACTAAACAAAATAGTTATGTGAATAATCCCACTGGGTTCCAACTCTGCTATTGCCTTTATGTCCTCGAGCATCTCATCACTTTGCTACTTGGTTGAAGGTAGATCAGATTGATTAGTGCCTTCCGAGCATGATAGTCGATATCGAAGTCTGGTTGCAAGGTGATCCAATGAGACATATTGTTATGCTTTGATCCCTAATTTTTTCCTGGACCGCCCTTTCGGGTTTTTAGTCCACCGGGATACCCTTTTTGCCCAAGCCGCCTTTTCAGGTTTTCGACTTGCCGGGCGTACAGATTTTTTCATTTTCATCCCTTATTTTTGCCCGAACCCTTTTGGTTCATCGAGAAGCTCTTATTTTTTCCTAGGCCAGTCAACCTAGCGGGTCTTTGATTATTCGTAGTATTTTTTCACTATGTATGCATTGACAGGGTGAAGAAGGTCGTCATCATCTATGGTGGTTAGAATCATAGCCCCTCTTGAGAAAATGTTCTTAACCACAAATGGCCCTTCGTAAGTAGGGGTCCATTTACCCCTAGGATCACCTTGTGGCAGGATAATGCGCTTGATCACTAGATCCCAAACTTGATACTCTTGTCGTCTAACTTTCTTGTTAAATGCCTTGATCATCCGCTTTTGATATGTCTGACCATGACAAATTGCAGTAAGTCTCTTTTCGTCGATTAAGTTCAGCTGATCAAGCTGGGTCTGAATCCAGTCATCTTTGCTCAAACCTGCATCCTTCATAATCCGAAGGGAGGGTATCTGAACTTCAATGGGAAATACAACCTCCATGCCATAAACCAAGGAATAGGGTGTTGCCCCTGTTGACGTCCGTGCTGAGGTACGGTACCCTTGAAGAGCAAATGGTAACATCTTGTGCCTGTCTTTCTATGTCACCGTCATCTTCTGCACAATCTTCTTGATATTTTTATTAGCCGCTTCTACAGCCCCATTCATCTTCGGCCGGTAGGGAGAAGAGTTGTGATGCTGTATCTTGAACTGCTTGCAGAGCTCGATGATCATCTTATTGTTGAGATTTGTACCATTGTCCGTAATGATCCTCTCTGGTACACCATATCGAAAGATCAGATTATGCCGAATGAAATGTGCCACGACGTTCTTGGTTACAGTAGCAAAGGAAGCTGCTTCGACCCACTTTGTAAAGTAATCAATAGCTACCAGGATGAGATGATGCCCGTTGGACGTTGTAGGTCTGATCTCTCCGATCATGTCAATGCCCCACATTGCAAAAGGCCACAGAGCTGTCAAGACGTTCAGAGGTACTGGAGGTATGTGCACCTTATCAACATAGACTTGGCACTTGTGACAGGTCCGAGAATGCTGATAACAGTCGGCTTCCATAGTGGACCAATAATATCCTGCCCGTAGGATTTTCTTTGCCATGGGATGTCCACTGGAATGAGTCCCGAATGTACCTTCATGTAACTCTACCATAATCCTTTCTGCTTCGTTCTTATCCACACAACGCAGTAAGGTTGAATCATGGTTACACTTATAAAGAATACCATTACGAATGAAGAACTTCGCCGCGAACCTCCTCAGAAACTTCTTATCATTAACAGATGCACCCTCGGGGTACTCCTGAGCTTCAAGATACCTATTTACCTCGTGAAACCAGGGTTTATCCGCTACCTCTTCAGTCTCGATGTCACAGAAATGTGCAGGTTCGTCTAACCTCTCAATGGTAATCTGGGGAGCCTCATTGTCCCATCTGACCTTGAACATAGAATACATCGTAGCCAGCGCGTCCGCCAACTGATTCTCCTCTCTAGGGAAGTGTTCAAAGGTTATCTCTTCGAAGTGCGGGAACAATGCCAACACATATTCCTTGTAAATAATAAGATTAGGGTGTTTCGTATCCCACTCGCCTTTGATCTGACTGATCACGAGAGCGGAATCTCCGAAAACACTCAAGAACTTAATCCTTAGGTCTATAGCTGCTCGAAGACCCATAATACACGCTTCATACTCCGCCATGTTGTTGGTGCAGTTGAAACATAGTCGGGCGGTGAACGGAGTATGAGAGCCTTCAGGAGATATGATCACGGCGCCAATGCCATTACCCAAAGCGTTTGAAGCTCCATCGAAGTACATAGACCATCGGGATCCCTCCTCAGGTCCTTCATCCGGTCCAGGTGTCTCACAGTCAGTCACTATCATGATATTTTCATTCGGGAATTCAAAGTTCATAGACTGGTAATCGTCCACTGCCTGATGTGCCAGATGATCTGCCAACACACTTCCCTTGATTGCCTTCTGGGTCGTATATTGGATGTCATACTCAGTCAGAATCATCTGCCATCTTTCTATTCTTCCGGACAAGGCGGGTTTCTCGAAGATATACTTGATTGGATCCATCTTTGATATCAATAGAGTAGTGTGAGTCAACATATACTGTCTCAGCCGGCGAGCAGGCCATGCCAAAGCACAACAAGTTTTCTCAAGCAACGAGTATCGGGTCTCGCAGTCGGTAAACTTTTTTCTAAGGTAATAAATAGCATGCTCTTTTCGGCCAGACTCGTCATGCTGCCCCAGTACGCACCCCATTGGATTATCGAGTACTGTCAAGTATAAGATCAGAGGTCTCCCTTCAACTAGAGGCATCAGAATAGGTGGCTCTTGGAGATATTCTTTGATCCTTTCGAAAGTGGCCTGACATTCATCGTTTCATCTTACCACTTGATCTTTCTTCAGTAGCTTGAAGATTGGCTCACAAGTAGCGTTCAGGTGTGAGATGAATCGGGCAATTTAATTCAACCGTCCCAAAAAGCCTCTGACTTCTTTTTCTGTTCGGAGAGCTGGCATTTCTTGTATAGCTTTCACCTTTGCAGGATCCACTTGAATACCTTTATCACTTACGACGAAACCCAGTAGCTTACCAGATCTCACCTCGAAGGTGCACTTGTTCGGGTTTAACCTCAGCTTGTACAACTTCAACCTGTCAAATAGCTTCTGAAGATGGTCAAGGTGTTCTTCCTCAGTCTGCGATCTTGCAAGCATGTCGTCAACATATACCTCAATCTCATGATGGATCATGTCATGGAACAAAGCGACCATGGCGCGCTGATACGTTGCCCCAACATTTTTCAATCCGAAAGGCATGACCTTGTAGCAAAAGGTACCCCATTGAGTAACAAAGGTTGTCTTCTCCATGTATTCGGGAGCCTTTTTAATCTTATTATAACCGGAGAAACCATCCATAAAAGAGAAGACCTTATGTTGTGCGGTGTTGTCAACCAGAACATCGATATGAAGCAGATGGAAATCATCCTTGGGACTCGCCCTGTTCAGATCCCTATAGTCAACACACATTCGAACCTTACCATCTTTCTTCGGCACCGGAACCACGTTGGCCACCCACTGTGGGTAAGAAGTAACTGCTAGAAAACCGACATCAAACTATTTCATCACTTCAGCCTTGATTTTCTCAGACATCTCTGGGCGCATTCGACGAAACTTCTGTTTCACTAGAGGACAGCCTTTCTTGGTAGGCAATCGGTGAACCACAATATCAGTATCCAATCCAGGCATATCTTCATAAGACCAGGCAAAGATCTCAACATAGTCAAGCAACATCTGAATCAGTCGTTTCTTAACACTAGACTCCAGATTTACACCGATCTTGACCTCTTTCTTGTCTACCTCTGTACCCAGATTCACTGATTCCACTTGCTCTTCATGCGGATGTATGGCCCTCTCTTCCTGAAGTAACAGTCTAGCAAGTTCCCAAGGCACTTCACAATCATCCTCACCTTCGTCTTCGGCTAAGTTGATCGAACTTTCGAAGTCATAATTGGCAGTAGCAGAATCGTTATCAGTGGGATCCAAAGTGGATGTAAACCTGTATATGTGAGTGTGTGTAAAATAGTTGTTTTGCAAGATAAAAAAGAAAAACAAGGAGCGCAAAATTTGAAATGCAAGAAAAAGTCCAATGCTTTTATTAATGATATATGGAAATGACACACATAAAGCCCTCACAAACAGAGCCACGGTGTCTCGGGTAAGGTACCGGGACATAAAGTTTAAAAATTGTCTGTTACAAATTCAAAACAAAAGTCTCATTACTGGGTAATAAAAGAAATTGGGACGAAGTCCTTTGTCGTCCAGTTGCTTAGTCTGCCATCAGTAGTCGGGTAGATCCAACTGTCAAACTCAGACTCTTCAACATCGTCTTCAATGGCATTTACTCCTGAATTGCTGATAAACAGGGGAGGTCCTCTGATTCGTGCACGTTGTACAACCCTTTGAGCTTCTGCAGTGAAACCCAAACCAAACTTGTTAGTCTTATGTGCAAAATCAGGGAGTTGGCCCCAATTTGCACACCCACCTTTCTCAACAACAGCCCGGGCATCCTTGCGGGAAGCCATCTTCATTGGAGGGTGTTGCACCCCAAAATTTGCCCTCCCATATTCTCCAAGAAAATTGCCAAGCCAAGCTTCAAAATTCCCCAAGGGTTGCATAGTCAAAGGGCTCCTATACAGTCAAGACTAGGGTTGGTGTTCTGATCAAGAAAAGGAAGTTTTCAAAGGCCCAATCAAGTCTCATATGCCTACAAATGTGGTCAAGCATCTTCATATCAAGTTTCAAGGCATTCAGCTCAAAATTGCACAGTCAAAACCCTAAATTGCACTACAGTCAACTATAGGGGCAAAATGGTCATTTGACAGTCAAAAGTTCAAATTTTTGGTCAACATATCATTTTGAAGCCACAAACATCATTTGATCAATGCTTGATCATGATTCTCAAAATTTGGCTCAGAAATCATCAAAGATGCAAAAGTTACTATATTTGGACAGCTGAAAAAGTCAACTGAAATTGACCAGGGCATAACTTTCACATGGATTATCAGAAAAATCCCATCCAAAGCTCATTTTGAAGAGAAAGACATTTCCTACAACTCATCTTCATACTTCAAGTCCAAGAAATGCTCTCACAAAAAGTTATCAATTTCAACATTATAGGTCATTTTCAAAAGTCAACAAAAAGGGACTTTAAGTCAAAGGCCATAACTTGAGATTGGTAAATCAAAATGACATGGGACCAAAGGCATTGGTTAGAGGACTCAAAGACCTTTCCAAAATGTCAAAGAACATGAGAAAAGATTAAAAATTGAGCAAGTTATGCCTTGTGGAAGTTGGGAAATTTTTGGGAATTTTGAAAAGTCAACTTTACTTCAAATGACCTAAATTTGCTAATGGGCCCATTTTTCTTCCATGATTCATCATTCCAAGCATGTGCACGACCACTTGGCCCAAAGGGAAGTATTTTCTCATTTTTTATTTATTTATTTGAATTATTATTCATATTAATTCATTTAAATTATATAAATATGTGAAAAATATCTAACATATCTTTTATGCATGTTTGATACTCAAGATTTCGTGTACAACTAAATAGGGAAAGATTTGGACTAATTGGATCATGATTTGCACAAGAACATGTGAAAAAAGATATGAAAATAATGGTGGAAAATCAAATATTGAAATCAATGAATGAAAAAGATTTTGGCCAATTTTGTTAACCTAATGCCTTCACTACATAATCAGAAACATAACCCTAATGCTCATGGACCCTAAGCTGCGCAGAAGAATAATAGACAAACTTGGAAAATTGTTGAAAAAACTCAATTCTGAAATCATTGCTAGAGGTGGATTCAAGGCATAATTCATAGTCCATTAGCTTCCTTGAAGGCTCCTGAACACGTTCCAATCAAGCACAGCCACCAAAACCTCAAGAATTGGTATACTAAACTGAAACTGTACAGCATGAAACTCACGATCGTATTTTCCATTCTAGGCATTCTTATGACATTCTAATTGTGGATTTATATTCATTGTAATGTTTTAAAGCTAACCATGATGTTTAATTTGATTATCATGCTGTATATCCAATTGTACCATGCGCGATTTCTAGGGTTTACAGGTTTGCAAATTTAGGGCTTTTGAAACGAAGTAAAATCAGGACTCCAGACCACCACCATTCAATTGAGCAAGCCTGGACGAAGAGATCCCAACCCTCGCGCTGAATTTATGTTTAGAGATGAGCTAATCGCTATTTTCTCAAAACGTCCTTAAAACCACGCTTAAGAAACCGTTGCCATACGTTCATGTTTCAGAAAAAGTGAAGAAGACGAACTCGTGGCCGGTGTTGATTGGAGGATTTAAATTTCGCGCGTTTTAGCCCACTAACGCGTTATTTTCTTTTATTATATTTGTTGCTTATTCATTTAACAAAAGTGTTTCATGGCTCAGCTGGCAGGCGTTGATAGCATTCACATCCAAGACCTGGGTTCGAGTCCCAGGTCTGTATAATTTCAATATTATTTTTCTATGTGAATTCCTGTGCAGCGTAAGCATCATAGACGTACCATATGCCTCCCTCATCCAAGCGTCCACGCGTCTATCATATTCAGATCAAAGGCACAGGGTGGATGAACACGCTACACTCCCAGTCAACGCACCACACGCTTGTCCAAAAGTCAATCAGGCCTTGCAAGATTGGGCTCAATTTATTGGATCAACACCTCACAATTGGGACTGAACCCCCCACTGGTTTGCAATTTCCTATTTTTTGTCTTTCTTAGTTTTTAATTGTTATCTTATTTTTCTTTATTATTTTTAATTTGATCAATTATTTTACAAAATACAAAAAAGGCTTAAAAATCAGAAAAGACAAATTATAATAAATAATTTTTATTTTAATATTTTCTTGTAAATAAATTAGCATGTAAATTAATTTAGTATTAATTTAGGTTGCCACTTTAATTCTTTTCATAATAAAATATAAAAAAACATAGAATTTAGGTTTAATTGATAATTTTTATTCCTTTTAATTTTTCCTTTTTTATAATAATATTACTCATTTTATTTTCATAATTAAATTGTACATAAAAGAATTTAGGGTTTAATTTAGGTTAATTTAACATTTTCATAATAACTAAAAAAATAATTAGAATTAGGGTTTGACATTTTATTTTAATTATAATTAATTCTCTTTTTTCTATTAAATCTAAAAAACATAAAAATACCAAAAACATTTTCTTTCAATTTTAACTTTAATTCCTTATTAATTTTAATTTTTGCAAAAGGGTCCAACGCCCATATTTTTAATTGTTTAATTTGCGTATTTATTTTATTGCTTAAATAATTATGTACCTCTCCCAAAGCGTTGTAACTTACACTTTTTCGCACTTTTATTTGCCTTATTTATTTTTCTGTCAAATCGGGTCCGGTTTAATTTTGGCGATGTGGACCCGCGCCATTTGTAATAGCCTTAGAATTTACTTTTCCGCAAATATTGTTAAAAAAGCATGAAAGAATGAATGGCCTTAAATAAAATCAAGCGTAGATCACAATGAACATGACAAGACAAACATCAATGAAAAAGACACACGAATCGCACACACCACCCCTAGGGTACGCCTCACTGTTGCCTTGCCTCGAAAGGTGATCGTCGAGTAGAGGACGTCTTAGTAAGTCCTCATGATCCGGGAACCTGGCATGAGGGTAGCTTCTAAGGTGTCTTCCCATTGCTCTGGTGATCACCACGTCCCGAACCTTCGAATTGACCCGAACACCTCCAACGGTGGTGCTACCTACCTCTCAATGGTGGGATGGCACTACTTTAAAGGACATTTACACAGACGAATTCCTTAGGGTAGGTAGACGACTCTAGATACTTGCTCTAATTTCAAAAACAAATCAAAAAATACTTTTCACACCGACACCTTTTCAAAAAGCTTTCGAAAGCAATTTTTCAAACACTCTTGAGGACCGATACAAGAGTCGAACTGAAATTTTTCAAAGAAACTTTTTAAAACCCACAATTGAAAAGCAAGCAAACATTTTTGAAAACACATTGAGCAAGTATCTAAGAGCCCATGGATAACCATGGATAGAAAGGGTGCTAACACCTTCCCTTTCTATAACCTACCTCCCGAACCGAGAGCAATCTCTTTAAGGAATTTTTCTGTGCTTTTGTCCTTTCCATTTGGAGAAAATAAAAGACGGTGGCGACTCTTGCTTCCGCGACATTTCGCGAACCAGCGTTAAACAGTCAGTTCCAGATCCACCGATCACAGAACTGGCGACTCTGCTGGGGATACCTTTATAAAGTGAGGTGTACCTTAGGGTTAGTTCATAACTGTGTTTTCAGTTGTCTTCTTTGCTTGCTTTACTATTGTGGGTTGTATCGGAGTTACATAGATCCTAACCCGGATCTGGGGATACCCTGTTTAGGTAGCGTAAGCTGTGAGGGACCTGTCCGGCGTAGACCGACACGGGTGAAGCAGTGGCTACGTTGGTGTGGCACCTTAGTCTGTACCGATATCCCTTGTGTCGCAACGAGGAGAATATGGGTCTTCTAAGGAGTCATTAAGCACCAACAACCTTAGAACCTTAATTGACACAACTTGGCCATTAGAACAGTAGCAGTATGCTACGCCCATTGAGGCTAAACTCTCGTGATGGTTCTGGCCGCAAGAAAAGATTGCGATGCTGGAGTTATGACCGATTGGGGGTAGTCAATGATATTGGGATCCTCTAAGAACCCGGTTACTTTTGATTAGGACAGGTATGAACCAACAAACTGAAAGAGGGTAATACCTAAACCCCATGCTGGCCTAAACTCTAAGGGCTCTTTTGTGTGACTTGTGTGCCTTCGTACTTGACTATCTGCGTGCCTGTTACCTGACACTTGTTCTTGCAGGTTATGTTTGTAGTCCTTAATTAGGACTCATAACAGGGTACCCTAAGTTTCTTGCAGGTCTTGGTTTGCAGTCCTTAATTAGGGACTCATAACAGGGTTACTCGCATTATCCCATGCATACCATAACATCATACCATTGCATACATCCTAACCCATTTCAAGGATCTCAAGGGCTTGTGATGCAGGTCATAGTGAATCAACTATCCCAGCAAGGGGCAGAGAGGATTTATTTTCCTCTAGCCAAGGTTGTCAGGGGCTATGACCCACTTGATATGGTGAGCCTTTGACCCTTGACGAAGGACTCTCAACAACATGAAGTACCTTCAATCAAGTTACCAGTTCTCAACTCTAACAAGTTTCTCTGTTTACCCCGCGGGGTCCTTGAAATCATTGCATGCATATCATACATATCATCGCATTACAGGTACCCTTTTCTCTACAGGTTGCTTACCTTCTTCACTGTTTATTTTAGCCGATCATCATGAATCCTGAATCATCCGCGGAGCAATCTATCAAGGCCCTCCAGGCTCAGAATGCCCAGTTCCAAGGGCTGATCATGAATTTGACCCAGGGGCAGCAAGATCTGAAGGCTTTGCTCTTGAAAAAGGACAAGAAGAAGAAGAGGACTGTTTTGTTCAATCCTAGGCGCAAATCTGGGAACACACTGCCGACTGAAACTGAGAGGACTACTCCGTCTGTAAGGGAAAGCAGTCACCATGAGAGAGAGGTGCCTAGTCCAGTGGTCTCCGACAACGAGACAGATTTCAACGACGAGCAGTACCCTCCGGCTGAGGACAGGTACAAACAGTTGGAAGACCGGCTCAGTGCTATGGAGATACAAAAGGTGCCTGGCCTGGACTTCGAGGATCTAGGTCTGTCTTCTGGGGTAGTGATCCCGCGCAAATTCAAGGTACCTGCCTTTGCTAAATACGACGGGGCATCCTGTCCTAAGTTGCATCTCAGGGCTTATACAAGGAGGATCCAGCCCTATACAGCTGACAAAAACTTATGGATCCATTTCTTCCAAGAGAGTCTTTCAGGGACTCAGCTCGAGTGGTTCTATCAACTGAATGGAGCCAACATCCGTACCTGGGAAGACTTAGCCACTGCATTTTACAAACACTACCAGTATAATGCCGACCTCGCTCCCACGCGTACTCAGCTTCAGGGGATGTTTATGGGTACAGGCGAAGGCTTCAAAGAATATGCGCAGAAATGGAGGGATCTTGCTGGAAGGGTACAACCACCTCTGACTGATCGGGAACTTGTTGATATGTTCTTGGGGACCCTGTCTGGTCCATTCTTCAACCACCTAATTGGGAATTCTGCTGCTGAGTTTACAGATCTTGTCTTGACTGGGGAGAGAATCGAAGCTGGTATCAAGTCGGGGAAGATTCAAGAAACTGCACCTGCTGATGCTCAGAAAAAGCCCCACAGTGGGAAGAAGGAGTCCAATGCTATACATGGTAAAAAGGGTCGTCATGATGTAAGGGCAATCCAGATTTCTGATCCCACGCCCGTTCAACCAAGAAAGAGCAATAGGCGTAGGATAAAGCATCAAGATAGGAAGTATACTGACATCAACATGTCTTTGTCTCAGGCATTACAGCAATTGCTGAGGGCAAAACTGATCACACTAAAGGATCCTCCTCAAAATCCTGACACGTCCTCTCCCAAGTACAACCCGGGTGTGAGATGTGCCTACCATTCTGACAGTCCTGGACATGACACCGACGACTGTTGGACCTTGAAGAACAAAATCCAGGATTTGATTGACGCCAAGGAAGTCGAGTTTGAACACTGATCCTACACCAAATCATCGAGAATGTCTTTTGTTCATTCAAATGTTCAAGTTGTATTTTTCTTTGATTGTTCAAACATTTTATTCGTGTCAAACTTTGTTATTTCATTAATGCATCGCATGTCTGTTTTGAAGCAATATATTCGCATTCACTATATGCAAATTGTTTTCATATTTTTTCTGATGTCAACTCTCGTTAATTCTAAGCCTCTTGAGGGAGGATGACGAAAACGATACCATAATCTACAGTATGCTTTTGAACAGACCCCGCTGATGAGGTACAGGCATTGTTTCAATCCCTAAACACTGGAGTTATAAGGATGATAATCCCTCGTCAACCCCTCTGAGCCAAAGAAGTAGGAGTTTTTCTTTTTGAAATTTAAAACCCTCAATCATAACCTGGGGCAGGGTAGTCTCTCAGTTGATCCAAGTGCATAATGAATGGCACCGAAGAAGTACTTACAAAACAAAAGATAGTGATGGTTCTGAATAAATCACAAGGACAGGCAGTCATTATCTCAAAAAATGAAAAACCCATTAAGTCAAAACCCATGAAGGAGACTTACAAAACTGGGGCATCCCGCTGACTGTAATTCCAAAAAAGGAAACAGTTCAGGAAAAAAGAAAGGGATAACAAAAATCAGACAAGAAAGAGGTCTTACAAATCCTCAACAAAAAAGGAATGACTGCCTATTCAAAATAAGTTATCAACATCCGAATCATCACCGGAAAATCAGAGCAAAGACTCAAACAAGGTCTAACGTATGATCAACTGAGTTTAGGTTTGGAGAACATCACGAAGAGCGGGTGGGTACAAATAATTTGAGCCTTTATCCTTTGTTTCTTAAACCGTGAACCAAGCCAAGTTATAACCCTTAAAAGTCCTAGCTGAAGCATGGGTTAGTTCGAAAGCATACTGTTACGAAATGTATCCTGACTCCTGAAGGCCTACGGTAAAATACGGAGTTGACATCACGTTTACAAACATTCATTTGTTTTATGGAAAAAATGCTTTTTCAAAATATTCAAGACAGACATAGGCTTTGCATTTTTAACATAACTTTGATTGCATATGACTTTTTGTTTGAACAGCAGGGAAATTCGCACGATGAATACCTGGTGAACAGAAGCACTTCCAATCAAGGGGCAGACGTGATCATGGTCTATCGTCTGGGGCAGTCCAATCAAGATTCGGAGAATCTCTCAAAGGCTAATAGCCTGGGGCAAATCTCCGCCTGAATCACTTGGGGCGTTCCAACGACGAATCTTGCCGGATCAAACATCTTCTGGTGACAAAACACTTCTAAACAGGGGCAACTCCCTAACATTCTGAGAGCGTGGACATAGTCGAAAAGATACTACGCAAAATCAAAAACCCGCTAGATTAACATACCTAGGCAAAAATTAGGGCTTCCCGGCGAACCAAAAGGGTTCGGGCAAAATGAAGAGATGAAATGAAAATATGTACACCCGGCAAGTCGAAAACCTGAAAAGGCGGCTTGGGCAAAAATGGGTATCCCGGTGGACTGAAAACCCGAAAGGGCGGTCCAGGCAAAAGTTAGGGATTAAAGCGTACGACTATGTCCTGTTATCTCGTCACCTGCCTACCAGAAGAAGGTTTGCTCATCAACAATTATCAGCACCTCACAGGTCTTCCTCTCCCATCTCAGAAACAGGGGCAATAAAGAGTTGTCTGAAGCAATCTAATCGTTTTGTCCTCCAAGGTACCAAGATGAGTTCAGCGGAAGAACGTAACCAGACATCTTAATTCCCCAGAGAGTAAGTCAGCAGTCAGTGCATTATTCTCCAAGCAGAGTTATCAAATCTTTAGGAAGTTGAGCATCCTCCAGTACATCTTGATACCTCCCCAGCAGCATATGTATTCTTAACAAGCGTCCCCGACAGTCTTGGTCTAAAGATTGTTCCCCGGAGACATATCAACATTCAAAGGAATCACTTCCCCAGCATATCAAAGCTCCCCCAGGAGAGTCCAATCTGGTTCCCCAGGAAAGATGGAAGACATATCCCCAAGCAGTAAGCTTATCCCCAGTAAATTCTGGAAGCTTATCCTCGCAAGAGCACGAACGCGTCTCCCGGCTTTATTCAAAGAGTTATTTCCCTAACAGGATATAACTGGGTTATCCTCAGCCAAAAGCCATGGAAAGAGCGCCCTCGATGAAATTTTCTTATCCCCAGCGAAGTCTATCAACACTTCCAGCACAACAAGGATATCCTCAGCAAGTTACTATCAACATTCAGCAAAGCATCTCTCTCCCCACAGAGTGTTGCTTCCCAGCATGGTCGCTAGAGTATCTTTTCTCCCCGCAGATCCTTCCATTTGCCAAGTTTATTCCGCAACGGAGTCATCTTCTCCTACCGGTATTCTTGCAGTTATCGTCCCCAGCGGAAGCAAAATCTATTCTTCAACATCAGCCCAGGATACGACTTCCCGGCACCCGTCAAGGATTTACTTTCCTAGACGAAAAACACACTCATAAAACGTCACATACATCATTATAGCATGCATAGACGCATCATATCACCCCAATCTCATTTATTTTTGAGAACATCTTAAAATCAGGCAATTCATGCATTATGACATTGCATACAACTAATTCGTTACTTTTTCAGGAAAGAACGATCAACAGATAAAAGTCTTTACCCGTTGAGGTAGTAATCGTCCCAGATTCCTTCATCATCCTGCTGAGGTAGTAATCGTCCCAGATTCCTTCATCATCCTGCTGAGGTAGTAATCGTCCCAGATTCCTTCATCATTCTGCTGAGGTAGTAATCGTCCCATATTCCTTCATCATTCTGCTGAGGTAGTAATCGTCCCAGATTCCTTCATCATTCTGCTGAGGTAGTAATCGTCCCAGATTCCTTCATCATTCTGCTGAGGTAGTAATCGTCCCAGATTCCTTCATCATCCTGCTGAGGTAGTAATCGTCCCAGATTCCTTCATCATTCTGCTGAGGTAGTAATCGTCCCAGATTCCTTCATCATTCTGCTGAGGTAGTAATCGTCCCAGATTCCTTCATCATTCTGCTGAGGTAATAATCGTCCCAGATTCCTTCATCATTCTGCTGAGGTAGTAATCGTCCCAGATTCCTTCATCATATATTTGGAGTAGCAATCGTCCCAGATTCCTTCATCGTCCTGCTGAGGTAGTAATCGTCCCAGATTCCTTCATCATATATTTGGAGTAGCAATCGTCCCAGATTCCTTCATCGTCCTGCTGAGGTAGTAATCGTCCCAGATTCCTTCATCATACATTTGGAGTAGCAATCGTCTCAGATTCCTTCATCACATCCTTATCAAAAAAACCTCCTCTGGTTCAGTCAGATCGACCCTAAGATCTCCCTGATTCTTATCCCAGTTAAGTCACCCAAGATTTTTTCTCAACGAGCGTTGTTGAAGTTAAAGTCACCCAAGTTTTTTTTCTCAACGAGCGTTGTTGAAGTTAAAGCCACCAAGATTTTCTCAACGAGCGTTGTTGAAGTTAAAATCACCCAAGGTTCTCTTACCATTCATGCTAAAGCAGTAACCATACCTGGTTCATTCATCATCTTTTGAAGCTCCAGATCCAACTCCTGTAACCAGTCAGGACACACTTATACAAAGCATCTGAAAACCAGCTCCTGCAACATGTCAGGTACTCATTTTTCTTTTGCAGGTACACAGGTTCTCGCTAAGGAATCTCCTACGCGATCAACATCCAGATGGCATCTATAAGCCCATCATCCTATCCAGCAATCTCCAAATGGCATCTATAAGCCCATTCCCCCCCATCACACTGCTACTATGTGAGCGCAAATTTCTGGGCACTTTAGTGTTCAATCATCTTCTACCCTCGGATTACGAAAGGCACATCAGCCAATCTGCATCCTCAGGTCTAAGAAGATTGAACAAGGGCAACTGTTGCACCCCAAAATTTGCCCTCCCATATTCTCCAAGAAAATTGCCAAGCCAAGCTTCAAAATTCCCCAAGGGTTGCATAGTCAAAGGGCTCCTATACAGTCAAGACTAGGGTTGGTGTTCTGATCAAGAAAAGGAAGTTTTCAAAGGCCCAATCAAGTCTCATATGCCTACAAATGTGGTCAAGCATCTTCATATCAAGTTTCAAGGCATTCAGCTCAAAATTGCACAGTCAAAACCCTAAATTGCACTACAGTCAACTGTAGGGGCAAAATGGTCATTTGACAGTCAAAAGTTCAAATTTTTGGTCAACATATCATTTTGAAGCCACAAACATCATTTGATCAATGCTTGATCATGATTCTCAAAATTTGGCTCAGAAATCATCAAAGATGCAAAAGTTACTATATTTGGACAGCTGAAAAAGTCAACTGAAATTGACCAGGGCATAACTTTCACATGGATTATCAGAAAAATCCCATCCAAAGCTCATTTTGAAGAGAAAGACATTTCCTACAACTCATCTTCATACTTCAAGTCCAATAAATGCTCTCACAAAAAGTTATCAATTTCAACATTATAGGTCATTTTCAAAAGTCAACAAAAAGGGACTTTAAGTCAAAGGCCATAACTTGAGATTGGTAAATCAAAATGACATGGGACCAAAGGCATTGGTTATAGGACTCAAAGACCTTTCCAAAATGTCCAAGAACATGAGAAAAGATTAAAAATTGAGCAAGTTATGACTTGTGGAAGTTGGGAAATTTTTGGGAATTTTGAAAAGTCAACTTTACTTCAAATGACCTAAATTTGCTAATGGGCCCATTTTTCTTCCATGATTCATCATTCCAAGCATGTGCACGACCACTTGGCCCAAAGGGAAGTATTTTCTCATTTTTTATTTATTTATTTGAATTATTATTCATATTAATTCATTTAAATTATATAAATATGTGAAAAATATCTAACATATCTTTTATGCATGTTTGATACTCAAGATTTCGTGTACAACTAAATAGGGAAAGATTTGGACTAATTGGATCATGATTTGCACAAGAACATGTGAAAAAAGATATGAAAATAATGGTGGAAAATCAAATATTGAAATCAATGAATGAAAAAGATTTTGGCCAATTTTGTTAACCTAATGCCTTCACTACATAATCAGAAACATAACCCTAATGCTCATGGACCCTAAGCTGCGCAGAAGAACAATAGACAAACTTGGAAAATTGTTGAAAAAACTCAATTCTGAAATCATTGCTAGAGGTGGATTCAAGGCATAATTCATAGTCCATTAGCTTCCTTGAAGGCTCCTGAACACGTTCCAATCAAGCACAGCCACCAAAACCTCAAGAATTGGTATACTAAACTGAAACTGTACAGCATGAAACTCACGATCGTATTTTCCATTCTAGGCATTCTTATGACATTCTAATTGTGGATTTATATTCATTGTAATGTTTTAAAGCTAACCATGATGTTTAATTTGATTATCATGCTGTATATCCAATTGTACCATGCGCGATTTCTAGGGTTTACAGGTTTGCAAATTTAGGGCTTTTGAAACGAAGTAAAATCAGGACTCCAGACCACCACCATTCAATTGAGCAAGCCTGGACGAAGAGATCCCAACCCTCGCGCTGAATTTATGTTTAGAGATGAGCTAATCGCTATTTTCTCAAAACGTCCTTAAAACCACGCTTAAGAAACCGTTGCCATACGTTCATGTTTCAGAAAAAGTGAAGAAGACGAACTCGTGGCCGGCGTTGATTGGAGGATTTAAATTTCGCGCGTTTTAGCCCACTAACGCGTTATTTTCTTTTATTATATTTGTTGCTTATTCATTTAACAAAAGTGTTTCATGGCTCAGCTGGCAGGCGTTGATAGCATTCACATCCAAGACCTGGGTTCGAGTCCCAGGTCTGTATAATTTCAATATTATTTTTCTATGTGAATTCCTGTGCAGCGTAAGCATCATAGACGTACCATATGCCTCCCTCATCCAAGCGTCCACGCGTCTATCATATTCAGATCAAAGGCACAGGGTGGATGAACACGCTACACTCCCAGTCAACGCACCACACGCTTGTCCAAAAGTCAATCAGGCCTTGCAAGATTGGGCTCAATTTATTGGATCAACACCTCACAATTGGGACTGAACCCCCCACTGGTTTGCAATTTCCTATTTTTTGTCTTTCTTAGTTTTTAATTGTTATCTTATTTTTCTTTATTATTTTTAATTTGATCAATTATTTTACAAAATACAAAAAAGGCTTAAAAATCAGAAAAGACAAATTATAATAAATAATTTTTATTTTAATATTTTCTTGTAAATAAATTAGCATGTAAATTAATTTAGTATTAATTTAGGTTGCCACTTTAATTCTTTTCATAATAAAATATAAAAAAACATAGAATTTAGGTTTAATTGATAATTTTTATTCCTTTTAATTTTTCCTTTTTTATAATAATATTACTCATTTTATTTTCATAATTAAATTGTACATAAAAGAATTTAGGGTTTAATTTAGGTTAATTTAACATTTTCATAATAACTAAAAAAATAATTAGAATTAGGGTTTGACATTTTATTTTAATTATAATTAATTCTCTTTTTTCTATTAAATCTAAAAAACATAAAAATACCAAAAACATTTTCTTTCAATTTTAACTTTAATTCCTTATTAATTTTAATTTTTGCAAAAGGGTCCAACGCCCATATTTTTAATTGTTTAATTTGCGTATTTATTTTATTGCTTAAATAATTATGTACCTCTCCCAAAGCGTTGTAACTTACACTTTTTCGCACTTTTATTTGCCTTATTTATTTTTCTGTCAAATCGGGTCCGGTTTAATTTTGGCGATGTGGACCCGCGCCATTTGTAATAGCCTTAGAATTTACTTTTCCGCAAATATTGTTAAAAAAGCATGAAAGAATGAATGGCCTTAAATAAAATCAAGCGTAGATCACAATGAACATGACAAGACAAACATCAATGAAAAAGACACACGAATCGCACACACCACCCCTAGGGTACGCCTCACTGTTGCCTTGCCTCGAAAGGTGATCGTCGAGTAGAGGACGTCTTAGTAAGTCCTCATGATCCGGGAACCTGGCATGAGGGTAGCTTCTAAGGTGTCTTCCCATTGCTCTGGTGATCACCACGTCCCGAACCTTCGAATTGACCCGAACACCTCCAACGGTGGTGCTACCTACCTCTCAATGGTGGGATGGCACTACTTTAAAGGACATTTACACAGACGAATTCCTTAGGGTAGGTAGACGACTCTAGATACTTGCTCTAATTTCAAAAACAAATCAAAAAATACTTTTCACACCGACACCTTTTCAAAAAGCTTTCGAAAGCAATTTTTCAAACACTCTTGAGGACCGATACAAGAGTCGAACTGAAATTTTTCAAAGAAACTTTTTAAAACCCACAATTGAAAAGCAAGCAAACATTTTTGAAAACACATTGAGCAAGTATCTAAGAGCCCATGGATAACCATGGATAGAAAGGGTGCTAACACCTTCCCTTTCTATAACCTACCTCCCGAACCGAGAGCAATCTCTTTAAGGAATTTTTCTGTGCTTTTGTCCTTTCCATTTGGAGAAAATAAAAGACGGTGGCGACTCTTGCTTCCGCGACATTTCGCGAACCAGCGTTAAACAGTCAGTTCCAGATCCACCGATCACAGAACTGGCGACTCTGCTGGGGATACCTTTATAAAGTGAGGTGTACCTTAGGGTTAGTTCATAACTGTGTTTTCAGTTGTCTTCTTTGCTTGCTTTACTATTGTGGGTTGTATCGGAGTTACATAGATCCTAACCCGGATCTGGGGATACCCTGTTTAGGTAGCGTAAGCTGTGAGGGACCTGTCCGGCGTAGACCGACACGGGTGAAGCAGTGGCTACGTTGGTGTGGCACCTTAGTCTGTACCGATATCCCTTGTGTCGCAACGAGGAGAATATGGGTCTTCTAAGGAGTCATTAAGCACCAACAACCTTAGAACCTTAATTGACACAACTTGGCCATTAGAACAGTAGCAGTATGCTACGCCCATTGAGGCTAAACTCTCGTGATGGTTCTGGCCGCAAGAAAAGATTGCGATGCTGGAGTTATGACCGATTGGGGGTAGTCAATGATATTGGGATCCTCTAAGAACCCGGTTACTTTTGATTAGGACAGGTATGAACCAACAAACTGAAAGAGGGTAATACCTAAACCCCATGCTGGCCTAAACTCTAAGGGCTCTTTTGTGTGACTTGTGTGCCTTCGTACTTGACTATCTGCGTGCCTGTTACCTGACACTTGTTCTTGCAGGTTATGTTTGTAGTCCTTAATTAGGACTCATAACAGGGTACCCTAAGTTTCTTGCAGGTCTTGGTTTGCAGTCCTTAATTAGGGACTCATAACAGGGTTACTCGCATTATCCCATGCATACCATAACATCATACCATTGCATACATCCTAACCCATTTCAAGGATCTCAAGGGCTTGTGATGCAGGTCATAGTGAATCAACTATCCCAACAAGGGGCAGAGAGGATTTATTTTCCTCTAGCCAAGGTTGTCAGGGGCTATGACCCACTTGATATGGTGAGCCTTTGACCCTTGACGAAGGACTCTCAACAACATGAAGTACCTTCAATCAAGTTACCAGTTCTCAACTCTAACAAGTTTCTCTGTTTACCCCGCGGGGTCCTTGAAATCATTGCATGCATATCATACATATCATCGCATTACAGGTACCCTTTTCTCTACAGGTTGCTTACCTTCTTCACTGTTTATTTTAGCCGATCATCATGAATCCTGAATCATCCGCGGAGCAATCTATCAAGGCCCTCCAGGGTCAGAATGCCCAGTTCCAAGGGCTGATCATGAATTTGACCCAGGGGCAGCAAGATCTGAAGGCTTTGCTCTTGAAAAAGGACAAGAAGAAGAAGAGGACTGTTTTGTTCAATCCTAGGCGCAAATCTGGGAACACACTGCCGACTGAAACTGAGAGGACTACTCCGTCTGTAAGGGAAAGCAGTCACCATGAGAGAGAGGTGCCTAGTCCAGTGGTCTCCGACAACGAGACAGATTTCAACGACGAGCAGTACCCTCCGGCTGAGGACAGGTACAAACAGTTGGAAGACCGGCTCAGTTCTATGGAGATACAAAAGGTGCCTGGCCTGGACTTCGAGGATCTAGGTCTGTCTTCTGGGGTAGTGATCCCGCGCAAATTCAAGGTACCTGCCTTTGCTAAATACGACGGGGCATCCTGTCCTAAGTTGCATCTCAGGGCTTATACAAGGAGGATCCAGCCCTATACAGCTGACAAAAACTTATGGATCCATTTCTTCCAAGAGAGTCTTTCAGGGACTCAGCTCGAGTGGTTCTATCAACTGAATGGAGCCAACATCCGTACCTGGGAAGACTTAGCCACTGCATTTTACAAACACTACCAGTATAATGCCGACCTCGCTCCCACGCGTACTCAGCTTCAGGGGATGTTTATGGGTACAGGCGAAGGCTTCAAAGAATATGCGCAGAAATGGAGGGATCTTGCTGGAAGGGTACAACCACCTCTGACTGATCGGGAACTTGTTGATATGTTCTTGGGGACCCTGTCTGGTCCATTCTTCAACCACCTAATTGGGAATTCTGCTGCTGAGTTTACAGATCTTGTCTTGACTGGGGAGAGAATCGAAGTTGGTATCAAGTCGGGGAAGATTCAAGAAACTGCACCTGCTGATGCTCAGAAAAAGCCCCACAGTGGGAAGAAGGAGTCCAATGCTATACATGGTAAAAAGGGTCGTCATGATGTAAGGGCAATCCAGATTTCTGATCCCACGCCCGTTCAACCAAGAAAGAGCAATAGGCGTAGGATAAAGCATCAAGATAGGAAGTATACTGACATCAACATGTCTTTGTCTCAGGCATTACAGCAATTGCTGAGGGCAAAACTGATCACACTAAAGGATCCTCCTCAAAATCCTGACACGTCCTCTCCCAAGTACAACCCGGGTGTGAGATGTGCCTACCATTCTGACAGTCCTGGACATGACACCGACGACTGTTGGACCTTGAAGAACAAAATCCAGGATTTGATTGACGCCAAGGAAGTCGAGTTTGAACACTGATCCTACACCAAATCATCGAGAATGTCTTTTGTTCATTCAAATGTTCAAGTTGTATTTTTCTTTGATTGTTCAAACATTTTATTCGTGTCAAACTTTGTTATTTCATTAATGCATCGCATGTCTGTTTTGAAGCAATATATTCGCATTCACTATATGCAAATTGTTTTCATATTTTTTCTGATGTCAACTCTCGTTAATTCTAAGCCTCTTGAGGGAGGATGACGAAAACGATACCATAATCTACAGTATGCTTTTGAACAGACCCCGCTGATGAGGTACAGGCATTGTTTCAATCCCTAAACACTGGAGTTATAAGGATGATAATCCCTCGTCAACCCCTCTGAGCCAAAGAAGTAGGAGTTTTTCTTTTCGAAATTTAAAACCCTCAATCATAACCTGGGGCAGGGTAGTCTCTCAGTTGATCCAAGTGCATAACGAATGGCACCGAAGAAGTCCTTACAAAACAAAAGATAGTGATGGTTCTGAATAAATCACAAGGACAGGCAGTCATTATCTCAAAAAATGAAAAACCCATTAAGTCAAAACCCATGAAGGAGACTTACAAAACTGGGGCATCCCGCTGACTGTAATTCCAAAAAAGGAAACAGTTCAGGAAAAAAGAAAGGGATAACAAAAATCAGACAAGAAAGAGGTCTTACAAATCCTCAACAAAAAAGGAATGACTGCCTA
Organism: Vicia faba; assembly: GCA_948472305.1. Taxonomy (NCBI): domain Eukaryota; kingdom Viridiplantae; phylum Streptophyta; class Magnoliopsida; order Fabales; family Fabaceae; genus Vicia; species Vicia faba. The sequence continues at coordinate 17,275,626 of OX451741.1, read as the reverse complement.
TTCAAAATAAGTTATCAACATCCGAATCATCACCGGAAAATCAGAGCAAAGACTCAAACAAGGTCTAACGTATGATCAACTGAGTTTAGGTTTGGAGAACATCACGAAGAGCGGGTGGGTACAAATAATTTGAGCCTTTATCCTTTGTTTCTTAAACCGTGAACCAAGCCAAGTTATAACCCTTAAAAGTCCTAGCTGAAGCATGGGTTAGTTCGAAAGCATACTGTTACGAAATGTATCCTGACTCCTGAAGGCCTACGGTAAAATACGGAGTTGACATCACGTTTACAAACATTCATTTGTTTTATGGAAAAAATGCTTTTTCAAAATATTCAAGACAGACATAGGCTTTGCATTTTTAACATAACTTTGATTGCATATGACTTTTTGTTTGAACAGCAGGGAAATTCGCACGATGAATACCTGGTGAACAGAAGCACTTCCAATCAAGGGGCAGACGTGATCATGGTCTATCGTCTGGGGTAGTCCAATCAAGATTCGGAGAATCTCTCAAAGGCTAATAGCCTGGGGCAAATCTCCGCCTGAATCACTTGGGGCGTTCCAACGACGAATCTTGCCGGATCAAACATCTTCTGGTGACAAAACACTTCTAAACAGGGGCAACTCCCTAACATTCTGAGAGCGTGGACATAGTCGAAAAGATACTACGCAAAATCAAAAACCCGCTAGATTAACATACCTAGGCAAAAATTAGGGCTTCCCGGCGAACCAAAAGGGTTCGGGCAAAATGAAGAGATGAAATGAAAATATGTACACCCGGCAAGTCGAAAACCTGAAAAGGCGGCTTGGGCAAAAATGGGTATCCCGGTGGACTGAAAACCCGAAAGGGCGGTCCAGGCAAAAGTTAGGGATTAAAGCGTACGACTATGTCCTGTTATCTCGTCACCTGCCTACCAGAAGAAGGTTTGCTCATCAACAATTATCAGCACCTCACAGGTCTTCCTCTCCCATCTCAGAAACAGGGGCAATAAAGAGTTGTCTGAAGCAATCTAATCGTTTTGTCCTCCAAGGTACCAAGATGAGTTCAGCGGAAGAACGTAACCAGACATCCTAATTCCCCAGAGAGTAAGTCAGCAGTCAGTGCATTATTCTCCAAGCAGAGTTATCAAATCTTTAGGAAGTTGAGCATCCTCCAGTACATCTTGATACCTCCCCAGCAGCATATGTATTCTTAACAAGCGTCCCCGACAGTCTTGGTCTAAAGATTGTTCCCCGGAGACATATCAACATTCAAAGGAATCACTTCCCCAGCATATCAAAGCTCCCCCAGGAGAGTCCAATCTGGTTCCCCAGGAAAGATGGAAGACATATCCCCAAGCAGTAAGCTTATCCCCAGTAAATTCTGGAAGCTTATCCTCGCAAGAGCACGAACGCGTCTCCCGGCTTTATTCAAAGAGTTATTTCCCTAACAGGATATAACTGGGTTATCCTCAGCCAAAAGCCATGGAAAGAGCGCCCTCGATGAAATTTTCTTATCCCCAGCGAAGTCTATCAACACTTCCAGCACAACAAGGATATCCTCAGCAAGTTACTATCAACATTCAGCAAAGCATCTCTCTCCCCACAGAGTGTTGCTTCCCAGCATGGTCGCTAGAGTATCTTTTCTCCCCGCAGATCCTTCCATTTGCCAAGTTTATTCCGCAACAGAGTCATCTTCTCCTACCGGTATTCTTGCAGTTATCGTCCCCAGCGGAAGCAAAATCTATTCTTCAACATCAGCCCAGGATACGACTTCCCGGCACCCGTCAAGGATTTACTTTCCTAGACGAAAAACACACTCATAAAACGTCACATACATCATTATAGCATGCATAGACGCATCATATCACCCCAATCTCATTTATTTTTGAGAACATCTTAAAATCAGGCAATTCATGCATTATGACATTGCATACAACTAATTCGTTACTTTTTCAGGAAAGAACGATCAACAGATAAAAGTCTTTACCCGTTGAGGTAGTAATCGTCCCAGATTCCTTCATCATCCTGCTGAGGTAGTAATCGTCCCAGATTCCTTCATCATCCTGCTGAGGTAGTAATCGTCCCAGATTCCTTCATCATTCTGCTGAGGTAGTAATCGTCCCATATTCCTTCATCATTCTGCTGAGGTAGTAATCGTCCCAGATTCCTTCATCATTCTGCTGAGGTAGTAATCGTCCCAGATTCCTTCATCATTCTGCTGAGGTAGTAATCGTCCCAGATTCCTTCATCATCCTGCTGAGGTAGTAATCGTCCCAGATTCCTTCATCATTCTGCTGAGGTAGTAATCGTCCCAGATTCCTTCATCATTCTGCTGAGGTAGTAATCGTCCCAGATTCCTTCATCATTCTGCTGAGGTAATAATCGTCCCAGATTCCTTCATCATTCTGCTGAGGTAGTAATCGTCCCAGATTCCTTCATCATATATTTGGAGTAGCAATCGTCCCAGATTCCTTCATCGTCCTGCTGAGGTAGTAATCGTCCCAGATTCCTTCATCATATATTTGGAGTAGCAATCGTCCCAGATTCCTTCATCGTCCTGCTGAGGTAGTAATCGTCCCAGATTCCTTCATCATACATTTGGAGTAGCAATCGTCTCAGATTCCTTCATCACATCCTTATCAAAAAAACCTCCTCTGGTTCAGTCAGATCGACCCTAAGATCTCCCTGATTCTTATCCCAGTTAAGTCACCCAAGATTTTTTCTCAACGAGCGTTGTTGAAGTTAAAGTCACCCAAGTTTTTTTTCTCAACGAGCGTTGTTGAAGTTAAAGCCACCAAGATTTTCTCAACGAGCGTTGTTGAAGTTAAAATCACCCAAGGTTCTCTTACCATTCATGCTAAAGCAGTAACCATACCTGGTTCATTCATCATCTTTTGAAGCTCCAGATCCAACTCCTGTAACCAGTCAGGACACACTTATACAAAGCATCTGAAAACCAGCTCCTGCAACATGTCAGGTACTCATTTTTCTTTTGCAGGTACACAGGTTCTCGCTAAGGAATCTCCTACGCGATCAACATCCAGATGGCATCTATAAGCCCATCATCCTATCCAGCAATCTCCAAATGGCATCTATAAGCCCATTCCCCCCCATCACACTGCTACTATGTGAGCGCAAATTTCTGGGCACTTTAGTGTTCAATCATCTTCTACCCTCGGATTACGAAAGGCACATCAGCCAATCTGCATCCTCAGGTCTAAGAAGATTGAACAAGGGCAACTGTTGCACCCCAAAATTTTCCCTCCCATATTCTCCAAGAAAATTGCCAAGCCAAGCTTCAAAATTCCCCAAGGGTTGCATAGTCAAAGGGCTCCTATACAGTCAAGACTAGGGTTGGTGTTATGATCAAGAAAAGGAAGTTTTCAAAGGCCCAATCAAGTATCATATGCCTACAAATGTGGTCAAGCATCTTCATATCAAGTTTCAAGGCATTCAGCTCAAAATTGCACAGTCAAAACCCTAAATTGCACTACAGTCAACTGTAGGGGCAAAATGGTCATTTGACAGTCAAAAGTTCAAATTTTTGGTCAACATATCATTTTGAAGCCACAAACATCATTTGATCAATGCTTGATCATGATTCTCAAAATTTGGCTCAGAAATCATCAAAGATGCAAAAGTTACTATATTTGGACAGCTGAAAAAGTCAACTGAAATTGACCAGGGCATAACTTTCACATGGATTATCAGAAAAATCCCATCCAAAGCTCATTTTGAAGAGAAAGACATTTCCTACAACTCATCTTCATACTTCAAGTCCAATAAATGCTCTCACAAAAAGTTATCAATTTCAACATTATAGGTCATTTTCAAAAGTCAACAAAAAGGGACTTTAAGTCAAAGGCCATAACTTGAGATTGGTAAATCAAAATGACATGGGACCAAAGGCATTGGTTATAGGACTCAAAGACCTTTCCAAAATGTCCAAGAACATGAGAAAAGATTAAAAATTGAGCAAGTTATGACTTGTGGAAGTTGGGAAATTTTTGGGAATTTTGAAAAGTCAACTTTACTTCAAATGACCTAAATTTGCTAATGGGCCCATTTTTCTTCCATGATTCATCATTCCAAGCATGTGCACGACCACTTGGCCCAAAGGGAAGTATTTTCTCATTTTTTATTTATTTATTTGAATTATTATTCATATTAATTCATTTAAATTATATAAATATGTGAAAAATATCTAACATATCTTTTATGCATGTTTGATACTCAAGATTTCGTGTACAACTAAATAGGGAAAGATTTGGACTAATTGGATCATGATTTGCACAAGAACATGTGAAAAAAGATATGAAAATAATGGTGGAAAATCAAATATTGAAATCAATGAATGAAAAAGATTTTGGCCAATTTTGTTAACCTAATGCCTTCACTACATAATCAGAAACATAACCCTAATGCTCATGGACCCTAAGCTGCGCAGAAGAACAATAGACAAACTTGGAAAATTGTTGAAAAAACTCAATTCTGAAATCATTGCTAGAGGTGGATTCAAGGCATAATTCATAGTCCATTAGCTTCCTTGAAGGCTCCTGAACACGTTCCAATCAAGCACAGCCACCAAAACCTCAAGAATTGGTATACTAAACTGAAACTGTACAGCATGAAACTCACGATCGTATTTTCCATTCTAGGCATTCTTATGACATTCTAATTGTGGATTTATATTCATTGTAATGTTTTAAAGCTAACCATGATGTTTAATTTGATTATCATGCTGTATATCCAATTGTACCATGCGCGATTTCTAGGGTTTACAGGTTTGCAAATTTAGGGCTTTTGAAACGAAGTAAAATCAGGACTCCAGACCACCACCATTCAATTGAGCAAGCCTGGACGAAGAGATCCCAACCCTCGCGCTGAATTTATGTTTAGAGATGAGCTAATCGCTATTTTCTCAAAACGTCCTTAAAACCACGCTTAAGAAACCGTTGCCATACGTTCATGTTTCAGAAAAAGTGAAGAAGACGAACTCGTGGCCGGCGTTGATTGGAGGATTTAAATTTCGCGCGTTTTAGCCCACTAACGCGTTATTTTCTTTTATTATATTTGTTGCTTATTCATTTAACAAAAGTGTTTCATGGCTCAGCTGGCAGGCGTTGATAGCATTCACATCCAAGACCTGGGTTCGAGTCCCAGGTCTGTATAATTTCAATATTATTTTTCTATGTGAATTCCTGTGCAGCGTAAGCATCATAGACGTACCATATGCCTCCCTCATCCAAGCGTCCACGCGTCTATCATATTCAGATCAAAGGCACAGGGTGGATGAACACGCTACACTCCCAGTCAACGCACCACACGCTTGTCCAAAAGTCAATCAGGCCTTGCAAGATTGGGCTCAATTTATTGGATCAACACCTCACAATTGGGACTGAACCCCCCACTGGTTTGCAATTTCCTATTTTTTGTCTTTCTTATTTTTTAATTGTTATCTTATTTTTCTTTATTATTTTTAATTTGATCAATTATTTTACAAAATACAAAAAAGGCTTAAAAATCAGAAAAGACAAAATATAATAAATAATTTTTATTTTAATATTTTCTTGTAAATAAATTAGCATGTAAATTAATTTAGTATTAATTTAGGTTGCCACTTTAATTCTTTTCATAATAAAATATAAAAAAACATAGAATTTAGGTTTAATTGATAATTTTTATTCCTTTTAATTTTTCCTTTTTTATAATAATATTACTCATTTTATTTTCATAATTAAATTGTACATAAAAGAATTTAGGGTTTAATTTAGGTTAATTTAACATTTTCATAATAACTAAAAAAATAATTAGAATTAGGGTTTGACATTTTATTTTAATTATAATTAATTCTATTTTTTCTATTAAATCTAAAAAACATAAAAATACCAAAAACATTTTCTTTCAATTTTAACTTTAATTCCTTATTAATTTTAATTTTTGCAAAAGGGTCCAACGCCCATATTTTTAATTGTTTAATTTGCGTATTTATTTTATTGCTTAAATAATTATGTACCTCTCCCAAAGCGTTGCAACTTACACTTTTTCGCACTTTTATTTGCCTTATTTATTTTTCTGTCAAATCGGGTCTGGTTTAATTTTGGCGATGTGGACCCGCGCCATTTGTAATAGCCTTAGAATTTACTTTTCCGTAAATATTGTTAAAAAAGCATGAAAGAATGAATGGCCTTAAATAAAATCAAGCGTAGATCACAATGAACATGACAAGACAAACATCAATGAAAAAGACACACGAATCGCACACACCACCCCTAGGGTACGCCTCACTGTTGCCTTGCCTCGAAAGGTGATCGTCGAGTAGAGGATGTCTTAGTAAGTCCTCATGATCCGGGAACCTGGCATGAGGGTAGCTTCTAAGGTGTCTTCCCATTGCTCTGGTGATCACCACGTCCCGAACCTTCGAATTGACCCGAACACCTCCAACGGTGGTGCTACCTACCTCTCAATGGTGGGATGGCACTACTTTAAAGGACATTTACACAGACGAATTCCTTAGGGTAGGTAGACGACTCTAGATACTTGCTCTAATTTCAAAAACAAATCAAAAAATACTTTTCACACCGACACCTTTTCAAAAAGCTTTTGAAAGCAATTTTTCAAACACTCTTGAGGACCGATACAAGAGTCGAACTGAAATTTTTCAAAGAAACTTTTTAAAACCCACAATTGAAAAGCAAGCAAACATTTTTGAAAACACATTGAGCAAGTATCTAAGAGCCCATGGATAACCATGGATAGAAAGGGTGCTAACACCTTCCCTTTCTATAACCTACCTCCCGAACCGAGAGCAATCTCTTTAAGGAATTTTTCTGTGCTTTTGTCCTTTCCATTTGGAGAAAATAAAAGACGGTGGCGACTCTTGCTTCCGCGACATTTCGCGAACCAGCGTTAAACAGTCAGTTCCAGATCCACCGATCACAGAGGGTCTTCAGTAACAATTTCAGTTTATGCCAGTGTCTGGGGGACTTCTTCAAAATGTTGAAACGGAGTCTCAATGACCTCCCCGTCCATCTCCACATATCAGAAAGAGATGAGGTGGCTCACTATGTATTCCTCCATTCCTCGTACCATAACAATTTCCCCTTTACTGGGTATTTTAGCATCTGGTGAAGCGTAGAAGTCACTGCCCCAACTTTGTGGATCCACGGGCGACCCAGCAAACAAGAATAAGATGGCCAAATGTCCATCACATAGAAAGTAGACGCGAAAAACTGAGAACCAACCTTTACTGGAATATCCACTTCTCCGTGTACCATCCTCTTGGACCCGTCAAAGGCCCTAACAACAATGTTACTTGGCTTCAGCTCTAAACCTTCACAATCCAATTGGTCTAAAGCTTTCTTATGCAAAACGTTCAACGAGGACCCAGTATCCACCAATACATGAGCTAGAGTAGTGCCCCTGCATTCAATGGAGACATGCAGGGCATCATTGTGATTCTTCCCCTTAGCAGTCAAGTCTGTGTTGGAGAAACCCAACCCATCATCTGCTGTCAGAATAGCCACGTAATCTTTAAACTGATCAGCTGATGTCTCTTGTGGCACATGCGCAGTCTTTAGGAAAGCAATCAGAGCCTTAGCATGGGCCTCTAAACACAACAATAAAGACAACATAGAGATCATCGACGGGGTTTTCCCCAGCTGTTCGACTACATTGTAGTCGCTTTTCTTGATGATCTTTAAAATTTCCTCTATCTCTTGTCTATAGGCTTCAACAATGATTTTCTTCGGGGCCTCCGTCCGGGCAGGCTCACTGGTGGTCTCTTTGCCCCGAGTGTCAGATGACTCGACAACAGGGGTAAGGACTGGAACTTGAACAGGAATAGTAGCAGGGGTATTGGCAAGTGTAATAACAACAGGCTTCCGAACAGTTGGTGGAGAGATCTCAGGGGAGAAAAGTCTTCCACTGCGAGTGACTTTACTAGATCCAATAATATTGATGACGTCAGTATCAGCCTCTTCAACACTCAAATCTTGGTTAACCCCACGATAATACACGTCAGCCCCATAGTTCCATGGGACGACTTTATCTGATGTATAGGGGATAGGCCCAGGAACGGTAATGATCAAGGGAGCGATTATTGGAACAGATGTAATTCTAACAGGATTTCTCGAGGAAGCCTTAGAAGAATTGTCGAAAATGGTGATTATAGTAACTTCTTCAATAGGAACCAAGGGAACAACAGTCTTCTCAAATGGAATTTCTTTATTATCCATCAAGCGTTGGACACCTGACTTCAAAAGATGGCAACCAATAGGTAGGACGGAACACAGATGGCAACCTTCGCCACAGCCCATAAATAAACCGGCTAACAGAAGGTTCTTCTTCACTGTCATCAACGGAGTAGCAATGTCTTTCACAAAAACCACAAACGATTCTTCATCTACAGCATTCACCCCATGCTTGGGCATAGGAGCAGTCATAACATTAGGCTTTTCGGGCGCTTCAAACTCAATCTCCTTAGCATCAATCAAATCCTGTACCTTATTCTTCAGGACCCAGCAATCATTCGTATCATGCCCCAGGATATCAGAATGAAAAGCACAACGGGCGTTCGGGTTGTACATCAGTGATGTTGTATTGGGATTCTTCGGGGCTTCCTTCGGAATCACCAAGTTGGTTTTTAATAACTGCGGAAGAATCTGAGACAGGGTCATATGAAGCTGAGTGAATTGTCTTCGCGGCCTCAGGTCTTGATATAACAACCGCATTGACTGCTTGGCGGTGCTCAGGTCTATTATGGCTTTTTGAACTGTAAACAGCGTTGGACTCCTTCTTAAAAGGTTTCTTCTCGGTACTTGATGAAGCACCCTTCTGTATCTTACCACTCTTGATACCGGCTTCAATTCTTTCCCGGGTCATAATCAGCCCAGTAAACCCGGACGATGAACTTCCAATCAGATGGTTGAAATACGGACTAGACAAGGTCCCCAGAAACATATCTACTAACTCCCTGTCAGCCAGCGAGGGTTGTACTCTTCCAGCAAGGTCCCTCCATTTCTGAGTGTAGTCTTTGAAACCTTCACTCGCACCCATAGACATACCCTGAAGTTGGGTACGCGTGGGAGCGAGGTCGGTATTGTATTGGTACTGCTTGTAAAAAGCATCAGTAAGGTCTTCCAAATTACGGATACTAGCTCCTTCCAGCAGGTAAAACCATTCAAGTTGAGTCCCTGAGAGACTATCTTGAAAAAAGTGGATCCAGAGGTTCTTATCAGTAGTGTACGGCTGGATCTTTCTAACATACGAATGAAGGTGTAGCTTTGGGCAGGAGACCCCATCGTATTTAGCAAAGATTGGTGCTTTAAACTTGTGGGGAATCACCACCCCAGATGACAAACCCAAATCACCAAAGTCTAATCCAGGTACCCTCTGGATCTCCATCGCACTTAACCGGTCTTCAAGCTGTTTATACCTATCCTCAGCCGGAGGATACTGGTCTTCGTCAAAGTACGTCTCGTTGTCAGAAACCATAGGGCTAGGAGCCCTCCTTTCTTTCTGATTCTCTCCCCCTCCAGATGAGTGAGTCAAATCAACCTCTTCTCGCAAATTGTTTCCAAATCTGCGACCCATATTCAGTAGGACCGTCTTCTTCTTCTTCTTCTTCTTCTTCTTCTTCTTATCCTTCAAGATAAGAGTCTTCAGATCTTGTTGACCTTTAGCCAAGTTCATGAGCATTTCCTGTAATTGAGCGTTTTGAGCTTGTAGAGCCTTGATAGCTTGATCAGTTGATGTTTCAGAAGACATGATGTGTTGAAATAAACAGCGAAGAAGATAAGAGACCTGTAATGGGTACCTGTGATGAGGTGCATGGAATGAAATGCGTATGATATGATTTCAAAGACTTTAGGGATTCAAATTCGTAAACCAAAATGAACACACTTTTATTAGATTCAAAACTTGAAACAATGTTTGACAAATGCCTTTAAGGCGTTACAAAGGGAAAAACTGAAAAGTAAATCAAAACTAGAAATAGCAAAAAGACATCAGTGCTCCCATGGTCATTTTCCGTTAGTGCTGACATAATCATTGAGGACCTTCTCATTCTCCAGCTGCCTTGTAAGCTTTAGAATCTTCCGCTCCTACTCGTGATACTTTTCTCTGTAAGTATCCCACTCTTCCCTTAGCTGCATCCAAGACCTCTTTAATACCCCAATGTCAGTAGGCATGTATGGATGGAGGATGGTAGGAGGAACCCCTTCTTCATCAGCAATCTCAACAATCACAGGCAAGACAGCCTCGTACAGCAGTCCCAGCTTTTGAGCACGTGTATGAACCCATCGGAGATACGGTTCCATCGGAAGAGAGGTCTTCATCCCTAACTCATGTGGATCAGACCGGTGCACCCTGTCCCAAGCTCGTATGAACCTGCGGCGATGCTCGTCACTATCCCCTTGGAAGTCAAAGACAATGCTTGGCATCAGCAACTCATTAGGTCCTTCCCTCATAGCTCGCCCAAACTGGCGTAAGGCCAAACAAGGATTATAGGTGATTCCTCCTCAAATTCCAAGTAGTGGAACATTGGGGTATTCCCCACAGCGATCAATAACAGCCACTTCTTCCATGTCTTTAGTGCTCCAGATAATGTCAGTGTGAGCGAGAGATATAATTTTGTAGGCCTAACCCATGCCTTCCTTGTTCTTCAAAACAGATTTGGGGAGGTGAGAAATAAACCACCTCGCCAGCAATGGTGCACAACATATAAGGGTTCCCCGTTTCCGGGCAGTACGGGCATAAAGAGAGTGCAGAATGTCACCCAAGAGAGTGGGTACCGGATTACGGGACATGAAAATCTTCACTGCGTTCACGTCGACGAAAGAATCTGAGTTAGGGAACAACACCAAACCATAAATGAGAAGAGCCAGAATGTCTTCAAATGCCTGAAAGTCTAGACTATCCCAGAACTGATTAGCCCGATCAACCAAGAACTCAGCCAAGAAGCCTTTTGTCCCACTTCGAGTCTCCCAATTAGACATTACCTCAGCCTTTGTCATATGGAGGGCTGAAGCAATCTCTTCCGGCCTAAGGATTTTCTCCCAACCTGTAAACGGCGTCTGTTCTAGGATAGAAATACCAAGTAGATCAGAGAACTCTTCCAAGGTAGGGACCAACTGATAGTCCGGGAAGGTGAAGCAGTGGTACAACGGATCAAAGAACTGGCACAAGACACTCAACATCTGCTCATCCATCTTGGAAGTGACCAAACCAAGGAGGTGACCATGTCTTCTGATAAAGGAGGAAGTATCTGGAACCTTTGTAACCAAATCTCTAAGCTGAGTAGGAATCTGTACAAAGCTGATCCGAATAGTGTTTCTACACATAGGTTCCATGACTTACAAAACAGAACAAAGATGAATCCCCTCTGTCTTTGAAATAGGTTAGTCTGATGCGAGATGCATGCAATGTCATGATGCATGATGTCATGATAATAACACACCACAAGTATTCACAGATAGAAAACATGGTAAGGGCAAACAAGTAACACAGATAGCCCTTAGATTTCAGGATGGCAAGGAGTTTAGGTATTACCCTCTTTCAGTTTAGTTGGTTTAAACTTGCCTAGTAATAGTAACCGGGTTCTAGAGGATCTCAATATCACTGACCACCCTCGATCGGTCATAATTCCAGTTTGGCAACCTTTTCCTGCGGCCAGAAACATCGTGAGAGTTTGGTCTCAATGAGTGTAGCATACTGCTACTGTTCTATGGCCAAGTTGGTCAATTATAGGTTCTAAGGTCAGTTGGTGCTTAATGACCCCTTAGAAGACCCATATTCTCCTTGTTCCACCACAAGGGATATCGGTACATACTAAAGTGCCACTCCAACATAGCTACTGCTTCAACCATATCGGTCTATGCTATACAGTTCCCTCACAATTTATTGCTACTTACCTAAAAGGTATCCCCAGATCCGGATTAGGATCTATAGTAACTCTGATCCAAACCCACAAAGATAAAGCATACAAATCAGGCTATTTAAAACATTATGATGAACTATTCCTAAGGTAGACCCCACTTATTTAGTCCCCAACAGAGTCGCCAGTTCTGTGATACGGTGGGAAGAACTGACTGTTTTTGGAATGCTGGTTCGCGTTTTGTGTTTTGTATTCGCAAAAGGTCGCGGTAAGCAAGAGTCGCCACCGACTTTTATTTTATCCAACAAGGAAAGGAAAAAATCACAGAAAAATTCATTTTTTGAGATATTTCTGAGTACGTGGGGTAGATTATAGAAAGGGAAGGTATTAGCACCCTTTCTATCTGTAGTTATCTACGGGCTCTTAGGTACTTGCTCATCATTTTTTCAAAATGTTTTCTTTTTGTTTGTGGGTTTTGAAAAGTTTGTTTTTAACTTCGATTTAACTCTTACTTCTGTCCTCAAGAGTGTAATGAAGTATTTTGAAAACTTCGTTTGAAAAAGTGTGTAAGTGTGAAAAATTTGTTTTGTTTTGGATGAGCAAGTATCTAAGAACTATCTACCTACTCGAAAAAAGAATCATTCTATGCTAATTTCCTTTAGACAGAGATATCCCACTATTAATGAGTAGGTAGCACCGTCGTTGGAGTTTGAGGGTCAATTCGAATGAGGGACATACGACCACTAAAGCAATGTTAGGACACCTTAGCGATAACCCTAATGTCTTAGATCATTTGTTTGAGGCAACAATATCCGAGGCAACCGTTTCGAGGAAACTATGATCTTTTAGACAAGAGGGCGACCTCTAAAATGACCTATACTCAATGACCGTGTACGAAGGCAACCAAGCGGGGTTTACCCTAGAAGTGCGCATGTGCGAGTGTGTTGTTTTCAGTTATTTTTATCTTTGCACATGTTAAGGGTGATCTAATTTGATTTTAAGATTTAAGCATTAATTCTTGTCATGCAAGCCCTATTATCAAACATCTAACAATTGTATAGTTTGCGAAATTTAAATTGCGGAAGTTAAATTACAAGGCGTCGGGTATTTCATCGCCAAAAGCAACCATTTGAAAATAAAATAAAGCGGTAAAATAAATAAAATGTCTTATTTAACTATTACAAACCAGAAACAGATACATAATTGGATAAAGAAAATAAAGTGCGACGCGAAATTAAATCGAATACGAAACTTAGGGTTTTGACCCTTTTAATTAAAAGAAAAAAGTTTTTTGTTGTTTTTATTTTTAAGAAAAAGGAATTAAATCCTAATTAAATACTAAATTTATTATTAAATTAATTAAATGAAAGAAAAAAATAATTAATGACATGTTTTTGGAGCTTTCGATTATTTAAGAAAGAAATTAAAAGTAATTAAATTATGATTAAAACCTAATGATTTCTAATTGATTTTATTTTATTTTCAAAAATAAATTAAAGTTTCCTAGAATTAAAAACCTAATTAATCAATTAAAATTTATTAAAGAAAAAATAAAATTCTTAATTAAAAAGTATTTTGGTGATTTTGATAAAAAAAGAAAATATGTGATTGGTTAGAAAATTAATTAAATAAAAATTAAATAATTAAATAAAATAAATTATTAAATAAAATATATGAGGAAGAGAGAGTGGGCCTGAAATCTGGAGGTGTTGAAAGCAATTTTTTTGCTGGCCCATTTGACTTTTTCTGATCTAGTGCTCCTGCATTGACTGGCTTATGATGCGCCTTCCCAGCTTGACCACCAGATCTGGCCATTTGGCCATCTGGCATATTGATTAGTGAGTGAGTATGGCGAACTATGGACTTGCTTGCACACTGGATCTCCTGAAAAATAAGAAGAAAATGCAAATTGATGGAGGCAGGGATCGAACCCCTGTCCTCCAGCCTTTGGGTCTCTAAGCGCTTATGTGGCCACCACTGCACCATATTGCTTTGTTTATTATACTAATATAATGCAATAATAATATATAGAACAAAATCAATGGCCAGCAAAAATAAAAAACGCGCACGCAATTTTTGAATGGCCCAATGGGAAGACGACACGGCTTCGTCCCTATCCTCCCAGAACTGTAATTTTACCTGCGGATTTTTATCTGCAGCTAAAAGCGCAACTTCAATCCAAAATTCTCCTCAGGCTATGAAAATGAGTTCTAAGGCCAGGGTTGAGTTCGTCTCAACCTCCTGGATGCAACCATGTCCTTCATGTGGACTAATTGTACCTGAAATGAAAAAACCAAAAAATATCCAAGAAACCCTAACTATGGTGGTTCTTGTTACATATCAGATGAATGAAATTCGGTAATAACAAAAGCTTGCAAATTTCATTGTGATCACAAATATGCAATTATTTTCCTAAAAGGATGCCAGAATAATGCGAATCGAAATCAAGAATGGGGCAGATTCGTGAGAGACTTACAACACTCTAGGAAGCTTGAAAACGTGTGGTTTGGATTGGGTTAGCTTCTGGAGATGGCCAACAATCGATTGGGATACGTCCCAAGTCTTGAGAATGTCTCTAACCTTGATTTTGATCTCCCACTTTTTGTGATTTTTGCAACTTTCGTTCTACCTCTATAACTGCTCTCCAACCCTTATTTTTGTCTTGCACGCTTGCTTATGTATTGCACATTGTATTAGGGTAGCATTTGCTGTTCAAATCTTGCTATATCAATGCCCTTGAATTTGATTTGATTCTTCCATTAAATCTTTCCAAATTTGATCCAAATCATATCTTCTTGTACACTTATGCCTTGATACGAGTTTGGAGATGTGCTAGCTGTCCATTGAAACCTATAATCACCAAAAGATCTTTGGTTATCAATATTTTTGATTTTATGTGATTTTATTTGGTTTAAAATAAATTAATTCAAATAAAAATCAAATTAAATAATAAAAACAAGATGTGGACACATGGCCAAAGCTAGAGCATGTGGGCAATAATGCAAACTCAAATCAAGTGAAAAAGAATGGTCCCATTTGGCAAAATTTGAAGTTTTGGGGATAGTTGACTTTTGACAATTTTGCAAAAAAGTCCAACTTCAACAATGCATAACTTCTTCAATTTTGAACTTTTAGAAATGTTATTTGGCTTTTTAGAAAGCTTGAGATGTCCTCTAATCAACCCGTTTAGTATCATCTCATTTTGATGTTCCATGTTCAAGTTAGAAGCTTTGACAAAAAAGGTGTTTTGTTGACTTTCAAAAATGACCTATAATGTCAAAATTCATAACTTCTTGTGAGTGCATTTTTTGATCTTGGGGTATGAAGATGGATTGTAGGGAATTGCATCCTCTTAAATATTAGCTTTGGATGGGACATTTATCATAAAGTATGAGAAAGTTATGCTTGGTCAAAGTTGAGTTGACTTTTCCTACAAAACCCTAATTTAGCAACTTTTGAATCTTGATGAATTTTGAGTAATCATTGATGAATCATGATAAACCTTTGATCAAATGATTAGATATCCTTCAAAATGAGAATTTTGACAAAAAATATTGATGTTTGACTGTATTTGGGTCACAGTTGAGTTTTGCCCTAGCACAGTCGATTTTTGGACCTTTTGGGCAATTGACTGAGCAAACTTCCTCTGCAAGGCTTGAAATTTGACATGGATGATCTTGAGAACATATTAGGACATTGGTGAGCCCTTGGGGTCACATGGACTCAAGGATCTTGATGCAACACAAAACCCTAATTTGGGGTAGACTGCCTTAGGAAAGAGCTTGTCTGACCAACCCTTGAGCAACCTTGAGTAACTTGGAGATTTTTCTTGCAATGTTTTGAGAAATATGAGAGGGAAAATTTTGGGGTACAACACATACACTCTCAATACCTGGACACTGGATGTCCAGCTAGCCAGATCCAATGCCTCTCCAATGAAGGACTAGGATATACATTCAAGTCAACATTGCACCAGATCAGGCGTGGTCAACTAGGCTTGGAGTATTTGGGCCAAAAAATCAGATTTGCACTCTCCAGCATGCTCTTCAACACAGGCCCATTTCTTCCCTTTTTTATTTTCTTATTTTTAATTCTTTTATTATTTTCCTTAATTATTTTAATTAACAAAGTTAATCACTTTTTATTTAATCATAAAATCAACAAATCTCCAAATACCAAAAAAAAGAATTTTATTTAAATTATTTAATTTAATTAGAAATCTAGGTTAATTTAATTTCTTTTCTATAATTAAAATCAAATAGAAATTAGGTTTAATTTTGCAATTAAATTTCTTTTTTTTCTCAAATCAAAAACACAAAAAAATAGGTTAACTTAATTATTTTTCTTAATTAAAATTAATTAGTAATTAGGGTCCTTTTTTAATTACTCCATTATTTTCTTAAATAACAAAACATGACAAAAAACATTTTTTCTTTAATCAATCGCAAGTAGGATTAGTCAAAGGGTCAAAACCCTAATCGCCTCGCATTTAATTCGCCGCGCGCTTGTTGATTATTTTGCCATTATTTTGTAACTGTTCAGGGTTTGTAATAGTTAATTTAGGGTTTTTTATTTACTGTTTAAATCCCCGATTTTTGGTTATGTAATTAATCCCCCTCCCCGAAGCCTTGTAATAGCTAGGTTTATTTTCTCGCATTTTTAATTCCCGCAAATATTTAACTGTCTAGATGTATGCTAATAGAATTGTATGGCAAGAATGCATGACAAAATTAAAATGGTTAGAAAACCCTAATGTGCAAAGATAAATAACTGAAACAAATCACTCGCACATATTCACTCTTAGGGTATACTCTCACTTCGGTTGCCTTCGGTAAATGATCATTAAGCATAGGGTGTCTAAGTGGTTGCCCTCCTGTCAAAAAAAAAATCAAATGTCCCATTCGAATGTTGCCTCGGAAATGTTACTTCGAATACGATTTTAAGACTCTAGGGTTACTACTAAGGTGTCCTAATATTGCTTTAGTGATCGTACATCCCTTTCAAATTGACCCTTACAAATTCCAACGACGGTGCTACCTATTCCTCAATAGTAGGATAGCGCTGTCTAAAGGAAACAAGAATATAAACGATCTTTTTTCGAGTAGGTAGATGCTAGTAGGTACTTGCTCAAATCAAAACTTTTTACACTTACACCTTTTCAAATAAATTTTCAAAACAACTTCTTCTCATCCTTAAGGACTGATACAAGGGTTATTACGAAGTAAAACATTTTTCAAAAACAAGCACACAAACACAAGCAATTTAAAAATGAGCAAGTACCTAAGAGCCCATGGAAAACCATGGATTGAAAGGGTGCTAACACCTTCCCTTTCTATAATCTGCCCCCCGTACTCAAAATCTCGAAAAAGAATTTTTTCTGTTCTTTTTTCCTTTCCGGTTGGATGAAATAAAAGTCGGTGGCGACTCTTGCTTACCGCGACATTTTGCGAACAAAAAACGCAAAACGCAAACCAGTATTAAATAGTCGGTTCTACCACCGTATCATAGAACTGGCGACTCCGCTGGGGAGTTATAAGTGGGGTATACCTTAGGATCTAGGCCATTCAAATTGCTTCTTTTGATTGCTTTGTTTGCTTTATTTTTAAGGGTTTTGTCTGGAATTATTATAGATCCTACACCCGGATCTGGGGAATACCTTTTAGGTAAGTAGAAATAGACTGTGAGGGAACTGTATGACGTAGACCGATACGGTTGAAGCAGTAGCTACGTTGGTGTGGCACTTTGGTTGGTACCGGTATCCCTTGTGGTGAAACGAGGAGAATACGGGGCCGCTGCATGGTGTCGTGAAGTACTAACGAACCTTAGAACCTTAGTTGAACAACTTGGCCATTAGAAAGTAGCGAGATAGCCGGCCTCAGTGTAGAGCTGAGAACTGGTTGATACTCGATGCTACACTCATTGAGACCATACTTTCGGAATATTTTGGCCGCAAGAAAAGATTGCGTGAGCTGAAACCATGACCGATAAAGGATGGTCGGTGATATTGAGATTCTCTAGAACCCGATTACGTTTCTAGGATAGGTTTAAAACCAACTTAACTTCAAGAGGGTATTATCTTTGACCTCATGCAAGCCTTAAACCTAAGGGCTTTGCGTGATTTGATTGTGTTTGCAATACCTGTGTTTGCTATACCTGTGGTTTATCGTGACATCATGCATCACAACATGACATTCATGCTTCATTACACTAACCATTTCAAAGACCAAGAGAATTTATCTTTGTTTTGTTTTGCAGATCATGGCTTCTGTGCGTAGAAATACTATTCGAATCAACTTTGTGGAGATACCTTCCCAACTCAAAGAGCTAGTATCAAGAGTTTCTGAAACTTCTATTTTCATTAAGAGACACGGTCAACTTCTCATCCTGGTTACTTCAAACCCTGATGAACAGATGATGAGCATACTTTTTCAGTTCTTCGATCCCAAGCATCACTGCTTCACTTTTCCAAATTATCAGTTGGTACCCACCTTGGAAGAATTCTCTCAGATATTGGGCATAGCCATTCTTGAACAGGTACCCTTCACAGGTATAGAAGAAGTTCCTAATGTTAGAACAAAGTTTGAATCTACTACCCTAAGTTTAAGTTTTGATGATAACAAAATGCAAAGATATATTAATTGTATGATTCATGTAAGACATATATGCTGCCTAAAAAATTACATTCTGTTTTACAGAAACTCTGATGGGTATCAGCAAGAGAACATCATCATCAGCATCAGAAGATAAGATATCAACATCAGCATCAGAAGATGTTATATCAGATGCCAGAATCAGAAGATCAACTTGTGCTTACGCTGAAGCTTGATGAACAGATCTGTGTTTAACCATCTGAACTCTGATCTAGAAAACAATAGTTCATCAGCACCTAAGCAGCGTCAGAATGAGCCAAAGCCAGAACATGTTTAAGTGGCAACAGTACTGTGCATTCAAGATGCTTTATTACCAACGGCATCATTCCAGACAAGATCTTCTCAATTTGGAAAGAATGTTATTGGCATTGAAACGGAATCAACTGACTCCAACGTACCATTTTCAAATGCTATATAAACAAGTCAGTGAAGATTGAATTGGCTAATGCTCTACAACCCTCTACACGCCTAAAGCTATTCATCATCTTCCTCACTCTCAGTTTGCTAAAGCTCTCAAAGTCTTTACTCAATTATTTTAGCACTCTAGTTCTCATAAGCTTAACGTGTGTAGTATCACGGTTGTGATAAACAATTTTTTGTAGAAAACATTCAACACACTTAGATTTCAATTATCTGTAAGAAAGTATTTCCTTGAGAAACCAGTTTGTGGTTTGACTCAAGAAGGATTTAGCAGTTGTTAAAGCAGTTGTAATATTCAGTTGAATATAGTGGATTAAGACCTCGTTGGAGAGAGGCAAAATCACCTTGACGGGTGGACTGGAGTAGTTTAAGATCAAACGAACCAAGATAAAAATACTGTGTTGACGGCAATTGATTACAAGTTTTTACAATTCAACCCCCCTTATTGTGTTTTTCACTTCTTCAATTGGCATCAGAGCGCCTGGTTCTGAGCTAAAACACTTAACCGTGTCAGTACAAGATCCAGCATCAGAAAAACACAATGGCAGGAACTTATCAACACACCAGTAATGACAACAATGAAGACAGAGACAGATTCAGCGGCAAACCTCCAGTCTTTGATGGAGAAAATTTTGATTACTGGAAAGACAGAATTGAAAGCTTCTTTCTGGCACATGATGCTGATCTGTGGGACATGGTGACAGATGGATACATGCACCCAGTGAATGCAAGCAGTCAGAAGATTGACAGGAAAGCAATGTCTGATCAACAAAAGCGTGACTTCAAAAATCACCACAAGGCCAGAACCATTCTTCTCAGCGCCATCTCTTACGCTGAATATGAAAAGATCTCTAACAGAGACACATCAAAGAACATGTTTGACTCACTCAGAATGACGCATGAAGGCAACATTCAGGTCAAAGAAACTAAAGCTCTTACGCTCATTCAGAAGTATGAGGCATTCAAAATGGAAGAAAGTGAATCCATTGAAACAATGTTCTCAAGATTCCAAATTCTGGTGGTTGGTCTCAAGGTTCTGGACAAAGGATACTCTACTGCTGATCATGTCAAAAAGATCATCAGAAGCTTGCCAAAGCAGTGGAGGCCAATGGTTACAGCGCTGAAGCTAGCTAAAGATCTCAACAAAATTTCTCTGGGGGAACTTATCAGCTCCCTCAGAAAGCATGAGATAGAGCTGGAAGCTGATGAACCTCAGAAGCAAGGTAAGCCTTTGGCATTAAAATCTAACAAAAAATCTGAGTCTAAAGTTTTGCAGGCAGTTGAAGAAACATCTGATGGATCCTCATCAGAGGAAGACGAACTTTCCCTCCTCTCCAGTAGAGTGAACCAACTATGGAAGCAGAGGCAAAGGAAGTTCAGGAATCCCAGAAGATCTGATCAGAATGAGTCCTCTTCCAGATATAGAAGGTCAGATTCTTCCTCTGGATACAGAAGATCTGAAGGCTCCTCAGGAAGCAGAAATCCAAACACCAAGGACATCATCTGCTATGAATGAAATGAGCAAGGACACTACAAGAGTGACTGCCCAAAGCTTCAAAGGGAAAAGCCCAAAAAGAAGTTTGGAAGAGAAAAGAAGAAAAGTATCATGGCTACATGGGATGACTCTGACTCGTCGGAAGCTGACTCAGAATCAGATGATGAGAGAGCAAACATAACTCTCATGGCCAACATTTCAGAAGACAGTGAAGCTTCTGAATCAGACTCAGAATCAGACACTGAAGAGGTATTTCCTGACTTTGCAATTAATTTTACTAAGGCTGAACTTGCTGAAAGCCTTAACGAAATTCTGGAAAGATACCAGCAGATTAGAGTTAAATTCAGAAACCTGAAAAGGAATCTTGAATCTGACTCTGATAAGACTGAGAGTCTTAAATTGGAAAATTCTGAGCTGAAAAATAAAATTTCAAAGTTAGAAAATGTTTTACAAAACTCTCAGAAGGAAACAATTTCTGAAACTCCCAGCAACGCTGATGATATCATCAAGGAGTATGATCATAGCTTTTAGAAGTTCCTTGCTAAAAGCATAGATAGAAGCAAAATGGCTTCAATGATCTATGGAGTTAGCAGAAACGACAGAAAGGGAATAGGATACCAAGGTAAGGTACCTACACCAAAGAATGCCATGGATTTAACTATTAAACACACTCCTCTGAACTTACATTTTGTGTATGGTCACACACATGATATTAAATATACTAGTAGTAAGTATTCTGTGAAACCAAAATTCAACCAGAGTTTTGGTAAATCTAACAAATCAAGACCCAAGAAAATCTGGGTACCTAAGGATAAAATAATACATGTTGCAGATATCTTTAGCAGCAAATCAGAAACACCAGTCATGGTACCTGGACTCTGGCTGCTCGTGACACATGACGGGAAGAAGGCATATGTTCCTAAGCCTGGAACTTAAGCCTGGAGGCCACGTTGGCTTTGGAGGCAATCAGAGGGGAAAGATCATTGGCTCTGGAACTGTAGGTAATGTAAATCTCCCCTCTATAAATAATGTTCTTCTAGTAGATGGATTAATGCATAATCTGTTATCCATAAGTGAATTAAGTGATAACGGTTATGATATAATCTTTAATCAAAAATCATGTAAAGTTGTTAGTCAGAAAGATGGGACTATCCTATTTAATAGAAAGAGGAAAAACAACATTTATAAAATCAAACATTCTGAACTGAAAAGTCAGAATGTAAAGTGTCTTCTGTCTGTTAACAACGAGCAATGGATCTGGAACAGAAGATTGGGGCATGTTAGTATGAGAAGAATATCTCAGATTAACAAAATCAATCTGGTCAGAGGACTTCCTAATCTGAAGTTCAATTCAGATGCTCTGTGTGAAGCATGTCAGAAAGGCAAGTTTGCAAAACCTTCTATCAAATCTAAAAATGTTGTTTCTACCTCTAAGCCATTAGAACTTCTGCACATTGACTTATTTGGACCAGTTAAAACTGCTTCAGTCAGTGGCAAGAAGTATGGGTTAGTAATCGTAGATGACTATAGCAGATGGACATGGGTAAAGTTCTTAAGACACAAGGACGAGTCACACTCTGTGTTTGTCACCTTCTGTAACCAAGTTCAGAATGAAAAGGATCTTAGAATCGTTAAAGTCAGAAGTGATCATGGTGGAGAGTTTGAAAACAAATATTTTGAGTCATTCTTTAATGACAGAGGCATTCTGCATGATTTCTCTTGTCCTAGAACTCCCCAACAAAATGAAGTTGTAGAACGAAAGAACAGAACATTGCAAGAAATGGCCAGAACCATGATCAATGAGACAAACGTTGCTAAGATCTTCTGGGAAGAGGCAATAAACACAGCGTGCTACATTCAGAATAGAATCTCAATAAGACCTATTCTGGAAAAGACTCCATATGAATTGTGGAAGAACAGAAAGCCTAACATTTCATATTTTCATCCATTTGGATGTACTTGTTTTATGTTAAATACAAAAAATTATTTGAACAAGTTTGACTCTAAAGCACAGAAGTGTATTATGTTAGGATACTCTGAATGCTCAAGAGGGTACAGAGTATACAATACAGAAACACAGATTGTGGAAGAATCAATCAGTGTTCGTTTTGATGATAAGCTTGACTCTGAAAAGTCAAAGCAAAATGAAGTTTTTGCAGGTATGGAAGTTGAATTTACTGGTTCTAAAGACAAGTCATCAGAAGCTCTCGACAAAGACACTCCTTCAACATCTGAAAGGATCACTGCAAGCAATCCAGCAACAGCTGCTGACCAACCTCAGAAAAGACTACCCAGAAGCAGCTTGGATCACCCAGAAGAAACTATCTTAGGAAGAAAGGAAGATCCAATCAGAACAAGAGCCAGCTTCAGAAACTCTGAAGAATCCCTCATGGGACTTGTGTCTCTGATTGAACCTTCTTCTATTGATGAAGCACTTCTGGAAAATGACTGGATTCTAGCAATGCAAGAAGAGATGAATCAATTCACCAGAAATGACGTATGGGATCTTGTTCCCAGACCAAAAGGATTCAACGTCATTGGAACAAGATGGGTGTTCAGAAATAAGATGAACGAACAAGGTGAAGTTATCAGAAACAAAGCACGATTAGTAGCACAAGGTTATAGTCAGCAAGAGGGGATAGACTATACAAAAACCTTTGCTCCAGTCTCCAGGTTAGAATCTATCAGACTTTTAATTTCGTTTGCTGTTAATAAAGGCATCACTCTGTATCAGATGGATGTCAAGAGTGCATTCTTAAATGGTTATATAGAAGAAGAGGTTTATGTGCACCAACCCCCTGGTTTTAAAAGTACAAAAAATCCAGAATATGTTTTCAAACTAAAGAAGTCACTATATGGTCTGAAACAAGCTCCCAGAGCTTGGTATGAAAGACTAAGTAACTTTCTGTTAGAAAAAGAATTCACCAGAGGGAAGGTGGACGCTACCTTATTCTTTAAGTCAGTTAAGAATGACATCTTAGTTTGCCAAATTTATGTTGATGATTTTATTTTTGGATCTACTAATCCTTCTCTTGGAATAAAATTTGCTTAATGTATGCAGGCAGAATTTGAGATGAGCCTCATGGGAGAACTAAAATTCTTTCTCGGAATTCAGATCAATCAAAATCCTGAGGGAACTTACATTCATCAGAGCAAATATGTCAGAGAACTTCTGAAGAAATTTGACCTCTCAGAATGTAAGTCATCAAAGATTCCAATGCATCCCACGTGCATTCTGGAAAGAGAAGAGGTAAGAAAAAAGGTAGAACAGAAGGTCTACAGAGGTATGATTGGTTCTCTCCTTTATCTGACAGCTTCAAGGCCTGATATCTTATTCAGCGTATGTATTTGTGCAAGATTCCAATCAGATCCTAGAGAATCTCACTTAACAGCTGTTAAGCGAATTTTCAAGTATCTGAAAGGTACTACTAATTTGGGTTTATTTTATAGAAAATCTAGTGATTACAGCTTAGTAGGCTACTGCGATGCTGACTTTGCTGGAGACAGAGTAGAGCGTAAAAGTACTTCTGGAAGCTGCCAGTTTTTGGGAGAAAATCTGATCTCTTGGTCCAGCAAAAGACAATCCACAATTGCGCTATCAACAGCAGAAGCTGAGTACATAGCAGCAGCTGGATGCAGCACACAAATGCTCTAGATGAAAAGTCAGCTTGAAGACTTCCAGATTTTTGACAGTAACATCCCTATACTCTATAACAATACTTCTTCCATTTGCTTAAGTAAAAATCCTATTCTGCATTTTAGGGCTAAGCATATAGAAATAAAACATCACTTCATTAGGGACTATATTCAGAAAGGAATTTTGAACTTAAAATTTATTGATACAGACCATCAATGGGCTGATATCTTCACTAAACCACTTTCTGAAGATAGGTTCAACTTCATTCTGAAACATCTCAGCATGAAGCTCTGCCCAGAGTGAAAATGTTTTAATTTTATATATTAACCTTCAGAATGTGTTTTCTTTTTACTATGAACTTCTCATCAATCTCCTTTTAGAAAGATAGACATGCAGATTGTATCAGATTCTATTCTTAAATATCTGAGCGTTTCAGCTCAAGGATAAACGTGCTGCTCACTAAATCAAACAAGTGTCATCCAATCATCAGCAAATCTCTGAAGTAGGACACGCGTGCATGCTTCTTAGAAGGCAAAATGCTGATTGGGTGCATTGAGACACATGTCTGGTAACCGTTTCAAATATCTTTCTCAAATCCCCCAAAATCAGCAAGCATTAAATGCACGTAATCATGAGTTAAACTGTAATCATGAATTAATTCTCTTTCTTAAAACCGTTTACGTTTTCAAAACACATTTTGAAATCTATTTAAGCACATTAACATCATTCTTTAAACTTTTACCGTTTCTTACAATCATCCAAATATTTTCTCTGCATTCTTACTTGTGTATTCATCTTTCTCAAAAGAAAACCCTTTTTCAAGCTTTTCTAAAAGAAACCCTAAGTGTGAACATGGCAACCTCTATCAACGTTTCTACAGGTTCTTAGAAGGAGGCTTCATCTGAATAATACCAAGTTCCCTTCAGAACTCTCCTTACACCAGTGAAGAACTTGGAAGTGCTGTCTGAACTGATTGTTGATTTCTCTAGTCTGAAAGAAAATGGATTTGATTTGACAGAAGAAGTTAGGGCACAAGGATGGGAGAGATACTTTGACAGGTTGGTGGGGCCAACGTTCCCAGTATTGGTCAAGGAATTCTGGATTCATGCGTCTTCATCAACACATCAAGTTACTTCCTATATAATGGGAAAGAAGATTGTGATCACTGAGGATCACATTTCTAGACTAATTGGATACAACGGTGGTGGCATCCGCTGTATCGACATGGCAGAAAGATGCTCAGATGCTGCTGTCATTGCAAGAGAGATTTTCACCCATGGGGTTCCCAGCAGCAAAATCAGAGACTTGAAGGATCAGCACAGAATATGGGCGAAGATTATTCTGGGGTGCTTCAATCACAGGAAGCCCACACGCTCTCCTGATTATATAAACATAGATCAGCAGTTTCTGATCTATTTTATTAATCAAAAGGTAAAGATTAACTTGGCTCATCTTCTGTTTAATCACCTCAGGACCAGCGTCAAGGAGACAAGAGAAGAAGAAAGGACAAAAAGGGATTGGATACCCTTTGGCAGGTTAATATCAGATATTCTAACTGAGAATAGGCTGATAGAACACCTTACAGAAGCACAGGAATTGAGCTCTATTGAACCTACTGTTGGCAAGCCTCTGAATGCCAAGAATCTGAAGAAAATGAAACTGATAGAGAATATCAGAAAGGAGCCCAGCGTCACTCCTCTTGCTGACATCACCAGCAGAAGAGTCCCTCTTGACGATTTTCCAATATTCTCTGAGATTGACTCTAAACCACTCATTATTCTCAGATACTTGGACGCTTGCAAGGCTGATGGCACATATCCCACTCTGAACATTAAAGATCTGCACCAGCAGAATCCAGAAGTTACTGTGAAGAAGACGAAGAAAAGAAAAGCTACTTCAGAAGGACCATCCCAGCAGACCCCTAAGAAGAGAGGTAATCTATCTGCTGCTAATGTTTTAAATTTTTCTGCTATTCCAACATCAATCCCAACCCCAGCTTCATATGAACTCCCAATTCCCATACCAACCATTGATGACACTGAACCAGAGGCTGACCCTTCTGAGTCACTAACTCTCAGGAGATCCCGCACCAAATCCCAAAATCCCAAACCCACAACATTAACAGAATCAGAACTTGACAAAGTTCTTTCTGAAATTGATCAACGTTCTTCCGCTCCCCTCTCAGAAAATCCAAACACTCAACCAGAAACTGCCCACTCTCCTCAACCAGAACATACTCTCTCACCCATACCAGAAATTCCACCTCCTTCTCCACAACCAGAAATTCCACCTCCCTCTCCACAACCAGAACTTCATCCACCCTCACCTCAACCATCATCTCCACAACCTGAGTTTCAACACTCTGAAACTCCATCACCTGAACATCAAACTCCTGAACCTCTTTCTCCTCAATCCTCTGAACCTCAACCCTTGGCAATTCAACTGCCATGTGGTACAACTATAAACATACCACAACTGCCATCCTCACCAGAAACTACCCCTCCAAATACTCCAAACAGTCCAATTATCATTTCTGACTCTCCCACTCCATCTCCCAAACAAAATACAGAAGACCACAGCAGGACCTTCATTGATTTAACAATCTGTGACCATCTTGCTGACCTCAAAAATAAAATAGCCATCCCCAAACCCAAACAAATAGATGTTGGTGCTGGCATTTTGAATTTTGAAACAGGCTTGCAGAATTGGATTGCTTCTCTAAAGCAGGTTTGTCCTGGAATGATTGATCCTGCTGCCTCAGACCAACTCTGGACACATTTCAGAATGTGGGTATGCGCTGAAGCCCTCAAGCTGCAAGACATAAATTATGAACAGGCCCAACAGAACTTCAGCAAGCTGCTGAAGGAAGTTGAAAGTCAGCTGCCAAAGGAGGAAGTGCTACTTCTGGATAGTGAGCCATGGTCTGAAAAGCGTCCAGCTTTAAAAGTTCAGCAAGCAGAAGATCAGACAACTCAAGCTGAAGATGTTAGTCAAGATGAAGATGTTGCAGAAAGCTCTCAGAAGCTTTCTGCTTCTGACGTTTCTCAAGCTGCCTTGGACAGGCAGACTCTGGAAGAGCTGAAGCAGAATGATATTCGTCTGCAGCAAAGAATGGATGAGAATGATCAGAAGATGAAGGAAAGGATGGATGTGCAAGATGGCAAGATTGATACAGTTGTCAGCATGGTGCATCAGCAGAAGGAAACTGCTGATCAGATCAAGAACATGCTAGAAGCTCTGTTCACACGCTTTCCACCCCAACCTTAGTTTTTCATTCTTGATATTTTCATTGTTTTCTTTGCATATCATCTGTATTGTTTGTCTACCTCTGAATTAAATATAACAGTTTTTCTGCTCTGAGAGTTTTAGCTTATATTACTTACACTTTTTGATTGCTGACAAAAAGGGGGAGAAAAAGAATGATATTTTTCAATAACGGACTACTGAGACAAAAGGTCTCAAACATTCTAACACTCTGATATACTTGAATGTTTTTTTGTTTTGCATAAGCCTACAGGTACAAGAAGTTAATCATCTCTGATACACTGAAGCTCTGATGTTCTGATGTTCAAAGAAAGTCAATAAAGATCTGATCCTGAAAGACTCATGGAATTAAAAAGGGAAGTAATAAACTCAGGGGGAGTATCTCCGATCTAAACTCTGATATCTCTTTATCCCTTATCTTTGATAACTTCCTATTTAATTCTGATACTATTTACTATTTGGTTATCTCTGATACTCTTCACATTAATTTTCAATTAAAAAATATCTAGTTTTTGTCATCATCAAAAAGGGGGAGATTGTTAGAACAAAGTTTGAATCTACTACCCTAAGTTTAAGTTTTGATGATAACAAAATGAAAAGATATATTAATTGTATGATTCATGTAAGACATATATGCCGCCTAAAAAATTACATTCTGTTTTACAGAAACTCTGATGGGTATCAGTAAGAGAACATCATCAGGAGCATCAGAAGATAAGATATCAACATCAGCATCAGAAGATGTTATATCAGATGCCAGAATCAGAAGATCAACTTGTACTTACGCTGAAGTTTGATGAACAGATATGGGCTTAACCATCTGAACTCTAATCTAGAAAACAACAGTTCATCAGCACCTAAGCAGCGTCAGAATGAGCCAAAGCCAGAACACGTTTAAGTGGAAACGGTACTGTGCATTCAAGATGCTTTATTACCAACGGCATCATTCCAGACAAGATCTTCTCAATTTGGAAAGAATGTTATTGGCATTGAAACAGAATCAACTGACTCCAACGTACCATTTTCCAATGCTATATAAACAAGTCAGTGAAGATTGAATTGGCTAATGCTCTACAACCCTCTACACGCCTAAAGCTATTAATCATCTTCCTCACTCTCAGTTTGCTAAAGCTCTCAAAGTCTTTACTCAATTATTTTAGCACTCTAGTTCTCATAAGCTTAACGTGTGTAGTATCACAGTTGTGATAAACAGTTTTTTGTAGAAAACATTCAACACACTTAGATTTCAATTATCTGTAAGAAAGTATTTCCTTGAGAAACCGGTTTGTGGTTTGACTCAAGAAGGCTTTAGCAGTTGTTAAAGAAGTTGTAATATTCAGTTGAATATAGTGGATTAAGACCTCGTTGGAGAGAGGCAAAATCACCTTGACGGGTGGACTGGAGTAGTTTGAGATCAAACGAACTAGGATAAAAATACTGTGTTGACGGCAATTGATTACAAGTTTTTACAATTCAACCCTCCTTCTTGTGTTTTTCACTTCTTCACCTAAGCCATAAGTCATTGCCTCAGCTTTGCATTTAAAACGGGCTGACGTGGTATCCAATTGGGAAACTCGAAGCGGAGTCGAGGGTTTTCTAGCCAAATTTCTGATATACAAGGCTCAGCTATTTTGGGATGATTTGGATTTTCAGGATTTTGAGGAGGTCTTGGCTCTTCTTATCTAAGGTTTAGTTATCTTCCCTAATCCGGACTCCTTCATAGATGTGAATGCTATCAAGATTTTCCTTTCTCGCAACCCTGTGCCTACCTTGCTTGGAGATATTTTACACGCTCTCCATACTCGTACCATGAAGAGAAGAGGGACTCTTATGTTCTGCATGTCGTTGCTGTCGAGGTGGTTTATTTCTCACCTCCCTAAGTCTGTGCTGAAGAACGAAGAAGGTTTGGGCTGGTCGCAAAGGATAATGTCACTCGCTCATATGGATATTCTTTGGTGTTCCTGAGCTATGGAAGACATTGCTATTATAGACCGCTGTGGGGAGTATCCTAATGTCCCATTACTCGGTATCATAGGGGGTATAACTTACAATCATTGTTCAGCTTTGCGACAATTTGGTCATGCTCGAAGGTATGGACCCCATGAGTTACTTATTGAGGGCATTGTATTCAACTACGAGGATGATGTTAATGAGTATCACCGGAGGTTCATACGAGCTTGGGGCATGGTAAACAGATCTGACACCAAAGACTTGGGACCAAAGACTTCCATCCCTATGGAGCCTTACCTCTAATGGGTACGAGCTCGTGCCCATAAGCTTATGATACCTTATGTGGCTGTATTACCAGTGATTCTGGAGCCCACTACTGAAGAAGGCATTCCTTACATGGTTATCTATCCTTACATGCCCACTGATCTTGGAGAGTTATAGAGGTCTTGGATTCAGCTGAAGAATGAGCGGGATACTTACAGGGACCAGTTCCATGATTAAGAGAGGAAGGTTTTAAAGCTCACCAGGCAGCTCCAGGGAGAAAGAGTGCTCAATGATTATATCAGCACAAAGAGAAAGCTTCCATGGGACTTTTGATTTTTCTTTTCTAGTTTTTAGATTTGTTTTATTTACTTATTTGTAACGCCTTAAAGGCATTTTGAACTTTCAAATTTAAGCTAATAAAGTTTTTTGTTTATTTTAATTTGCAGTCTTTGAAATCATTACATGCACATCCCATTATCATACACATAATTATAGGTACCACTACAGGTTTCTCATCTTCTTCGCTGTTTATCACAAGCAGAAATGTCTTCCGATCAAGCCGTCAAAGATCTTCAGGCACAAAACGCCCAGTTCTAACAGATGTTCATAAGTCTGGCTAAGGGGCAGGAGGATCTGAAAGCCCTCATTCTGAAAGAGAAGAAGAAGAAAAAGAAAAAGGTTGTAGGTATTCTGAATATGGGCAGAAGGTTTGGAGAGCGGTTGAAGCAACAAACTGATCTGACCTCTTCATCCAAGGAAGGGAAGAACCAAGAAGGAGAAAAGGACCCTAGTCCTGCAGTTTCTGAAAATGATACGGATTACAACGATGAGAAATATCCTCCTGTCGGGGATAGATACAAGCAGTTAGAGGATCGTCTGAGTGCCATGGAAGTTCAGAGGATACCTGGGCTGGATTTCAAAGAATTGGGTATGGTATCGGGAGTGGTCATCCCTCAGAAGTTCAAAGCTCCGGTTTTTGCGAAGTGTGATGGAGTGTCCTACCCAAAACTCCATCTCCGCTCGTATGTCAGGAAGATTCGACCCCACACCGCTGATAGAAATATGTGGGTTCACTTCTTTCAAGATAGTCTGTCAGGGACTCAGCTTGAATGGTTCTACCAGTTGGAGGGAGCCAGTGTCCATAACTGGGAAGATCTTGTTGTTGCTTTCTAAAAGCAGTACCAGTACAATGTCGATCTTGCTCCCACTCGTACTCAACTCCAGAGTATGTCCATTGGTGCAGGTGAAGGTTTTAAAGATTATGCTCAAAAGTGGAGAGATTTGGATGGGAGAGTTTAACCCCCGTTGTCCGTAGGGAGTTGGTTGATATGTTTCTAGGAACGCTATCAGGTCCATTTTTCAATCACTTAATCGGCAGCCCGTCATCTGGTTTCACCGAGCTGATTTTAAATGGAGAAATAGTAGAAGCTGAAATTCGAAGTTGTAAAATACAGAAGGATGCCTCCTCGAGTTCAACAAAGAAGCCTTTCGCTGGTAAGAAGGAAGCCAGTGCGGTCTATATCCCAAGGGGCCAAAGCAGATCTGAACACCGTCAAACAGTAAATGCTGTAGTGATACCAAGACCCACAGTTGCTCCATAACGCAACAATCAACAAAGGGTAAAAAGACCATAACGGTAGTTTACCCGCATCAACATGACTTTGGCTGAAGTTCTACCTCATTTATTAAAATCCAACTTGGCCACCTTGAAAGAGGCCCCTAAGAATCCAAACACCACCTCTCCCAAATACAATCCCAACGTGCGGTGCGCCTACCATTATGAGAGTCCTGGCCATGATACAAATGATTGCTGGGCTCTGAGAAACAAAGTACAAGACCTACTTAAATCCAAGGAGATAAAGTTAGATGCTCCAGAAAAGCCAAATTTTATAACTGCTCCCATGCCCAAACATGGTCGCGGAGTTAATGTTGTTGACACTGATTTGTTTGTGACCTCTGTTGAAGAAATTGCTACTCCTCTTATGACTGTTAAGAAGAATTTGTTGTTGGCCGGTTTATTTTCGGATTGTGGTGAAGGTTGTCGCATGTGTTCGATTCTACCTTCTAGTTGTCATTTGTTAAAGTCAGGTGTTCAGCGCCTGATGGATAATAAAGAGATTTTGTTCGAGAAGACTGTGATCCCTGTTATTCCCATTGAAGATGTCGCTATTATAACCATCTCCGCCAATCCTTCCAAGGTTTCCTCGAGAAGACCTGTTATGATTACACCTGTTCAAAGAATTGCTCCGCTAATAATCATTGTTCTTGGTCTCATCCCGTACACCTCAGACAAGGCTGTCCCATGGCATTATGGTGTTGATGTGTACTATCATGGCATTAAACAAGATCTGAAAAATGAAGAAGCTGATACTGACGTCAGTAATATTGTCGGGACTAGTAAAGTTACCTGAAGTGGAAGGATTTTCTCTCCTGAGATTTCTCTGAAGATCATCAAGCCTACTGTTATTCCAACTGCTGCTCCAACTAGCACTCCTGAAATTTCTCCTGTTCCTACTCCAGTTATTACCCCTGCTGCTGAGCCATCTGGGACTCGGGGCAAGGAAATTATAGGTGAGCCTTCCCGGACGGAGGCACCTAAGAAAATCATTGTGGAAGCCTCTAAACAAGAAATAGAGGAAATACTAAAAATCAGTAAGAAGAGCGACTACAATGTGGTCGAGCAGCTGGGGCAGACCCCATGAAAGATATCCATGTTTTCTCTGCTGTTGTGTTCTAAAGCCCATGCGAAGGCTTTGATTGCATTTCTCAAGATTGCGCATGTGCCGCAGGAAACTTCAGCAGATCAGTTCAAAGATTGTGTGGCCAGCCTGACTGCTGACAATGGGCTGGGTTTTTTAGATGCAGATCTAACACCGAAAGTAAGGAAGCCTAATGATGCTCTCCATGTCTCAATTGAGTGTAGGGGCACCACTATGGCTCATGTGCTGGTAGATATCGGGTCTTCACTGAATGTTTTGCCAAAGAAAGCATTGGACCGTTTAGATTGTGAGGGTTTGACTCTAAAGCCTAGTAACATTGTGGTAAGGGCTTTTGATGGATCGAAGAGAATGGTGCACGGGGAGGTGGACATCCCTGTCAAAGTGGGTTCTCAGACTTTTGGGTCCACCTTCTACGTAATGGATATCAGGCCGTCGTATTCTTGCTGGTTGGGTCGCCTTTGGATCCATGAGGCTGGGGCAGTTACTTCCACACTCTATCAAATGTTGAAGTATCCGGTGAAGGGAAAGATTGTCACAGTGCGAGGTGAAGAAGAATATATGGTGAGTCACCTCAATTCCTTCCGTTACGTAGATATGGACGGGGAATTCAAAGAAACCACTTGTCATAATTTCGAAGAGGTCCCTCAGATCTTGGCATCAACTGAAGTTACTACCGACAAACCTCCGTTTAAGATGGCTTCTCTCAAGGACGCCATTGTTGTGGTTGAAGAAGGTGGGTGTACCAATTGGGGTCAACTCCCTGATTTCATTCACAAAACTGACCAATTTGGTTTGGGCTTTACTACAGGGGCTCAAAGGGTTGTTATGCACGCTCGGGCTAGAAGACCCCCTCTACACATCAGCAATCGGGGAATTAATTCAATTAAAGATAGTGAAGAGGATTCAGACATCGACATCTGGATCTACCCGACAACCAACGGTGGACCAAACAACTGGACGACTAGGGACTTCATACTTGTTTCTTTTATTCCACAGTAATTGCCTCATTTGTTTTAAGATTTATAATAAACAATGTGAAACTTTACAGCCAGGTGCCTTTCCCGAGGCACCTTGGCTTTGCTTATGAGGGATATTATTTGTCATTTCATATATCATTAATAAAACATTGGACGTTTCTTGCATACAAATTTTGCGCTCCTTGTTTTTCTTTTCTGTCTCTCACTTTATCAAAATAGCTATTCTCTTACACACACTCACGTAACATACTGCAGATCCATATCCACTCTGGATCCCATTGATAACAGCTCTGCTACTGCCAGTTATGACTTCAAAAATCCGATCAACCAAGCTGAGGACGAAGGTGAGGATGATTGTGAGGTGCCTGAAGAACTTGCTAGACTATTACAGCAGGAAGAAAGGGCCATACAGCCTCATGAAGAGCCAGTTGAGTTAGTGAATTTGGGTACAGAGGAAGACATGAAAGAGGTTAAAATAGGTGTGAATCTGGAGCCTAGTGTCAAACAACGATTAATACAGATGCTACACGACTATGTTGAAATCTTCGCCTGGTCCTATGAAGACATGCCTGGTTTGGACACTGATATTGTGGTACATCAACTACCGAATAAAGAAGACTGCCCTCCGGTAAAGTAGAAGGTCCGCCGTATGCACCCTGAAATGTCAGAGAAAATCAAGGAAGAGGTCATGAAACAGTTCGTCGCAGGATTCTTAGCTATCACTTCTTAACCGCAGTGGGTTGCCAACATCGTTTTGGTACCTAAGAAGGACGGTAAGGTACGGATGTGTGTGGACTATAGAGACCTGAACAGATCCAGCCCCAAAGATGACTTCCCACTTCCTCACATTAATGTTCTAGTCGACAACACCGTGCAACACAAGATCTTCTCCTTCATGGATGGTTTTTCTGGCTACAACCAGATCAAGATAGCTACTGAGGATATGGAGAAGAAAACCTTCGTTACACAGTGGGGCACCTTCTGTTACAAAGTAATTCCTTTTGGGTTGAAAAATGCTAGGGGAAACTTACCAGCGCGCCATGGTCAGTTTGTTCCATGATATGATTCACCACAAGATCGAGGTTTATGTTGATGACATGATAGCCAGGTCCCAAACTGAGGAAGAGCACCTTGATCATCTCCAGGAACTGTTTGACAGGTTGAAGACGTACAAGCTGAGGTTGAACCCGAACAAGTGTACCTTCGGGGTAAGGTCGAGTAAGCTTCTGGGTTTTGTTTTCAGTGAAAAAAGGTATTCAGGTAGACCCTGCAAAGGTGAGATCCATACAAGAGATGCCGGCTCCCCGCACCGAGAAGGAAGTTAGAGGTTTCTTGGGACGTCTGAATTACATCGCCAGGTTCATTTCACATCTGACTGCTACTTATGAGCCAATCTTCAAGCTGCTGAAGAAAGACCAAGTGGTAAAGTGGAATGATGAATGCCAGACCGCTTTCGAAAGAATCAAAGAATACCTTCAAGAGCCACCAATTTTGATGCCTCCAGTTGAAGGAAGACCTTTGATATTATACTTGACAATGTTAGACAATTCAATGGGGTGTGTGCTGGGGAAGCATGACGAGTCTGGTCGAAAAGAGCACGCCATTTATTACCTTAGCAATAAAGTTTACCGACTATGAGACCCAATACTCATTGCTCGAGAAAACTTGTTGCGCTTTGGCATGGGCTGCTCGCCGATTGAGACAGTATATGCTGACTCACACTACCTTGTTGATATCAAAGATGGATCCGATCAAATATATTTTCGAGAAGCCCTCCTTATCCAGAAGAATAGCAAGATGGAAGATGATCTTAACTGAGTACGACATCCAATACACAACCCAAAAAGCAATCAAGGGAAGTGTATTGGCGGATCATTTGGCGCATCAGGCTGTGGATGACTACCAGTCCATGAATTTTGAGTTCCCGGATGAGAATATCATGTTGGTAACCGACTGCGAAGAACCTGGACCGGATGAAAGACCCGAGGAGGGATCCCGATGGT
The DNA here is from genome assembly GCA_948472305.1 of Vicia faba. Taxonomy (NCBI): domain Eukaryota; kingdom Viridiplantae; phylum Streptophyta; class Magnoliopsida; order Fabales; family Fabaceae; genus Vicia; species Vicia faba. The sequence continues at coordinate 17,240,389 of OX451741.1, read as the reverse complement.
TTATGTATTTTGGTGAAGCCTCGAACGCATTGGGTAACGACATTGGTGCTGTAATTATATCTCCCGAGGGCTGTCATACTCCATTCACCGCCCGATTATGTTTTAACTGCACCAACAACATGGTGGAGTATGAAGCATGTATCATGGGTCTTCGAGCTGCTATTGACCCGAGGATCAAGTTCTTGAGTGTATTCAGAGATCCTCTATGGTGATAAGTCAGATTAAAGGTGAGTGGGATACGAAGCTCCCAAATCTTATTCCTTACAAAGAGTATGTACTGACATTGCTCCCACACTTTAAGGGGGTAACCTTTGAACATTTCCCAAGAGAGGAGAATTAGTTGGAGGACGCGCTAGCTACCATGTCTTCTATGTTCAAAGTTAGGTTGGACAATGAAGCTCCCCAGATTACCATTGAGAGGTTGGATGAACCCGCACACTGCTGTGAGATCGACACTAAAGAAGTGGCCGATAAACCCTGGTTTCACGAAGTCAAAATGTATCTCGAGGTTCGAGAATACCCCGAGGGGGCATATGTTAATGATAAGAATTTTTTGAGAAGGTTCATTGCAAAGTTATTCATCAGTAATGGAATCCTCTATAAGCGTAACCATGATTCAACCTTACTGCGGTGTGTAGACAAGAGCGAGGCAGAAAGGATCATGACAGAGTTACATGAAGGTACTTTTGGAACTCATTCCAATGGACATACCATGGCAAAGAAAATCATACGGGCATGATATTACTGGTCCACTATGGAAGCCGATTGTTATCAGCACTCTCGATCCTGTCATAAGTGCCAAGTCTATGCTGATAAGGTGCATGTACCTCCAGTTCCCCTGAATGTTTTGACAACTCCTTGCCCCTTCGCAATGTGGGGCATCGACATGATCGGCGAGATCAGACCTACTGCGTCTAATGGGCATCGCTTCATTCTGGTAGCCATTGATTACTTTACAAAGTGGGTTGAGGCAGCCTCTTTTGCTACAGTAACCAAGAATGTCGTGGTGCGGTTCATCCGACACAATCTAATCTGTCGATACGGTGTGCCAGAGAGGATTATTATTGACAATTGTACAAATCTCAATAACAGAATGATCACCGAGCTCTGCAAATAGTTCAAGATTTAACATCATAACTCTTCTACCTACCGACCAAAGATGAATGGGGTTGTTGAGGCAGCTAACAAGAACATCAATAAGATTGTACATAAGATGACGGTGACATACAAAGACTGGCACGAGATGTTACCATTCGCTCTCCATGGGTACCGTACCTCAGGACGGACGTCGACAGGGGAAACACCCTACTCTTTGGTATATGGCATGGATGCAGTCCTAGCCATCGAAGTCCAGATACCCTCTCTCAGGATTATGAAGAATGAGGGTTTGAACGAAGACGACTGGATCCAAACCCGGCTTGATCAGTTGAATCTAATCGGTGAAAAGAGACTTACTGCTATCTGTCACGGCCAGACGTATCAAAAGTGAATGATCAAGGCTTTTAACAAGAAAGTCAGACGTCAAGAATATCGAGTCGGGGATCTAGTGATCAAACGCATCATACTACCGCAAGGTGATCCCAGGGGAAAATGGACCCCCACATACAAAGGGCCATTTATGGTTAAGAACATTTTCTCGGGAGGAGCTATGATTCTAACCAACATGGATGGTGACGACCTTTCTCACCCCGTCAATGCAGACATAGTGAAAAGATACTACGCATAATCAAAGACCCGCTAGGTTGACTGGCCTAGGCAAAAATAAGGGCTTCCCGGCGAACCAAAAGGGTTAGGGCAAAAGTAAGGGATGAAAATGAAAAACTGTACACCCGGCAAGTCGAAAACCTGAAAAGGAGGCTTGGGCAAAAAAGGGTATCCCGGTGAACTGAAAACCGAAAGGGAGGTCTAGGAAAAAATTAGGGATCAAAGCGTAACACTATGTCCTATTGGATCATCTCACAACCAAACTTCGGTATCAACTATCATGCTCGGAAAGCGCCAACCAATCTGATCAACCTTCGGCCATATAGCAAGGTGATGAGACACTTGAAGATATAAAGGCAATAACAGAGTTGGAACCCAATGGGGTTGTTTCACATAGCTGTTTTTCTTTACTTTACACAAATTGTATAATTTATGTCTTTCGGCGGTGTTCTCTTACTAGGACGTCAACCTCTTTGTACAAAAATGCCTATTACAGGCCAACTTCAAAAATCAATACAAGTCATTTTCACAAGAAATTTCAATTTGTTTTTCTTTTTCTGTTTTGTTTTGCAAGAACGTACAATGATTCATTTTTTATATATGCATTTGAAAATGATTGCTGCTCATAGATGTTTACATAAGAAACAAAGACAATTACTCGTAATTCCAGTAACAGGGAAAACAAGAAATGCCCAAACCTTACAGTTACTTTGCCCGTCAGGTACCGGGATAGAGCCAGCTTGAGAACATGAGTAGTGGTACATACGCTCCCCACAGAGTAAAAAGTATCCAAAGACAGTGATGTTAGCTTTCCCGAACAAGACATAAATCCCCAACTGAGGTTCACAGTCGCGAGTGAGTTAGTAATTTTTCCCCAAGCAGAGTTTATTTCTCTCACAAGTAAAAATTCAATCTCCAACATAATTAATTATTACCAATAACATAAATTCATCCCCAACTGAGTTTATTTCTCCAAACAAGCAGATCTATCAACAAAGTATCTCCTCCCCAACAGAGTTATTCCCCCACAGAGTTATCCTTAGACAAGGTCTCTTCCGGCAGAATATTCACCAGCCAAATGGATGTGAATCCCCGCTAGTCATATTTGTTCACCATCCCCAACAGAAGTAGAGGAACTATGGTTTTTTACAACAGTTAAGAATACCATTTCTCATATTCTCCAAACAGCAGTCAGGGATTTATTTTCCCAGATTCAGATTATTACGTCAGCACTTCATGTTCATACATCATGACATGTGCATACATTACATATAACATGATCCCAGTTATTTTGAGAACCTCATCATAACGCATCTCATGCATCACACATAAATAACCCTGTATTTCTTTCAGGAAAGGCAGTTGTTATCAACAATTTCCAGCAGGTCCATGATCAACACTCGAAGCTAAACAAGAGTAATCATCGGTGCGACAAAAGCAACCATACCCCGGTTCATACTGAAGTTTTACACAAACTAATAACCTTACCCCAGTTCATTCTGAGGTTTTACACGAACTCATCATAAGGCTACCTCACCCAGGTTCCCTCTGCAGTTTTACCCAAACTCATTTCGAAGTAACCCTACTATCCAGGTTCCTTCTCACAACCCTACTATCCAGGCTTTCATATCTAAGTAAGCCTACTATCCAAGTTCCTTCTCACAACCCTACTATCTAGGCTTTCATATCAAAGTAACCCTACTATCCAGATTCCTTCTCACAGCCCTACTATCCAGGCTTGCATATCGAAGTAACCCTACTATCCAGGTTCCTTCTCACAGCCCTACTATCCAAGCTTTCATATCAAAGTAACCCTACTATCCAGGTTCCTTCTCACATCCTTACTATCCAGGGTTATATATCGAAGTAACCCTACTACCCAGGTTCCTTCTCACAACCCTACTATCCAGGCTTTCCTATCGAAGTAACCCTACTATCCAGGTTCCTTCTCACAGCCCTACTATCCAGGCTTTCATATCAAAGTAACCCTACTATCCAGGTTCCTTCTCACAGCCCTACCATCCAGGCTTTTATCTCGAAGTAACCCTACTGTCCAGGTTCCTTCTCATAACCTTACTATCCGGGTTCTTCCTCTCTTATCCCCAGACAGCAGTCCACAACACTGTAAGACTAGGACCCGATCAAACACGATTGGTTTCGCATCTCTCCAGTAAGTCGTGGTACAGCATATACCCCGACTAGATACGCGGTTCACTTCCCCTTCCCTAAACCAGAGTTATTCCCCAGTAGAGTAACGGACAACAGAAGCTCCTAAAACTCTATTTCTCCCAAGACAGAGACCAGCATTCCCCAGTGAAGTCCTCCTCAACAACAGGTATATGGGTTCTCGCAAAGGAAACTCTTATGCGATCGACACCTCTTCGGATGGCATCTTTAAGCTCATCCCCGACAATATTCAATCCTTAACTTCCAAATGGCATCTATAATCCCATTCGCGATATCGCAAATCAAGTGCCACTTCATGCGAGTGCAAATTTCTTGGCACTCTAGTGTTCAATCATCTTCCACCTTCAGATCACGAAAGGCAAGATGAGCCAATCTACATCTTCAGGTTTAAGAAGATTAAACAGGGGCAGCTGTTCTACCCTAAAATTTGCCCTCTCATATTTCTCAATTCATGGCAAGTGAGGTCCCTAAATTGCTCAAGGAAGTTCAAGAATTGACCAGACAAATTCTCTCTTAAGGCAGTATACCTCAAATTAGGGTTTCCATCGTCATCAAGATGTGTCAACCATAAAAGACTCAAATGCTCACCATTGCCCTAATATGTTTTCAAGGTCATCCATGTCAAGTTTCAAGCCTTGCAGAAGAAGTTTGCTCAGTCAATTGCTCAAATGCCTGAAAATCAACTATACTAGGTCAAAAGTCAATTGTGGCCCACATACAGTCAAACTTCAAGATTTTTGGTCATCATCCTCATTTTGAAGTATTATCCATCATTTGATCAAGGATTGATCATGATTCCTCAAGGATTGCTCACAATCCATCAAAACCCAAAAGTTGCTAAATTAGGGTTTTAGAGGAAAAGTCAACTCAACTTTGACCAAGCATAACTTTCTCGTACTTTATTAGAAATGACCCATCCAAATCTCATGTTGAATAGGATGCAATTCTCTACAATTCATCTTCATCTCCCAAGTCCATAATATGCACTCACAAAAAGATATGAACTTTGACATTATAGGTCCTTTTGAAAAGTCAACAAAAACACCTTTTGGGTCAAAGCTTCATACATGAACATGGAAGACTCAATTGAGATGAGACAAAAAGGGTTGTTTAGAGGAAATCCTAAGCTTTCTAAAAAGTCCAAGAACACCTCCCTAGGGTAAAAATTGAAAGAGTTATGCATTGGCCACGTTGACCATTTTTGCAAAATTGCCATAAGTCAAATGTGCTCAAATTTGCATTTTTTGCTAAGTGGGCCCAACCTTTTATGCTTGCACCTCAATTATAATGTGGTCCACGACTCAAATGTTGACTCACCCATTATGTGCTTCATTTTTCAATTTATTTTGATTTTTCATTAATTAAAAAGTGGATTAAATCAAATAAATGATGAAAATTAATAAAGGTATGATTTGATTTGTTTTTTTGTCAGTTTGGCAATCAAGATATGCTGAGTAAACAAGTGAAAATCGAATCAAGGGCAATTGATACAAGAAAGGCATGTTTTGGCTCAAAATAGGAACATATCATACAACTTGAAAATAAAATCAAATCTTGGATAAATGCAAAGATTCAGTCCAAGTTTGTTAACCTAATTCACTCTAGGTTATATAATGAATAATTCCAGATCAAAAAAAGGGTTAGAGGTCGTGAGAGGCATAGAACAAAACTCAAAAATATTGATAAAAAGTGAGGTTCAGGTTGCAGGTTAGACGGCGATTCAAAGCGATTTAAGGCCATCAATCTATTCCAGGAGATCCTAGGAAGCTATCCCACCTATCCTCAGGCTTCAAAACGCCAGGAATCGTGCCCACCATCAACCACGGTTTGCCCAAAAACTCAATTCTAATTTCCTTGATTTTGACAGCATTATCATTTTTTGATTATACATTCTTATTCATTATCTTGTTTGCAAGCTATTGGCATCATTTAATAGCATTTACAGTGCAGGAATCACCATATGCCATTGCTAGGGTTTCTTTGTTTGTTTTAGGAGTTTTCAATACAGGAACAATTGGGCCTTGAATCAGGTACCATGATGCTCGTGAGGATGAGACGAGTTAATTGGTACCATTGCCTTTCATTTATATTGCATGTACATGATTTTTTAATGTTACAGGTTTATAGTTATGTATAAATGTCCGTAGGTAAAAGTGTTTTACCTAAAGCGACAGGCCAGTGAAGAAGACGATGGCGTGGCAGCATGTGGCTCGCCCGTTTGAATTTTAGCACGTTTTAGAGGTGTGGCACATTGTTTTCATTATGTTTCATTTGTTTCATAATAATAATAATTGACGTTCCAGCGCAGATGGTAAAGAAGCTTGCCTTTGATTTACACGTCCTAGGTTCGATCCCAGGTGTGTACATTTTGTTATTTTCTTAACAATTGCAGGCCAATCCAATACATTGCACTATCCAGCACCTTCCATACACTCTCAACGACTGGCCACTGGATGCGCAACTAGCCAGATCCAACGACTCTCCAATGAAGGATCATGATATACATTCAAGTCAACGCTGCATCATATCAGGCGTGGTCAACCAGGCTTGGAGTATTTGGGCCAAAAAATCAGATTTGCACCCCCCAACATGCTATTCAACACAGGCCCATTTCTTCCCTTTTTTATTTTCTTATTTTTAATTCTTTTATTATTTTCCTTAATTATTTTAATTAACAAATTAATCACTTTTTATTTAATCATAAAATCAACAAATCTCAAAATACCAAAAAAAAAGCATTTTCTTTAAATTATTTAATTTAATTAGAAATCTAGGTTAATTTAATTTCTTTTCTATAATTAAAATCAAATAGAAATTAGGTTTAATTTTGCAATTAAATTTCTTTTTTTTCTCAAATCAAAAACACAAAAATAGGTTAACTTAATTATTTTTCTTAATTAAAATTAATTAGTAATTAGGGTCCTTTTTTAATTACTCAATTATTTTCTTAAATAACAAAACATGACAAAAAACATTTTTTCTTTAATAAATCGCAAGTAGGATTAGTCAAAGGGTCAAAAACCTAATCGCCTCGCATTTAATTCGTCGCGTGCTTGTTGATTATTTTGCCATTATTTTGTAACTGTTCAGGGTTTGTAATAGTTAATTTAGGGTTTTTTATTTACTGTTTAAATCCCCGATTTTTGGTTATGTAATTAATCCCCCTCCCTGAAGCCTTGTAATAGCTAGGTTTATTTTCTCGCATTTTTAATTCCCGCAAATATTTAACTGTCTAGATGTATGCTAATAGGATTGTATGGCAAGAATGCATGAAAAAATTAAAATGGTTAGAAAACCCTAATGTGCAAAGATAAATAACTGAAACAAATCACTCGCACATATTCACTCTTAGGGTATACTCTCACTTCGGTTGCCTTCGGTAAACGATCATTAAGCATAGGGTGTCTTAGTGGTTTCCCTCCTGTCAAAAAAATATCAAATGTCCCATTCGAATGTTGCCTCAGAAATGTTGCCTCAGAAATGTTGCTTCGAATACGATCTTAAGACTCTAGGGTTACTACTAAGGTGTCCTGATATTGCTTTAGTGGTCGTACGTCCCTTTCAAATTGACCCTTACAAATTCCAATGACGGTGCTACCTATTCCTCAATAGTAGGATAGCGCTGTATAAAGGAAACAAGAATAGAAATGATCTTTTTTCGAGTAGGTAGATGCTAGTAGGTACTTCCTCAAATCAAAACTTTTTACACTTACACCTTTTCAAAGAAATTTTTGAAACAACTTCGTCACATCCTTGAGGACTGATACAAGGGTTATCACGAAGTAAAACATTTTTCAAAAACAAGCATACAAACACAAGCAATTTAAAAATGAGCAAGTACCTAAGAGCCTATGGAAAACCATGGATAGAAAGGGTTCTAACACCTTCCCTTTCTATAATCTATCCCCCGTACTCAAAATCTCGAAAAAGGATTTTTTTTCTGTACTTTTTTCCTTTCCGGTTGGATGAAATAAAAGTCTGTGGCGACTCTTGCTTACCGCGACATTTTGCAAACAAAAAACGCAAAACACAAACCAGTATTAAATAGTCGGTTATGCCACTGTATCACACATATCCATCATCACTATCTCCAACAAACCTATTAGGATCACCTCAAAAGGTCCAATTAGGATTTCCAATGAACCAAATATAGCTCCATTGATAATTACCAACACGGGGTCAGTCCCTTATTCTTCCGATACGGCGGTACCTTGGAAATATGGCGCTGAAGTATACTACCATGGTATTAGACAAGACTCTTCGATCGATGAAGACAAGACTGTTGATATTACTAACATTGTTGGGTCTAGCAATGTTACTAGAACTGGGAGAATTTTCTCTCCTGATATTTCACCTCCAACCACCACATCTACACATGTTCGCATTACTGTTGACAAACCTAGTACTGATGCTAGGGGCAAAGAAAAAATGATTAAGCCTACTAGGATTGAGGCGCCTGCCAAAGACATTATTACTGAGGAACCCTCTACCCAAGAAATGGAGGAGACTTTGAATATTATAAGTAAAAGTGATTATAAGATAGTATAGAAGTTTGGGAAAACCCCCTCGAAGATTTCTATGCTATCTTTATTACTTTGCTCAGATGCGCATGCTCAAGCATTGATAATTTTTTTGAAGAATGAGCATGTTCCTCAAGAGACTACGATCGATCAGTTTAAAAACTATGTAGCGAGTTTTACTATCGATAATGGATTGGGATTCTCGAATATTAATTTAACTCCCACCAGAAGAAATCACAATAAAGCTTTGCATGTCTCCATTGAATGCAAAGGAACCACTCTAGCCCATATATTGGTGGATAATGGGTCCTCTCTGAATGTCTTTCCCAAAGGTACCCTAGATCAGTTGGATTGCGAAGGTTTGTTACTGAAGCCAATTGACATAGTGGTGAGAGATTTTGACGGATCCAAAAGGATGGTCCATGGAGAAGATGATCTCCCCATCAAAGTTGGGTCTCAAATTTTGAATTCAACTTTCTATGTGATGGATATCCGTCCTTCTTACTCTTGCCTATTTGGACGCCCATGGATACATGGGGAAGGAGAAATGACTTCTACACTTCATCAAAAGTTGAAATATCTAGTCAAAGGAAAGATCGTTATCGTCTGTGGTGAAGAGAATTTTTTTTTGGAATAACCATGTATTAAAAAAAATCGCAAATAACCATGTTTCAGAAAAAATTACGCAAATAACCATGTTTCAGAAAACTCCCTAAGGGAGGAGCCATCTCACTTGGCGCCTACACCTAATTTTTAAGGGGAGGCGCCATTTCACTTGGCGCCTAGGTGTTAAAGCCTTTCCCTAAGCCAAGTGAGATGGCGCCTTAGTGAAATTTCAAGGCAAATTTTCACGTTTTTTATTTTAAATGCGGTACGTTACGTATTCGATATAGGATCAAACAAAATTGACTTTTTATTTACAAAATATGATTACACACATAACTATTACATAAAAAAACAGATTAATCAGTGGTCCCCTGGAACCCGGTAATGACCCCCGGTTCCGCATCCCCGTCCTCGCCTTTCCCGTGTTGGGTTTCGTCGCGTTTCCTGTTGTGGCAGGGTCGATGGCCCAGCAAAGTCAATGCATTCTGGATCCATGAAATCAATCAGATATCCATATCTAGAAGATCCGCTTTTGTACAGTCGGTTACCCATACCCTTAAAGTTTGGTCGTATTGGTGGTGGGTGGGGTTCCATGGTTGGTCTGTAGCACTGGTCGTCTGAGTACGAGGGGTAGAAAGGAAATGGATGTTGGGGTGTTTGGTATTGAGGATGTTGGGTGGTTTGGTGATGTTGTGGTTGATGGTAAGTTGGGTCAGTTGGTTCATAATCTTCGGACAATCCCAGATCAGGGCTAAGGTTGGATGTTGAGGGGCCTATATTGGGATATGCAGAAGACTGAAATTGTGTGGGGGGTATGCAGGTGTGTTGGTATTGTGATTGAAATTATGGTTGGCTGTGAGGCATATGGGGGTATTGGTACTTAGGTGGTGATTATGGTTGGTTGTGGGGCATGTGGGTGTAATTGTATTATGGTGGTGACCGTGGTTCGGTGTTTATGGTTCTGTTTTGCCGGGGGGGTTGGTGGGAGGTTAATGTGTGTTGGGTTTGTTGTTAGGGAAATGAGGGTTGTGCCTATTATGTTCGTGGGTCAACCAAATACCTTGGATGAGACACGTGCATTTCAGGGGTACTAACCGAATTGTACCAAGATAAATATTAATCTGTGTGTCGCATATTACCATGGTTGTAGAAAACTAGGAATTGCAAGACATGTCGGTGACGCCTCTGCCACATCTTACACCATTCTGGAGCAAAGTCTTTCCATTTGGTAAGACCCCATTGGGCGTCGACCCTTTTGAGATGCCACGGGGACAAACAAGTCGGATCGCTGGGTATCTCTTAATGCATTCCAAACTGCATCTTTACATGGTCATCATGGTGCATCTCCACAACATTAAATCGTATGATTGTAGTCTTTGCGCTCCAAATTGTTGCATCCTCGGGGTTTGGTTCATGGCCCAAACCCAAATATGGTCTCCAGACAATCTGCATATAAAATAAAATCAGGTTAACGAAAACGTAATATATAAATAATTTAAAAGTAGAAAAGTTGAAAGGTACGACGTACATCATCCGGGCCAAGGTGATCCAATAGATTGCGGTATAGTGTGACATTGAATCTTGGATTCTTGCCGTAATTCATACCCCTCACACAATACCTAAAGGAAATGAAAAATATTTAATTTTTATCATAAATTTGGTGAAGAGATGAATAGTAATAAATGATATAACTTGATGACTTACTTGGTTGCGTATGGGAAAATGAATGTGTTGTTGTTGGCGGGTTTAGGGACTCCATCCTCCACCAACCCTAGGCTTGAAGTAAAAAAGCGCAGCCATAAAATGTACATTTTTCCTTGATTGCATTTTTACACAAGGAACTGTATAGATGGGCTAAAACAGCAGAACCCCAACTATACTTTCTAGTTTTTTCGAAGTCTCTAAGTAAATTTAAATACATAAAATTTACAATATTTCACGTACTTTCGGGAAATAAAAAGGTTCCAAATAGTATCATTATATAAGTTCTAGCTTTTATTACCTTAGCTAGCTCGGAGGAATTTTTGTTCAATTCCAGAGTCGCATAATGATTTTTTAGCTTAGTTAGTAGTATACTCTGACCTCTCGCACCACCACCTTCAACCATATCCCTTCCCAACGATTCTTCACACAGAGAATTGGGTTGTTGAACTGACCCGTTAACCGCCTTATCATCGACAGGGAGACCCAATTACATGTACACATCCTCTAGTGTGACGGTACATTCACCTATTGGTAGATGAAATGTATGGGTCTCTGGTCTCCACCTTTCCAACATTGCAAGTATGAACTTTGAATCAATTCTGAAGTTGGAGATCTTTATAACGTTTTCGAAACCTGCGTAATCGAGATATGGTACGATCAACGGGTCGGGAGCAAGGTAGTTGTGTGACCGGATTCTGAATCTTTTAGTATCCTAAGTTAATAATGTAAAAGGTGTAAGAGTAGGTAAGTAAGATGAACAAAGCATTACTAGAAGTATGAAAAATGTATAAGTATAAAAGAAACTTACAAATGCTGGAATGTTGTCCCTTGTGCCTCTGTGAGAATCCCCCATTGTGAGAAGAGCCATTGTTGAAAATGCCTGAGATTATGAAAGAATTTGAAATTATAAGAGATTATGAAAGAGGTTGTAGCAGAGAGTGAGACGATTGTGGATGCGAGAGAAGTATGTAATGCTCTGTATTTATAGGTAAAAAAGTTTCATAGAGTAAGTGAGGTGGTAGGTGGGTGCATGCATGCATGATAAGTGTCACTCTTGCAGTGTAGGTGCAGGCTACGTGGCAGCCTTGGAGAAGGCATCCCTGCATGCATGTAACACGATTGGACATGAAGGGAGGCGCCATTGGACTTGGCAAAAGAGTACAAAAATGAAAGGTGTCGCCATCCCTGTTGGCGAATAAGAGGTGGCATGGGTTGCAGTGTAGGCGCAGGCTAGGTGATAGCCTTGGAGAAGGCATCTCTGAATGCATGTAAGACTATTGGACATGATGGGAGGCGCCTTAGAGGTTGCAGTGTAGGTGCAGTGTAGGCCCAGACTAGGTGACATCCTTGGAGAAGGCATCTCTGCATGCATGTAACACGATTGGACGTGAAGGGAGGCTCCATTGGACTTGGAGAAAGAGTACAAAAATGAAAGGTGTCGCCATCCCTGTTGGCGAATAAGAGGTGGCATGGGTTGCAGTGTAGGCGCAGGCTAGGTGACAGTCTTGGAGAAGGCATATTTGAATGCATGTAACACTATTGGACGTGATGGGAGGCGCCTTAGAGGTTGCAGCGTAGGTGCAATGTAGGCGCAGACTAGGTGACAGCCTTGGAGAAGGCATCTCTGCATGCATGTAACACGATTGGACATGAAGGGAGGTGCCATTGGACTTGGAGAAAGAGTACAAAAATGAAAGGTGTCGCCATCCCTGTTGGTGAATAAGAGGTGGCATGGGTTACAGTGTAGGCGCAGGCTACGTGACATCCTTGGAGAAGGCATCTCTGAATGCATGTAACACTATTGGACGTGATGTGAGGCGCCTTAGAGGTTACAGTGTAGGCGCAAACTAGGTGACAACCTTGGAGAAGGAATCTCTGCATGCATGTTGGTTAATTCAAATTCAGTACAACCTATTTAATCTCAAATTTATCAAAACAGTCATACACTTAATCTCTCAAACACTAGAACATTCAAAAATTCCAGCAATTAACTCATAAACTTCAAACCTTCGAACCTTCAAACCTTCAAACAGTCATACACAATGGCCTCTGCACCCCAATATGTGATCAGTGCACATTTCAACGGTGAGACATACATTTGTCCCACCTCTGGGTTTTTGTTTAGAGACACTGAGAACATCCAATTTTATTTAAACAGGAAAGCCAATTTCTTATACTTCAAAAAACGATTGGAGGCCAAACATGGACGAGGCCCCGTTACACAAATATTTTATCAGAATCCGGTTTTTTTTGGTAACAACCAAATAATGTTTTATAAGGTTGAGGTTCAAGATGACGAGGACCTTCAGAATATGTTTCCCAGTCATGAGTATTTTGCGTACGACTCTATTGAGTTGTACATTATGCTGTGGGAGCCTTAGCTGTCACAAGTGGTTGATCCTTTGGAGACCGAACAAGCAGAAGTAGATGTCGTTGATGAAGAAGAAGAAGATGAAGAGATGGAGTTTGACGAAATGGTCAATGATGATTCCGAAGACGATGGGATACCTGGTATTCCTGCAAACGAGATCTACACACAACCTCTGCACATGACAAACTTCAACATGGGCGGAGATAAACCATCTTCTGATTTATTTTCCAATCTGTATATGCAGTCGGATGAAAAATTAAAAGAGAAAGACAAATTTCGTAACAAAGAAGAATGTATCAGAGCCATCAAAAAATTTCACATGCTCAACTCGGTCGATTTTAAGGTGGACTGTGTAAATCCAGAAAGGTACAAGATCAAGTGTGTCCACCGTGATTGTATGTTCAAGCTAACTGCATCATACAGATTAAGAGGTGATTGTTGGGTCATAGGTTCCATGTCTACCCATACTTGTGTCAGTTCTACTCAATCACAAGATCATCGAAAACTTAATTATGATCTAATTTATCAAGAAATCCTACCACTCGTCAGCAACGATCCATCATTGAAGGTGAAAACCATAATCTCCCACATCACTACGGTATTTAACTATACTACGTCTTACTGAAATGCATGGTTAGCAAAGACCAAGGCGATTGAAAATGTATATGGAAACTGGGAGGAGTCATACCAAGAACTTCCTCACTACCTGAATGCACTCCAGACTTATTCTTCGGGTACTGTTTACATTTTGGAAACAATGCCAGGATACGCCCCGGATGGTAGTCAACTCAACAGAAATGGAATATTCAGTCAGGTGTTTTGGGCTTTTCAACCTTGCATCACAGGGTTTGCGTCATGCAAACCAATTATACAAATTGATGGGACTTGGTTGTATGGGAAATACAAAGGCACGCTACTGATGGTAGTTGCACAAGATGGAAACAACAACATTTTCCCAATTGCCTTTGCCCTAGTCGAGGGGGAGACTGGTGGTGCTTGGAGCTTTTTTCTCAAAAATCTGCGAACACACATGGCTCCTCAACCAAATCTCTGTTTGATCTCTGATAGACATGCATCCATTGAAAGTTCATAAAATAATCCTGCAAACGGTTGGCATGACCCTCCTTCTACGCATGTCTATTGCGTTAGACATATCGTCCAAAATTTCACGAGGGAGATCAAAGAAAAAACACTTAGGAAAGAGGTTATGAATGCGGGATATGCATTGACATAACCAACGTTCAAATATTATCGCAACGAGATCCGTTTGTCAAATCCGGAAGCCGATAGGTGGATCGATAATATTCTGGTAGAAAAATGGACTAGGTCATATGACAATGGACAAAGATGGGGCCACATGACAACAAATCTAATTGAGTCGATGAATGGGGTATTCAAAGGCATATGAAACCTCCCGGTTACTGCTTTGGTTAAATCAACAGATTTTAGGATGGCTTCGTTGTTTTCCAAAAGAGGTGAAATATGGAATGCTGTGTTGCAATATAGACAACTATGGAGTGAAAGGTGCATGAAGTACATTAAGGCAGAAAGTGCCAAAGCCAACACCCATATAGTTATACGGTTTGACCGACACAGCCACAACTTCATTGTCAAAGAGACAATCGACCACAACGAGGGCCTGCCAAGACAAGAATATAGGGTTGTACTACCTTCTCGTTGGTGTGATTGTGGCAAGTTTCAAGCCTTTTGTATGCCTTGCTCTCATGTCATTTCCGCGTGTGACTATACTCATCAAGACACACTACAACTTCTGTCTCCCATTTACAAATCTGAAATGTTGCTCAACGTTTACAACAATAAGTTCCCTTTGGTAGCAAAACCAGATTATTAGCCTGCATACGAGGGCGAAATAGTATGACACATTGACCAAATGCGAAGGAATAAAAAGGTTCGTCCCAAAAGTAAGCGCATCACAACCGAAATGGACTCCCTTGACAATATGGAAAGAAAGTGTGGTTTATGTCGTCAGGTCGGAAACAATCGCAAAAATTGTCTGAATCGGGCTACTGCCTCAACCACATAAAAATTGTATTACAAAAAATATTTCCTTTATTATGTTGTAAACATTAGTGTTTTTCGTTAACAGTATTTGTTACAATAAACATTGTGCGAAAAAGAAAAAAAACACGATAAACCGTCTACGAAATTACAATTGTTAAAACAATTTCATCTGACCCATGCATCATCAACATTACGTCGCAGTCTGTTTTGACTTCCTCCAACCAAAAATTAGGTCTTCCTGTCGCAAGTGAGGTTGTTGTTCGTCTTCACTGGATACTTCTAATTTTTTTCCCCTCCATGATGTATCCCCCTAGCCATCGCATCAACTCCCCCTTCAGACGCTCCGTGGAGTGAATGTGCCAGAATTTCATTTTCATCAGAGGTTTTGTGGCTGAGAAAATAACGTAACCATCTCTGGTAAAAATCATGGGCGATGTCATGATGCAAATAACAGAGTAAAAATAAGAGAACAGTGCGAGAAAGTGTAAGGAGTGACAGAGAAACAGACGAATTATTTATAAAAACAATATTTTCCCTAGGATCCAAGTGAGATGGTGCGTCCTCTCACTTTTAAAGTGCATGCGCCATCTCACTTGGCTAAAAGAGAGAGGAGGCGCCAAGTGGCATGGCGCCTAGGGCAAGAATGTGAGTGGAGGCGCCAAGTGAGATGGCTCCTCCCTTGGGGAGTTTTCTGAAACATGGTTATTTGCATTTTTTTCTGAAACATGGTTATTTGCGATTTTTTTTAATACCTGGTTATTCCAAAAAATAATTCTGGTGAAGAAGAGTTTATGGTTAGCCATATGAATTCGTTTAAGTATGATGAGATGGATGGTGAGTTCATAGAAACTCCTTGTTAAGCCTTCGAAGTGGTTTCTCCCATGGTTGTTGCTGCCAAGGCTACCCATAATGTTCCAAAAGCTGCTACAGATACACCAAGGATGGCTTCTCTCAAAGATGCTCGTGTTGTTATGGAAGATGAAGATTGCACCATTTAGGGACAACTTCCTGATTCCCCTTTCAAGTCAGACAAATTTGGATTGGGCTTCCCCTCCAAGCTCCAAAAGGAGGTTCGACGTGCTCGCATAGGGAAACCACCTCTCCGCCTTAATAACCATCAAGTAAATGCTCTTGAAGACTCCAACGATGACTGTGACTTTGATGACTGGATCTACCCGACTGCTAATGAAGGGCTCAACAATTGGCGTCCTAAGGACTTCATTCCAATCCCCTTCAACAATGACTAATTACCATTTACTTTTTTATTAATTTAAGAACACTGTCTGTAATTTTATTGAAACAATGTCTTTAAGCCATGTGCCATGCTCGGGACACCATGATCCATTTGTTAAGGGTTTGTTCATTTTCATATGCCATATGATCATTTAATGAAAAACATTGGACTCTTTTGCATCAAATTTTGCGCTCATTGTCTTTCTTTCATTTTATTTCATTTTCAAAATAGCCATGTGACCTTACATGCACACACGCACATTTGCAGATCCACATCCACTCTCGATCTCATTGACAATGACTCTGCTATTGCCATCTATGACTTTGAACATCCAATCTACAAGCCCAAGACGAAGGCGGAGAAGATTGTGAAATACCTGGGGAACTAGCCAGACTTCTGATGCAAGAGGAAAAGGCCATTCAACCACATGAGGAACCAGTTGAAGTGATCAACCTAGGTACTAAGGAAGATAAGAGGGAAGTCAAGATTGACGCCAACTTGGAAGACGATGTCAAAAGCAGATTGGTCAAGATGTTGCACAACTATGTTGAGGTGTTTGCTTGGTCATATGAAGATATGTGGGGCTTGATACTGACATTATGGTCCATCGTCTACCAACAAAAGAAGATTGTCCTCCAGTCAAGAAAAAATTTCGTTGTATACGGCCAGACATGTCTGAAAAGATAAAAGCTGAGGTAATGAAGCAATTCAATACAGGGTTTCTAGTAGTGACATCATATCCCTAATGGGTGGCAAATGTGGTCTCGGTGCCGTAGAAAGATGGGAAAGTCCGTATGTGTGTATACTATAGGGATTTGAATAGGGAAATCCACAAAGATGATTTCCCAGTACCACATATTGACGTATTTGTCGAAAACACTGCTCAACATAAAGTCTTCTCCTTCATGGATGGCTTCTCCGGCTACAACCAAATCAAAATAGTTCTCGAGGACATGGAGAAGACCACCTTTTCCACACAATGGGGAACTTTCTGCTATAAGGTCATGCCTTTCGGTTTGAAGAGTGTAGGGGCAACCTATCAACAAGCTATGGTAGCTCTATTTCATGATATGATCCATCATGAGATAGAAGTGTACGTTGATGATATTATTTCAAGGTTGTAAACTGAGGAAAAACACCTTGATCATCTTCACAAGTTGTTTGAGAGGTTGAAGAAATACAAGCTAAGGCTGAATCCCAACAAATACACCTTCGGGGTTAGATCGGGAAAGCTTCTAGGTTTTGTTGTCAATGGAAAAGGTATCGAGGTTGACCCTACAAAAGTCAAATCCATACAAGAAATGCTAGCTACCTGTACTGAGAAGGTGGTCAGGGGTTTCTTAGGTCGACTCAACTATATTGTCTGGTTCATATCTCACCTAACTGCTACTAGTGAGCCAATCTTTAAGCTATTGAAGAAAGATCAAGTAGTCAGATGGAACGAAGACTACCAAGTAGCCTTTGACAAGATCAAAGAATACTTGCAAAAACCTCCCATCCTGATGCATCTAGTTGAAGGAAGACCTCTGATTATGTACTTGACTATATTATAGAATTCAATGGGGTGTGTGTTGGGCCAACATGACGTGTTTGGCCGAAAAAAAGCATGCAATATACTACCTGAGCAAAAAATTTACCGACTGTGAAACAAGATATTTACTGCTAGATAAAACTTAATGCGCTCTGGCATGGGCTGCTCGCCAGCTAAGACAGTACATGCTGACTCACACCACTCTATGGATTTCTAAGATGGACCCCATCAAGTATATCTTCGAAAAGCCAGCTCTTTTCAGACGAATAGCTAGATGGAAAATGATCTTGACCAAATATAACATCCAATACACCACACAAAAAGCAATAAAAGGAAGTGTACTGGTGGATCATTTGACCCATCAAGCTGTTGATGACTACCAATCCATGAACTTTGAATTCTCAGACGAGAATATCATGATGATAACTGGTTGTGAAAAGCCTGGACCGTATGAAGGACCTGAACAAGGATCCTGATGGAATATGGTTTTTGATGGAGCTTCCAATGCTTTAGGTAACAAAATTGGTGCTGTGATTATTTCCCCCGAAGGTGGCCATACACATTTCATTGCCAAAATATGCTTCGACTGTACAAACAACATGGCCGAGTATGAAGCGTGCATCTTGTGTCTTAAGGCTGACATTGACCTAAGAATCAAATGCTTAAGCATATACGGAGCTTCAGCTTTAGTAATCAGTCAAGTTAAAGGAGAATGGGATACCAAACATCCAAATCTGATCCTTTACAAAGAGCTTGTGTTAACCTTGATCCCTTATTTCAAAGAAGTCACCTTTGAACATTTCCTGAGGGAAGAGAATCAGGTGGAAGATGCTTTAGCAACTATGTAATCTATGTTCAAGGTCAATTGGGACAATGAAGCTCCCAGAATTACTATCGAAAGATTTGACGAACCCGCGCACTGTTATGAGATTGACACTGATGAGGAGAAGCCTTGGTACTATGAAGTAAAGAGATATCTTGAAACACAAGAGTACCCTGAAGGAGCTTCAGTCAATGACAAGAAATTCCTACGAAGGTTCTCAGCCAAATTCTTCCTAAGCAATGGGATCCTGTACAGGCGCAACCATGATTCTACTCTGCTTTGTTGTATGGATAAGAAGGAGGCACATAAAATTATGGAAGACATGCATGAAGGTATCTTTGGTACTAACCCTAGCGGGCACACTATGGACAAGAAGATTATGATGGTTGGTTATTATTGGTCGACTATAGAAATTGATTGTCACCATCACTCGAGGACTTCCCATAAGTGTTAAATCTATGCCGACAAGGTTCATGTGCCACCAATTCCTTTAAATGTCATGACTTCTCCGTGGCCATTTGCAATGTGGGGCATTGACATGATTGGAGAGATCAAACCCACCTCCTCCAATGGACATCGTTTCATCCTCGTCACCATTGATTACTTCACCAAATGGGTCGAAGCTGCTTCATTTTCCTCAATCACTAAGAATGTTGTAGCCCGATTCATCAAGCATAACCTTATCTGCCGGTATGACATCCCTGAAAGGATCATCACCGACAATGGAACCATCCTCAACAATGCCATGATTACTGAACTTTGTATGCAGTTCAAAATCAAGCATCACAATTTTTCTCTTTACATACCCAAGATGAATGGTGCAATGGAAGCTGCCAATAAAAACATAAAGAAGATTGTGCAGAAGATGGTGATGACCTACAAAGATTGGCTTGAGATGCTACCATTTTCTCTTCATGGATACCGTACTTCAGCTCGAACATCAACTGGGGAAACCCCTTTCTCTTTAGTCTATGGAATGGAAGTGGTATTGCTTGTTGAAGTGCAGATTCCTTCTCTGAGGATTATGAAAGAAGTGGGCTTAGGCGAAGATGAACAGATTCAGATATGATTGGATCAATTGAATTTGATTGATGAAAAGAGATTGGCTGTTGTTCATCATGGTCAAATGTATCAAAAGCGTATGATCAAGGCATTCAACAAAAAGATTAAACCTCGGGTATACCAGGACGGCGACTTGGTAATAAAGCGCATCATTCTACCACAAGGCAATCTCAGGCGAAAATGGACTCCCACTTACGAAGGTTTGTTTGTTGTCAAGAAAGTATTCTCTGGCGGTGCTATGATGCTAACTACTATGGACGGTTAAGATTTCCCACACCATGTGAATGCAATTATAGTCAAAAAATACTACGGATAAAGAAAGACTTTCTAGGTTGATATACCTAGGAAAAAAATAAGGGCATCACAGCGAATCAAAGAGGTTCAGGAAAAAGTTAGGGATATATACAAAGGATTATACACCCGGAAAGTCGAAAACCCGAAAGGGTGGCTTGACCAAAAAAGGGTATCCTGGTGGGCTGAAAACCCGAAAGGGCGGTCTAGGAAAAAGTTAAGGATCAAAGCATATGACTATGTCCTGTGAAATCACTACAGCCAGCTTTATAACCAAGGTCCAAGTTCAATGGTATAAGATCAATTCAATCAACTTCTTTCAAGGACAATGGATAATGTTCAAAGACATAGGGGCAATGGAGGAGTTGGAACCCAATGAGATTACTTCCACATGGCAAATATTTTGTTCTCAATTTGTATTCCTTTCACTCTTTCGATGATTTCCTTTTACTAGGATTTTTGTCTCCTTGTACAAAAATGGCTGATTATAGGCAAAACATCAATACAAATATACTTCAAAGTGCAAACTTTTTGTTTTTTTTCTTCCTGTTTTGAGTGCAAAAACGTCCAATGATTAAAAATTAATGAACATATGTATATGAATGTAATAAGAGTTTCCTCAAGAATTTGGGATATCATCACAAAGTTGCTTCAATAAGATCATCCCCACAAAGTGTAATCTCCTGAAAACTCTCTCCCCAGCTGAGTTGGTCTTAACTGAAAAAAGAGACTTTGCGGAGTTCTCCCCAAAAGAATTCATCTCTCCAATAAGATCCTCAAAATATTCTCCTCAACAGGGTTTATTTCCCCAAAAAACTACAAATTCCCCAACGCGAGTCTTTTCTCAGACTGTTACAAATTAACAGACAAAACTCTTTTGTCCCCAGCGGAGTCGTTACTATCCCCAGAAAGTTACTGCAAAGCCTGGAATTCGACCAGATACTAGTTAACTTTTACTCTCCCCGTTAAAGTTATAATTCCCCAGTAGAGTAGTGGACAACCAAGGTTCCTGAACTCTATCCCTCAAGTTGAAATCGACATTCCCATCAGAATTTCCTCAAAACAATGAGACAAGAATCCTCAGCGGAACACTCTAAACAAATTCGAAGATACACATACTCTTCATCTCCAGCGGTAGTCCTGGATTTTTCTCCCCAACACTCCCCAACATTTGTCAAGGATTTATTTTTCTAGACAAATATATGTTACAATAACATTCATACATCGTAGCGCATACATGACAAATGCACACAACATAATCGCATTTATTTTGAGAACATCATTACGCCATGCATACATCTGCATGCAACTAACCCTCTTCTTTTTATGGAAAATTAATCAACAGACCTTTTCTGGTTAGATTCATATCTTCTAGTTAAAGACAGGAAAACGACATACCTCTTATGGTTAGACTTACATCTTCCAGTTAAAGACAGGAAAATGAATACCTCTTCTGGTTAGATTAATTTCTTCTAGTTAAAGACCGGAAAAAGACAGACCTCTTCTGGTTAGATTTATTTCTTCCAATTAAAGACACACAATCAACAGACCTCCTCTAGTTAGATTCACTTCTTCCAGTTAATGATAGGCAATCAATAGACCTCTTCTGGTTAGATTTACTTCTTCCAATTAATTATAGGCAAATGAAAAACCTCTTTTGGTTAGATTTACTTCTTCCAGTTAGAGACAGGAAAACGAATACCTCTTCTAGTTAGATTTACTTCTTCCAGTTAAAGACAGGAAGACGAAGACCTCTTCTGTTTATATTTTTTTCTTCTAGTTAAAGACATGCAATCAACGAACCTCTTCTAGCTAGATTCATCTCTTCCAGTTAAAGACAGGAAATCAACCGACCTCTTCTGGCTAGATTCATTTCTTCCAGTTAAAGACAGGAAAATGACAAACATCTTCTGGTTAGATTCATTCCTCTCAGTGAAGTCACCAAATGACATACCTCTTCTGGTTAGATTAATCTCTTATAGTTAAAAACAGGCAAAAAACATCTATTGTTTCAGTATAAATCGAACAAAGATTGATTCTGACACTTCTTCCAATTTCTACCAATAGTCATTCTGGATGACCTCTGTAAGCCCATCTCCGACAAATTTTTTATCACTCCTCCAAATGGCATCTTTAAGCCCATTCCCAACATAATCAACTAACACATCATCAAGTGCAAATTTCTGGGCACTCTAGTGTTCAATCATCTTCCACCTTCAAGTCACTAATGGAGGACTCTCCAATATAAATCTTCAAGTGTAAGAAGATTGAACAAGGGCAGCTATTGTACCCCAAAATTTTCCCTCTCTTTTCTTAAGATATTTCTCACAAAGATCTTTAATAGCTCAATGTTGTACAAGTGTTGATTAGGTCAAGTCATCTCCTAAATACTAATGCCTCAAATTAGGGTTTTGACTTTTACAAGGATAATTGGACTCCTAATGCTTCAAATGACTTTCATAGATCATTATAATCCTCCAAGAATACTCATGTCAAGTTTCAAGTCTTGTATCACAATTTTGCTCAGTCAATTGCTCAGATGACTGAAAATCAATTGCATTGGGTAAAAAGTCAATTATGGTCAACTTATAGTCAAACTTTAAATATTTTGGTCAATATTAACATTTTGAAGTCATATTTGTCAATTGATCAAGTTTGGATCACAATTCCCCAAGAAACATGTTCAAATCATCAAAAGGGAAAAATGGTCAAAATTAGAGTTTTGACTGAGATCAAGTACATCATTTTTTACCTAATTTCATGACTCAATTTATTTCTCAAGGTTAATTAATTGATAGTTGAAATTCAGTCAATTGAGAAAAAGTCAACTGATACATCAAAAGTCAAATTTTGGTTTTTTGATCAAAATTGAATTTCAAATATCACAATTTATCAAGACATTCAAAAATATGAAGCTTGATCATCAAGAAATCAAGAAAGTTAAAAGTCTTTGAAAAAGTCAAAGTTTTCAAGACAAAAAATTTTCTAATTGTTTTAAGTCTTATTTTTTCATGACTTCATGCCAACTTTTCACCAAGATGCATGATGATTCAAAGAAAACTCCCAACATGAAATCTGTAGATCTTGATTAGATCTACAACTTTGCTTTACTGATCAAGTCTTAGAAATTCTTGAATTTTGAGTTATGAATCCATGAAGTCAAGCACTTTTTCTTAAACACTTAGTGAAAATTTTACCTAGTTTGGGTTGATTTTTAACCTAAATTCTTGGCCAATTTTCCCAAGCTCCAAGAGGATTTTGTCAAAATGGCCAAAATGAAAGTTGTACATAATGTTCCAAGCTTTTCAAAATGTTCAAGAAATCAATGAGATCATTTTTTATCTAAGAGAATCGAAGGCAAGAAGTTGGACATTCATTCTTGAATTATAGGTCGTTTTTGTGATGAACAAGAATTCAAATCTCAAGCCTATGCTGCAAAATCTTGTTTTGCAGGCTTCTAACTTATAAATCACTCCATAATTAATTGTTTACACAATTGATTGATGTATGGTCCAGGTGATTAATCCATTATCCAAAGCAATTTTCCATATTTGGAAGAAAGTCACCATTCCATTCCTGTAAAGCAAGCTTTATGCACAAAGTTAATGGATTGAGCTCCTAACTTGTTTGTTCTGATTACACTCCGTCTACAAAGTCAGAAGCATTTTGTTTAAAGTAATTAACAACTCTATGATCAAATGTACAAGGTATTGAAACTTGTTTTGTCAAGAAAATCACATGTTGAGCTTAACATGTAAATTTGAATTCTGATCAACTTAAGCACTCTAAACCTTTGCCTATAAATTGAGCATCCATCTACAAGCCAAGCACACGAATTCATAAGCTCCCAAGAACCTTCACTCTCTCTCAAACCAAAAATGGTAACACAATCACAAAAACTTGTCATTTCTAACTTTGAAACTCAATATTTAAATCTACTCGTGCGTTTTCACTTCTAATCCATCACATAGATTCTAATACACATATAGAGGCTATCTAAATTTATCTTCCAACTGTAAAACCATCTTCTTCATTTTCTGAAATTTGAAATCTTCATATAGGCATTGTTAGCTTTCCATTTTCAAAGATAAAATGTATATATTATTGCACTGAAATTGACCATGTACTTAGAATTCATTTATGTTTCCTAAGTAGAGATAATTTTAGAGTTGAACTTTCTGAAAAATTTAGGTCAAATTTGATACCATTATAAATTCTCATTCATCTTTGATTTATAGCTTATGATATTTATATGGTTGAATTCGTATGGAAAAATGGAGCAACTTTCATGTTTGCATTTTTCATTTTGGTTGAGAGATGAAGAAGTTACAGGTTTTAAAATCATGTTGAAGTTTATGGCGCAAGGTTGAAGATGATACAACCATGGGCTTGTTTTGTAATATAATGCATTAGTTTTGTTTTAAACACCGGATGTATAGCCCAGTGGTAGAGAGCGCGCGTGTAAGGGCCTTATTGCTAAAGGGTCCTGGGTTCGAGCCCCATGAACACCTTTTGTTTTATTTTTGTGATCGGTGGGAACGAGAACTGACTGTTTTTTAATGTTGGTTCGCGTTTCCGTTTGTTTTCGCAAAGTGTCACGGTAAGCAAGAGTCGCCACCGTCTTTTATTTTATCCAACAAGGAAAGGACAAAAGCACAGACAAATTCCTTTTCGAGATGTTTCTCGGGTTCGGGAGGTAGATTATAGAAAGGGAAGGTGTTAGCACCCTTTCTATCTGTGGTTATCCACGGGCTCTTAGGTACTTGCTCACTATGTTTTCAAAAGTTTTCTTTTCTTCGTGATTGTGGGTTTTGAAAAGAGTTTGTTGTTTTGAAAAGAGTGTAAGTGCGAAATTTTTTGTTTTGTTTAAAAGAGAGCAAGTACTTAAGAACATCTACCTACTCAAAAAAGAATTAAACTGTGCAACTGTCCTTTAGACAGTGCTATCCCACTATTGAGGAGTAGGTAGCACCGTCGTTGGAGTTTTTCGGGTCAATTCGATTTTAGGGACGTGTGGTCACTAGAGCAACATTAGGACGCTTTAGTGGTAATCCTAATGTCTTAGATCATTTTTTATCGAGGCAACCATTTCGAGGCAACTTATGATCTTGGGACAAAAGGACGACCTCTAAAACATCCTATACTTAAATGACCATGCTCGAGGCAACCAAGTGAGGTGTACCCTAGGAGTGGCATGTGCAAGTGTGTCAATTTTCAGTTGTATTATCTTTACATGTCATGGTGAGCTACGGTTGATTTTAATTTAAGAGTTAATCTTGTCATGCAATCCTAGTTAGCATACATCTAAACAATATATGTACAAGAATTTAAAGTACGGGAATTGTAAATCCTACGCTATTACAAAGCTTCGGGGCGGGGGATTATTTACATGTCCAAAAATTGGGGAAATAAAAGCAGTAAAGAAAAAGGTCTTAGTTAAGGCTATTACATCCCAGTAAGCAGTTACAATAAAATAAACGCGCGTGAATCTAAAAAAAATCATAAGAATACGAACTTTTGTTGTTTTGTTTTATTTTTTGGGAAAATGCTGAATGTTCAATTAAGTCAAATTCAATTAATTAAAAAAAAACTGATTAAAATTAATTCTAAAACATTCCTAATATTTTTTGCATTTTTTGTTTATGAAAAGGATTGAATTCAAATAAATCCTAAGTCTACTGATTTTAAAATTGAAGAAAATAAGTTAAAATAATTAACTAAATTAAATCCTAATTCTAAGTTATTTATTTTTATGATTTTTATGTTGATTAGAAAAAAAACAAACTAAAAGAAATAAACAAAAACAAAGTAAACAAAGTACAAATGGGCCAGGCAGCAAAACAAGAAAAAATATAATTCTGGAGGTCTGGGTCGAAAGAGGTGCAGGCTGTCTTTCGACCCAGTGAAGAGTCTTGATCGAAGGTGCATGGGAGGCTTCACTTTGAGGGTATTCGATCTGGACATGCCATCCTTCGATCTGGAAATCCTGGGTCTAGTTTGAAGTTAGACTGTTGGGCTTCGAAACTCTGAACAGGAATCTGAGAATGTATTTCCTGCAAGAAACGAAACACATGTTAAAGGTCTGTCATACCCCAAATTTTGACCTAAGATACCACCTCTCATCTGCATTGTTACATAGCAAGCGTTCGCAAGCGATTCGACCTTTTTTTTTACCAATTCTCAAGTCAGATTTCAAAAATTCATAACTTCTTCGAATTTCAATTTTTTAGTGGTTCTTTTACATATGATTCT
Source organism: Vicia faba (assembly GCA_948472305.1). Taxonomy (NCBI): domain Eukaryota; kingdom Viridiplantae; phylum Streptophyta; class Magnoliopsida; order Fabales; family Fabaceae; genus Vicia; species Vicia faba. The sequence goes on along the minus strand of OX451741.1, from coordinate 17,214,082 downwards.
CCTCTGCAACAACTACAACTTTTCTTTACAAGTCAAGAGATGATTATGCTTTGAAAATCCACCAAAAAATAGAAACGTTAGAAATTGTTGTGAATTTAGTGAGATTTAACTATTTTGCCTGACTTTATTAAATCATGTATTTTTGCACTTTTACTCATTTTTTCTTTTATTTTTATTTTCATAAAAAAGGAAAATCCTAAAAAGATTTAGTTCATGCTATTTTAATTTTATTTATGTTTTTGTTCAAAATATTCAAAATGCAAAAATTAGTTTCCTTAAGTTTCATTTAGTTTTTTGTTCTTGTATCATGTAAGTTAAAATTATAGTCTTTTAGATTTAATTTAGTAAAAAAATCTCAAAAAAATAGTAATTTCACATTCTTTTATTTTATTTTTGCAAGTTCTTTATGTTAATTTAAAATTATCAAAAAAATCTTAGTTACATATAATTTATATTTTTGCATCACTTTATTTGAAAAACTCAAAAATTTAATATCTTTTTATATTTTTAGTTTAGTTTTACTAACAGTTTTTATTATTATTGTCACTACTATTATTATTAATATTGTTATGCTATAAGTTTGTCCTCATGTTACTGCTCAATTCTGCTGGTCCCTGCATCTGCTGCCCAGTAACGACCATCTGCTGCCTCCACCACCCACCAAAAACTGTTAAACTCCAGTCCAAAAAACCTGTGCACATTTGTCCAAGAATTGCCTCAAATGGCACACACCAAAACTGTATCAGAAAAGTGCCGAAATCATATTATTACATATGTTCAAACTCATCAAAAAATTCCCTCCCAAAACCTCATTGTTTCACTATATAAACAGGCAGTAGGCAATCACAAAGGAGAGTTCAAAAAAAAGTGTGAAAAAAGGGGAGGGCGAAAAAAGATAGTTCACAAAGAAAAAAGCAAACTTGCAGAAGCAAACTCAAACCTTCATTCCATGCAACCTTCAATTTCGTTCACTACCTCAGAAGCTCTTTCGACCTTCCTTATTCAACCTTTTATATAACCATACAACATAAACAACCCTCACAACCACAAACTCAAAGCTATTTCGAACTTGCAGAAGCACAAATCTGCATCGAAACCTCCTCACACCATAAACTCAAAGCCTGTTTCGAACCAAGCACAAGCCTGTATAACTCAAAGCCTGTTTCAAACCAAGCATAAGCCTGCCTTCTTTACCATAACCACAAACTGTAAACAGCAAGCTCAATCATCATACCAGCAAATTCGCCTTAACAACACAAACATTTTCGAGTCAGTTTCTGGAAGCAGAAGGAATTAAAAGAGTATATTATCTCATCTCTAGATTTCTTTATTATTTCATAGTCAAAAATCGAAACCATCAGACTTGCTCTGATCTTGTAAGTTTCCCTACACTTTTTTTTTCTCAAAAATATGTTGCCATGCTTGTCATAATGGTGTATGTTGTGAACTAGATGTTGATGCTGCATTTTTTGTTATTGATGTTTCAATAAATCAGAACCCCTTGAGTTCGTTATAGTTGTGTCTCTTGCCATGAATATTTGTTGCCTTGTTGATTTATTGTTTAACTGCATGAAAAAACTAGAATCAATGTTGTTATTCGATTTCGATTTAGGGAGGGAAGAAGTTCGAAACTAGAAACAACGTGGTTGTTCGTTCTTGATTTAGGGAGAGAGAGCTCAAAACCAGTAACAGTGGTGTTGTTCGTTCTGACTTAGGAAGAATTCGAAACCAGTAGTAGTGGTGTTGTTCGTTCTGATTTAGGAAGAGTTCGAAGCTAGTAGCAGTGGTGTTGTTCGTTCTGATTTAGGAAGATTTCGAAACAAGTAGCAGTGGTGTTTTTCGTTCTGATTTAGGAAGATTTCGAAACAAGTAGTAGTGTGTTGTTCGTTTTTATTTAGGAAGAGTTCGAAACTAGAAGCAGCGTTGTTGTTCGATTTCGTTTCAGAAGAGTAGGAATTCGAAAGAGGGAGCAGAGTGTTCGATTTCAATCTAAGAATAGAGGGAGTTAGAAGCTAGAAGAGTAAGTGTTCGATTTCGATTTAGGGGAGCAGAGTGTTCGATTTTGATGTGGATAGAGAGAGTTCGAACCCAGGAGCAGAGCGTTCGATTTAGAAGAGAGAGAGTTTGAAGGATAGTTCGAAGAGAGAAAAGCAGAGTTCGAAAGAGAGAGTTCGAAGAGAGAAAATCAGAGTTCGAAAGAGGGAGTTCGAAGAAAGAAAATAGAGAGTTCGAAAGAGGGAGTTCGAAGAGAGAAAAAAGAGAGTTTGAAACCAGGAGTTATTCGATTTTAATTTATGTCCCATGCTGGACCTTTATTTCGTTTTCAGTTAATTAGTTTAGTTTTTATAATTTATTTCGTTTGGTCAGTATGTTAGTTAATTTTGTTAGTTTTTTAACTAGTCTTTTATTGATAAATTTGTAAGTCATCTTTTTGAATTTATCCCCCTTTATGATGTTCCTCCCATGATACATGGTGGTTGAGTTTATTTCAATTTAATTCCATGAGTGTTTATACTTTTAGTTTTAATTTTCATGTTGCTTGCAAAATCCAAGGGAATTGTTTAATTTTTTGTCGACTTCATGTCATCAAAAAAAAAATCTTGCGAATACCCTCATTCATTAAAAACTTAGGATAATTTTCCCAAATAATTCAAATTTTCAAAACACACACCCTTTAAGTCAAAACTTCGACATTAGGTCGTCGTATCTTCAAAAACTCGTCCATACCCATTTTTGGCCAAAACAATTTATTTTTAATCAAACAAACATTTTAATAAATAGATATTTCAAAAGGTTCCTATAGAATACTATATATACATTGGGTTCTAATACCTTCCCATTGTATAACCAACCCCCGAACCTTAGACCTCTTTTCAAAACGCCTTGTATTTTCATTACTTTTAAAAAGTATTATTTTACATTGCATATTTTAGGGTTTTATTTCACTCTTTTCCCTTTTCCCTTGGAAATAATAAAGTGCGGTGGCGACTCTTGCTTTTGTGAGACGAATTAATTAATAGTTCGATCTCCGATTTACCCTGCTACATTTTTTATCGCTACAGAATTGGGGACTCTGCTGGGGAAAGATTGACCTCTTGCTGGTCCATCCCTAAGTGGGTTAAGCCTAGTTTGTTTTATCTGTTTTATTATTGTTTGATTTGTTTGATTATGTGTTTATATTGGGGTTGTTTGGGTTTTTTGCAAAGGACGAATCCTATACCCGGATTAAGTTACACTTAAGGATAGGACGGGCGGTATAGTCATGTTAACTTTGAGGGAGTAATCCCGAAGAAGGAGGCATGAGATCCCCCACTCAATGGAAGGCCCTTTTGAACGTAATATTTGTTTACCGAGTAATCGGGAAAACATTATTATTTTCGACCTGGGAGCCAGAGAAACTGAGAACAGTAGAACCCTAACCCATCTTGGCCTTTTAGGGGTAGCGCGGAGATTATAACGGAGTAATACGGAAGTAGTTGTTACGCGATGCTACGCTCAGATGAGTTTCTCTTGAGAATATTGCTAATTATTGAGTAATCAAGACGTTGGTAATATCCGAAGGAGGAATGTAGACTCCGGGAACTATTAGAACCTTGTCTTGCAGGTGTGATTAAACCGTTAGTACATACCTTTGGGGGGCTCTACCTTTGACTCCATGCACGAAACGTCAAACCTTTAAACCCCATGCTTGTGAACTTGTGTGTAATTGTTGCATTATCATTCATCCATGCATCCATCAACATTTTTTGTAAAAAACTTGTTTTTCAAGGAACTTAAGAATGATTTTTGCAGATATCTCAGGTACTATTATTATGGAGTTTGGAAGAAGAAACACTGGAAGTTAATTCTAAATGATCTTCAGTTCTTAGTTTTATTTTTACTTTTGTCATTTTTTAAAACTATGTAAAAGGGCTTCATGTTCCAAAGTTGTAATTTACTGCTTTATTATGGGCTTCATGTTCCAAAGTTGTAATTTACTGCTTTTTATTGGGTTGTCATCCCAAGGTTGTAATTTATTGTTTTGTTTTTCCAAAGTGGTAAGTTGTAATTTACCGCTTTTGATTAATGAAATGAGTTTTTGTTGTTCCAAATTCCTTAACCATTGATGTGTGCAAAATTGTTGAAGTTCCTTGAAAAAACCATCAAAATGAACGATCATTTGCATCGCATATCATACATCATCCAACATTCCACTTCACGCGTTTTCTAGAGTCTTATCCCTGTTTCTTTTCCACTCTGATAGATTGCCAAGCTGTCTCATCAAAACGATACTCGAGCCAACCGTCAGAGGAAGATGGAAGATCTAGAACAGGAAAACCATGAGCTTCGTGAGGAGGTCGCTACCCTTCGTGTTGGTATGGAGAAACTAACTGCGCAGTTGGAAAGTTTGATGGCTGCTTAGAATCAGCCATCGATTGCAGCTGCTGAGATTCAGACGTCGACTACTGTGGTTTCTGAGATTGTCAATGTTCCAACATCTGTGACTCAAATCAACTCTCCACTTCAACATCAGATACCAAAAGTTTTTCCGTGGGGAATGCCTTATAACTTTGTGCCGGAAGGGTATCAACCTATCATACAACCTTTGGTTCAGACTACTGTGTCTTTCCCTCAACCGGAAATAGCTGTTATGCCACCTTTCCTTCAACCAGTGATGACAATTGTCGCTCCTGTGATTCATTCTACGCCATACATGAATGAACCTGCTTATCATGCTGAGCTTGCTGAAAGTCTGGGTCTTTTTGATAGAATGGAAGAATTTCAAGACCAGTTTCAAGAGATGCGGAGGGAGATCAGAGCGTTAAAGGGGAAGGATTTGTTTGGAAAGAATGCTTATGACCTGTGCTTAGTTCCAAATGTAAAGATTCCAGCCAAATTCAAAGTGCTAGACTTTGAAAGGTATAAAGGTGATTCATGTCCATGGAGTCATTTGACTATGTATGTGAGAAAGATGTCTACATATTCTGATGATCATGACTTGTTAATTCACTATTTTCAAGACAGTTTGACTGGTGCCGCTCTAAAGTGGTACATGGGTTTGGACAACACTCGGATCCGTAATTTCAACGATCTTAGTGAAGCTTTTGTTCACCAGTATAAGTACAACGTCGACATGGCGCCAGAAAGAGATCAACTTCAGGCGATGTCCCAGAGAGACAGAGAGTCCTTTAAGGAATACGCCTAGAGGTGGCGCGAAATTGCTGCTCAGATCTATCCCCCTCTCGAGGAGAAAGAAATGACAAATATATTCTTGAAGACTTTAGGTTCCTTTTATTATGAAAGGATGATTGCCAGCGTACCCAGTGACTTCACTGAGATGGTAAGTATGGGCATGCGGTTGGAAGAAGGGATTCGTGAAGGACGTTTGGTTAAAGAAGGAAGTTCGTCTAGCAGTATCAAGAAGTTTGGAAGTGCTTTCCCTAAAAGGAAAGAACAAGAAGTCAGTGTAGTTTTCCCCGGGAGACCAAGGAGAGGTTACTCACATGTTGCGGCAGTCACTCCGGCTGTCCGTCCAACAATGGTGACCCCAACTCATCAAACCCCACCAACTCAGCAACGGCCATTTCAATAGCAGCCTTGACAACAGGCTTATCAATTTAACAACCAGAATCGTTTACCAAGGAAACCGCACTTTGATGCCATTCCTATGACTTACACTAAATTGTACCCTGCTCTGATCAGAAAGAACCTCATAACGACGAAGCCTCCTCTTGTCGCACCGAATAGTACTTCTCCGTGGTACAAGGCGGACCAGTTTTGTGATTATCATCAAGGGTCGTCGGGGCACAACCTCGAAAATTGCTTTGCTCTAAAGGCGGATGTGCAGAGGTTGATTAAGAACGGTATCTTGTCTTTCAAGGATGTTAACCCGAATGTTAGAGATAATCCTTTGCCTCGACATGGGTCAGCATCAGTGAATATGGTGGAAGGTTTTCCGGGAAAGTTTCGAGTTTTTCAAGTTGAACAAATAAGAGATTCGTTGATCAGGTTACATCATAGTTTAAGAAGACTTGCCTTTTTTAGGCATCAACATGATTATGATATTTGTGAATTTTGTTCAAGAGAAGTTGATTGCCCTATTGTGAAGGAGGACATTCAAAAATTATTGGACCAGAGGGTCATCACTATTACACATGACAGAGGTCCGGTGGATGAAGTGAATGTTATAATACCACAATTCAATTTGCCTGAACCAGTTGAGATCGTTTATGACAGTCAGACTGCACCTGTTGCTCCTTTGATCATTTATCCACCTGGCCCTGTGCCTTACAGCTCAGAACAAGCTATACCGTACAATTATAATGCCACAATGATTGATAATGGGGTAGAAGTCCCTATACCAACAAGGCCATCTTTTGTTAATATCACTGATGTGAGTAGAGTTACGAGAAGCGGACGTGTCTTTGCAGCAGTACCTTTGAAAAGACCAGAAGTTCAAGTCAGGAGGCCCATACCGGCTGAAATTCCAGCGAGAAATGTTGAACCCAGGGTTGAGGTAGGCCGATCCAATGAACCTATCCCACACCCCGATGATGATGAGATTCTAAAGCTTATCAAGAGAAGTGAATATAAGATTGTGGACCAACTTTTGCAAACTCCTTCCAAGATTTCTTTGCTTGCTTTACTGAGAGATTCTGGTGCCCATAGAGAAGCTTTGATGAAGGTCTCTGACCATGCATTCATGGATCATGATGTGACGGTTGACCAGTTTGATGGAATTGTGGGAAATATTACTTCGTGTAACAATCTTGGTTTCAGTGATGAAGAGCTTCCGGAGGAGGGAAGGAACCATAATATGGCTTTGCATATTTCAATAAGTTATGGAAATGATACTTTATCAAGTGTGTTGGTAGATACAGGTTCGTCGTTAAATGTAATGCCGAAAACTACATTGTCTCGACTCTCATATCAAGGTGCTCCCATGAGACCCAGTGGAGTAATTGTCAAAGCGTTTGATGGTTCTAGGAAGACTGTCATTGGTGAAGTGGATCTTCCTATAGTAATTGGTCCTTTTACTTTTCAGATTACTTTTCAAGTAATGGATATTCGTGCCGCCTACAGTTTCTTATTGGGTCGTCCATGGATCCATGATGCAGGGGTAGTCACTTCCACGCTCCATCAGAGATTGAATTTTGTAAGGCATGGAAAGCTGGTAATGATTGGTGGGGAGAAGGCTATGGTGGTAAGCCATTTGTCATCTTTCTCTTTTATTGATGCTGATGAGGATGTCAGAACCCAATTCCAAGCTCTATCTGTTGCTAATAATGAAGTGAAGAAGCAAGAGACATCTATTTCTTCATTTGAAGATGCGCGGCGAGTGGTTGAAAGTGGTTCGGCTAAAGGTTGGGGCCAGGTGTTGACTTTGCCTGAGAACAAGTCTGGAGAAGGTATTGGTTTTCATCCCGTGTCTACAAGAGTCAAGCAGGAAGCAGTTACCCGTCCGATACAAGAGGTTTTCCGAAGCGCAGGTTTTATCCATCTGACACCTCCTGAAGTTGATGCTATAATAGGAGACGATTCTGAAGAGGATTTACCCGATTTTGTAACGCATGGAGTGGTTTTCCAGAACTGGATTGCTGTTGATGTTCCTGTTGTGATGCACATTTTTGAGTAATGTTTTGTTTTATTTTTGAAAAAAAAACTTTCGCTCTGCCCAAGGCGAAAAGTATTTGTGTCGGGCTATGTTGAAAATAAATCCTTTTGCTCTGCCCAAGGCAAAAGAGAAAATGTCTGGGCTCTTTGTTTCAAGTATTGCCAATCATGAATAAAAATGTTATTTTGTCCACTACTATTTTATTTTTCCCTTTTTCTGGGAAATAGTAATGAAAATTAATTGGTAGTAATAGGAAAATATAATAATCTTTTGTTTCATTTGTACAACATTCATATTAATCGATTTCTAAAACAAAGCATAATCATATGTGCAGATTAATCCATGACTTAACCATTGAAAACAATGATCCTATGCCCCCTCCCAACTTTGAATTCCCTGTGTTCAGAGCCGAGGAAGAGGATAGTGAAGAGATCCCTGATGAAATTTGCCGTTTACTTGAGCATGATGAAAAAACACTTCAGCCGTTTGAAGAGCCTATTGAGGTGATCAATTTGGGTGATGAAGAAGAGAGAAAGGAAGTCAAGGTCGGAGCATTGCTTATCCCAGAGGTCAAAAAGAAAATGTTGGAGCTTCTCAGAGAGTATGTTGACGTGTTTGCTTGGTCCTACCAAGACATGCCAGGTTTGGACAACAATATTATGGAGCATCGTTTGCCGTTGAGACCTGAATGTCCACCGATTAAGCAGAAGTTGAGAAGGACTCGTCCCGATATGGCTAGCAAGATCAAAGAAGAAGTTCAAAAGCAAATTAATGCAGGTTTCCTTGTTACATCGGTCTATCCTCAATGGTTAGCCAATATAGTGCCTGTTGCTAAGAAAGATGGCAAAGTTCGGATGTGTGTAGACTATAGAGATCTGAATAGAGCTAGCCCAAAGGATGATTTCCCATTACCACACATTGACGTATTGGTCAACAGCACCGCAAAGTTCAAAGTCTTTTCTTTCATGGAAGGTTTCTCTGGTTATAATCAAATCAAGATGGCACCAGAAGATATGGAGTAGACAACTTTCATTACTCCTTAGGGAACATTTTGTTATCGGGTAATGCCGTTTGGTTTAAAGAATGCTGGTGCAACGTACCAAAGGGCCATGACTGCTTTGTTCCATGATATGATGCATAAAGATATAGAAGTGTATGTAGATGACATGATTGCCAAATTGCAAACTAAAGAGGATCACTTGGAACATTTATTGAAGTTATTCCAGCGTTTGAGAAAGTATAAACTCCATCTGAATCCCAACAAGTGCACTTTTGGTGTTCGTTCTAGAAGACTTATGGGTTTCATTGTCAGTCAGAAAGGTATTGAGGTAGATCCTGATAAAGTCAAAGCTATTCGGGAAATGCCCGCACCCAAGATGGAAAAACAAGTGAGAGGATTCCTTGGGAGATTGAATTATATTTCTAGATTTATATCTCATATGACTGCTACCTGTGGGCCGATTTTCAAGCTTCTCCGAAAGAACCAAGGATGTGTGTGGACAGAAGATTATCAGAGAGCTTTTGATAGCATCAAAGAATATTTACTTAAACCTCCTATTTTTATTCCTCCAGTGGAAGGAAGACCTTTGATTATGTACCTGACTATATTGGAAGATTCCATGGGATGTGTGCTTGGTCAACAAGATGAGACTGGAAGAAAGGAACATGCCATATATTACCTGAGTAAGAAATTCACAGACTGTGAGTCTCGATATTCATTGCTTGAGAAAACCTTTTGTGCTTTAGCTTGGGCTGCTCGCCGTCTGCGCCAGTATGTGATTAACCACACCACTTGGTTGATCTCCAAAATGGATCCGATCAAGTATATTTTTGAGAAGCCCGCCTTATCTGGAAGAATAGCCCGTTGGCAGATGTTGTTATCTGAATATGACATTGAGCATCACACTTAGAAAGCAATCAAAGGGAGTATTTTAGCTGATCATTTGGCTCACCAACCAATTGAAGATTATCAATCCATCAAGTTTGATTTCCTAGATGAAGATGTTATGTACTTGAAAGCAAAAGATTGTGAAGAGTCATTACCTGAAGAAGGACCTGATCCCGAATCTCGTTGGGGTTTGATATTTGACGGAGCTGTGAATTCTTATGGAAGTGGAATTGGGGCAATCATCGTCACTCCCCGAGGTACTCATATCCCGTTCACGGCGAGATTGAAGTTTGACTGTACGAATAACATGGCTGAATATGAGGCATGTATTATGGGTCTCGAAGAAGAAGTGGATCTAAGAATTAAGATTCTTGATATTTACGGAGACTCGGTGTTGGTGATTAATCAAATCAAAGGAGAATGGGAGACTCGTCATCCTGGTTTGATCCCTTACAGAGACTATGCTAGAAGATTGTTAACCTTCTTCAACAAAGTGGAGTTACATCATATCCCTAGAGATGAAAACCAAATGGCTGATGCTTTAGATACTTTGTATTCAATATTTCAAGTGAATGGTTGGAATGATGTTCCTACAATCAGAGTTATGCGCCTCGACAGACCTGCTCATGTGTTCTCAGTAGAAGAGGTCACCGAAGACAAACCGTGGTTCGATGACATTAAACGTGTTCTTCGAACTCAAGAGTACCCGCCTGGGGCATCCAATAAAGATAGGAAGACGTTGAGGAGATTAGCAAGCAATTTCTTCCTCAATGAAGAAGTATTGTATAAGAGGAATTACGACATGGTCTTGCTCAGATGTGTAGACAGACTTGAAGCAGACATGCTGATGCAAGAAGTGCATGAAGGATCCTTTGGCACCCATGCCAACGGACATGAAATGGCTAAAAAGATGTTGAGAGCTGGTTACTATTGGATGACAATGGAATCAGATTGTTGCAAATATGTGAAGAAATGTCATAAATGCCAGATTTATGCGGACAAGATACATGTGCCACCGACCCTCCTCAATGTGATCTCTTCACCTTGGCCTTTCTCTATGTGGGGCATTAATATGATTGGAATGATTGAACCCAAAGCTTCAAATGGTCATCGTTTCATCTTGGTAGTGATCTATTATTTTACTAAATGGGTGGAAGCAACATCTTATGCTAATGTAACCAGACAGGAGGTAGTCAGATTTATCAAGAATCAGATCATTTTTCGATACGGCATCCCGAGCAAGATCATCACTGATAATGGTTTGAATTTGAATAACAAGATGATGAAAGAGCTTTGTGAACAATTCAAGATCAAACACCATAATTCATCTCCTTACAGGCCTAAGATGAATGGGACAGTTGAAGCTGCTAACAAGAACATCAAAAAGATTGTCCAGAAGATGGTGGTAACTTATAAAGATTGGCATGAAATGCTTCCGTTTGCTTTACATGGATACCGTACTTCAGTTCGAACTTCAACAGGTGCAACCCCATTTTCCCTAGTTTATGGTATGGAAGCAGTACTCACCGTGGAAGTTGAGATTCCGTCTATGAGAGTTTTGATGGAAGATAAACTTTCTGAGGCTGAATGGTGTCAAAGTAGATATGATCAGTTGAATTTAATTGAAGAAAAGAGATTGACAACGTTGTGTCACAGTCAATTATATCAGCAGAGAATGAAGAAGGATTTTGATAAGAAGGTTCGACCACGCGAGTTCAGAGAAGGTGACCTTGTGCTCAAAAAGATATTATCTTTCCAACCTGATTCTAGGGGCAAGTGGGCTCCAAATTATGAAGGACCGTATGTCGTTAAGAAAGTTTTCTCTGGAGGTACCATGATTCTCACAAATATGGACGGTGAAGAGCTTCCGCGCTCCGTGAACTCCGATGCAGTCAAGAAGTATTTCGCCTAGTTTTGAGTTGACAGTTTGCTAAGTTGAAAACTCGAAGGGGCGGCTTAGGAAGGCTTTTGGTCAGACCGTCTGTGGCATTTGAGCACATTTCGGAATTCGAAGTTGTTAGGGAGAATAGTGATCATTGTTTTTGTGTAACCCTTTCTTTCATGTACTATTTCCCAAACTTTTGTAAACCGTTGGAGTCGCGTTGTTAGCGAACTACCATCTTATTAATGAAATTTGAGCATTTACCTTTTGTGGACAAAATTTTAATTTTACGGCAATATTTGAAACAAAGTTATTTAAAATATTCTCATTTTAAAAAATGTGTCGTAAATACTGAAAGGAATATTAACAGTTGTTCCATGGTTGGTCAAGCCATGAAATGCAAAACAATTTATCCTTGCATGATGAACATGTTTTCTTTCAAAATCTTCACGAGGTGTTGGTTGTGTAAACTTTTGTTTCTAGTGGTACTAAGTATGGTGACTCCCCAGCTTTTCCAGTTAAGCGTTGTTTTGGTTATCTTTGTTTGAGCAGATTTCTGAAGTGTGGTACGCTTTGTCTCATGCCAGTGGTCTATTGGTGTTAGAAGATTGGATTCGATACTTTTCTCCCCAGAAGATTTGAGCCTTGTAGCATGATACGCTCTGACGTTGCTTTGTGGTTCCAGTTCCAGTTATCTTCCATCTCTTATAGATTGGCCGAGTATCTATAATTTCGTGATATCTTATCATCTTCAAGATATTCCGTCTGCCTGTCTCGTCAGCATAACATTCATTCATTCATTTACACTTATATCACGCATGCATATTCACATTTGCCGTTGATTTTTGGGTCGTATACCTTGTTTATGTTTATTAAGACAATGTACATGTTCTTTCCAAGTAGAATGTTAGCTTAGGCAAAAAATGTGCTTCCTTTTTAAATTCCCCAACTGAGCTAATCCTCGTGGATGATTTGTTTGATTTAGTCTTCCTTGTCCATTTCTAGATAGAATGAATCCCCAATCGAGTTATTTTCTCATTGGGTGGAGTCTTGTTTGACTGTTTTCTCTCTGGTTTATTCCTGGAGGGAGTTGTCGCCTCTTGCATAGGCTATCTTGTGGTTTTCTCCAAGCTAGGCAACCTGGACGAATGGTGCATTTATTTTGCGTATTTAAGTATTTGATCTCCTCGGGAAGGATTGATTCATGGTTCCCTTTGACGAAGATTTTATTCTCCGGCAGTGTTATCGCAATTTTCTTCTGAATTATTCTTTGGAAAATGGCAAGTGGCAGCTCTTCATGAGCAGCTTGTACGTTATTTTTGGAAAGCGGCAAGTGGAAGCTCTTCATGAGCAGCTTGTACGTTATTTTTGGAAAGCGGCAAGTGGCAGCTCTTCATGAGCAGCTTGTACGTTATTTTGGGAAAACGACAAGTGGCAGCTCTTTATGAGCAGCTTGTACGTTATTTTTGGAAAGCAGCAAGTGGCAGATCTTCATGAGCAGCTTGTACGTTATTTTTGGAAAGCGGCAAGTGGCAGCTTTTCATGAGTAGCTTGTGCGTTATTATTTTTGGAAAGAGGCAAGTGGCAGCTTTTCATGAGCAGCTTGTGCGTTATTATTTTTGGAAAACGACAAGTGGCAGCTCTTCTTGAGCATCTTGTACGTTATTTTTGGAAGACAACAAGTTGCAGCTTCTTTATTTGAGCAGCTTGTATGTCATTATTTTTCTGGAAGATAGCAAGTGGCAGCTTCTTTATTTGAGCAGCTTGTATGTCATTATTTTTCTGGAAGACAGCAAGTGGCAGCTTCTTTATTTGAGCAGCTTGTATGTCATAGTATTTTTGGAAAACGGCAAGTGGCAGCTTCTTTATTTGAGACGCTTGTATGTCATTAGTTTTTGGAAGACAGCAAGTGGCAGCTTCTTTATTTGAGCATCTTGTATGTCATATCATCTTTGAAGACCATAAGTGGCAGCTTCTTTATTTGAGCAGCTTGTGTATCTACAACCATATTATTACTTCAGCATTAATTGGTATCTCTCCGGAAATCTCGCAGAGAAATTTGTTTTGAATATTTACCTTCAGAAGTCGGTAATCCGTTATCAGCAAATTTGATACATCTTTTGTCTATCTTTAACCTCGAGTTGGGAACTCACTATTATTTCGGGTCAATAATCTGTTTTGTGGCCTATGCAAGATGCCTTCTTTGTTAGGGTCAGAGGTCGTTTTCTCTCAGATTTTTATTCGCCGTCAAGATTCTATCATTTGAGGTCGATGGCCCATTTCCTCAGTAGTGTATAATCTATGCTCCTGTGTTTTGTTGGTGTTTAGTTTCTCCAGCATTATCTTGCCTTATACAATATCATTCTCTGAATTTAAATACTACATTCATATCACAAACATAATGGCGGAATCTTAGGGCAAAATTTGCGTATTATGTATTTAAGTACCTTCAATCTCGTCGAGACAAAGATTTTAATCTTCATATCTCCGGATAGAAGAAACTTAAATAGGGGCAGCTGTCATACCCCAAATTTTGACCTAAGATACCACCTCTCATCTGCATTGTTACATAACAAGCGATTCGACCTTTTTTTTGCCAATTCTCGAGTCAGATTTCAAAAATTCATAACTTCTTCGAATTTCAATTTTTAGTGGTTCTTTTACATATGATTCTCCTCTGCAATAACTACAACTTTTTTTTACAAGTTAAGAGATGATTATGCTTTGAAAATCCACCAAAAAATAGAAACGTTAGAAATTATTGTGAATTTAGTGAAATTTAACTGATTTTTCCCGACTTTATTAAATCATGTATTTTTGCACTTTTACTCATTTTTTCTTTTATTTTTATTTTCATAAAAAAAGAAAATCCTAAAAAGATTTAGTTCATGCTATTTTCATTTTATTTATGTTTTTGTTCAAAATATTCAAAATACAAAAATTAGTTTCCTTAAGTTTCATTTAGTTTTTTGTTCTTGTATCATGTAAGTTAAAATTATAATCTTTTAGATTTAATTTAGTAAAAAAATCTTTAAAAAATAGTAATTTCACATTCTTTTATTTTATTTTTGCAAGTTCTTTATGTTATATTAAAATTATCAAAAAAAATCTTAGTTACATATAATTTATATTTTTGCATCACTTTATTTGAAAAACTCAAAAATTTAATATCTTTTTATATTTTTAGTTTAGTTTTACTAACAGTTTTTATTATTATTGTCACTACTATTATTATTAATATTGTTATGCTATAAGTTTGTCCTCATGTTACTGCTCAATTCTGCTGGTCCCTGCATCTGCTGCCCACTAACGGCCATCTACTGCCTCCACCACCCACAAAAAACTGTTAAACTCCAGTCTAAAAAACCTGTGCACATCTGTCCAAGAATTGCCTCAAATGGCACACACCAAAATTGTATCAGAAAAGTGTCGAAATCAGATTATTACATATGTTCAAACTCATCAAAAAATTCCCTCCCAAAACCTCATTGTTTCACTATATAAACAGGCAGTAGGCAATCACAAAGGAGAGTTTAAAAAAAAGTGTGAAAAAAGGGGAGGGTGAAAAAAGATAGTTCACAAAGAAAAAAGCAAACTTGCAGAAGCAAACTCAAACCTTCATTCCATGCAACCTTCAATTTTGTTCACTACCTCAGAAGATATTTCGACCTTCCTTATTCAACCTTTTATATAACCATACAACATAAACAGCCCTCACAACCACAAACTCAAAGCTATTTCGAACTTGCAGAAGCAAAAATCTGCATCGAAACCTCCTCACACCATAAACTCAAAGCCTGTTTCGAACCAAGCACAAGCCTGTATAACTCAAAGCCTGTTTCGAACCAACCATAAGCCTGCCTTCTTTACCATAACCACAAACTGTAAATAGCAAGCTCAATCATCATACCAGCAAACTCGCCTCAACAACACCAACATTTTCGAGTCAGTTTCTGGAAGTAGAAGCAATTAAAAGAGTATATTATCTCATCTCTGGGAGTTCGAAAGAGGGAGTTCGAAGAAAGAAAAGAGATAGTTCGAAAGAGGGAGTTCGAAGAGATAAAAAAGAGAGTTCGAAACCAGGAGTTGTTCGATTTCGATTTTTGTCCCATGCTGGACCTTTATTTCGATTTCAGTTAATTAGTTTAGTTTTTATAATTTATTTCGTTTGGTCAGTATGTTAGTTAATTTTGTTAGTTTTTTAACTAGTCTTTTATTGATAAATTTGTAAGTCATCTTTTTGAATTTATCCCCCTTTATGATGTTCCTCCCATGATACATGGTGGTTGAGTTTATTTCGATTTAATTTCATGAGTGTTTATACTTTTATTTTTTATTTTCATGTTGCTTGCAAAATCCAAGGGAATTGTTTAATTTTTTGTCGACTTCATGTCATAAAAAAAAAATCGTGCGAATACCCTCATTCATTAAAAACTTAGGATAATTTTCCCAAATAATTCAAATTTTCAAAACTCACACCCTTTAAGTCAAAACTTCGACATTAGGTCGTCGTATCTTCAAAAACTCGTCCATACCCATTTTTGGCCAAAACAATTTATTTTTAATCAAACAAACATTTTAATAAACAGATATTTCAAAAGGTTCCTATAGAATACTATAGATACATTGGGTGCTAATACCTTCCCATTGTATAACCAACCCCCGAACCTTAGACCTCTTTTCAAAACGCCTTGTATTTTCATTACTTTTAAAAAGTATTATTTTACATTGCATATTTTAGGGTTTTATTTCGCTCTTTTCCCTTTTCCCTTGGAAATAATAAAGCGCGGTGGCGACTCTTGCTTTTGTGAGACGAATTAATTAATAGTTCGATCTCCGATTTACCCCGCTACATTTTTTATCGCTACAAGGTCCAGGGGGGGATTTTACTCCCCTGGTTCAAATCTCTCTCTTATTCGCACCTGCTGAATATGGGTCTGGGTTTTTTTTATCCTGGGATTCGAAGGAGAAACTCAGATTGTGCCCAAGCAATGGAACAATCTCATCTCTGCGCTGTAGCTTATATGTAGCACATTAAATCATTCACAAATAGTAGTAATAATATGAATATGCAATCAAAAAGAATTTAAAAATGAGTTTTGAGATTAGATCCTTTTTTAACCAAACAGAGGTGCTTCGATCTGTAGTTCTGAGGATGGAGGTGTTCGCTGGGTGGCAGCTCTGGCTGGTGCAAGGATTGGGTATGGCTTCCTGGAAGTGCTGATGACTTTTGGCAGCGTATCTCCAAGCTCTCCTTGCTTTTTTTCTCTATTTTTTATGTATATTTCCGTGTGTCCTGGATACGTATGCTGGCCTCTGTATTTATAGGGGTGTGAGGGTGCAGTAATGGCAAGAGACAGCCATTAAACAGGCCATTAAAGCCATGAGACAAGAATCAGACCCATTAAATAATTTCCTTTTTTGAAACATTCGTGTCCCTTGAATGCACCTGGACGCTTCTGACTTTCGAATGCCTTCAGGCCTTGTCCTTCGATTGGTCCTAAGTTGCCTCCTTCGAATGGACTTCCTCTGCTTCGACTGCTTGATTTGAAAAGAGTCACTCTGGTCGAATCAGCTCTTCAGGAACAGAAAAGGCAAGAATCTGGCCTTTAACTCAGGAATTAAATCCACAAACAGCATTTAATTATTTCTATATTTGTAAGGGAAACATACCATTTTCTCATGTTCAGTGTACCTGGACATGTTTGAGTGCCCTCTTGATGGCTTTGTTAACAAGCCAATCGAAAGGTGTTGTTCATACTAATCGAAGGACATGGTTCACATGCCTGTCAAAGCCGCCTGGACACAATGCTGGATCGAAGGTTCCCTTGGCATGCCAATCGAAGTGCTCGTCTATAATGCCAATCGAAATGTTCCTTCAGAATGCCAATCGAAGGGTCTTTCAGAATGACAATCGAAAGGTCTTTCAGAATGCCAATCGAAGTGCTCCTTCAGAATGCCAATCGAAGGGTCTTACAAAATGAAAATCGAAAGGTCTTTCAGAATGCTAATCGAAGTGCTCCTTCAGAATGCCAATCGAAAGGCCTTTCAGAACACCAATCGAAGGGTCTTTCAGAATGCCAATCAAAATGTACGTAAAGCACCACTCAAAAATTTTCCTTTTCCTTAGGCAAGAGTTTATGATCAACCATGCAGGGGGAACACTTTGGGAAACATGGGAGGGTAAATTTTGGGGTACAACAGTTGCCCCTGTTCAATCTTCTTAAACCTGAGGATGTAGATTGGCTTGCGTGCCTTTCGTGATCCGAAGGTGGAAGATGATTGAACACTAGAGTGCCTAGAAATTTGCACTCGCATGGTGTAGTATTAGCATTGTGATGTCGGGAATAGGCTTATAGATGCCATTTGGAAATTGTTGGTAGGTGGTTCTGTCTTCGTTGACGGGTTTAGCCACAGAAAAATCTTTAGGAATCAATTTAACTGATTTTGTCTCCATTGACTGGCTTCGTCTCAGAAAAATCTTTAGGAATCGATTTAACTGATTTTGTCTCCATTGATTGGCTTCGCCTCAAAAAAATCTTTAGGAATCGATTTAACTGATTTTGTCTCTATTGACTGGCTTCGTCTCAGAAAAATCTTTAGGAATCGATTTAACTGATTTTGTCTCCATTGACTGGCTTCACCTCAGAAAATCCTTTAGGAATCGATTTAACTGACCTTGTCTCCATTGACTGGCTTCGCCTCACAAAAATCTTTAGGAATCGATTTAACTGATTTTGTCTCCATTGACTGGCTTTGCCTCAGAAAAATTTTTAGGAATCGATTTAACTGAACCAGAGAAGGTCTTGGAATATCTTCAACTGGATCGGCATCAGAAAAATCTTTAGGAATCGATATAACTGGACCAGAGAAGGTCTTGGAATATCTTCAACTGGATCGGCATTAGAAAAATCTTTAGGAATCGATTTAACTGGACCAGAGAAGGTCTTGGAATATCTTCAACTGGATCGGCATCAGAAAAATCTTTAGGAATCGATTTAACTGGACCAGAGAAGGCCTTTTGATATGGCTGAGAATTTAACTACATCCTTCCTGAAAGGTAAAGGTCAGTCATATGCAATGCATGATATGGATCAAGCAATGATGTTCTCAACATAAATGAGATTGTGTGGTATGATATGTTTATGCATGTATCATGATGTATGGAAATGTAATGTTTTAGCTGGGGAAAATCAATCCCGGATAACTTGTTGGAGTTGAATTCTTCGGTTCCGCTGGGGATGATGAACGAAGATGATTGCAAGAATAAACCTGCAGGAGAGGATGACTCTGTTGGGGAATTACTCTGTGGGGGAGAGATGTTCTGCTGATGATTTTAACGATAACTCCGCTGGGGATTCCATTGATAAGCTCTGTTGGGGGTTTCAATGATGAACTCCGCTGGGGATGGATCACCGTTGCTGGCGATGTTGAATCTGTTGAGGATAGAAGTCCTGCTTGGGGAAAGAAAGAACTTCGCCAGGGATGATCTTTCAGTTGCAACTTGCTGAGGATAACCCAGTTAGACTCTTGTGAGGATAACCTTCTGAGTTTGGCTGGGGAGATTTATCTTGTACTCTACAGGGTATGAGTTTCCAGAATCTACTGGGTAAGATGACTTAATCCTGGTGGGGAACCTTTTTTTTAGACTGCGCTGGGGAAACAGATCCAATGGGGGTATCTTGTATTCCGCTGGGGAACATTATTATACTCCGTTGAGGAATATTAAGACCTTCTTGGGATACCGAGACTTTTCGGGCTGATGGTAGATCAACTCTCCTTGGGAAGAGTCTTGCTGATTTGTTCATGGTTGCAAGTCTCAGTGGGGAGAGCTACCATTACTGTTTTTATTCTGCGGGGAGTGAAGGTATCTTAGCCATATTCTTCAGTGGAATATACCTCGGTACCTTGGTGGACAGAGCAACTAGACAGCTCAGACAAATCTTATTGCCCCTGTTTCTGATATCACCCGTAATTAATCCTTTGTTTCGTATGTGAATATTTATGAGCAGCAATTAATGTCAAATGCATATATCAAAAATAAACATTGGACGTTCTTTGCAAAACAAAACAGATAAAGGAAAAATAGTTCAAAATTTGTCTGAAAATGAATTTGTATTGATTTTTGAAGTTTGGCCTGTAAATAGGCATTTTGTACAAGAGGTTGACGTCCTAGTAAGAGAACGCCGCCGAACAAATAGGATTTATACAATTTGTGAAAACAAAACAGCTATGTGAATATTCCCACTGGGTTCTAACTCTGCTATTGCCTTTATATCTCCAAACGTCTCATCACTTTGCTGCTTAGTTGGAGATGAATCTGATTGATTGGTGCCGTCCGAGCCTGATAGTTGATACTGAAGTCTGGATGCAGGGTGATCCAATGAGACATAGTGTTACGCTTATCCCTAACTTTTTCCTGGACCGCCCTTTCGGGTTTTCAGTCCACCGGGATACCCATTTTTGCCCAAGCCGCCTTTTCAGGTTTTCGACTTGCCAGGTGTACAGATTTTTTTATATTTTCATCCCTTATTTTTGCCCGAACCCTTTTGGTTCGCCGGAAAGCCCTTATTTTGCCTAGGCCAGTCAACCTAGCGGGTCTTTGATTATGCGTAGTATATTTTTACTATGTCTGCATTGACGGGGTGAGGAAGGTCGTCACCATCCATGGTGGTTAGAATCATTGCTCCCCCTGAGAAGATGTTCTTAACCACAAATGGCCCTTCATAAGTAGGGGTCCATTTGCCCCTGGGATCACCTTGAGGTAGAATAGTGCGCTTGATTACCAGGTCCCCAACTCGATACTCTTGTCGCCTGACTTTCTTGTTAAATGCCTTGATCATCCATTTTTGGTAAGTCTGACCATGACAAATAGCGGTAAGTCTCTTTTCGTCAATTAGATTCAATTGATCAAGTCGGGTCTGGATCCAGTCGTCTTCACTCAAACCTGCATCCTTCATGATCCGAAGAGAGGGTATCTGAACTTCAATAGGCAAAACTGCTTCCAAGCCATAAACCAAGGAATAGGGCGTTGCCCCTGTTGACGTTCGTGTTGAGGTACGGTACCCATGAAGAGCAAATGATAACATCTCGTGTCAGTCTTTGTATGTCACTGTCATCTTCTGCACAATCTTCTTAATGTTCTTATTTGCTGCTTTGACAGCCCCATTCATCTTCGGCCGGTATGGAGAAGAGTTATGGTGTTGTATCTTGAATTGCTCGCAGAGCTCAGTGATCATCTTGTTGTTAAGATTGGTACCATTATCCGTAATAATCCTCTCTGGTACACCGTATCGACAGATCAGGTTGTGCCGAATGAACCGTGCCACGACGTTCTTGGTGACCGTAGCAAAGGAAGCTGCTTCAACCCACTTCGTAAAGTAATCAATTGCTACCAGGATGAAACGATGCTCGTTGGATGCCGTAGGTCTGATTTCGCCGATCATATCAATTCCCCACATTGCAAAAGGCCAAGGTGCTGTCAAGACATTCAGAGGAACTAGAGGAATGTGCACCTTATCAACATAGACCTGGAACTTGTGACATGTCTGAGAATGCTGATAACAGTCGGCTTCCATTGTGGACCAGTAATATCCTGCTCGAAGGATTTTCTTTGCCATGGTATGTCCACTGGAATGAGTTCCGAAGGTACCTTCATGCAGCTCTGCCATGATCCTTTCTGCTTCAATCTTATCCACACAATGCAGTAAGGTTGAATCATGGTTACGTTTATAAAGAATGCCATTGCTGATGAAGAACTTTGCTGCGAACCTTCTCAGAAACTTCTTGTCATTAACAGATGCCCCCTCGGGGTATTCTTGAGCTCCAAGGTACCTCTTCACTTCATGATACCAAGGCTTTTCTGTTACTTCTTCGGTCTCAAGATCACAGCAATGCGTAGGTTCATCCAATTTCCAAATAATGATTCGGGGGGCCTCGTTGTCCCACTTGACTTTTAACATAGAAGACATCGTAGCTAGCGCGTTCGCCAACTGATTCTCCTCTCTTGGGAAGTGTTCAAAGGTTATCTCCTCAAAATGGGGAAGCAACGTCAATACATACTCCTTGTAGGGAATAAGATTTGGGTGTTTCGTATCAAACTCTCCTTTAATATGACTGATCACGAGAGCGAAATATATGAAGACACTCAGAAACTTAATCCTTAGGTAAATTACTGCTCGAAGACCCGTGATGCACGCTTCATACTCCGCCATATTGTTGGTGTAGTTGAAACATAGTCGGGCGGTAAGTGGAGTATGTGAGCCTTTAGGAGATATGATCACAGCGCCAATGCCATTACCCAAAGCGTTTGAATCTCCATCAAAATGCATAGACCATCGGGATCCTTCCTCAGGTCCTTCATCCGATCCAGGTGTTTCACAATCAGTCACTACCATGATATTCTCGTCTGGAAATTCAAAGTTCATAGACTGGTAATCATCCACTGCCTGATGTGCCAAATTGTCTGCCAATACACTTCCCTTGATTACTTTTTGAGTCGTGTACTGTATGTCATACTCAGTCAAGATCATCTTCCATCTTGCTATTCTTCCGGACAAGGCGGGCTTTTCGAAGATATGTTTGATTGGATCCATCTTTGAAATCAACAGGGTAGTGTGAGTCAACATATATTGTCTCAGCCGGCGAGCAGCCCATGCCAAAGCGCAGCAAGTTTTCTCGAGCAGTGAGTATCAGGTCTCACAGTCGGTAAACTTTTTGCTAAGGTAATAAATAGCATGCTCTTTTCGGCCAGACTCGTCATGCTGCCCCAGCACACACCCCATTGAGTTGTCAAGTACTGTCAAGTATAAGATTAGAGGTCTCCCTTCCACTGGTGGCATTAGAATGGGTGGCTCCTGGAGATACTCTTTAATTCTTTCGAAAGCGGCCTGACATTCATCGTTCCAACGTACCACTTGATGAATCGGGCAATATAGTTAGGATTGGCTCACAAGTAGCAGTTAGGTGTGAGATGAATCGGGCAATATAGTTCAGTCGTCCTAGAAAGCCTCTGACCTCTTTCTCTGTCTTGGGAGCTGGCATCTCTTGTATGGCTTTCACCTTGGCAGGGTCCACTTGAATACCTTTGTCGCTCACGACGAAGCCTAGCAGTTTGCCAGACCTCACCCCGAAGGTGCACTTGTTCGGGTTCAACCTCAGCTTGTATAACTCCAACCTGTCAAACAGCTTCTGTAGATGGTAAAGGTGTTCCTCCTCCGTTTGGGATCTCGCAATCATATCATCGACGTATACTTCAATCTCATGATGGATCATGTCATGAAATAAAGCAACCATGGCACGCTGATATGTTTCCCTAGCATTTTTTAACCCAAAAGGCATGACCTTGTAACAAAAGGTGCCCCACCGAGTAACAAAGGTGGTCTTCTCCATGTCTTCGGGAGCCATTTTTATTTGATTATAACCGGAGAAACCGTCCATAAAGGAGAATACCTTGTGCTGAGAAGTATTGTCAACCAGAACGTCGATGTGAGGCAGAGGGAAGTCATCCTTAGGGCTTGCCCTGTTCAAATCCCTGTAGTCCACACACATTAAACCTTACCATCCTTCTTCGGTACCGGAACCACATTGGCAACCCACTAAGGGTAAGAAGTTACTGCTAGAAAACCGGCGTCAAACTGTTTCATAACTTCAGTCTTGATTTTCTCAGACATCTCCGGACGCATACGGCGAACCTTCTGTTTTACCGGAAGGCAGTCTTCCTTGGTAGGCAGGAGATGAACCACAATGTCGGTATCCAACCCAGGCATATCTTCGTAAGACCAGGCAAAGATTTCCACGTAGTCATGCAGCATCTGAATCAACCGATGTTTCACACTAAGCTCCAGATTTGCACCGATCTTGACTTCCTTTTTGTCTATCTCAGTACCCAGATTCATTGTTTCTACTAGCTCTTCATGTGGCTGAATGGCCCTCTCTTCCTGCAGTGGCAGTCTTGCAAGTTCACCAGGCACTTCACAATCATCTTCACCTTCGTCTTTGGCTAAGTTGATCGGATTTTCGAAGTCATAACTGGCAGTAGCAGAGTCGTTACCAGTGAGATCCAGAGTGGATTGAGACCTGTATATGTGAGTGTGTGTAAAATAGTTGTTTTGCAATATATAATAAAGAAAGACAAGGAGCGCAAAATTTGAAATGAAAAACGTCCAATGCTTTTATTAATGATATATAAAAGTGGCACACAAAAGCCCTTACAAATGAAGCCACGGTGTTCCGGGTAAGACACCGGGCCAAAAAGTTTCACAATATTGTCTGTTACAAATTTAAAACAAAGAGTTCATTACTGGGTAACAAAAGTAATGGGGACGAAATCCTTTGTTGTCCAGTTGTTTGGTCCACCGTTGGTCGTAGGATAGATCCAGCTGTCGAATTAAGACTCCTCTACATCATCTTCGATGGCATTTACTCCTGAGTTGCTGATGAACACAGGAGGTCTTCCAATCCTTACACTTCGAACAACCCTTTGAGCTTCTGCAGTGAAACCCAACCCAAACTTGTTAGTCTTCTGAGTGAAATCAGGAAGTCGGCCCCAGTTTGCATACTCACCCTTCTCAATAACAGCCCAGACATCCTTTAAGGAAGCCATCTTCATAGGAGAATCTTCCATCACAGTCTCAGCTGATGCCAATGTATGAGGAACCCCTTCAAAGTGTTGAAATGGGGTCTCAATGAACTCCCCATCCATCTCTACGTATCGGAACGAGTTGAGGTGGCTGACCATGTATTCCTCCTCCCCTTGAACTGTCACAATCTTCCCTCTGACCGGGTACTTCAATTTCTGGTGGAGCGTTGAGGTTACGGCTCCAGCTTTGTGGATCCATGGACGACCCAGCAAACAAGAATAGGATGGCCGAATGTCCATCACGTAGAATGTAGAATTGAAGACCTGAGAACCAACCTTGATTAGAATATCAACCTCACCATGCACCATCCTCTTAGACCCATCAAAGGCCCGGACAACAATGTTACTCGGCTTTAGCTCCAAACCTTCACAATCCAGCCTGTCTAGAGCTTTCTTTGGCAAGATGTTTAATGAGGAACCAGTGTCAACTAACACATGTGCAAGAGTAGTGCCCCTGCATTCAATGGAGACATGCAGGGCATCATTATGGTTCTTCCCTTTAGCAGTTAGATCAGCGTCGGAGAAACCCAAACCATTATCAGCAGTTAAATTGGCCACACAATCGGTAAATTGATCAGCTGTTGTCTCTTGTGGCACGTGGGCCGTCTTTAGGAAGGTAATCAGAGCTTTGGCATGGGCCTCTGAACACAACAGCAGTGATAACATAGAAATCTTGGATGGGGTTTGCCCTAGTTGCTCAACTACATTATAATCACTCTTCTTAATAATCTTCAGAATCTCTTCCATCTCCTACTTAGAAGCTTCAACAATGATTGTCTTTGGTACCTCCGTCTGGGCAGACATATCAGTGGTGATCCCTTTGCCCCGGGTGTTAGATGACTCGGCGACAGGGGTAGGGACTTGATCAGGAATGGCAGCAGGTACACTTGCAGGCTTAATGACAACAGGTCTTCGGACAGCTGGTGGAGCAATATCAGGTGAGAAAAGTCTACCGCCGCGGGTGACTTTAGCAGGTCCTGTAACGTTGCTGACACCGGTATCAGCACCGAACTCTTGCTTAACTCCAAGAACATAAACATCTGCCCCATAGTGCCAAGGGACAGCTTTGTCAGATGTATAGGGGATGGGCCCCGGAACAGTGATGATTATAGGTGCGGTCTTCGGAACAGATGTAATTCTAACAGGCGTCCTCGAGGGAGCCTTGGAAGAATTGTCGAAAATGGTTATAATGGAAACTTCTTCAGAATGAACGGGTGGAACAACAGTCTTCTCAAAAAGAATCTCTTTACTATCCATCAGGTTCTGGACACTTGACTTCAGAGATGGGCAACCAGTAGGTAAAGCAGAACACATAGGGCAACCTTCACCACAGCCCGAAAATAAACCGGCTAGCAACAGGTTCTTCTTGATAGTCATCAGAGGGGTAACAACATCATCCACAGAAACTACGAACAAGTCTTCCTCTACAGCATTAACTCCATGCTTGGGCATGGGAGCAGTCACAACATTAGGCCTCTCGGGCTCCTCAAACTCAATCTCCTTTGCATCGATTAGGTCTTGAACCTTATTTTTCAGACTCCAACAATCATCTGTATTATGCCCCGGGCTCTCAGAGTGATAAGCGCAGCGGGCGTTGGGGTTATACTTTGATGACGTTGTGTTTGGATTCTTTGGAGCTTCTTTTAGAGTCACCAGATTGGTACTCAGCAACTGTGGCAATATCTGAGACAAAGTCAGGTTGAGACGAGTGAATTGCCTTCGAGGTCTCTCTTCCCTTTGTTGGTTGTGATGTTGAGGAGCACCAGTAGGTTTTGAAATAACAACTGCATTGACAGCTTGGCGGTGTTCAGGTCTACTTTGTCTTCTTGAACTGTAGACAACATGGACTCTTTCTTGAATGGTTTCTTCTCGGTGCTCGATGAGGCACCCTTCTGTATCTTCCCAGCTTTAATACCCGCTTCAACCCTCTCACCAGTTAAGACGAGGTCTGTAAATCTGGCTGAGGAGCTTCCAATCAGATGATTAAAGAACGGACCAAATAGGGTCCCCAGAAACATATCAACCAGTTCACGATCAGCCAAAGGTCGTTGCACCCTTCCGGCCAGGTCTCTCCATTTTTGAGCATACTCTTTAAATCCTTCACCCGTCCCTATTGACATACCCTGGAGTTGGGTACGCGTAGGAGCGACGTCGGAGTTATATTGATACTTACTATAGAATGCAACAGCCAAATCCTCCCAGCTGCGGATACTGGCTCCGTCCAACTGATAGAACCACTCAAGATGAGTCCCTGAAAGACTGTCTTGAAAGAAATGGATCCACAAGTTCTTATCAGCAGTGTAAGATTGAATCTTCCTCATATATGACCGGAGGTGCAGTTTTGGACAGGAAGCTCCGTCATACTTGGAAAAGGAAGGTGCCTTGAACTTATGGGGAATCACCACCCCAGATGATAGACCCATATCTCCGAAGTCCAGACCAGGCACCTTCTGTACTTCCATAGCATTCAAACGGTCTTCCAGCTGTTTGTGCTTATCCTAAGCAGAAGGATATTGTTCTTCATCATAGTCCATCTCGTTGTCGGAGACCATAGGGCTAGGAGCCCTCCTTTCTTGTGGATTGTCTTTCTCTCCAGACGGGGTGGCCAGATCAATTTCATTCTGCTGCCTGTTTCCAAACCTGCGTCCGGTGTTGAACAGGATGGTCCTCTTCTTCTTCTTCTTCTCTTTCAGAATCAGGGTCTTCAGGTCCTGCTGACCCTTAGCTAGGCTCATGACCAACTCTTGAAATTGGGCATTCTGGGCCTGGAGGGCCTTGATAGCTTGCTCAGTGGAAGTTTCAGCAGACATGATGATTGCTGAAATAAACAGCGAAGAAGATAAGAGACCTGTAAAAGGGTACCTGTTTATGGAGTGCATGAGATGAAATGCGTATGATTTATGATTTCAAAGACAATCAGGATTCAAATTTGTAAACAAGAACGGAAACACACTTTATTAACTTCAGAATTTAAATTGTTCAACAAATTGCCCTTAGGCGTTACAAGAATGGAAATACTGAAAAGTAAATAAAAAATGTAAAAGAAATCATCCAAGGTCCATCAATGCTCTCATGGCCTCTTCTTCTCAGTGCGAATATAATCATTCAGGATCCGCTCATTCTCCAATTGCTTAGTCAGCTTCTGGATCTTCTGTTATTGTTCATTGAACTTCTCCCGATAAGAATCCCATTCCTCCCGCAGTTGCGTCCAAGACCTCTTCAGTGTGCCAATATCAGTGGGCATATGAGGATGGAAAATAGTTGGAACAACCCCGTCTTTATCAGCAATTTCAAGAGTAATAGGCCTGACAGCTTCGTATGGCATACCTAGCCTCTGGGCACGGATGCAGACCCATCTGAGATATGGTTCCATTGGCAGAGAAGTCTTTGGTCCCAACTCATGTGGGTCAGATTTATGAACTCTATCCTAAGCCCTGATGAATCTACGACGCAGCTCGTCGCTATCTCCCTGAAAATCAAAGATGATATGAGGTATCAACATCTCATGAGGCCCTTCTCTTCTGGCTCTTCCAAACTGACGGAGAGCTAAACATGGGTTATAAGAAATTCCTCCATGGGTTCCGATCAATGGAACATTAGGATACTCTCCATAACGATCAATGACAGTCACCTCGTCCAAGCCTTTGAGAGTCCAGATAATGTCATTATTAGTAAGAGACATTACCCTATGAGCCCAGCTCATTCCTTCTTTGTTCTTCAGTACGGACTTAGGGAGGTTCAAAATAAACCACCTTGTCAATAAAGGAGCACAGCACATCAAAGTTCCCCGCTTTCGAGAAGTACGAGCATAGAGCTGATGAAGGATATCACCCAAGAGAGTGGGTACAGGGTTCCGAGAGATGAAGATCTTTATGGCATTAACATTAACAAAAGTGTCAGGATTTGGAAACAATACCAGACCATAGATCAAGATAGCTAGAATGTTCTCGTACGCTTTGAAGTCTAAGTCATTCCAGAAACAATTAGCTTTGTCAACCAGAAACTTAGCCAGAAAACCCTTAGCTCCACTTCTAGTCTCCCAGTTAGCCATTACCTCCTCTTTGGTCAAGTGAAGGGCTGTAGCAATCTCTTCAGGCTTGAGAGTCTTTTCCCAACCAGTGAATGGAGTTTGCTCCAAAACAGAGATACCAAGTAACTCAGAGAACTCTTCCAGGGTAGGAACCAGCTGGAAGTCTTGAAAGGTGAAGCAATGATATAGCGGATCATAAAACTGGACCAAGACGCTCATCATTTGTTCGTCCAACTTTGAGGTGACTAAACTGAGAAGAGAACCATGCCTCTTGATGAAGGAAGTAGCGTTTGGAATCCTGACAACCAACTCTTTAAGCAAAGTAGGTGCCTGAACAAAGTTGATTCAGATAGTATTCCTACGCATGGGCATCATGATGTCCTACAAAACAGAGCAAAGATGAAACCCTCTTGTCTTTGAAATAGGTTAGTCTTTATGCAAGATGTATGCAATGTTATGATGTTATGAAGGCACACCACAAATATTCACGAAAGGCAAACATGGTAAAGGCATACAAGTCACGCAAAAGAGCCCTTAGATTTCAGGCTGGCATGAAGTTCAGGTACTACCCTCTTTCAGTTTCAGTTGGTTAAGACATGTCCTAAAAAATAGTAATCGGGTTCTAGAGGATCTCAATATCACTGACTACCCTCAATCGGTCATAATTCCAGCTTAGCAAACTTTTCTTGCAGCCAGAACCATCACGAGAGTTTAGTCTCAATGAGTGTAGCATACTGCTACTGTTCTATGGCCAAGTTGGTCAATTTAATGTTCTAAGGTCAGTTAGTGCTTAATGACTCCTCAGAAGACCCATATTCTCCTCGTTTCAACACAAGGGATATCGGTACAGACCAAGGTGCCACACCAATGTAGCTACTGCTTCATCCGTGTCGGTCTACGCCGGACAGATCCCTCACAGTTTATTGCTACTTACCTAAAAAAGGGTACCCCAGATCCGGGTTAGGATCTATGGAACTCCAATACAAGCCCACAAATTTAGAAGCATACAAAGCATACAATTGAAAACACAAGTGATCTAATCCTAAGGTACACCTCACTTATAAATCCCCAGCAGAGTCGCCAGTTCTGTGATCGGTGGGAACGAGAACTGACTGTATTTTAATGCTGGTTCGCGTTTGCGTTTGTTTTTGCAAAGTTTTGCGGTAAGCAAGAGTCGCCACCGTCTTTTATTTTATCCAACAAGGAAAGGACAAAAGCACAGACAAATTCCTTTTCGAGTTGTTTCTCGGGTTCGGGAGGTAGATTATAGAAAGGGAAGGTGTTAGCACCCTTTCTATCCGTGGTTATCCACGGGCTCTTAGGTACTTGCTCACTATGTTTTCAAAAGTTTACTTTTCTTCGTGATTGTGGGTTTTGAAAAGAGTTTGTTGTTTTGAAAAGAGTGTAAGTGCAAAAAGTTTTGTTTTGTTTAAAAGAGAGCAAGTACTTAAGAACATCTACCTACTCAAAAAAGAATTAAACTGTGCAACTGTCCTTTAGACAGTGCTATCCCACTATTGAGGAGTAGGTAGCACCGTCGTTGGTGTTTTTCGGGTCAATTCGATTTTAGGGACGTGTGGTCACTAGAGCAACGTTAGGACGCTTTAGTGGTAATCCTAATGTCTTAGATCATTTTTTATCGAGGCAACCATTTCGAGGCAACTTATGATCTTGGGACGAAAGGACGACCTCTAAAACATCCTATACTTAAATGACCACGCTCGAGGCAACCAAGTGAGGTGTACCCTAGGAGTGGCATGTGCAAGTGTGTCAATTTTCAGTTGTATTATCTTTCAATGTCATGGTGAGCTACGGTTGATTTTAATTTAAGAGTTAATCTTGTCATGCAATCCTAGTTAGCATACATCTAAACAATATATGTACAGGAATTTAAAGTGCGGGAATTGTAAATCCTACGCTATTACAAAGCTTCGAGGAGGGGGATTATTTACATGTCCAAAAATTGGGGAAATAAAAGCAGTAAAGAAAAAGTTCTTAGTTTAAGCTATTACATCCCATTAAGCAGTTACAATAAAATAAACGTGCCTGAATCTAAAAAAATCATAAGAATACGAACTTTTGTTGTTTTATTTTATTTTTTGGGAAAATGTTGAATGTTCAATTAAGTCAAATTCAATTAATTTAAAAAAAAACTGATTAAAATTAATTCTAAAACATTCCTAATATTTTTTGCATTTTTTGTTTATGAAAAGGATTGAATTCAAATAAATCCTAAGTCTACTGATTTTAAAATTGAAGAAAATAAGTTAAAATAATTAACAAAATTAAATCCTAATTCTAAGTTATTTATTTTTATGATTTTTATGTTGATTAGAAAAAAAACAAACTAAAAGAAATAAACACAAACAAAGTAAACAAAGTACAAATGGGCCAGGCAGCAAAACAAGAAAAAATATAATTCTGGAGGTCTGGGTCGAAAGAGGTGCAGGCTGTCTTTCGACCCAGTGAAGAGTCTTGATCGAAGGTGCATGGGGGGCCGCACTCTGAGGGTATTCGATCTGGACATGCCATCCTTCGATCTGGAAATCCTGGGTCCAGTTCGAAGTTAGACTGCTGGGCTTCGAAACTCTGAACAGGAATCGGAGAATGTATTTCCTGCAAGAAACGAAACACATGTTAAAGGTCCAGGGGGGATTTTACCCCCCTGGTTCGAATCTCTCTCTTATTCGCACCTGCTGAATCTGAGTCTGGGTTTGTTTTATCCTGGGATTTGAAGGAGAAACTCAGATTGTTCCCACGCAATGGCATGATCTCATCTCTGCGCTGTAGCTTATATGTAGCACATTAATTCATTCACAAACAGCAGTAATAATATGAATAAGCAATCAAAATGAATTTAAAAATGAGTTTTGAGATTAGACCCTTTTTTTACCAAACAGAGGTGCTTCGATCTGTAGTTCTGAGGGTGAAGGTGTTCGCTGGGTGGCAGCTCTGGCTGGTGCAAGGATTGGGTATGGTTTCCTGGAAGTGCTGATGACTTTTGGCAGTGTATCTCCAAGCTCTCCTTGCTTCTTTTCTCTATTTTTTCTGTATATTTTCGTGTGTCCTGGATATGTATGCTGGCCTCTGTATTTATAGGGGTGTGAGGGTGCAGTAATGGCAAGAGACATCCATTAAACAGGCCATTAAAGCCATGAGACAAGAATCAGACCCATTAAATAATTTCCTTTTTTGAAACATCCGTGTCCCTTGAATGCACCTAGACGCTTCTGACTTTCGAATGCCTTCAGGACTTGTCCTTCGATTGGTCCTAAGTTGCCTCCTTCGAATGGACTTCCTCTGCTTCGACTGCTTGATTTGAAAAGAGTCACTCTGGTCGAATCAGCTCTTCAGGAACAGAAAAGGCAAGAATCTGGCATTTAATTATTTCTATATTTGCAAGGAAAACATGCCATTTTCTCATGTTCAGTGTACCTGGACATGTTTTAGTGCCCTCTTGATGGCTTTGTTAACAAGCCAATCGAAAGGTGTTGTTCATACTAATCGAAGGACATGGTTCACATGCCTGTCAAAGCCGCCTGGACACAATGCTGGATCGAAGGTTCCCTTGGCATGCCAATCGAAGTTCTCGTCCATAATGCCAATTGAAATGTTCCTTCAGAATGCCAATCGAAGGGTCTTTCAGAATGAAAATTGAAAGGTCTTTCAAAATGCCAATCGAAGTGCTCCTTCAGAATGCCAATCGAAGGGTCTTACAGAATGACAATCGAAAGGTCTTTCAGAATGCCAATCGAAGTGCTCCTTCAGAATGCCAATCGAAAGGCCTTTCAGAACACCAATCAAAGGGTCTTTTAGAATGCCAATCGAAATGTACGTAAAGCACCACTCAAAAATTTTCCTTTTCCTTAGGCAAGAGTTTGTGATCAACCATGCAGGGGGAAGACTTTGGGAAACATGGGAGGGTAAATTTTGGGGTACAACAATTTCTTAACATTTTTGCTTCATTTTGTTCAAACACCCAGCGCGTTGAGCCTACAGCAAATGGGCCATTACCATTTTACTTCCTCTCACCCCCTGTATGCTAACGTCACGTAGCCCATTCCATTTTTTTGTTTTATTTTCTGACTTTACAAAAAAATCAATGATGGGCCTATCAAACAAAATCATTTTACTTGTTTACACCTAAAATTATTTCCAACCCCCCTAACTTAATTTTAGTTTTTCTTTTCTTTTCTTTTTCTATTTATTTTATTTATTTATTTTTTAATATTATTATTATTATTTTTATTAACCAAAAATACCAAAAATATTGTATATTTATTATTTAGATATTTAGTATATTTTTATTTTATTTCTTTTAGACAAGAAGACCAAAAATATTTCTTTAACAAATTTATTTTCCTAATTAAATTAATATTAGACTTAGTTTATTTTAATTAAAGTAATTCAGAACTTTGGAGTTTAATTAATTAATATCCTTTCATTCATTAGGTTAAAACCTTTTCACAAAAACCCTAAAAATTGTTTTCTTAATTAACTTAATTTCTTTTTCTATATAATTTAGGTTTAGTTATTGTTAAATCCACCTAGACTAGAAAATTATTTTCTTTCTTTCTATTAGTTTAATTAAGTTAAAACCTTTAATAAAAAACAAAAAAAAAACAATTTTCTTTTCCTTTCACATTGCATTCATTATTCTTGTACATTATTTGTTTATATTCAATATGGTTAAAATAGTAAATTAGGTTTTATTTGCTTTCATCCCCCATTCGTAAATTTGTATCCCCGTCCCCAAATGATGTAATAACATAGAATTTTAAATTTCGCAATTTATCGCTTTCAATAGAAATGTTAGTAATTAGGGTTTGTATGACAAGACATAAAATCAACAAATAGAAAAACCCTAATTCAAAGACAACAAAACATGAAAACAAACACTTTGCACACTTGCACCTCTAGGGCTAACCTCACTAGTTGCCTAAAGATAAAAACAGTCATGTCCCTTGAACGTGGGATACTTTAGCAATGACCCTCAAATACAAGATCACAGTCCCCTCGATGACCCTTCAATGTTACCTTCGGTAAATAATCTTAGACCCTTAAGATAAATTTCTAAGGTATCCTACTATGTTTCCTTCTATGACTACACGATGACCCACGCTCGTCCCTTCACCTCCAATGATAGGGCTTCTTATTAATCACATGGTAAGATAGCAATATCTAAAGGAGGAGGAAATCAACAAAGACTTTTGAGTAGGTAGAACGTTCGTATTTTCTTGCTCACAAACATTTCAAACCAAACATCTGTCAAACACACCAACACTTTCAAAATGAAATATTTTCAAAAGTCAACACTTTGTATACATTCTTATAGAGACTAGAATCATTACAAAGTTCGCCTAAACAATGGAACTTTCAAAAACATCACAAACACATTTCAAACAAAGCATTTCAAAGTGATCAAGCAACTAAGAGCCCTTAGATAACTACAAATGAAAAGGGTGCTAACACCTTCCCTTTTCATAACCTACCCCCCGAACTCAACAAAATTCTCAAAAGGTCTTTTCTATTATTTACACCCTTTCCTTTATTAGATAAAAGAATAGTCTATGGAGACTCTTGCTATCTGCATCAATTGTGATAAAATGAAAAAACACCCAAGTCAGTTCTCCCACTGTATTACAAAACTGGCGACTCAGTTGGGGAATAGTTAAAAGTGGGGTTACCTTAGAGACTAGATCACCTTTAAATGCTTTAATTGTTTGACTTGTTTGCTTTATACTCTGGGTCCTTGTTTGGGTTTTGTATTGATCCTCTACTCGGATCTGGGAACATTATTAGGTAAGTAGCAAAGATTGTGGAGATTGTACGACGTAGACAGATATGGTCCAAGCAATAACTACGTTAGTGTGACACATTTGTGGGTACCAGTATCCTTTATGTTGAATCAAGGAGAATGTGGGGCCGCTGTATGGTGTCATGAAACACTAACTTACCTTATAACCTTTAATTGAACAACTTGGCCATTAGGAAGTAGTGATATAGCCGGTTTTGGTGGAAAGCTGAAAATTGGTTGATACTCGATACTACGCTCATTGAGATCAGACTTTTGGGATATTTTGGCCGCAAGAAAAGATTGATTATGCTGAGACAATGCCCAATGAAGAAAGGTCAATGATATTGAGAATCCCTAGAACCTAATTACTTTGTAGGACAGGTTAAACCAACTAAACTTCAAAAGGGTACTTAGCTATGAACCTCATGCAAACTTAAACCTAAGGACTTGTTTGCTTTGTTTGTATATATTTATATGTACATAACATCATGACATCATATCATGGCATTTACACTAACCATTTCAAGGACCTTGGGATTTATCTTTGTCTGTTTTGTAGGACATGGATTCCACTCGTAGAAAGACTATCCGAATCGGCTTTGTGAAAGTGCTTCCTCAACTTAAGGAGTTAGCGTTAAGTGTTCCCCGTGATTCTCTGTTCACCAAGAAGTATGGTCATCTCATCAACTTGGCTACCATAAATTTCGAAGAAAAAGTTATGGGGGTACTCTTTCAATTCTTTGACCCTAAGCACCATTGCTTTAAATTTCCTGATTACCAATTAGTGCCCACCATGGAGGAGTTTTCTCAACTCTTGGGAGTGCCTATTATTGATCAATTAACCTTCACCAGTATTGAGAAAGACCCAAGACCCTAGGATATTTCTCTAGCTTTACATTTGCAACAGTCCGACAATGTGGCAAATTGGGATACAATAAGTTGTGTTAAGGGCTTTCTAGCCAAGTTTTTGATTGATAAGGCTTAACAAATTTGGGATGATTTGGATTTGCAAGCTTTTGAAGAAATTTTGGCTCTTCTACTCTATGGGATGGTACTATTTCCAAACCAGACCAACTCATAGAGGTGAATTCGGTCAAAGTTTTTCGATCTCATAAACCGGTGCCTACCTTACTTGGGGATATTTTGCATTCTTTTCATATTTGTACCATTAAGACAAGGGGGATTCTTATTTGTTATACTCCTTTGTTGGCTAGGTGGTTTATTTCGCACCTTCCTCGATCACTTTTGAAGAACAAACAAGGAATAAGTTGTTATCAAAGGTTGATGTCACTCTCGCATTCGGATATCCATTGGTGTTCTCGATCTTTGGAGGACGTCACCACCATTGATCATTGTGGGGAATTCCCTAATGTCCCTCTCTTTGGCATTAGGCGAGTGTGATACCCCAAATTTGTCCTATCTTTTACTTTTGTCTGACTTAGACTTCGCATTTCATCTACATCATATTTACTAGTTCATTTGCATATCATGCATTTCATTGAATAAAGACACATGAGGTCCAAGAGTTCAGTGGTTGCGCAATATTAAAGTTTCAAAGTGTTTTCAGGAAACTAGGATTTTTGCCCAAAGGTCACATTGAGCTTTATCTCCTTCTGTAACGCCCCGATATTTAATTATTTATTTAATTAAATATTTTTTAAAATATTTTATATTAATTCGAATTTTTATTGTCAAAGTCGGAATTATTTTTTTTAGTGGCATGATAAATAATCGGATTTAATTTGGTAGAATTAAGTTGATATATTATTTTTATTATTAAGCTTAAATATGATATTCGACTTAATTTGTATTGTTGTGAAGTATTAAGGGGGGTATGTCACTTAGGCCCATTTGAGTTTACTAAGGATTAATTGAAATAAGAGTATTTTATTAGAAATAGAATTAGAGAAGAACATAGTGTTATCAGGAAAAAGAGAAGAGAAAGAGGTATAGGGTTTTAAGAGGAGAAGAAGAACAAGATGAGATTCAATCTGAGACCCATAGAGTTGCCTTCAAACCAAACAAGGTAAGGATCGGGTTTCTTATCCTATAATGGAGCATACGATATTTTTTATGTGGGATTATTATTGTCTGTTGATTTGTGTTAGTTTGTGTTTGTTGTGATAAGAATTATTAATAATTGATTTAAATAAAGAATTTTCAAAGAATTGATGTATTACTTTGTTATATACTTGTCTAGATTGAGTTTGGTTGTGAATTATCTCATGAAGTTCGTGTTTTAGAATTGAGCCAAAAGGGTTTTCGCACTGATATTCTTCTGAACTCGTATGACTGTTTTTCCCAGGGTGCAGTCAATTTGCAACGCAGGTGCAATCGATTTGCACAGTTCAATTTTGGTGAATTTTTCTTCTGTTTCAGTAAGCAATCGATTTGTAGTACAGAGAAATCAATTTTCACTGCTTAAAAACTTGATTTTTGG
Organism: Vicia faba; assembly: GCA_948472305.1. NCBI lineage: Eukaryota > Viridiplantae > Streptophyta > Magnoliopsida > Fabales > Fabaceae > Vicia > Vicia faba. The sequence goes on along the minus strand of OX451741.1, from coordinate 17,177,811 downwards.
CCTCTGGAATAAGGTGCAATCGATTTGCATGTTAGTGCAATCGATTGCTCACTGTTTGATAGCATTTTTTTTGAAAACTTGAAAATTCCATAACTTTTGACTCGGGTGTCCGTTTGACGTGCCGTTTGGATCGTTAGAAATCTAAAAATATTTTCTACAATGTGGTAATAACTTTGATGACATTAGACTAATATCTTATTGGAATAATTTTGATGTGTGCGTATGTTGTATGTGTTGTAATTTAAAATGTTGCGATTGAATGTTTCAATGTTGTAGAAATGATGTATGAAGGATTTTGCATGATGTATTGCATGATAATGATGATGAAAATGGCATGTATTGGCGAGAAATTGATAAGTATGAAAAATAAATGTAAATTACGTTATTGCATGCCAGTGTCACATGCATTCATTAAAGATGACATGTATTGGCGGATTTTGTGAAGGCTTGTATTGGCGGATTTTGTGAAGGCCTGTATTGGAAAAATGATTTGTGAAGAGGTATTATGCCTTGTTCCTCGAGATTATAGGAAAATGTTTATGTTAGGAGTTTTACTCCAATGGTATCACATGCATTCGCATAACATTGAGTCGCATTCAAAATTGTACAATTGAGTTGTTGTGTTGATGAATTAATTGCTCCATTTTGATGATATCATGTTGTGATTATTGTTGTGAAATGGTGAATTTTTCATGAACTGATTCCAATATATGATTTATCATGCGCTCACTTATACAATTTAAGAATATCACCCCTTCTATTTAAATGTTGTCCTTTGTTGGTAACATCCAGGTAACCAAGAGGAGTAGCCGATAACATTGTTAGTTCGAGTTCGGTGTCATTTGCTCTGATACGTAGCACTCGGGGGGAAATGAACGCTTGTTTTATTTTGTTGGTTATTTATTGAACCTTATGTTCCTATTTGAGGCGTTTATTGTATTGATGTTGTTTTATGATTCAAAAGAGAACTATCATGAATCCACTGTATGATTAATCAAAGTTTGGTTTATATTATGAAGACTATGTTCATGAGTTGTGTTCATTCCTCTTCTTTAAGTTTTATGTATCTATTCTAAAAGCATGGCAAGTTTATGTGTCCTTTTTGAATATGTGACATCCTGATTATATTGGAAATTTTTATACCATGATTTTCCGCTAATTGCTTGGGGTAGAATTGGGGTTTACATTAGTGGTATCAGAGAAAATTGGTCTGTCCAGCCAAGTTATCGAGTCGTAGTTGTTTAACAATCGAGTATTGTTAGTTTACCTTAACCGTTGTTTGTGTTGCAGTGATAAGATAAGATGACTGGAAGTAACGATGATGCGAATGTTGCTGCTCTACAAGTGATGGCTCAGGCTATGCAGAATAAGGCTAATGCTGACGAGAATGCTGGATCCCGTAGTTTGGCGACATTCCAAAGGGAGAATCCGTAGGTGTTCAAGGGTAAGCATGATCCTGATTGAGCACTAGATTGGTTGAAGGAGATTGAGAGGATCTTCCGTGTGATGGATTTCACTCCAACACAGAAGGTTCGGTATGGAACTCATATGCTAGCAATTGAAGCTGATGACTGGTGGCTAGAAATGCGTGCAAGGTTGGAAGTTGCAGGTGAGGAAATCACTTGGATTGTGTTCCGTTGGGAGTTTATGAGGAAGTATTTTCCTGAAGATGTTCGGGGTAAGAAAGAGATTGAGTTCCTTGAGTTGAAGCAAGGGAACAAATCTGTCACTGAGTATGCTGCTAAGTTCATTGAGCTAGCTAATTTCTATCCACATTTTGATGGTGAAGGTGCTGAATTTTCTAAGTGCATCAAGTTTGATGGGTTTCGCTCGGAAATCAAGAAGGTTGTTGTACATCAGAAGATTCTTGTCTTTTCTGATTTGGTTGATAGTTGCAGGATCTTTGAAGAGGATAGCAATGCTCATCACAAGATTGTTAGTGATAAGAGAGGCAAGAATCAATAGAATTGTGGAAAGCCTTATGATGATGGTATAGGTAAGGAAAGAGTTGCTCATGGTCAGAGGACTAGTGGAAGAGATGCTCCTTCTAGAGTTGTTTGTTTCAAATGTGGGCAACCTGGTCACAAGAGTTATGTGTGCCCTACTGCTGATGTTAAGAGGTGTTTCCGTTGTGGCAAGATTGGACACACAATTCCTGAGTGAGGCCATAAGGCGGATGTCTGTTTCAATTATGGAGACAAGGGGAATTATTATTACTGAGTGTCAAAAACCAAAGAAGGCACAAACTGGTGGTAAGGTGTTTGCTTTGGCTGGGACTCCGACAACTAGTGAGGACAAACTCATCAGAGGTACATGTTTCATTAATAGTACACCTTTAGTTACTAATATTGATACTAGTGCTACTCATTGTTTTATTGATGTTGATTGTGTTGAAAGATTGGGTCTTGTGTTGTCTTTTATGAGTGGAGAAATGGTCGTCGAGATTCCGGCTAAGGGATCAGTGGCTACTTCTCGTGTGCCTTTGAATTGCCCTTTGTCAATCTTCGGCAAAGACTTTACTGTTGACTTTATTTGTTTGTCATTAAGCGGATTGGATGTGATCTTGGGTATGAACTGGTTAGAGTATAACTATGTTCATATCAATTGATATAACAAATCTTTGAGGTTTTCTACTCCAGAAGAGGAGGAAGTTGGTTTTTTGACTGGTAAACAGTTTTCACAATTGATGCAATACGGAGCGCAAATGTTCTCTTTGATTGCAACGCTATCTATTGAGAACCAAGTTAGGATTGATGAGTTGCAGGTGGTGCAAGAATTTCCTGAAGTGTTTCCTGATGAAATTCCTGATGTACCGCCAGAAAGAGATGTTGAGTTTGCGATTGATCTTGTACCTGGTACCAGACCTGTTTCTATGTCACTGTACAAGATGTCTCCATCCGAATTGTCTGAATTGAAGAAGCAATTAAAAGAGTTACTTGATAAAAAGTTTGTAAGACCAAGTGTATCACCATTGGGAGCGCCTGTGTTATTAGTAAAGAAGAAAGATGGAAGTATGAGACTTTTTTTGTATTACATACAGTTGAATAAAGTGACGATTAAGAACAAGTATCCGCTTCCAAGAATTGATGACTTGATGGATCAATTGGTGGGTGCAAGTATGTTTTCTAAGATTGATTTAAGGTTAGGATATAACCAAATTAGTGTGAAAGAAGATGATATTCAGAAAACCTCATTCAGAACTCGGTATGGACACTACGAGTATTTGGTGATGCCTTTCGGTGTTACTAATGCGCTAGGAGTATTCATGGATTACATGAATCATATATTTCATACTTATTTGGATGGGTTTGTTCTGGTATTCATTGATAAAATTATGATTTAATTTAAATCAGAAGAAGAACATGAAGAGCACCTAAGAGTTGTATTGCATGTTTTGATAGAGAAAAAGTTGCATGTGAAGTTGTCCAAGTGTGAATTCTAGTTGCATGAGGTTAGTTTCCTTGGTCATGTCATTTATGGTAATGGCATTGTCGTGGATCCTTATAAAGTTGATGATGTATTGCAATGGGAAGATCTGAAGTCGGTTATCAAGATTAGAAGCTTCTTGGGATTAGCCGGTTACTATAGACGGTTTATCGAAGGTTTTTCTAAGTTGGAACTTCTGTTGACCAAGTTGACTTGTAAGAGTAAAGCCTTTGTGTGGGATAAACGATGTGAATAAAGTTTTACCGAGTTGAAGAAGAGGTTGACGTCGGCTCCGGTTTTGACTTTGCTTAATCCGAGAGAACCTTTTGTTGTGTATTGTGATGCTTGTCCGATGGGGTTAGGTGGTGTACTCATGCAGAATAGTAAGGTGGTTGCTTATGCGTCGAGGCAATTGAGGACTCATGAAAAGAATTATCCTACGCATGATTTAGAATTGGTTGCAGTTGTCTTTATGTTGAAAATCTGGAATCATTATCTTTATGGTTCTAGATTCGAAGTGTTTAGTGACCATAAGAGTTTGAAGTATCTTTTTGATCAGAAAGAGTTGAATATGAGGCAGCAAAAGTGGTTAGAATTGTTGAAGGATTATGATTTCAGTTTGAATTAGCATCCAGGAAAAGCTAATGTGGTGGCCATTGCTTTAAGCCGAAAGACTTTGCATATTTCAGCAATGATGGTTAAAGAGTTGGAGTTGATTGAGCAATTCCGAGATTTGAGTTTAGTTTGTGAAGTGACACCGCAAAGTGTTATGTTGGGGATGTTAAAGACTAATAATGACTTTCTCAATAGTATCAGTAAGGCTCAAATGCTAGATGTGAAGCTGGTGGACATGATGATGGGAATCGATTAATCTGAGAATGATGATTTCAAGATAGACGTGCAAGGTGTGTTGAGATTTCGAGATCGTATTTACATTCCTGATGATGAAGAGACTAAGAAAGTGATTCTTGAGGAAAGTCATAGAAGCAGTTTGAGTATTCATCCAGGAGCTACAAAGATGTATCAAGACTTGAAGGGCTTGTTTTGGTGGCCGGTATGAATCATGACATAGCACATTTTGTGTATGCTTGTTTAACTTGTCAGAAGTCGAAGATTTAGAATCAGAAGCTTGCAGGGTTGATGCAATCGTTAGAGGTTCCATAATGGAAATGGGATATAATTTTGATGGACTTTGTAACGGGATTACCTAGTACCTTGAGAGGACATGATTGGATATGGGTGATTGTTGATAGGCTTACAAAGTTGACACACTTTATACTTATTAACATCACATATCCGATTTCGAAGTTGGCATAGATTTACTCCAGAGTAATTGTGAAATTGCATGGTGCCCCTTTGTGTATTGTGTCAGATAGAGATCTGAGGTTTAATTATGATTTCTGGAAAAGTTTGCAAGAGGCGTTGGGATCTAAGTTGAGGTTGAGTTCGGCGTATCATCCTCAAACGGATGGTCAGACCGAGAGGACTATTCAGTCATTGGAGGATCTGTTGAGGGCATATGTTCTTGAGCAGGGAGGTTCATGGGATACTTATATCCCATTGATTGAGTTCACTTACAATAACAGTTACCATTCTGGTATTGGAATGGCAAATTTAGAGGCGTTGTATGGTCGGAGGTGTAGGACTTCGTTGTGTTTGCATGAATCTGGTGAAAGTGTGGTACTTGAACCTGAGATTGTTCGAGAGACTACTGAGAAAGTGAAGCTTATCTGAGAGAAGATGAAGGTTTCTCAATGTAGACAGAAAATTTACCATGACAAGAGAAGGAAAAATTTAGAATTACCAGCTGGTGATCATGTGATTTTTAGGGTCACACCTGTGACTGGTGTTGGGCAAGCTCTGAAGTCTAAGAAGCTCACTCCTCGTTTTATTGGTCCATATCAGATATCGGTTCAAGTTGGGAAAGTGGCTTACTGATTGGTGTTACCACCAAACCTTGCTAATTTGCACCATGTGTTTCATGTATCGTAACTTCGGAAGTATATTCCTGATCCGTATCATGTGATTCAAATGGACAATGTGCAAGTATGGGATAATCTCATGGTGGAGACGAGGCATGTGCGAGTCGTGGATCTGGAGATAAAGATTCTAAGAGGAAAACAAATTGCATTGGTGAATGTTGTCTGGTTAGGAGCTGCTGGAGAAAGTATGACCTGGGAGTTGGAGAGCAAGATGCGAGACTCCTACCCCGAGTTATTTGAACCAGGTAAACTTTTATTTTCAAGGAAGAAAATATTCTAAGTGGGGGAGAGTTGTAACACCCCGATATTTAATTATTTATTTAATTAAATATTGTTTTGAATATTTTATATTAATTCAAATTTTTATCGTCAAAGTCAAAATTATTTTTTTAGTGGCATGATAAATAATCAGACATAATTTGGTGGAATTAAGTTGAGGTATTATTTTTATTATTACGCTTAAATATGATATTGGGCTTAATTTGTGTTTTTGTGAAGTATTAAGGGGGGTATGTCACTTAGGTCCATTTGAGTTTAAGAAGGATTAATTAAAATAGGAGTATTTTATTAGAAATATAATTAGAGGAGAAGAAAATGTTATCAGGAAAAAGATAAGAGAAATAGGTATAGGGTTTTGAGAGGAGAAGAAGAACAAGAGGAGATTCAATCAGAGACCCATAAAGTTGCCTTCAAACCAACCCAGGTAAGGGTGGGGTTTCTTATCCTATAACGGGGAATATGATATTTTGTATATGGGAATTAGTATATGGGATTATTACTGTCTGTTGATTTGTGTTGGTTTGTGTTTGTTGTGATACACATTATTAATAATTGATTTGATTAAAGAATTGTCAAAGAATTGATGTATTACTGTGTTATATACTTGTCTAGATTGGGTTTGATTGTGAGTTATCTCATGAAGTTCGTGTTTTAGAATTGAGCCACTGCTATTTTTCTGAATTTGTAAGACAATTTTACACAGGGTGCAATCAATTTGCAGTGCAGGTGCAATCGATTTGCACAGTTCAATTTTGGTGAATTTTTCTTCTGTTTAGTAAGCAATCGATTTTCAGTATAGAGCAATCGATTTGCGCTACTTAAAAACTTAATTTTTAGCCTCTGGAACAAGGTGCAATCAATTTACATGTTAGTGTAATCGATTGCTCACTGTTTGACAATATTTTTTTGAAAACTTGAAAATTCGATAACTTTTGACTCGGGTGTCCGTTTGACGCGCCGTTTGGATCGTTGGAAAGCTAAAAATATTTTATACAATATGGTAATAATTTTGATGAAAGTAGACTAACATTTTATTGTAATAATTCTGATGTGTGCGTACGTTGTATGTGTTGTAATGCAAAATGTTGCGATTGAATGTATCAGTATTGTATAAACGATGTACGAAGGATTATGCATCATGTATTTCATGATAATGATGATGAAGATGGCCTGTATTGACGAGAAATTGATAAGTATGAACAATCAAAGTAAATTAAGTTGTTGCATGTCAGTGTCGCATGCATTCATTAAAGATGGCCTGTATTGGCGGATTTTGTGAAGGCCTGTATTGGAATAATGATTTGTGAAGAGGGCTTATGCCTTGTGCCTCGAGATTACTGGAAAATGTTTATGTTAGGAGTTTTAATCCAATAGTACCACATGCATTCACATAACATTGAGTCACATTCAAAGTTGTACAATTGAGCTGTTGTGTTGATGAATTAATTGTTGCATTTTGATGATATCCTGCTGTGATTATTGTTGTGAAATGGTGACTTTTGCATGAACTGATTCTAATATATGATTTATCATGCACTCACTTATACGATTTAAGAATATCACCCCTTCTGTTTGAATGTTGCCCTTTGTTGGTAACATGCAGGTAACCAAGAGGAGTATCCGATAACATTGTTAGTTCGAGTTCAGTGTCATTTGCTCTGATACGTAGCACTCGGTGGGAAATGAAAGCTTGTTTTATTTTGTTGGTAATTTATTTAACCTTATGTTGTTATTTGTGGAGTTTATTGTATCAATGTTGTTTTATGATTCAAAAGATGCTATATCTTATTTAGAGAAATATTACGAATCCGCTGCATGATTAATCAAAGTTTGGTTTATGTTATGAAGACTATGTTCATGGGTTGTGTTCATTCCTTTTCTTTAATTGACATGTATCTATTCTAAAATCATGGCAATTTTATGTATCCTTGTTGAATATGTGACTCCTGATTATGTTGGAAGTTTTTATACTCTGATTTTCCGCTAATTGCTTGGGGTAGAATTGGGGTGTTACACATTCTACAAGTCAATTGCTTATCAAGAGGTTTAAGGGGGTAAAACCAAGGAATTCTTCTCATATGGATTAAAATTTTATTTGAGGAGTTTCTTGAGGGACTAAATTTTGAACTAAGATGGCATCTATCGTTTTCAAAGTGGTTTGAATTCGTCATGAAGATTCGAAATCGAAAGAGAAAGAAAGCTTGGATTTGGATTGCAAATTGGAAATAATGGAAATTGGTATTTCATACGATCTCTTTTGGTTCACAAGTCACCAATTCCTTACATCACAAGTTACTATATTCAAGATTCAAGTCACTATTGATTATCTTGCAATTTTTTGGATTCATACCATGACCACTTGAAATCATACAAAGGCTAGAGGAAATAATGGAGAAAAGAATTTGAACTTCATTTCTTTTAGGATGAAAAACATTTAGTTAAATGTTTGTCTATTACAATCCAATAATTTCTCATTACAAGTCCAAACTGTCCAAACATAACAGGCCCAAAGTTTGCACCAACCAGCCCCATAAAAATGTCCAAACAGCTGTTGTCCATTCTGCTGCATACCAGTCCATAAACTTGCCCACCCCACTCCAAAACCTACACAAAAACAGTCCAAGCATATCAGTCAAAAACATGTTGTTCCTACACAAAAACAGTCCATGCATAACAGTCCAAAAACCTGCAAAGGCAACCTTCTAAAACTGTTAAAACTGCTGCCAACAAATACCAAATATTACACAAAATAGAAGTCACCCAAATCTGTAATGAAAAAATAGTGAAACAGAATGTCAAAATTGTTTAAAATCTCACCAACGTTTCCCCCCAATTTCCACCTCTTAGCTGATATACAAACAATAGAATGGGAAGAGAAAAGGGGGGATACGATAGCAATATTGAGAAAGGAGAAATAAAAGACACCAGAGAAAAGAGAGAGAAAAACATTGTGAGAGGAGAAAAGAAAAAAACAGCAGCAACAAAAAACAGTAGCAACCAAAAGGAAAACAGAAACAAAAAACCTCCAACCCACGGTACAACCTTGCAAGTTTCCCCCTAAACAAACTATTCAAACACTTCACATACAAGTTGTTCAAAAAAACAGTTTGTGTGATACCATTCTCACCACCTTCCAAACACAAACAACAAAAACATTATTGTACAACTTGACTGGGTTGGAGTGATTCAACAGCTTTCAATACAAAGTAAGGATTGAAGCAACTTCCTGGAGGTTCGCTGAAGCCATTCTGATCATCACAGCCTCTTGAAAGGTGTTCAACATCAAAACACAAATTTCAGATTCAAGTTAAGTTTTCTTGACCTTGAGCTTTTCATACAAGCATCATTAGTGGTTTCTTTCTGAGGATAAAATGTAGATATCATACCCTTGAAGCTAACCATATCCTTGATTTTCATTTGTATCAATTATATGTTTAGAACTGACTTATGTGTGTGACAAAACAATGTTAGAAGTAAAAAAACAGGTTATGAGTTGATACATATCTCTATGTGTCGACACATATATGGTATAAAACAGGTTATGGGTCGACACAAAACACGAATGAGTCGACACAAAATAGATATGAGTCGATACAAACCATTATGTGTCGACTCATACTGAGTTGATTTTGACTTCCAGAGGCAAGAAATGAGTATGAGTCGATACAAAACACACATGAGTCGATACAAAATAGGTAATGCATCGATAAAAACCATTCTATGTCGACTCATAATGAGTTGATTTTGACTTCCAGGGGAAATAAAAGATATGTACCGATGCAAACCATCATATGTCAATACATAAGTATTATTTTTTATCTTTTACATTCTTGCATACTATTTATTCATTAAATATGGTTGTAATAATATAATTAGGTTTTATTTTCTTTTACCTCCCCATTTGTAAACTTGTACCCCCATACCATATGATTGTAATAGCTTAGGGTTTACTTCTTTGCATGTTTTCATTGTTTCTTAATTATGCATATGTCATTCAATTAGAACACATGGCCTTCTCTTGGGCTCATTATCAATGAAAAGTTATACACTTACAAATACGCACATGCACACATTTCATAGCTTAGTCTTGGGCTTTCCTACGGTGATAACTATTTGATTGACTATTTTAATTGGTCGTTTAGAATACTAACAACATGCTAGTATCACTTTCTAGGAGCATGCATATAGCCACTTTGTACGGGCTTTTGATTTTCATCTTGTACATTGAAGCAACTTCTCTCCCCTTGGTTTACATACTAAGAATCTTCTTAAAGGGTCTCATAGTTGAGTTTGGGCATGGCCATTCTCACGAGGTTAATCAAGTCTTGCCTTTGGTTAACCATAACCCGAATCAACCACTTTGGTTCATACACCAAGTGTTTCCATGCAAAAAGGGTCTCAAGTTTGAGGGTACGAGCACCAATTCTCACGAGATTAATCAAGTGCCCCCTTGGTTCATCACAACTCGATTCAATTTCCATACACCAAGCATTCCATTTACGCCTTTCATGATACTACTCATTTTGTCATCACATTTTTCCATGATCACCATACATGATCACTCTTCACAAAAACCTTTTCCTTCTACTTTATGTTTATAACATGCTCCCTTAGGATGATAGTTTCCTCTTCTTTAAGATGCGAACTAATTAGACCTTAGGCTGGAACCCATGCATGAAAACATTAAGGTAGACTTTCCCCTTTGACTTTTCTTTTGTAATTAAGATTAAAACTTATCATTCACAAATCAAAAATCCAAAAACATTTAGTCATTATTCAAATTCATTTTAAAACTCGCAAAACACCCAACCAATCAAAACTCCCCCAAAGGGAATTTTATCTCCATTCTACCACGATATAAGCCGTTCCTATTGCTAGAATGCATGCATTAATGGTGCCAACTAAAAACACTAACAAACCAATATTTTCTGGAGGAACTACGGTTTTTTGATTCCTTCACTGGATACGTAGGCAAAGGGTTGCGAGACCCTCACGAATGCAATAATTAAAAAACTATTTTCTCCCCCCTTTGAAAGTATAGTTATAGATAAACACACCCTTAGAAGCAAACGAACAAAATGGATCATGTTGAGTACAACGGATGTGAGGGGTGCTAATACCTTCCCCTTGCATAACCGACACCCTTACCATTTCTCTTGGTTGCAAGACCATCTTATCTATCCCCTTGTGGTTTTCTCGATATTTCCCCTTCCTTCGGGATAAATAAAGTTTGATGGCAGCTCTATGTTTTTTGCCGGTAGCTTCAGGAAGGTATCACCTATAATCCTTGTTTGGATCTATGGAAGTTTGGGTATGCTCGGAGGGATGACCCTTATGACGCGCTTGTCCAAGGAATTTTATTTAACTATGAGAACGATGTCCAAGGTTATTGTCAAAGATTTGTACGAGCTTAGGGAATGGTGAACAAAGTCGATAGCAAAACTTTGGGGCATAAGAACTATATTCCATTGGAGCCTTATCTCAAATGAGTGCGAGCTCGCACTCAAAGCCTCATGATGTCGTATCCTGCCATCTTACCTATCATCATGGAGTCTGTTGCCGAAGGAGATGTTCCCTACAATATTCTTCATCTTGACATGCCTACTACTCTCGAGGAGTTGCAAAGATCATGGATTCAGCTTAAAGGGGAGAGAGACATCCTTGAAACCCAGTTCTATGCAGGCGAGAAGAAAGTGTTAGAGCTCATAAGGCAACTTCATGAGGAGCGGAACCTGAATGCCTACATTACTCCAAAGAGGAAGCGTCCATAGGAGACCTGAGCCTTTTTGTATTAGTTCATTTTGTTTGTTTTTCTTTCGTTGTAAGCTTAAGAGGCATTTTATAACCATTTGAACTTATTAATACAATTAATGTTTGTTCCTTCTTTGGTTAAACAAATTTAAATCTTAAAGGACCTTGAAAATATTTACATTCACATTACATGCATCATAACATAAGCAGGTTTTCTGACACAGGTTTCCTTATCTTTCTACTATTTACTTCAGTAAGATGGATCTCGAGTAGACTGTGAAGGACTTGCAGACACAAAATTCTCAATTTCAAGAAACCTTGCTCAACTAGGCCAAAGGGAGGAAAGAATTGATGTCACTTTTGGTTGTAAAGAAGAAGACCAAGAAGAAGGCTTTAATCAACAAGGGGAAGACGTTCAAGGCCCCCGTTCGACAAGTTCAAGTGGTAGAAGACTCCTCCTCCGAGGATGAGAATCAGGATGAAGATGCAAGGAGCACCCGTGCCGGGGGTGGTAACAATACAATCTCCGAGGATTAGGACTATTTTGATGAACAATATCTACCGAATGAAGACAAGTATAAGTAACTGGAGGACAAATTGAAGGCTATGGAAATTCAAGTTGTGCCTGGCCTAGATTTTGGTGATTTGAGTTTGGTTCCTGGGGTAGAAATCCCTCACAAATTCAAGATTCCAGTTTTTGCCACGTACGATGGTGTTTCGTGCCCGAAGATTCACTTGAGATCTTACGTTTGTAAAATTCAACCGCATACCACTAATAAGAAGTTGTGGGTGTACTTCTTTCAAGAGAGTCTATTTGGGACTCAATTGGAGTGGTTTTACCAGTTAGAAGGTTCCAACAACCATACCTGGGAAAACTTGGCCTCTGCCTTCTAACGTCAATATCAGTATAATGTCGATCTGGTGCCAACTAGAGTGTAGTTACAAGGAATGTCCATGGGTTCCAATGAAGGATTCAAATAATATGCACAGAAATGGAGAGATCTTACTTACAAGGTGCAACTACCATTAACTGACAGGGAATTGGTAGACATGTTCATGGGAACATTTACTGGGCCAATTTTCAACTTACTAATTGGGAGCTCATCATCTGGGTTCACTGAGTTGATCTTGACTGATGAAAGAGTTAAGAGCCGCATTAAAAGTGGAAAGATACCCATGCCCTCCATCTCTACATCAAATACTGTGAAGAAACCTTTTACCATCAAAAAGGAAACTAATGTCGTATATGGGTCAATGGGATATGTTAAGAAAGACCATCGTCAGTCTGTTAATGCAGTTCTGATCACCAGACCGACATCTACTAAAAGACCACAACAACAAGCTAACTACCAAAGACCTGATATTCCAAGAAGACAATTTACAAGGATCAACATGTCACTATCTCAATCCCTACAACACCTTTTGAAGGATAATTTGGCAACATTGTGTGATCCCCCTTCAAATCCCAATATTTCATCTCCTAAGTATAAACCGAATGCCAAATGTGTTTACCACTTCAATAGTCCCGGACATGACACTGATCATTGTTGGGAATTAAAATGCAAGATACAAGACCTCATTGATAGCAAGACCATTAATTTGATCCTCCTCCAACTCTGAATGTAATCACCGCACCTATGCCAAATAATAACAAAGGTGTCAACGCTATTGAAGATACTGCTTTTGTTTCCTCTGTTAATGACTTAACCGCTCTGCTGAAGTTTGTTAAAAACAATTTGTTAAAAGTTGGGGTTTTTCCCTGGTTTCCTTGAAGATTGTTGTTGTTGGGTTGTGAAAATCAATGGCTGAAAAAGAGGTGTCCAACACCTGATGGACAACCATGGGATCCTATTTGAAAGAACTCCACCCGTAAAAAGTTTGACTGAAGTTGTGCCTCAAGAAGTTAAAGACATATCCATCATCACTATCTCCAACAAACCTATTAGGATCGCCTCAAAAGGTCTTATTAATATTTCCAATGAACCAAAGATAGCTCCATTGATGATTACCACACTTGGGCCAGTCCCTTATTCTTTCGATAAGGCGGTACCTTGGAATTATGGCGCTGAAGTATACTACACTGGTATTAGACAAGACTCCTAGATTGATGAAGAGAAGACTGTTGATATTAATAACATTGCTGGGTCTAGAAAGGTGACTAGAACGGGGAGAATTTTCTCTCCTGATATTTCACCTCCAACCACCATAACTACACATGTTCGCATTACTGTTGACAAACCTAGTATCGGTGCTAGGGGAAAAGAAAAAATGATTGAGCCTGACGGGATAGAGGTGCATGCTAAAGACATTATTACTGAGGAACCCACTACCCAAAAAATGGAGGAGATTTTTAAGATTATAAGGAAAAGTGGTTACAAGATAGTATAGTAGTTGGGGAAAACCCCCTCGAAGATTAGATGCTATCTTTATTACTATGCTCAGATACGCATGCTGAAGCATTGGTAATTTTTTTTAAGAATGCGCATGTTTCTCAAGAGACTACGATCGATCAGTTTGAAAATTCTATAGCGAGTTTGACTGCCGATAATGGACTGGGATTCTCAGATACTAATTTAACTCTCGCCGGAAGAAATCAAAATAAAGCTTTGCATGTCTCCATTTAATGCAAAGGAACCACTCTAGCCCATGTATTGGTGGATATTAGTTCCTCTCAGAATTTCTTGCCCAAAGGTGCCCTAGATCGGTTGGATTGCAAAGGCTTGGTACTGAAGCTAAGTAACATAGTGGTGAGGGATTTTGATGGATCCAAAAGGATAGACCATGGAGAAGTTGGTCTCCCCATCAAAGTTGGGTTTCAAATTTTCAATTCAACTTTCTATGTGATGGACATCCGTCCTGCTTACTCTTGCCTACTTGGACGCCCCTGGGTACATGGGTCAGGAGAAATGACTTCTACACTTCATCAAAAGTTGAAATGTCCAGTCAAAGGAAAGATTGTTACCGTCTGTGGTGAAGAAGAGTTTATGGTTAGCCATCTGAATTCGTTTAATTATGTTGATATGGATGGTGAGTTCATAGAAACTCCTTGTCAAGCCTTTGAAGTGGTTCCTCCCATGGTTGTTGCTGCCAAGGCTACTCTTGATGTTCCAAAAGATGCTAAAGATACACCAATGATGGCTTCTCTTAAAGATGTTTGTGCTGTTATGGAAGAAGGAGATTGCACCATTTGGGGACAACTTCCTGATTTCCCTTTTAAGTCAGACACATTTGGATTTGCTTCACCTCCAAGGCTCAAAAGGAGGTTCGACGTGCTCTAATAGGGAAACCACTATCCACATTAATAACCATCAAGTAAATGCTCTTGAAGACTCCAAAAATGATTGTAACTTTGATGACTTGATCTACCCGACTGCTGATGAAGGACTCAACAATTGGCGTACCAAGGACTTCATTCCAATCTCCTTCAACAAGGAGTAATTACCATTTACTGTTTTATTAATTTAAGAACTTTGTCTATAATTTTATTTAAACAATGACTTTAAGCCATGTGCTATGCTCGGGGCATCATGGTCAATTTGGTAAGGGTTTGTTCATTTTCATATGCCATATGATCATTTAATGAAAAACATTGGACTCTTTTGCATTCAAATTTTCCGCTCATTGCCTTTCTTTCATTTTATTGCATTTTCAAAATAGTCATGTGACCTTACATGCACACACACATATTTGCAGATCCACCTAGGTACTGAGGCAAGATGAAAAGGCCATTCAACCACATGAGGAACCAGTTGAAGTGATCAACCTCGGTACTGAGGTAGACAAGAGGGAAGTCAAGATTGGCGTCAACTTGGAAGACGGTGTCAAAAGCAGATTGGTCCAGATGTTACAAAACTATGTTGAGGTGTTTGCTTGGTCATATGAAGATATGTCGGGGCTTGATACTGACAATGTGGTCCATCGTCTAACAACAAAGGAAGATTGTCCTCCAGTCAAGCAAAAAGTTCGTCGTATACGGCCAGACATGTCCGAAAAGACAAAAGTTGAGGTAATGAAGCAATTCAATGCAAGTTTTCTAGTAGTGATGTCATATCCCTAATGGGTGGCAAATATGGTCCCGGTGCTGAAGAAAGATGGGAAAGTCCATATGTGTGTAGACTGTAGGGATTTGAATAGGGCAAGCCCCAAAGATGATTTCCCACTACTTCATATTGACGTCTTACTCGACAACACTGCTCAACATAAAGTATTCTCCTTCATGGATGGCTTCTCCGGCTACAACCAAACAAAAATGTCTCCTGAGGATATGGAGAAGACCACCTTTGTCACATAGTTGGACACTTTCTGCTATAAGGTCATGCCTTTCGGTTTGAAGAATCCATAGGCAACCTATCAATGACCTATGGTAGCTCTATTTCATGATATGACCCATCATGAGATAGAAGTGTACGTTGATGATATGATTGTAAGGTTGCAAACTGAGGAACAACACCTTGATTATCTTCACAATTTGTTTGAGAGGTTGAAGAAATCGAAGTTAAGGCTAAATCCCACCAAATTTACCTTTGGGGTAAGGTCGGGAAAGCTTCTAGGTTTTCTTGTCACTGGAAAAGGTATTGAGTTTGACCCTGCAAAAGTCAAAGCCATACAAGAAATTCCAGCTCCCTATATCGAGAAGGAGGTCAGGGGTTTATTAGGTTGACTCAACTATATTTCCCGGTTCATATCTCACATAACTACTACTTGTGAGTCAATCTTCAAACTGTTGAAGAAATATCAAGTAGTCAGATGGAACAACGACTGCCAAGCAGCCTTTGACATGATCAAAGAATACTTACAAAAACCTCCCATCATGATGCCTCCAGTTGAAAGAAGACCTCTAATTATGTACTTTACTGTATTAGAGAATTCAATGGGGTGTGTGTAGGGCCAACATGACGAGTCTGGCCGAAAAGAGCATGAAATATACTACCTGACCAAAAAGTTTATCGGCTGTTAAACAAGATATTCATTGCTATAGAAAACTTGTTGCGCTCTGGCATGGGCTGCTCGTCGACTAAGACAGTATATACTGACTCACACCACTCTATTGATTTCTAAGATGGACACCATTAAGTATATCTTCAAGAAGCCAGCTCTTTCCGGATGAATAGCTAGATGGAAAATGATCTTGACCGAATATGATATCCAATACACCACACAAAAAGAAATCAAAGGAAGTGTAATGGTGGATCATTTGGCCTATCAAGCTGTTGATGACTACCAATCCATGAACTTTGAATTCCTGGACGAGAATATCATGCTGATAATTGATTGTGAAAAGCCTGGACCGTATGAAGGACATGAACAACGATCCCAATGGACTATGGTTTTTGATGGAGCTTCCAATGCTTTAGGTAACGGAATTGGTGTTGTGATTATTTCCCTCGAAGGGTGCCATACACCTTTCACTTCCAGAATATGCTTCGATTGTACAACTAACATGGCCGAGTATGAAGCGTGCATCTTGGGTAATCAGTCAAGTTAAAGAAAAATGGGATACAAAACATCCAAATCTGATCCCTTACAAAGAGCTTGTTTCAACCTTGATCCCTTACATCAAAGAAGTCACCTTTGAACATTTCCCAAGGGAAGAAAATCAGTTGGCAGATGCTTTAGAAACGATGTCATATATGTTCAAGGTTAATTGGGATAATGAATCTCCTAGAATTACAATCAAAAGATTTGACGAACCTGTGCACTGTTATGAGATTGACACTAATGAGAAGAAGCCTTGGTACTAAGAAGTAAAGAGATATCTTGAAACACAAGAATATCCTGAAGGAACTTCAGTCAATGACAATAAATTCTTGTGAAGGTTCTCATCCAAATTCTTCGTAAGCAATTGGATCCTTTACAAGTGCAACCATGATTCTACTCTGCTCCGTTGTATGAAAAAGGAGGCAAAGAAAATCATGGAAGACATGCATGAAGGTATCTTTGGAACTCACTATAGCAGGCACACTATGGCCAAGAAGATTCTGAGGGTTGGTTACTATTGGTCAATGATGGAAACTGATTCTCACCATCACTCAAGGACTTTCTATAAGTGTCAAATCTATGCCAACAAGGTTCACGTGCCTACAACTCCTTTGAATGTCTTGACTGCTCCGTGGCCATTTTCAATATGGGGCATTGACATGATTGGAGAGATCAAACCCACTGCCTTAAATGGACATTGTTTCATCCTCGTCACAATTTATTACTTCACCAAATGGGTCGAAGCTGATTCATTTGCCTCAGTCACTAAGAATGTTGTAGCCCGATTCATCAAGCATAACCTCATCTACCGATACGGCATCCCTGAAAAGGATCATCACCGACAATAGAACCAACCTTAACAATTCCATGATTACTGAATTCTGTATGCAGTTCAAAATCAAGCATCATAATTCTTCTCCTTACAGACCCAAGATGAATGGTGCAGTGGAAGCTGCCAATAAAAACATAAAGAAGATTGTGTAGAAGATGGTGGTGACCTACAAATATTGGCATGAGATGCTACCATTTTCTCTTCATGGCTACTTAGTTAAGCTCAAACATCAACTGGGGAAACCCCTTTCTCTTTAGTCTATGGCATAGAAGCGGTCTTGCTTGTTGAAGTGCAAATTCCTTCTCTGAGGATTATGAAAGAAGCAGGCTTAGGTGAAGATGAATTGATTCAAACAAGATTGGATCAATTGAATTTGATTGATGAAAAGAGATTGGTTGTCGTTTGTCATTGTTAAATGTATCAAAAGCGTATGATCAAGGCATTCAACAAAAAGATCAAACATCGGGTATACCAGGCTGGCGACTTGGTAATAAAGCGCATCATTCTTCCACAAGGCGATCCCAGGGGAAAATGGATTCCCCCATGAGATTACTTCCACATGGCTATTATCTTATTTTAACTTTGTATTCCTTTCATTCTTTCTATGATTTCTTCTTACTAGGATTTTTGTCTCCTTGTACAAAAACACCTGATTATAGGAAAAACATCAATACAAATATACTTCGAAGTGTAAACTTTTTGTTTCTTTTCTGTTTTGAGTGAAAAAATGTTCAAGGAATATTGAATAAATATATGCATATGAATGTAGTAAGCATTTCCTTAAGGATTTGGGATATCACCACAGAGTTGCTTCAATAAGATTATCCGCACAAAGTGTAATCTCCTGAAAACCCTCTCCCCAACTGAGTTGGTCTTAACTGAAAAAAGAGACTTTGCGGAGTTCTCCCCAAAAGAATTCATCTCCCCAATAAGATCCTCAAAATATACTCCTCAACAGGGTTTATTTCCCCAACAAACTACATATTCCCCAATGTGAGTCTTTTCTCAGACTGTTACAAATCAACGGACAAAACCTTTTTGTTCCCAACGAAGTCGTTACTATCCCCAAAAAATTGCTGCAAAGCCTGGAATTCTACCAAATACCAGTTAACTTTTACTCTCCCCATTCAAGTTATAATTCCCAAGTAGAGTAATGGACAACCAAGGATTCCTGAACTTTATCCCTCAAGCAGAAATCGAAATTCCCATCAGAATTTCCTCTAAACAATGAGACAGGAATCCCCAGCGGAACACTCTAAACAAAGTCGAAGATACACATACTCTTCATCTCCAGCGGTAGTCTAGGATTTTGCTTCCCAACACTCCATCAGATTTGTCAAGGATTTATTTTCCTAGACAAAGATATGTTTCAATAACATTGATACATCGTAGCACATACATGACAAATGCATACAGCATAATCGCATTTATTTTGAGAACATCATTACACCATGCATACAACTGCATGCAACTAACCCTCTTCCTTTCAGGGATAATTAATCAACAGACCTTTTCTGGTTAGATTCATTTCTTCCAGTTAAAGACAGGCAAACAACAGACCTCTTTTGGTTAGATTTACTTCTTCCAGTTAAAGACAGGAAAACAAAGAGCTCTTCTGGTTAGATTCATTTCTTCCAGTTAAAGACAGGAAAATGACATATCTCTTCTTGTTAGATTTATTTCTTCCAGTTAACGACAGGAAATCAACAGACCTCCTCTAGTTAGATTCACTTCTTCCAGTTAATGACAGGATATCAACATGCCTCTTCTGGTTAGATTCATTTCTTCCAGTTAAAGACAGGCAGACGAAGACCTCTTCTGGTTAGATTTACTTCTTCATTTTAATGACAGGCAAACGATATACCTCGTCTGGTTAGATTTACTTCTTACAGTTAAAGACCGGCAAACAAAGACCTCTTCTGGTTATATTTACTTCTTCCAGTTAAAGACAGGCAGACAAAGTCCTATTATGGTTATATTTATTTCTTCCAGTTAAAGACAAGCAATCTACATACCTCTTCTGGCTAGATTCATCTCTTCTAGTTAAAGATAGGCAATCAACAGACCTCTTCTGGCTAGATTCATTTATTCTAGTTAAAGACAGGAAAACGACATACATCTTCTGGTTAGATTCATTCCTCCCGGTGAATTCACCAAACAACATACCTCTTCTGGTTAGATTTATCTCTTCCAGTTAAAAACAGGCAAAAGACATCTACTGTTTCAGTATAAATCGACCAAAGATTGATTCTGATACTTCTTCCAATTTCTACCAACAGTCATTCTGGATGGCATCTGTAAGCACATCTCCAACAAATTCTTTATCACTCCTCCAAATGGCATCTTTAAGCCCATTCCCGACACAATCAACTAACACATCATCAAGTGTAAATTTTTGGGCACTCTAGTGTTCAATCATCTTCCACCTTCAAGTCACGAATGGCGGACTCACCAATTTAACTCTTCAAGTGTAATAAGATTGAACAGGGGAAGCTGTTGTACCCCAAAATTTTCCCTCTCTTTTATCAAGATATTTCTCATAAAGATCTTCAATAGCTCAAGCTTGTACAAGTGTTGACTAGGTCAATTCATCTCCTAAACACTGATGCCTCAAATTAGGGTTTTAATTTTTACAAGGATAATTAGACATCTAATGCCTCAAATGACTTTCATAGATCATTATAAGCCTCCAAGAATACTCGTGTCAAGTTTCAAGTCTTGAATCACAATTTTGCTCAGTCAATTGCTCAGATGACTGAAAATCAATTGTATTAGATAAAAAGTCAATTGCGGTCAACCTACAGTCAAACTTCAAAATTTTTGAACAATATTAACATTTTGAAGTCATATTTGTCAATTTATCAAGTTTGGATCACAATTCCCCAAGAAAAATGTTCAAATCATCAAAAGGGCAAAATGGTCAAAATTAGGGTTTTAACTGAGAAGGCTTGATTTTTGACTTTTGACCTACTGCATGACTTAATGGTTTGAAACAGGATCTCAAGGATTCAAGTATATCATTTTGACCTAATTGCATGACTTAATTCATTTCTCAAGATCAATTTATTGATAGTTGAAATTCAATCAACTGAAGAAAAGTCAATTGATACATAAAAAGTCAAATTTTGGTTTTTTTAATCAAAATTGAATTTCAAATATCACAATTTATCAAGAAATTAAAAAATATGAAGCTTGATCATAAATAAATCAAGAAAGTCAAAAGTCTTTGAAAAAGTAAAAGTTTTCAAGACTTAGAAAATTTTCTAAGTGTTTTAAGTCTTATTTTTTCATGACTTCATGCCAACTTTTCACCAAGATGCAAGATGATTCAAAGAAAACTCCCAACATGAAAGCTGTAGATCTTGATGAGATCTACAACATTTATTTACTGATCAATTCTTATAAATTCTTAAATTTTTATTTATGAATCCATGAAGTCATGCACTTTTTCTTAAACACAATGAAAATTTAACCTAGTTTAGACAGATTTCTGACCTAACTTCTTGGCTAATTTTCACCAAGCTCCAAGAGTATTTTTAAAAAATTGCTAACATGAAAGTTGTAGATAATGTTCCAAGATTTTCAAAATGTCCTAGAACTCAATGAGATCATTTTTTAGATAAGATAATCGAAGGGAAGAAGTTGGACATTCATTCTTGAATTATAGGTCATTTTTGTGATGAACAAGAATTCAAATCTCAAGACTATGCTGCACAATCTTGGATTAATTATTTACACAGTTGATTGAGGTAGGGTCCAAGTTATTAAGCCATTAACCAAAGCAATTTGCCAAATTTGGAAGAAAGTCACCATTTCATTCCTGTAAAGCAAGCTTTATGCACAAAGTCAACACATTGAGCTCCTAACTTGTTTGTTTTGATTACACTCCATCTACAAAGTCAGGAGCATTGTGTTTAATATAATTAAAAACTCTATGATCAAAGGTACAAGGCATTGAAACTTCTTTTGTCAAGAAAATCACATGTTGAGCTTAACATGTAAATTTGAATTCTGATCAACCTAAGCACTCCAAACCTTTGCTTATGATATTTATATGGTTGAATTCGTATGGAAAAATGGAGCAACTTTCATGTTTGCATTTTTCATTTTGGTTGAGAGATGAAGAAGTTACAGGTTTTAAAATCATGTTGAAATTTCTGGCACAAGGTTGAAGATGATACAACCATGGGCTTGTTTTGTAATATAATGCATTGGTTTTGTTTTAAACACCAGATGTATAGCCACCCTAGTGGTAGAGAGCGTGCATGTAAGGGCCTTATTGCTAAAGCGTCCTGGGTTCAAGCCCCATGGACACTTTTTGTTTTATTTCTTAACATTTTTTCTTCATTTTGTTCAAATAGCCAGCGCTTTGGGCCTCCAGCAAATGGGCCATTACCACTTTACTTCCTCTCACCCCCTGTATACTAACGAGAATCATTTCAAATTGATCAAGCAACTAAGAGCCCGTAGATAACTATAGATGAAAAGGGTGCTAACACCTTCCCTTTTCATAACCTACCCCCCGAACTCATGAAAAATCTCATAAGTTCTTTCCCGTTCTTTTCACCCTTCCCTTTATTGGCCAAAAGAAAAGTCGGTGGAGACTCTTGCTATCCACAACAATTGCGATAAAACACAAAAACAACCAAGTCAGTTCTCCCACCATATTACAGAAAGGGCGACTCTACTGGGGAATAGTTAAAAGTGGCGTTACCTTAGAGACAAGATTTCCTTTAAATGCTTTCATTGTTTGACTTGTTTACTTCACTACATTGTAGGTCCTTGTTTGGGTTTTTTATTGATCCTCTAGCCGGATCTGGGAACATTATTAGGTAAGTAGCAAAGATTGTGGAGACTGTACGATGTAGACCGATATGGTTCAAGCAATAGCTACGTTAGTGTGACACATTTTGAGGTACTGATACCATTTGTGTTGAATCAAGTATAAGACAGGGAAGTTGTGTGGTGTCATGAAACACTAACTGACCTTAGAACCTTTAATTGAGAAACTTGTCCATTAGGAAATAGTGAGATAACCGGTTTCCGTGGAAAGCTAAAAATTGGTTGATACTCAATACTACGCTCATTCAGATCGGACCTTTGGGATATTTCGGCCACAAGAAAAGATTGATTGTGCCGAGACAATGCCCAATGTGTCATGCAAACCATCATGTGTCAATACATAAATTTTTTTTTATCTTTTACATTCATGCATACTATTTATTCATTCAATATGGTTGTAATAATACAATTAAGTTTTATTTGATTTTACCTCCCCATTTTTAAACTTTTACCCCCATCCCATATGATTGTAATAACTTAGGGTTTACTTCTTCGCATGTTTTAATTGTTGCTTAATTATGCATATGGTATTCAATTAGAACACATGGCCTCCTGTTGGGCTCATCATCAATGAAAAGGTATACACTTACAAATGCACACTTGCACACATTTCATAGCTTGGTCCTGAGCTTTCCTATGGTGACAACTATTTAATCGATTATTTCAATTGGTCGTTTAGAATACTAGAAACACGCTAGTCCCACTTTCAAGGAGCATGCATATAGCCACCTTGTACGGGCTTTTGATTTTCATCTTGTACATTAAAGCAACTTATCTCCCCTTGGTTTACATACTAAGAATCTTCTTAAAGGGTCACATAGTTGAGTTTGGGCATGGCCATTCTCACGAGGTTAATCAAGTCTTGCCCTTGGTTAACCATAACCCGAATCAACCATGTTGGTCCATACACCAAGTATTTCCATGCACAAAGGGTCTCATGGTTGAGGGTAGGAGCACCTATTCTCACGAGATTAATCAAGTGCACCCCTTGGTTAATCATAACCCGATTTAATTCTCATACACCAAGTGTAGCGGTAGAATTGTTTAAGACTAAGCCATTGGATTGACCAGACTTGTACAAATCAAAATAAAAATCACCACCGCGCTTTATTGTTTCCAAAGGAATGAGAAAAGAGAGAATAACCCAAAAAGAGGGGGAAAGATTCTAATTAAGGGTGTTGATTATGCAAAGGGAAAGTATTAGCACCCTAAACATCTACGGTACTTCGCAGGAACCTCTTTGTAAAATCTGCATATTTTGGCTATAAAATGTTGTATGTAAAATAGATGGTGGAGATGAGAGAAGAAATATTTTATATCATTTTTGCACCCACCGCGGTTGCGAACCTTTAGTGCTTACGTACCACCTTTCGTGCAATAGGGGATCAGGGTAACGTAGTTCACCTTTAAAATTTTTAAAACATATGTATGTTAATTGATTTTATTAGATAAGACATCATCGTCATTGTCCGTGTGGAAAAACATACTTACTACCATAATCATGAGAAAGGAGAATTCGCATCATCTCAAAGTGGAGGATATGGCTTGGATTTTAAAATCAACAATGCCTCGCTCAACACCCAAGTGGAAAGTATCTCTCTTTGCTACATGTTGTAGAAGTATAGTTGTAGAAGTTTTGCCACATGTGTTGAGTCTAATCTTTTGAGGAAGGTTTTAAAATAAAAGCCAAAGTCGCAAAATGGTTTGAAATGAGATTGAATGACTTTTAGTCTTCTCACAAAAAATGTCAAGGTATTATTAAGTTGATTGGAGTTTATTTATGAAAAAATATTTGAAAATGCATGGACCTAAGTCCAAGTTTATTATGAAAATGGTTAAAGTTTAAAAACAAGAAGAGTTTTCAAAAGGAGGAAGAAGATTTTTTAAATTAAAGAAGATGGGGAGAGAAGAAGAGACTATCCTAAAGCATAAGGTAAAAGTTAGGGATAAGAACCATCTAACCAACAAGAAGCAAATACTTGACATTATGAGTCAAGATAGAATTCCAATTCTTTGGATTTAAACCAAGCAAGCAAGAATACTAGACCTCTTGAGAGAACCAAACTTCAAGTGTATTAAGTCTTCACAAAAATTGGGCAGAGTAACGGCTGTATACGGGTGAATTCCAGATTACAGACAAAGAATGTAATCACAATAACCTGCACCCAAAACAAACAAACAACCCAATGTCTTGAGGTAAACCTCAAGAACTCCAGACAAAATATCAATTAAGGTCACAAGGTCTCCAATATATGCCAAGGTTTCTAATCCTAAGTCCAAGAAGTCCAATGCTCTATAATGCCAAGGATAGTAACCAAATAGTCCAAGTATCATTACAGATTTTTATGGTTCATGTTGATTATTAGGTGTCTTAGAAGAGAAAAGAAAAGCTCAAGTGAGCAAAATAAAAATGACATGAAATGTAATGCTTAAAGTAAATGGTACATAAAGCATAAAAAAAATGCGTAAAGTAAAAACAATTTAATAATTAGTGGTTAGTTGGATGACCATCTTACAACTTGCATTTGGAACTCATTAGAGGATTTATAGAACCAAAGCCTCCATACAACAAGTTGCATTTACTTTTTGTCAAGTATATCATCCATTTGGAATCCTCACAAGTACCATTTAATGATCAACGATGTTTAAGTGATCCGTGTTGACCAAAAGTGTTGTAGATCCATTAGAGGATTTGTAGAACCAAAGCCTCCACACAATGAATCTCAAAGTTATTGGATCAAAGGGATTAAATTAACATACTTGGGCTTGCAAACATAGGTTTGGGCCACGAATGATCATTTATTCGAATCGGGACAAAATTTAGCGCTATGTTAAGCAATCGTAAGTGGAGTTTATAGAAGTCGCACCTATTTTGAGGTCGGTCAATAGCAATCTATGAACCATTTGTTTTGAGACATGATATAGAGATCAAGCTCTAATAACACTTAGTGCAATGAGAAAGGGATGAGATGAAGAGGGATGGGAGAGAATATACAAACCATATTTGAATTAAATTTAAATCAAACTATTATTAAAATCATTCATCCATTTTTGTGGAGTTAGACTAAACACCATGGATCCAATGATGTTAACAAAGTTCATGACCAAAAATTTAATCCACAATCAGCCAGAAAATAATCACAAAATAATATTGTATTTAATATATACATAAAAAAAGGTTTTAAAAATGTTTTAAAATAGAAATAAAAGAGAAAAATATCAACTATATTCAAATTAATCAAGAAAATAAAAGTAAGACCAAAAAAAAATCAGAAATTAACTAAAATGATTTTATAAATTTTTTGATAATTTTTAAAAGTCAGAAACTATTTTTAAAATTAAAAGAAATGAGTAAAATAAAACAAAAATGATAAAAAATAACAAATTCAGAAATAAAAAATAAATGAGGTCACCAATATTTGTCACAATATCATTGGATCATTCCATAATTTTTTCAGAATTTAAAAATGCATAAAATTATTTTTAAACATTTAAAACAATTCAAAAAAAAGTGGGAATTTATAAAAAATATCAAAACACAAAATAAAATTGTGAAAAATTTAAAATCAGAAAGAGAAAAATCAAAAATATTTTTCATAATTTTTTCAGGTTTTTTTTGTTAAAAATGAATTTTCTATGATTTTTTGAAATTTAAAACAATTAAATATAAAAATCAGAAATGAAAAATAAAGTAAAAAATATGTGGACCATTGGATGAAACACGTTACTAATCAATCCAAGGGATCTAGCGCACTGTGCTGATCATGGTCATTAGTGAATAAAGCACTGAATCAAATGTAAATCAGAAATTCAAAAAATCTAAATGGCGTTGTTTCATTGGTTGAAGGATGACACGTTTGGTCATCTTCAACCTCCAGCTAGTCCCAAAACAAGGTTGCCCAATCAGTAAAATTAGAGCACGAGACCTATGACATTCACTTTGTCTCTTCAAGATGAAGACAACCACACATTCGCGATAAATTTATATAAATTATAGCTCAAGCAATTTGGAAAGAAAGTTTTAAAAAGGGATTTAAAATTTAATGGTCAAAACAAGTTTCCAGATGAAAGTAAGTGTTGCGACTAGAACCAAGGCAATGAGAGCATCACAATGATATCAAAGTTTTGAAGAATTGATGAAGAAATCTACCTATTGAAGTTGAGTTATAGAGCTCTGAAACTAGACTTTTATGGAGCAATATAGGGCACGATTCTTGAATGTAATTATATGGTTAGTGTTGTACCCCAAAATTTTCCCTCTCATTTACAAGTATTTTCCCACAAGACTCATTTGGTTCAAGACTACACTAGGGTTGATCAACTCAAGACACCTCCTTAAACACTGATTACTAAAATTAGGGTTTGACATTGCACAAGGATAATTTAACTTTCAATGTCTCATATGACTTTCATGGATCATTATGGACCCCCAAGATTACTCATGTCAAGTTTCAAGCCTTGGATCACATTTTTGTTCAGTCAATTGAGCAGTTGACCTAAATATCAGCTGTAATGGGGAAAAAAGACAACTATGGCCAATTTACAATCAAACTTCATAATTTTTGATCCACATAAACATTATAAACTCATATGTATCATTTGATCAAGTTTGGACCACAATTCTCCAATACATTTAATCAAATCATCAAAAGGGCAAAATGGTCAAAATTAGGATTTTGACTGAGAAAGGGAAATTTCTGATTTTTGACCTAGAAAATGGTTAAATGTTTTGAGGAATGATCTCAAGAGTTAAATTGCATCATTTTTACCTAATGGCATGAACCAAAACATTTCTCAATATCAATTGGATTAATAGTGAATTTTCAGTCAACTGATCAAAAGTCAACTGTACACTGAAAAGTCAAACATTGACTTTTTGATCGTAATCAAATGTCAAAGATCACAATTCATAAAAGCATGGAAAAATATGAAACTTATTCATCAAGAAATCAAAAAGTCAAGATTTCATTTTGAAAAGTCAATGTTTTCAAACTTAGAAATTTTTCTAAGTGTTGAAAACTTCATGTTTTTTCACAACTTTGAGAAACATTTCCACCATGATGCAAGATGATTCAGAAGAAACTTTCAACATGAAATTTTTATATATCCATGAGATCTACAACATTTCTTTACACAACTTCTTCTAAAAGTGCTTGGATCTCAAGTTATTAATTCATGAAGTCATAGTCTTGAAACTAAACACTTAGTGATTTTGCCCTAGTTTAGGCAGGATTTTGACCTAACTTCATGGAAATTTTTCATATAGTTCCAAGGGGAATTTTCAAAAGTGTTTCAAATAGGGGTTATATAGCACATTACAAGCTTTCCAAAATATCCACGAACTCCTTGAGATCATTCTTGAGTAGGGAGAATCGAAGAGAGGAAGTTAGGATTTTCAAACTTGAATTACAAGTCATTTTTTATGAACACATGAACCAAATCCAGGCTAGGCTGCATAATCTTTGCTTGACAGGCCTCAAACTTGTTTGTCACTCCATAATTAATGTTTTGCACAGCTTCTAGAAGCTTTAATCCAAGCATTCAATGCATTGCCCATGCTTAATACCATTTTAGGAAGAAAGACGACATTGTCATTTTGGAAAAGTGGCTTTATGCATAAAGTCCACTCTTCTTGAGCCTCTAACTTGTTTGTTCAGCACACGCTCAACATACAAAGTCAGATAAACATGTTTAATGTTTGAAACCACTCTAGACAGCCTTGTACTATGCATTGGGACAATGTGTGTCAAGTTTGCTTCAAAAACAAGAAAAAGCGCCATAACATGTGATTTTTGAATTCTGATCAAGGACAAGACTCCAAACTTTTTTCTTATAAATAAAGTCACTATTTGTGAGCTAGAAGACGAGCTTAGGCACCCTGAAATACATCAAAATTCTCTCAAATCAGAAATTGCCCAAAAACACCATTGTTGCGCAGTTTCTGACCTTGAACATCAAACTCATATTTCCCGTGTGCGTTTCATGGCCTTTTGGTTCCTAAAGATTCCTCACATCAAGTGTAACCTATCCCTATCCATGTTTCATTACTGTAACATCATTTACCATATCCTCCATAACCAAAAATAGAGCATTGCACATTGACTTCTCCAAGCCATTCCAACCATCCATTGCTCAAGCTAATCATTGCATTAGCTTCCTGGGAACTTGGGGAAGCTAACCTGATCATCACAACAACTTGAATCAAGCTCTAACTCAAAACACGATCTCCATCTGCAAGGTGAGTATTCTAAACTTCTATCTTTTCATTTAGGAATTGTTAGGCTTGCATTTGTGAAGATAAAATGTAGACATTATTCCCCTGAAACTGTACATGTCCATAGATTTCATTTATATTGCTTGAGCTTAGAGAATTATAGGTTTGAATCTCTGAAAATAATTAGGTCAGAATTTGGTACTTTTAGAAATTCTCATTCATCTTTGATTTACATCTTATGATATTTACATGGTTGGATTCATATGGAAAAATGGAGCAACTTTCATGTTTGCATCTTTCATTTTTGTCGAGAAATGGTGAAGTTACATTCAGGACTTGATTTGTGTTATATGTTTATTATTTCACCAATGTTAACGAATATACAGCCACGCCAGTGGCAAAGGTAGTGTGTTTATGTGTGGGAGGTCTTGGGTTCAACACCCAGCGCTACCTTTTGTGTTGTTTTTTCAAGCATTTTTTCCAATTTTTTGTCAAACAGGCGTTGGGCCTTTAAGAGGTTGGGCCTTCCATTTTTGCTGATCTCTAACCCCCTGACTTCTTTTTTACCTCCCTGACTTTATTTTTATTTTATTTTATTTTTTACCCTTTTTTATCTTTTATTTATTATTATTAATACTATTATTAATATTATTATTATTATTATTACTATTTTCAATAATAATAAAAAATCCAAAAATATTTATTTTTATTGTTTACATCAATTTGGTTTATTTTTCTTTTCAAATATAAAAGAACAAAACCCTTTTCTTTAATTAATTTCATTTTTTATTTAGATAATTTAATTTTAATTATTATTATACTATATTATTTATTTTTCTTGTAAAATTAAGCCCAATTTAGAACTTAGGATTTTTATTTAATTATTTTTATTTGCTAGTTTAATTAAATTCACACAAAAACCCTAAAAAACTTGTTTTCCTTAAATTAATTTATTCTACTAACTTAATCTTAATTTTCTTATTTTTAGTTAATTATTTTATTTTAATTAATTAGGTTAGAAAACCCTTTTCATAAAAAACCAAACAAAAATTACATTTTTTTTACATTTGCATTCTTGCACTTTATTTATTTATTTTGTACATTTATTCAAAATTCAATATGGTTGTAATATTATTTAGATTTAATTTCTTGCAATATTCCCCATTTGTAATTTGTATACCCCCTTCCCTAAATGATTTAATAGCATAGTGATTTTAAATTCCACAATTTATTGCTTTATATACAAAAATGCTAGTATTAGGGTTTTGTATGGAAAGACTAAAACCAACAAATAGAAAACCCTAACCAAAGACAAAACAAGCATGAAAATCAATACACTTGCACACAAACACCCCTAGGGTAAATCCACTTGGTTGCCTTACAAAAATGGTCATATTACGCATGTGAGGTATCTTAGCAAAGACAAACAAAATACAAGATCATAGTCCCTCGATAACGCTATCTATGTTGCCTTTCAAAATGATCTTAGTCCCTAAAGAAAATGCTAAGATACTTTGCAACCTTGCTAATCATGGTTATACGATGACCCACGCCCGTCCCTTTTACATCCAAAGATAGGGTTATTTACCAAATCAATGGTAAGATAACAATGTAAAAGGAAAAAGGAAATGAACATGAAAGACTTTTAAGTAGGTAGAATGTTCCTAGTTACTTGCTCAATTTCAAAACAAAACATCCTTGCTATTTTAAAAGAAAAACACCTACACTTCCAAAACACCTTTCAAACTTGAAAACATTTTAACAAGATCAACATCTTTGTATACATTTTTACGAATGAGAATCATTACAAAGTTTTCCTAAACAATGGCCTATTTTCAAAAATACTTTCAAAAACCACACAAAGCACATTTTCAAACAAAAGCAAGTTATCTAGCAAGTAACTAAGAGCCCATGGAAAACCATGAATGAAAAGGGTGTTAATACCTTCCCTTTTCATAATCCCCCCCCCCCCCCCCCCCCCAAACTCAAGAAACAATCTCAATGGTCTTTCCTGTGCTTTTTCACTTTTCCTTTTGGATAAAAGAAAAGTCGGTTGAGACTCTTTCTAACCGCAACATTTTCGATCAAACGCAAAACACCCAAGTCAGTTCTCCCACCGTATTACAAAACTGGCGACTCTGCTGGGGAAGATTTTAAAAGTGGGGTTACCTTGGGGTTAGATCACATTTACTTGCTTTCATTGTTTGACTTGTATGCTTTACATTATGGTTCTTTGTTTTGGTTTGAATCCTCTACCCGGATTTAGGATACCTTATAGGTAAGTAGAAATATATTATGGAAACTGTGCGGGGTATACCGACATGGTCTAAGTACTAGCTACGTTAGTGAGACATATTTGTGGGTACCGGTAGCCCTTGAGTAGTCAAGGAGAATACGGGGCCGCTGAGTGATATTATGAAGCACTAATGAACTTTTAGAACCTTTACTTGACCAATTGGCCTTTAGGACGTAATGATATGACCGACTTTGGTGCAGTCCGAAGTTGGTAGATACTCGATATTTCACTCATTGAGGTTTGGTTTTTTAGGATATTTCGGTCTCCATTAAAGAGGCTTGCATTGAAACAATGTCCAAGGAACAAATCAGTGATATTGAGCTCCTTAGAACCCGGTTACTATTACTAGGACAGGTTTGAGCCAACTAAACTTCAAGAGGATACTTACCTATGAGACTCCATGCAAGCCTAAACCTAAGGACTTGTTTGCTTTGTTTGTATATATATATATATATATATATATATATATATATATATATATATATATATATATATATATATATATATATATATATATATATATATATATATATATATATATATATATATATATATATATATATATATATATATATATATATACTTGTACATAACATCATAAACATCATAACATAACACTCATATTCTCTAACCATTTCAAGGAACATGGGATTTATCTTTGTTCTGTTTTGTAGGACATGGATTCTATTCGCAGGAAAACCATTCAAGTCAACCTTGAAAGGATCCCTCCTCGACTTAAAGAGATAGCATCCAGAATTCCTGAGAATTATGCATTTACCGAAAGACATGGTCGCCTACTAAACTTGGTTAACTCTAACACTGATGAAGACATGATGAAGGTAATATTTCAGTTCTTTGATCCTTTACACCATTTCTTCACATTTTCCAATTATCAACTTGTGCCAACTTTGGAGGAATACTCCCAACTCTTTAGGATTCCCATTCTCAATCAACGACCTTTCAACGGTACAAAAAGAGATCCAAAGCCAGAAGAGATTGCTCAAGCCCTACACTTGCAATCATCTGATATCACAACTAATTGGGAAACAAGGAGTGATGTCAAAGGTTTCCAAGCAAAGATCTTGTTTGAGAAAGCCCAAAATTGTTGGAACTCTTTGGATTTTCAAGCTTTTGAGGAAATTGTGGTTCTCCTCATCTATGGGATGGTTTTGTTTCCAAATCCTGACCAACTCATAGATGTGAAAGTCGTCAAAATCTTCATGTCTCGTAACCCGGTGCCTACTTTGCTAGGGACATCCTACATTTCTTTCACACTTGCACTATGAGGAAAAGAGGTATCCTAATGTGTTGTACTCCTCTCTTGGCAAGATGGTTTATTTAGGCTCTTCCATAATCTGTATTAAAGAACGAGTAAGGTTCAAGGTGGTCACATAGGTTGATGACACTCAAACATTCAGACATTCATTGGTGTTCCCGATCTAGAGAGAATGTTACTATTGTCGACCATTGTGGAGAATTCCCTAATGTCCCTTTACTTGGTGTTAGAGGAGGTAACACCTACAACCCCTGCTTAGCCTTAAAACATTTTTGTTACGCCCGAAGGGATGGCCCACATGAGATGCTCATTCAAAGTCTGGTATTTGACTACGAGAACAACGATCAAAGTCACCGCCAGAGGTTTATCCGAGCTTGGAGGATGTTAAACAAGGTAGATAGCAAGACATTAGGGCATAAGAATTCCATCCCACTTGAGCCTTACCTCAAATTTTTACGAGCTCGTGCTCAAAGTCTTATAATGCCTTACCCCTCCATTCTCCCGATTATCATAGAGCCTGTTATGGAAGGAGATGTTCCATACACTATCCTACATCTTGACATGCCCACCTCTCTTGAAGACTTACAAAGGGATTGGATACAGCTTAAGCGTGAGTGAGACATTTTCGAGGCCCAATTCTCGCCAGCAAGAAGAAGGTTTTAGAACTCACTAAGAAACTTCATGAGGAGAGGAGCCTGAACGCCTACATTGCACCAAAGAGGATGCGTACAACTTTTTTATGTTAGAGTTTTTGTATTTGTTTGTAATCCCAAAAGAGGCATAATGTACTCAAGCTTTGATTTATTAATATAACGTGTGTTCCTTTTTGGTCTAAAGCAAATTTAAATCACTAATTTCCTTGGAATCATTGCATATGCATTTACCATTCATCATAACATAAGCAGGTTTCTTACAACAAGTCTCCTCATATTTCTATTGTTTATTTCAGTAAGATGAATCTCGAGTAGACAGTAAAAGACCTCCAGGCGCAGAATGCTCTGTTTCAACAGATGTTCTTAACTCTAGCCAAAGGACAAGAGGATCTGAAAACATTGCTGGTTGAAAAAAAGAAGAAGAAAGCAAAGAAAATATCCGGACTTCTGAATATGGGAATAAGGTTCCAAGGACAAGCCAAACAGACCCTAGACTTTGCAACGTCATCTAGTGAAAAGGATAATCAAGAATTAAAAGGCAAGGAAGCGGTTGCCCAGCCAGAATCTGAAGACTACTCTGAAGAGTAATATCCTCCGGCCGGCGACAAATACAAACATCTGGAAGAACGTCTAAGTGCAATGGAAATTTAGAAAGTGTCCGGGCTGGACTTTGAGGAGTTGGGTTTAGTGTTTGGGATTGTTATTCCACCAAAATTTAAGGAACCGGTGTTTGCTAAATACGACGGGGTTTCGTGTCCTAAAATGCATCTCCGATCTTATGTGAGGAAGATATAACCCCACACTATTGACAGAGATTTGTGGGTCCACTTCTTTCAAGCCAGTCTTCCCGGGAATCAGCTATATTGGTTCTATCAACTGGAAAGGGCCAATATCCATAATTTGGAAGACCTTTCCGATGCTTTCTATGAACAGTATCAATACAACGCAAATCTTGCTCCCACCTGTACTCAACTCCAAAGTATGGCTATGGTTTCAAATAAAAGGTTTCAAAGGCTACGCTCAGAAATGGAGGGACTTAGCAGGAAGAGTCTAGCCTCCCCTTTTTGAAAGAGAACTAGTAGACATGTTTCTGGGCACCCTGTCTAGTCCTTTCTTCAATCATCTAATTGGGAGCTCCTCAGCGGAATTTACTGAATTAATCTTGATCAGAGAAAGAGTGGAAGTTGGGATTAAGAGTGGGATGATTCAAAAATACGCATCCTCTATTGTTGTAAGAAAACCATTTATCGGGAAAAAATAAGTTGTTACTGTGTATCCTCAAAGGAATCAAGATAGAAATGAGCGCCCTCTAATGGTGGGGGTTGTCATGATCCCAAAGCCTGCACCCCCTCAACAAAGAAGCAACCAACCTAGAACAGAAAGACCAGTAAGACAATTTACCCAGATTAATATGACACTATCTCAAGTCCTGCCACATTTGTTGAGATCTAATTTGGTAACTTTGAAAGAAGCTCCGAAGAATCCTAACACAACCTCTCCTCATTACCATCCTAATGCTTGTTGTGCATACCATTCAGAAAGTCCAGGCCATGATACTAACAATTTTAGGCTTTGGAAAACAAGGTGAAAGACCTTCTTGAAGCAAAAGAAATTGAATTCGATGCTCCTGAGATCCCAAATGTTATCACTGCTCCTATTCCCAAGCATGGTCGTGATGTTAACGTTGTTGAAGATTATATGTTTGTTACTGTTGTTGATGAACTTGTAACTCCTCTCTTGACTTTCATGAAGAATCTATTGAGGGCTGGTTTATTTCCTGGTTGTGACGAAAGCTGCCACCTCTGCTTATCCCTACCAACTGGGTTCATTTATTAAAAGCAGGTGTTCAACGCCTAA
This sequence comes from Vicia faba, assembly GCA_948472305.1. NCBI lineage: Eukaryota > Viridiplantae > Streptophyta > Magnoliopsida > Fabales > Fabaceae > Vicia > Vicia faba. Next base: position 17,142,925 of record OX451741.1, on the reverse strand, counting down.
TGGATGACAAAGAGATTTTGTTTGAAAAGACTCCCATTCCAACCATTTCTTACAATGACGTTTCAATAGTAACCATTTCTGCCAATCCTTCCAGGGTCTCCACCAAAAGACCCGTTAGGATTACATCAGTTCCTAAAGTAGCTCCACTGATAATTATTATGCCTGGACCAATCCCATACTCATCAGATAAAACTGTCCCATGGAATTATGGGGGCGATGTCTACTATCACGGTGTGAAGCAGGATTGGCCGGCTATTGAAGACTCAATTCCTGAGAAGGCTGACCCCGACATCAGCAACATTGCAGGAACCAACAAGATAACTCGAAGTGGCAGAGTATTCTCCCCAGAGATTGCTCCTCTGAAATTTGTTACCGGTCATGTGATCATCCCTGTTCCTATTCCTGTTGACACTACTACTACTACAGTTCCTATAGTTACACTTGCTGATACCCCTACCACCGAGTCGACCGAGAATCTGGGCAAAGGCATTCTGGTTGAGCTTGTCCGGATGAAGGCGTAATCAGTATCTATCCTTGAGTCCCCCCAAAAGGAGATGGATGAAATTCTGAAAATTATAAAGAGAAGCGACTACAGCGTAGTCGAACAACTAGGGCAGACTCCGTAAAAGATTTCCATGCTGGCTTTATTGTTATACTCTGAGGCTCATGCGAAGGCCTTGGTGAAATTTCTTAAAACTGCCCATGTACCACAAGAAACCTCTGCTGATCAGTTCCAAGACTGCGTGGCCAGTTTAACCACTAACAATGGTTTAGGCTTTTCTGATGCTGACTTGACACATAGAGGGAGGAAGCATAACGAGGCATTACATGTCTCTGTCGAATGAAGGGGCACAACCTTGGCCCATGTCTTGGTTGATAATAGTTCGTCTTTGAATGTGCCGCCTAAGAAGGCTCTTGATAGACTTGACTATGAAGGATTGACCTTAAAACCCAGCAATATATTGGTAAGGGCCTTCGACGGTTCAAAGAAAATGGTGCATGAGGAGGTGGACATCCCCATAAAAGTTGGAACTCAAACCTTTGATTCAAATTTTTACGTGATGGACATTCGCCCTTCCTATTCCTGCATATTAGGCCGACCATGGATTCACAATACTGGTGTTGTTACCTCTACATTACACCAAATGCTGAAATACCTAACCGAGGGGAAAATCATTACTTTCCATGGAGAAAAGGAATATATGGTCAGTCACTTGAACTCCTTCAGATACATGGAATTATATGGTGAATTCATTGAAACTCAATTTTAGCACTTCGAGGAAGTCCCACAAACCGTGGCTGTAACCAAGACTGTTTCCCAAGTCTCGAAGATTACAAGACATCTGCTAAAGATGTCTTCGCTAAAAGCTGCCAGGGCCGTAATCGAAGAGAGTGGGTGTACTATTTGGGGCCAACTCCCGGATATCCCATACAAATTTGACAAATTTGGTTTGGGTTTCACTTCAGGAGCCCAGAAAGACTAGTTGTATGCAATGTCATGATGTATGAAATGAATTGTATAATGATGTTCTCAATAAAACGAATGAGATTATGTTGTATGCGTTCGTGTTGTCAATGTTATGATATATGGATGCGATGTTTGGGCATGTAAGCTATGCTTCTTGTGACACTATTGGACTTAGGGAAAATAAATCCCTGATTGCTGTTGGGGACGTGGAGTGTAAGTCTTCATGTTTTTGAAGTGTTGATGAGTTGATGAGCTTCTATTTGGTAGAGAAATAAACTTTGTTATAAGGGAAACGTTGTGTATTACTTGTGAAAATCCTGTTGGGGAATCTTGAGAAATTGGGCGACCTTTACTGGGGAGTGATAAACTGGAAGTTTTGTTCCACCGGGGATGTGAGAGAGCTTGACATCATTAAGCTGCACACTGTGGGGAATTTTATAGTCTAAAGATATTATCCTATTTCTTAAAGCCATTAGTGACTATCTTTCTATTTTGTTCATTTGTAAACAGTAGTTAAGTTCAAATGCATATGTTCAAAAATCAATCATTGGACACTTTTGTAAACAAACCAACGAAATAAAGCAAAAAAAGATAGTTTTGCACTTTCAAAGGGGTATCCTTGTATTAACTTGAATAAGTATTTTTTTTACAATGAGACAAACATCATAGTAAGATAATGTCGTCGTAAAAAATGAAAATTTGATAAAAGGAAAAGATAGCTATGTGCAATAATCCCATGGGGTTCCCATTCTGCTATAGCCTTCGTATCTCTGAGCGTTTTGTCCATTTGCTGCCTTGTTCGAAGTTGATTGGATTGATAAGAACCACTGAGTTTGTCAGTCGAAGCCAAAGATTGTCTATAAGGTGATTCAACGGGACATAGTCGTACGCTTTAATACCCAAAATTTTGCTTGGACCGCTCTCTCGGGTTTTAAGTCCACCGGGATACCCCTTTTTGCCCAAGTCTCCCTTTCGGGTTTTCAACTTGCCGGGTGTACAGATTTTTTCGTTTTATCCCTAATTTTTGCCCGAACCCTTTTTTTAGTTCACCGGAATGCCCTTGTTTTGTCTAGGTGTGTCAACCTAGCGGGTCTCTTATGCATAATATCTTTTGACTAGGTCCGCATTCATAGGGTGCGGCAGGTCGTCGCCATCCATAGTGGTCAATATCATTGCTTCACCAGAGAATATGCTTTTGATCACAAACGGTCCATCGTAGGTAGGAGTCCATTTTCCCATGGGATCACAAGGATAATTGAACTTTCAATGCCTCATATGAATTTCATGGATCATTATTGATCCCCAAGATTACTCATGTCAAGTTTCAAGCCTTAGATCACATTTTTGCTTAATCAATTGAGTAGTTGACCTAAAAATCACCTGTATTGGGGAAAAAGTCAACTATGGCCAATTTACAGTAAAACTTAATAATTTTTTATCCACATCAACATTATAAACTCATATGTATAATTTGATCAAGCTTGGACCATAATTCTCCAAGAAATTTGATCAAATCATCAAATGGGCAAAATGGTCAAAATTAGGGTTTTGACTGAGAAAGGGTAATTTCTGATTTTTGACCTAGCAAATGGTTAAATGGTTTGAGGCATGATCTCAAGAGTTCAATTGCATCATTTTGACCTAATGTAATGAACCAAAACATTGCTCAAGATCAATTGGATTCATAGAGAAATTTCAGTCAACTGATCAAAAGTCAATTGTACACTGAAAAGTCAAACTTTGACTTTTGGGTCAAAATCAAATGTCAAAGATGACAATTAATCAAAACATGTCAAAATATGAAACTTATTAATAAATAAATCAAAAATTCAAGATTTCATTTTGAAAAGTCAATGTTTTCAAACTTCGAAATTTTTCTAAGTGATGAAAACTTCATGGTTTTTCACAACTTTGAGCAAATTTTCCACAATGATGCAAGATGATTCAGAAGAAACTTTCAACATGAAAGTTGTAGATCTCCATGAGATCTACAACATTTCTTTACACAACTTCTTATAAAAGTGCTTGGATCTCAAGTTATTAATTCATGAAGTCATAGTCTTGAAACTAAACACTTAGTGAAATTTTACCCTAGTTTAGGCAGGATTTTGACCTAACTTCATGGCAATTTTTCATATAGTTCCAAGGGGAATTTTCAAAACTGTTTCAAATAGGGGTTGTATAGCACATTACAAGCTTTACAAAATGCCAAAAAACTCCTTGAGATCATTCTTGAGCAGGGAGAATCGAAGAGAGGAAGTTAAGGTTTTCAAACTTGAATTACAAGTCATTTTTTATGAACACATGAACCAAATCCATTCTAGGCTGCATAATCTTTGCTTGGAAGACCTCAAACTTGTTTTTCACTCCATAATTAATGTTTTTCACAGCTGCTAGATGGTTTAATCCAAGCATTCAATGTATTTCCCATGCTTAATACCATTTTAGGAAGAAAGGCAACATTGCCATTTTAGAAAAGTGGCTTTATGCAAAAAGTCCACTCTTCTTGAGCCTCTAACTTGTTTGTTCAGCACACACTCAACATACAAAGTCAGATAAACATGTTTAAAGTTTGCAACCACTCTAGACAGCCTTGTACTATGCATTGGGACAATGTGTGTCAAGCTTGCTTCAAAAAGAAGAAAAAGAGCCATAATATGTGATTTTTGAGTTCTGATCAAGGACAAGTCTCCAAACTTGTTGCTTATAAATAGAGTCACTATTCATGAGCTAGAAGACGATCTTAAGCACCCTGAAATACACCAAAACTCTCTCAAATCAGAAATTTCCCAAAAATACCATTGTTGCACAATTTCTGACCTTGAACATCAAACTCATCTTTCCCTCGTGCGTTTCTTGGCCTTTTGGTTCCTAAAGCTTCCTCACATCAAGTGTAACCTATCCATGTCCCTGTTTCATTACTGTAACATCATTTACCATATCCTCCATAACCAAAAACATAGAATTGCACATTTACTTCTCCAAGCCATTCCAGCCATCCATTACTCAAGCTAATCACTGCATTAGCTTCCTGGGAACTTGAGGAAGCTAACCTGATTATCACAACAACTTGAATCAAGCTCTAACTCAAAACACGATCTCCAGCTGCAAGGTGAGTTTTATGAACTTCTATCTTTTCATTTAGGCATTTTTAGGCTTGCATTTGTGAAGATAAAATGTAGACATCATTGCCCTGAAACTGTACATGTCCATAGATTTCATGTATATTGCTTGAGCTTAGAGAATTTTAGGTTTGAATCTCTGAAAATAATTAGGTCAGAATTTGGTACTTTTAGAAATTCTCATTTATCTTTTATTTATAGCTTATGATATTTACATGGTTCGATTCGTATGGAAAAATGGAGCAACTTTCATGTTTGCTTGTTTCATTTTTGTTGAGAAATGGTGAAGTTACAGGATCTATGGCTGGAGGTTGAAGATGAAGTTACATTCAGGACTTGATTTGTGTTATATTTTTATTATTTCACCAATGTTAACGGATGTACAGCCACCCTAGTGGCAAAGGTAGCGCGAGTATGTGTGGGAGGTCATGGGTTCAACACCCAGCCCTACCTTTTATGTTGTTTTTTCAAGCATTTTTTCCTTTTTTTTGTCAAACAGGCGCTGGGCCTTCAAGAGGTTGGGCCTTCCATTTTTGCTGATCTCTAACCCCCTGACTTCTTTTTTACCTCCCTCACTTTACTTTTATTTTATTTTATTTTTTTCCCTTTTTTATCTTTTATTTATTATTATTAATACTATTATTATTATTATTATTATTATTATTATTATTATTATTATTATTATTATTATTACTATTTTCAATAATAAGAAAACACCCAAAAATATTTATTTTTATTATTTACATCAATTTAGTTTATTTTTCTTTTCAAAATAAAAGAACAAAACCCTTTTCTTTAATTAATTTCCTTTTTTACTTAGATAATTTAATTTTAATTATTATTATACTATATTATTTATTTTTCTTGTAAAATTAAAACCAATTTAGAACTTAGGATTTTTATTTAATTATTTTTATTTGCTAGTTTAATTAAATTCACACAAAAACCCTAAAAAAATTGTTTTCTTTAAATTAATTTATTCTACTTACTTAATCTTAGTTTTCTTATTTTTAGTTAATTAATTAGGTTAGAAAACCCTTTTCATAAAAAACCAAACAAAAATTACTTTTTTTTTTACATTTGCATTCTTGCACTTTATTTATTTATTTTGTACATTTATTCAAAATTCAATATGGTTGTAATATTATTTAGATTTAATTTCTTGCAATATTCTCCATTTGTAATTTGTATACCCCCTCCCCTAAATGATGTAATAGCATAGTAATTTTATATTCCGCAATTTATCGCTTTATATACAAAAATGTTAGTAACTAGGGTTTTGTATGGAAATACTAAAACCAACAAATAGAAAACCTTAACCAAAGACAAAACAAGCATGAAAATCAATACACTTGCACACAAACACCCCTAGGGTAAATCTTCTTGGTTGCCTTACAAAAATAGCCATATTACACATGTGAAGTATCTTAGCAAAGACAAACAAAATACAAGATCATAGTCCCTCGATGACGCTATCTATATTGCCTTTCAAAATGATCTTAGTCCCTAAAGAAAATACTAATATATTTTGAAACCTTTCTAATCATGGCTATACGATGACCCACACCCGTCCCTTTTACATCTAAAGATAGGGTTTCTTACCAAATTAATGGTAAGATAACAATGTCAAAGGAAAAAGGAAATGAACATGAAACACTTTTGAGTAGGTAGAATGTTCCTATAGCGGTAGAAATATTCAAGACTAATCCATTGAATTGACTAGACTTTATAAAAATCAAAAATAAAAATCGCCACCGCGCTTTATTGTTTCCAAAGGAATGGGAAAAGAGCGAATAACCCAAAAAAAAGGGGAAAGATTCAAGGTAAGGGGGTTGGTTATGCAAAGGGAAGGTATTAGCACCCTAAACATCTATGGTACTCCGTAGGAGCCTCTTTGAAAAAATCTGTGTATTTTGGCTATATAAAATGTGTTGTATATAAAATGGATGGTGGAGGTGAGAAAAGAAATATATTTATTTTTTATGATTTTTTCATCTGTCGCGGTTGCGAACTTTAGTGCCTACGTACCACCTTTCGTGCAATAGGGGATCAGGATACACGTAGTTCATCTTTAAAAATCTTGAAACAAAAATGTGTTGATTAATTTTAAGAGATAAGACATCATTGTCATTGTCCGTGTGGAAAACATACTTACTACCCACAATCATGAGAAAGGAGAATTTGCATCATCTCAAAGTGGAGGATATGGCCTGGATTTTAAAATCAACAATGCCTCACTCAACACCCAAGTGGAAAATATCTCTCTTCACTACATATTGTAGAAGTATAATTGTTTGCATCACTACAAGGATTGACAAGAGTCTAACCTTTTGAGAAAAAGTTTTAAAGATAAAAACCAAAGTGGCAAAATGGTTTGAAATGAGATTGATTGACTTTTAGTCTTTCTCACAAAAAAGTGTCAAAGTATTATTAGATTGATTGATGTTTATTTATGAAAATGTTTTGAAAATGCATGGACATAAGTCCAAGTTTATTATGAAAGTAGTCTAAGTTTCAAAACAAGAAGAGTTTTCAAAGGAGGAAGAAGATTTTTGAAATTAAAGAAGATGGGAGGAGTAGAAGAGACTATCCTAAAGCATAAGGTAAAAGCTAAGGATAAGGACCATCTAACCAACAAGAAGCCAAAGCTTGACATTAAGAGCCAAGATAAAATTCTCATTCTTTGGATTGAAACCAAGCAAGAAAAGATACTAGACCTCTTCAGGTGTACTAAGTCTTCATAAAAATTGGGCAGAGTAACGGCTGTATACGGGTGAATTCCAGATTACAAACAGAGGATGTAATCACAAAAAACCTGCACACAAAAACAAACAAGCAACCCAATGTCTTGAGGTAACCCTCAAGATCTCCAGACAAAATAATCAGATAAGATCACAAGGTATCCAATATAGGCCAAGGTTTCTAATCCTAAGTCCAAGAAAAGTCCACTGCTCCACCATGCTAAGGATAGTAACCGAATAGTCCAAGTGCCATTAAGAGTTTTTTAGGTTTTATGTTGATTATTAAGTATCTTGAGAAAAGGAAAAGAAAAGCTCAAGTGAGAAAAGTAAAAATGGCAAGAAAATAAATGCTCAAATGAGCAAAGATGAAAATGGCATTAAATGTAAATGCTAAAAGTGAATAGTACATAAAGCATAAAAAAGAATAAAAGCATAAGGTAAAACAAGTCAATAATTAGTGGTTAGTTGGATGACCATCTTGAAACTTGCATTTGGAACTCATTAGAGGATTGGTAGAACCAAAGCCTCCACACAACAAGCTGCATTTTCTTTTTGTCAAGTATATCATCCATTTGGAATTCTCATAAGTACCATTTAATGATCAACGATGTTTAAGTGATCCGATTTGACCAAAAGTGTTGTAGATCCATTAGAGGATTGGTAGAACCAAAGCCTCCACACAATGAATCTCAAGGTTATTAGATCAAAGGGATCAAATTAACATACTTGGTCTTATAATCATAGGTTTGGGCCACGAATGATCATTTATTCATTTATTTGAATCGGGACAAAATTTAGCGCTATGTTAAGCAATCGTAAGCGGACTTATATAGAAGTCGCACCTATTTTGAGGCCGGTCAATAGCAATCTATGCACCATTTGTTTTGAGACATGATATAGAGATCATGCTTTAGCAACATTTAGTGCAATTAGAAAGGGAAAAGATGAAGAGGAATTAGGGTAAATAGAAAAAAATCACATTTGAATTAATATTTAATCAAACTATTATTAAAATCATTCATCCATTTTTTGGGGAGTTAAACTCAACACCATGGATCCAATGATGTTAATAAGGCCATGACCAAAAAATCAACCCAAGACAGCCAGAAAATATTCACAAAATGATATAATATTTAATATATGTATTAAAGGATGAAAAATATTAAAATAAACTAAAAAAAATAATGGGGAAAATATCAATAATATTCAAATTAATCAAGAAATGAAAAGTAAAACCATAGAAAAATCAGAAATGGGTCCAAATATTTTTATAAAATTTTGGGAATTTTTTAAAAAGTCGGGAACTATTTTTAATAATTAAAATAAATGGGTGAAATAAACAAAAACGGTAAAAAATAGTAAAGTCAGAAACAAAAATAAAATAAGGTCATCAATATTTGTCACAATATCATTGGATCATCCCATAATTTTTCCAGAATTAAAAAATGTGTAAAAGTATTTTTAAACATTTTTAACAAATCAAATAAGTGTAAAATTCATAAAAAATAACAAAACACAAAAATAAGTTGTGAAAAAATGAAAATCAGAAAGAGAATAATCGAAAATGTTTTTCATAATTATTTCATATTTTTTGGACTAAAAATGAATTTTCTATGATTTTTTGAAATTTAAAACAATTAAAATATAAAAATCAGAAAAAGAAAATAAAAGAAAAAGATGTGGACCATTGGATGAGAGTCAAAACACGTTAGTAATCAAATCCAAAGGATCTGGCGCGCTGTGCATATCATGGTCTTTACTGAATAAAGCACTGAATCAAATATAAAATAAGAAATTCAAAAAATACAAATGGCACGCTTTCATTGGTTAGAAGGTGACACGTTGGTCATCTTCAACCTCCAGGCTCACGAATTGCAGGTCTCTCAAACTGTAAAATCAGAAGCTCATACCTATGCCATTCACTTTATCTCTTCAAGACAAAGACATCCATACCCTCGCGCCATATTTATATAAATTGTAACTCAAGCAATTTGGAGAGAAAGTTTTGAAAGGGGATTTGAAAATTGATGGTCAAAACGTGCTTCCAGATAAAAGTAAGTGTTGCGACTAGAACCAGGGCAATGAGAGCAACACAATGATACCAAAGTTTTGAAGAATTGATGATGGAATCTACCTATTGAAGTTGAGTTGCAGAGCTCTGAAACTAGACTTCTATGGAGTAATGTAGGGCACGATTCTTGAATGTAATTATATGGTTAGGTTCAGGGAAGATGAAGGAAGGTGAATTGATGGAAAAATGGATTGAAAAAGGCTTGAGGATAGGATTCGAAGTAGCTGAATTCTGAGTTGTGCAGCAAGTTTGGCAGGGTGATTCTGGCTATCTAAGCTTGGGAAATTGAATGGGGGATGACCCTATATTTATAGGGAATCAAATGGGATGCTCAAGCGTGTGGAATGATGCAAATTGGAAGGAAATCGTGTGAACCTGATACACGAGCAAAGTGTGATCTGATTTGCATAAAAACTCATCAAATCCTTGCGTTTCAAGGCTCTAATCCACTTTGGCAACTTGGTTAAACATGTTTAGATCACAAACGCGTGGTAATTTGATGTTTAAAGGCCAAAACATGGATTTCAAATTCTGACTTATGGTGAAACTTCAGTTTCAAGTTACCAAGTTTATTCCAATGGCATTTCCACCTCAAGGAGTCTTAGGGAAAAATTCTTGATGCTTTGGAAAGATGAGGTAACAAGCTTTACAATGGAAAAAGAATGGAATCAAATGGAGGCTTGAGCTGAAAATTACATGGAGTCAAAGTTGAATAAAAAGAGTTGACTTTCCATACTTAGAAATATTTCAAATTCTTCTTTAAAAATGACCCATAATATCTTGTATCCAAACATGGCCTTGCACTTAGAATTTGCTCTTGATCAAAAAAGATGGAATGAAGTAGACCTCTTGAATGACATTTTGCAATTTGAACCACTCAAAATCTCAAAAATTTGAGCAAGTTATGACTTGTTGAAGTTGGCCAAAAATCATGAAAGGACTTATAATCTTTTGCATTCTTAAGGAAACTTCCATCCATTTTCTCACTTTGCACATAAAAGAAGGAATGAAATAAACATCTTTAGGATCATCATGAAAAAATAATGGGCTCAAGGTGATAGAAATTAACCAATTTATGATCATTTGAAGTCACATATGGAAAATTGGGGATTCATCTGGGTGACTTGTAACCTTTCTTCTTCATTAAGTTCCTTCCACATGAAAACTCTTTGGAACTTTTGAAGTGATTTGTTGGTAACTATTTGAAGAGAAGAATGCTTTTGGAACCACTAAAAAATACCACAAGATGAGAAAGACATGTCCCTTTGAAGTCCAAAACCCTAGCCTCTAGATCAAGAGAATGCTTGGTGGAACTTTGCCAAGTTTGAACAAACTTTTTGTGCCAATATTCTTCCTTTGTGAATAAAATTTGTTGAGGATGATGATGAGGACTCATGGCCACCAAAACCACTTCCGTAACAACTTCAAAACAACTTCATTGGTGAGGTTTGAAACTCTCAAGCTTTGACTAGGGCATGGAAATAAACTCATGAACCCATGATGCAACTTGCTAAACCTCATTGTCTTCACCTACATTATTAACAAGTAAGACAAACCCATATTGTATTTTTTAATTTAGAGCAAAATATCAAAGCAAAATATCCATGTTCACCAAAGAAAATAAGTCAAGGTGCTTGGTAACTCCTCAAAGAGCAAGGTTAAAGATGGGGAGAGGAACCCAAAGCCCTAATGTGATTTTGTGGTGATTTAAACAATATGGTATGATGAAGGGATCTTAGGGGAAAAAATTGGGGTACAACAACTGCCCTTATTTAACTTTCTTCTATCCGGAGATATGAAGGTTAGAAATCTTCGTGTTGACGTGATCTAAGATACTTAAATATAAAACAAACCCTGTTTTTGGACCTAAGGTGCCATGCAAACATTTATGCATATGAATGCATATGAATGGAACAAAAAGACGCAAAGTAGTATTGGGGATGCAACATGAAATGTAGCAACAGAAGAGCAATCCCACCAGGAAAATAAATCACTGGTAAACCTCAAGAAAAGAATTAAAGGGGGGGATAACAAGCATCGACGTTCATTGCCGATGGTCTACCAACGTTTACTGAAGGTAGGAAGAAGATATATACCATATCGCCGCCGTTAACTGACGATGAACTATCAATGTTCACTGAGGATAGCAAAAATAACAAACACTGACGTTCACTGAAGGTAGAAAGAAAAAATATCATATCACCGTTGTTCACTGACGATGAACTATCAACGTTCATTGAAGATAGCAAAAATAACAAACACCAACATTCACTGAAGGTGTACTACCAACGTTCACTGAAGGTAGGAAGAAGACATCAAACACTGACGTTCACTGAAGGTGTACTACCAACGTTCACTGAAGGTAGTAAGAGAAAAATATCATATTACCGCCGTTCTCTGACGATGAACTATCAACGTTCGCTGAAGATAGAAAAAATAACAAACATCGACGTTCACTGAAGGTGTACTACCAACGTTCATTGAAGGTAGAAAGAGAAAAAGATTATCATATCACCGCCGTTCACTGAAGATGAACTATCAACATTCACCGAGGATAGAAAAAATAACAAACACCGACGTTCACTTGAAGGTGTACTACCAACGTTCACTGAAGGTAGAAAGAGAAAAAATATCATATCACCGTCGTTCACTGATGATGAACTATCAACGTTCTTTGAGGATAGCAAAAATAACAAACACCGACGTTCACTGAAGGTGTACTACCAACGTTCACTGAAGGTAGAAAGAGAAAAATAATATCATATCACCGCCATTCACTAACGATGAACTATCAACGTTCACTGAAGATAGAAAAAATAACAAACACCGACGTTCACTGAAGGTGGAAAGAGAAAAATATCATATCACCGCCGTTCACTCATGATGAACTATCAACGTTCACTGAAGATAGCAAAAATAACAAAAACCGACGTTCACGGAAGGTGTACTACTAACGTTCACTGAAGGTAGAAAGAGAAAAATAATATCATAGTTTTCCCAAAATTATGGTGTTCTGCTAAGAACGGGTCTCAACTTCTTTTTTAACCAAGGAAATCTGCCTGGAAAGGGTAATACGTACTCTTTCTCAAATAAAGAGACTCCCACTTATTGTCGAAGTGGATTTACAAATAGAAATGACTTTCTGGGGATAGCAATATGACTTCCCGGGGACATGCCACGATATTCTTGCTGAGGAGATAAAGTCTTCCTATGCAAAATAAATGCACAACCAGAACTCAAAATTTTCAGAAATCCATAGTAAATGATATCGTCATGCAACCACAAATCCAACTCAGAAATATACCGGAGCGAGACGGCCAAAGCAAATACATCCTTTGGGAAATAAACTTCAAGATGGTCAACCAAAATCAACTAAGCAAAGAGCGCTGCAAAAAAGGTCAGAACACAATGCTAATGAACAATGGTTTTTTAGTTATGCATGATGTATGTATGAATATATGAGTGCTATCGTGCATATGCTGGTAAAAGGATACATAACCAGTTCAAATAAACAAAACTGCCTTAGGTACTACGGCACTGGGCTAATCTTCAACCAGAAAGATCAATCCAAGAAAGGTAAAAACAACTGCGAAAACCAAATCCATTGCCTGTGTTAACTTTACTGAGGAGAAACATAATTAGGATGTAGCCAAATCAAACAAATATCGAGATAGAACATCTTTCTTCCGGTTTTATTGGACAAACAACTTTTCAAAAGCAACATTCCTACTGGAGATTTCGAGACCAGCCTCAAATAAAGCAGACTGATGCCGACACAACCGAGCTTTACTGGGGAGTTCAAGCCTAACTCCCTGGAGAAAACTTTCATCATGAATGCTCACTCCAAACAAGAGATGCCCTGGGATAACCTTTATGGGGAATCAAGAAGTCAATACTTTCATCACACGAGGGAAAATTGGCTGGGGAAATTGGGACGGAGGCTTCTGACCATGCAAACCCAAAAAGCGAACCAAGACTTGACAGGGGATAATGGGATCACGACCAAATAACGCACCTTGTACCCACTGGTATCATCTCTAACTATCTGAGAAACACACAAGGATTGCGCACCTACCAGCGAAATGACTTGAGAAAACATTCATGAAGGGAGTAAATCTTCTTAAAACAGCTGGATTTTGTTCATTCTTGGGACCACCATTCTTGTTGTCATTGTTTCAACATAAATTCCAAAGTAAATTGAATTGTAAAGACCTCTCTTCTTTTTGAAAAGTCACTTTTTCTTTTCAATCTCTGTGCTTTAACAGTTATTATCAATAATAAATGAAGTCTTTGCAAGCTAAATAAACATAAGAACGCCAAGAATTGGGCGAAAGCTCGAATTTCATTAATAGAATGGTAGTCTATGAATGGCGAGACTCCATGGATGATTACAAAGTTTGGGAAATGGTAATATATAATGGAAAAGATACATTGAGATACAATGACCACTATCCCCCCTAACAACTTTTGAAGTCCTGAGCAGCAGCTTTTATTGAAGTATGGTGACGATCTGAGAAGATTGTTGCTTCAATGATCAAGTCTTGTCTGACGCAGTTACTTGCCAAGAAAGTCCCTAACTTTTGCCTAAGATTCCCTTGCGGGTTTTCAACTTAGCGGGAAACTTATTTTGTTTATTTCTCTGATTTTTTCCTAGACCGCCCTTTCGGGTTTTCGGTCTACCGAGACGCTCTTTTTTGACTAAGTCTCCCTTTCGGGTTTTCAACTTAGCGATATGTTCTTTTCTTTCTTTAGGCGAAGTATTTCTTGATTGCATCAGCATTCATGGGACGTGGGAACTCCTCGCCATCCATAGTTTCAAGAATTAATGCACCACCAGAGAAGGCTTTCTTGACAATACGGGCCTTCAAAATTGGGAGTCCACTTTCCCCTAGAATCAGCGTTGAAAGACATGATCTTCCTGAGCACGAGGTCGCCTTCTCTGAAATCACGAGGTTTGACCTTTTTGTCAAATGCTTTCTTCATTCTTTTCTGATATAACTGCCCATGACACAAAGCTGTCATTTTCTTCTCTTCAATCAAATTCATCTGGTCAAACCTGTTCTGAACCCATTCAGCCTCTGTCAATTTGGCTTCCATCATCACACACAACGAGGGAATCTCTACCTCAACAGGGAGTACAACTTCCATTCCATACACTAGAGAAAACGAGGTTGCTCCTGTTGAAGTGCGGACAAATGTTCGATATGCATGTAGGGAAAAAGGGAGCATTTCATGCCAATCCTTATAAGTAACAACCATTTTCTGGATAATTCTCTTGATATTCTTATTAGCAGCTTCAACAGCTTCTGGATAATTCTCAAGTTCGAGCCATTGTCAGTGATAATTCTACTTGGCACACCATACCTACATATAAGGTTATTCTTAATGAAGCACACAACCACCTGCTTAGTAACATTGGCATAAGAAGCAGCCTCCACCCACTTGGTGAAGTAATCGATTGCTACTAAGATAAAACGGTGCCCATTCAAAGCTTTGGGTTCTATCATCCCAATCATGTCAATACCCCACATAGAGAAAGGCCATGGGGAGGAAATCACATTGAGGAGTGTCGGAGGTACATGGATCTTATCTGCGTAAATCTGGCATTTATGGCACTTCTTTGCAAATTTGTAACAATCAGATTCCATCGTCAACCAATAATAACCTGCCCTTAGCATCCTTTTAGCCATTGAATGTCCATTAGCATGAGTGCAAAATGAACCTTCATGGATCTCATGCATCAACATGTCTGCTTCGTGTCTATCCACGCATCTGAGCAAGACCATGTTAAAATTTCTTTTGTATAGCACATTTTCACTGAGGAGGAAACTGCCTGCCAACCTTCTCAGTGTCTTTCTATCTTTCTTTGACGCACCAAATGGGTATTCTTGAGTCTGAAGAAAATGCTTGATATCATAGTACCAAGGTTTTTCATCTGCTACCTCTTCTGTCGCAAACACATGAGCGGGCCTATCGAGCCGTCGAACTGTAATTCGGGGTATATCATTCCAAGCATTTACTTGGTACATGGAAGCCAGAGTTGCCAGAGCATCTGCCATTTGATTTTCATCCCTGGGAATGTGATGGAATTAAACTTTATTGAAGAAGGGTAGTAATCTTCTAGCATAATCTTTGTAAGGGATCAATCCAGGGTGACGAGTGTCCCATTCTCCTTTAATCTGATTTATTACCAATGCTGAATCACCGTACACATCTAGAATTTTGATTCGGAGATCAATAGCTTCTTCAAGACCCATGATGCAAGCCTCATATTCTGCCATATTATTAGTGCAATCAAATGTTAATCTTGCAGTAAAAGGAATATGTGATCCATGAGGAGTAACAATCACAGCACCAATTCCTTTACCATAAGCATTCACAGCTCCATCAAATACCATACTCCAATGAGATTCAGGGTCGGGGCCCTCCTCGGGCAAGGGTTCATCACAATCTTTCACTTTCAAGAACATCACATCTTCATCGGGGAATTCATATTCTGTAGACTGATGATCTTCCATCGGCTGGTGAGCAAGGTAATCTGCCAACACACTACTTTTGATAGCTTTTTGAGTGCGGTATTCGATATCATATTCAGACAACAACATCTACCAACAGGAAATTCTCCCAGTAAGAGCAGGCTTTTCAAAAATATACTTGATTGGATCCATTTTGGAGATTAACCACGTGGTGTGATTTAAGATATACTGCCGCAAACGCTTTGCCGCCCAGGCCAAAGCACAAGATGCTTTTTCTAGCATGGAATACCGCGACTCACAATCAGTGAAATTTTTGCTGAGATAATAAATGGCGAACTCTTTCTTTCCCGTCTTATCCTGTTGTCCCAAAATACAACCCATGGATTTATCCAATACTGTTAGATACATAATCAACGGTCTTCCTTCTATGGGAGGGAGCAAAATAGGATGTTCAAGCAGATACTCTTTAATACTTTCAAATGCCCTTTGGAAGTTATCCGTCCACACACAACCTTGATCTTTCTTTAATAACTTAAAGATCGGTTCACACATTACGGTCATGTGGGAAATAAATCGGGAGATATAATTCAAATGCCCGAGGAAACCCCTGACTTGCTTTTCAGTTCTTAGTGTTGGCATTTCTTGAATTGCTTTGACTTTGTCAGGGTCAACTTCAATTCCTTTCTGGCTAACAATAAAACCCAACAATATCCCGGATCTAACTCCAAAGGTGCATTTATTTGGATTCAAGTGGAGACGATACTTCCTCAAACGCTGAAACAACTTCAACAAATCCTCTATATCCCCTCCTTCAGTCTGGGATTTGGAAATGATATCATCAACATATACTTCGATTTCTTTGTGCATCAGATCATGGAATAGGATCGTCATAGCCCTCTGGTACGTTGCACCAGCGTTCTTCAACCCGAAGGGCATCACTCTGTAACAGAATGTTCCCCAGGGTGTGATAAACGTTGTTTTTTCCATGTCCTCTGGAGCCATTCTTATTTGATTATACCCGGAAAATACGTCCATGAACGAGAATAACTTGAATTTTGTTGTGCTATCCACTAACATGTCAATGTGAGGAAATGGAAAATCATCTTTTGGACTAGCTTTATTTAGATCTCTGTAATCTACGCATATGCGGACTTTTCTGTCTTTTTTCGGTACTGGGACAATATTGGCAATCCATTGAGGATACACTGACGTCACAAGAAATACAACATTAATCTGCTTTAGGACCTCCTCTTTGATTTTTACTGCCATATCCGGGTGGGCTCTTCTCAACTTTTGTTTAACTGGCGAACATTCTGGCTTCAACGGCAAACGATGCTCGACAATGTCTGTATCTATACCAGGCATATCTTGATAAGACCAAGCAAAAATATCCACATATTCTTTCAACAGCTCAAGCAACCACGAGACCTCTTCTGGAATTTCATCATAATCTTCTTCTTCATCCCCAAACATAGGACGTTCAAAGTTGAGAGAGGGTGCAGGGTCATTGTATTCAACAGGTTTTTTAATTAATCTGCACATGTGATTTATGATTGCTTTTAGAAACTAACACATATAACAAGTGATCATGCAGACTAATTTTCAATTATTATTTATTTTGAAAGGTTTTTTTTTATTACCATTTCCCAAGAAAAAGGAAGAAAATAAAAGACATAATTTGGAAGCAAAGACAACTTTTATTAATGATCTTAACAGTTATAGCAAACAGATAAGCCCTACAACATCGATACTTCCACCTTGGGCAGAGTGAAATTTTTCAAAAGAAAGAAACAGATTAACAAAACAAATTACTTTGAAATATGTATGCAAGAAGGAACATCAATGGTGACCCAGTTCTGAACTCGGACTCCATGCATCACATAATTCGGTGCTTCCTGCTCTGCTTCATCCTCTTTAATGGCATTAATTCCAGAACCAACCGGATGGAGGTAGCCTCCGTTGCGGAAAACATCATGATAATTGTTCACAGAAGACTTCAACTTCAGACTTTCGCCTTTGCCATTCTTCGAAGAGAAACCCAAACCAGCTCTGTTTTTATTCACGGGTGGATCCACAAGTCGTCCCCAAACTGCATTATGACCATTGTGCACAACCTGTTGCGCATCCTTCAGCAAAACCACATAATTCTCATTCTTCCTTATGTTGTCAATGGATAGGGCTTGGAACTTGGTTCCAACAACAACCTCAAACGCTTCTACAATACTGAATGAGGATAGATGGGATATTAACAACACCTGCTCCCCATTTACGATTACTACTTTCCCTTCACGCACAAACTTTAGTTTCTGATCCAGAGTTGAAGTGACAGTCCCTGCTTCATGTATCCAAGGCCGTCCTAGTGTAGCGATAAAAAATGTAGCGGGGTAAATCGGGGATCGAATTATTAATTAATTCGTCTCACAAAAGCAAGAGTCGCCACCGCGCTTTATTATTTCCAAGGGAAAAGGGAAAAGAGCGAAATAAAACCCTAAAATATGCAATGTAAAACAATACTTTTAAAAGTAATGAAAATACAAGGCGTTTTTGAAAAGAGGTCTAGAGTTCGGGGGTTGGTTATACAATGGGAAGGTATTAACACCCAATGCATCTATAGTATCCTATATGAACCTTTTGAAATATCTGTTTATTAAAATGTTCGTTTGATTAAAAATAAATTGTTTTGGCCAAAAAGGGGTATGGACGAGTTTTTGAAGATACGACGACCTAATGTCGAAGTTTTGACTTAAAAGGTATGAGTTTTGAAAAAATCGAATATTTGGGAAAATTATCTTAAGTTTTAATGAAATGAAGGCATTCGCGTGATTGGATTTGAGGGCATGAAGTCAACAAATTTAATCATTTTTCTCTTGGATTTAGACGTAAACAGATTAACCAAGTAAAGACTGAATAATCAAACAGAAAATTAGATAGATAATGATTAAGTAGCTATATAACCACAACAATGATTAAATAACAGACTAACTGGTGTGAACATGCATTTTTATATTTTTGTTTAATATGTACAAAGCAAGAGAATTTAATTAAAGGAAAGAAAATGTTTTTAAATTTTCTATTTTTATGTATTTTTTAGTATTAATATGCGAATAATAAAATATACTAATGTCTTATACTAATTCAAGTTTTTTTAACTAATCTTTTTATACATAAAGTCTTAATTAATATATAAAAAAGTAAATTTTGTGTATAAACAAAATTAAATTAAAAAGTTTTAAGCTTTTAATTATATTATGTATTATTGTATTAATGTACAAAGTTTGCATTTAAATAAATAGTTTTAATGAAAGAAAAACAAGAAAGAAAAAAATTTTAATCTTAATAATATTTAATATTCGAGTATTTTAGTTATAATGAAAATATTGATAATATTATTATTAAAAGGAAAAAATAAGATAAAAATCTTTTTTAGTTTGAATGAAATAATAAAAATGAAAAGAGGTAAATGGGTTCAAAAGGGGATTTATAGGCCCAAACAGAATTTGGATAGAAGTCATAAAGGGGGGTGCATCCAAAATGGAGGGGTCAGGCGCTGAGGTCATTGGGCTTAAGGTTTATTAGTGGGACAAAGCCCAAAACATGTTAGCAACATTCTTGTAAGGGTTTCACTTGAGTTGTTCATTTGAGATTTTAGGTTTAGGCAAGAACACAGAGGCGCTGTTCTTCGTTCATCACTTCGTCTTCTTCGTTTGTCATATGCCTTCGCCTCTGAATTTCCCTTACCCATGGCCACCGGCGTCCTCAAACTTCCTCTTCCCTCCAAAGAAACGCTAGGGTGACAGATTCAAGGTAATAATCTTGTTTTAATCTCATTAGGGTTTTGTTATTTGCATGTTATGATTTCACCCCTTATTGATTCTGATTTCATATTGTTATGGTTATTTGAGGTGCGTGAAAGAAAGAGAGGGAGAGATATTACCTTTGGAGACGGAGGAGGAAAGGGTTGAGAAAAGCTGTGGCGGCCAAGGCGGTGAGGGACGGCGCTGAGTTAGCTTCGCTTGGAGACCGTGGTTTGTGTTTCTTTGGCCCTTTATGTTGCCTTGATGATGATGAACTGAACCACTTTATCTTCTTTCTTCTTGATGTCTTTGCCTTGGTGATTCTGAGTATGCTTTATGATTTTTAATCTGTATGTTTAATGATGATTTGCACCCGGTGATGATGTTTTCTGAGGGCCTGGGAATTCTGACTGGAATTTGTGGATGTTTGATTCGAGTGCCTAGCTCATTGTTTCACTTCTTCTGGTTGCCTTCTGTATGCTTGGCTTATGTTCGATATTTTCTTGTTGGTATTGAGTTGCATGGCTTCTGTTTGCCCAGTGATGAAGATTTTTCTGAGGGCTTGGGGATGTTTGACCCTGTATGTTCCTGAACACGCTTTAGCTTGATGGTTTTTTTGGCGAAGATTTCAGGTTGGTGGCCTGAAATGCAGGTTAGTGGCTTATGAGGTCTTGACAGTTTTAAGGTTATTGGTTGATGGATTTACTGGTTTATGCTTCAGGCAGGTTGAAGGCTTGACATGGTTAAGGTTTATGGCTTTCTGGTCATGGTTTCAGGTTTGTGGTCTTGAGGCTTAAGTTACAGGTTCAAGGCTTAAGCAGGTTTTAGGCTTTGTGTTTGGATAGTTTTCTGGTTAGGCTATGTGTTTATGATTTCCGTTATGGCTTGATGCTGTTTGGGATATGGTTTTCAGCAGGTTGAAGGCTTGACATGGTTAAGGTTTTTGGCTTTGTGTTACAGGTTATGGTTTTTGGGCGTTGGACAGCAGGTTGTATATGTTTTGAATGCAGGTTCTTGAGGTTTTTTGTACTTTGAGAATAGGCTTCTGGTATTTGTTTGACAGTTCTCGTTTTAAGGCTTGAAAACAGGTTTTGAACTCTGGCCTTGCTTGAGAAGTTTTTGAGTTGTTATAATATCCGTTGGTTGGCTTGGCTTTGGATGGTTCAGGTTTTTGACAGTCTTGTCCTTTTCCTTTTCCTTGTTTCTGACTGTGTTAGCAGTTTTATCTATTTTTCTATGCTTCTTTTTTCATTGTGTTACTGCAGTTTTGTTTTCTATCTCTTTTCTGCCTAAAGCCAAAACCTGTAAACCTACACTTCTCCTCTTTCCTCTCTCTCTCTCTCTCCAATCCTTAAGCATATTATATTGCTTAACATATTTTAATTCTGAAAAAGCAAATGGTCTGGAAATGATGAAATGGGAATTAATTGCTTGCATATATGGTCTTAACCTGCATATTTCCTTCTTTAGCTTTCCTGCATCTGTTACAGTATGGAAGAGCCTTTGTATTTTGACCTCCTCCCCTATTTTGGACAGTTTACGTTGGACTTTGTTTTGACAATTTGAAACTTGACTTGCATATGCTGTTTTGCTTTTGAAATATGCAGTGGATTTTGAATTATGCAGTTGATTTTGGCAAAAATGAATTTGTGCATTTCAAATACTTGTGCATTCATTTTTAATTTGCAAATATTTTTCATCCCTCTTTGTGAACCGGGAGAAATCCCATGATTTGCAGAGAGGGCTAACTGATCCCGACCATTGCTTTTAATGATGAATTCTAAATTAATTGTCTGCTTTTAATTATATATCTATTTCTGATTTTTTTTCTTTAATTATTCTTTGCAGATGAAATCAAAGGTGCATCAAAGAAGTATTGGATAGAAGATGAAGATTTAGAACTTAGAAAAATTAGGATAGTTTTTTATTTCACTTTAAACATTTGTACAATTATCATTGTAAATACTTTGTAAATAAGTACGGTATTTAAACAACAATTGTAACAATTAGAATAAAGATGAATAAAACTCTATTATTTTACCAGTTAATTCTTTTCTTCTATTCAATTATTATTTACTTTATTATTTATAATTCTTTAAATTATAATAACTGAAAATAAATTCCAACTATTTAAACTCAGAATCGTAAATAATTAAATAAACATTATTTTAGCATTGATCAATTAATAAACTTCTTTTCAATTATTTACTTTATTATTTATAATTCTTTAAATTATAATAACTGAAAGTAAATTCCAACTATTTAAACTTAGAATAATAAATAATTAAATAAACATTGGCGTTTCAAAAATAATCAGTTCTTGACTTCTAAAGAAAAGTTGTAGTCGTTGTCAAGGAGAATCATAGGTAAAATAACAACTTAAAAAATTGTCGAAATTTGAAAAAGTTATGAATTTAAAAATCTGCTTTAAAAATTGATAAAATAGGTCAAATCGCCTGTGAACGCTTGCAATGTAATGATGCAGATGGGAGATGGTATCTTAGGTCAAAATTTGGGGTACAACACCTAGCAAACAACTATACGCGGGGGTAATGTCCATTACCTGGAAAGTTATCAAGAACAAGTGTGGTCCTACATGGATGGGTAAGCCCACTTCACCGATGGCAGATTTCCTTGACCCATCAAAAGCCTTCACAATGATGCCACTCGGGCGCATAGGTGTTCCCTGATACTTTAACTTCATGAGAGTACTTCTCGGTATAACATTCAACGCGGATCCGTTATCAATTAGCACATTGGACAGCGAATCATTCTTACAATTCATAGATATGTGGAGGGCCAGGTTGTGTTTCCTCCCTTCATCTGGTAACTCATCATCACAAAAACTCAAGTTGTTACACGACGTAATGTTTCCAATCACGTTGTTGAATTGATCCAACGACATTTCATTCTCTACAAAAGCTTGGTCTAGTACTCTCATCAGTGATTCTCTATGAGCGGAGGAATTCATCAATAAAGCTAGGATGGATATATTTGAAGGAGTCTGCAATAGCTGATCTACAATTTTGTAGCCGCTCATTTTAATTATTTTCAAGATATCATCCACTTCTTTCTCCAATGTAGCTCCACTAGTCTCTCCTGCAATCTTCTTAGGTTGATCGTTCTCAACAATTTTCTTTCCAGCAACAACATCTTTTCGAATAACCTGTGCAAACACACGACCACTATGGGTCACCCTTCTATTATCAGCTATATTTCCAACATCTGGCATTGACTAGATGGGAACTTCCACCCCATCTTCCAAGATTGTAGCGTTGTATTTGTAAGGCATAGCCTTATCTGTTTTATAGGGAACAAGTCTTGGCAGACTAATTACCAATGGGGTAACAACTGGTTTGCTATGGTACTCCACCTCAAGGTGAGCGGGTGCACCAAAACAAGGTACAATGACATTTACACCTTCCTCGACACAATCAGCTTTCAACTGATCACTTCTGGCAAAAATATCTTCGTCTAAAGAGAAATACTCATCCACGGAGGCATACTCTTCCTCTGACTCTTCTCCCATCAAACAAACTTCAACCATATCAACCTCGTGATAATCATCTCTTTGACCTGTGATCTTGATAGTCCCATTGTCTAACAGCAATTGAACACCCTCTCTCATAACAGAACATCCTCGGGGGTCTCGGCAGCAAACTATGCAAGATCCATATTGGTGTTTCACCTGTCCAGTAGTACGGCAGAAAGTGGCATGCAATTGTACGAGATCTTCATTCAAATGCTCCACATCAAAAATTCTGAATTCACCAGGACATCCAGAAAACATATTAACTTCCTCTTCATATTCTTCCCTAGGCCTGATTATATGGATGAAACCTTCATCCATCATCTCCTGCAAATCAGCCTTTATCTTCTCGCAACCCTGGATGTTTGTACTGCAAACAGCATAACCGACGTGGTCATGCGTATAATAACTAAATTCACAGAGGTCTACGTGCATCTTCACTAAATCCCCTCTAACCAGATTAATGTCAAAAATCCAGAAGTCACCTGGACAACCGGCCACCATATTCACAGTATTCATTCCCACGTGTTTGGGCAGAGGATTGTCTTTCACATTAGGTCCCATGTCTTTGAAGGATATAATTCCAGACTTCACTAACCTTTGCACTTCGATCCTCAAAGGATAACAATTTTCAACACTATGTCCTGGTGCTCCCTGATGAAAGGCACACGTCTGGTCTGTTTTGGAACACCAAGGCAATGGTGATGGTACTGCTGGAGGTGGTCGTGTCTGGACCAACTTCTTCTGAATTAATGCTGGTAGTAGCTCTGCATAGCTCATGGGAATAGGGTCATAGTTCTCCCTTCTCTGATTATTGCCTTGGTTCCTCTGCTGGGACTGTCTTTGGTAAGCAACGGTAGTTGGAGAGGCATTCATAACAGGAGTCACTGAAGCAACTTGCTGGTAACGCTGATAATTCCTTCTAGGAGCATTTACCCTCCTCTCTTGTATAACAACATTGGCATCCCCTTATTTCTTCTTTGTAAACCCATAAGCTGGTTTCTTCACACTTCCGGATCCTTCACCCTTTGTCAAACGGCCTTCTCTTACTGCCTCTTCTAAGTGGACGCCCATTCCAACCATTTCTGTAAAATCACTCGGGGCACTTGCTACAATTCTTTCATAGTAGAAAGCGCTTAACGTCTTCAGAAACATTTTAGTCATTTCCTTCTCCTCCATAGGGGGAACCACCTGTGCAGCCACTTCGCGCCATCTCTGCACATACTCTTTGAACGATTCTCTGTCTTTCTGAGCCATGGCCCTAAGCTGGTCACGATCAGGCTCCATGTCCACATAGTACTTGTATTTTTTTATAAATGCTTCTCCCAAATCATTAAAGGTATGGATGTTGGCGCTGTCTAAACTCATGTACCATTTCATCACTGCGCCGGTCAGACTATCCTGGAAAAAGTGAATCATCAGGCGTTGATCATCGGTGTGGGTAGACATTCTCCTTACATACATCACCAAGTGAGCACGAGGGCAAGTGTTGCCCTTGTACTTCTAAAACTCCGAGACCTTGAAATTAGCAGGCACTTTAACATTCAGGACTAAACACAGCTCATTCACATTCTGCCCAAATAACTCTTTTCCCCTAAGAGCCTTCATCTCTCTTTTCATTCTATCAAACTTCTATTGGAAATCACCTATTATGTCATAAAGACCCAATTCTTCACTCGGCAAAGGGAAAGGACGACACACATCTTCATTAACAAACGGAACCAGATTTACCGAAGGAGGTGCAGCAGGAACAGCATGCACCATAGGAGGTGCTGGAGTAACAACATTTGGAACCACTGGAGCATCTTGGGGGCCCAAATTGAAACTTTCAGGTACAAAATTCTCTGGAATTCCCCACGGATAACCCTGAGGCATGCGGTTTTAAACAACAGTTGGAGTAGCGGATACAGGAACAGCGGGAACTTCAGCATTTGCCCTTGTTGGTTGAGGTTGAACACTCGGTGGCTGATTCTGAGCAACCACCAGAGCTTCCATCATAGTAGTCCAATTGTCCAATCCAACCTTCAAAGCAGAAACTTCTTCGCGTAGCTCACGATTCTCCTATTCTAAGTTGTCCATCTTCTTTTTGAAATTAGCCCGAGTGTTGTAGTGATGAGTCAGCTTGCTGAATGAAGTAAAAAAGTTGGGTAAGGCACCTAGATATGCATAACAAATTCAAAAAACATGTGCAATATGATGCATGATATGCAATGATATGACTATTATTATTTTATCATTTAATATTTCAAGGGATTTAAGATTTACAGACATATTGCAAACATCAAAATAATAACGCATTTGAAATACTGAAAACTTTTATTATAATAACTTCGAAATGGGTTACAAGTTTCAATGATCCCAAGTACAAGACGAAAATAATATCTAAAATCCTGAGGAAAGGAACTGATAGAGATCAATCTGTACGATGGTGCTTCCCTGTAAGCCTGGAAATCAGAGCTCTCAACCTTTGGTTTTCTTCCACATGTCTGATGGCAACCTCCTTCCAATCATCTGAATTAGGAAGCAAACAAATAGCACCTGTGTGAGGCTTAGGAGAAAATAAATCCCCTTGCCTCTCCATAGACTCTACCTCTCGGCTTTCAAGGATCTCGATCAAATCATCTTTCTCCTTCAAGTCTGCTCTATAGGAACTCTCTAAAGTCTGGAACTAGTTCTTCCAAGCATCCCTTTCCTGTTGCATCCTAACCAAAGCGAGTTGCAGCTCTTCTAGATCATCTAGTAAGGGAGGAGTGGTCTTCACAAATAGATCAGGCATGGGTGTCTCCCGAGTATACGACATCTTCAACTGAATGGCTCTCGATCGGACCCACTGAAGATATGGCTCCAAAGAAACAGCGCCCCTAGGTCCCAAATCCTTCCTACTCTTCTTATGAATGTGACGCCAGGCCTTCGCAATCTGCTCCCTAGCTTCCCTGTGGTCTTCTCCTTCCTTCAGAAATAAACTACTCAAATGAATACTGTTTGGTTTATCCCTCATCGGGTAACCAAGTCGTCGCCGTGTAAGAACAGGTTTATAGTTAATTCCTCCCTTTGTACCAAGAAGAGGTATATTGGGGAAACTACCACAATTGTCAATAATCTCCACATCATGATAAGTTCATTGATACCAATCAATATCTGAGTGAGTAAGTGCCATAATCTTAGGAGCCCAACGAGGTTCCTTCTTGACATCCCAAAAAGCATCAGATTGAGGCATATGAGAGATGAACCACCGGTACAACAAAGGCGTGCAACATATAATCATTCCCCCATGTTTAGAATTCCGAAGATGAACAGAGTAAGAAGTATCACCCAATAGTGTAGGAACTGGGTTTCCAATCATGAAAATCCTGATAGCGTTAATGTCGACAAACTTGTCCACATTAGGGAATAAGAATAATCCATAAGCAAGTAAAGCAAAGATGGCCTCAAAAGCAACCGTACTCTTCATTCTGGCAAAGTAACAAGCTTTCTCCAATAAGAACTGAGCTGGTAATTCTCTAATCCCTCCTTTAGTAGTCATATGGGCTTCCACCTCAGACTTCCCCAGATGAATCAAAGCAGCAATCTCATGTGGTTTTGGCTCACCCTCCAAACCAGTAAAAGGAACACGATCGGTAACGGGAAAATACAATAGATAGAAATACTCCTCCAGTGTAGGCATCAACTGATAATCGGGAAAAGTAAAGCAGTGATACACCGGATCATAGAACTGGACCAAAGTTGAGAGAATACCCTCCTTCATCTTCAGCTTCATGAGAGGAATAATGGATCCATACTTCTTCCGAAAGTCTGCAGAACACTCGATCTCTGGAATTAGAATGATCAACTCATCTACCTTGGGATCCTTGAAACTGTATTTCCCGGTCTTTCTCTTTCTAGAATCCATGGTTAACAGTACCTGAGATATTCACAAATAGTCAACCTTTAAATACCTTGAAATATTGTTTTCTTCAAAAGATGCTTATGAGTGCATGGATGCATGATGCAACAATCACACACAAGATCACACATATAGGGTTCATAGGTTCAACGTCACGAGCATGAGGTCGAAGGTACTACCCATAAGGTGTTGGTCTAAAAAGTTATCACCTGCCGAACAAGGTTCTAGAGGTTCCCATAGTCTACATCCTTCCTTCGGATATTACCAACTTCCCGATTAACTTGGTAATTAGTAATATTCTCAAGAAAGACTCGTCCGAGCGTAGTATCGCGTGACAACTACTTCCAGATTACTCCGTCATAGCTTCTGCACTACACCTAAAAGGCCAAGACGGGTTTGGTATTCTACGGTCCTCAGTTTCAGCAGGCTCCCAGGTTGAAAGCAGTACGTCTTCCTGATTACCCTGTAAACGACACTACAGTCAAAGGGGCCTCCACTGAGTGTGGGATCTCATGCCTTCTTTTCTAGGATTACTCCCTTAAAGTTAACATGACTATACCGCCCGTCCTATCTTAAAGTTTGCCCAAGTCCGGGTATAGGACTTATGAGTAATCACCAAGCACCCTGAAAACCAGGAAAATTCAAACAAACATATATACAAAATATAACACATAAACAACAATAGCACATATACAGATATAAACAAAGATAGGCTTAACCCACTTAGGTATGGACCAGCAAGAGGTCAATCTTTCCCCAGTGAAGTCGCCATTCTTCTGTAGCGGTAGAAATGTTCAAGACTAAGCCATTGGATTGACTAGACTTTATACAAATCAAAAATAAAAATCGCCACCACGCTTTATTGTTTCCAAAGGAATGGGAAAAGAGAGAATAACCCAAAAAAAAGGGGGGAAGATTCAAGGTAAGGGGGTTGGTTATGCAAAGGGAAGGTATTAGCACCCTAAACATCTACGGTACTCCGTAGAAGCCTTTTCAAAAAATCTGTATATTTTGGCTATATAAAATGTGTTGTATATAAAATGGATGGTGGAGGTGAGAAAAGAAATATATTTATTTTTTATGATTTTTGCATCCGCCGCGGTTGCAAACCTTTAGTGCCTACGTACCACCTTTCGTGCAATAGGGGATCAGGGTACACGTAGTTCCTCTTTAAAAATCTTAAAACACAAATATGTTGGTTAATTTTAAGAGATGAGACATCATTGTCATTGTCCGTGTGGAAAACATACTTACTACCCACAATCATGCGAAAGGAGAATTTGCATCATCTCAAAGTGGAGGATATGGCCTAGATTTTAAAATCAACAATGCCTCACTCAACACCCAAGTGGAAAATATCTATCTTCACTACATATTGTAGAAGTATAGTTGTTTGCATCACTACAAGGATTGAAATGAGTCTAACCTTTTGAGAAGAAGTTTTAAAGATAAAAACTAAAGTGGTAAAATGGTTTGAAATGAGATTGATTGACTTTTAGTCTTTCTCACAAAATAGTGTCAAAGTATTATTAGATTGATTGAAGTTTATTTATGAAAATGTTTTGAAAATGCATGGACATAAGTCCAAGTTTATTATGAAAGTAGTCTAAGTTTCAAAACAAGAAGAGTTTTCAAAGGAGGGAGAAGATATTTGAAATTAAAGAAGATGGGAGGAGTAGAAGAGACTATCCTAAAGCATAAAGTAAAAGCTAAGGATTAGGACCATCTAACCAACAAGAAGCCAAAACTTGACATTAAGAGCCAAGATAAAATTCCCATTCTTTGGATTGAAACCAAGAAAGCAAATATACTAGACCTCTTTAGGTGTACTAAGTCTTCACAAAAAATGGGCAGAGTAACGGTTGTATACGGGTGAATTCTAGATTACAAACAGAGGATGTAATCACAATGTCTTGAGGTAACCCTCAAGAGCTCCAGACAAAATAATCAGATAAGATCACAAGGTATCCAAGGTAGGCCAAGGTTTCTAATCCTAAGTCCAAGAAAAGTCCACTGCTCCACCATGCTAAGGATAGTAACCAAATAGTCCAAGTGCCATTAAGAATTTTTTAGGGTGTATGTTGATTATTAAGTATCTTGAGAAAAGGAAAAGAAAACCTCAAGTGAGCAAAGTAAAAATGGCAAGAAAATAAATGCTCAAATGAGCAAAGATGAAAATGGCATTAAATGTAAATGCTAAAAGTGAATAGTACATAAAGCATAAAAAAGAATAAAAGCATAAGGTAAAACAAGTCAATAATTAGTGGTTAGTTGGATGACCATCTTGAAACTTGCATTTGGAACTCATTAGAGGATTGGTAGAACCAAAGCCTCCACACAACAAGCTGCATTTGCTTTTTGTCAAGTATATCATCCATTTGGAATTCTCATAAGTACCATTTAATGATCAACAATGTTTAAGCGATCCGCGTTGACCAAAAGTGTTGTAGATCCATTATAGGATTGGTAGAACCAAAGCCTCCACACAATGAATCTCAAGGTTATTGGATCAAATAGATCAAGTTAACATACTCGGGCTTGCAATCATAAGTTTGGGCCACGAATGATCATTTATTTGAATCGGGACATAATTTAGCGCTATGTTAAGCAATCGTAAGTGGGCTTATATAGAAGTCGCATCTATTTTGAGGCCGGTCAATAGCAATCTATGCACCATTTATTTTGAGACATGATATAGAGATCATGCTCTAGCAACATTTAGTGCAATTAGAAAGGGAAAAGATGAAGAGGAATTAGGGTAAATAGAAAAATACCACATTTGAATTAATATTTAATCAAACTATTATTAAAATCATTCATCCATTTTTTTTGGAGTTAAACTCAACACCATGGATCCAATGATGTTAATAAAGCCTTGACCAAAAAATCAACCCAAGACAGCCAGAAAATATTCACAAAATGATATAATATTTAATATATGTATTAAAGGATGAAAAATATTAAAATAAACTAAAAAAAATAATGGGGAAAATATCAATAATATTCAAATTAATCAAGAAATGAAAAATAAAACAATAGAAAAATCAGAAATGGGTCCAAATATTTTTATAAAATTTTAGGAATTTTTTTAAAAGTCGGGAACTATTTTTAATAATTAAAATAAATGGGTGAAATAAATAAAAATGGTAAAAAATAGTAAAGTCAGAAACAAAAATAAAATAAGGTCACCAATATTTGTCACAATGTCATTGGATCATCCCATAATTTTTCCAGAATTAAAAAATGTGTAAAAGTATTTTTAAACATTTTTAACAAATCAAATAAGTGTAAAATTCATAAAAAATACCAAAACACAAAAAAAAATTGTGAAAAAATAAAAATCAGAAAAAGAATAATCAAAAATATTTTTCAAATTTTTTTTCAGATTTTTTGGACTAAATATGAATTTTCTATGATTTTTTGAAATTTAAAATAATTAAAATATAAAAATCAGAAAAAGAAAATAAAAGAAAAAGATGTGGACCATTGGATGAGAGGAAAAACGCGTTAGTAATCAAATCCAAAGGATCTGGCGCGCTATGCATATCATGGTCTTTACTGAATAAAGCACTGAATCAAATATAAAATCAGAAATTCAAAAACTACAAATGGCACGCTTTCATTGGTTATAAGGTGACACGTTAGTCATCTTCAACCTCCAGCCTCACGAATTGCAGGTCTCTCAAACTGTAAAATCAGAAGCTCAGACCTATGTCATTCGCTTCGTCTCTTCAAGACAAAGACAACCATACCCTCGCGCCATATTTATATAAACTGTACCTCAAGCAATTTGGAGAGAAAGTTTTGAAAGGGGATTTGAAAATTCATGGTCAAAACGTGCTTCCAGATAAAAGTAAGTGTTGCGACTAGAACCAGGGCAATGAGAGCAACACAATGATAACAAAGTCTTGAAGAATTGATGAAGGAATCTACCTATTGAAGTTGAGTTGCAGAGCTCTGAAACTGGACTTCTATGGAGCAATGTAGGGTACGATTCTTGAATGTAATTATATGGTTAGGTTCAGGGAAGATCAAGGAAGGTGAATTGATGGAAAAAATGGATTGAAAAAGTCTTGAGGATAGGATTCGAAGTAGCTGCTAAGTTGTGAAGCAAGTTTGGCAGGGTGATTCTGGCTATCTAAGCTTGGGAAATTGAATGGGGGATGACCCTCTATTTATAGGGAATCAAATGGGATGCTCAAGCGTGTGAAATGATGCAAATTGGAGGGAAATCGTGTGAATCGGATACACGAGCAAAGTGTGATCTGATTTGCATCAAAAATCATCAAATCCTTGCGTTTCAAGGCTCTGATCCACTTTGGCAATTTGGTTAAACATGTTTAAATCACAAACGCGTGCTAATTTGATGTTTAAAGGCCAAAACATGGATTTCAAATTCTAACTTATGGTGAAACTTCAGTTTCAAATTCTTGATGCTTTGGAAAGATGAGGTAACAATCCTTGCAATGGAAAAAGAATGGAATCAAATGGAGGCTTGATCTGAAAATTACATGGAGTCAAAGTTGAAGAAAAAGAGTTGACTTTCCATACTTAGAAATATTTCAAATTCTTCTTTAAAAATGACCCATAATCTCTTGTATCTAAACATGGCCTTGCACTTAGAATTTGCTCTTGACCAAAAAAGATGGAATGAAGTAGACCTCTTGAATGATATTTTGAAATTTGAACCACTCAAAATCTCCAAATATTGAGCAAGTTATGACTTGTTGAAGTTGGCCAAAAATCATGAAATGACCTATAATCTTTTGCATTCTTAAGGCAACTTCCATCCATTTTCTCACTTTGCACATAAAATAAGGAATGAAATACACATCTTTAGGATCATCATGAAAAAATAATGGGCTCAAGGTGATTGAAATTTACCATGTTATGATCATTTGAAGTCACATATGGAAAATTGGGGATTCATCTGGGTGACTTGTAACCTTTCTTCTTCATTAAGTTCCTTCCACATGAAAACTCTTTGGAACTTTTGAAGTGGTTTGTTGGTAACTCTTTGAAAAGAAGAATGATTTTGGAACCACTCAAAAATACCACAATATGAGCAATATATGTCCCTTTGAAGTCCAAAACCCTAGCCTCTATATCAAGAGAATGCTTGGTGGAACTTTGCTAAGTTTGAACAAACTTTTTGTGCCAATATTCTTCCTTTGTGAATAAAATTTGTTGAGGATGATGATGAGGACTCATGGACACCAAAACCACTTCCATACCAACTTCAAAATAAGTTCATTGGTGAGGTTTGAAACTCTCAAGCTTTGACTAGGGCATGGAAATAAACTCATGAACCCATGATGCAACTTGCTAAACCTCATTGTCTTCACCTACATTATTAACAAGTAAGACAAACCCATATTGTATTTTTTAATTTAGAGTAAAATATCAAAGCAAAATATCCATGTTCACCAAAGAAAATAAGTTAAGGTGCTTGGTAACTCCTCAAAGAGCAAGGTTAAAGATGGGGAGAGGAACCAAAAGCCCTAATGTGATTTTGTGGTGATTGAAACAATATGGTATGATGAAGGGATCTTAGGGGCAAAAGTTGGGGTACAGCAGTTCCCAGTTACTTGCTCCATTTTAAAACAAAACATCCTTGCTATTTTTAAAAAAACAAACACCTACATTTTCAAAACACCTTTCAAACTTGAAAACATTTTCAAAAGATCAACACCTTCGTATACATTCTTACGAACGAGAATCATTACAAAGTTTTCCTAAACAATGGCCTCTTTTCAAAAATACTTTCAAAAACTACACAAAGCACATTTTCAAACAAAAGCAAGTGATCTAGCAAGTAACTAAGAGCCCATGGAAAACCATGGATGAAAAGGGTGCTAATACCTTACCTTTTCATAATCTACCCTCCGAACTCAAGAAACAATCTCAAAGGTCTTTCCTGTGCTTTTTCACCTTTCCTTTTGGATAAAATAAAATTCGATGGCAACTCTTGCTAACCACAACATTTACGATCAAACGCAAAACACCCAAGTCAGTTCTTCCACCGTATCACAGTTAGCTTCAGGGAAGATCAAGGAAGGTAAATTGATAGAAAAATTGGATTGAAAAAGGCTTGAAAATAGATTTCAAAGTTGTTAGAAATTTGAGTTCTGGAACAAGTTTGGTAGTGTGATTTTGGCTATCCAAGCTTGAGAAAATGAATGGGGGATGTACCTATATTTATAGGGAATCAAATGGAATGTCCAAGCGTGTGAAATGATGAAGTTCGGAGGGAAATCGTGTGAAGTTGCAAACAAGAAAAGTGTGACTTCTAATTTGATTAATACTCATCAAAAATGCGTGTTTTGTTGTGCTAATCACTTCTGGAAGTTCACTAAACATGCTTAGAGGCAAACACAAGCATAAACAAAGTGTTTAGAAGCTAAACCAATTATTTCAAATTCTGACTTTAGAAGAAACTTCAGTTCCAAGTTACCAAGTTCAAATCAATGTGTGATCGGTGGAAATAGAACTGACTGTTTTAAAGCTGGTTCGCGAAATGTCGTGGAAGCAAGAGTCGCCACCGTCATTTATTTTCTCCAACATGGACAGGACAAAAGCACAGCAAAATTCCTTATGAGATAGTTTCTCGGTTCGGGAGGTAGATTTATAGAAACGGAAGGTGTTAGCACCCTTTCTATCCGTGGTTATCCACGGGCTCTTAGGTACTTGCTCTTATGTTTTCAAAATTTTTTTGCTTTTCAAATGTGTGTGGGTTTGAAAAAATTTCGTTTAAAGATTTCAGAATGACTCTTGTATCAGTCCTCAAGAGTGTTTGAAAAATTGTTTTTGAAAGCTTTTTGAAGGTGTCGGTGTGAAAAGAGTTTTTTTGATTTGTTTTTGAATAGAGCAAGTATCTATGAGTAATCTATCTACCCTAAGGAATTAGGCTGTGTAAATGTCCTTAAGGTAATGCCATCCCACCATTGAGAGGTAGGTAGCACCACCGTTGGAGGTGTTCAGGTCAATTCGTTTGTAGGGACAGTGTGGTCACCAGAGCAACAGTAGGACACTTTAGAAGCTACCCTTATGCCCTTGATCCTTTTTTTAATCCGAGGCAACCGTTTCGAGGCAACTGGATCATGGACATAAGGACTTACTAAAACGTCCTATACTCGACGACCACGTTTCGAAGGTAAGGCAACAGGTGAGGCGTACCCTAGAAGTGGTGTGTGAATTTGTGTGTTGTTTTCATGTTAAATTTGTCTTTTATCAGGGCATTTGTGAGCTACGAATTGTTTTCAATTAGCCATACATTCTTTCATGCAATTAGAATTTAAAAGTGCAGAAATTTAAATGCGGAAAGATAAATCCTACGCTATTACAAGGCGCGGGTCTATACATCGCCAAATTACAAAGACCCGTTTTGATAAAAATGCGGAAAGATAAAGACCTAATTACTATTACAATCCTTGAGCAGTTACATAATATTCGAAAGAAAATAAATGCGCGAAAGGAAATTAGAATCGAATTTCCGAGGGTTTTGACCCTTTTGAAATTAAATTTAAATTAAAGCTAATTATTATTTAATTAAAGAAATAAAAGGAATTGTTTTTATGTTTTTTTTATATTTATGAAAATAAAGAATTTACAAGGAAACCCTAATTCTAAGTTATTTTTAATTATTAATGAAAAATATACAAGTTAACCTAATTTACACTAATTAATTAAATTACATGTTTATTTACAAAAATATTTAGTAATTAATAATAATAATAATGAGAGAAAATTATTTATTAAAAAAAAAAATGAAAAGGTCAAAAACCCTAATTCTACTTATTTTAATTTCTTAAGAAAAAGATTAAAGTTTTAAAACCTAATTTACTAAATTAATGGTTAGAGTTTATTTACAAAAATATTTTAATAGTGAAATTAATAAGAATTAAATATTAAACATTTTTTGTTTCTGATTTTTATTATGGAAAAAATATTTTGGGTGAATAAAATAATTAAAACAATTTAAACAATTAAAAAGAAAAGAAAAGGAAATTAAAAAAGAATACAAACATTGGGGGGTGTCTGGCCCATTTAGGAGGTTTTTGTGAAGTAATTTGGCCCACTGAAATCAAGGCCTTGTTGACTTTTCCAGTTTGAGTGCGTGTGGTTGAATGAGTGTACACGATGGACCTCCTTTTGTAGCCTTCAGATGGGTCATCATGAATATGTGGCAAGCCTGGGCGTGTGTGTGCATAGTAGGACGTTGAGAGCGTGCTGCACATGAATACGTTACAACAAAAATTATTAATTATATGGGGGGACCTGGGAATCGAACCCAGGTCCCAGTGTTCACAAGGCACGTCATCCACCACTTGTACCAAGCAACGCATTTGTATATACCATAGAAAACAAATATTATAAAAACAAACAACGCTAATGATACAAAACAAGAAAAAACGCGCCAGCTTTTGAATTGCCCAACCAGATGATGACACACCAACTTCTTCTTCGCTTTCTCTGCAAAAAACATAACCAAATAGCGGGGGTTTTAAACCCCCACAAAACCAAAGTCCAGAAAATAGCGATTAGAACATGCTGTAATATAAAAAGGGCGCGAGGTCATGGTTTGTCTCGTCTTGAGGTCACGAATTCAATGGCATAGGTTTTAAGGGCCAATTTTTCCATATATGAGAACCCCTAATTCGAAGCTTCTGAAACCCTAGGTTTCATCCATGGCAGATTTGAATACAAGCATCGTTAGTTCAATTAAATGCTACCAATAGCTTCAGAACATCAATATTAGTGTAAATCAACTAACAAAACACATGAATAATGCATGGAAATTGAAAAACGATTATGGACATATTCATGAAAAGTGTGATTCGGTTCTACCAATTCTTGGAGTCTGTGGACCTGTTCTTGATTGCAATCGAATCCTAGCAATGTCAGGAATGTACTAGAATACTTGGTATGCTTTTAAACGCCCTGTAACTATGATTTAAGTTTTCAACTTTTTTTGGAAATTTTGCACTTTGGTTCTATGC
The DNA here is from genome assembly GCA_948472305.1 of Vicia faba. NCBI lineage: Eukaryota > Viridiplantae > Streptophyta > Magnoliopsida > Fabales > Fabaceae > Vicia > Vicia faba. Next base: position 17,106,842 of record OX451741.1, on the reverse strand, counting down.
TTGTGAGCAGTTTTTTCGTGTGTGTTAGCATTAGGTTATGTTGTGCCTTTGTATCTGAATGGAATTAGGTCAAAAAGCCAAGCCCATAGTCCATGAACTAATGATTTTGATATTTGATTTCCAATCATGTAAATCCAATCTTTTTTCAATCTTTTTGCCATGAAACTCTTGCCAATTGTGAAAGATATTGCCTTTTTGAATGTGAAACGAAATCTTTAGCACATAATGAGTGAATTTTCTGCACAAAAGGATTTGAAAAGTATTATTTGATATTTTTTCATATTTAAATCTAATTAAATGAATTAATAATAATAAAAATTCAATTAATTAGTAAAAAATAAGAAAATAAATCCCTTTGAGGTCAATGGGTCGTGCATAGCCTTTGGGTAATGATTCATGAAATAAATTGAGGCCCATTAGCATTTTTGAAGCCTTTTGTGCAAAGTTGACTTTTCAAAATTCCCAAAAATTTCCCAACTTCTCCAAGGCATATCTTGCTCAATTTTGAAGTTATGATCATGTTCTTTGACATTTTGGAAAGGTATTGAAGTCCTCTAACCAATGCCTTTGGTCCCGTGTCATTTTGATTTACCAATCTCATGTTATGGTCTTTGACTTAAAGTGTCTTTTTGTTGACTTTTGAAAATGACTTATAATGTTGAAATTGATAACTTTTTATGAGAGAATTTCTTGGACTTGAAGTGTGAAGATGAGTTGTAGGAAATGTCATTCTCTTCACAATGAGATTTGGATGGAATTTTCCTGATAAACCATGAAGAAGTTATGCCTTGGTCAATTTGCAGTTGACTTTTTCAGCTGTCCAAAAATAGAAACTTTTGCATCTTGAGACTTTTTGAGCCATGCTTTGAGAATCATGATCAATAATTGATCAAATGATGTTTGTGGCTTCAAAATAATATGTTGACCAAAAATTTTGACTTTTGACTGTCAAATGACCATTTTGCCCCTGCAGTTGATTGTGAAGCAATTTAGGGTTTTTGACTGTGCAATTTGATGCTGTGAGTCTTGAAATTTGACATATGGATGCTTGACAATGTATGTAGGCATATGGGACTTGATTGGACCCTTGAAAACCTCAATTTCTTTGCAAGAACCAAACCCCTAATTTTGACTGTGTTAGGAGGCAATTGGACTGTGCAACCCTTGATAGATTTTGAACCCTGATCTTGGCAAATCTTGAAGAATATGGGAGGGCAAATTTTGTGGTACAACACAATGGCATTCTCAGCTCAAGTGGTCTTAGGGCATGATTCTTGATGCTTTAGAAAGACGAGGTTACAAGCTTTGCAATGGAAAAAGAATGGAATCAAATGGATGCTTGAGCTGAAAGTTGCATTGAGTCAAATTTGGGAAAAAGAAGTTGACTTTCCATACTTAGAAATATTTCAAGTTTTTCTTCAAAAGTGACCTATAATGTTTTGCATCCAAACATGGCCTTACACTTGAAACTTACTCATGACCAAAAAATATGGAAAGAAATAGACCTCTTGAATGACATTTTGAAACTTGAACCATTCAAAATCTCCAAAAATTGAGAGAGTTATGAAATGTTGAAGTTGGAACAAATCATGAAATGACCTATAATCTTTTGTATCCTTAGGGAATCTTCCATCCATTTTCTCACTTTGCACATGAAAGAAGGTATAAAGTTCACATTCTCAAGAACATTGTGGAAAAAGAATGGGCTCAAGGTGATAAAAATTGACCAAGTTATGATCATTTGAATTCACACATGAGAAATTGGGGGTTCATCTGGAGGACTTGTAATCTTTCTTTATCATCAAGCTTCTTCCACATGAAAACTCCTTGAAACTTTTGAAGTTATTTGTTGATAACCCTTTGAAGAGAAGTATGTCTTTGGAATCACTTAAAAATACCAAAAGATGAGAAAGATATGCTTCTTTGAAGTTCAAAACCCTATCTCCTAGATCAAGAAAATGCTTTGAGGAACTTTGACAATTTTAAACAAACTTCTTGTACCAACACTTTTTATTTGTAAATAGAAGTTGTCGAGGATGAAAATGAGAATTCATAGCCACCAAAACCACTTCCATATCCTGAGAATTGAGAGAAATACGCACTTGTGACCAATGGGAACAAAGCCTTGTCTAAACATGACAACTTCTTCAATCAACCCCTTGTACTTTTGAATCAAATTTGATAATCTTGAAATATGGTGAACCAAAATAACCTTGCCATGCCATTTCTTCCAAAACAAATCCAATGGTGAGGTTTGAACTTCCTAAGCTTTATTGACTAGGGCATGGAAATAAACTCATGAACCCATTGAGAAACTTGCTAAATCTCATTGCCTTTACCTACATTAGTAACAAGCAAGACAAACCAACATTACATTTTATTAATTAAAAGGAAAAATTAAGACAAAATATTCATGACCAAAAAAGGAAATAAGTCAAGGTGCTTGGTGATTCCTCAAAGAGCAAAGCTAAAGGTAGGGAGGAGGACCAAAAGCCCTAATGTGATCTTGTTTTGATTGAATCAATATGGTATAATTAAGGGGTCTTAGGGGCAAAAATTGGGGTACAACAGCTGCCCTTATTTAGGTTTCTTCTATCCGGAGATACGAAGGTTAAAAATCTTCGTGTCGACACGATCGAAGATACTTAAATATAAAACAAACCCTATTTTTGGCCCTAAGATGCCATGTAATACTTATGAATATGAATGCACATGGACAACTCCAAAGGGACGCAAAACACCACTGGGGATGTAACAAAATAAAGAAACAAGAGAACAATCTGACACGGAAAATAAATCACTGGTGGATCAAAAGACTTGACTCATAGAGGATGATAAAATGGTGAAAGGATACACCAACTTCTACTTAAGAGGAAAGAAATAACAACACTGACGTTCACTGACGGTGAGCTACCAACGTTCACTGAAGGTAGAAGGAAAAGAAATATCATAGCATCGCCGTTCACTGATGATGAACTACCAACGTTCACCGAGGGTAGCAAAAAGATAACAATCACCAACTTTTAGTGAAGGTAGAGAGAAAATATATCATAACATCACCGTTCACTGACGATGAACTACCGACGTTCACTGAGGGTAGAAAAAAGATAACAATCACAAACTTTCACTGAAGGTGACCTACCAAATTTCACTGAAGGTAGAGAGAAAATATATCATAACATCGTCGTTCACTGACGATGAACTACCAACGTTCACTGAGGGTAGCAAAATGATAACAATCACCATCTTTCACTGAAGGTGGCCTACCAACTTTCAATGAAGGTAGAGAGAAAATATATCATAACATCACCGTTCAATGATGATGAACTACCAACGTTCACTGAGGGTAGCAAAAAGATAATAATCACCATCTTTCACTGAAGGTGACCTACCAACTTTCATTGAAGGTAGAGAGAAAATATATCATAACATCGTTGTTCACTGACAATGAACTACCAACATTCACCGAGGGTATCAAAAAGATAACAATAACCAACTTTCATTGAAGGTGACCTACCAACTTTCACTGAAGGTAGAGAGAAAATATATCATAACATCGCCATTCACTGACGATGAACTACCAACGTTCACTGATGGTAGCAAAAAGATAGCAATTACCAACTTTCACTGAAGGTGACCTACCAACTTTCACTTAAGGTAGAGAAATATATATCATAACCTCGTTGTTCACTGACGATGAACTACCAACTTTCACTGAGGGTAGCAAAAAGATAACAAGTTTCTCCAAAATTATGGCATTTCACCTATAACGGGTCTCAACTTCTTCTTTAATCAAGGCACTCCGCCTGGAAAGGGTAACATATAAGTTGTCTCAAATAAAGAGACTACCACTTGTAAATATTTCACAATGAACTGTCTCTATGATATTGGAAGTCTTACCATCCACTAGAGTAATTTGGCAACAGACTGCAAACTACCCACTCATATAGAAGATAGAAAAAAAAAAGTTACGTCGACTTTTACAGGGAAGTACAAGTTGCTCAAATAAAGAGACCTACTACTTGTTGTTATAAGAAGGATTGTAAAAAAAATGATTTTTGGGGAAAGCAATATGACTTCCTGGGAAATGAAATATGACCTCCTGGGGAATGAATCATGGCTTCCTGGGGAAATGCCAATATATTCCTGCTGAGGAGATAAAGGTCTTCTCGTGCAAAGTAAATGCACATCCTCAAACCAAAACTCTAAGCTTGCGGAAATCAAAAGTAATGATATTGCTGGGCAACAAAGATTCAACCCAGAAATAAACTAGAGTAAAACAGTCTACCAAAATACATTTTTTAAGAAATAAACTTAAGAGGGAAACCCAATCCTTCCAGACAAAGAGCTGTATAGGAAGGCTAGAGCAAAAATATTCCACGAGGGATAACTCAAATGGGGAAATTGAAAGAATATAGACTTTCTGCTTAAGGCCGACACTTTATTGGAGAGAGGACAACACAACTCTGAAAAACAGGGTAATATGTCAACAAAATGTTAACGAATGTTAATGAGTAATGATTTGCCAATTTTAGCTGTCCATGATGTATGTATGAATGTATGAGTGTTATCGTGCATATGCTGACAAAACAGATATATAACACCGAGAGTAACCAGGAAAAACCAACTCGGGCACAATCAACACTCGGCTAAATCACATCCAAGATAAACATTCCAAAAGAAAAAAGTAGGCGCCAACTGAGGAAACAAAACTTACTTCCTGGCTTAACTTTACTGGGATTCGGAAGTAAACAAAACATAGCGACCATACAGTACAGATATAGAGATACAACATCCTCTCCCATGCTTTAACAGGGAATAACACTCAGACTTTAACGAGGAATCAAATATTTTCAAAAGTAATGCCTTTAATGGGGATTTGAAAAATCAATTTTAGGTAGAGTAGACGGACATCAAATCATCAAAACAATTACTGGGGGATTCGTGCCGACTTCATTGGGGAGGTCGATACCATATTCATAAAGGGAAAACCAATATACGTTCTTCATTGGGGAAAACAGAGGCCAGTGTTCTTCGAGAGTAATTATTGTACCAACTTCTCTGGAAAAAAGAACTTTTATTAAACAAATGAAACCTTCATTGGAGAAATCTTGGATTGAATCTTCATATCATGCAAACTCAGAAAAAAGGAGAAATGAACCAAAACTTGTTCGGGGATACTGGAGTTACAAACCCAATACGGAGAAACATCTTGAGAAAAACTTCTCCGAGAAATAAAAATTCTTAAAAGCAACTGGAGTTCGTCCATTCTTGGGATCACCACTTTTGTTGTTTTTTCTCTCTTGCGTCACAAATTTTAAAGTGAAGGAAAATTGTAAATTCTTTTTGAAAATCAATTTTGTTATTTAATCTTTTCACTTTGAAAGTTATTATCAATAATAAATGGAGTCTTTGCAAGCTAAATAAAATAAGAAATACAAAGAATTGGGTAAAATCTCAAATTTCGTTAATAGAATGGTAGTCTGCGAATGACGAGACTCCATGGATAATTACAAAGTTCGAAAAATGGTAATATATAATGGAAAAGATACATTGAGATACAATGACCGCTATCCCCTCTTACAACTTTTGAAATCCTGAGCAGCAGCTTCTGTTGAAGTGTGATAAGGATCCGAGAAGATTGTTGCTCCAATGATCAAGTCTTGTCTAATGTAATTACTTGCCAAGAAAGTCCCTAACTTTTTCCTAAGCTGCCCTTGCGGGTTTTCAACTTAGCGGGAAATTTATTCTGTTTATGTCTCTAATTTTTTCCTAGACCACTGTTTCGGGTTTTCATCCTACCGAGACGCTCTTTTTTGCCTAAGCCGCCCTTTCGGGTTTTCAACTTAGCGAGCTGTTCTTTTATTTATTTAGGTGAAGTATTTCTTGACAGCATTAACATTCATGGGACGTGGGAACTCCTCGCCATCCATAGTTTCAAGAATTAATGCACCGCTAGAGAATGGTTTCTTGACAACATATGAGCCTTCAAAATTGGGATTCCACTTGCCCCTAGAATCAGCGTTAAAAGACATGATCTTCCTGAGCACGAGGTCGCCTTCTCTGAATTCATGAGGTTTGACCTTCTTATCATAATCTTTCATCATCCTTTTATGATATAACTGTCCATGAAACAAAGTTGTCATTCTCTTCTCTTCGATCAAATTCAATTGGTCAAACCGGTTCTGGACCCATTCAGCCTCTAACAACTTGGTTTCCATTATCACACGCAAAGAGGGAATCTCAACCTCGATTGGGAGCACAACTTCCATTCCATACACAAGGGAGAACGGGGTTACTCCTGTTGAAGTGCAGACAAATGTTCGATATCTATGCAATGCAAAAGGGACAATTTCATGCCAATCCTTATAAGTAACAACCATCTTCTGGATAATCTTCTTGATATTCTTATTAGCAGCTTCAACAGCCCCATTCATCTTTGGCCTGTACGGAGATGAACTGTGATGGACAATCTTGAATTCTTCACACAGTTCTGTCATCATCTTGTTGTTCAAATTCGAGCCATTGTCGGTGATAATTCTGCTCGACACACCATACCGGCATATAAGATTATTCTTAATGAAGCGCACAACCACCTGCTTAGTAACATTAGCATATGAAGCAGCCTCCACCAACTTGGTGAAGTAATCAAATGCTACCAAGATAAAACAGTGTCCATTCGAAGCTTTGGGTTCTATCAATCAAATCATGTCAATACCCCACATAGAGAAAGGCCATCTGGAAGAGATCACATTGATAAGTGTCGGAGGCACATGAACCTTGTCCGCATAAATCTGGCATTTATGACACTTCTTTGCAAATTTGTAACAATCAGATTCCATTGTCAGCCAATAGTAACCTGCCCTTAGCATCCTTTTAGCCATTGAATGTCCATTGGCATGAGTTCTAAATGAACCTTCAGGAACCTCATGCATCAACATGTCCGCTTTGTGTCTATCCATGCATCAGAGCAAGACCATGTCATAATTTCTCTTGTACAACACATTTTCACTGAGGAAGAAACTACCAGCCAATCTTCTCAATGTCTTTCTATCTTTATTCGATGTACCAATCGGGTATTCCCGAGTTTGGAGAAAATTCTTGATATCATAATACCAAGGTTTCTCATCTTCTACCTCTTCTGTTGAAAACACATGAGCGGGCCTATCCAGTCACCGAACCATAATTCAAGGTATATCATTCCAAGTATTCACTTGATACATAGAAGACAAAGTTGCCAGAGCGTCTGCCATTTGATTTTCATCTCTGGGAATGTGATGGAATTCAACTTAATTAAAGAAGGGTAACAACCTTCTATTATAATCTTTGTAAGGAATCAAGTCGGGGTGACGAGTATCCCATTCTTCTTTAATTTGGTTAATTACCAAAGCTGAATCACCATACACATCTAGAATTTTAATTCAGAGATCAATAGCTTCCTTGAGACTCATGATGCAAACCTCATATTCTGCCATATTATTAGTACAATCAAATGTCAACCTTGTAGTAAAAGGAATGTGCGATCCATATGGAGTACCAATCACAGCATCAATTCCTTTACCATAAGCATTCACAGCTCCATCAAATATCATACTCCAACGAGATTCAGGATCAGGACCTTCCTCAGGCAATGGTTTATCATAATATTTCACTTTCAGGATCATCACATCCTCATCGGGAAATTCATACTTCACAGGCTGATGATCCTCAACTGGTTGGTGAGCAAGATAATTTGCCAACACGCTGCTTTTAATATCTTTTTGATTGCGGTATTCAATATCATATTCAGATAATAGCATCTGCCAGCGAGCAATTCTCCTATTAAGAGCAGGCTTTTCAAAAATGTACTTGATTGGATCCATTTTGGAGATCAACCAAGTGATGTGATTCAACATATAGTACCGTAAACATTTTGCCGCCCAGGCTAGAGCACAACACGTCTTTTCCAGTATGGAATACCGTGACTCACAATCAGTAAAAATTTTGCTGAGATAATAAATGGCGTACTCTTTCTTCCCCGTTTTATCTTGTTGTCCCAGAATACAACCCATGGATTTATCTAACATTGTCAGATACATTGTAACACCCCAATTCTACCCCAAGCATTTATGCAAAATAAATCAGAGTTATAAAATTTCAATCATACAAATGAATCGGGACGTCACAAATTCTTCTAACAAATTCATTGCATTCATCGTGGATATATAACACTTTTTCAAACATGGGATGAACCATCAACATAACATCTTTAATCAAATAAATCAACATCTACGCAGCGGAATTCTTAATAACATCTCTAACAAAACAGCAACTTCGAAACATCTCATATTTAATGATAATCAAATTAAAACTAAACAACTGAAAATAAACGATCAAAATCAGCAAACGTTCATCCCCCCGAGTGTTACATATCAGACCAATGACAACGACTCGAACTATTGAAGGTATACAGCCTTCACTCTTGATTACCTGCACGTTACCAACATAGTGGCAACATTCAAACAGAAGGGGTGAGATATCTAACAATATAATAAAGTGCATGATAATTAATATATTAAATTAGATCGACAGCGTCACCACTTCCCATCTCATAATTCAACAACAATCTCAACAATAATATACATTTGTCATCATCAAAATACACTTCTTCATGAAATCATATAATGCGACTCAATACTATGCAAATGCATGTGGTACCATTGGAGAAGAACTCCCATCTCAAAAAATTTCCAATTAATAGAGGCATCAACAAGGCATAGCCTTCATCTCAAAATTTTCCAATCCAGGCCATCTCAACGAGCATAAGCTCCATCTCAAAAAGGCAATATATGCGACACAACCATGAATGTAATGATAACACCCAAGTGAACAACATCTCAAATCATCTCAAAACCATCTCAAATTATCATCTCAAAACATCCCAAAATTCATTTCAAAACACATCTCAATTTTGCATCTCAATTATCATCTCAAAATAATCAAAATAATTCATCAAACATCATTCATTTATAAATAATCAAACATCATTATTTATTAATAACTTCTCATTAATAACACAACAGTATTTATTTTCCACAGTAAATCACACTGTCATTCTATGACTCTAACGTCAAGACCATCACTTTCCTACTGTTATAGCTCAAACAACAGCTTCTAAGCACCTAACGTCCATTGCTCTGCACAAAAAAACGCAAAGGCCATCCAACCTCTGATCACGCAACCTCTAACCAACGCTATTTATAAATACACAACTTCTAATGACGCAACCTCTGGCGATACAATCTTCTGACTACTATAACTTCTGACTAATGCAACCTCTAATCAGATGCAATTTTTGATTATCACAACTTCTGGCTAACCTCATCTTCTGCCCCGATACAACTTCTGATCATCACATCTTCTGACTAATGCCATCTTCTGACCAGATACAACTTCTGATCATCACATCTTCTGACTAATGCCATCTTCTGACTAGTGCAACCTCTAACCAGATACAACTTCTGATCATTATTGTCCTCTAACTGACCACATCTTCTGACCCATACAACTCCTAACGTCAGAACTTATATTTTCTAGTAATTCAACGCAACTTCTAACATCAGAATTTCCACCTTTCACTAGGCCACGCAACTTCTAACACCTACGTCTAGCATCAGAACTGATATTTTCTGTTCACCCTATTGTTCTAATTCCTTTCCTTATATCAATCTAGCTACGAACAATATGATAAATTCTATTCTCCAAATTAATTCATTAATTCTAATACAGTAGCGCCTGATATCAATTTACCAAATTCTGCATTTTCATTACTGTTATACTCACGTTTTCCTTCCCTGCATCTCACTCTGGTATTCACGATTAAAGCCCTAAAATTTAGTCTAATCATGACAATTCATCACCCATAATTACCTTATAATTTTACAGCAATTGAACAACATCAAGACATCATTATTCATCCAAAAATTCATCGATTCTCATCACACAACAATCATATATTTTCAATTCAGGAACAAGACATCAATCACCACTAACCCCACAAACCAATCATCATAAACCCAATTATAGAGTTAGAACCCCACCTTTACCTTGGATTGAAGGTTGCTCTATAATTTTTCCGGTTGGATTCACGTTCTTGCCGTTTTCCACGTTCTAACAGCTTGCACATTCTCTTACAAATCCTTATTCTTCTACTGCCTCTTTTCTTTCTATTCCTTCTAACAAATAATAAAATAATCTTATTATTCTATTATTCCTTAATGGGCTTAAAACCAATACACCCCCTTATTACTTCTATTCCTTTAAAAACAAGCCCACATTAAATAATATTACACTTCTAATATTATTTCACCACATAATATTATATCTCTAATATTATTTATCCACTTAATAAAATAAATCCAATTAATTATAGCACATCTTCATAAATATTCCAAAAATAATTTAATTAAATAATTAATTAAATTACAGGCGTTACATACATCATCAACAGTCTTCCTTCGACAGTAGGGAGCAAGATAGGAGGTTCAAGCAGATATTCTTTAATACTTTCAAATGCCCTTTGGAAGTCATCTGTCCATACACAACCTTGATCTTTCTTTAACAACCTAAAGATCCGTTCACATGTTGCAGTCATGTGGGAAATGAATCTGGAAATATAATTCAAACACCCGAGGAACCCTCTGACTTGCTTTTCAATTCTCGGCGCTGGCATCTCTTGAATTTCTTTGACTTTATCAGGGTCAACTTCAATTCCTTTCTGGCTAACAATGAAACACAACAATTTCCCTGATCGAACACTGAAGGTACATTAATTTGGATTCAAGCGGAGATGATACTTCCTCAAACACTGAAACAACTTCAACAAATCTTCTACATGCCCTTCTTCAGTCTGGGATTTAGAAATCATATCATCAACATATAACTCAATTTCCTTGTGCATCAGATCATGGAATAGGGTTGTCATAGCCCTCTGGTACGTTGCACCAACGTTCTTCAACCCGAAGGGCATCACTCTATAAGATAATGTTCCCTAGGGTGTGATAAACGTTGTTTTTTCCATGTCCTCTGGAGCCATTCTTATTTGATTATACCCGGAAAATCCATCCATGAACGAGAAAACTTTGAATTTTGTTGTGCTATCCACTAACATATCAATGTGTCGCAATGGAAAATCATCTTTTTGGACTAGCTTTATTTAGATCTCTGTAATCTATGCACATGTTAAATTTTCCGTCTTTTTTTGGTACTGGGACAAAATTGTCAATCCACTGAGGATACACTGACGTCACAAGAAAACCGAAATTAATCCGCTTTAGAACCGCCTCTTTGATCTTCACTACCATATCTGGGTGAGTTCTTCTCAACTTCTGTTTGATTGGCGGACACTCTGGCTTCAATGAAAAATGGTGCTCTACAATATCATTATCTAGACCAGGCATATCTTGATAAGACCAAGCAAAAATCTCTACATACTCTTTTAACAGCTCAATCAACTTGCTCTTCACATCAGGATGCAGCGACGCTCCGATCTTGACTTCTTTCGGATCTTCTTCTAAACCCAAATTGATTACTTCCAATGGCTCTTTATATGGATGAATGGCATTTTCCTCATGCTCAAGAAATCGTGAGACCTCTTATGGAATCTCATCATAGTCTTCTTCTTCGGCCCTATACGCAGGACATTCAAAATTGGGAGAGGGTGCAGGGTCATTGTATTCAATGGGTTTTTTTAATTAATCTGCACATATGATTTATGATTGCATTTAGAAACTGACACATATAACAAGTGATCATGCAGATTGAAATTCAAATATTATTTATTTTGAAAGTTTTTTTTATTACCATTTTCCAAGAAAAAGCATAAACTAAAGACACAAATTGGGAAACAAAGACAACTTTTATTATTGATTTCAAAAGTCACAGCAAACAGATAAGCCCATACAATATTAATACTTCTACCTTGGGCAGAGTGAATACTTTTCAAAAAGATTAACAAATCAAATTACTTTGAAACATGTATGCAAGAGGGAACATCAACGGTCATCCAGATCTGGACCTTAACTCAGTGCGTCACGTAATTTGGCATTTTTGGATCTGCTTCATCTTCCACAATGACATTAATCTCGGAAATAGTCGGATGAAGATAACCCCCGCTACGGAAGATGTATTAATACTTGCCTGCAACAGATTTGGGCTTCATGCTCTTACCTTTGTCATTCTTAAGAGAGAACCCCAAGTCAGCTTTGTTCTTATTTACAGGTCGATCCACAATCTGTCCCCATACTTAACTATGGCCCTTACGCACAACCTACTGTGCATCCTTAAGCGAAACCATAGAATTATCATTTCCTCTTATATTATCAATGGATAAGGCTTGGAACTGGGTTCCAACAGTAGCTTCATCCGCCTCGACAATGCTGGAAGAGGATAAATGAGATATCAATAATGCTTATTCTACATTTATGATTACCACTTTTCCTTCACGTACAAACTTCAGTTTCTGGTGTAACGTTGAAGTGACAACCCCTGTCTCATGTATCCATGGCCTTCTTAGAAAATAGCTATAAGCGGGTACAATGTCTATGACCTGGAAAGTAATCTGAAACAAGTGTGGGCCTATATGAATAGGCAAGTCCACTTCACCGATAACAGATTTCCTTGATCCATCAAATGCTTTCACAATAATTCCACTTGGGCGCATGGGCGTTCCTTGATATTTCAACTTCATAAGCGTGCTCCTCAGTATAACATTCAAAGCGGATCCATTATCAATCAGCACATTGGATAGTGAATCATTCTTGAAGTTCATAGAGATGTGGAGGGCCAGGTTGTGATTCCTTCCTTCATCTGGCAATTCCTCGTCGCAGAAACTCAGGTTATTACATGATGTAATGTTCCCCACTACGATGCTGAATTGGTCTACAAGCATGTCACTCTCCAGAAAAGCTTGGTCCAATACCGTTATCAAAGATTCTCTATGAGCAGAGGAATCCATCAATAAAGCCAAGATAGATATTTTTGAAGGAGTATGCAGTAGCTGATCTACAATTCTGTAGTCACTCATCTTAATTATCTTCAAAATATCATCCACTTCTTTCTCTAACATATCTCCACTAGATTCACCCGTAGCCTTCTTGGGTTCAGCATTCTCAACAATTTTCTTTCCAGCACTAACATCTCCTCGAACAACTGGTGCAAATACACGACCGATATGGGTCACTCTGCTAGTCTCAACGATATTTCCAACATCAGGCATTGGCTGGATGGGAACTTCCACACCATCCTCCAAAATTGTAGCGTTATATTGTAGGGTACAACCTTATTTGACTTGTAGGGAACAGGACCCAGAAAACTAATCACCAATGGGGTAACATATGGCTTGCTATAATACTCAACTTCAGAATGGGAGGGTGCACCAAAACAAGGCATAATGACGTTTACCCTTTCTTCAACATAATCAGTCATTGTCGAGTCATCTTTGGAAAATAAATCCTTATATGAGGAGAAATACTCATATGCAGAGGCATACTCATCATCCGACTCTTCTTCAGCCAAACAAACCTCAATCATATCAACTTCATGGTAATCACCCCTTTGACCTGTAACCTTGATAGTTCCATTATCCAAAAACAATTGAACACCTTTCTTCACGATTGAACATCCTTGGGAGTCTCGACAGCAAATTCGGCAATATCCATACTGATGTTCCACCTGACCAGCCAAGTGGATGAAAGTAGCATGCAATTGCACAAGGTCTTCATTCATATAATCCACATTAAAAATTATGAACTCTCCAGGACATCCAAAAACCATATTCACCTCCTCTTCATACTCTGCTCTAGGCCTGATTATGTGGATGAGGCCCTCATCCATTATCTCCTGCAAATCAGCCTTTATCTTGTTGCAACCTTGTATGTCTGTACTGCAAATAGCACTACTAGAATGGCCATGCATATAGTAGCTAAATTCACAGAGGTCTGCATGCAGTTTCACCAAATCTCCTCTAATTAGATGAATATCAAAAATCTTGAAGTCGGCTGGACAATCGGCCACCATATTCATAGCATTTGCTCCTCCATGCTTGGGTAGAGGATTGTCCTTCACATTAGGACCCACATCTTTGAAAGATAGAATACCAGACTTCACCAATTTCTGCACCTTAGTCTTCAAAGGATAACAATTCTCAACATTATGCCCTGGTGCTCCTTGATGAAAAGCACATGTTTGGTCTGCCTTGTAGTACCAAGGAAAAGGTGATGGTACAGCGGGAGGTGGTCGGGTCTGAACCAAGTTCTTCTGAATCAATTCCGGTAGTAACTCCGTATAACTCATAGGAATATGGTCATAACTCTCCCTTCTCTGATTATACCCTTGATTCCCCTACTAGGATGGTCTCTGATAAGCAACGGTGGTTGGAGCTATACCAACAACATGAGTAACTGAGGCGACTTGCTGATGACACTGATAATTTCTTCTAGGAGGGTTGACCCTCCTCTCTCGCATAACAGCATTTGCATCCCCTTCCTTATTCTTGGTAAACCCATAAGATGGCTTCTTCGCACCTCCGGATCCTTCACTCTTTGGTAAACGGCCCTCTCTTACAACCTCTTCTAAACGGATACCCATGCCTACTATTTCAGTAAAGTCACTTGGCGCACTTGCTACCATACTTTCATAGTAGAAAGCATCCAGAGTCTTCAGGAAAATATTAGTTATCTCCTTTTATTCCATGGGAGGAATCACTTGGGCGGCTACCTCACGCTATCTCTGTGCATATTCTTTGAATGATTCCCTGTCTTTCTGAGTCATGGCACTGAGTTGACCACGCCCAGGCGCCATGTCAACATTGTACTTGTATTGTCTGATAAATGCTTCTCCCAAGTCATTGAATGTATGGATGTTGACGCTGTCCAAACTCATATACCACTTCAGCGTAACACCGGTCAAACTATCCTGAAAAAAGTGAATCAGCAGACGCTGATCATCAGTATGGGTAGACATTCTCCTTACATACATTACGAGATGAGCACGAGGGTAAGTGTTGCCCTTGTACTTCTCAAACTCTGGGACTTTAAACTTTGCAGGTATCTTAACATTCGGGACCAAGCATAATTCATTCACATTCTTCCCGAACAATTCCTTTCCCCTGAGGGCCTTCATCTCCCTCTGCATTTTGCCAAACTACTCTTGAAAATCATCCATTCTATCATAGAGACCCAAGTCTTCACTTGGTGGAGGAAAAGGACGACACACATCATCGTTAACAAACTGAACCATATTCACCGAAGGAGGTGCAGCAGGAGCATCATGCACCACAAGAGGTGCAGGAGTAACAATAGTCTGAACAACTGGAGTATCTTGAGGACCAAGACTGGAACCTTCAGGCACAAAGTTCTCTGGCATTCCCCATGGATAACCTTGAGGCATGCGATTCTGAACAACATCTGAGGTAGCAGATACAGGAACAGCCGGAGCTTCAGCAGTAGCCCTTGTTGGTTGAAGTTGAACACTCGGTGGCTGATTCTGAGCAGCCACCAGAGATTCCATGAGAGCAGTAAGATTGGCTATGCCGGCCTTCAAAGCAGAAACCTCCTCACGCAGATCGCGATTATCTTGTTCTAAGTTGTCCATCTTCCTCCTAAAATTAGCCTGAGTGTTGTAGTGGTGTGTCAGCTTGCTGAACAAAGTAAAGAAGCTTGGTAAGACACCTGGATATGCATAACAAATGCAAGAAATATGTGCAATATGATGCATGATATGCAATGCACGTGCTTTTATTTTCTTATTTAATATTTCAAGGGATTTAAAGTTTTATAGACACATTGCAAATATCAAAGTAATAACGCATTTGAAATACTGAAATTTTTTATTATAAAAACATCAAAATAGGCTACAAGTATCAACAATCCCAAGTACAAGATGAAAATAAAGTCTAAAACCCTGAGAAGTAAAACTATCAGAGATCACTCTATACGCGGGCGCTTCCTCGTAAGCCTGGAAATTTGTACCTTCAACCTTTGATTTTCTTCCGCATACCTGGTAGCAACCTCCTTCCAATCACCTGAATCAGGAAGTGAGTAATCAGCATCTGATTGAGGCTTATGAGAAAATAAATCCCCTTGTCTTTCCATAGTCTCTACCGTTCTACTCTCAAGGATCTCAATCAAGTGGTCTTTCTCCTTCAAGTCTGCTTTAAAGGAAATCTCTAAAGTTTGGCACTTGTTCTTCCAAACATCCTTTTCCTGTTGCATCCTGACCAAAGCAAGCTACAACTCTTCTAGATCATCCAATAAAGGAGGAGTGGTCTTCACAAACAAATCAGGAATAGGTGTTTCCCGGGAATATGACATCTTCAACTGAATAGCTCTCGTTTGGACCCACTAAAGATATGGCTCCAAAGAAACAACCCCCGTAGGTCCCAAGTCTTTCCTACTCTTCTTGTGGAAGTGACACCAGGACTTCAGAATCTGCTCCCTAGCTTCCTTATGTTCTCCTCCCTTCTTCAGAAAGAAACCCCTCAAATGAATACTATTTGGTTTATCCCTCGTCGGATAACCAAGCTATCATCGTGCAAGAACAGGATTGTAGTTAATTCCTCCCTTTGTACCAAGAAGAGGTACATTGGGGAAACTACCATAAATGTCAACAATCTCTACATCATGGTAAGCCTGATGATACCAAACAATATCTGAGTGAGTAAGTGCCATGATCTTAGGAGCCCAACGGGGTTCCTTCCTGACATCCCAAAAAGCATCAGACTGAGGCATATGAGAGATAAACCACTGGTACAACAAAGGCGTACAATAGTTGATCATCCCCCCATGATAAGAATTCTGAATATGAATAGAGTAATAAGCATCACCCAACAATGTAGAAACTGGGTTTCGAATCATGAAGATCCTGATAGCATTAATGTCAACAAACTTGTCCACATTAGGAAATAAGAACAACCCGTAAGCAAGTAGAGCAAATATGGCCTCAAAAGTGATTGTACTCTTCATCCTGGAAAAGTAACAAGCTTTCTCCAATAATAACTGGGTCGATAATCCTCTAATCCCTCCTTTAGTATTCATATGGGCTTCCACCTCAGACTTCCCCAGATGAATCAAAGCAGCAATCTCATGTGGTTTTGGCTCACCTTCCAAACCAGTAAAAGGAACACGATCGATAACAGGTAAATCCAACAGATAAGAATACTCCTCCAGTGTAGACATCAACTTATAATCGGGAAAAGTAAAGCAATGATACATCGGATTATAGAACTGGACCAAGGTCGAGAGAGTACCCTCCTTCATCCTGAGCTTTATAAGAGGCATGATGGATCCATACTTCTTCCAAAAATCTACAGAATAATCGATCTCGGGAATTAGACTGATCAACTCATCTATCTTGGGATCCTTCAAACTGTACTTCCCGGTCTTTCTTTTTCCAGAATCCATGGTTAAAAATTACCTGAGATATTCACAAATGGTCAACTTTTAAGTCCCTTGAAATAAGATTTCTTCAAAAGATGCTTATGAGTTCATGGATGTATGATGCAACAATTGCACACAAGATCACATATATAGGGTTCATAGGTTCAACGTCACGAGCATGAGGTTGAAGGTACTATCCATAAGGTGTTGGACTAAAAGTTATCACCTGCCAAACAAGGTTCTAGAGGTTCCCAGAGTCTAAATCCTTCCTTCGGATATTACCAACTTCCCGATTAATTCGATAATTAGTAATATTCTCAAGAAAAACTCGTCCAAGCGTAGTATCACGTGACAACTATTTCCGGATTACTCCGTCATAGCTTCCGCACTACACCTAAGAGGCCAAGATGGGTTTGGTATTCTACAGTCCTCAACTTCAGCAGGCTCCCAGGTTGAAAGCAGTATGGATTCTCGATTACTCGGTAAACGACACTATAGTCAAAGGGGCCTTCACTGAGTGGGGGATCTCATGCCTCCTTTATTGGGATTACTCCCTTAAATTAACATGACTATACCGCTCGTCCTATCCTGAAGTTTGCCCAAGTCCAGGTATAGGACTTATAAGTAATCACCAAGCACCCTGAAAACCAGGAAAATCTAGACAAACATATAAACAACATATAACACATCAACAACAATAGCACATATACAGATAAAAACAAAGATAGGCTCAACCCATCTAAGGATGAACCAACAAGAGGTCAATCTTTCCCCAGTGAATTCGCCATTTTTTCTGTAGCGGTAGAAATGTTTAAGACTAAGCCATTGGATTGACTAGACTTGTACAAATAAAAATAAAAATCGCCACCGCGCTTTATTATTTCCAAAGGAATGGGAAAAGAGCGAATAACCCAAAAAGAGGGGGAAAGATTCTAGGTAAGGGGGTTGGTTATGCAAAGGGAAAGTATTAGCACCCTAAACATTTACGGTACTCCAAAGGAACCTCTTTATAAAATCTTCATATTTTGGCTATAAAATGTTGTATGTAAAATAGATGGTGGAGATGAGAGAAGAAATATTTTTTATGATTTTTGCACATGCCGCAGTTTCTAACCTTTAGTGCCTACGTACCACCTTTCGTGTAATAGGGGATCAAGGTACACATAGTTCACCTTTAAAATTTTTAAAACATAAATATGTTAATTGATTTTATTAGATAAGACATCATCGTCATTGTCAGTGTGGAAAAACATACTTACTACCGACAATCATGAGAAAGGAGAATTTGCATCATCTCAAAGTGGAGGATATGGCTTGGATTTTAAAATCAATAATGCCTCACTCATCACCCAAGTGGAAAATATATCTCTTCACTACATGTTGTAGAAGTATAATTTTTTCCATCACTACAAGGATTGACAAGAGTCTAATCTTTTGAGAAAGGTTTTAAAATAAAAGCCAAAGTGGCAAAATGGTTTGAAATGAGATTAATTGACGTTTAGTCTTCCCACAAAAAATGTCAAGGTATTATTAAGTTGATTGGAGTTTATTTATGAAAACGTTTTGAAAATTCATGGACCTAAGTCCAAGTTTATTATGAAAATGGTTAAAGTTTCAAAACAAGAAGATTTTTCAAAAGGAGGAAGAATATTTTGAAATTAAAGAAGATGGGAGGAGAAGAAGAGACTACCCTAAAGCACAAGGTAAAAGTTAGGGATAAGAACCATCTAACCAACAAGAAGCCAATACTTGACATTATGAGTCAAGATAGAATTCCAATTCTTTGGATTTAAACCAAGCAAGAAAGAATACTAGACCTCTTGAGAGAACCAAACTTCAATTATATTAAGTCTTCACAAAAATTGGGCAGAGTAACGATTGTATACGGGTGAATTCTAGATTACACACAAAGAATGTAATCACAATAACCTGCACACAAAACAAACAAATAACACAATGTCTTGAGGTAAACCTCAAGAACTCCAGACATAATATCAATTAAGGTCACAAGGTCTCCAACATAGGGCAAGGTTTCTAATCCTAAGTCCAAGAAGTCAAATGTACCATAATGCCAAGGATAGTAACCAAATAGTCCAAGTATCATTACAGGTTTTTATGGTCCATGTTGATTATTAGGTGTCTTAGAAGTGAAAATAAAAGCTCAAGTGAGAAAAATAAAAATGGCATGAAATGTAAAGTAAATGGTACATAAAGCATAAAAAAATAAAAGCATAAAGTAAAAACAATTTAATAATTTGTGGTTAGTTGGATGACCACTTGAAACATGCATTTGGAACTCATTAGAGGATTGGTAGAACCAAAGCCTCTACACAACAAGTTTCATTTGCTTTTTGTCAAGTATATCATCCATTTGGAATCCTCACAAGTACCATTTAATGATCAACGATGTTTAAGTGATCCGCGTTGACCAAAAGTGTTGTAGATCCATTAGAGGATTGGTAGAACCAAAGCCTCCGCATAATGAATCTCAAAGTTATTGGATCAAAGGGATCAAATTAACATACTTGGGCTTACAAACATAGGTTTGGGCCACGAATGATCATTTATTTGAATCGGGACAAAATTTAGCATTATGTTAAGCAATCGTAAGTGGACTTATATAGAAGTCGCACCTATTTTGAGGCGGTCAATAGAAATCTATGCACCATTTATTTTGAGACATGATATATAGATCATGCTCCAATAACACTTAGTGCAATGAGAAAGGGATGAGATGAAGAGGGGTGTGAGAGAATATACAAACCAAATTTGAATTAAATTTAAATCAAACTATTAATAAAATCATTCATCCATTTCTGTGGAGTTAGACTCAACACCATGGATCCAATGATGTTAACAAAGTTCATGACCAAAAATTTAATCCAAGATCAGCCAGAAAATAATCACAAAATAATATTGTATTTAATATATACATAAAAAAAGGTTTTAAAATGTTTTAAAATAGAAATAAAAGAGAGAAATATCAACTATATGTAACTCCACATATCTGAAGGAATTGAGATGGCTGATCATATACTCTTCTTCTCCATGAACGGTGATGATCATCCCTTGAATCCAGTATTTCAGCATTTGGTGCAACGTAGAAGTAACAGCGCCAGCATTGTGAATCCACGGTCGGCCTAGCAAGCAGGAATATGAAGGGAGAATATCCATTACATAAAAAGTTGAATCAAATGTTTGGGTTCCAACCTTTATGGGGATATCCACTTCCCTGTTCACCATCCTTTTTGAGCCGTCAAAGGCCCTCACTACTATGTTGCTTGGTTTCAATTTCAATCCCCCACAGTCAAGCCTATCAAGAGCCTTTTTAGGAAATACATTCAGATATGAGCCAGTGTCCACCAAGACATGAGCCAAGGTTGTGCCCCTGCATTCCAATGAGACATGTAATGCCTCATTATGCTTCCTTCCTCTTGGTGTTAAATCAGCATCCGAAAAACCTAAACCATTATCTGCAGTCAAGCTGGCTACGCAGTCTTGGAACTGATCGGCAGATGTTATTTGGGGTACATGAGCAGTTTTTAGGAATTTTACCAAGGCCTTTACATGCGCCTCGGAACATAGTAATAAAGCCAGCATGGAAATTTTAGATGGAGTTTGCCCCAATTTCTCAACTACATTGTAGTCGCTTATTTTTATGATCTTTAGAATTTCCTCCATCTCTTTCCGGGAGGTCTCAGGGATAGCCAATGATTGTGCCTTCGTCCGGACAGGCTCAATCATAATACTTTTACCTCGAGTCTCTATTGACTCGGCAGCAGGAACGTCAGTAGGAGTGATAATAGGGGTTGTAACAGCTTTGTCAGTATGAGTATTAGCATAAATGATTATAGGACTGGGAACAACCTTTGGAGGAGAAACAATGACAGGAATAATTACGGGTCCAGAAAATGCTTTTGGGGGAGAAATTTCTGGAGAGAATATCCTTCCGCTTCGGGTAATCTTGCTAGTCCCTGCAATATTACTGGTATTGGAGTCAACCTTCTCAGAACTTGAATCTTCGGCAGCTGGCCAATCTTGCTTGATACCGTGGTAGTAGACATCCCCTCCATAATTCCATGGTACGATTTTGTCTGACGAATATAGGATTGGTCCAGGCATTGAAATTATCAAAGGAGCTACTTTTGGAACTGATGTAATTATAACAGGTCTTTTGGTGGAGACCCTGGAAGAATTTTCAGAAATGGTAACGATGGAAACACCATTATAAGAAACAGTTAGAACAGAAGTCTTTTCGAACAAAATTTCCTTGTTATTTATTAGGCATTGAACGCCTGTTTTCAACAAAGGACAGTTGGTTGGTAAGGACAAACAGAAATGACAGCTTTCATCACAGCCTGGGAATACACTTGCATTCAATAAGTTCCTTTTGATAGTTAGGAGTGGGGTCATAAGTTCATCAACTGAAGTAACAAACATATCTTCTTCAATGGCATTGGCATTATGGACGTGCTTGGGCATAGGGGCAGAAATGACATTGGGCTTTTTTGGCGCATCGAATTCAATCTCTTTGGATTCAAGGAGGTCTTGTACTTTGTTCTTCAGATCCCAACAGTTGTTAGTGTCATGGTCGGGACTCTTAGAGTGGTATGCACAGCGGGCATTAGGATGATAGTGAGGAGAGGTTGTGTTAGGGTTCTTTGGAGCTTCTTTCAAATTCACTAGGTTGGATCTTAATAAATGTGGTAATACTTGAGAGAGTGTCATGTTAATTCTAGTGACCTGTCTGAATGGTCTTTCCATTCTTGGTTGGTTGTTTCTTTGCTGATCAGGCGCAGGTTTAGGAATCATAACATCCCCCACCATTGGACGGCGTTCACCCCTATCTTGATTTCTCTGAGGATATACAGCAACCACTTCTTTCTTTCTGATGAATGGCTTCTGTGATACAGTGGGAGAACTGACTTGAGGTTTTTCGTTTGTTTTCGCAAATGTTTCGGTTGAGCAAGAGTCGCCACCGACTTTTTATTTTATCCTAAGGAAAGGTTAAAAAGCACAGCAAAAACCTTTGAGATGTTTTCTTGGGTTCGGGGAGTAGATTATAGAAAGGGAAGGTATTAGCACCCTTTCTATCCATGGTTATCCATGGGCTCTTAGTTACTTGTTTAGATCAACTTGCCTTAATTTTCAATTGTTTGAAATGGTACTTTGTGTGTGTGGGTTTTGAAAATGTTTTGAAAAGAAGCCAATGTGGTGGCAACCTTTGTAATGATCCATGTTGGGATGTATACAAAGGTGTATGTCTTTTGAAAAGATTTACGATGTTTTTTGAAAGTTGTTTTGAAGGTGTAGTGATGTGTGATTTGAAAAATAGGCAAGTGTTTTGTTTTGCAAGTTGACAAGTAATCAAGAGCTATCTACCCTAAATTTCTCAAAGATCTTTGCTATGTTTTAACCCTTTTAACAATTTTGTTCCACCATTGCATTTGGTGGACAATCTTGTGTTAGGATGTGAAAGGGACGGGCGCGGGTCATCGTTTAAACCATAATTGCAATGGTGCCAAGTATCTTTGGGAAATTTTTCCTTGGAGGGACTTGATCATTTTTAGGCAACTTTCGAAAGCATCATCGAGGGACTATGATCATTTGAATTGTTTTGTTTTGCCCAAAGAGACCTAACATGCAATATGGCCCATTATTGAAGGCAACAAGTGGAATACCCTAGGGGTGCAAGTGTGATTAGTATTGCCCATTTTCATGCTTGTTTATCTTGAATTTAGGTCAAACTATTTTTGGTTAATTGATTTGCATACAAACCCTAATTCTAACATGGCAAATTAGAAAGCTTTAAAGTGCGAAAAATAAAGTTCCTAAGTTATTACAACACAATATATGGGAAGCGGGTACAAATGTTCAAATGGGGGTATTTTGACAAGGAATTTAAACCTAACTATTACATCAAAATTGAATTATACAAATTATTTAATATACAATAATTAAATAAAAATGGATTAAATATGCAAGATGCAAAAAAGGTTTTTTTTATATGTATGAAAAAAGTGTTTTTTATATGTCAAATAAACAAAATAAAAAGTATTAATTTTTTGAGTTTTTATGTATTTAGGGCAAAACCCTAATTTTACTAAGTAAAATGTATTAATTATTTAATATATACAAATATTTATCAATTATGTATAGAAATAAACAAAAAGGAAGTATATTATGAAAAAGTGATTTTTTAGGTTAAATATTAATAAAAAATAAAAATGTATTATTTTTATGTTTTCATCCTAAATTTTATAATTAATATAAGTATCTACATTATTTATTATATATATATTATATGTACAAAAATAAACTATTTAATATTTATTAAAAAAAAGTATGTTTTATGTAAAATGTTTTCAAGAGGTAGTATAAAATAAAAATCAGAAAATAAACATGTTTGCATTATTTTTTAGTATTTTTTAAATAAAAATATATCTAGGTATTTATTTATGTACAAATATCTATTTAAGCCAATAAATGCTTAATAAATACAAAAATGGTTTGAAAAATATTTTTATATTTTTAATATTATGAGAAAAAATAAATAAATTAGAAATAAAAAGAAAACATCAAAAAAAGATCAAAATAAGCATAATGGGCCAAGGGGGTGTAAAGGCAAAAATGGGGTGTAAACAGAAATAACAAATCAGGCCCAGCCCACGTGGAGCTTCTTCAACCTCCAGCCATTCTTGTCTCAAAAACGCGCGCTTCTCAGGCTTGTTCAAACATCCTGATTCTTTGATTTTTAACAAAAACTTACAACATCAAAAATGTTAAGCATCAAACAACGAATCCATACATACCAAAAACTTAATCTAACTCTCAGAAATGAGAGAGAATTTCTTCTCCCCCAATTCCTGACCTAGTTTTTGTTCCATGTTCAGACATCAAATTCTCACAGCACAAATAACATAAACGAAAACTAATTATATGGGCATGTTCAGGGCCATGAATGTGACATAATTTCTTCACAAATCTAAATCTAACAATGCCTGGATTGAGATATACAAGTTCATGAACTTACCTGTTCAGTTGGAATCGTATCTAGTGATGGAGGTGTTTTCAATGCAAGGTGATGATTGGTATAGCTTCCTTGATGTCCATGGATGCTATTCCGAGCTTTAGTTTGCTTTGAAACCAAGTGAATCGTGTTATGGAACTTCAACTGCAAAACAAAAAAATGAAAATGGTAATGTTGATTGGGAGTGTTACAGGTCGTGTTTGAGGCTTGGAATAGTTTCAAGGGATGATGTGGGATATGTTTGAAGTGGTTTTAGCCAGAATGCGTGAATGGATTGTGTTATGGAACTCAATCTGCAGCAGGTGCCCTGTTTTGGGCAGTTCTATGGTGTTTTGAGGTTTGATGAGGTTTGGAAGATGTCTAGCTCGTGTTTCAGGTCAGGGTGATTGTTTAGAATGTGCTCAAGAAGTTTGTCTAAGCTTGTGGTTGCAGCAAAGCCAGTTGGTGTAAGTTATGGTAAGTTTCTTCTATCTTAAGCAACCAAATGTCAAGTTGATCTTTAGGCTTATGCAGGCCCCTCAAGTATGCTGCCTCAATCTCTCTTGATCAGTGTGATATCTCCATGAATCTTGTGTCCAAATATATGCATTGTACTTCTTGATTCACAAACTTGACATAAAGCCATACTTTTCAAAAATGGATAAAGTGCTTTTTCTAATTAAGGCTTAATCTAACATGTAATGACCAAATGAATGAAATAACAACTTGGCACAAAGGATCAGCATTAAATTATGGAGTGTAGATGAGATGAAAGGCCTGTAATTGTAGCTTGCATATGCTGAGTTCAAGATGGCACAAGTGTATGAACATGTAAATTGGCCATAAACAAAGTGAATTTTTCCCAACTTGCCAAATTCGATTCTCCCTAACCATGAGGTTGTTTGATGAGTTCTTGGACATTTTGGAAAGCTTGGAATGTGTAATACAATCCATCTTTGAAATGCAAATTGAAATTCGAAGTGGAAGCATGTGAAAAATGGTCTTGAAGTTAGGCAAAAATCCTGCCTAAAATAGGTCAAATTTCTCTAAGTTAAGAATGGTTTGGTACCCTTGTTCCAAATATTGTAACTTGAGCTACAAGCTTCTTTTGAGGAAACTTTGTGAATCAAAGTTGTATACTTTGCAATGTACTACAACTTTAATGTTTTGACTTTTGCTTGAATCCAAATGAATCTTGGTGAGAAAGTGGGACAAAGTTAGGAAAAAAAAATTAGGGTTTTTCATAACTTAGAAAAATTCTAAGTTATGAAAAATCTTCATTTCAAACCCTAATTTGCAATTATTGATTTCTTGATGAACAAGTTTCATTATTTGGCATTTTTTGATGAAAAATGAATCTTGACACTTGATTTTGACCAAAAAAGTCAAAGTTTGACTTTTCAGTATACAGTCAAAATTGATCAATTGACTGGGAAATTCAACTGTCAATCTTGTGCATTTGGGATCTTTTGAACTTGTTGAGTATGTCAAGACAATTCCATGGGGTCCTTGAATCCATATGTGAGCTTGGTTTGCCATTGGCTAGGTCAAACAGTCAAAAATTGCCTTTGTGTAGTCAAAACCCTAAAAATGACCATTTTACCCTTTTGGTGATCTGATCAAATTTCTTGTGGAATTGTGATCCAAACTTGATCAAATGGTCCATGTGAGTTCATAATGTTGATGTGGGTCAATTTCCATGAGGTTTGACTGTCAATTGGCCACAGTTGACTTTTTCCCCAATACAGCTGATTTCTAGGTCAACTGTCCAATTGACTGGGCAAAACTTGGAATCAAGACTTGAAACTTGGTATGGATAAACTTGGGAGTCCAACATGAAGCATGAAAGTCATCTCAGGCATTTTAGGTCAAAATATCTTTGTGCAAACACAAACCCTAATTTGGGTCAACAGTGCAAGGAGAAGTCTTGAGTAGAGGAAACCCTAACTGGATCTTGAGCTCCAAGGGTCTTGTGATGAGAAAATGTTGAGGAAATGGGAGGGCAAATTTTGGGGTACAACAGTTTCCCCTGTTCAGTCTTCTTGACCCTGAAGAGTTAGATTGGCAAGTTTGCCTTTCGTGACTCGAGGGTAAAAGGAGATTGGACACTAGAGTGCCCGGAAATTTGCACTCGCATGCTGGAGTATCAGCAATGTGATGTCGGGAATGGGCTTATAGATGCCATTTGGAAAGATGGTGGATAGGGAGATGGGCTTATAGATGCCATCTGAAGGCGTGACAGAACCTTGTCGGGAATGGGCTTATAGATGCCATTTGGAGGTGTTGATCGCATAAGAGATTCCTTAGCGAGAACTTGTGTATTTTGAGAAATACAGGTATTTTCCTGGCTTGTTACAGGTATTGATCTTCAATCTCTTCATGCAGACATGCCCTAGCTAGATACAGGTGTCGAGTCTACAATTGGTTGCTCGCAGATATGCCCCGGCTGGATACAGGTATCGAATCTGGAATTAGTCGTCAACAGATATGCCCTGGCTGGATACAGGAATCGAATCTGGAATTAGTCGTCAATAGATATGCCCTGGCTGGATACAGGAATCGAATCTGGAATTAGTCGTCAACAGATATGCCCTGGCTGGATACAGGAATCGAGTCTTCGAACTCTTCAGCCGTGCCCTGGCTAGATACAGGAATCGAGTCCGGAATTGTGACAGTTGAAGCTAGTTGTCTTTTGGGTTGTCTTTTTTTTCTTCTGAAAAGGCAAAACATCAGTTGCATGCAATGTCATGATGTATGAAATGCATGATGTCATGATGTTCAACATGAGATAGTGTTGTATGCACTTTATCATGTATGTAGGCAATATGTATGAAATGCGAAATGTTTATGAATGTATCTTCGTCTAGGAAAATAAATCCTTGACGATCGGCTGGGGAATTAAATCCTGGGCTGACGTTGAAGAGTAGAGTTCTTCGCTTCCGCTGGGGATGGTGGTTGCAAGAATACACCGGTAGGATAAGATGGCTCCGTTGGGGAATAAACTTGTTGGAGAGATTACTCTGAGGGGAATTACTCTGTGGGAAGAGATACTTCGCTGAAGTTTTGATGGGAGCTCCGCCGAGGATTTCAATGATGGACTCCGCTGGGGATTATGTTGATAGGTTATGTTGGGGAACTTTGATGAACTCCGCTGGGGATTGAAAGAACTTCGCCGAGGGCGATCTTCCGTGGCAATTAGCTGAGGATAACCCAGTTATAAGCCCTTGTGAGGAATAACTTTGAATAAAGCTCGAGAGAGACGTCCGTACTCTACAGGGGATGAGCTTCCAGAATCTACTGGGTATAAGCTTCAAGACCTGCTGGGGATATGAATTCCACTTTCCTGGGTAAACCTTCAGACTGTACTGGTAAATGGTTCCACTGGGGTGTCTGTATTCCGCCGGGGAACAATCTTAGATCCATACTGCCGGGGATGCTTGCTGATGAATGCTTATACTCTGCTGGGGAATGTTGATATCTTCTGGGGCTATTCAACTTCCTTTAGGCTGACCGTAGACTAACTCTTCTGAAGGAGAGTATTGCTAACTTGCTAGGGGAACAGGGTGCCTATTGTAGGGCTGATGATAGAATAACTCTTCCCGGGGAGAGTATTGTTGAATCTTGTCTTACTCTGTGGGGAGTTGAGGTAACTTGGTCACATTCTTCAGTTGAATCTACCTTGGTACCTTGGCGGACAGAGCAACTAGACTGCCTGGACAACTCTACATTGCCCCTGTTTCTGATGTCACCTGTAATTAGTCTTTTGTTTCAAATGCAAGTATTTATGAATTAGCAATTTAATGTCAAATGCATATATCAAAAATGAACATTGGACGTTCTTCGCAAGACAAAACAGAAAAAGGAAAAACAATTGGCAATTTGGAAAAGTGAACTTGTATTGATTTTGAAATTTGCCTGTAAATAGGCGTTTCTTGTACAAGAGGCCGACATCCTAGTAAGAGAACGCCGCCGAATAACATAAGGTTTATACAATTTTGAAAAGGAAATAAAATAGCTATGTGCACAATATTCCCACTGGGTTCCAACTCTGCTATCGCCTTTATGTCTTCAAGCGTCTTATCACTTTGCTGCTTAGTTGAAGATGAAGCTGATTGATCGATGCTGAAGTCTGATCTAGATAGTTGATGCCGAATTCTGGATGCAAGGTGATCCAATGAGACATAGTGTTACGCTTCATCCCTAACTTTTGCCTGGACCGCCCTTTCGGGTTTTCAGTCCACCGGGATGCCCATTTTTTCCCAAGCCGCCTTTTCAGGTGTTCGACTTGCCGGGTGTACAGATTTTTTCATTTCATCCCTTATTTTTGCCCGAACCCTTTTGGTTCGCCGGGAAGCCCTTATTTTTTCCTAGGTATGTCAACCTAGCGGGTCCTTTATTCATGCGTAGTATCTTTTTACTATGTCTGCATTGGCGGGGTGAGGAAGGTCGTCACCATCCATGGTGGTCAGAATCATGGCTCCTCCTGAGAACACATGTTTAACCACAAATGGCCCCTCGTACGTAGGGGTCCATTTTCCCCTGGGGTCACTTTGAGGAAGGATGATGCGTTTGATTACCAGGTCCCCAACTTGATACTCTTGTGGTCTGACTTTCTTGTTAAATGCCCTGATCATCCGTTTTTGATACGTCTGACCATGACAGATAGCAGTGAGTCTCTTTTCGTCAATTAGGTTTAATTGATCAAGTCGAGTCTGGATCCAGTCATCTTCGCTCAGATCTGCATCCTTCATTATCCGGAGAGAGGGTATTTGGACTTCAATCGGCAAAACTGCCTCCATGCCATAGACCAAGGAAAAGGGAGTTGCCCCGGTTGACGTCCTTGCTGAGGTACGGTACCCATGAAGAGCAAATGGTAACATTTCGTGCCAATCTTTGTAGGTCACTGTCATCTTCTGCACAATCTTTTTGATATTCTTATTTGCTGCTTCTACAGCTCCATTCATCTTCGGTCGGTAAGGAGAAGATTTGTGGTGCTGTATCTTGAATTGCTCGCAGAGCTCAGTGATCATCTTGTTGTTAAGATTGGTACCATTGTCTGTAATGATTCTTTCCGGGACACCGTACCGACAGATCAGGTTATGCCGAATGAACCGTGCCACGACGCGTTTGGTTACCGTGGCGTAGGAAGCTGCCTCAACCCACTTTGTGAAGTAATCAATTGCTACCAAGATGAAGCGATGCCCGTTGGATGCCGTCGGTCGGATCTCGCCGATCATATCAATGCCCCACATTGAAAAAGGCCAAGGTGCCGTCAGGATGTTCAGAGGAACCGGAGGGATATGCACCTTATCAGCATAGATCTGGCATTTATGACAAGTTCGAGAATGTTGGTAACAGTCGGCTTCCATTGTGGACCAGAAATATCCTGCCCGAAGGATTTTCTTTGCCATGGTATGTCCACTGGAATGTGTCCCGAATGTACCTTCATGCAGCTCTGCCATGATCTTCTCTGCTTCAGTTTTATCCACACAACGCAGTAGAGTTGAATCATGATTTCGTTTGTAGAGAATGTCGTTGCTGAGGAAAAATTTCGTCGCGAACCTTCTCAGAAACCTCTTATCATTGACAGACGCACCTTCAGGGTATTCCTGAGCTTCCAAGTATCTCTTCACCTCATGATACCAGGGTTTCTCGATTACCTCTTCGGTCTCAAGATTGCAGCAGTATGCAGGTTCGTCCAACTTCCAGATAATGATCCGGGGAGCCTCATTGTCCCATTTGACTTTGAACATTGAAGACATCGTAGCTAGTGCATCCGCTAACTGATTCTCCTCTCTTGGGAAGTGCTCAAAAGTTATCTCTTCAAAGTGGGGAAGCAAAGTCAACACATACTCCTTGTAAGGAATAAGATTTGGGTGTTTCGTATCCCACTCGCCTTTGATCTGATTGATCACGAGAGCGGAATCTCCGAAGACACTCAGAAACTTGATCCTTAAGTCGATTGCAGCTTGAAGACCCATGATACATGCCTCATATTCTGCCATGTTGTTGGTGCAGTTGAAACACAGTCGGGCGGTGAGTGGAGTATGAGTACCTTTAGGGGATATGATCACAGCGCCGATGCCGTTACCTAAAGCGTTCGAGGCTTCGTCAAAATGCATAGACCATCGGGATCCTTCCTCAGGTCTTTCATCCGGTCCAGGTACTTCACAATCAGTTACTACCATGATATCTTCGTCTAGAAATTCAAAGTTCAATGATTGGTAATCGTCCACAGGTTGGTGTGCTAAATGATCTGCCAATACACTTCCTTTGATTGCTTTTTGAGTTGTGTACTGGATGTCATATTCTGTCAAGATCATTTGCCATCTTGTTATTCTTCCAGACAGAGCAGGCTTTTCGAATATGTACTTGATTGGATCCATTTTTGAAATCAACAAGGTAGTGTGAGTCAACATATACTGTCTTAGCCGGCGAGCAGCCCATACCAGAGCGCAGTAAGTTTTCTCGAGCAGTGAGTACCGAGACTCACAGTCGGTAAACTTTTTGCTCAGGTAATAAATAACGTGCTCTTTTCGGCCAGACTCGTCATGCTGCCCCAGCACACACCCCATTGAGTTGTCAAGTATGGTCAAGTATAGTATTAGAGGTCTCCCTTCAACCAGAGGCATAAGAATGGGTGGTTCTTGGAGATACTCCTTTATCTTTTTGAAAGCAGCCTGACATTCATCGTTCCAACGTACTACTTGATCTTTCTTCAGTAATTTGAAGATTGGCTCACAGGTAGCAGTTAGATGTGAGATGAATCGGGCAATGTAATTAAGTCGTCCTAGAAAGCCTCTGACTTCTTTCTCTGTCTTGGGAGTTGGCATCTCTTGTATGGCTTTCACCTTGGAAGGGTCCACTTGAATACCTTTATCTCTTACAATGAAACCTAGCAATTTTCCAGACCTCACCCCAAAGGTGCATTTGTTTGGGTTCAACCTCAGCTTGTACAACTTTAGTCGGTCAAACAGCTTTCGTAGATGGTCAAGGTGTTCCTCCTCAGTTTAGGACCTTGCGATCATATCATCGACGTACACTTCAATCTCATGGTGGATCATATCATGAAATAAAGCAACCATGGCACGTTGGTAGGTTGCCCCAGCATTTTTCAACCCGAATGGCATGACCTTGTAGCAGAAGGTGCCCCACTGAGTAACAAAGGTAGTCTTTTCCATATCTTCAGGAGCCATCTTGATCTGATTATACCCTGAAAAACCATCCATGAAGGAGAACACCTTGTGTTGAGCAGTATTGTCAACAAGAACGTCGATGTGAGGTAGGGGAAGTCATCCTTGGGGCTTGCCCTATTCAAATCCCTGTAGTCGACACACATTCTGACCTTACCATCTTTCTTCGGCACTGGCACCACGTTGGCAACCCACTGAAGGTAAGAAGTCACTTCTAGAAACCCGGCATCAAATTGCTTCATAACCTCAGCTTTGATCTTTTCGGACATCTCTGGACGCATACGGCGGACCTTTTGCTTTACCGGAGGGCAGTCTTCCTTGGTGGGCAGATGATGAACCACGATGTCGGCATCCAAACCAGGCATGTCTTCCTAAGACCAAGCAAAGATTTCCATGTAATCATGCAGCATCTGGATCAATCGTTGTTTCACGCTGAGCTCTAGATTGGCACCAATCTTGACTTCTTTTCTATCTGTCTCAGTACCCAGGTTCACTGTTTCCACCGGCTCTTCATGCGGCTGAATGGCCCTCTCTTCCCGGAGTAGCAGTCTTGCGAGTTCACCAGGCACTTCGCAATCATCTTCACCTTCGTCTTCGGCTAAGTTGATCAGATTTTCGAAGTCATAACTGGCAGTAGCAGAGCTGTTACCAGTGAGATCCAGAGTGGATTGGAACCTGTATAAGTGAGTGTGTGTAAATATAGTTGTTTTGCAATTTATAACACGGAAAGGAAAAGAGCACAAGATTTGAAATGCAACAAACGTCCAATGTTTTGATTAATGATATATGGAAATGTCATACAAAAAGCCCTCACAAATGGAGCCACGGTGCCCCGGGTAGGACACCGAGCCAATAAAAGTTTCAACATATTGTTTGTTACAAATTGAAAATCAAAAGAGTTCATTACTGCGTGACAAATGTAATAGGTGTAAAATCTTTTGCCGTCTAGTTTCTTGGTCCGTTGCTGGTTGTTGGATGGATCCAACTGTCAAATTCTGCTTCCTCTACGTCCTCCTCGATAGCATTCACCCTTGGGTTGGTGATGAACACCGGAGCCTTTCTAATCCTTTCTTTGCGAACAACCCTTTGAGCCTCTGCAGTGAAGCCCAGCCCAAACTTGTCGGTCTTTTGAGTGAAGTCAGGAAGTTGACCCCAGTTTGCGCACTTGCCTTTCTCAATCACTGCCCGGACATCCTTCAGGGAAGCCATCTTCAAAGGAAAGTCTTCTTCAACCACTGTCTCTGCTGACGCCAATGTTGGGGGAACCTCCTCAAAATGTTGAAAGGGGGTTTCAATAAACTCCCCGTCCATCTCGATATACCGGAATGAATTCAAGTGGCTTACCATGTATTCCTCCTCACCCTGCACAGTAACAATTTTCCCTTTGACAGGGTATTTGAGCTTTTGGTGTAGAGTGGATGTTACCGCCCCAGCCTTGTGAATCCAGGGTCGCCCTAGCAAACAGGAATAAGATGGACGAATATCCATTACATAGAACGTTGAGTCAAAGACTTGGGAACCCACACGAATAGGAATATCTACCTTACCATGCACCATCCTCTTAGAACCGTCGAAGGCTCTAACAATGATGTTACTAGGTTTCAATTCCAGGCCCTCACAATCCAACCTATCCAAGGCCTTCTTGGGCAAAACATTCAGGGAAGAACTGGTGTCCACCAACACGTGTGCGAGAGTAGTGCCCCTGCATTCTATGGAAACATGCAGGGCATCATTGTGGTTTTTTCCCTTGGCGGTCAGGTCTGCATCCGAGAAACCCAAACCATTGTCAGCTGTCAAATTAGCCACATAGTCAGTGAACTGATCTGCAGAGGTCTCTTGCGGCACATGAGCCGTTTTCAGAAATGAAATCAGGGCCTTGGCGTGGGCCTCTGAGCACAGCAGCAATGATAGCATAGAGATTTTGGAGGGGGTATGCCCAGCTGTTCAACGACATCGAAGTCACTCATTTTAATGATTTTAAGGATTTCCTCCATCTCTTGCTGGGAGGCTTCAACAACGGTCTTTTTTGGTGCCTCCGTCCGGGCAGGCAAATCGGTAGCAACTTCTTTGCCCCGAGCATCAGAGGACTCGGCGACAGTAGTAGACACTGGAACTTGATTTGGAACATGCACACTTGCGGGTGTGATGATAAGAGGTTTTCGGATAACTGGTGGTGCAATGTTAGGCGAGAAGAGCCTGCCATTGCGACTAATCTTGGCGGGACCAGTGATGTTACTGATACTGGTACCGGTGTTGAACTCCTGCTTCACTCCAAGCACATACACGCCTGCCCCATAGTGCCATGGGACAGCCTTGTCAGATTCATAGGGGAGGGGCCCCGGAACAGTAACGGTAATGGGTGCAACAGACATAATTTGGACTGGCTTCCTCGGGGGAGCCTTGGTAGGATTGTTGAAAATTGTGACGACAGATACTTCTTCAGCGGAAACAAACGGAACAACAGTTTTCTTGAACAAAATTTATTTGCTATCCATCAGGCTTTGGATGCCTGATTTCAGCAGCGGACAACCGGTAGGGATAACAGCACACAGGAGGCAACCCTTGCTACAACCCGGAAATAAACCGGCTAGCAGTAGGTTCCTCTTAACAATCAATAGAGGGGTAGCAGCATCATTCACCGAAACAGCATACAAATATTCCTCAATGGCATTTACTCTATGCTGGGGCATAGGAGCAGTTACAACATTTGGCCTCTCAGGCGCCTCAAACTGAATTTCCTTCGCGTCGATAAGGTCTTGAACTTTATTTCTCAGGGCCCAGCAATCATCAGTAATATGCCCGAGGCTATCAGAATGATAAGCACAATGGGCATTTGGGTTATACTTAGGAGATGCAGTATTCACGACCTTTGGAGACTCTTTGATGGTCACCAAGTTGGTTGATAATAGTTGTGGTAAGATTTGTGACAAGGTCATACTCAGTCGAGTGTATTTCCTTTTGGGCCTTTCACCCCTTTGTTGATTGTACTGTTGAGGAGCAGCAATAGGCTTGGAAATTACCAAGGCATTGACGGCTTGGCGGCGCTCTGGCTTGACTTGTCTTCTAGGACCATAGACGACACTTGCTTCCTTCTTGAAAGGCCTCTTCTCAGTACTTGTGGAGGCACCCTTCTGTATCTTTCCTGACCTGATGCCAGCTTCTATCCTTTCACCCGTTAGGATCAAATTCGTAAACCCAGCAGAGGAATTACCAACCAGATGATTGAAGAATGGACCAGACAAGGTCCCTAGAAACATGTCAACCAGTTCACGATCAGTCAAAGGAGGCTGCACCCTGCCAGCCAAATCTCTCCATTTTTGCGCATATTCTTTGAACCCTTCGCCCGTTCCTAGTGACATACCCTGAAGTTGGGTACGCGTAGGAGCGAGGTCAGAATTGTATTGATATTGTCTATAAAATGCGGTAGCCAAATCTTCCCAATGTCGGATACTGGTTCCATCTAACTGATAGAACCACTCAAGCTGTGACCCCGAAAGGCTATCTTGGAAGAAGTGGATCCAAAGATTTTTGTCTGCCGTGTAAGGTTGGATCTTCCTTACGTACGATCTGAGGTGCAGCTTTGGACAGGAAGCCCCATCATATTTTGCAAAGGCGGGCGCCTTGAACTTGTGTGGGATTACCACCCCAGAAGATAACCCTAAATCTCCGAAATCCAGCCCCGACACATTTTGAATTTCCATGGCACTCAAGCGGTCCTCTAATTGCTTGTATCTGTTAGCAGCAGGAGGGTATTGTTCGTCATTGTAATCCGTCTCGTTGTCAGAGACTGCAGGACTAGGAGCCCCTCCCCCTTGGGGACTGTCTTTCTCTGCAGAGGAAGTAGTTGGATCAGCCTCGTTATGGAGTGTGTTCCCAAACCTGCGTCCAGTATTGAACAACGCGATCCTCTTCTTCTTCTTCTTCTTTAGGAGCAGAGCCTTCAACTCTTGTTGCCCTTGGGCCAGGCTCATGACCATCTCTTGAAACTGGGCATTCTGGGCCTGGAGGGCCTTGATTGCTTGCTCACTGGATGATTCTGGATTCATGATGACTGTTCAAATAAACAGCGAAGAAGATTAAGCAACCTGTGGAAAAAGGGTACCTGTTATGCATATGGTGCAATGAGATGCGTATGTTTTATGTTTTCAAAGACAAACGAGATTCAACTTTGTAGACAAAAGGGAAACACACTTCATTAGATTCAAATTTTAAATTGTTCAACAACTTTCCCTTAGGCATTACAGGAATGAAAAAAACTGAAAAGGAAATAAAAGCTGTAAAAGGAAACATTCAAAGCCCATCAGTGCTCCCATGGCCTCCTCTTCTCAGTATGGATATAGTCATTCAGGACCCGCTCCTCCTCCAATTGCTTAGTCAGCCTCTGGATCTTCCGTTCCTGTTCGTTGAACTTTTCCCGATAAAAATCCCGTTCTTCCTTTAGCTGCGCCCAAGATCTCTTCAGTGTGTCAAAATCAGTGGGTATCTGAGGAGGGAGGACAGTTGGAGGAACCCCATCTTCATCAGGAGATTCAAGAATGATAGGTCTGACAGCTTCGTACGGCATACCTAACTTCTGAGCACGGATGCGGACCCATCTGCAATAGGGTTCCATTGGTAGAGAAGTCTTTGGTCCCAACTCATGTGGGTCAGCTTTGTGAACTCTGTCCCAAGCCTTAATGAATCCATGGCGTAGTTTGTCACTGTCTACCTGAAATTCAAAATGGAAATGAGGAACCAACATCTCATGAGGCCCCACTCTTCTGGCTCTTCCAAACTGACGGAGAGCTAAACATGGATTATAAGAGATTCCTCCTTGGATACCAATCAATGGAACATTAGGGTATTCTCCGCAACGATCAATAACAGCTACCTCATCCAAACCTCTGAGAGTCCAAGTGATTTGATTATCAGTGAGAGACATTAACCTATGAGCCCAACCCTTTCCTTCTTCATTCTTCAGCACGAACTTAGGAAGGTGCGAAATAAACCACCTCACTAGCAAAGGAGCACAACACCATGGAGTTCCCCATCTTCGGGCAGTACGAGTATAGAGTTGTTGCAGGATATCACCCAAAAGAGTGGGTACAGGATTCCGAGACATGAAGATCCTTATGGCATAGATACTGATAAAGGTGTCAGGATTGGGAAACAATACCAGACCATAGATTAAAAGAGCCAGAATGTCTTCGTACGCCTTGAAGTCTAAGTCATTCTAGAAATCATTAGCTTTGCCCACCAGAAATTTGACCAAAAAGCCCTTAACTCCACTTCTAGTTTCCCAGTTAGCTAATACCTCTTCTTTAGTCAAGGGGAGGACTGCAGCAACCTCTTCAGGCATAGGAGTCTTTTCCTAACCAGTGAATGGAGTTTGCTCCAAAACAGGGATACCAAGCAAATCAGAGAACTCTTCCAAGGTAGGGACCAACTGGAAGTCTTGAAAGGTAAAGCAATGATACAGGGGATCATAAAACTGGGTCAGGACACTTATCAGTTGTTGGTCCCACTTTGAAGTGATCAAACCAAGGAGAGAACCATGCCTCTTGATGAAGGAAGTAGTGTTTGGAATCCTATCAACCAAATCTTTGAGCAAATCTGGTGGTTGAACAAAGTTAAGCCGGATAGTATTCCTACGCACGGGCATCATGATGTCCTACAAAACAGAGCAAAGATGAAACCTTTTTGTCTTTGAAATGGGTCAGTCCTTATACAGGATGCATGCAATGGTATGATGGTATAATGCTATGATGAAGCACACCACAAGTATTCACAAAGGCAAGCATGATAAGGCACACAAGTCACACAAGACAACCCTTAAGTTTTAGGCCAGCATGAAGTTTAGGTATTACTCTCTTTTAGTTTCGTTGGTTAAAACCTGTCCTATCAAAAGTAACCGGGTTCTAGAGGATCTCAAATCATTGACTACCCTCAATCGGTCATAACTCCAGCATCACAATCTTTTCTTGCAGCCAGAACCATCGCGAGAGTTTAGCCTCAATGAGTGTAGCATACTGCTACTGTTCTATGGCCAAGCTTGGTCAATTTAGGGTTCTAAGGTCGGTTGGTGTTTAATGACTCCTTAGAAGACCCATATTCTCCTCGTTACAACACAAGGGATATCGGTACAGACCAAGGTGCCACACCAACGTAGCCACTGCTTCACCCATGTCGGTCTATGCCGGACAGGTCCCTCACAGATTATGCTACCTAAAAGGGTATTCCCCAGATCCGGGTTAGGATCTATGAAACTCCGATGCAAAGCCCACAAATATAAAAGCAAACAAAGCAAACAATTGAAAACAAAGGTGATCTAAGCCCTAAGGTTACTCCACTTTTAAGTTTGTTCCCCAGCAGAGTCGCCAGTTCTGTGATACGATGGGAGAACTGACTTGAGGTTTTGCGTTTGTTTTCGCAAATGTTTCGGTTGAGCAAGAGTCGTCACCGACTTTTTATTTTATCCTAAGGAAAGGTTAAAAAGCACAGCAAAAACCTTTGAGATGTTTTCTTGGGTCCGGGGAGTAGATTATAGAAAGGGAAGGTATTAGCACCCTTTATATCCATGGTTATCCATGGGTCTTAGTTACTTGTTTAGATCAACTTGCCTTAATTTTCAATTGTTTGAAATGGTGCTTTGTGTGTGTGGGTTTTGAAAATGTTTTGAAAAGAAGCCAATGTGGTGGCAACCTTTGTAATGATCCATGTTGGGATGTATACAAAGGTGTATGTCTTTTGAAAAGGTTTTCGATGTTTTTTGAAAGTTGTTTTGAAGGTGTAGCGATGTGTGATTTGAAAAATAGGCAAGTGTTTTGTTTTGCAAGTTGACAAGTAATCAAGAGCTATCTACCCTAAATTTCTCAAAGATCTTTGCTATGTTTTAAACCTTTTAACAATTTTGTTCCACCATTGCATTTGGTGGACAATCTTGTGTTAGGATGTGAAAGGGACAGGCGCGGGTCATCGTTTAAACCATAATTGCAATGGTGCCAAGTATCTTTGGGCAATTTTTCCTTGGAGGGACTTGATCATTTTTAGGCAACTTTCGAAAGCGTCATTGAGGGACTATGATCATTTGAATTGTTTTGTTTTGCCCAAAGAGACCTAACATGCAATATGGCCCATTATTGAAGG
This sequence comes from Vicia faba, assembly GCA_948472305.1. NCBI lineage: Eukaryota > Viridiplantae > Streptophyta > Magnoliopsida > Fabales > Fabaceae > Vicia > Vicia faba. The sequence goes on along the minus strand of OX451741.1, from coordinate 17,068,101 downwards.
CAACAAGTGGAATACCCTAGGGGTGCAAGTGTGATTAGTGTTGTCCATTTTCATGCTTGTTTATCTTGAATTTAGGTCAAACTATTTTTGGTTAATTGATTTGCATACAAACCCTAATTCTAACATGGCATAATTAGAAAGCTTTAAAGTGCGAAAAATAAAGTTCCTAAGTTATTACAACACAATATATGGGAAGGGGGGTACAAATGTTCAAATGGGGGTATTTTGACAAGGAATTTAAACCTAACTATTACATCAAAATTGAATTATACAAATTATTTAATATACAATAATTAAATAAAAATGGAATAAATATGCAAGATGCAAAAAAGGTTTTTTTTTATATGTACGAAAAAAGTGTTTTTTATATGTCAAATAAACAAAATAAAAAGTATTAATTTTTTGAGTTTTTATGTATTTAGGGCAAAACCCTAATTTTACTAAGTAAAATGTATTAATTATTTAATATATACAAATATTTATCAATTATGTATAGAAATAAACAAAAAGGAAGTATATTATGAAAAAGTGATTTTTTAGGTTAAATATTAATAAAAAATAAAAATGTATTATTTTTATGTTTTCATCCTAAATTTTATAATTAATATAAGTATCTACATTATTTATTATATATATATTATATGTACAAAAATAAACTATTTAATATTTATTAAAAAAGAGTATGTTTTATGTAAAATGTTTTCAAGAGGTAGTATAAAATAAAAATCAGAAAATAAACATGTTTGCATTATTTTTTAGTACTTTTTAAATAAAAATATATCTAGGTATTTATTTATGTACAAATATCTATTTAAGCCAATAAATGCTTAATAAATACAAAAATGGTTTGAAAAATATTTTTATATTTTTAATATTATGAGAAAAAATAAATAAATTAGAAATAAAAAGAAAACATCAAAAAAAGATCAAAATAAGCATAATGGGCCAAGGGGGTGTAAAGGCAAAAATGGGGTGTAAACAGAAATAACAAATCAGGCCCAGCCCACGTGGAGCTTCTTCAACCTCCAGCCATTCTTGTCTCAAAAACGCGCGCTTCTCAGGCTTGTTCAAACATCCTGATTCTTTGATTTTTAACAAAAACTTACAACATCAAAAATGTTAAGCATCAAACAACGAATCCATACATACCAAAAACTTAATCTAACTCTCAGAAATGAGAGAGAATTTCTTCTCCCCCAATTTCTGACCTAGTTTTTGTTCCATGTTCAGACATCAAATTCTCACAGCACACATAACATAAATGAAAACTAATTATATAGGCATGTTCAGGGCCATGAATGTGACATAATTTCTTCACAAATCTAAATCTAACAATGCCTGGATTGAGAGATACAAGTTCATGAACTTACTTGTTCAGTTGGAATCGTATCTGGTGATGGAGGTGTTTTCAATGCAAGGTGATGATTGGTATAGCTTCCTTGATGTCCAGGGATGCTATTCCAAGCTTTAGTTTGCTTTGAAACCAAGTGAATCGTGTTGTGGAACTTCAACTGCAAAACAAAAAAATGAAAATGGTAATGTTGATTGGGAGTGTTACAGGTCGTGTTTGAGGCTTGGAATAGTTTCAAGGGATGATGTGGGATATGTTTTAAGTGGTTTTAGCAAGAATGCATGAATGGATTGTGTTATGGAACTCAATCTGCAGCAGGTGCCCTGTTTTGGGCAGTTCTATGGTGTTTTGAGGTTTGATGAGGTTTGGAAGATGTCTAGCTCGTGTTTCAGGTCAGGGTGATTGTTTAGAATGTGCTCAAGAAGTTTGTCTAAGCTTGTGGTTGCAGCAAAGCCAGTTGGTGTAAGTTATGGCAAGTTTCTTCTATCTTAAGCAACCAAATGTCAAGTTGATCTTTAGGCTTATGCAGGCCCCTCAAGTATGCTGCCTCAATCTCTCTTGATCAGTGTGATATCTCCATGAATCTTGTGTCCAAAGATATGCATTGTACTTCTTGATTCACAAACTTGACATAAAGCCATACTTTTCAAAAATGGATAAAGTGCTTTTTCTAATTAAGGCTTAATCTAACATGTAATGACCAAATGAATGAAATAACAACTTGGCACAAAGGATCAGCATTAAATTATGGAGTGTAGATGAGATAAAAGGCCTGTAATTGTAGCTTTCATATGCTGAGTTCAAGATGGCACAAGTGTATGAACATGTAAATTGGCCATAAACAAAGTGAATTTTTCCCAACTTGCCAAATTCGATTCTCCCTAACCATGAGGTTGTTTGATGAGTTCTTAGACATTTTGGAAAGCTTGGAATGTGTACTACAATACATCTTTGAAATGAAAATTGAAATTCCAAGTGGAAGCATGTGAAAAATGGTCTTGAAGTTAGGCAAAAATCCTGCCTAAAATAGGTCAAATTTCTCTAAGTTAAGAATGGTTTGGTACCCTTGTTCCAAAAATTGTAACTTGAGCTACAAGCTTCTTTTGAGGAAACTTTGTGAATCAAAGTTGTAGACTTTTCAATGGACTACAACTTTCATGTTTTGACTTTTGCTTGAATCCAAATGAATCTTGGTGAGAAAGTGGGACAAAGTTAGAAAAAAATTAAGGTTTTTCATAACTTAGAAAAATTCTAAGTTATGAAAAATCTTCATTTCAAACCCTAATTTGCAATTCTTGATTTCTTGATGAACAAGCTTCATGATTTGGCATGTTTTGATGAAAAATGAATCTTGACACTTGATTTTGACCAAAAAAGTCAAAGTTTGACTTTTCAGTATACAGTCAAAATTGATCAATTGACTGGGAAATTCAACTATCAATCTTGTGCATTTGGGATCTTTTGAACTTGTTGAGTATGTCAATACAATTCCATGGGGTCCTTGAGTCCATATGTGAGCTTGGTTTTCCATTGGCTAGGTCAAACAGTCAAAAATTGCCTTTGTGCAGTCAAAACCCTAAAAATGACCATTTTACCCTTTTGGTGATCCGATCAAATTTCTTGTGGAATTATGATCCAAACTTGATCAAATGGTACATGTGAGTTCATAATGTTGATGTGGGTCAATTTCCATGAGGTTTGACTGTCAATTGGCAACAGTTGACTTTTTCCCCAATACAGCTGATTTCTAGGTCAACTGTCCAATTGACTGGGCAAAACTTGGAATCAAGACTTGAAACTTGGTATGGATAAACTTGGGAGTCCAACATGAAGCATGAAAGTCATCTCAGGCATTTTAGGTCAAAATATCTTTGTGCAAACACAAACCCTAATTTGGGTCAACAGTGCAAGGAGAAGTCTTGAGTAGAGGAAACCCTAACTGGATCTTGAGCTCCAAGTGTCTTGTAATGAGAAAATGTTGAGGAAATGGGAGGGTAAATTTTGGGGTACAACAGCTTCCTTACAGCAGCAGAGGATGCATCCTTTTGAATCTTTCCATTCTTTATCTCGGCTTCTATCCTTTCTCTAGTCAATATCAATTCAGTAAAACCTGACGATGAACTCCCAATTAAGTGATTGAAGAAGGGACCAGACAAGGTGCCAAAAAACATGTCTTCCAACTCTCTTTCAAATAGGGGAGGTTGAACTCTTCCGGCCAAGTCCCTCCATTTTTGCGTATAGTCCTTGAAGCCTTCACTTGAAACCATGGCCACACTCTGGATTTGAGTATGGGTGGGCGCAAGATCAGCGTTGTATTGGTATTGTTTGTAAAAAGCTATAGCAAGATCTTCCCAGTTATGAACATTGGCTCTTTCTAACTGATAGAACCAATCAAGTTGAGTTCCAGACAGACTGTCTTGGAAGAAGTGTACCCGTAAATGTTTGTCAGTGGTACGGGGTTGGATTTTCCTCACATAGGACCGGAGATTCATTTTGGGGCATGAGACTCTGTCATATTTGGAAAACACGGGTGCTTTGAATTTTGGAGGAATGACAATTCCCCATACCAGTCCCAACTCCTCAAAGTCCAATCCAGACACTTTTTGGATTTCTGTTGCACTCAACCGTTCTTCTAGATGCTTATACTTGTCATCGGCTGGAGGGTATTGTTCTTCAGAATAGTCTTCTTCTTCCTCTTCAAACTTTGACTGGACAATTGTTTCCTTGCTTTTCCCATCTTGATTGTCTTTCTCACTGGATGTTGTTGCAAAGTCTAAATCCCTTCTTGTTTGCCCTTGGAATCTTCTTCCCATGTTTAGAACTCCGGATATCTTTTTCGTCTTCTTTTTCTTCTCCTTGCCAGCAAGGTCTTCAACTTTTCTTTTCATTTGGCTAGAGTTAAGAATAACTGTTGAAATTGTGCGTTCTGAGCTTGGAGGTCCTTCACCATTTGCTCGAGATCCATCTTACTGAAATAAACAGTAGAGAGATGAGGAGACTTGTGGCAAGAAACCTGCTTATGTTATGATGAATGATAAATGCGTATACAATGATTTCAAGGATCTTAAGATTCAAATTTGTTTTAGACAAAAAGGAAACACACGTTATATTAATAAATTAAAGCTTTGAGTACATCAATGCTTTCTTGGGCAAAATAATACAAAAACTCTAATATAAAAAGGTAGTACGCATCCTCTTTGGTGCGATGTAGGCATTCAGAGTCTGCTCCTCATGAAGTTTCTTAGTGAGTTCCAAAACCTTCTTCTCACTTGCGTAGAATTGGGCTTCGAAAGTATCTCGCTCCTCCTTGAGTTATATCCAATCCCTTTGTAGGTCTTCAAGAGTGGTGGGCATGTCAGGATGTAGGATAGTATATGGAACATCTCCTTCCATGACAGGCTCAATGATTACCGTGAGAATAGAGGGATAAGGCATCATCAGACTTTGAGCACGAGTTCGTACCCATTTGAGGTAAGGCTCAAGAGGGATGGAATTATTGTTCCCCAAAGTCTTGCTATCTACCTTGTTCAACATCCTCCAAGCTCGGATAAATCTATGGCGAAGACCTTGATCATCGTTGTCGTAGTCAAATACCAAACCTTGAATCAGTATCTCGTGCGGGCCATCCCTTCGGGCATAACCAAATTGTTTTAAGGCTAAGCAGGGGTTGTAGGTGATACCTCCCCTAATGCCAAGTAAAGGTACATTAGAGAATTCTCCATAACGGTCGACAATAGTAACATTCTCTATGGATCGGGAGCACTAATGAATGTCTGAATGTTTGAGCGTCATCAACCTTTGTGACCACCTTGAACCTTGCTCGTTCTTTAATACAGATTGGGGAAGATGCGAAATAAACCATCTTTCCAAGAGAGGGGTACAACACATAAGACACCTCTTTTCCTCATAGTGCGAGTGTGAAAAGAATGTAGGATGTCCCCTAGCAATGTAGGCACCGAGTTATGGGATATGAAGATTTTGACGGTGTTCACATCTATGAGTTGGTCAGGATTTGGAAACAAAACCATCCCATAGATGGGGAGAGCCAAAATTTCCTCAAAGGCTTGCAAATCCAAGGAGTTCTAACAGTTTTGGGCTTTCTTAAACAAGAACTTTTCTAGGAAACCCTTGACACCACTCCTTGTTTCCCAATGAGTTGTGACATCAGATGAGTGCAAGTGTAGAGCTTGAGTAATCTCTTCTGGCTTTGGGTCTCTTTCTGTACCTATGAAAGGTAGTTGGTTGAGAATAGGAATCCTTAAGATTCAGGAGAATTCTTCCAAAGTAGGCACAAGTTGATAATCGGGAAATGTGAAGCAATGGTGTAAAGGATCAAAGAACTGAAAGAGCACCTTCATCATGTCCTCATTTGTGTTGTAGGTGACCAAGTTGAGTAGGCGACCATATCTCTCGGTGAATGGAGAGTTTTATGGAATCCTTGAAGCTAGTTCTTTAAGTTATGGAGGGATCCTTACAAGGTTGACTTGAATAGTTTTCCTGCGAAGAGAATCCATATCCTACAAAACAGAACAAAGATAAATCCCAATATCCTTGAAATGGTTAGTGGGTGAGTATGATGTTATGATGTCCATGATGTTATGTACAAGTATGTATATACAAACAAAGCAAACAAATCCTTAGGTTTAGGCTTGCATGGAGTTTTATAGGTAAGTACCCTTTTGAAGTTTAGTTAGCTCAACCTGTCCTAGTAATAGTAATCGGGTTCTAAGGAGCTCAATATCACCGGTTTATTTCCTTGGTCATTGTTTCAGCACAAACCTCTTTAATGGCGACTGAAATATCCCAAGAAACCAAACCTCAATGAGTGAATTATCGAGTATCTACCAACTTCAGACTGCACCAAAGCCGGTCATATCACTACATCCTAAAGGCTAAGTTGGTCAAGTAAAGGTTCTAAAAGTTCATTAGTGCTTCATGACATCACTCAGCGGCCCCGTATTCTCTTTGATTAACTCAAAGGCTACCGGTGCCACAAATATGTCGCACTAACATAGCTATTTCTTAGACCATGTCGGTAAACCCCGTACAGTTTCCACAATGTATTACTACTTACCTATAATGTATCCCAAATCCGGGTAGAGGATTCAAACCCAAACAAAGAATCATAATGTAAAGCATACAAGTCAAACATTACAATCAAGTAAATGTGATCTAACCCTAAGGTAACCCCACTTTTAGAATTTCCCCAGCGGAGTCGCCAGTTCTGTGATACGGTGGGAGAACTGACTTGAAGGTTTTGCGTTTTATCGCAAATGTTGCGGTTAGCAAGAGTCACCACCGACTTTTCTTTTATCCAAAAGGAAAGGTGAAAAAGCACAGGAAAGACCTTTGATATTTTTTTTCTTGATTTCGGGGGGTAGATTATGAAAAGGGAAGGTATTAGCACCCTTTTCATTCATGGTATTTTGTAAAGAGGTCATTGTTTAGGCAATCTTTGCAATGATTCTTGTTTATAAGAATGTATACAAAGATGTTTGATCTTTTGATAATGTTTTCAAGTTTGTAATATGTTTGAAAGTGTTTGTTTTGAAAATAGCAAGGATGTTTGTTTGAAATTGAGCAAGTAATTAGGAGCATTCTACCTACTCAAAGGTTTTTCTTGTTCATTTTCCTTTTCCTTTGACATTGTTATCTTACCATTTATTTGGTAAGTAACCCTATCTTTGGATGTAAATGGGACGGGCGTGGGTCATCGTATAACCATGATTAGAAATGTTTCAAGGTATCTTAGCATTCTCTTTTAGGGACTAAGATCATTTTAAAGGCAACTTAGATAGCGTCATCGAGGGACTATGATCTTGTATTTTCTTGTTTTTGCTAAGATACCTTACATGCGTAATATGGCCATTTTGTATAAGGCAACCAAGTAGAATAACCCTAGGGGTGTTTTTGTGCAAGTGTATTGTTTTCATGCTTGTTTTTGTCTTGAATTAGGTTTTTCTAGGTATTGGTTTTAGTCTTTCCATACAAACCCTAATTACTAGCATTAGTATATAAAAGCGATTAAATTGCGGAATTTAAAGTTACTACGCTATTACAACATTTGTGCGAGGGGGTGTACAAATTGAATGGGGATTGCAAGAATGTAAACCTAGTTAGTCTATTACAACCATATTGAATTGGTATCAATGTACAAAGAAATAAGTAAATACAAAGTACAAAATGAATAAATGTACAAAAATACAAAATATAAAGAAAATGGATCTTTGTTTGGTTTTCATAAGAGAAAGGGAAATTGTCTTAACCTAATTAATTAAAGAAAATAATTAACTAAACTTAAATTTATTAAAAGATTTTAAATAAAACCCTAGTTCTATTAATTAATCAAAAGAAAATGAGTTTAAGAAAAGTATTTTTTGGTATTTTTGTCTTGAAAATATTTATAGCTTTATAAAATATTTTTAGTATTTTTTATATCAAAAATAATATATTTTAATTAGTGTGAAAGAAAATAACTAATAACCTAGTTTTAATTGAATTTACAAGATAATAAGTAAAAATGAATAAAGTATAGTTAATAAAAATATTTTTTGTGAGAAAAATAAAAATAAAATAAGCTAAAATATAAATCTATCATTTTTTGTATTTTTATGATTTTTTAGTTTTTAGAAAATATATTAAGGAAATCAATAAAATAAAAATAAGAAAAAAAATAAAATCGGGCCAGGGGTGCAAGTAGCCTGCAAGGGGGTTAGTAAGCAAAAAATAAAAGAAAAACAATACAAGCCCAAAAGGCCCAGGCGCTTGCAAAAAATGTCAGGAATGAAAAACATGTAAAAAAATGCAAAAGGGTACCACTAGGGCTCGAACCCATGTCCCAAAGGTTACAGGCGCGAGCTTCTACCACTGGGGTGGCTATACATCTGTTAACATAGGCAAATCAATAAATATACAAGGCAAAACACGCCCTGATGACTTCATCTTCAACCTTCAGCCAGACCAACTGTAACTTGCTCATTTCTCATCAAAAATGAACTGTAAACATGAAACTTGTAGCAAATTTTCTCACGGTTTCAGAAATGTAAAGCATTAAAATTATAGATCAAAGATAAGCATGAACTTTAATGGGCCTAAATTGAACCCTAAAAATCTCAGAAAATTCAGTTTCAAAATTCTCTAAGCTCAAGAAAAATTAATGGAAACTATGGACATGGTTAGCTTTAGGGCAATGATATCTACATGTTTTGTTCACAAATAAATCATTGGTGATGCCTGTATGAAGAGTTCAAAAGTTAGAAAACTAACCTCAAAACTGGAAATCGTGTTTTGAGTTTGAGCTTGTTTCAAGTGACGGTGATGATCAGGTTAGCTTCCTTGATGCCCCAGGAAGCTAATGCAATGATTAGCTTGAGCAATGTATGGCTGAAATGGTCCGGAGAAGTCAATGTGCAGAGCTCTGTTTTTGAAAATTGAGGATGGTGTTAATGGTGTTACAGTTCTATAACAGGGTGTGTGATCAACTTTATATGATGTTTAGAAACTTTAGAAACCAAAAGGCCAAGAAACACACAAGTAGATTATGAGTTTCAAGTTTTTGGTCAGTTTGTGTGAAAATGGAAGTGTGTAGTGTGCTTCTGAGTTTTTGGTGTTTTCAAGGCTTGAGCATTCGTGTCCTTTTATCAAGTGGTTTGTGTATGTATAAACAAAAGTGTTTGAGAGCTTTGGACAATCAGAAGTACAAGTTTCTAGCTTTTGGCTAGGTTACTTGATTTTCAAGAAAAGAGGGAAACAAGTTTCAAGAAGAGGTACAAGCATAGGATGGGTGATTGTAAGTGTTTGAAACATTTCTCATGAGTTACAGGACATGTTTGATCATAATAGAACAAGTGCAAGGCTCAAGAACAAGTTTTGTACAAAAAGTTACTTTATCAAAATGGCAATGTAACCTTTCTTCCAAAAATGGATATAAAGCATGTCCATGCATTGAATGCTTGAAGTGAGGCCTCTAACAGCTGTGTAAACCATTAATTATGGAGTGCCTAACAAGTTTGAGGCCTGCAAAGTAGTGTTTATGCAGCATAGTTTGAATTCTAAATTTTGTTCATCACAAAATGCCTTGTAAATTAAGTGACAAAACCCTAACTTCATCTCTTCGACTCTCCCTACTTGAGAATGATCTCAAGGAGTTCTTGGATATTTTGGAAATCTTGCAATGTGCTCTACAAACCATAATTGAATTTATTTTGAAGATTCCCCTTTGAACTATATGAAAAAGTGCCATGAAGTTGGGTCAAAATCCTGACCAAATTAGGGCAAAATTTCACTAAGTGTTTAGTTTCATGACCACATGTTCATAAAATTATAACTTGAGATCCAAGAATTTTTTGAAGGAGTTGTGTAAAGAAAAGTTGTAGATTTCATGGAGATCTACAACTTTCATGTTGGAAGTTTCTCTTGAATCATCCTGCATCATGGTGAAACTTTTGCTCAAAGTTATGAAAAAAACATGAAATTTTCAACACTTAGAAAAATTTCTAAGTTTAGAAATTTTGACTTTTCAAAATGAAATCTTGACTTTTTGATTTCTTGATGAATAAGTTTCATATTTTGACATGTTTTGATGAATTATGATCTTTGGCACTTGAATTTGACCAAAAAGTCAAAGTTTGACTTTTCAGTATACAGTTGACTTTTGATCAGTTGACTAAAAAATTCATTTGTCAATCTAATGGGCTTGCAATGCTTTGAACCATGTCATTGGGTCAAAATGATACAATTGGACTCTTGAGATCATGCCTTGAACAAATTGATCATTTTCTAGGTCAAAAATCAGAAATTGCACTTTCCCAGTCAAAACCCTAATTTTGACCATTTTGCCCTTTTGGAGATTTGATCAAATTTCTTGAGGAGTTGTGGTCCAAACTTGGTAAAATGATACATATGAGTTTAAAATGTTGATGTGGATCAAAAATTATGAAGTTTGACTGTAAATTGGCCATAGTTGACTTTTTCCCAATACAATTGATTTTTAGGTCAACTGCTCAATTGACTGATCAAAAATGTGACCCAAGGCTTGAAACTTGACATGAGTAATCTTGGGGGTCCATAATGATCCATGAAAATCATATGGGGCATATAAAGTTCAAAAATCCTTGTGCAAACTCAAACCCTAATTTTGGTCATCAGTGCTTAAAGAGGTGTCTATAGCTGATCAAACCCTAGTGTAGTCTTGAGCCCAAGGAGATCTTGTGAGTAAATTATTGATAAGTGAGAGGGAAAATTTTGGGGTACAACACTTGGCATTATGGAGTGATGGACTTTTTGGACTTAGGAATAGAAACCTTGATCTATGTTGGAGACCTTGTGACCTTAATTGATATTTTGTCTGGAGCTCTTGGGGTTTACCCCAAGACATTGGGTTGTTTGTTTGCTTTGTGTGCAGGTTATTGTAATTACATGCTTTGTCTGTGATTGGGAATTCATATGTATACATTTGTTACTCTGCCCAATTTTTGTGAAGACCTAATGCAATTAAAACTTGGTTTTCTCAAGAGGTTTAGTATCCTTGCTTGGTTTCAATCCAAAGAATGGGAATTCTATCTTGACTCATAATGTCAAGTGTTGGCTTCTTGTTTTGTTAGACGGTTATTTTCCCTAGCTTTTACCTTATGCTTTAGGATAGTCCCTTCTTCTCCTCTCATCTTCTTTAATTTCAAAAATATTCTCCCTCCTTTTGAAAACACTTCTTGTTTCTATACTTTAACCACCTTCATAAAAAACTTGGACTTAGGTCCATGCATTTTCAAAACATTTTCATAAAAAAACTTCAATTAACTTAATAATACCTTGACATTTTTGTGAGAAGACTAAAATTCAATCAATCTCATTTAAACCATTTTTGCCACTTTGGCTTTTGCTTTAAAACTTTTCTCAAAAGATTAGACTCTTGTCAATCCTTGTAGTGATGCAAACAACTATACTTATACAATATGTAGTGAAGAGAGATATTTTCCACTTGGGTGTTGAGTGAGGTTTTGTTGATTTTAAAATCCAAGTTATATCCTCCACTTTGAGATAATGCAAATTCTCCTTTCTCGTGATTGTGGGTAGTAAGTATGTTTTCCACACAGACAATGACGATAATGTCTTATCTCATAAAATTAACTAACACACTTGTTTTAAAAAATTTTAAAGAGGAACTATGTGTACCCTGATCCCCTATTGCATGGTAGGTTGTACGTAGGCACTAATGGTCCGCAACCGTGGAGGGTGCAAAAAATCATAAAAAATATATACTTCTTTCCTCACCACCACAATCTATTTTCATACAACATTTTATAGCCAAAATATACAGATTTTACAAAGAGGTTCTTGCGGAGTACGGTAGATGTTTAGGGTGCTAATACCTTCCCTTTGCATAACCAACCCCCTTACCTTGAATCTTTCCCCCTCTTTTGGGTTATTCGCTCTTTTCCCATTACTTTAGAAACAATAAAGCGCGGTGGCAATTTTTATTTTTGATCTGTACGAGTCAAGTCAATCCAATGGCTTAGTCTTAAACATTTCTAACGCTACAGTAAAAATGGCGACTTTACTGGGGACAAATTGACCTCTTGCTGGTCCATCCCTAAGTGGGTTGAGCCTATCTTTGTTTATATCTGTATATGTGTTATTGTTGTTTATATGTTATATGTTGTATATATGTTTGTCTGGATTTTTCCTGGTTTTCAGGATGCTTGGGAATTTCTCATAAGTCCTATACCCGGACATAGGCAAACTTAAGATAGGACGGGAAGTATAGTCATGTTAACTTTGAGGGAGTAATCCCAAAAAAGGAGGCATGAGATCCCCCACTCAGTGGAGGCCCCTTTGACTGTAGTGTCATTTACCGAGTAATCGGGAAGACGTGTTGCTTTTTACCTGGGAGCCTGCTGAAGCTAAGGATCGTAGATTACCTAACCCATCTTAGCCTTTTAGGTGTAGTGTGAAAGCTATTATGGAGTAATCCGGAAATAGTTGTCATGCAATACTATGCTCGGACGAGTTTTTCTTGAGAATATTACTAATTACCGAGTTAATCGGGAAGTTGGTAATATCCAAAGGAAGGATGTAGATTCTGGGAACCTCTAGAACCTTGTTCGGCAGGTGATAACATTTAGACCACACATTATTGGTAATACCTTCGACCTCATGCTCGTGGCGTTGAACCTATAAACCCTATGTTTGTGATCTTATGTGTGATTGTTGCATCATGCATTCATGCACTCAAGAGCATCTCTTAAGGACATTTTGTTTCAAGGGACTTAAAAGTTGACTATTTGTGAATATCTCAGGTACCTCTTGACTATGGATTATGGAAAAAGAAAGACTGGAAAATATTGTTTCAAAGATCCCAAGATAGATGAGTTGATGAGTCTGATTCCCGAGATTGAGTGTTCTGTAGATTTTAGGAGGAAGTATGGGTCCATCATTTCTCTCATGAAGCTTAGGATGAAGGAGGGTATTCTATTGGCCTTGGTCCAGTTCTATGATCCTACGTATTGATGCTTTACTTTCCCTGACTATCATTTGATGCCTACATTAGAGGAGTATTCTTATCTTCTGGGTTTGCCTATTATCGATTGTATTCCTTTTATTAGTTTGGAGGGTGAGCCAAAACCACATGAGATTGATGCCTTGATCCATTTGGGGAAGTCTGAGGTTAAAGCCCATATGACTACTAAAGGAGGGATTAGAGGATTACTAGCTTAGTTGTTATTGGATAAAGTTCGTTACTTTGCTAGGATGGAGAGCACGGTAGCTTTTGAGGCCATCTTTGCTTTACTTGCTTACGGGTTGTTCTTATTTCCTAATATGGACAAATTTGTTGACATTAAGGCCATCAGTATCTTCATAATTGGAAACCTAGTTCCTACATTGTTGGGTGATACTTATTACTTTATTCATCTTCGGGATTCTTATCATGGGGGGATGATTATCTGTTGCACGCCTCTGTTGTACCGATGGTTTACTTCTCATTTGCCTCAGTCTGATGCCTTCTGGGATGTCAGGAAGGAACCCCGTTGGGATCCTAAGACTATGGCACTTACTCACTCAGATATTGTTTGGTATCATCGGGCTTATCATGATGTAGAGATTGTTGACAATTGTGGTAGTTTCCCCAATGTACCTCTTCTTGGTGCAAAGGGGGGAATTAACTACAACCATATTCTTGCACGACCACGGCTTGGATATCCGATGAGGGGTAAACCAAATAGTATTCATTTCAGTAGTTTCTTCCTGAAAGAGGGAGAAGACCATAAGGAAGATAGGGATCAGATTGCAAAGGCTTGGCGTCACATTTACATGAAGAGTAGGAAGGACTTAGGGGGGTTGTTTCTTTGGAGCCTTATCTTCAGTGGGTACAAGCCAGAACTATTTAGTTGAAGATGTCGTATTATTGAGAAGCACCTATGCCTGATTTGTTTGTGAAGACCACTCCTCCCCTATTGGATGATGTTAAAGAGATATAACTTGCTTTAGTCAGGATGCAGCGGGAAAAGGAAGATTGGAAGAATAAGTGCCAAACTCTAGAGATTTCATACCGAGCAGGCTTGAAGGAGAAAGATGAATTGATTGATATTCTTGAGAGTCATGCTGTAGAGACGATGGAGAGGCAAGGGGATTTATTTTCTCCTAAGTATCAATTAGGCATTAGTTGTTCACTTCCTGACTCTGATGATTGGAAGAGGGTTACCACCAGGTATGTGGAAGAAAACCAGAGGTTGAAGGCTCAGATAGCCAGACTTACCGGGAAGCGCCAACATACAGAGTGATCTCCATCATCTTTGCTTCTTAGAGCTTTAGACTTTATTTTCATCTTGTACTTGGGATTATTGAAACTTGTAATAAAATTTTTGAAGTTATTATAATAAAAAAATTTAGTATTTCAAATGTGTTATTACCTTGATATTTGCAAAAATTGTCTATAAATCTTTAAGTCTCTTGAAATATTAATCATAAAATAAATAATGTACATTGCACATCATGCATCATATTATAAATACTTCTTGCATTTTTTATGCATATCCAGGTGTCTTACTGACCTTCTTTACTTTGTTCAGCAAGATGTCTCACCAATACAATACCCGAGCTAATTTCAGAAGGAAGATGGACAACCTAGAATAAGAGAATCGCGAGTTACGAGAGGAAGTTTCTATTCAGAAGGCCGACATGGCCAATCTCACTGCTCTGATGGAGTCTCTGGTGGCTGCTCAGAATCAGCCACCAAGTGTTCAGCCTCAACAGACAATGGTTACTACTGATGTCCCGACTTTTCCTGTGTCTACTACTCCAGCTGTTGTTCAGAATCGTATGCCTCTAGGATATCCTTGAGGAATGCCAGAGAACTTTATGCCAGAAGGCCTTAATCAGGATACTCAGATTTCTCCGCTTACTAAGTATGTTGCTGCTCCCACGCCTCCTGTGGTACATGTTACCCCTGCTGCTAGAAACGAAATTCATTATGTTGCACCGCCTTCGGTGAATGTGGTCCCGTTTGCTAATGATGATGTGTATCGTCCTATTCCTCCACCAAGTGAAAGCTTGGGTTTCTATGATAGAATGGATGATTTTCAAGACTAGTTTGACAAAATGCTGAAAGAGTTGAAGGCCCTCAGGGGAAAAGAGTTGTTTGGGCAGAATGTGAATGACATGTGTTTGGTTCCCAATGTCAAGATACCTATGAAGTTTAAAGTATCGGAGTTCGATAAATACAAGGGAAACACTTGTCCACGTGCTCACTTGGTGACATATGTAAGAAGAATGTCTACTCATACAAATGATCAGTGCCTGTTGATTCATTTCTTTCAAGACAGCCTAATTGGTGCAGCGTTGAAATGGTACATGAGTCGTCAGCATTCATTCTTTTAATGACTTGGGTGAAGTACTTATCAGTAAATACAAATACAATATGGACATGGCACCCGACCGTGATCAACTCAGGGACATGGTCCAGAAGGACATGGAATCATTCAAAGAGTATGCACAGAGATGGCGTGAGGTATCCGCCCAAGTGATTCCTCCAATGGAAGAAAAAGAGATGACAAATATTTTCCTGAAGACACTAGGTGCATTCTATTATGAAAGAATGGTGGCGAGTGCACCCAGTGATTTTACTGAAATGGTAGGAATGGGTGTTCATTTGGAAGAGGCTGTGAGAGAAGGTCGTCTCACAAAAAGTGAAAATTCTAGTAATGTGAAGAAGCCGTCATTTTGATTTGTTAAGAAGAAGAAGGGAGAGACAAATGTTGTTGTTCAAGAAAGAAGGGTCAACACCTCTAGAAGAAATCATCAGCACCCTCAACAGATTGCCTCAGTAACTCCGGTTGTAAATACAGCTTCGACTACAGTTGCTTATCAAAGGCTATCCCCTAAGGGAATCCAAGGGAATTATCAAAGGATAGAACCTTTTGAATCTATCCCTATGAGTTATGCAGAGCTACTTCTGGCATTGATTCAGAAAAAGTTGGTCCAGACTAGGCCACCTCCCATTATACCATCCCCTTTACCCTGGTACTACAAGGAAGATCAAATGTGTGCTTTCTATCAGGGTGCACCGGGACATAATGTAGAAAATTGTTATCCTCTGAAATCCGAGGTACAAAGAATGGTTAGATCTGGCCTTTTGTCCTTTAAAAATGTCAGTTCGAATGAAAAAGATAATCCTCTCAGGAAAGATGGAGGAGCGAATGCGGTTAACATGGTTGCTGGTTGTCCAGGGGAGTTCCACATCTATGATATTAACTTGGTTATAGGAGACCTGGTAAATATGAAGGCATGCCTTTGCGAGTTTAGTTACTATACTCATGACCATGCTGGTTGTGGTACTTGTAGTACTAATATACAAGGTTGTGATAAGATAAAGGCTGATTTGCAGGAGATGATGGATGAGGGCCTCATCCATATAATCAGGCCTAGAGCAGAGTGTGAAGAAGAAGTGAACATGGTGTCTGGATGTCCTGTATATTTCAGGATCTTTGATGTAGAACATATGAATGATGATCTTGTACAAATGCATGCTACTTTCTGCCACATGACTGGTCAGGAAGAGCACCATTATGGATCTTGTCGGGTTTATTGCAGGGACTTCCGAGGATGTTCAATTGTGAGAAAAGGAATTCAATTGTTGTTGGATAATGGAACCATCAAGGTTTCGGGGCAAAGAGATGACTACCATGAGGTTAATGAGATTGAGGTCTGCTTCGATGAGGAAGAATCAGATGATGATGAGTATGCTTTTGCAGATGAATTATTTTCCTCAGATGAGGGTTTGCTCTCTGGTGATGACACTTTTGTGACAATATTGTCTGAAGAAGGTGTGAGTGTGATTGTTCCGTGTTTCAATGATTCTTCCCCTATTGAAATTGAATACTGTAGTAAGCCAGTTGTTGCCCCTGTGGTGATTTGCTTACTAGGGCTCGTTCCTTACGAATCTTACAAAGTTGTACCGTACAAGTATAATGCTACAATTTTAGAGGATGGTGTGGAAGTTCCCATCCAGCCTTTGTCTAATATTGGAAATATTGTTAAAACTAGTAGGGTGACCCGCAGCGGTCATGTGTTTGCACCAGTTGTTCAGAGAATTGATGATGCTGGAAAGAAGGTTGTGGAAAGTGTTAAAGATAAGAAGGCTGTAGGGGAATCCAGCGGCGCTACCCTAGAGAAGGACGTGGGTGATATTTTAAAGATAATCAAAATGAGCGACTACTGAATTGTGGATCAGTTATTGCAGACGTCTTCAAAAATATCTATCTTGGTATTATTAATGAATTTTGTTGCTCATAGAGAATCCTTAATGAGGGTGTTGGACCAAGCCTTCGTGGAGTATGACATGCCGTTAGATCAATTCAACAGTGTAGTAGGAAATATTACATCACGTAATAACATAAGATTTTGCGATGATGAATTGCCTAACAAGGGGAAGAATCACAATTTGGCTCTCCAAATATCCATGAACTGTAAAAGAGATTCATTATCAAATGTGCTGATTGATAATGGATCCTCCTTAAATGTGATACCGAGGAGTACATTAATGAAGTTGAAATATCAAGGGGCTCCTATGCGCCCAAGTGGTATTATTATCAAAGCTTTTGAAGGGTCAAGGAAGTCGGTTATTGGGGAGGTCGATCTGCCTATTCACATAGGCCCATATATATTCCAGATCACTTTCCAAGTCATGGATATTGTACCCGCATATAGTTGTCTACTGGGAAGACCATGGATACATGAAGCAGGGGTTGTCACTTCCACTCTACACTAAAAGATAAAGTTTGTGCGCGAAGGCAAAGTGGTTATTATAAATGGAGAGTAAGCATTGCTAATATCTCACTTATCATCTTTCAATGTTATTGAGGCAGATGAGGCTGTTATGGGAACGTACTTCTTGGATTTATCTATTTATAATGTAAGAGGGAATGAGAACTCTATGCTTTCATTAAAAGATGCTCAGCAGGTTGTGAGCAGAGGTCCGAGTAAGGTATGGGGACAAGTCGTTGATCCTCTAGTAAACAAGAACAGGGCTGGTTTAGGATTCTCTACTAAGAATGGCAAGAATGAAGGTTTGAGGCCAAAGTCTATTATGAGCGGTTATCATGACATTTTCTGCAGCGGAGGCTACCTCCATCCAACCGTATCTGGAGTTAATTCTATTGAGAAGGGTGAAGAAGATCAAGAAGTGTCGAATTATGTGACACATGGAGTCAGAATCCAGAAGTTGGTCACTTATGATGTTCCCTCTTGCATCCATGTCTCAAAGTAATTTGTTTTTCTTTGCAAAAAGCTTTCATTCTGCCCAAGATGAAAGCTAATATTGTATGGGCTTATCTGTTTGTTGTGATCATTAAAATCATGAATAAACGTTATCTTTGATTCTCAAAATTGTGTCTTTTATTTTTCTGTTCTTCTATTTTATTTTTCATGGAAAATGGTAATAAAAAAAAATTGTGAATAGAATATGTTTGTGAATAAATCTGCATAATCATTTGATATATATGTGTCAGTTTCTAAAAGTAATCACAAATCACATGTACAGATTAATTAATAAACTCGTTGAATACAATGATCCCGCACCCTCTCCCAACTTTGAATATCCTGGGTTTGGGACAGAAGAAGAAGAGTATGATGAGAATCCATAAGAAGTTTCACAGTTGCTCGAGCACGAAGAAAATGCCATTCAGCCATATAAAGAGTCATTGGAAACAATCAATTCAGGTTCAGAAGAAGATCCAAAGAAAGTCAATATTGGAGCATCGTTGCATCCTGATGTGAAGAACATGTTGACTGAACTATTGAATGAGTATGTGAACATCTTTGCTGGGTCTTACCAAGATATGCCGGGTCTAGATACTAATATTGTGGAACATCATTTGCCTTTGAAGCCAGAGTGCCCGCCCGTCAAGCAGAAGTTGAGAAGAACTCACCCTGATATGGCAGTAAAAATCAAAGAAGAGGTCTTAAAATAGATAAATGTCGGATTTCTTGTGACATCATTGTATCCTCAATGGATAGCTAACATTATTTCTGTACCAAAGAAAGATGTGAAAGTCCGCATGTGCGTAGATTACAGAGATCTAAATAAATCTAGTCCAAAAGATGATTTTCCATTACCACATATTGATATGTTGGTTAATAGCACAGCAAAGTTCAAAGTGTACTCGCTCATGGACGTATTTTACGGATATAATCAAATAAGAATGGCTCCTGAGGATATGGAAAAAACAACGTTTATCACACCCTAGGGAACATTCTGTTACACAGTGATACCCTTCGGGTTGAAGAACGCTGGTGTAACGTACCAGAGGGCTATGACAACCCTATTCCATGATCTGATACACAAAGAAATTGAGGTATATGTTGATGATATGATTTCCAAATCACAGATCGAAGAAGGGCATGTGGAAGATTTGTTGAAGTTGTTTCAGCATTTGAGGAAGTATTGTCTCCGCCTGAATCCAAATAAATGCACCTTTGGTGTCCTATCAGGAAAGTTGTTGGGTTTTATTGTCAGCCAGAAAGGGATTGAAGTTGACCCAGATAAGGTCAAAGCAATCCAAGAAATGCTTACGCCAAGGACTGAGAAGCAAGTTAGAGGGTTCCTTGGGCGTCTGAATTATATTTCCAGATTTATTTCCCATATGACTACAACAAGTGAACCAATCTTTAAGTTATTAAAGAAATATCAAGATTGCATTAGGACAGAGGACTGCCAGAAGGCATTTGAAAGTATCAAAGAATATTTACTTAATCCTTCTATCTTGCTCCCTCCCGTTGAAGGAAGACCATTGATTATGTATCTAACAATGTTGGACAGTTCTATGGGTTATATTTTGGGACAACAAGATGAAATAGGAAAGAAAGAATATGCCATATACTACTTTAGTAATTAATTTACTGATTGTGAGTCACGGTATTCTACGTTGGAAAAGACATGTTACGCTCTGGCCTGGGCGGCAAAGCGGTTGCGACAATATATGTTGAATAATACTACTTGGTTGATTTCTAAAATGGATCCAATAAAGTATATCTTTGAAAAGCCTGATCTTACAGGGAGAATTTCCCACTGGCAAATGCTATTGTCTGAATACGACATCGAGTACCACACTTAAAAGGCCATAAAAAGCAGTGTGCTGGCAGATTATCTTGCTCAGCAACGGGTAGATGACTATCAATTTGTCAAGTTTGATTTCCCAGATGAGGATGTGATGTTCTTAAAAGCAAAAGATTGTGATGAACCTTTGCCTGGGGAAGGTCCAGATCTTGAATCTCGCTGGGGCATGGTATTTGATGGAGCAGTGAATGCTTATGGAAAAGGAATTGGTGCGGTGATCATTACTCCACATAGATCACACATTCCTTTTACTGCAAGGCTGGCATTTGATTTCACTAATAATATGGAGGAATATGAGGTTTGTATTATGGGTCTCGAGGAGGCCATTGACCTTAAAATCAAGGTTCTATATATGTATGGTGATTCGTCTTTGGTTGTTAATCAGATTAAAGGAGAATCAGATACTCTCCATCATGGTTTGATCCCTTACAAAGATTATGCTAGAAGACTATTACCCTTCTTTAATAAGGTTGAATTCCATCATATCCTGAGAGATGAAAATCAGATGGCGGATGCTTTGGCAACTATGGCTTCTATGTATCAAGTTAACACTTGGAATGATGTGCCTCGTATTACAGTGCGGCGTTTTGATAGACTGGCTCATGTGTTTACAACAGAGGGTGTGGCAGATGAAAAACCTTGGTATTTTGATATCAAGCATTTCCTCCAAACCCAAGAATACCTAATTGCCGCATTAAATAAAGATAGAAAGACATTGAGAAGGTTGGCAAGTAGTTTTTTCCTTAATAAAGATGTACTATATAAGAGAAATCATGACATGGTCTTGCTCAGATGCGTGGATAGACACGAAGCAGACATGTTAATGCATGTGATTCATGAAGGTTCATTTGGTACCCATGCTAATTGACATTCAATGGCAAAAAAGATGCTTAGGGAAGCTTATTATTGGCTGACAATGGAATTTGACTGTTACAAATTTGCTAAGAAGTGCCATAAGTGCCAAAATTATGCTGATAAAATTCATGTGCCTCCTACACTTCTCAATGTTATTTCTTCCCCATGGCCTTTCTCTATGTGGGGTATTGAAATGATCGCCATGATTGAACCAAAGGCATCAAATAGGCATCGTTTTATCTTAGTGGAAATTGACTACTTTACCAAATGGGTGGAGGCAGCTTCATATGCTAATGTCACTAAACAAGTGGTGGTGCGTTTTATCAAGAACAACCTCATATGTCGATATGGTGCGCCAAGAAAGATTATCACTGACAATGGCTCAAATCTGAATAAAAAAATGATGTATGAACTTTGTGAAGAATTTAATATTGTCCATCATAATTCATCTCCCTACAGGCCAAAGATGAATGGAGTTGTTGAAGCGGATAATAAGAACATCAAGAAAATCATCCAGAAAATGGTGGTTACTTATAAAGACTGGCATGAGATGCTCCCTTTTGCTCTGCATGGGTATCGAACATATGTACGCACTTCAACAGGGGCAACCCCGTTTTCTCTTGTATATGGCATGGAATAAGTGCTCCCCATTGAAGTTGAAATTCCCTCTTTGCGTGTAATAATGGAAGCCAAGTTTTCGGAGGCTGAATGGATCCAGAACAGGTTTGACCAGCTGAATTTAATAGAAGAAAAAGAATGATGGCTTTGTGCCATGGTCAATTATACCAAAAGAGAATGAAGAAAGCTTTTAATAAGAAGTTCAAACCTCGTAAATTCAGAGAGGGAGACCCCGTGCTCAGGAAGATCATGTCTTTCAACGCTGATTCTAGGGGCAAGTGGACTCCCAATTTTGAGGGGCCATATGTTGTCAAGAAAGCCTTCTCTAGGGGTGCATTGATTCTTGAAACAATGGATGGTGAGGAGTTCCCACGTCCTGTGAATATTGATGCATTCAAGTAATACTTTACCTAGAAAAATAAAAGAACATCTCACTAAGACGAAAACCCGAAAGGGCGGCTTAGGCAAAAAGGAGCATCTCGGTAGGTCGAAAACCAGAAAGGGCGATCTAGGCAAAAGTTAGAGACATAAAACAGAATAAATGATTCCCGGTAGGTTGAAAACCTGCAAGGGCAACCTAGGCAAAAGTTAGGTATTTTCTGGTAAGTAACTGCATCAGACAAGACTTGATCAAAGTAGGCAACAATCTACTTGGATCTTGCTACTCTTCAACCAAAGTTTCGGCTCAGGAATTCAAAGTTGCTAGAGAGAATGGTGGCCATTATAATTCAATGTATCTTTTCCAATATATATTACCATTTTCCAAATCTTGTAATCATCTATGGAGTCTTTCCATTTGCGGGCTACCATTTTATTAATAAAATTTGAGCCTTTTATGCAATTATTTGCAATTTTTATTTTATTCCACTTATAAAGATTTAATTTATTAATAATAGTAATGATCAAAGAAAACAGATTAAATAAAAAAATTATCTTTTTGAAAAGAATTCACAAATTGCTTTAAATTTTATGGTACAAGGAGGACAAAATTAGTGATCTCAAGGACGGATAAAACTCAAAGGTTTTCACAAAATGAGGACTTTATCCAAGTTTCCGCAGTGAAGGATTCACTCATTTGGTAAGAAGTTTTTCCCCATTGTACCTCCTGATATTGGACTCATTCACGAAGCATCTCCTTTTGGTAACAATAGCATTCAGTTTATCTTCACGACAACCAGGCAAGGGCAGTGTTTTATTGAAGAAGTATTGAGATGGCTATTTTTTTTCATTTTTTGGGTTTGCTCCCACAAAGTGTTGGTTTGTATTTAAAATCCTCAAAAGTTTTTTATGTCGTATTTTAATTTCCCCTGGTGACGTTGAGATGAGATAATTTTCGGAAATTATGGCCCTGTGAGGTTTTCCTACTTTCTCTCCAGAAAAGTTGGTACAATTATCACTCTCATTCTTAAAGATGTATCCTGAAGTATTCTTCGCCAATACAATATTATCCTCCCCCATTGAAGTCAGTGTTCTACCCCAACTGAGAACTCAACAAGATGATTTTGGTCTTCTATAGTGAAGTCAACCCTGGCAAAATTTTGAACTTCAAACTCTCCTTTGGTGTCCAGCTTGATTAGTTTCTAGTTAAAGCTCAGAGGAAGATGTTACATCGCCGTTTAATTTGATGTTGTTCTTCCCTAGTAAAGTTAATCTATGTGTTGTACCCAAAAAGTTTGCCCTCTAATTTCTAAAGTAATATCTCACAAGATCTCCTTTGGTTCAAGACTGCACAAGGGTTGACCAGCTCAAGACACCTCCTCAAGCACTGATGACTGAAAATTAGGGTTTTGACTGAGAAGGTGCAATTTCTGATTTTTGACCTAGCAAATGACTTATTGGTTTGAGACATGATCTCAAGGATTAAAATGCTTCATTTTGATATAATGGAATAGCTCAAAACATTGCTCAAGATCAATGGATTGACAGGTGAATTTCAGTCAACTGATGAAAAGTCAATTGTACACTGAAAAGTCAAACTTTGACTTTTTGGTCAAAATCAAGTATCAGAGATCACAATTCATAAAGACATGTCAAAATATGAAACTTGTTCATCAATAAATAAAAAAGTCAAAATTTCTAAACTTAGATATTTTTCTAAGTGTTGGAAAATTCATATTTTTTCATAACTTTGAGCCAAATTTCCACCATGATGCAAGATGATTCAAAGGAAACTTCCAACATGAAAGTTGTAGATCTCAATGATATATAAAACATTGTAGAACACAACTTGTTCTATAAATGCATGGATTTAAAGTTATGATTTTAAGAAGACATGTTCATGAAACTAGGAAACTTAGTGAAATTTTGCCCTAGTTTGGGCAGGATTTTGATCTAACTTCATGGAAATTTTTCACATAGTTCCAAGATGAATCTTCAAAAATGTCCAACATATAGGTTATAGAGGATGTTACAAGATTTCCAAAATGTCAAAGAAATCATTGATATCATGCTTGAGCAAGGAGAATCGAAGGCAAGAAGTTAGGGTTTCATTCTTGAATTACAAGTCATTTCTTGATGAACACATAATGCAATTTCAATGTTAGGCTGCATAATCTTGCTTTGCAGGCCTTCTAAATTATGTATATATCCATAATTAATGTATTACACAAACCTTTGAGCTATAATCCAAGTGGTTTAAGCTTTATCCAATTCACAATGCCATTTTAGGAAGAAAGTGAAGAATGCCATTCTTTAAAAGCAAGCTTTATGCACAAAGTCAATTCTTGAGCCTCTAACTTGTTCCCTCTGATCACACTCCATCTACAAAGTCAGAAGCAAACTTGTTTAAAGCATAACCACTCTACATTAGCAAGTAAACAAGGCGTTGAAACTTGGATTTCTCAAAAAATCACATGTTGAGTTTAAACATTTGTTTTTGAATTCTAATCAACAACAAGCTTCTAAACTTGTTCCAGAGGCACTATTTATGAGCTAACAGACGAGCATTAACACCCTGAAACACTCCCAAACTCCCTCAAATCAGAAATTGAATAAAACCTCCATGGTTGTGCAGGACCTGACCAAAAACTCCCATCTCACAAACCATCGTGTGTTTTCTCTCCAAATCATCTCAAAAGCTTCCTTACTTCAAATACAACTCATTCCAATCCCTGTTGCTAAATTGTAACACCATTTTCACAATTGTCCAAGATCAAAAATAGGGGTCTGCAACTTGACTTCTCCAGGCCATTTCAGCCATTCTCAACTCAAGCTAAGCATTGCATTAGCTTCCTAGAAACTCAAGGAAGCTAACCTGATCATTGGAGCACCTTGAATCAAGCTCAAACTCATTTCACAATTTCCAACTCTGAGGTATATTTTCTAAACTTTCATCTCATTATTTAAGCATCGTTAAGCTTACATTTGTAAAGATAAAATGTAGACATCATTGTCCTGAAGCTGTACATGTCCATAGATTTCATTTATTTTGATTGAGCTAGGAGAATTTTAGGATTGAATCTCTGAAAATATTTAGATCATAATTTGGTACTTTTAGAAATTCTCATTCATCTTTGATTTATAGCTTATGATATTTATATGGTTAGATTCGTATGAAAAATGGAGCAACTTTCATGTTTGCATTTTTCATTTTGTTGAGAAATGGTGAAGTTACAGGATCCATGGCTGGAGGTTGAAGATGAAGTTCATTTCTGGAACTTGCTTTGTATTATGTAATTATTATTTCAGTTAAGTTAACGGATGTACAGCCACCTCAGTAGCAAAGGTAGTGCGCGTTTGTGTTGGAGGTCATGGGTTCAATACCCAGCGCTACCTTTTGTACAATTTTTCAACATTTTTTAACTCTATTTTTGTTTCAGCTACAGGCGTTGGGCCTCCAAACAGATGGGCCTTCCATTTTTTTGCTTTTTTCTAACCCCTGTTTATTTTTGCACACCTGACCCATTTATTTTCTTTTATCATTTTATTTTCTTTATTTTACTTCTGTTTCTTTTATTATTTTATTACTATTATTATTATCATTATTATTTTTTATTATTAAAAAATAAAAAAAAAATATTTTTATTTTATTATTTACACTTATATATTTTATTTTCTTTATAAAACAAAAGAACAAAAACATTTTCTTAATAAATTAATTTCTTTTTTCTTAATTAATTAATATTTAGACTTAGGCTTAATTATTTTTTATTTTATTTTTATTTAAAATTAATTTAGAACTTAGGTTTCTTTTAATTAATTAATTTTCATATTATTTTTTATTAAGTTAAAACCTTTTCACAAAAAACCCTCAAAAATACTTTTTTAGCTTAATTTCTTTCTTAATTAGTTTAGGTTTAATTTTGTTTAATTTTAACTAATCATTTCTTTAATTAGGTCAAGACCAAACCCTTTCATAAAAAAACCCAAACAAAAATCATTTCTTTTTCCATTTACATTCTTGCATTATTATTTTATTCAATTCCTATACAATATTCAATATGGTTGTAATAGATAATTAGGTTTAATTTTCTTGCAAATCCCCATTTGTAAATTTGTATACCCCCTCCCCTAATGATGTAATAGCTTAGTAATTTTACTTTCTGCAATTTATCGCTTTATATAAATGCTAGTAATTAGGGTTTGTATGGAAAGATAAAATCAACAAGTTAGCAAACCCTAATCCAAGATAAACAATGCATGTAAATCCAATACACTTGCACACTTGCACCCTTAGGGTAATTCTACTTTGTTGCCTCATAAAATGGTCATGTTATGCATGTGGGGTATCTTAGCAAAATCAAATAAAAAATACAAGATCATAGCGCCTCGATGACGCTATCAATGTGGCCTTACAAAATGATCTTAGTACCTCAAAGATAAATTCTAAGATATCTCACAACATTGATATCCGGGTTATACGATGACCCACGCTCGTCCCTTTACATCCAAAGATAAGGCTTCTTACCAATCAATGGTAAGATAGCAATATCAAAGGAAAGGATAAAATGAACAAAGACTTTTAAGTAGGTAGATTGTTCCTAGTTGCTTGCTCATTTTCAAATCAAACATCCTTGCTATTTTCAAAATAAACACCAACACTTTCAAAAACACTTTCAAAACACTTTCCAAACATGAAACATTTTCAAAAGACCAACACTTTGTATACGTTCTTACCAACGAGAACTATTACAAAGTTTGCCTAAACAAAGGCGCCTTTTCAAAATACTTTCAAAAACCACACAAAGCACATTTTCAAACAAAAAGCAAGTGATCTAGCAAGCAACTAAGAGCCCATAGATAACTATGGATGAAAAGGGTGCTAACACCTTCTCTTTTCATAATCTACCCCCTGAACTCAAGAAATAATCTCAAAGGTCTTTCCTGTTCTTTTCAGCCTTTCCTATTGGATAAAAGAAAATTTGGTGGCGACTCTTGCTAACCGCAACATTTGCGATAAAACACAAAACACTCAAGTCAGTTCTCCCACCGTATCACAAAATTGGCGACTCTGCTGGGGAAAAACTTAAAAGTGGGGTTACCTTAGGGCTAGATCACCTTTACTTGCTTTCATTGTTTGATTTGTTTGCTTTACATTTTGGTTCCTTGTTTGGGCTTGTTTAAATCCTCTATCCGAATTTTGGATACCTTATAGGTAAGTAGCAATACATTGTGGAAACTGTGTGGGGTATACCGACATGGTCTAATAAATAGCTACATTAGTGTGACATATTTGTGGGTACCGGTAGCCCTTGAGTAGTCAAGGAGAATATGGGGCCACTGTGTGATGTCATGAAGCACTAACTGACTTTTAGAACCTTTACTTGACCAACTTGGCCATTAGGACGTAGTGAGATAACTGGATTTGGTGCAGTTCGAAGTTGGTTGATACTCGATACTACACTTATTGAGGTTTGACTTTTCGGGATATTTCGGTCGCTGTGAAAGAGGCTTGCACTGAAACAACGCCCGAGGAGATAGATCAGTGATAATGAGATCCCTTAGAACTTGGTTACTATTTCTAAGACAGGTTTGAGCCAACTAAACTTCAAGAGGGTACTTACCTATGAGACTCCATGCAAGCCTAAACCTAAGGACTTGTTTTCCTTGTTTGTATATACTTATTTGTACATAACATCATAAACATCATAACATCATACTCACTAACCATTTCAAGGATTTTTAGGATTTATCTTTGTTCTATTTTGTAGGACATGGCTTCTATCCGCAGGAATACTATCCAAGTCAATCTCTTAAGAATCCATCCTCAACCCAAAGAGTTAGCATCAAGGGTCCCAGAGAATTCTTCATTCACCGAAAGACATGGTTGCCTTCTAAACTTGGTTACCTCCAACACTGATGAAGATATGATGAAGGTTCTTTTCCAGTTCTTTGATCATCTACACCATTGCTTCACTTTTCCTGATTATCAACTTGTGCCTACTCTAGAAGAATTATCACAACTCTTGAGGATTCCCATTCTCAATCAACTACCCTTCAACGGTACAGAGAGAGATCCAAAACCTGAAGAAGCTGCCCAAGCACTACACTTGCAACAATCTGATGTCACAACTA
Organism: Vicia faba; assembly: GCA_948472305.1. Lineage (NCBI taxonomy): Eukaryota > Viridiplantae > Streptophyta > Magnoliopsida > Fabales > Fabaceae > Vicia > Vicia faba. Next base: position 17,040,157 of record OX451741.1, on the reverse strand, counting down.
ATTGGGAACCAAAGAGTGGTGTCAAAGGTTTCTTGGCCAAGTTCTTGTTTGAGAAAGCTCAATATTGTTAGAACTCTTTGGACTTACAAGCTTTTGAAGAGATTTTGGCCCTTCTCAATTATGGGATGGTTTTGTTTCCAAACCCTGACCAACTCATAGATGTAAATGTTGTCAAAATCTTCATATCTCGCAACCTAGTGCCTACTTTGTTGGGAGATATCCTACATTCTTTTCACACTCGCGCTATGAGGAAGAGAGGATCCTCATGTGTTTCACTCCTCTCTTGGAAAGATGGTTTATTTCGCATCTTCCCTGATCTGTGTTGAAGAATGAGCAAGGTTTGAGGTGGTCCCATAGGTTGATGATGCTCAGACATTCAGATGTTCATTGGTGTTCCCGGTCCTTGGAGAATGTTACTATCGGCGACCATTGTGGAGAATTCCCTATGTCCCCTTGCTTGGCATTAGAGGAGGTATCACTTACAACCCCTACTTAGCCTTACGATAGTTTTGTTATGCCCAAAGAGATGGTCCACATGAGATGCTTATCCAAGGAGTGGTATTCGACTACGAGAGTGACAATAAGAGTTACTGTCAGAGGTTTATACGAGCATGGAGGATGGTAAGCAAAGTGGATAGCAAGACGCTGGGACACAAGAATTCCATTCCCCTCGTGCCTTACCTTAGGTTGGTACGAGCTCGTGCTCAGAGACTTGTGATGCCTTATCCCTCCATCTTACCAGTCATCATGGAACATATGGTTGAAGGAGATGTCCCATACACTGTCCTCCATCCTGACATGCCTACTTCTCTTGAAGACTTGCAAAAGGGTTGGATTCAGCTGAAGGAAGAATGAGATACTTTTGAAGCTCAATTCTATGCTAGTGAGAAGATGGTCTTGGAGCTTACAAAGCAGCTACAAGAAGAGAAAAGTGTAAACGCCTACCTTACACCGAAGAGGATGCGTTCAGTCTTTTTATCTTAGAGAGTTATTTTGTAAGCCCAAGAGGCATGATGTAATCTTTTTGAGCTAATTAGTGAAAATTGACATTTGTTCATTTCTTTGTCTATGCAAATTTAAATTCCATAAAACCTTGAAATCATTTGCATATACATCTTCCATGCATCATAACATGACAGGTTTTCACATAACAGGTTTCCTTATCTTTCTGCTGTTTATTTCAGCAAGATGGATCTAGAGAAAACTGTGAAGGATCTTCAGGCACAAAACTTTCAATTCCAAGAGACTCTATTATACCTATGAGTTATGCAGAGCTACTTTCGGCATTGATTCATAAAAAGTTGCTCCAGACTAGGCCACCTCCCGTTATACCATCCCCTTTACCTTGGTACTACAAGGAAGATCAAATGTGCGCTTCCTATCAGGGTGCACCTGGACATAATGTAGAAAACGGTTATCCTCTGAAATCTGAGGTACAAAGAATGGTTAGATCTGGCCTTTTGTCCTTTAAAGATGTCAGTTCGAATGAAAAAGATAATCCTCTCCCGAAACATGGAGGAGCGAATGCGGTTAACATGGTTGCTGGTTGTCTAGGGGACTTTCACATCTATGATGTTAACTTGGTTAGAGGAGACCTGGTAAAGATGCATGCATACCTTTGCGAGTTTAGTTACTACACTCATGACCATGCTGGTTATGGTACTTGTAGTACTAATATACAAGGTTGCGATAAGATAAAGGCTGATTTGCAGGAGATGATGGATGAGGGCCTCATCTATATAATCAGGCCTAGAGCAGAGTATGAAGAAGAAGTTAACATGGTGTCTGGATGTCCTGGAGATTTCAGGATCTTTGGTGTAGAACATATGAATGATGATCTTGTACAAATGCATGCTACTTTCTGCCACATGACTGGTCAGGAAGAGCACCACTATGGATCTTGTCGGGTTTGTTGCAGGGACTCCCGAGGATGTTCAATTGTGAGAAAAGGAATTCAATTATTATTGGATAATGGAACCATCAAGGTTTCGGGGCAAAGAGATGACTACCATGAGGTTAACGAGATTGAGGTCTGCTTGACTGAGGAAGAATCAGATGATGATGAGTATGCTTCTGTAGATGAATTATTTTCCTTGGATGAGGGTTTGCTCTCTGGTGATGAAACTTTGATGACAAGATTGTCTGAAGAAGGTGTGAATGTGATTTTTCTGTGTTTCAATGATTCTGCCCCTACTGAAATTGAATATTGTAGTAAGCTAGTTGTTACCCCTGTGGTGATTTTCTTACTAGGGCATGTTCCTTAGGAATCTGACAAAGTTGTACCGTACAAGTATAATGCTACAATTTTAGAGGATGGTGTGGAAGTTCCCATCCAGCCTTTGTCTAATATTGGAAATATTGTTGAAACTAGTAGGGTGACCCGCAGCGTTCGTGTGTTTGCACCAGTTATTCGGAGAATTGATGATGTTGGAAAGAAGGTTGTGGAAAGTGTTGAAGATAAGAAGGCTGTAGGGGAATCCAGCGGTGCTACCCTAGAGAAGGACGTGGATGATATTTTGAAAATAATCAAAATGAGCGACTACTGAATTGTGGATCAGTTATTGCAGATGCCTTCAAAAATATCTATCTTGGTATTATTAATGAACTATGTTGCCCATAGAGAATCCTTAATGAGGGTGTTGGACCAAGCCTTCGTGGAGTATGACATGCCGTTAGATCAATTCAACAGTGTAGTAGAAAATATTACATCATGTAATAACCTAAGATTTTGCGATGATGAATTGACTAACAAGGGCAAGAATCACAATTTGGCTCTCCACATATCCATGAACTGTAAAAGCGATTCATTATCAAATGTGCTGATTGATAATGGACCCACCTTGAATCTGATACCGAGGAGTACATTAATGAAGTTGAAATATCAAGGGGCTCTGTTGTACCCAAAAATTTCCCCTCCCATTTATCAAGAATTTTCTCACAAGATCTCCTTTGACTCAAGACTGCATTAGGGTTGATCAGCTCAAGACACCTCCTTAAGAACTGATGATCAAAATTAGGGTTTGAGATTGCACAAGGATATTTGAACTTCCAATACCCCATATGGTTTTCATGGATCATTATGGACCCTCAAGATTACTCATGACAAGTTTCAAGCCTTGGATCACACTTTTGCTCATTCAATTGAGCAGTTGACCTAAAAATCAACTGTATTGGGGAAAAAGTCAACTATGGCCAATTTACAGTCAAACTTCATAATTTTTTATCCACATCAACAATTTAAACTCATATGTATCATTTGATCAAGATTGGACCACAGTTCCTCAAGAAATTTGATCAAATCTCTAAAAGGGCAAAATGGTCAAAATTAGGGTTTTTATTGGGAAAGGGTAATTTCTGATTTTTGACCTAGTAAATGATCAATTTGTTTAAGGCATGATCTCAAGATTCCAATTGCATCATTTTGACCTAATGACATTGCTCAAAACGTTGCAAGTCCAATAGGTTGACATATGAATTTTGCAGTCAACTGATCAAAAGTCAACTGTATACAGAAAAGTCAAACTTTGACTTTTTAGTCAAATTCAAATGCCCAAGATCACAATTCATAAAAAATGTTAAATTATGAAACTTATTCATCAATAAATCCAAAATTCAAGATTTCATTTTGAAAAGTTAAAATTTCTAAACTTAGAAATTTTTCTAAGTGTTAGAAATTTCTTATTTTTTCATAAATTTGAGCAAAATTTTAACCATGATGCAAGCTGATTCAAAAGAAACTTCCAACATGAAAGTTGTAGATCCCCATGAAATATACAACTTTTCTTCACACAACTTCTTCCAAAAGTGCTTGTATCTTAAGGTATAATTTTAAGAACATGTGGTCATGAAACAAAACACTTAGTGAAATTTTGCCCTAATATGGGTTGTAGAGCACATTGCAAGCTTCCCAAAATGTCCAAGAACTCCTTTAGATCATTTTTGAGTAGGGAGAATGAAGAGATGAAGTTAGGGTTTTATCACTTGAATTACAAGGCATTTTGTGATGAACAAAATTCAAATTCAAAGTTGTGTTGCATAAACTCTACTTTACAGACCTCAAACTTGTTAGGCACTCCATAATAATGGCTTGCACAGCTGTTAGAGGTCTCATTTCAAGCATTCAATGAAAATTCATGCTTTATGTCCATTTTGGGAAGAAAGTGTACATTGCCATTTTGATAAAGTGCTTTTTACATAAAACTTGTTCTTGAGCCTTGCACTTGTTCTCTTCTGATCATACAAGTCCCATAACCCATAAGAAACTTGTTAGACACTTACAATCACTCAGCCCATGCTTGTACATCACCTTGAAACTTGGTTTCCCACTTTTCTTCAAAATCAAGTAACCTGGGAATTAGCTGAAAACTAGTACTTCTGATTATCCAAACCACTCCAATCCCTTTGCTTATAGATATACAAACCATTTTCCACAAAATACACAAAGACTTGACCCCTAACAACACCAAGAGCTCATAATCACATCTCATACCTCCATTTTCACATAAATTGACCAAAAACTTGAAACTCATAACTCCCTCGTGCGTCTTCAAGCCTTTTGGTTCCTAAAGCTTCTAAACATCATTTAGAACTGATCCCACACCCTATTACAGAACTATAACACCATTAACACCATCCTCCATTTTCAAAAACAGAGCTTTACACTTGGATTTCTCCATAACTCCTCAGGTACTTTCAGCTCAAGCTAAGCATCCCATTAGCTTCCTGGGAACTTGAGGAAGCTAACCCAATCATTGGAACTCATTGAAAGCTGCTCAAACTTCAAACCTGATACCCTCTTGCAAGGTAAGTTTTCTAACTTTGGAACTTTTCATACAGGCATCATCAATGATTTATTTGAGAATGAAACATGTAGATACCATTGCCTTAAAGCTAACCATGTCCATAGTGAAGATGTGAAAAACACAAGAAGGGGGGTTGAATTGTAAAACTTGAAATCAAAAGCAGACAACACATTATTTTTATCCTGGTTCGTTTGATCTCAAACTACTCCAGTCCATCCGTCAAGGTGATTTCGCCTCTCTCCAACGAGGTCTTAATCCACTATATTCAACTGAATACAAAAACTGCTTTAACAACTGTCAAAGCCTTCTTGAGTCTAACCACAGACTGGTTTATCTCAAGGTAATTCTCTTACAGATAAATGAACAAATGTGTGTTTGATGTTTTCTAGAAAAACTATATATCACAATTGTGATAATACACAATATGAAGCTTAGATGAAACTAGACTGCTAATGCTATTGAGTAGGCGTGGTTGAAAGCTTTAGCAATTTGAGTGAGAAAGATTTCGTATGCTTGCGTGTGTGTAGAGTATTAGCCATTTATTTTCTTACTGACTTGTTTAAATAGCTTAGGAATAGATACATTGCTGTCCATAATTCCATTTCAATGCTCATAACGTTCTTTCCTTTTTGAGAAGATCTTTGTCTTGGAATTAAGCCGTTGGTAATTAATCTGCCTTGAATGCAGTAACGTTGACACTTCAGAATGTTCTGCTTAAAGAAAATCAGAGTGTTCTTGGCTTTAGCTTATTCTGGCGCTTCTGAGTGCTGATGACATGGTTAGGATCTTGATCAGAGTCAGAGTATGTTGAGCACAGATTTTGTTCATCAGGCTTCAGCGTAGCACATGTTTGATCTTCTGATCTGACATATCTTCTGATGCTGATGTTGATATTCTGATGTTCTGATGCTGATTATATCAGAGTTTCTGTAAATACAAAACATAATTTTGAGTAGCATATATGTCTTATATAAATCTCATAATTCATTTAATATTGTATTTTGTTATCATCAAAACTCTAACTGAGGGTTGTAGAATCAAACTATGTTCTAACAATCTCCCCCTTTTTGATGATGACAAAAACCAGATTTTTTAATTAAAATAAAATGATGAAAGGTATCAGAGTTTAAGGATAGAGAGGAAACGGTATCAGAGATAATCAATTAACGCATAGAAGGTATCAGAGATAAGAAGATAATGAATAAAAAGTATCAGAGTAATAAAGAGAAAAACTCTCCCTGAGTTGATTATTTCCCTTTGATTCCTTGAGACCTTGAGCATCAGAACTTTATTGAACTTTCTTTGAGCATCAGAACTTTATTTTATCATAGTTCATCAGATTCTTGTACCTGTAAGCTTTTCATAACAAGGAAATTCAAATATATCAGAATGTTAGAATGTTTGAGACTTTTGTCTCAGTAATCCGTTATTGAAAAATGTCATTCTTTCTCCCCCTTTTTGTCAGTTATCAAAAAGCACTAATAATCAGAGTTAAAATGATCAGAGCAAAAGACGGTTGTATTAAAAAAACAAAAGCAATGATAGTTTAGAATAAGTAAAAATATTACAGACAAACATGTAAAGAACACAAGGAAAACACAGGAAAAATTCTAAGAAGAAGGATGAAGTCGTGTGAATAGAGCTTCCAACATGCTCTTGATTTGCTCGCTGGTTTCCTGTTTCTTAGATACCATGTTTTCTATAGAATCAATATTGATATCCTTCTTGTACATACTTTCATTCATCAGCATATCAGATCTCTCCAAATCCTCCAGAGTTTGCCTGTCAAGAGAGGAAGCTTGAGGATCTTCAGATACAGGCTGCTTCTCAGAGCTTTCTGTAGTTTCTTCTGCTTGACCCAAGTCTTCAGCTTGAATTATCTGTTCTTCTGCAGGTTGAACTTTAGATGCTGGACGCTTTTCAGACCAAGGCGCAATGTCCAGATGGAGAACTTCTTCCTTCAGCAGCTTGCTCAGAACTGGACCTTCCATTTCCTTTAGCAGATTGCTGAAGTTCTGTTGAGCCTGTCCATAGCTCTGGTCTTGCAACTTGAAGGTTTCAGCGCAAACCCATCTTCTGAATTTTGTCCAGAGGAAGTCTGATACAGCAGGATCAACCACTTCCAGACTTGCTTGTTTCAAAGAAGTGATCCACTTCTGCATATCTGTTTCAAAGTTCAATATGCTGGAACCAACATCTGGTTGTTTTGGTTTAGGGATAGCAGTTTTGTGGTTTATTGCAGCAAGGCGTTCAAAGACTGTTAGATCAATGACAGTCTTGCTGTGGTCATTTGAATTTTTCTTAGGTGAGGGAGTGGGAGAGTCAGAAATTACGATTGGACTAGATGGGGTATTTGGTGGAGTTATTTCTGGTGAAGAGGGAAGTTGAGAAATATTAACAGTGGTACCACAGGGCAATTGAATGGCCAAAGGTTGTGGTTCGGGAGATTCATAGGTTTGAGCCTCAGAGGTTTGAGTCTTAGGTTGTGGAGATTGTTCATGTTGAGGAGAGGGTGGATTACTTTCTGGTTGAGGAGAGGAAGGATGTGGGATTTCTGGTTCTGGAGAGAGTGGAGTTTCTGGTATTGGTGAGAGAGGAATGTCAGGTTGTGGTGAGATGGGAATTTCTGTGTTTGGATTTGGATTTTCGGGTTGGGGACCGGAGGAGTGTTGGTCAATCTCAGAGAGAACTTGTGCAAGTTCTGGTTCTGGTATGGTTGCAGTATTTGGATTTTATGGTTTGGAGCGGGATCTTCTGAGGGTTAATGACTCAGAAGGGTCAAAGTCAACATCAAAATCATCAAAGGTTTGAGGTGTTGGGATTTCAGATGGAGTTGGAATTGGAGTAGGAATAGATGTGGAAACAGCATTTGAATCTAAAACATTTACAGAAACAAGATTACCTCTTTTCTTTGGAGTCTGTTGAGATGACCCTTCTGGAGCATCTTTTCTCTTATTTGTCTTCTTCAGAACAACCTCTGGTGCCTTCTGCTGAAGATCTTGAATATTTAGATTAGGTGATGTACCATCAGCTTTATAAGCATCCAAATATCTCAGAATGATTTGAGGCTTAGAGTCAATTTCTGAGAACATAGGGAAGTCGTCCAGAGGGACTCTTCTGCTGGAGATTTCAGCAAAAGGAGTGACGCTGGGCTCCTTCTTAATGTTCTCTATCAACTTCATTTTCTTCAAATTTTTGGCATTCAGCTGCTTGCCAACAGAAGGTTCCAGGGTGCTGATTTCTTGAGCCTCTTGCAGATGATCTATCAGCCTATTCTCTGTCAGAATATCTGATATCAGTCTTCCCAAGGGTATCCAATCCCTTTTAGTACGTTCATCTTCTCTTGTTTCCTTGACGCTTGTTCTGAGATGGTTGAACAGAAGATGAGCTAGATTAATCTTGACCTTCTGAGAGATAAAATAGATCAGAAATTGTTGATCTATGTTTATGTAATCAGGAGAGCTGGTAGGCTTCCTGTGGTTGAAACAACCCAGAATGATCTTTGCCCAAATTATGTGCTTGTCTTTCAAGTCCCTTATCTTGCTGGAGGGAAGCCCCAGCATGAAAATTTCCCTTGCTATGACAGCAACATCTTCACACCTTTCTGCCATATCAATACAGCGAATACCACCTCCATTGTACCCTATCAGTCTTGCAATCAGGTCTTCAGTAATCACAATCTTCTTCCCCATGATGTAAGAAGTGACTTGGTGATTTGAGGAAGAAGCGTGAATCCAAAATTCCTTTACTATAATAGGAAAGGTTGGACCCACCAACCTGTCAAAGTACTTTTCCCATCCTTGAGCTTGAATCTCTTCTGATAAATTAAAACCATTTTCCTTGAAATTGTTGAAATCCACTATTATCTCTGACAGAACTTCAAGGTTCTTGACTGGAGTGAGAAGCGTTCTGAGAGGAACTTCATATTGTTCAGATGATGCATCTTTCTGGGAACCTGAAGAAGGATTGCTGGAAGAAGCCATGTTCACACGAGGTTTTTTGAAAAAAAATTGAAAGGTTTACTTGAGAAAATAAGAACACAGAAATCAAAAATGTTGATAAAGAACGAAGGTGACGGTAAAAATGTGTGAATGGTGTGAAGTGTTTAAATAGATTTCTAAAAAGTTTTTGAAAACCTAAACGTTTTAAGAGAGAGAAATAAATCATGATTATTAGCATTTAATGATAGCTGATTTTAGGGGATTCAGAAAGATACTTAAACGGTTACCCATGACATGTGTCTCAATGCATCCAATCAGCGCTTTGCCTTTTCAGAAACGTGAACGCGTGTTCTGCCTCAAAAAACAGCTGATGACTGGATGAAACTTGTTTGCTTGAGTGAACAACACTTTTATCCTTGAACTGAAGAGCTCAGATATTCATGGATAGATTCTGATACAATCTGCATTTCTAAAATTCTGAAAGAGGATTGATCAGAAGTTCACAGAGAAATAAACACAATTCTGAAGGTTAATATACAAAATTAAAACAGTTTTATTCTGGACAGAGCTTCATGCTGAGATGTTTCAGAATGAAGTTGAACCTATCTTCAGAAAGTGGTTTTGTAAAAATATCATCCCATTGATAGTCTGTATCAATAAATTTTAAGTTTAAGATTCCTTTATGAATATAGTCCCTAATAAAATGATGTTTTATTTCTATATGCTTAGCCCTAGAATGCAAAATTGGATTTTTACTTAAGCAAATAGCAGAAGTGTTGTCACAGAGGATAGGAATGTTACTCTCAAAAATCTGGAAGTCCTCAAGTTGACTTTTCATCCAGAGCATTTGTGTGTTGCATCCAGCTGCTGCTATGTATTCAGCTTCTGATGTTGATAGAGCAATTGTGGATTGTCTTTTGCTGGACTAAGAGATCAGATTTTCTCCCAGAAACTGGCAGCTTCCAGAAGTGCTTTTACGTTCTACTCTGTCTCCAGCAAACTCAGCATCACAGTAACCTACTAAGCTGTAATCACTTGATTTTCTATAAAACAGACCCAGATTAGTAGTACCTTTCAGATACTTGAAAATTCGCTTAACTGCTGTTAAGTGAGATTCTCTAGGATCTGATTGGAATCTTGCACAAATGCATACACTGAATAAAATATCAGGCCTTGAGGCCGTCAGATAAAGAAGAGAACCAATCATACCTCTGTAGACCTTCTGTTCTACCTTTTTGCTTACCTCTTCTCTTTCCAGAATGCACGTGGGATGCATTGGAATCTTTGATGGCTTACATTCTAAGAGATCAAATTTCTTCAGAAGTTCTCTGACATATTTGCTCTGATGAATGTAAGTTCCTTCTGGGGTTTGATTGATCTGAATGCCCAGAAAGAATTTCAGTTCCCCCATTAGGCTCATCTCAAATTCTGCCTGCATACACTTAGCAAACTTTCTTCCCAGAGAAGGTTTAGTAGATCCAAAAATGATATCATCAACATAAATCTGACATACTAAAATGTCATTCTTAATTGTCTTACAGAATAAGGTTGTGTCCACTTTCCCTCTGGTGAATTCCTTTTCTAACAGGAAGTTACTCAGTCTTTCATACCAAGCTCTGGGAGCTTGTTTCAGACCATACAGTGACTTCTTTAGTTTGAAAACATATTCTGGATTTTTTGAACTTTCAAAACCAGGGGGTTGGTGCACATATACCTCTTCTTCTATATAGCCATTTAAGAATGCACTCTTAACATCCATCTGATACAGAGTGATGCCTTTATTAATAGCAAATGAAATTAAAAGTATGATAGATTCTAACCTGGCGACTGGAGCAAAGGTTTTTGTATAGTCTATCCCCTCTTGATGACTATAACCTTGTGCTACCAATTGTGCCTTGTTTCTGATGACTTCACCTTGTTCATTCAGTTTGTTTCTGAACACCCATTTTGTTCCAATGACGTTGAATCCTTTTGGTTTAGGAACTAGATCCCATACGTCATTTCTTGTGAATTGATTCAGCTCCTCTTGCATTGCTAGAATCCAGTCATTGTCCAGAAGTGCTTCATCAATTCAAGATGGTTCAATCAGAGAAACAAGTCCCGTGAGGGATTATTCAGAGTTTCTGAAGCTGGCTCTTGTTCTGATTGGATCTTCCTTTCTTCCTAAGATTGTTTCTTCAGGGTGATCCATGCTGCTTCTGGATGGTCTTTTCTGAAGTTGATCAACAGAAGGTGTTGGATTGCTTGCAGTTCCTCTTTCTGATGTTAAGGGAGTGTCTCTGTTAAGAGCTTCTGATGACATGTCTTCAGTACCTGTGAATTCAACTTCCATACCTGCAAGTAATTCATTATGCTTTGACTTTTGAGAGTCAAGCTTATCATCAAAACAAACACTGATTGATTCTTCCACAATCTGTGTTTCTGTATTGTATACTTTGTACCCTCTTGAGCGTTTAGAGTATCCTAACATAATACACTTCTGTGCGTTAGAGTCAAACTTGTTCAAATAATTTTTAGTATTCAAGATAAAACAAGTACATCCAAATGGATGAAAATAAGAAATGTTGGGCTTTCTGTTCTTCCACAATTCATATGGAGTCTTTTCCAAAATAGGTCTTATAGAGATTCTATTCTGAATGTAGCACGCTGTGTTTATTGCCTCTGCCCAGAACATCTTAGCAACGTTAGTCTCGTTGATCATGGTTCTGGCTATTTCTTGCAATGTTTTGTTCTTTTGTTCTACAACTCCATTTTGCTGGGGAGTTCTAGGACAAGAGAAATCATGCAGAATGCCTTTGTCATTAAAAAATGATTCAAAATCTTTGTTTTCAAGCTCTCCACCATGATCACTTCTGACTTTGACGATTCTAAGATCCTTTTCATTCTGAACTTGGTTGCAGAAGGTGACAAACACAGAGTGTGACTCGTCCTTGTGTCTTAAGAACTTTACCCATGTCCACCTGCTATAGTCATCTACGATTGCTAACCCATACTTCTTACCACTGACTGAGGCAGTTTTAACTGGTCCAAATAAGTCAATGTGCAGAAGTTCTAATGGCTTAGAGGTGAAAACAACGTTTTTAGATTTGAAAGCTGGTTTTGCAAACTTGTCTTTCTGACATGCTTCACACAGAGCATCTGAATTGAACTTCAGGTTAGGAAGTCCTCTGACCAGATTGAGTTTGTTAATCTGAGATATTCTTCTCATACTAACATGTCCCAATCTTCTGTGCCAGATCCATTGCTCGTTGTTAACAGACAGAAGACACTTTACATTCTGACTTTTCAGTTCAGAAAGTTTTATTTTATAAATGTTGTTTCTCCTCTTTCCATTAAACAGGATAGTCCCATCTTTCTGACTAACAGCTTTGCATGAATTTTGATTAAAGATTATATCATAACCGTTATCACTTAATTGACTTATGGATAACAGGTTATGCATTAATCCATCTACTAATAAAACATTACTTATAGAGGGAAGATTTCCATTACCTACAGTTCCAGAGCCAATGATCTTTCCCCTCTGATTGCCTCCAAAACCTATGTGGCCTCCAGGCTTAAGTTCCAGGCTTTGGAACATATGCTTTCTTCCCGTCATGTGTCGTGAGCATCCAGAGTCCAGGTACCATGACTGGTGTTTCTACTTTGTTGCTAAAGATATTTGCAACATGTATTATTTTATCCTTAGGTACCCATATTTTCTTGGGTCCTGATTTGTTAGTTTTACCAAAACTCTGGTTGTATTTTGGTTTGACAGAATAATTACTACTGGTATATTTGATGTCGTGTGTGTGCCCATATACAAAGTGAGAATCAAGTGAAGTGCGTTTTATCACTAAATCCATGGCATTCCTTGGTGTAGGTACCTTACCTTGGTATCCTATTCCTTTTCTGCCAATTCTGCTAACTCCATAGATCATTGAAGCCATCTTACTTCTATCTATGTTTTTAGCTAGAAACTTCTGAAAGCTGTGATCATACTCCTTGATGATCTCATCAGCACTGCTGGGAGTTTCAGGGATTGTTTCCTTCTGAGAGTTTTGTAATAGATTTTCTAATTTTGAAATTTTATTTTTCAACTCAGAATTCTCCAATTTGAGACTCTCAGTTTTATCAGAGTCAGAAGCAAGATTCCTTTTCAGGTTTCTGAATTTGACTCTGATCTGCTGATATCTTTCCAGAATTTCATTAAGGCTTTCAGCTAGTTCAGCCTTAGTAAAGTTAATAGCAAAATCAGGAAATACCTCTTCTGTGTCTGATTCAGAGTCTGATTCAGAAGCTTCACTGTCTTCTGTTATGTTTGCCATGAGAGCTATGTTTGCTCTTTCATCATCTGATTATGAGTCAGCTTCAGATGTATCAGAATCATCCCATGTGGCCATGAGACTTTTCTTCTTTTCCTTTCCAAACTTTCTTCAGGGCTTTTCCTTCTGAAGCTTTGGGCAGTCACTTTTGTAGGGCCCTTGCTCGTTACATTCATAGCAGATGATGTCTTTGTTGTTTGGCTTTCTGCTTCCTGAAGAGCCTTCAGATCTTTTGTGTCCATAGGAGGAATCTGACCTTCTGTATCTGGAGGAAGATTCGTTCTGATTCTCTAATCTTCTGGGATTCCTGAACTTCCTTTGCCTCTGCTTCCACAGTTGGTTCACCCTTCTGGAGAGGAGAGACAGTTCATCTTCTTCTGATGAGGACCCATCAGAGGTTTCTTCTACAGCCTGCAAAACTTTGGAGTCAGATTTTCTATTAGATTTTAAAGTTAATGGCTTACCTTGCTTTTGAGGTTCATCAGCTTCTAGCTCTATCTCGTGACTTCTGAGGGAGCTGACAAGTTCCTCCAGAGAGATTTTGTTGAGATCCTTAGCTAGCTTCAGCGCTGTGACCATTGGCCTCCACTGTTTTGGCAAGCTTCTGATGATCTTCTTAACATGATCAGCAGTAGAATACCCTTTGTCCAGAACTTTGAGACCAGCAACCAGAATTTGAAATCTTGAGAACATCGTTTCAATTGATTCACTTTCTTACATCTTGAATGCCTCATACTTCTGAATGAGTGCAAGAGCTTTAGTTTCTTTAACTTGAATGTTGCCTTCATGCGTCATTCTCAGAGAGTCAAACATATTCTTTGCAGTGTCTCTGTTTGATATCTTTTCATATTCAGAATAAGAGATAGCGCTGGGAAGAATCGTTCTTGCTTTGTGATGATTTCTGAAATCACGCTTTTGTTGATCAGACATTGCTTTCCTGTCAATCTTCTGACCACTTGCATTCACTGGGTGCGTGTATCCATCAGTCACCATATCCCACAGATCAGCATCGTGGGCCAGAAAGAAGCTTTCAATTCTGTCTTTCCAGTAATCAAAGTTCTCTCCATCAAAGACTGGAGGTTTGCCACTGAATTTGTCTCTTTCTTCATTGTTGTCATTGCTAATGTTTTGAAGTGGTCCTGCCATTGTGTTTTTCTAACGCTGGATCTTGTACTGACACGGTTAAGTGTTATAAGCTCAGAACCAGGCGCTCTGATGCCAATTGAAGATGTGAAAAACACAAGAAGGGGGGTTGAATTGTAAAACTTGAAATCAAAAGCAGACAACATGTTATTTTTATCCTGGTTCGTTTGATCTCAAACTACTCCAGTCCACCCGTCAAGGTGATTTCGCCTCTCTCCAACGAGGTCTTAATCCACTATATTCAACTGAATACAACAACTGCTTTAACAACTGTCAAAGCCTTCTTGAGTCTAACCACAGACCGGTTTATCTCAAGGTAATTCTCTTACAGATAAATGAACAAATGTGTGTTTGATGTTTTCTAGAAAAACTATATATCACAACTGTGATAATACACAATATGAAGCTTAGATGAAACTAGACTGCTAATGCTATTGAGTAGGCGTGGTTGAAAGCTTTAGCAATTTGAGTGAGAAAGATTTTGTATGCTTGCGTGCGTGTAGAGTATTAGCCATTTCTTTTCTTACTGACTTGTTTAAATAGCTTAGGAATAGATATGTTGATGTCCATAATTCCATTTCAATGCTCATAACGTTATTTCCTTTTTGAGAAGATCTTTGTCTTGGAATAAAGCCGTTGGTAATTAATCTGCCTTGAATGCAGTAACGTTGACACTTCAGAATGTTCTGCTTAAAGAAAATCAGAGTGTTCTTGGCTTTAGCTTATTCTGGCGCTTCTGAGTGCTGATGACATGGTTAGGATCTTGATCAGAGTCAGAGTATGTTGAGCGCAGATTCTGTTCATCAGGCTTCAGCGTAGCACATGTTTGATCTTCTGATCTGACATATCTTCTGATGTTGATGTTGATATTCTGATGTTCTGATGCTGATTCCATCAGAGATTCTGTAAATACAAAACATAATTTTGAGTAGCATATATGTCTTATATAAATCTCATAATTCATTTAATCTTGTATTTTGTTATCATCAAAACTCTAACTGAGGGTTGTAGAATCAAACTATGTTCTAACACATAGTTTCCATTAATTTTGCCTGAGCTTAGAGAATTTTAAGATTGAACTTTCTGAGATTTTTAGTGTTCAGATTAGGGCCATTAAAATTCATGTTTACCTTTAAGCTATAGTTTTAATGCTTTAAATTTCTGAAACCGTGAGGAAATTTGATACAAGTTTCATGTTTACAGTTTCATTTTTGTTGAGATTTGAACAAGTTACAGTTGGTTTGGCTGGAGGTTGAAGATGAAGTATAAATCTGGGCACGTTTTGTATCATATATTTATTGTTTTGCTTATGTTAACAGATGTATAGCCACCCTAGTGGTAGAAGTGCGCGCATGTAACCTAAGAGACTTGGGTTCGAGCCCCAGTGGTACCCTTTTGATTTTTTCACTTTTTTTTGCTTTCTGATTTTTGTTTCTTGGACAAGCGTTGGGCCTCATTGGGCTTGGTTGTTTATGTTTTTGCTTTCTAACCCCTTGCAGGCTATCAGCACCCCTGGCCCAATTTTTATTTTCTTTTCTTATTTTTATTTTATTTATTTTCTTAATATATTTTCCTAATACTGAAAAATCATAAAAAATATAAAAATAATAGATTTATATTTTGACCTAGTTTATTTATTTTTCTCACAAAAAATATTTTATTTAACCATACTTCATTTATTTTACTAATTATTCTTGTAAATTTAATTAAAACTAGGTTATTGTTTATTTTCTTTTACACCAATTAAAATATATTATTTTAATATAAAAAAGGCCAAAAATATTTTAGAATTCTATAATTTATTTTCAAGACAAAAATACAAAAAAAAAAATACTTTTCTTAAACTTAATTTCTTTTTTTAATCAATTAATAGATTTAGGGTTTTATTTAAAATCTTTTCTTAGTAAATTTAGGTTTTACTTTTAATTAATTATTTTCTTTTAGTTAATTAGATTAAATTTAAACTCCATTTTCTCTATAAAAAATCCAAACAAATGTCCATTTTCTTCACATTTACATTCTTGCATATTTATTTATTTTTGTACATTTATTTATTCAATTCTTGTACCAATTCAATATGGTTGTAATAGATTAATTAGGTTTATTTTCTTGCGATCCCCATTTATACTTTGTACACCCCCATCCCCACAAGTATTGTAATAGCGTGGTAACTTTAAATTCCGTAATTTATCGCTTTATATATAATATGCTAGTAATTAGGGTTTGTATGGAAAGACTAAAACCAATACTTAGAAAACCCTAATTCAAGACAAAATCAAACATGAAAACAACACACTTGCACACAAACATCCCTAGGGTAAATCCACTTGGTTGCCTTTACAAAATGGCCATATTACGCATGTGAGGTATCTTAGCAAAAACAAGCAAATATAAGATCATAGTCCCTCGATGACGCTATCTAAGTTGTCTTTCAAATGATCTTAGTCCCTAAAAGAGAATGCTAAGATACCTTGCAACATTGCTAATCATGGTTATACGATGACCCACGCCTGTCCTGTTTACATCCAAAGATGGGGTTACTTACCAAATCAATGGTAAGATAACAATGTCAAAGGAAAAGAAAATGAACAAAAAAGACTTTCGAGTAGGTAGAATGCTCCTAATTACTTGCTCAATTCCAAGCAAAACATCCTTGCTATTTTCAAAAACAAACACCTACACTTTCAAACATCTTACAAACTTGAAAACATTTTCAAAAGATCAAACATCTTTGTATACATTCTTACGAACGAGAATCATTACAAAGATTTCCTAAACAATGGCCTCTTTACAAAATACTTTCAAAAACCACACAAAGCACAATTTCAAACAAAAGCAAGTGATCTAGCAAGTAACTAAGAGCCCATGGAAAACCATGGATGAAAAGGGTGTTAATACCTTCCCTTCTCATAATCTACCCCCCCCCCCCCTCGAACTCAAGAAATAATCTCAAAGGTCTTTCCTGTTATTTTTCACCTTTCCTTTTGGATAAAAGAAAACTCGGTGGCGACTCTTGCTAACCGTAACATTTGCGATCAAACGCAAAACCTTCAAGTCAGTTCTCCCACCGTATCACTGAACTGGAGACTCTGCTGGGGAAATTTCTAAAAATGGGGTTACCTTAGGGTTATATCACCTTTACTTGCTTTTATTGTTTGACTTGTATGCTTTACATTATGGTTTTTTGTTTGGGTTTGAATCCTCTACCCGGATTTGGGATACCTTATAGGTAAGTAGCAATACATTGTGGAAACTGTGCGGGGTATACCGACATGGTCTAAGAAAAAGCTACGTTAGTGCGACATATTTGTGGGTACCGGTAGCCCTTGAGTTAACCAAGGAGAATACAGGGCCGTTGAGTGATGTCATGAAGCACTAATGAACTTTTAGAACCTTTACTTGACCAACTAGGCCATTAGGACGTAGTGAGATGACCGACTTTGGTGCGGTCGAAGTTGTTAGATACTCGATACTACACTCCTTGAGGTTTGTTTTTTTGAGATATTTTGGTCTCCATTAAAGAGGCTTGTGCTGAGACAATGCTCAAAGAAACAAACCAGTGATATTGAGCTCTTTAGAACCCGGTTACTATTGCTAGGACAGGTTGAGCCAACTAAACTTCAAGAGGGTACTTACCTATGAGACTCCATGCAAGCCTAGACCTAAGGACTTGTTTGATTTGTTTGTATATATATATATATATATATATATATATATATATATATATATATATATATATATATATATATATATATATATATATATATATATATATATATATATATATATATATATATATATATATATATATATATATATATATATATATATATATATATATATATATATATATACTTATACATAACATTATGAACATCATAATATCATATTCATTCACTAACCATTTCAAGGATCTTGGGATTCATCTTTGTTCTGTTTTGTAGGACATGGATTCTATTCGCAGGAAAACTATTCAAGTCAATCTTGTAAGGACCCCTCCACAACTTAATGAGCTAGCTTCAAGAATTTATGAAAATTCTCCATTTACCGAGAGACATAGTCGCCTACTCAACTTGGTCACTTCCAACACTGATAAGGACATGATGAAGGTGCTCTTTCAGTTCTTTGATCCTTTACACCATTGCTTCACATTTCCTGATTATCAACTTGTGCCAACTTTGGAAGAATTCTCCCAACTCTTAAGGATTCCCATTCTCAATCAACTACCTTTCAACGGTACGGAAAGAGACCCAAAGCCAAAAGATATTTCTCAAGCTCAACACTTGCAATCATCTAATGTCACAACTAATTGGGAAACAAGGAGTGGTGTCAAGAGTTCCCTAGTAAAGTTCTTGTTTGAGAAAGCCCGAAACTGTTGGAACTCTTTGGATTTGAAAGCCTTTGAGGAAATTGTGGCTCTCCTCATATATGGGATGGTTTTGTTTCCAAATTCTGACCAACTCATAGATGTGAATGCCGTTAAAATCTTCATATCCCGCAACCCGGTGCCTACTTTGCTAGGGGATATCCTACATTTTTTTCACACTCGCACTATGAGGAAAAGAGGTGTCCTTATGTGTTGCACTCCTCTCTTGGCAAGATGGTTTATTTCGCATCATCCCCAATCTGTATTGAAGAACGAGCAAGGTTCAAGGTGGTCACAAAGGTTGATGACGCTCAAACATTCAGACATCCATTGGTGTTCCTGATCTATAGAGAATGTTACTATTGTCGACCGTTGTGGAGAATTCCCTAATTTTCCTTTACTTGGCATTAGGGGAGGTATCACCTACAACCCCTGCTTAGCCTTAAGACAGTTTTGTTACGCCCGAAGGGATGGCCCACATGAGATGCTCATTCAAGGTTTGGTATTTAACTATGAGAACGACGATCAAGGTCTTCGCCAGAGATTTATCCGAGCTTGGAGGATGTTCAACAAAGTAGATAGCAAGATATTAGGGCATAAGAATTCCATCCCTCTTGAGTCTTACCTCAAATGGGTACGAACTCGTGCTTAGAGTCTTATAACGCCTTATCCTTCCACTCTCTCGATAATCATTGAGCCTGTTATGGAAGGAGATGTTCCATACACTATCCTACATCCTAACATGCCCACCTATCTTGAAGACTTACAAAGAGATTAGATACAACTCAAGGGGGAGCGAGATACTTTTGAAGCCTAATTCTACGCTAGCAAGAAAAAGGTTTTGGAACTCACTAAGCAACTTCATGAGGAGCAGACTTTGAATTCCTACATCACACCAAAGAGGATGCGTACCACCTTTTTATCTTAGAGTTTTTGTATTATTTTTCACAAAAAGGCATCGATGTACTCAAGCTTTAATTTATTAATATAACGTGTGTTTCCTTTTTGTCTAAAACAAATTTGAATCTTTAAAATCCTTGAAATCATTGCATATGCATTTACCATTCATCATAACATAAGCAGGTTTATTGCAACAAGTCTCCTCATCTTTCTACTGTTTATTTTAGTAAGATGGATCTCGAGCAAACAATGAAGGACCTCCAAGCTCAAAATGCCCAGTTTCAACAGATGTTCTTAACTCTAGCCAAAGTACAACAAGAGTTGAAGACCTTGCTGGTTGAAGAGAAAAAGAAGAATGGGAAAATAACCTGAGTTCTGAACATGGGAAGAAGATTCCAAGGACAAGCAAGAAGGACCCTAGACTTTGCAACGTCATCTGGTGAGAAAGACAATGAAGATAGGAAAGGCAAGGAAGCAGTTGTCCAGCCAAATTCAGAAGAGGAAGAGGAAGAAGAAGACTATTCTGAAGAACAATATCCTTCAGCCGACGACAAGTATAAGCATCTAGAAGAACGATTAAGTGCAATGGAAATCCAAAAAGTGCCTGGATTGGACTTTGAGGAGTTAGGTCTAGTATTTGGGATTGTCATCCCTCCAAAATTCAAAGCACTGGTGTTCGCCAAATATGATGGAGTTTCATGTCCCAAAATGCATCTCCGGTCCTATGTAAGGAAAATCCAGCCTCATACCGCTGACAATGATTTATGGGTACACTTCTTCAAAGACGGTCTGTCTGGAAATCAACTTGATTGGTTTTATCAGTTAGAAAGAGCCAATGTTCATAACTGGGAAGATTTGGCTGTTGCCTTTTACAAACAATACCAATACAACGTTGATCTTGCGCCCACCTGTACTCAACTTCAGAGTATGGCCATGGTTTCAAGTGAGGGCTTTAAGGATTATGCGCAAAACTGGAGAGACTTAGCAGGAAGGGTCCAGCCTCCCCTATCTGAAAGAGAGTTAGTGGATATGTTTTTGGGCACCTTGTCTGGTCCTTTCTTCAACCACTTAATTGGGAGTTCATCGGCAGGTTTTACCGAATTGATATTGACCGGAGAAAGGGTAGAAGTCGGGATAAAGAATGGAAAGATTCAAAAATTTGCATCCTCTGCTTCTGTAAGGAAAACATTCATTGGAAAGAAGAAAGTGGTTGTTGTATATCCTCAGAGAAATCAAGATACGGCTGAACATCGTCCAATGGTGGGGGCGGTCATGATTCCTAAACCAGAGCCTGCTCAGCAAAGAAGCAACCAGCCAAGAATGGAAAGACCAGTCAGACAATTCACTCAAATTAATATGACACTATCTCAAGTATTACCACATTTGTTAAGATCCAACCTAGTGACTTTGAAAGAAGCTCCAAAGAACCCTAACACAACCTCTCCTTACTATCATCCTAATGCCCGCTGCGCATACCATTTTGAGAGTCCCGGCCATGACACTAACAATTGTTGGGCTCTGAAGAACAAAGTACAAGATCTTCTTGAAGCCAAAGAGATTGAATTCGATGCGCCAAAAAAGCCCAATGTCATCACTGCCCCTATTCCCAAACACGGTCGTAATGTCAACACCGTCGAGGAAGATATGTTTGTTACTTCAGTTGATAAACTTGTGACCCCACTCTTGACTATCAAAGAGAATTTGTTGAATGCCGATGTTTTCCCAGTTTGTGATGAAAGCTATCATTTCTATTTATCCTCACCAACCAATTGTCCTTTGTTAAAAGCAGGCATTCAATTCCTAATAGATAACAAGGAAATTTTGTTCAAAAAGACTTCTATTCCAACTGTTTCTAATAATGATGTTTCCATCGTGATCATTTCCGACAATTCTTCCAGGGTCTCCACTAAAAGACCCATTAGAATTACATCAGTTCCTAAAGTAGCTCCGTTGATAATTATAATGCCTGGACCAATCCTGTTTTCATCAGACAAAACTGTCCCATGGAATTATGGAGGTGATGTCTACTACCACGGTATCAAGCAAGATTGGCCAGCTGCTGAAGATTCAAGTTCTGAGTAAGATGACTCTGATGTCAGTAATATCATAGGGACTAGCAAGATTACCCGAAGTGGAAGGGTATTCATTCATGTTGTTGTTGCTCCTCCAAAGGCTATTCTCAGTCCTACAATCATCTCTGCTAATACTCATGTTGATAAAACTATTACAATCCCTATTATCACCCCAACTGACGTTCCTGCTACCGAGTCAACCGAGACTCGAGGAAAAGATATTTTGGTTGAGCCTGTCCGGACGAAGGCACAAGCAGTAGCTATCCCTGAGACCTCCTGGAAAGAGATGGAGGAAATTCTAAAGATCATAAAAAGAAGCGACTACAACGTAGTCGAGCAACTGAGGCAAACTCCATCAAAAATTTCCATGTTGTCTTTATTATTATGTTTCGAGGCTCATGCAAAGGCCTTGGTAAAGTTCCTGAAAACTGCCCATGTACCCCAAGAAACATTTGCTGATCAGTTCCAAGACTGCGTAGCCAGCTTGACCGCAGATAATGGTCTAGGTTTTTCAGATGTTGATTTAACGCCAAGGGGGAGGAAGCATAATGAGGCATTACATGTCTCAGTCGAATGCAGGGGCACGACCTTGGCTCATGTTTTGGTGGACACTGATTCGTCTCTAAATGTGTTGCCTAAAAAGGCTCTTGATAGGCTTGACTGTGAAGGATTGACATTGAAACTGAGCAACATAGTAGTGAGGGCCTTTGACGGATCAAAAAGGATGGTGCATGGGGAAGTGGATATCCCCATAAAAGTTGGAACCCAAACTTTTGATTCAACTTTTTATTTAATGGATATTCGCCCTTCATACTCCTACTTATTAGGCCGACCGTGGATCCACAATGTTGGTGTCGTTACCTCTATGTTGCATCAAATGCTGAAATATCCAATTCAAAGGGAAATCATCACCGTTCATGGAGAAGAAGAGTATATGGTCAGCCATCTAAATTCCTTCAGATATGTGGAACTAGATGGTGAATTTATTGAAACTCCATTCCAGCATTTTGAAGAAGTCCCGCAAGATGTGGCAGTAATCAAGGTTGTGTCTCAAGTTCCCAGGATTACAAGGCCTCCACTCAAGATGTCGTCTTTAAAAGATGCCAAGGAAATGATAGAAGAAGGTGGGTGCTCTATTTGGGGTCAACTCCCAGATATCCCATACAAATCTGACAAATTCGGCCTGGGTTTCACTGCAGGTTCCCAGAAGGTGGTACGCTGCGCTCGTGCCAGAGGACCACCCTTCAAGATCAGCAACCGCGAAGTCAATGCAGTAGAGGATGATGAAGACAGCTGTGACCTGGAGGATTGGATTTTCCTAACTGTCAATGGAGGGCTCAGCAATTGGGAAGTTATAGATTTCATCCTGATCACTTTTATCCCACAGTAATTTGTCTTTACATTTTGTCAGATCTATAATATTAAAACAATTCAGACTCTTAAAACCTTGTGTCTTACCCGAGGCACAATGGTCCATTTGTAAGAGTTATTATCTCATTTCCATATGACATCAATGAATCATGGACATTTTTGCATACAAACTTTGTGATCATTGTTTTTCTTTTTACATTTTCATATCTTTCAAAGATAGCTATACTCTTACACACACTCACACTCACAATGCAGGTCTACATCCATTCGGGATCCCATGGTAACGATTCTGCTATGGCTTTCTGTGATTTTGAAAATCTAATCTACCAAGTCGAAGACGAAGGTGAGGAAGATTGTGAAGTACCAGGGGAACTCGCTAGGTTACTGCAATAAGAAGAGAGGACCATTCATCCCCACGAGGAACCAGTGGACACCATCAACCTAGGTACCAAAGAAGACAAGAGAGAAGTCAAGGTGGGTGCCAATCTGGAACCCAGTGTCAAAGAGCGTCTGATTCAGCTGCTACATGATTATGTTGAGGTATTTGCCTGGTCGTATAAAGACATGCCAGGACTTGATGCAGATATCATAGTACATCTTCTACCTACAAAAGAAGATTGTCCATCGGTGAAGCAAAAGGTCTGTCGTATGCGACCAGGCATGTCGGAGAAGATTAAAGCAAAACTCATGAAACAATTCAATGTTGGATTCTTGGTTGTCACCTCCTATCCACAATGGGTTGCCAATGTTGTTCCCGTGCCCAAAAAGGACGGCAAGGTACAAATGTGCATGGACTACAGAGATTTGAATAGGACAAGCCATAAGGATGATTTCCCACTTCCCCACATTGATGTTCTAGTTGACAATATGGCACAACATAAAGTGTTTTCCTTCATGGACAGTTTCTCGGGTTACAACCAAATCAAAATGGAGCCTGAGGACATGGAGAAAACAACCTTTGTCACACAATGGTGCACATTCTGCTACAAGGTTATGCCATTTGGACTGAAGAACGTTGGGGCAACCTATCAACGTGCCATGGTAGCTCTATTTCACGACATGATACATCACGAAATAGAGGTCTATATGGACGACATGATAGCTAGATCTCAGACAGAGGAAGAGCACCTTGATCATTTACAGAAACTATTTGAGAGGTTAAAGAAATACAAGTTGAGGTTGAACCCAAATTAATGCACATTCGGGGTGAGGTCTGGTAAGCTCCTAGGCTTTGTCGTCAGCAATAAAGGTATCGAGGTGGATCCCGCCAAGGTGAAAGCTATACAAGAGATGCCTGCTCCTCGTACTAAGAAGGAAGTCAGAGGATTCTTGGGACGTTTAAACTACATTGCCAGATTCATTTCTTACCTGACAGCTACTTGTGAACCAATCTTCAAATTACTAAAGAAATATCAAGTAGTCAAATGGAATGACGAGTGCCAAACTGATTTCGATAAGATCAAAGAGTTCTTACCAGAGCCTTCTGTTTTGATGCCACCAGTCGAGGGAAGACCATTGATCATGTATCTAATTGTTTTGGAAAATTCAATAGGGTGTGTACTGGGGCAGCATGACGAGTCTGGCCGAAAAGAGCATGTTATTTATTACCTGAGCAAAAAGTTTACAGACTGTGAAAAAAGATATTCACTGCTCGTGAAAACTTGTTGCGCTCTAGCATGGGATGCTCGCCTACTAAGACAGTATATGCTGACCCATACTACCTTATTGATATCTAAAATGGATCCAATAAAATACATCTTCGAGAAACCTGCCCTCTTTGGGAGAATAGTGAGATGGCAGATGATCCTGACAGAATATGACATACAGTATACTACCCAGAAAGAAATAAAGGGCAGTATATTAGCTGATCTCCTTACTCACCAAGCTGTGGAAGACTACCAGTCCATGAAGTTCGAATTCCCAGATGAAGACATCATGATGGTAAACAATTGTGAAGATTTTAGACCATATGACGAACCTGAACAAGGATCCCGATGGACCCTGGTTTTTGATGGGGCATCTAACGCACTCGGCAATGGTATTGTTGTTGTACTCATATCTCCTGAAGGGTGTCATACTCCCTTTACTGCAGGACTCTGCTTCAATTGTACAAATAACATGGCGGAATACGAAGCGTTCATTTTTTGTCTTAAAGATGCAATAGATTTGGGGATCAAATCCTTAAATGTATTCAGAGATTCAGCTTTGGTCATCAGCCAGATCAAAGGAGAGTGGGTTTTGTACCCCAAAATTTGCCCTCCCATATTCTTCAAGATTTGTCAAAAGCATGCTTCAAAATTCCCCAAGGGTTGCACAGTTCAAGGGCCTCCTAACAGTCAAAGATTAGGGTTTTGGTTCTGGCAAAGTAAATGAAGTTTCCAAGGGTCCAATCAAGTCCCACATGCCTACAAATATGGTCAAGCATCCTCATATCAAGTTTCAAGACTTTCAGCACAAAATTGCACAGTCAAAACCCTAATTGCACAACAGTCAACTGTAGGGGCAAAATGGTCATTTGACAATCAAAAGTTCAAATTTTTTGTCAACATCTCATTTTGAAGCCACAAACATCATTTGGTCAATGCTTGATCATGATTCTCAAAGCTTGGCTCAAAAATCATCAAGATGCAAAAGTTTCCCTATTTGGACAGTTGAAAAAGTCAACTGTAAATTGACCAGGGCATAACTTCCACATGGATTATCATAAAAATTCCATCCAAAGCTCATTTTGAAGATAAAGACATTTCCTACAACTCCTCTTCACACTTCAAGTCCAAGAAATGCTCTCACAAAAAGTTATCAATTTTAACATTATAGGTCATTTTCAAAAGTCAACAAAAAGGGACTTTAAGTCAAAGGCCATAACTTGAGATTGGTAAATCAAAATGACATGGGACCAAAGACATTGGTTAGAGGACTCAAATACCTTTCCAAAATGTCCATGAACATGAGCAAAGCTTAAATATTGAGCAAGTTATGCCTTGTGGAAGTTGGGAAATTTTGGATATTTTGAAAAGTCAACATTGATTCAAATGACCTAAAAATGCTAATGGGCCTCTTTTTCTTCCACAATTCATCAGCCAAGACATGTGCACGACCATGTGGCCCAAAGGGAAGTTTTTATCATTTATTTATTTATTTATTTGGATTTTTAATCATTAATAATTCATTTAATTAAAATAAATAGGTAAAAAATACTAAACCTAACTTTTTGAATCTTTTTGTGCATAAAATAATCTCAAGATCTTGTGTATAATCAGATTTGGAAAGTATCTTGGTGATTGAACATGATTTGGACTAAAAATGCTTGAAAAAGATTTGAAATATTTTGCCATGAAAATCAATATCTTCTCATCAATTCTTTGATTCCTTGGACCTCTTTTCCAACCATAATCGTCCATACATACATATACATGCTAACCCTATTCAGAATGATCTCCCAGCTGCACCATATACCAAGAGAAAACTTGAATTTTTTGCAAGAATATTGAAAACTGAAAACAAGGTTCCAAGAGGTTTCAAGCCAAAATACTTGTCTCATCACCTTCCTGAGACATCAAGCATCGTAACTGAATAGCTTTCCACGTCCCTAACGCCCAGAATTGGTGAATAGGATTCACACTTTTCCATATTTTTTTCATAATCGTGTTTTAAAATTCAAGCACATTCATTGCATTTTTTTCATGGATTCTTGCTAATTGATGTATTCTGAAGCTAACCATATATTTCAATTGAGTTTTTATGCATCATTGAAGGATTCGCCATTAAAGATATTTAGGGTTACCAAGCTTTTGATTTGGGCGTTTCTCACTACTGCAAAATTGGAACATGAAACCTAGGCCATTCAACTCAGCATGCTTGGACGGTCTAAAAACGCACCTCGCGCTCAATTTATGAGCCTCCACGAGCTAATCGTTATTTTCTGGAATGGCACCTTTTGGAACGTTTAAAAAACCGTTGCTAATTCTGTTGTGTTTCAGGAAAAAACAAAAGCGAGGAAGAAGATGATCCAGTGGCAATCAGTGATTGGTCTATTTGAATTTTCGCGCTAGAATTCCATTAACCCTTATTTTCGCTTATGTTATTTGTGTATTATTTTTTATACAACGCGTGTAGAGTGCTCCAGTGGTAGGCGTGTACGTTGGTAAACCACAGGACCTGGGTTCGAGCCCCAGGTCCCCCACCCTTTCCAATATTATTTTTCCAATTGTCATTTTGTGCAGGTTCAACGCTATGGGACACCATACACCCCTTGATCCAGATTGCCACGCACACACCAGGATCAATCCAAAGGCGCTGATTGGAAGAACACCATAGACTCTAGTCAAACGTGCCACACGCTTCCTGGAAAGGTCAACCAGGCCAAGGGCTATTGGGCCTCAATTGATTATCATACCTCTCATTTGGGGACAGAACCCCCCTAGGTTTGCAAACTTTTACATTTTTTTTCATTCTTTTTATTTATTTCAATTATTGTTAATTAATTCTTTTAATTTAATTATTTTCATAAAAAACACAAAAACAATAAAAAATCAGAAAAAGACAAAATTAAAATATATTTATTTAATCAATATTTTTTGTAAATAAAATTCATTAATTAACTTAGTTTTAAATCTAGGATTAATCTTAACTTTTTTCAATAAAACCTAAAATTGGTAGAATTAGGGTTTCTAGTATTTTTCATCCTTTTTTTATTTTACTATATTAATTATTAATTCTCAATTAGTTATTTTTATAAATCAAGTTGCAATTAATTAATTAGGCTTAATTTTAGATAATTGCCATATTTTCTTAATAAATAAAAATTATAGAATTAGGTTGTTAATTTCATTAAATTCTCATAAATACAAAAAAAACCAAAAATAATTTCTTTTTCTTTAATTTAATTAATAATAATTTAATTTCGTTAAAAAAGGGTCCAACGCCCTCGTTTCCAATCTTAACTCAGTTCGCACATTTATCTCGTATTTATTTCTTTTTCTTTTAATATTTATGTACCTCTCCCAAAGCCTTGTAAACTCGGACATTCTAAGTTCCTCGCACTTTTAATTCTTTATTTTTCTGTCAAATCGGGTCCTGGAAATTTTGGCGATGTGGACCCGCGCCTTTTGTAATAGTTTAGAACTTTTATCTTTCCGCACTTTTTTTAAATGTTAATAAAATGGCATGCAAGAATGAATGATAAAATAAAAACAAACGCATAGATCACTTTGACATGAACAAGATAAATGCAAATGAACATGACACACAAATCACACACCACCCCTAGGGTACGCCTCACTGTTGCCTTGCCTCGAAAGGTGATCGTCGAGTAGAGGATGTCTTAGTAAGTCCTCATGATCCGGGAACCTGGCATGAGGGTAGCTTCTAAGGTGTCTTCCTATTGCTCTGGTGATCACCATGTCCCGAACTTCGAATTGACCCGAACACCTCCAACGGTGATGCTACTTACCTCTCAATGGTGGGATGGCATTACTTTAAAGGACATTTACACAGACGAATTCCTTAGGGTAGGTAGACGACTCTAGATACTTGCTCTAATTTCAAAACAAATTCAAAAATACTTTTCACACCCACACATTTTCAAAAATCTTTCGAAAGCAATTTTTCAAACACTCTTGAGGACCGATACAAGAGTCGAACTGGAATTTTCGAAGAAACTTTTTAAACCCACAGTTGAAAAGCAAACAAACCATTTTTGAAAACACAAGTGAGCAAGTATCTAAGAGCCCATGGATAACCATGGATAGAAAGGGTGCTAACACCTTCCCTTTCTATAACCTACCTCCCGAACCGAGAGCAATCTCTTTAAGGAATTTTTCTGTGCTTTTGTCCTTTCCATTTGGAGAAAATAAAAGACGGTGGCGACTCTTGCTTCCGCGACATTTCGCGAACCAGCGTCAAACAGTCAGTTCCAGATCCACCGATCACAGAACTGGCGACTCTGCTGGGGATAACTTTTAAAGTGAGGTGTACCTTAGGACTAAGATCACTGTGTTTTCAATTGCTTTGACTTGTTTGCTTTAAATTGTGGGACTGTCTTGGGAGTTCTATAGATCCTAACCCGGATCTGGGGATACCTTCTTAGAAAGTAGCAACAAGGCTGTGAGGGAACTGTGCGGGGTATACCGACATGGTTGAAACAGTCTGCTATGTTGATGTGGCACTTTGGTGTGTACCGGTAACCCTTGAGTTCAGTCAAGGAGAGTACGGGGCCTCCGCGCGGTGTCGTGAAGCATCAACAGACCTTAAGAACCTTAATTGAACTATCTTGGCCTCTTTAGGGTAGTGAGATAACTGACTTTGGTGCAGTCCGAGGTTGGTTGATACTCGATACTACACTCAATTGAGGGTTGCTTTCCTGGAATATTTCGGTCGCCAGTTCAGTGGCTAAATCGAAACGATGAACAATGAAAGCAATCCCGTGATATTGGGACCCTTAGAACCCGGTTACTTCTAATAGGACAGGTTGAGCCCACCAACTTCAAGAGGGTAATACCCAGACCCTATGCTGGCCTGAACTCTAAGGGTTTCTCTTGTGTGACTTGTGTGCCTTCGTACTTGACTACTTGCATGCTTTATCTGACACATGAACTACTTGCAGGTTGTTTTAGTCCTTAATCCGGACTCATAACAGGGTTTACTAAGTTTCTTGCAGGTTTTGTTTATAGTCCTTAATTGGGGCTCATAACAAAGTATACTGAATTTCTTGCAGGGTTTGTTTATAGTCCTTAATTGGGACTCATAACAGGGTTTACCTACATCACCCCATGCATAGCATGACATCGTACCATTGCATACATCTTAACCCATTTCAAGGATATCAAGGGCTTGTAATACAGGTCATGATGAACCAACTATCCCAGCAAGGGGCAAAGAGGATTTATTTTCCTCTAGCCAAGGTTGTCATGGGCTATGACCCACTTGATATGGTGAGCTTTGACACTTGAAGAAGATTCCCCGAGCCCAAAATTGTCAGGGGCTATGACCCACTGGATATGGTGAGCCTTGACACTTGAAGAAGGACTCTCAACAACATGAAGTTCCTTCAATCAAGCCACAAAATTCAAATGCTAACAAATTTCTTGTTTACCCCGCGAGGTCCTTGAAAACATTGCATGCATATCATACATATCATTGCATTGCAGGTATATTTGTTGCAGGTCACTTACCTTTCCCGCTGTTTATTTCAGCAATGGCTTCCCAACCAGATAACCAGGACCTTCACACTCAAGAGACTCAGTTCAAAGAGATCTTCCTAAGCCTATCCAAGGGGCAGGAAGAGTTGAGGACACTCCTCATGGGGAATCTAATCAGAAAGAGTCCTGAAGATGACAAGGACGAACAACTAAAACGTCTACAAGCTGAGGTAGACATATTGAAAACCCAGATGCTGGGGCAAAGGGCACTCATTTAAGGTTTAGCTCAGGAGCGAGGAGAGCTGAGGGCCATGATCAGTCAGCTTCATCAAGACATGAAGCAACCAGCCCAAGTCAGGGACCCAGTCATTAATCAACTTCCAAGAAGTCAAAGGTTTGGGCCTCTCCAAGCTGCTATTAATTCACAGGTCTAACAACGACCTCGCCCAGAACAACGGGCTGATCAGAGCAAACCAGACAGACCTAAAAGGCAATTCACCAAGATCAACATGTCGCTGGATCAAGCACTACAACAAATGTTGGAGGCAGGGTTGATCACCTTAAGGGCTCCTCTCCGGAATCCAAACACTTCTGCTCCTAACTATCATCCCAACGATAGGTGCGCATACCATTCTGATAGCCCGGGGCATACTACGGACAACTGCTGGCCTCTCAAAAACAAGATTCAAGACATGATCGACGCTGGAGAGATTCAGTTTGAAGTACCTGAGACTCCAAACATAATCACTGCTCCCTTGCCAAATCATGGCTAGGATTGAAAAATTTCTGTTCATTCGAATGTTCAAGCTGCAATTTTTCTTTTGTTCAAACATTTACTCATGTTAAACATTGTTATTTCATTAATGCATCGCATATGTCTGTTCTGAAACAATATATTCGTATTCACTAAATGCAAATTATTTTCATATTTTTTCTGATGTCGACTCTTGATCTAAAATTCTAAGCCTCTTGAGGGAGGATGACGAAAACGATACCACGACAATTACAGTATGCTTTTGAACAGACCCCGCTGATGATGTACAGGCATTGTTTCAAATCCTAAACACTGGAGTTATAAGGATGATAATCCCTCGTCAACCCCTCTGAGCCAAAGAAGTAGGAGTTTTTCTTTTCGAAATTTAAAACCCTTAATCATAACCTGGGGCA
Organism: Vicia faba; assembly: GCA_948472305.1. Lineage (NCBI taxonomy): Eukaryota > Viridiplantae > Streptophyta > Magnoliopsida > Fabales > Fabaceae > Vicia > Vicia faba. Next base: position 17,008,952 of record OX451741.1, on the reverse strand, counting down.
GGGTAGTCTCTCAGTTGATCCAAGTGCATAACGAATGGCACCGAAGAAGTCCTTAAAAAACGAAGAAAGACAGTGATGGTTCCGAATAATCAATAAAGAAAGGCAGTCATTATCTCAAAAAATAAAAAACCCATTAAGTCAAAACCCATGAAGGAGACTTACAAAGCTGGGGCATCCCGCTGACTGTAATTCCAAAAAAGGAAACAGGTCAGGCAAAAAATAGGGATAACAAAGTCAAAAAAGAAAGAGGTCTTACGAACCCTCAACAAGAAAGGAATGACTGCCTATTCAAAATAAGTTATCAACATCCGAATCATCATTGGAACATCAGAGCAAAGACTCAAACAAGGTCTAACGTATGATCAACTGAGTTTAGGTTTAGAGAACATCACGAAGAGTGGGTGGGTACAAATAATTCGAGCCTTTATCCTTTGTTTCTTAAACCGTGAACCAGGCCACGTTATAACCCTTAAAAGTCCTAGCTGAAGTATGGGTTAGTTCGAAAGCATACTGTTACGAAAGGTATCCTGACTCCTTAAGGCTCGCAATAAAATAACGAGTTGACATCACGTTTTACGAACATTCATTTGTTTTATGAAAAAAGAATGCATTTTCAAAATCTTCAAGACAGACATAGGCTTTGCATTTTTAACATAACTTTGTTTGCATATGACTTATTGTTTGAACAGCATAGAAGTTCGCACGACGAATGCCTAATGAACAGAAATACCTCCAATCAAGGGGCATGGCATGACTAGTGTCCATCATCTGGGGCAGTCCAATCAAGATTCGGAGAATCTCTCAAAGGCCAAATAGCCTGGGGCAAGTCTCCGCCTGAGTCACTTGGGGCATTCCAGCAACGAATCTTGCCTGATCAAACACCTTCTGGTGGCATGAAAAAAAAACACTGCTAACAGGGGCAATCCCCTACATTCTGAGAGCGTGGACATAGTCGAAAAGATACTACGCAAAATCAAAGACCCGCTAGGCTGACATACCTAGGCAAAAATAAGGGCTTCCCGGCGAACCAAAAGGGTTCGTGCAAAAATAAGGGATGAAATGAAAAAATCTGTACACCCGGCAAGTCGAAAACCTGAAAAGGCGGCTTGGGCAAAAATGGGTATCCCGGTGGACTGAAAACCCGAAAGGGCGGTCCAGGCAAAAATTAGGGATCAAAGCGTACGACTATGTCCCGGCATCTTGTCACTTGCCTATCAGAAGCAGAGTTTGTCCATCAACAGCTATCAGCACCTCACAGGTCTTCCTCTCCCACCTCAGAAACAGGGGCAATGATGAGCTGTCCAAGCGATCTAATTGTTCCATCCACCAAGGTGCCAAGGTAGGCTGAAGAACATAACCAGACATCTTAATTCCCCAGAGAGTGAGCCAACAAGTCCATACACTCGCAGAGTTATAATCAAACCTTAAGGAAGTTGGGTATACTCCCGCAGATCCCAAACATTCCCCAGCAGCACATATACATATTCTTAACAAGCATCCCCGGCAGTCTTGGTCTAAAGATTTTTCCCCGGCAGTATACCAGACATTCAATGGAGTCATTCCCCCGATACAGTTCAAAACTTCCCCAAGAAAGTCCAATCTAGTTCCCCAGGAAAGTTGGAATCCATCTCCCCAAGCAGTAAGCTTATCCCCAGTAGATTCTGGAAGCTTATCCTTGCAGAGCACGAACGCGTCCCCCGGCTTTATTCAAAGAGTTATTTCCTTACCAGGATATAACTGGGTTATCCTCAGCCAAAAGCCACGGAAAGAGTGTCCTCGACGAAGTCTTCTTATCCCCAGCGAAGTCTATTAACACTTCCAACACAACAAGGGTATCCCCAGCAAGTTATTATCAACATTCCAGCAAAGTACCTCTCTCCCCACAGAGTATTGCTCCCCAGCAAGATCGTTAGCGTACTTTTCTCCCCGCAGAGTAATCCATTCGCCAAGTTCATTCCCCGACGGAGTTATCTTCTCCTACCGGTATTCTTGCAACTATCATCCTCAGCAGAAGTAAAGATCTACTTACTAACATTAGCCCAGGAGTGACTTCCCGGCACCCGTCAAGGATTTATTTTCCTAAGACGAAAACATACAATCATAAACATCACATACATCATTATAGCATGCATATACGCATCATATCTTACAAATCTCATTTATGTTGAGAACATCATTGCCTGATCTATATCATGCATTGCATATGACTGACCTTTACCTTTCAGGAAAAATTCAGTTAAGTTCTCAGCTGTTTCAAGACCTAGACCGGTTCAGTTAAATCGACTCCAAAGATTTCTCTGTTTCTTATCCAGTCAAATGCCTTCTCTGGTTCAGTCAGATCGACCTTAAGATCTCCCTGCTTCTTACCCAGTTGAAGACATTTCAAGACCTAGACCGGTTCAGTTAAATCGACTCCAAAGATTTCTTTGTTTCTTATCCAGTCTGAGGCCTTCTCTAGTCCAGTTAAATCGACCCCAAACAGATTTTCCTGATAAAGACTCAGTAGAAGATATCCAAGATTCTCTCAATGATTGCTATTGAGGTTGTAGTTGCTTATGGTTCTCTCCCCGATCCTGCGGAGGTGGTAATCCCAGATTTCTCTCAATGATTGCTGTTGAGGTTGAAATTATCCAAGATTCTCTCAATGATTGCTATTGAGGTTGTAGTCGCCTATGGTTCTCTCCCCGATCCTGCGGAGGTGGTAATCCCAGATTTCGCTCAATGATTGCTGTTGAAGTTGAAGTTATCCAAGATTCTCTCAATGATTGCTATTGAGGTTGTAGTCGCCTATGGTTCTCTCCCCGATACTGCGGAGGTGGTAATCCCAGATTTCGCTCAACGATTGCTGTTGAAGTTGAAGTTATCCAAGATTCTCTCAATGATTGCTATTGAGGTTGTAGTCGCCTATGGTTCTCTCCCCGATACTGCAGAGGTGGTAATCCCAAGATTCGCTCAACGATTGCTGTTGAGGTTGAAGTTATCCAAGATTCTCTCAATGTTTTCTATTGAGGTTGTAATCGTCCAAGGTTCTCTCACCGTTCCTGTTGAGGTAGTAACCATCCCTGGTTCATTCATCACCATTTGAAGCTCCAGATCCAGCTCCTGTAACCAGTCAGGACGCATCTACACAAAGAATTTGAAGACCAGCTCCTGTAACAGGCCAGGTACTCATTTTTCTTTTGCAGGTACGCAGGTTCTCGCTAAGGAAGCTCTTACGCGATCAACATCCAGATGGCATCTATAAGCCCATCCACCTTCCATCATCTCTTAGCATGGCATCTATAATCCCATCATCCTATCCATCAATCTCCAAATGGCATCTATAAGCCCATTCCACCACACTGCTACTATGTGAGCGCAAATTTCTGGGCACTCTAGTGTTCAATCATCTTCCACCTTCGGATTACAAAAGGCACGTCAGCCAATCTGCATCCTCAGGTCTAAGAAGATTGAACAGGGGCAACTGTTGTACCCCAAAATTTGCCCTCCCATATTCTTCAAGATTTGACAAAAGCATGCTTCAAAATTCCCCAAGGGTTGCACAGTTCAAGGGCCTCCTAACAGTCAAAGATTAGGGTTTTGGTTCTGGCAAAGTAAATGAAGTTTCCAAGGGTCCAATCAAGTCCCACATGCCTACAAATATGGTCAAGCATCCTCATATCAAGTTTCAAGACTTTCAGCACAAAATTGCACAGTCAAAACCCTAATTGCACAACAGTCAACTGTAGGGGCAAAATGGTCATTTGACAATCAAAAGTTCAAATTTTTGGTCAACATCTCATTTTGAAGCCACAAACATAATTTGATCAATGCTTGATCATGATTCTCAAAGCTTGGCTCAAAAATCATCAAGATGCAAAAGTTTCCCTATTTGGACAGTTGAAAAAGTCAACTGTAAATTGACCAGGGCATAACTTCCACATGGATTATCAGAAAAATTCCATCCAAAGCTCATTTTGAATATAAAGACATTTCCTACAACTCCTCTTCACACTTCAAGTCCAAGAAATGCTCTCACAAAAAGTTATCAATTTTAACATTATAGGTCATTTTCAAAAGTCAACAAAAAGGGACTTTAAGTCAAAGGCCATAATTTGAGATTGGTAAATCAAAATTACATGGGACCAAAAACATTGGTTAGAGGACTCAAATACCTTTCCAAAATGTCCAAGAACATGAGCAAAGCTTAAAAATTGAGCAAGTTATGCCTTGTGGAAGTTGGGAAATTTTTGGATATTTTGAAAAGTCAACATTGATTCAAATGACCTAAAAATGCTAATGGGCCTCTTTTTCTTCCACAATTCATCAGCCAAGACATGTGCACGACCATGTGGCCCAAAGGGAAGTTTTTATCATTTTTTTATTTATTTATTTGGATTTTTAATCATTAATAATTCATTTAATTAAAATAAATAGGTAAAAAATACTAAACCTAACTTTTTGAATCTTTTTGTGCATAAAATAATCTCAAGATCTTGTGTATAATCAGATTTGGAAAGTATCTTGGTGATTGAACATGATTTGGACTAAAAATGCTTGAAAAAGATTTGAAATATTTTGCCATGAAAATCAATATCTTCTCATCAATTCTTTGATTCCTTGGACCTCTTTTCCAACCCTAATCGTCTATACATACATATACATGCTAACCCTATTCAGAATGATCTCCCAGCTGCGCCATATACCAAGAGAAAAACTTGAATTTTTTGCAAGAATATTGAAAACTGAAAACAAGGTTCCAAGAGGTTTCAAGCCAAAATACTTGTCTCATCACCTTCCTGAGACATCAAGCATCGTAACTGAATAGCTTTCCACGTCCCTAACGCCCAGAATTGGTGAATAGGATTCACACTTTTCCATATTTTTTTCATAATCGTGTTTTAAAATTCAAGCACATTCATTGCATTTTTTTCATGGATTCTTGCTAATTGATGTATTCTGAAGCTAACCATATATTTCAATTGAGTTTTTATGCATCATTGAAGGATTCGCCATTAAAGATATTTAGGGTTACCAAGCTTTTGATTTGGGCGTTTCTCACTACTGCAAAATTGGAACATGAAGCCTAGGCCATTCAACTCAGCATGCTTGGACGGTCTAAAAACGCACCTCGCGCTCAATTTATGAGCCTCCACGAGCTAATCGTTATTTTCTGGAATGGCACCTTTTGGAACGTTTAAAAAACCGTTGCTGATTCTTTTGTGTTTCAGGAAAAAACAAAAGCGAGGAAGAAGATGATCCAGTGGCAATCAGTGATTGGTCTATTTGAATTTTCGCGCTAGAATTCCATTAACCCTTATTTTCGCTTATGTTATTTGTGTATTATTTTTTATACAACGCGTGTAGAGTGCTCCAGTGGTAGGCGTGTACGTTGGTAAACCACAGGACCTGGGTTCGAGCCCCAGGTCCCCCACCCTTTCCAATATTATTTTTCAAATTGTCATTTTGTGCAGGTTCAACACTAAGGGACACCATACACCCCTTGATCCAGATTGCCACGCATACACCAGGATCAATCCAAAGGCGCTGATTGGAAGAACACCATAGACTCTAGTCAAACGTGCCACACGCTTCCTGGAAAGGTCAACCAGGCCAAGGGCTATTGGGCCTGAATTGATTATCATACCTCTCATTTGGGGACAGAACCCCCTAGGTTTGCAAACTTTTACATTTTTTTTCATTCTTTTTATTTATTTCAATTATTGTTAATTAATTCTTTTAATTTAATTATTTTCATAAAAAACACAAAAACAATAAAAAATCAGAAAAAGACAAAATTAAAATATATTTATTTAATCAATATTTTTTGTAAATAAAATTCATTAATTAACTTAGTTTTAAATCTAGGATTAATCTTAACTTTTTTCAATAAAACCTAAAATTGGTAGAATTAGGGTTTCTAGTATTTTTCATCCTTTTTTTATTTTACTATATTAATTATTAATTCTCAATTAGTTATTTTTATAAATCAAGTTGCAATTAATTAATTAGGCTTAATTTTAGATAATTGTCATATTTTCTTAATAAATAAAAATTGTAGAATTAGGTTGTTAATTTCATTAAATTCTCATAAATACAAAAAAAACCAAAAATAATTTCTTTTTCTTTTTCTTTAATTAATAATAATTTAATTTCGTTAAAAAAGGGTCCAACGCCCTCGTTTCCAATCTTAACTCAGTTCGCACATTTATCTCGTATTTATTTCTTTTTCTTTTAATATTTATGTACCTCTCCCAAAGCCTTGTAAACTCGGACATTCTAAGTTCCTCGCACTTTTAATTCTTTATTTTTCTGTCAAATCGGGTCCTGGAAATTTTGGCGATGTGGACCCGCGCCTTTTGTAATAGTTTAGAACTTTTATCTTTCCGCACTTTTTTTAAATGTTAATAAAATGGCATGCAAGAATGAATGATAAAATAAAAACAAACGCATAGATCACTTTGACATGAACAAGATAAATGCAAATGAACATGACACACAAATCACACACCACCCCTAGGGTACGCCTCACTGTTGCCTTGCCTCGAAAGGTGATCGTCGAGTAGAGGATGTCTTAGTAAGTCCTCATGATTCGGGAACCTGGCATGAGGGTAGCTTCTAAGGTGTCTTCCTATTGCTCTGGTGATCACCATGTCCCGAACTTCGAATTGACCCGAACACCTCCAACGGTGATGCTACTTACCTCTCAATGGTGGGATGGCATTACTTTAAAGGACATTTACACAGAAGAATTCCTTAGGGTAGGTAGACGACTCTAGATACTTGCTCTAATTTCAAAACAAATTCAAAAATACTTTTCACACCCACACATTTTCAAAAAGCTTTCGAAAGCAATTTTTCAAACACTCTTGAGGACCGATACAAGAGTCGAACTGGAATTTTCGAAGAAACTTTTTAAACCCACAGTTGAAAAGCAAACAAACCATTTTTGAAAACACAAGTGAGCAAGTATCTAAGAGCCCATGGATAACCATGGATAGAAAGGGTGCTAACACCTTCCCTTTCTATAACCTACCTCCCGAACCGAGAGCAATCTCTTTAAGGAATTTTTCTGTGCTTTTGTCCTTTCCATTTGGAGAAAATAAAAGACGGTGGCGACTCTTGCTTCCACGACATTTCGCGAACCAGCGTCAAACAGTCAGTTCCAGATCCACCGATCATAGTGGGACACTAAACACCCTAACCATATCCCTTACAAAGAACATGTGTTGACATTACTCCCACATTTTTAGAAGATTACCTTTAAGCATTTCCCGCGAGAAGAAAATCAGCTAGCAGATGCACTAGCCACAATGTCATCCATGTTTAAACTTAAATGGGATAACGAAGCTCCCTAGATCATCATTGAGTGAATGGATGAACCAGCTCACTGTCACGAGATTAATACTGAAGAAGTAGTGGACCAGCCTTGGTTTCACGAAGTCGAGTGGTATCTCGAGGCTCAAGAATATCCAGAAGGAGCTTCAGTCAACGACAAGAAGTTCTTAAGGAGATTCTCTGCTAAATTCTTCCTTAGTAATTACATTCTCTACAAACGCAACCATGACTCTGTTTTGCTCCGTTGCATAGACAAGATTGAAGCGTAAAATATCATGGCTGAGTTACATAAATGCACTTTTGGCACCAATCCCATTGGGCATACAATGGCAAAGAAAATCCTACAGGCAGGCTATTACTAGTCTACCATGGAAACAGATTTCTATCAACACTCTCGAACCTGCCACAAGTGTCAGATTTATGCTGACAAGGTATACATAAATCCGGTTCCTCTGAATGTCTTGACGGCTCCTTGGCCCTTTGCTATGTGGGGCATCGATATGATTGGGGAAATCAAACCAACAGCCTCCAATGGACACCGCTTCATCTTAGTGGCCATTGACTATTTTACAAAGTGGGTTCAGGCAGCCTCTTTCGCTTCCGTGACCAAGAATGTTGTAGCCTGGTTCATTAAACAGAATCTCATATGTCGGTATGGTATCCCGAAGAGGATCATCACAAACAATGATATGAATCTAAACAATACTATGATCACCTCCCTGTGCGAGCAATTCAAGATCTAGCATCAGAATTCTTCCCCTTACCGGCCAAAGATGAGTGGTGTTGTCGAAGCCGCAAATAAGAATATCAAAAATATCATACAGAAAATGACAGTCACATACAAAGACTGGCATGAGATGCTACCATTCACTCTCCACGGGTATCGTACCATAACACGTACATCAACTGGGGCAACACCCTACTCTCTGGTTTACGGTATGGAGGTTGTCTTGCCTATTGAGGTCTAGATCCCCTCTCTGAGAATTATGAAGGATGCAGATCTGAATGAAGAAGATTGGTTCCAGACTCGACTTGATCAACTAAACTTGATTGATGAGAAAATACTTACTGTTGTCTGTCATGGTCAAATGTATCAAAAATGGATGATCAAGGCTTTCAACAAAAAAGTCAGACGCCAAGTGTATCAAGTCGGGGATTTGGTGATCAAACGCATCATATTTCCGCAAGGTAGTCCCATGGGCAAATGGACTCCTACCTACGAAGGACCATTTGTGATCAAAATCATTTTCTCTGGTGTACCAATGATCTTGACCACCATGGATGGCGACGACCTGCCGCACCCTGTGAACGCGGACATAGTCAAAAGATACTACGCATAAGAGACCCGCTAGGTTGATACACCTAGGAAAAATAAGGGCATCCCGGCGAACCAAAAAGGTTCGAGCAAAAATTAGGGATAAAACAAAAAATTTGTACACCCGACAAGCAATAAACCCGAAAAGGCGGCTTGGGCAAAAATGGGTATCCCGGTGGACTGAAAACCCGAAAGGGATGTCCAGGAAAAAGTTAGGGAATTAAAGCGTATGACTATCTTCCGTTGGATCACCATACGGACAACCTTTGGCTACAACCTGCAAACTCGACGGTTCTGATAAATTCAATCGGCTTCGGACAAGGCAACAAATCGACAAGATGCTCAGAGACACGAAGGTTATAGCAGAACGGGAACCCCATGGGATTATTGCACATAGCTATTCTTTCTTTGTATAAAAATTTTCATTTTTTTACGATGGCATTCTCTTACTAGAATGTTTGTCTCATTGTACAAAAATACTTACTCAAAGTCAATACAAAGATATCCCTTTGAAAGTGAAAAACTATTTGTTTTTCTTTACTCTTGTGTTTTGTTTACAAAAACGTCCAATGATTTATTGTTGAACATATGCATTTGAACGTAATCACTGTTTACAAATAAATAAAATAGAAAGACAATCACTGATGGCTTTAAAAGATAGGGTAATCTCTCTAAGTTATTTCCATGAAATCCCCCACAGTGTGCAGTTTAATCCCCAGCGGAACAAAACTTCCAGTTATCAATCCCCAGTAGAAGTCGTCCAATTTCTCAGGATTCCCCAACAGGATTTTACAAGCAGGACACATCATTTCCCTTACAACAAGGTTTATTTCTCTAAGTGGAAATTCATCAACAATTCATAACATGAAGACTTACACTCCATATCCTTAACAACAGTCAGGTATTTATTTCCCCCTATCCAACAACAGTGTAGCAGGTTAGCTCACATACGCATACATCGCATCCATATATCATAAACATCGATAACACAAATGCATATATCACAATATCATTGTACCATGTGTTGTACCCCAAAATTTTCCCTCCCATATTCTTCAAGAATTGCAAAGTCAAGCTTCAAAATCTCCCTAAAGGTTGCACAGTTCAAGGGCCTCCTAAACAGTCAAAATTAGGGTTTTGGTTCTGATCAAGAAAATGAAGTTTCCAAGGGTCCAATCAAGTCCCACATGACTATAAACATGGTCAAGCATCCTCATACAAAGTTTCAAGACTTTCAGCACAAAATTGCACAGTCAAAAACCCTAATTGCACTACAGTCAACTGTAGGGGCAAAATGGTCATTTGACAGTCAAAAGTTCAAATTTTTGGTCAACATCTCATTTTGAAGCCACAAATATCATTTGATCAATGCTTGATCATGATTCTCAAAGCTTGGCTCAAAAATCATCAAGATGAAAAAGTTTCCTTATTTGGACAGCTAAAAAAGTCAACTGTAAATTGAGCAGGGCATAACTTTCACATGGATTATCAGAAAAATTCCATCCAAAGCTCATTTTGAAGAGAAAGACATTTCCAACAACTCCTCTTCATACTTCAAGTCCAAGAAATGCTCTTACAAAAAGTTATCAATTTCAACATTATAGGTCATTTTCAAAAGTCAACAAAAAGGGACTTTAAGTAAAGGGCCATAACTTGCGATTGGTAAATCAAAATGCCATGGGACCAAAGACATTGGTTATAGGACTCAAGGACCTTTCCAAAATGTCCACGAACATGAGAAAAGCTTAAAAATTGAGCAAGTTATGCCTTGTGGAAGTTGGGAAATTTTTGGATATTTTGAAAAGTCAACATTGCTTCAAATGACCTAAAATTGCTAATGGGCCTCTTTTTCTTCCACAATTCATTATCCAAGGCATGGGCACGACCATTTGGCCCAAAGGGAAGTTTTTATCATTTTTTATTTATTTATTTGGATTTTTAGTATTAATAATTCATTTAAATTAAAATAAATGCATGAAAAATACTAAACCTAGGTTTTAAATCTTTTTATGCATATTATATACTCAATATTTCGTGCATAGCTAGATTTAGAAAGAATTGAAGAGAATTGGCCATGATTTGTACAAAATAGCATGAAAAAAGATTGAAAAAGATCTTGAAAAATCAAATCTTACAAACCATGAATGCAAAGGATTTTGATCAAGTTTTTTAACCCTAATCACTCTCCTATACATACACAAGCAAGACCTAATGCTCAGGAACCAAAAAGCTGCGCAAGAACTTGAAGAACAAAACTTGACTTTTTGCTTAAAAATCTAAAAACTGAAAGCAGGGTTAGAGGTCGTTTCAAGCCACAAAACTCCTTCCATTGCATTCCTGGGACATCAAGAAACGTACCTGGATCAAGAACACAGTCCCTAACCCTTTGAATCATTGTACAGAAGCCAAGCTTTTTTTACTTTTTCTCATAATCGTACTTTACAATGTATGCATATTCATGGCATTTTATTTATAGATTCATGCTAAGTAATGTGTTTTAAAGCTAACCATGTGCTTTGATTGGATTTTTATGCACTGTATGCAAAACCACCATTGTCATATTTTAGGGTTTCAAGCTTGGAAATTTGGGGCTTTACATTCAAAGAAAAATTGAGACTCGAGACTTGGACCATTAAAACGAGCGTGTTTGGACGAAAACAATGGCACCCTCGCGCCTAATTTATGAGGCCCCATGGGCTATTCGTTATTTTTCATAAAGGTGCCTATGAGAACGGTGTAAAACCGTTGCTAATGTTTTTTCATGTTTCAGAAGAAAAGGCACAACGAAGAGGACGATGAAGTGGAAGGCGCTGATTGGATCATTTAAATTCTTCGTGCGTTTTTGAGCCACTGACCACTTTTCTCTTATAATAATTGTTAGTTGTTATATGATAAACGCGCGTGGGATGGTTTAGTGGTAAGCATAGGCGTTGGTAACGTTCATGACCTGGGTTCGAGCCCCAGGTCCTCACTATTTCCATGTTATTTTTCAATCAATGTTTCTATGCAGTTTCATATACTGAAGACCATCATACGTCCCTCCATCAAGCCGTCCACTTGGTCAATCTCATTCATCCAAGGGTTCAGATCTAAAGAACAGGATGCACTCTAGTCAACGCTGATGCACGCTAATGGCAAAAGTCAAAGTGGCCAAAGTTATTGGGCCCAGATTGCTAAAAGAAAACCCTCACAATTAGGGGCAGACCCCCTAGGTTTGCCATTTTTTTTTCATTCTTTCTTTTCATTATTTCTATTTTCTTTTAGTTATTGTTTTCTTAATTAATTTATTATTTTCATAAAAACACAAAAACAATAAAAATCAGAAAAGATGAAAAAATAATAAATATTTTTATTTTAGTATTTTGGTAAATAAAGTCCATTAATTAATTTTAGTTATTAAATTAGGTTTAACTATAATATTTTCAAAATAAAAAACCTAAAATTGGTAGAATTAGGGTTTAATTAATTTTTTATCCCTTTTTATTTTCTTTCATAATAATTAAATATTAAATATTTATTTTTGTAATTAAATTGCATGTAAATTAATTAGGGTTAATTTTAGGTTAAAACTTTAACATGTTTTCATAATAAAATAAAAATTGTAGAATTAGGGTTAGCATGTTATTTTAATTAATTCTTTTTTCATTAAAACCAAAAAATACCAAAAACAATTTCTTTTCTTTTTTAATTAATTAATTCCATCATTTAATTTAATTTTGCAAAAAGGGTCCAACGCCCTCGTTTTAATTCTTATTCGCGTGTTTATTTCTTTTTCGTATAATATTTATGTACCTCTCCCAAAGCCGTGTAATTAATTTCTCGCACTTTACTTTTTCCTTTATTCCTTTATTTTTCTGTCAAATCGGGTTCTGGAAATTTTGGCGATGTGGACTCGCGCCTTTTGTAATAGCTTAGAACTTTACTCTTCTCGCACTTTTAACTGTTAATCAAGGCATGCAAGAATGAATGGACAAACATAAAAACAAGCGCTAGATCACCAATAACATGACAAAAGACAAAAATATCTGAAAACGACACACAAATTCACACACCACCCCTAGGGTACGCCTCACTGTTGCCTTGCCTCGAAAGGGGATCGTCGAGTAGAGGATGTCTTAGTAAGTCCTCATGATCCGGGAACCTGGCATGAGGGTAGCTTCTAAGGTGTCTTCCCATTGCTCTGGTGATCACCATGTCCCGAACCTCGAATTGACCCGAACAACTCCAATAGTGGTGCTACCTACCTCTCAATGGTGGGATGGCATTACTTTAAAGGACATTTACACAGACGAATTCCTTAGGGTAGGTAGATGACTCTAGATACTTGCTCTAATTTCAAAAACAAATCAAAAATACTTTTCACACCGACACATTTTCAAAAAGCTTTCGAAAGCATTTTTCAAACACTCTTGAGGACCGATACAAGAGTCGAACTGAAATTTTCAAAGAAACTTTTTAAAACCCACAGTTGAAAAGCAAACAAACCATTTTTGAAAACACAAGTGAGCAAGTATCTAAGAGCCCATGGATAACCATGGATAGAAAGGGTGCTAACACCTTCCCTTTCTATAACCTACCTCCCGTACCGAGAGCAATCTCTATAAGGAATTTTTCTGTGCTTTTGTCCTTTCCATTTGGAGAAAATAAAAGACGGTGGCGGCTCTTGCTTCCGTGACATTTCGCGAACCAGCGTTAAACAGTCAGTTCCAGATCCACCGATCACAGAACTGGCGACTCTGCTGGGGACAATCTTAAAGTGAGGTGTACCTTAGGGTTAGTTCATAACTGTGTTTTCAATTGTATTGCTTTGCTTGCTTTAAATTGTGGGACTGTCTTGGGAGTTCTTTAGATCCTAACCCGAATCTGGGGATACCTTCTTAGAAAGTAGCAACAAGGCTGTGAGGGAACTGTGCGGGGTATATCGACATGGTTGAAACAGTCTGCTACGTTGATGTGGCACTTTGGTGTGTACCGGTAACCCTTGAGTTCAGTCAAGGAGAGTACGGGGCCTCCGCGTGGTGTCGTGAAGCATCAACAGACCTTAGGAACCTTAATTGAACTATCTTGGCCTCTTTAGGGTAGTGAGATAACTGACTTTGGTGCAGTCCGAGGTTGGTTGATACTCGATACTACACTCAATTGAGGGTTGCTTTCTTGGAATATTTCGGTCGCCAGTTCAGTGTCTAAATCGAAACGATGAACAATGAAAGCAATCCAGTAATATTGGGACCCTTAGAACCCGGTTACTTCTAATAGGACAGGTTGAACCCACCAACTTCAAGAGGGTAATACCCAGACCTCATGCTGGCCTTAAACTCTAAGGGCTTCTCTTGTGTGACTTGTGTGCCTTCGTACTTGACTATTTGCATGCATGTTATCTAACACAGGAACTACTTGCAGGGTTTGCTTATAGTCCTTAATTGGGACTCATAGATGGGTTTGCTAAGTTTTTTTGCAGGTTTTGTCCATAGTCCTTAATTAGGACTCATGGCAGGTTTACTGAGTTTGCTTGCAGGTTTTGTTTATAGTCCTTAATAAGGGCTCATAACAGGGTTTATTCATATCACCCCATGCATCATGACATCATACCATTGCATACATCCTAACCCATTTCAAGGATCTCAAGGGCTTGTGATGCAGGTCATGATGAATCAAACATCTAGCAAGGGGCAAAGAGGATTTATTTTCCTCTAGCCAAAGTTGTCAGAGGCTATGACCCACTTGATATGGTGAGCTTTGACTCCTGAAGAAGGTTCCCCTAGCCAAGGTTGTTTGGAAAGCAAAATAAGGTTGATGACTTGAGTCAGGGGCTATGACCCACTGGATATGGTGAGCCTTTGACCCTTGAAAAAGGACTCTCAACAAATATGAAGTTCCTTCAATCAAGCTACCGGATCCCAACGCTAACAAATTTTCTTGTTTACCCCGCGAGGTCCTTGAAAACATTACATGCATGTCATACTCATCATTGCATAACAGGTATCCTTGTTGCAGGTCGCTTACCTTTCTCGCTGTTTATTTCAGCAATGGCTTCCCAACAAGATAACCAGGACCTTCACACTCAAGAGACTCAGTTCAAAGAGATCTTCCTAAGCCTATCCAAGGGGCAGGAAGAGTTGAGGACGCTCCTCATGGGGAATCTGATCAGAAAGAGTCCTGAAGATGACAAGGACGAACAGCTGAAACGTCTACAAGCTGAGGTAGACACATTGAAAACCCAGATGCTGGGGCAAAGAGCACTCTTTCAAGGTTTAGCTCAGGAGCAAGGAGAGCTGAGGGCCACGATCAGTCATCTTCATCAAGACATGAAGCAACCAGCCCAAGTCAGGGACCAGGTCATTGAACAGCTTCCAAGAGGACAAAGGTCTGGTCCAATGAATAGACCTCTCCAAGCTGCTATCACTTCACAGGTCCAACCACGACCTCACCAAGAACAACGGGCTGATCGGAGCAAGCCAGACAAGCCTAAAAGGCAGTTCACCAAACTCAACGTGTCACCGTCTCAAGCTTTACAACAATTGTTAAGGTTGAATCTGGTGACGTTAAGGGACCCTCCTAAGCGTCTCAACACAACCTCCCTAAAGTACAATCCTGAGGAAAGATGTGCATACCACTCTGACAGTCCAGGACATGACACCGACGACTGTTGGGCTTTGAAGAATAAGATTCAAGATCTGATTAATGAAAGAGCTGTGGATTTCACCCAGATAGGCCAAGCTGAATGCTCCTGCCATCCCTACAAGATGCACCAGTCGAAGTAATAAGCCCTGAGACTAGAAGACTTCTGTTCATTAGAATCTTTCAAGTTGTAATTTTCTTTTGATTGTTCAAGCATTCCATTCATATCAAACGTTGTTATTTCATTAATGCATCGCATATGTCTGTTCTGAAACAATATATTCGTATTCACTAAATGCAAATTATTTTCATATTTTTTCTGATGATCAACGCTCGATTAATAATTCTAAGCCTCTTGAGGGAGGATGACGAAAATGATACCATAATCTACAGTATGCTTTTGAACAGACCCCGCTGATGAGGTACAGGCATTGTTTCAATCCCTAAACACTGGAGTTATAAGGATGATAATCCCTCGTCAACCCCTCTGAGCCAAAGAAGTAGGAGTTTTTATTTTCGAAAATCAGAACCCTTAATCATAACCTGGGGCAGGGTAGTTCTCTCAGTTGATCCAAGTGCATAACGAATGGCACCAAAGAGGTCCTTACAAAACAAAGGAAGACAGTGGTGGTTCCGAATAATCAATCAAGACAGGCAGTCATTATCTCTCCAAAATAAAAGCCCAATAAGTCAAAACCTATGAAGGAGACTTACAAAACTGGGGCATCCCGCTGACTGTAATTCCAAAAAAAGGAAACAGTTCAGGCAAAAAAGAAAGGGATAACAAAAATCGGACAAGAAAGAGGTCTTACAAACCCTCAGTAAAAAAGGAATGATTGCCTATTCAAAATAAGTTATCAACATCCGAATCATCACCGGAAAATCAGAACAAAGACTCAAACAAGGTCTAATGTATGACCAACTGAGTTTAGGTTTGGAGAACATCACGAAGAGCGGGTGGGTACAAATAAAATTTGAGCATTTATCCTTTGTTTCTTAAACCATGAACCAGGCCACGTTATAACCCTAAAAAGTCCTAGCTGAAGCATGAGTTAGTTCGAAAGCATACTGTGACGAAAAGTATCCTGACTCCTTAAGGCTTACTATAAAGAAAGAGTTGACATCACGTTTTACAAACATTCATTTGTTTTATGAAAAAAGAATGCATTTTCAAAATCTTCAAGACAGACATGAGCTTTGCATTATTAACATAACTTTGTTTGCATATGACTTTTTGTTTGAACAGCATAGAAATTCGCACGACGAATGCCTAATGAACAGAAGTACTTCCAATCAAGGGGCATGGCATGACTATTGTCTATTATCTGGGGAAATTCAGTCAAGATTCGGAGAATCTTTCAAAAGGCCAACCAGCCTGGGGCAAATCTCTGTCTAAGTCACTTGGGGCATTGGAAGATCAAACGAAGATCTTCTGATGGTATGACAAAACACTGTTAACAGGGGCAACTCCCTACATTCTGAGAGCATGGACATAGTCGAAAAGATACTACGCAAAATCAAAGACCCGCTAGGTTGACATACCTAGGCAAAAATAAGGGCTTCCCGGCGAACCAAAAGGGTTCGGGCAAAAATAAGGGATGAAATGAAAAAATATATACACCCGGCAAGTCGAAAACCTGAAAAGGCGGCTTGGGCAAAAATGGGTATCCCGGTGGACTGAAAACCCGAAAGGGCGGTCCAGGCAAAAGTTAGGGATTAAAGCGTACGACTATGTCTCGTCATCTTGTCATTTGCCTATCAGAAGAAGAGTTTGTCCATCAACAACTATCAGCACCTCACAGGTCTTCCTCTCCCACCTCAGAAACAGGGGGAACGATGAGTTTGTCCGAATGATCTAATTGCTCTGTCCGCCAAGGTATCAAGGTGAGTTCAGCTGAAGAACATAACCAGTACCTCTTAATTCCCCAGAGAGTGAGCCAGCAAGCAGTATACTCTTCTCCAAACAAAGTTATCAAATCTCAAGGAAGTTGGGTATCCTCCAGTGGATCTCAACATCTCCCCAGCATATATGCACCCTTAACAAGCATCCCCGGTAGTCTTGGTCTAAAGATTGTTCCTTGGCGGCATACCAACATTCAAAGAAATCACTTCCCCCGCAGTTCAAAACTTCCCCAGGAGAGTCCAACCCAGTTTCCCCAGGAAAGTTGGAATTCATCTCCCCAAGCAGTAAGCTTATCCCAGTAGATTCTGGAAGCTTATCCTCGCAGAGCGCGAACGCGTCGCCCGGCTTTATTCAAAGAGTTATTTCCTTACTAGGATATAACTGGGTTATCCTCAGCCAAAAGCCACGGAAAGTTCGTCGTCAACACAGTTCTTTCTTATCCCCAGCGAAGTCTATTAACACTCCCGATACAACAAGGGTATCCCCAGCAAGTTACTATCAACAATTCAGTAAGATATCTCTCTCCCCAATGATTATTGCTTTCCAGCAAGATCGTCAGAGTACGGTTCTCCCCGCAGAGTTATTCCATTCGCCAAGTTTATTCCCTAACGGAGTCATCTTCTCCTACCGGTATACTTGCAATTATCATCCCCAGCGGAAGCAAAATCTATTCTCCAACATCAGCCCAGGAGTGACTTCTCGGCACCCATCAAGGATTTACTTTCCTAGACGAAGGATACATTCATAAACATCGCACTTCCATACATCATTATAGCATGCATAGACGCATCATATCTTACAAATCTCATTTATGTTGAGAAATTCATTGCTTGATCCATGTCATGCATTGCATATGACTGACCTTTACCTTTCAGGAAATATTCAGTTAAGTTCTCAATCATATTTCAAGACCTTGTCTGGTTCAGTTAAATCGACTCCAAAGATTTTCCTGGTTATTATCCAGTCAAAGGCGTTCTCTGGTCTAGTTAAACCAACTCCTAAAGGTTTTTCTTTTGAAGACTCAGTTGAAGACTCCAAAGACCTTGTCTGGTTCAGTTAAATCGACTCCAAAGATTTTCCTGGTTATTATCCAGTCAAAGGCGTTCTCTGGTCTAGTTAAACCAACTCCTAAAGGTTTTTCTTTTGAAGACTCAGTTGAAGACTCCAAAGACCTTGTCTGGTTCAGTTAAATCGACTCCAAAGATTTTCCTGGTTATTATCCAGTCAAAGGCGTTCTCTGGTCTAGTTAAACCAACTCCTAAAGGTTTTTCTTTTTGAAGACTCAGTTGAAGACTCCAAAGACCTTGTCTGGTTCAGTTAAATCGACTCCAAAGATTTTCCTGGTTATTATCCAGTCAAAGGTGTTCTCTGGTCTAGTTAAACCGACTCCTAAAGGTTTCTCTTTTGAAGACCCAGTTGAAGACATTCCAAGACCTAGACCGGTTCAGTTAATCGACTCCAAAGATTTCTTATCCAGTCCAAGGCCTTCTCTAGTCCAGCTAAATCGACCCCAAACAGATTTTCCTGATAAAGACTCAGTAGAAGTTATCCCAGGTTTTTCTCAATGTTCGCTATTGAGATTATAATTGCCTATGGTTCTCTCCCCGATCTTGCGGAGACGATAATTCCATTCCAGGTTTTTCTCAATGTTTGCTTTTGAGATTATAATTGCCTATGGTTCTCTCCCCGATCCTGCGGAGACGATAATTCCATTACAGGTTTTTCTCAATGTTTGCTATTGAGATTATAATTGCCTATGGTTCTCTCCCTGATCCTGCGGAGACGATAATTCCATTCCAGGTTTTTCTCAATGTTTGCTATTGAGATTATAATTGCCTATGGTTCTCTCCCCGATCCTGCGGAGACGATAATTCCATTCCAGGTTTTTCTCAATGTTTGCTATTGAGATTATAATTGCCTATGGTTCTCTCCCCGATCCTGCGGAGACGATAATTCCATTCCAGGTTTTTCTCAATGTTTGCTATTGAGATTATAATTGCCTATGGTTCTCTCCCCGATCCTGCGGAGACGATAATTCCATTCCAGGTTTTTCTCAATGTTTTCTTTTGAGATTATAATTGCCTATGGTTCTCTCCCCGATCCTGCGGAGACGATAATTCCATTCCAGGTTTTTCTCAATGATTGCTATTGAGACTGTAATTGCCTACGGTTCTCTCCCCGATCCTGCGGAGATGATAATTCCATTCCAGGTTTTTCTCAATGATTGCTATTGAGATTGTAATCACCTATGGTTCTCTCCCCGATCCTGCGGAGCTGATAATTCCATCCAAGGTTTTCCCAATAATTGCTATTGAGGTTGTAATCGCCTATGGTTCTCTCCCCGATACTGCGGAGATGGTAATTCCCACCAAGATTTCGCTCAATGATTGCTGTTGAAGTGAAGTTACCCAAGATTTTCTCAACGATTGCTGTTGAGGTTAAGGTCATCCAAGGTTCTCTCACCGTTCCTGCTGAGGTAGTAACCATTCCTGGTTCATTCATCACCATTTGAAGCTCTAGATTCAGCTCCTGTAACCAGTCAGGACACATCTATACAAAGCATCTGAAGACCAATTCCTGTAACAGGTCAGGTAATCATTTTCTTTTTTACAGGTATGCAAGTTCTCGCTAAGGAATCTCTTATGCGATCAACATCCAGATGGCATCTATAAGCCCATCCACCTTCCATCACCTCTTAGCATGGCATCTATAAGCCCATCATCCTATTCGTCAATCTCTAAATGGCATATATAAGCCCATTCTCATCATCACACTGCTACGATGTGAGCGCAAATTTCTGGGCACTCTAGTGTTCAATCATCTTCTACCCTCGGATTACGAAAGGAACGTCAGCCAATCTGCATCCTCAGGTCTAAGAATATTGAACAGGGGCAACTGTTGTACCCCAAAATTTTCTCTCCCATATTCTTCAAGAATTGCAAAGTCAAGCTTCAAAATCTCCCTAAAGGTTGCACAGTTCAAGGGCCTCCTAAACAGTCAAAATTAGGGTTTTGGTTCTGATCAAGAAAATGAAGTTTCCAAGGGTCCAATAAAGTCCCACATGCCTATAAACATGGTCAAGCATCCTCATACAAAGTTTCAAGACTTTCAGCACAAAATTGCACAGTCAAAAACCCTAATTGCACTACAGTCAACTATAGGGGCAAAATGGTCATTTGACAGTCAAAAGTTCAAATTTTTGGTCAACATCTCATTTTGAAGCCACAAACATCATTTGATCAATGCTTGATCATGATTCTCAAAGCTTGGCTCAAAAATCATCAAGATGCAAAAGTTTCCTTATTTGGACAGCTGAAAAAGTCAACTGTAAATTGACCAGGGCATAACTTTCACATGGATTATCAGAAAAATTCCATCCAAAGCTCATTTTGAAGAGAAAGACATTTCCAACAACTCCTCTTCATACTTCAAGTCCAAGAAATGCTCTTACAAAAAGTTATCAATTTCAACATTATAGGTCATTTTCAAAAGTCAACAAAAAGGGACTTTAAGTCAAGGGCCATAACTTGAGATTGGTAAATCCAAATTCCATGGGACCAAAGGAATTGGTTAGAGGACTCAAAGACCTTTCCAAAATGTCCACGAACATGAGCAAAGCTTAAAAATTGAGCAAGTTATGCCTTGTGGAAGTTGGGAAATTTTTGGATATTTTGAAAAGTCAACATTGCTTCAAATGACCTAAAATTGCTAATGGGCCTCTTTTTCTTCCACAATTCATTATCCAAGGCATGGGCACGACCATTTGGCCCAAAGGGAAGTTTTTATCATTTTTTATTTATTTATTTGGATTTTTAGTATTAATAATTCATTTAAATTAAAATAAATGCATGAAAAATACTAAACCTAGGTTTTAAATCTTT
Organism: Vicia faba; assembly: GCA_948472305.1. NCBI lineage: Eukaryota > Viridiplantae > Streptophyta > Magnoliopsida > Fabales > Fabaceae > Vicia > Vicia faba. Next base: position 16,987,918 of record OX451741.1, on the reverse strand, counting down.
TTATGCATATTATATACTCAATATTTCGTGCATAGCTAGATTTAGAAAGAATTGAAGAGAATTGGCCATGATTTGTACAAAATAGCATGAAAAAAGATTGAAAAAGATCTTGAAAAATCAAATCTTACAAACCATGAATGCAAAGGATTTTGATCAAGTTTTTTAACCCTAATCACTCTCCTATACATACACAAGCAAGACCTAATGCTCAGGAACCAAAAAGCTGCGCAAGAACTTGAAGAACAAAACTTGACTTTTTGCTTAAAAATCTAAAAACTGAAAACAGGGTTAGAGGTCGTTTCAAGCCACAAAACTCCTTTCATTGCATTCCTGGGACATCAAGCAACGTACCTGGATCAAGAACACAGTCCCTAACCCTTTGAATCATTGTACAGAAGCCAAGCTTTTTTTACTTTTTCTCATAATCGTACTTTACAATTTATGCATATTCATGGCATTTTATTTATAGATTCATGCTAAGTAATGTGTTTTAAAGCTAACCATGTGCTTTGATTGGATTTTTATGCACTGTATGCAAAACCACCATTGTCATATTTTAGGGTTTCAAGCTTGGAAATTTGGGGCTTTACATTCAAAGAAAAATTGAGACTCAAGACTTGGACCATTAAAACGAGCGTGTTTGGACGAAAACAATGGCACCCTCGCGCCTAATTTATGAGGCCCCAGGGGCTATTCGTTATTTTTCATAAAGGTGCCTATGAGAACGGTGTAAAACCGTTGCTAATGTTTTTTCATGTTTCAGAAGAAAAGGCACAACGAAGAGGACGATGAAGTGGAAGGCGTTGATTGGATCATTTAAATTCTTCGCGCGTTTTTGAGCCACTGACCACTTTTCTCTTATAATAATTGTTAGTTGTTATATGATAAACGCGCGTGGGATGGTTCAGTGGTAAGCATAGGCGTTGGTAACGTTCATGACCTGGGTTCGAGCCCCAGGTCCTCACTATTTCCATGTTATTTTTCAATCAATGTTTCTATGCAGTTTCATATACTGAAGACCATCATACGTCCCTCCATCAAGCCGTCCACTTGGTCAATCTCATTCATCCAAGGGTTCAGATCTAAAGAACAGGATGCACTCTAGTCAACGCTGATGCACGCTAATGGCAAAAGTCAAAGTGGCCAAAGTTATTGGGCCCAGATTACTAAAAGAAAACCCTCACAATTAGGGGCAGACCCCCTAGGTTTGCCATTTTTTTTTCATTCTTTCTTTTCATTATTTCTATTTTCTTTTAGTTATTGTTTTCTTAATTAATTTATTATTTTCATAAAAACACAAAAACAATAAAAATCAGAAAAGATGAAAAAATAATAAATACTTTTATTTTAGTATTTTGGTAAATAAAGTCCATTAATTAATTTTAGTTATTAAATTAGGTTTAACTATAATATTTTCATAATAAAAAACCTAAAATTGGTAGAATTAGGGTTTAATTAATTTTTTATCCCTTTTTATTTTCTTTCATAATAATTAAATATTAAATATTTATTTTTGTAATTAAATTGCATGTAAATTAATTAGGGTTAATTTTAGGTTAAAACTTTAACATGTTTTCATAATAAAATAAAAATTGTAGAATTAGGGTTAGCATGTTATTTTAATTAATTCTTTTTTCATTAAAACCAAAAAATACCAAAAACAATTTCTTTTCTTTTTTAATTAATTAATTCCATCATTTAATTTAATTTTGCAAAAAGGGTCCAACGCCCTCGTTTTAATTCTTATTCGCGTGTTTATTTCTTTTTCGTATAATATTTATGTACCTCTCCCAAAGCCGTGTAATTAATTTCTCGCACTTTACTTTTACCTTTATTCCTTTATTTTTCTGTCAAATCGGGTTCTGGAAATTTTGGCGATGTGGACCCGCGCCTTTTGTAATAGCTTAGAACTTTACTCTTCTCGCACTTTTAACTGTTAATCAAGGCATGCAAGAATGAATGGACAAACATAAAAACAAGCGCTAGATCACCAATAACATGACAAAAGACAAAAATATCTGAAAACGACACACAAATTCACACACCACCCCTAGGGTACGCCTCACTGTTGCCTTGCCTCGAAAGGGGATCGTCGAGTAGAGGATGTCTTAGTAAGTCCTCATGATCCGGGAACCTGGCATGAGGGTAGCTTCTAAGGTGTCTTCCCATTGCTCTGGTGATCACCATGTCCCGAACCTCGAATTGACCCGAACAACTCCAATAGTGGTGCTACCTACCTCTCAATGGTGGGATGGCATTACTTTAAAGGACATTTACACAGACGAATTCCTTAGGGTAGGTAGATGACTCTAGATACTTGCTCTAATTTCAAAAACAAATCAAAAATACTTTTCACACCGACACATTTTCAAAAAGCTTTCGAAAGCATTTTTCAAACACTCTTGAGGACCGATACAAGAGTCGAACTGAAATTTTCAAAGAAACTTTTTAAAACCCACAGTTGAAAAGCAAACAAACCATTTTTGAAAACACAAGTGAGCAAGTATCTAAGAGCCCATGGATAACCATGGATAGAAAGGGTGCTAACACCTTCCCTTTCTATAACCTACCTCCCGAACCGAGAGCAATCTCTATAAGGAATTTTTCTGTGCTTTTGTCCTTTCCATTTGGAGAAAATAAAAGATGGTGGCGACTCTTGCTTCCGTGACATTTCGCGAACCAGCGTTAAACAGTCAGTTCCAGATCCACCGATCACACCATGCATTTCATACATCATGACATTGCATACAGCTAATGTTTTTTACCCTTTTCAGGATAAGATTAATCAATAGCCACCATTAACATTGTTCAAAGGCTTTTTTGATACAGTTCAGATATGCTCCAGACACGGATGTCATTATGATACTCATTCAGACTCAACTTTTGATACAGTTCAGATATGCTTCATACACGGATGTCATTCTAATACTCATTCAGACTCAACTTTTGATACAGTTCAGATACGCTCCAGACACGGATGTCATTCTGATACTCATTCAGACTCAACTTTTGATACATTTCAGATACGCTCCAGACACGGATGTCATTCTGATACTCATTCAGACTCAACTTTTGATACAGTTCAGATATGCTCTAAACACGGATGCCATTCTGATACTCATTCAGATTCATCTCTCAGATATAATTCAGATACGCTCCAGGCACGGATGCCATTCTGATACTCATTCAGATTCAGATTACAGATACAGTTTAGATACACTCCAGACATGGATGCCATTCTGATACTCGTTTGGTTTCAAATCTCAGATACAGTTCAGATACGCTAGACACGGACGCCATTTTGGTACTCATTCAGTTTCAACTTACAGATACGGTTCAGTAATCATTTCTGGATGGAATCTACAAGCCCATCTCCAACAACTTTCCATCATATCTCCAAATGGCATCTTTAATCCCATTCCCTATACCATTAACCTTCACTTCACCGAGTGCAAATTTCTGGGCACTCTAGTGTCCAATCATCTTCCACCTTCGAGACATGAATGGCAAAACTTGCCAATCTAACTCATCAGGTTTAAGAATATTGAACAGGGGAAGCTGTTGTAGCCCAAAATTTGCCCTCTCATTATCAAGAATTTTCTCACAAGATCTCCTTTGACTCAAGACTGCATTAGGGTTGATCAGCTCAAGACACCTCCTTAAGCACTGATGATCAAAATTAGGGTTTGAGATTGCACAAGGATATTTGAACTTCCAATGCCACATATGGTTTTCATGGATCATTATGGACCCTCAAGATTACTCATGACAAGTTTCAAGCCTTGGATCACACTTTTGCTCAGTCAATTGAGCAGTTGACCTAAAAATCAGCCGTATTGGGGAAAAAGTCAACTATGGCCAATTTACAGTCAAACTTCATAATTTTTTATCCACATCAACAATTTAAACTCATATTTATCATTTTATCAAGATTGGACCACAATTCCTCAAGAAATTTGATCAAATCTCCAAAAGGGCAAAATAGTCAAAATTAGGGTTTTGATTAGGAAAGGGTAATTTCTGATTTTTGACCTAGCAAACGATCAATTGGTTTAAGGAATGAACTCAAGAGTCCAATTGCATAATTTTTACCTAATGACATGGCTCAAAACATTGCAAGTCCAATAGGTTGACAAATGAATTTTGCATTCAACTGATCAAAAGTCAACTGCATACTGAAAACTCAAACTTTGACTTTTTGGTCAAATTCAAATGCCAAAGATCAAAATTCATCAAAATATGAAACTTATTCATCAAGAAATCCAAAATTCAATATTTCATTTTGAAAAGTTAAAATTTCTAAACTTAGAAATTTTTCTAAGTGTTGGTAATTTCTTATTTTTTTCATAACTTTGAGCAATATTTTCACCATGATGCAAGCTGATTCAAAAGAAACTTCCTACATGAAAGTTGTAGATCTCCATGAAATCTACAACTTTTCTTCACACAACTTCTTCCAGAAGTGCTTGTATATCAAGTTATAATTTTAAGAACATGTGGTCATGAAACAAAACACTTAGAGAAATTTTGCCGTAATTTGGTCAGGATTTTGACCCAACTTCATGGAACTTTTTCATATAGTTCCAAGGGAATTCTTAAAAAGAAATTTAAATATGGGTTTTATAGAACATTTCAATCTTTCCAAAATATCCAAGAACTCCTTGAGATCATTCTTGAGTAGGGAGAATCGAAGAGATGAAGTTAGGGTTTTATCACTTGAATTACAAGGCATTTTGTGATGAAAAAAATTCAAATTCAAAGTTGTGCTGCATAAACTCTACTTTGCAGGCCTAAAACTTGTTAGGCACTCCATAATTAATGGCTTGCACAGCTGTTAGATGTCTCATTTCAAGCATTCAATGCAAGGTCATGCTTTATGTCCATTTTGGGAAGAAAGTGTACATTGCCATTTTGATAAAGTGCTTTTTACACAAAACTTGTTCTTGAGCCTTGAACTTGTTCTCTTATGATCATACAAGTACCATAACCCATAAGAAACTTGTTAGACACTTACAATCACTAAGCCCATGCTTGTACCTCACTTTGAAACTTGGTTTCCCACTTTTCTTCAAAATCAAGTAACCTAGCAATCAGCTGAAAACTTGTACTTTTGATCTTCCAAACCACTCCAATCCTTTTTATTATAGATATACAAACCATTTTCCACAAAATACACGAAGGCTTGACCCCTAAAAACACCAAGAGCTCATAATCACATCTCATACCTCCATTTTCACATAAATTGACCAAAAACTTGAAACTCATAACTCCCTCGTGCGTCTTCAAGCCTTTTGGTTCCTAAAGCTTCTAAACATCATTTAGAGCTGATCCCACACCCTGTTACAGAACTGTAACACCATTAACACCGTCCTCCATTTTCAAAAACAGAGCTTTGCACTTGGATTTCTCCAGAACTCCTCAAGTACTTTCAGCTCAATCTATGCATCCCATTAGCTTCCTGGGAACTTGAGGAAGCTAACTCAATCATTGGAACTCATTGAAAGTTGCTCAAACTTCAAACCATATACCCTATTGCAAGGTAAGTTTTCTAACTTTGGAACTTTTCATACAGGCATCATCATTGATTTATTTGTGAATGAAACATGTAGATACCATTGCCCTAAAGCTAACCATGTCCATAGTTTCCATTAATTTTGCCTGAGCTTAGAAAATTTTAAGATTGAACTTTCTAAGATTTTTAGGGTTCAGATTAGCGCCATTAAAATTCATGTTTATCTTTGAGCTATAGTTTTAATGCTTTACATTTCTGAAATCGTGAGGAAATTTGCTATAAGTTTCATGTTTACAGTTTTCATTTTTGTTGAGATTTGAACAAGTTACAGTTGGTTTGGCTGGAGGTTGAAGATGAAGTATAAATATGGGCGCGTTTTGTATCATATATTTATTGTTTTTCTTATGTTAACGGATGTATATCCACCCTAGTGGTAGAAGCGCGCGCATGTAAGCTGAGGGACCTGGGCTCGAGCCCCATTGGTACCCTTTTGACTTTTTCACATTTTTTTTCTTTCTGATTTTTGTTTCTTGGACAGGCACTGGGCCTCATAGGGCTTGGTTGTTTTTGTTTTTGCTTTCTAACCCCTTGCAGGCTATCAGCACCCCTGGCCCAGTTTTTATTTTCTTTTCTTATTTTTATTTTATTTATTTTCTTAATATATTTTCCTAATACTGAAGAATCATAAAAAATATAAAAACAATAGATTTATATTTTGACCTAGTTCATTTATTTTTCTCACAAAAAAATATTTTATTTAACTTGTGATACATTGGCAGAACCGACTGTTAATGCTGGTTTGTTTTTTGTTCGCAAATGTTGCGGTAAGCAAGAGTCGCCACCGACTTTTATTTTATCCAATCAGGAAAAGGAAAAAGAATAGAAAAAACCTTTTTCGCGATGTTTCTGAGTACGGGGGGTAGATTATAGAAAGGGAAGATGTTAGCACCCTTTCTATCCGTGGTTTTCCATATACTCTATGGTACTTGCTCATTATGAAAACTGCTTGTGTGTGCTTGTTTTGAAAAGTTTTGTTTTACTTTGTTTTAACCCTTGCTTATGTCCTCAAGAGTGTTACGAAGTTGTTTTCGAAAACTTTGTTTGAAAAGTGTTTGGTGTGAAAATGTTTATTTGTTAGAGCAAGTACCTAGGAACTAATCTACCTACTCGAAAAAGACTGTTTCGTTTTCCTTTAGACAGCGTTATCCTATTATTAAGGAATAGGTAGCACCGCCGTTGTAGTTTTAAAGGGACGTTCGAAGGGACAGAATGGTCATTGAAGACAATATGTAAGGATACCTTAGCATTTCGAAGGGACTGTCATCATATATTCGTAGACAACATCGAGGGACAAGTAGGGACTATGATCTTCATGACGACTTTGAGATTGAGGGTCTTTTGCTAAGATATCCCTATGTTCGAGGGACATGACCATTGTTTTCCGAGGCAACCAAGTGAGGCATACCCTAAGGGTACAAGTGTGAAGCAGTGTTTGATTTCAGTTATTTAATCTTTGCACAATTAAGGTGATCTACTGTTTTAATTTTATTTTTCTTTTGCATGCAAGCCTATTATCCATACATCAAGACAGTTCATAGTTGCAGAAATTAAAAGCGAAAAACTAAATCTACACTATTACAAGGCTTCAGAGAGGGGGTTACATGACCAAAAACTGGGGACTAAACAGTAAATAATACGCAATAAACTCTAATTAAAAACTATTACAAACCCGAAGAAAATACAATAATTGGAAAATAAAATATTGCGCGCGAGAATTAAGTACGGGAATTAAATTTTAAATTCTAAAATCTAATCAATTAAAGAGAAAATATTTTATTGTATTTTATTGTTGAGAAAAATATTTAAAATCTTAACCTAAATCTAATTAATTAAAGAAAAATATTTTTGGATATTTTATTAAGAAAATTAAATATTTGTGAATTAAACCTAATTTTTCTAATTAATTTTAATTATGAAAAAAATCAAGTCAATATCATTAAATTAATTATTTTGCAAAAAAAAACTAATTTTAATAAAAAACCTAATTCTACATTTTTGTGGTTTTCTTGATTTTATGATTAAATAAAAAATGATTTTTTGTGTTATTTTTGTAAAAAGGAAATAATTAATCAAATAATTAAAATAAAGGAAATAAAATTATAAAAAAAGAAAAGAAATTGGGCCTGTATTGTTGAGCAATTCAGGGGTATAGTACTGAATTTGTTAGGCCCATTCCTTGCTCAGCCCAGTCAACGCGCTAGATCCAGTGTGATGCTCTTTCTAATGGTCCATGGTATGACTTGAGCGTTGGATATGGATTGATGATGCATCCAATGGCTGGATGGTTAGTTGTAAATATAATAATATAAATAAAATATAAAGTAAAATAAGTGGTCTTTCCCAAACGCGCGCGTGATTCAAATCACTCAATGGGATTCTGCCACCTAATTGTCTTCTTCCCCATAACTGTTGTTTTTTGCCATACTTTTACCTACAGTCGTTTCCGTCACTAAAAGCTATAGTGACGGATTTTGTTCGTAGCCATAAACCCCTGATTTTGTCCAATTTTGCCTCTATATGGAATTCCCAATTTGGGACCTCAAAACCCTAACAATGGTATCGTTCCATTCCTGCACTTAAACGTGGCACTGTGAGGCATGATTTCTGAAGGTTTTAAGGCTTGAGGATGATTGGAATGGCTTCAGAGAATGTCCAGGAATGGATTGCTGGCTTTGGAATTGCTTGAATCAGTCTATGGAGGAATATGTGATCAGCACTTTTTTGACAAAAATTTGAAGTTGACTCCTTTGATTTCATGACCAAGAATCCTTTTTTATGCTTTGGAAATGTTGTGTATATATCATAGAATGATTTAGGTCAACAAAAACTGATCATATCTTTGCAAATTATGGAGATTTGATTTCATTCTTTGCCTTGTATGATTTGTTTCCAAAATAGACCAAACTAAGATCTTTCCCAATCAATTAGCTCTTGCACAAATTTTTTGATTTGCTAGTTGTTTATGGACTCATAATATGCTCATAAAATCAAATCTTTGATTTTATTTGATTATTCTACTATTTAAATTGATTTATTTTGATTTAAATGGATAAAATATCAAAATAAATAATAAAATAATAGGTGGATAAGCCCAGGGGTCGTGGGCCATCTTAGGAACAAGTTTCAAACAAGAAAACATGGGCCCATTTGGAAGAAAAAAAGTCATTTTGATCAATGTTGACTTCATGCACATTTCCAAAAATTGGTCAATTTTGACAATACATATATCCCTCAACTTTAACCCTAAGAGGGTGTTCTTGGACTTTTTAGAAAGCTTAGGATGTCCCCTGAACAACCCTTTTGGTTTCATCTCAATTAGGTCTTCCATGGTCATGTAAGAAGCTTTGACCCAAAAAGTGTTTTTGTTGACTTTTCAAAAGGACCTATAATGTAGAAATTCGTATCTTTTGATGAGTGCATATTTTGAACTTAGGGGATGTAGATAAATTGTAGCGAATTGCATCATATTCAAAATGAGCCTTAGATGGAATTTTTTTGATAAAGTATGAAAGACTTATGCCTGGTCAAAGTTTGATTGACTTTTCCTAAGAAACCCTAATTTAACAACTTTTGGGTTTTGATGAATTTGGAGCATTCTTTGGGGAATCATGATCAACCCTTGATCAGATGATGGATATAACTTCAAAATGTTGATGATGACCAAAAATCTTGAAGTTTGACTGTATGTGGGCCACAGTTGACTTTTGACCTAGTATAGTTAATTTTTAGGCATCTGAGCAATTGGCTGAGCTAACTTCTTGTGCAAGGCATGAAACTTGACATGGATGGTCTTGAGAACATATTAGGACCATGGAAAGCACTTGGGGCCTTTGGAGTTCCCATACCCTGATGAAAATGGAAACCTTAGTTTGAGGTACATTGCCTTAGGAGAGAGTTTGTCTGGTTAACTATTGGGCATCCTTAAGCAAGTTGAGGACCTCAATGGGCATGTGTTGAGTAAAATGAGAGGGAAAATTTTAGGGTACAACAGCTGCCCCTGTTCAATCTTCTTAAACCTGAGGATGTAGATTGGTTGTCTGCCTTTCGTAATCTGAAGGTGGAAAATGATTGAACACTAGAGTGCTCAGAAATTTGCATTCGTCTGAGATGGTGCTGGACTGTGTAGGTAGTATCAGGAATGGGCTTACAAATTCCATTCGGAGGATATGACGGAAGGTCATCGGAGATTGGCTTAAAGATGCCATCCGGAAGATATGATGGAGAATCGTCGGGGATGGGCTTAAAGATGCCATCTAGAGGATGTTGATTTCCCGAGATATTCCTTTGATGAGAATTATTGTTCCTATCATTGAGGAGGAATCTGATGAGGAATGTTGGTCTCTGTCTTGGGAGAAGTGGAATTTTAGGAACTTCAGTTGTCCGGTACTCTACTGGGGAATCATCTCTTAGTCGAGGAGATGAAAATGAACTGCTATCTGGTCGTGCTCCAGGCCTTACAGTGGTTTGCCGAGGATAATAAGACTGACTACTATATGGTCGTGCTCCAGGTTTTACAGTGACTTACTGGGGAGATGAGATTAAACTTGCTATTTGGTTGTGCTCCAGGCTTTATAATCTCAAAAATTATTATCTGGTCGTGCTCCAGGCTTCAGAAGAAATAAAGTGGTTATCCGGTCGCATCCGGGTTTCAACTTGAATTTAAGGCATACTAATATCCAGTCTTTTCCAAGCTTCATAGTAATTGGCCGAGTAAACTACTATCTGGTTGAATTCTAAGCTTCGCAGTACCTCATGTTGTTATCTGGTCATGCTCCAGGTTTCAGTGTCTCTTGCCGCTATCTGGTCAAATTCTAGTCTTCACAGCAACTTATACCATTATATGGTCGTGCTCCAGGCTTCACTGTATTTTGGAGAAATTAAGATATTATCCGGTTGATTTTCGAGCTTCATAGCTTGAATTTGGGATATACCACTATCTGGTCGATTCCAGGATTCGTAGTATATTATACTATTATCCGGCCGATTTCCAGGCTTCATAGCTTTTAAAACTGGAATAGAAATCTTAGTATAGATTTGAATGAACCAGGTAAAGGTCTCGAGTTGTCTTCAACTGGGAGAGAAATCTTAGTATCGATTTGACTGAACCCGAGAGAGGTCTCGGGTTAACTTTGACTGGCATAGAAATCAGGAGAATCTTAGCGGTGATTCGGCTGACCCAGACGAAAGTCTTAGAACATCTTCAACTATAATAGAAACCTTAGTGTCGGTTTGACTGAACCATAGAAAACCTTGAAAAGTGTTGGAATATCTTCAACTGGAATAGAAACCTTGGTGTCGGTTTGACTAAACCAGAGAGAACATGTGAGAATTTGATTGCATCTTTCCCTGAAAGATAAAGAGTTAGTCGTATGTAATGTCATGATGTATGAAATGTATTGAGTAATGATGTTCTCAAAATAAATGAGATTGTGTTGTATAATATGTATGCACATGCCATTATGTTTGGATATGCAATGCTATTGTGATATTCTCTAGCTGGGGAAAATAAATCCTGGACTGCTGCTGGAGAATATTGAGAAGTTGAGTTCTTCGTTTCCGCTGGGGATAGTTACCGGAGATGATTAGCTGGGGATTTACATCCATTTTGCTTGAGAACATTTTTCCGAAGGAGACTTTGTCTAAGAATAATCATGCGGGGGAATGACTCTATGGGGAAGAGAGATACTCTGATGGAAGATTTGCTGATTTGGAGAAATAAACTCAGTTGGGGATGAACTTCCTTTGCTGGAGAGAAGAGCTCTATTGAAGATTGAGCTTCCGCTATCAGAGAAATAAACTTTGCTCGGGAGATGGCTTTATAAACTGCTCATGGTTATAAAACTTGGTTGGGGAATACAGACATTAGCTTTCTGAAAGAACCTGCTAGGGAAGGAATTCCTGCTTGGGGATACGGAGGTCGGACCTTGGTTGTCTCGGCTCTGTGGGGAATATAGGTATCACTAGCTTGTATGTGATAGTGACTTTGCTTCGAACTGTCTCTGCCCCTTGTACCATGATGGAAAAAGTACATGCGGAGATTTTGTGGATGGATTTATGCCGTGATTGTACTTGAACATGTATTTAATGAGTGTTAGGATGACATCCATCTCTAGATCATATCTGAACTGTACTTGAACTATGTGTTTAATGAGTGTCAGAATGACATCCGTCTCTAGATCATATCTGAATTGTATTTGAAACATGTGTCGAATGAGTGTCAGAATGACATCCATCTCTGGATCGTATCTGAATTGTACTTGAAACATGTGTCGAATGAGTGTCAGAATGACATCTGTCTCTGGATCATATATGAACTGTATTTAGAGGAGAATCTAGAGTAAGTATCAGGATGACATCCGTCTCTGGATCCTACCTGAACTGTTTCTAGAAAAGAAATCTGGAATAAGTACAAGGATAACATCTATCTCTGGATCGTACCTGAACTGTTTCTAGAAGAGAAATATGGAATAAGTACCAGGATAACATTCGTCTCTAGATCGTACTTGAACTGTTTCTCAATGTATGAAAATCTAGAATAAGTAGCAGAATGACATCCGTATCTGGATCGTATCTGAACCGTATCTGAAAGCTGAATCTGAATGAGTATCAGAATGGCATCCATATCTGGAGGGTATCTGAGCTGTATCTGAAAGTTGAATTTGAATGAGTATCAGAGTGGCATCCGTATCTGGAGTGTATCTGAACTGTATTTGAAAGATGAATCTGAATGAGTATCAGAATGGCATCTGTATCTGGAGCGTATATGAACTGTATCTGAGAGTTGAATCTGAATGAGTATAAGAATGGCATCCGTATCTGGAGCGTATCTGAACTGTATTTGAAAGCTAAATCTGAATGAGTATCAGAATGGCATCCGTATTTGGAGCGTGTCTGAATTGTATCTGAAAGCTGAGTCTGAATGAGTATCAAAATGGCATCTGTATCTGGAGCGTATCTGAACTATATCTGAAAGCTGAGTTTGAATGAGTATCATAATGGAATCCGTATCTGGAGCGAATCTGAACTGTATCTGAAAGCTGAGTCTGAATGAGTATCAGAATGGAATCCGTATCTGGAGTGTATCTAAATTGTATCTGAAAGCTGAATCTGAATGAGTATCAGAATGGCATCCGTATCTGGAGCATATCTGAATTGTATCTGAAAGTTGAATTTGAATGAGCATCAGAATGGCATCCGTATCTGGAGTGTATCTGAATTGTATCTGAAAGATGAATTTGAATGAGTATCAGAATGGCATCCGTATCTGGAGCGTATCTGAACTGTATCTGAATTTTGGTGCTCTTGATGAATATTGATCAAGGTATAAGTCTTCCACTGATAAACAGGTGACGGGACATAGTCGTACGTTTTAAATCCCTAACTTTTTCCTGGACCGCCCTTTCGGGTTTTCAGTCCACCAGGATACCCTTTTTTGCCCAAGCCGCCCTTTCGAGTTTTCGACTTGCCAGGTGTACAAATTTTTTCATTTTTTATCCCTAGTTTTTTCCCGAACCTTTCTGGTTCGTCGGGATTCCCTTATTTTTGCCTAGGTATGTCAACCTAGCGGGTCTTTATTATCCGTAGTATTTTCCGACTATGTCCATGCTTTCAGGATGTAGAGAGTTGTCACTGTCCATAGTGTTGTGTTGTAGTACTGTCAAAAATGTTTTCTTGATGGCACATGATTCATTGCTGGAATGCGTGCATAATGCCCCAAGCGATTCAGATAAAGATTTGCCCCTAGTTATTTGGCACTTTTTGAGAGACTGCCCCAGGTGTATTTAGACATCATGTCATGCCCCTTGCTTATGGAAAACCTATTATTGGAAGTGTCTTTCCCGTTGAGGTGATTCTGTCCATTGAGAGGATGTTTGTTCATTGAATATCCATTGTGCGGATTTCTCTATTGTCAAACAATTAGTCATATGAAAACAATGTCATTTAAAGAATGCAAAACTCATGTTTGTCTTGAAAAATTTTTGAAAATGTGTTTTGTGTAGTAAAACGAAATTTGCAAGAATGTGATATCAACTCAGGATTCGTAACAAAGCCTACAGGAGTCAGGATACCTTTGTAACAGTATGCTCTTAAACTAACCCATGCTTCAGCTAGGACTTTTAAGGGTTATAACGTGTCCTGGTTCATGGTTCAAGAAACAAAGGATAAAGGCTCAAATTTTATTTGTACCCAACCCACTCTTCGTGATGTTCTTCAGTCTTATGCTCAGTTAATTGCACGTTTAGATCCCGATTGAGTCTGGAATCTTTACTCTGATACTTGGTGATGATTCAGAAATTGAACATTTTTTTTGAAAAGGCAGTCATTTTTGTAATCTTCTTTTTGTCGAGGATTTGTAGTAACCTTTTTTTTTTATCCCTTCTTTTGCCTGAACTGTTTCTTTTGTGATTACAGTCAGCGGGATGCCCCAATTTTTATCTTAAGTCTCCTTCATAGGTTTTGACTTAATGGGCTTTTATTTCGAGAGATAATGACTTCCTGTCTTGATGATTATACGAAACCATCACCGTCTTTTGTTTTAGAAGGACTTCTTCGATGCCATTCATTATGTACGAAGCGGCAGATTGTGACTGAATGCGCCTCTGAATTAACTGAGAAAACTACCCTGCCCCAGGTTATGATTAAGGGTTTTAATTTGTGTGAAAAGAAAAACTCCTACTTCTTTGGCTCGAAGGGGTTGACTAGGGATTATCTTCCTTATAACTCCACTGTTTAGGATTTGAAACAACGCATGTACATCGTCAGCGGGGTCTGTTCAAAAGCATACTGTAGAGATTATGGTATCATTTTCGTCAACCTCCCTCTACGGCTTAGATTTTTTAATCGAGAATTGAATATCACAAAAGGAAATAAGAACGCATTTTTGAAATAGTGAATACGAATGAATTGATTTAAGACAAACATGTGTAATGCATTGATGAAATAACTAGGTTTGATATGAATAAATGTTCAAACAAATCAAAAGAAAATTACACATTGAAAATTCTAATGAACAAAAAGTCTTCTTGTGAGAACTTGTCACTTCAGATGGTATGCCTTGGAGGGATGGCAGAAGAACTCAGCCTGACCATCTTGTGCAAATTCTAGCGCTCCTTCATCAATCAGGTCTTGAATTTTATTTCTCAATGTCCAACAGCTATTGGTGTCATGTCCAGGACTGTTGGAGTGGTACGCACATCTTGCATTTGGATTGTACCTTAGGGAGGCTATGTTGGGATTCTGAGGAGGGTCCCTTAACACAACCAACTTGTCCTTCAACATGCATTGCAATGCTTGAACCAATGAAATGTTGATTTCGGTGAAGCGTCTTTCAGATGTATTCTTCTTATGTCGATTGCCCCTTTGTCGTTGGCGAGGTTGTGGTTGGGATTGTGATGTAGCTTAAGGAAAATTGTGATCAGAAGGGCAGCGGAATTTAAAATTTTCCTTTAGCGATCCTTACGAATGAACATGGTCAGTGATAGAAATATTTACCTCTTGTGGCAATTTAGACCTTTGATGTTGTGATCACGAGCGTTGATGAAGAATAACGCCTCTACTCAGTCCACACGAACAGATCGCTTCCGGTCACAGTGCTAGCTGATCACGAACGGAAACCTTGAGTGAGAGAGAGAATTAAAAACGAAATTGCATCAAGTGAAATTGCTTCATCACAAGGGATCTATTTATAGAATCACTCGTGTGGGCTTCAATCTAAAAGCCCAATTAAGGCTATAAGCTAAAATCCCAATTAAGCTTATGGACATCATACGTTATGATGTACCATATATCACTTATCCACGTGGTACCTTACCGTTTTCCGTATTACACTTAAGTGCACCGTACCTTACAGTGTTCCTTATTTATTCTATCTCTCATCAACCTGTCCTTATGTGTGTGACCCTGTAGGTTTTCGCGACGTTGGCAATTATATTAAATCACACATTTAATATAATAAACAGTGAGCGGTATCTAGCAACACATCACTGTTACCCAAGTCACAAAAATGTCATGTGATCTGACCAAACCTTTTCTGTGATAATATTTGTGTTGTACAATTACCCTTTTGCCCTCATGCCTATATCGAACACAAGGCATACACTGTGTCACCCTTGTCTAGTTCAATATTGGGCCCTTAGACATTTATCCTGTTATGCAGGATGAGCAAATTCCATCTAGGTCACTCATGTCCCTTAGCATGCTTTGTGAAGTACCCATCAACCGTCTTTATAGTCATCCAGTTACGGATGACGTTTGATCAGCAATAAAGTACTTGACTCTACATCTAGGGTCCATAGTGGTTTCAGGTCGAAGGGTGGTATACACCATTATCATCATGAGAATAACTTATGACACTTTGCATAACATTTTATGTAGTATTCTCATAGCGGGTCAATCCAGTATAAATATTACTCCTAATATTCATACCTATGTCAAGACTTGATAACTCCTTATCTATGATCCATGAGATGTGATCATCAATCTATCTTCATAATAATCTTAATGCTTTAATGTTATCCCACTTCACATTAAAGCTTGACTACGGATACTTTAAGAATAGTGTCTTATGTTTAATGGGATCTCATGATTAAGTCACACTTAACATTTCATTAAACAAATAAACCATTCTAGGGACTTTATTATTTTGGAAAGCAAACATAATAAAGAAATGCCTTTTATTATTAATAAATAATTCGATACAAGTACCAAAAGTATTGGCCTCTAGTGCTTACACCAACAATCTCCCACTAGCACTAGAGCCAATCAGGCATACCCCTAATACCCATAGATCTAGTATGCCCATCATGCTTCAGCTGCGCAAGAGGCTTTGTTAATGGGTCAGCAACATTGTCAAGTGTAGGTACTCTGCATATTTTCACATCTCCCCGATCGATTATCTCTCGAATGAGATGATAACGCCTAAGTATGTATTTGGATCGTTGGTGATATCTAGGCTCCTTAGCTTGTGCGATAGCACCATTGTTATCACAATAGAGATCAATGGGATCCACAATGCTATGGACTATGCCAAGTTCACTAATGAACTTCTTGATCCAAACAGCTTCCTTTGTTGCAGTTGAGGCAGCAATATACTCAGCCTCGGTTGTAGAATCAGCAACTGTATCTTGTTTGAACTTTTCCAGCTCACAGCGCCACCATTTAAACAAAACACATAACCAGATTGCGATCTAAAGTCATCTTTATCTATCTGGAAGCTAGCACCGGTGTATCCAATTACAGCAAGCTCTTCCTGACCTCCATATATCAAGAATGAGTCCTTAGTCCTTCTCAAGTACTTAAGGATATTCTTGACAGCTACCCAATGAGCATCATCAGGATTAGATTGGTACCTACTCGTTGCACTTAAAGAATATGAGACATCTGGTCGAGTACATAGCATGGCATACATGATAGATCCTATTGCAGATGCATATGGAATCTTATCCATGCGATCCCTTTCTTCCTTACTTGAAGGGGATTGTGTTTTTGACAGACACATGCCATGTTGCATAGGTATGAATCCTTTCTTGGAATCATGCATATTAAAGCGTCTCAACACTTTTTCTATGTATGTACTCTGACTTAGGCCAAGCAGTTTTTGTGACCTATCTCTATAGATCCTGATTCCTAATATATAGGCTGCTTCACCTAGGTCCTTCATTGAAAAGCATTTCCCTAACCAAGTCTTCACTTGTTGCAAGGTAGGGACATCGTTTCCAATGAGTAATATGTCATCTACATATAATACCAGGAATACGATCATGCTCCCACTAACCTTCTTGTAGACACAAGGCTCATCTTCATTCTTGATGAATCCATATTGTTTTACTGTTTCATCAAAACGAAGATTCCAGCTTCTGGAAGCTTGCTTCAATCCATAAATTGATCGTTGTAACTTTCATATCTTTTGGGCTTCTTCTGGTATGTCAAATCCTTCAGGTTGTGTCATGTACACATCCTCAAGAAGATTCCCATTAAGGAAAGCAGTTTTGACATCCATCTGCCATATTTCATAATCATGATATGCAGCGATAGCAAGTAAAACCCGAACAGATTTAAGCATTACAACTGGTGAAAAGGTTTCATCATAGTCAACCCCATGAATTTGTTTATAGCCTTTTGCAACCAGTCTTGCCTTATAGGTATGTACCTTACCATCCATGTCAGTCTTCTTTTTTAAGACCCACTTGTATCCTATAGGGTTAACTCCTATAGGAGGCTCTACCAAGGTCCAAACCTGGTTTGTGTACATGGAATCCATTTCAGATTTCATGGCTTCTAGCCACTTCTCGGACTCAGGACCAGTTATGGCTTCTTGGTAGGTCACAGGCTCATCTTGATCCATGAGTAATACATCACCCTGATCACTTATGAGATATCCATATCTCTCAGGTTGTTGACGTATCCTGCTTGACCTACGCTGGTCTTATTCTACTTGAGCAGGTTGCTCTTCCACAACTACTTGTGTTTCCTGCTCTAATTCCTCCATAGGTGTATCAATGCTTTGTGGTTCTTGAATTTCTTCAAGCTCTATTTTCCTCCCACTGATTCTTTTGGAAATAAAATCCTTTTCCAGAAAAACTCCAGTTCGAGCGACAAACACTTTGCCCTCAGAAGGATTGTAGAAGTAATACCCTCTTATTTCTTTAGGATACCCCACAAATAAGCATTTGTCAGATTTGGGCTCAAGCTTAGTTGAAATTTGTCGTTTCACATAAACTTCGCAACCCCAAATCTTCATGTAAGACATATGTGGTTTCTTACCACTCCATATCTCATATGGTGTCTTCTCAACCTTTTTGGATGGAACCCAGTTAAGTGTGTAATCTGCAGTCAATAGTGCATGTCCCCAAAAGGAGTTCGGAAGATCGACGTGACTCATCATGGATCGGACCATGTCTAACAAGGTTCGATTCCTTCTCTCAGATACACCATTCCATTGTGGTGTTCCGGGAGGAGTAAGTTGGGATAAAATCCCACATTCCTTTAGATGGTCATCAAAATCTAGGCTTAAATATTCACCTCCTCGATCTGATCAAAGAACTTTAATATTCTTACCTAGTTGGTTTTGTACTTCATTCTTGAATTCCTTGAATTTTTCAAAGGTTTTAGATTTGTGTTTCATTAAATACACATAACCATATCTACTGAAATCATCAGTAAATGTGATGAAGTATTGAAAACCTCCTCTGGCTGGTATGTTCAGTGGTCCACATACATCAGTATGTATGAGGGCCAAAAGATCATTAGCCCTTTCACCTTTTCCTGTGAATGGGGACTTTGTCATCTTTCCAATTAAACAAGATCTGCATGTCTCATATGATTCATAATCAAAAGAGTCCAAGAGTCCATCTTTATGGAGTTTGGAAATGTGTTTCTCATTTATGTGGCCTAAGCGACAGTGCCAAAGGTAGCTTGGATTTAACTCATTAGGTTTAATCCGTTTAGTATTAATGTTATAAATTGGCATTTCAAGATCAAGGACATATAGTCCATTGTTCATTTGTGCAGAAGCATAGAATATATCATTCAAATAAATAGAGCAACAATTGTTCTTTATTATAAATGAAAAACCAAACTTGTCCAAACAAGAAACGGAAATAATATTCCTACTAATTGCAGGTACATAATAACAGTTCTCTAACTGAATTATTAAACCACTAGGTAAAGTCAAAACATAAGTTCCTACGGCTAAAGCAGCAACCTTTGCTCCATTTCCAACTCGTAGGTCAACTTCACCTTTCGCCAAATCTCTACTCCTTTTTATCCCCTGCACATTAGTACAAATGTGAGAACCGCATCCAGTATCTAATACCCATGATGCAGAAGTAGATAAATTAATTTCAATAACAAAAATACCTGAATTTGAAGTCCCTACTCCATTGTTCATATCTTCCAGGTACTTTGGGCAGTTTCTCTTCCAATGTCCGGTCTTACCGCAATGGAAGCAAGTGCCCTCCTTTGCTATGCCTCCACTAGGCTTCAAAGCAGAAACAATAGGTTTAGGCTTGGCAACTTCCTTGCCTTTCCCTTTACCAACCTGCTTGGTAGGCATCTTGTTCAGCTTCTTTCCATTACTGACCATCAGAATGGACTTCCCTTTTGTCTTCATATTCTGCTCAGCAGTTTTCAACATGCTTAGCAATTCTGGAAGACTCTTATCCATGTCATTCATGTTGAAATTCATGACAAACTGATTAAAGCTATCTGGCAACGATTGCAAGATAAAATCAATTGCAAGTTCCTTTCCAAGCGGAAACCCTAACCTTTCAAGGTTCTCCACATACCCAATCATTTTGAGTACATGGGGACCTACAGGGTGAAGAAGTGAAAAACACAAGAAGGGGGGGTTGAATTGTAAAACTGAAAATCAATGCAATGAACACGATATTTTTATCCTGGTTCGTTTGATCTCAAACTACTCCAGTCCACCCGTCAAGGTGATTTCGCCTCTCTCCAACGAGGTCTTAATCCACTATATTCAACTGAATATTACAATCTGCTTTAACAACTGCTAAAGCCTTCTTGATGCAAACCACAACCCGGTTTGTCAAGGAATCACTTTCTTACACAGAATGGAAATCTAGGTGTGTGAGTGTTTTCTACAAAAACAGTTTATCACAACTGTGATATTACACAACTTAAGCTTATGAAACTAGATTGCTAAAGATAATTGAGTAAGGAATTATGGAGCTTTTTAGCAAACTGAGAATGAGAAGATGATGATTAGCTTTTAGGCGTGGAAATAGTTGTAGAGCATTAGCCAATTCAATCTTCATTGTCTTGTTTATATAGCACTGAATTGTTGAACGTTGGAGCAATAATCTTGATTCAATGCCATTAACAAACTTTCCTTATTAAGCAGATCTTGTCTGGAATGATGCCGTTGGTAATAATTCGCTTTGAATACACAGTACCGTTGCTACTTAAAGCGTGTTCTAGATTTGGCTCATTCTGACTCTGCTTAAGTGCTGATGAACTGTTGTTGTCTTTATCAGAGTGTTGAGCGCAGTTCTGTTCATCAAGCTTCAGCATTCGCGTGAGTTGTTCTTCTGATTCTGGTGTTCTGATATAGCAACTTCTGATGCTGATGTTAATACCCAATATTCTGATGTTGATTAGGTGTGCTCTTACTGTTACCTATCAGAGTTTCTGCAAAACAGAAGGTAATATTTTAGGTAGCAAATAGTTCTTACATGAATCACATAATTTAATATATATTTTCATTTTGTTATCATCAAAACTTAAACTTAGGGTAGTAGATTCAAACTTTGTTCTAACAATCTCCCCCTTTTTGATGATGCAAAAACTAGATATTTTTAATTGAAAATAACGTGAAAAGATATCAGAGATAACTATATGATAAGATGTATCAGAGTAAGAAGTTATCAAAGATAAGGGATAAAGGGATATGAGAGTTGGGATCAGAGATACTCCCCCTGAATTTGTAACTTCCCCTTTTAATTCCAAGAGTTCTTCAGGATCAGATCTTTATTGCCTTTCTTTGAACACCAGAATATCAGAGCTTTGACTATTAGAAGCTTTAGATCAGAATATCAGAGCAGAGCTTCGGATCAGAATATCAGAGCTTTGCTTTGGATCAGAGTATCAGGACTTTGGTCTTCAGAGTATCAGAGAGCATTCTTGTACCTGTAGACTTAAGCAAAAATAGAAAACATATTCAAGTATATCAGAGTTAGAATGTTTGAGATTTTCTGTCTCAGTAATTCGTTATTGAAAAATATCATTCTTGTTCTCCCCCTTTTTGTCAGCAATCAAAAAGTGTAAGTGATGTGCTAAAACAATTAGAGCAGAAAAACTTGTCATATTAAAATAGTCAGAGCCAGACAAAACAGTACAGAAGATATGCAAATAAAACATGAAAATAACATGAATGAAAATCTATGGTTGGGGAGGAAGGCGTGTGAACAGAGTCTCCAGCATTGCCTTAATCTGATCAGCAGTTTCAGTCTGCTTGTGCACCATGCTGACTACTGTATCTATCTTGCTATCCTGCACATCCATCCTTTCCTTCATCTTTTGATCATTTTCATCCATCCTTTGCTGCAGACGGATATCATTCAGCTTTAGCTCTTCCAGAGTCTGCCTGTCCAAGGCAGCTTGAGAAGCATCAGAAGCAGGGAGCTTCTGAGAGCTTTCTGCAACATCTTCAGCTTGACTGGCTTCAGCTTGAATAGTCTGGTCTTCTTCTGGATGCACCTTTGAAGCTGGACGCTTCTCAGACCATGGCTCACTATCCAGAAGGAGCACGTCTTCTTTCAGCAGCTGACTTCCTACTTCGTTCAGAAGCTTGCTGAAATTCTGTTGTGCTTGCTCATAATTGATGTCTTGCAATTTTAGAGCTTCAGCACGTACCCAAATTCTGAATCGTGTCCAGAGCTGGTCAGGGGCAGCTGGATCAATCATTCCAGGACAGACTTGCTTTAGAGAAGCAATCCACTGCTGCAAACCTGTTTCAAAATTCATAATGCCATAGCCAACATCTGGCTATTTTGGTTTTGGAATGGCTATTTTATTTTTCAGATCAGCAAGACGGTCAAGGATTGTTAAATCTATGAAGGTCCTGCTGGGGTCTTCTGTGGTTTGTTTGGGAGCTGTTTGTTTGGGAGATGGAGTGGGAGAATCAGAAATAATGATTGGACTGTTTGGGGTTTTGGGAGTGTTTGGTGGAGTGGTTTCTGGCGAGGATGGCAGCTGGGCCATTGTTACTGTTGTTCCACATGGCAGCTGGATTGCCAGAGGTTGTGGCTCAGAAGATTGAGGAGACTGAGGTGGAGGAGATGGAGTTTCAGAATGATGAAACTCAGGTTGAGGTGATGGTTGAGGTGATGGTTGAGGTGATGGTGGATGAATTTCTGGTTGAGGAGAGGGAGAAGGAATTGCTGGTTGTGGAGAAGGAGGAGGAATTTCTGGTTGTTCAGGAATATGTGGTTCTTCTGGAATGGGTGAGAGAGGTTGTTCTGGTTGAGGAGATGGGGTAATTTGTGGTTCAGAGTTTGGATTATTGAAGAGGTGATCAGAAGCACGTTGATCAATGTCAGACAGAACTTTGTCAAGTGCTGATGTTGTTGAAGTTATTGGTTTGGGATGTTTGGTGCGGGGTCTTCTGAGTTGTAGTGCCTCAGAAGGGTCATCTTCTGGTTTGGTTTCATCTATTGTTGGGATGGGGATTGGGATTTCATGAGAAGCTGGAGTTGGGATAGATGTTGGCATAGCAGAAGAATTTAAAACAGAAGCAGCAGATAAATTACCTCTTTTCTTGGGTGTCTGCTGGGATGTTCCTTCTGAAGGGGCCTTCCTTTTCTTTGTCTTCTTCAGTGTAACTTCTGGTTGAGGTTGGTGCAGATCTTTGATATTCAGCTTGGGATCTGTACCATCAGCCTTGCACGCGTCCAAGTATCTGAGAACCACCACTGGTTTAGATTCTATCTCAGAAAATAAAGGAAAGTCAGTCAGTGGGACTCTTCTGCTGGTGATGTCAGCAGTGGGAGTAATGCTGGGTTCCTTTCTGATATTCTCTATTAACTTCATTTTCTTCAGATTCTTCGCGTCCAGAGGCTTGCCAACAGTTGGTTAAATGGTGCTTAACTCTTGAGCTTCTATCAGGTGCTCTATCAGCCTATTCTCAGTCAGAATATCTGATATTAACCTTCCAAAGGGTATCCAATCCCTCTTTGTTCTTTCTTCTTCCCTGGTTTCCTTCACGCTTGTTCTGAGGTGATTAAACAGAAGATGAGCCAAGTTGATTTTTACCTTCTGATTGATAAAATAGATCAGAAACTGCTGATCTATATTTATGTAATCAGGGGAACTAGTTGGCTTCCTATGATTAAAACACCACAGAATGATCTTCGTCCAAACTCTGTGGTGATCCTTGAGGTCTCTGATTTTGCTGTTGGGCACCCCATGGGTGAAAATCCGTTCTGCTATGACACCAACGTCAGAGCATCTTTCAGCCATATCAATACAGCGGACGCCGCCG
The DNA here is from genome assembly GCA_948472305.1 of Vicia faba. Lineage (NCBI taxonomy): Eukaryota > Viridiplantae > Streptophyta > Magnoliopsida > Fabales > Fabaceae > Vicia > Vicia faba. The sequence continues at coordinate 16,964,345 of OX451741.1, read as the reverse complement.
CCACTGTAACCAATCAACTTTGCCATGTGATCCTCAGTGATCACAATCTTCTTTCCCATTATGTAGGAGGTGACTTGATGCGTTGAAGAGGTCGCATGAATCCATAACTCCTTGACTAACATTGGGAATGTTGGTCCAACCAACCTGTCGAAATATCTCTCCCATTTCTGTGCCCTAACTTCTTCTGTCAGGTCAAAACCATTCTCTTTCAGACTGCCAAAATCAATAATCAGTTCAGACAACACTTCTAGATTCTTCACTGGTGTAAGGAGTGTTCTGAATGGAACTTGGTACTGTTCAGAGGAAGCTTTCTTCTGAGAACCTGCAGAAGCACTGCTGGAGGTTGCCATGTTCACACTTAGGGTTTTTCTGAGAAAACTGAGAAAAAGGGTTTAAGGTTGAAAGAGATGAACACAGAGAAAATGCAGAAAATATTTGAGAGATAATGAGAAACTGTAAAAGATTAATGTGAGAAATTAACATTCTTAAATAGATTTCAGAATATTTTGAAAGAGTAAACGGTTTCAAGAAAGAGAAATAAAATCATGATTACGTTTTAAAAACATGATTACTTTCATTTAATGCTTGCTGATTTTGGGGGATTTGAGAAAGATACTTGAAACGGTTACCAGACATGTGTCTCAATGCACCCAATCAGCGTTTTGCCTTCTCAGAAGCATGCACGCGTTCTGCTTCAGAGATTTGCTGATGATTGGATAACACTTGTTTGATTTTGTGATCAGCACGTCTGTCCTTGAGCTGAAACGCTCAGATCTTTAAGACTAGCATCTGATACAATCTGCATGTTCTATCTTTCTGAAAAGAGATTGATCAGAAGTTCACAGTAAAACAAGTACATTCTGAAGATAAATATATAGAATTAAAGCATTTTCACTCTGGGCAGATTTTCATGCTGAGATGTTTCAGAATGAAATTGAACCTATCTTCAGAAAGGGGTTTAGTGAAGATATCAGCCCATTGATGGTCTGTATCTATAAATTTTAAGTTCAAAATTCCCTTCTGAATGTAGTCCCTAATGAAATGATGTTTTATTTCTATATTCTTAGCTCTAGAATGTAAAATGGGATTCTTACTTAAGCAAATAGCAGAAGTATTGTCACAGAGTATAGGGATGTTACTCTCAAAAATCTGGAAGTCTTCAAGCTGACTTTTCATCCAGAGCATTTGTGTGCTACATCCTGCTGCTGCTATGTACTCAGCTTCTGCTGTTGATAGCGTAATTGTGGATTTCCTTTTGCTGGACCAAGAGATCAGATTGTCTCCCAGAAACTGGCAGCTTCCAGAAGTACTTTTACGCTCTACTCTGTCTCCAGTAAAGTCAGCATCGCAGTAGCCTACTAAACTGTAATCACTGGATTTTCTATAAAACAAACCCAGATTAGTAGTACCTTTCAGATACTCGAAAATTCGCTTAACAGCTGTTAAGTGAGATTCTCTAGGATCTGATTGGAATCTAGCACAAATACATACGCTGAATAATATATCAGTTCTTGAAGCTGTCAGATAAAGGAGAGAACCAATCATACCTCTATAGACTTTCTGTTCTACCTTTTTGCTTACCTCTTCTCTTTCCAGAATGCACGTGGGATGCATTGGAATCTTTGATGGCTTACATTCTGAGAGGTCAAATTTCTTCAGAAGATCTCTGATGTATTTGCTCTGATGAATGTAAGTTCCCTCTGGGGTTTGATTGATCTGAATTCCTAGAAAGAATTTCAGTTCCCCCATGAGGCTCATCTCAAATTCTGCCTGCATACACTTAGCAAATTTTCTTCCAAGAGAAGGATTAGTATAACCAAAAATAATATCATCAACATAAATTTGACAGACTAAGATGTCATTCTTAACTGACTTACAGAATAAGGTAGTGTCCACCTTCCCTCTGGTGAATTCATTTTCTAACAGAAAGTTACTAAGTCTTTCATACCAAGCTCTGGGAGCTTGTTTTAGTATAGTGACTTCTTTAGTTTGAAAACATGTTCTGGATGTTTTGTATTTTCAAAACCAGGGGGTTGGTGCACATAAACCTCTTCTTCTATATAACCATTTAAGAATGCACTCTTGACATCCATCTGATACAGAGTGATGCCTCTATTAACAACAAATGAAATTAAAAGTCTGATAGATTCTAACCTGGCGACTGGGGCAAAGGTTTTTGTATAGTCTATCCCCTCTTGCTGACTATAACCTTGTGCAACCAGTCATGCTTTGTTTCTGATGACTTCACCTTGTTCATTTAGCTTGTTTCTGAACACCCATCTTGTTCCAATGACGTTGAATCCTTTTGGTCTGGGAACAAGATCCCATACGTCATTTCTGGTGAATTGATTCAGCTCTTCTTGCATTGCCAGAATCCAGTCATTATCCAGAAGTGCTTCATCAATAGAAGAAGGTTCAATCAGAGACACAAGTCCCATGAGGGTTTCTTCAGAGTTTCTGAAGCTTGCTCTTGTTCTGATTGGATCTTCCTTTCTTCCTAAGATAGTCTCTTCTGGGTGATCCAAGCTGCTTCTGGGTAATCTCTTCTGAGGTTGATCAGCAACTGTTATAGGATTTCTAGCAGTGCTCCTTTCAAACGTTGAAGGAGTGTCTGTGTTGAGAGCTTCTGATGACTTGTCTTCAGAACCTGTAAATTCAATTTCCATACCTGCAAAAACTTCATTCTGCTTTGACTTTTCAGAGTCAAGCTTATCATCAAAACAAACACTGATTGATTCTTCCACAATCTGTGTTTCTGTATTGTATACTTTGTACCCTCTTGAGCGTTCAGAGTATCCTAACATAATACACTTTTGTGCTTTAGAGTCAAACTTGTTCAAATAATTCTTTGTATTTAACATAAAGCAGGTACATCCAAAAGGATGAAAATATGAAATGTTGGGCTTTCTGTTCTTCCACAATTCATATGGAGTCTTTTCCAGAATAGGTCTTATTGAGATTCTATTCTGAATGTAGCACGCTGTGTTTATTGCCTCTGCCCAGAAGATCTTAGCAACGTTTGTCTCATTGATCATGGTTCTGGCCATTTCTTGCAATGTTCTGTTCTTTCGTTCTACAACTCCATTTTGTTGGGGAGTTCTAGGACAAGAGAAATCATGCAGAATGCCCCTGTCATTAAAGAATGACTCAAAATCTTTGTTTTCAAACTCTCCACCATGATCACTTCTGACTTTAACGATTCTAAGATCCTTTTCATTCTGAACTTGGTTACACAAGGTAACAAACACAGAGTGTGACTCGTCCTTGTGTCTTAGGAACTTTACCCATGTCCATCTGCTATAGTCATCTACGATTACTAACCCATACTTCTTGCCACTGACTGAAGCAGTTTTAACTGGTCCAAATAAGTCAATGTGCAGAAGTTCTAATGGCTTAGAGGTAGAAACAACATTTTTAGATTTAAAAGAAGGTTTTGCAAACTTGCCTTTCTGACATGCTTCACACAGAGCATCTGAATTGAACTTCAAATTAGGAAGTCCTCTGACCAGATTGAGTTTGTTAATCTGAGATATTCTTCTCATACTAACATGCCCCAATCTTCTGTGCCAGATCCACTGCTCGTTGTTAACAGACAGAAGGCACTTTACATTCTGACTTTTCAGTTCAGAAAGTTTGATTTTGTAAATGTTGTTTTTCCTCTTTCCATTAAACAGGATAGTCCCATCTTTCTGACTAACAGCTTTACATGATTTTTTATTAAAGATTATATCATAATCGTTATCACTTAATTGACTTATGGATAACAGATTATGCATTAATCCATCTACTAGGAGAACATTATTAATAGAGGGAAGATTTCCATTACCTACAGTTCCAGAGCCAATGATCTTTCCCCTCTGATTGCCTCCAAAGCCAACGTGGCCTCCAGGCTTAAGTTCCAGGCTTTGGAACATATGCCTTCTTCCCGTCATGTGTCGCGAGCAGCCAGAGTCCAGGTACCATGACTGGTGTTTCTGATTTGCTGCTAAAGATATCTGCAACATGTATTATTTTATCCTTAGGTACCCAGATTTTCTTGGGTCCTGGTTTGTTAGATTTACCAAAAATCTGGTTGAATTTTGGTTTCACAGAGTACTTACTGCTAGTGTATTTAATATCATGTGTGTGACCATACACAAAATGTGAATTTAGAGGAGTGTGTTTAATGGTTAAATCCATGACATTCTTTGGTGTAGGAACCTTACCTTGGTATCCTATTCCCTTCCTGCCGTTTCTGCTAACTCCATAGATCATTGAAGCCGTTTTGCTTCTATCTATGCTTTTAGCAAGGAACTTCTGGAAACTGTGATCATACTCCTTGATGATCTCATCAGCGTTGCTGGGAGTTTCAGAAACTGGTTCCTTCTGAGAGTTTTGTAAAGTATTTTCTAATTTTGAAATTTTAATTTTCAGCTCAGAATTCTCCAATTTAAGACTCTCAGTCTTATTATAGTCAGATTCAAGATTCCTTTTCAGGTCTCTGAATTTAACTCTAATCTGTTGATACCTTTCAAGAATTTCATTAAGGCTTTCAGCAAGTTCAGCCTTGGTAAAATTAACTGCAAAGTCAGGAAATACCTCTTCAGTATCTGATTCAGAAGCTTCACTATCTTCTGAAATGTTGGCCATGAGAGCTATGTTTGCTCTCTCATCATCTGATTCTGAGTCAGCTTCAGATGAGTCAGAGTCATCCCATGTAGCCATGAGACTTTTCTTCTTTTCTCTTCCAAACTTCTTTTTGGGCTTTTCCCTCTGAAGTTTTGGGCAGTCACTCTTGTAGTGTCCTTGCTCATTGCACTCATAGCAGATGATGTCCTTGGTGTTTGGCTTTCTGCTTCCTGAGGAGCCTTCAGATCTTCTGTATCCATAGGAAGAATCTGTCCTTCTGTATCTGGAAGAAGACTCGTTCTGATCAGATCTTCTGGGATTCCTGAGCTTCCTTTGCATCTGCTTCCACAGTTGATTCACTCTTCTAGAGAGGAGGGAGAGTTCGTCTTCTTCTGATGAGGATCCATCAGATGTTTCTTCAACTGCCTGCAAAACTTTAGACTCATATTTTTTGTTAGATTTTAATGCTAAAGGCTTACCTTGCTTCTGGGGTTCATCGGCTTCTAGCTCTATCTCATGACTTCTGAGGGAGCTGATAATTTCCTCTAGAGAAATTTTGTTGAGATCTTTTGCTAGCTTCAGAGCTGTAACCATTGGCCTCCACTGCTTGGGTAAGCTTCTGATGATTTTCTTGACGTGATCAGCAGTAGAGTAACCTTTGTCCAGAACCTTGAGACCAGCTACCAGAATCTGGAATCTTGAGAACATTGTTCCAATGGATTCACTTTCTTCCATTTTGAACGCCTCATACTTCTGAATGAGCGCCAGAGCTTTAGTTTCTTTGACCTGAACGTTGCCCTCATGCGTCATTCTGAGTGAGTCAAACATGTTCTTTGTTGTGTCTCTGTTGGAGATCTTTTCATATTCAGCATACGAGATGGCGCTGAGAAGGATGGTTCTGGCCTTGTGGTGATTCTTGAAGTCACGCTTTTATTGGTCAGACATTGTTTTACTATCAATCTTCTGACTGCTTGCATTCACAGGGTGCGTGTATCCGTTTGTCACCATGTCCCACAGATCAGCATCATGTGCCAGAAAGAAGCTTTCAATTCTGTCTTTCCAGTAATCAAAGTTTTCTCCATCAAAGACTGGAGGTTTGCCGCTGAATCTGTCTCTGTCCTCATGGTTGTCATTGCTGGTGTGAGAGTAATTTCCTGCCATTGTGTTTTTCTGACACTGGATCTTGTACTGACACGGTTAAGTGTTTTAGCTCAGAATCAGGAGCTCTGATACCAATTGAAGAAGTGAAAAACACAAGAAGGGGGGGTTGAATTGTAAAACTGAAAATCAATGCAATGAACACGATATTTTTATCCTGGTTCGTTTGATCTCAAACTACTCCAATCCACCCGTCAAGGTGATTTCGCCTCTCTCCAACGAGGTCTTAATCCACTATATTCAACTGAATATTACAATCTGCTTTAACAACTGCTAAAGCCTTCTTGATGCAAACCACAACCCGGTTTGTCAAGGAATCACTTTCTTACACAGAATGGAAATCTAGGTGTGTGAGTGTTTTCTACAAAAACAGTTTATCACAACTGTGATATTACACAACTTAAGCTTATGAAACTAGATTGCAAAATATAATTGAGTAAGGAATTATGGAGCTTTTTAGCAAACTGAGAATGAGAAGATGATGATTAGCTTTTAGGCGTGGAAATAGTTGTAGAGAATTAGCCAATTCAATCTTCATTGTCTTGTTTATATAGCACTGAATTGTTGAACGTTGGAGCAATAATCTTGATTCAATGCCATTAACAAACTTTCCTTATTAAGCAGATCTTGTCTGGAATGATGTCGTTGGTAATAATTCGCTTTGAATGCACAGTACCGTTGCTACTTAAAGCGTGTTCTGGCTTTGGCTCATTCTGACTCTGCTTAAGTGTTGATGAACTGTTGTTGTCTTTATCATAGTGTTAAGCGCAGTTCTGTTCATTAAGCTTCAGCATTCACGTGAGTTGTTCTTCTGATTCTGGTGTTCTGATATAGCAACTTCTGATGCTGATGTTAATACCCAATATTCTGATGCTGATTAGGTGTGCTCTTGCTGTTACCTAACAGAGTTTCTGCAAAACAGAAGGTAATATTTTTGGTAGCAAATAGTTCTTACATGAATCACATAATTTAATATATCTTTTCATTTTGTTATCATCAAAACTTAAACTTAGGGTAGTAGATTCAAACTTTGTTCTAACACAGGGTTTCCCTCAGATAACTTGCTGTTAAAAAGGGCCTTTGAAACCTGAAACCTCTCATTTCTTGCCTGCTCTTGATAGAGCATTTTCAGATGTCCGATCATATCGAACGCTGACATGTTCTCGTGTTGCTTTTGCAACTCCGAGTTCATAGTAGCTAGCATGAGACAAGCGGCTTCGTTAGCATCATTAAAATGCTTCTTATAAGCATCTCTTTCTGCCTTAGGTGCCGAACTAGGCGGTTCCTCTTCAGGAACAGGTGTCTCCAAGACATACAGCTTCTTATCGTGCTTGAGGACAATCCTCAGATTTCGGTGCCAATCCAGGAAATTTGTCCCAGACAATTTTTCCTTATCTAGGATTGATCACAAAATATGGTTGTTTGTTGTCATGGTAATCTACAAAAAAATGAAAATATAAGTATCATTAAAACAACATATTTAATTAGGCCTTTAATCATATATGCTCCCACTATTTTACTCAAACCAAATGACCCTCATCATTTGATTCGGAAAATCCCGTTGGAAGACTTTCTAGTGGGTCGAGATCCACATTTCACTTTGTTCTAAGTCAGCGTTAGGCTGATTACACAAAACTAGGTTATTTAGGTAGGAACTCCTTCCAATTGTATCTCATACAACTCTCGAATATTTTCAGTTGGGTAAATAACTCCTTATTCTAATTCATCATATGAATCATTCCCAACTCTTTCTTATAAACATGTATAATCTTATTATAATGTGTTTAGTTAAGTTTGACCCATTGTTTTAGCAGTTGGATATTACAATTATCCCATCGCACCTTACTAATATAGAACATGCACCTCGCGTAGGCGAAACCTATATTGTTCGATACTAGTCATGATGAGTGCTAAAACTTGGAAAGCATGAACTTAATATTTAACTTGAGGGATTTTGTTATTAGTTTGATCTCACCGGCTTAACATGTAATTCGTCTCTCTCATGCATCAACATACAAACACATGCATCAATATACATAAAAGGATACAATTATGGCCCCTAGCGCAATTGTTCTCCCAAGCCAATGAGAGAACCTAAGCTAACCTAATAACGATCTAAACTTATCCAAGCAAGATCTCCAAGGTTATCCTCCTTTGATATTGTATTCTTCTCTTTCTTCATAACATTACATTACATAAAAGAAACTCGTTTTACATACGAGGGAGTGAGATGAGAAAAGAAGTTACATCAAGAATTTTAATGAATAATTCATTTGAAATCGGCGTCATTTTCGCAGAACTCTTGTGCATTCACAACCCTAATCGCATAACTCTGCAACAACACAACCCTTGTGCCGTCATGAACCCTAATGCAACAGTTTCATGTTGTCAAACACATTTCGATTGATAATTCAGTATGATTAATCACATGCCATTGCTTCACCATACTAATGTCGGATTCCGAAGCATATGAACAGTGATCGGTCAAAGGAATAACAATCATCAAGTGTTTAAATGAACGAAACAGAAACAGTATATCCCATATACCATCGTTGCATCAGATTTACTTATATCATATATAAAAGTGATCGATCTTATTTGTGTAACCTATGGACGATCAATGTATCGCCGCTTCACCATACTAATGTCGGATTCCGAAGCATAGTCAACATCAATCATCTAAATCATACACAACAGATGCCAAATTTAATTACTCGTTTATTATTCAATTCATTCTGGTTTTAATCGAATCAAAACAGAAAATATAGAACATAAACAACTATCAGATCCATGGTTTCGTAAGTGGCTCTGATACCACTTAAGGAAAATTGCGATCAGAAGGGCAGCGGAATTTAAAATTTTCCTTTAGCGATCCTTACGAATGAACATGGTCAGTGATAGAAATATTTACGTCTTGTGGCGATTCAGACCTTTGATGTTGTGATCACGAGCGTTGATGAAGAACAACGCCTCTACTCAGTCCACACGAACAGATCGCTTTCGGTCACAGTGCTAGTTGATCACGAACGGAAACCTTGAGTGAGAGAGAGAATCAAAAACGAAATTGCATCAAGTGAAATTGCTTCATCACAAGGGATCTATTTATAGAATCACTCGTGTGGGCTTCAAGCTAAAAGCCCAATTAAGGCTATAAGATAAAAGCCCAATTAAGCTTATGGACATCATACCTTATGATGTACCATATATCACTTATCCACGTGGTACGTTACCACTTTCCGTATTACACTTAAGTGCACCGTACCTTACGGTGTTCCTTATTTATTCTATCTCTCATCAACCTGTCCTTATGTGTGTGACCCTGTAGGTTTTCGCGACGTTGGAAATTATATTAAATCACACATTTAATATAATAAATAGTGAGCGGTATCTAGCAACACATCACTGTTACCCAAGTCACAAAAATGTCATGTGATCTGACCAAACCTTTTCCGTGATAATATTTGTGTTGTACAATTACCCTTTTGCCCTCATGTCTATATTGAACACAAGGCATACACTGTGTCACCCTTGTCCAGTTCAATATTGGGCCCTTAGAAATTTATCCTGTTATGCAGGATGAGCAAATTCCATCTAGGTCACTCATGTCCCTTAGCATGCTTTGTGAAGTACCCATCAACCGTCTTTATAGTCATCCAGTTACGGATGATGTTTGATCAGCAATAAAGTACTTGACTCTACATCTAGGATCCATAGTGGTTTCAGGTCGAAGGGTGGTATACACCATTATCATCATGAGAATAACTTATGACACTTTGCATAACATTCTATGTAGTATTCTCATAGCGGGTCAATCCAGTATATATATTACTCCTAATATTCATACCTATGTCAAGACTTGATAACTCCTTATCTATGATCCATGAGATGTATTCATCAATCTATCTTCATAATAATCTTAATGCTTTAATGTTATCCCACTTCACATTAAGCTTGACTACGGATACTTTAAGAATAGTGTCTTATGTTTAATGGGATCTCATGATTAAGTCACACTTAACATTTCATTAAACAAATAAACCATTCTAGGGACTTTATTATTTTGGAAAGCAAACATAATAAAGAAATGCCTTTTATTATTAATAAATAATTCTATACAAGTACCAAAAGTATTTGCCTCTAGGGCTTACACCAACAGTAGCAATCTGGAAAGGTTTGTTCCTGACCAAACCAACCTCTTCTCTCACTGGGGGCTGATTAATGCCTTGATCCATAATTTTAACTATTTGTTTCATGGATCTGCATCCATCTTGTTGAAGCTTGTTGAGGAAGGCTCTTTACCCTTCTTGTCCTCGAGCTAAGTTTTGGATAAGAGCCATCTGCCCTAGCGTCTGGATTCTCATTGCTTCTACCTCAATTTGAAGTTGTTCCAAATGTTCATCCTTATTGTTGTCATGACGTTCCTTGGTCAGATTTCTGGCGAAGAGTGTTTTCAGGTCTTTTTGCCCCTTGGATAGATTCAGGAGAAATTCCTTGAATTGGGCATCTTGAGCTTGGAGACCTCTGTTGTCTTGTTGGAGAGCCTTTGCTGAAATAAACAGCGAGAACATGAGAGACCTGCTTTGAAACCTGCTTATGCAATGATATGTATTATATATGTATGCAATGTTATCAAGGATCTCGCGGGGTAAACAAGAAAATGTTAGAAGTTGAATTTTGCAGCTTTGATTGAAGAACTTTGTATCGTTGAGAGTCCTTCTACGAGAGTCAAGCTCACCATATCAAGTGGTTCATAGCCCCTGACTCAAGTTGTTGAGTTTTGATCTTCTAACGACATTGGCTAGAGGATAATAAATCCCCTTTCCCCTTGCTAGACGTCTGATTTATCATAACCTGCATCACAGGCCCTCGAGATCCTTGAAATGGTTAAGGAAATGTTAAGGCATGATGTTATGATGTGTATGCAATGCTTTTAAGTAAAGGTGCGAAGTGATGTAAGCAAGTAAACCCTGCAAGAAATCCAAGTTATTGGATAATAACTGTAAACAAAACCTACAAGGAACTCAATGTTTTCAGGTAATAAAACTCTGCAAGTAGTTCAAATTGAAAGCACACAAGTCACGCAAACAACCTTAGGTTTAGGCTTGCATGGGTTTTAAGGTCGTACCCTCTTGAATTTGGATTGGTTCAACCTATCCTATAAATATGTAACCGAGTTCTAATGGATCTCAATATCACTGATCATCCTTTATCGGGGATTGTTTCAGCTCAAGCAATTTTTTCTTGCGGCCGAAATATCCTGAAAGTCTGATCTCAATGAGTGTAGCATCGAGTATCAACCAATCCTTAGTTTTATACCGAGGTCAGCTATCTCACTACTTTCTAATGGCCAAGTTTGTTCAACTAAGGTTCTAAGGTCCGTTAGTGCTTCACGACACCACGCGGCGGCCCCGTATTCTCCTCATTTCCACACGAAGGATACCGGTACCAACCAAAGTGTCACACCAACACAACCATCGCTTAAACCATATCGGCCTACGCCGTACAGTCTCCACGATCTATTGTTGTTTACCTAAAAAGTGTCCACAGATCCGGGTGTAGGATCTTTAATAATGCCCAAGCAAAACCCTTTAAGAATAAAGCATACAAAACAAACAAGAAAGCAATTTAAAAATGACCTAGATCTTAAGGTAAACCCCACTTTCTTTTATAATCCCCAGCAGAGTCTCCAGTTCTATGATACGGTGGCAGAACCAATTGTTAATACTGGTTTGCGTTTTTTGTTCGCAAATGTCGCGGTAAGCAAGAGTCGCCACCGACTTTTATTTTATCCAATCAGGAAATAGAAAAAGAACAGAAAAAACCTTTTTCTAGATGTTTCTGAGTACTGGGGGTAGATTATAGAAAGGGAAGGTGTTAGCACCCTTTCTATCTGTGGTTTTCCACAGGCTCTTTGGTACTTGCTCATTTTGAAAACTGCTTGTGTGTGCTTGTTTTGAAAAGTTTTGTTTTACTTCGTTTTAACCCTTGCTTATGTCCTCAAGAGTGTTACGAAGTTGTTTTCGAAAGCTTTGTTTGAAAAGTGTTTGGTGTGAAAAAGTTTATTTGTTTGAGAAACTACCTAGGAACTAATTTACCTACTCGAAAAAGACTGTTCATTTTCCTTTAGACAGCGCTATCCTATTATTAAAGAATAGGTAGCACCGTCGTTGGAGTTTTAAAGGGACGTTCGAAGGGCGGAATGGTCATTGAAGACTACATGTAAGGATACCTTAGTATTTTGAAGGGACTGTCATCATATATTCGTAGGCAACATCGAGGGACAAGTAGGGAATATGATCTTCATGACTACTTTGAGATTGAGGGTCTTTTGCTAAGATATCCCTACGTTCGAGGGACATGACCATTGTTTTCTGAGGCAACCAAGTGAGGCATACCCTAAGGGTGCAAGTGTGAAGCAGTGTTTGATTTCAGTTATTTAATCTTTGCACAATTAAGGTGATCTACTGTTTTAATTTTATTTGTCGTTTGCATGCAAGCCTATTATCCATACATCTAGACAGTTCATAGTTGCGGAAATTAAAAGCGAAAAAGTAAATATATGCTATTACAAGGCTTCGGGGAGGGGGTTACATGACCAAAAACCGGGGATTAAACAGTAAATAATATGCGGTAAACTCTAATTAAAAACTATTACAAACCCGAAGCAAATACAATAATTGTGTTGTACCCTAAAATTTGCCCTCCCATATTCTCCAGGAATTGCCAAGAGCATGCTTCAAAATCTCCCAAGGGCTGCACAATTCAAGGGCCTCCTAACAGTCAAAAATTAGGGTTTTGGTTCTGGCAAAGAAGTTGAAGTTTCCAAGGGTCCAAACAAGTCCCACATGCCTATAAACATTGTCAATCATCCACATGTCAAGTTTCAAGACTTACAGCACAAAATTGCACAGTCAAAAACCCTAATTACTCAACAGTCAACTGTAGGGGTAAAATGGTCATTTGACAGTCAAAAGTCCAAATTTTTTGGTCAACATCTTATTTTGAAGCCACAAACATCATTTGATCAATTCTTGATCATGGTTCTCAAGGCATGGCTCAAAAAGTCTCAAGATGCAAAAGTTTCCATATTTGGACAGTTGAAAAAGTCAACTGTAACTTGACCAAGGCATAACTTCCACATGGATCATCAGAAAAATTCCATCCAAAGCTCATTTGAAGAGAAAGACATTTCCTACAACTCCTCTTCACACTTCAAGTCCAAGAAATGCTCTCACAAAAAGTTATAAATCTCAACATTATAGGTCATTTTCAAAAGTCAACAAAAAGGCACTTTAAGTCAAAGACCATAACTTGAGATTGGTAAATCAAAATGACATGGGACCAAAGGCATTGGTTAGAGGACTTCAAGACCTTTCCAAAATGTCCAAGAACATGATCAAAGCTTAAAAATTGAGCAATATATGCCTTGTGGAAGTTGGGAAAGTTTTGGGAATTTTGAAAAGTCAACTTTGCTTCAAATGCCTCAAAATTGCTAATGGGCCTCATTTTCTTCCAAGAATCATTATCCAAAAGTTATGCACGACCCATTGACCCAAAGGGGAGTTATTTCATCATTTTTTATTAATTATTTGAATTTTTAATGTTATTAATTCATTTAATTATAATTAAATATGAAAAATACTCAAGCATGTATTTTAAATCTTTTTATGCAGCTAATAGGTCTATCATAACCTCAAGATTTCGTGCATACTCAATATGGAAAGAATTGGCAATGATTGGCATGTTCTTCACATGAAAAAGATTGAAAAAGATACCATGAAAATCAAATCTCAAAAACATCAATGCAAAGGTTTCTTGGCTTTAATTTTTACCCTAATTCATTCCTCATATAAACACAAACCTAAACCTAATGCAAAAGACCTGAATGCTGCGCTAGAACCTGAGAACACAAACTCACTTTTTCTTAAAAAAACTCCAAATCTGTTTTCATAGTTTCAAGGTATTTCAAGGCGTGGAAAGTATCTCAAATGCTTGCTGGGACTTCTCTGAACAGAACCCAATACTTTTCCACCCTCCATACATCCAGAAACGGTAGAATGCCATAGTCCTGTTCAGGGAAATTTTCATAATCGCATCTTGATTTATACGCATATTTCATGTCTTTTAATTGTTGTCTTATACTAACATGGACATTCTGAATCTATTGGTGCTATTTAATTGAATAATCATTGCCTGTATGCAAAGTTACCATGGGAGCTCGTTAGGGTTTCAAAGATGTGACATTGGGGTTTCTCTCATAAGGAAAAATTAGGCAACGAGACCAAGACTATGAAGTGGTGAAAAACACAAGAAGGGGGGGTTGAATTGTAAAACTGAAATCTTAAAGCAATTGACAAGATATTTTTATCCTGGTTCGTTTGATCTCAAACTACTCCAGTCCACCCGTCAAGGTGATTTCGCCTCTCTCCAACGAGGTCTTAATTCACTATATTCAACTGAATATTACAGACTGCTTTAACAACTGCTAAAGCCTTCTTGATTCAAACCACAACCCGGTTTGTCAAGGCAACACTTTCTTACAAAGGTATAAAACAATGTGTGTGGATGTTTTCTACAAAACTTTATCACAACTGTGATGTATACACAAAATGAAGCTTAGAAACTAGAGTGCTAAACAATAATGGAATATCAGAGTATGTGGTTTAGCAAAACTGGTAGAACGAAGATTATGGTTCAGCTTTGTGCGTGTAGAGATTTGGAGAGCATTAGCCATTATAATCTTCAAAGCCTTGTTTATATAGCACTTGAGAAGATGAACGTTGAATGCAATATTCTTGATTCAATGCTAATAACAAGCTTTCCTTTTTGAGCAGATCTTGTCTAGAATGAGGCCGTTGGAATTAATTAGCTTTCAATGCACAGTACCGTTGCTTCTTCAATGCACGTTCTGGCTTGGCTCATTCTGATTCTGCTTCGCTGCTGGTGAACTATTGTGTTTCTGTATCAGAGTGTTTGAGCGCAGTCTTGTTCATCAAGCTTCAGCATGTACGTGAGTTGATCATCTGATCTTGACGTTCTGATGTAGCAACTTCTGATGCTGGTGTATGAAATCAAATTCTGATGCTGAATAAACGTGATCTTGCTTATGTCAATCAGAGTATCTGCAAGTCAGAACATAATAATTTTAGGCAGCAGATAGTTCAAACATGAAACATTTAAATACTATATCTTTTCACTTTGTTATCATCAAAACTTAAATATAGGGTAGTAGATTCAAACATTGTTCTAACAATCTCCCCCTTTTTGATGATGACAAAAACTAGATATTTTAAATGAAAAAATAACGTGAAAAGGTATCAGAGTTAAGAAGTACGGAGAAGTCAGAGTTAAGAGATACTCCCCCTGAGTTGATTACTTCCCTTTGATTATACGTGTTCTTCAGGATCAGATCTTTTTCTTTCTTTGAACATCAGATTATCGGAGTCTTTGACTTATCAGAGAGCAGAGCTTCAGAGCTTTTCTTGTCAGAGCTTTGCTTTGGATCAGAGTATTAGGTCGATCAGAACTTCATATTGATCAGAGCAACATTGATCAGAGTTTCTAGTCTTCAGAGTGTCCAGGAGCTTCCTTGTGCCTGTAGACTTTAAACAAAACAGAAAAAAAAACATTTCAAGTAATAAAGTTAGAATGTTTGAGAATTTCTGTCTAGTTAGCCGTTATTGATTTAAATATCATTCTTGTTCTCCCCCTTTTTGTCAGCAATCAAAAAGTGTTGGTGATGTGCTAAAACAATTAAGATCAGAAAAACAAATTATATTAAGATAGTTCAGAATCAGAGCAAGAAAATATTACAAAAACTTAATCAAAACAGTACATTAGAAAATGAAGAAAACATGAAAAAGGTCATGCATGAAAAAGATTTAAGGTTGAGGAGGCAAGCGTGTGAACAGGCTCTCCAGCATCGCTTGAATCTTTTCAGAAGTTTCACTTTGCTTCTGCACCATGCTGACAACAGAGTCAATCTTGCTGTCCTGCACATCCATTCTTGATTTCATCTTCTGATCATTTTCTTCCATCCGCTGCTGTAGGCGCAAGTCATTCAGCCTTAATTCTTCCAGAGTCTGCCTGTCCAAGGCAGCTTGAGAAGCATCAGAAGGAGGAGGCTTCTCAGAACTTTCAGCAGCATCTTCTGCTTGACTTTCAGCCTGAATGGTCTTGTCTTCTTCTGATGGTTGCACCTTTGCAGCTTGCTGTTTCTCAGACCAAGATTCACTGTCCAGAGGGAGCACAACTTCCTGAGGCAGCTGACTTTCAACTTCCTTCAGCAGCTTGCTGAAGTTCTGTTGTGCCTGCTCATAGTTGATATCCTGCAACTTGAGGGCTTCAGCACGTACCCATAGTCTGAACTGTGACCAGAGCTGATCAGAAGCAGCTGGGTCAATCATCCCAGGACAGACTTGCTTCAAAGAAGCAATCCATTGCAGCACACCTGTTTCAAAATTCAAAATACCAAAGCCAACATCTGGTTGCTTTGGTTTTGGGATGGCAATTTTGTGTCTTAAATCAGCAAGACGTTCAAGACTGGTTAAGTCAATGAAAGTCCTGCTGGGGTTTTCAGCGGATTTCTGAGAGGCTGTTTGTTTTGGAGGAGGGGTATCAGAGTCAGATATTTCGATTGGAGTGGGTGGTGTTTTGGGAGTTTTTGGAGGTGTTGATTCTTCTGAAGATGGTAACTGGGGCATGACAATAGTGGTTCCACATGGCAACTGGATTGCCAGCGGTGAAGGTTGAGGTGAGTGAGGGTCAGATTTATGAGGAGAAGGGGTTTCAGAATGGTGAAACTCTGTTTGTGGTGAAGGAGGATTTATTTCTGGTTGGGGAGATGGAGGTGGAATCTCTGATTGCTCAGGGATCAGAGGTTCTTCTGTGAGTGGTTGTTGTTGTTGTGGTTCTGGTTCTGGTTCTGGTTGTTGTTGTATTTCTGGTTCAGGTTGTTGTTCTGGTTGTGGAGGAGGAACATTTTGTGGTTCAGGGTTTGGTTTAGCAGAAGCATGTTCACGCTCAATATCAGCCAGCACTTGGTCAAGTGCTGTTGTTGTTGAAATTGTTGGTTGTTTGGGGAGTTTGGTTCTAGGTCTTCTAAGTAGTAAGGCCTCAAAAGGGTCTTCTGGTATGGTTTCATCAATGGTAGGGATTGGGATTGATATTCTATGGGAGGTTTGAGGAGCAGCAGATGCTGGAATAGTAGATGAAATTAAAACAGGGGCAGCAGATGAAATACCTCTTTTCTTTGGAGTCTGCTGAGATGAACCTTCTGATGGCGCTTTCCTCTTCTTTGTCTTCTTCTGAGTCACTTCTGGTTGGGGTTGACTCAGATCTTTGATCTTCAGCTTTGAACCTGTATCTTCTGCCTTGTACGCATCTGGGTACCTGAGAAACATCTCTGGTTTGGATTCCATTTCAGAAAATACCGGAAAATCACTCAGAGGCACTCTTCTGCTGGAGATATCAGCAGTTGAAGTAGCTCTGGGTTCCTTCTGAATATTTTCTATCAGCTTCATCTTTTTCAGATTCTTTGCGTTCAGAGGCTTCCCAATGGTTGGTTCAATAGTGCTCAGCTCCTGAGCTTCTATCAGATGTTCAATCAGTCTATTCTCTGTCAGAATATCTGATATAAGCCTTCCAAACGGTATCCAGTCCCTCTTGGTTCTTTCTTCTTCTCTAGTTTCTTTCACACTGGTCTTGAGATGGTTGAACAAGAAGTGAGCCAGATTGATCTTAATCTTCTGATCAATAAAGTAGATCAGAAACTGCTGATCCACGTTTATATAATCAGGAGAACTTGTTGGTTTCCTGTGGTTGAAGCATCCCAGAACAATCTTAGCCCATACTCTGCAGTGATCCTTCAGATCCTTAATCTTGCTGCTGGGCATTCCAAGAGTGAAAATCCTATTGGCTACCACACCTACATCAGCGCATCTTTCGGCCATGTCCACACAACGGACTCCACCACCACTTTGACCGATTAGCCTTGCAATGAGATCTTCAGAAATCACAATCTTCTTCCCCATGACAGAGGAGATGACTAGATGTTTTGAAACCTTGGCGTGAATCCAAAATTCCTTGACTAGCGCTGGGAATGTTGGTCCAACCAACCTATCGAAGTACCTTTCCCACTTTTGAGCCCTAATTTCTTCAGTTAGGTCAAAACCATTTTCCTTCAAGCTTTCAAAGTCAATGATTAACTCAGAAAGCACTTCAAGGTTCTTTACCGGAGTGAGGAGAGTTCTGAGTGGCACCTGATATTGCTCAGAAGTTGCTTTCTTCTGATTGCCTGCAGAAATGCTGGAGGATGCCATTGTTCACACTAAAAAAAGCTTTGAGAGTGAATTGAGAAAAAAATGTTTGCAAGGGAGATGAACTCAGAAATATGCAGAAAAAGCTTGAGTGTTAATGAGAAAGCGTAAGGAATAAGAATGAGAGATTAATGTGCTTAAATAAAGTTTTCAAAATTATTTTGAAAAGATAAACGTTTTTAAGAGAGAGAAAAATAATGATTGCCATTTAAAAAGCGTGATTACTTTTCATTAAATGCTTGCTGATTTTGGGGGATTTGAGAAAGATACTTAAAAACGGTTACCAGACATGTGTCTCAATGCACCCAATCAGCGCTTTGCCTTCTCAGAAGCGTGCACGCGTTCTGCTTCAGAGATATGCTGATGATTGGATGACACTTGTTTGATGTAGTGATCAGCACGTCTGTCTTTGAGATTAGACTCTCAGATCTTTAGACTTGCATCTGATACAATTTGCATGTTCTATCTTTCTGAAAGGAGATTGATCAGAAGTTCACAGTAAAAATAATTACATTCTGAAGATAAATATATGGAATTAAAACATTTTCATTCTGGGCATACTTTCATGCTGAGATGTTTCAGAATGAAATTAAACCTATCTTCTGAAAGGGGTTTAGTAAAGATATCAGCCCATTGATGGTCTGTATCTATAAATTTTAAGTTCAAAATACCTTTCTGAATATAGTCCCTAATGAAGTGATGTTTTATTTCTATATGCTTAGCTCTAGAATGTAAAATAGGATTCTTACTTAAGCAAATAGCAGAAGTATTATCACAAAGTATAGGAATGTTACTCTCAAAAATCTGGAAGTCTTCAAGCTGACTTTTCATCCAGAGCATTTGTGTGCTACATCCTGCTGCTGCTATGTACTCAGCTTCTGCTGTTGACAGAGCAATTGTTGATTGCCTTTTGCTGGACCAAGAGATCAGATTTTCTCCCAGAAACTGGCAGCTTCCAGAAGTACTTTTACGTTCCACTCTGTCTCCAGCAAAATCAGCATCACAGTAGCCTACTAAGCTGTAATCACTAGATTTTCTATAAAACAAACCCAGATTAGTAGTACCTTTCAGATACTTGAAAATTCGCTTAACGGCTGTTAAGTGAGATTCTCTAGGATCTGATTGGAATCTAGCACAGATGCAAACACTGAATAATATGTCAGGTCTTGAAGCAGTCAGATAGAGGAGAGAACCAATCATACCTCTGTAGACTTTCTGTTCTACACTTTTGCTTACCTCTTCTCTTTCCAGAATGCACGTGGGATGCATTGGAATCTTTGATGGCTTACATTCTGAGAGGTCAAATTTCTTCAGAAGATCTCTGATGTATTTGCTCTGATGAATGTAAGTTCCTTCTGGAGTTTGATTGATCTGAATTCCTAGAAAGAATTTCAGTTCCCCCATGAGGCTCATCTCAAATTCTGCCTGCATACACTTAGCAAATTTTCTTCCAAGAGAAGGATTAGTAGAACCAAAAATGATATCATCAACATAAATTTGACAGACTAAGATGTCACTCTTAACTGTTTTACAGAATAGAGTAGTGTCCACTTTCCCTCTGGTGAATTCATTTTCAAGCAGAAAGTTACTTAGCCTTTCATACCAAGCTCTGGGAGCTTGTTTCAGACCATACAATGACTTCTTTAGTTTGAAAACATGTTCTGGATGTTTTGTATTTTCAAAACCTGGGGGTTGGTGAACATAAACTTCTTCTTCTATATAACCATTTAAGAATGCACTTTTGACATCCATCTGATACAGAGTGATGCCTCTATTAACAGCAAATGAAATTAAAAGTCTGATAGATTCTAACCTGGCGACTGGGGCAAAGGTTTCTGTATAGTCTATCCCCTCTTGCTGACTATAACCTTGTGCAACCAGTCGTGCCTTGTTTCTGATGACTTCACCTTGTTCATTTAGCTTGTTTCTGAACACCCATCTCGTTCCAATGACGTTGAATCCTTTTGGTCTGGGAACGAGATCCCATACGTCGTTTCTGGTGAATTGATTCAGCTCTTCTTGCATTGCCAGAATCCAGTCATTATCCAGAAGTGCTTCATCAATAGAACAAGGTTCAATCAGAGACACAAGTCCCATAAGGGTTTCTTCAGAGTTTCTGAAGCTTGCTCTTGTTCTGATTGGATCTTCCTTTCTTCCTAGAATAGTCTCTTCTGGGTGATCCAAGCTGCTTCTGGGTAATCTCTTCTGAGGTTGATCAGCAGCTGTTGAAGGATTTCTAGCAGTGCTCCTTTCAGACGTTGAAGGAATGTCTGTGTTGAGAGCTTCTGATGACTTGTCTTCAGAACCTGCAAATTCAATTTCTATACCTGTAAAAGTTTCATTCTGCTTTGACTTTTCAGAGTCAAGCTTATCATCAAAACGAACACTGATTGATTCTTCCACAATCTGTGTTTCTGTATTGTATACTCTGTACCCTCTTGAGCATTCAGAGTATCCTAACATAATACACTTCTGTGCCTTAGAGTCAAACTTGTTCAAATAATTCTTTGTATTCAATATAAAGCAAGTACATCCAAATGGATGAAAATATGAAATGTTGGGCTTTCTGTTCTTCCACAATTCATATGGAGTCTTTTCCAGAATAGGTCTTATTGAGATTCTATTCTGAATGTAACACGCTATGTTTATTGCCTCTGCCCAGAAAGTCTTAGCAACGTTTGTCTCATTGATCATGGTTCTGGCCATTTCTTGCAATGTTCTGTTCTTTCGTTCTACAACTCCATTTTGTTGGGGAGTTCTAGGACAAGAGAAATCATGCAGAATGCCTTTGTCATTAAAGAATGACTCAAAATCTTTATTTTCAAATTCTCCACCATGATCACTTCTGACTTTAACGATTCTGAGATCCTTTTCATTCTGAACTTGGTTACAGAAGGTAACAAACACAGAGTGTGACTCGTCCTTGTGTCTTAAGAACTTTACCCATGTCCATCTGCTATAGTCATCTACGATTACTAACCCATACTTCTTTCCACTGACAGAAGCAGTTTTAACTGGTCCAAATAAGTCAATGTGCAGAAGTTCTAATGGCTTAGAGGTGGAAACAACATTTTTGGATTTAAAAGAAGGTTTTGCAAATTTGCCTTTCTGACATGCTTCACACAGAGCATCTGAATTGAACTTCAAATTAGGAAGTCCTCTGACCAGATTGAGTTTGTTAATCTGAGATATTCTTCTCATACTAACATGCCCCAATCTTCTGTGCCAGATCCACTGCTCGTTGTTAACAGACAGAAGACATTTTACATTCTGACTCTTTAGTTCAGAAAGTTTGATTTTGTAAATGTTGTTTTTCCTCTTACCATTAAACAGGATAGTCCCATCTTTCTGACTAACAGCTTTACATGATTTTTGATTAAAGATTATATCATAACCGTTATCACTTAATTGACTTATGGATAACAGATTATGCATCAATCCATCTACTAGCAGAACATTATTAATAGAGGGAAGATTTCCATTACCTACAGTTCCAGAGCCAATTATCTTTCCCCTCTGATTGCCTCCAAAGCCAACGTGGCCTCCAGGCTTAAGTTCCAGGCTTTGGAACATATGCCTTCTTCCCGTCATGTGTCGTGAGCAGCCAGAGTCCAGGTACCATGACTGGTGTTTCTGACTTGCTGCTAAAGATATCTGCAACATGTATTATTTTATCCTTAGGTACCCAGATTTTCTTGGGTCGTGACTTGTTAGTTTTACCAAAACTCTGGTTGAATTTTGGTTTCACAGAGTGCTTACTGCTAGTATATTTGATGTCGTGTGTGTGACCATACACAAAGTGTGAATTTAGAGGAGTGTGTTTAATGGTTAAGTCCATGACATTCTTTGGTGTAGGAACCTTACCTTGGTATCCTATTCCTTTCCTGCCGTTTCTGCTAACTCCATAGATCATTGAAGCCATTCTGCTTCTATCTATGCTTTTAGCAAGGAACTTCTGTAAACTGTGATCATACTCCTTGATGATCTCATCAGTGTTGCTGGGAGTTTCAGAAATTGGTTCCTTCTGAGAGTTTTGTAAAGTGTTTTCTAATTTTGAAATTTTATCTCTCAGCTCAGAATTTTCCAATTTGAGACTCTCAGACTTATTAGAGTCAGATTCAAGATTCCTTTTCAGGTCTCTGAATTTAGCTCTAATCTGCTGATAACGTTCCAGAATTTCATTAAGGCTTTCAGCAAGTTCAGCCTTTGTAAAGTTAACAGCGAAGTTAGGAAATACCTCTTCTGTGTCTGATTCTGAGTCTGATTCAGAGGCTTCACTATCATCTGGAATGTTAGCCATGAGAGCTATGTTTTCCCTTTCATCATCTGATTCTGAGTCAGCTTCAGACGAGTCAGAGTCATCCCATGTGGCCATGAGACTTTTCTTCTTCTCTCTTCCAAACTTCTTTTTGGGCTTTTCCCTCTGAAGCTTTGGGCAGTCACTCTTGTAGTGCCCTTGCTCATTGCACTCGTAGCAGATGATGTCTTTGGTGTTTGGCTTCTTGCTACTGGAGGAGCCTTCAGATCTTCTGTATCCAGAGGAAGAGTCTGTCCTTCTGTATCTGGAAGAAGGCTCGTTCTGATCAGATCTTCTGGGATTCCTGAACTTCCTTTGTCTTTGCTTCCACAGTTGATTTACTCTTCTGGAGAGAAGGGAAAGTTCGTCTTCTTCTGATGAGGATCCATCAGATGTTTCTTCAACTGCCTGCAAAACTTTAGATTCAAATTTTTTGTTAGATTTTAATGCTAAAGGCTTACCTTGCTTCTGAGGCTCGTCAGCTTCTAGCTCTATCTCATGACTTCTGAGGGAGCTTATAAGTTCCTCCAGAGTGATTTTGTTGAGATCTTTAGCTAGCTTCAGAGCAGTAACCATAGGCCTCCACTGCTTGGGTAAACTTCTGATGATTTTCTTGACATGGTCAGCAGTAGAGTATCCTTTGTCCAGAACTTTGAGACCAGCTACTAGAATCTGGAATCTAGAGAACATAGTTTCAATGGATTCAGATTCTTCCATTTTGAACGCCTCATACTTCTGAATGAGCGCCAGAGCTTTTGTTTCTTTGACTTGAACGTTGCCCTCATGCGTCATTCTGAGAGAATCAAAGATGTTCTTTGTTGTGTCTCTGTTGGAGATCTTTTCATACTCAGTATAGGAGATGGCACTGAGGAGGATGGTTCTGGCCTTATGGTGATTCTTGAAGTCACGCTTTTGTTGATCAGTCATTGATTTTCTATCAATCTTCTGACCACTTGCATTCACAGGGTGCGTGTATCCATCTGTCACCATATCCCACAGATCAGCATCATGTGCTAGAAAGAAGCTTTCAATTCTGTCTTTCCAGTAATCAAAGTTTTCTCCATCAAAGACTGGAGGTTTGCCACTGAATCTGTCTCTGTCCTCATTGTTGTCATTGCTGAAGTGAGAATTGTTTCCTGCCATTGTGTTTTTCTGACGCTGGATCTTGTACTGACACGGTTAAGTGTTTTAGCTCAGAACCAGGCGCTCTGATGCCAATTGAAGTGGTGAAAAACACAAGAAGGGGGGGTTGAATTGTAAAACTGAAATCTTAAAGCAATTGACAAGATATTTTTATCCTGGTTCGTTTGATCTCAAACTACTCCAGTCCACCCGTCAAGGTGATTTCGCCTCTCTCCAACGAGGTCTTAATTCACTATATTCAACTGAATATTACAGACTGCTTTAACAACTGCTAAAGCCTTCTTGATTCAAACCACAACCCGGTTTGTCAAGGCAACACTTTCTTACAAAGGTATAAAACAATGTGTGTGGATGTTTTCTACAAAACTTTATCACAACTGTGATGTATACACAAAATGAAGCTTAGAAACTAGAGTGCTAAACAATAATGGAATATCAGAGTATGTGGTTTAGCAAAACTGGTAGAACGAAGATTATGGTTCAACTTTGTGCGTGTAGAGATTTGGAGAGCATTAGCCATTATAATCTTCAAAGCCTTGTTTATATAGCACTTGAGAAGATGAACGTTGAATGCAATATTCTTGATTCAATGCTAATAATAAGCTTTCCTTTTTGAGCAGATCTTGTCTAGAATGAGGCCGTTGGAATTAATTAGCTTTCAATGCACAGTACAGTTGCTTCTTCAATGCACGTTCTGGCTTGGCTCATTCTGATTCTGCTTCGCTGCTGATGAACTATTGTGTTTCTGTATCAGAGTGTTTGAGCGCAGTCTTGTTCATCAAGCTTCAGCATGTACGTGAGTTGATCATCTGATCTTGACGTTCTGATGTAGCAACTTCTGATGCTGGTGTATGAAATCAAATTCAGATGCTGAATAAACGTGATCTTGCTTATGTCAATCAGAGTATCTGCAAGTCAGAACATAATAATTTTAGGCAGCAGATAGTTCAAACATGAAACATTTAAATACTATATCTTTTCACTTTGTTATCATCAAAACTTAAATATAGGGTAGTAGATTCAAACATTGTTCTAACAGACTATTGAACTCAGGGCATCTGGACGATTCAATCCCACTAGTCGCGCTCTTTTTATGTTTGCGTATGGCCTAATCGCTATTTTCATGTTCTTCATTTAGTGGGGGTTTAAAACCCCCGCTATCCATTCTGTTTTTTTTTAGGCCAAAGCGAAGAAGTGGAGAAGAAGAAGAGTTGTAAGCACGTGGTTGGTTGATTTGAAGCTTGGCGCGTTTTTTTCATTATTACAGCCACTAACGCTTTTTCATATATGTTGGTCATTGTTCAGTATACATAAAAACTAACGCGCTTGGCTGAGTGGTTAATGTGTTGTCATGCAATCAATGGGACCTGGGTTCGATTCCCAGGTCCCCCATATTTCCTTCTATTTTTTCTTATAACATGATTAGGTATCCAACACGCCCAGAAGTCCATCATGCACCCTATGCTCAAGCTGGCCACGCGTCCCACAACATCAATCCAAGGGCCAGCATAGGAGGACTACCATACGCATTGGTCAACAGATCCACACGCATCCCAGAAAAGTCAACGAAGGGCCTGAATTCATTGGGCCAGACTGCTCACCACAAACCTCCATAATTGGGGCAGAACCCCCCTTTTTTGTTTGTATTTCTTTCTCTTTTCTTTTTCTCTTCTTTTTATTTGTTTTAATTTATTTGTTTTCTTTAATTCCTCCAAATATTAATTTTTATAACATAAAAATACAAAAAAACAGAAAATCATAAAACAATAAAAAATATGCTTTGTTAATATTAATTAATATTATTTTGTAAATAAATTTAATAATTAACTTAGTTTTAATTTTAGGTTTAATTCTAATTTTTTTTTAAAAATAAACTAAAAAGTTTAGAGATTAGGGTTTTAATATTTTTCTTCTTTTTCTTAATAAATAATTTATTTCCTTATCATCATTATTATTATTCTTAATTATTTTATAAATAACTTGTAATTAAATAATTAGATTAAAATTAGGTCAAACTTAAACATTTTTTTAACAAATTAAAAATAGTTTAGAATTAGGGTTTTAATTCCATTTAATTTTCTCATTAAATTCCATAAATACAAAAATTCCAAAAAATAAGTTATTGCTTTTATTTAATTTAATTAATTTATTAATTGTAATTTAATTTCTTTAAAAGGGTCCAACGCCCTCGCATTCTCCATTTTATTTCTTTTTCGCACATTTACTTTTATTTATTTTTTTTTATTTCATGTACTTGCCCCAAAGCCTTGTAATAGATTAATTAGGGTATTTACTTTCCGCATGTTTATTTATTTCAAATCGGGTCTTGGTTTAATTTGGCGATGTAGACCCGCGCCTTTGTAATAGCGTAGGACTTTTAAATTCCGCACCTTTTAACTCTTAATAACCACATGAAAGAATGAATGCCAAAATTAAAAACAAAGCGTAGATCACCAATGCATGACAAGATAAATATAACTGAAAATGAGACATAATTCACACACCACCCCTAGGGTACGCCTCGCTGTTGCCTTGCCCCTCGAAACGTGGTCGTCGAGTAGAGGATGTTTTAGTAAGTCCTCATGTCCATGAACATGGAATGAGGGTAGCTTCTAAGGTGTCTTCCTATTGCTCTGGTGACCACAATGTCCCTAAAACCTCGAATTGACCCGAACACCTCCAACGGTGGTGCTACCTACCTCTCAATGGTGGGATGGCACTACCTTAAGGACATTTACACAGACTAATTCCTTAGGGTAGGTAGACGACTCGTAGATACTTGCTCTAATTCAAAACAAATCAAAAAAACTTCTTTTTACACCGACACTTTCAAAAAGCTTTCAAAAAACAACTTTTCAAACACTCTTGAGGACCGATACAAGAGTCGAACTGAAATTTTAAAACGAAACTTTTTCAAACCCACTCACCTTGAAAAGCAAACAAACAATTTTGAAAACACAAATGAGCAAGTATCTAAGAGCCCATGGATAACCATGGATAGAAAGGGTGCTAACACCTTCCCTTTCTATAAATCTACCTCCCGAACCGAGAGCAATCTCTATAAGGAATTTTCTGTGCTTTTGTCCTTTCCATGTTGGAGAACATAAAAGACGGTGGCGACTCTTGCTTCCGCGACATTTCGCGAACCAGCGTTAAACAGTCAGTTCCAGATCCACCGATCACAAATTGGAAAATAAAATATTGCGCGCGAGAATTAAGTACGGGAATTAAAGTTTAAATTCTAAAATCTAATCAATTAAAGAGAAAATATTTTTTTGTATTTTATTGTTGAGAAAAATATTTGAAATCTTAACCTAAATCTAATTAATTAAAGAAAAAAATTTTATGGTATTTTATTGAGAAAATTAAATATTTGTGAATTAAACCTAATTTGTCTAATTAATTTTAATTATGAAAACAATCAAGTCAATATCATTAAATTAATTATTTTCCAAAAAAAAACTAATTTTAATAAAAAACCTAATTCTACATTTTTGTGGTTTTCTTGATTTTATGATTAAATAAAAAAATGATTTTTTGTGTTATTTTTGTAAAAAGAAATAATTAATCAAATAATTAAAATAAAGGAAATAAAATAAAAAAAGAAAAGAAATTGGGCTTGTATTATTGAGCAATTCAGGGGGTGTAGTACTGAATTTGTTAGGCCCATTCCTTGCTCAGCCCAGTCAACGCGCTAGATCCAGCGTGATGCTCTTTCTGACGGTCCATGGTATGATTTGAGCGTTGGATCTGGATTGATGATGAATCCAATGGCTAGATGGTTAGTTGTAAATATAATAACATAAATAAAATATAAAGGAAATAAAGTGATCTTTCCCAAACGCGCGCGTGATTCAAATCACCCAATGGAATTCTGCCACCTAATTGTCTTCTTCCCCATAACTGTTGTTTTTTGCCACACTTTTACCTACAGTCGTTTCCATCACTAAAAGCTATAGTGACGGATTTTGTTCGTAGCCATAAACCCCTGATTTTGTCCAATTTTGCCTCTATATGGAATTCCCAATTTGGGACCTCAAAACCCTAACAATAGCATCGTGCCATTCGTGCACTTAAACATGGCACTGTGAGGCATGATTTCTGAAGGTTTTAAGGCTTGAGGATTATTGGAATGGCTTCAGAAAATGTCCAGGAACGGATTGTTGGCTTTGGAATTGCTTGAATCAGTCTATGGAGGAATATGTGTTTAGCACTTTTTTTGACAAAAATTTGAAGTTGACTCCTTTGTTTTTACGACCAAGAATCCTTTTTTATGCTTTGGAAATGTTGTGTATATATCATAGAATTATTTAGGTCAACAAAAACGGATCATATCTTTGCAAATTATGGAGATTTGATTTCATTATTTGCCTTGTATGATTTGTTTCCAAATATACCAAATTAAGATCTTTTCCAATCAATTAGCTCTTGCACGAATTTTTTGATTTGCTAGTTGTTCATGGACTCGTAATATGCTCATAAAATCAAATCTTTGATTTTATTTGATTATTCTACTATTTAAATTGATTTATTTTGATTTAAATGGATAAAAAATCAAAATAAATAATAAAAATAATAAAATAATAGGTGGATAATCTCATGGGTCGTGGGCCATCTTAGGAACAAGTTTCAAACAAGAAAACATGGGCCCATTCGGAGAAAAAAAAAGTCATTTTTATCAATGTTGACTTCATGCACATTTCCATAAATTGGTCAATTTTGACAATACATATCTCCCTCAACTTTAAACCTAAGAGGGTTTTCTTGGACTTTTTAGAAAGCTTAGGATATCCCCTAAACAACCCTTTTTGTTTCATCTCAATTGGGTCTTCCATGTTCATGTAAGAAGCTTTGACCCAAAAAGTGTTTTTGTTGACTTTTCAAAAGGACCTATAATGTAGAAATCCATATCTTTTGATGAGTGTATATTTTGAACTTGGAGGCTGAAGATGAATTGTAGGGAATTGCATCATCTTAAAAATGAGCCTTGGATGGAAATTTTTTGATAAAGTATGAGAAAGTTATGCTTGGTCAAAGTTTTGTTAACTTTTCCTAAGAAACCCTAATTTAACAACTTTTGGGTTTTGATGAATTTGGAGCATTCCTTGGGGAATCATGATCAACCGTTGATCAAATGATGGATATAACTTAAAAATGTTGATGTTGACCAAAAATCTTGAAGTTTGAATGTATGTGGGCCACAGTTGACTTTTGACCTATGTTGTACCCCAAAATTTGCCCTCCCATATTTCTCAAAATATTCCAAGAAAAATTCACAAGTCCAACCCGGCGCGTCATATTCAGGTATTCTTTCGCCAAGATATCTCTGATAACATATTCTCAAATTCAGGTTCGGCTCAAGAGATAATTCTTTAAAGAAGGTATCCGAATGTGCGAGTTTTCTTGAAGAAATATGGTGAAAAAATGTGCTGAAAGTGCAGTTTTTACGCGCTAAAAAATTCATAACTTGAAGATCGTGACTCATTTTGAACCCGTTCCGGTGGCCAAAATTCCGTCTTGACATTATCTACGTTTTCATCTCTCACGGCTGGAAGCCAATTTCGATCAGAAGGTCTTCAAAAATGTGGATTTATCAAGTATTTTCGTGCAGAAAATTTGTGACAGAAGTTTATTTGCGTCATGTTCAAAAAATCATAACTTGGTCGATTTTCATCGTATCGAGCTGGTTCCGGTGCCAAAATTTCACAAATTGAGTTGACTACATTTTCACAGAAGGAATTAAGTTCAAACGGTATTCAAAAGGCCTTCGTTTTTTGCTCAGAGTGCGTGACACGCTGAAAATCCTGAATGCTGAATATTATTTCATCTGAGCCGAAACTTCGAAAATTCATAACTCGGTCAATTTTTATCGGATTGGACTCATATTTTTACACAAGGTCACTGACTCATAGATCTACAACTTTGCTTCAAAAGTCGAGACCAAATTATGCACCGATCAATACCAGTTTTTTATTGAAGAACGTGTCAGAGCCGACACTGGAGCCCAAAATAAGTTTGTCTGAGCTGAAACTTCAAAAATTCATAACTAATTCACCTTTTATCCGATTGAGTCGATTTTCGGATAGGAGTTAGTTCTCGATGTCGGCTACATTTTGTTTTCACATTTCAACTTCAAAAAATGCACTTAAGTCCCTGCGATTTAGCCTGGAAAGTGACGAATTCAAGTGAATATTGGAGGCCCAATTGCACATTCAAAACCCATTTTCTTTACCATAATTTCCACTATATAATCACCTTCTTGTCACACAAACCAGGGGGGAGAAAAAAAGAAAAAAAAGGAAGAGAAAAAGAGAGAAAAAACCTTGCCACAACACTGTTGGAATATCAAACTCTTTCAAGAACCCTAAAACCTTGAAATCCTTATTACAAATCCCTCTCTCACTACAAACAAAGTCATCTCAGTTACAAACCAACATCTTATTACTTCTTCAGTAAGGGTAAGGCTGGCTTGATCTCCATGATCCAAAGGGCATAAAAGCATTCATGTCACTACTTTTCCAGTAAGGGTAAGGTTGATTTGATCTCCATGATCAAAAGGGTATAATCATTCATACATGCCATATTGTGCCTAAACATTAAATTTTTTTCATATATTGGCTTTATTTGCATTTTATGATTTTATTTGATGTGTTTGTGAGATTCAACACTGCAGATTTAGACAGGATCCCAGGCAGGTTCATTAAGGAACGTTGAGGCCAAAAGCCAAATGGCCAAAAGCCAAAAGCCAAATGGCCAGACTAGAAAAACTTATGCATGACACCAATACATGGCGAGACAGACATTAAGCCAGAGATTAAGGGAACGTTGAAGGCAGAACACAAATGGCCAAAAGCCAAAAGCCAAAAGCCAATTGGCCAAAGTAGAACAACTTATGCATGAAACTCAATCCAATGGCCAAAGAATGCAGACCACGGTACTCAGGAGTCAATACTTCAAAAAACCTCCCCTTGGGCCAGACACCCCCCCTATGGTTTGCTCAATTTTTAATTTTTATTTGTTTTTCCTTTTTATTCTTTTAATTGTTTTTTAATTGTTTTCTTTTAATTCCCTAAAATAATTTTCATAATAAATATAAAATACAGAAAAATCAAAAAAATGTTTATTTTATTAATATTAATTTTACTATTACTATTTTTGTAAATAAACTTTAAACAATTAATTAGATTAATTTAGGTTTCAAAACTTTAATATTTTTCTTAATAAATTAAATATGTAGAAATTAGGGTTTTTAACTTTTTCATCATTTTTTTTTTAAAAATAATTTTCTCATCATTATTATTATTATTAATTACTAATTTATTTTGTAAATAAACATGTACATAAATTCTTTAGTAAATTAAGTTAAACTTTAACATTTTTCTCAAATAATTAAAAATAACTTAGAATTAGGGTTTCTTTTAATTTTAATTTTAATTTTCTTATTTCATAAATGCAAAAAAACCTAAAAAACACTTCTTTTATTTCAATAAATAATTAATTAATTTTTAATTTCATTTAATTTCTTTAAAGGGTCCAACGCCCTCGAACGTTCTATTTTTATTTCTTTCGCACATTTATTTTCTTTCAAATATTATGTAATTGCTCAAGCCATGTAACTCGGACACTTTAATCTTTCACGCTTTAATTCTTTATTTTCTGTCAAATCGGGTTCTGGAAATTTTGGCGATGTGGACCCGCGCCTTTGTAATAGTTTAGAACTTTCAATTTCCGCATCTTTTTTAACTGTTAAATAAATGCATGCAAGAATGAATGATAAAAAAATAAAAACAAACGCTTAGATCACTTTGACATGAACAAGATAAATGCAAATGAACCTGACACACAAATCACACACCACCCCTAGGGTACGCCTCACTGTTGCCTTGCCTAGAAAGGTGATCGTCGAGTAGAGGATGTCTTAGTAAGTCCTCATGATCCGGGAACCTGGCATGAGGGTAGCTTCTAAGGTGTCTTCCCATTGCTCTGGTGATCACCATGTCCCGAACCTCGAATTGACCCGAATACCTCCAACGGTGGTGCTACCTACCTCTCAATGGTGGGATGGCACTACTTTAAAGGACATTTACACAGACGAATTCCTTAGGGTAGGTAGATGACTCTAGATACTTGCTCTAAATTTCAAAACAAAACAAAATACTTTTCACACCGACACCTTTTCAAAAAGCTTTCGAAAGCAATTTTTTAAACACTCTTGAGGACCGATACAAGAGTCGAACTGGAATTTTCAAAGAAACTTTTTAAAACCCACATTGAAAAGCAAACAAACATTTTTTAAAACACAAATGAGCAAGTATCTAAGAGCCCATGGATAACCATGGATAGAAAGGGTGCTAACACCTTCCCTTTCTATAATCTACCTCCCGAACCGAGAGCAATCTCTTTAAGGAATTTTTCTGTGCTTTTGTCCTTTCCATTTGGAGAAAATAAAAGACGGTGGCGACTCTGGCTTCCGCGACATTTCGCGAACCAGCGTTAAACAGTCAGTTCCAGATCCACCGATCACAGAACTGGCGACTCTGCTGGGGAATAAACTTAAAGTGGGGTGTACCTTAGGGATAGTTCATAACTGTGTTTTCACTTGTATTGATTTGTATGCTTTACTATTGTGGGTTGCTTGGGAGTTCTATAGATCCTAACCCGGATCTGGGGGATACCTTTCTTAGAAAGTAGCAACAAGGCTGTGAGGGAACTGTGCGGGGTATACCGACATGGTTGAAGCAGTCTGCTACGTTGATGTGGCACTTTGGTGTGTACCGGTAACCCTTGAGTTCAGTCAAGGAGAGTACGGGGCCTCCGCGTGGTGTCGTGAAGCATCAACAGACCTTAGGAACCTTAATTGAACTATCTTGGCCTCTTTAGGGTAGTGAGATAACTGACTTTGGTGCAGTCCGAGGTTGGTTGATACTCGATACTACACTCAATTGAGGGTTGCTTTCCTGGAATATTTCGGTCGCCAGTTCAGTGGCTAAATCGAAACGATGAACAATGAAAGCAATCCCGTGATATTGGGACCCTTAGAACCCGGTTACTTCTAATAGGACAGGTTTTGAGCCCACCAACTTCAAGAGGGTAGTACCCCAGACCTCATGCTGGCCTTAAACTCTAAGGGCTTCTCTTGTGTGACTTGTGTGCCTTCGTACTTGACTGTCTGCATGCTTGTTATCTGACACATGAATTTCTTGCAGGTTTTGTTTATAGTCCTTAATAGGGACTCATAACAGGGTATACTAAGTTTCTTACATATTTTCGTTTGTAGTCCTTAATTAGAACTCATAACAGGGTTTACCGAGTTTCTTGCAGGTTTTGTTTTTTAGTCCTTAACTGGGACTTATGATAGGTTTTACTTGAGTTTCTTGCAGGTTTCTGTTTATAGTCCTTAATAAGGGCTCATAACAGGGTTTATTCATATTACCCCATGCATCATGACATCATACCATTGCATACATCATAACCCATTTCAAGGATCTCAAGGGCTTGTGATGCAGGTCATGATAAATCAAACATCTAGCAAGGGGCAAAGAGGATTTATTTTCCTCTAGACAAAGTTGTCAGAGGCTATGACCCACTTGATATGGTGAGCTCTGACTCTTGAAGAAGGTTCCCTTAACCAAGGTTGTTTGGAAATCAAAACCAGACATGATGACTAAAGTCAGGGGCTATGACCCACTGGATATGGTGAGCCTTTGACCTTTGAAGAAGGACTCTCAATAATATGCAGTTCCTCCAATCAAGCTACCGGATCCAAATGCTAACAAATTTTCTTGTTTACCCCGCGAGATCCTTGAAAACATTGCATGCATACATACACATCATTGCATAACAGGTACCCTTCTGACAGGTCACTTACCATCTCTGCTGTTTATTTCAGCAATGGCCTTCCAACCAGATAACCAAGACCTTCTCGCTCAAGACACTCAGTTCAGGGAAATCCTCCTGAATCTGTCCAAGGGGCAGGAGGAGCTAAGGACACTTCTCATGGAGACTTTTGTCAGGAACAGTGCTGAGGATGAAAGGCTGAAATACCTACAAGCTGAGGTGGATGCATTGAGGGTCCAGATGCTGGGGCAGGTGACTGCCATTCAAGGGTTAGCTCAAAGACAAGATGAGCTCTGGTTTCTCGTCAACCAACTGCTTCAGAGTAACCAACTGGGGCAAAAGTCTAAGGGCAAAAAGCCAGTCATTGTTCAACCACCTTTGAGACAAGGAGGTAAGGGGAGAGTTCCTCAAATGGCTCCAGTGTCACAAATTCAACATCACAACCAACAAAAGAGTGAGAGAAGGCAGTTCACGCAGCTCATCATAACCTTATCTCAGATATTGCCACAGTTGCTGGAGACCAAGCTGGTAACTCTAAAAGAAGCTCCGAAGAGCCAAAATACAACGTCACCAAAGTATAACCCCAACGCCCGCTGCGCTTATCACTCTGACAGCCCGGGGCATACTACAGATGATTGTTGGAGCTTGAAAAATAAAATCCAAGACATGATCGACGCTGGAGAGATTCAGTTTAAAGTACCCAAGACTCCCCACGTGATCACTGCTCCCTTGCCAAAACATGGCTAGGATTGAGAAATTTTTGTTCATTCGAATGTTCAAGTTGCAACTCTGTTTTGTTCAAACATTTACTCATGTTAAACATTGTTATTTCATTAATGCATCTCATATGTCTGTTCTGAAACAATATATTCGTATTCACTAAATGCAAGTTATTTTCGTATTTTTTCTGATGATCGACTCTCATTAATTCTAAGCCTCTTGAGGGAGGATGACGAAAACGATACCGCGATCTTTTACAGTATGCTTTTGAACAGACCCCGCTGATGAGGTACAGGCATTGTTTCAATCCCTAAACACTGGAGTTATAAGGATGATAATCCCTCGTCAACCCCTCTGAGCCAAAGAAGTAGGAGTTTTTCTTTTCGAAATCTAGAACCCTTAATCATAACCTGGGGCAGGGTAGTCTCTCAGTTGATCCAAGTGCATAACGAACAGCATCAAAAGAGGTCCTTACAAAACAAGGAAAGACAGTGATGGTTCCGAATAATCAATAAAGAGAGGCAGTCATTACTTCTCAAAATAAAAAAACCCATTAAGTCAAAACCCATGAAGGAGACTTACAAAACTGGGGCATCCCGCTGACTGTGATTCCAAAAAAGGAAACAGTTCAGGCAAAAAAAGAAAGGGATAACAAAAATCAGAAAAGAAAGAGGTCCTACAAACCCTCAACAAAAAAAGAAATGACTGCCTATTCAGAATCAATCATCAATATCTGAATCATCACCGGAAAATCAGAGCAAAGACTCCAACAAGGTCTAACGTATGATCAACTGAGTTTAGGTTCGGAGAACATCACGAAGAGCGGGTGGGTACAAATAAAATTTGAGCCTTTATCCTTTGTTTCTTAAACCATGAACCAGGCCACGCTATAACCCTTAAAAGTCCTAGCTGAAGCATGGGTTAGTTCGAAAGCATACTGTACGAAAGGTATCCTGACTCCTTAAGGCTTACGGTAAATACGGAGTTGACATCACGTTTTACAAACAATCATTTGTTTTATAAAAAAATGCATTTTCAAAATCTTCAAGACAGACATAAGCTTTGCATTTTTAACATAACTTTGTTGGCATATGACTTTTTGTTTGAACAGCAGGGAAATCTGCACGATGAATACCTAGTGAACAAAAGTACTTCCAATCAAGGGGCAGACATGACCATGGTCCATCATCTGGGGCAACCCAGTCAAGATTCGGAGAATCTCTCAAAGGTAAAAATGGCCTGGGGCAAATCTCCGCCTGAGTCACTTGGGGCATTTCAATAACGAATCTTGCCTGATCAAACATCTTCTGGTGACAAAACACTTCCAAACAGGGGCAACTCCCTAACATTCTGAGAACACGGACATAGTCGAAAAAAGTACTACGCATAATCAAAGACCCGCTAGGTTGACACACCTAGGCAAAAATAAGGGCTTCCCGACGAACCAAAAGGGTTCGGGCAAAATGAAGGGATGAAATGAAAAAAATCTGTACACCCGGCAAGTCGAAAACCTGAAAAGGCGGCTTGGGCAAAAATGGGTATCCCGGTGGACTGAAAACCCGAAAGGGCGGTCCAGGCAAAAGTTAGGGATTAAAGCGTACGACTATGACCTGTCATCTCGTCACTTGCCTACCAGAGGAAGGTTTGTCCATCAACAACTACCAAGCACCTCCACAGGTATTTTCCTCTCCCACATCAGAAACAGGGGCAATAAAGAGTTGTCTAAGCAATCTGATTGTTCTGTCCTCCAAGGTATCAAGGTAAGTTCCGTTGAAGAACATAACCAATACAGTTCAATACTCCCCCAAGAGAGTCCCATCCAGTTTCCCCAAGAAAGTTGGAATCCATCTCTCCAAGCAGTAAGCTTATCCCTAGTAGATTCTGGAAGCTTATCCCCGTAGAGCACGAACGCGTCTCCCGGCTTTATTCAAAGAGTTATTTCCTCAACAGGATATAACTGGATTATCCTCAGCCAAAAGCCACGGAAAGAGCGTCCTTGACGTAGTTCTTTCCTATCCCCAGCGAAGTTTATTCGCACTTCCAACACAACAAGGGTATCCCCGGAAAGTTATTATCAACAGCTTAACAAAGTAAACCTCTCCCCACAGAGTGTTGCTTCCCAGCATGGTCGCTAGAGTATCTTTTCTCCCCGCAGAATCTTCCATTTGCCAAGTTTATTCCTCAACGGAGTCATCTTCTCCTACCGGTATTCTTGCAGTTATCATCCCCAGCGGAAGCAAAATCTATTCTTCAACATCAGCCCAGGATACGAATTCCCGGCACCCGTCAAGGATTTACTTTCCTAGACGAAAAACACATTCATAAAACGTCACATACATCATTATAGCATGCATAGACGCATCATATCACCCCCAATCTCATCTATTTTTGAGAACATCTTAAAATCAGGCAATTCATGTATTATGACATTGCATACAACTAATTCGTTACTTTTTCAGGAAAGAACGATCAACAGATAAAAGTTTTTACCCGTTGAGGTAGTAATCGCCCAAGGTTCTCTCATCGTCCCGCTGAGGTAGTAATCGTCCCAGATTCCTTCATCATTCTGCTGAGGTAGTAATCGTCCCAGATTCCTTCATCATTCTGCTGAGGTAGTAATCGTCCCAGATTCCTTCATCATTCTGCTGAGGTAGTAATCGTCCCAGATTCCTTCATCATTCTGCTGAGGTAGTAATCGTCCCAGATTCCTTCATCATCCTGCTGAGGTAGTAATCGTCCCAGATTCCTTCATCATCCTGCTGAGGTAGTAATCGTCCCAGATTCCTTCATCATTCTGCTGAGGTAGTAATCGTCCCAGATTCCTTCATCATTCTGTTGAGGTAGTAATCGTCCCAGATTCCTTCATCATTCTGCTGAGGTAGTAATCGTCCCAGATTCCTTCATCATTCTGTTGAGGTAGTAATCGTCCCAGATTCCTTCATCATTCTGCTGAGGTAGTAATCGTCCCAGATTCCTTCATCATCCTGCTGAGGTAGTAATCGTCCCAGATTCCTTCATCATTCTGCTGAGGTAGTAATCGTCCCAGATTCCTTCATCATTCTGCTGAGGTAGTAATCGTCCCAGATTCCTTCATCATTCTGCTGAGGTAGTAATCGTCCCAGATTCCTTCATCATTCTGCTGAGGTAGTAATCTTCCCAGATTCCTTCATCATCCTGCTGAGGTAGTAATCGTCCCAGATTCCTTCATCATCATGCTGAGGTAGTAATCGTCCCAGATTCCTCCATCATTCTGCTGAGGTAGTAATCGTCCCAGATTCCTTCATCATTCTGCTGAGGTAGTAATCGTCCCAGATTCCTTTATCGTCCTGCTGAGGTAGTAATCGTCCCAGATTCCTTCATCATATATTTGGAGTAGCAATCGTCTCAGATTCCTTCATCACATCCTTATCAAAAAACCTCCTCTGGTTCAGTCAGATCGACCCTAAGATCTCCCTGATTCTTATCCCAGTAGAAGTCACCCAAGATTTTTTTCAACGAGCGTTGTTGAAGTTCAAGTCGCCCAAGGTTCTCTTACCATTCCTGCTAAGGCAGTAACCATCCCTGGTTCATTCATCACCGTTTGAAGCTCCAGACTCGGCTCCTGTAACCAGTCAGGACACATCTATACCAAGCATCTGAAAACCAGCTCCTGCAACGTGTCAGGTACTCATTTGTTCTTTTGCAGGTATGCAGGTTCTCGCTAAGGAATCTCCTACGCAATCAACATCCAGATGACATCTATAAGCCCATCATCCTATCCAGCAATCTCCAAATGGCATCTATAAGCCCATTCCCCCATCACACTACTAACATGTGAGCGCAAATTTCTGGGCACTCTAGTGTTCAATCATCTTCCACCTTCGGATTACGAAAGGCACGTCCGCCAATCTGCATCCTCAGGTCTAAGAAGATTGAACAGGGGCAACTGTTGTACCCCAAAATTTGCCCTCCCATATTTCTCAAAATATTCCAAGAAAAATTCACAAGTCCAACCCGGCGCGTCATATTCAGGTATTCTTTCGCCAAGATATCTCTGATAACATATTCTCAAATTCAGGTTCGGCTCAAGAGATAATTCTTTAAAGAAGGTATCCGAATGTGCGAGTTTTCTTGAAGAAATATGGTGAAAAAATGTGCTGAAAGTGCAGTTTTTACGCGCTAAAAAATTCATAACTTGAAGATCGTGACTCATTTTGAACCCGTTCCGGTGGCCAAAATTCCGTCTTGACATTATCTACGTTTTCATCTCTCACGGCTGGAAGCCAATTTCGATCAGAAGGTCTTCAAAAATGTGGATTTATCAAGTATTTTCGTGCAGAAAATTTGTGACAGAAGTTTATTTGCGTCATGTTCAAAAAATCATAACTTGGTCGATTTTCATCGTATCGAGCTGGTTCCGGTGCCAAAATTTCACAAATTGAGTTGACTACATTTTCACAGAAGGAATTAAGTTCAAACGGTATTCAAAAGGCCTTCGTTTTTTGCTCAGAGTGCGTGACACGCTGAAAATCCTGAATGCTGAATATTATTTCATCTGAGCCGAAACTTCGAAAATTCATAACTCGGTCAATTTTTATCGGATTGGACTCATATTTTTACACAAGGTCACTGACTCATAGATCTACAACTTTGCTTCAAAAGTCGAGACCAAATTATGCACCGATCAATACCAGTTTTTTATTGAAGAACGTGTCAGAGCCGACACTGGAGCCCAAAATAAGTTTGTCTGAGCTGAAACTTCAAAAATTCATAACTAATTCACCTTTTATCCGATTGAGTCGATTTTCGGATAGGAGTTAGTTCTCGATGTCGGCTACATTTTGTTTTCACATTTCAACTTCAAAAAATGCACTTAAGTCCCTGCGATTTAGCCTGGAAAGTGACGAATTCAAGTGAATATTGGAGGCCCAATTGCACATTCAAAACCCATTTTCTTTACCATAATTTCCACTATATAATCACCTTCTTGTCACACAAACCAGGGGGGAGAAAAAAAGAAAAAAAAGGAAGAGAAAAAGAGAGAAAAAACCTTGCCACAACACTGTTGGAATATCAAACTCTTTCAAGAACCCTAAAACCTTGAAATCCTTATTACAAATCCCTCTCTCACTACAAACAAAGTCATCTCAGTTACAAACCAACATCTTATTACTTCTTCAGTAAGGGTAAGGCTGGCTTGATCTCCATGATCCAAAGGGCATAAAAGCATTCATGTCACTACTTTTCCAGTAAGGGTAAGGTTGATTTGATCTCCATGATCAAAAGGGTATAATCATTCATACATGCCATATTGTGCCTAAACATTAAATTTTTTTCATATATTGGCTTTATTTGCATTTTATGATTTTATTTGATGTGTTTGTGAGATTCAACACTGCAGATTTAGACAGGATCCCAGGCAGGTTCATTAAGGAACGTTGAGGCCAAAAGCCAAATGGCCAAAAGCCAAAAGCCAAATGGCCAGACTAGAAAAACTTATGCATGACACCAATACATGGCGAGACAGACATTAAGCCAGAGATTAAGGGAACGTTGAAGGCAGAACACAAATGGCCAAAAGCCAAAAGCCAAAAGCCAATTGGCCAAAGTAGAACAACTTATGCATGAAACTCAATCCAATGGCCAAAGAATGCAGACCACGGTACTCAGGAGTCAATACTTCAAAAAACCTCCCCTTGGGCCAGACACCCCCCCTATGGTTTGCTCAATTTTTAATTTTTATTTGTTTTTCCTTTTTATTCTTTTAATTGTTTTTTAATTGTTTTCTTTTAATTCCCTAAAATAATTTTCATAATAAATATAAAATACAGAAAAATCAAAAAAATGTTTATTTTATTAATATTAATTTTACTATTACTATTTTTGTAAATAAACTTTAAACAATTAATTAGATTAATTTAGGTTTCAAAACTTTAATATTTTTCTTAATAAATTAAATATGTAGAAATTAGGGTTTTTAACTTTTTCATCATTTTTTTTTTAAAAATAATTTTCTCATCATTATTATTATTATTAATTACTAATTTATTTTGTAAATAAACATGTACATAAATTCTTTAGTAAATTAAGTTAAACTTTAACATTTTTCTCAAATAATTAAAAATAACTTAGAATTAGGGTTTCTTTTAATTTTAATTTTAATTTTCTTATTTCATAAATGCAAAAAAACCTAAAAAACACTTCTTTTATTTCAATAAATAATTAATTAATTTTTAATTTCATTTAATTTCTTTAAAGGGTCCAACGCCCTCGAACGTTCTATTTTTATTTCTTTCGCACATTTATTTTCTTTCAAATATTATGTAATTGCTCAAGCCATGTAACTCGGACACTTTAATCTTTCACGCTTTAATTCTTTATTTTCTGTCAAATCGGGTTCTGGAAATTTTGGCGATGTGGACCCGCGCCTTTGTAATAGTTTAGAACTTTCAATTTCCGCATCTTTTTTAACTGTTAAATAAATGCATGCAAGAATGAATGATAAAAAAATAAAAACAAACGCTTAGATCACTTTGACATGAACAAGATAAATGCAAATGAACCTGACACACAAATCACACACCACCCCTAGGGTACGCCTCACTGTTGCCTTGCCTAGAAAGGTGATCGTCGAGTAGAGGATGTCTTAGTAAGTCCTCATGATCCGGGAACCTGGCATGAGGGTAGCTTCTAAGGTGTCTTCCCATTGCTCTGGTGATCACCATGTCCCGAACCTCGAATTGACCCGAATACCTCCAACGGTGGTGCTACCTACCTCTCAATGGTGGGATGGCACTACTTTAAAGGACATTTACACAGACGAATTCCTTAGGGTAGGTAGATGACTCTAGATACTTGCTCTAAATTTCAAAACAAAACAAAATACTTTTCACACCGACACCTTTTCAAAAAGCTTTCGAAAGCAATTTTTTAAACACTCTTGAGGACCGATACAAGAGTCGAACTGGAATTTTCAAAGAAACTTTTTAAAACCCACATTGAAAAGCAAACAAACATTTTTTAAAACACAAATGAGCAAGTATCTAAGAGCCCATGGATAACCATGGATAGAAAGGGTGCTAACACCTTCCCTTTCTATAATCTACCTCCCGAACCGAGAGCAATCTCTTTAAGGAATTTTTCTGTGCTTTTGTCCTTTCCATTTGGAGAAAATAAAAGACGGTGGCGACTCTGGCTTCCGCGACATTTCGCGAACCAGCGTTAAACAGTCAGTTCCAGATCCACCGATCACAACCTAGTATAGTTGATTTTCAAGCATCTGAGCAATTTGCTGAGCTAACTTCTTGTGCAAGGCATGAAACTTGACATGGATGATCTTGAGAACATATTAGGACCATGGAAAGCACTTTGGGCCTTTGGAGTTCCCACACCCTGATGAAAATGGAAACCCTAGTTTGAGGTACATTACCTTAGGAGAGAGTTTGTCTGGTCAACTCTTGGGCATCCTTGAGCAAGTTGAGGACATCAATGGGCATGTGTTGAGTAAAATGAGAGGGCAAATTTTGGGGTACAACATAACCATACTTTATTTATTTTACTAATTATTCTTGTAAATTTAATTAAAATTAGGTTATTGTTTATTTTCTTTTACACCAATTAAAATATATTATTTTAATATAAAAAAGGCCAAAAATATTTTATAATACAATAATTTATTTTCAAGACAAAAATACAAAAAAAATACTTTTCTTAAACTTAATTTCTTTTTTTAATCAATTAATAGATTTAGGGTTTTACTTAAAATATTTTCTTAGTAAATTTAGGTTTTACTTTTAATTAATTATTTTCTTTTAGTTAATTAGATTAAATTTAAACTCCATTTTCTCTATAAAAAAAAATCCAAACAAATATCCATTTTCTTCACATTTACATTCTTGCATATTTATTTATTTTTGTACATTTATTTATTCAATTCTTGTACCAATTAAATATGGTTGTAATAGATTAATTAGGTTTATTTTCTTGCAATCCCCATTTATACTTTGTACACCACCCTCCCCACAAGTATTGTAATAGCGTAGTAACTTTAAATTTTGTAATTTATCGCTTTATATATAACATACTAGTAATTAGGGTTTGTATGGAAAGACTAAAACCAATACTTAGAAAACCCTAATTCAAGACAAAATCAAACATGAAAACAACACACTTGCACACAAACACCCCTAGGGTAAATCCACTTGGTTGCCTTTACAAAATGGCCATATTACGCATGTGAGGTATCTTAGCAAAAACAAGCAAATATAAGATCATATTCCCTCGATGACGCTATCTAAGTTGCCTTTCAAATGATCTTAGTCCCTAATAGAGAATGCTAATATATCTTGCAACATTGCTAATCATGGTTATACGATGACCCACGCCCATCTCGTTTACATCCAAAGATATGGTTACTTACCAAATCAATGGTAAGATAACAATGTCAAAGAAA
Source organism: Vicia faba (assembly GCA_948472305.1). Taxonomy (NCBI): domain Eukaryota; kingdom Viridiplantae; phylum Streptophyta; class Magnoliopsida; order Fabales; family Fabaceae; genus Vicia; species Vicia faba. Next base: position 16,921,834 of record OX451741.1, on the reverse strand, counting down.
ATAAAATGAACAAAAAAGACTTTTGAGTAGGTAGAATGCTCCTAATTACTTGCTCAATTCCAAGCAAAACATCCTTGCTATTTTAAAAAACAAACACCTACACTTTCAAACATCTTACAAACATGAAAACATTTTCAAATGATCAAACATTTATGTATACATTCTTACGAACGAGAATAATTACAAAGATTGCCTAAACAATGGCCTCTTTACAAAATACTTTCAAAAACCACACAAAGCACAATTTCAAACAAAAGCAAGTGATCTAGCAAGTAACTAAGAGCCCATGGAAAACCATGGATGAAAAGGGTGCTAATACCTTCCCTTCTCATAATCTACCCCCCGAACTCAAGAAATAATCTCAAAGGTCTTTCCTGTGCTTTTTCACCTTTCCTTTTGGATAAAAGAAAATTCGGTGGTGACTCTTGCTAATCGCAACATTTGCGATCAAACCCAAAACCTTCAAGTCAGTTCTCCCACCGTATCACGGGCTCCTATACGCCCAAGTGGTATTATTTTCAAAGCTTTTGAAGGGTCAAGGAAGTCGGTTATTGGGGAGGTCGATCTGACTATTCACATAGGTCCGCATCTATTCCAGATCACTTTCCAAGTCATGGATATTGTACCCGCATATAGTTGTCTACTGGGAAGACCATGGATTCATAAAGCAGGGGTTGTCACTTCCACTCTGCACCAAAAGTTGAAGTTTGTGCGTGAAGGCAAAGTGGTTATTATAAATGGAGAGTAAGCATTGCTAATATCTCACATATCATCTTTCAGTGTTGTTGAGGCAGATGAGGCTGTTGTGGGAACGTACTTCCAGGATTTATCTATTTATAATGTACGAGGGAATGAGAACTCTATGGTTTCATTAAAATATGCTCAACAGGTTGTGCGCAGAGGTCCGAGTAAGGTATGGGGACAAGTCGTTGATCCTCTGGTAAACAAGAACAGGGCTGGTTTAGGATTCTCTACTAAGAATGGCAAGAATGAAGGTTTGAGGCCAAAGTCTATTATGAGCGGTTATCATGAAATTTTATGCAGTGGAGGCTACCTCCATCCAACCGTCTCTGGAGTTAATGCTATTGAGAAGGGTGAAGAAGATCAAGAAGTGTCGAATTATGTGACACCTGGAGTCATAATCTAGAAGCTGGTCACTTATGATGTTCCCTCTTGCATCCATGTCTCAAAGTAATTTGTTTTTCTTTGCAAAAAGCTTTCATTCTACCCAAGATGAAAGTTAATATTGTATGGGCTTATCTGTTTTTTGTGATCATTAAAATCATGAATAAAAGTTATCTTTGATTCTCAAAATTGTGTCTTTTATTTTTAATAGAAAATGGTAATAAAAAAAACTTTTTTGTGAATAGAATATGTTTGTGAATAAATCTGCATAATCATTTGATATATGTGTCAGTTTTTAAAAGGAATCACAAATCACATGTACAGATTAATTAATAAACTCGTTGAATACAATGATCCCGCACCCTCTTCCAACTTTGAATATCATGTGTTTGGGACAGAAGAAGAAGAGTATGATGAGAATCTAAAAGAGGTTTCACGGTTGCTCGAGCACGAAGAAAATGCCATTCATCCATATAAAGAGTCATTGGAACCAATCAATTCGGGTTCAGAAGAAGAGCCAAAGGAAGTCAAGATTGGAGCATCGTTGCATCCTGATGTGAAGAACAGGTTGACTAAACTATTGAATGAGTATGTGGACATATTTGCTTGGTCTTACCAATATGTGCCGGTTCTAGATACTGATATTGTGGAACATCATTTGCCTTTGAAGCCAGAGTGCCCGCCCGTCAAGCAGAAGTTGAGAAGAACTCACCCTGATATGGTAGTAAAAATTAAAGAAGAGGTCTTAAAACAGATAAATGTCAGTTTTCTTGTGACATCATTGTATCCTCAATGGATAGCCAACATTGAGCCTGTACCAAAGAAAGATGGGAAAGTCCGCATCTGCATAGATTACAGAGATCTAAATAAATCTAGTCCAAAAGATGACTTTCCATTACCACATATTGATATGTTGGTTAATAGCACAACAAAGTTCAAAGTGTACTCGTTTATGGACGAATTTTCCGGATATAATCAAATAAGAATGGCTCCTGAGGATATGGAAAAAACAACGTTTATCACACCCTGGGGAACATTCTGTTATAGAGTGATGCCCTTCGGGTTGAAGAACGATGGTGCAACGTACCAGAGGGCTATGACAACCTTATTCCATGATCTGATGCACAAAGAAATTGAGGTATTTGTTGATGACATGATTGCCAAATCACAGACCGAAGAAGGGCATGTGGAAGATTTGTTGAAGTTGTTTCAGCATTTGAGGAAATATTGTCTCCGCCTGAATCCAAATAAATGCATCTTTGGTGTCAGATCAGGAAAGTTGTTGGGTTTTATTGTCAGCCAGAAAGGGATTAAAGTTGACCCAGATAAGGTCAAAGCAATCCAAGAAATGTTTGCGCCAAGGACTAAGAAGAAAGTTAGAGGGTTCCTTGGGCATTTGAATTATATTTCCAGATTTATTTCCCATATGACTACAACAAGTGAACCAATCTTTAAGCTGTTAAAGAAAGATCAAGATTGCATATGGACAGAGGACTGCCAAAAGGCATTTGAAAGTATCAAAGAATATTTACTTGAGCCTTCTATATTGCTCCCTCCCGTTGAAGGAAGACCATTGATTATGTATCTGACAATGTTGGACAGTTTTATGGGTTGTATTTTGGGACAACAAGATGAAATAGGAAAGAAAGAATATGCCATATACTACTTCAATAAGAAATTTACTGATTGTGAGTCACAGTATTCTACATTGGAAAAGATATGTTACGCTCTGGCCTGGGCGGCAAAGCGGTTGCGGCAATATATGTTGAATAATACTACTTGGTTGATTTCTAAAATGGATCCAATAAAGTATATCTTTGAAAAGCCTGCTCTTACAGGGAGAATTGCCCGCTGGAAAATGCTATTGTCTGGATACGAAATCAAGTACCACACTCAAAAGGCCATAAAAGCAGTGTGCTGGCAGATTATCTTGCTCACCAACCGGTAGATGACTATCAATCTGTCAAGTTTGATTTCCCTGATGAGGATGTGATGTTCTTAAAAGCAAAATATTGTGATGAACCTTTTCCTGGAGAAGGTCCAGATCCTGAATCTTGCTAGGGCATGGTATTTTACGGAGCGGTGAATGCTTACGGAAAAGGAATTGGTGTGGTGATCATTACTCCACATGGATCACACATTCCTTTTACTGCAAGGCTGACATTTGATTGCACTAATAATATGGAGGAATATGAGGCTTGTATTATGGGTCTCAAGGAGGCCATTGACCTTAAAATCAAGGTTCTAGATATGTATGGTGATTCAGCTTTGGTTGTTATTCAGATTAAAGGAGAATGGGATACTCTCCATCATGGTTTGATCCCTTACAAATATTATGCTAGAATACTATTACCCTTCTTTAATAAGGTTGAATTCCATCATATCCCGAGAGATGAAAATCAGATGACGGATGCTTTGGAAACTATGGCTTCTATGTATCAAGTTAACACTTGGAATGATGTGCCTCGTATTACAGTGTGGCGTTTGGATAGACCGGCTCATGTGTTTACAGCAGAGGGTGTGGCAGATGAAAAACCTTGGTATTTTGATATCAAGCATTTCCTCCGAACCCAAGAATACCCAATTGGTGCATTAAATAAAGATAGAAAGACATTGAGAAGGTTGGAAAGTAGCTTTTTCCTTAATAAAGATGTCTTGTATAAGAGAAATCATGACATGGTCTTGCTCAGATGCGTGGATAGACACGAAGCAGACATGTTAATGCATGTGATTCATGAAGGTTCATTTGGTACCCATGCTAATGGACATTCAATGGCAAAAAAGATGGTTAGGGCAACTTACTATTGCCTGACAATGGAATCTGACTGTTACAAATTTGCTAAGAAGTGTCATAAGTGCCAAATTTATGCTGATAAAATTCATGTACCTCCTACACTTCTCAATGTTATTTCTTCCCCATGGCCTTTCTCTATGTGGGGTATTGAAATGATCGTAATGATTGAACCAAAGGCATCAAATAGGCATAGTTTTATCTTAGTGGAAATTGACTACTTTACCAAATGGGTGGAGGCAGCTTCATATGCTAATGTCAGTAAACAAGTGGTGGTGCGTTTTATCAAGAACAACCTCATATGTCGATATGATGTGCCAAGAAAGATTATCACTGACAATGGCTCAAATCTAAATAACAAAATGATGTATGAACTTTATGAAGAATTTAAGATTGTCCATCATAATTCATCTCCCTACAGGCCAAAGATGAATGGAGTTGTTGAAGCGGCTAATAAGAACATCAAGAAAATCATCCAAAAAATGGTGGTTACTTATAAAGACTAGCATGAGATGCTCTCTTTTGCTCGGCATGGGTATCGAACATATGTACGCACTTCAACAGGGGCAGCCTCGTTTTCTCTTGTATATGGCATGGAAGAAGTGCTCCCCATTGATGTTGAAATTCCCTCTTTGCGTGTAATAATGGAAGCCAAGTTGTTAGAGGCTGAATGGATCCAAAACAGGTTTGACCAGCTGAATTTAATAGAAGAAAAAAGAATGACGGCCTTGTGCCATGGTCAATTATACCAAAAGAGAATTAAGAAAGCTTTTAATAAGAAGTTCAATCCTCGTAAATTCAGAGAGGGTGACCTCGTGCTCAGGAGGATCATGTCTTTCAACGCTGATTCTAGGGGCAAGCGAACTCCCAATTTTGAAGGCCCATATGTTGTCAAGAAAGCCTTCTCTGGGGGTGCATTGATTCTTGAAAAAATGGATGGTGAGGAGTTCCCATGCCCTGTGAATATTGATGCAGTCAAGAAATACTTTTCCTAGAAAAATAAAAGAACAGCTCCCTAAGACGAAAACTCGAAAGGGAGGCTTAGGCAAAAAGGAGCATCTCGGTAGGTCGAAAACCCGAAAGGGAAATCTAGGAAAAAGTTAGAGACATAAAACAGAATAAATGATTCCCGGTAGGTTGAAAACCTACAAGGGCAACCTAGGAAAAAGTTAGGGATTTTCTGGCAAGTAACTGCATCAGACAAGACTTAATCAAAGGAGGCAACAATCTACTTGGATCTTGCTACTCTTCAACCAAAGTTTCATCTCAGGAATTCAAAGTTGCTAGAGAGGATGGTGGTCATTGTAATTCAATGTATCTTTTCCAATATATATTACCATTTTCCAAATCTTGTAATCATCTAAGGAGTCTTTCCATTTGCGGACTACCATTTTATTAATAAAGTTTGAGTCTTTTATGCAATTCTTTGCAATTTTTATTTTATTCAGCTTATGAAGATTTCATTTATTAATAATAGTAATGATCTAAGCAAATAGATTAAATAACAAAATTATTTTTTTGAAAAGAATTCACAAATTGCTTTAAATTTTGTGGTACAAGGATGACAAAATTAGTGATCTCAAGGACGGATAAAACTCAAAGGTTTTCACAAAATGAGGACTTTATCCAAGTTTCCGCAGTGAAGGATTCACTCATTTGGTAAGACATTTTGCCCCTCTGTACCTCCTGAGATTGGAATAATTCACGAAGGATCTCCTTTTGGTAACATTAGCATTCAGTTTATCTGCACGACAACCAGGCAAGGGCAGTGTTTTATTGAAGAAGTATTGAGATGGCTATTTTTTTCATTTTTTGGGTTTGCTCCCACCAAGTGTTGGTTTGTATTTGAAATCCCCAAAAGTTTTTTCTGCCGTATTTGAAGTTCCCATGGTGATGTTGAGATGAGATACTTTTCAGAAATTATGGCCCTGTGAGGTTTTCCTACTTTCTCCCTAGAAAAGTTGGTACAATTATCACTCTCATTCTTAAAGATATATCCTGAAGTATTCTTCGCCAATACAGTATTATCCTCCCCATTGAAGTCAGTTTGCTACCCCAACTGACAACTCAACAAGATGATTTTGGTCTTCTCTAGTGAAGTCAACCCTGGCAAAATTTTGAACTTCAAACTCTCCTTTGGTGTCTAGCTTGTTTGGTTTCCAGTTAAAGCTCAGAGGATGATGTTACATCACCGTTTAATTTAATGTTGTTCTTCCCTAGTAAAGTTAATTTATGTGTTGTACCCCAAAATTTTCCCTCTCATTTCTCAAGTAATCTCTCACAAGATCTCCTTTGGTTTAAGACTGCACAAGGGTTGACCAGCTCAAGACACCTCCTCAAGCACTGATGACTGAAAATTAGGGCTTTGACTGAGAAGGTGCAATTTCTGATTTTTGACCTAGCAAATGACTTATTGGCTTGAGAAATGATCTCAAGGATTCAAATGCTTCATTTTTACCTAATGGAATGGCTCAAAACATTGCTCAAGATCAATTGATTGACAGGTGAATTTCAGTTAACTGATGAAAAGTCAATTGTACACTGAAAAGTCAAACTTTCACTTTTTGGTCAAAATCAAGTATCAAAGATCACAATTCATAAAGACATGTCAAAATATGAAACTTGTTCATCAAGAAATAAAAAAAGTCAAGATTTCATTTTGAAAAGTCAAAATTTCTAAACTTAGATATTTTTCTAAGTGTTGGAAAATTCATATTTTTAATAACTTTGAGTCAAATTTCCACCATGATGCAAGATGATTCAAAGGAAACTAGCAACAAGAAAGTTGTAGATATCAATGAGATATATAACATTGTAGAACACAACTTCTTCTAGAAATGCATGGATTTCAAGTTATGATTTTAAGAAGACATGTTCATGAAAATTGGAAACTTAGTGAAATTTTGACCTAGTTTAGGCAGGATTTTGATCTAACTTAATGGAAATTTTTCACATAGTTCCAAGATGAATCTTCAAATATTTCCAACATAGAGGTTGTAGAGGATGTTACAAGCTTTACAAAATGTCCAAGAACTCATTGAGATAATGCTTGATCAAGGAGAATCAAAGGCAAGAAGTTAGGGATTCATTCTTGAATTACAAGTCATTTCTTGATGAACACATAACGCAATTTTAATGTTAGGCTGCATAATATTGATTTGAAGGCCTTCTAACTTGTGTATCTATCCATCATTAATGGATTACACAAACTTTTGAGCTATAATCAAAGTGGTTTAAGCTTTATCCGATTCACATTGTCATTTTAGGAAGAAAGTGAAGAATTCCATTCTTGAAAAGAAAGCTTTATGCACAAAGTCAATTCTTGAGCCTCTAACTTGTTCCCTCTAATCACTCTCTATCTACAAATTCAGAAGAAAACTTGTTTAAAGTATAACCACTCTACATTAGCAAGTACACAAGGCATTGCAATTTGGATTTCTCAAAAAATCACATGTTGAGTTTAAACATTTGTTTTTTAATTCTGATCAACAACAAGCTTCCAAACTTGTTGCTTATAAATAGAGGCACTATTTGTAAGTTAGCAGACGAGCATTAACACCCTTAAACACTCCCAAACTCCCTCAAATCAGAAATTTCACAAAACCTCCATTGTTGTGCAGGACTTGACCAAAAACTCCCATCTCTCAAACCACTCATGCGTTTTCTCTCCAAATCATCTCAAAATCTTCCTTACTTCAAATACAACTCATTCCAATCCCTGTTGCTAAATTGTAACACCATTTTCACCATTGTCCAAGCTTAAAAACAGGGGTTTGCAACTTGACTTCTCTAGGCCATTTCAGCCACTCTCAACTCAAGCTAAGCATTGCATTAGCTTCCTAGAGACTCAAGGAATCTAACCTGTTCATTGCAGCACCTTGAATCAAGCTCAAACTCATTTCTAGATTTCCAGCTTTGAGGTACATTTTTTGAACTTCCATCTCATTATTTAGGCATTGTTAAGCTTACATTTGTGAAGATAAAATGTAGACATCATTGCCCTGAAGTTGTACATGTCCATAGATTTCATTTATTTTGATTGATCTAGGAGAATTTTAGGATTGAATCTCTAAAAATATTTAGGTCAGAATTTGGTACTTTTAGAAATTCTCATTCATCTTTGATTTATAGCTTATGATATTTATATGGTTGGATTCGTATGAAATATGGAGAAACTTTCATGTTTGCATTTTTCATTTTTGTTGAGAAATGGTGAAGTTACAGGATCCATGGCTAGAGGTTGAAGATGAAGTTCATTTCTGGAACTTGTTTTTTATTATGTATTTACTATTTCAGTTAAGTTAACGGATGTACAGCCACCCCAGTGGCAAAGGTAGCGCGCGTTTGTGTTGGAGGTCATGGGTTCAATACCCAGCACTACCTTTTGTGCAATTTTTCAATATTTTTTAACTCTTTTTTTGTTTCAGCTACAGGCGTCGGGCCTCCAAACATATGGGCCTTCCATTTTTGATGTTTTCTAACCCCTGTTTACTTTTGCACACCTGACCCATTTATTTTCTTTTATCATTTTATTTTCTTTATTTTATTTCAGTTTCTTTTATTATTTTTATTACTATTATTATTATTATTATCATTATTATTTAAATTATTAAAAAATATAAAAATATTTTTATTTTATTATTTACACTTATATATTTTATTTTCTTTATAAAACAAAAGAACAAAAACATTTTCTTAATAAATTAATTTCTTTTTTCTTAATTAATTAATATTTATACTTAGGCTTAATTATTATTTTATTTTATTTTTATTTAAATTAATTTAGAACTTAGGTTTCTTTTAATTAATTAATTTTTCATATTATTTTTTATTAAGTTAAAACCTTTTCACAAAAAACCCTAAAAATACTTTTTTAGCTTAATTTCTTTCTTAATTAGTTTAGGTTTAATTTTGTTTAATTTTAACTAATCATTTTCTTTAATTAGGTCAAGACCAAACCCTTTCATAAAAAAAACCCAAACAAAAATCATTTCTTTTTCCATTTACATTCTTGCATTATTATTTTATTCAATTCTTGTACAATATTCAATATGGTTGTAATAGATAATTAGGTTTAATTTTCTTGCAAATCTCCATTTATAAATTTGTATACCCCCTCCCCTAATGATGTAATAGGTTAGTAATTTTACTTTCCGCAATTTATCGACTTATATAAATGCTAGTAATTAGGGTTTGTATGGAAAGATAAAATCAACAAGTTAGCAAACCCTAATCCAAGATAAACAATGCATGTAAATTCAATACACTTGCACCCTTAGGGTAATTCTACTTTGTTTCCTCATAAAATGGACATGTTATGCATGTGGGGTATCTTAGCAAAAGCAAATCAAAAATACAAGATCATATCCCCTCGATGACGCTATCAATGTTGCCTTACAAAATGATCTTAGTCCCTCAAAGATAAATGCTAAGATATCTCACAATATTGCTATCATGGCTATACGATGACTCACGCCCATCCCTTTACATCCAAAGATAAGGCTTCTTACCAATCAATGGTAAGATAGAAATATCAAAGGAAAGGAAGAAATGAACAAAGACTTTTAAGTAGGTAGATTGTTCGTAGTTGTTTGCTCATTTTCAAATCAAACATTCTTGCTATTTTCAAAACAAACACCAACACTTTCAAAAATACTTTCAAAACACTTCCCAAACATGAAACATTTTCAAAAGACCAATACTTTGTATACGTTCTTACGAACGAGAACTATTACAAAGTTTGCCTAAACAAAGGCGCCTTTTCAAAATACTTTCAAAAACCACACAAAGCACATTTTCAAACAAAAAGCAAGTGACCTAGCAAGCAAATAAGAGCCCATAGATAAATATGGATGAAAAGGGTGCTAACACCTTTTCTTTTCATAATCTACCCCCCGAAATCAAGAAATAATCTCAAAGGTCCTTCCTGTTCTTTTCAGTCTTTCCTTTTGGATAAAAGAAAATTCGGTGGCGACTCTTGCTAACCGCAACATTTGCGATAAAACACAAAACACCCAAGTCAGTTCTCCAACCGTATCACAGAACTGGCGACTCTGCTGGGGAAAAACATAAAAGTGGGGTTACCTTAGGGCTAGATCACCTTTACTTGCTTTCATTGTTTGATTTGTTTGCTTTACATTTTGGTTCCTTGTTTGGGCTTTTTTAAATCCTCTATCCAGATTTGGGATACCTTATAGGTAAGTAACAATACTTGTGGAAACTGTGTGGGGTATACCGACATGGTCTAAGAAATAGCTACGTTAGTGTGACATATTTGTGGGTACCGGTAGCCCTTGAGTAGTCAAGGAGAATATGGGGCCACTGTGTGATGTCATGAAGCACTAACTGACTTTTAGAACCTTTACTTGACCATATTGGACATTAGGACGTATTGAGATAATCGGATTTGGTGAAGTCCGAAGTTGGTTAATACTCGATACTACACTCATTGAGGTTTGACTTTTCGGGATATTTCGGTCGCTGTGAAAGAGGCTTGCGCTGAAACAATTCCCGAGGAGACAAATCAGTGATATTAAGATCCCTTAGAACTCGGTTACTATTTCTAGGATAGGTTTGAGCCAACTAAACTTCAAGAGGGTACTTACCTATTAGACTCCATGCAAGCCTAAACCTAAGGACTTGTTTGCCTTGTTTGTATATACTTATTTGTACATAACATCAGAAACATCATAAGATTATACTCACTAACCATTTCAAGGATTTTTGGGATTTATCTTTGTTCTGTTTTGTAGGACATGACTTCTATCCGCAGGAATAGAAGTCATGTCCTATTCAAGAGGGTACTTACCTATTAGACTCCATGCAAGCCTAAACCTAAGGACTTGTTTGCCTTGTTTGTATATACTTATTTGTACATAACATCAGAAACATCATAACATTATACTCACTAACCATTTCAAGGATTTTTGGGATTTATCTTTGTTCTGTTTTGTAGGACATGACTTCTATCCGCAGGAATACTATCCAAGTCAATCTCGTAATAATCCCTCCTCAACTCAAAGAGTTAGCATCAAGGGTCCCGGAGAATTCTTCATTCACCGAAAGACATGTTCTCCTCCTAAACTTGGTTACCTTTAACGCTGATCAAGATATGATGAAGGTGCGTTCCCAGTTCTTTGATCCTCTACACCATTGCGTCACTTTTCCCGATTATCAACTTGTTCCTACTCTAGAAGAATTCTCACAACTCTTGAGGATTCCTATTCTCAATCAACTACCCTTCAACGGTACGAAAAGAGATCCAAAACCTGAAGAGGTTGCCCAAGCACTACACTTGCAACAATCTGATGTCACAACTAATTAGGAAACAAGGAGTGGTGTCAAAGGTTTCTTGGCCAAGTTCTTGTTTGAGAAAGCTCAAGATTTTTGAAACTCTTTGGACTTACAAGGTTTTGAAGATATTGTGGCCCTTCTCGTCTATGGGATGGTTTTGTTTCTAAACCCTGACCAACTCATAGATGTAAATGTTGTCAAAATCTTCATATCTCGTAACCCAGTGCCTACTTTTTTTGGAGATATCCTACATTCTTTTCACTCTCGCACTATGAGGAAGATATGATCCTCATGTGTTTCACTCCTCTCTTGGCAAGATGGTTTATTTTGCATCTTCCTCGATCTGTGTTGAAGAATGAGCAAGGTTTGAGGTGGTCCCATAGGTTGATGACGCTCAGACATTCAGATGTTCATTGGTGTTCCCGATCCTTGGAGAATGTTACTATCATCAACCATTATGGAGAATTCCCTAATGTCCCCTTGCTTGGCATTAGAGGAGGTATCACTTACAACCCCTGCTTAGCCTTACGATAGTTTGGTTACGCCCGAAGAGATGGTCCACATGAGATGCTTATCCAAGGAGTGGTATTCGACTTCGAGAATGACAATAAGAGTTACCGTAAGAGGTTTGTACGAGCATGGAGGATGGTAAGCAAAGTGGATAGCAAGACGCTGGGACACAAGAATTCCATTACCCTTGATCCTTACCTTAGGTGGGTACGAGCTCATGCTCAAAGACTTGTGATGCCTTATCCCTCCATCATACCAGTCATCATGGAACCTATGGTTGAAGGAGATGTCCCATACACTGTCCTCCATCTCGACATGCCTACTTCTCTTGAAGACTTGCAAAAGGGTTGGATTCAGCTGAAGGAAGAACGATATACTTTCGAAGCTCAATTTTATGCTAGTGAGAAGAGGGTCTTGGATCTTACAAAGCAGCTACAAGAAGAGCAAAGTGTGAACGCCTACCTTACGCCAAAGAGGATGCGTTCAGTCTTTTTATCTTAGAGTTATTTTGTAAGCCCAAGAGGCATGATGTAATCTTTTTGAGCTAATTAATGAAAATTTACGTTTGTTCATTTCCTTTGTCAATGCAAATTTAAATTCCATAAAACCTTGAAATCATTTGCATATACATCTTCCATGCATCATAACATGACAGGTTTTCACATAACAGGTTTCCTTATCTTTCTGTTGTTTATTTCAGCAAGATGGATCTAGAGAAAACTGTGAAGGATCTTCAGGCACAAAACTCTCAATTCCAAGAGACTCTACTATCCCTAGCCAATGGGCAACAAGATATGATGGCATTGCTGGAAGTTAAGAAGAAGCCCAAGAAGAAAGCTCTGATCAACATGGGCAGAAGGTACAAAGAGTCAGTCCGTCAGATCCCGGTAGTGGAAGACTCATCTGAAGAAGACGAGAATCAGATTGGAGAATCTAAGAGTACCCAGGATGGGTGAATTAATGATCAAGCGTCTGATGATGATTATTTTGACGAGTAGTATCCACCCGCCGACGTCAAGTACAAGCATTTAGAAGACAAATTGAAGGTCGTCGAGATCCAAGCCGTCCCCAGTTTAGATTTTGATGATTTGGGTTTGATCTCTGGGGTTGTTATTCCCCAAAAATTCAAAATACCAGTCTTTGCAAAGTACGATGGAGTTTCTTGTCCAAAATTTCACCTGAAATCTTATGTGCGCAAGATACAGCCGCACACCGCTGATAAGAAGCTCTGGGTTCACTTTTTTCAAGAGAGCTTGGTCGGGACACAATTAGAATGGTTTTATCAAGTAGATGGTTCTTGTATCAATACCTGGGAAAACTTAGCTACCGCCTTCTACCATCAATACCAGTATAACACCGACTTTACACCAACAAGAGTTCAGTTGTAAGATATGACCATGGGAAAGAATGAAGGATTTAAAGAATATTCATAAAAGTGGAGAGACCTCACCAGTAGGGTTCAACCACCTTTAACTGATAGGGAGCACATCGACATGTTTATGGGCACTTTATCTGGTCCATTATTTAATCTATTGGTTGGTTGTTCTTCTTTCGGTTTCACCGAGTTGATCTTAACCGATGAAAGAGTTGAAAGCGACATCAAAAGCAAAAAGATTCACATGGCATCTGCCTCCACTTCTAATCCTGTCAATAAATATTTTGCTGCAAAGAAGGAAATCAATGTTGTGTACAGGGCAAGGGCCCGTACCAAGAAGAATGATCATCTGTCTGTTAATGTTGTCTGAATCTCCAATCCAACTCCTACTCAAAGACCATCTGCTAATCATCAATGTTTTGAAACTCCGAGAAGACAATTTACGAGGATAGGAATGTCATTATCCCAAGCCTTACAACACTTGCTAAAGTCTAGTTTAGTGACATTACGTGATCCTCCTGCCAAACCTGATACCTCTTCACCAAAGTATAATCCAAACGCCAAATGTGCTTACCACTCAAGTAGCCTCGGGCATGAGACTGACCAATGGTGGGCCTTGAAGAATAAAATTCAGGATTTGATTGATAACAAGACTATTGAGTTTAATCCTCCTCCAACTCTGAATGTAATCACCGCACCTATGCCGAAACATGGAAAGGATGTCAATGAGGTCAACATTGTGGGTGATTCTGATGAAGAAGTTGCATTTAAATATTGGGTGTATCCTACTACAACGAAGCTAAAAAATTTGGCATGCAAAGGACTTCGTTCCCATCTCCTTCATTGAGGAGTAATCATTTGTTTACTGCTTTCTAATTCAAGAACATGTTGTCTGTAATATTTAACAATGACTTTTAAGCCATGTGCCTGGCCCGGGGCACTATGGTCCATTTGTCAAGGGTTTTATTTATGTTCATCTAATCATATGATCATTCAATATAAATCATTGTACTCTTTTACATTCAAATCTTTGTGTTCATTGTCTTTCTTTTCCTTCAAATACATTTTTCAAAATAGCCATGTATCTTACATAAACACACACACACATACACACACTCTTGCAGGTCTTTATCCACTCTGGATCTCATTGCTAATGACTCTACTATTGCCGACTATGACTTCAAATGTCCAATCAACCAAGCCGAAGACGAAGGTGAGGAAGATTATGATATACCGAGAGAATTAGCCAGACTTCTATTACAAGAGGAAAAAGTTATTCATCCGCGCGAAGATTCAGTTGAAGTCATCAATCTGGGTACTGAGACAGCCAAGAGGGAAATCAAGATCGACGCTAACTTGGAAAGCAGTGTCAAGAGCAGGTTGGTTCAGATGTTTCATGATTATGTGGAAGTATTTTCTTGGTCTTACGAAGATATTCCAGGGTTGGATACTTACATCATAGTTCATCGTCTGCCGACAAAAGAAGATTGTCCTCCTGTCAAACAAAAAGTTCGGCGCATGAGGCATGATATGTCTGAGAAGATAAAAGCTGAAGTGATGAAACAATTTGATGTAGGGTTCTTAGTTGTGACATCTTATCCCCAATGGGTGGAAAATGTGGTGCCAGTGCCAAAGAAAGACGGAAACGTTTGCATGTGCATAGACTATAGGGATCTGAATAGGGTAAGCCCCAAGGATGACTTCCCTCTACCACACATTGACGTCTTGGTCAATAATACTGCTCAGCATAAAGTCTTCTCTTTCACGGATGGTTTCTTCGGCTATAATCAGATAAGGATGGCTCCCGAAGACATGGAGAAGACAACTTTCTTCACTCAATGGGGCACCTTTTGCTACAAGGTCATGTCGTTCGGATTAAAGAATGCAAGGGCAACATATAAAAGGGTTATGGTGGCTTTGTTACATGACATGATTCATCATGAGATAGAGGTATATGTGGATGATATGATTTCCAGATCATAAACTGAAGAGGAACATATCGATCACCTGTATAAACTGTTTGAGAGGTTGAAAAAATACAAGTTGAGGTTAAACCCTAACAAGTGCACATTTGGAGTACGATCTGGAAAGTTTCTAGGTTTTGTTGTCAGCAATAAAGGCATTGAATTCGATCCTGCCGAGGTAAAGGCCATCCAAGAAATGCCAGTCCCCCACTCTGAAAGGGAAGTTAGAGGATTCTTGGGTCGTCTCAATTACATCGTCGGCTTCATATATCACTTGACTGCTACTTGTGAGCCAATCTTCAAACTCTTGAAGAAAGATCAGGTAGTCAGACGGAATGATGAATGTCAAGCTGCCTTCGACAAGATCAAAGAATATCTGCAAGAACCTCCTATTATCATGCCTCCATTTGAAGGAAGACCCTTGATCATGTACTTGACAGTACTAGAGAACTCTATGGGGTGTGTTTTGGGCCAACATGACGAGTCTGGCCGAAAAGAGCATGTTATTTATTACTTGAGCAAAATGATTACCGACTGTGAAACCAGATATTCACTGCTCGAGAAAACTTGTTGCACTCTGGCATAGGCTGCTCGCCGGCTAAGACAATATATGTTGACTTATACCACTTTGTTGATTTCTAAGATGGACCCAATCAAGTACATCTTCGAGAAACCTGCCCTTTCCGGACGGATAGCCAGATGGAAAATGATCTTAACTGAGTATGACATTCAATACACAACATAAAAGTCCATCAAAGGAAGTGCGCTTGCAGATCATTTGGCCCATCAAGCTGTCGATGATTATCAGTCCATGAAATTCGACTTCTCTGATGAGAACATCATGCTAGTGACTGACTGTGCGAAACCTAAACCGTATGAAGGACCTGAACAAGGATCCCAATGGACTATGGTATTCGATGGGGCTTCCAACGCCTTGGGTAACGGAATTGGTGTCGTGATCATCTCTCCTGAAGGTTACCATACTCCTTTCACTGCCAGACTATACTTCGATTGCATGAACAATATGGCCGAGTACGAAGCGTGCATTTTGGGTCTGAAAGCTGCCATTGATTTGAGAATCAAGCATTTGAATGTGTTTGGCGATTCTGCTCTAGTGATCAGCCAAGTAAAAGGAGATTGGGACACTAAGCACCCTAATCTCATCCCTTACAAGGAACTTGTGCTATCTCTGATTCCCTACTTCGAAGAGATACCTTTGAGCACTTCCCTAGGGAAGAAAATCAGTTGGCTGACGCTTTGGCAACCATGTCTTCAATGTTCAAGGTTAGATGGGACAATGAAGCTCTTATGATTACAATTGAGAGATTCGACGAACTTGCACACTACTGTGAGCTTGACACTGATACAGAAAAGCCATGGTACCATGAGGTGATGAGATATCTCGAAGCACAAGAATACCCTGAGGGGGCATCCATCAATGACAGAAAGTTCTTACAAAGATTTTCAGCCAAATTCTTATTAAGTAACGGAATTTTGTACAAATGCAACCATGACTCTATTCTACTCCGATGTGTGGACAAGAAGGAGGCAGAGGAAATTATGGAAGGCATGCACGATGGTTTCTTTGGCACTCACTCAAGTGGACATACGATGGCCAAGAAAATCCTGAGAGCTGGCTACTATTGGTCAATAATGGAGACTGATTTCCATCAACACTCTAGGACTTGTCACAAATGTCAAATCTATGCTGACAGGGTCCATGTGCCTCCTATCCATTTGAATGTAATGACCGCTCCATGGCCATTTGCAATGTGGGGCATTGACATGATTGGAGAAATCAATCCCACCGCTTCAAATGGATATCGCTTCATTCTTTTCGCTATCAACTATTTCACCAGATGGGTCGAAGCCGCCTATTTTGCATTAGTCACCAAGAGTGTGGTAGCCAGATTCATCAAATATAACCTCATCTACCTCTATGGTATCCCCTAAAGGATCATCACCGGTAATGGGACTAACCTCAATAATGCTATGATTACTGAGCTTTGCACTCAGTTTAAGATCAAGCATCACAATTCTTCTCCATATAGACCTAAAATGAATGGCGCGGTCGAAGCGGCCAAGAAAAACATTAAGAAGATTATGCAGAAGATGGTAGTAACCTATAAGGACTGGCATAAGATGTTACCATTTGCTCTACATGGCTATCGTACTTCATCTAGAACATCAACTGGGGCAACTCCCTTTTCTCCAGTCTATGGCATGGAAGTTGTTTTGCCAATAGAAGTTTAGATTCCCTCACTAAGGATTATGAATGAGGCAGGCTTAGGCGAAGACGAGTGGATTCAGACGAGATTGGATCATTTGAACTTGATCGATAAAAAGCGACTGGCTTCTGTTTGTCATGGTCAGACGTACCAAAAATGGATGATAAAGGCTTTCAATAAAAAGATCAAGCCTCGAGTATATCAAGCTGGTGACTTGGTGATAAAGTGTATTATTCTACCACAAGGCGACCCCAGAGGAAAATGAACTCCCACCTATGAAGGGTCATTTGTTGTCAAGAGTGTTCTCTGGCGGTGCCATGATGCTGACTACCATGGATGGTGAAGACTTCCCACATCCTATAAACGCAGACGTAGTTAAAAAATACTACGCATAATAAACCCGCTAGGTTGACAAACCTAGGAAAAATAAGGGCATCCCGGCAAATCAAAAGGTTTGGGCAAAAATTAGGGATATATGCAAAAGATTGTACACCCGGCAAGTTGAAAACCCGAAAGGGCGGCTTGGGCAAAAATGGGTATCCTGGTGGGCTGAAAACCCGAAAGGGCGGTCCAGGAAAAAATTAAGGATTGAAAGCGTATGACTATGTCCCGTGGAATCACCACAGACAACTTTATCACCAAGGTCAAAGTTCAAACGGTTCAAGATCAATCCAATCAACTTTTGTCAACGGCAAGGGGGAACTCGAAGACATTGGGGCAATAGTAGAGTTGGAATGCAATGAGATCATTTCACATGGCTATTTGTTTTTGTTTTCAAATCTATATTTTCCTTTCAACGATTTCCTCTTACTAGGATCTTCGTATCTTTGCACAAAAACACCTATTCATGGGCGAAATATCAATACAAATATACTTTGAAGTGCAAACTTTCTGTTTTTGTTTTGAATGCAAATTTGTCCAAAATTGAACGAACATATGCATATGAACATAATTAAAACTATTTCGCACATGTGTCCTGCTGAACAGTAACAAGAATCTCTTTAATGTATATGGAATATCCCCCACAGAGTTATTTCATTAATATTATCCCCACAAGACGGCTACATTAAACCAATCCTCAATAAAGTTACCCATAAAGTCTCTTTGTACAGGTTGATCTCCAGCCAGAGTCTCAGTCTCTTAGCAACTCTCTCCCAGCTAAGTTGATCCTACAAGTAGAAGCCTTGTGGATCTCTTCCTCAAAGAACTCGCCTTGTCAGCAGTTCATCAAGTATTCATAAACAAGGTTTATTTCCCCAACATGGTTTATTTCCCCAACAAATCAACGAGTAGTATAACTCCCCAGCCGAGTCTGTATTCCTCTGGCGCAGTCTATCTTCCCTAGCTAAGCCTGTTATCCCCAGCTGAGTATATCCTCCCCAGCTGAGTGTATCCTCCCCAAGCTGAGCTTGTCTTCCCCAGCTGAGTGTATCCTCCTTAAGCTGAGCCTATCTTCCCCAGCTGAGTTTATCCTCTCTAGCTTGAGTTTTCCTTTCGTACTATTGCAAATCATAGGGCCACGGCCCCTAATCCCCAGTAAAGTCGTCAATAAAACCTTTACTATCTCCAAAAGATAATATAAAGCCTGGACCCGACCAGATATTAGAACAATTTTCAAACTACTATGAAGCTTGGACCCTGTTGTACCCCAAAATTTGCCCTCCCATATTTCTCAAAACATTTCAAGAAAAATTCACAAGTCCAACCCGACGCGTCATATTCAGGTGTTATTTCGCCAAGATATCTCTGATAACGTATTCTCAAATTCAGGTTTGGCTCAAGAGTCAATTCTTTAAAGAAGGTATCCGACTGTGTGAGTTTTCTCGAAGAAATATGGTGAAAAAGTGTGCTGAAAGTGCAATTTTTACGCGCTGAAAAATTCATAACTTGAAGATCGTGACTCGTTTTGAACCCGTTCCGGTGGCCAAAATTCCGTCTTGACATTATCTACGTTTTCATCTCTCACGGCTGGAAGCCAATTTCGATCAGAAGGTCTTCAAAAATGTGGATTTATCAAGTATTTTCGCACAGAAAATTTGTGACAGAAGTTTATTTGCGTCATGTTCAGAAAATCATAACTTGGTCGATTTTCATCGTATCGAGCTGGTTCCGGCACCAAAATTTCACAAATTGAGTTGACTACATTTTCACAGAAGGTATTGAGTTCAAACGGTATTCAAAAGGCCTTCGTTTTTTGCTCAGAGTGTGTGACACGCTGAAAATCCTGAATGCTGAATATTATTTCATCTGGGCCAAAACTTCGAAAATTCATAACTCGGTCAATTTTTATCGGATTGGGCTCATATTTTTACACAAGGTCCCTGACTCATAGATCTACAACTTTGCTTCAAAAGTCGAGACCGGATTATGCTCTGATCAATACCAGTTTTTTATTGAAGAACGTGTCAGAGTCGACACTGGAGCCCAAAATAAGTTTGTCTGAGCTGAAACTTCAAAAATTCATAACTAATTCACCGTTTATCCGATTGAGCCGATTTTCGGACAGGAGTTAGTTATCGATGTCGGCTATATTTTGTTTCCATATTTCAACTTCAAAAATTGCACTTAAGTCCCTGCGATTTATCCTGGAAAGTGACGAACTCAAGTGAACATTGGAGGCCCAATTGCACATTCAAAGCCCATTTTCTTTACCCTAATTTCCATTATATAATCACCTTCTTTTCACACAAACCAGAGAGGAGAAAGAGAGAGAAAAAAACCTTGCCACAACACTGTTAGAATATCAAATTCTTTCAAGAACCCTAAAACCTTGAAATCCTTATTACAAATCCCTCTCTCACTACAAACAAGCCATCACAGTTACAAACCAACACCTCACTACTTCTTCAGTAAGGGTAAGGCTGGCTTGATCTCCATGATCCAAAAGGCATAAAAGCATTTATGTCACTAATTTTCCAGTAAGGGTAAGATTGATTTGATCTCCATGATCAAAAGGGTATAATCATTCATACATGCCATATTGTGCCTAAACATTAAATTTCTTCATATATTGGCTTTATTTGCATTTTATGATTTTATTTAATGTGTTCATGAGATTCAACACTGCAGATTTAGACAGGATCTCATGCAAGTTCATTAAGGAACGTTGAGGCCAAAACACAAATGGCCAAAAGCCAAAAGCCAAATGGCCAAAGTAGAACAACTTATGCATGACACCAATACATGGCGAGACAGACATCCTGAGAAGATTAAGGAACGTTGAGGCCAGAACACAAATGGCCAACAGCCAGAACACAAATGGCCATGAAACCCAATCCAATGGTCAAAGAATGCAGACCACGGTACTCAGGAGTCAATGAACACGCACGTGATGCCAGAAAGTCAAACAAGGCTTTTTGTCTAATGGGCCAGAATACTTCAAAAAACCTCCCCTTGGGCCTGAAACCCCCCTTGGTTTGCATCCTTTTTAATTTTATTTTCTTTTCTTTTCTAATTCTTTTTTAATTGTTTTAATTGTTTTTTTTCACCATAAAATAATTTTCTATAATAAAAACAGAAAAATCAAAAAATACAAATATATTTAATTTCTTCACTAATTAATTTTTGTAAATAAACTCTAACAATTAACTTAGTTAATCTAGGTTTTAATTTTAACACTTTTTCTTAATAAATAAAAAATATGTAGAATTAGGTTTTGACATTTTCATCTTTTTCTTAAATAAATTATTAATCATCATTATTTATCATTATTATTAATTATCATTAATTTTGTAAATAAACATGTAAATAAATTAATTAACTAGTAAATTAGGTTAACTTTAATATTTTCATTAATAATTAAAATAATCTAGATTTAGGGTTTCCTTTTAATTCTTTTTCTTTATTTTTCATAAATACAAAAAACATAAAAAAAAAAAAAACTTTCTTTTCTTTCTTTAAATAATTATTAGGTTTTAATTTAATTTAATTTCAAGCAAAGGGTCAAAACCCTCGGACGTCCTAATTTTAATTCTTTTCGCGCATTATTTTCTTATCAATTATTATGTAACCGCTTTCCGGATGTAATAGTAATTAGGTTTACCGCATTTATTTACTTTCCGCATCTTTTATCAAAAACGGGTCTTTGTATTTTGGCGATGTATAGACCCGCGCCTTGTAATAGCGTAGCCTTTATTTTCCTGTATTTTACTTTCTGCACTCTTAAATTCTAAATTGCGTGAAAGAATGTATGCTAATTAAAAACAAGCGTAACTCACAATGCCATGATCAAAGATAACTGTTAAACTGAAAATAACACACAAATACACACACCACTCCTAGGGTACACCTCACCTGTTGCCTTCGAAACGTGGTCGTCAAGTATAGGACGTTTTAGTAAGTCCTTATGTCCATGATCCAGTTGCCTCGAAATAGTTGCCTCGAAACGGTTGCCTCGGAATAGTTGCCTCGAAACGGTTGCCTTGGATTAAAAAAGGATCAAGGACATAAGGGTAGCTTCTAAGGTGTCCTACTGTTGCTCCGGTGACCACACTGTCCCTACAAACGAATTGACCCGAACACCTCCAACGGTGGTGCTACCTATCTCTCAATGGTGGGATGGCACTACCTTAAGGACATTTACACAGCCTAATTCCTTAGGGTAGGTGGATGACTCATGGATACTTGCTCTATTCTAAAAAACAATCAAAACTCTTTTCACATTGAAACTTTCAAAAAGCTTTCAAAACAATTTTTCAAACACTCTTGAGGACTGATACAAGAGTTATTCAGAAAACTTTGACGAAACTTTTTCAAACCCACTCACACTTTGAAAAGTAAACACTTTTGAAAACACAATGAGCAAGTATCTAAGAGCCCATGTGTGATACGGTGGGAGAACTGACTGTGTGTTTTGCGTTTGTTTTCGCAAATGTTTCGGTTGAGCAAGAGTCGCCACCGACTTTTTATTTTATCCTAAGGAAAGGTTAAAAAGCACAGCAAAAACCTTTTGAGATGTTTCTTGGGTTCGGGGAGTAGATTATAGAAAGGGAAGGTATTAGCACCCTTTCTATCCATGGTTATCCATGGGCTCTTAGTTACTTGCTTTAGATCACTTGCCTTTTGTTTTCAATTATTTGAAATGGTGCTTGTGTGTGTGGGTTTTGAAAATTATTTTGAAAAGAGGCCAATGTGGTGGCAATCTTTGTAATGATCCATGTGGGGATGTATACAAAGATGTACGTCTTTTGAAAAGGTTTTCATTTGTTTTTGAAAGTGTAGTGATGTGTGATTTAGAAAATAGGCAAGTGTTTTTTTGTTTTGCAAGTTTGATTCAAGTAACTAAGAGGTTGTCTACTCCTAAATTTCTCAAAGATTATTGCTATGTTTTAACCCTTTTTGACAAGTTTGTTCCACCATTGTATTTGGTGGACAATCTTATGTTAGGATGTGAAAGGGACGGGCGCAGGTCATCGTTTAGACCATAATTGCAATGGCGCCAAGTATCTTTGGGCATTTTCTTTAAGGGACTTGATCATTTGTTTAGGTAAACATTTTGAAAGTGTTATCGAGGGACTATGATCATTCAATTTGTTTGTTTTGCCCAAAGAGACCTAACATACAACATGGCCCAATTTTGAAAGGCAACAAGTGGAATACCCTAGGGGGTGCAAGTGTGATTTGTGTGTCCATTTTCATGCTTGTTTGTCTTGAGATTAGGTCATAACTATTTTGTCGTTTTTCGCATACAAACCCTAATTCTAACATGGTATAATTGGAAAGCAATAAAGTGTGAAAATAAATTTACTAAGCTATTACAAAACCAAATATGGGAAGGGGGTACAAATGTTCAAATGGGGATTTTGACAAGGAATTTAAACCTAAAACTATTACATCAATATTGAAATATTTTGCAAGATGATTAATTTACATAGATTAAATAAAATAAGACAAATATGCAAGAATGCAAAAAGAATTTTTATATGTATGAAAAAAGAATTATTTATATAAAATAATAAAAAAAAAGAGAAAATAAAAAGGTATTATTTTTTGGAGTATTTTCATATTTAGGGCAAAACCCTAATTCTATTAAATAAAATGTATTATTATTTAATTTAATACAAGTATTTATTTATTATGTACAAAAATAAAATAAAATGAAGTATATTTATAAAACGTATTTTTTATGTCAAATATTAATAAAATGAAAAATATAGGTATTTTTGTATTTTAACCTAAATATACTAATAAATATATATATATATATATATATATATATATATATATATATATATATATATATATATATATATATATATATATATATATATATATATATATATATATATATATATATATATATATATATATATATATATATATATATATATATATATATATATATATATATATATATATATATATATATATATATATATATATATATATATATATATATATATATATATATATATATATATATATATATATATATATATATATATATATATATATATATATATATATATATATATATATATATATATATATATATATATATATATATATATATATATATATATATATATATATATATATATATATATATATATATATATATATATATTAAGTTCTAAATATGTATTATATATAAAAATAATAATATTTAATATTTAATAAAAAAAGTATTTTTCTATAAAATATTTTCAGAAAGTAAAACAAAAATAAAAGTGTATAAAAATGTATTTGCACTGTTTTAGTATTTTAAACAAAAATATATGTATTTATCTATTTATGTATAAACTAAAAGAAAACTAAATAAATGCCTAATAAATTCAAAAATGGTGAGAAAAAATATTTTTATATTTTTAATATCATGAGAAAAAATAAATAAGTCAATCAAAAAAAGAAAAAGTCAAAAAGTCAAAGAAATGAGCAAAATGGGCTCAGGGGGTTCAGAAGCAATTATGTGGTGCAAAAAGAAAAGTCATCACAAGCCCAGCCCATGAAGACCTTTCTTCAACCTCCAGCCTTCTGTTTGAACAAAACGCGCGCCACTTTTTTCCATTGCAAGGTCCTGATTCCTTGAGTTTTAGCAAAAACTTCCAACATCAAAACTGTTAAGCATCTTCTCACGAATTCACACATATAAAAAACATGTTTTAACTCTAAAAAATGAGAGAGAATTTCTTCTCTCCCAATTATTAACCTAATTTTTGTTCAAAGTTCAGACATCAAATTCTTACAACACACATAATATAAATAAAATCTAATTATATGGGCATGTTCAAGGCAATGATTATGACATATTCTCTTCACAAACCTAAAGCTAACAATGCCTAATAAGAGAGATACGAATTCAAAAACTTACCTGTTCAGTTGAAGTTCTATCTGGCAATGGAGAAGCTCTCAGTGCAAGGTGATGATTGGGATAGCTTCCTTGAGGTCCAGGGATGCTATTCCAAGCTTTACTTTGTCTTGAAAGCTTTTGAATCGAGCTAGAGCACTTCACCTGCAAATCGGAAATGTGAAAATGGTGGAACCAGTTAGAGGGATTACAGGTTGTGTTTTAGGTTTTGGTTAGCTTGCATAAATGGTAGGGAAGGTGTATGAACTGGTTTGGGCAAGAATGCTTGAAAGGATTGAGAGTTGGAACTCAATCTGCAGAGGTTGCTCTGTTTGAGCAGTTTCAAGGTGATTCTGAGTTTTGGGATGGATTGGAGGTAAAAGGCTCGTGCTTTTGCTTGCTTGAGATGTGTGGAATGTGTTTGATAAGTTTGTCTAAGTGTTTGTAAGCTGAGATGGAAGTTGGTACAAGTTATGCTATCTTACTTGAACTTCAAGCAAGCAATGGCCACTTGATCATTCTAGCCTGTACAGGCCCTCACACTATGCTGCACACAATGGCCTTGATCAGTGCAATTTGCTCACAAACTTGTGCCAAGAAGATTTGGACTGTACCACTTGGATTGCAAACTTGACATAAAGTTCTACTTTTTCAAAATGGAAATAATGCTTTTTCTAGTTTAGGGTTAATTCTCCATGTAATGTCCAAAGGCTTAGAATAACAACTTGGTTCAATGGTTTTGAATTAAATTTATGAGTGTCAAAGGGTTTTAGGACCTGTAATGTAGCTTAAGTATGCTGAGATTAAAATGCATAGTGTTATGAACATGTACATGGCCAAGAACAAAAGTGACTTTTTCCCATTTTGCAAAATTCGATTCTCCCTAACCATGAGGTTGTTTGAGAAGTTCTTGGATATTTTAGAAAGCTTGGAATGTGTACTACAATCCATCTTTGAAATTAAAATTGAAATTCCAAGTGGAAGTGTATGGAAAATGGCCTTGAAGTTAGGTAGAAAACCTTGTCAAAAAGGTCAAATTTTCACTAAGTTATGAATGGTTTAGTGCCCTTATTCAAAAATTTGTAACTTGAGATACAAGCCTCATTTGGGAAAACTTTGTGAATTAAAGTTGTAGATTATGTAACAAGCTACAACTTTCATGTTTTGACTTTTGTTTGAATCCAAATGAATCTTGGTGAGAAAGTGGGGCAAAGTTGGGAAAAAATTAGGGTTTTCCATAACTTAGAAAAATTCTAAGTTATGAAAAATTCCATTTCAAACCCTAATTTGCATTTCTTGGTTTCTTGGTGAACAAGTTTCATGATTTGGCATGTTTTGATGAAAAATGAATCTTGACTCTTGATTTTGACCAAAAAGTCAAAGTTTGACTTTTCAGTCTACAGTCAAAATTGATCAATTGACTGGGAAATTCAACTGTCAATCTTGTGTACTTGGGATCTTTTGAGTTTGTTGAGAATGTCAAGATAATTCCATGGGGTCCTTGAGTCCATATATGAGCTTGGTTTGCCATTGGCTAGGTCAAACAGTCAAAAATTGTCTTTGTGCAGCCAAAACCCTAAAAATGACCATTTTTCCCTTTTGATGATCTGATCAAATTTCTTGTGGAATTGTGATCCAAACTTGATCAAATGGTCCATATGAGTTCATAATGTTGATGTGGGTCAAAAATCATGAGGTTTGACTGTCAATTGACCACAGTTGACTTCTTCCCCAATACAGTTGATTTCTAGGTCAACTGTCCAATTGACTGGGCAAAATTTGGAATCAAGACTTGAAACTTGGTATGGATAAACTTGGTATGGATAAACTTGGGAGTTCAACATGAAGCATGAAAGTCATATTAGGAATTTTAGGTCAAAACATCTTTGTGCAAACACAAACCCTGATTTGGATCAACAGTGCAAGGAGAAGTCTTGAGCAGAGGAAACCCTAACTGGATCTTGAGCTCCAAGGGTTTTGTGATGAGAAAATGTTTAGTAAATGGGAGGGCAAATTTTGGGGTACAACAGTTGCCCCTGTTCAATCTTCTTGAACCTGAAGAGTTAGATTGGCAAGTTTGCCTTTCGCGACTCGAGGGTAAAAGGAGATTGGACACTAGAGTGCCCGGAAATTTGCACTCGCATGTTGGAGTATCAGCATTTTGATGTCGGGAATGGGCTTATAGATGCCATTTGGATAGGTGGATATGGAGATGGGCTTATAGATGCCATCTGGAGACATGACAGAAATTTGTCGGGAATGGGCTTATAGATGCCATTTGGAAGTGTTGATCGCATAAGAGATTCCTTAGCGAGAACTTGTGTATTTGAGAAAGACATATGTTTTCCTGGCTTGTTACAGGTGTTTGATCTTCAATCTCCTCATGCAGATATGCCCTAGCTAGATACAGGTATCGAATCTATAATCGGTTGCTCACAGATGTGCCCTGGCTGGATACAGGAGTCGGATCTGGAAATAGTTGTCAACAGATATGCCTTGGCTGGATACAGGAATCGAATCTTCGAACTCTTCAGACGTGCCCTGGCTAGATACAGGAATCGAGTCTGGAAATATGGTCAACAGATGTGCCCTGGCTGGATACAGGAGTCGAATCTGGAATTTTGATAGTTGATAGATATGCCCTGGCTGGATGCAGGAATCGAATCTTCGAACTCTTCAGACGTGCCCTGGCTAGATACAGGAATCGAGTCTGGAAATGTGGTCAACAGATGTGCCCTGGCTGGATACAGGAGTCGAATCTGGAATTGTGATAGTTGAAGGTAGTTGTCTTTGGGATTGTCTTTTTCCCTGAAAAGGCAAAAACATAAGTTGTATGCAATGCCATGATGTATGATATGCATGATATCGTGATGTTCAACACGAGATAGTGTTGTATGCACTTTATCATGTATGTAAGCCAGATGTATGAAATGTGAAATGCTTATGAATGTATTTTCGTCTAGGAAAATAAATCCTTGACGAACGGCCGGGGAGTTGCTCTGTGGCAGAGATACTTTGCTGAAGTTTGATGAGAGGCCTGCTGAGGACTTCAATGATGGATTCCGCTGGGGATAATGATGATAAACTCCGCTGGGGATAACCAAAGATAACCTCCGCTGGGGAATGAAAGAACTTTGCCGAGGGCGAACTTCTGTGGCAATTAGCTGAGGATAACCCAGTTATAAGCCCTTGTGAGGAATAACTCTGAATAAAGCTCGGGAGAGACGTCCGTATCCTGCAGGGAACAAGCTTCTACCGGGGATGAGCTTTAAGACCTGCCGGGGAATTTTGCGCCTTTTCAGGATCAACGGGGAATCAACTCCGCTTAGAGAAAGTATTGTTGAATCTTGTCTCACTCTGCGGGGCGTTGAGATGATTTGGTCACATTCTTCAGTTGAAACTACCTTGGTACCTTGGCGGGCAAAGCAACCAGACTGCATCAGACAACTTCACAATGCCCATGTCTCTGACGTCACCTGTAATTAATCTTTTGTTTTATATGCAAATATTTATGAATCAGCAATTTTAATGTCAAATGCATATATCAAAAATGAACATTGGACGTTCTTCGCAAGACAAAACAGAAAAAAGGAAAAACAATGGCAATTTATATGGACCAGTGAATTTGTATTGATTTGAACTTTGCCTGTGAATAGGCGTTTTTGTACAAGAGGCTGACATCCTAGTAAGAGGATGCCACCGAATAACATAGAGTATACAATTTTGAAAAGAAAACAAAACAGCTATGTGAACAATCCCACTGGGTTCCAACTCTGCTATCGCCTTTATGTCTTCAAGCGTCTCATCACTTTGCTGCTTGGTTGAAGATGAAGTTGATTGGTCGATGCCGAAATCTGAGCCAGATAGTTGATGCCGAATTCCGGATGCGGAGTGATCCAATGAGACATAGTGTTACGCTTTATCCCTAACTTTTTCCTGGACCGCCCTTTCGGGTTTTCAGTCCACCGGGATACCCATTTTTGCCCAAGCCGCCTTTTCAGGTTTTCGACTTGCTGGGTGTACAGATTTTTATTCATTTCATCCCTTATTTTTGCCCGAACCCTTTTGGTTCGCCGGGAAGCCCTTATTTTTGCCTAGGTATGTCAACCTAGCGGGTCTTTTATTTATGCGTAGTATTTTTTCACTATGTCTGCATTGGCGGGGTGAGGAAGGTCGTCACCATCCATGGTGGTTAGGATCATGGCTCCTCCTGAGAACACATGCTTAACCATAAATGGCCCTTCGTATGTAGGGGTTCATTTGCCCCGGGGATCACTTTGAGGAAGGATGATGCGTTTGATTACCAGGTCCCCAACTTGATACTCTTGTGGTCTGACTTTCTTGTTAAATGCCCTGATCATCCGTTTTTGATATGTCTGACCATGACAGATAGCGGTGAGCCTCTTTTCGTCAATCAGATTTAATTGATCAAGTCGATTCTGGATCCAGTCATCTTCGCTCAAGTCTGCATCCTTCATTATCCGGAGAGAGGGTATCTGAACTTCAATTGGCAAGACTGCCTCCATGCCATAGACCAAGGAGAAAGAAGTTGCCCCGGTTGACGTCCTTGCTGAGGTACGGTACCCATGAAGAGCGAACGGTAACATCTCGTGCCAATCTTTATAGGTCACTGTCATCTTCTGCACAATTTTCTTGATATTTTTATTAGCTGCCTCTACAGCCCCATTCATCTTCGGCTGGTAGGGGGAAGAATTGTGGTGTTGTATCTTGAATTGTTCACAGAGTTCAGTGATCATCGTGTTATTGAGATTGGTACCATTGTCCGTAATGATTCTTTCCGGGACGCCGTATCGACAGATCAGATTATGCCGGATGAAACGTGCCACGACGCTCTTGGTTACTGTGGCGTAGGAAGCTGCCTCAACCCACTTTGTGAGATAATCGATCGCCACTAAGATGAAGCGATGCCCATTGGATGCCGTCGGTCGGATCTCACCGATCATATCAATGCCCCACATTGCAAAAGGCCAAGGTGCCGTCAGGACGTTCAGAGGAACCGGCGGAATATGCACCTTGTCAGCATAGATCTGGCATTTATGACAAGTTCGAGAGTGTTGGTAACAATCAGCTTCCATTGTGGACCATAAATATCCTGCCCGAAGGATTTTCTTAGCCATGGTGTGTCCACTGGAATGTGTTTCAAATGTACCTTCATGCAGTTCTATCATGATCTTCTCTGCTTCAGCCTTATCCACACAACGTAGTAGAGTTGAATCATGATTCCGTTTGTAGAGAATGCCGTTGCTGAGGAAGAATTTTGCCGCAAACCTCCTCATGAACTTCTTGTCATTGACAGATGCGCCTTCAGGGTATTCCTGAGCTTCCAAATACCTCTTCACCTCATGATACCAGGGTTTTTCAGTCACCTTTTCCGCCTCAAGCTCGCAGTAGTATGCCGGTTCATCCAACTTCCAGATAATGATCCGGGGAGCCTCATTGTCCCATTTAACTTTGAACATTGAAGACATCGTAGCTAGGGCATCCGCTAGCTGATTCTCCTCTCTTGGGAAGTGCTCAAAAGTTATTTCTTCAAAGTGGGGAAGCAAGGTCGACACATACTCCTTGTAAGGAATAAGATTTGGGTGTTTCGTATCCCACTCGCCTTTGATCTGATTGATCACGAGAGCGGAATCTCCGAAGACACTCAGAAACTTGATCCTTAAGTCGATTGCGGCTTGTAAACCCATGATACATGCCTCATATTCTGCCATGTTGTTGGTGCAGTTGAAACATAATCGGGCGGTGAGTGGAGTATGAGTTCCTTTGGGAGATATGATTACAGCGCCGACGCCGTTACCCAAAGCATTGGAGGCTCCGTCAAAATGCATAGACCATCGGGATCCTTCCTCAGGTCCTTCATCCGGTCCAGGTACTTCACAGTCAGTTACCACCATGATGTCTTCGTCCGGAAAATCAAAGTTCAATGATTGGTAATCGTCAACAGGTTGGTGTGCCAAATGATCCGCCAGTACACTTCCTTTAATTGCTTTCTGAGTTGTATACTGGATGTCATATTTTGTTAAGATCATTTGCCATCTCGCTATTCTTCCGGACAGAGCAGGTTTTTCAAATATGTACTTGATGGGATCCATCTTTGAAATCAATAGAGTAGTGTGAGTCAGCATATACTGTCTCAGCCGGCGAGCAGCCCATACTAGAGCGCAGCAATTTTTCTCAAGCAGTGAGTAACGAGACTCACAGTCGGTAAACTTTTTGCTCAAGTAATAAATAGCGTGCTCTTTTCGGCCAGACTCGTCATGCTGCCCCAGCACACACCCCATTGAATTGTCAAGTACTGTCAAGTATAATATTAGAGGTCTTCCTTCCACTGGTGGCATAAGAATGGGTGGCTCTTGGAGGTACTCCTTTATCTTTTCAAAGGCGGCCTGACATTCATCGTTCCAGCGTACCACTTGATCTTTCTTCAGTAATTTGAAGATTGGCTCACAAGTAGCAGTCAGATGTGAGATGAATCGGGCAATGTAATTCAGTCGTCCCAGGAAGCCTCTGACTTCTTTCTCTGTCTTTGGAGTCGGCATCTCTTGTATGGCTTTTACCTTGGCAGGGTCCACCTGAATACCTTTGTCACTTACAATGAAACCTAGCAATTTTCCGGACCTCACCCCAAAGGTGCATTTGCTGGGATTCAATCTCAGCTTGTATAATTTGAGTCGGTCAAACAGCTTCCTCAAATGATCAAGGTGCTCCTCCTCAGTTTGAGACCTTGCAATCAAGTCATCAACGTATACCTCAATCTCATGATGGATCATATCATGAAATAAAGCAACCATGGCACGTTGATAGGTTGCCCCAGCATTTTTCAATCCGAATGGCATGACCTTATAACAGAAGGTGCCCCACTGAGTCACAAAGGTAGACTTTTCCATATCCTCCGGAGCCATCTTGATCTGATTATACCCTGAAAAACCATCCATGAAGGAGAAAACCTTGTGTTGAGCAGTATTGTCAACAAGAACGTCGATGTGAGGTAAGGGGAAGTCATCCTTGGGGCTTGCCCTGTTCAAATCCCTGTAGTCGACACACATTCTGACTTTACCGTCCTTCTTTGGCACCGGCACCACATTGGCAACCCACTGAGGGTAAGAAGTTACTGCTAGAAACCCGGCGTCGAATTGCTTCATAACATCAGCCTTAATCTTTTCTGACATCTCTGGGCGCATACGGCGGACCTTTTGCTTTACCGGAGGGCAGTCTTCCTTGGTTGGCAGGTGATGAACTACAATGTCGGCATCCAAACCAGGCATATCTTTATAGGACCAAGCAAATATCTCCATGTAATCATGTAGCATCTGGATCAATCGTTGCTTCACGCCGAGCTCTAGATTAGCCCCAATCTTGACCTCTTTCCTATCTGTCTCAGTACCCAGGTTAATCGTTTCTACCGGCTCTTCATGTGGTTGAATAGCCCTCTCTTCCTGGAGTAGCAGTCTTGCGAGTTCACCAGGCACTTCGCAATCATCTTCACCTTCGTCTTTGGCCAAGTTGATCGGATTCTCGAAGTCATAACTGGCGGTAGCAGAGCTGTTACCAGTGAGATCCAGAGTGGATTGAAACCTGTATAAGTGAGTGTGTGTAAATATAGCTGTTTTGCAATATATATATAACACAGAAAGAAAAAGAGCACAAGATTTGAAATGCAACAAACGTCCAATGTTTTGATTGATGATATATGGAAATGTCATACAAAAAGCCCTCACAAATGGAGCTACGATGCCCCGGGTAGGACACCGAGCCAACAAAGTTTTAACATATTGTTTGTTACAAATTGGAAATCAAAAGAAATTAATTACTGCGTGACAAATGTGATAGGTGTAAAATCCTTTGCGGTCCAGTTGCTTGGTCCGTTGCTGGTAGTCGGGTAGATCCAACTGTCAAACTTTGCTTCCTCTACATCCTCCTCAATAGCATTCACCCTTGGGTTGGAGATAAATACCGGAGCCTTTCTGATCTTTTCCTTGCGCACAGCCCTCTGAGCCTCTGCAGTAAAGCCCAGCCCAAACTTGTCATTCTTTTGAGTGAAGTCAGGAAGCTGACCCCAATTTGTACAATTGCCTTTCTCGATTACAGCTCGGGCATCCTTCAAGGACGCCATCTTCAACGGAAAATCTTCTCCAACTACTGCCTCAGCTGATGCTAACACTGGGGGTACTTCCTCAAAATGCTGAAAGGGGGTTTCAATAAACTCCCCGTCCATCTCGATATACCGGAATGAATTCAAGTGACTAACCATGTATTCCTCCTCACCATGCACAGTAACAATCTTCCCTTTGATAGGGTATTTGAGCTTTTGGTGTAGAGTGGATGTTACTGCCCCAGCTTTGTGAATCCAGGGTCGACCCAACAAGCAGGAATAAGATGGACGAATATCCATTACATAGAACGTTGAGTTGAAAACTTGGGAACCCACACGAATAGGGATGTCTACTTCACCGTGCACCATCCTCTTAGAACCGTCGAAGGCTCTAACAACGATGTTACTAGGTTTCAACTCCAGGCCCTCACAATCCAAGCGGACCAATGCTTTCTTGGGCAAAACATTCAGGGAAGAGCCGGTATCCACCAACACGTGTGTGAGAGTAGCGCCCCTGCATTCTATGGAAACATGCAGGGCATCATTGTGATTTTTCCCCTTGGCGGTAAGGTCGGCATCTGAGAACCCCAAGCCGTTGTCAGCCGTCAAATTAGCCACACAGTCGGTGAATTGATCTGCGGAGGTCTCTTGCGGCACATGGGCCGTTTTCAGAAATGAAATCAAAGCTTTTGCATGGGCTTCTGAGCATAGCAGCAATGATAACATAGAGATTTTGGAGGGAGTATGCCCCAACTGTTCAACAACATTAAAGTCACTCTTTTTGATAATTTTAAGGATTTCCTCCATTTCTTGCTGGGAGGCTTCCACAGCAGTCTTCTTTTTTGGTGCCTCCGTCCTGGCAGGCGAATCGGTAGCAACTTCTTTGCCCCGAGTATCAGAGGACTCGGCGGCAGTAGTAGACACAGGAACTTGAACTGGAACATGCACACTTGCGGGTGTGATGGTGAGAGGTTTTCGGATAACTGGCGGTGCAATGTCAGGTGAGAAGAGCCTGCCACTGCGGGTAATCTTGGCGGGACCAGTGATGTTACTGATACTGGTATTGGTGTTGAACTCCTGCTTCACCCCAAGCACATACACGTCGGCCCCATAATGCCATGGAACAGCTTTATCAGACTCATACGGGAGAGGCCCCGGGACAGTAATAGTGATGGGTGCAACAGACATAATTTGGACTGGTTTCTTCACGGGAGCTTTGGCAGGATTGTAAATTGTGACAACAGATATTTCTTCAACGGGAACAAACGGAACAACAGTTTTCTTGAACAGAATTTCCTTGCTATCCATCAGGCTTTGGATGCCTGATTTCAGCAGCGGACAACCGGTAGGGATAACAGCACACAGGAGGCAACCCTTGCTACAACCCAGAAATAAACCGGCTAGTAGCAAGTTCCTCTTAACAGTCAAAAGAGGGGTAACAACTTCATTCACCGAAACAGCATACAACTCTTCCTCAATGGCATTTACTCTATGCTGGGGTATAGGGGCAGTTACAACATTCGGTCTCTCAGGCGCTTCAAACTGAATTTCCTTTGCGTCGATAAGATCTTGCACTTTGTTTCTCAAGGCCCAGCAATCATCAGTAGTGTGCCCGGGACTATCAGAATGATAAGCACACCGGGCATTTGGGTTATACTTAGGAGACGCGGTGTTGACGACCTTAGGAGCTTTTTTGATGGTCACCAAGTTGGTTGATAATAGTTGGGGTAAAATTTGAGATAAGGTCATACTCAGCCGAGTATACTGCCTCTTGGGCCTTTCACCTCTTTGTTGATTGTACTGCTGAGGAGCAGCAACAGGTTTTGAAATGACCAAAGCATTGACGGCTTGGCGACTTTCGGTCTTGACTTGTCTTCTAGGACCATAGACGGCACTCGCTTCTTTCTTGAAAGGCCTTTTCTCAGTACTTGTGGAGGCGGCTTTTTGTATCTTTCCCGACCTGATGCCAGCTTCAATTCTTTCTCCCGTCAGAATCAAATCCGTAAACCCGACGGAGGAGTTACCAACCAAATGATTGAAAAATGGACCAGACAAAGTCCCTAGGAACATATCAACCAGCTCACGATCCATCAATGGAGGCTGCACCCTGCCAGCCAAATCTCTCCATTTTTGTGCATATTCTTTGAACCCCTCACCCGTTCCTAGAGACATACCCTGAAGTTGGGTACGCGTTGGAGCGAGATCAGAATTGTATTGATATTGTCTGTAGAAAGCGGTTGCCAAATCTTCCCAGTGTCGGATGCTAGTTCCATCTAATTGGTAGAACCATTCAAGTTATGACCCCGAGAGGCTATCTTGGAAGAAGTGAATCCAGAGGTTCTTATCCGCCGTGTAAGGTTGGATCTTCCTTACGTACGACCTCAGATGCAGCTTTGGGCAGGAGACCCCATCATACTTGGCGAAGGCAGGCGCCTTAAACTTGTGTGGAATTACCACCCCAGAAGATAACCCCAGATCTCCGAAATCCAGTCCCGGCACATTCTGAATTTCCATGGCGCTCAAGCGGTCCTCCAATTGCTTGTATCTGTCAGCAGCAGGTGGGTATTGTTCGTCATTGTAGTCCGTCTCGTTGTCGGAGACTGCGGGACTAGGAGCTCCTCCCCCTTGGGGACTGTTTTTCTCAGCAGAAGAAGTAGTTGGATCAGCTTCATTATGGAGTGTGTTCCCAAATCTGCGTCCGGTGTTGAACAACGCAGTCCTCTTTTTCTTCTTCTTCTTCAGGAGTAGAGTCTTCAACTCTTGCTGACCTTGAGCCAGGCTTAGGACCATCTCTTGAAACTGTGCACTTTGGGCCTGAAGGGCCTTGATGGCTTGCTCACTGGATGAGTCTGGATTCATGATGACTGTTCAAAATAAACAGCGAAGGAGATTAAGCAACCTGTGAAATAGGGTACCTGCTATGCATATGGTGCAATGGAATGCGTATGTTTTATGTTTTCAAAGACAAACAAGATTCAAATTTGTAGACAAAAAAGGGAAACACACTTCATTAGATTAAAATTTTCAATTGTTCAACAATTTGCCCTTAGGCATTACAGGAATGAAAAATACTTGGAAAGGAAATAAAATCTATAAAAGGAAATATCCAAAGCCTATCAGTGCTCCCATGGCCTCCTTTTCTCAGTGTTGATGTAGTTGTTCAGGACCCTCTCTTCCTCCAATTGCTTAGTCAGCCTCTGGATCTTCCGTTCCTTCTCGTTGAACTTCTCCCGATAGAAATCCCGTTCTTCCTTTAGCTGCGCCCAAGATCTCTTCATTGTGTCAAAATCAGTAGGTATCTGAGGAGGGAGGACAGTTGGAGGAACTCCATCTTCATCAGGAGATTCAAGAATGAGAGGTCTAACAGCTTCGTACGGCATACCTAACCTCTGAGCATGGACGCGGACCCATTTGCAATAGGGCTCCAATGGTAGAGAAGTCTTTGGTCCCAACTCATGTGGGTCAGCTTTATGAATTCTGTCCCAAGCTCTAATGAATCCATGGCGTAGTTTGTCACTGTCTGCCTGAAACTCAAAATGGAAGTGAGGAACCAGCATTTCATGAGGCCCATTTCCTCTGGCTCTTCCAAACTGACGGAGGGCTAAGCATGGATTGTAAGAGATACCTCCTTGGATACCAATCAACGGAACATTAGGGTATTCTCCGCAACGGTCAACAACAGCTACCTCATCCAAACCTCTGAGAGTCCAGGTGATGTCATTATCAGTGAGAGACATTAACCTCCGAGCCCAACCTTTTCCTTCTTCATTCTTCAGCACGAACTTAGGAAGGTGTGAAATAAACCACCTCACTAGCAAAGGAGCACAACACCACGGAGTTCCCCGTTTTCGAGCGGTACAAGCATAGAGTTGTTGTAGAATATCACCCAAAAGAGTGGGTACCGGATTCCGAGACATAAAGATCCTTATGACATGGATACTGATAAAGGTGTCAGAATTGGGAAACAATACCAGACCATAGATCAAAAGAGCCAGAATATCCTCGTACGCCTTGAAGTCCAAATCATTCCAGAAATCATTAGCCTTGCCAACCAGAAATTTGACCAAAAA
The DNA here is from genome assembly GCA_948472305.1 of Vicia faba. Taxonomy (NCBI): domain Eukaryota; kingdom Viridiplantae; phylum Streptophyta; class Magnoliopsida; order Fabales; family Fabaceae; genus Vicia; species Vicia faba. The sequence goes on along the minus strand of OX451741.1, from coordinate 16,885,080 downwards.
GCCCTTGACCCCATTTCTAGTTTCCCAGTTAGCTAATACCTCTTCTTTGGTCAAGGGGAGAATTGCAGCAATCTCTTCAGGCCTAGGAGTCTTTTCTAAACTAGTGAATGGAGTTTGTTCCAAGACAGGGATCCCAAGCAGGTAAGAGAATTCTTCCAGGGTAGGAACCAGCTGGAAGTCTTGAAAGGTGAAACAATGATACAGAGGATCATAAAACTGGGTCAGAACACTTATCAGTTGTTGGTCCCACTTTGCAGTGACCAAGCCAAGGAGAGAACCATGTCTGTTGATGAAGGAAGAAGTGTTTGGAATCCTACCAACCAAATCCTTGAGCAAAGTTGGTGGTTGAACAAAGTTGAGCCGGACAGTATTCCTACGCACGGGCATCATGATGTCCTACAAAACAGAGCAAAGATGAAACTCTTTTGTCTTTGAAATGGGTTAGTCCTTTATACAGGATGCATGCAATGGTATGATGGCATGATGCTATGATGAGGCACACCACAAGTATTCACATAGGCAAGCATGGTAAGGCATACAAGTCACACAAGACACCCTTAGGTTTCAGGCCAGCATGAATTTCAGGTATTACCCTCTTTTGGTTTTGTTGGTTAAAAACCTGTCCTATCAAAAGTAACCGGGTTCTAGGGGATCTCAAATCATTGGCTACCCTCAATCGGTCATAACTCCAGCATCGCAATCTTTTCTCGCGGCCAGAACCATCTCGAGAGTTTAGCCTCAATGAGTGTAGCATACTGCTACTGTCCTAATAGCCAAGTTTTGGTCAATTTAGGGTTCTAAGGTTGGTTGGTGTTTAATGACTCCTTAGAAGACCTATATTCTCCCCGTTGCAACACAAGGGATATAGGTACAGACCAAGATGCCACACCAACGTAGCCACTGCTTCACCCATGTCGGTCTATGCCGGACAGGTCCCTCACAGATTATGCTACCTAAAAAGGGTATTTCCCAGATCCGGGTTAGGATCTATGAAACTCCGATGCAAAGCCCACAAATATAAAAGCAAACAAAGCAAACAATTGAAAACAAAAGTGATCTAAGCCCTAAGGTTACTCCACTTTATAAGTTCTCCCCAGCAGAGTCGCCAGTTCTGTGATACGGTGGGAGAACTGACTGTGTGTTTTGCGTTTGTTTTCGCAAATGTTTCGGTTGAGCAAGAGTCGCCACCGACTTTTTATTTTATCCTAAGGAAAGGTTAAAAAGCACAGCAAAAACCTTTTGAGATGTTTCTTGGGTTCGGGGAGTAGATTATAGAAAGGGAAGGTATTAGCACCCTTTTTATCCATGGTTATCCATGGGCTCTTAGTTACTTGCTTTAGATCACTTGCCTTTTGTTTTCAATTGTTTGAAATGGTGCTTGTGTGTGTGGGTTTTGAAAATTATTTTGAAAAGAGGCCAATGTGGTGGCAATCTTTGTAATGATCCATGTGGGGATGTATACAAATATGTACGTCTTTTGAAAAGGTTTTCATTTGTTTTTGAAAGTGTAGTGATGTGTGATTTAGAAAATAGGCAAGTGTTTTTTTGTTTTGCAAGTTTGATTCAAGTAACTAAGAGGTTGTCTACTCCTAAATTTCTCAAAGATTATTGTTATGTTTTAACCCTTTTTGACAAGTTTGTTCCACCATTGTATTTGGTGGACAATCTTATGTTAGGATGTGAAAGGGACGGGCGCGGGTCATCGTTTAGACCATAATTGCAATGGCGCCAAGTATCTTTGGGAAGGGACTTGATCATTTGTTTAGGTAAACATTTTGAAAGTGTTATCGAGGGACTATGATCATTCAATTTGTTTGTTTTGCCCAAAGAGACCTAACATACAACATGGCCCAATTTTGAAAGGCAACAAGTGGAATACCCTAGGGGGTGCAAGTGTGATTTGTGTGTCCATTTTCATGCTTGTTTGTCTTGAGATTAGGTCATAACTATTTTGTCGTTTTTCGCATACAAATCCTAATTCTAACATGGTATAATTGGAAAGCAATAAAGTGCGAAAATAAATTTACTAAGCTATTACAAAACCAAATATGGGAAGGGGGTACAAATGTTCAAATGGGGATTTTGACAAGGAATTTAAACCTAAAACTATTACATCAATATTGAAATATTTTACAAGATGATTAATTTACATAGATTAAATAAAATAAGACAAATATGCAAGAATGCAAAAAGAATTTTTATATGTATGAAAAAAGAATTATTTATATAAAATAATAATAAAAAAGAGAAAATAAAAAGGTATTATTTTTTGGAGTATTTTCATATTTAGGACAAAACCCTAATTCTATTAAATAAAATGTATTATTATTTAATTTAATACAAGTATTTATTTATTATGTACAAAAATAAAATAAAATGAAGTATATTTATAAAAAGTATTTTTTATGTCAAATATTAATAAAATGAAAAATATAGGTATTTTTGTATTTTAACCTAAATATACTAATAAATATATATATATATATATATATATATATATATATATATATATATATATATATATATATATATATATATATATATATATATATATATATATATATATATATATATATATATATATATATATATATATATATATATATATATATATATATATATATATATATATATATGTATTAAGTTCTAAATATGTATTATATATAAAAATAATAATATTTAATATTTAATAAAAAAAGTATTTTTCTATAAAATATTTTCAGAAAGTAAAACAAAAATAAAAGTGTATAAAAATGTATTTGCACTATTTTAGTATTTTAAACAAAAATATATGTATTTATCTATTTATGTATAAACTAAAAGAAAACTAAATAAATGCCTAATAAATTCAAAAATGGTGAGAAAAAATATTTTTATATTTTTAATATCATGAGAAAAAATAAATAAGTCAATCAAAAAAAGAAAAAGTCAAAAAGTCAAAGAAATGAGCAAAATGGGCTCAGGGGGTTCAGAAGCAATTATGTGGTGCAAAAAGAAAAGTCAACACAAGCCCAGCCCATGAAGACCTTTCTTCAACCTCCAACCTTCTGTTTGAACAAAACGCGCGCCACTTTCTTCCATTGCAAGGTCCTGATTCCTTGAGTTTTAGCAAAAACTTCCAACATCAAAACTGTTAAGCATCTTCCCACGAATTCACACATATAAAAAACATGTTTTAACTCTCAAAAATGAGAGAGAATTTCTTCTCTCCCAATTCTTAACCTAATTTTTGTTCAAAGTTCAGACATCAAATTCTTGCAACACACATAATATAAATAAAATCTAATTATATGGGCATGTTCAGGGCAATGATTATGACATATTCTCTTCACAAACCTAAAGCTAACAATGCCTAATAAGAGAGATATGAATTCAAAAACTTACCTGTTCAGTTGAAGTTCTATCTGGCAATGGAGAAGCTCTTAGTGCAAGGTGATGATTGGGATAGCTTCCTTGAGGTCCAGGGATGCTATTCCAAGCTTTACTTTGTCTTGAAAGCTTTTGAATCGAGCTAGAGCACTTCACCTGCAAATCAGAAATGTGAAAATGGTGGAACCAGTTAGAGGGACTACAGGTTGTGTTTTAGCTTTTGGTTAGCTTGCATAAATGGTAGGGAAGGTGTATGAACTGGTTTGGGCAAGAATGCTTGAAAGGATTGAGAGTTGGAACTCAATCTGCAGAGGTTGCTCTGTTTGAGCAGTTTCAAGGTGATTCTGAGGTTTAGGATGGATTGGAGGTAAAAGGCTCGTGCTTTTGCTTGGTTGAGATGTGTGGAATGTGTTTGATAAGTTTGTCTAAGTGTTTGTAAGCTGAGATGGAAGTTGGTACAAGTTATGCTATCTTACTTGAACTTGAAGCAAGCAATGGCCACTTGATCATTCTAGCATGTACAGGCCCTCACACTATGCTGCACACATTGGCCTTGATCAGTGTAATTTGCTCACAAACTTGTGCCAAGAAGATTTGGAATGTACCACTTGGATTGCAAACTTGACATAAAGTTCTACTTTTTCAAAATGGAAATAATGCTTTTTCTAGTTTAGGGTTAATTCTCCATGTAATGTCCAAAGGCTTAGAATAACAACTTGGTTCAATGGTTTTGCATTAAATTTATGAGTGTCAAAGGGTTTTAGGACCTGTAATGTAGCTTAAGCATGCTGAGATTAAAATGCATAGTGTTATGAACATGTACATGGCCAAGAACAAAAGTGACTTTTTCCCATTTTGCAAAATTCGATTCTCCCTAACCATGAGGTTGTTTGAGAAGTTCTTGGACATTTTAGAAAGCTTGGAATGTGTACTACAATCCATCTTTGAAATGAAAATTGAAATTCCAAGTGGAAGTGTATGGAAAATGGCCTTGAAGTTAGGTAGAAAACCTTGTCAAAAAGGTCAAATTTTCACTAAGTTATGAATGGTTTAGTGCCCTTATTCAAAAATTTGTAACTTGAGATACAAGCCTCATTTAGGAAAACTTTGTGAATCAAAGTTGTAGATTATGTAACAAGATACAACTTTCATGTTTTGTCTTTTGTTTGAATCCAAATGAATCTTGGTGAGAAAGTGGGGCAAAGTTGGGGAAAAATTAGGGTTTTCCATAACTTAGAAAAATTCTAAGTTATGAAAAATTCCATTTCAAACCCTAATTTGCATTTCTTGGTTTCTTGGTGAACAAGTTTCATGATTTGGCATGTTTTGATGAAAAATGAATCTTGACTCTTGATTTTGACCAAAAAGTCAAAGTTTGACTTTTCAGTCTACAGTCAAAATTGATCAATTGACTGGGAAATTCAACTGTCAATCTTGTGTACTTGGGATCTTTTGAGTTTGTTGAGCATGTCAAGATAATTCCATGGGGTCCTTGAGTCCATATATGAGCTTGGTTTGCCATTGGCTAGGTCAAACAGTCAAAAATTGCCTTTGTGCAGGCAAAACCCTAAAAATGACCATTTTGCCCTTTTGATGATCTGATCAAATTTCTTGTGGAATTGTGATCCAAACTTGATCGAATGGTCCATATGAGTTCATAATGTTGATGTGGGTCAAAAATCATGAGGTTTGACTGTCAATTGACCACAGTTGACTTCTTCCCCAATACAGTTGATTTCTAGGTCAACTGTCCAATTGACTGGGCAAAATTTGGAATCAAGACTTGAAACTTGGTATGGATAAACTTGGGAGTCCAACATGAAGCATGAAAGTCATCTTAGGCATTTTAGGTCAAAACATCTTTGTGCAAACACAAACCCTAATTTGGATCAACAGTGCAAGGAGAAGTCTTGAGCAGAGGAAACCCTAATTGGATCTTGAGCTCCAAGGGTTTTGTGATGAGAAAATGTTGAGGAAATGGGTGGGCAAATTTTGGGGTACAACACCATGGATAACCATGGATAGAAAGGGTGCTAACACCTTCCCTTTCTATAAATCTACCTCCCGAACCGAGAAACTATCTCATAAGGAATTTTGTTGTGTTTTTGTCCTGTCCATGTTGGAGAAAATAAAAGATGGTGGCGACTCTTACTTACCGCGACATTTCGCGAACCAGCGTTAAACAGTCAGTTCCAGATCCACCGATCACAGAACTGGCGACTCTGCTGGGGATTATACTTAAAGTGAGGTGTACCTTAGAATAGCTCAGACTTGTGTTTTCAATTGTTGTGTTTGTTTGCTTTATTATTGTGGGCTGCATCGGAGTTACGTAGATCCTAACCCGGATCTGGGGATACCTTGTTAGGTAGCATAAGCTATGAGGGACCTGTCCGACATAGACCGACATGGGTGAAACAGTGGCTACGTTGGTGTGGCGCCTTGGTCTGTACCGATATCCCTTCTGTCGCAACGAGGAGAATATGGGTCTTCTGAGGAGTCATTAAGCACCAACCGACCTTAGAACCTTAAATGACCCAACTTGGCCAATAGAACAGTAGCAGTATGCTACGCCCATTGAGGCTAAACTCTCGTGATGGTTCTGGCTGCAAGAAAAGATTGTGATGCTGGAGTTATGACCGATTGAGGGTAGTCAGTGATATTGGGATCCTCTAGAACCCGGTTACTTTTGATAGGACAGGTCTTAACCAACAAACTGAAAGAGGGTAATACCTAGACCCCATGCTGGCCTAAACCCTAAGGGTTTCTCTTGTGTGACTTGTGTGCCTTCCAACTTGACTATTTGCATGCCTGTTATCTGACACTTGAGTTTCTTGCAGGTTTTGTTTACAGTCCTTAATTGGGACTCATAACAGGGTTTACTTACATTACCCCATGCATAGCATAACATCATACCATTGTATACATCCCGCATAAGGACTAATCCGTTTCAAGGATCTCAAGGGTTTGTGATGCAGGTCATGATGAATCAGAATGTCTAGCAAGGGGCAAAGGGGATTTATTTTCCTCTAGCCAGGTTGATGATCTGAGTCAGAGGTTATGACCCACTTGACATGGTGAGCCTTGAATCTTGAAGAAGGTTCCCCTAACCAAGGTTGTTTGGAAATCAAAACCAGACATGATGACTAAAGTCAGGGGCTATGACCCACTAGATATGGTGAGCCTTGACCCTTGAAGAAGGACTCTCAACAACATGAAGTTCCTTCAATCAAGCTACCGGATTCAAATTCTAACAATTTTTCTTGTCTATCCCGCGAGATCCTTGAAAACATTGCACGCATATCATACATATTGTTGCATTACAGGTACTCTTTTTGACAGGTCATTTACCTTCTTCGCTGTTTATTTCAGCAATGGCTTCCCAACAAGATAAACAGGGTCTTCATGCTCAAGAGACTCAGTTCAGGGAGATCTTTCTAAGCCTATCCAAGGGGCAGGAAGAGTTAAGGACGCTCCTCATGGGGAATCTGGCCAAGAAAAGTCCCGAGGATGACAAGGACGAACGACTGAAACGCCTACAAGCTGAGGTAGATACAATGAAAACCCAGATGCTGGGGAAAAGGGCTCTCATCCAAGGTTTAGCTCGGGAGCAAGAAGAGTTGAGGACCATGATCAGTCAACTCCACCAAAACAGATCCAACATGAAGCAACCAGTCTGAGTCAGGGACCACGTCTTTGATCAGCTTCCAAGAGGACAAGAGTCTGGTATGGTGAAGAATGGACCTCTCCAAATTGCTACTACTTCACAAGCCCAACATTAACCTCGCCCAGAGCAACAAGTTGATCAGAATAAGCCAAGCAGGTCCAAGAGGCAATTCACCCATCTTAACATGCCGTTGTTTCAAGCCTTGCAACACCTGTTGAGGTTGAATCTGATTACACTAAGGGCTCCTCCCCGGAACCCCAACATCTCTGCTCCTAACTATCATCCCAACAAAAGATGTGCATACCACTCTGATAGTCCTGGACATGACACTGCCGACTGCTGGGCTCTGAAGAACAAGGTCCAGGACCTGATCAATGAAGGAGTAGTGGATTTCTCCCAAGTGGGTCAAGCTGAGTTCTTCTACCATCCCTACAGGATGCACCATTTGAAGTAGCAAGTCCTGAGATGAGAAGACGTTTTGTCCATTATAATGTTCAAGTTGTAATTTTCTTTTGATCGTTCAAACAATTATCATGTCAAACGTTGTTATTTCATTAATGCATCGCATATGTCTGTTTTGAATCAATATATTCGCATTCGCTATATTCAAACTGTTCTCATTTTTTTTTTGATGTCAACTCTCAATTAATAATTCTAAGCCTCTTGAGGGAGGATGACGAAAACGATACCACAATCTACAGTATGCTTTTGAACAAACCCCGCTGATGAGGTACAGGCATTGTTTCAATTCCTAAACACTGGAGTTATAAGGAAGATAATCCCTCGTCAACCCCTCTGAGCCAAAGAAGTTGGAGTTTTTTCTTTTTCGAAATTAAAACCCTTAATCATAACCTGGGGCAGGGTAGTTATCTCAGTTGATCCAGGTGCACGATAAATGGCATCAAAGGAATCCTTACAAAACAAAAAAAGACAGTGATGGTTCCGAACAATCATAAAGACAGGCAGTCATTACCAAAACAAAAAAAAACTAAAGCCCAATAAGTCAAAAAACTATGAAGGAGACTTACAAAACTGGGGCATCCCGCTGACTGTAAATACAAAAAGAAACAGTTCAGGCAAAAAACAGGGATAACCAAATCAAAAAAGAAAGAGGTCTTACAAACCCTCGACAAAAAAATGACTGCCTATTCAAAATAAATTGTCAACATCCGAACCATCACTGGAATATCAAAGCAAAGACTCAACAAGGTCTAACGCATGATTAGCTGAGTTTAGGATTGAAGAACATCACGAAGAGCGGGTGGGTACAAATAAAGTTTGAGCCTTTATCCTTTGTTTCTTAAACCGTGAACCAGGCCACGTTACAACCCTAAAAAGTCCTAGCTGAAGCATGGGTTAGTTCGGAAGCATACTGTTACGAAAGGTATCCTGACTCCTTAAGGCTTGCGGTAAAATAACGAGTTGATATCACAGTTTACAAAAAATTCACTTGTTTTCATGAAAAAAAAACTGCATTTCCCAAAACTTCAAGACAGACACAGGCTTTGCATTTTTAAAATAACATTGTTTGCATATGACTCTTTTGTTCGAACAGCAAAGAAATTCGCACGAAGAATATCTAGTGAACAAAAGTACTTCCAACCAAGGGGCAGGCATGATCATGGTCTATCATCTGGGGCAGTTAAGTCAAGATTCAGGGAATCTCTCAAATGCCAAGCAGCCAGGGGCAACTCTCCATCTGAGACACTTGGGGCATTGGGCATGGATTTCAGCAACGAATCTTGCACGATCAAACATCTTCTGGTGGTATGACGATGCAACACTACTAACAGGGGCACCTCCCTACATTCTGAGAGCGTGGACATAGTCGAAAAAATACTGCGCATAATCAAAGACCCGCTAGGTTGACACACCTAGGCAAAAATAAGGGCTTCCCGGCGAACCAAAAGGGTTCGGGCAAAAATAAGGGATGAAATGGAAAAATCTGTACACCCGGCAAGTCGAAAACCTGAAAAGGCGGCTTGGGCAAAAATGGGTATCCCGGTGGACTGAAAACCCGAAAGGGCGGTCCAGGCAAAAGTTAGGGATCACAGCGTACGACTATGTCTCGTCATCTCGTCACTTGCTTACCAGAAGAAGATTTTTCAATCGGCCTTCATCAAGCACCCCCACAGATACCTTCTCCCACAGAAACATGGGCAATAATAAGTTGTCCAAGCGATCTAGTTGCTCTGTCCACCAAGGTACCAAGGTAAGTTCGGCTGAGGAATGCAACCAAGATATCTTAATTCCCCAGAGAGTGAGCCAAAATTCAACAATTCTCTCCCAAGCAGTTGGTCTCCCATCAGCCCTAACAAGGCACAGTGTTCCCAGCAAGTCAGCAACACTCTTCCCGAGCAGAGTTAATATACCGTCAGCCTTAAGGAAGTTGGGTATCCCCAGCAGATCTCAACATTCCTCAGCAGAGTATACAAACAATCTTAACAAGCATCCCCGGCAGTCTTGATCTAAGATTGTTCCCCGGCGGTATACCAGACGTCCAGTGGAGCCACTCCCCCAGTACAGTCCAAAAATTTCCCCAGGAAAGTTCAATCCATCTCCCCAGCAGGAAGCTTATCCCCCAGTAGATTCTGGAAGGCTTATCCCCTGCAGAGCACGAACGCGTCCCCCGGCTTTATTCAGAAGGTTATTTCCCCACCAGGATATAACTGGGTTATCCTCAGCCAATTGTCACAGAAAGATCGTCCCCGGCGAAGTCTTCCTATCCCCAGCAGAGTTCATCAATCCCTTCAACATAACTCAACAATGGTATCCCCAGCGGAGTTATCATCAACCTCAGCAAAGTACCTCTCTTCCCACAGAGTTCACTCCCCGCAGAGTAATCTATTCGCCAAGTTTATTCCCCAACGGAGTTATCTTCTCCTAACGGTCCATTCTTGCAACTATCATCCTCATCAGAAACAGAGAACACTATATTCTTCAACACCAGCCCAGGATTCAACTTCCCGGCACTCGTCAAGGATTTACTTTCCTAAACGAAAACATACATTCATAAACATCGCATCTTCATACATTATAGCATGCACATACGCATCATGAACATACAATCTCACTTATTCTGAAAACATCTCGCATGTCATACATCATGACGTTACACACAACTAACATTTTGTCTTTTCAGGACAAAGGTCAGTACAAAGATGATTACTATCAACGGTCGCAACTAAAGATCTGATTCCTATATCTTGTCAGGGTGTATCTGTTGACGACTATAATTCCAGACTTGATTCCTGTATCCTGCCAGGGCACGTCTGAAGAGTTTGAAGATCTGATTCATGTATCTTGTCAGGGTGTATCTGTTGACGACTAATTCCAAACTCGATTCCTGTATCCTGCAAGGGCACGTCTGAAGAGTTTGAAGATCCGATTCCTGTATCTCGCCAGGGTGTATCTGTTGACGACTAATTCCAGACTCGATTCCTGTATCTTGCCAGGGCACGTCTGAAGAGTTTGAAGATCTGATTCCTGTATCTTGCCAGGGTGTATCTGTTGACAACTAATTCCAGACTCGATTCCTGTATCCTTCCAGGGCACGTCTGAAGAGTTTGAAGATCCGATTCCTGTATCTTGCCAGGGTGTATCTGTTGACGACTAATTCCAGACTCGATTCTTGTATCCTGCCAGGGCACGTCTGAAGAGTTTGAAGATCCGATTCATGTATCTTGCCAGGGTGTATCTGTTGACGACTAATTCCAGACTCGATTCCTGTATCCTGCCAGGGCACGTCTGAAGAGTTTGAAGATCTGATTCCTGTATCTTGCCAGGGTGTATCTGTTGACGACTAATTCCAGACTCGATTCATGTATCCTGCCAGGGCACGTCTGAAGAGTTTGAAGATCCGATTCATGTATCTTGCCAGGGTGTATCTGTTGACGACTAATTCCAGACTCGATTCCTGTATCCTGTCAGGGCACGTCTGAAGAGTTTGAAGATCCGATTCCTGTATCTTGCCAGGGTGTATCTGTTGACGACTAATTCCAGACTCGATTCCTGTATCCTTCCAGGGCACGTCTGAAGAGTTTGAAGATCCGATTCCTGTATCTTGCCAGGGTGTATCTGTTGACGACTAATTCCATACTCGATTCCTGTATCCTGCCAGGGCACGTCTGAAGAGTTTGAAGATCCGATTCCTGTATCTTTCCAGGGTGTATCTGTTGACGACTAATGTCAGACTCGATTCCTGTATCTTGCCAGGGCACGTCTGAAGAGTTCAAAGATCTGATTCCTGTATCTTGCCAGGGTGTATCTGTTGACGACTAATTCCAGACTCGATTCCTGTATCCGGCCAGGGCACGTCTGAAGAGTTCGAAGATCCGATTCTTGTATCTCGCCAGGGTGTATCTGTTGACGACTAATTCCAAACTCGATTCCTATATCTTGCCAGGGTACGTCTGAAGAGTTCGAAGATCCGATTCCTGTATCCTGCCAGGGTGTATCTATTGACGACTATTTTCCGGATTCGATACTTGTATCCAGCCAGGGCACATCTACATGAAGAGTTTGAAGATCAACTCCTGTAACAGGCCAGGTAACTATCTTTCTTTCTCAGGTACGCAAGTTCTCGCTAAGGAATCTCTTACGCGATCGACACCTAGATGGCATCTATAAGCCCATCCATATACCGACAGTCTCCAAATGGCATCTATAAGCCCATTCCCGACAAAGTTCTGTCACACTTCCAGATGGCATCTATAAGCCCATCCTCCTATCCATCAGTCTCCAAATGGCATCTGTAAGCCCATTCCCACCATCACACTGCTGATACTCTACTATGCGAGTGCAAATTTCTGGGCACTCTAGTGTTCAATCATCTTCCACCTTCGGATCACGAAAGGCACGCAAGCCAATCTACATCCTCAGGTTTAAGAAGATTGAACAGGGGCAACTGTTGTACCCCAAAATTTGCCCTCCCATATTTCTCAAAACATTTCAAGAAAAATTCACAAGTCCAACCCGGCGCGTCATATTCAGGTGTTATTTCGCCAAGATATCTCTGTTAACATATTCTCAAATTCAGGTTTGGCTCAAGAGTCAATTCTTTAAAGAAGGTATCCGACTGTGTGAGTTTTCTCGAAGAAATATGGTGAAAAAGTGTGCTTGAAGTGAAATTTTTACGCGCTAAAAAATTCATAACTTGAAGATCATGACTCGTTTTGAACCCGTTCCGGTGGCCAAAATTCCATCTTGACATTATCTACATTTTCATCTCTCACGGCTGGAAGCCAATTTCGATCAGAAGGTCTTCAAAAATGTGGATTTATCAAGTATTTTCGCACAGAAAATTTGTGAGAGAAGTTTATTTGCGTCATGTTCAGAAAATCATAACTTGGTCGATTTTCATCGTATTGAGATGGTTCCGGCGCCAAAATTTCACAAATTGAGTTGACTACATTTTCACAGAAGGTATTGAGTTCAAACGGTATTCAAAAGGCCTTCGTTTTTTGCTCAGAGTGCGTGACACGCTGAAAATCCTGAATGCTGAATATTATTTCATCTGGGCCGAAACTTTGAAAATTCATAACTCGATCAATTTTTATCGGATTTGGCTCATATTTTTACACAAGATCCCTGACTCATAGATCTACAACTTTGCTTCAAAAGTCGAGACCGGATTATGCTCTGATCAATACCAGTTTTTTATTGAAGAACGTGTCAGAGTCGACACTGGAGCCCAAAATAAGTTTGTCTGAGCTGAAACTTCAAAAATTCATAACTAATTCACCGTTTATCCGATTTAGCCGATTTTCGGACAGGAGTTAGTTATCGATGTCGGCTACATTTTGTTTTCACATTTCAACTTCAAAAATTGCACTTAAGTCCCTGCGATTTAGCCTGGAAAGTGACGAACTCAAGTGAATATTGGAGGCCCAATTGCACATTCAAAGCCCATTTTCTTTACCCTAATTTCCATTATATAATCACCTTCTTTTCACACAAACCAGAGAGGAGAAAGAGAGAGAAAGAAACCTTGCCACAATACTGTTAGAATATCAAACTCTTTCAAGAACCCTAAAACCTTGAAATCCTTATTATAAATCCCTCTCTCACTACAAACAAGCCATCACAGTTACAAACCAACACCTCACTACTTCTTCAGTAAGGGTAAGGCTGGCTTGATCTCCATGATCCAAAAGGCATAAAAGCATTCATGTCACTAATTTTCCAGTAAGGGTAAGATTGATTTGATCTCCATGATCAAAAGGGTATAATCATTCATACATGTCATATTGTGCCTAAACATTAAATTTCTTCATATATTGGCTTTATTTGCATTTTATGATTTTATTTAATGTGTTCATGAGATTCAACACTGCAGATTTAGACAGGATCTCATGCAGGTTCATTAAGGAACATTGAGGCCAAAACACAAATGGCCAAAAGCCAAAATCCAAATGGCCAAAGTAGAACAACTTATGCATGACACCAATACATGGCGAGACAGACATCCTGAGAAGATTAAGGAACGTTGAGGCCAGAACACAAATGGCCAACAGCCAGAACACAAATGACCATGAAACCCAATCCAATGGCCAAAGAATGCAGACCACGGTACTCAGGAGTCAATGAACACGCATGTGATGCCAGAAAGTCAAACAAGGTTTTTTGTCTAATGGGCCAGAATACTTCAAAAAACCTCCCCTTGGGCCTGAAACCCCCCTTGGTTTGCATCCTTTTTAATTTTATTTTCTTTTCTTTTCTAATTCTTTTTTAATTGTTTTAATTGTTTTTTTTCACCATAAAATAATTTTCTATAATAAAAACAGAAAAATCAAAAAATACAAATATATTTAATTTCTTCACTAATTAATTTTTGTAAATAAACTCTAACAATTAACTTAGTTAATCTAGGTTTTAATTTTAACACTTTTTCTTAATAAATAAAAAATATGTAGAATTAGGTTTTGACATTTTCATCTTTTTCTTAAATAAATTATTAATCATCATTATTTATCATTATTATTAATTATCATTAATTTTGTAAATAAACATGTAAATAAATTAATTAACTAGTAAATTAGGTTAACTTTAATATTTTCATTAATAATTAAAATAATCTAGATTTAGGGTTTCCTTTTAATTCTTTTTTTTTATTTTTCATAAATACAAAAAACATAAAAAAACACTTTCTTTTCTTTCTTTAAATAATTATTAGGCTTTAATTTAATTTAATTTCAAGCAAAGGGTCAAAACCCTCGGACGTCCTAATTTTAATTCTTTTCGCGCATTATTTTCTTATCAATTATTATGTAACTGATTTCCGGATGTAATAGTAATTAGGTTTACGGCATTTATTTACTTTCTGCATCTTTTATCAAAAACGGGTCTTTGTATTTTGGCGATGTATAGACCCGCGCCTTGTAATAGCGTAGCCTTTATTTTCCTGTATTTTACTTTCTGCACTCTTAAATTCTAAATTGCATGAAAGAATGTATGCTAATTAAAAACAAGTGTAGCTCACAATGCCATGATCAAAGATAACTGTTAAACTGAAAACAACACACAAATACACACACCACTCCTAGGGTACGCCTCACCTGTTGCCTTCGAAACGTGGTCGTCAAGTATAGGACGTTTTAGTAAGTCCTTATGTCCATGATCCAGTTGCCTCAAAATAGTTGCCTCGAAACGGTTGCCTCGGAATAGTTGCCTCGAAACGGTTGCCTCGGATTAAAAAAGGATCAAGGACATAAGGGTAGCTTCTAAGGTGTCCTACTATTGCTCCGGTGACCACACTGTCCCTACAAACGAATTGACCCGAACACCTCCAACGGTGGTGCTACCTATCTCTCAATGGTGGGATGGCACTACCTTAAGGACATTTACACAGCCTAATTCCTTAGGGTGGGTGGATGACTCATGGATACTTGCTCTATTCTAAAAAACAATCAAAACTCTTTTCACACCGACACTTTCAAAAAGCTTTCAAAACAATTTTTCAAACACTCTTGAGGACTGATACAAGAGTTATTCAGAAAACTTTGACGAAAATTTTTCAAACCCACTCACACTTTGAAAAGCAAACACTTTTGAAAACACAATGAGCAAGTATCTAAGAGTCCATGGATAACCATGGATAGAAAGGGTGCTAACACCTTCCCTTTCTATAAATCTACCTCCCGAACCGAGAAACTATTTCATAAGGAATTTTGTTGTGCTTTTGTCCTGTCCATGTTGGAGAAAATAAAAGACGGTGGCGACTCTTGCTTACCGCGACATTTCGCGAACCAGCGTTAAATAGTCAGTTCCAGATCCACCGATCACAGACCCGACCAGATATTAGTACAATTTTCAAGTTACTATGAAGCCTGGATCCTACCAGCTAATAGTTCAACTTCTCAAGTCACTATAGAGCCTGGACCCGACTAGATGATAGTGAAAACCTATCAAAGCTACTATGAAGTCTGGACTCGACCAGATAATAGTTTAACTCTTTAAAGATATAGAAGAACCTGGACTCGACCATACCAAGGTTTAACTTCTTTTCCCTAATAGAGTTTGCCTCTACCCCCAACAAGTTATTGTGAAACCTGGATCCGACCAGATAGCAATTCCCCTCAGAAGTTTGTTGTGAAATCTGGAATCTGACCAGATAACAACTAATTTCCCAGCAAGTTACTGTAAAGCCTGGATCCGACCAGATATCAGTTCAACTTCATCTATTCAAGCAAGCTATTATGAAGCCTGGAGCCCGACCAGATAATAACTAGCTACGATCCCTTGCAAGACACTATGAAGCCTAGACTCGACCAGATAGTAGTTACCATTTCAAGTTACTGCAAAGCCTAGAATCCGGCCAGATAACAGATAAATTCCTTATCACCAGCAAGTTTTGTGAAGCCTGGACCCGACCAGATAACAATTCAATTTCAAGAAATTTTCTGCAAAGCCTGGATCCGACCAAATAACAGTTAATTTATCCTTCCCGGGTAAGTTACCGTGAAGCCTGGATCCGACCAGATAGCAGTTGACTTCCTTATCCTTAGAAAGTTGTAAAGCCTGGACCCTACCAGATAAAAACTGACATTCAAAAGATAATCCCCAGTGGAGGCATTCTTTTAACAAATTCAAAGATGTGCATATTCTTAAATCCTCAACAGTAACCCGGGATTCAAAATTCCTCAGCAGCAGTCAGGGATTTATTTTCCCGGACAAATATGCATCCCAAATTCATACATCATAGAATATACATACAAAATTCATTTAGCATTATCTCATTCATCTTGTGAATATCATGCATACATCTGCATTTTACTACCCCTTTTTCCCACAGGTGAAACATCAAGTTTTAGTATAAATCGACCAAAGATTTGTACTGAAACTTCTTCTAGTATTTACCATAATTCCTCCAAATGGCATCTATAAGTCCATTCCCAATCCATCTTCGAGTGCAAATTTCTGGGCACTTTAGTGTTCAATCATCTTCCACCTTTAAGTCACGAATGGTGGATCCGTCAATCTAACTCTTCAAGTCTAAGAAGATTGAACAGGGACAACTGTTGTACCCCAAAATTTTCCCTCTCATTTTTCATGTAATGTCTCACGAGATCTCCTTTGGTTCAAGACTGTACAAGGGTTGACCAGCTCAAGACACATCCTCAAGCACTAATGACTGAAAATTAGGGTTTTGACTAAGAAGGTGCAATTTATGATTTTTGACCTAGCAAATGACTTATTGGTTTGAGACATGATCTCAAGGATTCAAATGCTTCATTTTGACCTAATGGCATGGCTCAAAACATTTCTCAAGATCAATTGATTGACAGGTGAATTCCAGTCAATTGATGAAAAGTCAACTGTATACTGAAAAGTTAAACTTTGACTTTTTGGGCAAAATCAAGTATCAAAGATCACAATTCATTAAGACATGTCAAAATATGAAAATTGTTCATCAAGAAATGAAAAAGTCAAGATTTCATTTTGAAAATTCAAAAATTCTAAACTTAGAAATTTTTCTAAGTGTTGGGAAATTCATATTTTTTCATAACTTTGAGCCAAATTTTTACCATGATGCAAGATGATTCAAAGGAAACTTCCAACATAAAGGTTGTAGATATCAATGAGTTCTAAAACATTGTAGAACATAACTTCTTCTAGAAATGTATGTATTTCAAGTTATGATTTTAAGAAGACATGTTCATGAAACTTGGAAACTTAGTGAAATTTTGCCCTCGTTTAGGCAGGATTTTGATCTAACTTCATGGAAATTTTTCACATAGTTCCAAGATGAATCTTCAAAAATGTCAAACATAGAGGTTATATAGGATGTTACAAGCTGTCAAAAATGTCAAAAAACTCATTGAGGTCATGCTTGAGCAAGGAGAATCGAAGGTAAGAAGTTAGGGTTTCATTCTTGAATTACAAGTCATTTCTTGATGAACACATAATGCAATTTCAATGTTAGGCTGCATAATCTTGCTTTGCAGGCCTTCTAACTTGCGTATATATCCATCATTAATTGATTACACAAACTTTTGAGCTATAATCTAAGTGGTTTAAGCTTTATCCAATTCACATTGCTATTTTGGGAAGAAAGTGAAGAATGCCATTCTTGAAAAGCAAGCTTTATGCACAAAGTCAATTCTTGAGCCTCTAACTTGTTCCCTCTGATCACACTACATCTACAAAGTCAGAAGAAAACTCGTTCAAAGCATAACCACTCTACATTAGCAAGTACACAAGGCATTGAAACTTAGATTTCTCAAAAAATCACATGTTGAGTTTAAACATTTGTTTTTGAATTCTGATCAACAACAAGCTTCCAAACTTGTTGCTTATAAATATAGGCACTATTTATGAGCTAACAGACGAGCATTAACACCCTGAAACACTCCCAAACTCCCTCAAATCAAAAATTGCACAAAACATCCATTGGTGTGCAGGACCTGGCCAAAAACTCCCATCTCTCAAACCACTCGTGCGTTTTCTCTCCAAATCATCTCAAAAGCTTCCTTACTTCAAATACAACTCATCCCAATCCCTGTTGCTAAATTGTAACATCATTTTCACCAATGTCCAAGCTCAAAAATAGGGGTCTGCAACTTGACTTCTCCAGGCCATTTCAGCCACTCTCAACTCAAGCTAAGCATTGCATTAGCTTCCTAGAGACTCAAGGAAGCTAACCTGATCATTGCAACACCTTGAATCAAGCTCAAACTCATTTCACGATTTCCAGCTTTGAGGTACACTTTTGTTGAGAAATGGTGAAGTTACAGGATCCATGGCTGGAGGTTGAAGATGAAGCTCATTTCTGGAACTTGTTTTGTATTATGTATTTATTATTTCGGTTAAGTTAATGGATGTACAGCCACCCCAGTGGCAAAGGTAGCGCATGTTTGTGTTGGAGGTCATGGGTTTAATACCCAGTGCTACCTTTTGTGCAATTTTTCACTCTTTTTTTGTTTCAGCTACAGGCGCTGGGTCTCGAAACAGATGGGCCTTCCATTTTTTCTTTTTTCTAACCCCTGTTTACTTTTGCACACCTGACCCATTTATTTTCTTTTATCATTTTATTTTCTTTATTTTATTTTAGTTTCTTTTATTATTTTTATTATTATTATTATTATTATTATCATTATTATTTTTTATTATTAAAAAATATAAAAATATTTTTATTTTATTATTTTATTATTGACACTTATATATTTTATTTTCTTTATAAAACAAAAAAACAAAAACATTTTCTTAATAAATTAATTTCTTTTTTTTAATTAATTAATATTTAGACTTAGGCTTAATTATTATTTTATTTTATTTTTATTTAAAATTAATTTATAACTTAGGTTTCTTTTAATTAATTAATTTTCATATTATTTTTTATTAAGTTAAAACCTTTTCACAAAAAACCCTAAAAAAAATACTTTTTTAGCTTAATTTCTTTCTTAATTAGTTTAGGTTTAATTTTGTTTAACTTTGTCTAATCATTTTCTTTAATTCGGTCAAGACTAAACCCTTTCATAAAAAAAACCCAAACAAAAATCATTTCTTTTTCTACTTACATTCTTGCATTATTATTTTATTCAATTCTTGTACAATATTCAATATGGTTGTAATAGATAATTAGGTTTATTTTTCTTGAAAATCCCCATTTGTAAATTTGTATACCCCCTCCTCTAATGATGTAATAGCTTAGTAATTTTACTTTCCGCAATTTATCGCTTTATATAAATGCTAGTAATTAGGGTTTGTATTGAAAGATAAAATCAACAAGTTAGCAAACCCTAATCCAAGATAAACAATGCATGTAAATCCAATACACTTGCACACTTGCACCCTTAGGGTAATTCTACTTTGTTGCCTCATAAAATGACCATGTTATGCATGTGGGGTATCTTAGCAAAAGAAAATCAAAAATACAAGATCATAGCCCCTCGATGATGCTATCAATGTTGCCTTACAAAATAATCTTAGTCCCTCAAACATAAATGCTAAGATATCTAACATTGCTATCATGGCTATACGATGACCCACGCCCGTCCTTTTACATCTAAAGATAAGGCTTCTTACCAATCAATGGTAAGATAGAAATATTAAAGGAAAGGAAGAAATGAACAAAGACTTTTGAGTAGATAGATTGTTCCTGTATGCTTGCTCATTTTCAAATCAAACATCCTTGCTATTTTCAAAACAAACACCAACACTTTCAAAAACACTTTCAAAACACTTTCCAAACATGAAACATTTTCAAAAGACCAACACTTTGTATACGTTCTTACGAACGAGAACTATTACAAAGTTTTCCTAAATGAATGCGCCTTTTCAAAATACTTTCAAAAACCACACAAAGCATATTTTCAAACAAAAAGCAAGTGATCTAGCAAGAAACTAGGAGCCCATAGATGACTATGGATGAAAAGGGTGCTAACACCTTCCCTTTTCATAATCTACCCCCCGAACTCAAGAAATAATCTCAAAGGTCTTTCCTTTTCTTTTCAGCCTTTCCTTTTGGATAAAAGAAAAGTCAGTGACGACTCTTGCTAACCACAATATTTGTGATAAAACGCAAAACACCCAAGTCAGTTCTCCCACTGTATCACACTATGCAATAGGAATTTGTTCCTGAGTTGGTGCTTACTTTTCTTATGGAAATTCCATCCTAATTATGATTTAGCCAAGTATTGATTATACCCATTTGTGGCCTTGCCTGGTTATCCCCGGTGTTTTGTGTTTGTTTTGTAAGCATACATGGTGACATTCATACATTCACATATACATCTGCATGTTTGAATTTAGAAAATCATTGTTCATTTGCATACATTGATATTTTGTTGACATATTATCATGTTTTGCAGAGTCGTACTACCCTCTCTCCATTAGAATGTCAACCTTAAGCAGAAATTATACATTCTTTCAACTTCCCCATTGAAATATCCCTCATGGAAGAATTTTGTTTCAACCATCTTTTCAGCTTGTTGTCTGGATGGGATGGAATTTCCCTCTGGAGTTTATTTATCAAAAGGTGTATTTTGGTTGACTGTTTCATTCTGATTTATTTCTGGTTGGAATGAGTACCTTCGACAGTGTTATTATTTGAATTTCTGTGAACTTCAAGGCCCGGTTTGAGAATATGCATTTATTTTACACAAGAAATTTCAATAGGAATTATATTGGCATTTATCCAGGAAGTTATTTCTTCTTCAAGAAATCTTTATTGCAATTCCTCCTCATGACAGAAAATGGCAGGACCCTTTATTTGAGCAACATGTACTTCCCCGGTGAATCTGATTGTTCTTAAAGAAGATTCAGATTTTGTTACTCCAATGGATGGTAGCCTTTTCATTATGGAAGGTAGTCTGTTGCTGAGATTTTGTTACTCCAATGGATGGTAGCCTTGTCATTATGGAAGGTAGTTTGTTGTTGAGATTTTGTTACTCCAATGGACGGTAGCCTTGTCATTATGGAAGGTAGTCTGTTGCTGAGATTTTGTTACTCCAATGAATGGTAGCCTTGTCATTATGGAAGGTAGTCTATTGTTGATTTTGTTACTCCAATGGATGGTAGCCTTGTCATTATTCAAGGTATTCTGTTGCTGAGATTTTGTTACTCTAATGGATGGTAGCCTTGTCATTATCAAAGGTAGTCTGTTGCTAAGATTTTGTTACTCCAATGGATGGTAGCCTTATCATTATGGAAGGTAGTCTGTTGTTGAGATTGTTATTCCAATGGATGGTAGCCTTGTCATTATGGAAGGTAGTCTGTTGCTGAGAGATTGTTACTCCAATGGATGGTAGCCTTGTCATTATGGAAGGTAGTCAATTGTTGATTTTGTTACTCCAACGGATGATAGCCTTGTCATTATGGAAGGTAGTTTGTTGTTGATATTGTTATTCCGATGGATGGTAGCCTTGTCATTATGGAAGGTAGTTTGTCGTTGAGATTCTGTTACTCAATAGAAGTTCATTTGTTTGTAGTTCTGAATATTGGATACATCTTGAGATTTACTGGTATTATCTTATCACCCCTTTCCCCAATGGGTCGACGTTACTGTTTTTGCTATCCCCTCAAATCTTGGATAATTCGCAGTCATCTGTCGATCACCGTTATCTTTTACTCTCTCTCTCTTCAATCTTTGAGTTGACGATGCTTTGGATCCTACCTTAGGCATTAACCCAACAGAGTCTTGTCTTTCCTTCACCAGTGATTTATTTTCCTGGTCAAGTTTTCTTTTGTTTCCTATTTTACCTTTTACAACCCCAGTGGTGTCTTGCATCCCTTTAGATTTGTTCATATGCATTCATGATCATAAGCATTGCATGGTATCTTAGGGCCAAAAATAGGGCTTGTTTTATATTTAAGTATCTTTAATCGCGTCGACACGAAGATTGTAACCTTCGTATCTCCGGATAAAAAACACTTAAATAAGGGCAGCTGTTGTACCCCAATTTTTGCCCTTAAGATCCCTTCATTATATTATATTAATTCAATCACAACAAGATCACACTAGTGTTTGGCTCTTCTCCTTATCTTTAAGTTTTGCTCATGGGGAATCACCAAGTACATTGACTTGTATTTTGTGATCATCCATGTTTTCTAGTGATTAAATTTTAACTAACAAATACAAGGAATGTTTGTCCTAATTGATGATGTTGTAGGTGAAAACACAATGCATTCCATCAAATTAATCTATAGGTTCATGAGTTCATTTTTGTGCCTTCTTCAACAAATCTCCATTGAGGTTCAAGCTTCACTATTGAAGATATTTTGAAATAACATCATGACAAAGTCTATTATGATTCATCATGCCTTAAGTTGTCAAAAATATTTCAAAGGTACAAGGGTTGATTGAAGAAGTTTGACACAATTGGACAGGTATTTATCTCCATTGATCACAAGTGCATCTATCCCTCAATTCTCAAGATGTGGAAGTGATGTTGGTTGCTATGACTTATCATTATCATCCTCAACAACCTTTATTTGAGATATAAAAGTATTGGTGCAAGAATATTAATCAAAAATTGCAAAGTTCTCCCAAGGTACTTTTGTGCTCTAGGGTCTAGGGTTTTGAACTTCAAAGGGGTATATCTTGCTCATATTTTGGTATTTTTGAGTGATTCCAAAGACATCCTTCTCTTTAAAG
This sequence comes from Vicia faba, assembly GCA_948472305.1. Classification (NCBI taxonomy): domain Eukaryota; kingdom Viridiplantae; phylum Streptophyta; class Magnoliopsida; order Fabales; family Fabaceae; genus Vicia; species Vicia faba. Next base: position 16,862,452 of record OX451741.1, on the reverse strand, counting down.
GGTAATTAAAAAATAACTTCAAGGGTCTCAAGGAAATTTTGAAGAAACTTAATGATGGAGAAAGATTACAAGTCCTCTAGATGAACCCTCAAATCCCTTCACGTGACTTCAAATGATCATAACTTGACCAATTTTTATCACCTTGAGCCCATTCTTTTTCCAAAATGATCTTTAAGATGTGATACTCAACATTTCTTTTATGTGCAAAGTATGAAAATAGAAATAAGATGCCCTAAGGATACAAAAGATTATAGGTCATTTCATGAATTTTTGCCAACTTCAACAAGTCATAACTCTCTCAATTTTTGGATATTTTGAATGGTTCAAGTTTCAAAATGCCATGTTTGGATATTTTTGGATCTACTTCATTCCATATTTTTTGGTCAAGAGAAAATTTCAAGTGAAAGGTCATGTTTGGATACAAAAAATTACAAGTCATTTTTGAAGAAAAAACTTAGAAATTTTCTAAGTATGAAAAGTCAGCCCTTTTCTTCCAACTTTGACTCAACATAACTTCTTGCTCAAACATCAATTAATATCACTCCTTGCACATTGTAAAGCTTGTGACTTTATATTTCAAGTGCTTCAAAAATCACATCATATGGTGCCCTACATTATTGGCACCATGGTTATAAAGATAGCATCATGAAATGGAAATTCCAAGTTCAGTCAGATTTGAAAATTAGTTTAAATCCAATTACAAGCATGTTTAAGGATCAATTTCGCATCTAATCATGTTTAGGAACTTGCCATAACAAGAAAAGACCCTTAAACCATTCATTTTGCTACGTTTTGAGCCATGTGAAGTCACACTTTTCACACTTACAAGTCTATATGATTTCACTGATTTTGCCTCCAACTCACACGCTTGAGCCTTGCATCATGATCAGCTATAAATAAGGATCATCCCTTACTCATTTTCTCAAGCTTTTGATATCCAATTGACCCATGTTCAGATCCCACACGAACTCTGAATTTGAATTTCTAATTTCTTACATTCTCACCTTCAAACACCAAAAGCTCCATTCAGTTAGCTTCATTGAACTTCTCTGAAGCTAACCATACGATTACTTTCAAGAATCGTGACCTATATTGATCTATAGAAGTCCAATTTTATAGCAACTTCTCACTACTTCGTTTAGGTAGTTTTCTTGGCCAAATTGATCCAAATAAAAGACTAATCCATTCCTTGTATTCTTCTGATCTTCGTGCTCTTTATAATTTGCAATTTCATTGATAATTGAGTGAGATATCCCAGATTTTTGTGCTCTCTATTCTTTCTGGTTTTCTTCAAACACAACCTTACACAATTTATATAAATTTGGCGCAATAGTACCATTAGAGTCGTCTTGAAGAGACAAATCTAATGGTACCGGCCTGGCTCGCTAATTTTACAGTTTGAAGGATTCAATTTAGGGATGGCTGGAGGTTGAAGACGATGACATGTCCGTCTTCAACCAATGACATGAAGCCATATTTTTTTTTGAAACAGATATAATATGCTTGCCTTACCATGTGCATGCCTCAGGAGCCCTTGGATCTGATTACTTTTATGAGTCAGACTCCATCCAACGCGCCACATTTTAAGTTGTTTTATTTTAAAAATATTTGATCTGGTGTGATATTTATTAAAGACCATGATATGCACAATGCGTCTGATCCATTGGATTAGCTTACTAAAGTGTTTTGACTCTCATCCATTGGTCCATATTTTTTTGACTTTATTTTTACTTCTGATTTTTATATTTAAATTATTTTAAACTTCAAAAACTCATAGGAAATTCATTTTCACTCCAAAAAATCTGGAAAAATTATGGAAAATACTTTTGATTTTTCTCTTCTTGATTTTTATTTTTCACATTTTTATTTTTTGTTTTGATATTTTTTTATAATTTTTCACTTTATTTGAATTGTTTTAAATATTTAAAAATACTTTTATGCATTTTTAAATTCTGAGAAAAATAGGGAATGATCCAATGACATTGTGACAAATATTGGTGACATCATTTATTTTTTATTTCTAACTTTGTTATTTTTTATCATTTTTTTTATTTTACCTATTTCTTTTAATTTTAAAAATAGTTTCTGAGTTTAAAAAATTGCCAAAAATTTTATAAAAATATTTGGGTCCATTTCTGATTTTTATATGGCCTTACTTAATTGTTCTTGATTAATTTGAATATATTTGCTATTTTTTCTCTATTATTTCCATATTATGATCATTTTAATATACTTATTCCTTTATTTTAAATACAATTTTATTTTTGTATATTTTCTGGCTCATCTTGGATTGAAATTTTAATCATGAACTTTGTTAACATCATTGGATCCATGGTGTTGAGTTTAACTCCATAAATATGGATGAATGATTTTAATACTAGTTTGATTAAATTTTGATTCAAATGTGGTTTATTCATTTTTCCCTTCCCTCTTCATCTCATCCTCTTCTTATTGCACTAAGTGTTATTGGAGTATGATTTCTATATCATGTCTCAAAACAAATGGTGCATAGATTGCTATTGATCGGCCTCAAAATAGGTGCGACTTCTATATAAGTCCACTTACGATTTCTTAACATAGCGCTAAATTTTGTCCCGATTTGAGAAAATGATCATTCGTGGCCCAAACTTATGTTTGCAAGCCCAAGTATGTTAATTTAAACTCTATGATCCAATAACCTTGAGATCCATTGTTATGAGGCTTTGGTTCTACCAATCCTCTAATGGAACTTCATCAATTTTGGTCAAAGTGGATCACCTAAACATCATTGATCATTAAGTTACTTTGAGATTCTTAAAATGGATGATATACTTGACAAAAAACAAATGTAACTTGTTGTTGAGAGGCTTTAGTTCTACAAATCCTCTAGTGAGTTCCAAATGTAAGTTTCAAGATGGTCATCCAACTAACCATTAACTTCTAACAATTAACTTTAATTTATGCTTTTATTTTATGCTTTTACTTTATGTACCATTTACTTTGGCATTTACATTTCATGCTATTTTCATCTTTGCTCCCTTGAGCCTTTATCTTTCATGTCTTGTTTGTTTTTGCTCACTTGAGCTTTTCATTTCTTTTTGAAGATATCTAATACTCAACTTGAATCATAAAAAAACTTGAATGGTACTTGGATTACTTGGTTACTATCCTTGGCATTATGGAGTGGTGGACTTTTTGGACTTAGGAATAAAAATCTTTATCTATGTTGGAGACCTTGTGACCTTAATTGAGATTTTGTCTGGAGCTCTTGGGGTTTACCCCAAGACATTGGGTTGTTTGTTTTCTTTGTGTACAGGTTATTGTGATTACATGCTTTGTCTGTGGTCGAGAATTCATATGTATACAGCCGTTACTCTGCCAATTTTTGTGAAGACCTAATGCAATTAAAACTTGGTTTTCTCAAGAGGTTTAGTATCCTTGCTTGGTTCCAATCCAAAGAATGGGAATTCTATCTTGACTCATAATATCAAGTGTTGGCTTCTTGTTTGGTTAGAAGGTTCTTTTCCTTAGCTTTTACCTTATGCTTTAGGATAGTCCCTTCTTCTCCTCCCATCTTCTTTAATTTCAAAAATCTTCTCCCTCCTTTTGAAAACACTTCTTGTTTCTAAACTTGAACCACTTTCATAATAAACTTGGACCTAGGTCCATGCATTTTCAAAACATTTTCATAAACAAACTTCAATCAACTTAATAATACCTTGACATTTTTGTGAGAATACTAAAAGTCAATCAATCTCATTTAAACCATTTTTCCACTTTGGACTTTGATTTAAAACTTTTCTCAAAAGATTGGACTCTTATCAATCCTTGTAGTGATGCAAACAACTATACTTCTACAATATATAGTGAAGAGAGATATTTTCCACTTGGGTGTTGAGTGAGGTTTTGTTGATTTTTAAAATTCAAGCCATATCCTCCACTTTGAGATGATACAAATTCTCCTTTCTCGTGATTGTGGGTAGTAAGTATGTTTTCCACACGGACAATGACGATGATGTCTTATCTCATAAAATTAACTAACATACTTGTTTAAAAAAAATTTAAAGAGGAACCACGTGTACCCTGATCCCCTATTGCACGAAAGGTGGTACGTAGGCACTAAAGGTTCGTAACCGCGGCGGGTGCAAAAAATCATAAAAAATATATACTTCTTTCCTCACCACCATAATCTATTTTCATACAACATTTTATAGCCAAAATATACCGATTTTACAAAGAGGTTCCTGTGGAGTACCGTAGATGTTTAGGGTGCTAATACCTTCCATTTGCATAACCAACCCCCTTACCTTGAATCTTTCCCCCTCTTTTGGGTTATTCACTCTTTTCCCATTCCTTTGGAAACAATAAAGCGCGGTGGCAATTTTTATTTTTGATCTGTACGGGTCAAGTCAATCCAATGGCTTAGTTTTAAACATTTCTACCGCTACACATACCCCCAAGAGTTTTGAAGAGAATAGGCAAAGATGATGATGTATCACTTTACCAGGGTTTGAACCAATGTTTTAGGAAAATATGGTGATGTATCTTTCTTCCAGAGTTTGAATAGAGAGATATGATTGAAGAGTAAGATTGATCTAGACATGACGATGTGAATAATTTGTCAATGCCTACGAAAGAGATTATTATAGAATTTACCATAACCTAAGAGGTAAATGATTCAAGTTTGAAAAAGCTGACTTACTAATTCTTGGAGACCAATATAGTAAGTTTTGATTTGATTTGATTGTGTCTATTCATCACAACCTAGGGGATGAATAAAACAAAGTCTGATAACACATTATTGCTTGGAGACTAATACAATAGATTATGCAGATCTATCGCCACCTGGGGGATAGATAATTTAAAAAGCTCGACAACTACATTGTTGCATGGATAAGCTTGCTAATGATGAACCCCAAGAAAAATTTGAAATTTGAAATATTCCATTCATGATGTATATGCATAACGTGAGGCTCTTAATGAGAAATCTACTATCGAGATTTCCAAGGAATCTACTGCCGAGATTCGATTGAGAATTACCTATTGCTGAGGTCTTCTGGATAATAAAATGTCGTGATCAACTAGGGGAATCTACTGCCGAGATTCATTCATAAACTACCTTCTACCGAGGTCTTCTAGATAATCAATTGTCGTGATCAACCAGGGGAACCTATTACCGAGATTTAATTTGAATTACCTTCTACCGAGTTCTTCCGGATAATAAACTGCCGTGATCATCCAGGAGAATCTACTGCTGAGATTCAATTGGAAACTACCTTCTGTCGAGGTCTTTCGGATAATCAACTGCCATGATCAACCAGGAGAACTTACTGCCGAGATTCAATTTGAAACTACCTTCTGCCGAGGTCTTTGAGATAATCAACTGTCGTGATCAACCAGGAGAATCTACTGTTGAGATTCAATTGGAAACTACCTTCTGCCGAGGTCTTTCGGATAATCAATTGTTGTGATTAACCAGGAGAATCTACTTCCGAGATTCAATTCAAATAACCTTCTACTGAGGTCTTCTGGATAATTAACTGCCATGATCAACCAGGGGAATCTACTGCTGAGATTTAATTTAACTACTACCTTCTGCCGAGGTCTTCCGGATAATCAACTGTCGTGATCAACTAGGAGAATCTACTGCCGAGATTCAATTGGAAACTACCTTCTGTCGAGGTCTTCCCGATAATCAACTGTCATGATCAACCAGGAGAATCTACTGGCGAGATTTAATTTTAAATTACCTTCTTCCGAGGTCTTCCGGATAATCAACTACCGTGATCAACCAGGAGAACCTACTGCCGAGATTCACTTGGAAACTACCTTCTATCGAGGTCTTCCGGATAATTAACTTCCATAATCAACCAGGAGAATCTACTGCCGAGATTCAATTGGAATAACCTTCTGTCAAGGTCTTCTGGATAATCCACTTCTGTGATCAACCAGGGGAATCTATTGCCAAGATTCAATTTGAATACTACCTTTTGTCGAGGTCTTCTGGAAAATTAACTGCTGAGATTAACCAGGAGAATCTACTGCCAAGATTCTGTTGAGAACTAATAGCTTGATTGACAATGATGATTGTCTTCACATAAAAACAAGGTTTTATGTTATGCATGCAAATTTTATTGATTCATGAAATGTAATGATTGAATGATGTATATGATGAATGACTTGGATATGTGTAGATGGATGTTAGACTTTGAAATGCGAATGTGTAATTGGGCTTTTAGAGATATGCTCGACCCATGCTATCGAAAGTCGTCAGATGGAGAAATGATAAGTATAGCTGATTTCTGATCTAAGAGCCCTAATGCATGATCTATGTAGCCTTATTATTTATGATTATGACTTGAATTCTTTTTGAATGGTTCCCCTATGATGGTTCGTGGGTGACTAAGTGTAGAGGTTTGCCTATGCAACAAGGTTACTTGTCATATGATGGTTGAATATTATGCTATCATGATTTCCCGATACTTGATTTAAACTTTGAAGATTGCTGATGTAGGAGAAAGATCCATTGGAGATTATGAAAGTGCACTGAGAGTTTTCTTTTATGCGGATTGTCCTTCCCTAATTTGTTGGTAGGGTCTTGGAGGATATTCTCTTTAATATGAGCTTAGAGTTAGTTTAATCATAATGTGAATGACCCCACTACTTTGTATTATGCCCCTGATTAAAAGACTCTTGAAAATGCTTGGCTTTGATGAACCATTTTGAATCAATTTCTTATGATCGAGCCTTGCAGTGGTCTACCCCACCATTTAAATTTTGAAAAAGTTGCCCCTCAATCTCCTGGATCTGGAGGAAGTATCCTCAGAAAGAAATCAGACTTCGCCATAAACTTGACATAGATTTCCCCAAGTATTTGAAGCTTGAAAAGTTTATACTTGAAGTTGCTTGAAGGGGAATTTGGACCATATGTATAGTAGGATTAACTTGGTACATATTGCTCCAACGTTTGAATCTTGGAAGGTTGCCCCTGATTATTAAGGCTTTGAGAGGTTTGTTGAAATGAGAAACTGAGTCATACCCTGTTGTGATACGACTTGATTAAGGAATTCTCCTTCAGAAAGTATGCCCCTGATTGAATAGTGCTTTGAAACTTGATCCAAGTTGACTGAATCTTGGAATTCTCACCCCTTGTTAATAATATCTTCATGTGATATACCCCTACAATCATTAGTCTTTGTCCTTGTTTATATGGGTCCTCTTAGATGCTTTACCCCTAGTTAGAAGCTTCTTGGAAATGTTGCCTTTGATCAGACCCTTTTAAAATCTCCTTGATGCTAAGTATTGATTCGTAGATAAAATTGTATATTTTAAAAAAGTATTTCTGTTTGATGCACATGCAATTTCTTGAAATTGAAATTGATTATTTGAAAAGAAATGGAAGATTAGAAGATGAATATTCGAAGAAGCGAAGTAGTTAGAAATAATTTTAACAAACATAAGAGTCGGTTTAACACAAATCTTGCTGAGTATGCTTTCATAGTGAACCTAGCCTCAATTAGGACTTTTAAAGGTTGTAGCATGGCCATGGTTCGTGGTTTAAGAACAAAATATATAAGGCTCAAAATTTGTTTAGCCCACCCTATTCTTCTTGATGTTCTTCAATCCTAAATGCGATTAATCCAACAGATGCATTTATTTCCCAAGAGAAATGTCGTAGTCACGCAAATGATGAGAAGCGTTGATAAGATTCAAGCGCCGGTGAAGAGCATTGATAAGATCCACGCATTTATGAGAAGTCTTTTAGGTTCTTAAGGTGGCAGTCACAAGATTGTTCTCCAGTTTATTTGTTTTTTCAATCCCTTATTTTGCATGGACCAATTCTTTTTGAATTTGCGGTCCATTGGGACGCCCTAACTTTTGCCTAAGTCAAGTTTTGATTTCCTTTGACTTAGAGGGATTTTTTTTTAATTTCTCCTTTTTTAAGCCTTTTTTCTTTTGATTTTGACACTTGTGTCTGTCATGCTGATTATTGTAAGCTTCATCTTTATCGTTTCCTTGATCTTAATTTATGTACTGAGGAGAAAAACGTTGTTGATTCCTCAATCTTAGATCGTTCTCTCAAATATGTATCGAGGAAAGAGATATACTTGAACCTTTGCTTAGATCATTTCGATTCTCCTGGGATTCGAATGCATCGTCGAATTAATTGAAGTCTACCTTGCCCCTGGTTAAGATTAAGAGTTTTTTAGAGAATAGAAAGAACTCCGACTTCTGGCTCGAGGGGGTTAACTACGGATTAACACCTTATATCTCCACTATTTAGGAATTGAAACAATGCCTTACATCATCAGCTAAGCCTTACTATTAAAAAACATACATCAACAAAATTTGATTATTTTGTATTTTCATCATTCTCCATCGAAGTTTGTTAATTTGAAAATGGAAAAGAAGAGTGAAAATAGAAATTCGTCTATTATTTGTGGAATGAATCGATTTCAAAAACATGCATGTTTATTTTATTAGAATCACTTGACTAAAGAGTACAAAGTTTATAACAAATAACACTTAGCAAGAAAGAAATTACAATTTGAAATGATAAAGGCCTAATGATATAGAGATAAGTCTTCTTGTTGATCCACTGACTTTTGGGGATTCTTCTTAGTCTTCGGATTTGTCAAAGCAAGGGCGACCATTCGCCAATGATACCCCTTCTTCAAAAGTCAACTGCTTATTGTTGATCAAATCTTGGACCTTGTGTCTGAAAGCCCAACATTTTTCTATAGTATGGCCTGGAGAGTTGGCATGATACTCGCATTTGGCACTGGCATCGTATTTTCATGGGGGTGGCCCGACTGGAAGAGCTAGAGGTTTTATCTCTACCAAAGATGCTTCGAGTAGATGTTGCAGAAATTGACCGTGAGGCATGGGAAGAGGGTCAAACTTTCTTTTCGGCCTTTTATCCTATTGATGTCCTCGTGGAATTTGTAGTTATTGTCGAGGCGGGGGAACTTCCCATAGTGGTAGCATCTGCGGTGCTGAATAGGCCTATGGCTAGGATGATGAAGGTTTGCCTTCGCTCCTTAGTAATAATTGCATGATCAAGTTCATTTGAGTCTTCAACTGGTGGAACTCCTCCTTCAAGAGTTATTGGCCTATTTTAAGTTCCTCCATGACTTCTTGAGACATGCTTTGAGTTTGCTAACGAGTATCGAGAATCTTACTAGCTGGATCACAATTGGATAAGGGTGGAAGTGTAAATGATATGAACTTTGTGAAAATGGATGAAAATGAAGATGTATGAAGATGCTTGGGTATGAAAAACATTTTTTTCTTCTTTTAGGTGTGCTAAAAAAGGTTTCATGGACATGCAATGCGACGTAGACGTAATATGAAGGTAGACATAGGGGTACCCTATACAGGTTTAATGGTAGATATGAAAATGATAATATCCTACACTATCTCATAGATTGAAACAGATAGGAATTCCTTAAGGACGAAGATAATAAATATGGATTTGATGATATCCTACACTGACTCAGAGATTGAGACAGGCAGGAACTCCTTAAGGATGAAGATAATAATATATATGGATTTGAAGATATCCTACACTGAATCAGAGATTGAGACAGATAGGAACTCCTTAAGTATTAAGGACCATAGAAGACGAAGAGGAATCCCTACAAGCTAGGGATTGTAATATACCGGAAGTAACCCTTGCGGGTTTAAGGATGTGATTATATGAATGGTATCCTTAGAAGGTAGGCTCCTAGTTTTGGCCTACCATTAATCTACCCTTCCCATAAGGTGGCTTCCTTAAGGGTATCATGAATAACACCAGAGGGAAAAGGCACAAGGGCCTCCCTTAAGTGGAGCCTCTTTACGGACCGAGACTTTCGTCCCAAAGTCGTGAAAGGTCTCGTCATGATATTTGGTTTAGGATTGTACAAAGAGTCATAGGTGGCATTCCAAAGTACTACCTTTCAATAGGATATCTCTTGATAAGTATTCTTTTTGTGGAATTCCACCAACTCTAGGCGAAGTCGTCACATAAACCCGCAGGGATGATATATCCCCTAAACTAATAGACAAACCTTCTTTCTAAGGGTTATTTTGAAAATATTTTTGAAAACGAAATCCCGCCACACATCAAATATAATGATGAAAAAGACAAGGAAATAAATAAAGAATAAATAAACAAATAAAGCAAATAAAAACCCCATAAATAAAAACCCTAAAACCTAAGGGAAAGGCTTTTAAACCTAGGGTTGAAGTCCCCAGCAGAGTCACCAATTGTTGTAACTTGTTTTAAATACAGAGTCGTCACCCTTAATTTTAATCCTAAGGAATGGAATATAAATGGATAACCCTAAAATTTAGAGATTCTAGGTTTTCGTACTCGGTCTTAGACGAAGAGAAGGTGTTAGGCTCCCCTCATCTACCTTGTTCACAAGAATACTAGGTTTAAAAGCGCAAATTTTAGGAAATAGGGTTTTATGTTTATTAGGGGAAAAGGGGTTTAAATTTTAGTTAGGGTAAAAGGGGTTTTATTTTAATAGGAGAACTCACCACGATTTTAGTCGTATGCCTATGTATCCTCTTATGAGGAATCAGAGTCCCAATTCGTAGTTCGTAGTTGGTTGGTGTTTTTTATAGAGTTGCGTAGAATTGTTTTTGAATTATCCTTGAACTTTGTCTGAGTTGTAAATTGAGTGATTGTAGACGCAACTCACGGTTAAACTTAAAAGTAATTCTCCTTAACCCTTTTTCGAAAATATCTTTTAGTTTTTGATAGGTTAGTGGAAAAATAGTTTATTGTTGGTTAGCTGTTTTGATGTTTTGATTCGATTAAAGAGTGTGACGAGACATTGAGCGAGGGAGAGTCTGATATAGTCTCCTCCTCACGTGGATAGATATTGTCCACGTGTTGCTCGATATGAAGGATGCAGAGGAAGTATGATATAGACTTTCTCATCACGTGGCCAGATATTGTCCACATGTTACTTACGGGTGGAATATTCGATGAATTGTGTGAATTTTGATATTTGATTGTAATTTAAGATTTTGATTCAAATTTAATGTTTGATTTATAGATTGAAAATTGAAGTAGTAGTAAATAATTGAATGAATATGTAAGTGAAAAAATAGCATTAGAGTTAGTAAACATATTTTAAAGTTAATAAAAAAAGTTTTAATTAGTAAAAACCCTATTTATCTCAATTTGTTAAGTAATTAGTAAAAGGACGAATTTTAAATTTAGACTTTATAAAATAAATGTTGATTATAGAAAAATAAATATTGGTTAAATAAAAAAGATTTTTGTTCTACAATTTACAAGGAAAGATATAAAATTAGATCCACATTATGATTTAGAAAATAAAACTTGCAATAGATTTAAAAATAATAATTTGATTAATGATAAAAATTATTTAGTTATTTTTAATAAAGGAAAAATTAAGTTTGTTATTTATAAAAAGTTTATAACATAATTATATTTAGAAAATACTCAATAATACGCTTGATAAAAAATATATTATACAAATAATAAAAAAATAAATCATAAAACAATTTAGAATAAAATAATAAAAGTAATAAACACTACAAAAATTAAAATAAACATAAAGGAGATTATTAAAGTTTCTGTTTTTCATTGTAAGACTAACCTCTTCCTAGTTTGTATTGTTCTTATTTAGTAATTTTATCCGCCCTAATTTAGTAATAATAAAGATAGTAAAGCTAATTTATCATATAAATTTTTTAGTTTCCTAGTGATTATAGTAACAATTAAATATTGAAAAAAACCAATTCATATAAATTACAATACTTAGACTCACTAGATTAACTATGAGAAATAAAAATTACCAACAACAAAATATTCAAACCATACATGGAAACACTATTAATCACATAAAAGCATTATGGACGAAATTCCAAAAGCAAAAAAAATAAAACTCGAATATTCAAAAAAATTGAATTTACATTAAAGAAGACAAAATTATCAACCTGAAATGTCGTGACCGATTTAAGTTGCTTCCTTTCATTCTTCTCGGTTAATCCTTCCTCTTTTTTTGGTACAAGAGTTTCTTGGATTGATGGAGGGTTTTTAGGAGATACTTAGTTGTTGTTCTTCGATGTGAAGAACAATAATTTTAGGAGAACTCTAGTAAGTTGTTGATTTGCTAATTATTGGTGAAATTGTTGATCACCAAAATTTTGTTGATGAAGACTTTAGGGTTTCTTTGTTGTTTGTCTTTGATGTGAATAACAACAACTTTTAGGAGAGATCTTTTAGTGAATTATGAATGATTATGAAATTGTAGATGAAAAATAGTGTGAAAGAGTGGTCTATTTATAGATTTGAAATTATGTTAAAGACACCCCAAAAAGGAAATATTCTACACCAAGAAAAGCCCAAAGCTTATGATTTTTATCTTGGTCAACAAGTCTACAAGTTCTGACCAATGAGAAATCAGTTTTGTCAACATATGACCAATCAGAAAGTGACAAATCATGTGATTTTGTTGTTTTTATATTTTATATGATTTTTGGTTATTTTTTAATTAAAAATTGAAAAAAGTGAAAAAAAATATTTTTGAAAAATTATTATTTAAAAAATACGAAAATTATAATTTAATAATAAAAAAAGTGAATTTTTGAGAAGATTTATACCAATTGAGATTTGATTGAGAATTTGGTGGATAAGATTATGAACCTAGAGACTTTTGTGATTTTTCTCAATATTGTGATTGATTTTGTTATTAATAAAAATTAGTTTTGAAAGATTTCAATTATTTTTAACATCTTGACTATTAAGTGTATAAAATAAAAGATTTTAAAAATAATTTTTTTTTTTAAATATCCTTAAAATAGAAAACAAAAATAATAATAAAATAATTGAAAAATGACTTTTTTTTATCCTTTTTATTGAAAAAACACACAAAAGAATATAAATGCCAAAAAGTAGTGTAACAGGACTTGAATTCAGGATCTTCCACTTGTAAGTCTTACTCTCTTACCAACTGTGCTACGTTATTCATTTGAAATAAAAAGTCAATTGAAAATATATGAAGATGAGCAACTATTTGCTATTTAAAAATATAAATAATTTGAAAGTTATTATATTTTTAAATTAACTCGAAAATGAATATTTACAAAATCCAGAAATATTAATGTAAATCAAAAGAATTTTATAAAAATCAAAGTTTGAAAATAAAATTGATGGTAGCACTGAGGGCGGACAAATTTAGGGTATGACACATGTATTAGGTGAAAGAATCGTTTCTCGGGCATGGACATTGGTTGTATTTTGTCCAGCATGAGAGAAGATTTATCTATACTCCGTTGAAGACTTTGGTGAAACCAAGTAAAGGTTATCGCAAAATAAATTTGGGAGTTTTCCAATCATTCTAAGCTAATGGAAATTGCTTAAACAAGTCTTTGTCAGATTCGAGTAAAGGGTGTTACAGATGGTGCTTAGAGTAGGTTATTATGGATAGTAAGATTACTGGATCAAGATCATTGAGGATCTTGAGTGTTTGTAGTTGAGTATTTGCATCAACAAATGAAATTATCATTTGAGATATGTGATGGCTAATTAGTGTTCAGATTGAGGGTAGTTCTTTGTACACAAATACTTGTATATTAACTATTGAAATAGTGAAAGGCATTATTATTTTTCCTATGGTTTTGAAACCATTGAAGAGTTGAGTAGACATAGTTTTCTTTAATTTTCTGCATTTATTATGTAGTTATTGCATTCTTGTATCGTTTGTATGTCATCTATATTATATATTTCTTATAGTGGTTTATTGTGTAAGCATATGTCTGTGTTTCATCAAACCTATGGAATCATCTTTAATTCAATTATGATTAAAGTATTCTATGTTAAGGTTTTAAGTGGCTTGGATGAAGCAACTTTGTTTATCTTGTTTGGTTATGTCTTTGAAATTTTTTCTCTCTACTGATATCATTGTAATATTTTGGTTATAAATCCTATTAGTGAGTTTCTAAGCTTCCATCTTATTTTGTTTTCTCTTTCGCCCGCAAATATATGATTTTAATTTAAAAGTTTTAAAACAGTTTGTAAAGGGGATCAGTCTATTCAACCACCCCGCTTATAGGTTGTTTCTTATCCATATTCTCGCTCCAACAATTGGCCTCAAAGCTGGTTTTTTGATTAAGTCTTATGACTTCAAAAGTTAAGGATATTGGTTATTTTCAATCCTAAAAGTTTTGTTTCTCGTTGTGAGCTTTTTCATCCAAGTGCATACCAAATATGTTTCACTATTTTACTAATGGTCGATTCATCAGTGTTTGATCTACATGGAATAACACAAAGCAATCCTTTACTAGAGTGATAGTTGATCTTTAATTTTAATTGAGAAATTATCTAAGTTTGATCCATCCAATATTGATATAATAAAACTTTGAGTTATCTAAATGTGTAACGGAAACCTAACATTATATCTTAAAGTTTATTTTAATGATCTTTCGCAAAGATAACTATGTATTCATATGTGGCAACATGTTTAAAATTCTGGAATATTGGAGAAAGGAAGAAGAAGCATCTCTTTATTTGCTTACTCTTCCAAGGTCGTTATAAAAGAAGATGAAGACAATTGTGAAAGTTGGAAATATTCATTGATATCTCAAGCAATCACCAAATGATTCAAAGCATCAAGTTTTAAAAGAGTTTTATCATCGTCAAAATGTTGAATCACTTATCTGAGATTGTAAAAACACATGTTTTAATAATGAAGTATCTAATCGTCTCCTCATTACTTCTATGTCAATCAAAGATAATCATAATATTTCTTGTACAATTTCATTTGATGTCTTATGAAGGAGTGTTTGATAGTGCATTTTAGACACGCTAAGGAATCATATCTATTTTTCTATGATTGATCATATTTTTCTGATGATATCTCTATTGTCGTTTACTAATTGTTTAGTGTGTAGAAATTTAAGCTTAAATCGTCGAAATTGGTATGATCATTCCAACCTCTTTTTCTCTTCTTATAGTATGCTTAATCATGATTATTTATGTGTACTAAGTGTGTTGTTTGCTTGAAAAATGTCTATATGTTATGTGTGCATTATATATCTCATTCATCTGAACCACCATTCATCAAGTTATTGTTATCCATATGTGCATAACATTATTCATTTATTCATGCATCATTAATTTTTTTTTCATTTGGCATTAAATTTTTTTAAACATTAAACTATTTTAGAATTTAAAAACCTTAGGTACTATTTTTTTATTTCATAAAAAGTTATTTTTTATGCATTAAAATATTTAAAAAAATGTCTTCATGATTTGAATTAAAGGTGCTTCGTGATTTGAATAATAGGTCTTCAATTTTTGCTTGAAAATTCTCTTATTCATTTGATTCGAATCACACCTCTATATGATTCGAATCACAATTGAATTCTCATAAAATTTTAAGTAATTAATTCGAATCATAAGAATATACTTGATTCGAATCATAGAATTCAAAAGGTCATTTCTACTTGTGCCTTTTCATTTTCCTTCCAAATAATTTCATTACATCATTCAAACTTCACTTTTTCGAAAATCATTTCCCTCTCTCATTCATATCATTTTATCATTCACATTTCATCTCTCATTTCCATCTCTCACATCCATACCCATTTCAATCTTCAACCTTCATTTTTCATCATCAACAATGAGTTCTCATAAAAAATTCAAGTTGTTCGAAAAGCAAAAAGGGAAATGGAAATTTTCATCATCTAGTAAGCTTCCATCATTTCCAAAAATAAATAGATCCAAAGTGCAAGCTAGCAAAAGGACTCAAAGTGTATGTGTGCTTCGTGCTCAGAACAAGCGATTAGATGTTCAAGCGTCTACTCAATTGCTCATGATCAGAAGTTGTCTCCAGTTTGTCCCAAGGTTAGCCGAATGTTACCTGAGAGCAAGCTTTAGAGGTATGTTGGTGATTTGTTGAACAAGCCTATAAAAGTTGAGTGTTATGTTGATAGGCTTGTTGAGTCAAAGTTGAAGTTAAAGTTGAATTTTCTTAAGTCGTTTGGGATTCTGTTGAAATTTACTAGTCAGAATAAGAAGTTTAACCTGAATCATGTTAAAGCTTTTTATTGCAACCTTTGGTGAAATAATTGTTTCTTAGGAATGAACATTGGTTATATGTTGTCCAGCATGAGAGAAGAGTTTCTCTATAATCCATTTAATAATTTGGTGAAAACAAGTAAAGTTTGACATAGAACAAATTTGGGAGTTTTCCAATCATTCGTAGCTAATGACAATCGCTCGAACAAGTCTTCGTCAGATCCAAGTAAAGTGTGGTGCAAAATGGTGCTTGGAGCAAGTTATTATGAATAATAAGATCATTGATCAATATCATTAAGGATATTGAGTGTTGGTAGTTGAGTATTTGTATGAACAAATGGAATTATCATTTAAGATTTATGGTGACTAATGAAGTGTGGCTATTAGTGTTCAGATTGATGATATTTCGTTGCACCAAAATACTTGTATGTTAACTATTTAAGTGGAAGACATGATTATTTTTTCGATGATTTTTAAACCATTGAAGAATAGAGTATGCATAACAAAAACAAATTGTGTGTGCGTGTGTACACTTCTCTCTCTCTCTCTCTCTCTCTCTCTCTCTCTCTCTCTCTCTCTCTCTCTCTCTCTCTCTCTCTCTCTCTCTCTCTCTCTCTCTCTCTCTCTCTCTCTCTCTCTCTATCTATCTATCTATCTATCTATCTATCTATCTATCTCCATATCTCTCTTAAATTTTCTGCATTTGTTATGTAGATATTGCATTCTTGCATCATTTTTATGTCATCTATATTAGATATTTCTTATAGCGATTTTTGTGTAAACATAAATCCGTTCCATCAAACCTATTCAATCATATTTAATTCAACTATGCCCACAAACCTTCGATACAATCGAATCTAAATTTTTTACAATGGCTTATCAGCAACCAAAAAGAATGATTTTACCCAGAATGAGCTAACTAACCAATTAGAGATTTTTCAGGCTAATCTCAATAACTAAACATAACTTTTTTTGACAAAGTTATAGAACCAAACATAGATTTTACTACTAATTGATCTCAATAACCAAACTCAATTTTCTAAGAATATCACACTCCTGAGAGTAAAAACAACACAAGGACACCAATAGAATATCTTCCTCACAAGTAATTTTTCACTCAAAAGCACTAAGTCAACTTAGGTGAAGAAAAATATTTTAGAGTGTGTGTGTGCGTGTGTGCGCGCTGCGCGCGCGCGAGAGAGAGAGAGAGAGAGAGAGAGAGAGAGAGAGAGAGAGAGAGAGAGAGAGAGAGAGAGAGAGAGAGAGAGAGAGAGAGAGAGAGAGAGAGAGAGAGAGAGAGAGAGAGAGAGAGAGAGAGAGAGAGAGAGAGAGAGAGAGAGAGAGAGGTGAAATAAATTAAGAAAAAATAGAGAGATTCAAAATTTTGGTATGAATGGAAATCTAAAAAAGGCTATGAAGTAGGTAAGAAGACTGTAGGCTACAAATGGGTATTTAAAACTAATTTCAATTCAGATGACACCACAGAAAGGCACAAAGAAAGGTTAGTGGCTCAAGGTTTCAAGCAAATCTAAGGTATTGACTTCTTTAACACCTTTCTCTTATTGTAAAGCTCACCACTGTAAGAATACTACTTGCCCTTGCTTCCTCTTTGAATTTTTTTTCCATCAACTGGATGTGCACAATTCAATTCTGCATGGAGATTTGGATGAGGAAGTATATATGACCTTACCAAAGGGTATTGCTGCCTCCTCCCGAAACCAAGTGTGCAAGCTTCTTAAATCCATCCATGGGTTAAAGCAGTCCAATAGACAACGGTTTGAGAAACCGTCCATAATTTTACTCAAAAATAACTTCAGGCAATGCTCTTGTGATCATTCTCTTTTCATACATAAATTCCAATAGCATTTCACTTTCATTTTGATTTATGTTGATGACCTTTTGATTGTGGGAAATAATATGGATCTTATCAATCATACAAAATGGATTCTACATCATCACTTTCACATCAAGGACCTTGTAACCTTGAAGTATTTCTTTGGTTTGGAAATAGCTCACAATAGTTTAGGAATTAACACCAGTCAAAGAAAATGTACACTTGACCTTCTTTCTACCACTGGTTTACTTGGTTGTAAACCTGCAAAACCCCTATGGCTCGTGATACAAGGTTGACAATAATTGATGGAAATCCTTTGCAGGATCCAACTAAGTATCGAAGGTTTGTTGGTCAGCTCATATATCTACTCAACACACGCCCTAACATAGCTTACTCAGTTCAACAATTAAGCTAGCATAAGAGTTCTCCTACTGACGCTTACTATCATGTTGCCCTCAGTGTTTTGCATTATTTGAAGTCTTCTCCTAATCAAGGATTGTTCTTCCCCAACAACTCCACCTTGCAGATCAAAGCTTTCTCAAATTCTGATTGGGCAACATGTCCGGATACTTGTAAATCAGTCACATGTTTCTGCATTTACTTAGGTGATTGTTTGATCTCTTAGAAGTCCAAAAAGCAACCAACCGTCTCCAGAAGTTCCACTGAAGTTGAGTATAGGTCTATGACTTCAACAATATGTGAAATTCAATGGATCAATAACTTGCTCACAAATATTCACATCCCTTTCCAAACACCAACCATTTTATATTGTGACAATGCCTCTGCACGCCACATAGCCAATGACTCCTCCTTCCATGAACGCACAAAACACATCGGTTTGGATTGCGATTTGATTTGCAAAAAGCTTCAACAACAACTGTTCCACCTCATACATGTTATTTCACAACAACAATTTACTGATGTTTTCACTAAGTCTTTGAACACCACACCTTTTTTGTCTAACATTACTAAGCTTGGATTTCACTCCATCTACCTCCAAACTTATGAGGGGTATTAGATACATAAGTTTATGTTTTATTTTGGGCTTTATGGCTTAGTGATAGTTATGGGCCTCTTAGGATCTTTGGCCCATTACTTTGCATATTTGTATCATATGATCCGCTGATTGTAAGCTAAACTCATAATTTCAGTTTTACTGCCATGACACTATTCACCTTCTTCCTTACAGCTAAGCCGCAAGTGTAATAACTTTCTTACTTCCCCTTCTCTTTTTTCTTCTTTAACTTGATTTTCTCTTGTTATGCTTTGAAGGAATATGTGAAAGAAAGAAACATATTCATCTTATATTGGTAGGTCGGGCTTTCACAAGCAAACTTTACTTGTAATACGAGTTCGAAAGTAATATAAGGATAGACTTGTTTCTTTCAAAACTAGTCATGAATGGTTATGAAGTTACTAGGACAGTGTTTTCAAGGACAAATTTTAAGAGTAATAATGTGAATTGATTTTTTTTCTTAATGAAAGATAAAATTTTGTGTTATCTATTACAACCAAATTAAATTATAATTTTGTTTTAATATTTTATGAATCATATATGTTTGATAAATATTTTTTCACAGATGTGAAAAAAATAAAGTAGATGTGATAAATTCATTTATATATTTGATTAACATCTTCTTATTTAAAACAACATATATGAAAAAAATATGAAAATATACTATATAATAATAATAATAATAATAATAATAATAATAATAATAATAATAATAATAATAATAATAATAATAATAATAATAATAATAATAATAATAATAATAAAAATACAAAAACATATATAATTTTTATATCATGTTTTCACAATTATCATATTTTTATATTTACAATCAATATTTCATGTTCTTTTAAGAAAATATATAATATATTAACTACAATCACATATTCTATTACATATTAAAATGTAATTAATGATATTCAATTTTAAAATTATAATATGATATTACTATTATTTTATACTATACAATTAAAATTACAATAATGATTCTAATGTGTGTAATAGATGTAAGCATAAAAAATACACTAGAAAAGCAGTATATTAATCAAAATACGGAAAAAGGGTGTGTCATTCTTATGTTAGCTAAAGATTAATATCATTAAAACAATGATGGAAGAAATATATGTCATTATTGTAGATATAAAAAGTAATGAGAAAAAGATATCGTATTAATTTTAATATGATAAATACGTATGTTATTTATAAAATGATTAAAAATATTTTCATAACTGTGTAATTCTATTTTTTGTTTGTTTTGTGTTTTAGTGAATGAAACTTAAATAAAAGGCTATAATACTCACCAATAAATGATTCAAATATTAATATTTAATATTATAATAAATATTGATAGTTGTAATGATTAATGCTAATACAATTATAATAAATTTGTTTCTATTAAAAAATTTACATAAAATACGAAAAAAGAAACTATTGATTGATATTAAAAAAAATACAAATTTATCAATATTTTTAAAAATATGAAATTAATGCGCATATTAAAATAGAATTCGTACATATGTATTAACATTTAGTTCAAAAAATATTATATATATTTTGATAAATAAATGTACAAAATAAAATTATTAAAAATTAAAATTATTTAAATTAATTATAAAAAATTTAATACAAAATAAATTGAACAAATAGATTAAAAATTTTAACAAAGGTAAATTTTGAATAGACAGGTTTTGATAGACGGTGGACCTAAAATTCAAGCCCACCATTTTTTTAATAGATGCATTCATTTTATTATCTCTAATTCAAATGCATGATACACATCTACTATATCATTTTTATTCATGTTTTCACAACTATTCTATTTTTATATGTACAATCAATATTTCATGTTCTTTTAAGAAAATATATAATATATTAACTACAATCATATATTCTATTACATATTAAAATATAATTAATGATATTAAAATTTAAAATTTTGATATGATGTTAATATTATCTTACATTTTATACTATACAATTAAAATTACAATAATAATATAATGTGTGTAATAGATGCAGGCATAAAAAATACACTAGAAAAGTAATATATTAAAATTTTTTTGACAAAAGCAATATATTAATTAAAATACGAAAAAAGTGTGTCTAATTCTTATGTTAGCTAAAGATGTGATTTTTATAATATAAGCAATTCATTATAGTAATTTATATCATTAAAACAACAATGGATGAATGTGTCATTATTGTAGATATGAGAAGTATATGAGAAAAATATATAGCATTAATCTTAATAAATACATATTCTATTTTTCTATTTTATGTTTTGGTGAATGAAACTTAAATAAAAGTCTCTAATACTCACCTATATAAATGACTTAAATATAATATTTAATTAGCTTTAAATATTTGTAATTAAATTTTCTTGTTTTTTAGGAATAATTTGTAATTAAATAATTGGTTTGATATAAGTTTTAAAGTGAAGAAATAATTTAAGATGCAAAAGAGTGGAAAGAAAAAGCTTATATAGAAAATATAACGCCTAATTAACCACTACAATAAATTAGAGTGATAAAATGAGTAAGTGAGAGAGAGAAGAAAACAGAAATAGAAACGGCAAAGCTATCAATTTGAGTCCCTTTAAAACGCATACAACAACAACAGTAGGGGCATTGTAAGAGACTCACTGAGAGGTAATTGATGTTTCTTCTTCTACTGCTCCCTCTGTGTTACTCATTCAAAATAAGAGACCTTATAAATATGGTAAACAGATATATTTTCATTGCTTCTTTTTTATAGAGATTCAACCACCCTCTCTCTCTTTCTCTTTTCTTGTATCTTATTAATCAACCACACGGGAATACTACTTTTAACACTTCCCTTTCTTACTTTCCCTTCTCCTTTTTCTTCTTTAACTTGCTTTTCTCTTATTATGGTTTGCAGGAATATGTGAAAGAAAGAAACATACTCATCTCATCTTGGTAGGTAGGGTTTTCACAAACAAACTTTACTTGTACTAGGAGTTCCAAAAGTAATACTAATATAAAGATAGCTAAGTCTGTTCTTGAACCAAACCAAACTAGTGGAGTGATGGATGGTTATGAAGCTACTAGGACTGTGTTTTCAAGGATCCAAAAAATGGACCCTGAAAATGCATCCAAAATCATGGGTGTACTTCTCATTCAAGACCATGGTGAGAAGGAAATGATAAGGTTAGCATTTGGTCCTGAATCACTTATTCACTCTCTCATTGTCAAAGCTAGAAAAGAGTTAGGACTGCCTTGTAGTAATAACTCTCCACCAACACCTTCCACTCCTCTATCACCATCACCTTTCCTCTCAAGGCAAAACTCAACTTCTTCAAGGCTTACTAATGCTTTCAACCTTCCTCCTTCTCTAACCATCCCAAACCCTTCTTCTTCTCCTTCCTCCTCTTCAGCTTCTTGGGCTACCATCTCTGACTTTCATAACCATGATGATTTAATGACGACTCCTTACAATATGGTTCTACCCTCTTCTGCTGCTTCACCTTTCTATCCTAATGGTGCTTCAGATCCAGTTGATGATTTCCATCTCCAAGACCAACTTTCTTTCTTGAATGATGCTTCTGATTCTAGCACTCTCTTTGCTTCCTATGGCTGGGAAGGTAACTCTCTTCACAGGAGGAGTTGTTCAGTCAATGATGCTTGTTTAGCTTCTGAGGACCCTAATTCTGGCTGGAAGCCTTGTCTTTATTATGCTAGAGGGTACTGTAAAAATGGTACTAGTTGTAGGTTCCTTCATGGTGGACTTGGAGATGCTGATGCAATTCTTGGGTCACCTAACAAAGTTGACATGTTGGATCACTGTCATGAACTCTTGAGATCTAAATCTAGTCATCCACAACGATTGGCTGCTGCCGCTACTGTTGCTTCTCACCTCATGGCCTCTAACTCTTTCCCTTACTCACCAAAGTGCATGAATTTCCTTTTACAGCAGCAACATAATGATACTCAAAGGTATACATAATGTCTATATATAGCATTATTATTATTATTTCATTTCAATCATGTGCTTTTAAACTACTCAATTCTGATGATGATTGATAATATAATGATTACAGAGCAGCAGCTGCAGCTCTAATGATGAGTGAGGAGTTGCAAAAATTTGGAAGGTCAAGGCTTGAAAGAAATGATTTTTCTTTGAATAGTCCTACTGGAATGATTAATCCAGCTTCAAGACAAATCTACTTGACTTTCCCAGCTGATAGTACTTTCAGAGAGGAAGATGTTTCCAATTACTTCAGGTTTTATGAAAAAAATATTGATTCAGCTTCATTGTTTTGGCAAATGCAAATAATATTAACCTTTGTTTTTTCTGTTGATGAAGCATTTATGGTCCAGTCCAAGATGTGAGGATTCCGTATCAGCCGAAACGTATGTTTGGGTTTGTTACTTTTGTTTATCCAGAGACAGTGAAGCTCATTTTATCTAAAGGAAACCCTCATTTCGTTTGCGATGCCCGTGTACTCGTTAAGCCTTACAAGGAGAAGGGAAAAATTCCAGACAAGTATTTCTCTTTTTCTATCTTGTTTGTTAGTTACAGTCTCTAACATGGTTTGAACCGTGGTTGTGATGATTGATATGGTTTATACAGGAAGCATATGCAGCAGCAGCAGGTAGATAGAGATTTTTCACCATGTGGAACTCCGACTGGACTAGATGCTAGAGACCAATATGATCTTCAACTTGGTAGGCTAGTTAATGCTTTAATTACAATTTGTTATTATTGTCTTTCAAAGATTGTGTTTTAGTCAAACTCAAACATGTGATGTGTCTTTTCTATGTTTTTTTTTTAAGGTGGAAGAATGTTTTACAATACTCAAGACATGTTGTGGAGGAGGAAGCTAGAGGAACAAGCTGAACTACAGCAAGCAGCTTTTGAGCTTCAAAGTAGAAGGTTAATGGGTTTGCAACTTCTTGATATTAAGAGGCAACACCAACGTGCATTTTCTACTGGAAGT
The DNA here is from genome assembly GCA_948472305.1 of Vicia faba. NCBI lineage: Eukaryota > Viridiplantae > Streptophyta > Magnoliopsida > Fabales > Fabaceae > Vicia > Vicia faba. Next base: position 16,838,625 of record OX451741.1, on the reverse strand, counting down.
CCAATTCCTTCTCCTACTCAATCTCCTAACATGTTCAATCAAACTCTTGTTCTTCCTTCTTCTTTTCACAGAAGCTCAGAGTCCTCAGAGGGTATTTTTACTTCTCTTCTCTTCCATTTCAGGTGCTGTTCTTTGAAATTTCAGTTGCTGAACTAAATTGATTTTGGTTACAGAGAATGGTTCAAGTTCTGGTCCAGCTACTACTACTGCTTTAGAAATTGCTGGTCAACATTCAGTCAATCATGTTGGCAAGGAAGCTGTGGTCCATAGTGAAGGCAATGGAAATGGCAAGCAAAGCTCAAATCAGGAAGAAGAGCTTGATTTGCAAGAATGGTATAGATCTTGGTTCTTATTTAGATTTTAAGTAAACATGTAAAAGGATACTAGAATAGCAAAAAACCTTTTTTGCCTCTTTTTTAGTCCATGCCAAAAACAAAAGTTCTGGCATTTATTCAGGTTTCTTTTTACCAATTTCATCTAACTATGATTGTCATTTAATTTAAAGGGACTTTGTATTTAAATGCAGTTTGGAGCATAACCTTCCTGATAGCCCTTTTGCTTCACCTACAAAAGCTGATGGGGTAGACTTAGTAGCTCCTTTCTCTAATGGACCTTATGAGGCTATTGATTCAGATCCATCTGCTAACTCTAAATTTGGCACTAGTAGTAAATTAGTTCCAACATCAGCACCACCTCTTGATAGTATGACCTCTTTTAAATCCTATAATAACTGCCAATTACCAAGGTACTGTCATCAGTGATCACATGAATTTCAGCATACATAAATTTTTGTTGAACCCTTGATGATCTTGGTTTGAAATTTCAATATAGGTTCTCTTCTGGCCATGGAACTATTGGGATGTTTGCTGGCACCGGCGGACCGATTGGCATTTAGTTTCCCTGAGGTTTAGGTAAAGTTATTTAGTCTAATATTGCATAGTTTTTTCAAGGTCTCTGTTGTTTAGTTTAATTAAATTTGGAAGCCGGTTTTGTTTTGTTGTGTGTACATTTACAGGAAAATGAAGTAAAGATGATTAAAGAAAAGCATGACATCCAACAACAAATCTATAGAGAATCAGCAGCAGCAAAGATGCCAACACCATCACCATCAATCATGAATACTATACTTGTTACTACCATACAAAATCCATACGTAAAAAAGCAGTTTCAGTAAAGGAAGTGGGGCATGGCATTTCCTTTTCTTAGCATTATTGTACCATTTTATATCTCACTAGTAGCTGAACCACACGTTAAAATATTAAATTAAATAACACACAAAACAAAATATCAGAGTCAATGTGTGTGTGTTGGTGGATCATAGATTGTTAGTACTATGTTATTATTACTACACAGGTACCATAATTTCAAGTCTTATGTACAGCTGAAGAATCATCATTACCTAGAAGAAGTAATGTTAACTAGAAAGCTTAGGGTGGTTTGAGTTTGTGATTCAAAGAGGAGGAAGTATAATTGTTAGTGTTATCTTAGTTTGGTTAAAGTTAAAAAGTGGAGAATTTTACCTTTGATGTAATGTTGCAAGACAGGAAAGAGAAAATATTTAGAAACAAGAATGAAAAGTGAGTTTTTCAAGACTAAAAAATTGGTCTATTTGTCTGTTTGTTTGTGCAATAAATAATCCTGTGAATTTAGTGGGGTATGTGTATATTTTTGCCATTATTAGAGAGGAAAAAGAGAAGGGGTCCATAAAACAGAAACATCACATGGGGTTGCTGACATTGCAAATGGGCCATATACATTTATAAAATGACAGGTTGTGTTTGTGTAAGGGGTCCTACCCACCAGCAGCTAGCCATGTGATGTGAATATATAAATTTCATGATTACAGGAAAGGAAATGAATAGATCTAAAAGTAAGGGTAGATGCTCACACGTATGACAAAAGGGTGCTGTAATGAGTTACTGGAATCTTTTGGAGTCTGTGTGTGATACACTCCGTGTGAGTTACTGTGCGTTATTTCTACTCTATTTTACTCCCTTTCAACTTTCAAGAATTCTAGGTGTTTGTAATAGTAACTACACATGCCAAGGTCAGTAGAAATGTAAAAAATCAAACACCACTAGTGGATAAGCACAAGCCGTCATGCTATTGGCATTTGCTTGGTTTTAACACGTTTGTTGCATTCAAAATTTGTCAAGTTCTGTGTGGGAATTTCTTAGCCCATAACTATCAACAATCCAAAATGCCCTTCAATTTTTAGAAATATATTTTCTGAAGCACCAATTGTATCACACACCAACGACCAAAAATGATTTCACTTTATAGGCAAACAAATTTTTTTCTAGAGAAATATCTCCGTGGAATAGTATCCAATATATTTTTTTGTTGCTCATTCCAAGAAAGGGAGATGTATCTCCAAACATTAAGAATGAGAATTTGTAAATCTGTCACTTTTGCATGTTAAATTATTTCGGAGATGTATCTTTGAAAAAATCAAATGTGTTATTGCTAAAAACAGTCACATGTATGATCATACTCTATATCCATTTTTTTTCATAAACCATTTCCAAAAACTATTTTATTCTCAATCAAGATTTTCACTCCAAATCTTCATTCTTGTGCTTCATCAAATCAAAATGAGCAAAAGAAATTAGAATTCAATGTAAAGTCCATTCATTTCAAACCTTATTGCTTACATTAATCTTGTTTTGAAGCTGAAAAAGTTACGTTGTATCTGAAAATGTATCTCTGAATTCTGGATGAACTCATCCGAGATGTATTTTCGGAAGTTGTCTGTTCTAATTTTCCAACAATTTGTTTTCTGTTTTAGATATTTTTGAGTATTTTATGTTTCTGTTTTCATTAGATATGATGCATCCCTATATTTTTCTCAAATCTATTGTATCTCTGAATGCTTCACGTGTAGTTGTGGAGGAGGTAGATATTGACAATTAATTTAAAAATGAACAAGAGTTTGAATTTTGTGATCACATGCTTCAATGGATTCGTACATCGACATTCAAATTGGAGTTTGGTGTTGTAATTAGAAGGTTTGATAATGGTTAGGATAGAAGAGGTGCATTTGTTATATTGACATGCGAAAGAAGTAGAAAATATAGACATCCTCTCCGAAATTTCAAACGAGATGAAATCAGTTCAAGAAAATATGGGTGTCCCTTTAAATTGCATGGTTATCAGTTGGAAAATAACAAATGAAGATTTAATGTGATATGTGGTTTATATAACCATGATTTGTGTGAAACTTTAGTTGGTCATCCAATTGCATGTCGCCTCATGTCGGAAGAGAAGGAATATGTTTCAGACATGACATTGAATTTGGTGCAACTGAAAAACATACTTGCAACCTTGAAGTGTAAAAGACCTGGAAATATCACAAATATCAGGCAAGTGTACAATATCCGTAATTAAACTAACAAAGTGCTGAGGGGAGGTAGAAATAAAATGCAACACCTCTTCAAACTTTTAGATGATAATAATTATGTATCTAGGTATTGAACGTGTGAGGATGAAATAATGGCTAAATATATATTTTTGACTCATCCTGATTCTATAAAGTTGTTCAACATGTTTTCCACTGTGCTCATCATTGATTCAACGTATAAGACCGACAAAAGGAGCTCAGAAAAGTGTTTTCAAAGGAGCTCGCATTAGCAAACTACCTCCTTCAACGCCTCCACCAAAAATTCCATTCATTGAGGATATGTCGATTTTTATGCACAAATACATTGAATGGATCGTCAATGTCAAGGGTGACGGTAATTGCAGTTTTTGAGTTGTTTATACTTTGCTTGGTAAATGAGAAGAGGATCACACACTTGTATGCCATCAACTAATCCAATAGTTGAGGGGCAATAAAAAATCTTACATACGACTATAAGGGAATAAAGAAAATTTTGAAAAAAAATATCACTCTTTTGTTCCTTGCATTAGTGGACCTGCACCAGAGGATAAATGGATGAGGTTCCCTGAAAGGATTCATCTCATAGAAAGTGTGTATGATAGTGTGTATTGATCTTACAAGATAAAATTTCTTGGAAAAATTTTCCACTACACATTGCACCACCTCCATATCCAAATGATCATATTATATGTTTTGGGTGGATTTCAAATCTGCAGTGTTTTGTTCAATTTTATTTGAAATCGGAATGCCCTATATCACTTATATCACTAGAGCGAACAACTCATTCAACAACTAAAGCCAAGACTTGGTCGGGCCTTTTAGTTGAAAGGGTGCAAGAGTTCACCAAATTGAACGAGAAATAAATAAATAAATAAATAAAAGTCAAACGGGGTACCATTAATAGTTATAAATTTGGCAGGTGACAAGTCTTTTGGTTCATTTTAGTATTTATTTATCAATTTATTGTAAGTAACATTGTATTAATGTGTTATGATGTCTAATATATACGTTTAGAAGTTTTTAAAAAAAATTTAGCATTGTTTACATGTTTTGTTTATGTTATGTTTTTGTTAGGTATGTGATTTTATAATTGACAACAATTTTGGTGAAACAATATATCACAACCAGATGTTGAGTAAGATGTCATGACATCTTGACCAACTGATATAGCAGGCGTTGCTGCTCTGGGAAGGATATGATTTGATTCTGTGAGATTCTCTATAGATATATCTCACATATTTGCGCAGGCCAAGAAGGATATTTTTGGAACAAATGATTTTATCTCCAACTGTGCATTAATTTATAAAATTGGACGTTGATACAGTTTAGGAAACTTGTGATGTTTTTGTTCCATAATTCAAAGAGATTATTCAGCATAATTTATGCAACCATCAGTTTATAGATCTATAAAAAATTGGGTGGAGAATCTGAAGCCCATGGATAACTGGGGAGTTTAAAAGGAAAAATAAACTAAACCTAATTAACTAGTGAAAAATAAGGGAAAACTTTGTTATTCAAGAGTCTTTAGGATTTTGAGAGTTTTTCAAGTGTTCTTTGTTTTTGTATGTCACATATGTATCTTGTTTGATGTATTGAGGTTGACTGGTTGTTCATTGTTCATTGTGATTCACTCACAAGCTTTTAAGCAAAGAGTATAATCTATTTAATTGAAAGTGTGTCCTTCTGTTTTGGTCATTGTTATTGTCACTGAGGTGATTGTGGAAAGTGAGAGGGGGTTCTCATATCTAGGAGGTTCCTAGGTAGAAATTCCATGGTAGTGATTAGGTGATAAGTTATAAACTGAGTTGTTTAAGCTTTGAACTAATACTATTATAGTGGATTTCCTTCCTGGATTAGATGCCCCCAGAGTAGGTGAAGTTGCACCGAACTGGATTAAAATTTGACTATGTTATTTATCTTCTGCAATTTACTTTCTGCATGATTTGGCGTTTTTTTGTAATCTGTCAGTAAGATGATCTCCTAACACATGTCTTGACATTGTGTTTTGGTGTCGTGTCATAAGACTTCACATCTATCTAGTGTGCTAGAATTTTAGTTTTGTTCTGTTCTGCTAGGGAAGGTTCTGAAAATACATCTATGAAGTAAAGGGTAGTATCAGAGATACGTTTTCGAAATGTTCCCTAGTTCAAGATAGAATTTATGAGGACAGTATTAGTCTACAACTACTATAAATATATGACACTTGTCTTATTGTTTCATAGAAAAACACAATACAAATTAGTAAATATTATTTAGCATGTCAGAAATGTTCACTTTAACGGTGTCACACCCTCAAGAAAATTTAAGATCACTTAGTACATTCTTCTTGAAGATCTGAAATACACACTGCAGGAGCTCCTATCGTATGGTGACAATAAAAAATTATGAAGATCGAGTACCGCTCGCCATCCGTTGACAAAGAAGGGAATATTGAGTACATCAGCTATGAGCTGAAGATAAGCGATGATTTAAGGGCTATATGGAAAACTGTTTTTCGTTTAAAATCAAAAGTTCTAACCGAGCTGGATGCGACTGTTTCGAGATTGATCGATGATAATATCAAGATGTTGCAACTTTCACCTGGATATTAAATTGTAATGTTTGATCTATGTTAAAATCCTTTATGTATTGTTGATTTTATGATTTCAATGGTAATTTTATTTTGTCAACATGTTGTTTTTTATTCTGCTTTTCTACCATTTTCATCATAACGCTCCAGAAATACATCTTCGTATTTTTTACAAAGATGTATCTCCATAAAAGGCTCATAAATATACATTTGGTGCGTTCGAAGATGCATCTCCGAAACCTGGGGGCATTATTCTATTTTCACGCGATATGCTAGAGATATATATGGTGCATTAAGAAATTCCCTTGTGTATAAGGATAAGAGTTCAATCTCTTTTCTGGCCGTCCCTGAGACCCAAGACCCACAAATAATGTCCAATAATAAATGTTGAAGGGGAAGGTAAACTAACATGTAGACCCTTATCTCCGTCGAGGACACACGATCATGCCTCCTATCACTTCTTTCTTTGTTGATATCTAATCGTATAATCATATGCATAAGATGTCAAATCACACACGAGGTGATTTAACTACTCCTACTATATAAAGACCATATCCCATCATTTTAGATATTCAATTGATTCTCACTCTTATACTAATTTTTACTCGATAGTTAGCTTGAGAGTTGAAGTGCTAACCTTGAAGGTCCACCCCTTCTTCGTCGTACAAGAACCTTCCTCCACCACACCAAGACTTCATTTCACCAATTCACTACATGTTTATAGTTTCTTAATGGAACATTTATGCCGTCTGTGGGAAACGATTCTTGATTCCCCTAGTTTTTCCATGAAAACCACTGTCTCTTCATTAAAGGCGTAGATCATAGATCTTCTTCTTGTAGATCATCAATCTTTTTATAACATATCGTCAATCTTATTTTTCATAGACCACTCTTCTTATACTCTCACATAACTGATCTTTATCTCGCATATTGTCAATATTCTTCCCTAGAAATACTGACGTATTTCGAGAACAAATTTGATTACGAACTCTTGAAGTGATGGTGATGTCGAAGATTAGGAGATTTCCCGCTCAATGTCACACAATTGCTACAAACATTGAGTATGATAAAGCTCCACCTCCTCCTCCACTAGAGAATGATCCAATCCTTACAACCTCTCTGTCCGTTCCCACACAAGAATATATCGCTCCTCCAAGAATTGATCGAGGAACGTTCCATGTCTTTTTGTTCTTATAATCTGTGCAACAACTTTTCCAAGACCAACTTCCACAACATTCTCCAACACAATCGTTTATATTCGGATACGATATGCTCCATAATATTCAACAATTTCAGGCTAACTTAGGAATGCAATGATTTGTTGACATGGTTGACATGATACTCTGAATTGAAGAGAACTTGAAATACACTCCTATGAGAGAACTCGTTACGCGTAAAATGGCACCGTGTAGAGACCACAATCATACCATATTGGCTCCGATAGATTTAACATGACCACACAGGGTAGTTCGAGTTCACCGAGTTATATCTTAAGTATAAGACATCATACTCCCTCACCTGACTCTATAGAGAGAAGTGACAGTGGCATTTCACTAGAGGTTCGCAAGTCCCACATATCGCTAGCATGAAGGTAAGAAAAACACAAGAAGGGGGTAAAATTTTGTTAACTTTTTATTTCTTTTTCAAACTCTTTTATCAGATTCTGACCACAAAGTGTAGAATCTTATTTAGGGTAATTTGTTTGCACCAGATTAAACAATACCACAGTAGAGAGTAAGAGAAAGAGAGACACAAACAGTTATCCTGATTCCTCCCACAAATCAGGAGTAGTCTAGTACCCTTGTACTTTCAAGGGATTTTCACTATAATCACTTCTGATTACAATTTGCTCAAGCACACAAACAAGATACATCCTTTGCTTAAACACACAAGTAAAATACTTCCTTTGCTCAAACACAAAAGTAAGAGACTTTAAATGCTGAAGCACATAAGCAAGAGTCTTTACATGCTCAAGCACACAAGCAAGTGACTTTAAATTCTCAAGCACAAAAGCAAGAGACTTCTACAATATAACTTAGAATGAAAGATTGTTTGAGTATTACACTTGATATAATCAGAGGTGTAAATATAATACAACACAAAAGAATCTTAAGACTTAAGAATTTCTAGAACATACAAGTGTTAAGAAATTCTAAGTTAACTTTGTGCTTTTGTGTTGACATAGTAACAACTCTTTTGTTGTCAATGGTTCAGTGTAGTTCTTCAAGTCTTCAACTCCTTATATAGAGAGGCATACAAGAGTGGTTGAAGAACTTGCACAAGATAGTTATGGAGAAGCTTGATCAGAAACGTTGGAATGTTTCTTCAAATGGTTAGTCCTTTGAAAAAGTCATTTGAAATTCCTTTGCTGCAAAAGGAATTATCCGTTCCATCTATGCTATATTTGAACTTGAATCTTCATGTGATCAGAAGATGACAAATTTCTCTCTGAGTTAGACAGTGACCTATCAAAGTTTCTTGATCCTAGGTCTTTGACTGACTTCGGAGTCAGAGTCTTCAGAGTTTGGATCTTCAGAGGTTGAATTTTTTTAGACTTTGGTCTTCAAAAGTTGACCTCTTCAGAGACTGATCTTTAGGTTTTGACCCTTCCGATTCTAGTTCTTTCAGCTTCTCTTTAATGTTCAATTTTCAGTGCTGGAAATTAGTTTATATCATGAATTTTAGTCTATGGTTCTGCACAGCTGAACAAGCATTATTATACCCACTTGTTCTTTAAATACTTTGTTATCATTAAAACATTAGGGATGTGGTACAAACCAATTTTATTCCAATAATCTCTCCCTTTATAATGATGACAGACACAAGTATTTAAGAATAATGATTGTTGATTTAATTAACAAGTTAACTCTAGGGTATGAGGTTTGTGAGCTCCATTTGGTTCTGTTTGTGTTTTAGATTATGGTTCATGTTGAGGTTCTTGGAGTATTTGGTCACGAGTAAGTTGAGGCTGTTGTTCCTTAACAACTGGTTTAAGAACAAGTTTAGGGTCTTGTTCTGGTATAGGTTGTTCTTGAACAGTTTGTTCAAAAGTAGGTCTAGGTTCTTGGTTTTGTTCAGTTTCTGGTTCATGGGTATGTATAGGTTAAGACTGAACATAATTGGTTTCGACTTCTGGTATATGAGTTTTAGAAGTTGGGATTACAAAGGGTATAGATTGGAGATGAGTGATATTTAAAGGCATTGTAAACTCTTATTCCTCACAATCAGAGCTTGAGGATGAGGTTGATTTAGGGCTTGTTGATGAAATGGTATGATATACAGGAGAGGGTAGTTTATATTGTTCTTCAAGGAAGGGTTCCATGAACTGGTCATTATCAGTCATGGTTGAAAGCATAAAGTTATCATTCAGTACCGCTTATGTCCCTTAAGTATCATTTGTGTGTTTTGATTTTTTTTACTCGATTATTGATTAATTGTGTATTTTTAATTTGTATATCCTTTCATTTGCATGCTTGTACGCTTTTTTCATTTCAATTTGTTTGTAATCGCTTCGGCTACTATTAGTTTGTATCATTAAGAACCCTCTACATTTCATCAATTATGTTCCCTTGATCCTTGTTGGTATTTTCTTTTTGAGCCCATGAAATAGTTATTTTGTCATTTCCACATGCATAGATTGAATCACAAGTTAGAACATTTAAATTTGGATGCCTTGGTATTTGATTCAAATAATGTGTTATATCTTATTCGAATCACACACCTGCGAAAATTGGAATTTACCTATGGAAAAAAGGATTCAAATAAAAAATTGAACATGATTTGAATCATAACCTCATTTAATTTGAATCAAGTGTATATCATGATTCGAATCATGCAGTTTGGAAAATTCCCCTTTTGGGCTTGTCCAGATTGATTCGAATCACACTTTCTACTTGATTTGAATCACGTATTTTAAAATCCAATTTTCCATCTCTCATGTAAATAGTTGTTTCTTTTGGTGAAAGTAAGAAGTGTGTGAAACCTATGGTAATATCCATAGATACAAAAATGTGATTTTGTCTTCTATTCTTTGTATGTCTATGCCCATAACCATGTATCTTTCTTCTTCTCACTAAAACAACTTCTTGATTATGAATTTATGTTGAATTCATTCTTTTTTTGTTAAATCTTTTTATTGTGCAATTTGTTGTTGTATTCAATGAATTATAGAGGAGAAGTTGATTAATCTTGACATGTGTTCATGGTTAATCAATTTATTGAAAACAATCAAAGGCAAGAACCATTCATCTAGAAACTTGAGAGAACATTCTTTATGTGTGTGTTCTTCATTCACCATTATCTAAAACACTTGACTATCACCTCGTGTTTGTAGATTGTTGTGAGATATTCTGGAATTTTTCATTGTAACACCTTTCTAAAACCCTGCGGAATAATACAATATAAAATAGAGTAATTTAATCATGCATCTCAAACAAGGGTGTCACACATAATTCAAACATCACATACACCTGTCATGCTTAATAAAACTTAATTAATGCTTTCCATATACTTTCAAATAAGCATGTAGCAGCGGAATCACTTTCGTTCAAACAAATATCGTATTTAAGTTCCATAATCCACCAGTTTTCTATAGTCCACACAAAGCCTCATAGTACCTTCTTTCTTCTTAACCAATAAGACTATTTCATCCCACAGTGACATACTCGAACGAATGAATCTCTTCTCAATAAGATCTTCAAGTTGATTATTTAGCTCTTTCAATTTCGATGCTGACATATGATATAAAGCCATCGATACTGGACTAATTCCAGGAACTAAGTCGATTGTAAACTCCACCCATGCTCCGAAAGTAAATCACTTATCTCCTCAGGAAATACCTCTGGAAAATCATGAATATTCGGTAAATCACCAACTGTTTCATTTTCGCTAATACCTAATGTTGCCATCAACATAAACATCTCAGCGCCATCCTGCACCGACTCGTTCACTTGTTTAGCGGACATAAACAAGTCTCCTTCATTCTCAGATTCAAGAAATATATCTGTCTTGGCAAAACAGTTGATATAAACATGGTTGAATCCCAACCAGTTCATCCCAAGGATAACATAAAGTTGATCTAACGGAAGACACACTAAGTCCTTTCCAAAGTTCATACCAAAAATACTCAATGGACAATTCAAACACACATATGAAGTAGTCACTAAACCCATATCAGGAGTATCAATAACCATACTTCCACTCATATCAGATAACTCGAGATTAATCTCTTAACACAATCCAAAGAAATGAAAGAATGTGTAGCTCCAGTGTCAATTATAGCAATCAAAGGTGTACCATTAATGAAACACATACCTCTAATTAGTCTCTCTTTAGTAGTAGTCTCAGAACCTGATAAAACAAACACCTTTCCTCTAGATTTCTCCTTCTTAGATTTATCACACTTGGTACTAATGTGCTCTTGCTCACCGTGGTTATAGCAAGTCACCTCTGCCCCACTCTTGCACTCAACAGCATTGTGACCCGACTTACCACACTTGAAATATTTCAGTTCAGCACTTGTGCACTCTAGAGCATGATGTCCTTCAACACCACAAGTAACCTTATTTTGCCTCCATTTCCCCTTCACATCACTAAGGTTCAAATAAAGAGCCTAAGAAATGGCTTCAAAATTAGGCTCATTAGGAATACAGACAAAAAGAATATGATTTGTAAATTTGATTTTAAGAAGGTAAGAATACTCCTCGAGTGTGGGAGATAACTGGTAGTCTTAAAACGTGAAACAATGTAACTCAAAATCATAAAACTGCAGCAAGGTTTGTAAAGCAACATCCTCAACTCGTGCATCCAATAAAGACAGGAGATTCCCTCGTCTTTTGCAAAAAACTCCCCACCTTCTGGTGATTCGTAGGGTATATTAGATCCTTAAGAAATGACAACTCACTAGGACGAAACTTATAATTGAAATTATCCCTTGTAGTCATCTCCACGGTATCAGTCTTGCCTGCCATTTTTGGAGTAGATGAAAACTCTAGAGTACCCTGGAAATGACAATGTGTATGCAAGTTAACATTTTTTGTGCTTTATGTTTTTTGAAAATCAATATTCTATGATGCAAAATGACAAGATCAAGGTTTCCATAACACTGGACACTGTTGAACTGTTGTATAGAGTCAAATGTCACGAGATCAAAAGTTTGGAACAATCACCAACAAGAACGAAATAGTCACAAACAGAACCGAAGTCACCAACGGTACTTGTAAAATAATCCTCTCCCCACTCACGGGTGCAGTCTTGGTCAGGGTAAGGTCAAGAGTAACTCAGATTCGTTTGTTCACCTGAAAGTACCATCATTAACTTATAAACACCCCTAAGGTATCACTACTTAAGCACATTCAAAAGTTAGTACAATCATTGGTCAATACTACTCCCTAGCAAGCTCCTAAAGGTGAGTGAAACATAAGAAAGGGATAGATGAAGAGGAAACGTGATTAGAGGGTGTCAAAGCATATAGTTAAGTTGAAAATGACCTCTAATATCACACATTCAAACATCACAAGGAAAGGTATAAAATTACATAAATAGCATACAAGGGAAGTAGCTAAAGGAGACAAGCAAGCATATTAAAATTAAGCAAGTAAAGATCAAATGATGAATGCATAATTGAAGAATTATGCAATACTTGACTTGTATAATAGTTAACTCAATATGATATTCAAGAGCAACAAAAGAAAGAAGATGAAGCTTCATTCACAAACAAAGTCACCTAATTGATGAATAACATCATCTAAAGATGGACGATACTTGTATTAGATCAAACAATATTGATGAAGACCAAGTAAAAGTAATATTACACCTTATATGTCATAGGGTAATAGTTAATACCTCATAAGGTGTCAATCATGAACTTAAAGCCTCAAGAAATATCAACAAGATAACATACTACAGTTGTTAGAACATAGTTTAATTCTACAACCCTCGTAAGAGTTTTGATGATAACAAACACAAAGAACAAATATGCACTCAAAATTTGTGTTCTATGTTGTACATAAGTTCTGACTGAAACGAAATCAGAAGTTAAGCCACAAAAGCACTCAAGCTGAGTAATCAGAATGTTCTGAAGCATGATGATCAGAATCTGTGCTAACGAGAAAGATATCCTGATTCTGAACGGAAGTCCAACATGCAAACAGAACCTTATGTTTCTTACTTCCTCAAGTTCTAAAGTAAAGCAACATGCGAGATTCCTAAGATCTGAAGCGTTATTGTGATACGGTGGTAGAACCGACTGTTATACTGGTTTGCGTTTTGTATTCGCAAATGTGCGGTAAGCAAGAGTCGCCACCGACTTTTATTTCATCCAACAAAGGAAAGGGAAAAGAACATAAAAAACCTTTTTTCGAGAGTTTTTTAGTACAGGGGTAGATTATGGAAATGGAAGGTGTTATCACCCTTTCCATCCATGGTTTTCCCTGGGCTCTTAGGTACTTGCTCATTTTTAAAATTGCTTGTGTGTGTTTGTTTTGAAAAGTTTTGTTTACTTCGTGATAACCCTTGTATCTGTCCTCAAGAGTGTGACAAAGTTGTTTTGAAAAATGTTTTGAAAAGTATTTGTGTGAAAGAGTTTATTTGAGCAAGTACTTAAGATGTTCTACCTACTCGAAAAAAGATTGTTCGTTCTCGTTTCCTTTAGACAGCGCTATCCTACTATTAAGGAGTAGGTATCCCTATCGTTGGAGTTTTAAGGGACATTCGAAGGAACGAAATGGTCACTGAAGGCAACAAGTAAGGATACCTTAGCATTTCGAAGGGACTATCGTCATAAGATCATTTCTCGTAGGCAACTCGAGGGACAATGAGGGAATATGATCGTTATGACGACTTTGAACTGCGGGTCATTGCTAAGGTATCCCTGCGTTCTAGGGACACGACCATTATTTCCGAGGCAACCAAGTGAGGCAAAACCCCAGGAGTGATCATGTGCAAGTGTTTGATTTCAGTTAATGTTATCTTCGCACAATTAGGGTTGTCTACCGTTTTAAACATTATTTCTTTCCATACAAGCCTATTATCCATACATCTAGGCAGTTTATAATTGCGGAAATTAAAGTGCGAGAAATTAAAACCCTAGCTATTACAAGGCCTTAGGTAGGGGAATTACATAATCAAAAACCGGGAAAATAATATATGCAAAATAGTAAACCTAATTAACTATTACAAACTCGGAGCAATTACATTAATAGAAAAAATAATGGGCAAAAAGATGCGCGCGAAAGTAAGTCAAACGGGGAATTAACGTCAAGTTTAGAAACAATTAATTAGTGAATAAAGAAAAGATATTTTTGGATTTTTTTGAGAAAAGTAATTAATCTTGCAAATTAACCTAATTTCTATTTAATTTTAATTATGGAAAAAAAGAGTTTAAGTTAACCTAATTAAATTAATTAATTAATGCAATTAAAAATTTTATGAAAAAAAAACTAAACCTAATATTTTTTGTAATTTTATGATTTAATAATAAACAAAATAATTTTTGTGAAAATAATTAAAACAACAAATTAAAAAAAAACAAATAAAGAAATTTAAAAAGAAAGAAAGTGGGCCTGATTGTGAGAAGCAATTTGGGAGGTGCATTGCCAAATTTTGTAAAGGCCCAAATGCCCAGCGTGGGATTCCATGTTGCTATCTTCAGAGGGTGCACCATGTGGATGCAATCTTGATGTATTGGATCTGACTGGAGATAAATCTGATGGTGAGATCTGAGGACGTATGATGGACGCTGGGTATTGAGGTACGCTTGATCTGGAATAAGGAATTCAGAAAATATAAAAGGTCTGGACCTGGGATCGAACCCAGGTTCTCCCTTTCACACGTTCTCCTCTTGCCATCTGCATTGGATGTTAATTCATATACATAATTAAATAAAAATAATATAAGGGAAAAACACGCTAATATTCAATATATTTATGTGGAATAGTATCCAATATATTTTTTTGTTGCTCATTCCAATAAAGGGAGTTGTATCTCCGAACATTTAGAATGAGAATTTGTAAATCTATCATTTTTGCATGTCAAATTATTTCGGAGATGTATCTTTGAAAAAAATCAAATGTGTTATTGCTAAAAACAGTCACATGTATGATCATACTCCATATCCATTTTTTTTCATAAACCATTTCCAAAAACTATTTTATTCTCAATCAAGATTTTCACTCCAAATCTTCATTCTTGTGCTTCATCAAATCAAAATGAGCAAAAGAAGTTAGAATTCAATGTAAAGTCCATTCATTTCAAACCTTATTGCTTACACTAATCTTGTTTTGAAGCTGAAAAAGTTATGTTGTATCTGGAAATGTATCTCTGAATTCTGGATGAACTCATCCGGAGATGTATTTTCGGAAGCTATCTGTTCTAATTTTCCAACAATTTGTTTTCTGTTTTAGATATTTTTGAGTATTTTATGTTCATGTTTTAGATGTTTTTGAGTATTTTATGTTTCTGTTTTCATTAGATATGATGCATCCCTATGTTTTTCTCAAATCTATTGTATCTCTGAATGCTTCACGTGTAGTTGTGGAGGAGGTAGATATTGACAATTAATTTAAAAATGAACAAGAGTTTGAATTTTGTGATCACATGCTCCAATGGATTCGTACATCGACATTCAAATTGGAGTTTGGTGTTGTAATTAGAAGGTTTGATAATGGTTAGGATAGAAGAGGTGCATTTGTTATATTGACATGCGAAAGAAGTAGAAAATATAGACATCCTCTCCGAAATTTCAAACGAGATGAAATCAGTTCAAGAAAATATGGGTGTCCCTTTAAATTGCATGGTTATCAGTTGGAAAATAACAAATGAAGATTTAATGTGATATGTGGTTTACATAACCATGATTTGTGTGAAACTTTAGTTGGTCATCCAATTGCATGTCGCCTCATGTCGGAAGAGAAGGAATATGTTTCAGACATGACATTGAATTTGGTGCAACTGAAAAACATACTTGCAACCTTGAAGTGTAAAAGACCTGGAAATATCACAAATATCAGGCAAGTGTACAATATCCGTTATTAAACTAACAAAGTGCTGAGGGGAGGTAGAAATAAAATGCAACACCTCTTCAAACTTTTAGATGATAATAATTATGTATCTAGGTATTGAACGTGTGAGGATGAAATAATGGCTAAATATATATTTTTGACTCATCCTGATTCTATAAAGTTGTTCAACATGTTTCCCAATGTGCTCATCATTGATTCAACGTATAAGACCGACAAAAGGAGCTCAGAAAAGTGTTTTCAAAGGAGCTCGCATTAGCAAACTACCTCCTTCAACGCCTCCACCAAAAATTCCATTCATTGAGGAGATGTCGATTTTTATGCACAAATACATTGAATGGATCGTCAATGTCAAGGGTGACGGTAATTGCAGTTTTTGAGTTGTTTATACTTTGCTTGGTAAATGAGAAGAGGATCACACACTTGTATGCCATCAACTAATCCAATAGTTGAGGGGCAATAAAAAATCTTACATACGACTATAAGGGAATAAAGAAAATTTTGAAAAAAAATATCACTCTTTTGTTCCTTGCATTAGTGGACCTGCACCAGAGGATAAATGGACGAGGTTCCCTGAAAGGATTCATCTCATAGAAAGTGTGTATGATAGTGTGTATTGATCTTACAAGATAAAATTTCTTGGAAAAAATTTCCACTACACATTGCAACACCTCCATATCCAAATGATCATATTATATTTGTTGGGTGGGTTTCAAATCTGTAGTATTTTGTTCAATTTTATTTGAAATCGGAATTCCCTATACCACTTACATCACTAGAGCGAACAACTCATTCAACAACTAAAGCCAAGACTTGGTCGGGCCTTTTAGTTGAAAGGATACAAGAGTTCACCAAATTGAACGAGATTGAAAGAGAAATAAATAAATAAATAAAAGTCAAACGGGGTACCATTAATAGTTATAAATTTGGCAGGTGACAAGTCTTTTGGTTCATTTTAGTATTTATTTATCAATACATTGTAAGTAACATTGTATTAATGTGTTATGATGTCTAATATATACGTTTAGAAGTTTTTTTAAAAAATTCAGCATTGTTTACATGTTTTGTTTATGTTATGTTTTTGTTAGGTATGTGATTTTATGATTGACAACAATTTTGGTGAAACAATATATCACAACCAGATGTTGAGTAAGATGTCATGACATCTTGACCAACTGATATAGCAGGCGTTGCTGCTCTTCTGGGAAGGATATGATTTGATTCTGTGAGATTCTCGATAGATATATCTCACATATTTGCGTAGGCCAAGAAGGATATTTTTTGAACAAATGATTTTATCTCCAACTGTGCGTTAATTTATAAAATTGGACGTTGAGACAGTTTAGGAAACTTGTGATGTTTTTGTTCCATAATTCAAAGAGATTATTCAGCATAATCTATGCAACCATCAGTTTGTAGATCTATAACAAATTGGGTGGAGAATATGAAGCCCATGGATAACTGGGGAGTTTAAAAGGAAAAATAAACTAAACCTAATTAACTAGTGAAAAATAAGGGAAAGCTTTGTTATTCAAGAGTCTTTAGGATTTTGATAGTTTTTCAAGTCTCTTTGTTTTTGTATGTCACATATGTATCTTGTTTGATGTATTGAGGTTGACTGGTTGTTCATTGTTCATTGTGATTCACTCACAAGCTTTTAAGCAAAGAGTATAATCTATTTAATTGAAAGTGTGTCCTTCTGTTTTGGTCATTGTTATTGTCACTGAGGTGATTGTGGAAAGTGAGAGGGGGTTCTCATATCTAGGAGGTTCCTAGGTAGAAATTGCATGGTAGTGATTAGGTGATAAGTTATAAACTGAGTTGTTTAAGCTTTGAACTAATACTATTATAGTGGATTTCCTTCCTGAATTAGATGCCCCCAGAGTAGGTGAAGTTGTACTGAACTGGGTTAAAATTTGACTATGTTATTTATCTTCTGCAATTTACTTTCTGCATGATTTGGTGTTTTTTTGTAATCTGTCAGTAAGATGATCTCCTAACACATGTCTTGACATTGTGTTTTGGTGTCGTGTCATAAGACTTCACATCTATCTAGTGTGCCAGAATTTTAGTTTTGTTCTGTTCTGCTAGGGAAGGTTCTGAAAATACATCTATGAAGTAAAGGGTAGTATCAAAGATGCGTTTTCGAAATGTTCCCTAGTTCAAGATAGAATTTATGAGGACAGTATTAGTCTACAACTACTATAAATATATGACACTTGTCTTATTGTTTCATAGAAAAACACAATACAAATGATAAATATTATTTGGCATGTCAGAAATGTTCACTTTAACGGTGTCACACCCTCAAGAAAATTTAAGATCACTTAGTACATTCTTCTTGAAGATCTGAAATACACACTGCAGGAGCTCCTATCGTATGGTGACAATAAAAAATTGTGAAGATCGAGTACCGCTCGCCATCCGTTGACAAAGAAGGGAATATTGAGTTCATCAGCTATGAGCTGAAGATAAGCGATGATTTAAGGGCTATATGGAAAACTGTTTTTCGTTTAAAATCAAAAGTTCTAACCGAGCTGGATGCGATTGTTTCGAGATTGATCGATGATAATATCAAGATGTTGCAACTTTCACCTGGATATTAAATTGTAATGTTTGATCTATGTTAAAATCCTTTATGTATTGTTGATTTTATGATTTCAATGGTAATTTTATTTTGTCAACATGTTGTTTTTTCTCCTGCTTTTCTACCATTTTCATCATAACGCTCCAGAAATACATCTTCGTATTTTTTACAAAGATGTATCTCCAGAAAAGGCTCATAAATATACATTAGGTGCATTCGAAGATGCATCTCCGAAACCTGGGGGCATTATTCTATTTTCACGCGATATGCTAGAGATATATATGGTGCATTAAGAAATTCCCTTGTGTATAAGGATAAGAGTTCAATCTCTTTTCTGGCCATCCCTGAGACCCAAGACCCACAAAGAATGTCCAATAATAAATGTTGAAGGGGAAGGTAAACTAACATGTAGACCCTTATCTCTGTCGAGGACACACGATCATGCCTCCTATCACTTTTTTCTTTGTTGATATCTAATCGTATAGTCATATGCATAAGATGTCAAATCACACACGAGGTGATTTAACTACTCCTACTATATAAAGACCATATCCCATCATTTCAGATATTCAATTGATTCTCACTCTTATACTAATTTTTACTCGATAGTTAGCTTGAGAGTTGAAGTGCTAACCTTGAAGGCCCACCCCTTCTTCGTTGTACAAGAACCTTCTTCCACCACACAAAGACTTCATTTCACCAATTCACTACACATTTATAGTTTCTTAATGGAACATTTATGCCGTCTGTGGAAAATGATTCTTGATTCCCCTAGTTTTTCCATGAAAACCATTGTCTCTTCATCAAAGGCATAGATCATAAATCTTCTTCTTGTAGATCATGAATCTTTTTATAACATATCATCAATCTTATTTTCATAGACCACCCTTCTTCTACTCTCACATCACTGATCTTTATCTCGCATATTGTCAATATTCTTCCCTAGAAATACTGACGTATTTCTAGAACAAATTTGATTACGAACTCTTGAAGTGATGGTGATGTCGAAGATTAGGAGATTTCTCGCTCAATGTCACACAATTGCTACAAACATTAAGGATGATAAAGCTCCACCTCCTCCTCCACTAGAGAATGATCCAATCCTTACAACCTCTCTGTCCATTCCCACACAAGAATATATCGCTCCTCCAAGAATTGATCGAGGAACGTTCCATGTCTTTTTGTTCTTATAATCTATGCAACAACTTTTCCAAGACCAACTTCCACAACATTCTCCAACACAATCGTTTATATTCGGATACGATATGCTCCATAATATTCAATAATTTCAGGCTAACTTAGGAATGCAATGATTTGTTGACATGGTTGACATGGTACTCTGAATTGAAGAGAACTTGAAATACACTCTTATGAGATCACTCGTTACACGTAAAATGGCACCGTGTAGAGACCACAATCATACCATATTGGCTCCAATAGATTTAACATGACCACACAGGGTAGTTCGAGTTCACCGAGTTATATCTTAAGTAGAAGACATCATACTCCCTCACCCGACTCTATAGAGAGAAGTGACAGTGGCATTTCACTAGAGGTTCGTAAGTCCCACATATCGCTAGCATGAAGGTAAGAAAAACACAAGAAAGGGGTAAAATTTTGTTAACTTTTTATTTCTTTTTCAAACTCTTTTATTAGATTCTGACCACAAAGTGTAGAATCTTATTTAGGGTAATTTGTTTGCACCAGATTAAACAATACCACAATAGAGAGTAAGAGAAAGAGAGACACAAACAGTTATCCTGATTCCTCCCACAAATCAGGAGTAGTCTAGTACCCTTGTACTTTCAAGGGATTTTCACTATAATCACTTCTGATTACAATTTGCTCAAGCACACAACCAAGAGACATCCTTTGCTCAAACACACAAGTAAAATACTTCCTTTGCTCAAACACAAAAGTAAGAGACTTTAAATGCTGAAGCACATAAGCAAGAGTCTTTACATGCTCAAGCACACAAGCAAGATACTTCAAATTCTCAAGAACAATATCAAGAGACTTCTACAATATAACTTAGAATGAAAGATTGTTTGAGTATTACACTTGATATAATCAGAGGTGTAAACATAATACAACACAAAAGAATCTTAAGACTTAAGAATTTCTAGAACATACAAGTGTTAATAAATTCTAAGTTAACTTTGTGATTTTGCATTGACATAGTAACAACTCTTTTATTGTCAATGGTTCAGTGTAGTTCTTCAAGTCTTCAACTCCTTATATAGAGAGGCATAAAAGAGTGGTTGAAGAACTTGCACAAGATAGTTTTGGAGAAGCTTGATCAGAAATGTTGGAATGTTTCTTCAAATGGTTAGTCCTTTGAAAAAGTCATTTGAAATTCCTTTGCTGCAAAAGGAATTATCCGTTCCATCTATGCTATATTTGAACTTGAATATTCATGTGATCAGAAGATGACAAATTGCTCTCTGAGTTAGATAGTGACCTATCAAAGTTTCTTGATCCTAGGTCTTTGACTAACTTCGGAGTCAGAGTCTTCAGAGTTTGGATCTTCAGAGGTTGACTTTTTAGACTTTGGTCTTCAAAAGTTAACCTCTTCAGAGACTGATCTTTAGGTTTTGACCCTTCCGATTCTGGTTCTTTCAGCTTCTCTTTAATGTTCAATTTTCAGTGCTGGAAATTAGTTTATATCATGAATTTTAGTCTATGGTTCTGCACAGCTGAACAAACATTATTATACCCACTTGTTCTTTAAATACTTTGTTATCATTAAAACATTAGGGATGTGGTACAAACCAATTTTATTCCAAAAATCTCTCCCTTTTTAATGATGACAGACACAAGTATTTAAGAATAATGATTGTTGATTTAATTAACAAGTTAACTCTAGGGTCTGAGGTTTGTAAGCTCCATTTGGTTCTGTTTGTGTTTTAGATTATGGTTCATGTTGAGGTTCTTGGAGTATTTGGTCACGAGTAAGTTGAGGCTGTTGTTCCTTAACAGCTGGTTCAAGAACAAGTTTAGGGTCTTGTTCTGGTATAGGTTGTTCTTGAACAGTTTGTTCAAAAGTAGGTATAGGTTCTTGGTTTTGTTCAGTTTCTGGTTCATGGGTATGTATAGGTTAAGACTGAACATAATTGGTTTCAACTTCTGGTATATGAGTTTTAGAAGTTGGGATTACAAAGGGTATAGATTGGAGATGAGTGATATTTAAAGGCATTGTAAACTCTTATTCCTCACAATCAGAGCTTGAGGATGAGGTTGATTTAGGGCTTGTTGATGAAATGGTATGATATACAGGAGAGGGTAGTTTATATTGTTCTTCAAGGAAGGGTTCCATGAACTGGTCATTATCAGTCATGGTTGAAAGCATAAAGTTACCATTCAGTATCGCTTATGTGCCTTAAGTATCATTTGTGTGTTTTGATTTTTTTACTCGATTATTGATTAATTGTGTATTTTTAATTTGTATATCCTTTCATTTGCGTGCTTGTACGCTTTTTTCATTTCAATTTGTTTGTAATCGCTTCGGCTACTATTAGTTTGTATCATTAAGAACCCTCTACATTTCATCAAATTATGTTCCCTTGATCCTTGTTAGTATTTTATTTTTGAGCCCATGAAATAGTTATTTTGTCATTTCCACATGCATAGATTGAATCACAAGTTAGAACATTTAAATTTGGATGCCTTGGTATTTGATTCAAATAATGTGTTATATCTTATTCGAATCACACACCTGCGAAAATTGGAATTTACCTATGGAAAAAAGGATTCAAATAAAAAATTGAACATGATTTGAATCATAACCTCATTTAATTCGAATCAAGTGTATATCATGATTCGAATCATGCAGTTTGAAAAATGCCCCTTTTGGGCTTGTCCAGATTGATTCGAATCACACTTTCTACTTGATTTGAATCACGTATTTTAAAATCCAATTTTCGATCTCTCATGTAAATAGTTGTTTCTTTTGGTGAAAGTAAGAAGTGTGTGAAACCTATGGTAATACCCATAGATACAAAAATGTGATTTTGTCTTCTATTCTTTGTATGTCTATCCCCATAACCATGTATCTTTCTTCTTCTCACTAAAACAAATTCTTGATTATGAATTTATGTTGAATTCATTCTTTTTTTTTGTTAAATCTTGTTATTATGCAATTTGTTGTTGTGTTCAATGAATTATAGAGGAGAAGTTGATTAATATTAACATGTGTTCATGGTTAATCAATTTCTTGAAAACAATCAAAGGCAAGAACAATTCATCTAGAAACTTGAGAGAACATTCTTTATGTGTGTGTTCTTCATTCACCATTATCTAAAACACTTGACTAACACCTTGTGTTTGTAGATTGTTGTGAGATATTCTGGAATTTTTCATTGTAACACCTTTCTAAAACCCTGCGGAATAATACAATATAAAATAGAGTAATTTAATCATGCATCTCAAACAAGGGTGTCACACATAATTCAAACATCACATACACCTGTCATGCTTAATAAAACTTAATTAATGCTTTCCATATACTTTCAAATAAGCATGTAGCAGCGGAATCACTTTCATTCAAACAAATATCGTATTTAAGTTCCATAATCCATCAGTTGTCTATAGTCCACACAAAGCCTCATAGTACCTTCTTTCTTCTTAACCAATAAGACTATTTCATCCCACAGTGACATACAAGAACGAATGAATCTCTTCTCAAGAAGATCTTCAAGTTGATTATTTAGCTCTTTCAATTCCGATGCTGACATATGATATGGAGCCATCGATACTGGACTAATTCCAGGAACTAAGTCGATTGTAAACTCCACCCATGCTCCGACAGTAAATCACTTATCTCCTCAGAAAATACCTCTGGAAAATCATGAATATTCGGTAAATCACCAACCGTTTCATTTTCGCTAATACCCAATGTTGCCATCAACATAAACATCTCAATGCCATCCTGCACCGACTCGTTCACTTGTTTAGCGGACATAAAAAAGTATCCTTCATTCTCAGATTCAATAAATATAACTGTCTTGGAAAAACAGTTGATATAAACATGGTTGAATTCCAACTTGTTCATCCCAAGGATAACATAAAGTTGATCTAACGGAAGACACACTAAGTCCATTCCAAAGTTCATACCAAAAATACTTAATGGACAATTCAAACACACATATGAAGTAGTCACTAAACCCATAGCAGGAGTATCAATAACCATACTTCCACTCATATCAGATAACTCGAGATTAACCTCTTAACACAATCCAAAGAAATGAAAGAATATGTAGCTCCAGTATCAATTATAGCAATCAAAGGTGTACCATTAATGAAACACATACCTCTGATTAGTCTCTCTTTAGTAGTAGTCTCAGAACCTGATTAAACAAACACCTTTCCTCTAGATTTCTCCTTCTTCGATTTATCACACTTGGTACTAATGTGCTCTTGCTCACTGTGGTTATAGCAAGTCACCTCTGCCCCACTCTTGCACTCAACAACATTGTGACCCGACTTACCACACTTGAAACATTTCAGTTTAGCACTTGTGCACTCTAGAGCATGATGTCCTTCAACACCACAAGTAACCTTATTTTGCCTCCATTTCCCCTTCACATCACTAAGGTTCAGATAAAGAGCCTTAGAAATGGCTTCAAAATTAGGCTCATTAGGAATACAGACAAAAAGAATATGATCTGTAAATTTGATATTAAGAAGGTAAGAGTACTCCTCGAGTGTGGGAGATAACTGGTAGTCATAAAACGTGAAACAATGTAACTCAAAATCATAAAACTGCAACAAGGTTTGTAAAGCAACATCCTCAACTCGTGCATCCAATAAAGACATGAGATTCCCTTGTCTTTTGCAAAAAACTCCCCACCTTCTGGTGATCCATAAGGTATATTAGCTCCTTAAGAAACAACCACTCACTAGGATGAAACTTGTAATTGAAATTATCCCTTGTAGTCATCTCGACGGTATCAGTCTTGCCTTCCATTCTTGGAGTAGATGAAAACTCTAGAGTACCCTAGAAATGACAATGTGTATGCAAGTTAACATTTTTTGTGCTTTATGTTTTTTGAAAATCAATATTCTATGATGCAAAATGACAAGATCAAGGTTTCCATAACACTGGACACTGTTGAACTGTTGTATAGAGTCAAATGTCACGAGATCAAAAGTTTGGAACAATCACCAACAAGAACCAAATAGTCACAAACATAACCAAAGTCACCAACGGTACCTGTAAAATAATCCTCTCCCCCCTCACGGGTGCAGTCTTGGTCAGGGTGAGGTCAAGAGTAACTCAGATTCGTTTGTTCACCTGAAAGTACCATCATTTACTTATAAACACCCCTAAGCTATCACTACTTAAGCACATTCAAAAGTTAGTACAAGCATTGGTCAATACCACTCCCTAGCAAGCTCCTAAAGGTGAGTGAAACACAAGAAAGGGATAGATGAAGAGGAAACATGATTAGAGGGTTTCAAAGCATATAGTTAAGTTGAAAATGACCTCTAATATCACACATTCAAACATCACAAGGAAAGGTATAAAATTACATAAATAGCATACAAGGGAAGTAGCTAAAGGAGACAAGCAAGCATATTAAAATTAAGCAAGTAAAGATCAAATGATGAATGCATAATTGAAGAATATGCAATACTTGACTTGTATAATAGTTAACTCAATATGATATTCAAGAGCAACAAAAGAAAGAAGATGAAGCTTCATTCACAAACAAAGTCACCTAATTGATGAATAACATCATCTAAAGATGGACGATACTTGTATTAGATCAAACAATATTGATGAAGACCAAGTAAAAGTAAGATTACACCTTATATGTCATAGGGTAATAGTTAATACCTCATAAGGTGTCAATCATGAACTTAAAGCCTCAAGAAATATCAACAAGATAACATACTACAGTTGTTAGAACATAGTTTAATTCTACAACCCTCGTAAGAGTTTTGATGATAACAAACACAAAGAATAAATATGCACTCAAAATTTGTGTTCTATGTTGTACATAAGTTCTGACTGAAACGAAATCAGAAGTTAAGCCACAAAAGCACTCAAGCTGAGTAATCAGAATGTTCTGAAGCATGATGATTAGAATCTGTGCTAACGAGAAAGATATCCTGATTCTGAACGGAAGTCCAACATGCAAACAGAACCTTATGTTTCTTACTTCCTCAAGTTCTAAAGTAAAGCAACATGCGAGATTCCTAAGATCTAAAGCGTTATTGTGATACGGTGGTAGAACCGACTATTATACTGGTTTGCGTTTTGTATTCGCAAATGTGCGGTAAGCAAGAGTCGCCACCGACTTTTATTTCATCCAACAAAGGAAAGGGAAAAGAACATAAAAAACCTTTTTTCGAGAGTTTTTTAGTACGGGGGTAGATTATGGAAATGGAAGGTGTTAGCACCCTTTCCATCCATGGTTTTCCCTGGGCTCTTAGGTACTTTCTCATTTTTAAAATTACTTGTGTGTGTTTGTTTTGAAAAGTTTTGTTTACTTCGTGATAACCCTTGTATCTGTCCTCAAGAGTGTGACGAAGTTGTTTTGAAAAATGTTTTGAAAAGTATTTGTGTGAAATAGTTTATTTGAGCAAGTACTTAAGATGTTCTACCTACTCGAAAAAAGATTGTTCGTTCTCGTTTCCTTTAGACAGCGCTATCCTACTATTAAGGAGTAGGTAGCCTTATCGTTGGAGTTTTAAGGGACATTCGAAGGAACGAAATGGTCACTGAAGGCAACAAGTAAGGATACCTTAGCATTTCGAAGGGACTATCGTCATAAGATCATTTCTCGTAGGCAACTCGAGGGACAATGAGGGAATATGATCGTTATGACGACTTTGAACTGCGGGTCATTGCTAAGGTATCCCTGCGTTCTAGGGACACGACCATTATTTCCGAGGCAACCAAGTGAGGCAAAACCCCAGGAGTGATCATGTGCAAGTGTTTGATTTCAGTTAATGTTATCTTCGCAAAATTAGGGTTGTCTACCGTTTTAAACATTATTTCTTTCCATACAAGCCTATTATCCATACATCTAGGCAATTTATAATTGCGGAAATTAAAGTGCGAGAAATTAAAACCCTAGCTATTACAAGGCCTTAGGGAGGGGAATTACATAATCAAAAACCGGGAAAATAATATATGCAAAATAGTAAACCTAATTAACTATTACAAACTCAGAGTAATTACATTAATAGAAAAAATAATGGGAAAAAATATGCGCGCGAAAGTAAGTCAAACGGGGAATTAACATCAAGTTTAGAAACAATTAATTAGTGAATAAAGAAAAGATATTTTTGGATTTTTTTGAGAAAAGTAATTAATCTTGCAAATTAACCTAATTTCTATTTAATTTTAATTATGGAAAAAAAGAGTTTAAGTTAACCTAATTAAATTAATTAATTAATGCAATTAAAAATTTTATGAAAAAAAAACTAAACCTAATATTTTTTTGTAATTTTATGATTTTATGATTTAATAATAAACAAAATAATTTTTGTGAAAATAATTAAAACAACAAATTAAAAAAAAAAACAAATAAAGAAATTTAAAAAGAAAGAAAGTGGGCCTGATTGTGAGAAGCAATTTGGGAGGTGCATTGCCAAATTTTGTAAAGGCCCAAGATGATGGCCCAAATGCCCAGCGTGGGATTCCATGTTGCTATCTTCAGAGGGTGCACCATGTGGATGCAATCTTGATGCATTGGATCTGACTGGAGATAAATCTGATGGTGAGATCTGAGGACGTATGATGGACGCTGGGTAGTGAGGTACGCTGGATCTGGAATAAGGAATTCAGAAAATATAAAAGGTTTGGACCTGGGATCGAACCCAGGTCCTCCCTTTCACACGTTCTCCTCTTTCCATCTGCATTGGATGTTAATTCATATACATAATCAAATAAAAATAATATAAGGGAAAAACACGCTAATATTCAAATGGTCCAATGGGACGTTGCCACGCAGTCTTCTTCTTCGTCAGCACCTTCGTATTAGGTAAAGGATTTTACCTACGGTTCAATGCATGTATCTAAAACCTGTTCATCTCAGAAAATGGCAAACAAACAAGATAAATGAAATCCAAGTATATCAATCAACCAAGCTTGATCTCGTGAGCATGATGATGCCCATATTTGGCCCTAATTTTACCTGTATAATAAAGCCCTAAAATGCAAGCATAAACCCTAATAATGGAAATTGTCCATATATGCATAAAAACTTATAATTAATCATACCAATACGTTTCAAATGACAATATAAACATGAAGGTATGCTTAAAAAATGTTAACCATGCGCAAATAATCAAAATTAAATTCAAGAAATATGGCAAACCGTGAGAGATGTGGAGGCTGATTCTAGGCGTCTTAATGCGTGCAAATGGTTGGAAAAGCTTCTGTAGGTATCCAGGAACGTGTTGCAATCCTTAAATCTCCTTGAGGATGGCTCTAATATAGAATTCGTCTTGAGACTTTTTGGCAAAAAGTGGCAACTTGTCTTGGCAGCTTCACGTGGTCAATCCTTGTTCTTGTGCTTGGGAATTATTCTATATATGTAGTAGACTGAATTAGGTCAACAAAAAGCATTCATATCTTTGCAAATTATCAAGATTTGATTTGATTTCCTCTTTGCATTATTTCTTTCTAAATCAAACAAAATCATGCCATTCTCATCCCAATCACCCTTTGCTCGATTTGATTTTGTTTGACAGTATAATTGGATTGTGATTCTATTCAAAATCAGATCAAAAACAAATTTTCAATATTTTATATCTTTTATTTGATTTAATTTGATTTTTAAATGATTAAAATCAAAATAAATTAAATAAATAAAGCCAATAATATATGAGAGAGTGTTTGGGTCGTGGACCATGTTAGAAGTAAGATGCAAGCATAAAAAGTTAGTCCCATTTGACAAAAAATGCAATTTTGGGTATTGTTGACTTTTGACAATTTTCCAAAAATGGCCAACTTTGACAATGCACAACTCCTCCAATTTTGACCCTAAGGGGGGGTGTTCTTGGACTTTTTAGAAATCTTAGGATGTCCCCTATCCAACCCTTTTTGTTTCATCTCAATTGGATCCTCCATGTTCATGTAAGAAGCTTTGACCCAAAAGGTGTTTTTGTTGACTTTTTGAAATGGACCTATAATGTATGAATTTATATATTTTCATGAGTGGATTTATTGAACTTTATGGATGAAGATGAGTTGTAGGGAATTGGATTGTATTCAAAATTAGCCTTGGATGAGAAATTTCTGATAAAGTATGAAAAAGTTATGCTTGGTCAAAGTTTGGTTGACTTTTCCTAAGAAACCCTAATTTAGCAACTTTTGAGTTTTGATGAATTAGGAGCATTCCTTGGGGAATCATGATCAACCCTTGATGAAATTATGGATATCACTTCAAAATGTTGATGTTGGCTAAAAATCTTGAAGTTTGACTGTATGTGGGCAACAATTAACTTTTGACCTAATATAGTTGATTTTCAAGCATCTGAGCAGTTGACTGAGCAAACTTCTTGTGCAAGGAATGAAACTTGACATGGATGGTCTTGAGAACATATTAGGACTATGGATAGCATATTAGGTCTTTGGAGCTCACCCATCTTGATGAAAATAAAAACCCTAGTTGGAGGTTCATTACTTTATGAGAGAGTTTGTTTGGTCAACTCTTGGGCATCCTTGAGCAAGTTGAGGATCTCAATAATCATGTGTTGAGTAAGATAAGAGGGTAAATTTTGGGGTACAACAGCTTCCCCTGTTAAATCTTCTTAAACCTGAGGATGTAGATTGGCTGGTCTACCTTTCGTGATCTGAAGGTGGAAGATGATTGAACACTAGAGTGCCCTGAAATTTGCACTTGTCTAAAATGATACTGGTAGTGTAGGTAATACCGGGAATGGGCTTACAGATGCCATTTGTAAGAAGATGACGAAATATCGTCGAAGATGGGCTTAAAGATGCCATCCAGAAAAGATATCGGTTGCATGAGAGATTCCTATGCGGGAATTCCTATACATGCCGTTGAGGAGGACTTCGCTGGAGAATGTTGATTTACGTATGGGGAAATAGAGTATAGGAGCTTCGGTTGTCCATTACTCTACTGGGGAATTAACTCTTGATTGAGGAGGTGGAAGTACACTGCCTAATTGGTTAAGGTCCAGGCTGCACAACGACTTACTGGGGAAACGTGAGATCAACCGATTCTAGTCGGGTCCAGGTCTTGCAGTGTTGTAAACTATTGTCTGGAGATAAGAGAGAAGGAACCTGGGTCGTAGGGTTACTTCGAAATGAAAGCCTGGATGGTAGGTCTATGAGAAGGAACCGGGGTCGTAGGGTTACTTAGAAATGAGAGTCTAGATTGTAGGGCTATGAGAAGGAACCTGGGTCGTAGGGTTACTTCGAAATGAGAGCCTGGATAGTAGGGATATGAGAAGGAACCTGGGTCGTAGGGTTACTTAGAAATGAAAGCCTGGATAGTAGGGCTTTGAGAAGGAACCTGGGTCGTAGGGTTACTTCTAAATGAGAGCCTTGATAGTAGGGCTATGAGAAGGAACCTGGGTCGTAGGGTTACTCCGAAATGAAAGCCTGGATAATAGGGCTATGAGAAGGAACCTGGGTCGTAGGGTTACTTCAAAATGAGAGCCTGGATAGTAGGGCTATGAGAAGGAACCTGGGTCGTAGGGTTACTTTGAAATGAAATCTTGGATAGTAGGGCTTTGAGAAGGAACCTGGGTTGTAGTGTTACTTTGAAATGAGAGCCTGTATAGTAGGGCTATGAGAAGGAACCTGGGTTATAGGGTTACTTCGAAATGAAAGCCTGGATAATAAGGCTTATGGGAAGGAACCTGGATAGTAGGGTTACTTCGAGATGAAAGCCTGGATAGTAGGGCTTATGGGAAGGAACCTGGATAGTAGGGTTACTTCGAGATGAAATCCTGGATATTAGGGCTTATGGGAAGGAACCTGGATAGTAGGGTTACTTCGAGATGAAAGCCTGGATAGTAGGGCTTATGGGAAGAAACCTGGATAGTAGGGTTACTTCGAGATGAAAGCCTGGATAGTAGGGTTACTTCGAGATGAAAGCCTGGATAGTAGGGCTTATGGGAAGAAACCTAGATAGTAGGGTTAATTCGAGATGAAAGCCTGGATAGTAGGGCTATGGGAAGAAACCTGGATAGTAGGGTTACTTCAAAGTGAAAGCCTGGATAATAGGGCTTATGGGAAGGAACCTGGGTCGTAGGGTTACTTCATTTGGTCGCGTATCTTAGTTGACCCGTTTGGTTTCAGGAACTAATTTTTTTTCATTAGCCTTATGCAAATATGACATGTATAACTGCTGGAATTGTTGGTGATAATTGTCTTTCCTGAAAAGATAACAGGGTTTATTATATGCGATGCATGAAATGCATTACGAGATGATGTTCTCAGAATGAATGAGACTATGCTGTATGTGATATGTATGCGCATGTCATGATGCATGAACATGAAGTGCTATTATGACATGTCCGAGTCTGGGAAATAAATCCCCTACTGCTATTGGAGAGTATAGCATTCCTGACTGTTGTAGAGGACTGCGATTCTTCTACTTCCGTTGGCGATGGAGAACTGAAATGACTATGCTAGAGATTCACTCATTGTTGTTTGTGAATATTCTGCCAGGGAGAGACTCTGTTTGAGAATAACTTTGCAGGGGAATAATTCTGTTGGAAAGTGAACTTCCGTAACTGGAGGGGTAAACTCTGCCAGGTATTGAGTTTTTGCATTCAGGGAAATAAACTCTGCTTGGGAGACAAATTTTATGACCTGTTTGCGATTATGAGATTCGGCTGGGGAAGGTGCTTCCTGTTTTGGTAGAGCCTATATCAATGCTTTAATTCCCTTTACTCTGTGGGGAGTACAGATGTGACGAGGTCGTATGCACTGATGATTGTGTTTCAAAGCTATCTCAGCCCCGGTACCTACTGGACAGAGTAACTGTCGGGTTCGACATTTTCAATTCCCCCCCCCCCCCCCTGTTTCTTAAGTTACGAGCAATTGTATTTCTGTTTCTTATGTAAATATTTATGAACAACAATCATATTCAAATGCATATGTCAAGAATAAGTCATTGGACGTTCTTGCAAAATAAAATAGAAAAAGAAAAACAAATAGTTTTGTAAAAATGATTTGTATTAATTTTCGAAGTTGGCCTATAACAAACGTTTTTGTTCAAGGAAGCTGACGCTCTAGCAAGAGAACACCGTCACAAAAGGAAGCTATACAATATTGTGTATAACAAAAAGAAAACAACTATGTGCAACAATCCTATTGGGTTCCAATTCTGCTATTACCGCAATGTATTTGAGCGTCTCATCACTTTGTTGCTTGTCCGAAGCTGATTAGATTGATCGGTGCCGTTCGAGCTTGACAGTTGATACTGAGGTCTAGTCGCAAGGTGATCCAATGGGACATAGTGATACACTTTACATCCCTAACTTTTTCCTGGACTGCCCTTTCGGGTTTTCAGTCCACCAGGATACCCTTTTTTGCCCAAGCCACCTTTTCAGGTTTTTGACTTGCCGGGTGTACAAAATTTTCATTTTCATCCCTTATTTTTGCCCGAACCCATTTGGTTCGCCGGGAAGCCCTTATTTTTGCCTAGGCCAGTCAACCTAGTGGGATTTTATCATGCGTAGTATCCTTTCACTATGTCTGCATTGACAGGGTGAGGAAGGTCGTCACCATCCATGGTGGTTAGAATCATGGATCCGCCCGAGAAAATGTTTTTAATCACAAATGGCCCTTCGTAGGTGGGAGTCCATTTGCCCCTAGAATCACCTTGCGGCAGTATGATGCGTTTGATCACTAGATCCTTGACTTGATATTCTTGACGTCTGACTTTTTTGTTGAAAGCCTTGATCATCTATTTTTGATACATTTGACCATGATAGACAATAGTAAGTCTCTTCTCATCGATCAGATTTAGTTGATCAAGTCGTGTCTGGATCCAATCGTCTTCGTTCAAACCCGCATCCTTCATAATCCTTAGAGAAGAAATCTGGACCTCAATGGGTAGGACTGCCTCCATGCCATATACCAGAGAGTAGGGTGTTTCCCCTGTCGACGTCCGTGCTGAGGTACGATACCCATGAAGAGCGAATGGTAACATCTCATGCTAGTCTTTGTATGTCACCGCCATCTTCTATATAATCTTCTTGATGTTATTGTTACCCGCTTCAACAACACCATTCATCTCCGGCTGGTAGGGAGAAGAGTTATGATGCTGTATCTTAAATTGCTTACAAAGTCCGGTGATCATCGTGTTGTTGAGATTCGTATCATTGCCAGTGATAATTCTCTCTGGCACACCATATCGATAGATCAGGTTATGCCTGATAAATCGCGCCACAACATTCTTGGTCACCGTAGCAAAAGAGGTCGCCTCAACCCATTTTGTGAAGTAATCAATGGCCACTAGGATGAAGCGATGCCCATTGGAAGCGGTAGGTCTGATTTCTCCAATCATATCAATGCCCTACATTACAAAGGGCCAAGGAGCCTTCAAGACATTCAAAGGAACCAGAGGCACGTGCACTTTATCATCATAGATTTGGCACTTATGGCAGGTTCGGGAGTGCTGATAACAATCTGCTTCCAGAGTGGACCAGTAATATCCTGCCCGTAGGATCTTCTTAGCCATGGTGTGTCCACTTGAATGGATTCCGAAGGTACCTTCATGTAGATCTGTCATAATCCTCTCTGCTTCGCTCTTGTCTACGCACCGCAGTAAGGTAGAGTCATGATTGCGCTTGTAGAGAATTCCATTACTGAGGAAGAATTTCGCAGCGAACCTTCTCAAAAATTTCTTATCATTGAAAGATACCCCTTCGGGATATTCTTGAACCTCGAGATGCCTTTTTACTTCGTGAAACCAGGGTTTGTCTACTACCTCTTCAGTATCAATCTCACAGCAATGCGCGGGTTCATCCAACCTTTCGATGGTGATTCGGGGAGCTTCGTTGTCTCACTGGACTTTGAACATAGAAGACATGGTGGCTAGCGCGCCCGCTAACTGATTCTTCTCTCGTGGGAAATTTTCAAAGGTTACCTCCTCAAAGTGTGGGAGCAACGTCAGTACACGCTCTTTTACGAGATGAGATTCAGATGTTTCGTATCCCATTCACCTTTGATATGACTTATCACTAATGCTGAATCCCCGAAGACATTTAAGAACTTGATCCTGAGATCGATAGCGGCTTTGAGACCCATGATGCAGGCTTCATACTCCGCCATGTTGTTAGTGCAGTTGAAACATGGTCGGGCAGTGAAAGGAGTATGACATCCCTTAGAAGATATGATTATGGCGCCAATTCCATTACCGAGTGCGTTCGAAGCTCCGTAAAAAACCATAATCCATCGGGATCCCTCCTCAGGTCCTTCATCTGGTCCAGGTTCTTCATAATCAGTCACCAACATAATATTCTCGTCCGAGAACTCAAAATTCATAGACTGGTAGCCATCCATGGCCTGATGAGCCAAATGATCAGCCAATACACTTCCCTTGATTGCTTTCTGGGTTATATATTGTATATCGTATTCAGTTAAGATCATATTCCATCTTGCTATTCTTCTGTAGAGTGCGGGCTTCTCGAAGATGTATTTGATTGGATCCATATTAGATATCAACAAAGTAGTGTGGGTCAACATATACTATCTCAGTCGGCGAGCAGCCGATGCCAAAGCGCAACAAGTTTTCTCGAGAAGTGAGTATCTTGTCTCACAGTCGGTAAATTTTTTCTAAGGTAGTATATTGCGTGCTCTTTTCGACCAGACTCATCATGCTGCCCCAGCACACACCCCATTGAATTGTCTAGCACTGTTAAGTACAATATCAAAGGTCTTCCTTCAACTGGAGGCATCAGAATTAGTGGTTCTTGAAGATATTCTTTGATCCTTTCGAAATTAGTACGGCATTCATCATTCCACTTTACCACTTGATCTTTCTTCAAAAGCTTTAAGATGGGCTCACAAGCAGCAATCAGATATGAAATGAACCTGGCGATATAATTCAAGCATCCCAAGAAACCTCTAACTTCCTTCTCAGAACGGGGAGCGGGCATCTCTTGTATGGCCTTTACCTTTGTGGGCTCTACCTGAATACCTTTGTCACTGACGATGAAACCCAGAAGCTTACCAAACCTTACCCTGAAGGTGCACTTGTTCGGATTCAACCTCAACTTGTATGTCTTCAACCTGTCGAACAACTTTTGTAGATGATCAAGGTGTTCCTCTTCGGTTTGAGACCTGGCTATCATGTCATCAACATAAACCTCGATCTCATGGTGAATCATATCGTGGAACAAGGCGACCATGGCTCGGTGATAAGTTGCCCCAACATTATTCAACCCAAAAGTTATCACCTTGTAACAGAAGGTGCCCCACTGTGTGATGAAGGTTGTATTCTCCATGTCTTCAGGAGCCATCTTGATCTGGTTGTAGCCAGAGAAACCATCCATGAAGGAGAAGATTTTGTACTGTGCGGTATTGTGAACCAGAACGTCAATGTGGGGAAGCGGGAAGTCATCCTTGGGGCTTGCCCTGTTCAGGTCTCTGTAGTACACACACATATTTACCTTACTGTTGTACCCCAAAATTTTCCCTCCCATATTTCTCAAAACATTTCAAGAAAGAGCCCCAAGTTGCTCAAGGTAGTCCAAGGGTTGGCCAGACAAGCTCTCTCCTAAGGCAGTCTACCTCAAATTAGGGTTTCATGTTGCATCAAGATACTTGATTCCAAGTGATCCCAAATGCTCACCAATGTCCTAATATGTTTTCAAGAACATCCATGTCAAGTTTCAAGCCTTGCATAGGAAATTTGCTCAGTCAATTGCTCAAAGGCCTAAAAGTCGACTATGCTAGGGCAAAAGTCAAATGTGGCCCACATACAGTCAAACTTCAATATTTTTGGTCAACATTATCATTTTGAAGTATATTTAATTATTTTATCAAGGTTTTATCATGATTCATCAAGGATTGCTCATAATTCATCAAGACTCAAAAGTTGCTAAATTAGGGTTTTGCAGGAAAAGTTAACTCAACTTTGACCAAGCATAACTTTCTCATACTTTATGAGAAATTACCCATCCAAAGCTCATTTTGAAGATGATGCAATTAACTACAATCCATGTTCATCTTCAAAGTTCAAAATATGCACTCACAAGAAGTTACAAATTTGGACATTATAGGTCATTTTGAAAAGTCAACAAAAACACCTTTTTTGTCAAAGCTTCATACTTGAGCATGGAATATCAAATTGAGATGAGACTAAAAGGGTTGCTTAGAGGACGTCTCAAGATTTCTAAAAAGTCCAAGAACACTTCCAAAGAGTCAAAATTGAGGAAGTTATGCATTGGTGAAGTTGACCTTTTTTGCAAAATTGCCAAAAGTCAACTATGCCTAAAACTTCAAATTTTGCCAAATGGGCCCAATCTTTTCCACTTGTTTTGAGTTGGAAACATAGTCCACGAGCTCTAGCCTTTGCAACTTGTCCTTATCATGTTTTTATTATTTATTTTGATTTTTATTTGAATTAATTCAATTTAAATCAAAACAAATCATATAAAATCCAAAATATTGAAAACAAAAGATTTTATGCTTGTTTCAGGTTTTATTATACAGCTAGCAAACATTCAAATTCGTATCAAGGCATGGCGTGAACAAAAAGATTGAATTAAGCCAATTTTGGAAAGGTTTCATAGTGAATCAAATCAAGAATCCAATTCATTGATGGAGGAAGATTGAGGCCAGGTTTTCAAACCTAATTCACTCCTCAATACATATAGAAAGGAGGCAGACTCAAAACCAGGTTAGAAATAGGCGCATCAAGGAGAACAAAAACTTGAAAAATCAAGAAAAAGTGGTGAATCGAATTTGCACTTAGAGGTCAATACAAGACTCTTTGCCTATCCCAATCGATTCCTGGGAGTCTCAGCAAGCTAAAGCAATCAAGAACCAAGCCTTTTCTAGTCCCAAAAAGCTCTGTAAGTCCATCACGATAACCATAAATTTTTGAATTCGGTTAGCATGATTTAGGCATTGTTAGCCTGAATTAGCCACATATTTTTGATCTATGGAACATTTGCAAGCTTTCTGCATCGTTTAATTTCATTTATATGTCCTGTGCAAGATTTCACCATTGCTAGGATTGCTTGTTTCGATTTGGGGTTTTCTTTTACAAGTTAAATTAGACCATGAAAGGGCCATCATTACACTCAGGAGGTCCAGACGAATCGATTGGTGGCCCTAGTTTTTATTTATTTTGCTCATAGTTGATTTTGAGAATGTACAAGTTTGTAGCGACGGACGTTGTCCGTAGGTATAGGTTCCCAAACCTTTAGAAATGGTGCAAGGAGGGAGATGAAGACATGGCTTCATCTGATTTGGCCATTTGAATTTCGCGCTGAATATTTTATTATTCCATTTGTTTTATATATTATTATTATTATTCACCATATGTACAAATAAGAACGAGTGGTGCAATGGTAGCGAAGGCGTGGATATTGCTTCAGGACTTGGGTTCGAATCCCAGGTCCCCCCAATTTCTATATTATTTTGCCTTTCAGGTTCCAGCGCATGCATAAAGCTAGTGACCACCATGCTCCCTCATCATCTATCATGCCAAGTGCCCTGAGGCCAGATCCAAGGGCCATGATGGGAGGAACACCCAATGCCAAGTCAAGCCCATAGCACAGGATCTCACAAGTCAACGTGGGCTTCAGATTGTTGGGCCCAGAAAATGCCTCTCACACCCCCTCAAGCTGCTATTCAGGCCCAAGTTCCTAATTCTTTTTATATTAGTTTTTATTTATTTATTTATTTTACTAACCAAAAAATTATTTTCTTTTTTATCAAAAAATCACAAATATTTTTCACCAATTAGATTTATGTATTTTTTTTATCAATAAATTTATTAATTTAATTAGATTTAATTTTAGGTAAAAACTTTAAATATTTTGTAAATACCTTAAAAATAATTAGAATAAATAGGTTTTATTACTAACTTAATTATATTTTATTTTTTTCCTAAAATAACCAAAAACCAAAAATAGGTCATTTTATTATTTTCATTAATTAATTTAATCACTAATTAATTTAGAATTTATTTTTAAAACCTAATTCTTTTCTTTAAAATATTAAAAAACAACAAAAACATTTTCTCTTTTAATTAGGATAGGAGGGTCAAAACCCTAATTTCTCGTCGATCTAATTTTCATCACGCGCTTTATTTTTATTATTGATCATATTGATGTAACTGCCTACGGTTTGTAATAGTTTAATTAGGACGTTTATTTACATTTATCGCTTTAATTTCAAAGGGTTTATTTTTGGCTATGTAAATACCCGAAGCCTTGTAATAGCGTAGTTTAATTTTCGCACTTTAAATTCCGCAAATTATTAATTGTTAGATGTATGATAATAGGATGCATGACCAGAATGTATGACTAATTTTAAAACAGTTAGACAACCCTAAATGTGCAAAGATAATAAATCTGAAACTGAATTACTCGCACATGCACACTCTTAGGGTACAGTCCCACTTGGTTGCCTTCGGTAAACGGTCATTGAGTATAGGATGCTTTCGTGGTCGTCCTTTTGTCTAAAGATCATAGTTGCCTTGGAAAGGCTGCCTCGGATATTGTTGCCTCGTATAATTGATCTAAGACATTAGGGTTACTACTAAGACGTCCTAACATTGCTTTAGTGACCGTACGTCCCTTTTGAATTGACCCTCAAAACTCCAACGAAGGTGCTACCTACTCACTAATAGTGGGATAGCATTGTCTAAAGGAAACAAATACAGAACGATTCTTTTTCCGAGTAGGTAGATTAGTTCTTAAGTACTTGCTCAATCAAAACAAAATTTTCACACTTACACTCCTTTACAAAACAAGTTTTCAAAAACACTTGATTACACTCTTGAAGACAGAAGCAAGAGTTAAATCGAAGTCAAAACAAAAACTTTTCAAAACCCACAAACACAAAGAAAACAATTTTGAAAATGATGAGCAAGTACCTAAGAGCCCATAGATAACTACGGATAGAAAGGTTTCTAATACCTTCCCTTTCTATAATCTACCCCCCGTACTCAGAAATATCTCGAAAAAGGAATTTTTCTGTGATTTTTTTCTTTCCTTGTTGGATAAAATAAAACACGGTGGTGACTCTTGCTTACCGCGACATTTTGCGAACACAAACGCAAAACGCAAACCAGCAAATTCCTTAAAAAATAGGGAAACATGTCTCGGTTCTGGCCACCGTATCACAAAACTGGCAACTCTGCTGGGGAGATATAAGTGGGGTGTACCTTAGGATTAGATCATCATATTGTTTTCAATTGTTTGATTTGTTTGCTTTATCTTTATGGGTTTGTATCAGAGTTACTATAGATCCTAACCCGGATCTGGGGATACCTTTTAGGTAAGTAGCAATAGACTGTGAGGGAACTGTACGGCGTAGACTAATACAGTTGAAGCAATAGCTACGTTGGTGTGACACATTAGTTAGTACCGATATCCCTTGTGGAGGAATAAGGAGAGTATGGGGCTGCTAATGGGTCATTAAGCATCAATTGACCTTAGAACCTATAATTGACCAACTTGGCCATAGAAAAGTAGCAGAATGCTACACTCATTGAAACCATACTCTCGCGATGGTTTCGGCCATAAGAAAAGGTTGCTAAGCTGAAACTATGACCGATCGAGGATGGTCAGTGATATTGAGAACCTCTAGAACCCGGTTACTATTACTAGGACAGGTTGAACCAACTAAACTGCAAGAGGGTAGTACCTAAACTCCATGCCAGCCTGAAATTTAAGGGCTATTGTGTGACTTGTTTTCCCTTACCATGTTTCCCATTTGTGATACCTGTGGTGTGTTCTTATCATGACATCATGCATCATGACATCGCATGCATATTTCATTAGACTAACCATTTCAAAGACCGAGGGGATTCATCTTTGTTCTGTTTTGCAGATCATGGCCTCTATGCGCAGAAATACCATTCGGATCAACTTCGTGTAGATACCTGCTCAGCTTAGAGAGTTGGTTTCAAAGGTTCCTGATACTTCTTCCTTTGTTAGAAGACATGGTCATCTTCTCAGCCTAGTCACTTCCAAGTTGGATGAGCAAATGATGAGCATCTTGTTCCAGTTCTTTGACCCGTTGCATCACTGTTTCACCTTCCCGAACTATCAGTTGGTCCCTACTTTGGAGGAGTTTTCTGATTTACTTGGCATATCTATTCTAGAGCAGACACCCTTTACAGGTTTGGAGATAGCTCCTAGGGCAGAGGATATTGCTTCAGCCCTCCATCTGACAATGGCTGATGTAGAATCTAACTGGGAGACTCGGAGTGGGATGAAAGGTTTCTTGGCTAAATTTTTGATTGATCAAGCTCAACAGTTCTGGGATAGTTTGGACTTTCAAGCATTTGAAGACATCATGGATCTTCTCATTTATGGCTTGGTTCTGTTCCCAAATTCAGATTCTTTTGTTGATGTGAACACAATTAAGATCTTCATGTCCCGTAACCCAGTGCCTACTCTCTTAGGTGATATTCTACATGCTCTTTATACCCGTACTGTTCGGAGAAGGGGAACTCTCATGTGTTGTACACCGCTGCTGGAGAGGTGGTTTATTTCTCACCTCCCTAAATCTGTATTGAAGAATGAGGAAGGTATGGGTTGGGCTTACAAAATCATGTCCCTTGCTCATACGGACATCCTTTGGAGTACTAAAGATATGGAAAAGGTAGCTGTCATTGATCGGTGTGGGGAATATCCCAATGTTCCATTGCTTGGAATTAGAGGAGGGATAACCTATAATCCTTGTTTGGCCTTACGACAGTTTGGAAGAGCTCGAAGGGACGGTCCTCATGAGCTGCTGCTTCCAGATATTGTCTTTGACTTCCAGGGGGATATTGAGGGACATCACTGCATATTTATACGAGCTTAGGACATGGTGAACAGGTCTGATCCACATGAGCTAGGAATGAAGACTTCTCTCCCGATGCAACCATATCTCCAGTGGGTTCGAGCCCGTGCTCAAAAGCTGGGGATGCCATACGAAGCTGTCTTACCGGTATTTATGGAGCATACTGATGAAGAAGGGGTTCCTTATACAATCCTCCATCCTCATATGCCTACTGATCTAGGGGCATTGAAGAGGTCTTGGATTCAGTTAAGGGAAGAAAGGGATACCTACAGAGAGAAGTATCATGAGCAAGAACGGAAGATCCAGAAGCTTACAAGGCAGCTCGAGACTGAGAGGACAATCAACAATTATGTCAGCACGAAAGGAAAATGACCATGGGAGTTCTGATGATTTCTTTATTGTTTCTAGCTTAGATTTGCTTTTCAGTATTTCTTTTGTAACGCCTTAAAGGCATTTGTTAAACATTGTTACAAGTTTTAATCTAATAAAGTGTGTTTCATTTTGGTTTACAAATTTGAATCTTCCTAAGTCTTTGAAATCATTTCATACGCATTCCATTCCCATGCACCTCATTACAGGTACCCTTACAGGTTCTCATCTTCTTCGCTGTTTATTTCAGCAAACATGTCTGCTGAAACACCTACTGATCAAGCTATTAAGGCTCTTCAAGCTCAGAATGCTCAGTTCTAGGAAATGTTCATGAACTTGGCCAAGATTCAACAAGATTTGAAGACTCTTATTTTGAAGGACAAGAAGAAGAAGAAGAAGAAGACGATCCTCCTGAATATGGGTCACAGATTTGGGAACAGGTTGAGACAGGAATTTGATTTATCTCATTCATCTGGAGGAGGAGAGAATCAAGAGGAAAGAAAGGGTTCTAGCCTTGTGGTTTCTGACAATGACACTAACTTTGATGAAGACCAGTACCCTCCTGCTGAGGATATGTATAAGCAACTTGAAGACCGATTAAGCGCAATGGAGATCCAGAAAGTCCCTGGTCTGGACTTTGGAGATTTGGGTTTGGCATCTGGGGTGGTGATCCCCCACAAGTTTAAAGCTCCTGTCTTTGCTAAGTACGACGGGGTCTCCTGCCCGAAGCTACACCTTCGCTCATACATCAGAAAGATTCAATCATATACTGCTGATAGGAGCCTCTGGGTTCATTTCTTTCAAGATAGTCTGTCAGGGACTCAACTTGAATGGTTCTATCAACTAGAAGGAGCTAATGTCAGTAACTCGGAGGACCTTGCTGCTGCTTTTTACAAGCAATACCCGTATAATACCGACCTTGCTCCCATGCGTACCCAACTTCAGGGTATGTCTATGGGTTTGGGCGAAGGTTTCAAGGACTACGCTCAGAAGTGGAGAGATCTTGCTGGAAGAGTACAACCCCCTCTGGTTGATAGGGAGTTGGTGGATATGTTTCTTGGGACTTTGTCTGGTCCGTATTTCAATCACTTGATCAGTAGTTCATCGTCTGGGTTCACTGAATTAATTATGACTGAGGAGAGAGTTGAAGCCGGTATCAAGAGCGGCAAGATACAGAAGGGTGCTTCGTCAAGTACAGAGAAGAAGCCTTTCAAGAAGGAGTCTAGTGCAGTTTACAGCTCGAGGAGCCAAAACCGACCTGAGTGCCACCAGGCAGTTAATGTGGTAGTTATATCAAGACCTATTGTTGCCCTACAACGCAACACTCAACAAAGAGTAGAGAGACCACAACAACAATATGCTCGGCTCAATATGACTCTATCTCAAATTTTGCCACAACTGTTGAAAACCAACTTGGTGATTCTGAAGGAGGCTCCAAAGAATCCCAGTACTACATCACCGCTGTATAATCCGAACGCCCGCTGTGCTTATCACTCTGATAGCCCAGGGTATGGTACCAATAAATGTTGGGCTTTGAAGATTAAAGTGCAGGATCTGATTGATGCTAAGGAGATTGAATTTGAAGCGCCGGAAAAGCCTAATGTCATAACGGCTCCTATGCCAAAACATGACACGGGAGTGAATGCTATTGGTGATGATGAAGAAGAGTCAGATTTCGAAAGCTGGATTTACCCGACTACCAACGGTGGCTTGAACAATTGGACGGCAAAGGACTTCGTGCCCATTTCTTTTATTACACAGTAATAAGACTTTGTTTTGAGTTTTGTAACAGACAATTTGAAACTTTTACGGCCCAGTGCCTTGCCCGAGACACCGTGGCTTTGTTTGAGGGCTTATTATTTGTCATTTACATATATCATCAATAAAAGCATTGGATGTTTTATTGCATTACAAATTTTGTGCTCTTTGTTTTTCTTTTCTACTTTATCAAAACAGCTATTTGTCTTACACACACTCACATAATACAGGTCTACATCCACTCTGGATCCCACTGATAACGACTCTGCTACTGCCAGTTATGACTTCGAAAGTCCGATCAACCAAGCCGAGGACGAAGGTGAGGATGATTGTGAAGTGCCTGGGGAACTTGCTAGACTGTTGCTTCAGGAAGAGAGGGCCATACAGCCGCATGAAGAGCCAGTGGAAACAGTAAATCTGGGTACCGAGGAAGACAAGAAAGAGGTCAAGATCGGTGCAAATCTGGAGTCTAGTGTTAAGCAACGGTTAATTCAGATGCTGCGTGACTATGTTGAGATCTTTTCCCGGTCTTATGAAGATATGCCTGGTTTGGATACTGATATTGTAGTTCACCACCTGCCCACCAAGGAAGACTGTCCCCCAATGAACCAGAAAGTCCGCCGAATGCGCCCAGAGATGTTTGAGAAAATCAAGGCTGAGGTTATGAAACATTTTGATGCCGGTTTTCTAGCAGTTACTTCTTACCCGCAGTGGGTTGCCAACGTGGTTCCGGTGCCGAAGAAAGATGGTAAGGTTCGTATGTGCGTGGACTATAGGGATCTAAATAGGGCGAGCCCCAA
This sequence comes from Vicia faba, assembly GCA_948472305.1. Lineage (NCBI taxonomy): Eukaryota > Viridiplantae > Streptophyta > Magnoliopsida > Fabales > Fabaceae > Vicia > Vicia faba. Next base: position 16,795,177 of record OX451741.1, on the reverse strand, counting down.
GGATGATTTCTCTCTGCCTCATATCAACGTTCTGGTTGACAACACCATACAGCATAAGGTCTTCTCCTTTATGGATGGTTTTTCCGGTTATAATCAGATTATTTTGGCTCCCGAAGATATGGAGAAGACAATGTTCGTTACTCAATGGGGTACCTTTTGCTACAAAGTCATGCCTTTCGGGTTGAAGAATGTTGGGGCAACGTATCAGCGCGCCATGATCACTTTGTTCCACGACATGATTCATCATGAGATTGAGGTATACGTTGATGACATGATTGCAAGATCCCAGACTAAAGAAAAAAATCTTGACCACCTTCAGAAGTTATTTGACAGGTTGAAATTGTACAAGCTGAGGTTAAACCCGAACAAGTGCACCTTCGGGGTGAGGTCTGGTAAGCTGCTGGGCTTCGTCGTTAATGATAAAGGCATTCAGGTGGATCCTGCAAAGGTGAAGGCTATACAGGAAATGCCAGTTCCTCGAACAGAAAATAAGTCAGAGGCTTTTTAGGACGTCTGAACTATATTGCCCGATTCATCTCACACCTAATTGCTACTTGTGAGCCAATCTTCAAGCTACTGAAGAAAGATCAAGTGGTAAGATGGAACGATGAATTTCAGGCCGCTTTCGAAAGGATCAAGGAATATCTCCAAGAACCACCTATTCTGATGCCTCCAATTGAGGGAAGACCCTTGATCCTATACTTGACAGTACTCGACAATTCAATGGGGTGTGTGCTGGGGCAGCATGACGAGTCTGGCCGAAAAGAGCATGCTATTTATTACCTTAGCAAAAAGTTTACCGACTGCGAGACCCGATACTCGTTTCTTGAGAAAACTTGCTGCGCCATGGCATGGGCTGCTCGTCGGCTGAGACAGTATATGCTGACTCACACTACCCTATTGATATCAAAGATGGATCCAATCAAGTATATCTTCGAAAAGCCTGCCTTGTCCGAAAGAATAGCAAGATGGCAGATGATCTTGACTGAGTATGACATCCAATACACGACCCAAAAGGCAATTAAGGGAAGTGTGTTGGTAGATCATCTGGCACATCAGGCCGTGGATGATTACCAGTCTATGAACTTTGAATTCCCGGATGAGAACATCATGTTGGTGACTGACTGTGAGACACCTGGACCGAATGAAGGACCTGAGGAGGGATCCTGATGGTCTATGTACTTTGATGGAGCTTCAAACGCTTTGGGTAATGGCATTGGCTCCGTGATCATATCTCCTGAAGGCTCTCATACTCCGTTCACCGCCCGACTATGTTTCAACTGCACCAACAATATGGCAGAGTATGAAGTGTGCATCATGGGTCTTCGAGCAGCAATTGACCTAAGGATTAAGTTCTTAAGTGTATTCGGAGATTCCGCTCTCGTGATCAGTTAGATCAAAGGCGAGTGGGATACGAAGCACCCAAATCTTATTCCTTACAAAGAGTATGTGTTGATGTTGCTTCCACACTTCGAAGAGATAACCTTTGAACACTTCCCAAGAGAGGAGAATCAGTTAGCGGACACGCTAGCTACGATGTCTTCTATGTTCAACGTCAGGTGGGACAATGAAGCTCCCCAGATTACCATTGAAAGGTTGGACGAACCCGCACATTACTATGATATTGAGACTGAAGATGTAACAGATAAACCCTGGTTTCACGAAGTAAAGAGGTATCTTGAGGCTCAGGAATACCCCGAGGGTGCATCTGTTAATGATAAGAAGTTTCCGAGGAGGTTTGCGGCAAAGTTATTCATCAGTAATGACATCCTTTACAAGCGTAACCATGATTCGACCTTACTGCGATGTGTGGATAAGAACGAGGCAGAAAGGATCATGGCGGAGTTACATGAAGGTACTTTCAGAACTCATTCCAGTGGACACACCATGGCAAAGAAGATCCTACGGGCAGGATATTTTTGGTCCACCATGGAAGCCGACTGTTATAAACATTATCGGACCTGTCATAAGTGCCAAGTGTATGCTGATAAGGTGCACATACCTCCAGTTCCTCTAAACGTCTTGATAGCTCCGTGGCCTTTTGCAATGTAGGGAATCAACATGATCGACGAGATCAGACCTACTGCGTCTAACGGGCATCGTTTCATTTTGGTAGCAATTGATTATTTTACAAAGTGGGTTGAGGCAGCTTCCTTTTCTACAGTGACCAAGAACGTCGTGGCACGATTTATTCAGCACAATCTGATCTGTCGATACGGTGTACCAGAGAGGATCATTACGGACAATGGTATAAATCTCAACAATACGATGATCATCGAGCCTTGCAAGCAGTTCAAGATACATCATCACAACTCTTCTCCTTACCGGCCGAAGATGAATGGGGCTGTTGAAGAAGCTAATAAGAATATCAAGAAGATTGTGCAGAAGATGACGGTGACATACAAAGACTGGCATGAGATGTTGCCGTTTGCTCTTCAAGGATACCGTACCTCAGCGTGGACGTCAACAGGGGCAACCCCTTATTCCTTAGTATATGGTATGGAGGAAGTCTTGCCCATTGAAGTTCAGATACCCTCTCTTCGGATTAAGAAGGATGCATGTTTGAGCGAAGATGACTGGATTCAGACCCGGCTTGATCAGCTGAATTTAATTGATGAAAAGAGACTTACTGCTATTTGTCATGGTCAAACGTATCAAAAGCGAATGATCAAGGCATTTAACAAGAAAGTTAGAAGACAAGAGTATCAAGTTGGGGATGTGGTGATCAAGCGCATTATCCTACCACAAGGTGATCCCAGGGGCAAATGGACCTCTACGTACGAAGGGCCATTTATGATTAAGAACATTTTCTCGGGAGGAGCTATGATTCTAACCACCGTGGATGGTGACGACCTTCCTCACCCCGTCAATGCATACATAGTGAAAAAATACTACGCATAATTAAAGACCTGCTAGGTCGACTGGCCTAGGCAAAAATAAGGGCTTCCCGGCGAACCAAAAGGGTTCGGGCAAAATAAGGGATGAAAATGAAAAAATCTGTACACCCGGAAAGTCAAAAACCTGAAAAGGCGGCTTAGGCAAAAAAGGGTATCCTGGTGGACTGAAAACCCGAAAGGGCGGTCCAGGAAAAAAATTAGGGATCAAAGCGTAACACTATGTCTCATTGGATCATCTTGCAACCAGACTTCGGTATCGACTATCAAGCTCGGATGACACTAATCAATCTGGTCTACCTTCAACCAAGTAGCAAAGTGATGAGATGCTCGAGGATATAAAGGCAATAGCAGAATTGGAACTCAGTGGGATTATTCACATAGCTGTTTTTCTTTCTTTTACACAAATTGTATAAATTCTATTTGTTCAGTGGCGTTCTCTTATTAGGACGTCGGCCTCTTGTACAAAAACGCCTATTTACATGCCAAACTTCAAAGTCAATACAATTCATTTTCACAAATAAATTGCAAACTGTTTTCCTTTTTCTGTTTTGTTTTGCAAGAACGTCCAATGTTCATTTTTTTGATATATGCATTTGAAAATAATTATTGATCATAAATATTTACATGCAAAACAAAAGACGATTACTCGTAATATCAGGAACATGGGCAAATAAGAACTGTCCAGACCTTACAGTTGCTCTGTCCACCAGGTACATGGATAGATTTAGTTGAAGAATATGACTAAGGTACATTCACTCCCCGTAGAGTAAGAAAAAGACAGTAGTGTTAACTCTCCCCAGCTGAGGCTCGCAACCGCGAATGAGTCGGTAAAATTATCCCCAAGCAGAGTTTATCTATCATCAGTACCAGAAAGATTATCCCCAGTGGAGTTTGGAGAATTATCCCCAATAGAGTCTAGAAAGTTGTCCCAGTAGAGTCTAAAAGGTTATCCCCAGTGAAGTCGCAACTGGAAAATCATCCCCAGCGGAGTTCATTCCTTTCACAAACAGAAACTCAATTCCCAACAGAGTTTCATTACCGCCAACAACGGTAATTCATCCTCGGCTGAGGTTATTCTTCCAAATCAACAGATCCTCCGGCAGAGTATGTCCTCCCCACAGAGTCATTTCCTCATAAGTTTATTCCTCAATGGAGTTATCCTCTCCCGCAGGTTTATTCTCACAATCATCTTCATTCACTATCCCCAACAGAAACGAAGAATTCAACTCTTTTCTCCAGCAGCTATCCGGGATTTATTTTCCCCAGCTAAAAACATCACATTTCCATACATCATGACATGCATACGCATCATACAACACAATCTCATTTATTTTGAGAACATCATTTCCTGATACATATCATGTATTACATACAGCTAACCTTTACCTTTCAGGAAAGATACAATCAAATTCTCACAAAATTCAAGCTGTGAAGCCCGGGTACGACTGATAATAGTTTAATCCCCAGTTGAATACGGATGACCGAAGCTCCTAAAATTCAACTTTCCTATTCAATAGAGATGTTTCCTCAGTTGAATACGGATGACTGAAGTTCCTAAAATTTAATAGAGATGATTCCTCAGTTGAATACGGATGACTGAAGTTCCTAAAATTCAACAGAGATGATTCCTCAGTAGAATACGGATGACTGAAGTTCCTAAAATTCAATAGAGATGATTCCTCGGTAGAATACGGACGACCAAAGTTCCTAAAATTCAACTTTCCTCTTCAATAGAGATGTTTCCTCAGTAGAATACGGATGACTGAAGTTCCTAAAATTCAACAGAGATGATTCCTCAGTAGAATACGGATGACTGAAGTTCCTAAAATTCGAAGATGATTCCTCAGTAGAATACGGATGACTGAAGTTCCTAAAATTCCACAGAGATGTTTCCTCAGCAGAATACGGACGATCGAAATTCCTAAAATTCAACAGAGATGATTCCTCAGTAGAATACGGACGACCGAAGTTCCTAAAATTCAACAGAGATGATTCCTCAGTAGAATACGGATGACTGAAGTTCCTAAAATTCCACAAAGATGTTTCCTCAGCAGAATACAGACGACCGAAGTTCCTAAAATTCGACAAAGATGATTCCTCAGTATAATACAGACGATAGAAGTTCCTAAAATTCAACAGAGATGATTCCTCAGTAGAATACGAATGACCAAAGTTCCTAAAATTCCACAGAGATGATTCCTCAGTAGAATACGGACGATCGAAGTTCCTAAAATTCAACAGAGATGATTCCTCAGTAGAATACGGACGACTGAAGTTCCTAAAATTCCACAAAGATGTTTCCTCAGCAAAATACGGAAGACCGAAGTTCCTAAAATTCAAACAGAGACGACTCGCCAGCAGAATAACGGACGGCGAAGCTCCTAAAATTCTACTTCTTTCAACAAAGATCAGCATCCCCCAGCGGAATCTTCCTCAACGACAGGTATACAAGCTCTCGCTAAGGAATCTCTTATGCGATTGGCACTCCTTCAGATGGCATCTTTAAGCCCATCCCCTCGTCAGCAATTTCCAAATGGCATCTTTAAGCCCATTCCCGACGTCACAAGACAATTACCACTTCATGCGAGTGCAAATTTATGGGCACTCTAGTGTTCAATCCTCTTCCACCTTCGGATACCGAAAAGCACGAAAGCCAATCTATATCCTCAGGTTTAAGAAGATTGAACAGGGGCAGATGTTGTACCTAAAAATTTTCCCTCCCATATTTCTCAAAACATTTCAGGAAAGAGCCCCAAGTTGCTCAAGGTAGTCCAAGGGTTGGCCAGACAAGCTCTCTCCTAAGGCAGTCTACCTCAAATTAGGGTTTCATGTTGCATCAAGATACTTGAGTACATGTGATCCCAAATGATAACCAATGTCCTAATATGTTTTCAAGAGCATCCATGTCAAGTTTCAAGCCTTGCAGAGGAAATTTGCTCAGTCAATTGCTCAAAGGCCTAAAAGTCGACTATGCTAGGGCAAAATTCAACTATGGCCCACATACAGTCAAACTTCAAGATTTTTGGTCAACATTCTGATTTTGAAGTATATTTCATCATTTTATCAAGGGTTGATCATGATTAATCAAGGATTGCTCATAATTCATCAAGACTCAAAAGTTTCTAAATTAGGGTTTTGTAGGAAAAGTCAACTCAACTTTGACCAAGCATAACTTTCTTATACTTTATGAGAAATGACCCATCCAAATATTATTTTGAAGAGGATGCAATTACCTACAATCCATCTTCAGATCCCAAGTTCAAAATATGCACTCACAAGAAGTTATAAATTTGGACATTATAGGTCTTTTTGAAAAGTCAACAAAATCACCTTTTTTGTCAAAGCTTCATACTTGAGCATGGAATATTTAATTGAGATGCGACCAAAAGGGTTGCTTAGAGGACATCTCAATATTTCTAAAAAGTCCAAGAACACCTACAAAGAGTCAAAATTGAGGAAGTTATGCAATGGTGAAGTTGACCTTTTTTGCAAAATTGCCAAAAGTCAACTATGCCTAAAACTTCAAATTTTGCCAAATGGGCCCAATCTTTTCCACTTGTTTTGAGTTGGAAACATAGTCCACGAGCTCTAGCCTTTTCCACTTGTCCTTATCATGTTTTTATTATTTATTTTGATTTTTATTTGAATTAATTCAATTTAAATCAAAACAAATCATATAAAATCCAAAATATTGAAAACAAAAGATTTTATGCTTGTTTCAGGTTTTATTATACAGCTAGCAAACATTCAAATTCGTATCAAGGCATGGTGTGTACAAAAAGATTGAATTAAGCCAATTTTGGAAAGGTTTCAAAGTGAATCAAATCAAGAATCCAATTCATTGATGGAGGAAGATTGAGGCCAGGTTTTCAAACCTAATTCACTCCTCAATACATATAGAAGGGAGGCAAACTCAAAACTAGGTTAGAAACAGGGGCAGCAAGGAGAACAAAAACTTGAAAAATCAAGAAAAAGTGGTGAATCGAATTTGCACTTAGAGGCCAATACAAGACTCTTTGCCTATCCCAATCGATTCCTGGGAGTCTCAGCAAGCTAAAGCAATCAAGAACCAAGCTTTTCCAGTCCCAAAAAGCTCTGTAAGTCCATCACGATAACCATGAATTTTTGAATTCAGTTAGCACGATTTAGGCATTGTTAGCATGAATTAGCCACATGTTTTTGATCTATGGAACATTTGCAAGCTTTCTGCATCGTTCAATTTCATTTATATGTCCTGTGCAAGATTTCACAATTGCTAGGGTTGCTTGTTTCGATTTGGGGTTTTCTTTTACAGGTTAAATTAGACCATGAAAGGGCCACCATTACACTCAGGAGGTCCAGACGAATCGATTGGTGGCCCTAGTTTTTATTTATTTTGCTCATAGTTGATTTTGAGAATGTACAGGTCTGTAGCGACGGACGTTGTCCGTAGGTATAGCTTCCCAAACCTTTAGCAACGGTGCAAGGAGGGAGATGAAGACGTGGCTTCATCTGATTTGGCCATTTGAATTTCGCGCTGAATATTTTATTATTCCATTTGTTTTATATATTATTATTATTATTATTATTATTATTCATATGTACAAATAAGAACGAGTGGTGCAGTGATAGCGAAGGCGTGGATATTGCTTCAGGACCTGGGTTCGAATCCCAGGTCCCCCCCCCAATTTCTATATTATTTTGCCTTTCAGGTTCCAACGCATGCACAAAGCTAGTGACCACCATGCTCCCTCATCATCTATCATGCCAAGTGCCCTGAGGCCAGATCCAAGGGCCATGATGGGAGGAACACCAAAAGCCAAGTCAAGCGCGTAGCACAGGATCTCACAAGTCAACGTGGGCTTCATATTGTTGGGCCCAGAAAATGCCTCTCACACCCCCTCAAGCTGCTATTCAAGCCCAAGTTTCTAATTCTTTTTATATTTGTTTTTATTTATTTATTTATTTTACTAACCAAAAAATTATTTTCTTTTTTATCAAAAAATCACAAATATTTTTCACCAATTAGATTTAGGTATTTTTTTATCAATAACTTAATTATTTTGTAAATAACTTAAAAATAATTAGAATAAATAGGTTTTATTACTAACTTAATTATATTTTATTTTTTTCCTAAAATAACCAAAATCCAAAAATAGGTCAGTTTATTATTTTCATTAATTAATTTAATCACTAATTAATTTAGCATTTATTTTTAAAACCTAATTCTTTTCTTTAAAATATTAAAAAACAACAAAAACATTTTCTCTTCTAATTAGGATAGGAGGGTCAAAACCCTAATTTCTCGTCGATCTAATTTTCATCACACGCTTTATTTTTATTATTGATCATATTGATGCAACTGCCTATGGTTTGTAATAGTTTAATTAGGACGTTTATTTACATTTATCGCTTTAATTTCAAAGGGTTTGTTTTTGGCTATGTAAATACCCGAAGCCTTGTAATAGCGTAGTTTAATTTCCGCACTTTAAATTCCACAAATTATTAACTGTTAGATGTATGATAATAGGATGCATGACCAGAATGTATGACTAATTTTAAAACAGTTAGACCACCCTACATGTGCAAAGATAATAAATCTGAAACTGAATCACTCGCACATGCGCACTCCTAGGGTACACTCCCACTTGGTTGCCTACGGTAAATGATCATTGAGTATAGGATGCTTTAGTGGTCGTCCTTTTATCTAAAGATCATAGTTGCCTCGGAAAGGTTGCCTTGGATATTGTTGCCTCAGATAATTGATCTAAGACATTAGGGTTACTACTAAGACGTCCTAACATTGCTTTAGTGACCGTACATCCCTTTCGAATTGACCCTCAAAACTCCAACGACGGTGCTACCTACTCACTAATAGTGGGATAGCATTATCTAAAGGAAACGAATACAGAACGATTCTTTTTTCGAGTAGGTAGATTAGTTCTTAAGTACTCACTCAATCAAAACAAAATTTTCACACTTACACTCCTTTACAAAACAAGTTTTCAAAAACACTTCATTACACTCTTGAAGACAGAAGCAAGAGTTAAATTGAAGTCAAAACAAAAACTTTTCAAAACCCACTGTGATCGGTGGGAATGAGAACTTACTGTTTTGGAATGCTGGTTTGCGTTTTGCGTTTGTTTTTGCAAAATGTCGCGGTAAGCAAGAGTCGCCACCATCTTTTATTTTATCCAACAAGGAAAGGACAAAAGCACAGAAAAATTCCTTTTTGAGATATTTCTCGGGTTCGGGAGGTAGATTATAGAAAGGGAAGGTGTTAGCACCCTTTCTATCCATGGTTATCCACGGGGTCTTAGGTACTTGCTCAAAGTGTTTTCAAAATTTGCTTTTCTTTGTGTTTGTGGGTTTGAAAAGAGTTTTTGTTTGAAAGGTGTTAGTGCGAAAAGTTTTGTTTTGTTTTGAAAGAGCAAGTACTTAAGAACCATCTACCTACTCAAAAGGAATTAAACTATGTAAATGTCCCTTTAGACAATGCTATCCCACTATGAAGGAGTAGGTAGCATCGTCGTTGGAGTTTTCGGGTCAATTCGATTTTAGGGACGTGTGGTCACTAAAGCAATGTTAGGACACCTTAGTGGTAACCCTAATGTCTTACATCATTTTATCCGAGGCAACTGTTTCGAGGAAACTATGATCTTTGGACAGGAGGGTGACCTCTAAAACTTCCTATACTCAATGACCACATCGAGGCAACCAAGTGAGGCGTACCCTAGGAGTGGCTTGTGCAAGTGTGTCAATTTTCAGTTATGTTATCTTTACATGTCATGGTGAGCTACGGTTGATTTTAATTTAAGATAGATCTTGTCATGCATAGCCTAGTTAGCATACATCTAGCAGTTAGTGGTTGCGGAAAATAAAACTAAGCTATTACAAGGCGTCGGGTATTTATATCGCCAAAAACAAACCCTTAAAAGTAAATGCGGAAAGTAAATAAAAGCGCGATAAATAAAAAAATCCTAAGTTAAAACTATTACATCCTCGGAGCAATTACAATATATGGATCAAAATAATACGCGTGAGAAAAGTTGAATCAGATTGTCCTTTAGGGTTTTGACCCTTTTTGAAGAAAGCATGTTTTTGGTCTTTTTTGAATTAAGAATCAAGTCTAAATTAATAATGGATTTAAAGAAAAGGTGTTTTTGAGTTTTATTTTAATTAAGGTAGTAAAATAGGAGTGATTAAAAAAAGTTAATAAAATCCTAATTCTAACTCAATTTTAATTTAATGCAAAAATCTGTTAAATTAAACCTAATTAAAACTAAATTAATTGATTAATAGTTTGTTTATAAAATTAATTAATAAAATTAATTGGTGAGACTAATATTTTTGTTGTCTGGTTTTTTTTTAATTTTATGAAAAAGGGTTAGTTAATTAATTAGTTATTTAGTTTTTAATGATAATAATAAGAGTAAAAAAAATATGAACAGAAAAGAAAAAAACAAAAGCAAACTGTGGGGTGCTGGGCCTGAAGAAGGGAGGTTTGGTCAGCATTTTTTCCAGGCTCAGCACGCTGGCCTTTGGATCTAGCTCGAAGCCACTGGGTACATTGAGATCTGAGGACGTATGGTGTTCCCTGCCTTCAGCGCTACAGCCGAGTACCTGAAGAAAAAGCGTAACAAAGTTTTGGGGGACCTGGGATTCGAATCCAGGTCCCATTAGACAATTCAACCAGCGCGCTACCAACTGAGTCATGATGTTAACCAGTTAGTGGGATAAGACGCGAATCATATGAAACAAAACAAGAATTAGGCTTACCAAAAAAATAAAAAGCGCGTAATGGATTCAAATGGACCAATGGAGTTGAGACACGTTATCATCTTCCCCAAAAACCCTGGTTATTTACCTGCGGATTTTTATCCGCAGGAAGTTTCGTGGGATGGTTCTAAAAATTGCTCCAGGCCATGAAAACACTATTCAAGAACACAGATGTGTTCGGCTCGACCTCCTCATCATTCCTATAGCCATTGTTTGTCTCAATTTACGCTACACAAGAAACGCCTAAAAACAAGAACAGGAACCCTAGGTCCTATATATGGGGTTAGAGGCCATGAAAATTAAATTGGATAACGCCAAAACAATCTAAATCAAGTAATAATCACAAATATGTCAATATTTTAAAGAAAAGATGCAAGCATGGATGTTTTCGATTTCATGTTCAGAGGCGTTTTCTAGAACACTTACAGTGCGATTTAGATGATGAAAAGCTTGGTTTTTGATTGGCCTCGCTTCAGGAGGTTGATGGAAAGAGAGTTGCGTCTTTATTTGGGTCGGAATCTGCCTCCAAGCCAAAACCTGATCACCACTTTTCAAGCTTTTCTTTTCAAGGTTGGGGGTGCCGTTTCTGCAGAGTTTCTGTAGGTAAATTTTCACGTTTTTCTGCAAGGGTTTTTCCGTGCGTCTTTCTGCAAGGGTTTTTCGTGTCTTTTGTTTATGAGCAGCAGGTTTATATAGGCAAAGAAATTAGGTTAACAAATGTGTATCAAATCTTGGTCCATTATGGTGGAGAGATTTGATTTGATTTTCATGAAAACTTGCCAAATTTGATTCAATCATGCGTTTCTGCCAGCTTGCTCTGAGTTGTTTGGGCCTCCAACTTGATGGAAATCAAAAACTGACTTACCCCTTCGATTTCTCCTTCTTTGCCAGTTTCGATTGCTTCAAAGTCCCCATTCGAATCTATTCCTTATTAGACAACCTCGACCAACCCTTGGCCTTGTGATGAGTCTAAGTTCTGATTCGAAGTGTTCAGAACTTCCTTTATCAGATCATCTTAGGTTGAGAGAAACTCTGCACTGAAATGCCATTCGAAAATCATTTCGTTATGATGTTCTTATTCAGGGAAATTCTGCACTGAAATGCCATTCGAAGGGCATTTGTCCATATACCATTCGAAGGGTACTAATTGAAACTTCACTCGAAAGACACTGTTAACAGGCCAATTGAAAGGTCTCGTTCATGCTAATCGAAGGGCCTTGTGTTGCTAGTTGAAGGGTCTTGCACTGCCTCCTTCGAATGGACTTCTTGTGTACCTTTCGAATGGGCCTTCTGAGTGCTTCTTCGAATGAATCATTTACATGTTCTTCGAATGAGCTTCTTGCCTGGTGAGTTGAAGGTAAGCCTAAAGTATCTAGTGCATAGTCGAAGCATTGTGATATTGACTTGATCGAAGGAGGGTCCAACGCTCAATCGAAGACCTGCAGATTAAAGCTTGATCGAAGAGTTCCAAATGTTCAATCAAATACTGGTGAACCAAACCTGATTGAAAGGTTCCAAACTCTTAATCGAAGCCTGGTGAACCAAACCTGATCGAAAGGTTTCGAACGCTTAATCGAAGCCTTTTCTCAGATGCCGATCGAAAGACACTTTGTATATCTTCAAAAACTTTATTTTTTTTAGGCAAGTGTTTGTGACTAACTATGTAAGGGAAGACCTTTGGAAACATGAGAGGGCAAATTTTGGGGTACAACAGTTACCCCTGTTCAATTTTCTTAAACGTGAGGATACATATTGGCTTTCGAGCCTTTCGTGATCCGAAGGTGGAAGATAATTGAACACTAGAGTGCCCATAAATTTGCACTCGCATGGTGTAGTATAAGCATTGTGACGTCGGGAATGGGCTTACAGATGCCATTTGGAGACTGTAGGTAGGAGGATGGGCTTATAGATTCCATCTGCAGGAGTGTCGATCGCATAAGAGATTCCTTAGCGAGAACTTGCATACTTGAGAAAGAAAGATGGTCTTCCTGGCTCGTTACAGGTGTTAATCTTCAATCTCTTTGTGTAAATGGTTTTCCTGGCTTGTTACAGGTATCAGTCGTCCACAAATAGTTTTCCTGGCTTGCTACAGGTATTTAACTGGAACTTAAGAAGGTTTGCCGATGAGATAGTTGTCCTGGCTGGTTTCAGGTATTAATCTCTGACCTGAGAAAGAAAGATAGCCTTCATGGCTTGCTACAGGTATTGATCTTCAATCTCTTCATGTAGATAACTTTCCTGGCTTGTTACAGGTATTGATCTACAATCAGTCGTCCACAGATATTTTTCTGGCTTGTTACAGGTATTAATCTGGAACTTAAGGAGGTTGGTGGTAGCCCTCTTTTGTTCGACCATTTCCTGAAAAAGGTAAAATGTTAGCTGTATGCAATGTCATGATGTATGAAATGCATGATGTCATGATGTTCTCAGAAATAAATGAGGTTGTGTCGTATGCACTTTATCATGTAGGTAAATAGGAGGTATGATATGTGAAATGTTTATGAATGTATTTTCGTCTGGGAAAATAAATCCTTGACAAATGCTGGGGAGTTTGTTAAATCCTGGGCTGCTGTTGAAGATTATGGTTGACCTCTTCGTTTCCACTGGGGATGACGCACGAAGATGATTGCAAGAATAAACCTGTAGGAGAAAATAACTCTGTTTGGGAATAAACGCGGTGAAGAGATTACTCTGTGGGGGATTACTCTGTGGGGAAGAGATACTTCGCTGAGATTTTAATGATAAACTCCACTGGGGATTCCGTTGATAGGTTCTGTTGGGGATCTTGATGATGAACTCCGCTGGGGATAGAAAGAACTTCGTTGGGGATGATATTTCAGTTGCAATTTTGTTGAGGATAACCCGGTTGGACTCTTGTGAGGATAACTTCTGAACTTAGCTGGGGAGACTTATTTGTGTTATGTAGGGGACAAGCTTCCAGAACCTACTGGGGAAGATGATTCAGCTCCATTGGGGAAACCTTTTTTAGACTGCGCTGGGGAAATGGCTCCACTGGGGGTACCTTACATTCTGCCGGGGAACATTCTTATATTCCGTTGAGGAATATTAAGGCTTCTAGGGATACTCTTATGCTTGCTGGGGAATATCCTTATACTCCGCTGGGGGATATTGAGGCCTTCTGGGGATACCCAATCTTTTTAAGGCTGAGGGTAGACCAACTCTGCTTGGGGGAGAGTATTACTGATTCGTTCATAGTTGCAAGTCTCAGTTTGAGAGAGCTATCATTACTGTCTTACTCTGCGGGGAGTGAAGGTATCTTGGTCGCAATCTTCAGCTGAACTTACCTTGGTACCTTGGTGGACAAATCAACTAGACTGCGTAGACAATTCTTATTTCTCCTACTTCTGATATCACCCGTAATTAGTCCTTTGTTTCACATGTAAATATTTATGAGCAGCACTTAATGTCAAATGCATATATCAAAAATGAACATTGGACGTTCTTTGCAAAACAAAACAGATAAAGGAAAAACAATTTGAAATTTGTCTGAAAATAAATTTGTATCGATTTTGAAGTTTTCCTGTAAATAGGCGCTTTTGTACAAGAGGCTGACGTCCTAGTAATAGAACGCCGCCTAACAAATACAGTTTGTAAAAAGAAAACAAAACAACTATGTGAATAATCCCACTGGGTTCCAACTCTGCTATCACCTTTATATCTTCAAGCATCTCATCACTTTGCTGCTTAGTTGGAGATGAATCTGATTGATTGGTGCCGTCCGAGCCTGATAGTTGATACCAAAGTCTGGATGCAGGGTGATCCAATGAGACATAATGTTACGCTTATCCCTAACTTTTGCCTGGACCGCCCTTTCGGGTTTTCGGTCCACCGGGATACCCATTTTTTCCCAAGCCGCCTTTTCAGGTTTTCGACTTGCCGGGTGTACAAACTTTTTTTTTATTATTTATTTTCATCCCTTATTTTTGCCCGAACCCTTTTGGTTCGCCGGGAAGCCCTTATTTCTGCCTAGGCCAGTCGACCTAGCGGGTCTTTGATTATGCGTAGTATCCTTTCACTATGTCTGCATTGACGGGGTGAGGAAGGTCGTCACCATCCATGGTGGTTAGAATTATCGCTCCTCCTGAGAAGATATTCTTAACCACAAATGGCCCTTCGTAAGTAGGGGTTCATTTGCCCCTGGGATCACCTTGAGGTAAAATAATGCGCTTGATTACCAGGTTCTCGACTTGATACTCTTGTCGTCTGACTTTCTTGTTAAATGCCTTGATTATTCGTTTTTGGTACGTTTGACCATGACAAATAGCGGTAAGTCTCTTTTCGTCGATTAGGTTCAGTTGATCAAGCCGGTTCTGAATCCAGTCGTCTTCGCTCAAACCTGCATCCTTCATGATCCAAAGAGAGGGTATCTGAACTTCAATGGGCAAAACTGCTTCCATGCCATAAACCAAGGAATAGGGCGTTGCGCCTATTGACGTCCGTGCTGAGGTACGATACCCATGAAGAGCAAATGGTAACATCTCGTGCCAGTCTTTGTAGGTCACTGTCATCTTCTACACAATCTTCTTAATGTTCTTATTTGCCGCTTCGACAACCCCATTCATCTTCGACCGGCAGGGAGAATAGTTGTGGTGCTGTATCTTGAACTGCTCGCAGAGCTCAGTGATCATCTTGTTGTTAAGGTTGGTACCATTATCCGTAATGATCCTCTCTGGTACGTCATAGCGACAGATCAGGTTGTGCTGAATGAACCGTGCCACGACGTTCTTGGTTACCGTAGCAAAGGAAGCTGCTTCAACCCACTTCGTAAAGTAATCAATTGCTACCAGGATGAAACGATGCCCGTTGGATGCCGTAGGTCTGATCTCGCCGATCATATCAATGCCCCACATTGCAAAAGGCCAAGGTGCTGTCAAGACGTTCAGAGGAACTGGAGGAATGTGCACCTTATCAGCATAGACCTGACACTTGTGACATGTCCGAGAATGCTGATAACAGTCGGCTTCCATTGTGGACCAGTAATATCCTTCCCGAAGGATTTTCTTTGTCATGGTATGTCCACTGGAATGAGTTCCGAAAGTACCTTCATGCAGCTCTGCCATGATCCTTTCTGCTTCAATCTTATCCACATAGCGCAGTAAGGTTGAATCATGGTTACGTTTGTAAAGAATGCCATTGCTGATGAAGAACTTTTCCGCGAATCTTCTCAGAAATTTCTTGTCATTAACAGATGCACCCTCGGGGTATTCTTGAGCTTCAAGGTACCTCTTCACTTCATGATACCAAGGCTTTTCTGTTACCTCTTCGGTCTCAAGATCACAACAATGTGCAGGTTCATCTAATTTCCAAATAATGATCCGGGGAGCCTCGTTGTCCCACCTGACTTTTAACATAGAAGACATCGTAGCTAACACGTCCGCCAACTGATTCTCCTCTCTTGGGAAATGTTCAAAGGTTATCTCCTTGAAGTGGGGAAGCAACGTCAATACATACTCCTTGTAAGGAATAAGATTTGGGTGTTTCGTATCCCACTCTCCTTTGATCTGACTGATCACGAGAGCGGAATCTCCGAAGACACTCAGATTCTTAATCCTTAGGTCAATTGCAGCTCGAAGACCCATAATGCATGCTTCATACTCTGCCATGTTGTTGTTGCAGTTGAAACACAGTCGGGCGGTGAGTGGAGTATGTGATCCTTTAAGAGATATGATCACATCGCCAATGCCATTACCTAAAGCATTCGAAGCTCCATCAAAATGCATAGACCATCGGGATCCTTCCTCAGGTCCTTCATCCGGTCCTGGTAGTTCACAATCAGTCACTACCATGATATTCTCGTCTGGAAATTCAAAGTTCATAGACTGGTAATCATCCACTACTTGATGTTCCAAATGGTCTGCCAACACACTTCCCTTGATTGCTTTTTGAGTTGTGTACTGGATGTCATACTCAGTCAAGATCATCTGCCATCTTGCTATTCTTCCGGACAAGGCAGGCTTTTCGAAGATATACTTGATTGGATCCATCTTTGAAATCAATAGAGTAGTGTGAGTCAGCATATACTGTCTCAGCCGGCGAGCAGCCCATGCCAAAGCGCAAAAATTTTTCTCGAGTAGTGAGTATCGGGTCTCACAGTCGGTAAACTTTTTGCTAAGGTAATAAATAGCATGCTCTTTTCGGCCAGACTCGTCATGCTGCCCCAGCACGCACCCCATTGAGTTGTCAAGTACTGTCAAGTATAAAATCAAAGGTCTCCCTTCAACTGGTGGCATAAGAATAGGTGGCTCCTGGAGATACTCTTTGATTCTTTCAAAAGCGGCCTGGCATTCATCGTTCCAACGTACCACTTGATCTTTCTTCAGTTGCTTGAAGATTGGCTCACAAGTAGCAGTTAGATGTGAGATGAATCGGGAAATGTAGTTCAGACGTCCTAGAAAACCTCTGACCTCCTTCTCTGTCTTGGGAGCTGGCATCTCTTGTATAGCTTTCACCTTGGCAGGGTCTACTTGAATACCTTTTTCGCTCACAATGAAACCTAGCAGTTTGCCAGACCTCACCCGAAGGTGCACTTGTTCGGGTTTAACCTCAGTTTGTACAACTTCAACTGGTCAAACAGCTTCTGTAGATGGCCAAGGTGTTCCTCCTCAGTTTGGGACGTCGCAATCATATCGTCGACGTATACTTCAATCTCATGATGGATCATATCATGAAACAAAGCAACCATGGCACGCTGATATGTTGCCCCAACATTTTTCAACCCAAAAGGCATGACCTTGTAACAAAAGGTACCCCACTGAGTAACAAAAGTGGTCTTCTCCACGTCTTTAGGAGCCATCTTAATTTGATTATAACCGGAGAAACCATCCATAAAGGAGAATACCTTGTGCTGAGAAGTATGGTCAACCAGAACGTTGATGTGAGGCAGAGGGAAGTCATCCTTAAGGCTTGCCCTGTTCAAATCTCTGTAATCAACACACATTCTGACCTTACCATCTTTCTTCGGTACTGGAACCACATTGGCGACCCACTGAGGGTAAGAAGTTACTGCTAGAAAACTGGCGTCAAATTGTTTCATAACCTCAACTTTGATTTTCTCGGACATCTCTGGGCGCATACGGCGAACCTTCTGTTTTACCGGAGGACAGTCTTCCTTGGTAGGCAGGCGATGAACCACAATGTCGGTATCCAACCCAGGCATATCTTCATAAGACCGGGCAAAGATTTCCACGTAGCCATGCAGCATCTGAATCAACCATTGTTTCACACTAAGCTCCAGATTTGCACCAATCTTGACTTCCTTTTTGTCTGTCTCAGTACCCAGATTCACTGTTTCCACTAGCTCTTCATGTGGCTGAATGGCCCTATCTTCCTAGAGTAGCAGTCTTGCAAGTTCACCAGGCACTTCGCAATCATCTTCACCTTCGTCTTCGGCTAAGTTGATCGGATTTTCGAAGTCATAACTGGCGGTAGCAGAGTCGTTACCAGTGAGATCCAGAGTGGATTGAGACCTGTATATGTGAGTGTGTGTAAAATAGCTGTTTTGCAATATATAATAAAGAAAAACAAGGAGCGCAAGATTTGAAATGCAAAAACGTCCAATGCTTTTATTAATGATATATGAAAATGGCACACAAAAGCTCTCACAAATGAAGCCACGGTGCCCCGGGTAAGACACCGGGCCATAAAGTTTCACAATATTGTCTATTACGAATTCAAAACAAAGAGTTCATTACTGAGTAACAAAAGTAATAGGGATGAAGTCTTTTGCTGTCTAGTTGCTTGGTCCACCGTTGGTTGTAGGGTAGATCCAGCTGTCGAATTCAGATTCCTCCACGTCATCTTCGATGGCATTTACTCCCGAGTTGCTGATGAACACAGGAGGTCTTCCAATCCTTGCACTACGAACAACCCTTTGAGCTTCTGCAGTGAAACCCAAACCAAACTTGTTAGTCTTCTGAGTGAAATCAGGAAGTCGTCCCCAGTTTGCATACTCACCCTTCTCAATAACAGCCCTGGCATCCTTTAAGGAAGCCATCTTCAAAGGAGAATATTCAACCATAGTCTCAGCTGATGCCAGTTTCTGAGGAACCTCTTCAAAGTGTTGAAATGGGGTCTCAATGAACTCTCCATCCATCTCTACGTATCTGAACGAGTTGAGGTGGCTGACCATATACTCCTCCTCCCCATGTACTGTCACGATCTTCCCTCTGACCGGGTATTTCAGCTTCTGATGGAGTGTTGAGGTTACAGCTCCAACTTTGTGGATCCATGCACAACCCAGCAAACAAGAATAGGATGGCCGAATGTCCATCACTTAGAATGTAGAATTGAAGACCTGAGAACCAACTTTAATTGGAATATCCACCTCACCATGCACCATCCTTTTAGACCCATCAAAGGCCCGGACAACAATGTTGCTTGGCTTTAGCTCCAACCCTTTGCAATCCAACCTGTCTAGAGCTTTCTTGGGCAAGACGTTCAATGAGGAACCAGTGTCAACCAACACATGTGCAAGAGTAGTGCCCCTGCATTCAATGGAGACATGCAGGGATTTCGTTATGGTTCTTCCCTTTCGCCGTCAGATCAGCGTCGGAGAAACCCAAACCATTATCAGTAGTTAAATTGGCCACACAATCGGTAAACTGATCAGCTGACATCTCTTGTGGCACGTGGGCCATCTTCATGAAGGTAATCAGAGCCTTGGCATGGGCCTCTGAACATAACAACAGTGATAACATAGAAATCTTGGATGGGGTTTGCCCCAGTTGCTCAACTACATTATAATCACTCTTCTTAATAATCTTAAGAATCTCTTCCATCTCCTGTTTGGAAGCTTCAACAGTGGTTGTCTTTGGCGCCTTCGTCTAGGCGGGCACATCAGGGGTGATCCCTTTGCCCCGAGCGTTAGATGACTCGAAGACAGGGGTAGGATTAAGAACTTGATCAGGAATGGTATTAGGCGCACTTGCAGGCGTAATGACAGCAGGTCTTCGGACAGTTGGTGGAGCAATGTCAAGTGAGAAAAGTCTACCACTGCGGGTGACTTTAGCAGGCCCGGTAATGTTGCTGACGCCGGTATTAGCATCAAACTCTTGCTTAACTCCAAGAACATAAACATATGCCCCATAGTGCCAGGGGACAGCTTTGTCAGAGGTGTAGGGGATGGGCCCCGGAACAGTGATGATTATGGGTGCAATCTTCTGAACAGGCGTGATTCTGACAGGTTTCCTCGAGGGAGCCTTGGGAGAATTGTTGGAAATGGTAATAATGGAAACTTCTTCAGTAGGGGTGGCAGGAACAACAATCTTCTCAAATAGGATTTCCTTATTATCCATCAGGTTTTGGATGCCTGACTTCAAAGATGGGCAACCAGTAGGTGAAACAGAACACACATGGAAACCTTCACCACAACCCGAAAATAAACCGGCTAGCAATAGGTTCTTCTTGACAGTCATTAGAGGGGTAACAATATCATTCACGGAAACCACAAACAAGTCTTCCTCTACAGCATTTACTCCATGTTTGGGCATGGGAGCAGTCACAACATTAGGCCTCTCGGGCGCCTCAAACTCAATCTCCTTTGCATTGATTAGGTCCTGAACCTTATTATTCAAAGCCCAACAATCATCCGTATTATGCCCCAGGCTGTCAGAGTGATAAGCGCAGCGGGTGTTAGGATTGTACTTTGGGGATGTTGTGTTTGAAATCTTCGGAGCTTCTTTTAGAGTCACCAGATTGGTAGTCAATAACTGTGGCAATATCTGAGACAAGTTCATGCTGAGACGAGTGAACTTCCTTCGAGGTCTCTCGCCCCTTTGTTGGTTGTGATGCTGAGGAGCACTAGCAGGTTTCGAAATAACAACCGCATTGACAGCTTGGCGGTGTTCAGATCTATTCTGTCTTTTTGAACCATAGACAACACTAGACTCTTTCTTGAATGGTTTCTTCTCGGGGCTCGATGAGGCACCCTTCTGTATCTTCCCAGCCTTGATACCAGCTTCAATCCTCTCACCAGTCAAGATAAGGTCTGTAAACCCGGCTGAAGAGTTTCCAATCAAATGGTTAAAGAATGGACCAGACAGAGTCCCCAAAAACATATCAACAAGTTCACGATCAGTTAAAGGTGGCTGCACCCTTCTGGCAAGGTCTCTCCATTTTTGAGCATACTCTTTAAATCCTTCACCCGTCCCTATTGAAATACCCTGGACTTGGGTACGCGTAGGAGCGAGGTCGGAGTTATATTGATACTGCTTATAGAACGTAGTAGCCAAATCTTCCCAGTTACAGATACAGGCTCCATCCAGCTGATAGAACCACTCAAGCTGAGTTCCTGAAAGACTTTCTTGAAAGAAATGGATCCACAAATTCTTATCAGCAGTGTAGGGCTGGATCTTCCTTACATATGACCGGAGGTGCAGCTTTGGACAGGAAGCTTCGTCATACTTGGCAAAGGCAGATGCCTTGAATTTATGAGGAATCACCACCCCAGAGGATAGACCTAGATCTCCAAAGTCCAGCCCGGGCACGTTCTGTATCTCCATAGCGCTCAAACGGTCTTCCAACTGTTTGTACTTATCCTCAGCAGGGGGATACTGTTCTTCATCATAGTCCGTCTCGTTGTCGGAGACTATAGGGCTAGGGACCCTCCTTTCTTGTGGACTATCTTTCCCTCCAGATGAGGTGGCTAGGTCAACTTCGTTTTGCAGCCCATTTCCAAACCTGCGTCCAGTGTTGAACATGACAATCTTCTTCTTCTTCTTCTTCCTCTCTTTCAGAATCAGGGTCTTTAGGTCCTGCTGACCCTTAGCTAGGCTCATAACCAACTCTTGAAACTGGGCATTCTGGGCCTGGAGGGCCTTGATAGCTTGCTCAGTGGAAGGTTCAGTAGACATGATGATTGCTGAAATAAACAGCGAAGAAGATAAGAGTCATGTAAAAGGGGTACCTGTCTATGAAGTGCATGAGATGAAATGCGTATGATTTATGATTTCAAAGACAATTGGGATTCAAATTTGTAGACAAGAAAGGAAACACACTTTATTATATTTAACTTCAGAATTTAAATTGTTCAACAAATTGCCCTTAGGCGTTACAAGAATGGAAATACTGAAAAGTAAATAAAACCGTAAAAGAAATCATCAAAGGTCCATCAATGTTCCCATGGCCTCTTCTTCTCAGTGCGGATATAATCATTCAGGATCCGCTCGTTCTCCAATTTCTTAGTCAGCTTCTGGATCTCCTGTTCTTGTTCGTTGAACCTCTCCCATAAGAGTCCCGTTCTTCCTACAGTTGCGCCCAAGACCTCTTCAGTGTGCCAACATCAGTGGGCGTATGAGGATGGAGAATAGTTGGAGGAACCCCGTCTCTATCAGCAACTTCAAGAGTAATAGGCCTGACAGCTTCGTATGGCATACCTAACTTCTGGGCACGGATGCGGACCCATCTGAAATATGACTCCATTGGCAGAGAAGTCTTTGGTCCCAACTCATGTGGGTCAGATTTGTGAACTCTATCCCAAGCCCTGATGAATCTACGACGCAGCTCGTCGCTATCTCCATGAAAATCAAAGATGATATGAGGTATCAACATCTCATGAGGCCCTTCTCTTCTAGCTCTTCCAAACTGACGGAGAGCTATGCATAGGTTATAAGAGATTCCTCCATGGGTTCCGATCAATGGAACATTAGGATATTCTCCATAACGATCAATGACAGTCACCTCATCCAAGCCTCTGAGAGTCCAAATAATGTCATTATTAGTAAGAGACATTATCCTATGAGCCCAGCCCATTCCTTCTTTGTTCTTCAGTACGGACTTAGGGAGGTGCAAAATAAACCACCTCGACAATAAAGGAGCACAACACATCAAAGTTCCCCGCTTTCGGGCAGTACGAGCATAGAGCTGATGAAGGATATCACCCAAGAGAGTGGGTACAGGGTTCCGAGAGATGAAGATCCTTATGGCATTAACATCAACGAAGGTGTCAGGATTTGGAAACAATACCAGACCATAGATTAAGAGAGCCAGAATTTCCTCGTACGCTTTGAAGTCTAAGTCATCCCAAAAGCAGTTAGCTTTGCCAGCCAGAAACTTAGCCAAAAAACCCTTAACTCCACTTCTAGTCTCCCAGTTAGCCATTACCTCTTCTTTGGTCAAGTGAAGGGCTGCAGCAATCTCTTCAGGCCTAAGAGTCTTTTCCCAACCAGTGAATGGAGTCTGCTCTAAAACAGAGATACCAAGCAACTCAGAGAACTCTTCCAGGGTAGGAACCAGCGGGAAGTCTTGAAAGGTGAAGTAATGGTATAGGGGATCATAGAACTGGACCAGGACGCTCATCATTTGTTGGTCCAACTTTGAGGTGACTAAACCGAGAAGAGAACCATGCCTCATGATGAAGGAAGTAGTGTTTGGAATCCTGACAACCAACTCTTTAAGCAAAGTAGGTGCTTGAACAAATTTGAGCCGGATAGTATTCCTACGCATGGGCATCATGAGGTCCTACAAAACAGAGCAAAGATGAAACCCTCTTGTCTTTGAAATGGGTTAGTCCTTATGCAAGATGTATGCAATGTTATGATGTTATGATGTCATGGTAAAGGCACACCACAAGTATTCACAAAAGGAAAACATGGTAAAGGCACACAAGTCACACAAAAGAGCCCTTAGATTTCAGGCTGGCATGAAGCTTTAGGTATTACCCTCTTTCAGTTTCAGTTGGTTAAGACCTGTCCTAAAAATAGTAACCGGGTTCTAGAGGATCTCAATATCACTGACTACCCTCAATCGGTCATAATTCCAGTTTGGCAACCTTTTCTTGCGGCCGGAACCATCACGAGAGTTTAGTCTCAATGAGTGTAGCATACTGCTACTGTTCTATGGCCAAGTTGGTCAATTTAAGGTTCTAAGGTCAGTTGGTGCTTAATGACTCCTCAGAAGACCCATATTCTACTCGTTCCAACACAAGGGATATCGGTACAGACCAAGGTGTCACACCAACATAGCTACTGCTTCATCTGTGTCGGTCTACACCGGACAGATCCCTCACAGTTTATTGCTACTTACCTAAAAAAGGGTACCCCCAGATCCGGGTTAGGATCTATAAAACTCTGATACAAGCCCACAAAATTTAAA
Source organism: Vicia faba (assembly GCA_948472305.1). Lineage (NCBI taxonomy): Eukaryota > Viridiplantae > Streptophyta > Magnoliopsida > Fabales > Fabaceae > Vicia > Vicia faba. The sequence goes on along the minus strand of OX451741.1, from coordinate 16,771,412 downwards.
GCATACAATTGAAAACACAAGTGATCTAATCCTAAGGTACACCTCACTTATAAAGTCCCCAGCAGAGTCGCTAGTTCTGTGATCGGTGGGAATGAGAACTGACTGTTTTGGAATGCTGGTTTGTGTTTTGCGTTTGTTTTTGCAAAATGTCGCGGTAAGCAAGATTCGCCACCGTCTTTTATTTTATCCAACAAGGAAAGGACAAAAGCACAAAAAAATTCCTTTTTGAGATATTTCTCGGGTTCGGGAGGTAGATTATAGAAAGGGAAGGTGTTAGCACCCTTTCTATCCGTGGTTATCCACGGGCTCTTAGGTACTTGCTCAAAGTGTTTTCAAAATTTGCTTTTCTTTGTGTTTGTGGGTTTGAAAAGAGTTTTTGTTTGGAAGGTGTTAGTGAGAAAAGTTTTGTTTTGTTTTGAAAGAGCAAGTACTTAAGAACCATCTACCTACTCGAAAGGAATTAAACTGTGTAAATGTCCCTTTAGACAATGCTATCCCACTATGAAGGAGTAGGTATCGTCGTTGTTGGAGTTTTCGGGTCAATTCGATTTTAGGGACGTGTGGTCACTAAAGCAATGTTAGGACGCCTTAGTGGTAACCCTAATGTCTTAGATCATTTTATCCGAGGCAACCGTTTCGAGGCAACTATGATCTTTGGACAGGAGGGTGACCTCTAAAACTTCCTATACTCAATGACCACGTCGAGGCAACCAAGTGAGGCGTGCCCTAGGAGTGGCCTGTGCAAGTGTGTCAATTTTCAGTTATGTTATCTTTACATGTCATGGTGAGCTACGGTTGATTTTAATTTAAGATAGATCTTGTCATGCATAGCCTAGTTAGCATACATCTAGCAGTTAGTGGTTGCGGAAAATAAAACTAAGCTATTACAAGGCGTCAGGTATTTACATCGCCAAAAACAAACCCTTAAAAGTAAATGCAGAAAGTAAATAAAAGCGCGATAAATAAAAAAAATCCTAAGTTAAAACTATTACATCCTCGGAGCAATTACAATATATGGATCAAAATAATACGCGTGAGAAAAGTTGAATCAGATTGTCCTTTAGGGTTTTGACCCTTTTTGAAGAAAGCATGTTTTTGGTCTTTTTTGAATTAAGAATCAAGTCTAAATTAATAATGGATTTAAAGAAAAGGTGTTTTTGAGTTTTATTTTAATTAAGGCAGTAAAATAGGAGTGATTAAAAAAATTTAATAAAATCCTAATGCTAACTCAATTTTAATTTAATGCAAAAATCTGTTAAATTAAACCTAATTAAAACTAAATTAATTGATTAATAGTTTGTTTATAAAATTAATTAATAAAATTAATTGGTGAGACTAATATTTTTGTTGTCTGGTTTTTTTTATTTATGAAAAAGGGTTAGTTAATTAATTAGTTAGTTAGTTTTTAATGATAATAATAAGAGTAAAAAAAATATGAACAGAAAAGAAAAAACAAAAGCAAACTGTGGGGCGCTGGGCCTGAAGAAGGGAGGTTTGGTCAGCATTTTTTCCAGGCTCAGCACGCTGGCCTTTGGATCTAGCTCTAAGCCACTGGGTACGTTAAGATCTGAGGACGTATGGTGTTCCCTGCCTTCAGCGCTGCAACTGAGTACCTGAAGAAAAAGCGTAACAAAGTTTTAGGGGACTGGGATTCGAATCCAGGTCCCATTAGACAATTCAACCAGCGCGCTACCAACTGAGCCATGATGTTAACCAGTTAGTGGGATAAGACGCGAATAATATGAAACAAAACAACAATTAGGCTTACCAAAAAAATAAAAAGCGCGTAATGGATTCAAATGGACCAATGGAGTTGAGACACGTTATCATCTTCCCCAAACACCCTGGTTATTTACCTACGGATTTTTATCCGCAGGATGTTTCGTGGGATGGTTCTAAAAGTTGCTCCAGGCCATGAAAACACTATTCAAGAACACAGATGTGTTCGTCTCGACCTCCTCATCATTCCTATAGCCATTGTTTGTCTCATTTTACTCTGCACAAGAAACGCCTAAAAACAAGAACAAGAACCCTAGGTCCTATATATAGGGTTAGAGGCCATGAAAATTAAATTGGATAACGCTAAAACAATCTAAATCAAGTAATAATCACAAATATGTCAATATTTTAAAGAAAAGATGCAAGCATGGATGTTTTCGATTTCATGTTCAGAGGCGTTTTCTAGAACACTTACAATGCGATTTAGATGATGAAAAGCTTGGTTTTTGATTGGCCTTGCTTCATGAGGTTGATGGCAAGAGAGTTGCGTCTTTATTTGGGTCGGAATCTGCCTCCAAGCCAAAACATGATCACCACTTTTCAAGCTTTTCTTTTCAAGGTTGGGGGTGCCGTTTCTGCAGAGTTTCTGTAGGTAAATTTTCACGTTTTTCTGCAAGGGTTTTTCCGTGCATCTTTCTGCAAGGGTTTTTCGTGTCTTTTGTTTATGAGCAATAGGTTTATATAGGCAAAGAAATTAGGTTAAAAAATGTGTATCAAATCTTGGTCCATTATGGTGGAGAGATTTGATTTGATTTTCATGAAAACTTGCCAAATTTGATTCAATCATGCGTTTCTTCCAGCTTGCTCTGAGTTGTTTGGGCCTCCAACTTGAAGGAAATCAAAAACTGACTTACCCCTTCGATTTCGCCTTCTTTTCCAGTTTCGATTGCTTCAAAGTCCCCATTCGAATCTATTCCTTATTAGACAACCTCGACCAGCCCTTGGCCTTGTGATGAGTCTAAGTTCTGATTCGAAGTGTTCAGAACTTCCTTTATCAGATCATCTTAGGTTGAGAGAAACTCTGCACTGAAATGCCATTCGAAAATCATTTCGTTATGATGTTCTTATTCAGGGAAATTCTGCACTGAAATGCCATTCGAAGGGCATTTGTCCATATACCATTCAAAGGGTACTAATTGAAACTTCACTCGAAAGACACTGTTAACAGGCCAATCGAAAGGTATCGTTCATGCTAATCGAAGGGCCTTGTGTTGCTAGTCGAAGGGTCTTGCACTGCCTCCTTCGAATGGACTTCTTGTGTACCTTTCGAATGGGCCTTCTGAGTGCTTCTTCGAATGAGTCATTTACATGTTCTTCGAATGAGCTTCTTGCCTGGTGAGTCGAAGGTAAGCCTGAAGTATCTAGTGCATAGTCGAAGCATTGTGATATTGACTTGATCGAAGGAGGGTCCATCGCTCAATCGAAGACCTGCAGATTAAAGCTTGATCGAAGAGTTCCAAATGTTCAATCGAAGATTGGTGAACCAAACCTGATCGAAAGGTTCCAAACTCTTAATCGAAGCCTGGTGAACCAAACCTGATCGAAAGGTTCCGAACGCTTAATCGAAGCCTTTTCCCAGATGCCGATCGAAAGACACTTTGTATATCTTCAAAAACTTTATTTTTGTTAGGCAAGTGTTTGTGACTAACTATGTAAGGGAAGACCTTTGGAAACATGAGAGGGAAAATTTTGGGGTACAACAGTTACCCCTGTTCAATTTTCTTAAACGTGAGGATACAGATTGGCTTTCGAGCCTTTCATGATCCGAAGGTGGAAGATAATTGAACACTAGAGTGCCCAGAAATTTGCACTCGCATGGTGTAGTATAAGCATTGTAACATCGGGAATGGGCTTACAGATGCCATTTAGAGACTGTAGGTAGGAGGATGGGCTTATAGATTCCATCTGCAGGAGTGTCGACCGCATAAGAGATTCCTTAGTGAGAACTTGCATACTTGAGAAAGAAAGATGGTCTTCCTGGCTCGTTACAGGTGTTAATCTTCAATCTCTTTGTGTAAATGGTTTTCATGGCTTGTTACAGGTATCAGTCGTCCACAAATAGTTTTCCTGGCTTGCTACAGGTATTCAACTGGAACATAAGAAGGTTGGCCGATGAGATAGTTGTCCTGGCTGGTTTCAGGTATTAATCTCTGACCTGAGAAAGAAAGATAGCCTTCCTGGCTTGCTACAGGTATTGATCTTCAATCTCTTCATGTAGATAACTTTCCTGGCTTGTTACTGGTATTGATCTACAATCAGTCGTCCACAGATATTTTCCTGGCTTGTTACAGGTATTAATCTGGAACTTAAGGAGGTTGGTGGTAGCCCTCTTTTGTTCGACCTTTTTCTGAAAAAGGTAAAACGTTAGCTGTATGCAATGTCATGATGTAAGAAATGCATGATGTCATGATGTTCTCAGAAATAAATGAGGTTGTGTCGTGTGCACTTTATCATGTAGGTAAATAGGAGGTATGATATATGAAATGTTTATGAATGTATTTTCGTCTGGGAAAATAAATCCTTGACAAATGCCGGGGAGTTTGTTAAATCCTGGGCTGCTGTTGAAGATTATGGTTGACCTCTTCGTTTCCACTGGGGATGATGCACGAAGATGATTGCAAGAATAAACCTGTAGGAGAAAATAACTCCGTTGGGGAATAAACGCGGTGAAGAGATTACTCTGTGGGGGATTACTCTGTGGGGAAGAGATACTTCACTGAGATTTTAATGATAAACTCCACTGGGGATTCCGTTGATAGGTTCTGTTGGGGATCTTGATGATGAACTCCGTTGGGGATAGAAAGAACTTCGTTGAGGATGATCTTCTAGTTGCGACTTTGTTGAGGATAACCCGGTTGGACTCTTGTGAGGATAACTTCTGAACTTAGCTGGGGAGACTTATTTGTGTTCTGCAGGGGACAAGCTTCCAGAACCTACTGGGGAAGATGATTCAGCTCCATTGGGGAAACCTTTTTTAGACTGCACTGGGGAAATGGCTCCACTGGGGGTACCTTACATTCTGCCGGGGAACATTCTTATATTCCGTTGAGGAATATTAAGGCTGCCAGGGATACTCTTATGCTTGCTGGGGAATATCCTTATACTCCGCTGGGGGATATTGAGGCCTTCTGGGGATACCCAATCTTTTTAATGCTGAGGGTATACCAACTTTGCTTGGGGGAGAGTATGACTGATTCGTTCATAGTTGCAAGTCTCAGTTTGAGAGAGCTATCATTACTGTCTTACTCTGCAGGGAGTGAAGGTATCTTGGTCGCATTCTTCAGCTGAACTTACCTTGGTAGCTTGGTGGACAGATCAACTAGACTGCTCAGACAATTCTTATTGCCCCTACTTTTGATATCACCCGTAATTAGTCCTTTGTTTCGCATGTAAATATTTATGAGCAGCACTTAATGTCAAATGCATATATCAAAAATGAACATTGGACGTTCTTTGCAAAACAAAACAGATAAAGGAAAAACAATTTGAAATTTGTCTGAAAATAAATTTGTATCGATTTTGAAGTTTGCCTGTAAATAGGCGCTTTTGTACAAGAGGCTGACGTCCTAGTAAGAGAACGCCGCCGAACAAATACAATTTGTAAAAAGAAAACAAAACATCTATCTGAATAATCCCAATGGGTTCCAACTCTGCTATCGCCTTTATATCTTCATGCATCTCATCACTTTGCTGCTTAGTTGGAGATGAATCTGATTGATTGGTGCCGTCCGAGCCTGATAGTTAATACCAAAGTCTGGATGCAGGGTGATCCAATGAGACATAATGTTATGCTTATCCCTAACTTTTGCCTGGACCGCCCTTTCGGGTTTTCGGTCCACCGGGATACCCATTTTTTCCCAAGCCGCCTTTTCAGGTTTTCGACTTGCCGGGTGTACAAACTTTTTTTTTTTATTTTCATCCCTTATTTTTGCCCGAACCCTTTTGGTTCGCAGGGAAGCCCTTATTTCCGCCTAGGCCAGTCGACCTAGCGGGTCTTTGATTATGCGTAGTATCTTTTCACTATGTCTGCATTGACGGGGTGAGGAAGGTCGTCACCATCCATGGTGGTTAGAATCATCGCTCCTCCTGAGAAGATATTCTTAACCACAAATGGCCCTTCGTAAGTAGGGGTTCATTTGCCCCTGGGATCACCTTGAGGTAAAATAATGCGCTTGATTACCAGGTTCTCGACTTGATACTCTTGTCGTCTGACTTTCTTGTTAAATGCCTTGATTATTCGTTTTTGGTACGTCTGACCATGACAAATAGCGGTAAGTCTCTTTTCGTCGATTAGGTTCAGTTGATCAAGCCGGTTCTGAATCCAATCGTCTTCGCTCAAACCTGCATCCTTCATGATCTAAAGAGAGGGTATCTGAACTTCAATGGGCAAAACTGCTTCCATGCCATAAACCAAGGAATAGGGCGTTGCCCCTATTGACGTCCGTGCTGAGGTACGATACCTATGAAGAGCAAATGGTAACATCTCGTGCCAGTCTTTGTAGGTCACTGTAATCTTCTGCACAATCTTCTTAATGTTCTTATTTGCCGCTTCGACAGCCCCATTCATCTTCGGCCGGTAGGGAGAAGAGTTATGGTGCTGTATCTTTAACTGCTCGCAGAGCTCAGTGATCATCTTGTTGTTAAGGTTGGTACCATTATCCGTAATGATCCACTCTGGTACGCCGTAGCGACAGATCGGGTTGTGCCGAATGAACCGTGCCACGACGTTCCTGGTTACCGTAGCAAAGGAAGCTGCTTCAACCCACTTCGTAAAGTAATCAATTGTTACCAGGATGAAACGATGCCCGTTGGATGCCGTAGGTCTGATCTCGCCGATCATATCAATGCCCCACATTGCAAAAGGCCAAGGTGCTGTCAAGATGTTCAGAGGAACTGGAGGAATGTGCACCTTATCAGCATAGACCTGACACTTGTGACATGTCCGAGAATGCTGATAACAGTCGGCTTCCATTGTGGACCAGTAATATCCTGCCCGAAGGATTTTCTTTGTCATGGTATGTCCACTGGAATGAGTTCCGAAAGTACCTTCATGCAGCTCTGCCATGATCCTTTCTGCTTTCAATCTTATCCACATAGCGCAGTAAGGTTGAATCATGGTTACGTTTGTAAAGAATGCCATTGCTGATGAAGAACTTTGCCGCGAATCTTCTCAGAAACTTCTTGTCATTAACAGATGCACCCTCGGGGTATTCTTGAGCTTCAAGGTACCTCTTCACTTCATGATACCAAGGCTTTTCTGTTACCTCTTCGGTCTCAAGATCACAACAATGTGCAGGTTCATCTAATTTCCAAATAATGATCCGGGGAGCCTCGTTGTCCCACTTGACTTTGAACATAGAAGACATCGTACCACAATATCAGTGTCTAAACCAGGCATGTATTCATATGACCAGGAGAAGATCTCGGCATAGTCGTTCAACATTTGTATTAACCACGGTTTGATCTTAGTCTCCAGATTGGCGTCAATCTTGACTTCTTTTCTGTCCATCTTTGTGCCCAAGTTTATCGTCTCAAATGGCTCTTCATGAGGCTGTATAGCCCTCTCTTCCTGCTGTAACAATCTAGCAAGTTCTCCAGGCACCTCACAATCGTCTTCACCTTTGTCCTCGGCTTGGTTACTCGGATTTTCGAAGTCATAACTGGCAATAGAAAAACTGTTATCAATGGGATCCAGAGTGGATGTCGATCTGTAGTTTAATACATGAGTGTGTGTAAGAGCATAACTGTATTGATAAAGTAAAAGCAGAAAAGAAAAAAAGAGAGCGCAAAATTTGTATGCAAGGGACATCCAATGATTTATTGATGATATATGAAATGACATATAATAACCCTCACAGATAGAACCATTGTGCCTCGGGTAAGACACAAGGCCATAAAGTTTAAATTGTTTATTACAAACTCGGAAAACAAGTAAGACAATTACTGCGGAATAAAAGAAACTGGTATAAAATCTCTGGCCGTCCAATTACTCGGTCCACCATTGGTAATCGGGTAGATCCAGCTCTTAATATCAGAATCTTCCTCACTGTCTTCAATAATGCTGATCCCACGATTGCTGATGCGTAGGGGAGGTCCTCCAGCCCGAGTGCGTCGAACAACCCTTTGAGCTCCTGAAGTAAAGCCCAAACCAAATTTGTCAGTTTTGTGAGTAAAATCAGAGAACTGTCCCCAGTTGGTACACCCATCTTCTTCGACCACTGCTCTGGCATCCTTGAGAGAAGCCATCTTCAGAGGAGGTTTGGTGCTGGTGGTAGTCTCGGTTGACGCTAAAATCTGGGGAACCTCTTCGAAGTTTTGACAAGGAGTCTCTATGAATTCCCCGTCCATCTCCACATACCTGAAAGAGTTCATGTGGCTCACCATATACTCCTCTTTGCCATGCACAATGACAATCTTCCCCTTCACCAGATATTTCAGCATTTGGTGTAGTGTAGAAGTAACGGCCCCAACTTCATGGATCCAAGGACGACCCAACAAACAAGAGTACGATGGCCTGATGTCCATCACGTAGAAGGTGGACCCAAAGGCATGAGAACCTACTTTGACATGGATGTCTACCTCCCCATTCACCATTCTCTTCGACCCGTCAAAATCCCTTACCACAATGTTACCAGGCTTTAAGGTCAAGCCTTCATAATCCAGCCGATCAAGAGCTTTCTTAGGTAGAACATTCAGTGAAGACCCAGTATCCACCAGCATATGAGCCATAGTGGTGCCATTGCATTCGATCGAGACGTGCAGAGCATCATTATGCTTCCTCCCTTTCGGTGTTAAGTCGACATCTGAAAAACCCAACCCATTGTCAGCAGTCAAGCTGGCCACGCAATCTTTGAATTGATCGACTGAGATTTCTTACGGCACATGTGCAGTCTTAAGGAATGCAATCAAAGCCTTTGCACGAGCCTTGGAACATAACAAAAGAGACAACATTTATTTCTTCGAGGGGGTCTTCCCCAACTGCTCGACCACATTGTAGTCGCTCTTCTTGAATATTTTTAATATTTCCTCTATCTCTTTCTTGGAAGATTCCACAACAACTTTTCTAGGTGCCTTCATACGAGCAGGCTCACCTAAAGCTTCTTTTCCCCGAGTCCCAGATGACTCAACGACAGGAGTAACAATTGGAGTAAGAATGGGAGTAGTGACTGAAGTACCGGTAGGAACAATAGATGAGATAACAACAGGCTTAGTGACAGTCTCCAGGGAGATCTCGGGAGAGAAAACCCTTCCACTTCTGGTAATCTTGCTGGTCCCGACAATTTTACTAACATCGGGATCAACCTCTTCAGTCTTCAAATCTTGTTTAACGCCATGATAGTAAACATCGGCGCCATAATTCCACGGGACAACTTTATCTGAGGAATACGGTACGGGACCAGGAAAAGTGATTATCAGCGGGGCGATTCTTGGAGCAGGTGTAATCCTAAAAGGTCTTTTAGAGGAGACCTTGGAAGGATTGGCATAAATGGTTATAATGGCAACATCTTCAAGCGGAACAGTCGGAATCAAAGTCTTTTCGAAAAAAAATTCTCTGCTGTCCATCAGGCATTAAACACCTGCTTTCAGCAAATAGCAACCAGTGGGCAGAGATGAACACATGTGGCAACCTTCACCACAACCCAGAAATAAACCAGCCAACAACAAATTCTCCTTAACAGTTGTAAGAGGAGTAGAAACTTCACCAACAGAGGTAACGAACAGGTCAGTATCAATGGCACTAACTCCACAATTGTGCTTGGGCATGGGAGCAGTTATGACATTGGGCTTCTCCGTAGCATCAAACTCAATCTCTTTGGCTTCAATCAGATCTTGTACTTTATTTCTCAGAGCCCAGAAGTCATTTGTATTGTGACCAGGACTCTCAGAATGGTAGGCACACCGAGCATTTGGATTGTACCGAGGAGATGTGGTGTTAGGATTCTTGGGAGCCTCTTTCAAGTTTTCCAAGTTGGATCTTAGCAGATGAGGTAGAACCTCAGTCAATGTCATGTTAATACAGGTAAACTGCCTTTGCGGTCTTTCTACCCTTTGCTGATTTTTGCGTTATGGGGTAGCCGCAGGCCTAGGTATTACCACAGCACTTACCGTTGGACGGTGTTCAACTCTGCTCTGACCTCTTGGGCTATAGATAGTACTGACTTCCTTCTTACCTGTGAAGGGATTCTTTACTGAGCTCGAAGAGGTGTCTTTCTGTATTTTGCTGCTCCGAATCCAAGCTTCTACCCTCTCTCCTGTTAATATTAGTTCGGTGAAGCCATCTGATGAGCTACCAATCATATGATTGAAGAATGGACCCGACAACGTCCCAAGAAACATGTCAACCAACTCCCTATCAGACAAAGGGGGTTGGACTCTCCCAGCCAAATCTCTCAACTTCTGCGCATAGTCCTTAAAGCCTTAACCTGCACCCATGGACATACTATGGAGTTGAGTACGAGTAAGGGCAATGTGAGTGTTGTATTGACACTGCTTGTAAAAAGCAGCATCCAAATCCTCCCAATTTTGGACACTGGTTCCCTCTAGTTGGTAGAACCATTCAAGCTGAGTCCCTTACAGACTATCTTGAAAGATGTGAACCCACAAATTCCTATCAGCAGTGTGAGGCTGAATCTTCCTCACATAGGAACGGAGATGAAGCTTGGGACAAGACACCCCATCATATTTTTCAAAAACAGGAGCTTTAAACTTTTGCGGGATGACTACCCCAGACACCAATCCCAACTCTTCAAAATCCAGCCTTGGTATTCTCAAGATCTCCATAGCGCTCAACCGATCCTCTAACTGCTTGTATCCATCCTCAGTGGGAGGATACTGCTCATCATTGTAGTCTGTATCATTGTCAGAAACTTAAGGGCTAGGGTCCTTATTCCTTGTCTCCCTCTCTTGATTCTCCCCTTCTTTGGACGAGGAGGTCAGATCGACTGGTTGCTTTAACGGCCCCCTGAACCTTCTGCCCAGGTTCAGAACACCAGAGATTTTCTTCTTCTTCTTTTCCTTCAAGATAAGGGCCTTCAGATCCTCCTGCCCTTTTGCCAGAGTTATGAACATTTGTTGAAACTGGGCATTTTGTGCCTGAAGATCTTTGATGCTTTGTTCAGAAGACATTATTGCTGAAATAAACAGCGAAGAAGATGAGAAACCAATAATGGTACCTGTTCATGCAATGTTATAGATGGTATGCATATGTAATGATTTCAAGGACTTGTAAAGGCTCAAATTTGTTCAACCAAAAAGAAACACACGTTAATTGTATTAATAAGTTCGGACTGTTACCAAGAATGCCCTTTAGACTTACAATCAAACAAACAAAACTTAAAACAAAAAGAAAACTAGGTCTCCCAAGAGCACATCCTCTTTGGTGCAATGTAGGTGTTTATGTTCCTTTCTTCATGAAGTAGCCTAGTGAGCTCCAGGACCTTCTTCTTGCTGGCATAGAATTGAGCTTCGAACGTATCCCACTCCTCTTTAAGTTGAACCCAGGATTTCTGTAACTCCTCATGATCAGTTGGCATGTTAGGATGATGAACAAGATAAGGAGTGTCTCCTTTAGCAACTGGTTCCATAATTACTGGTAGGACAGTAGGGTAAGGCATCATAAGGCTTTGGGTCGGGCTCGTACCCATCAGAGATATGGCTCAAGAGGGATGGAATTCTTGTGCCCTAGTGTCTTGCTATCAATTTTATGTACCATGCCCCAAGCTCTCATGAACCTTTTACGATAATCCTGAGCATCATTCTCATAATTGAAGGCGATTCCTTGGATAAGTGTATCATGAGGACCATCCCTTCTCGCATAACCAAATTTCCGCAGTGCCAAACAAGGGTTATAAGTGATTCCTCCCCTAATGCCTAAGAGAGGGACATTAGGGAATTCACCATAGTGATCAATAATGATAACATCTTCCGAGGACCGTGAACACCAATGAATGTTTGAATGTGTAAGGGGACATCATCCTATGAGACCATTTCATACCCTGCTCATTCTTCAAAATAGACCTGGGTAGGTGCAAAACAAACCACCTAGCCAATAGAGGAGTGCAACACAGAAGGGTCCCCCTTCTCTTTAGAGTGCGAGTATACAAAGAGTGTAGAATATCCCCAAGTAATGTAGGCACCTGATTATGAGACATAAACACCTTAATAGTATCCACACCTACAAGTTGGTCCGCATTAGGGAAAAGTACCATCCCGTAGATGAGGAGTGCCAATACCTCTTCGAAAGCTTGTAAATCCAGGGTATCCCAAAAATAGTAAGCCTTCTCGAATAGAAATTTAATCGGGATTCCTTGGACACTTCCTCTAGTTTCCCAATTTGTCACTACATCGGACCGTTGTAAGGACAGAGCTCGAGCAATCTCTTCAGGATTTGGATGTTCTTCCGTACCGTTGAAAGGCAACTAATCAAGAATAGGTACCTCTAACAACTGAGAAAATTCCTCCATAGTAGGCACTAGCTGGTAATCTGGGAAGGTGAAGAAATGGCGCAAAGGATCGAAGAACTGAAATAGCACTTTTAACAATTCTTCATCAGGCTTTGAAGTGACCAAGTTGAGCAACCGACCATGTTTCTCAGTGAAGGGAGAGCTTTCAGGAATCCTTAATGCCAAGTCCTTTTGTTGGAAAGGCACTTTCACAAGGTTAATCTAGATACTGTTCCTACGGGAGGATGCCGTGTCCTACAAAACAAAGCAAAGATGAGCCCTAGAAAAATCCTTGAAATGGTTAGTATGATATGCCGTGCTTATGATGTCATGATTATGCTAAAAAATCACATGTATAACAAGCAACAAACAAGTCACACCAAGTCCTTAGGTTTAAGGCCTGCATGAGTTTTAAGGTCATACCCTCTTGAAGCTGGATTGGTTCAACCTGTCCTATAAATAGTAATCGGGTTCTAAGGGATCTCAATATCACTGATCTTTCCCCAAAGCTTCATTCAATAGGCGATTGACTCGCAACCAAACAAAACTCAAGAGTCAACCCTCAATAAGTGTAGCATCGAGTATTTGTCGACCTTGGTAATACACCAAAGCCGGCTATCTCGCTGCGTCCTACTGGCAAAGTTGTGCAATTAAAGGTTCTAAGGTCAGCTGATGCTTTATGACACCACACGGCGGCCCCGTACTCTCCCTGATTGACTCAAGGGTTACCGATACCAACCAAAGTGCCACATCAATGTAGCTATTGCTTCAACTGTGTCAGTATACCCCGCACAGTTCCCTCACAGTTTATTGCTACTTACCTAAAGGTATCCCCAAATTCGGGTATAGGATCTACATAACCCCAATAAAACCCTTGAATATAAAGCATGCAAAGTAAAATAAGAAAGCAATTTTTAGAAATGACCTAAATCCTAAGGTATACCCCACTTATTAAGTCCCCAGCAGAGTCGCCAGTTCTGTCATACAGTGGTAGAACTTACTGTTATACTGGTTTGTGTTTTGTATTCGCAAATGTGCATTAAGCAAGAGTCACCACCGACTTTTATTTCATCCAACAAAGGAAAGGGAAAAGAACAGAAAAAAACCTTTTTTCGAGAGTTTTTGAGTACGAGGGGTAGATTATGGAAATGGAAGGTGTTAGCAACCCTTTTCAACCTTGGTTTTCCATGGGTTCTTAGGTACTTGCTCATTTTTAAAATTGCTTGTGTGTGTTTATTTTGAAAAGTTTTGTTTACTTCGTGATAACCCTTGTATTTGTCCTCAAGAGTGTGACAAAGTTGTTTTGAAAACAGTTTTGAAAAGTATTTGTGTGAAAGAATTTATTTGAGCAAGTACTTAAGATGTTCTACCTACTCGAAAAAAGATTGTTCATTCTCGTTTCCTTTAGACAATGCTATACTACTATTAAGGAGTAGGTAGCCATATCGTTGGAGTTTTAAGGGACATTCGAAGGGACGAAATGGTCACTGAAGGCAACAAGTAAGGATACCTTAGCATTTTGAAGGGACTATCGTCATAAGATCATTTCTCGTAGGAAACTCGAGGGACAATGAGGGACTATGATCTTTATGACGACTTTGAATTGCGGGTCATTGCTAAGGTATCCCTACGTTCGAGGGACATGACCATTATTTCCGGGGCAACCAAGTGAAGAAAAACCCTAGGAGTGAGCATGTGCAAGTGTTTGATTTCAGTTAATGTTATCTTCGCACAATTAGGGCTATCTACCGTTTTAAACATTATTTCTTTCCATACAATCCTATTATCCATACATCTAGGCAGTTTATAATTGCGAAAATTAAAGTGCGAGAAATTGAAACCCTAACTATAACAAGGCCTTGGGGAGGGGAATTACATAATCAAAAACCAGGAAAATAATATATGCAAAATAGTAAACCTAATTAACTATTACAAACTCGTAGCAATTAAATTAATAGAAAAAATAATGGGAAAAAAGATGCGCACGAAAGTAAGTCAAATGGGGAATTAACGTCAAGTTTAGAAACAATTAATTGGTGAATAAAGAAAATATATTTTTGGATTTTTTTGAGAAAAGTAATTAATCTTGCAAATTAACCTAATTTCTATTTAATTTTAATTATGGAAAAAAAGAATTTAAGTTAACCTAATTAAATTAATTAATTAATGCAATTAAATATTTTATGAAAAAAAACTAAACCAAATATTTTTTGTAATTTTCTGATTTAATAATATAAAAAAATGATTTTTGTGAAAATAATTAAAACAACAAATTAAAAAAAACAAATAAAGAAATTTAAAAAGAAATAAAGTGGGCCTGATTGTGAGAAGCAATTTGGGAGGTGCATTACCAAATTTTGTAAAGGCCCAGGATGATGGCCCAAATGTCCAGCGTGGGATTCCATGTTGCTATCTTCAGAGGGTGCACAATGTGGATGCAATCCTGATGCATTGGATCTGACTGGAGATAGATATGATGGTGAGATTTAAGGACGTATGATTGACGCTGGGTATTTAGGTACGCTGGATCTGGAATAAGGAATTCATAAAATATAAAAGATCTGGACCTAGGATCGAACCCAGGTCCTCCCTTTCACACGTTCGTCTCTTGCCATCTGCGCTGAATGTTAATTCATATACATAATCAAATAAAAATAATATAAGGGAAAAACACGTGATGTCCAGAAAATGTGCTAATATCCAAATGGTCCAATGGGACGTTGCCACACAGTCTTCTTCTTCCTCAGCACCATCATATTAGGTAAAGGCTTTTACCTACGGTTCAATGCCTGTAACTAAAACCTGTTCATCTCAGAAAATCTCAAACAAACAAGATAAATGAAATCCAAGTATACCAATCAACCAGGCTTGATCTCGTGAGCATGATGATGCCCATATTTGGCCCTAATTTTACCTGTATAATAAAGCCCTAAAATTCAAGCATAAACCCTAATAATGGAAATTGTCCATATATGCATCAAAACTTATAATTAATCATACCAATACGTTCCAAATGACAATATAAACATGAAGGTATGCTTAAAAATTTTAACCATGCGCAAAAAATCAAAATCAAATTCAAGAAATATGGCAAACCGTGAGAGATGTGGAGGCTGATTCTGGACGTCTTAATGCGTGAAAATGGTTGGAAAAGCTTCTGTAGGTGTCCAGGAACATGTTGCAATCCTTAAATCTCCTTGAGGATGGCTCTAATATGGAATTCGTCTTGAGACTTTTTGGAAAAAAGTGGCAACTTGTCTTGGCAGCTTCACTTGGTCAATCCTTGTTCGTGTGCTTGGGAATTGTTCTATATATGTAATAGACTGAATTAGGTCAACAAAAAACATTCATATCTTTGCAAATTATCAAGATTTGATTTGATTTCCTCTTTGAATTATTTCTTTCTAAATCAAACGAAATCATGCCATTCTCATCCCAACCACCCTTTGCACGATTTGATTTTGTTTGATAGTATAATTGGATTGTGATTCTATTCAAAATTAGATCAAAAACATATCTTCAATATTTTATATCATTTATTTGATTTAATTTGATTTTTAAATGATTAAAATCAAAATAAATTAAATAAATAAATCCAATAATATATGAGAGAGTGTTTGGGTCGTGGACCATGTTATAAGTAACATGCAAGCATAAAAAGTTAGGCCCATTTGACAAAAAAATGCAATTTTGGGTATTATTGACTTTTCACAAATTTCCAAAAATGGCCTACTTTGACAATGCATAACTCCTTCAATTTTGACCCTAAGGGGGTGTTCTTGGAATTTTTAGAAATCTTAGGATGTCCCATTTAACAACCCTTTTGGTTTCATCTCAATTGGATCCTCCATGTTCATGTAAGAAGCTTTGACCCAAAAGGTGTTTATGTTGACTTTTTAAAATGGACCTATAATGTATGAAATTATATCTTTTGATGAGTGCATTTCTTGAACTTGAGGTATGAAGATGAGTTTTAGGGAATTGGATTGTCTTCAAAATAAGCCTTGGATGAGAAATTTCTAATAAAGTATGAAAAAGTTATGCTTGGTCAAAGTTTGGTTGACTTTTCCTGAGAAACCCTAATTTAACAACTTTTGAGTTTTGATGAATTAGGAGTATTCCTTGGGGAATAATGATCAACCCTTGATAAAATGATGGACATCACTTAAAAATGTTGATGTTAACCAAAAATCTTGAAGTTTGACTGTATGTGAGCCACAATTGACTTTTGACCTATTATAGTTGATTTTCAAGCATCTGAGCTGTTGACTGAGCAAACTTATTTTACAAGGCATGAAACTTGAAATGGATGGTCTTGACAACATATTAGGACTATGGAGAGAATATGAGGCCTTTGGAGCTCACCCATCTTGATAAAAATGGAAACCCTAGTTGGAGGTTCATTGCTTTAGGAGAGAGTTTGTCTGGTTAACTCTTGGGCATCCTTGAGCAAGTTGAGGATGTCAATGAGCATCTGTTGAGTAAGATGAGAGGGAAAATTTTGGGATACAACATTTACTTTTCCATTAAGGCAGTATCACCTACAACGGCTATAATCTGACAAGGATCTCCTCAGTATGGAAAGTGCATTAAGTGTCCATAATCATCGTTTCCATTTGGACAGACTGCCACACCTATATAAACAAACTCAAAGGGAAAATCATTCACAATTTCATACAACAGCTCTATACAATCTCAAAAATCTGCAAAAAGTGATATTCATACTATACTCAATTTGTGTAATACATCACAGTAGTGATACAGTTTTTGTAACGAAAAACAAATAGTACACAGTAAACCTTTTCCTTTGATTAAGTAATTTTCCTTGAGATAAACCGGTTTATGGTTGTACTCAAGAAGACTTTGACAGTTGTCAAAGTAGAATTGTAATCAGTTTGATTAGTGAATAAAGTCCTCATTGAAGAGAGGCGAAATCACCTTGGCGGGTGGACTGGATTAGTTTGAGATCAAGCGAACTAGAATAAAAATCTCGTGTCTATTGCTTTTGATTTTTAAGTTTCAATTTAACCTCCCCCTTCTTGTGTTTTTCAATTCTTCAATTGGCATCAGAGCGCCTGGTTCTGAGTTCATACACTTAACCGTGTCAGTACAAGATCCAAGCTTTAGAAAAACACTATGGTGGGACCAAGCCAAACCATCAGAAATGACTATCACGATGACAAGGACAGAATCAGCGGAAAACCTCCAGTCTTTGATGGAGAAAATTTTGACTACTGGAAAGATAGAATTGAGAGCTTCTTTCTGGCTCATGATGCTGACTTATGGGATATGGTAATCGATGGATACATGCTTCCAGAGGATGAAAGTGGTCAGAAGATAGATAGAAAAAGAATGTCTGGCCAACAAAAGCGTGACTTCAGAAACCATCATAAGGCGAGAACAATTCTTCTCAGTGCCATCTCATACTCAGAGTATGAGAAGATCTCAAACAGATAAACAACCAAAAACATGTTTGACTCTCTGAGAATGATGCATAAAGGAAACATGCAAGTTAAAGAAACCAAGGCCTTTACGCTCATTCATAAATACGAAGCCTTCAAGATGGAAGAAAGTGAATCCATAGAAGCAATCTTCTCAAGGTTCCAAATTCTAGTTACTGGGCTGAGAGTTCTTGACAAAGGGTATTCTACTGCTGATCATGTAAAGAAGATCATCAGAAGTTTACCAAAGCAATGGAGGCCAATGGTAACTGCTCTTAAGCTGGCTAAAGATCTCAACAAGATATCTCTGGAGGAACTTGTTATCTCCCTCAAAAGCCATGAGATAGAGCTAGAAGATGACGATCCTCAAAAGCAAGGTAAGCCTTTAGCATTAAAATCTAAAAAAAAATTGATTCTAAGGTTTTGCAGGCTGTGGAAGAAACCTCTGATGGATCCTCATCAGAAGAAGACGAATTGTCTCTTCTCTCCAGAAGGGTCAATTAGCTGTGGAAGCAGAGGAAAAGAAAATTCAGAAACTCCAGAAGATTAGGGAATCAGAATGAATCCTCCTCTGAAGCTTCTTCTGGTCACAAAAAGTCAAACAACAGAGACATCATCTACTATGAGTTCAATGAACAAGGGCACTACAAAAGTGATTGACCAAGGCTTCATAAGGAGAAGCCCAAAATGAAGTTCTTCAAGGAGAAGAAGAAAAGTCCCATGGTACACATGGGATGATTCAGATACTTCTGACGCAGACTCAGAGTCAGATGATGAAAGATCCAACATTTCTCTTATGGAAAATGTGATAGAAGATAGCGAAGCATCTGGGTCAAACTCAAAATCAGACACAGAAGAGGTATTTCCTGACTTCATTGTTAGTTTTACCAAACTGAACTAGGAGAAAGTCTGAGTGAAATTTTGGAAAGGTATCAACAACTCAGTCATTTTAAGAACCTGAAAAAGGATCTTGCTTCTGGTTCTGAAGAAACTGAGAGTCTTAGATTAGAAAATTCTGAGTTGAAAGAAAAGATTTCAAAACTAGAAAATGATTTACAAAACTCTCAAAGAAATAATCTTAGAGGCTCCCAGTAGTGCTGATAAAATCATAAAAGAATATGATCACAACTTTCAGAAGTTTATGGCTAAAAACATAGATAGAAGTAAGATGGCTTCAATAATCTATGGAGTTAGCAGAAACGGAATAGGATACCAAGGTAAGGTATCTCCACCTAAGAAAGTCATGGACCTAGTAATTAAACGCACACCACAGAAATCTTACTTCACTTATGGGCACATACATGATCTGAAATACACTAGCAATGATTATTCTGCCAAACCAAAATTCAAACAGAATTTTGGTAAAACTAACAAACCAAGACCCAAAAAGATATGGGTACCTAAGGAAAAAATTATATATGTAGCAGATATCTTTAGCAGCAAGGCTAAAACACCAGTCATGGTACCTGGACTCTGGATGCTCTCGACACATGACAGGAAGAAAACATATGTTCCAAAGCCTGGAACTTAAACCTGGAGGCTACGCGGGCTTTGGAGGCGATCAAAGAGGGAAAATCTTTAGCTCTGGAACAGTAGGTAATGGTAATCTTCCTTCTATTAATAATGTGCTGTTAGTTGATGGATTGATGCATAACATGTTATCCATAAGTCAATTAAGTGATAACGGTTATGATATAATCTTTAATCAAAATTCATGCAAAGTTGTTAGTCAGAAAGATGGAACTATCCTGTTTAATGGAAAGAGGAAAAACAACATTTATAAGATAAAACTTTCTGAACTAAAGAGTCAGAATGTAAAATGCCTTCTTTCTGTTAACAACGAGAAATGGGTCTGGCACAGAAGATTGGGGTATGTTAGTATGTGAAAAATATCTCAAATTAATAAACTCAATCTGGTCAGAGGACTTCCTAATCTGAAGTTCATCTCAGATGCTCTGTGTGAAGCATGTCAGAAAGGCAAATTTGCAAAACCTGCTTTTAAAGCTAAAAATGTTGTTTCTACCTCTAGGACATTAGAACTTATGCACATAGATTTATTTGGACCAGTGAAAACTGCGTCTGTTAGTGGCAAGAAGTATGGGTTAGTGATCATAGATGACTATAGCAGATGAACACGGGTAAAGTTCTTAAGACACAAGGACGAGTCACATTTTGTGTTTGTTGCTTTCTCTAACCAAGTTCAGAATGAAAAGGATCTTAGAATTGTCAAAGTCAGAAGTGATCACGGTGGAGAGTTTGAAGACAAAAAATTTGAAATATTTTTTAATGAAAAAGGCATTTCGCATGATTTATCTTGTCCTAGAACTCCCCAACAAAATGGAGTTGTAGAACGAAAGAACAGAACATTGCAAGAAATGGCCAGAACCATGATCAATGAGACTAACATTGCTAAGATCTTATGGGCAAAAGAAATTAACACAACGTGTTACATTCAAAATAAAATCTCTATAAGACCTATTCTGGAAAATACTCCATATGAATTATGGAAGAACAGAAAGCCCAACATTTCTTATTTCCATCCTTTTGGATGTACATGTTTCATTCTGAACACTAAAGATCATTTGAACAAGTTTGACTCTAAAGCACAAAAGTGTATTATGTTAGAATACTCTGAACACTCAAGAGGGTACAAAGTATACAATACAGAAACACAGATTTTTGAAGAGTCAATCAGTGTTAGATTTGATGATAAGCTTGACCCTCAAAAGTTAAAGCAAAATGAATCTTTTGCAGATATACAAGTTGAATTCACAGGTGCTGAAGGCAACTCATCAGAAGTTCCCAACAGAGACGCTCCAACAACGTCAGAAGGAAATGTCACAAGAACTCCAGTACCTTCTGTTGATCATCTCCAGAAAAGGTTATCCAGAAGCAGCATAGATCACCCTGAAGATAAGATTCTGGGAAAGAAGGATGATCCAATCAGAACATGATCAACATTCAGGAATTTTGAAGAATCCCTCATGGGATTGGTATCTCTGGTTGAACCAACAACAATTGATGAATCTCTTATGGACAACGACTGGATTCTGGCAATGCAGGAGAAGTTAAACCAATTCACCAGAAATGACGTATGGGATCTGGTTCCCAAACCAAAAGGATTCAACGTCATTGGAACAAAGTGGGTGTTCAGAAACAAACTGAATGAGCAAGGAGAAGTCATCAGAGACAAGGCAAGACTGGTTGCACAAGGTTATAGTCAGCAAGAGAGGATAGACTATACAAAAACCTTTTCTCCAGTCACCAGGTTATAATCTATCAGACTCTTAATCTCTTTTGCTGTAAACAATGGCATCACTCTGTATCAGATGGATGTCAAAAGTGCATTTTTAAATGGTTACATTGATGAAGAGGTATATATGCTCCAACCCCCTGGGTTTGAAAATTCCAAACACCCATAATATGTTTTCAAACTAAAGAAGTCACTTTATGGTCTGAAACAAGCTTCCAGAGCTTGGTATGAAAGACTAAGTAACTTTCTGTTAGAAAAGGAATTTACCAGAGGGAAAGTGGACACGACCCTGTTTTGTAAGACATTTCAGAATGACATTTTAGTTTGTCAAATTTATGTAGATGATATTATATTTGGATCTACTAAACCTTCTATGGGAAGAGAATTTGCTAAGTGCATGCAGGCAGAGTTTGAGATGAGCTTAATGGGAGAACTTAAATTCTTTCTAGGCATTCAGATCAATCAGACTCCAGAAGGAACTTACATTCACCAGAGCAAATACGTCAGAGAACTTCTGAAGAAATTTGACCTCTCAGAATGTAAGCCGTCAAAGACTCCAATGCATCCCACGTGCATTCTGGAAAAGGAAGATGTAAGTAAAAAGGTAGAGAAGAAGATCTACAAAGGTATGATTGGTTCTCTCCAATATCTGACAGCTTCAAGGCCTGAAATTTTATTCAATGTTTGTTTATGTGCTAGATTCCAATCAGATCCTAGATAATCTCACTTAACAGCAGTTAAGAGAATTTTCAAGTATCTGAAAGGTACTACTAACCTGGGTTTGTTTTATAGAAAATCCAATGAATACAACTTAGTAGGATATTGTGATGCTGATTTTGCTGGAGACAGAGTAGAAGCAAAAGTACTTCTAGAAGCTACCAATTTCTGGGAGACAATCTGATCTCATGGACCAGCAAGAGGAAGTCCACAATTGCATTGTCAACAACAGAAGCTGAATACATTGCAGCTGCTGGATGCAGCACATAAATGCTCTGGATGAAAAGTCAGCTTGAAGACTTCAACATATTTGAGAGTAACATCCCTATTTTCTGTGATAATACTTTTGCAATATGTTTATCCAGAAATCCTATTTTTCATTCTAGGGCTAAGCATATAGAAATAAAACATCATTTTATTAGGAACTATATTCAGAAAGGAATTCTCTCTTTAAAAATTACTGACACATACCATCAATGGGCTGATGTATTTACAAAACCCCTTTCTGAAGATAGATTTAATTTCATTCTAAAACACCTCAGCATGAAGTTATGTCCAGAATAAGAAGTTTTATTTGCATATTCTAACCCTCAGAACTTTATTTTTTTTTGTTTTGTGAACATCTGATCAACGTGTCTTCAGAAGTTAGGAGTACAGTTGCTTCAGAATCTATCTATGAAGATCTGAACCTTTCATTTCAAAGATAGAGGCATGCAATTCACACCATCAAACATCTGTCACCCTCTCACAAGATACCTTCTGAGGCTAAACACGCGTTCAAATCCTTAAGGGTCTAAGGCTCTGATTGGATGCATTGAGACACTTGTCAATGGTAACTGTTCGGTATCTACACGCAATCCCCTAATTTCAGGTTTCATAATTTCAGTATAATCATTAATAATTTCACTTTCTTACTGATTAAGTTTTCAAAAGTGTTTATAAATTCAATTTCACTATTTCATTCACTTCTTACTGCATCCATTATTCTCTCTCGCTCTCGTTTTTGCAAAAAAACCCTTTTTCTTAGTTTTCTTCAACAAATCCGTGTGAACAATGGCATCCTCATTAAGCATCAAAAATCTCAACAGTGCTCTTGGTTCTTCTTCCATAGAACAATATGAGGAACCTATAAGAACGTTGCTCACTCCGGTAGATAATCTTGTAGTTCTATGTGAGTTGATAATTCATTTTGAGAGTTTAAAGGAAAATGGCTTTGATTTGTATGAAGATGTGACGACTCAGGGATGAAACATATACTTTGATCGTCTGTTGGGTCCAATATTTCCTATTCTTGTTAAGGAATTTTGGATTCATGCTACTTCATCCAACCATCAGGTTACATCATATGTTATGGGGAAGAAGACAGTGATTACAGAAGACTTAATTGGGAAGCTTATTGGGTACAATGGCAGAGGAGTCAGATGCATTGACATGGCCGATAAGTGTTCTGACCTAAAATCTATTGCTAAGGTCATTTTCACTTCTGGACAGCCATCCAGCAAGATAAGAGACTTGAAAGCTTATTATAGAATCTGGGCCAGGATCATTCTGGGTTGCATAAATCACAGGAAGCCTACAAGCTCTCCTGACTACATCAACATTGATCAGCAGTTTCGGTTGTACTTCATCTCAAAGCAGACCAAATTAAATCTTCCACACTTGCTCTTCAACCATCTGAGAACAAGCGTGAAAGAAACAAGGGAAGAAGAAAGAACAAAGAGGGATCGGATTCCTCTGGGAAGATTGATTTCTGACATTTTGACTGAAAACAGGCTGATAGAACATCTGACAGAGGCTCAGGAGATTAGCACTCTGGAGGCAAGTGCTGGGAAACCACTAAATGCTAAGAATCTGAAGAAAATGAAGATTATTGAAAGCATTAAGAAGGAACCAACAATTGCTTCTCATGAAGTCATCACGTCTAGGAGAATCCCTCTGAAAGATTTTTCACTATTTTCTGAGATAGATGCTTCTCCAGAGATTGTGGTTAGATACCTTGAAGCGTGCAAAGAAGATGGAATTATTCCAGAACTCAACATTCATGACCTGCACAAGCCAGCTCCAGATGTTATGTTGAAGAAATCCAGAAAGAGGAAAGAAGCAGGAGAAGGATCCTGTCAGAGGACACCTAAAGCTGCGAAAAAGAAAGGTAACACATCTTTTGTTTCTGTTGTAGAATCTATAGTTTTTCCAACATCTGAAACAGTTCCCCCTCAACCAACAGAAAATCCCTCACCACAAACATTTGAGGATTTTGACATAGAGTTTGATTCCTATGTAACTCTTGGAAGCTTCTTAAATGAACCTCACTCCTCTAATCCAAATCCAGAACAAAATCAACCAGAACTTGAAAGAGTTCTGTCTAACATTGAACTTTTTGACCAAGACTTTCAATCTCTAATCCCAGAAAATCCAAACCTCCACTCTCAACATCCAGAAAATCCACACCTTCATTCTCCACAACCAGAACATCCAAATCCCAACTCTCCTCAACCAAAAAATGAAAACCATCTCACTCCCCAAATTGAAAATCCAAATTCTGAAACCCCTGAACCAGAAAATTAACACGCTACCGCAAACCCATCAGAAGACTCTTTTACAGACTCTGATACCACTACCCAATTCCTGGAATAACAGAACCTCTCATGGTTCGTCAACCTCTCTCCATTCTTGATATTCCAGAAACACATTCACCATACGACTCCACACCACCAAACACTCCTCACTTACCAATCCTATTTTATGATTCTCCTACTCCCTCACCAATTAATAGTCTAGCTGATCCTCTTAGAACTGTCATTGATCTAGAAGCGCTGGACCATCAAGCTTTAACCACCAATAAAATTGTCATTCCCAAACCCAAACCAACCTTAACCAAAACAGATGTTGGTAAGAACTTGTTGATTTTTGAAACAGAAATATAGGAACGGGTTACTTCTTTGAAGAAAGCAAGTCAAGAGAATTCTAATCTTGCTGATTCTGATTATCTTTGGGATAGATTCAGAAAATGGTTCAACTCTGAATCCTAGAGGCTGAAAGAATTGAGTTATGATATGGCTTAACAAAACTTCAGTGATCACCTAAAAGCCTTCGAAGACCAAGTTTTGAGTCATTGGGACAAGAAAGAAATTCTTTTGCTAGAAAATGCTCCATGGAAAGAGCACCAACCTTCAGAAGCCACTGAACTAGGTTCTGATAGTCACCCTCTGACTACAGCTCCAAAAAAAGAAATTGCAACAGAAGAAGTAGTTGAATCAGAAGATGCTACAGAGTATTATGAACAACCTGCAACCTTTGAGGAAACACCAGCTACGTCTCTGGTCATGCAAACTCTGGAAGAGATAAAGAAGGAGAATGCTTTAATCCACGCAAGGTTGGATAAGCAAGAAGACACAAACAAAGAAATAAGAGATATATTGGATAAGCAAGAAGACACTACCAAAGAGATCAAAGATATACTGGGAAAGCAAGAAGAATCAAGCACTCAGATTAAGAGCTTGCTGGAAGCGTTGTTCACACCACTTCCCCCTCCATCTTAGATTTTCTTTAACTTGTTTTCTGTATTTTTCATCTTATCTTCTTTGTTTATGAAAGATGTCATTGCAGTCTGTTTTCAATACAAATCATCTTTTTTTTACTCTGATAATTTATGATTATATTGCTTTTTGATACCTGACAAAAAGGGGGAGAACGTAAGATATTTTCAATAATAGTTTACCGGGACTAAGTCTCAAACATTATGAATATCTTAACTTCTTATTTGTTTTTTGAAAGCTTAAACAGGAACAAATTCAGACATAGACAAGAGGAGATTCATCAAAAGCTCTGATAAGAAGGAACTTCAGGGAAGTATCTTATCTCTATCTGAGTACTCAACTCAGGGGGAGACTCTCTTAAGCTTTTTGTTCTGTATATTTTTATTGAAAAATCTTAGTTTTTGTCATCATCAAAAAGGGGGAGATTGTTAGAACATAGTTTGATTCTACAACCCTCGTAAGAGTTTTGATGATAACAAACGCAAAGAACAAATATGCACTCTAAATTTTTGTTCTATGTTGTACAAAAGTTCTGACTGAAACGACATCAAAAGTTAAGCCACATAAGCACTCAAGCTGAGTAATCAGAATGTTCTGAAGCATGATGATTAGAATCTGCGCTAAAGAGAAAGATATCCTGATTCTGAATGGAAGTCCAACACGCAAACATAACCTTATGTTTCTGACTTCCTCGAGTTCTGAAGTAAAGCAACATGCAAGATTCCTAAGATCTGAAGCGTTACTTTTCCATTAAGGCAGTATCACCTACAACAGCTACAATCAGACAAGGATCTTCTCAGTATGGAAAGTGCATTAAGTGTCCATAATCATCATTTCCATTTGGACATACTTCCACACCTATATAAACAAATTCAAAGGGAAAATTGTTCACGATTTCATACAGCTGCTCTATACAATCTCAAAAAGCTGCAAAAAGTGATATTCATACTATACTCAATTTGTGTAATACATCACAGTAGTGATACCGTTTTTGTAACGAAAACAAATAATACACAATAAACCTTTTCCTTTGATTAAGTAATTTTCCTTGAGATAAACCGGTTTGTGGTTGTACTCAAGAAGACTTTGGCAGTTGTCAAATTAGAATTGTAATCAGTTTGACTAGTGAATAAAGTCCTCGTTGGAGAGAGGCGAAATCACCTTGGCGGGTGGACTGAAATAGTTTGAGATCAAGCGAACCAGGATAAAAATCTCGTGCCTATTGCTTTTGATTTTTAAGTTTCAATTCAACCCCCCTTCTTGTGTTTTTCAATTCTTCAAAAGTGTCATGACAAATTGGCAAAGTATATCCCCTTGTTGCACACAAGCATTATGATATTAATAGATCCAATTTAATGTTCTTAGGTATTATGGGTAGTATCCAACATCAAGATACACTAAAGGATCAAGGCACAAAAGCTCATGAGGCAATCACTAGACAATGATGCTCAAAACACAAGTATGAAAAAGAACGTGGCTTCTTATGTGTCACCATATTGGTTAGCAAGTAAGTGCTTATCCAAGGATCAAAGAATCACGAGAAATGAGATGATAAGGGAAGTTAATATCAAAACTTAAGCACAAGATATTGGATCATGGTCTTCTAATTGATTCAATAATCATCAATCAAAAACTAGGTCAAAACTAGAGAATATGGCTCCTAATATGTCATCATGATGAATTGACAATATAGTGTCAATCAAAGAATCAAAGGAGCTATACATGAAAGAATTTAATACTTTAGTTGTCAGAAGCATGTCTTTCAAGATTGGATCCATGATATTAAAAAGAAAGTGAAACAAGACATCTTACTCATGATCTCAAAAGAAAGACAAATCAAGCTTCAAAATCTAGAAAGAGAAGAAGAAGAAGATATGATTAAGTATTTGAATCATCCATAAGAGTTGACTCAAATTCTTTATAATATGAGAGACATTATGGAAAATATTGAAGATTGAATCCTTATAGTTGCACAAAGTGAAATCTCTAATCTCAAGAACAAAATCTAATCAAACCAAGAATAATGAAATCGAGAGCAAAAACATAAAGCACAAAGTAGAGTCAATTGGTTCTCATGCTCTTACTGAACACTTAATTGAACATATCATCCTCTAATAATGATCATTGTACCTCAAGAGTCCTCAATAAAAAATCGCAAAACATAAGAAAGATTCAATTTAGGGTTTAAAACTTGGTCAATTAGGAGTTCAAAACAAAATGATCATTGATAACTAAAATGATCAAATAAATTGTTCCAAGCTAATGTGGTGCTAAAGGAATCCAAGGATAACTAAATGTTCAGAACTCAGCCCCAAAATATATTCATAAGCTAGAAAATGAAAAGAAATAAGGTCAAGCAAGTTTCAATGGACATTTTCAATTGAAAATTATGTAAAAAATAGAAAGAGGTATGGTAAATTCAAACCAATTTAATTCTAACTTCCTTAAGGACTCTTACAGTGATAAACAATGGTTAAAGTTCTTGGATCAACATGGAAGAGTGAAAACAATTTGCAATCATCAAGACTAGTTAGCAAAGTGCTCAAACTAGACATGTTTAATAAAATATTTTGTAAATAAAAAAATGATAAAGACTTAAAATTAAATAAAAATTATTTTCATGATCTTAATTCATCCTAGAACCTTAATCAAACTATTTTTGACTTTTATAAGTTGAGGAAATATGAAAATTAAATCAAGCTTCTAGCGAAAGTAAGTGAAACATGCAAAAAGAAACTTATACTTCTAAAATTTTAGAATCAAAGGATAGGAAATGATAAAAATGAAAAAAAAAACCTAGTATCAACTAAAAATAATAAGGAACTCAGAACATATTTTTGTGATATTTTTGGGTTAATGAAAATTTGAAAATAAAATTTAAACATTAAACTAGTGAATAAAACACCTATTTAATCTCATGAATTAATTATTTAACCATATAAATAAAACTGACCAAATAAAAAATATTTTAAAAAAATATACTTAAAAAGAGACTTAGAATATTTTTTGTAGAATTTTTGTATTGGTAAAAATATTAAAATAAAATTGAGAAAATAAATTGAAATAAAATGAATTAAAATATGAACAAATCTATTACACCTATTCTATCTAAAAAGTGCTGCATGAAGCCTTCAAACATGTTCAATCAAAACTGGATGTTTGGTCATCGCTGACCTCTAAACAAACCCTAACACATTTTTTCCAGTTTGTATACATATATTCAGAGCATCATAACTCTCTTGTTTCTTAATGAAAATCAAAAGTATAAACATCAAAATTGTTCTACAAATTTCAAGGAACATTATAAAATCAAATATTTTCACAAATGAAGCATGCATCATGAAGAAATATGAACAACAAGGTCACAGTACAAATGTGTTTGCAAGATTTGATAAACACAGATTTCTTCACATGTCAAATTAAGATATCTCTCTCATTCCTTCATGAAATCAGATGAAACCAAGAGAAAAATTCAATATCAAACTATGAAGAACACGATATAATCCATAGTTTTCACAATCAAGGCAAAAATAACAGAGATATTTGAGTGATAAAGTCACGGTACAAGTGAAAACATCAAAAACTCATAAACTTCAAATCATGATTTCAAGGAAAATGCAACCAAAAACTCATCTCAAACCTATTTTTGGCTCGACTAAGATGCATGAACGTGATTTTCAAACTCTAAAACCCTAGAATGATGGAGATTTGAAGTTGAGAGAGCTTACCTCAAGTGGAAAATAAACCAAGAAACCTCCAGATATAATTTTTTAGAAACCCAAGAAACCTTCTCTTCAAGCTTCAAATGGATGGAAATGAAAGAAAATAGAGCTTGCTTGCACAAAATTTCAGATTTGAAGGAAGACTTCAAGAGGAAGATAAAGTGTGAGATATGGTTTTTGGTGACTGTTGAGCTCCCGTGAATGAAATGAGAAAGTGAGGAGCTTATAAAGAGGCTCTGAGTGAGGGCAAAGAAGTCATTCAACGCAGAAATCCGTTGGAGAACACTTTTTGGTGAAAAATCAGGATGGTGAGGTGTCCCCTTTGTGCTTGCATTTTACTTTGATAAGCTGAGTTTTGTGCTGCATTTTGGAAATTTTATGAAGTCATGAGGGAAGTGTGAGTGATGAGGTGGCATACTTGCACATGGGGACAAAAAAAGAATAATTTGATTTCTTTACCAAAATTGGCAAATAAAGAAAATACATGAGCACGAGCAAATTGTGAGTGGTTTAGCCATAAGAAGCAAACAAATGAGATCAAGGGCGTGCATATGAGGTGTATGGTAAGGGTTATGCGGAAGATTTTGCATCATGTGCATGAAAACACGAATTGGCTCAATTCTGACCACAATCCCAAGTCATCTTGCCTGTCCCAACTATTTCTCTATATTTCTCTTAACTCTCAACCATTTGTCACAAACTTAGTACCATTAAAAGCTGATGTTATGAACATTAATATTGATGTTGGAAGAAAATAAAAATGGAGCTTGTAACCCTTTAAAAAATTTGCATGAAAATATGGTCATGTGGCTTTGGCTGGGCAGGCTTGCGCGTGAGCTTCCAACATGGGCATCATGACAACTTTAAACCCTCAAGTCCTAATCTTAATATCTCTCTCTACAATGCACCAAATGGAATAAACTTTGAATCAAAATTGAAGAGGAAGGTTCAAACTTCAATTTTGATGAGTTTTTGAATTGAGTCCACATAGATACCTAAAACTGGCCATGAAGAAACCACATTTTATGCACATGACTTGGAGATTTCACTAGTGTCAAGATTGTTTCCAGCCACATAACTTCCTATCCTTTAAATTTTTGGGCTTGTGCTTACAAGGAAAAAGTTAAAGAACATATTTTTCTCTTTCCATGGATACCAAGTTTGCGTCCATCTAATAAAAAATGAGTGATATATGATTTTTTTTCAAAGTTTAGCTTAAAACCCTTAAAAACAGAAATTTTCTTAGTTATCAATATAACTTCTTTGACAAGTTACTTCCAAAATCCATTAAACTCTTGATTTTTTAGACTAATGGTCATGTAATATCAAAAAATGAGTTTTGACTTGCTTGTTGACCAAAAGTCTACTTGGTCAATGTTATAACCCAAAATTTGCCCTCTCTTTCTTCAGGAAATCATCTTGGATTCACAGAGTCCCTCTGAAACAAATCCAAGTCCTGAATTGTCCACTTTTGCCCAAGCAAACCATTGACAAGAGCAAAATGATCACACAAGCTCTAAAGGCAACTCTTTTATCTTGAGAAAAATTAGATTCTAAACGTTTGGGATTTTTCTCTAAAAATGGGTGTTTAAGAAGAAAATAGCGCTTCAGAACTTCTGGACCAAACTCCAGATAGAAACGGTCAGAAGTTGCAAGCTTGGCTCAACGCAGTCAGAAGTTGGCTCTTCAGCAGCTACATCAGCTCAGTCAGAAGTTGCAAACGTGGTTCAACACGTAAGCCTCAGACAGAGCATGACTCTTTCAGCAGTTACGCAAGTCCAGCCATAGTTTGCTAAAGGAATGCAAAGGAAACAAGGAAGTCTGAAGGCTCCTCCAGAACATGCTGAAATCAGAAGATGAAAAGGTTAGAAGAGTGGGTGTTACACTGATACAGAATCTCTAAGCCCAGGATTTCCAGAAGCAAATCCAAGGAACGTGTCAGAAAATCAGGAGAATCCCCAGAATTTGCTAAGACAACAGGAGGCCAAGACCAGAGCATGGTTTACGTTGTTCTTGGTAAAACAAAACTGCTGGTTCAAAGTTTTGTTTCTACTACTAGAATATTGGTGTTGATAAGTCTCATCACTATTTAAATGCTCATTAATGCTCCCAACCACTCCTGAACATTCATCCAAGTAGTCCCTTCACGTGTGGCTTGGTAAACGCCTTTATGCAGGTCCTGGCATGGGTCTACGCGCCACCGTCCACCTAAGAGGTCACTGAAAAAGGGCGTCCACAAGAGCTTTGCCTATAAGTAGAGAACCATTGTCCACTGAAAAAGGGCGTCCAAAAAACAGAAAAATTGCTAGAAGAGAAACAGAAATCTTTAGCAAGAAAGTGCTATGAAACTCTGCCAAAATCTCCAGTGTTTCATAACTTTGAAGTTCTTACCTTCAAACTTCATCAAATACCCAGTTTTCTTTGTGACTAAAGAACACCCTTTCAACTTCTGAGCATATATACGCATACACCTTCATCTACCCTTTTCAAAAAGAAGCTGTCCAGAACACCATCAGAGCCAAAAGCTAGCTCTCATCCACAAACTTTTCCAACAGCCAGGTAAGCACCTGCTGACCTTCATCACGCTGCTAAGCATCATCAGCTTTGCATGCTCAAATAAACATAATGTAAATATCATGTTGTTGCTGTTTGTGTTCTGAGGATTTTCATACCTCAGAACATTTTGAGCCAGCGTAGAACCTGCCTGTGACCTTGTTGGTTCTGTCCTCTGAAACACTTTGACATTTACTGGAGCTATTCCAAACATGTTTTCTGTTTTGTGGAATAATAACAAAATTGCAGATGTTCTGATTAGCACAGGGAGAAGCCAAGTGCTGACTTTGACGTTAGCACATCTGAAGCCTGTTTTGCTGTCAATAATATCAGAACTTCTGAGAATTATTGTATTTCCAGCAGGATCAGAACTTCTGATTTCCCCACTAACAAACTTTTGTCTTGCAGCGCAGGGGGGTCAGAACTTCTGATCTTCCCACTAACAGGTTTCTGTTTTGCAGGTGCCAGAGTCAGAAGTTCTGACTCATATAGTTTAACCAAAAGGATGATCATCTGGCAGCGGGCCTGAGTCAGAACTTCTGATGACCTCTCAGCAGCGCGCTGGCTTCCTCTCTCTTTCTCTCTATCTTGTTTTTTGCTATTTTCTTTTTTGTCTATTTTTCTCGTTGAACCACCCCATGTACAAATGTGTATCCCCACTCCCTAATTGTTGTAATAGCGTAGGATTTTATATTTCCGCTTTTTATTGCTAGTAATTAGGATGTGTATGGCAAGATAAAATCAATGAAATAGAAAATCCTAATTCAAAGATAAACTCTTGTATGCAATAAAACACACTTGCACACTAACACCCCTAGGGTTACATCCACTTGTTGCCTTCAAAAAATGGGCCATGTTACGCATGCAAAGTATCTTGGTAAAACAAACAAAATCAAAAGATCATAGTCCCTCGATGACGCTATCCCAAGTTTCCTTAGAAAAATGATCTTAGTCCCTCAAAAGAAATACTAAGATACTTTGCAACATTGCTATCATGGTCTATACGATGACCCGCGCCCGTCCCGTTTACATCCTAACATAAGGTTGTTCACCAAATGCAATGGTGAAACAACACTGTTAAAAGGGTTAAAAACATAAGAAAGATCTTTGAGTAAAATAGGGTAGACAACTCTTAGTTACTTGATCAAAAATCTTGCAAAACGTCCTTGCTATTTTTCAAAACACACTCCACAACACAATTTCAAAACAACTTTCAAAATATTGAAAACCTTTCAAAAAGACAAACACCTTTGTATACATTCAAACAAAGAATCATTACAAAGGTTGCCACAACGATGACCTCTTTTTCAAAACACCTTTCAAAACCACACACGAAGCACCATTTCAAACAAATGAAAATGCAAAGCAAGTGATCTAAGCAAGTAACTAAGAGCCCATGGATAACCATGGATAGAAAGGGTGCTAATACCTTCCCTTTTTATAATCTACTCCCCGAACCCAAGAAAACATCTCAAAGGTTTTTCCTGTGCTTTTTAAACCTTTCCTTAGGATAAAATAAAAAGTCGGTGGCGACTCTTGCTAAACCGAAACATTTGCGAACACAAACGCGAAATCCTCAAGTCAGTTCTCCCACCGTATCACAGAACTGGCGACTCTGCTGGGGAGTTAAAAGTGGAGTAACCTTAGGGCTTAGATCACCCTTTTGCATGACTAATTGTTTGCTTTGATTGCTTTACATCTTGGTTCTCTTGTTTGGGCTTGAAATCCTACACCCGGATTTGGGGAAACATTCATAGATAGCAATACGTTGTGGAAACTGTGCAGGGTATACCGACACGGTTGAAGCAATAGCTATATTAGTGCGACATATTTGTGAGTACCGGTAACCCTTGAGTTCAATCAAGGAGAGTACGGGGCCGCTGAGTGATGTCACTAAGCAATAATGACCTAGAACCTTACTTGACCATCTTGGCCTTTTATTAGGGGTAGTGAGATGACCGGCTTTGATGCAGTCCGAAGTTGGTAGATACTCGATACTACACTCATTGAGGGTTGTTTTCTTGGAATATTTTGGTCGCTAGTTAAGTGGCTAAACCAAAACAATGAACATGGAAAACAATCCAATGATATTGAGCTCCTTAGAACCCGGTTACTATTAATAGGACAGGTTTTTAAGCCAACTACACTCAAGAGGGTACTTACCTATGAAACCCATGCAAGCCTAAAACTAGGGTTTTGTGTGAATTGCTTGTACACATGTTTGTGCATACATCATGAACATCATAAAGCATCATATGCATCCACTAACCATTTCAAGGATTTGGATCTTCATCTTTGTTCTTGTTTTGTAGGTCATGGAAATTCTTCGCAGGAAAACTATCCAAGTCAACCTTGTGAGAATCCCTCCTCAACTCAAGGAGCTCACATCCAGAATTCCAGAAAACTCTCCCTTCAGTGAAAGACATGGTAGACTGCCCAGCCTAGTCAACACCAGCATTGAAGAAGACATGGTAAAAGTGTTGTTCCAGTTCTTTGACCCCCTTCACCACTGTTTCACATTCCCCGACTACCAATTGGTGCCCACTTTGGAGGAATTTTCTCAACTACAGAGAATTCCAATTCTTAATCAACTACCCTACAACGGTACGGAAAAAGAACCAAAGCCTGAAGATGTTGCTCAAGCACTACACTTGCAACTGTCAGACATCAAGGGGCATTGGGAAACTAGAAGCGATGTCAAAGGCTTCTTGGCAAAATTCTTGTTTGAGAAGACACAAGAGTGTTGGAATTCTTTGGATCTACAAGCCTTTGAAGAAATTGTGGCACTCCTCATTTATGGGTTGGTCTTGTTCCCAAATCCTGACCAGCTTATAGATGTCAACGCCGTCAAGATCTTCTTATCCAAGAATCCCATACCAACATTGCTTGGGGACATCCTCCACTCATTTTACACACGAACAATGAGAAAGAGGGGTGTTATCATGTGTTGTACTCCTCTCCTTGCAAGGTGGTTTATTTCGCACCTTCCACAGTCTGTTTTGAAGAATGACCAAGGCTTAAGGTGGTCACAACGATTGATGACCCTCACACAATCTGATGTACATTGGTGTTCTCGGTCCAGAGAAAATGTCATCATCATTGATCGTTGTGGAGAGTTCCCTAATGTTCCATTACTTGACATTAGAGGAGGCATTACCTACAACCCTTGTCTAGCTTTGAGACAGTTTGGATATGCACGGAGGGATGGCCCTCATGACATGCTGATTCCTGACCTAGTTTTTGACTTCGACAACGATGTGCAAGGACTTCGCCAAAGATTCATCAGAGCTTGGAGGATGTCTAACAAGGTAGATAGCAGGACACTGGGGAACAAGAACTCCATCCCTCTTGAGCCTTATCTCAAGTGGGTACGAACCTGAGCCCAGAGTCTAATGATGCCTTACACTCATATTCTCCTTTTGATTAAAGAGCCCGTTAAGGAAGGAGAGGTCCCCTACACCATCCTATATCCTGACATGCTTACACTCATATTCTCCCTTTGATTAAAGAGCCCGTTAAGGAAGGAGAGGTCCCCTACACCGTCCTATATCCTGACATGCCAACATCATGGGAGGAGATGCAGAAGAGTTGGATCCAACTCAAGGAGGAGCGAAATACTTTTGAAGCCAGCTTCTATGCTAGCGAGAAGAAGGTTTTGGAGCTTACCCTCCGACTCCATGAGGAAGAGACCCTCAACACCTACATCGCACCAAAGAGGATGCGCAACGTCTTTTTACCTTGATAAGTTTTTTGTAATATTTGGCCCTTGGGGCATTTATGTACTGACAAAATTTCTTCTTAATATGACGTGTGTTCTTTTTGTCTGCAACAATTTTAAATTTCTAAATCCTTGAATGCATTACATGAATAAACATATCATTCATCATATGCATAAGCAGGTCTCCACACCAGGTTTCCTTATCTTTCTGCTGTTTATTTCAGTAAGATGGATCTCGAACAGACGGTCAAAGATCTACAGGCTCAAAACTTACAGTTTCAACATCTCCTAATGACCTTGGCAAAGGGTCAGGAGGATCTAAAAGCACTTCTTGGGAACAAAGAGCAAGAGAAAGTGAAAAAGAAGAAGAAAAGAGTGGGGGTAGCTACCCTGGGAAGAAGGTTTGAGGGTGAAGCCAGAAGGGTTCTTGAATTTCCCTCTGCATCTGAAGAGGAAACCAGTAAAGGAAAAGGGGCTGCGGTACCTTCTGAATCTGAAGCTGAAGAGGAAGAGGTTGAAGAAGATGAATACTACTCTGAGCAACAATACCCTCCCGCAAATGACAAGTACAAAAACCTAGAGGATAGGCTGGCAGCTATGGAGCTGCAAAGGGTTCCCGGGTTGGATTTCGAAGATTTGGGATTAGTTGCTGGAATTGTGATCCCTCCAAAGTTTAAGGTGCCAATTTTTGCAAGGTATGACGGGCTGTCTTGCCCAAAGATGCACCTAAGGTCGTACGTCCGAAAAATTCAACCCCATACATCCGACATAAATCTTTGGGTACACTTCTTTCAGGATAGCCTGTCTGGTACTCAGCTAGACTGGTTCTACAAGCTCGAGAGGTCAGAGATACATAGTTGGGAAGATTTGGCCGCTGCTTTTTATCGCCAATATCAATATAACTCTGACTTGGCACCAACCCGTACTCAGCTACAGAGTATGGGGATGGCCTCAGGTGAGGGATTCAAGGAATACGCCCAAAAATGGCGCGATCTGTCCGGGAGAGTGCAGCCACCTCTTTCTGATAGAGAACTCGTTGATATGTTCCTGGGGACACTATCTGGCCCGTTCTTCAACCACTTGATCGGGAGCTCTTCCGCAGAGTTTACTGAATTAATTCTAACTGGCGAACGGGTGGAAGCCGGTATCAAGAATGGGAAGATCCAAAAGGATGCCTCTGCATCTACAACTGTTAAGAAATCATTTCCGGCTAAGAAGGAAGCGACTGTTGTATACTCTCAGAGAAGAGTGGGAAAAACTGAGCGCCGACCGACTGTGGGGGCCGTGATGATCCAAAATTCATCAAATGATCAGCCTCGTGGCAATCAGTCCAGACCAAATCAACAACAGTGGGGAGAGCGGCCACAACGGCAGTTCACCCGCATCAATATGACGCCCGCACAAGTTCTTCCACACTTGTTGAAGCTGAATCTCACGAATATCAAAGAAGTGCCGAAAAATGTGAATACAACCTCACCAGCTTACAATCTGAATGCTAAATGTGCCTACCATTCTGATAGCACCGGACATGACACCAACAATTGTTGGGCGCTAAAGAATAAAATTCAAGACTTGATAGATGAAAAAGAGGTTGAATTCGATGCTCCAGAAAATCCAAATGTAATATCCACTCCAATGCCGAAGCATGGTCGAAATGTCTATGCTATTGAAGAAGATCTATATGTTTCTAATGTTGATGACCTGATGACTCCGCTGTTAACAATCAAGTTAAATCTGTTGAAAGCTGGGATATTCCCAGGATGTAAAGAAGATTGCTACTGTTGCTCCTCTCTACCAATCGGCTGTCCATTGCTGAAAAAAGGTATCCAAGGCCTGATGGACATTCAACAAATTTTGTTTGAAAAGATTCCTGCTATTCCAACCCCCATCAAAGATGTTTCAATAATCACCATTTCCACCAATCTTTCCAAGGCCGTCAAAAAGCCTGTTAAGATTACATCCTCTACAAAGATTGTTCCCTTGAAAATAACCATGCCTGGGCCTGTCCCCTACAGTTCTGACAACTCAATACCATGGAATTACGGTGGAGAAATCTACCACCATGGTGTTAAACAAGTTGAGATAACCAAAGAAAGCTCTGATGAAGAAGATGCCAGTATTGGAAACATTGTTGGCACAAGCAAGATCACCAGAAGTGGGAGAATATTTTCTCCAGAGATTTCCCCCCCAAAGGCAATCTTTGGACCCTCAGCTGCTGCCAAAGTTATTCCTACACTGATAAAACCTTCCGCAAGAACTCCGTTGATTGAAGAAGTTGTTATTCCTGTTGTTGTCCCTCCTACTTCTGCCGATAAGGGGAAAGGGATCCAAGATGAGCTCGTCAGGACGAGGGATCAACCTTTGATCATCCCTGAAACCTCTAAGAAAGAGATGGAGGAGATTCTGAAGATAATTAAGAAGAGTGATTATGACGTGGTAGAGCAACTGGGGCAAACCCCCTCGAAGATCTCCATGTTAGCATTACTGCTTTGTTCAGAGGCGCACGCCAAGGCATTGATAAAATTTCTGAAGACAGCCCATGTGCCCCAGGAAACCTCGGCCGATCAATTCCAAGATTGTGTAGCCAGCCTTACCGCAGACAACGGCCTAGGTTTCTCGGATGCTGACCTGACCCCAAAAGGAAGAAATCACAATGATGCCTTACATGTGTCGGTAGAATGCCAAGGAACTACTCTGGCCCATGTTTTGGTCGACACTGGTTCTTCTCTGAATGTGCTGCCTAAGAAGGCTCTCGACCGATTGGATTGTGAAGGTTTGGAGATAAGACCAAGTAATATCATTCTAAGGGCGTTTGACGGGTCGAAGAG
Organism: Vicia faba; assembly: GCA_948472305.1. Lineage (NCBI taxonomy): Eukaryota > Viridiplantae > Streptophyta > Magnoliopsida > Fabales > Fabaceae > Vicia > Vicia faba. The sequence continues at coordinate 16,733,423 of OX451741.1, read as the reverse complement.
AATGGTCCACGGGGAGGTAGACATTCCCATTAAAGTAGGCACAAAAGTGTTCCCCTCAACTTTCTATGTGATGGACATCCGTCCGTCATACTCATGCTTGCTAGGGAGGCCGTGGATACATAATGCGGGGGAAGTCACTTCCTCCCTACATCAAATGTTGAAATACCCTGTCAAAGGAAAAATCATAACCGTGCACGGTGAAGAAGAATATATGATCATCCACCTGAACTCCCTTCGGTATGTAGAGGTGGAGGGTGAATTCATTGAAATGCCCTTCCAGCACTTTGAGGAAGTCTCTCCTGAGGTGGCAGTAGCAAAAACGGTAGCTGAGGTACCAAAGCAGATGGCCAGGACGGCATCTCTAAAAGACGCAAAGGCTGCGATGAAGGAAGGGAAGAACTCAACATGGGGGCAGTTGCCTGATATTCCTCACAAAACAGACAAATTTGGTTTAGGATTCACTGCTGCAGGGCAGAAAGCTATGCGCCACTCAAAGGTTGAAAGAAGACCCATCAAGATTTCTCCTTTGGGAATCAATGCTTTGGAAGGTGAAGACGAAGAGGCCAACATTGAAGACTGGATCTTCCCAACCATCGAAGGAGGACTACGCAACTGGGAGGCAAAAGACGTCGTCCCCATTACTTTTATTAATCAGTAATCATTTGTCAAACATTTCTTGTGGTTTGTAATAATTACTTTTGAACAATCTGCACGCTACTTTTTCACCTCATGCCTTGCCCGGGGCATGTAGGTCCATTTGTAAGGGTTTTGATTATCTTCATATTCATATGCCATGTTTAATGATTCATTGGACGTTTTTCATTGATAAACTGCTATGTTCATTTTTTCCTTCCCTTTGCATTTTTGTTTGTTCAAGGATGGTTATCCCTTACACACACCCACACTCACAAATGCAGGTACCCATCCACTCCGGATTCTATGGGTGACTATTCTGCTATGTCCTTCAATAACTCTGAAGATCTGGTCAATCAGGCTGAGTATGAAGATGACGAAGGTTGTGAAGTACCAGGGGAACTAGCCAGACTTCTACAACAAGAAGAAATGACCATCTTGCCTCACGAAGAGTTGTTGGAAACTGTCAACTTAGGAACAGAGGAAGACCGGAAGGAAATACAAGTGGGTGCCAATCTGGAACCAAGTGTCAAGGAGCGCTTGATACAGTTGTTAAATGAATACATCGAAATCTTCGCCTGGTCTTATGAAGACATGCCGAGTTTAGACACAAATATCGTGGTTCACCATCTCCCTACAAGAGAGGATTGTCCACCGATCAAGCAAAAAGTCCTCCGAATGAGGCCCGACATGTATGAAAAGATTAAAGCAGAAGTAATGAAGCAATTCGACGCTGGCTTTCTGGCTGTTACATCCTATCCACAATGGGTTGCTAACATTGTGCCAGTACCTAAAAAAGATGGCAAGGTCAGAATGTGTGTGGACTACCGAGATTTGAATAGGGCCAGCCCTAAAGATGATTTTCCGCTACTGCATATCGACGTTTTGATCGACAACACAGCTCATCACAAGGTGTTTTCCTTCATGGATGGATTCTCAGGTTACAATCAGATCAAAATGGCCCCCGAGGACATGGAGAAAACAACCTTTGTTACACAATGGGGTACCTTCTGCTACAAGGTGATGTCGTTCGGACTAAAGAACGCAGGGGCAACTTATCAGCGCACCATGGTAACTTTATTTCATGATATGATACATCATGAGATCGAAGTTTACGTAGACGACATGATAGCTCGTTCACAAATAGAGGAGGAACACCTTGAGCATTTGCAGAAGCTGTTTGCCAGGTTGAAAGAATACAAACTCAGGCTGAATCCAAGTAAGTGTACTTTTGGAGTTAGGTCTGGTAAACTTCTAGGATTTATTGTCAGCAACAAAGGCATTGAGGTCGATCCAGCAAAAGTAAAAGCTATACAAGAAATGCCTGCTCCCTGTACTGAAAAGGAGGTTAGAGGGTTCTTGGGGCGCTTAAACTATATTGCCAGATTCATCTCTCATCTGACGTCTACCTGTGAGCCAATTTTCAAACTATTAAAGAAAGATCAGGTAGTCGAATGGAACGACGATTGCCAAGCTGCTTTTGATAAGATCAAGGAGTATTTGCTAGAACCTCCTATTCTGATGCCACCCGTCGAGGGAAGACCATTGATTATGTATCTGACCGTCTTGGACAACTCAATGGGGTGTGTTTTGGGCCAGCATGACGAGTCTGGTCGAAAAGAGCATGCCATTTATTACCTTAGCAAAAAGTTTACCGACTGTGAGACTCGCTACTCACTGCTCGAGAAAACTTGTTGCGCTTTGGTATGGGCTGCTCGCCGACTAAGGCAGTATATGCTGACCTATACCACCTTGCTGATTTCCAAAATGGATCCTATCAAGTATATCTTCGAGAAGCCTGCTTTATCTGGAAGAATAGCTAGATGGCAAATGATCTTGACTGAGTATGACATCCAATACACCACCCAAAAAGCTATAAAAGGGAGTGTACTAGCTGACCATCTAGCTCATCAACTATCGAAGATTATCAACCCATGAGATTTGACTTCCCAGACGAGGACATCATGAACTTAGACAACATTGAAGGTAACGAACCGTATGACGGACCTGAAAATGGATCCCGATGGACCCTGTACTTTGATGGCGCTTCAAATGCACTTGGAAACGGTATCGGTGCAGTACTCATTTCCCCAGAAGGTTGTCACACGCCTTTCACGGCTCAACTTTGCTTCAGTTGTACCAACAACATGGCTAAATATGAAGCTTGCATTTTTGGTCTCAAGGCTGCTATAGACTTGGGGATCAAATCTTTGATCGTATTTGGGGACTCGGCTTTGGTTATCAGTCAAATCAAAGGAGAGTGGGATACCAAACATCCTAATCTTATCCCATACAAAGAACATGTCATAACATTGTTGCCTCATTTCGAGCAAATCACCTTTGAGCATTTCCCGCGAGAAGAGAATCAGCTAGCAGATGCTCTGGCCACAATGTCTTCCATGGTTAAACTCAACTGGGATAGCGAAGCTCCCCAAATCACCATCGAGCGAATGGATGAACCTGCGCATTCTCATGAGATTAATACCGAAGAAGCAGTGGAACAACCCTAGTTTCACAAAATCAAAAGGTATCTCCAGACTAGAGAATATCCCGAAGGAGCTTCCGTAAATGACAAAAAGTTCCTAAGGAAATTTGCTGCCAAGTTCTTTCTGAGCAACGGCATCCTCTATAAACGCAGCCATGATTGTGTTTTACTCCGATGCATGGATAAAGCTGAAGTAGAGTTAATCATGACTGAGATGCACAGCGATACATTTGGCACCCACTTGAGCGGGCATACGATGGCTAAGAAGATTCTAAGGGCAGGTTATTACTGGTCTACCATGGAAGCTGATTGCTATCAACACTCCCGTGCCTGCCATAAATGCCAAATCTACGGTGACAAGATTCATATTCCTTCTGTTCCTCTCAACGTTCTGACAGCTCCTTGGCCATTTGCAATGTGGGGCATTGACATGATTGGAGAGATCAAGCCCACGACATCCAATGGACATCGCTTCATCCTGGTTGCTATTGATTATTTCACCAAATGGGTCGAAGCAGCTTCTTTCGCCTCTGTTACTAAAAATGTGGTTGCCCGCTTCATCAAGCAGAACCTCATATGCCGATATGGTGTTCCCGACAGGATCATCACAGACAACGGTACAAATCTGAACAATACTATGATCACCGCATTGTGAGAACAGTTCAAGATTTATCATCACAATTCATCTCCCTATCGGCCAAAGATGAACGGTGCTGTTGAAGCTGCGAACAAAAACATTAAGAAGATCATTCAGAAAATGACAATCACTTACAAAGACTGGCATGAGATGCTACCGTTTTCTCTGCACGGATACCGTACCACGACACGTACTTCAACCGGGGCAACCCCATTTTCTTTGGTATATGGCATGGAAGCTGTCCTACCCATGGAAGTTCAGATCCCTTCCTTAAGGATTATGAAGGATGCGGGTTTAAATGAAGATGATTGGATTCAGACCCGACTTGATCAACTCAATTTGATCAACGAGAAGCGAATCGCTGCCGTGTGCCATGGTCAGACGTATCAAAAACGGATGATCAAGGCTTTCAACAAGAAAGTCAGACGTCAAGTATACCAAGTCGGAGATCTCGTAATCAAGCGGATTATCTTACCGCAAAGTGATCCCAGGGGCAAGTGGACTCCTACTTACGAAAGACCATTTGTGATCAAGAGTATATTTTCTGGTGGTGCAATGATTCTGACCACCATGGACGACGACGATTTGCCACACCCTGCGAACGCAGACATTGTCAAAAGATACTACGCATAAAATAACCCGACAAGTCGAAAACCCGAAAGGGAGGCTTGGGCAAAAATGGGCATCCCGGTGGATCGAAAACCCGAAAGGGCGGTTCAGGCAAAAATTAGGGATAAAACAAAAAAAATCTGTACACCCGGCAAGTCGAAAACCCGAAAGGGCGGCTTGGGCAAAAAGGGGTTTCCCGGTGGATCGAAAACCCGAAAGGGCGATCCAGGCAAAAGTTAGGGAATTAAAGCGTATGACTATGTCTCGTCGGATCACTCTAAGGATAATCTCTTCATCAACCAGCTCCAAGCTTCTGATCAATCCAGTCATCGGAGGACGAAGCATTGAATGGACAGATATTCAGAGTTCTGAAGGCTATAGCAGAATGGGGATCCCATAGAATTGTTTCACATGGCCATCTGTCTTTTGTATAAATTTTTCAATTTTTACGACGACATCCTCTTACTAGGATGACTGTCTCCTTTGTACAAATATACTCATAGAAAGTTAATACGAATACTTTTCCAAATACAAAAATTTGCTTTGTCTTCCTTTTCTTATTGCACTTATTTTGAGAAACGTCCAATGTTTTGTTAAATAGGCATATGCATTTGAACATAATCATTTTCATTACAAATCAAGAAAGATGATTATTGATAGGTTGAAGGTACCGATAGATATCTTGATGCCCTTTCAGAAGGAATCCTCAGCAGAGTTGAACTCCAAATTCCCCAGCCGGAGAGCCTTCCATTTCCCTAAACAGAGTTAAAATTTAGGATCCTCAGCAGAACAGGAGCTTTCTCAAAACTGATCTCCCCAGCCCGAGGGCCTTCCATAACTCAATTCCCCTCAGAATTTCAGTATCCCAAGTGGAGCTAAACATTCCAACTATCAATCCCCAGCGGAACTAAACTAGTGAACCTTCTCCCCACAAAGATACGTCCCACCCGACTGAAGATTCTCAGTCTTATTTCTCCAGTATAAGTCTACCAGGGTCTGAACTCCCCAGTAGAGATCATCAGAAATTCTCATTCCCCGCAGTAGTCCTAAGATCCCTCAACAATTGAAGATCTTGCATTTCCCGAGCAGAATGAAGACTCTCATGCTCGGTTCCTCACAGGATAATCAGATGTTCCCCAGTGAAGATCTCCTCAGGACAGCAATCCCCAGTAGATTGGCATACAACCCAAGCTCCTGATTCTCCAACGATAGTCAACAAGGATGTCTCATCTTCAGCAATCAAAAGATTCTTGCAGTCCCCTACAACAGTCAAGGATTCACTTTCCCTGGCAACAGTCAAAATTCTTTTATCTCCAGCCATCCAGGATTCATCTATCCTCAGCAAGACAGCTCTTCAGCTTACATGCGCATTCATTTACATTCATATCATAAACATTGATATAACATATATATTGCATCGCACATATCATGCAACATAACTTTGTGTTATAGCTAACATTTCATCCTTTTCAGGATAAGATTAAAAGGCTATCATTAACAATTATTCAGATACAGTATGGATACACCCCAGACACGGCGGTCATTCTATTACTCATTCAGAATTTCAAGTCAGATATAGTATGGATACACCCCAGACACGGCGGTCATTCCACTACTCATTCAGACTACAATTATTCAGATACAGTACAGATACACCCCAGACACAACGGTCATTCTACTACTCATTCAGACTACAGCAATCAGATACAGACTAGATACGCTCCAGACACGACAGCCATTCTATCTCTCATTCAGATTCACTTATCCACCTCAAGGTTCAATGCATTCCAAGCACGGATACCATTCTGACCCTTACCACAGCAGCTTGATTCTCCCAAGTGCGTTCGCCACAAAAGTCATTTTGTCATTCATTCAGATCCAAGTTACAGTTTCAGATACACTCCAGACACGGAAGTCATTCTGCTAACTCATACAGATCTCAACTCCAAGTTACAGTTTCAGATACACTCCAGACACGGAAGTCTTTCTGCTAACTCATACAGATCTCAACTCCAAGTTACAGTTTCAGATACACTCCAGACATGAAAGTCTTTCTTCTAACTCATACAAAATCTCAACTTCAGATATAGTCCAGATACGCTCTAGACACGGTTGCCATTCTGTCACTCATTCAGAATTTGTCCCCAGCACATAGTTGCTCCATACAGATATTTCTCTGTTACCTGGATACAATACAAATACACTCCAGACACGGCAGTCATTCTGATATTCATTCTACCTTCAAGCACAGTTACAGCTCAGATACACCTCAGACACGAAGGCTATTCTTTTGCTCATACAAACTCAGTCTCTAGATACAGTTCAAATGCATTCCAGACACGGATACCATTTTGATCCTCCTTCTTCTGACCAGTCACATTGCAGTTCAACGAACATTCCAGATGGCATCTTTAAGCCCATCCCTGACAAGATTCTGTCACCCCTCCAGATGGCATCTTTAAGCCTATCTCCAAATGGCATCTCTAAGCCCATTCCCGCATCCATTGTTTTGACGAGTGCAAATTTAAGGGCACTCTAGTGTCCAATCTCCTTTTACCTTCGAGACGCGGGGGGGTCAGAACTTCTGATCTTCCCACTAACAGGTTTCTGTTTTGCAGGTGCCAGAGTCAGAAGTTCTGACTCAGTTCTGACTCATACAGTTTAACCAAAAGGTTGATCCTCTGGCAGCGGGCCTGAGTCAGAACTTCTGATGACCTCTCAGCAGCGCGCTGGCTCCCTCTCTATTTCTCTCTATCTTGTTTTTTTCTATTTTCTTTTTTGTCTATTTTTCTCGTTGAACCACCCCATGTACAAATGTGTATCCCCACTCCCTAATTGTTGTAATAGCGTAGGATTTTATATTTCCGCTTTTTATTGCTAGTAATTAGGATGTGTATGGCAAGATAAAATCAATGAAATAGAAAATCCTAATTCAAAGATAAACTCTTGTATGCAATAAAACACACTTGCACACTAACACCCCTAGGGTTACATCCACTTGTTGCCTTCAAAAAATGGGCCATGTTACGCATGCAAAGTATCTTGGTAAAACAAACAAAATCAAAAGATCATAGTCCCTCGATGACGCTATCCCAAGTTGCCTTACAAAAATGATCTTAGTCCCTAAAAAGAAATACTAAGATACTTTGCAACATTGCTATCATGGTCTATACGATGACCCGCGTCCGTCCCGTTTACATCCTAACACAAGGTTGTTCACCAAATGCAATGGTGAAACAACACTGTTAAAAGGGTTAAAAACATAAGAAAGATCTTTGAGTAAAATAGGGTAGACAACTCTTAGTTACTTGATCAAAAATCTTGCAAAACGTCCTTGCTATTTTTCAAAACACATTCCACAACACAATTTCAAAACAACTTTCAAAATATTGAAAACCTTTCAAAAAGACAAACACCTTTGTATACATTCAAACAAAGAATCATTACAAAGGTTGCCACAACGATGGCCTCTTTTTCAAAACACCTTTCAAAACCACACACGAAGCACCATTTCAAACAAATGAAAATGCAAAGCAAGTGATCTAAGCAAGTAACTAAGAGCCCATGGATAACCATGGATAGAAAGGGTGCTAATACCTTCCCTTTTTATAATCTACTCCCCGAACCCAAGAAAACATCTCAAAGGTTTTTCCTATGCTTTTTAAACCTTTCCTTAGGATAAAATAAAAAGTTGGTGGCGACTCTTGCTAAACTGAAACATTTGCGAACACAAACGCGAAATCCTTAAGTCAGTTCTCCCACCGTATCACAGTTAACTTTGAATTTGGCTGACTTTCCTCAAATGACTGTTTTACCCCCAATTGATAAATTGAATTTCTTCCAATCAAAATTCATGCTCAATTCTTCAATCCTAGATGTTTGGGGACATGTAGAGAAGCATAGAATCAAATGTAGCTCAAAAAGTAAGAGGTATCATGGTTTAAACACAAACCCTAATTTTGACTGGATGTGTAACGAGGTGATGATCAAATCTCAAAACCCTAATTCCTTTGAGTATGATGAAAGATCTCTTGAACAAAGACGCCTCATATGATTATGGTAAGATAATACTTCACAAATTGGCTTACACAAGACCCACACACTTCATCTGGCCAAAACCCTAATCTCAAGAGATGAATAGGAGAAATGTGATTCACTTCAAAACACTTGCAATTTTCAATCTTCTGATGAATCAATAAGACAATTGAGATGTCTTGAGGTATGAGAAACCCATGTAGCTTGAGTGACCCCAAGAGTGATGGCAAGAGACCATTTTTGAATTGATTTTAAATACAACTAACTTCTATAGCTTGTTTAAGAACATGAGAACCAAAGATACATTGATCCTAACAAAAAATACATGAATGTGTATGATGAAACACAAGTCATATAAGGTAAAAATAAGAGGGTAAATTTTGGGGTGCAACACATGATGCTTAATAAGATGTGATATTGTGATGTGGTGAAACCATGATGATTTATGTGAGTTTTAGGTCTGCCTTAGTGTGAAATCACAAGGCAAATTGGGACTGAACTGTGCAAAAAACATACAAAAAATTTGTTGTTCTCGTTGCCTCATTGGGCGAGCTGTATGCTTCATTGGATGAAGGCGCATCTCCCTTGATGCGCTCGGAGAGAGGAGATCTAAGGGTATAGGGGGGGGGGACAGAGACCCTGGAAAAATGTATGGGAGGAGTGGAGTCGCTACAGCTTCGTCAGGCAATGTAGAGGTGAGCATGAATCGTTGGGCGCATGAGTAGGTTTGTCGGGCGAAGGAAGATAAAAGAAGAATAATGATCCTGAAATTTTTATGGGGAAGAAGCAGTCGCTCCCTGTAGCGGTAGAAATGTTCAAGACTAAGCCATTGGGTTGACTAGACTTTATACAAATCAAAATAAAAATCGCCACCGTGCTTTATTATTTCCAAAGGAATGGGAAAAGAGCGAATAACCCAAAAAGAGGGGGAAAGATTCAAGGTAAGGGGGTTGGTTATGCAAAGGGAAGATATTAGCACCCTAAACATCTACGGTACTCTGCAGGAACCTCTTTGAGAAATCTGTATATTTTGTCTATAAAACATGTTGTATATAAAATGGATGGTGGAGGTGAGGAGAGAAATATAATTTTATGATTTTTTGCACCCGCCGCGGTTGCGAATCTTTAGTGCCTACGTACCACCTTTCATGCAATAGGGGATCAAGGTACACGTAGTTCCTCTTTTAAAAAAATTTGAAACCCAAGTGTGTTGGTTGATTTTAAGAGATAAGACATCATCGTCATTGTCCGTGTGGAAAACATACTTACTACCCACAATCATGAGAAAGGAGAATTTTCATCATCTCAAAGTGTAGGATATGGCTTGGATTTTAAAATCAATAATGCCTCACTCAACACCCAAGTGGAAAATATCTCACTGCACTACATATTGTAGAAGTATAGTTGTTTGCATCACTACAAGGATTGACAAGAGTCTAACCTTTTGAGAAAAGTTTAAAGATAAAAGCCAAAATGGCAAAATGGTTTAAAATGAGATTGATTGACTTTTAGTCTTCTCACAAAAAGTGTCAAAGTATTATTAAATTGATTGAAGTTTATTGATGAAAATGTTTTGAAAATGCATGGACCTAAGTCCAAGTTTATTATGAAAGTGTTTCAAGTTTAGAAACAAGAAGAGTTTTCAAAAGGAGGGAGAAGATTTTTGAAATTAAAGAAGATGGGAGGAGAAGAAGAGACTATCCTAAAGCATAAGGTAAAAGCTAAGGAGAAGAATCATCTAACCAACAAGAAGCAAATAATTGACATTATGAGTCAAGATAGAATTCCCATTCTTTGGATTGAAACCAAGCAAGCAAAGATACTAGACCTCTTGAGAGAACCAAACTTCAAGTGTATTAAATCTTCACAAAAATTGGGCAAGGTAACGGCTGTATACGGGTGAATTCCAGATTACAAACAGAGAATGTAATCACAAAAACCTGCACACGAAAAAACAAACAAGCAACCCAATGCCTTGAGGTAAACCTCAAGAACTCCAGACAAAATAATCAGATAAGATCACAAGGTCTCTAAGATAGGCTAAGGTTTCTAATCCTAAGTCCAAGAAAAAGTCCCATGATCCATAATGCCAAGGATAGTAACCAAATAGTCCAAGTACCATTAAGAGTTTTTTTAGGGTTTGTGTTGATTATTAAGTATCTTAGGAAAAGAAAAAGAAAAGCTCAAGTTAGCAAAAATAAAAATGGCAAAAAGATAAATGCTCAAATGAGCAAAGATGAAAATGACATGAAATAAAAAATGCTAAAAGAAATAAATAATACATAAAGCATAAAAGAATAAAAGCATAAAATAAACAAGTCAATAATTAGTGGTTAGTTGGATGACCATCTTGAAACTTGCATTTGGAACTCATTAGAAGATTGGTAGAACCAAAGCCTCCACACAACAAGTTGCATTTGCTTTTTGTCAAGTATATCATCCATTTGGAATTCTCATAAGTACCATTTAATGATCAACGATGTTTAAGTGATCCGCGTTGACCAAAGGTGTTGTAGATCCATTAGAGTATTGGTAGAACCAAAGCCTCCACACAATGAATATCAAGGTTATTGGATCAAAGAGATCAAATTAACATACTTTGGCTTGCAATCATAAGTTTGGGCCACAAATGATCATTTATTCGAATCACTACGCCAAAAATAAGCTTTAGCAGCACACATACGAAAGCGCTTTTAGGAAAAAGCGCTGCTGTAGGTATTAAAAAAATTCGCTTAAAAAAAGCGCTTTCAAAGGGTACCTTAAGAAAGCGCTTTTCAAAAGCGCTGCTAAAGGTCACCCTTAGAAAGCGCTTTTTGAGAAGCGCTGCTAAAGGGTGCCTTTCAGAGGGAACCTAAGAAAGCGCTTTTCAAAAGCGCTGCTAAAGGTCAGCCTTAGAAAGCGCTTTTCAAAAGCGCTGCTAAATCTGGCCTTTAGAAAGCGCTTTTAAAAGCGCTGCTATAGGGTATGCTACGAAAGCGTTTTTTTATGTAAAAGCGCTGTTATACATGACCATTAGAAAGCGCTTTTAAAAGCGCTTTCGTAGGTTGTTTTATAATAAATTTTATTGTTTTTGATTAAAGGTGTGTTCGTACTGTGGCTGTTGTGTTTCCTCTCTTCCAACGTCCCAAACCCTTTCGTTCCTGTTCCTTCTTCGTCCAAAGCGCTTTTCAGGGTAGCTCTTTCCGTTCAATCGCCACCATCGTCAACTCTCATCGCCGCCGCACGACTCGTCCCTCTCTTCACAAGGTTCGTACTGTGGTTTTCGTTGATTATTATTTTCTTCTCATTCACAGTGTATTGGTTGTTGTTGTTGTTTGATGATTTTTGAATGTTTCCTAAAACCCTTTGATGATTTTCTAATGATGTTATTAATATGTTATTTCATTTTGAGTTAATCTTGAATGAATTAAACTTGGTGTTGATTTTGATTGTTCCTAATTTTGTTTTAAAACATGTTGGCTTTGAATTTGTGATGACATTGTGTGATTTGGTTTTGAATGACAAACTCGGTTATGGTATTGTTGTTTATCATGTGCACATGGAACACTTGTTTGAGATGAGTTTTATTGAGCATTATTAGGATTACATAGTTGTTTCCCGGAATTTGGTTCGGTTGATTTTAGCTTACTTTGAGCTTGATTTTTCATATCATGAACTTGAATTGGATAAGAGCTTGAATTTTTGGTTCTCGTTTTCATTTGTGAATCGATAATCATGATAACTGTTTGATAACTTGATGTCCATTCATGATGCATTCATACAAGTTTCATTTGGTTTCAATTCTCTTGTGATTACTAACTTGTTTATGGTTTGTGTAAGTTTCTCAAGACTAATCAAGTAGTCATTCTCTCTTCTTACCTCTTATTCACTTTTGATTGATTAATCAAGTTTTGATTTATTTACTTGATTTTTTTAATTAAAAATGGATTAGTTTATTAATCTATTTTTCTTAACTCGATGAGGCCATGCCATATATAAGAAACAGATGAAGTTTGGTATAGGGTAGCCCTTGAGTTTGATGAAACAAGGGTGTACTAGTATATAAGAAACAGACATGTAGAGGGTTGTGCTAATGATGTTGTGTTGTGTTAGTGAATGGTGGTGGAAATTATGATTCATTAACAAACGGGGTTACCCATTTCACATTACCATTCATTAGTGATGTAATCATAAAATGTGATTACTTGATAGAATAAAATGAATTTAGTGAAAAGTATTGAGTATTGGTTTTGTTATATGGTTGTGCAAGAGCAAGTGCAAGTTTTGAGTGTTGGTTTTGTTTTCTAACTTATCATTTAGCTCAGATTGACTCAGAAACCGTAAACCATGGATAAGACATGGATGTATTCCAATCGATTATCGAAATAGTACGAGAACAGGGTATCAGAATTCGTTAAGTTTAATGTTACGCACGCCGAAGACCCCGGTCGAATGACATGTCCTTGTTTATGTTGCTGTTATGGGAATCGGGTTGACGCGGTTCAGTTGGCATCGCATCTAATACGGTATGGAATTGATAGAAGTTATACATGTTGGAATATGCATGGTGAGAAAAGTGACGGGAATGATGAATCAGGGGATAATAGGACCTATGCTTCAAACGACAATGGCACAGATACATACGATTATGATCGAGTTGAAGAGATTGCAGAAGCGCTTGAAGAAGATCTTAATGATTGTCCCAAAATGTTCGAGAGGTTGGTAAGCGATGCAGAGAAACCATTGTATAATGGTTGTACAAAATTCACAAGATTGTCTGCGGTATTAAAGTTGTACAACTTAAAGGCGGGCAATGGATGGTCGAATAAAAGTTTCACAGAGTTATTAGCCCTTATGAAAGATATGCTACCAGAGGATAATGTTCTCCCCAATCGAACGTATGAGGCCAAAAAGATGTTGTACTCTATTGGCATGAGCTATGACAAGATACATGCCTGTCCAAAAGATTGCATTTTGTTTCGAAACGAGTATGCATCGTTAAATGAGTGTCCTAAATGCGGTTCCCCTCGATATAAGAAAAAGTTGTCTCCGGCAAAAGTCTTATGGTATTTTCCTATAATTCCGAGATTTAGACAGATGTATCGTAGTGAAACCGATTCAAGACACTTAACTTGGCATGCAGATGAAAGAATTGTTGATGGAAAGTTTTGACATCCGGCAGATTCACCACAGTGGATGAAAATTGATAATGATTATCCTGAATTTGGAAAAGACGCAAGAAACCTTCGCTTGGCATTGTCTACTGATGGAATGAACCCACACGGTATTCAAAGTATCTCGCATAGCACATGGCCTGTAATTCTTATGATTTATAACCTACCTCCGTGACTATGTATGAAGCGTAAGTACATGATGTTATCTATGTTAATTTCTGGGCCTAAACAACCAGGAAATGACATAGACGTATATTTGGAACCTTTAATCGAAGATTTGAAGATTTTGTGGGAGAACAGTGTGGAGGTTTATGATGGGTATAGGAAAGAAAGTTTCAACTTGAGGGCGATGTTGTTTGGAACAATTAACGATTTTCCAGCCTACGGAAATCTATCTGGGTATAGCATTAAAGGTGAAAAAGAGTGTCCTATCTGTGAAGATGGAACCGATACGATGCGATTGAAACTTTGTCAGAAGAATGTCTTTCTCGGTCATCGTAGATTCTTAAATTCTAAACATCAATATCGTGGATGGAGAAAAGCGTTCAACGGAGATACCGAACAACGTAGAGCTCCGCCTGGATTGACAGGTGATCAATTATTTGAAAAGGTGAAAGATGTGAGTATTCAGTTTGGCAAGCCTTTTGCACATAAAGTTGTTACAGGTGGGTGGAAGAAGAGGTCGATTTTTTTTGAATTGCCATATTGGAAATCTTTGTACGTAAGACATTTTCTTGATGTTATGCATATTGAAAAAAATGTATTTGACAGTGTCATTGGTACGTTACTCAATATAAAAGGGAAGTCTAAGGATGGTCTTAAAGCAAGGGAGGACATGGTAGAGATGGGAATAAGAACTGAATTGGGACCCGTGAAAAAAGGAACATGAACATATCTACCACCTGCTGTTTACAATCTATCCAGAAAGGAGAAAAAAATATTGTGTAAGTTCCTAAGTGAGGTTAAAGGTCCAGAAGGCTACTCATCAGATATTAGAAGACTTGTGTCTATGCAAGACCTCAAGTTAAAGAGTTTAAAGACGCATGATTGCCATGTTATAATGGAACATTTTCTACCGATAGGTATACGTTCTATTCTTCCAGAAAAAGTAAGAAGCGCAATAACTAAACTGTGTTTTTTCTTCAAGTCAATTTGCAGCAAGGTGATCGATCCTGAGATCTTACCAACATTGCAAAAAGAAATAGTTGTTACTTTGTGTGATCTTGAAATGTATTTCCCTCCCTCGTTTTTTGACATAATGGTTCATCTTGTCGTTCATCTTGTCAAAGAGACACAACTGTGCGGACCAACTTATATGAGATGGATGTACCCTACTGAACGTTATATGAAAATATTAAAAGGGTATGTGAAAAACCGAAGTCGACCAGAGGGTTGTATTGCTGAATGATATATTGTTGAAGAAGCGATTGAGTTTTGTACTGAATATCTGTCAAATGTTCAATCAATTGGACTCCCCAAATCTCACATTGTTGAAAAAAAAGAAGGTAAGAAGCTAATTGGAAATAAAGTTGTGACAGTATCAATGGTCGAACAGGATCAAGTGCATTTGTATGTTCTGCATAATGAGCTTGAAGTTGAGCCGTATGTTGAAAGTCACAAGGGTGTTCTTCGAGGTTTAAATCCGAATAGAAATGAGAATTGGATTGTACGAGAGCACAATCGAAGTTTCATACCATGGTTTAAGGAACATATTTATTCAAAGTATCGTTCATATCATGCTTCAGTAACAGAAAGATTGAGATGTTTAGCATACGGTCCAAGTTTAATTGTGTTTTCTTATAGCGCATATGCAATTAATGGATACACATTTTATACCAAAGAACAGGATGACAAAAGTACTATGCAAAATAGTGGTGTCACCTTGATCGCTGAAGCAATGCATATATCAAGTGTGAAGGAGTTAAACCCAAAATTTACAAACCTGTCATATTTTGGGGTTATCGAGCGCATTTGGATGTTTGATTACGAGAAGTTTCAGATTCCTATATTTGGTTGCAAGTGGGTTGAAAATAATAATGGCATACGAATGGATAAGTCGGGTTTTTTGCAAGTGGATCTTAATAGGGTGGGGTACAAAGATGAGCCTTTCATTCTAGCCTCTCAAGCTAAACAAGTGTTCTATGTCAATGATTCGACAAGTACGAAATGGTCTATAGTGCTACTATCTAACAAAGTAATTGATGAAAGCATTGGAGATCAAAGTGATATTGGTGTTGACATTGAATCTTTAACCATAACTGATCAAAATGATAATGAATCATGTATTAGAAATGATCATAATAAGGGTATTTGGATCAATCCAACTGTCCGCGTTGTTAAGAGACGAGTAGAACACATTCCTACCAAGAAAAGAAAGAGACCTTAGTGAAAAGGGTAATAGTATATATAACTTGTCATTTCATTTTTATATTTGTCATTTCATTTAAATTTGCCATTTCATTTTTATTTGTCATTTCATTTTTATATTTGTCATTTCATTTTTATTTGCTATTTCATTTATATTTGTCATTTCATTTTAATTTGCCATTTCATTTTTATTTGTCATTTCATTTTTATATTTGTCATTTCATTTTTATTTGCTATTTCATTTATATTTGTCATTTCATTTTAATTTGCCATTTCATTTTTATTTGTCATTTCATTTTTATATTTGTCATTTCATTTTTATTTGCCATTTCATTTTTATTTTTTTTCATTATTACAGGTCAAATGGCTAGTAATCAAGATAACGCAAAAGATGCAAATGCTTCTGAAAATGCTCCTGAAAATACTCAAGAAAATACTTCAGAAAAAGATATTACACGAGGTATAACTATTATGAGGGGAATCATACGTGATAGAGATAGAGGAGTAATATATAATGTAGAATGGAATGATAATGACCAATTAATTGGGTCTAATGCTGCAAAGTTGACAAGCTACATTGGTACGCTTGTTCGTATACACATTCCGATCACCACTCCTAGATGGAAAAGAGGAGAGTTGGATGAGGCTAAGGAGAAAGTTTGGACTGAGATAAAGGTACATATATGGTTTTTGTTATTTGCTTTATCTTGACGATAATATGTGTTTAAATTTCTTTTACTAACACACTTTATGCGTATGTTTTTTTGTAGAGGTCTTTTAACATTGAAGATACCCGTAAAAAGTATATAATGGGTTTGGCTGGAAAAAGACACAGAGGGTGGAGAACATTTTTAACAAACAAGTATCTTAAAGATGATGAAGGAAATTTTCTTGAAGAGGATCCGGAACGTCCAAAGAAATATGAGAACTTCATTACACCTGAAGAATGGGTTGGTTTTGTAGGCCAAAGAAGAGACGAGAATTTCAAGAAAGTGAGTGCTATAAATCGCGAGAGAGCATCAAAACCCGCATATCCATACAAAAAAGGGCGTTTGGGATATGCTCGCTTAGAGGAAAAAATTGTAAGTAAATATAAACTCTACGATCTTATTAATTCTCTCAATGTGTTATATAGTTGATGATCTTAAGACTTCCGTCATTGCGTAGTTAGAAGAGACGAAAAGTGACGCAACATCACTACCGACACATTTGTTGTGGAAGGAAGCCCGTGTGGGCAAGGATCAAGCTGTTAATCCCGATATTCAACATTTGTATGATGAATGTGTAAGTATAAGATTGTGTCTTTAGTTAAATCAATTAATGTTTATTAATATTTAAGTAATTTTTTATCTCCACTAATAATTTTTTATATGTAATTGAATTACAGGAGACCTTGTCCCAATCGGTATCCCCATGTGAGGATCCTCACGATACCAGGAGCGTACTTAGTCGAGCACTAAATATTGCTGAGTATCCGGGTCGGGTGAGGGGTAAAGGTCATGTTGTGACTCCAACCTCTTTGTATAAGCATCCAAGGAGAAGAAATCCTAGCAATGCAGAAGTGATGCAAACATTGCATGATTTACAAGCTCAAGTTCGTGAATTGTAGAAGGATAAAGAGAGATATATGGCGGAAAAGAGCAGTTCACAATTGAAAGAAACTAGTGACAAAGCTAGTATCAACTGTCAGCATAAATTTCCCGAGGTAATTTTCAATATATATCCATTATTACTATAGAATATTTTTAGTCACTTCTAACGGTTATTATTTGTTTAGGGCATTTCATCTTGCCAGCTATACCTATCGTCACCGACTTATCAACTAGTTAGCAAGGGAAAAGTCCATAACAGTTCGGGAGATTTACTTCATCATAAACCGCTTCCGGATGGTCACATGAAAGTATCGGTTGACATTGCTTTAGATATGGATGCATTGCTGCCGGTACCTGACATTGTTGCTGAGACCACATTGCTGCGAGATGCAATTGGATCTTTTGTTGCATGGCCATCCGACCTCATTTTCATAGATGATCAGGTATGTTGAAAACAATTATGAATCTTTAAGTCTTCAACTGTCAGTTCTGACCTCAGTTATTTGCACGGTAATTATAGACTCCTACAACACCCGCATCTAAGGGTAAAGGGATTTTGCGACACGACGAGTCTGACGTATCATTGGCGTACCAACCAAGTGAGCCAGAAAATCATTGGCGTACCACCCAAGAAAAGGGTGCCTACTAGATTTTTCCCTCGATACCGGCAGTGTCTTGAAACAATAGTGGGAACAACAAATTTGATGGATGGTGGTATTCGTCAAATTGATATGGATCAAGGTATTTTTGGTTTTCCTTGCACATAAATAATTGGACATGAGGACATGGAACAGATTTTCCGTCATAAAGTATTGGGCGTCAGTATTATGCACGCATACATCCGGTAACCCCATCTTTATATTATGTAATTAGCTGAAATCTTTTTTAAACATTTTCAATGAATATACTCTAATATTAATTATGTTTTTATTTAAGGCTGTTATATGACAAATTGATGCGCGAGAATCAATTGTCAAACAGATTCCATTTTGTGTCTTCCTCCCGTGTCAGCGGAGCGACAATTGGTAGGGAACCGAATTCAGTAAGAGAGCACTTAGTCGAAAGATTCATGGCAACTGGCAGTACAGAAAGCTTATATCTTTGGGCGTATAATACTATTCCTACAGGGTTAGATTTTCATTCTAAATTCATTTTAATATTTGAAATTTTTGCGTAGAAAAATTTCTTCTAAACTGTTGTTTTAATTTATAGACGTCACTGGTTGTTGGTTGTTATCGATCCTATAAAAGAAGTGGTCTATTATCTGAATTCGGTTGACGGTGATTGGACAAATTATCCGGATATGAAGTTAATGATTGATACGTAAGTGAGATTATTCTAAATATTTATGTGTATTTATGTATTTAATTATTTCTGTGACATTGTTCTAAATATATATTTTTATTTTGTTAGAGCGATACAAGTATTCCGGTGTCAAAGAGAAGCTCGGGTACGACGGTCTAAATCAAACAACATTAATTGGATCAAAGTGCAGGTATATTAATTTCCACTATTTTTCTTATAATATTTACGCTATTTGATAAAACAATACAACTATATATTCATATTTGTTTTTCTATGTAGTGTCCTCAACAACAAAACGGTATAGATTGCGGATACTTCGTTATGCGGTTTATCAAAGAAATCATTCAACTGAATCAAATAGAGATTCCAGTCACGGTATGAATTTATAACTTAGAATTTGTTTTATTATTTCTCGGATATTCCATATAATTTTTTACTTTTAACTAAATCGTGCATATTATGTTTTCTTATGTAGTACTTCGATGAGTACAAATCTGCATATTACACGAAACTTCAGTTGGAAGAAACCAAAGAGGAGTTGTGTCAATATTTTATTGAGCAGAGAATAATATAAGGACTGGTTTAGTTGTTGTTAGGGTTGATTTTGTAAGACTGATTTTGAGTTAGAATACTGATAACAATGGTTTATATATAATTTGAGATACAAACATAATTTATGATTGATTTTGAGCAATGATAGTTTCTTGTTTATGGTTTCTTGTGTTATACTTGTGTACTAAAGTAGTTGATAGAATAAAATGAATTTAGTGAAAAGTATTGAGTATTGGTTTTGTTATATTGAGTATTGGTTTTGACTCAGAAACCGTAAACCATGGATAAGATATGGATGTATTCCAATCGATTGTCGAAAGAGTACGAGAACAGGGTATCGGAATTACAATGCATTACCTCTATTTATGAATTACAGGTTATGGCAACTGGTTTATATAAATAATATGCTGCAAACAATGCAGGTATATGAATTATATAAATAATACCTCTAAAAAAAAACACCCTATGAAAGCGCTTTTTGGAGAAAAGCGCTTTCATAGGTAGACCTATGACAACGCTTTTTCACATAAAGCGCTTTCATAGGTAGACCTATGACAACGCTTTTCCAAGAAAAAGCGCTGCTAAAAGACAACCTATGAAAGCTTTTTTCCAAAAAAAGCGCCACCAATGAAAGCGCTTTTTCATAAAAAAGCGCTGCCAAAAGCCTACTAAAGAGAGCGCTTTTTAGAAAAAGCGCTGCCAAAAGCCTACTTAAGAGAGTGCTTTTTAGAAAAAGCGCTGCCATAAGGGTACTAAAGAGAGCGCTTTAAAGAAAAAGCGCTGCCATAAGGGTACTTAAGAGAGCGCTTTTTAGAAAAAGCGCTGTCATAAGTAGACCTATGAAAGCGCTTTTCATTAAACAAAAAGCGCTGCTAAAACCTTTAGCAGCGCCACCTTAGAAAGCACTTTTAAGCGCTTTTAAAGGCCAAAAAAAGCGTTTTCGTAGGTCTTTTTTGGCGTAGTGAATAGGGACAAAATTTAGCGCTATGTTAAGCAATTGTAAGTGGACTTATATAGAAGTTGCACCTATTTTGAGGCCGGTCAATAGCAATCTATGCACCATTTGTTTTGAGACATGATATAGAGATCATGCTCCAACAACATTTAGTGCAATGAGAAGGAGATGAGATGAAGAGGATTAGGGCAAAAGATGAATAAACCACTTTTGAATTAAAAATTTAATCAAACTATTACTAAAATCATTCATCCATTTTTGTGGAGTTAAACTCAACACCATGGATCCAATGATGTTAATAAAGTCATGATCAAAAAATCAACCCAAGACAGCCAGAAAATAATCATAAAATAATAATGTATTTAATATATACATTAAAAGGTTTAAAAATGTTTTAAAAAAAGGAAATAATGAGGAAAATATCAATTATATTCAAATTAATCAAGAAATGAAAAATAAGACCATAGAAAAATCAGAAAAGAGGCCAAGTAATTTTACAAAATTTTTGGAAATTTTTGGAAGTCAGAAACTATTTTTAAAAATTAAAATAAATGGGTAAAATAAAAAAAAATAGTAAAAAAAACAATAGTAAAGTCAGAAACAAAAATGAAATAAGGTCATCAATAATTGTCACAATATCATTGGATCATTACATAAATTTTTCAGAATTTTAAAATGTATAAAAGTATTTTTAAATATTTTAAACAAATCAAATAAGTGTAAAATTCATAAAAAATACCAAAACACAAAATTAAATTGTGAAAAAAATAAAAATCAGAAAGAGAATAATCAAAAATAATTTTCATAATTTTTTTCAGATTTTTTGGACTAAAAATGAATTTTCTACTATTTTTTTAAATTTAACACAATTAAAATATAAAAATAAAAATAATAAAAATAAAAGTAAAAGATGTGGACCATTGGATGAGAGTCAAAACGCGTTAGTGATCAAATCCAAGGGATCTGGAACGTTGTGCATATCATGGTCATTAATGAATAATGTACAAAATCAATAATAAATCAAATTTTTGAAAAACACAAATGGCACGCCATCATTGGTTGGAAGATGACACGTAGGTCATCTTCAACCTCCAGCCAACGTGATTTGCAGGTCTCTTAAACTGTAAAATCAGAAGCTCATACCTATGCCAATCGCTTCGTCTCTTCAAGACGAAAACAAATACACCCTCGCGCCAAATTTATATAAACTGTAGCTCAAGTAATTTGGAAGGAAAGTTTTGAAAAGGGATTTGAAAATTCATGGTCAAAACGTGCTCCCAGTGAAATGTAAGTGTTGCAACTAGAACCAGGGCAATGAGAGCAACACAATGATATCAGAGTTTTGAAGAATTGATGAAGGAATCTACCTATTGAAGTTGAGTTGCAAAGCTCTGAAACTGGACTTCTACGGAGCAGTATAGGGCACGATTCTTGAATTTAATTATATGGTTAGCTTCAGGGAAGATCAAGGAAGGTGAATTGAGAGAAAAAATGGATTGAAAAAGGCTTGAGAATAGATTTCGAAGTTGCTGAATTCTGGGTTGTGAAGCAAGTTTGGCAGGGTGATTTTGGCTATCTAATCTTGGGAAATTGAATGGGGGATGACCCTCTATTTATAGGGAAGCAAATGGGATCAAAAGGAATAGCAAATGATGCGTTTTGGAGGGAATTCGTATGGGTTTGCATCATGAAGAAAGTGTGACTCAAACTTGATCAAAACTCAGCCAAATCGTGCGTTTCATGATGCTAATCATTTCTGGCAAGTTGCTAAACATGATTAGAACCAAAAACGCGTGAAAATCTTGTGATTAGAAGCCAAAACAAAGATTTCAAAATCCCGACTTTGTGAAAAATCCAGTTTCAAACTACCCAATTCAAATCCATGGCATTTCCAACTCAAGGGGTCTTAGGGCATAATTCTTGATGCTTTGGAAAGATGAGGTTACAAGCTTTGCAATGGAAAAAGAATGGAATCAAATGGATGCTTGAGCTGAAAGTTACATGGAGTCAAAGTTGAAGAAAAAGAGTTGACTTTCCATACTTAGAAATATTTCAAGTTCTTCTTAAAAAATGACCTATAATCTTTTGTATCCAAACATGGCCTTCCACTTAGAATTTGCTATTGACCAAAAAAGATGGAATGAAGTAGATCTCTTGAATGACATTTTGCAATTTCAACCACTCAAAACTTTAAAAAATTGAGCAAGTTATGACTTGTTGAAGTTGGCCAAAAATCATGAAATGACCTATAATCTTTTGCATCCTTAAGGAAACTTCCATCCATTTTCTTACTTTGCACATAAAAGAAAGCATGAAGTACACATCCTTAAGATCATCATGAAAAATTAATGGGCTCAAGGTGATAAAAATTGACGAAGTTATGACCATTTGAAATCACATATGGAAAATTGGGGATTCATCTAAGTGACTTGTAATCTTTCTTCTTCACCAAGTTCCTTCCAGATGAAAACTCCTTGGAACTTTTAAAGTGATTTGTTGGTAATTCTTTTAAGAGAAGGATGTTTTTAGAATCAATCAAAAATACCAAAAGATGAGCAAGATATGCTCCTTTAAAGTCCAAAACCCTAGCCTATAGATCAAGAGAATGCTTTGAGGAAATTTGCCAAGTTTGAACAAGTTTTTTTGTGCCAATATTCTTCCTTTGTGAATAGAAGTTGTTGAGGATGATGATGAGGACTCATAGCCGCCAAAACCACTTCCATATCTTGAAATTAGAGAGAAATATGCTCTTGTGACCAATAGGAACAAGACCTTGTCCAATCATGACAACTTCTTCCCTTAACCCTTTGTACTTTTGAATCAATTTTGATAGCTTTGAAATATGTTGAACCAAAATGAGCCTTGTCATGCCATTTCTTCCAAAATCACTCCAATAGTGAAGTTTGAAATTCTCAAGCTATTGACTAAGGCATGGAAATAAACTCATGAACCCATGAAGCAACTTGCTAAACCTCATTGCCTTTACCTACATTATTAACAAGTAAGACAAACCAATATTGTATTTTATTAATTAGAGAGAAACCAAAACAAAATATTCATGATCACAAAAGAAAACAAGTCAAGGTGCTTGGTAACTCCTCAAAAGAGCAAGGCTAAAGATAGGGAGAAGAACCAAAAACCCTAATATGATCTTGTTTTGATTGAAACAATATGGTATGATGCAGGAATCTTAGGGGGGGGAAATTGGGGTACAACAGCTGCCCTTATTTAAGTTTCTTCTATCCGGAGATACGAAGGTTAAAAATCTTCGGGTCGACGTGATCGAAGATACTTAAATATAAAACAAACTCTATTTTTGGCCCTAAGATGCCATGCAAATGCTTATGCATATGAATGCATATGAACAGAACCAAAGAGACGCAGAGTAGCATCGGGGATTCAACAAAAATGAAGAAACAAAGAAGCAACCCCACCAGGAAAATAATTCACTGGTAAACCACAAGAACAAAATCAGAGAGGAAGATAACAAGCATCGACGTTCACTGCCGATGTCCTACCAGCGTTCACTGAAGGTAGAAAGAGAATGCATATCATATCATCACCATTCACTGACGATGAACTATCAACGTTCACTGAAGATAGCAAAAAGATAATAAACACCGACGTTCACTGCCGATGTACTACCAACGTTCACTGAAGGTAGAGAGAGAAAATTTATCATATCACCGTTGTACTCTAACGATGAACTATCAATGTTCACTGAAGATAGCAAAAAGATAATAAACACCGACATTCACTACCGATGTACTACCAACGTTCACTGAAGGTAGAAAGAGAAAATATATCATATCACTGCCGTTCACTGACGATGAACTATTAACGTTCACTGAAGATAGAAAAAAGATAATAAACACCAACGTTCACTGCCGATGTACTACCAACGTTCACTGAAGGTAGAAAGAGAAAATATATCATATCACCGTCGTTCACTGACGTTGAACTATCAATGTTCACTGAAGATAGCAAAAAGATAATAAACACCGACGTTCACTGCCGATGTACTACCAACATTCAATGAAGGTAGAAAGAGAAAATATATCATATCAGTGCCGCTCACTGATGATGAACTATCAACATTCACTGAAGATATAAAAAAGATAATAAACACCGACGTTCAATGCCGATGTACTACCAATGTTCGATGAAGGTAGAAAGAGAAAATATATCATATCATTGCCGTTCACTGAAGATGAACTATCAACGTTCACTGAAGATAGAAAAAAGATAATAAACACCGACATTCACTGCCAATGTATTACCAACATTCACTGAAGGTAGAAAGAGAAAATCATTGAGTTATCCCAAATTTCTGGTATTTTACCTAGAACGGGTGTCAACTTCTTCTTTAACCTAGGAAATCTGCCTGGAAAAGATCAAACATAAGCTGTCTCAAATAATCGAGACTTGTTACTCATTGCCATTGGGAATTGCAAATAGAAATGACTTTCTGGGGATAGAAATACGACTTCCCGGGGAAATACCACGATATTCCTGCTGAGGAGATAAAGTCTTCCCGTGCAAAATAAATGCACAAACCAAAACTCAAAGTTCTCAGAAATCCAAAGTAAATAATATTGTCATGCAACCACAAATCCAAATCAGAAATAAATTAGACAAGACCGCCAATGAAGATACATCTCTTGAGAAATAAACTCAAGAGAGAAAACCAAATTTAACTAAGCAAAGAGCGCTGCAGAAAGGTCAGAACACAATGTCAATGGACGATGGTTTTTAGCCATGCATGATGTATGTATGTATGTATGAGTGCTATCGTGCATATGCTGGTAAAAGGGTACATAATCAGTACAAATAAACAAAACCGCCTTAGGTACTAATAACATTGGGCTAACCCATGGATTTATCTAACACTGTTCGATTCATAATCAACTGTCTTCCTTTTACGGGAGGGAGAAAAATAGGAGGTTCAAGTAGATATTCTTTAATACTCTCAAATGCCCTTTGGAATTCATCCATCCACACACAACCTTGATCTTTCTTTAACAACTTAAAGATCGGTTCACATGTTGCAGTCATGTGGGAAATAAATCTGGAAATATAATTCAAACGCACGAGGAAACCTCTGACTTGCTTTTCAGTCCTTGGTGCTGGCATTTCTTGAATTTCTTTGACTTTATCAGGGTCAACTTCAATTCCTTTCTGGCTAACAATGAAACCCGACAATTTCCCTGATCTAACTCCGAAGGTGCATTTATTTGGATTCAAGCGGAGACGATACTTCCTCAAATGCTGAAACAACTTCAACAAATCTTATATATGCCCTTCTTCAGTTTGGGATTTGGAAATCATATCATCAACATATACTTCGATTTCTTTGTGCATCAGATCATGGAATAGGGTTGTCATAGCCCTCTGGTACGTTGCACCAGTGTTCTTCAACCCGAAGGGCATCACTCTATAACACAATGTTCCCTAGGGTATGATAAATGTTGTTTTTTCCATATCCTCTAGAGCCATTCTTATTTGATTATACCCGGAAAATCCGTCCATGAACGAGAATACTTTGAATTTTGCTGTGCTGTCCACTAACATGTCGATGTGAGGCAATGGAAAATCATCTTTTGGACTAGCTTTATTTGGATCTCTGTAATCTACGCACATGCAGACTTTTCCGTCTTTTTTCGGTACTAGGACAATATTGGAAATCCATTGAGGATACACTGACGTCACAAGAAAACCAGCATTAATCTGCTTTAGGACCTCCTCTTTGATCTTTACTGCCATATCCGGGTGGGTTCTTCTCAACTTTTGTTTAACTGGCGGACACTCTGGCTTCAACGGCAAACGATGCTCGACAATGTCTGTATCTAGACCAGGCATATCTTGATAAGACCAAGCAAAAATATCCACATACTCTTTCAACAGCTCAATCAACCCACTCTTTACACCAAGATGAAACGATGCTCCAATCTTGACTTC
This sequence comes from Vicia faba, assembly GCA_948472305.1. Taxonomy (NCBI): domain Eukaryota; kingdom Viridiplantae; phylum Streptophyta; class Magnoliopsida; order Fabales; family Fabaceae; genus Vicia; species Vicia faba. The sequence continues at coordinate 16,707,142 of OX451741.1, read as the reverse complement.
CTTCGGATCTTCTTCTGAACCCAAATTAATCACTTCCAAAGGCTCCTTATATGGCTGAATGGTATTTTCCTCATGCTCAAGCAACTGTGAGACCTCTTCTGGAATCTCGTCATAATCTTCTTCTTCAGCCCCAAACACAGGACAATCAAAGTTGGGAGAGGGTGCAGGGTTATTGTATTCAACGGGTTTTTTTTAATTAATCTGCACATATGATTTATGATTGCTTTTAGAAACTGACACATATAACAAGTGATCATGCAGATTAATTTTCAGTTATTATTTATTTTTGAAAGGTTTTTTTTAATTATTACCATTTCCCAAGAAAAAGTAGAAAATAAAAGACATAATTTTGGAAGCAAAGAAAACTTTTATTAATGATCTTAAAAATTATAGCAAATAGATAAGCCCTACAACATTAATACTTCCATCTTGGGCAGAGTGGAAGCTTTTCAAAAGAAATAACCAGATTAACAAAACAAATTACTTTGAAACATGTATGCAAGAAGGAACATCAATGGTGACCCAGTTCTGAACTCGGACTCCATGCGTCACATAATTCTGTACTTCCTGCTCTGTTTCATCCTCTTCAACAACATTAATTCTAGAACCAATTGGATGGAGATAGCCTCCGCTGCGGAAAACATCATGATAACTGTTCACAGAAGACTTTGACTTCAAATTTTCGCCTTTGTCATTCCTCGAAGAGAAACCTAAACCAGCTCTATTTTTGTTCACGGGTGGATCCACAAGTCGTCCCCAAACTGCATTATGACCATTGCGCACAACCTGCTGCGCGTCCTTCAGGGAAACCACATAATTCTCATTCCTCCTTATGTTTTCAATGGATATGGCTTGGAACTGGGTTCCAACAGCAACCTCATCTGCTTCTACAACACTGAAATAGGATAGATGGGATATCAACAACGCCTGCTCCCCATTTATGATCACTACCTTCCCTTCACGCACAAATTTTAGCTTCTGATGCAGAGTTGAAATGATAGCCCCTGCTTCGTGTATCCATGGCCGTCCTAGCAAACAACTATATGCGGGAATAATGTCCATGACCTAGAAGGTTATCAAGAACAAATATGGTCCTATATGGATGGGCAAGTCCACTTCACCGATGACAGATTTCCTCGACCCATCAAAAGCCTTCACAATGATGCCACTCGGGCGCATAGGTGCTCCTTGATACTTTAACTTCATGAGAGTACTCCTCAGTATAACATTCAACACAGATCCGTTATCAATTAGAACATTGGATAGCGAATCATTCTTGCAGTTCATAGATATGTGGAGGGCCAGGTTGTGATTCCTCCCTTCATCTTGTAACTCATCATTGCAGAAACTCAAGTTGTTACATGACGTAATGTTTCCAATTACGCTGCTAAATTGATCTAACAACATGTCACTCTCCACAAAAGCTTGGTCTAGTACTCTCATCAGTGATTCTCTATGAGCAGAGGAATTCATTAATAAAGCTAGGATGGATATCTTTATAGGAGTCTGCAGTAGCTGATCTACAATTCTATATTCGCTCATCTTAATTATCTTCAAGATATCATCCACTTCTTTCTCTAATGTGGCTCTGCTAGTCTCTCCTGAAGCCTTCTTAGGCTCATCGTTCTCAGCAATTTTCTTTCCAGCAACAACATCTCTTCATACAACCGACGCAAACACACGACCACTACGGGTCACCCTGCTATTACCAGCTATATTTCCAACATATGGCATTGGCTGGATAGGAACTTCCACCCCATCTTCTAAGATTGTAGTGTTGTATTTGTAAGCCACAACCTTATCTGGTTTATAGGGAGCAGGACCTGGCAGACTAATTACCTATGGGGTAACAGCTGGTTTGCTTTGGTACTCCACCTCAAGATGAACGGGTGCACCAAAACAAGGTACAATGATGTTTACCCCTTCCTCAACATAATTAGCCATCAAAAGGTCATTTCCGGCAAACAAATCTTTGTCTGAAGAGAAATACTCATCCGCGGAGGCATACTCCTCCTTTGACTCTTCTTCCATCAAACAAACTTCAACCATATAAATCTCATGATAATCATCTCTCTGACCTGTGATCTTGATAGTTCCATTATCTAACAATAATTGAACACCCTCTCTCACAATAGAACATCCTCGGGGGTCTCGACAATAAACTATGCAAGATCCATATTTGTGTTCCACCTGACCAGCAGTACGACAGAAGGTGGCATGCAACTGCACGAGATCCTCATTTAAATGATTCACATCAAAAATTCTGAATTCACCCAGACATCCAAAAACCATATTCACTTCCTCTTCATATTCTTCCCTGGGCCTGATTATATGGATTAAACCTTCATCCATCATCTACTGTAAATCAACCTTTATCTTCTCACAACCCTGTATGTCTGTACTGCAAACAACACAACCGGCATGGTCATGCGTATAATAACTGAATTCAGAGGTCTGTATGCATTTTCACCAATCTCCTCAAACCAGATTAATGTCAAAAATCTGGAAGTCGCCTGGACAACCGACCACCATATTTACAGCATTCACTCCCCCGTGTTGGGGGTAGATGATTGTCTTTCACATTATGTCCCATGTCTTTGAAAGATAAAATTCCATACTTCACCAACCTTTGCACTTCAGTCCTTAAAGGATAACAATTTTAAACACTATGCCCTGGTGTTCCCTGATGAAAGGCGCACGTCTGGTCTGCTTTGTAATGACAAGGCAATGGTGATGGTACGGCAGGAGGTGGTCGTGTCTGGACCAACTTCCTTTGAATCAATGCCGGTAGAAGCTCTGCATAGCTCATGGGAATAGGGTCATAGTTCTCCCTTCTCAGATTATTCCCTTGGTTCCCCTGCTGGGACGGTTTTTGATAAGCAACGGTGGTCGGAGCGACATTCATAACAGAAGTAACTGAGGAAACTTGCTGGTGATGCTGACAATGCCTTCTAGGAGCGTTCACTCTCCTCTCTTGTATGACAACATTTGTATCCCCCTCTTTCTTCTTTGTAAACCCATAAGATGGCTTCTTCACACCTTCAGATCCTTCACCCTTCATCAAACGACCTTCTCTTACTGCCTCTTCTAGGCGGACACCCATTCCTACCATCTCTGTAAAATCACTTGGGGCACCGACTACCATTATTTCGTAGTAGAAAGCGCCCAGTGTCTTTAGAAATTTATCATTTCCTTCTCCTCCATGGGAGGAATCACTTGTGCAGCCACTTCGTGCCATCTCTGCAAATACTCTTTGAACGATTCTCTGTCTTTCTGAACCATGGCCCTAAGCTGGTCACGATCGGGCGCCATGTCCACATTGTACTTGTATTGTTTAATGAATGCTTCTCCCAAATCATTAAAAGTATGAATGTTGGCGCTGTCTAAACTCATGTACCATTTCAACACTGCACCGGTCAGACTATGCTGGAAAAAGTGAATCAGCAGACGCTGATCATCGGTGTGGGTAGACATTCTCCTTACGTACATCACCAAGTGAGCACGATGGCAAGTGTTTCCCATGTACTTCTCAAACTACGAGACCTTGAACTTAGCAGGCACTTTAACATTCGGGACTAAACACAGCTCATTCACATTCTTCCTAAATAACTCTTTACCCCTAAGAGCCTTCATCTCTCTTTGCATTCTATCAAACTACTCTTGGAAATCATCCATTCTGTCATAAAGACCCAAGTCTTCACTCGGCGGAGGGAAAGGACGACACACATCTTTATTAACAAACGGAACCAAATTCAACGAAGGAGGTGCAGCAGGAACACAATGCACCACAGGAGGTGCTGGAGTAGCAACAGTTTGAACCACTGGAGCATCTTGGGGGCCCAAATTGAAACCTTCAGGTGCAAAATTCTTTGGCATTCCCCACGGATAATCCTGAGGCATACGGTTTTGAAAAACAGCCGGAGTGGCGGATACAGAAACAATAGGAACTTCAGCATTGGCCCTTGTTGGTTGAGGTTGAACACTCGGTGGCTAATTCTGAGCAACCACCAGAGCTTCCATCGGAGTATTCAAGTTGGACAAACCATCCTTCAAAGAAGAAGCTTCTTCGCGTAGCTCGCGATTCTCCTGTTCCAAGTTGTCCATCTTTTTTTTGAAGTTAGCCCGAGTGTTGTAGTGATGAGTCAGCTTGCTGAACGAAGTAAAGAAGCTGGGTAAGGCACCTGGAAATGCATAATAAATGAAATAAATATGTGAAATATGATGCATGATATGCAATGCATATGATTATTTTTTACTTTATTATTTAACATTTCAAGGGATTTAAGATTTATAGACATATTGCAAACATCAAAATAATAACGCATTTGAAATACTAAATTTTTTTTATTATAATAACTTCAAAATGGATTATAAGTTTCAATGATCCCAAGTACAAGATGAAAATATAATCTAAAAGTCCTGAGAAAAAGAACTGATAGAGATAAATCTGTACGCTGGCGCTTCCCTGTGAGCCTGGAAATCTAAGCCCTCAACCTCTGGTTTTCTTCCACATGTCTGATGGAAACCTCCTTCCAATCATCTGGATCAGGAAATGAGTAATCAACACCTGTTTAAGGCTTAGGGGAAAATAAATCCCCTTGCCTCTCCATAGACTCCACCGCTCGACTCTCGAGGATCTCGATCAAATCGTCTTTCTCCTTCAGATCTGCTCTGTAGGAACTCTCTAAAGTCTGGAACTTGTTCTTCCAAGCATCCCTTTCCCGTTGCATCCCGACCAAAGCAAGCTGCAACTCTTCTAGATCATCTAATAAGGGAGGATTGGTCTTCACAAATAGATCGAGCATGGGTGTCTCCCGAGTATACGACATCTTCAACTGAATAGCTCTCGTTTGGACCCACTGAAGATATGGCTCCAAAGAAACAACACCCCTAGGTCCCAAATCCTTCCTACTCTTCTTATGAATGTGACGCCAGGCCTTCGCAATCTGCTCCCTAGCTTCCCTATGGTCTTCTCCTTCCTTCATAAAGAAACTACTCAAATGAATACTGTTCGGTTTGTCCCTCATCAGATATCCAAGCTGTCACCGTGCAAGAAAAGGGTTATAGTTAATTCCTCCCTTTATACCAAGAAGAGGTACATTGGGGAAACTACCACAACTGTCAATAATCTTTATATCCTGATAAGCTCGATGATACCAATCAATATCTGAGTGAGTAAGTGACATGATCTTAGGAGCCCAACGGGGTTCCTTCTTGACATCCCAAAAAGCATCAGACTGAGGCATATGAGAGATGAACCACCGGTACAACAGAGGCGTGCAAATGATAATCATTCCCCCATGATAAGAACTCCGAAGATGAACAGAGTAATAAACATCACCGAATAGTGTAGGAACTGGGTTTCCAATCATGAAAATCCTGATATCATTAATGTCGACAAACTTGTCCACATTAGGAAATAAGAATAATCCATAAGCAAGTAAAGCAAAGATGGCCTTGAAAGCAACCATACTCTTCATCTTGGCAAAGTGACGAGCTTTCTCCAATAAGAACTGAGCTGGTAATCCTCTAATCCCTCCTTTGGTAGTAATATGGGCTTCCACCTCAGACTTCCCCAGATGATTCAAAGCAGCTATCTCTTGTGGTTTTGGCTCACCCTCCAAACCAGTAAAAGGAACACTATCAGTAATAGGTAAATCCAATAGATAGGAATACTCCTCCAGTGTAGGCATCAACTGATAATCGGGAAAAGTAAAGTAGTGATACATTGGATCATAGAACTGGACCAAAGTTGAGAGAATACCCTCCTTCATCTTTAGCTTCATGAGAGGAATAATGGATCCATACTTCTTCCGAAAGTATGCAGAACACTCGATCTATAGAATTAGACTGATCAGCTCATCTATCCTGGGATCCTTGAAACTGTATTTCCAAGTCTTTCTCTTTCCAGAATCCATGGTTAACAGTACCTGAGATATTCACAAATAGTCAACCTTTAAATCCCTTAAAATATTATTTTCTTCAAAAGATGCTTATGAGTGCATGGATGCATGATGCAACAATCACACACAAGATCACACATATAAGGTTCATAGGTTCAACGTCACGAGCATGAGGTCGAAGGTACTACCCATAATGTGTTGGTCTAAGAGTTATCACCTACTGAACAAGGTTCTAGAGGTTCCCAGAGTCTACATCCTTCCTTCGGATATTACCAACTTCCCGATTAACTCGGTAATTAGTAATATTCTCAAGAAAGACTCATTCGAGCATAGTATCGCGTGACAACTATTTCCGGATTACTCCGTCATAGCTTCCGCACTACACCTAAAATGCCAAGATGAGTTAGGTATTCTACGGTCCTCAGTTTCAGCAGGCTCCCAGGTCGAAAGCAGTACATCTTCCCGATTACTCGGTAAATGACACTACAGTCAAAGGGGCCTCCACTGAGTGGGGGATCTTATGCCTCCTTTTTTGGGATTACTCCCTCAAAGTCAACATGACTATACCGCCCATACTATCTTAAAGTTTTCCCAAGTCCGGGTATAGGACTTATGAGTAATCACCAAGCACCCTGAAAACCAGGAAAATCCAGACAAACATATATACAAATTATGGCACATAAACAACAATAGCACATATACAGATATAAACAAAGATAGGCTCAACCCACTTAGGGATGGACCAGCAAGAGTTCGACTTTTCCCCAGTGAAGTCGCCATTTTTCTGTAGTGGTAGAAATGTTCAACACTAAGCCATTGGATTGACTAGACTTTATACAAATCAAAATAAAAATCGTCACCGCGCTTTATTGTTTCCAAAGGAATGGGAAAAGAGAGAATAACCCAAAAAGAGGGGGAAAGATTCAAGGTAAGTGGGTTGGTTATGCAAAGGGAAGGTATTAGCACCCTAAACATCTACGGTACTCCGTAGGAACCTCTTTGAAAAATCTGTATATTTTGGCTATAAAACGTGTTGTATATAAAATGGATGGTGGAGGTGAGGAGAGAAATATATTTTTATGATTTTTTGCACCCGCCGCAGTTGTGAACCTTTAGTGCCTACGTACCACCTTTCGTGCAATAGGGGATTAGGGTACACGTAGTTCCTCTTTTAAAAAAATTGAAACCCAAGTGTGTTGGTTGATTTTAAGAGATAAGACATCATCATCATTGTCTGTGTGGAAAACATACTTACTACCCACAATCATGAGAAAGGAGAGTTTTAATCATCTCAAAGTGGAGGATATGGCTTGGATTTTAACATCAACAATGCCTCACTCAACACCCAAGTGGAAAATATCTCACTTCACTACATATTGTAAAAGTATAGTTGTTTGCATCACTACAAGGATTTACAAGAGTCTAACCTTTTGAGAAAAGTTTAAAGATTAAAGCCAAAATGGAAAAATGGTTTGAAATGAGATTGATTGACTTTTAGTCTTCTCACAAAAAGTGTCAAAGTATTATTAAATTGATTGAAGTTTATTGATGAAAATAATTTGAAAATACATGTACTTAAGTCCAAGTTTATTATGAAAGTGTTTCAAGTTTAGAAACAAGAAGAGTTTTCAAAAGGAGGGAGAAGATTTTTGAAATTAAAGAAGATGAGAGGAGAAGAAGAGACTATCCTAAAGTATAAGGTAAAATCTAAGGAGAAGAATCATCTAACCAACAAGAAGCAAATACTTGACATTATGAGTCAAGATAGAATTCCCATTCTTTGGATTGAAACCGAGCAAGCAAAGATACTAGACCTCTTGAGAGAACCAAACTTCAAGTGTATTAAATCTTCATAAAAATTGGGCAGAGTAACGACTGTATACGGGTGAATTCCAGATTACAAACAGAGAATGTAATCACAAAAACCTGCACACGAAAAAACAAACAAGCAACCCAATGCCTTGAGGTAAACCTCAAGAACTCCAGACAAAATAATCAGATAAGATCACAAGGTCTCCAAGATAGGCCAAGGTTTCTAATCCTAAGTCCAAGAAAAAGTTCCATGCTCCATAATGCCAAGGATAGTAACCAAATAGTCCAAGTACCATTAAGAGTTTTTTAGGGTTTATGTTGATTATTAAGTATCTTAGGAAAAGAAAAAGAAAAGCTAAAGTGAGCAAAAATAAAAATGGCAAGAAGATAAATACTCAAATGAGCAAAGATGAAAATGGCATGAAATAAAAAATGCTAAAAAAAAATAAATAGTACATAAAGCATAAAAGAATAAAAGCATAAAATAAACAAGTCAATAATTAGTGGTTAGTTGGATGACCATATTGAAACTTGCATTTGGAACCCATTAGAGGATTGGTAGAACCAAAGCCTCCACACAACAAGTTGCATTTGCTTTTTGTCAAGTATATCATCCATTTGGAATTCTCATAAGTACCATTTAATGATCAACGATGTTTAAGTGATCCGCGTTGACCAAATGTGTTGTAGATCCATTAGAGGATTGGTAGAACCAAAGCCTCCACACAATGAATCTAAGGTTATTGGATCAAAGATATCAAATTAACATACTTGGGCTTGCAATCATAAGTTTGGGCCACGGATGATCATTTATTCGAATCGGGACAAAATTTAGCGCTATGTTAAGCAATCGTAAGTGGACTTATATAGAAGTCGCGCCTATTTTGAGGCCGGTCAATAGCAATCTATGCACCATTTGTTTTGAGACATGATATAGAGATCATGCTCCAACAACATTTAGTGCAATGAGAAGGGGATGAGATGAAGAGAATTAGGGCAAAAGATGAATAAACCACTTTTGAATTAAAAATTTAATCAAACTATTATTAAAATCATTCATCCATTTTTGTGGAGTTAAACTCAACACCATGGATCCAATGATGTTAATAAAGTCATGATCAAAAAATCAACCCAAGACAGCCAGAAAATAATCATAAAATAATAATGTATTTAATATATACATTAAAAGGTTTAAAAATGTTTTAAAAAAAAGGAAAGTAAAGAGGAAAATATCAATTATATTCAAATTAATCAAAAAATGAAAAATAAGACCATAGATAAATCAGAAAAGAGGTTAAGTAATTTTACAAAATTTTTGGTTATTTTTAAAAGTCAGAAACTATTTTTAAAAATCAAAATAAATAGGTAAAATAAACAAAAATAGTAAAAAATAGTAAAGTCAGAAACAAAAATGAAATAAGGTCACCAATATTTGTCACAATATCATTGGATCATTCCATAAATTTTTCAGAATTTAAAAATGTATAAAAGTATTTTTAAATATTTTAAACAAATCAAATAAGTGTAAAATTCATAAAAAATACCAAAACACAAAATTATATTATGAAAAAATAAAAATCAGAAAGAGAATAATCAAAAATATTTTTCATAATTTTTCATATTTTTTGGATTAAAAATGAATTTTCTATAATTTTTTGAAATTTAAAACAATTAAAATATAAAAATCAGAAAAATAAAAATAAAAGTAAAAGATGTGGACCATTGGATGAGATCCAAAACGCGTTAGTAATCAAATCCAAGGGATCTGGCGAGCTGTGCATATCATGGTCATTAATGAATAATGTACAGAATCAATAATAAATCAGATTTTTGAAAAACACAAATGGCACGCCATCATTGGTTAGAAGATGACACGCAGGTCATCTTCAACCTCCAGCCAATGTGATTTGTAGGTCTCTCAAACTGTAAAATCAGAAGCTTAGACCTATGCCAATCGCTTCGTCTCTTCAAGACGAAAACAAACACACCCTCGCGCCAAATTTATATAAATTGTAGCTCAAGCAATTTGGAAGGAAAGTTTTGAAAAGGGATTTGAAAATTCATGGTCAAAACGTGCTCCCAGTGAAATGTAAGTGTTTCAACTAGAACCAGGGAAATGAGAGCAACACAATGATATCAGAGTTTTAAAGAATTGATGAAGGAATCTACCTATTGAAGTTGAGTTGCATAGCTCTGAAACTGGACTTCTACGGAGCAGTATAGGGCACGATTCTTGAATGTAATTATATGGTTAGCTTTAGGGAAGATCAAGGAAGGTGAATTGAGAGAAAAAATGGATTGAAAAAGGCTTGAGAATAGATTTCGAAGTTGCTGAATTTTGGGTTGTGAAGCAAGTTTGGCAGGGTGATTTTGGCTATCTAAGCTTGGAAAATTGAATGGGGGATAACCCTCTATTTATAGGGAAGCAAATGGGGTCAAAAGGAATAGCAAATGATGCGTTTTGGAGGGAATTCATATGGGTTTGCATCATGAAGAAAGTGTGACTCAAACTTGATCAAAACTCAGCCAAATCGTGTGTTTCATGATGCTAATCATTTCTGGCAAGTTGCTAAACATGATTAGAACCAAAATCGCATGAAAATCTTGTGATTAGAAGCCAAAACAAAGATTTCAAAATCCCGACTTTGTGAAAAATTCAGTTTCAAACTACCCAATTCAAATACATGGCATATCTAACTTAAGGGGTCTTAGGGCATAATTCTTGATGCTTTGGAAAGATGAGGTTACAAGCTTTGAAATGGAAAAAGAATGGAATCAAATGGATGCTTGAGCTGAAAGTTACATGGAGTCAAAGTTGAAGAAAAAGAGTTGACTTTCCATACTTAGAAATATTTCAAGTTCTTCTTAAAAAATGACCTATAATCTTTTGTATCCAAACATGGCCTTCCACTTAGAATTTGCTCTTGACCAAAAAAGATGGAACGAAGTAGATATCTTGAATGACATTTTGCAATTTAAACCACTCAAAACTTTAAAAAATTGAGCAAGTTATGACTTGTTGAAGTTGGCCAAAAATCATGGAAAGACCTATAATCTTTTGCATCCTTAAGGAAACTTCCATCAATTTCTTACTTTGCACATAAAAGAAAGAATGAAGTACAAATCCTTAAGATCATCATGAAAAAATAATGGGCTCAAGGTGATAAAAATTAGCCAAGTTATGACCATTTGAAGTCACATATGGAAAATTAGGGATTCATCTGAGTGACTTGTAATCTTTCTTCTTCACCAAGTTCCTTAGACATGAAAACTCCTTGGAATTTTTAAAGTGGTTTATTGGTAATTATTTGAAGAGAAGGATGTTTTTAGAATCACTCAAAAATACCAAAATATGAGCAAGATATGCTCCTTTGAAGTCCAAAACCCTAGCCTCTAGATCAAGAGAATGCTTTGAGGAAATTTGCCAAGTTTGAACAAGTTTTTTTGTGCCAATATTCTTCCTTTGTGAATAGAAGTTGTTGAGGATGATGATGAGGACTCATAGCCACAAAAACCACTTCTATATCTTGAAATTAGAGAGAAATATGCTCTTGTGACTAATAGGAACAAGACCTTGTCGAATCATGACAACTTCTTCCCTTAACCCTTTGTACTTTTGAATCAATTTTGATAGCTTTGAAATATGTTGAACCAAAATGAGCCTTGTCATGCCATTTATTCCAAAATCAATCCAATAGTGAAGTTTGAAATTCTCAAGCTATTTACTAGGGCATGGAAATAAACTCATGAACCCATGAAGAAACTTGCTAAACCTCATTGCCTTTACCTACATTATTAACAAGTAAGACAAACCAATATTGTATTTTATTAATTAGAGAGAAAATCAAAACAAAATATCCATGATCACAAAAGAAAACAAGTCAAGGTGCTTGGTAACTCCTCAAAAGAGCAAGGCTAAAGATAGGGAGAAGAACCAAAAACCCTAATGTGATCTTGTTGTGATTGAAACAATCTGGTATGATGCAAGAATCTTAGGGGGGAAAATTGGGGTACAACAGCTGCCCTTATTTAAGTTTCTTCGATCCGGAGATACAAAGGTTAAAAATCTTGGGTCGACGTGATCGAAGATACTTAAATATAAAACAAATGCTATTTTTGGCCCTAAGATGCCATGAAAATGCTTATGCATATGAATGCATATGAACAGAACCAAAGAGACGCAAAGTAACATCAAGGATTCAACAAAAATGAAGAAACAAAGAAGCAACCCTACCAAGAAAATAAATCACCGGTGAACCACAAGAACAGAATCAGAGAGGAAGATAACAAGCATCGACGTTCACTGTCGTTGTCCTACCAGCGTTCACTGAAGGTAGAAATAGAATGAATATCATATCATCGCCGTTCACTAACGATGATCTATCAACATTCACTGAAGATAGCAAAAATATAATAAACAACGAAGTTCACTGCCGATGTACTACCAACATTCACTGAAGGTAGAAATATAAAATTTATCATATTATCGCCGTTCACTGACGATGAACTATCAACGTCCACTGAAGATAGAAAAAAGATAATAAACACCGACGTTCACTGCCGATGTACTACCAACATTCACTGAAGGTAGAAAGAGAAAATATATCATATCACCGCCGTTCACTGACGATGAACTATCAATGTTCACTGAAGATAGAAAAAAGATAATAAACACCGACGTTCACTGCCGATGTACTACCAACGTTCACTGAAGGTAGAAAGAGAAAATATATCATATCACCGCCGTTCACTGACGATGAACTATCAACGTTCACTGAAGATAGCAAGAAGATAATAAACACCGACGTTCACTACCGATGTACTACCAATGTTCACTGAAGGTAGAAAGAGAAAATATAGCATGTCACCGCCGTTCACTGATGATGAACTATCAACGTTCACTGAAGATAGCAAAAAGATAATAAACACTGACGTTCACTACCGATGTACTACCAACGTTCACTGAAGGTAGAAAGAGAAAATATATCATATCATCGTCGTTCACTGACGATGAACTATCAACATTCATTGAAGATAGCAAAAAGATAATAAACACCGACGTTCATTGCCGATGTACTACCAACGTTCACTGAAGGTAGAAGAGAAAATCATCGAGTTATCCCAAAATTCTTGTATTTTACCTAGAACGGGTCTCAACTTCTTTTTTAACCAAGGAAATATGCCTAGAAAAGATCAAACATAAGCTGTCTCAAATAATCGAGACTTGTTACTCATTTCCATGGGGAATTGCAAAGATAAATGACTTTCTAGGGATAGAAATATGACTTCCCGTGGAAATGCCACGATATTCCTGCTGAGGAGATAAAGTCTTCCCGTGCATAATAAATGCACAAACCAAAACTCAAAGTTCTCAAAAATCCAAGGTAAATAATATTGTCATGCAACCACAGATCCAAATCAGAAATAAATTATTGCAAGAAGGACAATGAAGATACATCCCTTGAGAAATAAACTCAAGAGAGAAAACCAAATTTAACTAAGAAAAGAGCGCTGTAGGAAGGTTAGAACACAATGTCAATGGGCGACGGTTTTTAGCCATGCATGATTTATGTATGTATGTATGAGTGTTATCATGCATATGTTGGTAAAAGGATACATAATCAGTACAAACAAACAAAACCGCCTCAGGTACTAACAACATTGGGCTAAACTTCAACCAGAAATATCATTCCAAGAAAGGTAAAACCAACTGCGGAAACCAAACCTATTGCCTGCCTTAGCTTCACTGAGGAGAAACATAATCTGGATGTAGCCAAATCAAACAGATATCGGGATAGAATATCCTTCTTCCGGTTTCATCGGAGAAACAATTTTCCAAAAGCAACATGCCTACTAGAGATTGCAAGACCAGCCTCAAATAAAAAAGACTGACGCCGACACAACCAAAACTCACTGGGGGTTTCAAGCCTAACTCCATGGAGAAAAAACTACGGATTGAAAATTTTCATCACGAACACTTATTCCAACAAGAGATGCCCTGGGATAACCTTCCCGGGAAATCAAGAAGTCAACACTAGTGTCAACACTATAAAAAGAGCGACATCTCAGCACACCAAGGGAAGGCTTTCTTGACAACATATGGGCCTTCAAAATTGGGAGTCCACTTGCCCCTAGAATCAGTGTTGAAAGACATGATCTTCCTGAGCACGAGGTCACCTTTTCTGAATTCACGAGGTTTGACCTTTTTATCAAATGCTTTCTTCATTCTTTTCTGATATAATTGCCCATGACATAAAGCTGTCATTCTCTTCTCTTCAATCAAATTCAAGTGGTTAAACTTGTTCTGGACCCATTCAGCCTCTGTCAACTTGGTTTCCATTATCACACGCAACGAGGGAATCTCTACCTCGACAGGGAGTACAACTTCCATTCCATACACTAGGGAGAACGGGGTTGCTCCTGTTGAAGTGCGAACAAATGTTCGATATCCATGCAGAGCAAAAGGGAGCATTTCATGCCAATCCTCATAAGTGACAACTATTGTACCCAAAAATTTTCCCTCTCATTTCATCAACATTTTCTCACCACAAGACCCTTGGAGCTCAAGATCAAGTTAGGGTTCGCTCTGCTCAAGACTCCTCCTTGCACTGTTAACCCAAATTAGGGTTTGAGTTTGCACAAAGATGTTTTGACCTAAAATTCCCAAAGTGACTTTCATGCTTCATGTTGGACTCACAAGTTTATCCATACCAAGTTTCAAGCCTTGATTCCAATCTTTGCCCAGTCAATTGGACAGTTGACCTAGAAATCATCTGTATTGGGGAAAAAGTCAATTGTGGCAAGTTGACAGTCAAACCTCATGAAATTTGACCCACATCAACATAATGAACTCATATGAACCATTTGGTCAAGTATTGATCACAATTCCACAAGAAATTTGATCAGATCACCAAGAGGGCAAAATGGTCATTTTTAGGGTTTTGACTGCACAAAGGAAATTTTTGACTGTTTGACCTAACCAATGGCAAACCAAGCTCACATATGGACTCAAGGATTCAATGTAATTGTATTGACCCATTCAACAAGTTCAAAAGGTCTCAAATGCATAGGATTGACAGATGAATTTTTCAGTCAACTGATCAAAATTTGACTGTATACTGAAAAGTCAAACTTTGACTTTTTGGTCAAAATCAAGTGCCAAGATTCATTTTTCATCAAGACATGTCAAATTATGAGACTTATTCATCAAGAAACCCAAAAATTGCAAATTAGGGTTTAAGATGAGAAAATTTCATAACTTAGAATTTTTCTAAGTTATGAAACTTCCTTATTTTTCCCTAACTTTGTCCCATTTTTTCATCAAGATACAAATGGATTCAAACAAAACTCAAAACATGAAAGTTGTAGTCCATTGCAAAATATACAACTTTGATTCACAAAGTTTTCTCAAAGGAAGCTTGTAGATCAAGTTATGATTTTTCGAACAAGGGTGCAAAACATTTTTAACTTAGAGAAATTTTGACCTATTCTAGGCAGGATTTTTGTCCAACTTCTTGGCCATTTTTCACATGCTTCCAATTGGAGTTTCAATTTACATTACAAATATGGATTGTAGTACACATTCCAAGATTTACAAATTGTCCAAGAACTCCTCAAACACCCTTGTGGTTAGGGAGATTCGAATTTGCAAAGTTGGGCAAAATTCACTTTTGTTCATAACCAAATACATGTTCATACAAGTTCCATTTTCAAATCAGCATGCTTGGTACTTGCTTGCAGGCCTCTAAACCAAGTTTTCACTCCATAATTAAATGCCTAACCATTGTAATCAAGCATTGTTTTGTGCATTTGGTCATTACATGCAGGAGTTGGTAGGAAAATCCCACTGATCAAGAACAAAGTATGCAGCATGCTTGAGAACTTGGTACAAGCCTATATCACAAGTTGACATCTCTTTGCTTACATTAGAAGAAAGCTTGCAAAAACTATCCATCTCTCACTTCCTGTCAACACAGTCAAACAAAAACCTTGTGAACATCTTTCATACACCCAAGCTGACCTAAAACACGATTCCTTCATCATCAATACCCCCCCATTCACCAAAACACCATTTTTCTGCAAGAAACAGGGCATCCCTGCAGATTGAGTTGCACAACTCAGTTTGCTCGTGCGTTTTGGCCAAAGCTTGTTCAAACACATTCCCTACCATCCATTTGAACTATCCCAAGCCCTAAATACAAACTGTAACACCCCTAACCCCTGTTGCCATTTTCATTTTTTCAGTTTTACAGGTGAACTTCCACAGCACGATTCATAGTGATTCAAAGCAAGCCAGGTGTTGGAGAAGCATCCTTGGACTTCAGGCAAGCTGTACCAAAGCTCAAACTCCATTGAAGATACCTCCATTGATGTACACGATTCAAGCTGAAACAGGTAAAAACATGAACTTCTATCTCTCAATATAGGAAGAGTTAGGCTTAGGTTTGTGAATGAAACATGTTCTCCTCATAGCCCTGAAGCCATCCATATATTTACTTTTCATTTATATTGAGTATGCTGTGAGAATTTTGGCCATGAACATTGAAGAAAAATTAGGTCAGAAATTGGGGATGAAGAAATTCTCCTTCGTTTCTTAGAGTTAAGTCAAGTGTTTTATATGTATGAATTCGTCTCTTGATGCTCTACATTGTTTGTGTTATGAGTTTTTGTTAAAAGTCAAAGAATCAGGAGTTTGAATGAAGCATGGAAAGCGCGCGTTTTGTTTGTTCAAACGAAGCTGGAGGTTGAAGAAGGCTGACTTGGGCTGGGCCTGAGTTGGTTCTTGCTCTTTGCACTCCCTTTTCCAATTTACACCCCCCTGGCCCATTGTGTGATATATTGATCATTTTTGATTTTTTCTTTTTGATTCTGACTTATTATTTTTTGCTCAAATATAAAAAATATAAAAAATATTTTTCCACCCTTTTTTGCATTTATTTGGCATTTATTTGTTTTATTTAATATATGTATGTAAATAAATATAAAAACCTTTTTATTTAAAACCCTAGAAAATAATACAAAAATATATATTTTTTAGTCATTATTTATTATTTACATTTTGAAAACATTTTCTAAAATATACTTCTTTTTGTAAATAATTAATATTTTATTTTTTGTATATATTTAGTATATTTAATATATAATACAAATATTTGTATATTTTATTAGAATACTTAGGATAAAAAATATGAAAATAATACATTTTTATTTTATTAATATTTGACACTAAAAAATACTTTTTTTACAATATACTTTTTTTATTTTTGTATAAATTAATTAACAAATATTGTACATAATCAATAAATAAATACCATTTTATTCAAAAACTAGGGTTTTGCCCTAAATGACAAAAATATTCAAATTTGACTTTTTTATTTTTGTTTATATTTCACATGAAAAAATACTTTCACATACATAAGAAATCTTTTTGTGCATAATACATTTTGCATATTTATTGTATTTATTTTAATATTGTGCAATTAAATATTTGTATATTCGATATGGATGTAATAGTTGGATTTAATTTCTTGTCAAATATCCCCATTCAAATATTTGTACCCCCATCCCCATAATCATGTTGTAATAATTTAGGACTTTAAATTTCCGCATTTAAAAGCTTTCAAATTATGCCATGATAGACCTAGGGTTTGTATGCAAATAAAATCAACAAATAGCTTGACCTAATTCAAGATAAATGCATGAAAAAACAAACACCATGCACACTTGCATCCTTAGGGTTATTCCACTTGTTGCCTTCAAAAATGGGCCATGTTGCATGTTGAGTATCTTTGGCAAAACAAAAACAAATCAAATGATCATAGTCCCTCAATGACGCTTTCTCAAGTTGCCTACAAATTGATCAAGTCCCTTAAAAGAAAAATTTCCAAAGACACTTGGCACTATTGCATTCATGGTCTAAACGATGACCCGTGCCCGTCCCGTCAACATATTAACACAAGGTTGTTCACCAAATACAATGGTGAAATAACACTGTTAAAAGGGTTAAAACATAGGAAAGATCTTTGAGAAATTTAGGATAGATAGCTCTTGGTTACTTGACCAAACTTGCAAAACAATCCTTGCCTTTTTCAAAATACACTCCACAACACAACTTTCAAAAAACATTGAAGCATCTTTTCAAAAAGATAAACACCTTTGTAAAACATTCGAGTAAAGAATTGTTACAATGGTTGCCTAGACAAGGCATCTTTTTCAAAACATTTTCAAAACCACACACACAAAGCACCATTTCAAACAATTGAAAATGCAAGGCAAGTGATCTAAGAAAGTAACTAAAAGCCCATGGATAACCATGGATAGAAAGGGTGCTAATACCTTCCCTTTCTATAATCTACTCCCCGAACCCAAGAAAACATCTCAAAGGTTTTTCCTGTGCTTTTTAACCTTTCCTTAGGATAAAATAAAAAGCCGGTGGCGACTCTTGCTAAACCGAAACATTTGCGAAAACAAATGCAAAACCTCAAGTCAGTTCTCCCACCGTATCACAGAACTGGCAACTCTGCTGGGGATTAAGTTAAAAGTGGAGTAACCTTAGGGCTTAGATCACCCTTTTGCATGACTAATTGTTTGCTTTGATTGCTTTACATTTTGGTTCTCTTGTTTGGGCTTGAAATCCTACACCCGGATTTGGGAAACATTCATAGATAGCAATACGTTGTGGAAACTGTGCGGGGTATACCGACACGGTTGAAGCAATATCTATATTAGTGCGACATATTTGTGAGTACCGGTAACCCTTGAGTTCAATCAAGGAGAGTACGGGACCGCTGAGTGATGTCACTAAGCACTAATGACCTAGAACCTTACTTGACCATCTTGGCCTTTTATTAGGGGTAGTGAGATGACCGGCTTTGGTGAAGTTCGAAGTTGGTAGATACTCGATACTACACTCATTGAGGGTTGTTTTCTTGGAATATTTTGGTCGCTAGTTAAGTGGCTAAACCAAAACAATGAACATAGAAAATAATTCAATGATATTGAGCTCCTTAGAACCCGATTACTATTTATAAGACAGGTTTTTAAGCCAACTTCACTCAAGAGGGTACTTACCTATGAAACCTCATGCAAGCCTGAAACTAGGGTTTTGTGTGACTTGCTTGTGCATATGTTTGTGCATACATCATGAACATCATAAAGCATCATATGCATACACTAACCATTTCAAGGGTTTGGATCTTCATCTTTGTTCTTGTTTTGTAGGTCATGGAAATTCTTCACAGGAAAACCATCCAAGTCAACCTTGTGAGAATCCCTCCTCAACTCAAGGAGCTTACATCCAGAATTCCAGAAAGCTCTCTCTTCAGTGAAAGACATGGTAGACTGCTCATCCTAGTCAACACCAGCATTGAAGAAGACATGGTGAAAGTGTTGTTCCAATTCTTTGACCCCCTTCACCACTGTTTCACATTCCCCGACTACCAATTGGTGCCTACTTTGGAGGAATTTTATCAACTCCTGAGAATTCCTATTCTTAATCAACTACCTTTCAACGGTACAGAAAAAGAACCAAAGCCTGAAGATGTTGCTCAAGCACTAAACTTGCAACCATCTGACATCAAGGGGCATTGGGAGACTAGAAGTGGTGTCAAGGGCTTCTTGGCAAAGTTTTTGTTTGAGAAGGCACAAGAGTGTTGGAACTCCTTGGACTTGCAAGCCTTTGAAGAAATTGTGGCACTCCTCATTTATGGGTTGGTCTTGTTCCCAAATCCTGACCAACTTATAGATGTGAATGCTGTCAAGATTTTCCTATCCAGGAATCCCATACCTACATTGCTTGGGGACATTCTCCACTCATTTTACACACGAACAATGAGAAAGAGAGGTGTTCTCATGTGTTGTACTCCTCTCCTTGCAAGGTGGTTTATTTCTCACCTTCCACAATCAGTTTTGAAGAATGAACAAGGCTTAAGGTGGTCACAACGATTGATGACCCTCACACATTCTGATGTACATTGGTGTTCTCGGTCCAGAGAAAATGTCATCATCGTCGATCATTGTGGTGAGTTCCCTAATGTTCCATTACTTGGCATTAGAGGGGGCATTACCTACAACCCTTGTCTAGCTTTGAGACAATTTGGATATGCACGGAGGGATGGCCCTCATGACATGCTGATTCCTGACCTAGTTTTTGACTTCGACAACGATGCGCAAGGACTTCGCCAAAGATTCATCAGAGCCTGGAGAATGCCTAACAAGGTAGATAGCAAGACACTGGGGCACAAGAACTCCATCCCTCTTGAGCCTTACCTCAAGTGGGTACGAACCCGAGCCCAGAGTCTTATGATGCCTTACCCTCATATTTTCCCTTTGATTAAAGAGCCTGTTAAGGAAGGAGAGGTTCCCTACACCATCCTACATCCTAACATGCCAACATCATGGGAGGAAATGCAGAAGAGTTGGATCCAACTCAAGGAAGAAAGGGATACTTTTGAAGCCAGCTTCTACGCCAGTGAGAAGAAGGTTTTAGAGCTTACCCGCCGACTTCACGGGGAGGAGACCCTCAACACTTACATCGCACCAAAGAGGATGCGCAACGTCTTTTTACCTTAAGATGTTTTTTGTAATATTTGGCCCATGGGGCATTTATGTACTGACAAAATTTCTTCTTATTAATATGACGTGTGTTCTTTTTGTCTGCAAAATTTTTGAATTTATAAATCCTTGAATGCATTGCATGAATAAAAATATCATTCATCATATGCATGAACAGGTCTTCACACCAGGTTTCCTTATCTCTCTGCTGTTTATTTCAGTAAGATGGATCTTGAACAGACGGTCAAAGATCTGCAGTCACAAAACTCTCAGTTTCAACAACTCCTAATGACCTTAGCAAAGGGTCAGGAGGATCTTAAAGCACTGTTAGGGAATAAAGAGCAAGAAAAAGGAAAAAAGAAGAAGAAAAGAGTTGGGGTAGCTACACTGGGAAGAAGATTTGAGAAAGAAGCTAGGAGAGTTCTTGAATTCCCCTCTACATCTGATGAGGGGACCGGTAAAGGAAAAGGGGCTGCATTACCTTCTGAGTCTGAGGCTGAAGAGGAAGAGGTTGAGGACGATGAAGACTATTCGGAGCAGCAATACCCGCCAGCGAACGACAAATACAAAAACCTGGAGGATAGACTGGCAGCTATGGAGCTGCAAAGGGTTCCCGGGTTAGATTTTTAAGAATTGGGATTGATTGCTGGGATTGTGATCCCTCCAAAGTTTAAGGTGCCAATTTTTGCGAAATATGACGGATTGTCTTGTCCGAAGATGCACCCGAGGTCATATGTCAGAAGAATTCAACCTCATACATCCGACATAAATCTTTGGTTACACTTCTTTCAGGACAAGCTTGAGAGGTCAGAAGTGCATAACTGGGAAGACTTGGCAGTTGCCTTTTATCGCCAGTATCAATATAACACTGACTTGGCGCCAACCCGTACTCAGTTACAAAGTATGGGGATGGCCTCAAATGAGGGATTCAAAGAATACGCCCAGAAATGGCGCGACTTGGCTAGAAGAGTGCAGCCACCTCTTTCAGATAAGGAACTAGTTGATATGTTCTTGGGGACCCTATCTGGCCCGTTCTTCAACCATTTGATCGGGAGCTCTTCCGCAGGGTTTACTGAATTGATTCTGACTGGCGAACGGGTGGAAGTTGGTATTAAGAGTGGGAAGATTCAAAGGGATGCCTCTGCATCTACAACTGTTAAGAAATCATTTCCGGCCAAGAAGGAAGAAGCTGTTGTGTACTCTCAAAAAGGATCAGGAAGAACTGAGCGCCGGCCGACTGTGGGGGCCGTGATGATTCAAAATTCATCAAATGATCAGCCTCGTAACAATCAGTCCGGACCTAAACAGAAATGGGGAGAACAGCCACAACGGAAGTTCACCCGCATCAATATGACGCCCGCACAAGTTCTTCCCCATTTGTTGAAGCTGAATCTCGCCAATATCAAAGAGGCACCAAAAAATGTGAATACAACTTCCCCGCATTATCATCCCAATGCTAAATGTGCCTATCATTCTGATAGCATCGGGCATGACACCAACGATTGCTGGGCGCTTAAGCATAAAATTCAAGACTTGATAGATGCAAAAGAGGTTGAGTTCGACGCTCCAGAGAAGCCGAATGTAATATCTGCTCCAATTACAAAGCATGGTCGCAATGTCCATGCTATTGAAGAAGATCTGTATGTTGCTGCTGTTGATGATCTGGTAACTCCACTACTAACAATCAAGTTGAATCTGTTGAAAGCTGGGATTTTCCCAGGATGTAAAGAAGACTTCTACTGTTGTTCCTCCCTACCAATCGACTGTCCATTGCTGAAGATAGGCATCCAAGGCCTAATGGACAGCCAACAAATTCTTTTCAAAAAGATTACTGCTACTCTAACTCCTATCAAAGATGTTTCAATAATCACCATTTCCACCAATCTTTCCAAAGTCCCTAAAAGGCCTGTTAAGATTACATCCGCTATGAATATTGTTCCTCTGAAAATAACCATGCCTGGGCTTGTCCCCTACAAATCTCACAAATCGATACCGTGGAATTATGGTGGAGAAATCTACTACCACGATGTTAAACAAGTTGAGATAACTGAAGAGATCTCTGACGAAGAAACTACCGACATTGGAAACATTGCCGGTACGAGCAAGATTACCCGAAGTGGGAGAATTTTCTCTCCAGAGATTGCCCCCCCAAAGGCAATCTTTGGACCCTCAGCTGCTGCCAAGGTTACTCCTGCACCAATAAAACTTTCTGCAAGAACTCCGTTGATTGAAGAAACTGTTACTCTTGTGGTTGTCCCTCCTACTTCTGCTGATAAGGGGAAAGGGATCCAAGATGAGCTCGTCAGGACGAGGGCTCAACCATTGGTCATCCCCAAAACCTCTAAGAAAGAAATGGAGGAGATTTTGAAAATAATTAAGAAGAGTGATTATGATATGGTAGAGCAACTGGGGAAAACCCCCTCGAAGATCTCCATGTTAGCATTACTGCTTTGTTCGGAAGCTCATGCCAAAGCCTTGATAAGGTTTTTGAAGACAACCCATGTGCCCCAAGAAACCTCAGCCGATCAATTCTAGGATTGTGTAGCCAGCCTTACCGCCGACAACAGCTTGGGTTTCTCTGATGCTGACCTGACTCCGAAAGGAATAAAGCACAATGACGCACTGCATGTGTCAGTTGAATGCCGAGGAACTACTCTCGCCCATGTCTTGGTCGATACTGGTTCTTCTTTAAATGTGCTGCCTAAGAAAGCTCTGGATCGATTGGATTGTGAAGGCTTGGAGCTGAAACCAAGTAATATCATTGCCAGGGCCTTTGACGGGTCTAAAAGAATGGTGCATGGGGAGGTCGACATTCCCATCAAGGTAGGCACTGAATTTTTCCACTCAACCTTCTATGTGATGGACATCCGCCCATCATACTCTTGCTTTCTAGGAAGACCATGGATACATAATGCTGGGGCAGTCACTTCCTCCCTACATCAGATGCTGAAATACCCTGTCAAGGGAAAAATCATAACTGTACACGGTGAAGAGGAGTACATGATAGTCATCTGAACTCCTTTAGGTATGTGGAAGTGGAGGGCAAATTCATTGAAACACCGTTCCAACACTTCGAGGAAATTGCTCCCGAGGTTGCAGTGGCAAAGGCAGTAGCTGAGGTACCCAAGCAGGTGGCCAGGATGGCATCTCTGAAAGACGCAAATGCTGCAATGAAGGAGGGGAAGAGCTCAACATGGGGACAGTTTCCTGACATTCCTCACAAAACAGACAAGTTTGGGTTGGGATTTACCGCTGCGGGGCAAAAAGCTATGCGTCGCTCAAAAATTGAAAAGACACCCATCAAGATTTCTCCTCATGGAATCAATGCTTTGGAAGATGAAGACGAAGAGGCCAACATCGAAGATTGGATCTTCCCAACCATCGAAGGGGGACTGCGCAACTGGGAGGCGAAAGACTTCGTCCCCATTACTTTCATAAATCAGTAATTTATCTTTCGAACATTTCCTGTTGGTCTGTAATAATTACTAAAACAATATGCACACTATTTTTCACCTTATTCCTTGCCCGGGGCATGTAGGTCCATTTGTAAGGGTTTTGATTCTCTTCGTATTCATATGCCATGTTTAATGATTCATTGGACATTTTTCATTTATAAACGGTTGTGTTCATTTTCTTCCCTTTTTGCATTTTTGTTTGTTTAAGGATGGCTATCCCTTACACACACCCACACTCACAAATGCAGGTACCCATCCACTCTGGATTCTATGGATGACTATTCTGCTGTATCCTTCAATAACTCTGAAGATTTGGTCAATCAGGCTGAATACGAAGATGATGAAGATTGTGAAGTACCGGGAGAGCTATCCAGACTTCTACAACAAGAAGAAAGGGCCATCTTGCCTCATGAAGAGTTGTTGGAAACTGTCAACTTAGGAACAGAGGAAGACCGGAAGGAAGTACAAGTGGGCACCAATCTGGAACCAAGTGTCAAGGAGCGTTTAATACAGCTGTTAAATGAATACGTTGAAATCTTTGCCTGGTCTTATGAAGACATGCCGGGTTTAGACACATATATCGTGGTTCACCGTCTCCCTACAAGAGAGGATTGTCCACCGATCAAGCAAAAAGTCCTCCGAATAAGGCCCGACATGTCTGAGAAGATTAAAGCTGAAGTAATGAAGTAATTCAACGCTGGCTTTCTGGCTGTTACATCCTATCCACAATGGGTTGCTAACATTGTGCTAGTACCCAAAAAAGATGGCAAGGTCAGAATGTGTGTGGACTACCAGGATTTGAATAGGGCCAGCCCTAAAGATGATTTTCCGCTACCACATATCGACATCCTGATTGACAACACGACTCAGCACAAGGTTTTTTCCTTCATGGATGGATTTTCGGGCTACAACCAGATCAAAATGGCCCCCGAGGACATGGAGAAAACAACCTTTGTTACACAATGGGGTACCTTCTGCTACAAGGTGATGTCGTTCAGAGTGAAGAACGCAGGGGCAACTTATCAACGCACCATGGTAGCTTTGTTTCATGATATGATACATCATGAGATCGAAGTTTACGTAGACGACATGATAGCTCGATCACAAACGGAGGAGGAACACCTTGAACATTTGCAAAAGCTGTTTGCCAGGTTGAAGGAGTACAAACTCAGGCTGAATCCAAGTAAGTGCACTTTTGGAGTTAGGTCTGGTAAACTTCTAGGATTTATTGTCAGCAACAAAGGCATTGAGGTCGATCCAGCAAAAGTGAAAGTTATACAAGAAATGCCTGCTCCCCGTACTGAAAAGGAGGTTAGAGGGTTCTTGGGGCGTTTGAACTATATTGCCAGATTCATCTCTCATCTGACGTCTACCTGTGAGCCAATTTTCAAACTATTGAAGAAAGATCAGATAGTCAAATGGAACGACGATTGCCAAGCTGCTTTTGATAAGATCAAGGAGTATTTGCTAGAACCTCCTATTCTGATGCCACCCGTTGAAGGAAGGCCGCTGATCATGTATCTGACCGTTTTGGATAACTCAATGGGGTGCGTATTGGGCCAGCATGACGAGTCTGGTCGAAAAGAGCATGCCATTTATTACCTTAGAAAAAAGTTTACCGGCTGTGAGACTCGCTACTCACTGCTCGAGAAAACTTGTTGCGCTTTGGTATGGGCTGCTCGCCGACTAAGACAACATATGTTGACTCATACCACTCTGTTGATTTCCAAAATGGATCCTATCAACTATATCTTCGAGAAGCCTGCTTTATCTGGAAGAATCGCTAGATGGTAAATGATCCTGACTGAGTATGACATCCAGTATACTACCCAAAAAGCTATAAAATGGAGTGTACTAGCTGATCATCTAGCTCATCAAGCTATCGAAGATTATCAATCCATGAGATTCGACTTCCCGGACGAGGACATCATGACTTTGGACAACATTGAAGGTAACGGACCGTATGACAGACCTAAAAATGGATCCCGATGTACCCTGTACTTTGATGGTGCTTCAAATGCACTTGGAAACGGTATCGGTGCGGTACTCATTTCCCCGGAAGGTTGTAATACACCTTTCACGGCCCGACTTTGTTTCAGTTGTACCAACAACATGGCCGAATATGAAGCTTGCATCTTTGGTCTCAAAGCTGCTATAGACTTAGGGATCAAATCTTTGATCGTATTTGGGGACTCGACTTTGGTTATCAGTCAAATCAAAGGAGAGTGGGATACCAAACATCCTAATCTTATCCCATACAAAGAACATGTCCTGACATTGTTGCCTCATTTCGAGCAAATCACCTTCGAGCATTTCCCGCGAGAAGAGAATCAGCTAGCAGATGCTCTGGCTACAATGTCTTCCATGTTTAAACTCAACTGGGATAACGAGGCTCCCCAAATCACCATCGAGCGAATGGATGAACCTGCGCATTGTCATGAGATTAATACCGAAGAAGTAGTGGAACAACCCTGGTTTCACGAAATCAAAAGGTATCTCCAGACTAGAGAATATCCCGAAGGAGCTTCCGTAAATGACAAAAAGTTCCTAAGGAAATTTGCTGCCAAGTTCTTCCTAAGCAACGACATCCTTTATAAGCGCAGCCATGATTGTGTTTTACTCCGATGTGTAGACAAAGCTGAAGCAGAGTTGATCATGACTGAGATACACATCGGCACATTTGGCACCCACTTGAGTGGATATACGATGGCTAAGAAGATTCTAAGGGCAGGCTATTACTGGTCTACCATGGAAGCTAATTGCCATCAACGTTCCCGTACTTGCCACAAATGTCAAGTCTACGGTGACAAGATTCATATTCCTCATGTTCCTCTCAACATTCTGACAGCTCCTTGGCCATTCGCAATGTGGGGCATTGACATGATTGGAGAGATCAAGCCCACGACATCCAATGGACATCGCTTCATCCTGGTCGCCATTGACTATTTTACCAAATGGGTCGAAGCAACTTCCTTCACCTCTGTTACAAAAAATGTGGTTGCCTGCTTCATCAAGCAGAATCTCATATGCCGGTATGGTGTCCCCGACAGGATCATTACAGACAACGGTACAAATCTGAACAATACTATGATCACCGCTCTATGCGAACAGTTCAAGATTTATCATCACAATTCATCTCCCTATCGGTCGAAGATGAACGGTGCTGTTGAGGCTGCGAACAAAAACATCAAGAAAATCATTCAGAAAATGACAGTCACCTACAAGGACTGGTATGAGATGTTACCGTTTGCTATGCATGGATACCGTACCATGGCACGTACTTCGACAGGGGCAACCCCATTTTCTTTGGTATACGGCATGGAAGCTGTTCTACCCATGGAAGTTCAGATTCCTTCTTTAAGGATTATGAAGGACTCTGGTTTGAGTGAAGACGATTGGATTCAGACCCGACTTGATCAACTCAATTTGATCGACGAGAAGCGACTCACTGCTGTTTTCCATGGTCAGACGTACCAAAAACGGATAATCAAAGATTTCAACAAGAAAGTCAGACGTCAAGAATATCAAGTCGGAGATCTCGTAATAAAGCGGATCATCTTTCCGCAAAGTGATCCCAGGGGCAAATGGACTCCTACTTACGAAGGACCATTTGTGATCAAGAGCATATTTTCTGGTGGTGCAATGATTCTGACCACCATGGACGGCGACGATTTACCACATCCTGCGAACGCAGACATAATCAAAAAATACTACGCATGAAATAAACCTGACAAGTCGAAAACCCGAAAGGGAAACTTGGGCAAAAATGGGCATCCCGGTGAACCGAAAACCCGAAAGGGCGGTTCAGGCAAAAATCAGGGATAAAACAAAAAAATCTGTACACCCGGCAAGTCGAAAACCTGAAGGGGAGGCTTGGGAAAAAAGGGGTTTCCCGGTGGATTGAAAACCCGAAAGGGCGGTCCAAGCAAAAGTTAGGGAATTAAAGCGTATGACTATGTCTCGTCGGATCACTTTAAAGGACAATCTCTTTATCAACAAGCTCCGAGTTTCTGATCAATCCAATCATCGGCGGATGAAGCATTGAGTGGACAAGATATTCAGAGTTGTGAAGGCTATATAAGAATGGGGACCCCATGGAATTGTTTCACATAGCCATCTTTCTTTTGTATAAATTTTTCAATTTTTACGACAACATCCTCTTACTAGGATGTCTGTCTCCTTTGTACAAACATACTCATAAAAAGTTAATACAAATACTTTTCCAAATACAGAAATTTGCTTTGTCTTCCTTTTTCTCTTTTGCACTTATGTTTTATTTGAGAAACGTCCAATGTTTCGTTAAATAGGCATATGCATTTGAACATAATAATTTTCCTTACAAACCAAGAAAAGATGATTACTGATAGGTTGAAGGTACAAATAGATATCTTGATGCCCTTTCAGAAGGAATCCCCAGCGGAATTAAACTCCAAATTCCTCAACAAGGTTAAATTCCAGAACTTAATTCCCCAAACAGAGTTAAGCTTCAGAATCCTCAACAGAACAAAAGTTTTCTCAAAACTGATTTCCCCAGCCAGAGAGCCTTCCAGAACTCAATTCCCCTCAGAATTAAGTTTCAGTATCCCCAGTGGAGCCTTAAAAATCTGAAAATCCTATCCCCAGTGGAGCTAAAACTTCCAACTATTAATCCCCAACGGAGCTAAAACTTCCAACTATCAATTCCCAGCAGAACCGGACTAGTGAACCTTCTCCCCACAGAGATACTTCCCATCAGATTGAAGATTCTCAATTTTACTTCTCCAGCTTAAGCCTACCAGGTGCTGGACTCCCCAGTAGAGATCATCTGAATTCTCATTCCCTACAAGTCACCAAGGAGTTCCAATCCCCAGCAGTGGTCCTAAGATCCCTCAACAATTGAAGATCTTGTTCCCCGAGCAGTCAGCAGTCAACAAGGATGTCTCATCTTCAACAACCAAAAATTCTTGCAATTCCCTGCAGCAGTCAAGGATTCACTTTCCCCGGCCGCAGTCAAGATTCTATTATCTTTGGCTATCTAGGATTTATCTATCCTCAGCAAAACAGCTCATCAGCTTTCATGCGCATTCATTACATTCATATCATGAACATTGATATACACATATTGCATCACACATTTCATGCAACATGACTTTGTTTTTTAGCTAATATTTTACCCTTTTCAGGATAAGATTAATAAGCTTCAGACTTCTGAAAACAGTTTACGGGTTCTCCAGACACGGATGTTAACCTATTGCTTGTTCAGATTCTTCAACTTCTCAAAACAGTTTACGGATTCTCCAAACACGGATGTTAATCTATCGCTTGTTCAGACTCAACTTTTGAAAACAGTTTACGGACTCTTCCCAACATGGATGCTGATCTATTGCTTATTCAACTTCAAGACTTATGAAAACAGTTTACGGGTTCTCCAGACACGGATGTTAACCTATCGCTTGTTCAGATTCTTCAACATCTGAAAACAGTTTACAGATTCTCCAAACACGGATGTTAATCTATCGCTTGTTCAGACTCAACTTTTGAAAATAGTTTACGGACGCTTCCCAACATGGATGCTGATCTATTGCTTATTCAACTTCAAGACTTCTGAAAACAGTTTACGGGTTCTCCAGACACGGATGTTAACCTATCGCTTTTTCAGATTCTTCAACTTCTGAAAACAGTTTACAGATTCTCCAAACACGGATGTTAATCTATCGCTTGTTCATACTCAACTTTTGAAAACAGTTTACAGACGCTTCCCAACATGGATGTTGATCTATTGCTTATTCAACTTCAAGACTTCTGAAAACAGTTTACGGGTTCTCCAGACATGGATGTTAACCTATCGCTTGTTCAGATTCTTCAACTTCTGAAAACAGTTTACGGATTCTCCAAACACGGATGTTAATCTATCGCTTGTTCAGACTCAACTTTTGAAAACAGTTTACGGACGCTTCCCAACATGGATGCTGATCTATTGCTTATTCAACTTCAAGACTTCTGAAAACAGTTTATGGGTTCTCCAAACACAGATGTTAACCTATCGCTTGTTCAGATTCTTCAACTTCTGAAAACAGTTTACAGATTCTCCAAACGCGGATGTTAATCTATCGCTTGTTCTGACTCAACTTTTGAAAACAGTTTACGGACGCTTCCCAACATGGATGCTGATCTATTGCTTATTCATCTTCAAGACCTCTGAAAACAGATTACGGGTTCTCCAGACACGGATGTTAACCTATCGCTTGT
Organism: Vicia faba; assembly: GCA_948472305.1. Taxonomy (NCBI): domain Eukaryota; kingdom Viridiplantae; phylum Streptophyta; class Magnoliopsida; order Fabales; family Fabaceae; genus Vicia; species Vicia faba. The sequence goes on along the minus strand of OX451741.1, from coordinate 16,677,192 downwards.
TCAGATCCAAGATCTCTGAAAACAGTTTACGGATTCTCCAAACACGGATGTCAATCCATTGCTTATTCAAGATCCCTAGTTCAGAGATGTTCCAAAACATGGATACCTTTCTGATACTCACTCATCAACGACCTACAGTTCAACAAACATTCCAGATGGCATCTTTAAGCCCATCCCCGACAAGATTTTGTCACCCCTCCAGATGGCATCTTTTAAGCCCATCTCCAAATGGCATCTTCAAGCCCATTCCCGCACCCATGCTTTGACGAGTGCAAATTTAAGGGCACTCTAGTGTCCAATCTCCTTTTACCTTCAAGACGCGAAAGGAAAACTTGCCAATCTAACTCTTCAGGTTCAAGAAGATTGAACAGGGGCAACTGTTGTACCCCAAAATTTTCCCTCTCATTTCATCAACATTTTCTCACCACAAGACCCTTGGAGCTCAAGATCAAGTTAGGGTTTGCTCTGCTCAAGACTCCTCCTTGCACTGTTAACCCAAATTAGGGTTTGAGTTTGCACAAAGATGTTTTGACCTAAAATTCCCAAAGTGACTTTCATGCTTCATGTTGGACTCACAAGTTTATCCATACCAAGTGTCAAGCCTTGATTCCAATCTTTTCCCAGTCAATTGGACAGTTGACCTAGAAATCATCTGTATTGAGGAAAAAGTCAACTGTGGCCAATTGACAGTCAAACCGCATGAAATTTGACCCACATCAACATAATGAACTCATATGAACCATTTGGTCAAGTATTGATCACAATTCCACAAGAAATTTGATCAGATCACCAAGAGGGTAAAATGGTCATTTTTAGGGTTTTGACTGCACAAAGGCAATTTTTGACTGTTTGACCTAACCAATGGCAAACCAAGCTCACATATGGACTCAAGGATTCAATGGCATTGTCTTGACCCATTCAACAAGTTCAAAAGGTCTCAAATGCATAGGATTGACAGATGAATTTTTCAATCAACTGATCAAAATTTGATTGTATACTGAAAAGTCAAACTTTGACTTTTTGGTCAAAATCAAGTGCCAAGATTCATTTTTCATCAAGACATGTCAAATTATGAGACTTGTTCATCAAGAAACCCAAAAATTGCAAATTAGGGTTTAAGATGAGAAAATTTCATAACTTAGAATTTTTCTAAGTTATGAAACTTCCTTATTTTTCCCTAACTTTGTCCCATTTTTTCATCAAGATACAAATGGATTCAAACAAAACTCAAAACATGAAAGTTGTAGTCCATTGCAAAATCTACAACTTTTATTCACAAAGTTTTCTCAAAGGAAGCTTGTAGCTCAAGTTATGATTTTTGGAACAAGGGTGCAAAACATTTTTAACTTAGAGAAATTTTGACCTATTCTAGGCAGGATTTTTGTCCAACTTCTTGGCCATTTTTCACATGCTTCCACTTGGAGTTTCAATTTGCATTACAAATATGGATTGTAGTACACATTCCAAGATTTCCAAATTGTCCAATGTGATCGGTGGATCTGGAACTGACTGTTTAAAGTTGGTTTCGCGAAATGTCGCGGTAAGCAAGAGTCGCTACCGTCTTTTATTTTCTCCAATATGGAAAGGACAAAAGCACAGAAAAATTCCTTATTGAGATTAGTTCTCGGTTCGGGAGGTAGATTTATAGAAAGGGAAGGTGTTAGCACCCTTTCTATCCATGGTTATCCATGGGCTCTTAGATACTTGCTCATTGTGTTTTCAAAATGTTTGTTTGCTTTTCAAGGTGAGTGGGTTTGAAAAAGTTTCTTTGAAAGTTTCAGATCGACTCTTGTATCAGTCCTCAAGAGTGTTTGAAAAGTTGTTTTGAAAGCTTTTTGCAAAGTGTCGGTGTGAAAAGAAGTTTTTGATTTGTTTTGAATTAGAGCAAGTATCTACGAGTCATCTACCTACCCTAAGGAATTAGGCTGTGTAAATGTCCTTAAGGTAGTGACATCCCACCATTGAAAGATAGGTAGCACCACCATTGGAGGTGTTCGGGTCAATTCGAGGGTTAGGGACAGTGTGGTCACCAGAGCAATAGGAGGACACCTTAGAAGCTACCCTCATGCCATGTTCATGGACATGAGGACTTACTAAAACATCCTCTACTCGACGACCACGTTTCGAGGGGCAAGGCAACAGTGAGGCGTACCCTAGGAGTGGTGTGTGAATTGTGTGTCATTTTCAGTTATATTTGTCTTGATCATGTATTGAGTGTTCTACGCGTTGATTTTATTAGAGCATACATTCTTTCATGTGATTATTAACAGTTAAAAGGTGCGGGAATTAAGATGCGGAAAATAAAGATCCTACGCTATTACAAGGCGCGGGTCTACAACGCCAAATTAAACCAAGACCCGATTTGAAATAAAATGCGGAAAGTAGATGTTCTAATTAATCTATTACAAGGCTTTGGGATAAATACATTATATTCACAAAAGAAATACAAATAAACGTGCGAAGAGAAAATTATATTCGAAGGTGCGAGGGCGTTGGACCCTTTGAGGAAATTAAATTGAAATTATTAAATTAATTAAATTAAATAAAGGAAAGGACTTATTTTTTATGTTTTTTGTATTTATGAAATTAAAGAAAATTAAATGGAATTAAAACCCTAATTCTAAGCATTTTTAATTATTAAAGAAATAAATTCAAGTTTGACCTAATTTACTAATTATTTGATTATAAGTTATTTACAAAAATAATTAAGAATTAATAATAGTGATGATGAGGTAATTAACAAAAAAAGGTAAAATGCTATAAAACCTAATTTTCATGTGTTTTAATTTATTTAAGAAAAAAGTTAAAGTTAACACCCTAATTTAAAACTAAATTAATTATCAAATTTTATTTATAGCAAAACATTAATGCATTAAATAATAAATAAATATATTTTTATTTTTGACTTTTCTGATTTTTTTTGTATTTTTATATTATAAAACTAATTTTGTGGAATTAAATGAAACAAATAATATAATTAAACTAAATAAAAGAAAAGAAAAAAAAATAGAGAAAGAAAAGGCAAACATGGGGGGTTTTCTGACCCATTTGGAGGTATATTGCAGCAATTAGGCCCATTTGAAATCTGGCCTTTTTTGACTTTTCAATGATCACGTGTGGATCATTGACCAAGGTGCATGATGGAATTCATGTGCTGGCCTTTGGATTCATCTCCTGGGACATGTGGCAGGCTTGAGCGTAGGGTGCATGGTAGATCATTGAAGGGCAAAGGTACCTGAACATGTTACAAAGAAAAATATAGGAAAATATGGGGGACCTGGAAAACGAACCCAGGTCCCAATACCTGCCTGCCAGCATGTTTACCAACTGTGCTAGTGCGTTTGTTTGTTAAGTTAATGGACACTGAACAATATATGCCAAACGTGCAATTATTCTAGAACCAACGAAAAGCGCGCCAATGATTTGAACGCACCACTCACATTCCTCCACGCATCATCTTCTTCAATTCTTATTTGTTTTGCCTGAAAAAAATAAACTAGATAGCGGGGGTTTTAAACCCCCACAATCTGAAACAACAAAAAATAGCGAATAGAAATTGAACAATCATAAAAAAGGCGCGATGAGTGTTTTGGATTCGTTGGAATGTCACGAATTCAATGGTCCTAGTTTCATGGCCTAATTTTTCCTCAAGCATAAAGCCCCAAATTTAGAGCTTTGAAACCCTAAAACGCTTCCATGGCAACTTTCCATACGTGCAAGCATTCTTCAATTAAATAACACCAAAAGCTTCAGCATGATCATGTTAGTGTAAAACAATAATGAAAATGCATTGATATGGCATGTAAATTGGAATTCGTTTATCAAATTTTTCAAGAAAAGTGGAACACGGTTATACCAATTCTTGAGGTTAGGGGACTTGAAACGTATTGAGTCACGTTCAGGAAGGCTCCAGCAATCTTTTGGGATACTTTTTAGGCCTTGAAAAACACTCTAGCTATCAAAACAGTTTTCAGTTTTTTTTAAAAATGCAAAGTGTTCTTGAGGTCTGAGGCGCAACTTGCTTGTGTTTGTGATTAGGTTTAGGTTTGTGCTTATATGTGGAATGAATTAGGGTAGAAATCCAAGTCCATAATCCTTTGCATTCATGATTTTGAATTCTTGATTTTGCATAATCTTTTTCAATCTTTTTCATACCTTTTTTATACCAATCATTGCCAATTCTTGCCTTTTTGAGTATGCACGAAATCTTGAGTGAATGATGAGTTGAAATGCTGCATAAAAAGATTTGAAAACCTTTGTTTAGTATTTTTCTCATATTTAATTTTAATTAAATGAATTAATGGATTTAAAAATTCAATTAATAAATTAAAAATAAGAAAATAACTCCCCTTTGGGTCAATGGGTCGTGCATAGCTTTTGGGTGATGATTCTTGGAAGAAATTGAGGCCCATTAGCAATTTTGAGGCATTTGAAGCAAAGTTGACTTTTCAAAATTCCCAAAAATTTCCCAACTTCCACAAGGCATATCTTGCTCAATTTGTAAGCTTTGATCATGTTCTTGGACATTTTGGAAAGGTCTTGAAGTCCTATAACCAATGCCTTTGGTCCCATGTCATTTTGATTTACCAATCTCAAGTTATGGTCTTTGACTTAAAGTGTCTTTTTGTTGACTTTTGAAAATCACCTATAATGTTGAGATTGATAACTTTTTGTGAGAGCATTTCTTGGACTTGAAGTGTGAAGAGGAGTTGTAGGAAATGTCATTCTCTTCAAAATGAGCTTTGGATGGAATTTTTCTGATAAACCATGTGGAAGTTATGCCTTGGTCAAGTTACAGTTGACTTTTTCAACTGTCCAAATATGGAAACTTTTGCATCTTGAGACTTTTTGAGCCATGCCTTAAGAATCATGATCAAGAATTGATCAAATGATGTTAGTGGCTTCAAAATAAGATGTTGACCAAAAATTTGGACTTTTGACTGTCAAATGACCATTTTGCCCCTGTAGTTGACTGTTGAGCAATTAGGGTTTTTGACTGTGCAATTTTGTGCTGTAAGTCTTGAAACTTGGTATGAGGATGCTTGACAATGTTTATAGGCATGTGGGACTTGTTTGGACCCTTGAAAACTTCAATTTCTTTGCCATAACCAAAACCCTAATTTTGGACTGTTAGGAGGTAATTGGACTGTGCAACCCTTGGGAGATTTTGAAGCATGCTCTTTGCAAATCTTGAAGAATATGGGAGGGCAAATTTTGGGGTACAACATCCAAGAACTCCTCAAACACCCTTATGGTTAGGGAGATTCGAATTTCCAAAGTTGGGCAAAATTCACTTTTGTTCATAACCAAATGCATGTTCATACAAGTTCCATTTTCAAATCAGCATGCTTGGTACTTGCTTGCAGGCCTCTAAACCAAGTTTGCACTCCATAATTAAATGCCTAACCATTGTGTTCAAGCATTGTTTTGTGCATTTGGTCATTACATGCAAGATTATCCCTTAAATAGAAAAAGCACATTTGCCATTTTTTAAAAGTAGTGCTTTATGTCAAATTCAAAATCCAAGAAGTACAAGCCAAATCTTTGAGGCAAGAGTTGGTAGGAAAATCCCACTGATCAAGAACAAAGTATGCAGCATGCTTGAGAACTTGGTACAGGCCTATATCACAAGTTAACATCTCTTTGCTTACATTGGAAGAAAGCTTGCAAAAATTATCCAACTCTCACTTCCTGTCAACACAGTCAAACAAAAACCTTGTGAACATCTTTCATACACCCAAGCTGACCTAAAACACGATTCCTTCATCCTCAATACCCCCTCATTCACCAAAACACCATTTTTCTGCAAGAAACAGGGCATCCCTGCAGATTGAGTTGCACAACTCAGTTTGCTCGTGCGTTTTGGCCAAAGCTTGTTCAAACACATTCCCTACCATCCATTGGAACTATCCCAAGCCCTAAATACAAACTGTAACATCCCTAACCCCTGTTGCCATTTTAATTTTTTCAGTTTTGCAGGTGAACTTCCATAGCACGATTCATAGTGATTCAAAGCAATCCAGGTGTTGGAGAAGCATCCTTGGACTTCAGGCAAGCTGTACCAAAGCTCAAACTCCATTGAAGATACCTCCATTGCCGTACACGATTCAAGTTGAAACAGGTAAAAACATGAACTTCTATCTCTCAATATAGGAAGAGTTAGGCTTAGGTTTGTGAATGAAACATGTTCTCCTCATAGCCCTGAAGCCATCCATATATTTACTTTTCATTTATATTGAGTATGCTGTGAGAATTTTGGCCATGAACATTGAAGAAAAATTAGGCCAGAAATTGGGGATGAAGAAATTCTCCTTCGTTTCTTAGAGTTAAGTCAAGTGTTTTATATGTATGAATTCGTCTCTTGATGCTCTACATTGTTTGTGTTATGAGTTTTTGTTAAAAGTCAAAGAATCAGGAGTTTGAATGAAGCATGGAAAGCGCGCGTTTTGTTTGTTCAAACGAAGCTGGAGGTTGAAGAAGGCTGACTTGGGCTAGGCCTGAGTTGGTTCTTGCTCTTTGCACTCCCTTTTCCAATTTACACCCCCTTGCCCATTGTGTGATATATTGATCATTTTTGATTTTTTCTTTTTGATTCTGACTTATTATTTTTTGCTCAAATATAAAAAATATAAAAAATATTTTTCCACCCTTTTTTGCATTTATTTGGCATTTATTTGTTTTATTTAATATATGTATGTAAATAAATATAACTATGAGAGTAACGATGAGAGAATCTGGACGTCTTCTACTGAGTCTTTACTAGGAAAATCTTTAGGAATCGATTTAACTGGACTTAGAGAAGGCCTTTGACTGTATAAGAATCAGGAAAATCTTAGAATTGATTTAACTGAACCAGACAAGGTCTTGGAATCTTCAACTGGAATAAGAATCAGAGAGATCTTAGGGTCGATCTGACTGAACCAGAGAAGGCCTTTGACTGGGTAAGAATCAGAAAAATCTTTATGAGTCGATTTAACTGAACCAGGCTAGGTCTTGGAATTTTCAACTGGATAAGAATCAGGGAGATCTTAGGGTCAATCTGACTGAACCAGAGAAGGCCTTTGACTGGATAAGAATCAGAAAAATCTTTAGGAGTCGATTTAACTGAACCAGACGAAGGTCTTGGATTAGCTTTGACTGGATAAGAATCAGAAAAATCTTAGGGTCGATCTAACTGAACCAGATGAAAGTCTTGAAATGACTTCAACTGGATAAGAATCAGAAAATCTTTAGGAATCGATTTAGCTGAACCAGAGGAGGTCTTGGACATAGCTGAGGACTTAACTGGATCTTTCCTGAAAGGTAAAGGTCAGTCATATGCAATGCATGATATGGATCAAGCAATGATGCTCTCATCATAAATGAGATTGTATGTTCATGATGCGTATATGCATGCTATAATGTATGGAAATGCGATGTTTGTGAATGTATGTTTTCGTCTAGGAAATTAAATCCTTGACGGGTTCCGGGAAGTCACATCCTGGGCTGATGTTGGAGAATAGTGCTTTGTCGCCTCCGCTGGGGATGATAGTTGCAAGAATACTGGTGGGAGAAGATAACTCTGTTGGGGGATACACTTGGCGAATAGATTACTCTGCGGTGAGAGAAATACTCTAGCTATCTTGCTGGGGAACAGTACTCTGTGGGGAGAGAGGTATGCTGTTGAGATGTTGATGGTAATTTCACTGGGGATACCGTTTGTGTTGGAAGTGTTAATAGACTCCGCTGGGGATAGGAAGACTTTGCCGAGGGCGATCTTCTCGTGGCTTTTGGCTGAGGATAACCCAGTTATATCCTGGTAGGGAAATAACCTTTGAATAAAGCCGGGGGACGCGTTCGTGCTCTGCGGGGGAGAAGCTTCTAGAATCTACTGGGGATAAGCTTCCTGCTGGGGAGATGATTCAACCTGTCCTGGGGAAATCTTGATTGGACTCTCCTGGGAGAATTTTGAGATACATTGGGGAAGTGGCTCCGCTGGATGTCTGGTATGCCGCCGGGGAACAATCTTAGATCAAGATTGCCGGGGATGCTTGTTAAGAATATTCGTATGTTGTGCTGGGGAATGTTGGGATCTGCGGGGGATACCCAACTTCCTTAAGGCTGATAGTATAATATTGCTTGGGGAGAGTGCATTGACTTGCTGACTCACTCTCTGGGGAATTAAGGTATACTGGTTATGTTCTTCGGCTGAACTTACCTTGGTACCTTGGTGGACGGAACAATTAGATTGCTTAGACCACTCATTATTGCCCCTGTTTCTAATGTTACCTGTAATTAATCCTTTGTTTCGTATGCAAATATTTATGAGTTAGCAATTATTGTCAAATGCATATATCACAAATTGAACCTTGGACGTTCTTCGCAAAATAAAACAGAAAAGGAAAACAATTGGCAATTTTAACTGAAAAGGGATTTTTTTGTATTGATTTTGAATTTGCCTGTAAATAGGCATTTATATGTACAAGAGGCTGACGTCCTAGTAAGAGAACGCCGCCGAACAAAAGAGTTTATACAAATTTGTACAAAGGAAAATAAAACAGCTGTGTGAAAAAGAATAATCCCGCTGGGTTTCAACTCTGCTATCGCCTTTATATCTTCGAGCGTCTCATCACTTGATGACCTAGCTGAAGATGAAGCTGATTGATCAATGCCGTCTGAACTTGATAGTTGATACCGGATTCTGGATGCGAAGTGATCCAATGAGACATAGTATTACGCTTTATCCCTAACTTTTGCCTGGACCGCCTTTTCGGGTTTTCAGTCCACCGGGATACCCATTTTTACCCAAGCCGCCTTTTCAGGTTTTTGACTTGCCGGGTGTACAGATTTTTTCATTTCATCCCTTCATTTTGCCCGAACCCTTTTGGTTCTCCGGGAAGCCCTAATTTTTTCCTAGGTATGTCAACCTAGCGGGTCTTTTTTCATGCGTAGTATCTTTTTACTATGTCTGCATTGGCGGGGTGAGGAAGGTCGTCACCATCCATGGTGGTTAGGATCATGGCTCCTCCTGAGAACACATGTTTAACCACAAATGGCCCTTCGTACGTAGGGGTCCATTTGCCCCTTGGATCACTCTGAGGAAGGATGATGCGCTTGATTACCAGATCCCCAACTTGATACTCTTGTGGTATGACCTTTTTGTTAAATGCTTTGATCATCCGCTTTTGATACGTCTGACCATGACAAATAGCAGCAAGTCTCTTTTCGTCAATCAGGTTTAACTGATCAAGTCGTGTCTGGATCCAATCATCTTCTCTCAGATCTGCATCCTTCATTATCCGGAGAGAGGGTATTAGCACTTCAATCGGTAAGACTGCCTCCATACCGTAGACCAAGGAGAAAGGAGTTGCCCCGGTTGACGTCCTTGCTGAGGTACGGTACCCATGTAGAGCAAACGGTAACATCTCGTGCCAATCTTTATGAGTCACTGTCATCTTCTGCACAATTTTCTTAATGTTCTTATTCGCTGCTTCTACAGCCTCATTCATCTTCGGCCGGTAAAGAGAAGAGTTGTGGTGCTGTATCTTAAATTGCTCGCAGAGCTCAGTGATCATCTTGTTATTGAGATTGGTACCGTTGTCTGTAATGATCCTTTCAGGGACTCCGTATCGACAGATCAGGTTATGCCGAATGAACCGTGCCATAACATTCTTGGTTACAGTGGCATAGGAAGCTGCTTCAACCCACTTCGTGAAGTAATCAATCGCCACCAGGATGAAACGATGCCCGTTGGATGCTGTAGGTTTAATCTCGCCGATCATGTCTATGCCCCACATTGCAAAAGGCCAAGGTGCAGTCAAGACATTCAGAGGAACTGGAGGAACATGCACCTTGTCTGCGTAAATCTGGCATTTGTGACATGTCCGAGAATGTTGGTAACAGTCGGCTTCCATTGTGGACCAGAAATACCCTGCCCGAAGGATTTTCTTTGCCATAGTGTGTCCACTGGAATGTGTTCCAAAGGTACCTTCATGCAGTTCCGCCATGATCCTTTCTGCTTCAATCTTATCCAAACAACGCAGTAAGGTCGAATCATGGTTTCGCTTATACAGGATGTCGTTGCTAAGGAAGAAATTCGCTGCGAACCTTCTCAGAAACTTCTTATCGTTGACAGATGCACCTTCAGGGTATTCCTGAGCTTCCAAGTATCTCTTCACCTCATGGTACCAAGGCTTCTCAGTCACCAATTCAGTCTCAAGATCACAACAGTATGCCGGTTCGTCCAGTTTCCAGATGATGATCCGGGGAGCCTCATTGTCCCATTTGACCTTGAACATAGAAGACATCGTAGCTAACGCGTCCGCCAGCTGATTCTCCTCTCTCGGGAAATGTTCAAAAGTTATCTCTGTGAAGCGGGGGATCATTGTCAACACACATTCTTTGTAAGGAATAAGATTCAGATGTTTCGTATCCCACTCTCCTTTGATCTGATTGATCACGAGAGCGGAATCTCCGAAGACACTCAAAAACTTGATCTTTAGGTCGATCGCAGCTTGAAGACCCATGATGCATGCCTCATACTCCGCCATGTTGTTGGTGCAGTTGAAACATAGCCGGGCAGTGAGTGGAGTATGAGTGCCTTGAGGGGATATGATCACAGCGCCGATACTGTTACCCAAAGCGTTGGAGGCTCCGTCAAAGTGCATAGACCATCGGGATCCTTCCTCAGGTCCTTCATCCGGTCCAGGTACTTCACAATCAGTCACAATCATGATACTCTCGTCGGGAAACTCGAAGTTCATTGACTGATAGTCGTCTACTGCCTGATGTGCCAAGTGGTCTGCCAATACACTTCCCTTGATGGCTTTCTGAGTCGTGTACTGGATGTCGTATTCTGTCAAGATCATTTGCCATCTTGCTATTCTCCCAGACAGAGCAGGCTTTTCAAATATGTACTTTATTGGATCCATCTTTGAAATCAACAAGGTGGTATGAGTCAGTATATACTGTCTCAGCCGGCGAGCAGCCCATACCAAAGCGCAACAAGTTTTCTCAAGCAGTGAGTATCGGGTCTCACAGTCGGTAAACTTTTTGCTAAGGTAATAAATGGCATGCTCTTTTCGGCCAGACTCGTCATGCTGCCCCAGCACACACCCCATTGAGTTGTCAAGTACTGTCAGGTATAGTATCAGAGGTCTCCCTTCAACCGGTGGCATAAGAATAGGTGGTTCTTGGAGATACTCTTTAATTCTGTCAAAAGCGGCCTGACATTCATCGTTCCAACGTACTACCTGATCTTTCTTCAGCAGCTTGAAGATTGGCTCACAGGTAGCAGTTAGGTGCGAGATGAACCGAGCAATGTAATTCAGACGTCCTAAAAATCCTCTGACCTCTTTCTCTGTCTTAGGAACTGGCATCTCTTGAATGGATTTAACCTTGGCAGGGTCCACTTGAATACCCTTATCACTTACAATGAAGCCTAACAGCTTTCCAGATCTAACCCCGAAGGTGCACTTGTTCGGGTTCAACCTCAGCTTGTACAACTTCAGACGGTCAAACAATTTCTGCAGATGATTAAGGTGTTCTTCCTCAGTTTGGGACCTTGCGATCATGTCATCAACATAAACTTCTATCTCATGATGGATCATGTCATGAAATAAAGCAACCATGGCACGTTGGTAGGTTGCCCCAGCATTCTTCAGTCCAAAAGGCATGACCTTGTAACAGAAGGTGCCCCACTGAGTAACAAAGGTAGTCTTTTCCATGTCTTCAGGAGCCATCTTGATCTGATTATACCCTGAAAAACAATCCATGAAAGAGAACACTTTGTGCTGAGCAGTATTGTCAACCAGAACGTCAATGTGAGGTAGGGGGAAGTCATCTTTGGGGCTGGCCCTGTTCAGATCCCTGTAGTCAACACACATTATGACCTTACCATCTTTCTTTGGTACTGGCACCACATTAGCAACCCACTGAAGGTAAGAAGTCACTGCAAGAAATCCGGCATCGAATTGCTTCATAACCTCAGCTTTAATCTTCTCGGACATCTCTGGACGCATACGGCGGACCTTTTGCTTAACCGGAGGGAAGTCTTCCTTAGTAGGCAAATGATGGACCACAATATCAGTATCCAACCCAGGCATGTCTTCGTAGGACCAGGCGAAGATCTCCACATAATCATGTAACATCTGAGTCAACCGTTGCTTCACGCTGAGCTCTAGGTTGGCACCAATCTTGACTTCCTTTCTGTCTGCCTCAGTACCCAGATTTATTGCTTCCACCGGCTCTTCATGTGGTTGAATTGCCCTCTCTTCCTGGAGTAACAGTCTTGCAAGCTCTCCAGGCACTTCGCAATCATCTTCACCTTCGTCTTCGGCTAAGTTGATCGGATTTTCGAAGTCATAACTGGCAGTAGCAGAGTCGTTACCAGTGAGATCCAGAGTGGATTGAAACCTATACGAGTGAGTGTGTGTAAATACAGCTGTTTTGCAATATATAAAGAAAGGAAAGAAAGAAAAGGAGCATAAGATTTGAAGTGCGAGAAAACGTCTAAGGTCTTTATTCATGATATATAAAATGACGATTAATATGCCCTCACAAATGAAGCCACGGTGCCCCGGGTAAGACACCGGGCCATAGAGTTTCAATTCATTGTTTATTACAAATAACAAAAACAAAGGAGTTTATTACTGCGTAATAAAAGTAACAGGAGTATGATCTTTAGCAATCCAATTGGTCAATCCACCATCATTCGCCGGGTAAATCCAGCTATCGAACTCTGACTCTTCCACTTCATCTTCATCCCCAATAGCATTCACCCTTGGATTGGTGATGAGCACAGGAGGTCTTCCGGTTCTAGCTTTGTGCACAGCCTTCTGAGCCTCTGCAGTAAAACCCAGTCCAAACTTGTCAGTTTTTGGTGTAAAATCAGGGAGCCTGCCCCAGTTAGCACATTCACCTTTCTTGATTACAGCCCGGGCGTCCTTCAAGGAAGCCATCTTCAAGGGAAAGTCCTCTTCGACCACTGTTTCCGCTGCTGCCAATGTTGGGGGTACCTCTTCAAAATGCTGAAAGGGGGTTTCAATAAACTCCATGTCCATTTCAATATACCGGAAGGAATTCAAATGGCTCACCATGTATTCCTCCTCTCCCTGCACAGTGACAATCTTCCCTCTGACAGGGTACTTGAGCTTCTGGTGTAGGGTAGAGGTCACTGCCCCAGCTTTGTGAATCCAAGGTCGACCCAGTAAACAAGAATAAGATGGACGAATATCCATCACATAGAAAGTTGAGTCGAATACTTGAGAACCCACACGAATAGGAATGTCTACCTCTCCATGAACCATCCTCTTAGAACCGTCAAAGGCTCTGACAATGATGTTGCTAGGTTTCAGCCCCAGGCCCTCACAATCCAACCGGTCTAAGGCCTTTTTGGGTAGCACATTCAGGGAAGAACCGGTGTCCACCAGCACATGCGGAAGAGTAGTGCCCCTGCATTCTATAGAGACATGCAGGGCATCGTTGTGGTTCTTTCCCTTAGCAGTAAGGTCAGCATCCGAGAAACCCAAACCATTGTCGGCTGTCAAATTGGCTACGCAATCAGTAAACTGGAATGCAGATGTCTCCTGTGGCACGCGGGCCGTCTTTAGAAATGAAATCAGGGCCTTCGCATGGGCCTCTGAGCACAGCAGCAAGGAGAGCATAGAGATCTTGGAGGGTGTATGCCCCAGCTGCTCAACGACATTGAAGTCGCTCTTCTTGATTATTTTTAGAATTTCCTCCATCTCTTGCTAGGAGGCTTCAGCATTCACAGATTTTGGCGCCTCCATCCGGGCAGGCTCATTTTCAATCCCTTTGCCCCGAGCATTAGATGACTTGGCAGCAGGGGAAGCAACTTGATCAGAAATGGGAACAGGTGCACTTGCAGGCGTTATAATGAGAGGTCTTCGAATAGTAGGTGGCGCAATGTCAGGCGAGAAGAGCCTGCCACTGTGGGTAACTTTGGTTGGACCAGTGATATTGCTGACGCTGGTGCCAGTGTTAAACTCTTGCTTTATTCCATGTACATACACATCTGCCCCATAGTGCCATGGGACAGCCTTATCAGATTCATAGGGGAGAGGCCCCGGAACAGTAATAACAACGGGTGCGACGGTCATGATTTTAACTGGCTTCCTCGGGGGAGCCTTGATTGGATTATTGAAAATGGTAACCACAAATACATCTTCCACAGGAACAAATGGAACAGCGGTCTTCTTGAAGAGAATCTCCTTGCTATCCATCAGGCCTTGGATGCCTAACTTCAGCAACGGACAACCAGTAAGGGAAACAGCACACAAAAGGCAACCCTCGCTACAACCCGGAAATAAACTGGCTAGCAGCAGGTTCCTCTTAACAGTCGACAGGGGAGTAGCTACATCATTCACAGAGACGGCATACACATCTTCATCAACGGCATTCACTCCATGCTGGGGCATAGGAGCAGTCACCACATTTGGCCTCTCAGGCGCTTCAAATTGTATCTCCTTTGCATCAATAAGGTCTTGCACCTTATTCCTTAAGGCCCAACAGTCATCAGTGGAATGCCCCGGGCTATCGGAGTGATAAGCACAACGGGAATTTGGATTGTACTTGGGAGAGGCAGTATTCACAACCTTTGGGGCCTCTCTGACAGTCACCAAGTTGGTGGATAGCAACTGCGGCAAGATTTGTGATAGGGTCATACTCAGCCGGGTAAACTCTCTTCTGGGTCTCTCAGCCCTTTGTGGATTGGTTTGCCGAGGAGCGGCAACAGGCTTAGCAATAACCACCGCGTTGATAGACTGGCAACGCTCTGGTTTATCTTGTCTTCTAGGCCCATATACAGCACTGGCCTCCTTCTTAAAGGGTTTCTTCTCAGAACTTGAAGATACACCCTTCTGAATTTTACCGGACTTCATTCCAGCCTCTATCCTCTCCCCAGTCAGAATAAGATCAGTGAACCCTGCAGACGAATTACCGATAAGATGATTGAAGAACGTCCCAGAGAGGGTCCCCAAGAACATATCCACCAGCTCACGGTCAGTTAACGGAGGCTGCACCCTGCCAGCCAGATCCCTCCACTTCTGTGCATACTCTTTAAAACCTTCGCTTGATCCTAGCGACATACCCTGGAGTTGGGTACGTGTAGGAGCAAGGTCGGCATTATATTGATACTGATTATAAAAAGCAGTAGCCAACTCCTCCCAGTTACGAACCTTGGTCCCATCCAGCTGATAGAACCATTCGAGATGAGCCCCTGAAAGACTCTCCTGGAAGAAGTGGATCCACAAGTTCTTGTCCACTGTGTACGGTTGAATCTTCCGCACATAAGATCTGAGGTGTAGCTTGGGGCAAGACGCCCCGTCATACTTGGTGAAAGATGGTGCCTTAAACTTGTGAGGAATGATCACACCAGTAGATAAGCCCAAGTCTCCTAAATCCAGCCCAGGCACTTGTTGGATCTCCATGGCGTTCAGTCTGTCTTCCAACTGCTTATACCAGTCTTCAGCAGGAGGATATTGTTCCTCATTAAAGTCTGTCTCGTTGTCAGAGACTACTGGACTTGGAGCCTTTCCCCCCTGGGGACTGTCTTTGCCTACAGAAGAACCAGCTTCCTCATTCTGCAGAGTATTACCAAACCTCCGGCCTGAGTTGAAAAGAACAGTTCTCTTCTTCTTCTTCTCCTTCTTCAGGAGCAAAGCCTTCAGCTCTTCTTGGCCTTGAGCCAAACCCATGATCAGCTCTTGAAATTGTGCATTCTGTGCCTGAAGGGCTTTGATAGACATCTCGGTTGATGATTCAGGGTTCATGATGCTGAAATAAACAGCGAAGAACAGTAAGCAACCTGAAAAGAAGGATACCTGCTATGCATATGATGAATGATATGTGTTTATGCAATGCATTCAAGGGTTCGAAAATTCAAATTTGTTGTAGACAAAAAGGAACACACATTATCATTAAGGAAATCATTGTTCAGTACATCAAAGCCTCATGGCCACATATTACAAAGCAAATCAATCCCAAAAGACACTACGCATCCTCTTTGGAGCTATGTAGGTGTTGAGATTCCTTTCCTCGTGCAGTAGGCGGGTGAGCTCCAAGACCTTTTTTTCACTAGCATGTAGACTGGTCTCAAGAGAATTCCGTTCTTCCTTAAGCTGGATCCAGCTCTTCTGCATCTCTTCCCAGGATGTGGGCATGTCAGGATGTTGAATGGTGTAGGACACCTCTCCCTCCAAGACTGGCTCTTTGATCACAGGGAGCACATGAGGATAAGGCATTATTAACTTCTGGGAGTGGGCTCGTACCCACTTGAGATAAGGTTCCAATGGGATGTAATTCTTGTTCCCCAGAGTCTTGCTGTCTATCCTACTTGGCATCCTCCAAGCTCTGACAAATCTCTGGCGAAGTCCTTGAGCGTCGTTGTCGAAGTCAAAAACTATGTCAGGAATTAACATGTCATGAGGGCCGTCCCTCCGAGCATAACCAAACTGTCTCCAAGCCAGGCGCGGGTTGTAAGTAATACCTCCTCTGATTCCAAGTAAAGGAACATTAGGGTACTCCCCGCAACGATCAATGATAGTGACATCCTCTCTGGTCCGAGAACACCAATGTATATCTGCATGTGTAAGAGTCATCAATCGTTGTGACCATCCCAAACCCCGCTCGTTCTTCAAAACTGATTGTGGAAGGTGCGAAATAAACCACCTTCCTAGGAGAGGAGTACAGCACATAAGAACACCTCTTTTTCTCATGGTTCGAGTGTAACATGAGTGAAGGATGTCCCCCAGCAACGTAGGTATAGGATTCCTGGACATGAAGATCTGGACAGCACTGATATCTATAAGCTGATCTGGGTTAGGGAACAACACCAAACCATAGACGAGGAGGGCCACAACTTCTTCAAAAGCTTGTAGGTCAAGGGAGTTCCAACATTCTTGGGCCTTTTCAAACAGAAACCTGGCTAAGAACCCTTTGATACCACTTCTAACTTCCCAATGTCCCTTGAGGTCAGATGGTTGTAGGTGTAAGGCCTTAGCAATCTCTTCAAGTTTGGGTTCCTTTTCCGTACCATTGTAGGGTAGTTGATCAAGGATAGGGATCTTCAGAAGCCGAGAGAACTCTTCCAATGTAGGCACCAGTTGATAATCCAGGAAAGTGAAACAGTGATGCAGAGGGTCAAAGAACTGGAACAGGACCTTTATCATATCTTCCTCAATGTTGGTGTTGACCAAGTTGATGAGTCTTCCATGTCTCTCACTGAATGAAGAGCTCTCGGGAATCCTGGATATAAGCTCCTTAAGCTGAGGAGGGATCCTTACAAGACTAATCTGAATTGTCTTCCTGCGAACAGTTTCCATGTCCTACAAAACAAGAACAAAGATGAAGATTCGAACCCCTGAAATGGTTAGTCAATGCATATGATGCAGGATGATGTCATGATGCTATGATTAAACACACCACAAATATTTACAAAGGCAAACATGATAAGGCACACAAGTCACACCACAGCCCTTAGAGTTTAGGCCAGCATGGGGTCTGGGTATTACCCTCTTGAAGTTGGTGGGCTCAACCTGTCCTATTAGAAGTAACCGGGTTCTAAGGGTCCCAATATCACTAGATTGCTTTCATTGTTCATCGTTTCGATTTAGCCACTGAACTGGTGACCGAAATATCCCAGGAAAGCAACCCTCAATTGAGTGTAGTATCGAGTATCAACCAACCTCGGACTGCACCAAAGTCAGTTATCTCACTACCCTAAAGAGGCCAAGATGGTTCAATTAAGGTTCCTAAGGTCAGTTGATGCTTCACGACACCACATGGAGGCCCCGTACTCTCCTTGACTGAACTCAAGAGTTACCGGTACACACCAAAGTGCCACATCAACGTAGCAGACTGTTTCAACCATGTCGATATACCCCACACAGTTCCCTCACAGCCTTGTTGCTACTTTCTAAAGAAGGTATCCCCAAATCCGGGTTAGGATCTATAGAACTCCCAAGACAGTCCCACAATTTAAAGCAAACAAGTCAAAGCAATTGAAAACACAGTGATCTTAGTCCTAAGGTACACCTCACTTTAAAAGTTTCCCCAGCAGAGTCGCCAGTTCTGTGATCGGTGGATCTGGAACTGACTGTTTAAAGCTGGTTTCACGAAATGTCGTGGTAAGCAAGAGTCGCCACCGTCTTTTATTTTCTCCAATATGGAAAGGACAAAAGCACATAAAAATTCCTTATTGAGATTAGTTCTCGGTTCGGGAGGTAGATTTATAGAAAGGGAAGGTGTTAGCACCCTTTCTATCCATGGTTATCCATGGGCTCTTAGATACTTGCTCATTGTGTTTTCAAAATGTTTGTTTGCTTTTCAAGGTGAGTGGGTTTGAAAAAGTTTCTTTGAAAGTTTCAGATCGACTCTTGTATCAGTCCTCAAGAGTGTTTGAAAAGTTGTTTTGAAAGCTTTTTGCAAAGTGTCGGTGTGAAAAGAAGTTTTTGATTTGTTTTGAATTAGAGCAAGTATGTACGAGTCATCTACCTACCCTAAGGAATTAGGCTGTGTAAATGTCCTTAAGGTAGTGCCATCCCACCATTGAAAGATAGGTAGCACCACCATTGGAGGTGTTCGGGTCAATTCGAGGGTTAGGGACAGTGTGGTCACCAGAGCAATAGGAGGACACCTTAGAAGCTACCCTCATGCCATGTTCATGGACATGAGGACTTACTAAAACATCCTCTACTCGACGACCACGTTTCGAGGGGCAAGGCAACAGTGAGGCGTACCCTAGGAGTGGTGTGTGAATTGTGTGTCATTTTCAGTTATATTTGTCTTGATCATGTATTGAGTGTTCTACGCGTTGATTTTATTAGAGCATACATTCTTTCATGTGATTATTAACAGTTAAAAGGTGCGGGAATTAAGATGCGGAAAATAAAGATCCTACGCTATTACAAGGCGCGGGTCTACAACGCCTGTTGTACCCCAAAATTTGCCCTCCCATATTTCTCAAAATATTCCAAGAAAAATTCACAAGTCCAACCCGGCGCGTCATATTCAGGTATTCTTTCGCCAAGATATCTCTGATAACATATTCTCAAATTCAGGTTCGGCTCAAGAGATAATTCTTTAAAGAAGGTATCCGAATGTGCGAGTTTTCTTGAAGAAATATGGTGAAAAAATGTGCTGAAAGTGCAGTTTTTACGCGCTAAAAAATTCATAACTTGAAGATCGTGACTCGTTTTGAACCCGTTCCGGTGGCCAAAATTCCGTCTTGACATTATCTACGTTTTCATCTCTCACGGCTGGAAGCCAATTTCGATCAGAAGGTCTTCAAAAATGTGGATTTATCAAGTATTTTCGTGCAGAAATTTGTGACAGAAGTTTATTTGCGTCATGTTCAAAAAATCATAACTTGGTCGATTTTCATCGTATCGAGCTGGTTCCGGTGCCAAAATTTCACAAATTGAGTTGACTACATTTTCACAGAAGGTATTGAGTTCAAACAGTATTCAAAAGGCCTTCGTTTTTTGCTCAGAGTGCGTGACACGCTGAAAATCCTGAATGCTGAATATTATTTCATCTGGGCCGAAACTTCGAAAATTCATAACTCGGTCAATTTTTATCGGATTGGGCTCATATTTTTACACAAGGTCCCTGACTCGTAGATCTACAACTTTGCTTCAAAAGTCGAGACCGGATTATGCACCGATCAATACCAGTTTTTTATTGAAGAACGTGTCAGAGTCGACACTGGAGCCCAAAATAAGTTTGTTTGAGCTGAAACTTCAAAAATTCATAACTAATTCACCGTTTATCCGATTGAGTCGATT
Organism: Vicia faba; assembly: GCA_948472305.1. NCBI lineage: Eukaryota > Viridiplantae > Streptophyta > Magnoliopsida > Fabales > Fabaceae > Vicia > Vicia faba. The sequence goes on along the minus strand of OX451741.1, from coordinate 16,657,408 downwards.
TTCGGACAGGAGTTAGTTCTCGATGTCGTCTACATTTTGTTTTCACATTTCAACTTCAAAAAATGCACTTAAGTCCCTGCGATTTAGCCTGGAAAGTGACGAATTCAAGTGAATATTGGAGGCCCAATTGCACATTCAAAGCCCATTTGCTTTACCCTAATTTCCATTATATAATCACCTTCTTTTCACACAAACCGGGAGGAAAAAAAAAAGGGGGAGAAAAAAAGAAAAAAAGAGGGAAGAAAAAAAGAGAGAAAAAAACCTTGCCACAACACTGTTGGAATATCAAACTCTTTCAAGAACCCTAAAACCTTGAAATCCTTATTACAAATCCCTCTCTCACTACAAACAAAACCATCTCAGCTACAAACCAACATCTTATTACTTCTTCAGTAAGGGTAAGGCTGGCTTGATCTCCATGATCCAAAGGGCATTAAAGCATTCATGTCACTACTTTTCCAGTAAGGGTAAGGTTGATTTGATCTCCATGATCAAAAGGGTATAATCATTCATACATGCCATATTGTGTCTAAACATTAAATTTCTTCATATGTTGGTTTTATTTGAATTTTTATGATTTTATTTAATGTGTTCGTGAGATTCAACTGCAGATTTAGACAGGATCCCAGGTTTATTTAGGAACGTTGAGGCCAAAAGCCAAAAAGTCAAAAGGCCAAATGGCCAAAAGCCAAAAGTCAAATACATGGCGAGGCAGACATTAAGCCAGACATTAAGGAACGTTGAAGCCAGAACACAAAAGTCAAAAACCTAATTGCCTTAGACAAAAAGCTGCGCAGAAGGCCAATATACAAACTTAAGAAATTGCTTGAAAACTCGAATTCTGAAATCAACCTTAGAGACCGATTCAAAGCTCCATTCGTGTCTCAATAGTTTCCTTGTGGTTTCCTGAATACATTCCAATCCCTAATATCAACTAAAGCTTCAAGAATTGGTAAGACAATCTCAAACTGTACAGAAGAAAATTGCCATTCGAATATCATGATTCAAGCGTTATTTGTGGAATTTCTTTATTGATTCATGTTTATCATAATGTTTTGAAGCTAACTGATATGTTTAATTGAGTTTTTCTGTGCCATACGAGATTATGCCATGATCGAACATTAGGGTTTCTTGAGCTTCAAAATTAGGGGTTCTTACTAGAGGAAAAATTGGGATCCCTAACCACCATCATTCAAACCGGTGCATTGAGACGAAAGCAATGGAACCCTCGCGCTCAATTTATGAGCGTTAGGGACCTAATCGCTATTTTTTTGAAACCAGCTTTAGACCACGCCCAGAAAACCGTGGCCATACGTTCATGTTTCAGAAAAAGTGAGGAAGACGATGTGTTGTCCACCAATGATTCGCTGATTTTAAATTTCGCGCGTTTAATTGCTAGTGCGCTTGTTCTTTCTTTTTGTTGTTTGTGCATTATTAATATATCAAATAGTTCAAATGGCTCAGCTGGCAGGTACCTCCCTTGGCAATATCCAAGACCTGGGTTCGAACCCCAGGTCTTTCACATGCTAAATATTATTTTTCAGTAATTAATCTCATGCAGCGTTTGGATTGTGGATATACCGTGTGCTCACCATATCAAGCCAGCCACGTGCTTAAGGGAACCAGATCAAGGGTTGTGCATTGAGGGACACCATGAGGACAAGTCAGCATGCATGTACGTGGCCAATGAAAGTCAACAAGGGCCATGCTTATTGGGCCAGATTCCACTAATTTGACCTCCAATTTTGGGGCTACCCCCCCCCCCCCCCCCCGGTTTGCATTTTCTTTTCATTTTTTTTTTATCTTATTTTCAATTGCAATTTTATTTAATTTATCATCTCAATTTAATTAATTTATTTTTTTTACAAAATACAAAAACTCCATTAAAAAATCAGAAAAGGCAAAAATATAATATTTATTTTATCTTAATTATTTTTATGAAAATTTGCATATTAATTAGTTAATTTAAATTAGGGTTTATTGTTAATTCTTTTCATAATAAATATAAAAAATGTAGAATTAGGTTAATTAACAATTTTGATTCCTTTTCATATTTTTCCTTTTTTTCACAGTAATAATTATTTATTTATTTATTTTATTTTTTTTATAGAATTAAATGTATATAAATAACTTAGATTTAAATTAGGTTAAAAATTCAATCTTTTTCTTAATAACTTAAAAAACATTAGAATTAGGGTTTACATCCAATTTGTTAGTCTTAATTAAATATTTTTCTTTTAAATCTTAAAAAACACAAAAATACCAAAAACATTTAATTTTAATTTTTAATTCATTATTAACTTTAATTTTTTGCGAAAGGGTCCAACGCCCATGTTCATAATTTATTTAATTTGCGCATTTATTTTATGTCATTTATTATAATTATGTAATTCTCCCAAAGCATTGTAATTTAAATTTCTCGCACTTTTAATTTGCTTTATTTATTTTCCGCTAAATCGGGTCCGGTTTAATTTTGGCGATGTGGACCCGCGCCTTTGTAATAGCCTTAGATTTATTTTTTCGCAAACTTTATAACTGTTAAATATGCATGCAAGAATGAATGTCCCAATTAAAATCAAGCGTAGAACACAAATAAACATGACAAGACAAATAACTGAAACATGACACACGAATTCGCACACACCACCCCTAGGGTACGCCTCACTGTTGCCTTTCGAAAGGTGGTCGTCGAGTAGAGGACGTCTTAGTAAGTCGTCTAAGGCAATTAGGTTTTGATTCCTGAATATGTAGCCAAGCTTTTAGGTTAACAAAAGTAGAACAAATCCATGGCATTGATAGTTTTCAATATTTGATTTTCTTAAGATTTTTTCAAATCTTTTCCATGTGCATTTTACTCTCAATCATGCCAATTAGCTTCAAATCTTTCCCTTTTTGTATTTACACGAAATATTGAGTCCAAACCTGCATAAAAAGATTTGTTTTCATTAGGTTTGTATTTTTTATGCATTTTATTTAATTAAATGAATTATAAATGATAAATAATCCAAATAAATAAATAAAAATGGATAAAAACTTCCTTTTGGGCCTAATGGTCGTGCATGTGCTTGGCATGAAGAAACTTGGAAGAAAAATGGGCCCATTAGCATTTTTGGATCATTTGCATCAATGTTGACTTTTCAAAATTCCCAAAAATTTCCCAACTTCCACAAGGCATAACTTGCTCAATTTTTAAGCTTTTCACATGTTCTTGGACATTTTGGAAAGGTCTTTGAGTCCTCTAACCAATGCCTTTTGTCCCATGTCATTTTGATTTACCAATCTCAAGTTATGGCCTTTGACTTAAAGTCCCTTTTTGTTGACTTTTGAAAATGACCTATAATGTTGAAATTGATAACTTTTTGTGAGAGCATTTCTTGGACTTGAAGTATGAAGATGAGTTGTAGGAAATGTCTTTCTCTTCAAAATGAGCTTTGGATGGAAATTTTCTGATAATCCATGTGAAAGTTATGCCCTGGTCAATTTCAGTTGACTTTTTCAGCTGTCCAAATATAGCAACTTTTGCATCTTTGATGATTTCTGAGCCAAACTTTGAGAATCATGATCAAGCATTGATCAAATGATGTTTGTGGCTTCAAAATGATATGTTGACCAACAATTTGAACTTTTGACTGTCAAATGACCATTTTGCCCCTACAGTTGACTGTAGTGCAATTTAGGGTTTTGACTGTGCAATTTTGAGCTGAATGCCTTGAAACTTGATATGAGGATGTTTGACCACATTTGTAGGCATGTGAGACTTGATTGGGCCTTTGAAAACTTCATCTTCTTGATCAGAACCCAAACCCTAGTTTTGACTGTATAGGAGACCTTTGTACTGAGCAACCCTTGGGGAATTTTGCAGCTTGGCTTGGCAATTTCTTGATGAATATGGGAGGGCAAATTTTGGGGTACAACAGTTGCCCCTGTTCAATCTTCTTAGACCTGAGGATGCAGATTGGCTGACGTGCCTTTCGTAATCCGAGGGTAAAAGATGATTGGACACTAGAGTGCCCAGAAATTTGCGCTCACATAGTAGCAGTGATGATGGGAATGGGCTTTATAGATGCCATTTAGAGATTGCTGACTAGGGTGATGGGCTTATAGATGCCATCTGGTTGCTGATTGCGTAAGAGATTCCTTAGCGACAACCTGCATACCTGCAAAACAGAAAAATGAGTACCTGACACGTCGCAGGAGCTGATTTTAGATGCTTGGTATAGATGTGTCCTGACTGGTTGCAGGAGCTGAGTCTGGAGCTTCAAACGCTGATGAATGAACCAGGGATGGTTACCGCTTTAGCCTGAAGGGTAAGAGAATCCTGAATGATCTCAACAACGCTCGTTGAGAAAATCTTGGTGAGAATTACCGTCTTCGTAGTGTCAGGAAGAGAACCAAAGGACATTACAATCTCAAAGGGAGTTACCTCACTCACGTTGGAGAGGGAACTATAGGAAATTATAATCTAAAAGGAGATATCACCTCACGCTCATGCCGGAGAGGGAAACATCTGAAAAGGGAATTACCACCTCACACGCCGTTGGAGAGGGGACCATAGGGGAATATCACCTCACGCTCATCGTCGGCGAGGAAAACATCTTGAAAAAGGAATTACCACCTCACGCTCACCGTCGGAGAGGGGACCACAAAAGAATATTACCTCACGCTCATCGTCGGAGAGGAAAACATCTTGAAAAAGGAATTACCACCTCACGCTCACCGTCGGAGAGGGGACCACAAAAGAATATTACCTCACGCTCATCGTCGGAGAGGAAAACATCTTGAAAAAGGAATTACCACCTCACGCTCACCGTCGGAGAGGGGACCACAAAAGAATATTACCTCACGCTCATCGTCGGAGAGGAAAACATCCTGAAAAAGGAATTACCACCTCACGCTCACCGTCGGAGAGGGGACCACAAAAGAATATTACCTCACGCTCATCGTCGGAGAGGAAAACATCTGAAAAAGGAATTACCACCTCACACGCCGTTGGAGAGGGGACCATAAGAGCACTTCTACTGAGTCTTTATCAGAAAAATCTGTTTGGGGTCGATTTAACTGGACCAGAGAAATCCTTGAAATATGTTTGAGAGTTTCAACTGCATCTTTCCTGAAAGGTAAAGGTCAGTTACATGCAATGCATGATATGGATCAAGCAATGATGTTATCAATATAAATGAGACTTGTATGATGCAATACGTTATGCATGCTATAATGATGTATGTGATGATTCATGTATGTTTTTGTCTAGGAAAATAAATCCTTGACGGGTGCCGGGAAGTCATATCCTGGGCTGATGTGGAGGAATAGCTTTTGCTTCCGCTAGGGATGATTGTTGCAAGAATACCGATAGGAGAAGGTAACTCCGTTGAGGAATAAACTTGGCAAAAATGAAATAATTCTGCGGGAGAAAAGATACTCTAGCGATCATGCTGGGGAGTGTTACTCTGTGGGGATAGCGATGCTTTGCTGCGTTGATGAAGATAACTCCGCTGGGGATATCCTTGTTGTCGGAAGTGTTGATAGACTTCGCTGGGGATATCCTTGTTGTCGGAAGTGTTGATAGACTTCGCTGGGGGTAGGAAGATACTTTGCCGAGGACGCTCTTTCCGTGGCTTTTGGCTGAGGATAACCCAGTTATATCCTGTTACGGAAATAACTCTTTAAATTAAGCCGGGACGACGCGTTCGTGTTCTGCGAGGGGATAAGCTTCCAGAATCTACTGGGGATAAGCTTACTGCTTGAGGGATATGACTTCCAACTTTGTTGGTGAATCTGGATTGGACTCTTCTGGGGAGTTTGATATGCTGGGGAAGTGATTCCTTTGAATAGTGGTATACCGCCGGGGAACAATCTTTAGACCAAGACTGCCGGGGATGCTTGTTAAGAATGCGTGCTGCTGGGGAGGTATCGAGAACTACAGGAAGATACTCAATTTCCTTGATATTTGATGATTTGCTTGGAGGAGAATGTATTGTTTCGTTGAACCACTCTCTGGGAATTAAGATACACTTGGCCGTGTTCTGTAGCTGAACCTACCCTGGTACCTTAGAGGATAGAACAATTAGACTGCTCAGACAACTCTCTTATTGCCCCTGTTTCTAGTGTCACCTGCAATGAATTCCTTCGTTTCGTATGCAAATATTTATGAGTTAGCAAATTATTGTCAATGCATACATCACAAATTGAACCTTGGACGTTCTTCGCAAAACAAAACAGAAAAAGGAAAAACACTTGGGCACGTTTAACTGAAAATATATTTTTATTGATTTTTGAATGGCCTGAAAATAGGCGTTTTGTGTACAAGAGGCTGACGCCCTAGTAAGAGGTACGTCGCCGATCAAAAGAGTCTATACAAGTTTTGTACAAAAAATAAGTAAAACAGCTGTGTGAAAGATGAATGATCCACTGGGTTTCAACTCTGCTATTGTCTTCATAACTCCGAGCGTCTCATCACTTGATGACCTTGGTTGAAGATGAAGCTGACTGATCGATGCCGTTTGAGCTTGATGTAGATACCGGATTCTGGATGCAAAGTGATCAATGAGACATAGTTTTACGCTTTATCCCTAATTTTTGCCTGGACCGCCCTTTCGGGTTTTCAGTCCACCGGGATACCCATTTTTGCCCAAGCCGCCCTTTCAGGTTTTCGACTTGCCGGGTGTACAGATTTTTTCATTTTCATCCCTACATTTTGCCCGAACCCTTTTGGTTCGACGGGAAGCCCTAACTTTTGCCTAGGCATGTCAGCCTAGCGGGTCTTTTTCATGCGTAGTATTTTTTAACTATGTCTGCATTGGCGGGGTGAGGAAGGTCGTCACCATCCATGTTGGTTAATATCATTGCTCCTCCTGAGAACACATGCTTAACCACAAATGGCCCTTCGTACGTAGGGGTCCATTTGCCCCTTGGATCACTCTGAGGAAGGATGATTCTCTTGATAACCAGATCCCCAACTTGATATTCTTGTGGTCTGACTTTCTTGTTAAATGCCCTGATCATTCGTTTCTGATACGTCTGACCATGACAGATAGCAGCAAGCCTCTTTTCATCAATAAGGTTGAGTTGGTCTAGTCGTGTCTGGATCCAATCATCTTCGTTCAGGTTTGCATCCTTCATTATCCGGAGAGAGGGAATTTGCACTTCGATCGGCAAGACTGCCTCCATACCATAAACCAGAGAGAAGGGAGTTGCCCCGGTTGACGTCCTAACTGAGGTACGGTACCCATGCAGAGCGAATGGTAACATCTCGTGCCAATCTTTGTATGTTACTGTCATCTTTTGCACGATCTTTTTGATGTTCTTATTTGCTGCTTCTACAGCCCCATTCATCTTCGGTCTGTAAGGAGAAGAATTGTGGTGCTGTATCTTGAATTGTTCGCAAAGCTCGGCAATCATCTTATTGTTCAGATTGGTACCGTTGTCTGTAATGATCCGTTCAGGGACGCCATATCGACAGATCAGATTGTGCCGAATAAACCGTGCCACAACAGTCTTGGTTACTGTAGCATAGGATGCTGCTTCAACCCACTTCGTAAAATAGTCAATCGCCACTAGGATGAAGCGATGTCCATTGGATGCCGTAGGTCTTATCTCGCCGATCATGTCTATGCCCCACATTGCAAATGGCCAGGGCGCAGTCAGAACATTCAGGGGAACCGGAGGAACATGCACCTTATCTGCGTAGATCTGGCACTTGTGGCATGTCCTAGAATGTTGGTAGCAATCAGCTTCCATGGTAGACCAGTAATATCCTGCCCGTAGGATCTTCTTAGCCATGGTGTGCCCACTGGAATGCGTACCAAAGGTCCCGTCATGTAGTTCTTCCATGATTTGTTCTGCTTCAGTTTTGTCCACACAACGCAGTAAGGTTGAATCATGGTTTCTCTTGTACAGGATGCCGTTGCTTAGGAAGAACTTTGCTGCGAACCTCCTCAGGAATTTCTTATCATTGATAGAGGCACCTTCAGGGTATTCCTGAGCTTCCAGATATCTCTTCACTTCGTGATACCAAGGCTTCTCAGTTACCAATTCAGTTTCGAGGTCACAACAGTATGCCGGTTCGTCCAGTTTCCAGATGGTGATCTGGGGAGCTTCGTTATCCCATTTAACCTTGAACATTGAAGACATTGTAGCTAACGCGTCCGCTAACTGATTCTCTTCTCTTGGAAAGTGCTCGAAGGTTATCTCTGTGAAGTGGGGAATCAGGGTCAACACACATTCTTTGTAAGGAATCAAGTTTGGATGTTTCGTATCCCACTCTCCATTGATCTGATTGATCACTAGAGCGGAATCTCCGAAGACACTGAGGAACTTGATTCGTAGGTCGATAGCAGCTTGAAGACCCATGATACACGCCTCATACTCCGCCATGTTGTTGGTACAGTTGAAACATAGCCGGGCAGTGAGTGGAGTATGAGTACCCTGTGGAGATATGATGATGGCGCCGATACCATTTCCCAAAGCATTGGAAGCTCCGTCAAAGTGCATAGACCATCGGGATCCTGGCTCAGGTCCTTCATCCGGTCCAGGTACTTCGCAGTCAGTTACTATCATGATGCTTTCGTCCGGAAACTCGAAGTTCATTGATTGGTAGTCATCTACAGCTTGATGAGCTAAGTGGTCTGCCAATACACTCCCTTTGATGGCTTTCTGGGTGGTGTACTGAATGTCGTATTCCGTCAAGATCATCTGCCATCTTGCAATTCTCCCAGACAGAGCAGGCTTTTCGAATATGTACTTTATCGGATCCATCTTTGAGATCAACAAGGTAGTGTGAGTCAGCATATACTGTCTCAGCCGGCGAGCAGCCCATACCAAAGCGCAGCAAGTTTTCTCAAGCAGTGAGTATCGGGTCTCACAGTCGGTAAACTTTTTGCTAAGGTAATAAATGGCATGCTCTTTTCGGCCAGACTCGTCATGCTGCCCCAGCACACACCCCATTGAGTTGTCTAGCACTGTCAGATATAGTATCAGAGGTCTCCCTTCAACCGGTGGCATAAGGATGGGTGGTTCTTGGAGATACTCTTTGATTTTGTCGAAAGCAGCCTGACATTCATCGTTCCAACGTACTACCTGATCTTTCTTCAGTAGCTTGAAGATTGGCTCACAGGTAGCAGTCAAATGAGATATGAATCGAGCGATGTAATTCAGGCGTCCTAAAAAGCCTCTGACCTCCTTCTCTGTTTTAGGAACTGGCATCTCTTGAATAGCCTTGACCTTAGCAGGGTCCACTTGAATACCTTTATCACTGACCACGAAGCCTAGCAACTTCCCAGATCTTACCCCGAAGGTGCACTTGTTCGGGTTCAATCTTAGTTTGTACAGTTTCAACCGGTCAAACAACTTCTGTAGATGATCTAGGTGCTCTTCCTCAGTCTGGGACCTAGCGATCATGTCGTCCACATACACTTCTATCTCGTGATGGATCATGTCATGAAATAAGGCAACCATGGCACGCTGATAGGTTGCCCCAGCATTCTTTAACCCGAACGGCATGACCTTGTAACAGAAGGTGCCCCACTGAGTAACAAATGTAGTCTTCTCCATGTCTTCAGGTGCCATCTTTATCTGATTGTAACCTGAAAAGCCATCCATGAAAGAGAACACCTTATGCTGAGCTGTATTATCAACAAGGACATCAATATGAGGTAAGGGGAAGTCATCCTTGGGGCTGGCCCTGTTCAGATCCCTGTAATCAACACACATTCTGACCTTGCCGTCCTTTTTAGGTACCGGCACCACGTTAGCAACCCACTGAGGGTAAGAAGTCACTGCAAGAAACCCGGCATCAAACTGTTTCATCACCTCGGCCTTAATCTTCTCGGACATCTCTGGACGCATCCGACGAACCTTTTGTTTAATTGGAGGGCAGTCTTCTCTAGTCGGCAAATGATGGACAACAATATCGGTATCCAACCCTGGCATGTCTTCGTAGGACCAGGCAAAGATCTCCATATAGTCATGTAACATTTTGGTTAACCGTTGCTTCACGCTGAGCTCTAGGTTAGCACCAATCTTTACCTCTTTTCTGTCTGCCTCAGTACCCAGGTTTATAGTTTCCACTGGCTCTTCATGGGGTTGAATTGCCCTCTCTTCCTGAAGCAACAGTCTTGCAAGCTCGCCCGGTACTTCGCAATCATCTTCACCTTCGTCTTCGGCTAAGTTGATCGGATTTTCGAAGTCATAATTGGCATTAGCAGAGCTGTTATCAGTGAGATCCAGAGTGGATTGGAACCTGTATGAGTGAGTGTGTGTGTAAATACAGCTGTTTTTGAAAATTATGTAAAGGAAATGAAAGATAAAAAAGGAACACAATATTTGCAATGCGAAAATAGTCCAAGATTTTCATTCATGATGTATAAAATGACAGTTTATATGCCCTCACAAATAGAACCGCGGTGCCTCGGGTAAGATACCGGGCCATAGAGTTTATCAATGTTTATTACAAAATGAAACAAAGAAATTTATTACTTAGTGTCAAAAGAAACAGAGAGATTGTCCTTGGCGCTCCAATTGTTAAGTCCACCATCAGCAGCCGGGTAGATCCAGCTATCAAACTCAGCTTCGTCAACTTCCTCATCATCTCCAATAGCATTTACCCCATGAGCAGGCAGGGGAGCTGTCACCACATTAGGCTTGTCAGATGCCTCAAATTGTACCTCTTTAGCATCAATGAGGTCCTGCAGCTTGTTCCTTAGTGCCCAACAGTCATCAGTGGCATGCCCCGGGCTGTCTGAATGGTAAGCACAACGGGCATTCGGGTTGTACTTAGGAGAGGTAGTGTTAGGGAACTTTGGTGCCTCCTTGACAGATACCAAATTGGTTGCGAGCAGCTGTGGCAGAATCTGCGATAGGGTCATGCTTAACCGGGTAAACTCTCTCCGGGGTCTATCAACCCTTTGAGGATTGTTTGGCCGGGGAGCGGCAGCAGGTTTAGCGATCATTACCGCACTGACAGATTGGCGGTGTTCATTTCTTTCTGATTTTCTGGAGCCATACACAGCACTAGACTCCTTCTTAAATGGTTTCTTGTCCGAACCAGATGATGATGCAGCCTTTGCAATCTTCCCAGACTTCAACCCAGCTTCAATTCTCTCTCCAGTTAAGATCAAATCAGTGAAACCAGCAGAAGAATTCCCAATGAGATGATTAAAGAACGGCCCAGATAGGGTCCCCAAGAACATATCCACTAACTCTCGATCAGTCAAAGGTGGCTGCACCCTGCCAGCCAGATCTCTCCACTTCTGCGCGTACTCTTTAAAACCTTCGCTTACGCCCAACGACATACCCTGGAGTTGGGTACGCGTGGGGGCAAGGTCGGCATTATACTGATACTGCTTGTAGAAAGCAGTAGCCAGCTCCTCCCAGTTACGAACTTTGGTCCCATCCAGCTGATAGAACCATTCGAGGTGAGTCCCTGAAAGACTCTCCTGGAAGAAGTGGATCCATAGATTCTTGTCCGCAGAGTACGGCTGAATCTTTCGAACATAAGACCTCAAATGCAGCTTGGGACAAGATGCCCCGTCATACTTGGAGAAGGTGGGAGCTTTGAATTTATGTGGAATAATCACACCAGTGGACAAACCCAGATCTCCGAAGTCCAGCCCAGGTACCTGTTGAATTTCCATGGCCTTCAACCTGTCTTCCAGTTGTTTGTACTTGTTGTCTTCAGGAGGATATTGTTCCTCATCAAAATCTGTCTCGTTGTCGGAGACCACCGGACTAGGAACCCTTGCTTCTGCCTGAGAAGGACTTTTGCCAACAGAAGAAACAACCTCTTCTTGGTGCAGAGTATTACCCAACCTTCGGCCCGAGTTGAATAGAACAGTTCTTCTTTTCTTCTTCTTCTCCTTCTTCAGGAGCATGGCCTTCAGCTCATCTTGGCCTTTAGCTAGACCCAGGATTAACTCTTGAAACTGCGCATTCTGCGCCTGGAGAGCCTTGATTGAAGTCTCAATTGATTCAGATCCGGAATTCATGATGCTGAAATAAACAGCGAAGAACTGTAAGCAACCTGAAAAAGGGAAAAACCTGCTATGCACATGATGTATGAAGTGCGTATGAATTATGTTTTCAAAGACAATCGGGAATCAACTTTGTTAAACAAAAAGGAACACACTTCATTAGATTCAACTTTGTAACTGAAATTATTCAACAAGTTGCCCTTAGGCGTTTACATGAAATGAAACAACTGGAAAGGAAATAGAAACTGTAAAGGCACATTCAGAATTCCTCATTGATCCCATGGTCTCCTCTTCTCAGTACGGAGGTAGGCATTCAGGGCTCTCTCACTCTCCAACTGCTTTGTCAGCTTCTGGATCTTTGATTCCTGCTCGTTGAACTTTTCCCGGTAAGAATCCCGTTCTTCTTGCAGTTGCGACCAAGATCTCTTCAATGTCTCATAATCAGTAGGTATCTGAGGAGGAAGGACAGTTGGAGGAACACCATCTTTATCAGGACACTCAAGAATGACGGGTCTGACAGCTTCGTACGGCATACCTAACTTCTGGGCACGGATGCGGACCCATTTGTAGTAGGCTTCCATAGGTAGAGAAGTCTTTGGCCCTAGCTCTTGTGGGTCAGCTTTATGAACCTTCTCCCAAGCCTTGATGAACCTACGACGTAGCTCGTCACTATCCACCTGAAACTCGAAACTGATGTGAGGCACCAACATTTCATGGGGGCCTGCTCTTCTTGCTCTTCCAAACTGACGGAGTGCTAGACATGGATTGTACGAGATCCCTCCTTGAGTACCGATCAGAGGAACATTAGGATACTCCCCGCATCGATCAATAATAGCCATCTCATCCAAACCTCTGCAAGTCCAAATGATGTCTTTATCGGTGAGAGACATTAGCCTGTGAGCCCAACCTCTTCCTTCTTGGTTCTTCAGTACGGACTTAGGGAGGTGCGAAATAAACCACCTCACCAACAAAGGGATACAACACCATAGGGTTCCTCGTCGTCGGGTAGTACGGGCATGGAGTTGTTGCAAGATGTCACCCAAGAGAGTGGGCACAGGATTCTGAGACATAAAGATCCTAATGGAAGTGACATTGATGAAGTTGTCAGGATTAGGAAACAGGACTAACCCATAGATTAGGAGAGCCAAGATGTCTTCATATGCCCTAAAGTCCAAGTCATTCCAGAAGCTGTTAGCTTTACCAATCAGAAACTTGGCCAAGAAACCCTTAACTCCGCTTCTAGTTACCCAGTTGTCTGTTACCTCTTGATGGGTCAAAGGAAGAGCTGCAGCAATGTCCTCCAGCCTGAGGGTCTTTTCCCAACCAGTAAAGGGAGTCTGATCCAAGATAGGGATACCAAGCAGATTAGAGAACTCTTCCAGGGTAGGGACCAGCTGGAAGTCTTGAAAGGTAAAGCACTGGTACTGAGGGTCATAGAACTGGGTCAGAACACTCATCAACTGTTGATCCCGCTTTGCAGTGACTAAACTGAGAAGAGAACCATGCCTCTGAATGAAGGAAGTGGTGTTTGGAATTCTGCTAACCAACTCATCAATCAACTCAGGTGAACGAACAAAGTTGAACCGGATAGTATTCCTTCGTACAGGCATCATAATGTCCTACAAAACAGAGCAAAGATGAAACCCTCTTGTCTTTGAAATGGTCAGTTCTTATGCAGGATGCATGCAATGCTCATGATGCTATGATGTTATGATAAAGCACACCACATACAGATACAAAGGCAAACATAGTAAGGCACACAAGGCACACAAGACAAGCCCTTAAGGTTTAAGGCCAGCATGAAGTCTAGGTACTACCCTCTTTCAGTTTGTTGGTTCATACCTGTCCTAATCAAAAGTAACCGGGTTCTTAGAGGATCCCAATATCATTGACTACCCTCAATCGGTCATAACTCCAGCATCGCAATCTTTTCTTGCGGCCAGAACCATCACGAGAGTTTAGCCTCAATGGGCGTAGCATACTGCTACTGTTCTAAAGGCCAAGTTGTGTCAATTAAGGTTCTAAGGTTGTTGGTGCTTAACGACTCCTTAGAAGACCCATATTCTCCTCGTTGCGACACAAGGGATATCGGTACAGACTAAGGTGTCACACCAACGTAGCCACTGCTTCACCTGTGTCGGTCTACGCCGGACAGGTCCCTCACAGCTTATGCTACCTAAACAGGGTTTCCCCAGATCCGGGTTAGGATCTATGTATCTCCGATGCAACCCACAATAGTAAATCAAGCAAAACAATACAAGTGAAAACATAGTTATGACCTAGCCCTAAGGTACACCTCACTTTAAAAGGTTCCCCAGCAGAGTCGCCAGTTCTGTGATCGGTGGATCTGGAACTGACTGTTTAACACTGGTTCGCGAAAATGTCGCGGAAGCAAGAGTCGCCACCGTCTTTTATTTTCTCCAAATGGAAAGGACAAAAGCACAGAAAAATTCCTTAAAGAGATTGCTCTCGGTTCGGGAGGTAGGTTATAGAAAGGGAAGGTGTTAGCACCCTTTCTATCCATGGTTATCCATGGGCTCTTAGATACTTGCTCAATGTGTTTTCAAAATGTTTGTTTGCTTTTCAATGTGGGTTTTAAAAAGTTTCTTTGAAAAATTTCAGTTCGACTCGTACGTCAGAGTGTTTGAAAAGTTTGCTTTGAAAGCTTTTGAAAAGTGTCAGTGTGAAAAGTCTTTTTGAGTTTTTTTTTAGATTAGAGCAAGTATCCTTGAGAACCTACCTACCCTAAGGAATTCGTCTGTGTAGATGTCCTTAAAAGTAGTGCCATCCCACCATTGAGAGGTAGGTAGCACCACCGTTGGAGGTGTTCGGGTCAATTCGAGTTTTAGGGACGTGGTGATCACCAGAGCAATGGGAAGACACCTTAGAAGCTACCCTCATGCCAGGTCCCCGGATCATGAGGACTTACTAAGACGTCCTCTACTCGACGACCACCTTTCGAAAGGCAACAGTGAGGCGTACCCTAGGGGTGGTGTGTGCGAATTCGTGTGTCATGTTTCAGTTATTTGTCTTGTCATGTTTATTTGTGTTCTACGCTTGATTTTAATTGGGACATTCATTCTTGCATGCATATTTAACAGTTATAAAGTTTGCGAAAAAATAAATCTAAGGCTATTACAAAGGCGCGGGTCCACATCGCCAAAATTAAACCGGACCCGATTTAGCGGAAAATAAATAAAGCAAATTAAAAGTGCGAGAAATTTAAATTACAATGCTTTGGGAGAATTACATAATTATAATAAATGACATAAAATAAATGCGCAAATTAAATAAATTATGAACATGGGCGTTGGACCCTTTCGCAAAAAATTAAAGTTAATAATGAATTAAAAATTAAAATTAAATGTTTTTGGTATTTTTGTGTTTTTTAAGATTTAAAAGAAAAATATTTAATTAAGACTAACAAATTGGATGTAAACCCTAATTCTAATGTTTTTTAAGTTATTAAGAAAAAGATTGAATTTTTAACCTAATTTAAATCTAAGTTATTTATATACATTTAATTCTATAAAAAAAATAAAATAAATAAATAAATAATTATTACTGTGAAAAAAAGGAAAAATATGAAAAGGAATCAAAATTGTTAATTAACCTAATTCTACATTTTTTATATTTATTATGAAAAGAATTAACAATAAACCCTAATTTAAATTAACTAATTAATATGCAAATTTTCATAAAAATAATTAAGATAAAATAAATATTATATTTTTGCCTTTTCTGATTTTTTAATGGAGTTTTTGTATTTTGTAAAAAAAATAAATTAATTAAATTGAGATGATAAATTAAATAAAATTGCAATTGAAAATAAGATAAAAAAAAATGAAAAGAAAATGCAAACCGGGGGGGGGGGGGGGGTAGCCCCAAAATTGGAGGTCAAATTAGTGGAATCTGGCCCAATAAGCATGGCCCTTGTTGACTTTCATTGGCCACGTACATGCATGCTGACTTGTCCTCATGGTGTCCCTCAATGCACAACCCTTGATCTGGTTCCCTTAAGCACGTGGCTGGCTTGATATGGTGAGCACACAGTATATCCACAATCCAAACGCTGCATGAGATTAATTACTGAAAAATAATATTTAGCATGTGAAAGACCTGGGGTTCGAACCCAGGTCTTGGATATTGCCAAGGGAGGTACCTGCCAGCTGAGCCATTTGAACTATTTGATATATTAATAATGCACAAACAACAAAAAGAAAGAACAAGCGCACTAGCAATTAAACGCGCGAAATTTAAAATCAGCGAATCATTGGTGGACAACACATCGTCTTCCTCACTTTTTCTGAAACATGAACGTATGGCCACGGTTTTCTGGGCGTGGTCTAAAGCTGGTTTCAAAAAAATAGCGATTAGGTCCCTAACGCTCATAAATTGAGCGCGAGGGTTCCATTGCTTTCGTCTCAATGCACCGGTTTGAATGATGGTGGTTAGGGATCCCAATTTTTCCTCTAGTAAGAACCCCTAATTTTGAAGCTCAAGAAACCCTAATGTTCGATCATGGCATAATCTCGTATGGCACAGAAAAACTCAATTAAACATATCAGTTAGCTTCAAAACATTATGATAAACATGAATCAATAAAGAAATTCCACAAATAACGCTTGAATCATGATATTCGAATGGCAATTTTCTTCTGTACAGTTTGAGATTGTCTTACCAATTCTTGAAGCTTTAGTTGATATTAGGGATTGGAATGTATTCAGGAAACCACAAGGAAACTATTGAGACACGAATGGAGCTTTGAATCGGTCTCTAAGGTTGATTTCAGAATTCGAGTTTTCAAGCAATTTCTTAAGTTTGTATATTGGCCTTCTGCGCAGCTTTTTGTCTAAGGCAATTAGGTTTTGATTCCTGAATATGTAGCCAAGCTTTTAGGTTAACAAAAGTAGAACAAATCCATGGCATTGATAGTTTTCAATATTTGATTTTCTTAAGATTTTTTCAAATCTTTTCCATGTGCATTTTACTCTCAATCATGCCAATTAGCTTCAAATCTTTCCCTTTTTGTATTTACACGAAATATTGAGTCCAAACCTGCATAAAAAGATTTGTTTTCATTAGGTTTGTATTTTTTATGCATTTTATTTAATTAAATGAATTATAAATGATAAATAATCCAAATAAATAAATAAAAATGGAGAAAAACTTCCTTTTGGGCCTAATGGTCGTGCATGTGCTTGGCATGAAGAAACTTGGAAGAAAAATGGGCCCATTAGCATTTTTGGATCATTTGCATCAATGTTGACTTTTCAAAATTCCCAAAAATTTCCCAACTTCCACAAGGCATAACTTGCTCAATTTTTAAGCTTTTCACATGTTCTTGGACATTTTGGAAAGGTCTTTGAGTCCTCTAACCAATGCCTTTTGTCCCATGTCATTTTGATTTACCAATCTAAAGTTATGGCCTTTGACTTAAAGTCCCTTTTTGTTGACTTTTGAAAATGACCTATAATGTTGAAATTGATAACTTTTTGTGAGAGCATTTCTTGGACTTGAAGTATGAAGATGAGTTGTAGGAAATGTCTTTCTCTTCAAAATGAGCTTTGGATGGAAATTTTCTGATAATCCATGTGAAAGTTATGCCCTGGTCAATTTCAGTTGACTTTTTCAGCTGTCCAAATATAGCAACTTTTGCATCTTTGATGATTTCTGAGCCAAACTTTGAGAATCATGATCAAGCATTGATCAAATGATGTTTGTGGCTTCAAAATGATATGTTGACCAACAATTTGAACTTTTGACTGTCAAATGACCATTTTGCCCCTACAGTTGACTGTAGTGCAATTTAGGGTTTTGACTGTGCAATTTTGAGCTGAATGCCTTGAAACTTGATATGAGGATGTTTGACCACATTTGTAGGCATGTGAGACTTGATTGGGCCTTTGAAAACTTCATCTTCTTGATCAGAACCCAAACCCTAGTTTTGACTGTATAGGAGACCTTTGTACTGAGCAACCCTTGGGGAATTTTGCAGCTTGGCTTGGCAATTTCTTGATGAATATGGGAGGGCAAATTTTGGGGTACAACAGTTAGTTCTGTGATCGGTGGATCTGGAACTGACTGTTTAACGCTGGTTCGCGAAATGTCGCGGAAGCAAGAGTCGCCACCGTCTTTTATTTTCTCCAAATGGAAAGGACAAAAGCACAGAAAAATTCCTTATAGAGATTGCTCTCGGTTCGGGAGGTAGATTATAGAAAAGGAAGGTGTTAGCACCCTTTCTATCCATGGTTATCCATGGGCTCTTAGATACTTGCTCATTTGTGTTTTCAAAAATGGTTTGTTTGCTTTTCAACTGTGGGTTTTAAAAAGTTTCTTTGAAAAATCCAGTTCGACTCTTGTATGGTCCTCAAGAGTGTTTGAAAGATTGCTTTCGAAAGCTTTTTTGAAAAGGTGTCGGTGTGAAAAGTATTTTTGATTTGTTTTGAAATTAGAGCAAGTATCTAGAGTCGTCTACCTACCCTAAGGAACTCGTCTGTGTAAATGTCCTTTAAAGTAGTGTCATCCCACCATTGAGAGGTAGGTAGCACCACCATTGGAGGTGTTCGGGTCAATTCGAGGTTAGGGACATGGTGATCACCGGAGCAATAGGAAGACACCTTAGAAGCTACCCTCATGCCAGGTTCCCGGATCATGAGGACTTACTAAAACATCCTCTACTCGACGATCACCTTTCGAGAGGCAAGGCAACAGTGAGGTGTACCCTAGGGGTGGTGTTTGATTTGTGTGTCAGATTCGTTTATTTTTATCTTGTCATGTTATGAGTGAGCTACGCGTTTGTTTTTATTTATTGTCATTCATTCTTGCATGCATTGATTAACAGTTTAAGAAAGTGCGGAAAGGTAAAATTCTACACTATTACAAAAGGCGCGGGTCCACATCGCCAAATTAAACCAGGACCCGATTTGACATAAAATAAAGAAATAAAATGCGGGAAATATAAAATGTCCGAGTTACATGGCTTGAGCAATTACATAATATTTGAAAGAAAATAAATGTGCGAAAGAAATAAAAATAGAACGTTCGAGGGCGTTGGACCCTTTAAAGAAATTAAATGAAATTAAAAAGCTAATTAATTATTTAATAAAAGGAAAGAAATGTTTTTTAGTTTTTTTGCATTTATGAAATAAGAAAATTAAAATTAAAATTAAAAGAAACCCTAATTCTAAGTTATTTTTAATTATTTGAGAAAAATGTTAAAGTTTAACTTAATTTACTAAAGAATTTATGTACATGTTTATTTACAAAATAAATTAGTAATTAATAATAATAATAATGATGAGAAAATTATTTATTAAAAAAATGATGAAAAATTTAAAAAAACCTAATTTCTACATAGTTAATTTATTAAGAAAAATATTAAAGTTTTGAAACCTAAATTAATCTAATTAATTGTTTAAAGTTTATTTACAAAAATAATAATAGTAAAATTAGTATTAATAAAATAAACATTTTTTTGATTTTCTGTATTTTATTTCTTTATTTTATGTCAAATCGGGTCCTGGTTTAATTTGGCGATGTGGACCCGCGCCTTTTGTAATAGTGTAGAATTTTACCTTTCCGCACTTTCTTAAACTGTTAATCAATGCATGCAAGAATGAATGACAATAAATAAAAACAAACGCGTAGCTCACTCATAACATGACAAGATAAAAATAAACGAATCTGACACACAAATCAAACACCACCCCTAGGGTACACCTCACTGTTGCCTTGCCTCTCGAAAGGTGATCGTCGAGTAGAGGATGTTTTAGTAAGTCCTCATGATCCGGGAACCTGGCATGAGGGTAGCTTCTAAGGTGTCTTCCTATTGCTCCGGTGATCACCATGTCCCTAACCTCGAATTGACCCGAACACCTCCAATGGTGGTGCTACCTACCTCTCAATGGTGGGATGACACTACTTTAAAGGACATTTACACAGACGAGTTCCTTAGGGTAGGTAGACGACTCTAGATACTTGCTCTAATTTCAAAACAAATCAAAAATACTTTTCACACCGACACCTTTTCAAAAAAGCTTTCGAAAGCAATCTTTCAAACACTCTTGAGGACCATACAAGAGTCGAACTGGATTTTTCAAAGAAACTTTTTAAAACCCACAGTTGAAAAGCAAACAAACCATTTTTGAAAACACAAATGAGCAAGTATCTAAGAGCCCATGGATAACCATGGATAGAAAGGGTGCTAACACCTTCCTTTTCTATAATCTACCTCCCGAACCGAGAGCAATCTCTATAAGGAATTTTTCTGTGCTTTTGTCCTTTCCATTTGGAGAAAATAAAAGACGGTGGCGACTCTTGCTTCCGCGACATTTCGCGAACCAGCGTTAAACAGTCAGTTCCAGATCCACCGATCACAGAACTGGCGACTCTGCTGGGGACCAAACTTAAAGTGAGGTGTACCTTAGGGCTAGTTCATAACTGTGTTTTCAATTGTATTGATTTGCTTGCTTTACTATTGTGGGTTGCATCGGAGTTACATAGATCCTAACCCGGATCTGGGGATACCCTGTTTAGGTAGCATAAGCTGTGAGGGACATGTCCGGCGTAGACCGACACAGGTGAAGCAGTGGCTACGTTGGTGTGGCACCTTGGTCTGTACTGATATCCCTTGTGTCGCAACGAGGAGAATATGGGTCTTCTAAGGAGCCATTAAGCACCAACAACCTTAGAACCTTAATTGACACGACTTGGCCATTAGAATTGTAGCAGTATGCTACGCCCATTGAGGCTAAACTCTCGTGATGGTTCTGGCTGCAAGAAAAGATTGCGATGCTGGAGTTATGACCGATTGAGGGTAGTCAATGATATTGGGATCCTCTAGGAACCCGGTTACTTTGATAGGACAGGTATGAACCAACCAACTGAAAGAGGGTAATACCTAGACCCCATGCTGGCCTAAACTCTAAGGGCTTCTCTTGTGTGACTTGTGTGCCTTCGTACTTGACTACTTGTATGCTTGTTACCTGACACTAGTTTCTTGCAGGTTATGTTTTAAGTCCTTAACTGGGACTCATAACAGGGTACTAAGTTTCTTGTAGGTTATGTTTTAAGTTCTTAACTAGGACTCATGACAGGTTTACTTGAGCTTCTTGCAGGTTTTGATTTGCAGTCCTTAAAAAGGGCTCATAACAGGGTTTATCCATACTACCCCATGCATCATAACATCATACCATTGCATACATCCTAACCCATTTCAAGGATCTCAGGGGCTTGTGATGCAGGTCATGATGAATCAACTATCCCAGCAAGGGGCAAAGAGGATTTATTTTCCTCTAGACAAGGTTGTCAGGGGCTATGACCCACTTGATATGGTGAGCTCTGACTCCTGAAGAAGGTTCCTTTAACTAAGGTTGTTTGGAAATCAAAACCAGACATGATGACTAAAGTCAGAGGCTATGACCCACTTGATATGGTGAGCCTTTGACCCTTGAAGAAGGACTCTCAACAAATATGAAGTTCTTTCAATCAAGCTACCGGATCCAAATGCTAACAAATTTTTTTGTTTACCCCGCGAGGTCCTTGAAAACATTACATGCATGTCATACACATCATTGCATAACAGGTATCTTTGTTGTAGGTCACTTACCTTTCTCGCTGTTTATTTCAGCAATGGCCCTCCAACCAGATAACCAGGACCTTCTTGCTCAAGAGACTCGGTTCGGGGAAATCCTCCTGAATCTATCCAAGGGGCAGGAGGAGCTAAGGACACTCCTCATGGGGAATCTGATCAGAAAGAGTCCTGAAGATGACAAGGAAGAACAGCTGAAACGTCTACAAGCTGAGGTAGACACATTGAAAACCCAGATGCTGGGGCAAAGGGCCCTCATTCAAGGTCTAGCTCAGGAGCAAGGAGAGCTGAGGGCCATGATCAGTCAGCTTCCTCAAGGCATGAAGCAACCAACCCAAATCAGGGACCAGGTCATGGAACAGCTTCCAAGAGGGCAAAGGTCGGGTCCAATGAATAGACCTCCCCGAGTTGCTACTACTTCACAGGTCCAACAACGACCTCGCCAAAAACAGCGGGTTAATCAGAACAGGTCGGACAAGCCTAAAAGGCAGTTCACCAAGATCAACATGTCGCTGGATCAAGCACTACAACAAATGTTGGAGGCAGGGTTGATCACCTTAAGGGCTCCCCTCCGGAATCCAAACACTTCTTCTCCTAACTATAATCCCAACGATAGGTGCGCATACCATTCTGATAGCCCGGGGCATACTACGGACAACTGCTGGCCTCTCAAAAACAAGATTCAAGACATGATCGACGCTGGAGAGATTCAGTTTGAAGTACCTGAGACTCCGAACATAATCACTGCTCCCTTGCCAAATCATGGCTAGGATTGAGAAATTTTTGTTCATTCGAATGTTCAAGTTGCGATTTTCTTTTGTTCAAACATTTACTCATGTTAAACATTGTTATTTCATTAATGCATCGCATATGTCTGTTCTGAAACAATATATTCGTATTCACTAAATGCAAATTATTTTCATATTTTTTCTGATGTCAACTCCCAGATAATAATTCTAAGCCTCTTGAGGGAGGATGACGAAAACGATACCATAATCTACAGTATGCTTTTGAACAGACCCCGCTGATGAGGTACAGGCATTGTTTCAATCCCTAAACACTGGAGTTATAAGGATGATAATCCCTCGTCAACCCCTCTGAGCCAAAGAAGTAGGAGTTTTTCTTTTCGAAATTTAAAACCCTTAATCATAACCTGGGGCAGGGTAGTCTCTCAGTTGATCCAAGTGCATAACGAATGGCACCGAAGAAGTCCTTACAAAACAAAAGACAGTGATGGTTCTGAATAAATCACAAGGACAGGCAGTCATTATCTCAAAAAATGAAAAACCCATTAAGTCAAAACCCATGAAGGAGACTTACAAAACTGGGGCATCCCGCTGACTGTAATTCCAAAAAAGGAAACAGTTCAGGCAAAAAAAGAAAGGGATAACAAAAATCAAGAAAGAGGTCTCACAAACCCTCAACCAAAGCAAAAAATGACTGCCTATTCAAAAGAAATCATCAACATCTGAACCATTATTGGAACATCAAAGCAAAGACTCAAGCAAGGTCTAACGTATGATCAACTGAGTTTAGGTTTGGAGAACATCACGAAGAGCGGGTGGGTACAAATAATTTGAGCCTTTATCCTTTGTTTCTTAAACTGTGAACCAGGCCACGTTATAACCCTTAAAAGTCCTAGCTGAAGCATGGGTTAGTTCGAAAGCATACTGTTACGAAAGGTATCCTGACTCCTTAAGGCCTACGGTAAATACGGAGTTGACATCACGTTTTACAAACATTCACTTGTTTTATGAAAAAACTGCATTTTCAGAATCTTCAAGACAGACATAAGCTTTGCATTTTTAACATAACTTTGTTTGCATATGACTTTTTGTTTGAACAGCATAGAAGTTCGCACGACGAATGCCTAATGAACAGAAGTACCTCCAATCAAGGGGTATGGCATGATCATTGTCCATCATCTGGGGCAGTCCAATCAAGATTCGGAGAATCTCTCAAAGGCCAAATAGCCTGGGGCAAATCTCCGCCTGAGTCACTTGGGGCATTCCAACAACGAATCTTGCCTGATCAGACACCTTCTGGTAATATGGCAACACAAGCAGCCAGGGGCACCTACCCGCGTTCTAAGAGCGTGGACATAGTCGAAAAATACTACGCAAAATCAAAGACCCGCTAGGTTAACACACCTAGGCAAAAATAAGGGCTTCCCGGCGAACCAAAAGGGTTCGGGCAAAATGAAGGGATGAAATGAAAAAATCTGTACACCCGGCAAGTCGAAAACCTGAAAAGGCGGCTTGAGCAAAAATGGGTATCCCGGTGGACTGAAAACCCGAAAGGGCGGTCCAGGCAAAAGTTAGGGATTAAAGCGTACGACTATGTCCTGCCATCTGTCTACCAGAAGAAGGTTTGTCCATCAACAACTATCAGCACCCCACAAGTGCCTCCCCCATAGAAACAGGGGCAATAAAGAGTGGTCTAAGCAATCTGATTGTTCTATCCTCCAAGGTATCAGGGTAGGTTCCGTTGAAGAACATAACCAATACAGTTCAATACGTCCCCAGGAGAGTCCAATCCAGCTTCCCCAGGAAAGTTGGAATCCATCTCCCCAAGCAGTAAGCTTATCCCCAGTTGATTTTGGAAGCTTATCCTCGCAGAGCACGAATGCGTCTCCCGGCTTTATTCAAAGAGTTATTTCCCTAACAGGATATAATTGGGTTATCCTCAGCCAAAAGCTACGGAAAGATCGTCGTCGACACAGTCTTCTTACCCCAGCGAAGTCCATCAACACTTCCAACAACAAGGATATCCTCAGCAAGTTACTATCAACAATCAACAGAGTGTCTCTCTCCCCACAGAGTATTGCTCCCCAGCAAGATTACTAGAGTATTTGTCTCCCCGCAGAGTAACCCATTCGCCAAGTTTATTCCCCAATAGAGTTATCTTCTCCTATCGGAATTCTTGCAACTATCATCCCCGGCGGAAGCAAAACCTATTCTTCAACATCAGCCCAGGAGTGACTTCCCGGCACCCGTCAAGGATTTATTTTCTTAGACAAAAATACATTCATAAGCATCACATCTTCATACATTATAGCATGCATATGCATCATACTACACGAATCTCATTAATTTTGAAGACATACAGTTCATGTATCATGATTTTGCATACAATTATGTTTTGCCTTTTCAGGAAAAAGATCAATACAAAAATGATTACTATCAACTATCGCAATTCTTTCTAGATATAGTTTCAGATATGACCCAGATATGGCGACGTTCTGATACTGCTTCCAGATTCCCTTCTAGATATAGTTTCAGATATGACCCAGATATGGCGACATTCTGATACTCCTTCCAGATATCCTTCTAGATATAGTTTCAGATATGACCCAGAGATGGTGACGTTCTGATGCTGCTTCCAGATTTCCTTCTAGATATAGTTTCAGATATGACCCAGATATGGCGACGTTCTGATACTGCTTCCAGATTTCCTTCTAGATATAGTTTCAGATATGACCCAGATATGGCGACGTTCTGATACTGCTTCCAGATATCCTTCTAGATATAGTTTCAGATATGACCCAGAGATGGTGACGTTCTGATACTGCTTCCAGATTTCCTTCCAGATATAGTTTCAGATGTAAACCAGAGATGGTGACGTTCTGATGCTGCTTCCAGAGTTCCTTCTAGATATAGTTTCAGATGTAAACCAGATATGGTGACGTTCTGATGCTGCTTCCAGAGTTCCTTCTAGATATAGTTTCAGATGTAAACCAGATATGGTGACGTTCTGATACTGCTTCCAGATTTCCTTCCAGATATAGTTTCAGATGTAAACTAGAGATGGTGACGTTCTGATACTGCTTCCAGATTTCCTTCCAGATATAGTTTCAGATGTAAACCAGATATGGTGACGTTCTGATGCTGCTTCCAGATTTCCTTCCAGATATAGTCCAGATATGAACCAGATATGGCGACGTTCTGACACTTATTCCAGTTGAAGACATTTCAAGACCTAGACCGGTTCAGTTAAATCGACCCTAAGATTTTCCTGATGCTTATCCAGTCAAAGGCCTTCTCTGGTTCAGTCAGATCGAGCCTAAGATCTCCCTGATGCTTATCCAGTTGAAGATATTCCAAGACCTTGTCCGGTTCAGTTAAATCGACCCTAATATTTCCCTGATGCTTATCCAGTTGAAGATTCCAAGACCTTGTCCGGTTTAGTTAAATCGACCCTAAGATTTTCCTGATGCTTATCCAGTCAAAGGCCTTCTCTGGTTCAGTCAGATCGACCCTAAGATCTCCCTGATGCTTATCCAGTTGAAGATATTCCAAGACCTTGTCCGGTTCAGTTAAATCGACCCTAAGATTTTCCTGATGCTTATCCAGTCAAAGGCCTTCTCTGGTTCAGTCAGATCGACCCTAAGATCTCCCTGATGCTTATCCAGTTGAAGATATTCCAAGACCTTGTCCGGTTCAGTTAAATCGACCCTAAGATTTTCCTGATGCTTATCCAGTCAAAGGCCTTCTCTAGTTCAGTCAGATCGACCCTAAGATCTCCCTGATGTTTATCCAGTTGAAGATTCCAAGACCTTGTCCGGTTCAGTTAAATCGACCCTAAGATTTTCCTGATTCTTATCCAGTCAAAGGCCTTCTCTGGTTCAGTCAGATCGACCCTAAGATCTCCCTGATTCTTATCCCAGTAGAAGACACCCAAGATTCTCTCAGCGTTCCTGTTGGGGTAGTAATCGTCCAAGATTCTCTTACCATTCATGCTAAGGCAGTAACCATCCCTGGTTCATTCATCGCCGTTTGAAGCTCCAGACTCAGCTCTTGTAACCAGTCAGGACACATCTATACCAAGTATCTGAAAACCAGCTCCTGCAACGTGTCAGGTATTCATTTGTTCTTTTGCAGGTATGCAGGTTCTCGCTAAGGAATCTCCTACGCGATCAACATCCAGATGGCATCTATAAGCCCATCATCCTATCCAGCAATCTCCAAATGGCATCTATAAGCCCATTCCCCCCATCACACTGCTAACATGTGAGCGCAAATTTCTGGGCACTCTAGTGTCCAATCATCTTCTACCCTCGGATTACGAAAGGCACTTCAGCCAATCTGCATCCTCAGGTCTAAGAAGATTGAACAGGGGCAACTGTTGTACCCCAAAATTTGCCCTCCCATATTTCTCAAAATATTCCAAGAAAAATTCACAAGTCCAACCCGGCGCGTCATATTCAGGTATTCTTTCGCCAAGATATCTCTGATAACATATTCTCAAATTCAGGTTCGGCTCAAGAGATAATTCTTTAAAGAAGGTATCCGAATGTGCGAGTTTTCTTGAAGAAATATGGTGAAAAAATGTGCTGAAAGTGCAGTTTTTACGCGCTAAAAAATTCATAACTTGAAGATCGTGACTCGTTTTGAACCCGTTCCGGTGGCCAAAATTCCGTCTTGACATTATCTACGTTTTCATCTCTCACGGCTGGAAGCCAATTTCGATCAGAAGGTCTTCAAAAATGTGGATTTATCAAGTATTTTCGTGCAGAAATTTGTGACAGAAGTTTATTTGCGTCATGTTCAAAAAATCATAACTTGGTCGATTTTCATCGTATCGAGCTGGTTCCGGTGCCAAAATTTCACAAATTGAGTTGACTACATTTTCACAGAAGGTATTGAGTTCAAACAGTATTCAAAAGGCCTTCGTTTTTTGCTCAGAGTGCGTGACACGCTGAAAATCCTGAATGCTGAATATTATTTCATCTGGGCCGAAACTTCGAAAATTCATAACTCGGTCAATTTTTATCGGATTGGGCTCATATTTTTACACAAGGTCCCTGACTCGTAGATCTACAACTTTGCTTCAAAAGTCGAGACCGGATTATGCACCGATCAATACCAGTTTTTTATTGAAGAACGTGTCAGAGTCGACACTGGAGCCCAAAATAAGTTTGTTTGAGCTGAAACTTCAAAAATTCATAACTAATTCACCGTTTATCCGATTGAGTCGATTTTCGGACAGGAGTTAGTTCTCGATGTCGTCTACATTTTGTTTTCACATTTCAACTTCAAAAAATGCACTTAAGTCCCTGCGATTTAGCCTGGAAAGTGACGAATTCAAGTGAATATTGGAGGCCCAATTGCACATTCAAAGCCCATTTGCTTTACCCTAATTTCCATTATATAATCACCTTCTTTTCACACAAACCGGGAGGAAAAAAAAAAGGGGGAGAAAAAAAGAAAAAAAGAGGGAAGAAAAAAAGAGAGAAAAAAACCTTGCCACAACACTGTTGGAATATCAAACTCTTTCAAGAACCCTAAAACCTTGAAATCCTTATTACAAATCCCTCTCTCACTACAAACAAAACCATCTCAGCTACAAACCAACATCTTATTACTTCTTCAGTAAGGGTAAGGCTGGCTTGATCTCCATGATCCAAAGGGCATTAAAGCATTCATGTCACTACTTTTCCAGTAAGGGTAAGGTTGATTTGATCTCCATGATCAAAAGGGTATAATCATTCATACATGCCATATTGTGTCTAAACATTAAATTTCTTCATATGTTGGTTTTATTTGAATTTTTATGATTTTATTTAATGTGTTCGTGAGATTCAACTGCAGATTTAGACAGGATCCCAGGTTTATTTAGGAACGTTGAGGCCAAAAGCCAAAAAGTCAAAAGGCCAAATGGCCAAAAGCCAAAAGTCAAATACATGGCGAGGCAGACATTAAGCCAGACATTAAGGAACGTTGAAGCCAGAACACAAAAGTCAAAAACCTAATTGCCTTAGACAAAAAGCTGCGCAGAAGGCCAATATACAAACTTAAGAAATTGCTTGAAAACTCGAATTCTGAAATCAACCTTAGAGACCGATTCAAAGCTCCATTCGTGTCTCAATAGTTTCCTTGTGGTTTCCTGAATACATTCCAATCCCTAATATCAACTAAAGCTTCAAGAATTGGTAAGACAATCTCAAACTGTACAGAAGAAAATTGCCATTCGAATATCATGATTCAAGCGTTATTTGTGGAATTTCTTTATTGATTCATGTTTATCATAATGTTTTGAAGCTAACTGATATGTTTAATTGAGTTTTTCTGTGCCATACGAGATTATGCCATGATCGAACATTAGGGTTTCTTGAGCTTCAAAATTAGGGGTTCTTACTAGAGGAAAAATTGGGATCCCTAACCACCATCATTCAAACCGGTGCATTGAGACGAAAGCAATGGAACCCTCGCGCTCAATTTATGAGCGTTAGGGACCTAATCGCTATTTTTTTGAAACCAGCTTTAGACCACGCCCAGAAAACCGTGGCCATACGTTCATGTTTCAGAAAAAGTGAGGAAGACGATGTGTTGTCCACCAATGATTCGCTGATTTTAAATTTCGCGCGTTTAATTGCTAGTGCGCTTGTTCTTTCTTTTTGTTGTTTGTGCATTATTAATATATCAAATAGTTCAAATGGCTCAGCTGGCAGGTACCTCCCTTGGCAATATCCAAGACCTGGGTTCGAACCCCAGGTCTTTCACATGCTAAATATTATTTTTCAGTAATTAATCTCATGCAGCGTTTGGATTGTGGATATACCGTGTGCTCACCATATCAAGCCAGCCACGTGCTTAAGGGAACCAGATCAAGGGTTGTGCATTGAGGGACACCATGAGGACAAGTCAACATGCATGTACGTGGCCAATGAAAGTCAACAAGGGCCATGCTTATTGGGCCAGATTCCACTAATTTGACCTCCAATTTTGGGGCTACCCCCCCCCCCCCCCCCCCCGGTTTGCATTTTCTTTTCATTTTTTTTTTATCTTATTTTCAATTGCAATTTTATTTAATTTATCATCTCAATTTAATTAATTTATTTTTTTTACAAAATACAAAAACTCCATTAAAAAATCAGAAAAGGCAAAAATATAATATTTATTTTATCTTAATTATTTTTATGAAAATTTGCATATTAATTAGTTAATTTAAATTAGGGTTTATTGTTAATTCTTTTCATAATAAATATAAAAAATGTAGAATTAGGTTAATTAACAATTTTGATTCCTTTTCATATTTTTCCTTTTTTTCACAGTAATAATTATTTATTTATTTATTTTATTTTTTTTATAGAATTAAATGTATATAAATAACTTAGATTTAAATTAGGTTAAAAATTCAATCTTTTTCTTAATAACTTAAAAAACATTAGAATTAGGGTTTACATCCAATTTGTTAGTCTTAATTAAATATTTTTCTTTTAAATCTTAAAAAACACAAAAATACCAAAAACATTTAATTTTAATTTTTAATTCATTATTAACTTTAATTTTTTGCGAAAGGGTCCAACGCCCATGTTCATAATTTATTTAATTTGCGCATTTATTTTATGTCATTTATTATAATTATGTAATTCTCCCAAAGCATTGTAATTTAAATTTCTCGCACTTTTAATTTGCTTTATTTATTTTCCGCTAAATCGGGTCCGGTTTAATTTTGGCGATGTGGACCCGCGCCTTTGTAATAGCCTTAGATTTATTTTTTCGCAAACTTTATAACTGTTAAATATGCATGCAAGAATGAATGTCCCAATTAAAATCAAGCGTAGAACACAAATAAACATGACAAGACAAATAACTGAAACATGACACACGAATTCGCACACACCACCCCTAGGGTACGCCTCACTGTTGCCTTTCGAAAGGTGGTCGTCGAGTAGAGGACGTCTTAGTAAGTCCTCATGATCCGGGGACCTGGCATGAGGGTAGCTTCTAAGGTGTCTTCCCATTGCTCTGGTGATCACCACGTCCCTAAAACTCGAATTGACCCGAACACCTCCAACGGTGGTGCTACCTACCTCTCAATGGTGGGATGGCACTACTTTTAAGGACATCTACACAGACGAATTCCTTAGGGTAGGTAGGTTCTCAAGGATACTTGCTCTAATCTCAAAACAAACTCAAAAAGACTTTTCACACTGACACTTTTCAAAAGCTTTCAAAGCAAACTTTTCAAACACTCTGACGTACGAGTCGAACTGAAATTTTTCAAAGAAACTTTTTAAAACCCACATTGAAAAGCAAACAAACATTTTGAAAACACATTGAGCAAGTATCTAAGAGCCCATGGATAACCATGGATAGAAAGGGTGCTAACACCTTCCCTTTCTATAACCTACCTCCCGAACCGAGAGCAATCTCTTTAAGGAATTTTTCTGTGCTTTTGTCCTTTCCATTTGGAGAAAATAAAAGACGGTGGCGACTCTTGCTTCCGTGACATTTTCGCGAACCAGTGTTAAACAGTCAGTTCCAGATCCACCGATCACAACGCCAAATTAAACCAAGACCCAATTTGAAATAAAATGCGGAAAGTAGATGTCCTAATTAATCTATTACAAGGCTTTGGGATAAATACATTATATTCACAAAAGAAATACAAATAAACGTGCGAAGAGAAAATTATATTCGAAGGTGCGAGGGCGTTGGACCCTTTGAGGAAATTAAATTGAAATTATTAAATTAATTAAATTAAATAAAGGAAATGACTTATTTTTTTATGTTTTTTGTATTTATGAAATTAAAGAAAACTAAATGGAATTAAAACCCCAATTCTAAGCATTTTTAATTATTAAAGAAATAAATTCAAGTTTGACCTAATTTACTAATTATTTGATTATAAGTTATTTACAAAAATAATTAAGAATTAATAATAGTGATGATGAGGTAATTAACAAAAAAAGGTAAAATGCTATAAAACCTAATTTTTATGTGTTTTAATTTATTTAAGAAAAAAGTTAAAGTTAAAACCCTAATTTAAAACTAAATTAATTATCAAATTTTATTTATAGCAAAACATTAATGCATTAAATAATAAATAAATATATTTTTATTTTTGACTTTTCTGATTTTTTTTGTATTTTTATATTATAAAACTAATTTTGTGGAATTAAATGAAACAAATAATATAATTAAACTAAATAAAAGAAAAGAAAAAAAAATAGAGAAAGAAAAGGCAAACATGGGGGGTTTTCTGACCCATTTGGAGGTATATTGCAGCAATTAGGCCCATTTGAAATCTGGCCTTTTTTGACTTTTCAATGATCACGTGTGGATCATTGACCAAGGTGCATGATGGAATTCATGTGCTGGCCTTTGGATTCATCTCCTGGGACATGTGGCAGGCTTGAGCGTAGGGTGCATGGTAGATCATTGAAGGGCAAAGGTACCTGAACATGTTACAAAGAAAAATATAGGAAAATATGGGGGACCTGGGAAACGAACCCAGGTCCCAATACCTGCCTGCCAGCATGTTTACCAACTGTGCTAGTGCGTTTGTTTGTTAAGTTAATGGACACTGAACAATATATGCCAAACGTGCAATTATTCTGGAACCAACGAAAAGCGCGCCAATGATTTGAACGCACCACTCACATTCCTCCACGCATCATCTTCTTCAATTCTTATTTGTTTTGCCTGAAAAAAATAAACTAGATAGCGGGGGTTTTAAACCCCCACAATCTGAAACAACAAAAAATAGCGAATAGAAATTGAACAATCATAAAAAAGGCGCGATGAGTGTTTTGGATTCGTTGGAATGTCACGAATTCAATGGTCCTAGTTTCATGGCCTAATTTTTCCTCAAGCATAAAGCCCCAAATTTAGAGCTTTGAAACCCTAAAACGCTTCCATGGCAACTTTCCATACGTGCAAGCATTCTTTAATTAAATGACACCAAAAGCTTCAGCATGATCATGTTAGTGTAAAACAATAATGAAAATGCATTGATATGGCATGTAAATTGGAATTCGTTTATCAAATTTTTCAAGAAAAGTGGAACACGGTTATACCAATTCTTGAGGTTAGGGGACTTGAAACGGATTGAGTCACGTTCAGGAAGGCTCCAGCAATCTTTTGGGATACTTTTTAGGCCTTGAAAAACACTCTAGCTATCAAAACAGTTTTCAGTTTTTTTTAAAAATGCAAAGTGTTCTTGAGGTCTGAGGCGCAGCTTGCTTGTGTTTGTGATTAGGTTTAGGTTTGTGCTTATATGTGGAATGAATTAGGGTAGAAATCCAAGTCCATAATCCTTTGCATTCATGATTTTGAATTCTTGATTTTGCATAATCTTTTTCAATCTTTTTCATACCTTTTTGATACCAATCATTGCCAATTCTTGCCTTTTTGAGTATGCACGAAATCTTGAGTGAATGATGAGTTGAAATGCTGCATAAAAAGATTTGACAACCTTTGTTTAGTATTTTTCTCATATTTAATTTTAATTAAATGAATTAATGGATTTAAAAATTCAATTAATAAATTAAAAATAAGAAAATAACTCCCCTTTGGGTCAATGGGTCGTGCATAGCTTTTGGGTGATGATTCTTGGAAGAAATTGAGGCCCATTAGCAATTTTGAGGCATTTGAAGCAAAGTTGACTTTTCAAAATTCCCAAAAATTTCCCAACTTCCACAAGGCATATCTTGCTCGATTTTTAGACTTTGATCATGTTCTTGGACATTTTGGAAAGGTATTGAAGTCCTCTAACCAATGCCTTTGGTCCCATGTCATTTTGATTTACCAATCTCAAGTTATGGTCTTTGACTTAAAGTGTCTTTTTGTTGACTTTTGAAAATCACCTATAATGTTGAGATTGATAACTTTTTGTGAGAGCATTTCTTGGACTTGAAGTGTGAAGAGGAGTTGTAGGAAATGTCATTCTCTTCAAAATGAGCTTTGGATGGAATTTTTCTGATAAACCATGTGGAAGTTATGCCTTGGTCAAGTTACAGTTGACTTTTTCAATTGTCCAAATATGGAAACTTTTGCATCTTGAGACTTTTTGAGCCATGCCTTGAGAATCATGATCAAGAATTGATCAAATGATGTTTGTGGCTTCAAAATAAGATGTTGACCAAAAATTTGGACTTTTGACTGTCAAATGACCATTTTGCCCCTGCAGTTGACTGTTGAGCAATTAGGGTTTTTGACTGTGCAATTTTGTGTTGTAAGTCTTGAAACTTGGTATGAGGATGCTTGACGATGTTTATAGGCATGTGGGACTTGTTTGGACCCTTGAAAACTTCAATTTCTTTGCCAGAACCAAAACCCTAATTTTGGACTGTTAGGAGGCAATTGGACTGTGCAACCCTTGGGAGATTTTGAAGCATGCTCTTTGCAAATCTTGAAGAATATGGGAGGGAAAATTTTGGGGTACAACATCCAAGAACTCCTCAAACACCCTTATGGTTAGGGAGATTCGAGTTTGCAAAGTTGGGCAAAATTCACTTTTGTTCATAACCAAATGCATGTTCATACAAGTTCCATTTTCAAATCAGCATGCTTGGTACTTGCTTGCAGACCTCTAAACCAAGTTTGCACTCCATAATTAAATGCCTAACCATTGTGTTCAAGCATTGTTTTGTGCATTTGGTCATTACATGCAATATTATCCCTTAAATAGAAAAAGCACATTTGCCATTTTTGAAAAGTAGTGCTTTATGTCAAATTCAAAATCCAAGAAGTACAAGCCAAATCTTTGAGGCAAGAGTTGGTAGGCAAATCCCACTGATCAAGAACAAAGTATGCAGCATGCTTGAGAACTTGGTACATGCCTATATCACAAGTTGACATCTCTTTGCTTACATTGGAAGAAAGCTTGCAAAAACTATCCAACTCTCACTTCCTGTCAACACAGTCAAACAAAAACCTTGTGAACATCTTTCATACACCCAAGCTGACCTAAAACACGATTCCTTCATCCTCAATACCCCCTCATTCACCAAAACACCATTTTTCTGCAAGAAACAGGGCATCCCTGCAGATTGAGTTGCACAACTCAGTTTGCTCGTGCGTTTTGGCCAAAGCTTGTTCAAACACATTCCCTACCATCCATTGGAACTATCCCAAGCCCTAAATACAAACTGTAACACCCCTAACCCCTGTTGCCATTTTCATTTTTTCAGTTTTGCAGGTGAACTTCCACAGCACGATTCATAGTGATTCAAAGCAAGACAGGTGTTGGAGAAGCATCCTTGGACTTCAGGCAAGCTGTACCAAAGCTCAAACTCCATTGAAGATACCTCCATTGATGTACACGATTCAAGCTGAAACAGGTAAAAACATGAACTTCTATCTCTCAATATAGGAAGAGTTAGGCTTAGGTTTGTGAATGAAACATGTTCTCCTCATAGCCCTGAAGCCATCCATATATTTACTTTTCATTTATATTGAGTATGCTGTGAGAATTTTGGCCATGAACATTGAAGAAAAATTAGGTCAGAAATTGGGGATGAAGAAATTCTCCTTCGTTTCTTAGAGTTAAGTCAAGTGTTTTATATGTATGAATTCGTCTCTTGATGCTCTACATTGTTTGTGTTATGAGTTTTTGTTAAAAGTCAAAGAATCAGGAGTTTGAATGAAGCATGGAAAGCGCGCGTTTTGTTTGTTCAAACGAAGCTGGAGGTTAAAGAAGGCTGACTTGGGCTGGGCCTGAGTTGGTTCTTGCTCTTTGCACTCCCTTTTCCAATTTACACCCCCCTGGCCCATTGTGTGATATATTGATCATTTTTGATTTTTTCTTTTTGATTCTGACTTATTATTTTTTGCTCAAATATAAAAAATATAAAAAATATTTTTCCACCCTTTTTTGCATTTATTTGGCATTTATTTGTTTTATTTAATATATGTATGTAAATAATTATAAAAACCTTTTTATTTAAAACCCTAGAAAATAATACAAAAATATATATTTTTTAGTCATTATTTATTATTTACATTTTGAAAACATTTTCTAAAATATACTTCTTTTTGTAAATAATTAATATTTTATTTTTTGTATATATTTAGTATATTTAATATATAATACAAATATTTGTATATTTTATTAGAATACTTAGGATAAAAAATATGAAAATAATACATTTTTATTTTATTAATATTTGACACTAAAAAATACTTTTTTTTCAATATACTTTTTTTATTTTTGTATAAATTAATTAACAAATATTGTACATAATCAATAAATAAATACCATTTTATTCAAAAACTAGGGTTTTGCCCTAAATGACAAAAATATTCAAATTTGACTTTTTTATTTTTGTTTATATTTCACATGAAAAATACTTTCACATACATAAGAAATCTTTTTGTGCATAATACATTTTGCATATTTATTGTATTTATTTTAATATTGTACAATTAAATATTTGTATATTCGATATGGATGTAATAGTTACATTTAATTTCTTGTCAAATATCCCCATTCAAATATTTGTACCCCCATCCCCATAATCATGTTGTAATAATTTAGGACTTTAAATTTCCGCATTTAAAAGCTTTCAAATTATGCCATGATAGACCTAGGGTTTGTATGCAAATAAAATCAACTAATAGCTTGACCTAATTCAAGATAAATGCATGAAAAAACAAACATCATGCACACTTGCACCCTTAGGGTTATTCCACTTGTTGCCTTCAAAAATGGGCCATGTTGCATGTTGAGTATCTTTGGCAAAACAAAAACAAATCAAATGATCATAGTCGCTCGATGACGCTTTCTCAAGTTGCCTAAAAATTGATCAAGTCCCTTAAAAGAAAAATTGCCAAAGACACTTGGCACTATTGCATTCATGGTCTAAACGATGACCCGTGCCCGTCCCGTCAACATCCTAACACAAGGTTGTTCACCAAATACAATGGTGAAATAACATTGTTAAAAGGGTTAAAACATAGGAAAGATCTTTGAGAAATTTAGGGTAGATAGCTCTTGGTTACTTGACCAAACTTGTAAAACAATCCTTGCCTTTTTCAAAATACACTCCACAACACAACTTTCAAAACAACTTTCAAAAAACATTGAAGCATATTTTCAAAAAGACAAACACCTTTGTAAAACATTCGAGTAAATAATTGTTACAATGGTTGCCTAGACAAGGCATCTTTTTCAAAACATTTTCAAAACCACACACACAAAGCACCATTTCAAACAATTGAAAATGCAAGGCAAGTGATCTAAGCAAGTAACTAAGAGCCCATGGATAACCATGAATAGAAAGGGTGCTAATACCTTCCCTTTCTATAATCTACTCCCTGAACCCAAGAAAACATCTCAAAGGTTTTTCCTGTGCTTTTTAACCTTTCCTTGGGATAAAATAAAGAGTCGGTGGCGACTCTTGCTAAACCGAAACATTTGAGAAAATAAACGCAAAACCTCAAGTCAGTTCTCCCACCGTATCACAACAACCATTTTCTGGATAATTCTCTTGATATTCTTATTAGCAGCTTCAACAACCCCATTCATCTTTGGCCTGTATGGAGATGAATTGTGATGGACAATCTTGAATTCTTCGCACAATTCTGTCATCATCTTGTTGTTCAAATTTGAGCCATTGTCAATGATGATTCTGCTCGGCACACCATACCGACATATAAGATTGTTTTTGATGAAATGCACGACCACCTGTTTGATAACATTGGCATATGAAGCAGCCTCTACCCATTTGGTAAAGTAGTCAATTGCTACCAAGATGAAACAGTGTCCATTCGAAGCTTTGGGTTCTATCATCCTGATCATGTCAATACCCCACATAGAGAAAGGCCATGGGGAGGAAATCACATTGAGAAGTGTCGGAGGCACATGAATCTTATCTGCATAAATCTGGCATTTATGGAACTTCTTTGCAAATTTGTAACAGTCAGATTCCATTGTCAACCAATAATAACCTGCCCTTAGCATCTTTTTAGCCATCGAATGTCCATTAGTATGAGTGCCAAATGAACTTTCATGAATCTCATGCATCAACATGTCCGTTTCGTGTCTATCCACGCATCTGAGCAGGACCATGTCATAATTTCTCTTGTATAACACATTTTCACCGAGGAAGAAACTGTCTGCCAATCTTCTCAGTGTCTTTCTATCTTTCTTCGACGCACCAATCAGGTATTCCTGAGTCTGAAGAAAATGCTTGATATCATAATACCAAGTATTTTCATCTGCTTCCTCCTCTGCCGCAAACACATGAGCGGGCCTATCTAGTCGTAGAATTGTAATTCGGGGTATATCATTCTAAGTATTCACTTGGTACATGGAAGCCAAAGTTACCAGAGCATCCGCCATTTGATTTTCATCTCTAGGAATGTGATGGAATTCAACTTTATTGAAGAAGGGTAGTAATCTTCTAGCATAATCTTTGTAAGGGATCAAGCCAGGGTGACGAGTGTCCCATTCTTCTTTAATCTGATTTATAACCAAAGCTGAATCGCCATACACATCTAGAATTTGGATTCTGAGATCAATAGCTTCCTCAAGACCCATGATGCAAGCCTCATATTCTGCCATATTATTAGTGCAATCAAATGTTAACCTTGCGGTAAAAGGAATATGTGATCCATGAGGAGTGACAATCACAACACCAAATCCTTTACCTTAAGCATTCACAGCTCCATCAAATATCATACTCCAACGAGATTCAGGGTCGGGGCCCTCCTCAGGCAATGGTTCATCACAATCTTTCACTTTCAGGAACATTACATCCTCATCGGGGAATTCATACTCTGCAGACTGATGATCCTCCACCGGCTGGTGAGCAAGGTAATCTGCCAACACACTACTTTTAATAGCCTTTTGAGTGAGGTATTCAATATCATATTCAGATAACAACATCTGCCAGTGGGAAATTCTTCCAGTAAGAGCAGGATTTTCAAAAATATACTTGATTGAATCCATTTTGGAGATCAACCAAGTGGTATGATTCAACATATACTGCCGCAAACGCTTTGCCGCCCAGGCCAAAGCACAACATGTCTTTTATAGCATGGAATACCGCGACTCACAATCAGTGAACTTTTTGATGAGATAATAAATGGTGAACTCGTTCTTTCCTGTTTCATCCTGTTGTCCCAGAATACAACCCATGGATTTATCTAACACTTTTAGATACATAATCAACGGTCTTCCTTCTACGGGAGGGAGCAAAATAGGAGGTTCAAGTAGATATTCTTTAATAATCTCAAATGCCCTTTGGCAGTCATCCGTCCACACACAACCTTGATCTTTCTTTAACAACTTAAAGATCGGTTCACATGTTGCAGTCATGTGGGAAATAAATCTGGAAATATAATTCAAACGCCCGAGGAAACCTCTGACTTGCTTTTTAGTCCTTGGTGCTGGAATTTCTTGAATTGCTTTGACTTTATCAGGGTCAACTTCAATTCCTTTCTGGCTAACAATGAAACCCAACAGTTTCCCCGATCTAACTCCGAAGGTGCATTTATTTGGATTCAAGCTGAGACGATACTTCCTCAAACGCTGAAACAACTTCAACAAATCTACTATATGCCCTTCTTCAGTTTGGGATTTGGCAATCATATCATCAATATATACTTCGATTTCTTTGTGCATCAGATCATGGAATAGGGTTGTCATAGCCCTCTGGTACGTTGCACCAGCGTTCTTCAACCCGAAGGCCATCACTCTGTAACACAATGTTCCCCAGGGTGTGATAAACATTGTTTTTTCCATGTCCTTTGGATCCATTCTTATTTGATTATATCCGGAAAATCCGTCCATGAACGAGAATAATTTGAATTTTGCAGTGCTGTCCACTAACATGTCGATGCGAGGCAATGGAAAATCATCTTTTGGACTAGCTTTAGTTAGATCTCTGTAATCTACGCACATGCGGACTTTTCCGTCTTTTTTCAGTATTGGGACAATATTGGCAATCCATTGAGGATACATTGACGTCACAAGAAAACCAGCATTAATCTGCTTTAGGACCTCCTCTTTGATCTTTACTGCCATATCCAGGTGGGTTCTTCTCAACTTTTGTTTAACTGGCGGACACTCTGGCTTCAACGACAAACATTGCTCGACAATGTCTGTATCTAGACCAGGCATATCTTGATAAGACAAAGAAAAAATATTCACATACTCTTTCAACAACTCAAAAAACCCACTCTTTACATCAGGATGAACCGATGCTTCAATCTTGACTTCCTTCGGATCTTCTTCTGAACCCAAATTAATCACTTCCAAAGGCTCCTTATATGGCTGAATGGTATTTTCCTCGTGCTCAAGCAACCGTGAGACCTCTTCTGGAATCTCGTCATAATCTTCTTCTTCAGCCCCAAACACAGGACAATCAAAGTTGGGAGAGGGTGCAGGGTCATTGTATTCAACGGGTTTTTTAATTAATCTGCACATATGATTTATGATTGCTTTTAGAAACTGACACATATAACAAGTGATCATGCAGATTAATTTTCAGTTATTATTTATTTTGAAAGGTTTTTTATTATTACCATTTCCCAAGAAAAATCAAAAAATAAAAGACATAATTTTGGAAGTAAAGAAAACTTTTATTAATGATCTTAAAAGTTATAGCAAACAGATAAGCCCTGCAACATTAATACTTCCACCTTGGGCAGAGTGAAAGCTTTTCAAAAGAAAGAAACAGGTTAGCAAAACAAATTACTTTGAAACATGTATGCAAGAAGGAACATCAATGGTGACCCAGTTCTGAACTCGGACTCCATGCCTCACATAATTTGGTACTTCATGCTCTGTTTCATCCTCTTCAACAGCATTAATTCCAGAACCAATTGGATGGAGGTAGCCTCCGTTGCGGAAAACATCATGATAACTGTTCACAGAAGACTTTAACTTCAAATTTTCGCCTTTGTCATTCCTCGAAGAGAAACCCAAACCAACTCTATTTTTTTCACGGGTGGATCCATAAGTCATCCCCAAACTGCATTATGACCATTACGCACAACCTGCTGCGCGTCCTTTTGGGAAACCACATAATTATCATTCCTCCTTATGTTGTCAATGGATAGGGCTTGGAACCGGGTTCCAACAGCAACCTCATCCGCTTCTACAACACTGAAAGAGGATAGATGGGATATCAACAACGCCTGCTTCCCATTTATGATCACTACCTTCCCTTCACGCACAAATTTTAGCTTCTGATGCAGAGTTGAAGTGACAGCCCCTGCTTCGTGTATCCATGGCCGTCCTAGCAAACAACTATATGCGGGAATAATGTCCATGACATGGAAGCTTATCAAGAACAAATGTGGTCCTATATGGATGGGCAAGTCCACTTCACCGATGACAGATTTCCTCGACCCATCAAAAGCCTTCACAATGATGCCACTCGGGCGCATAGGTTCTCCTTGATACTTTAACTTCATGAGAGTACTCCTCGGTATAACATTAAACACAGATCTGTTATCAATTAGCACATTGGACAGCGAATCATTCTTGCAGTTCATAGATATGTGGAGGGCCAGGTTATGATTCCTCCCTTCATCTGGTAACTCATCATCGCAAAAACTCAAGTTGTTACATGACGTAATGTTTCCAATTACGCTGCTGAATTGATCTAACGACGTGTCACTCTCCACAAAAGCTTAGTCTAGTACTCTCATCAGTGATTATCTATGAGCAGAGGAATTCATTAATAAATCTAGGATGGATATCTTTGAAGGAGTCTGCAGTAGCTGATCTACAATTCTGTAGTCGCTCATCTTAATTATCTTCAAGATATCATACACTTCTTTCTCTAATGTGGCTCCCTAGTCTCTCCTGCAACCTTCTTAGGCTCATCATTCTAAGCAATTTTATTTCCAGCAACAACATCTCTTCGTACAACCGGCGCAAACACACGACCACTACGGGTCACCCTGCTATTACCATCTATATTTCCAACATCTGGCATTGGCTGGATAGGAACTTCCACCCCCATCTTCTAAGATTGTAGAATTGTATTTGTAAGGCACAACCTTATCTGATTTATAGGGAACAGGACCTGGCAGACTAATTACCAATGGGGTAACAGCTGGTTTGCTATGGTACTCCACCTTAAGATGAGCGGGTGCACCAAAACAAGGTACAATGACGTTTACCCCTTCCTCAACATAAT
Organism: Vicia faba; assembly: GCA_948472305.1. Classification (NCBI taxonomy): domain Eukaryota; kingdom Viridiplantae; phylum Streptophyta; class Magnoliopsida; order Fabales; family Fabaceae; genus Vicia; species Vicia faba. The sequence goes on along the minus strand of OX451741.1, from coordinate 16,615,968 downwards.
CAGCCATCAAAAGGTCATTTCCGGCAAACAAATCTTCGTCTGAAGAGAAATACTCATCTGCGGAGGCATACTCCTCCTCTGACTCTTCTTCCATCAAACAAACTTCAACCATATCAATCTCATGATAATCATATCTCTGACATGTGATCTTGATAGTTCCATTGTCTAACAGCAATTGAAAACCCTCTCTCACAATAGAACATCCTCGGGGGTCTCGACAGCAAACTATGCAAGATCCATATTGGTGTTCCACCTGACCAGCAGTACGGCAGAAGGTAGCATGCAACTGCACGAGATCCTCATTCAAATGCTTCACATAAAAACTTCTAAATTCACCCTGACATCCAGAAACCATATTCACTTCCTCTTCATATTCTTCCCTAGGCCTGATTATATGGATTAAACCTTCATCCATCATCTCCTGTAAATAAGCCTTTATCTTCTTGCAACCCTGTATGTCTGTACTGCAAACAACATAACTGGCATGGTCATGCGTATAATAAATGAATTCACAGAGGTCTGCGTGTATCTTCACCAAATCTCCTCTAACCAGATTACTGTCAAAAATCCGGAAGTCGCATGGACAATCTGCCACCATATTTACAGCATTCATTCCCCCGTGCTTGGGTAGATGATTGTCTTTCACATTAGGTCCCATGTCTTTGAAAGATAAAATTCCATACTTCACCAACCTTTGCACTTCAGTCCTCAAAGGATAACAATTTTCAACACTATGCCATGATGCTCCCTGATGAAAGGCGCATGCCTGGTCTGCTTTGTAATAACAAGGCAATGGTGATGGTACGTCAGGAGGTGGTCGTGTCTGGACCAACTTCTTCTGAATCAATGCTGGTAGTAGCTCTGCATAGCTCATGAGAATAGGGTCATAGTTCTCCCTTCTCTGATTATTTCCTTGGTTCCCCTACTGGGACGGTCTTTGATAAGCAACGGTGGTCAGAGCGACATTCATAACAGGAGTAACTGAGGCAACTTACCGGTGATGCTGACAATGCCTTCTAGGAGCGTTCACTCTCCTCTCTTGTATGACAACATTTGTATCCCCCTCTTTCTTTTTTGTAAACCCATAAGATGGCTTCTTCACACCTCCGGATCCTTCACCCTTCATCAAACGGCCTTCTCTTACTGCCCCTTCTAGGCGGACACCCATTCCTACCATCTCTGTAAAATCACTTGGGGAACTTTCTACCATTCTTTCGTAGTAGAAAGCGCCCAGTGTCTTCAGAAAAATTTTAGTCATTTCCTTCTCCTCCATGGGAGGAATCACTTGTGCAACCACTTTGCGCCATCTCTGCGCATACTCTTTGAACGATTCTCTATCTTTCTAAACCATGGCCCTACGCTGGTAACAGTCGGGCGCAGTGTCCATATTGTACTTGTATTATTTAATGAATGCTTCTCCCAAATCATTAAAAGTATGGATGTTGGCGCTGTCTAAACTCATGTATCATTTGAACACTGCGCTGGTCAGACTATCTTGGAAAAAGTGAATCAGCAGACGCTGATCATCGGTGTTGGTAGACATTCTCCTTACATACATCACCAAGTGAGCACGAGGGCAAGTGTTTCCCTTGTACTTATCAAACTACGGGACCTTGAACTTAGCAGGCACTTTAACATTCGGGACCAAACACAACTCATTCACATTCTGCCCAAATAGCTTTTTTCCCCTAAGAGCCTTCATCTCTCTTTGCATTCTATCAAACTGCTTTTGGAAATCATCCATTCTGTCATAAAGACCCAAGTCTTCACTCGGCGGAGGGAAAGGACGACACACATCTTCATTAACAAACGAAACCAAATTCACCGAAGGAGGTGCAGCAGGAACAGTATGCACCACAAGAGGTGCTGGAGTAACAACAGTTTGAACCACTGGAGCATCTTGGGGGCCCAAATTGAAACCTTCAGGAGCAAAATTCTCTGGCATTCCCCACAGATAACCCTGAGGCATACGGTTTTGAACAACAGCCGGAGTGGCGGATACAGGAACAGTAGGAACTTCAGCATTTGCCCTTGTTGGTTGAAGTTGAACATTTGGTGGATGATTCTGAGCAACCACCAGAGCTTCCATCAGAGTAGTCAAGTTGGCCAAACCAGCCTTCAAAGCAGAAACTTCTTCGCGTAGCTCGCGATTCTCCTTTTCCAAGTTGTGTATCTTCTTTTTGAAGTTAGCCCGAGTGTTGTAGTGATGAATCAGCTTGCTGATTAAAGTAAAGAAGCTGGGTAAGGCACCTGGATATGCATAATAAATGCAAGAAATATGTGAAATATGATGCATGATATGCAATACATATGATTATTTTTTATTTTATCATTTAACATTTCAAGGGATTTAAGATTTATAGACATATTGAAAACATCAAAATAATAACGCATTTGAAATACTGAAAATTTTTATTATAATAACTTCAAAATGGATTACAAGTTTCAATGATCCCATGTACAAGATGAAAATTCAATCTAAAAGTCCTGAGAAAAAGAACCGATAGAGATCAATCTGTACGCTGGCGCTTCCCTGTGAGCCTGACAATCTGAGCCCTCAACCTCTGGTTTTCTTCCACATGTCTGATGGCAACCTCCTTCCAATCACCTGGATCAGGAAATGAGTAATCAACACCTGTTTGAGGCTTAGGGGAAAATAAATCCCCTTGCCTCTCCATAGACTCCACCGCTCGACTCTCGAGGATCTCGATCAAATCGTCTTTCTCCTTCAGGTCTGCTCTGTAGGAACTCTCTAAAGCCTGGAACTTGTTCTTCCAAGCATCCCTTTCCTGTTGCATCCCGACCAAAGTAGGCTGCAGCTCTTCTAGATCATTTAATAAGGGAAGAGTCGTCTTCACAAATATATCGGGCATGGGTGTCTCCCGAGTATACGGCATCTTAAACTGAATATCTCTCGTTTGGGCCCACTGAAGATATGGCTCCAAAGAAACAGCACCCCTGGGTCCTAAATCCTTCCTACTCTTCTTATGAATGTGACGTCAGGCCTTCGCAATCTGCTCCCTAGCTTCCCTATGGTCTTCTCCTTCCTTCAGAAAGAAAGTACTCAAAAGAATACTGTTTGGTTTTCCCTCATCGGATAGCCAAGTTGTCACCATGCAAGAACAGGGTTATAGTTAATTCCTCCCTTTGTACCAGGAAGAGGTACATTGGGGAAACTACCACAACTGTCAATAATATCTTTATCCTGATAAGCTCGATGATACCAATCAATATCCAAGTGAGTAAGTGCCATGATCTTAGGAGCTCAACGGGGTTCCTTCTTGACATCCCAAAAAGCATCAGACTGAGGCATATGAGAGATGAACCACCGGTACAACAGAGGCGTGCAACAGATAATCATTCCCCCATGATAAGAACTCCGAAGATGAACAGAGTAATAAACATCACCCAACATTGTAGGAACTGGGTTTCCAATCATGAAAATCCTGATAGCATTAATGTCGACAAACTTGTCCACATTAGGAAATAAGTAATCCATAAGCAAGTAAAGCAAATATGGCCTCGAAAGCAACCATACTCTTCATATTGGAAAAGTAACGAGCTTTCTCCAATAAGAACTGAGCTGGTAATCCTCTAATCACTCCTTTGGTAGTCATATGGGCTTCCACCTCAGACTTCCCCAGATGAATCAAAGTATCTATCTCCTGTGGTTTTGGCTCACCCTCCAAACCAGTAAAAGGAACATGATTGGTAATAGGTAAATCCAATAGATATGAATACTCCTCCAGTGTAGGCACCAACTGATAATCGGGAAAAGTAAAGCAGTGATACATCGGATCATAGAACTGGACCAAAGTCGAGAGAATACCCTCCTTCATATTCAGCTTCATGAGAGGAATAATGGATCCATACTTCTTCCGAAAGTCTGCAGAACACTCGATCTCTGGAATTAGACTGATCAGCTCATCTATCTTGGGATCCTTGAAACTGTATTTCCCAGTCTTTCTCTTTCTATAATCCATGGTTAACAGTACCTGAGATATTCACAAATAGTCAACCTTTAAATCCCTTGAAATATTGTTTTCTTCAAAAGATGCTTATGAGTGCATGGATGCATGATGCAACAATCACACACAAGATCACACATATAGGGTTCATAGGTTCAACGTCACGAGCATGGGGTCGAAGGTACTACCCATAATGTGTTGGTCTAAGAGTTATCACCTGCCGAACAAGGTTCTAGAGGTTCCCAGAGTCTACATCCTTCCTTCGGATATTACCAACTTCCCGATTAACTCGATAATTAGTAATATTCTCAAGAAAGACTCGTCCGAGCGTAGTATCGCGTGACAACTATTTCTGGATTACTCCGTCATAGCTTCCGCACTACACCTAAAAGGCCAAGATGGGTTAGGTATTCTACGGTCCTCAGTTTTAGCAGACTCCCAGGTTGAAAGCAGTACGTCTTCCCAATTACTCGGTAAACGACACAACAGTCAAAAGGGCCTCCACTGAGTGGGGGATCTCATGCCTCATTTTTTGGGATTACTCCCTCAAAGTTAACATGACTATACCACCCACCCTATCTTAAAGTTTGCCCAAGTCCGGGTATAGGACTTATGAGTAATCACCAAGCACCCTGAAAACCAGGAAAATCTAGACAAACATATATACAGATTATAGCACATAAACAACAATAGCACATATACAGATATAAACAAAGATAGGCTCAACCCACTTAGGGATGGACCAGCAAGAGGTCGACATTTCCCCAGTGAAGTCGCCATTTTTCTGTGGCGGTAGAAATGTTCAAGACTAAGCCATTGGATTGACTAGACTTTATACAAATCAAAATAAAAATAGCCACCGCGCTTTATTGTTTCCAAAAGAATGGGAAAAGAGAGAATAACCCAAAAAGAGGGGGAAAGATTCAAGGTAAGGGGGTTGGTTATGCAAATTAAAGGTATTAACACCCTAAACATCTATGGTACTCTGCAGGAACCTCTTTGAAAAATTTGTATATTTTGGCTATAAAACGTGTTGTATATAAAATGGATGGTGGAGGTGAGGAGAGAAATATATTTCTATGATTTTTTGCACCAGCCGCGGTTGTGAACCTTTAGTGCCTACGTACCACATTTCGTGCAATATGGGATCAGGGCACACGTAGTTCCTCTTTTAAAAAATTTGAAACCCAAGTGTGTTGGTTGATTTTAAGAGATAAGACATCATCGTCATTGTCCGTGTGGAAAACATACTTACTACCCACAATCATGAGAAAGGAAAATTTTCATCATCTCAGAGTGGAGGATATGGCTTGGATTTTAAAATAAAAAATGCCTCACTCAACACCCAAGTGGAAAATATCTCACTTCACTACATATTATAGAAGTATAGTTGTTTGCATCACTACAAGGATTGACAAGAGTCTAACCTTTTGAGAAAAGTTTAAAGATAAAAGCCAAAATGGAAAAATGGTTTGAAATGAGATTGATTGACTTTTAGTCTTCTCACAAAAAGTGTCAAAGTATTATTAAATTGATTGAAGTTTATTGATGAAAATGTTTTGAAAATGCATGGACCTAAGTCCAAGTTTATTATGAAAGTGTTTCAAGTTTAGAAACAAGAAGAGTTTTCAAAAGGAGGGAGAAGATTTTTGAAATTAAAGAAGATGGGAGGAGAAGAAGAGACTATCCTAAAGCATAAGGTAAAAGCTAAGGAGAAGAATCATCTAACCAACAAGAAGCAAATTCTTGACATTATGAGTCAAGATAGAATTCCCATTCTTTGGATTGAAACCAAGCAAGCAAAGATACTAGACCTCTTGAGAGAACCAAACTTCTAGTGTATTAAATCTTCACAAAAATTGGGCAGAGTAACAGCTGTATATGGGTGAATTCTAGATTATAAACAGAGAATGTAATCACAAAAACCTGCACACGAAAAAACAAACAAGCAACCCAATACCTTGAGGTAAACCTCAAGAACTCCAGACAAAATAATCAGATAAGATCATAATGTCTCCAAGATAGGCCAAGGTTTCTAATCTTAAGTCTAAGAAAAAGTCCCATGCTCCATAATGCCAAGGATAGTAACCAAATAGTCCAAGTACCATTAAGAGTTTTTTAGGGTTTATGTTAATTATTAAGTATCTCAGTAAAAGAAAAAGAAAAGCTCAAGTGAGAAAAAATAAAAATGGCAAGAAGATAAATGCTTAAATGAGCAAAGATGAAAATGGCATGAAATAAAAAATGATGAAAAAAATAAATAGTACATAAAGCATAAAAGAATAAAAGCATAAAATAAAAAAGTCAATAATTAGTGGTTAGTTGGATGACCATCTCGAAACTTGCATTTGGAACTCATTAGAGGATCGGTAGAACTAAAGCCTCCACACAACAAGTTGCATTTGCTTTTTGTCAAGTATATCATCCATTTGGAATTCTCATAAGTACCATTTAATGATCAACGATGTTTAAGTGATCCGCGTTGACCAAAGGTGTTGTAGATCCATTAGAGGATTGGTAGAACCAAAGCCTCCACACAATGAATCTCAAGGTTATTGGATCAAAGAGATAAAATTAACATACTTGGACTTGCAATCATAAGTTTGGGCCACGAATGATCATTTATTCGAATCAGGACAAAATTTAGCACTATATTAAGCAATCGTAAGTGGACTTATATAGAAGTCGCACCTATTTTGAGGCCGGTCAATAACAATCTATGCACCATTTGTTTTGAAACATGATATAGAGATCATGCTCCAACAACATTTAGTGCAATGAGAAGGGGATGAGATAAAGAGGATTAGGGCAAAAGATGAATAAACCACTTTTGAATTAAAAATTTAATCAAACTATTATTAAAATTATTCATCCATTTTTGTGGAGTTAAACTCAACACCATGGATCCAATGATGTTAATAAAGTCATGATCAAAAAATCAACCCAAGACAACCAGAAAATAATCACAAAATAATAATGTATTTAATATATACATTAAAAGGTTTAAAAATGTTTTTTAAAAAAAGGAAAGTAATGAGGAAAATATCAATTATATTCAAATTAATCAAGAAATGAAAAATAAGACCATAGAAAAATCAGAAAATAGGCCAAGTAATTTTACAAAAATTTTGGTAATTTTTAAAAGTCAGAAACTATTTTTAAAAATTAAAATAAATGGGTAAAATGAACAAAAATAGTAAAAAAAATAGTAAAATCAGAAACAAAAATGAAATAAGATCACCAATATTTGTCACAATATCATTGGATCATTCCATAAATTTTTCAGAATTTAAAAATGTATAAAAGTATTTTTAAACATTTTAAACAAATCGAATAAGTGTAAAATTCATAAAAAATACCAAATCATAAAATTAAATTGTGAAAAACTAAAAATCAGAAAGATAATAATCAAAAATATTTTTCATAATTTTTTCAGATTTTTTGGACTAAAAATGAATTTTCTATGATTTTTTGAAATTTAAAATAATTAAAATATAAAAATCAGAAAAAGAAAAATAAAAGTAAAAGATGTGGACCATTGGATGAGAGTCAAAACACATTAGTAATTAAATCCAAGGGATCTGGCGCACTGTGCATATCATGGTCATTAATGAATAATGTACAAAATCAATAATAAATCAGATTTTCGAAAAACACAAATGGCACACCATCATTGGTTGGAAGATGACACGTAGGTCATCTTCAACCTCCAGCCAAAGTGATTTGCAAGTCTCTCAAACTGTAAAATCAGAAGCTCAGACCTATGCCAATCGCTTCGTCTCTTCAAGACGAAAACAAACACACCCTCGCGCCAAATTCATTAAACTGTAGCTCAAGCAATTTGGAAGGAAAGTTTTTAAAAGGGATTTGAAAATTCATGGTCAAAATGTACTCCCAGTGAAATATAAGTGTTGCAACTAGAACCAGGGCAATGAGAGCAACACAATGATATCAGAGTTTTGAAGAATTGATGAAGGAATCTATCTATTGAAGTTGAGTTGCAGAGCTCTGAAACTGGACTTCTATGGAGCAGTATAGGGCACGATTCTTGAATGTAATTATTTGGTTAGCTTTAGGGAAGATCAAGGAAGGTGAATTGAGGGAAAAAATGGATTGAAAAAGGCTTGAGAATAGATTTCGAAGTTGCTGAATTTTGGGTTGTGAAACAAGTTTGGCAGGGTGATTCTGGCTATCTAAGTTGGGAAATTGAATGGGGGATGACCCTCTATTTATAGGGAAGCAAATGGGATCAAAAGGAATAGCAAATGATGTGTTTTGGAGGGAATTCGTGTGGGTTTGCATCATGAAGAAAGTGTGACTCAAACTTGATCAAAAATCAGCCAAATCGTACGTTTCATGATGCTAATCATTTCTGGCAAGTTGCTAAACATGATTAGAACCAAAAACACATGGAAATCTTGTGATTAGAAGCCAAAACAAAGATTTCAAAATCCTGACTTTGTGAAAAATTCAGTTTCAAACTACCCAATTCAAATCCATGGCATTTCCAACTCAAGGGGTCTTAGGGCATAATTCTTGATGCTTTGGAAAGATGAGGTTACAAGCTTTGCAATGGAAAAAGAATGGAATCAAATGGATGCTTGAGCTAAAAGTTACATGGAGTCAAAGTTGAAGAAAAAGAGTTGACTTTCCATACTTAGAAATATTTCAAGTTCTTCTTCAAAAATGACCTATAATCTTTTGTATCCAAAGATGGCCTTCCACTTAGAATTTGCTCTTGACTAAAAAATATGGAATGAAGTAGATCTCTTGAATGACATTTTTCAATTTAAACCACTCAAAACTTCCAAAAATTGAGAAAGTTATGACTTGTTGAAGTTGGATAAAAATCATGAAATGACCTATAATATTTTGCATCCTTAAGGCAACTTCCATCCATTTTATTACTTTGCACATAAAATAAAGCATGAAGTACACATCCTTAAGTTCATCATGAAAAAAGAATAGGCTCAAGGTGATAAAAATTGACCAAATTATGACCATTTGAAGTCACATATGGAAAATTGGGGATTCATCTAAGTGACTTGTAATCTTTCTTTTTCACCAAATTCCTTCCACATGAAAACTCCTTAGAACTTTTGAAGTGATTTGTTGGTAATTCTTTGAAGAGAAGGATGTTTTTGAAATCACTCAAAAATACCAAAAGATGAGCAGGATATGCTCCTTTGAAGTCCAAAACCCTAGCCTCTAGATCAAGAGAATGCTTTGAGGAAATTTGCCAAGTTTGAACAAGTTTTTTTGTGCCAATATTATTCCTTTTTGAATAGAAGTTGTTTAGGATGATGATGAGGACTCATATCCACCAAAACCACTTCCATATCTTGAAATTAGAGAGAAATATGCTCTTGTGACCAATAGGAACAAGACCTTGTCCAATCATGACAACTTCTTCCCTTAACCATTTTGTACTTTTGAATCAATTTTGATAGCTTTGAAATATTTTGAACCAAAATGAGCCTTGTCATGCCATTTATTCCAAAATCACTCCAATAGTGAAGTTTGAAATTCTCAAGCTATTGACTAGGGCATGGAAATAAACTCATGAACCCATGAAGCAACTTGCTAAACCTCATTGCCTTTACCTACATTATTAACAAGTAAGACAAACCAATATTGTATTTTATTAATTAGAGAGAAAATAAAAATAAAATATCCATGATCACAAAATAAAACAAGTCAAGGTGCTTGGTAACTCCTCAAAAGAGCAAGGCTAAAGATAGGGAGAAGAACCAAAACCCCTAATGTGATCTTGTTGTGATTGAAACAATATGGTATGATGCAGGAATCTTAGGGGCAAAAATTTGGGTACAACACTCCCACCTCATAGGGCGAGCCAAAGGCAAGCAACCTGCTTCTCCAGGCGAGCGTTAGGTGAGGGACAGGTGGCAGGAGTTTTAAAAGTGTCGTAACTTGAGTTTTCGGACTCTATTTGACGCGTCATTTGAAGTGTTAGAAAGATAACACGATGTATTATGCCTTGGTAGAATAAAATGAGTCATAAGATGTATCTTTCCAATACTTTTCTAGGATTGAAATAGATCCTGAATGATGAAATGTGTTAATACTTTGATGAATTGATGAGATTATAATATTAATGCAGCATGATGTATGTTCGTATAATAGGCTGATGTTTTTTATGATGACGCCTTATGTAATACTATGGATGTGATGACATGTGATGAATTCATGAATGGTGATGCATTTTGACTACCTATAGTTGTATTTATTATGTTGTTGTACATCATGCATTCATGGCATATTTTAGGACTTCGTTCCACTTATGTTGTTAGGACAATTGGTCTAGTGATGATGATAGGACGTTAGTCCAATGATGGTCTGAATCCCATAGTGTAGATTGAGTGAAAATAGTATGATGTGCTCTGGTTCCAAGTGGTAATCGATCCTGTTAGTGGGGATCTTTGGAGAAACTATGACTAAGTCATCAGTGAAGTTTTGTTACCATATGCATTAGTCTAATGAAGTTGTATTACATACTTTGTGGCATTGCATAATATTTGATTACGTGGTGCTTTGTGAATGTGTGAAATAATGAGGTTATAATACTGATTGCTGACTGATGATATGATGATGTTATAAATGAATAATGTAGTGACAGCGTGAGTATGACATGAAGTTTTAATGATGTGTGGTTTCTTGCTGATGTAACTACTATATTTATTCCTTATATCTTTTATAATGGTTATGATTATCACTCTTTCTACTTGAAAACAATGCCTTTATATGTGGGTAACATGCAAGTGATCAAGAATAGTTCATCGAAGCTTAGAGGATAGCTTTGGAGTGCATTATTTATTTCCGTTGATTTTAGAAGGTCTTGCTCTAATATGAAACATCGGGTTAGGAACATTTGCTTTAAAACTTTCATGTTCTTTTTCTTATTTTGAGATGATGAGTTACCTTTCATGGTATTTAATTATTTGATATATGAATCATGAACGATGAAGTGTGAGGAAGACTCTATGAAGTATTTTTAATAAAAAAATATTTTGAAACTATGATTGCGCTATGATGATTTGAATATGATAATGATTATTTTAAAGAAATAGTTGTTCTAAATGATTTAAAATTGAAACCCTAGTTGAGGTTTGTTGCCTTAGGAGGAGAATTTGTCTGGTCAATTCTTAGTCATCCTTGAGCAATTGAGGACCTTTAGAGGCATGCATTGAGTGAAATGAGAGAGCAAATTTTGGGGTACAATAGCTTTCCCTGTTCAATCTTCTTAAACCTGAGGATGTAGATTGGCTGGTCCACCTTTCGTGATCTGAAGGTGGAAGATGATTGAACACTAGAGTGCCTAGAAATTTGCACTCGTCGGAAGTGATGCTTGACTGTATAGATGATATTGGGAATGAGCTTACATATGCCATTTGGAGAAGGTGACGGAAGATCGTCAGAGATGGGCTTAGAGATGCCATCCAAAGAATGTGACGGAGAGTCGTCGGAGATTGGCTTATATATGCCATCCAGAGAAATGTTGACGGAGAGTCGTCGGAGATGGGCTTAGATATGCCATCCATAGAAATGTTGATGGAGAGTCGGCGGAGATGGGCTTAGAGATGCCATCCAGAGAAATCTTGATATCATGAGATATTCCTTTGTAAGGATTCTTATTCCTGTTGTTGAGGAGGACTCCGCTGTGGAATGTTGGTCTCTGTTTTTGGAAATATAGCTTAGGAGCTTCAGTCGTCCATTACTCTACTGGGGAGTCATCTCTTGATTGTAGAGACGGAAGTGAACTTCTATCTGGTCGTACTCCAGGCTTTGTAGTTTCTTTAACTGGAATAGAAATCAGAGAGATCTTAGTATCGATCCAACTGAACCAGAGAAAGGTCTTGAGTTGTCTTCAACTGGAATAGAAATCAGAAAAATCTTGGTGTCAATTTAACTAAACCAGATAAAGGTCTTAAGTTGACTTCAACTGGAATAGAAATCAAGAAAATCTTAGTATCAATTTAGTTGAACCAGATGAAGGTCTTGAATAAACTTTGACTGGGATGGAAATCAGAAGAATCTTAGTATCGATTCAACTGAACCAGACAAAAGTATTGGAATATCTTCAATTGGAATAGAAATCAGAGAGATCTTAGTGTCGATCTGACTGAACCAAAGAAGGTCTTTAATTAACTTTTACTAGAATGGAAATCAGAAGAATCTTAGTATTGATTCAACTGAACCAGACAAAAGTCTTGGAATATCTTAAACTGGAATAGAAATCAGAGAGATCTTAGTGTCGATCTGACTGAACCAGAGAAGGTCTTTAATTAACTTTAACTGGAATGGAAATTAGAAGAATCTTAGTATCGATTCAATTGAACCAGACAAAAGTCTTGGAATATCTTCAACTGGAATATAAACCAGTGAGATCCCAGTGTCGATCTGACTGAACTAGAGAAGGTATTTAATTAACTTTGACCAGAATGGAAATCAGAAAAATCTTAGTATCGATTCAACTGAACCAGACAAAAGTCTCGGAATATCCTCAACCGGAATAGAAATCAGAGAGATCTTAGTATCGATCTAACTGAACCAGAGAAGGTCTTTATTTAACTTTGACTGGAATGGAAATCAGAAGAATCTTAGTATCGATTCAACTGAACCAGACAAAAGTCTTGGAATATCTTCAACTGGAATAGAAATTAGAGAGATCTTAGTGTCGATCTGATTGAACCAAAGAAGGTCCTTAATTAACTTTGACTGGAATGGAAATCAGAAGAATCTTAGTATCGATTCAACTGAACTAGACAAAAGTCTTGGAATATCTTCAACTGGAATAGAAATCTGAGAGATCTTAGTGTCGATCTGACTGAACCTGAGAAGGTCTTTAATTAACTTTGACTGGAATGGAAATCATAAGAATCTTAGTATCGATTCAACTGAACTAGACAAAAGTCTTGGAATATCTTCAACTGGAATAGAAATCAGAGAGATCTTAGTATCGATCTGACTGAACCAACTGCCAGGTCACGTACGTAGTCAACGGTGGTTATTGATTTGATCTTTTCCCTGAAAAAGGTAAAGAGTTAGTCTTATGCAATGTCATGGTGTATGAAATGCATTATGATGATGGTCTCAAAATAAATGAGATTATGCTGTATGCGATATGTATGCGCATTCCATGATGTATGAATATGGGATGCTATTGTGGTATTTCTTAGTCTGGGAAAGTAAATCCCGGACTGGTGCTGGAGAGTATTGGGAAGTTGAATCCTTCATTTCCGCTAGAGATGATGAATGGAGATGATTCGCTGGGGACTTCTTTCTTCCGTTTGAGGATAATCTACCGGGAATTCTTAACTCCTACCTGAGAATGATTCTGTGGAGAGAGATAATGCTTTATCGGAAGATTTTACCGATGTAGAGAAATAAACTCTGTTGGGGAATAAACTTTTGCAGTTAGAGAAATAAACTCCACCTGGGAGGAGGTTTTATAAACTATTTGAAATTATAAAACTCGACTGGGGAATACAAATTTCAGCTCTCTGAAGGCACTTTAATTCCTGCTCGGGGAAGGAGAGATCAAAACTTTGGGTTGTTTCTACTCTATGGGGAACATAGACATCACGGGGTCGTATGTAATGGTGTCTTCGTCTCAAAATGTCTCCGCCCTTGTACCTGCTGGAAGGCTTTGTGGATGGTTTGAGTGTCATCCCTACTCATGGGGTTCTTGGTAAATGCTGATCAGGATAACAAGTCTTCTACTGATAGACAAGTGACAAGATTGTGGGACATAGTCGTACGCTTTAATCCCTAACTTTTTCCTGGACTACCCTTTTGGGTTTTCATTCCACCGGGATACCCTTTTTTTCCCAAGCCGCCTTTTCAGGTTCTCGACTTGCCGGGTGTACATATTTTTTGTATTTATCCCTAATTTTTTCCCGAACCCTTTTGGTTCGCCGGGATGTCCTTATTTTTGCTTAGGCCAGTCAACCTAGCGGGTCTTTGTTCATGTGTAGTATTTTCCAACTATGTCCACGTTCATCGGGTGCGGAGAATTGTCCTTGTCCTTAGTAGTAAGTGTTGTCACACTACCATAAGGTGTTTGTTTGATCGTACATGATTCGTTGGTGGAATTCATATCCAATACCCCAAGTAATTCACATAGAGATCTGCCCCTGGCTATTTGGAATTTTTGAGAGATTCCTTGAACCTTGACTTGATTGCCCCAGATCAGCTGGACATCATGCTATGCCCCTTTATTATGAAAAGCCTATCACTGGAATGTCTTTCCATATGAGGTGATTCTTTCCACTGAGAAGATTTTTGTTCATCGAATATCTGTCGTGCGAATTTCTCTATTGTTGAACAAATAGTCATATGCAAATAATGGTATTTTAAGAATGCAAAGTTTATGTCTGTCTTGAAGTTTGAAAATTCATTTTTTAGTAAAACAAACAAATTTTGTAAAAGTGTGATGTCAGCTCAGGATTTATAGCGAACCCTACAGGAGTCAGGATACCTTTTGTAACAATATGCTTTCAAACTAACCCATGCTTTAGCTAGGACTTTTAAGGGTTATAACGTGGCTTGGTTCACAGTTCAAGAAACAAAGGATAAAGGCTAAAATTTTATTTGTACCCACCCGCTCTTCGTGATGTTCTTCGATCCTATGCTCAGCTAATTGTGCATTCAAAACCTAATTGAGTCTGGCATCTTGTCCTCGATGTTCCGGTGATGGTTTGGATACTAAAAGTTTATTTTGAAGAGGAAGTCATTTTTGTAATCTTCTTTTGTCTAGGATTTTTAGTAACCTCTTTTTTGGTTTTCGTTATCCCTATTTTTGCCTGAACTGTTTCTTTTGTGATTACATTCAGCGGGATGCCCTAGTTTTTCTTAAGTCTCCTTCATAGGTTTTGACTTGACGGGCTTTTCTTTTTTTTTTTGAAAAATAATGACTGCCTATTTAAATGATTATACAAAACCATCACTGTATTTTGATTTGGAAGGACATCTTCGATGCCATTCATTGTGTACGAAATAAAAGATTGCGACTGGATTGACTAAGAAACTACCCTACCTCAGGTTATAATTAAGGGTTTTAATTTGTGTGAAAAGAAAAACTCCTACTTCTTTGGCTCAAAGGGGTTGACTAGGGATTATCTTCCTTATAACTCCACTGTTTAGGATTTGAAATAATGCCTGTACATCGTTAGCGAGGTCTGTTCGAAAGCATATTATAGAGGTTGTGGTATTATTTTCGTCATCCTCCCTCTAAAGGCCTAGAGCTTTTGATTGAGAGTTGAATATCACAAAAAAGAAAGCAGTTTAAATATAGTGAATACAAATGAATTGATTCAAAATAGACATATGCAATGCATTGATAAAGTGACAAAGTTTGACATAAATAAATGTTCAAACAATCAAAAGAAAATTACAAATTGAAAATTCTAATGAACAAAAGCTTCTTCGTCTGATCTTGTCACTTCAGATGGCGTGCCTTGGAGGGATGGCAGAAGAACCCAGCCTGACCGTCTTGTTTAAACTCCATCACTCCGTCATTAACCAAGTTTTGAATTTTATATTTCAACCTCCAACAATAATCAGTATCATGCCCCAGACTATTGGAGTGATATGCATACCTTGCATCAGGATTGTAGTTAGGGGAAACAGTCTTGGGATTCAGATGAGGCCCTATCAACGTAACCAGATTCATCCTCAACATGTGTTTTAAAGCTTCAGACAGCGGCATGTTGAGTTTGGTAAACTGCCTCTTGGGTGTATCCAAATTACTCTGATTAACCCATTGTTTTTGGCGAGGTTGTTGTTGGACCTGCGGTGTAGTAGCAATTTGGAAAGGTCCACTCTTCACCAAACCAGTCTCTTGTCTTCTCGGAGGTTAATCAATGACTTGGTCCCCAACCTCAACTATTTTCTTCATACCGCTGCAGCCGTTTTGATGAAGTTTATTGATAATGGCTCTCAGCTCTTCTTATCCCCGGGCTAGGCCTTGGATAAGGGCCTTCTACCCCAACATATGGGTTCTCATCGCTTCAACTTCAGCTTGCAGTTGTTTCAACCGTCTGTCCTTATTGTCTTCAGGATTTTTCTTGGCCAGGTTCCTAGTGAGGAGTGCTTTCAACTCTTCCTGCCCCTTGGATAGTTTTAGGAACATTTCTATGAACTGAGCCTCTTGAGTTGGGAGATCTCTGTTGTCTTGTTTGAGAGCCATTGCTGAAATAAATAGCGAGAACATGAGAGACCTGCTTTGAAACCTGCTTATGCAATGATATGTATGATATATGTATGCAATATTTTAAAGGATTTCTAAGACTTAAAATTGCTTAAACAGAAAGAGAGCAAATGTTAATTGCATTAAGAAGATTTATCAGTGAGCATGATGCCTCTTGGGCTTACAAGGGAGCAAAGCAAAAATAAAAACTCTCAAGGCAAAGGAAGACTCAAGCTTCCCACATGCGCATCCTCTTTGGTGAAATGTAAGCATTTATACTCTTTTCTTCGTGAAGTAACCTGGTGAGCTTTAAAACCTTCTTCTCGCTGGCATATAATTGGGTTTTTAAGGTATCCCGTTCTTCTTTGAGTTAGATCCAAGATTTTCGTAGCTCCTCAAAATCAGTTGGCATGTCGGGATGAAGAACAATGTAAGGAGTGTTTCCCTCAGCAATTGGCTCCATAATCACAGGTAAGATGGCGGTGTAAGGCATCATAAGTCATTGAGCACGAGCTCACACCCATTTGAGGTAAGGCTCAAGAGGGATGGAATTCTTGTGCCCTAGTGTCTTGTTATCAACTCTGTTTATCATGCCCCAAGCTCGAATGAACCTCTTACGATAACCCTGAACATCATTCTCATAGTAAAATGTGATTCCTTGGACGAGTGTATGGTGAGTACCATCCCTTCTAGCATAACCAAACTGTCGCAACGCCAAACAAGGATTATAAGTGATTCCTCCCCTAATGCCTAAGAGAGGGACATTAGGGAATTGCCCACAACGGTCAATGATGGTAGCATTCTCCAAGGATCGAGAACACCAATGAATATCCTAATGTGTAAGGGACATCAACCTATGAGACCATCTCATACCCTACTCATTTCTCAAAACAGGCCGAGGTAGGTGTGAAATAAACCACCTAGCCAATAGAGGAGTGCAACACAGAAGGGTCCCTATTCTATTTAGAGTGCAAGTATGTAGAGAGTGTAGAATATCCCCAAGTAAGGTAGGCACCAGATTATATGGCAGAAAAACCTTAACCGTATTCACATCTACGAGGTGGTCTGTATTAGGGAATAGTACCATCCCATAGACGAGAAGGGCCAACACTTCTTCAAAAGATTATAAATCTAGGTTATCCCAAAAATAGTGTGCTTTCTCAAATAGAAACTTAACTGGAAATCCTTGGACACCTCTTCTGGTTTCCCAATTTGCCACTACATCAGACCGTTGTAAAGACAGAGCTTGAGCAATCTCTTCAGGCTTTGGGTCTCTTTCCATACCATTGAGTGGTATCTGATTAAGGATAGGTACCCCAAATAACTGAGAAAACTCCTCCATATTAGGCACTAACTGGTAATCAGGAAAAGTGAAGCAGTGGTGCAACGGGTCAAAGAACTGAAAGAGCACCTTTAACATATCTTCATCAGGGTTTGAAGTGACCAAGTTGAGAAGTCGACCATGTTTTTCAGTGAAGGAAGAGCTTACAGGAATCCTTGATTCTAATTCCTTGAGTTGAGGAGATACTTTCACAAGGTTGATTTGGATAGTGTTCCCGCGAGCGGATGTCATGTCCTACAAAACAAGACAATGATAAGCCCTAGAAAATCCTTGAAATTGTTAGTATGATATGCCATGTTATGATGTCATGATTATGCTAAGAAATCATAGAAATAGCAAGCACAAGAAAATCACACAAAAGACCTTAGGTTTAAGGCTTGCATGGGTTTTAAGGTAATACCATCTTGAAGATTGGATTGGTTCAACCTGTCATATAAATAGTAATCGGGTTCGAAGGGATCTCAATATCACTGATCTTTCCCACAAGTTTTGTTCTGATAGGTGACTGACTCACAACCAAACAAAACTCGGGAGTCAAATCTCAATGATTTTAGCATCGAGTATCAACCGACTTTGGGAATACACCAAAGACAGTTATCTCACTACGTCCTAATAGCCAAGTTGTTCGGTTAAGGTTCTAAGGTGAATTGACGCTTCATGACACTACGCAGAAGCCCCGTATTCTCCTTGATTAACTCAAGGACTATCGATACCAACCAAAGCGTCACATCAACATAGCCACCACTTCAACCGTGTCTGTATACCCCGCACAGTCTCCACGATCTATTGCCACTTACCTAAAAGGTTTTCCCCAGATCCGGGTGTAGGATCTATAGTAACCCAAACAAAACCCTTAAAAATAAAGCAATCAAACAGACAAAGAAGCAGTTTAAAAATGATCTAGACCCTAAGGTAAACCCCACTTTTATAAGTTCTTCCCAGCAGAGTCGTCAGTTCTGTGATACGGTGGCAGAATCGACTGTTAATATTGGTTTGCATATTTTGTTTGCAAATGTTGCGGTAAGCAAGAGTCACCACAGAATTTTCTTTTATCCAACAAAGGAAAGGGTGAAAAGAACAGAAAAATACCTTTTTCGAGATTTTCTGAGTAAGGGGGGTAGGTTATGGAAAGGGAAGGTGTTATCACCCTTTCCGTCTGTGGTTTTCCACGGGCTCTCAGGTACTTGCTCATTTTGAAAACTGTTTTCGTGTTTGTGTGTTTTGAAAGATTTTGTTTGCTTTATGATAATTCTTATATCAGTCCTCAAGAGTGTGATAAAGCGTTTTTAAAAGAAGTTTGAAAGTGTGAGTGTAAAATTTTTTTTAGAGCAAGTACCTAACAGTTATCTACCTACTCGAAAAGGATGTTCTTTTCCTCCTTTCCTTTAGATAGTGTTATCCTACTATTAGTGAGTAGGTAGCCCTATCGTTGAATGTTGAAGGACTATCGAAAGGGGCACTTATGGTCATTGAAGGCAACATGTAAGGATACCTTAGCATTTTGAAGGGACTGTCACCATATAGGCAACGTCGAGGGACAAGATCATTTCTCGTAGGCTACTCGAGGGATGTTAAGGGACCATGATCTTTATGATTTCTTTTAGATTAGATTCTTTTCTAAGATATCCCTATGTTCGAGGGACATGACCATTGTTTTCCAAGGCAACCAAGTGAGGAGTACCTTAAGGGTGCAAGTGTGAAATAATGTGCTTTTTTCAGATATTTTATCTTATGTTAGTGATCTAATGATTAATTGATTAATTCTTGCCTAATTACTTAACAGTTCATATACAACATATAAGAAATATAAGAGCAAGAAATAAAGGTCCTACAATTATTACAAGGCTTTGGTATAGTTACATAAATACTGAACGAAAAGTAAAATGCAGAAATTGAAAACACTAATTAACTATTACAAACCGGGCACATTTACATAAATAATAAAAAATAATCGTATAGAAAAATAATAACGCGCAAAATTTAGGATTGGCCTACGTTTGAAACCCTAAAATCTAATTGCTCATTAAAAATATTTTTTGGTATTTTATGAAAAATATTTGAAATTTGACCTAATCTCTAATTAATTTTAAATTAAAGAAAATAATTTAAAGTTAATTAAATTAATTAATTTGCAGAAAATTAATTTATTAAGAAAAAAAAACTAAGTCCTAATTTTTTTGTGATGATTTTCTGATTTTAAAAAAAGTGAATAAACAAAATATAAACTAATTAAAAAAAATTAGAATAAATAAGTTAGAAAAATGGGTCTGAGGGGGTGAGAAACCCAATTGTAGGGGTAGGCTGCTGAAATTTGTCAAAGCCCAAATCATGTGACCCACAACTGCGTTGGATCTGGTGTTATTGTGTTAGGGAGGTCCACCATGGGGCTGCGTCCAGGAGTGCTGGATCTGGAGGATGATTAATCTGATGGTGGTGACGTGGTTAGCCCATGATGCGCATGAGTGGCCTGGATGTACTGGATCTGGAGGAAATTCATTGAAAAAAGTAATGTTCAAGACCTGGTAATCGAACCCATGTCTCTCCCTTTGCACCCTAATGCTTTTTCCATCTGCACTGCTGGGTCATTCATGCGTATAATCAAAACAAAAATATATAATATAAAACAAGGACAACTGTTGAGTTTTCAAACACGCGCCAACAAGTGGGGTCCCTGTATTTCAAATGGTCTAATCAGAAGAAGTCATCCAGCCACGCCAGCACAGGAAGGGTCAAACCACCCCTTACGGTGGTTGACCGTTGTCTTCTCCGGCGAGGCAAAAGTTGAAACCTGCAAAATAGGGCGTTTCCAATCCAGAAACTTGACCTACGCCCCCCCCCCCCTAAATCATAGGCTGCCATCACGATGGTGGTATTCTTTTTGGCTGAAACGACCAGTAAACACAGATGCAAAGAAACAAAAAACTTGTGCCCTAAAAATGGAACTTCTTATTTCTGGCATCAAAGTTTGCGTGTAATAATTCGAAACATGCGGAAATATGATGTTAAACTCAAATATGTGCAGATATATTATTTATATGTCATGAATCGAAAGTTTGAAGTTTGAAAGTTTTGAAAACTGTGAGTTATCGTAGGGGGTGGTTCTGGATGCTTTGGATTTCAAAAAGGGGTTGTATCTACCCCTGGGATCCTCAGAAGGATGATGGCATGCTTGGATCTGATTGAGATTGGATGGAATGTGAGCTTTTGAATTGCACCATACTTGAATATTTTTGCAACTTTGTTCTTGGTTTGGTGGCAGCTTTCACGTGTCCTTTTGATCTAGGGTTGTTGTGTACATATAGTGAATCATATTAGGGTTACAAATAAAGAAAAAGATCCATGGCATTGAGTGCAAGATTTGTCCCAAATATCCTCTTGAATGTATTTCCTATCTTGTACATCCTTTCCCATCTTGGTTTGCACGTTTTTATTTTGATATGCCAGCATATTTTACTCTTCATTTGATGAGAAAAAGATTCTCAAATCATATCTTACATATTTTCTATTATTTCTTTATTTAATTTTGACTTTTAATGAATAAAAAATCAAAATAAATAATAAGAATAATGAAATAATGTATGAGTGAGCTCAGGGGTCATGGGCCATGTTAAGAACAAGTTTCATGCATGAAAACATGGGCCCATTTGGAAAAAATTCAAGTTTGGTCAATATTGGCTTCATGCATATTTCCAAAAATTGATCAAATTTAGCAATGCATCTCTCTCTCATTTTTAACCCTAAGAGGGTGTTCTTTTACTTTTTAGATAGCTTAGGATGTCCTTTAAACAACTCTTTTTGTTTCATCTCAATTGTATCTTCCATGTTTATGTAAGGAGCTTTGACCCAAAAGGTGTTTTTGTTGACTTTTTGAAAGGACCTATAATGTATGAACTTATATCTTTTGATTAAGGCATTTATTGAACTTGAGGGATGAAGAGAAGTTGTAGGAAATTGGATTATATTCAAAATGACCCTTGGTGGAAAAATTTATGATAAAGTATGAGAAAGTTATGCCTGGTCAAAGCTTGGTTAACTTTTCCTATAGAAACCCTAATTTGCCATTTTTTACTTTTGATGAGTCAGGAGCATTTCTTGAGGAATCATGATTAACCCTTGATAAAATGATGGATATTACTTCAAAATGTTGATGTTGACCAAAAATCTTGAAGTTTGACTCTATTTGGGCCACAATTGACTTTTGACCTAGTACAGTTGATTTCCAGGCATTTGAGCAATTGACTGAGCAAACTTGTTGTGCAAGGCATGAATTTGGGCATGGATGATCTTGATAACATATTAGGACAATGGAGAACATTTGGGATCCTTGGGACTCACACATCTTGCTTAAAATTGAAACCCTAGTTGAGGTTTGTTGCCTTAGGAGGAGAATTTGTCTGGTCAATTCTTAGTCATCCTTGAGCAATTGAGGTCCTTTAGAGGCATGTCTTGAGTGAAATGAGAGGGAAAATTTTGGGGTACAACACTTCCCAACATTCTTTTTCAAAAACATTTGTACACTAAGTAAGAACCTTCAACTCACCCTCCAAGTGACCATCAAACTACCCTTTGACCCACTTCCCTAACTACCATACAATAGGCCTTTGAGTCATTCCATTACTTGTTATAAACGAACCTTTGATCCAATCACACAACATCTTTCGATTCAGTGACTACTTTCACAAAGTGGTAACTGGATTAGCCTCGGGAAGGTCCCAACAAACTCCCATTCTCCATAAAGGAGGCACTTGCAGTTCCCTTCGATCAAAGAACTTCAAGAGGTAAGTTCCCTTCAAGCTTGAATATATTCTATTTTAATATCATGTGTACACACCAATAAATAAAATGTAGATATATCACATCGGGAGCTAGACCATATTTTAGCTTTTGATTCTGACTGCCCATATGCTGAAAACTCAACTTTAATTAGTTAGGCTTTGGACTTTAAGACCCATTGGTTTTTGTGCTAACTCCTGGACTATATTTAGGTTTGGCTGTTGCACTTTAAGAACTTAAGACATGTTCATTTTACCCTTCGATTGGCTAGCTGCACAAACCTTACGAATCACAATCTGAGGGCCCAACATGCTTACAGTCGAAGGAGTCAGTAAGGAGCCTGTGGCAAAGCATGAACCTTGTGGACTCCAGGCCTCAAATGAAGAAATGAACCTTCCTTCCTCTAGGCCTCAAACAAAGGCCAAAACCTTGTTGTCTCCAAGTCTCAAATGAAGGAATGAACCTTGTTGCCTCCAGGCCTCAAACGAAGGCCAGAAACTTGTTGTCTCCAAGTTTCAAGTGAAGGACAAAACCATGCTGACTTCCAGGCCCATATGAAAGGCATGCCTACGCTAATGCCAGCCCCCAGTCGAAGGAGGCAAAAAGGAAAATCGAAGGGCATGACTCCACTGACTCCAGACCCCAAATCAAAGAAAGCCAAAAAATGCAGAATCGAAGGGTGTTTCAGCCTAAATCGAAAGACCCATTTTTCTTGCCTTTATTTTATTTTTTCCTTTATATTTTCATGATATTCAATATGATTGTAATAGTGTAGGATTTTATCTTTCTGTATTTTATTATTTTTGTATAAATGCTAGTAACTAGGATATATGGCAAGATAAAAACAACAAGTAGATAACCAAAAATTCAAAAGACAAAATGCATGCAATCAAACACACTCCTCATACACATGCACCCCTAGGTTAATTCCACTTGTTGCCCCATAAAAATAGTCATGTCCCTCTAATATGGGCGTTTTAGCAAAAACCCTCGATAAAAGATCGTAGTCCCTCGATGTCTCTCGAAGTTTCCTTGGGTAAACGATCTAGTCCCTTAAACGACATTGTTAAAACGTCCCATAGGTTGCCTTCTATGACTATACAAACATCCCACGCTCGTCCCTTCACATCCAATGATGGGGCTTCTTACTAAATCAATTGTAAGATAGTGTAATACAGGGGGAGAACAGACTTGGGATGTTTTGCGTTTGATTGCAAATATTGCGGTTAGCAAGAGTCATCACCGACTTTTATTTTATCCAATAAGGAAAGGGAGAAAAGAATAGGAAAGACCTTTGAGATTATTTTCTTGAGTTCGGGGGGTAGATTATGGAAAGGGAAGGTGTTAGCACCCTTTTGATCCATAGTTATCTATGGGCTCTTAGTTTCTTGCTAGATCACTTTATTTGTTTGAGAGTGTGCTTTGTTATGGTTTTTGAAAGTATTTTTGAAAGGCTCCTTCGTTTAGGAAAACTTTGTAATGATTCTCGTTTCGGAAAAAAAGTATACAAAGTGTTTGGACTTTTGAAAATATTTCATGTTTTGAAAGTGTTTGGTGTGTATTTGCAAGGATGTTTGTTTTTGAAAGTGAGCAAGAAACTAAGAACGTTTCTACCTACTCAAAAGTATTTGTTCATTTCTTCCTTCCTTGGATATTTCTATCTCACCATTGATTGGTAAGAAGCCTTATCTTTGGATGTAAAGGGACGGGCGCAGGTCATCGTATAGTCATGATAGCAATGGTGTGAGATATATTAGAATTTCTCTTTGAGGGACTTAAGATCATTTAAAAGGCAACATTTGTAGCGTCATCGAGGGACTATGATCTTGTATTTTTTATTGTTTTGCTAAAACATCTCACATGCATAATATGACCATTTTTCATAAGGCAACAAGTGGAATTACCCTAGGGGTGCATGTGTGAGTAGTGTGTTTGATTTGCATGCATTTAGTCTTTTATTAGGGGTGGTCTACTTGTTGATTTTATCTTCCCATACAAATCCTAATTACTATCATTTATATGAAAGCGATAAATTGCGGAAAATAAATATTCTACGCTATTACAATCATTAGAGGGATGGGGTGTACAAATTTACAAATGGGGATTGCAAGGAATTTAAAGTCCTAATTATCTATTACAACCATATTGAAATAATGAGTAAGAAATGTAAAATGGATTTGTTTTGTTTTTGTTAAGAGAAGAAATGAATTAGCTTAAGAAAATATTTTAGTCTTTTGGTTTTAAAAGAAATAAAGCAAAGTGTATGAATATAGAAATATTTTTTGGTGTTTTGATTAATGAAAATAAAATTATGATAATAAGGGAAAAGGATCAGAATCAGCACATTGCTGAAGTAAGAAGCTCTGACTCTGGTGTGCTGCAAGTCATATGGAAAATGTTAGCAAAAAAGGGGACGGCCAGAAGTTTTCGGTCCGGGTACACTAAAGTTCTGGGGTTGTTGGGGATAAGGGAAATCCTAGGAGTTCTGATGCAACTGGAAGCCTAGAAGTTAATGTTACTAGAAGGTTAGAAGTTCTGGTTATTGAGAGAGTGTTGAAGTTATGATGTAGCTGGACACCTAGAAATTCTGATGATGGGTAAGTGAAGTGTCAATGCTGTTGGATGGGAATGTCTAGAAGTTCTGGTCCAAGATCAATGTTTTGATAAGAAATTAAAGGGATTGATCTATAAGTTCTGGTCCAATTAATAGGGTAAAAAGTCAGGAAATAAACATAAAAAGAGTTGTTTCTGGGGCTAGAGCTTAGGACCCTTAGCACTAATGTCTTATGCACACACTCTCTACCACCGGGGTGGCTATACATCCAGTATTAGAAGAAAAAACATAAACATATAACAAAAAGTAAGTTCTGATGACGAACTTTATCTCCTTCAACATGCTAATCAGAGCATATGCAGCTTAGCCATTTCTCAACAAGACAGAAAATGAAAACATAGCAATTATGGCAGGTTTTATCATAAGGTATCAAAACTGTAAATCAGAAACAAGCATGAATTTGCTAATCCTAATTCTGGATCCTAATTTCCTCAAGAAGTTCTGAACTGAAACTTTCTCTACTTAAGTAAACATACATGAATCTATGAATATGTACAGAATCAAAGCCATGATATCTACATTGTATCTTTGAAAATGCAAGCCTAGGAATGCCTAAGCAATGAGATACAAGTCAGAAGAAACTTACCTTGCTTCTGGAGATTGTTCTGAATTAGAGTTTGGTTCAGGCTGCTGTGATGTTCTGGTAAGCTTTTTCGCATGCTCAGAAGGCTGGAACAATCTTTAACTTGAGCTAATGAATGGCTGGAAAATTCCGGAACAACCAAGAGTCAAAGTTCTGATTTTTGAAATGGAAGTTGGTGGAGATGGAATTGCAGTCTGTAAATAGAAGTTGGGATTGTTTCTAATTTGGCCAAGAGATGTGCAAGAAGATTAGAATTTGGGCGTGAAAAGAAACAGAAACTTAGCATGTTTTTGTGTTTATGCTTTTAGTTTCCAGTTCTTTGAAATTTCAGCAAGGTTTCAAGGCTAATTTCAAAATTCTAGACCCCTTTACAATTGCAAATGTATTTCAATTTATAGGAAAGGATTTAATATCTTGGAGAAGTCAAAAGTACAACCATCATACACTAGGAACTGACTTGTTCTTGAAGCAAGTACAAACAAGTATGGTTCAAAGCACAAAGTAAGGTGGTTAGCAGCTTTTAGCCATGCCTAAGCTGTATTTGCAAGCATGAATTAAGAAAAATTACCCTCAGAAGCAAAAGCAAAGCATGGGCCTAACATAAACCTTGTATAAAAGTCTGCTTTTCAAGGACAACAAAAGTACTTTTATGCCACACGTGGGGAAATCCTTTGGATAAAGACTCAAAAGTGGGTGTGAGCATTAAATGATGATGAGATTTATCAAACCAAATATGAGATTATGTATCATAGCTTACTCTAGATCAGAAGTTTAACATCAGTGTAACTTAGGACAAACATCAAACTTCTGATCTTCGAATCTCCCTGTTCTAGCATGTTCTAAAGGGGTTCTCAGATTTTCCAGAAAGCTTGTAACATGCTTTGCAGACCCTCTTTGAATTAATTTTGCAATTTCTAATTGAACCTACATGAAAACTGACCCAGAAGTCGTAACCAAATTCTGATTTGAAAATGCTCTGAATTTACTAAGTGTTTCAGTTTCATGGACGTGTCTTTGAGGATTTATAATTTGAAATCCCGACATTTCTAGGAGAAGTTCTGCTCTGCAATGTTTTAGATCTCGTTGAGATATACAATTCTTGTGTTAGAAGTTCTTCCAGAATCAACTTGTATTATGGTGAAAATCAGGCCATAAGTTCTGAATTTATCATCTTTCCTAAACACTTAGAAAAATTTCCAAGTATTTAGAATTTTGACTTTTCCAAAGCAAATTTGAGTTTTGATTTTCTTAATGAAACAAACTTCACATTCTAACATGCCTTGATGAAATATGATTATCGAAACTTGATTTTGATCCAAAAGTCAAAGTTTGACTTTTTAGTGTGCAATTTAACCATTTTCCCTTGTGCCAATTCCAGACCTTAATTGATGTATTAGTGCTGCAAACCTGACGTCATGGAAGATCTTATGAGAAAATCCTTGAGAAATGAGAGGGAAAATTTTGGGGTACAATAGTTGCCCCTGTTAAATCTTCTTAAACCTGAAGAGTTGGATTAGCGAGTCCGCCATTCGTGACTTGAAGGTGGAAGATGATTGAATACTAGAGTGCCCAAAAATTTGCACTCGATGATGTGTTAGTTTACTGTGTAGGGAATGTGCTTAGAGACGCCATTTAGAGTGACTGGGGAAAGTATCAGGATAAATCTTTTGGTTTATTTAAACTGGAGTGATAGATGTCTTTGTCTGTAGATTTTTATGCAAGGAAAAAGATTAGTTGCATGCAGATGTATGCATGGCGTGATGATGTTCTCAAAATAGATGAGATTATGATGTATGCATTTGTCGTGTATGTGTTAGGATTTATGAATGTGATGCATTTACTGCAGTGTGTCTTTGTCTAGGAAAATAAATCCTTGACAACATGCTGATGAGCCTTGGGAAATGAGCTTCCAGACTGCTGTTGGGGATGAAGAGCATGCTTCTATTGTTTTAGAATGTTTTTGCTGGGAATTCCTGTTCTGTTGTTTGATGGGAAAGTCCGCTGAGGAATACTGGCTTGTTTAAGAAGACTCTATGGATATTGTTGATCTCTGCTTGGGGAAATGAGTTTAGGAGTATTAATTTTCCAATGCTCTTACTGGGGGAGTATTCCTGACTGGAGAGCATCGAAAATTGGTTGTTATCTAGTCGAAATCCAGGTTTGGCAGCAATTTGTTGGGGAAAATGAAGTTGACTACTATCTGGTTGTATTCCAGGCTTCGCAGTGACTTGCAGGGTAAAATCTGAATTAACTGTTATCTGGTTAGAACCTAGGTTTCGCAGAAAATTTCTTAAGGTTAAACTGTTATCTGGTCGGGTTTCAGGCTTCATAGTAACTTGAAGTGGTAACTATCATCTGGTCGGGTCCAAGCTTCATAGTCTCTGAAAAGTTACACTATTATCTGGTAGGGTCCAGGCTTCATAGTGGCTCACTGAGGATGAATAACTTAACTGTTATCTGATCGGGTCCAAGCTTCATAGAAAATTTCTTGAAGTTGAACTGTTATCTGGTTGGGTCCAGGCTTCACATTAACTTACTGACATTAAACTGCTATTTGGTTGGATTCCAGACTTCGCAGATTTCTGGCGTGGATGAAGTTAATTGTTATATGGTCGGGTCCAGGCTTCACAATAACTTTCTTGAAAAGATGGAGTTGAACTGATATCTGGTCGGATCTAAGCTTCACTGTAACTTGCTGGGGTAGAGGCAAACTCTACTGGGGAAAGGAAATTAAACTCTTTTCTGGTTGAGTCCAAGTTTTTCCATATCTCGAAGAATTAAAATATTATCTGGTCAGATCCAGGCTTTATAGTGTCTTAAGAGGTTAACTATTATCTGGTCGGGTCCAGGCTTCATAGTTACTAAAATTTGTACTATTATCTAGTCAGATCCAGGCTTCATAAACTTGGAGAAGTTACACTATTATCTGGTTGGGTCCAGGCTTCATAGTATTTTGAGAAGTTAACTATTATCTGGTCAGATCCAGGCTTCATAGTAACTGAAAGGTTTCACTATTATCTGGTCGGGTCCAGGCTTCATAGTGGTTGAAAGATGTACTATTATCTAGTCGGATACAGGCTTCATAGTATTTTAAAAGTTGTATTATTATCTGGTCAGGTCCAGACTTCATAGTATTTGAAAAGTTGTACTATTATCTGGTCAGGTCTAGGCTTCATAGTAATTTGTTCAAAATAAAGAAGTTGATTGTTATCTGGTTGGGTCCAGCCTTCACAGCAACTTTCGGAGATGGCAAAGATTCCGTTGGCGACTTCACTGGGGATCAGGGGTTGTGGTCCTCTAATTTGTAATAGTATGAGAGGCGAGCTCAAGCTAGAGAAGATAGACTCAGTCGGGGAAGACAGATTCAGCTGGGGAAATAAACCTTGTTGGGAAATAAACCCTGCCGGGGAAATAAACCCTACTGAGGAGTATTTTACGAACTGCTGACAAGGTGAGTTATTTAGGAAGAAATCCACAAGGCTTCTTCTTTTAAAATCAACTCAGATAGGGAGAGGGTTGTCAAGAGATTGAGACTCTGTCTGGGGAATACCCTATGAAAGGGACTTTGTGGGCAACTCCGTTTAGGAAAGGTCTATTGTAGTCGGCCTTGTGGGAATAATGCTAATGAGATAAATCTATGGGGATATCCCATATACATTAAAAAGATGTTTGCTGCTGCTTAGCAGGACACATGTGCTAAATTTTTTTAATTATGTTCACATGCATATGTTCGTTCAATTTTAGTCATTGGACATCTTTGTATTCAAAACAAAAACAGAAAGTTTGCACTTCAAAGTATATTTGTATTGATATTTTGCCAATGAATAGGCGTTTTTATACAAATAGACGGAGATCCTAGTAAGAGGAAATCTTCGAAAGGAAAATAAAAATTGAAAACAAAGATAACAACCATGTGGAAGTGATCTTATTGCATTCCAACTCTACTATTGCCCCCAATTTCTTCAAATGTCCTTTGCCGCTGACAAAAGTTGATTGGATTGATTTCAGACCGTTTGAACTCGGACCTTGGTGTTGTACCCCAAAATTTTCCCTCCCATATTTCTCAAGACATGTCAAGAATAATCTCCAAGTTACTCAAGATGGCTCAACTGTTGGACAGTCAAATCATCTCCTAAGGCAGTCAATCTCAAATTAGGGTTTTGTGTTGCATCAAGTTCCTTACATACAAATGACCTCAAGTGAAACCCAATGTCCTAATATGTTCTCAAGTTCATCCATGTCAAATTTCAAGCCTTGCAGAGGAAGTTTGGTCAGTCAATTGCTCAAGAGGTCCAAAAATCGACTGTGCTAGGGCAAAAGTCAACTGTGACCTACAAATAGTCAAACCTCAAGATTTTTTGTCAAAATTCTTATTTTGAAGGATAATTCATCATTTTATCAAGGGTTGATCATGATTCATCAAGGATTGCTCAAAATTCATCAAGATTCAAAAGTTGCTAAATTAGGGTTTTGTAGGAAAAGTCAACTCAACTTTGACCAAGCATAACTTTCTCATACTTTATGAGAAATGACCCATTCAAAGGTAATTTTGAAGAGGAAGCAATTTCCTACAGTCCATCTTCACACCCCAAGATCAAGAAATGCACTCACAAAAAGTTACAAATTTGAACATTATAGGTCATTTTTGAAAGTCAACAAAAACACCTTTTTTGCCAAAGCTTATAACTTGAGAATGGTATATAAAAATGAGATGATACCAAAAGGGTTGGTTATAGAACATCTCAAGGTTTCTAAAAAGTCAAAGAACACTTCCTAAAGTTCAAAATTGAAGAAGTTGTGCATTGTTAAAGTTGGGCATTTTTCCGAAATTGCCAAAAGTCAATTATCCCCAAAACATCAAATTTTGCCAAAAGGGCCCACTTTTTTCCACTTGATTTGATCTTGTCACACCACACACGTGTCCTATCTTCAGTGTCATGTCCAATTATTAATTTTTATATTTTATTTGATTTTTATTGTTTTAATTAATTTAAAATCAATTTAAGTCCAAATAAAATCTAAACATTGATAACTTGGTATCTTTTTGATTGATACAAGTCTTTATTATCATCATGGACAAGATCAAACTCGTATCAAGCCATATCATGCACAAAATATTGGATTTTTGATTAAATTGGAAAGATTTTCATGGAGGATCATATCAAATCCTCAATCATCAATGCATAAGGATTGAAAGCCCAAAACTAAACCTAATTCACTCCATTATACTTATACAAGCTAAAGGCACGAAAATTAGAAAAAAGAGGCTGCACAATCAGAAGAACAAAAACTTGAAATTTGTCAAAAAAAGCTTGAAACTGAAATCCTTTCTAGAGGCAGATTCAAGGTCAAATCTCAACGTAGACCTCTTGCTGGACATCCATTGAGTCTAAAGCAATCAAAATCAGGCCATCACACCTCATCAAACGCGCTGTAAGTCTCCCTACACGCGACCCTGTATTTGAAAACGCAATCTCTTATTCTGGCATTTTCTTGGCAAAACATTGACATATTCATGATTCTTGAATGATTTCGAAACTTTCTCCAATATTTGATTTTGTTTTTGTAGCCTGTAATGCCATACCCGAAACTAGGGTTTTTGGTTCTTGTTTTTAGGCGTTTCAGTTTCAGGAAAAATTGATGCAAACAATGGACATAGCCATGTTCAGCAGGGAGAGACGAAGCGAACCATGGTCTTAGAATCAATTTCTATGGCCTGTAATTGATTTTAGGATGAACCTAGGGATTTAGCTGCGGATAAAAATCCACAGGTAAATAACCAGGTTGTAACGAAGAAGATGACAACGTGGCCCTTTCCCATTCGTGGATTCAAATCTCGCGCCTTATTTTTTTTGTTTTCTGGCATTTATTTATTTTTTCCATATTATATTTGATTTCCAATATTATAACAATTGAGTACATTGGTTGAGTGGCAAGGCGAGCGTCCAGAATCTAATGGGACCTGGGTTCGAATCCCAGGTCCCCCAAATGCATTTGTTTTATGTTTCAACAGGTGATTCCATGCAATGTCCAAAGCGTAGCACACCATACACCTTCAGATCTCCGGATGCCATATGGCCTTCAGGCCAAATCTGATGGTCAGGATTGAAGGTGCATCCTATTGCCCAGTCAACATGCCATGGATAATCTAGAAAGTCAACCAGGCTTGCATACCAATGGGCTTCTAAATTGTTGATCTCACATCCTTTTTCAGGCCCAACACCCCTCTTGGTTTATTTCTTTTTCTTTTCATTTTATTTATTTATTTGTTATATTGTTATTATTTTTATTATTATTACTAACCAATTAAATTATTTTCCTCATAAAAATCAAAAACACAAAAATATATTTTATTTGTTAAATTTAAATTCAATTTTATTTTTGTAAATAAATTAATTCAATTAACTTAGTTTTAATTAGGTATAATTTTCAATATTTTTTGCAATAATTAAAATTAATGTAGAAAAATAGGTTTTTATTAACTTTGACCAAATTTATTTTATTTTCTTTAAATATCCAAAAATCCAAAAATATTTTCATTAATTAATTAATTTAATTGTTAATTTAGATTTAATTCCTTTTAATTCAAAAAAATAAAAAAAAATGCTTTCTTTTCAAAAAGGGTCAAAACCCTAAAAAATGCGCCTGATTTAATTTTCCCGCATGTGATCCATTTATGATATTGATGTAATTGTTTCGGAATGTAATATCTTTAAATAGGACATTTTTTATCGCTTTCTTTTACTTTCCTCATTTTAATTTCAAGGGTTGTTTTTGGCGATGTAAATACCCGACGCCTTGTAATAGTTTAGATTTAATTTCCGCAATTTAAATTCTGCAAATTATTAATTGTTAGATGTTTGATAAATAGGGAATGCATGACAAGATCAAATCTTTAATCTAAAATCAACATAGATCACCCATGATCTGTAGAAAGATAAAATTAACCGAAATAACACACTCGCACATGCGCACTCTTAGGGTACACCTCACTTGGTTGCCTTCGAACGTGGTCATTGAGTATAGGAAGTTTTAGAGGTTTCCCTCTTGTCCAAAGATCATAGTTGCCTCAAAACAGTTGCCTCGAAAAATGATCTAAGACATTAGGGTTACCGCTAAGGCATTCTAACGTTGCTTTAGTGACCACACGTCCCTTAATCGAATTGACCCTTAAACTCCAACGACGATGCTACCTACTCATCAATAGTGGGATAACATTTTCTAAAGGACATTTGCACATATTAATTCCTTTTTCGAGTAGGTAGATGGTTCTTAAGTACTTGCTCTCTCAAAACAAAACAAAACTTTTTTCACTTACACCTTTCAAACAAAAAATCTTTTCAAACCCACAAACACAAAGAAAAGCAAATTTTGAAAACACTTTGAGCAAGTACCTAAGAGCCCGTGGATAACCACAGATAGAAAGGGTGCTAACACCTTCCCTTTCTATAATCTACCCCCCGGACCCGAGAAACATCTCGAAAAAGGAAATTTTCTGTGCTTTTTTTCCTTTCCTTTTTGGATAAAATAAAAGACGGTGGCGACTCTTGCTTACCGCGACATTTTGCAAATACAAACGCAAAATGCAAACCAGCATTCCAAAACAGCCAGTTCTCTATCCCACCGTATCACAGAACTGGCGACTCTGCTGGGGAAGCTTCTATAAGTGAGGTGTACCTTAGGATTAGATCATTGTGTTTTCAATTGTATGCTTTGTATAATTTATATTTGTGGGCTTGTATCGGAGTTTCTATAGATCCTAACCCGGATCTGGGGGTACCCTTTAGTTAAGTAGCAATAAACTGTGAGGGAACTGTACGGTGTAGACCGATACGGTTGAAGCAGTAGCTACATAGGTGTGGCGCTTTAGTCTGTACCGATATCCCTTGTGTTGGAACGAGGAGAATATGGGTCTTCTAAGGGGTCATTAAGCACCAACTGACCTTAGAACCTTTAAATTGACCAACTTGGTCATAGAACAGTAGCAGTATGCTACACTCATTGAGACTAAACTCTCGCGATGATTCCGGCCGCAAGAAAAGGTTGCTAAACTGGAATTATGACCGATCGAGGGTAGTCAGTGATATTGAGATCCTCTAGAACCCGATTACTATTTTTAGGACAGGTTTAAACCAACTGAACTGAAAGAGGGTAGTACCTAAGCTCCTTGCCAGCCTGAAATCTAAGGGCTCTCTGTGTGACTTGTGTGCCTTTGCCATGTTTGCTATTTGTGGATACTTGTGGTATGCTTACCATTATGACATCATAACATTGCATACATCTTGCATTAGACTAACCTATTTCAAAGACATGAGGGATTCATCTTTGTTCTATTTTGTAGGTCATCATGATGCCCATGCGTAGGAATACCATCCGAATTAACTTTGTCCAGGTTCCCACCTTGCTTAAAGATTTGGTTGTAAAGATGCCTGATACTACTTCCTTCATCAGGAGACATGGTTATCTTCTCAGTTTGGTCACCTCCAAATTGGACGAGTAGATGATGAGTGTCCTGGTTCAGTTCTATGATCCGTTGTACCATTGTTTTACTTTCCAGGACTACCAGCTGGTTCCCACCCTAGAAGAGTTCTCTGAGCTGCTCGATATCTCTTGTTAGAACATAGTTTGATTCTACGACCCTTGATTAGAGTTTTGATGATAACAAAATACAAAGAATAAATAAATTCAAAGATATATATATAAAACAAATATGCTTCTTAAAATTATGTTTTGTATATACAGAAGTTCTGATGGAATCAGCATCAGAAGATCAGTAATATGTGCTACACGCTGAAGCTACTAGATTATACGCTGAAGCTTGATGACCAGAATCTGTGCATAAACAAATACACTCTGACTCTGATCAAAGATCTTTACCAAGTCATCAACACTCTGAAGCGTTATCATAAGTTAAAGCACAGAAGACTCTGAAGCGTTATTAATTATTCAAGACAAAATTAAATGCTAACGGCTCTCTTCAGACAAGATCTTCTTCAAAAGGAAAGTGCGTTATTATCATTAAACTGGCTTTATGGACAACGTATCTTTGCCTTGCCTATATAAACAAGTCTGCTTGAGAAAAGACGCATGCATGCACTCACATAATTTGCCAAGCCTTCAAATCACGCTTATTCAAACGCTTTAGAAAATTCAGTTTATTCCAAGCTTAAGTTGTGTAATTATCACAGTTGTGATATATTGTTTTGTTAGGAAATGTTAACACATCCTTGTTCTATTATTTGTAAAATATTTCCTTGAGATAAATCGGTTTGTGGTTATACTCAAGAAGACTTTAACAGTTGTTAAAGTAGTTGTTGTAATCCTTTGAAAATAGTGGATTAAGACCTCGTTGGAGAGAGGCGAAATCACCTTGACGGGTGGACTGGAGTAGTTTGAGATCAAACAAACCAGGATAAAAATACTGTATTATCAAACCATTTGTTTTAAGTTTTACAATTCAACCCCCCTTATTGTGTTTTTCACATCTTCAATTGGCATCAGAGCGCCTGGTTCTGAGCTTATAACACTTAACTGTGTCAGTACAAGATCCAGTGTCAGAAAAACACAATGCCAGGACCAAGTCAAAACATCAGCAATGATAACAATGAAGAAAGGGACAGATTCGGTGGCAAACCTCCAGTCTTTGATGGAGAGAACTTTGACTACTGGAAAGACATAATTGAGAGTTTCTTTCTGGCCCATGATGTTGATCTGTGGGACATGGTGACTGATGGATACATGCACCCAGTGGGTGGACGTAGTCAGAAGATTGATAGGAAAATGATGTCTGATCAGCAAAAGCTTGAATTCAGAAATCATCACAAGGCCAGAACAATTCTTCTCAGCGCCATCTCTTATTCAGAATATGAGAAGATATCAAACAGAGACACTGCAAAGAATATGTTTGACTCTCTGAAAATGACGCATGAAGGCAACATTCAAGTCAAAGAAACCAAAGCCCTTGCACTTATTCAGAAGTATGAGGCATTCAAGATGGAAGAGAGTGAATTAATAGAAACTATGTTTTCAAGATTTCAAATTCTTGTTGCTGGTCTAAAAGTTCTTGACAAAGGGTATTCCACTGCTGATCACGTTAAGAAGATCATCAGAAGCTTGCCAAAACAATGGAGGCCAATGGTCACAGCGCTTAAGCTAGCCAAGGATCTCAACAAAATCTCTCTGGAGGAACTTGTCAGCTCCCTTAGAAGTCACGAGATAGAGCTAGAAGCAGATGAACCTCAAAAGCAAGGTAAGCCTTTAGCTTTAAAATCTAACAGAAAATCTGACTCCAAAGTTTTGCAGGCTGTGGAAGAAACCTCTGATGGGTCCTCGTCAGAATAAGATGAACTATCTCTCCTCTCCATAAGGGTGAACCAATTGTGGAAGCATAGGCAAAGGAAGTTCAGGAATCCCAAAAGATCAGAAAATCAGAATGAATCCTTCTCCAGATACAGAAGGTCAGAATCCTCCTCTGGACACAGAAGATTTGAAGGCTCTTCAGGAAACAGAAAGCCAAACAACAAAGACATCATCTTCTATGAATGTAACGAGCAAGGGCACTACAAAAGTGATTGCACAAAGCTTCAGAAGGAGAAGCCCAAAAAGAAGTTTGGCAAGAAGAAAAGTCTCATGGCTACATGGGATGATTCTGACACATCTGAAGCTGACTCAGAATCCGATGATGAAAGAGAAAACATAGCTCTCATGGAAAACATAACAGAAGACAGTGAAGCTTCTGAGTCAGACTCTGAATCAGATACAGAAGAGGTATTCCCTGACTTTACTATAAACTTTACTAAGGCTGAACTAGCTGAAAGCCTTAATGAAATTCTGGAAAGATATCAGCAGATCAGAGTCAAACTCAGAAACCTGAAAAGGAATCTTGCTTCTGACTCTGATAAGACTGAGAGTCTCAAATTGGAGAATTCTGAGTTAAAAGATAAAATTTCAAAATTAGAAAACCAATTGCAAAACTCTCAGAAGGAAACAATCCCTGAAACTCCCAGCAATGCTGATGAGATCATCAAGGAGTATGATCACAGCTTTCAGAAGTTTCTAGCTAAAAACATAGACAGAAGCAAAATGGCTTCAATGATCTATGGAGTTAGCAGAAATGGCAGAAAAGGGATAGGATGTCAAGGTAAGGTACCTACACCAAAAAATGCCATGGATTTAGTTATAAAACGTACTCCACTTGATTCACACTTTATATATGGGCACACACATGACATAAAATATACAAGTAGTGATTACTCTGTCAAACCAAAATTCAACCAGAGTTTTGGTAAAACTAACAAATCAGGACCCAAGAAAATGTGGGTACCTAAGGATAAAATAATACATGTGGCAGATATCTTTAGCAGCAAAGCAAAAACACCAATCATGGTACCTGGACTCTGGCTACTCACGACACATGACGGGAAGAAGGCATATGTTCCAAAGCCTGGAACTTAAGCCTGGAGGCCACGTAGGCTTTGGAGGCAATCAGAGAGGAAAG
The DNA here is from genome assembly GCA_948472305.1 of Vicia faba. Taxonomy (NCBI): domain Eukaryota; kingdom Viridiplantae; phylum Streptophyta; class Magnoliopsida; order Fabales; family Fabaceae; genus Vicia; species Vicia faba. The sequence continues at coordinate 16,578,983 of OX451741.1, read as the reverse complement.
ATCATTGGCTCTGAAACAGTAGGTAATGGAAATCTTCCCTCTATAAGTAATGTTTTATTAGTTGATGGATTAATGCATAACCTGTTATCCATAAGTCAATTAAGTGATAACGGTTATGATATAATCTTCAATCAAAATTCATGCAAAGCTGTTAGTCCGAAAGATGGGACTATCCTATTTAATGGAAAGAGGAAAAACAAAATTTATAAAATAAAACTTTCTGAACTAAAAAGTCAGAATGTAAAATGTCTACTGTTTGTTAACAACGATCAATGGATCTGGCACAGAAGATTGGGACATGTTAGTATGAGAAGAATATCTCAGATTAACAAACTCAATCTGGTCAGAGGACTTCCTAACCTGAAGTTCAATTCAGATGCTCTGTGTGAAGCATGTCAGAAAGGCAAGTTTGCAAAACCAGCTTTCAAATCCAAAAACATTGTTTCCACCTCCAAGCCATTAGAACTTCTGCACATTGACTTATTTGGACCAGTTAAAACTGCTTCAGTCAGTGGCAAGAAGTATGGGTTAGTAATCATAGATGACTATAGCAGATGGACATGGGTAAAGTTCTTAAGGCACAAGGACGAGTCACACTATGTGTTTGTTACCTTCTACAACCAAGTTCAGAATGAAAAGGATCTTAGAATCGTCAAAGTCAGAAGTGATCATGGTGGAGAATTTGAAAACAAATATTTTGAGTTATTCTTTAATGATAAAGGCATTCTGCATGATTTCTCTTATCCTAGAACTCCCCAGCAAAATGGAGTTGTAGAACGAAAGAACAGAACATTGCAAGAAATGGCCAGAACCATGATCAACGAGACTAACGTTGCTAAGATCTTCTGGGCAGAGGCAATAAACACAGTGTGTTACATTCAGAATAGAATCTCCATAAGACCTATTCTGGAAAAGACTCCATATGAATTGTGGAAGAACAGAAAGCCCAACATCTCCTATTTTCACCCATTTGGATGTACATGTTTTATCCTGAATACAAAAAATTATTTGAACAAGTTTGACTCTAAAGCACAAAAGTGTATCATGTTAGGATATTCTGAACGCTCAAGAGGGTACAGAGTATACAATACAGAAACACAGATTGTGGAGGAGTCAATCAGTGTTCGTTTTGATGATAAGCTTGACTCTCAAAAGTCAAAGCAGAATGAATTCCTTGCAGGTATGGAAGTTGAACTCACAGGTACTGAAGACAAATCATCAAAAGCTCTCAACAGAGACACTCCCTCAACATCAGAAAGAGTAACTGCAAGCAATCCAGCACCTTCTATTGATCAACTCCAGAAAAGACCATCCAGAAGCAGCATGGATCACCCAGAAGAAACAATCTTAGGAAGGAAGGAAGATCCAATCAGAACAAGATCTAGCTTCAGAAACTCTGAAGAATCCCTCATGGGACTGGTTTCTCTAATTGAACCAACAACAATTGATGAAGCACTTCTGAACAATGACTGGATTCTAGCAATGCAAGAGGAGCTAAATCAATTCACAAGAAATGACGTATGGGATCTAGTTCCCAAACCAAAAGGATTCAACGTCATTGGTACAAAATGGGTGTTCAGAAACAAACTGAACGAACAAGGTGAAGTCATCAGAAACAAAGCACGGCTGGTAGCACAAGGTTATAGTCAGCAAGAGGGGATAGACTATACAGAAACCTTTGCTCCAGTCGCCAAGTTAGAATCTATCAGACTCTTAATTTCATTAGCTGTTAATAAAGGCATCACTCTGTATCAGATGGATGTTAAGAGTGCATTCTTAAATGGTGTTGTACCCCAAAATTTGCCCTCTCTTTTTCACAAGAAATCATAGCTTCGGGCTTTTCCTGATTTTTCAGATTGGCTTAAGAATCGGTCAAACAGACTTTTCTCATCAGTCAGACAAAATTAGGGTTTCTATTGATTTGGTTGAGTTTGGCTCAGGGTTTGATCAAGCAGACGCTTCTTTGACAATAAATCAAGAATTAGGGTTTGCACGCGCATTTTCAGAAGAATTTGAATCCACAGTGTCTTAATTGGTTGTCACACTGCTTTAACGCCTGTTCAAGATTTCAGTTTGTTTCTCAAAATCTGAATCTCTGGGATAGAAGGTGAGGTTTCTGATTGAAAGTTTGAAGCTTTAGTTTGATCAGTAAAGAAAAAGGCGTATGGACGTTTATTTGTTTGACTGTGCAATGCTATTGGTTATTTGGAATGTCGGGTGTACTGTTTATTAATGCAAAGTTGCAAGACTACGGTGTTTATTATTTATTTATTTTATCTAAGTTAGAATAATTGGGATGTACTTCCAGTTATTTTAATTCAAGAAACTTAAATAATTAAATAGACAGTGAAATAAAGAATTATCTGACAAAAGATTTTTTATTCACTTTTAATTGTTGTTACAAGTGTTATTTGAATACAGTAAATTTATTTACAGTATTTATAATAATGTTTATTACAAACAATTGAAAGAGAAAATAAATCTATCCTAAGTCTTCATCTTCTATTGTTGCTTCCTTTGCCCAACTGATATTTACCTGCAAAGATAGAAGGAAGAAGTCAGTATAGATAAATTAAAGGCATTCTCAGACAGATAATCAAAAAAAATCATCATTAAAGGTTTTGGCCGGAATCAGTTTGTTCGTCCTCTCTGCAAATCGCAAGAAGATGTCTCTTCTTGGTTCACAAAGAGGAAAGCAAATTATTTTCAAGCATATGAATTAATCAAATACAAAGCTGCATAAATTCAAATTGGCAAAAAAGGCAAACCAAACTGAAATGCCAAACAAACTGCATAAGTGCAAACCATCCAAGAGGCAATTCAAACTGTCAAAGAAACTAAACCAAATTGCATTGTCAAACTGAAAATACCAAACTAAGTCACAAGTTTCAAACTGCCAAAAGCTGTCAAAGAAGATACCAAAAGATATCAAAAACTGTTAAAAGTTGTCAACAAGTATACAAAAGCAAGGCAGAAAATCTGGAGGTAAGAAGATATGCAGAGGAAAGACAAATGCAAGAAAACTTGTAAAGGCATTTTTCATCATTTTCGGGCCAAAACCTTTTCAGAATAAGAAAGTACATTTTAAGTAATTAAATATACTTTTTCTGTGGAGAGAGAAGGAGAGAGAGAAGTAGAAGGCTCTTACAGTTTTGCAGGCTTAGAGATAGATAAATATAATAGACCAATACTGTTAAAAAGAGGGCATAACACATAAAGAAAAAGGCCACAAACTGTAAACACAAGGACATCCTGCTTGTAACCACAATAAGCCTTCAAGCAAGAACAGCCTAACCTGCCCTCAAGCAAGCAAAACTCACAAACCTGTTACAGAAACAAACTTACAAAACTAAGCAAGCCTGTTACCAGCAAACCCTTCAAGCTAGCAGATTTTAAAACCTGCTAAAACACCAACTTCAAACATGTGTTAAAAAACAACCAAAACCTTGAAGCCTATCAAAGCCTGCCTTAAACAAGCAAGCAAACTGATAAACCCCCAGCCTGCATAAAACTAGAAGCCTGCCTGTACAAACAAGCAATCAAAAGCAAGCCTTCAAATTAAAAAGCCTGTCAAAAAACCAGTAACACCCAAACTTGCTGCAAGCAAAGCCAAAAGCCCTCAGAGTAAAAACTCATCACCATCATTGAAAGCTCACCCAAATCCAAAAATAGGAAAACTCAAAGAACAACAATAACCACATTCTCATAAATGATCATCATTGGAAGTCAACAGCATCAAGAGAAAAGAAGAAGTCAGAAGTGAAACAATAGCCAACAAAGATCTCAGATTTAACATCATCATTGAAAAAAAAAGCCAACACAACATCAAGAGAGGAAAAGCAACTCAGAAGCAAAGCCAAAAGCATCTCAGATATCATCTTCATCAGAAGCAAGCATCCTCAGAGCCAAGCTCATCACAGGATCAAACAAATCAAGAAAAAGAGAGGAAGAAGATTCAAAAGTGGCTATCCTAGGGTTTTCAGATTTATAGCATATCATCATAAAACCAAAACAAGGCTAAAAGATACGAGATACCAGGAAGCTCTTGTCACCGTCATCGCGTTCCCTCCACCTTGGCCACCTGAGAAGCGCCGCCGTCCACTCCTCTGTCTCCTCTCCAAAGGTATTGTTCCCCTTTCCTTTTTCTGCTTCACATCTCACACAAACACGAACATCCATGATTAGAATATGTAAAATCAATAACATGCAAGATAAGAATCCGAAAACCCTAAACACATGAAGAAGAAAAATAATACCTTTTTATCACCACCTGAGCAATTGTGGAAAGAGGAGGGTGGAGGTAGCGTCTGGCGGCCTAAGGCATGGGGAAGTCAGAAGCCATGGTTGGAGAAAGTATGAAGAGGCGATGAAGGAGAAAGGAGAGCGGCGCCATTCGTTTCAACACAAACCCTATTCTGAAACCAACCAATTCAAACCCTAAACAAAAACTTGTTAAACCATTGGGCCTGTCCTTTGAAACAAACCCTTAAGCCCAAGATTCTGGCGCACCCTCCCCCCTTTTTCTTTTGATTCTGTTTGTTTGTTTTGTTTGGGCCAAGCATATGACATCAGGCCAATTTAACCCCTTTTTTACATACAAACTAATACTGTTTTTTTATTTTTATTATTGTCACTTTATTTTCTTTTTCTTTTTTAACTTAATTCCTCTATTTCTAGTTAAATAAAAAATATATATTACTTTTTTTTATTAACAATATTTTTATTATTACACTTGAAATACATAAATAATAGAATATTGTAACTTAAACATTTTTCTTTTCTTTTCTTTAAAACTTTTGTTTATATAACATTAACAAAAAACACAAAAATAATAAATAAAATACTTAACAAATACATTAGGTTAACATTTTGATCACTTGTAAATAATCATGTGCATCTTACATTGCTTTTGATTCCTTTTTTTTTCTCTTATATTTTTACATTGAGAATGCAACAATTCGATTTGGTTGTAAATAATATTTGGACACTACTATCCTGATAAGACTCATACCCATTTGTAAACATTTGTACCCCCATCCCCGGATACTTATTTGTAATAGCTTAGACTTTAAATTCCCGCAATTTATAGCTTTCTATATACTGTATAGTAATTAGGGTTTGTATGCGAAGATTCAAAATCAACCGCTAGATAACCTAATACAAGACAAAAGCATGAAAATCAATACACAATTCACACTTGCACCTCTAGGGTAACCTCGCTTGTTACCTCAGAAAAATGAAATCATGTCCCTCGAGTATGAGACACTCTAGCAAACGTCCCTTCGATAAACAAAGATCGTAGTCCCTCGATGACCCTCAACGTTGCCTTCGATAAAACGATCTCGTCCCTTACAAAATTGCTAGAGCGTCTCACAAGTTGCCTTCAATGATTGTATACGATGACACACGCTGTCCCGTTAACATCCTAACACAAGGTTGTTCACCAAATACAATGGTGAAACAACACTGTTAAAAGGGTTAAAACATGAGAAAGATCTTTGAGTAAAATTAGGGTAGACAGCTCTTGGTTACTTGATCAAACTTGCAAAACACACTTGCCTACTTTCAAACACACTTCACAAACACACTTCACAAACACAACTTCCAAAACAACTTTCAAAAACATTGAAACATCTTTTCAAAAAGACAAACACCTTTGTAAAACATTCGAGTAAAGAATTGTTACAATGGTTTCCTAGACAAGGCATCTTTTTCAAAACATTTTCAAAAACCACACACACAAAGCACCATTTCACACAATTGAAAAGCAAAGGCAAGTGATCTAAAAACAAGTAACTAAGAGCCCATGGATAACCATGGATAGAAAGGGTGCTAATACCTTCCCTTTCTATAATCTACTCCCCGAACCCACGAAAACATATCAAAGGTTTTTCCTGTGCTTTTTAACCTTTCCTTAGGATAAAATAAAAAGTCGGTGGCGACTCTTGCTAAACCGAACAAGTGCGAATACAAACGCAAAACCTCAAGTCAGTTCTGCCACCGTATCACAGAACTGGCGACTCTGCTGGGGATTAATTTTAAAAGTGGGGTTACCTTAGGGTTTTAGATCACCTTTACATACTTGCTTTGATTGCTTTGATTGCTTTACTTTTTGGGTTCCTTGTTTGGGTTTGCTATAAATCCTACACCCGGATTTGGGGGCACCTTTTTAGGTAAATAACAATAAACTGTGAGGGAGCTGTGCGGGGTATACCGACATGGTTGAAGCAGTAGCTATGTTAGTGTGACATATTTGTGAGTATCGGTAGCCCTTGATTAGTCAAGGAGAATACGGGGCCGCTGAGCGATGTCATGAAGCACTAACGAACTCTTAGAACCTTAATTGACCATCTTGGCCTTTTTAGGGGTAGTGAGATGACCGACTTTGGTGCAGTCCGAAGTTGGTAGATACTCGATACTACACTCATTGAGGATTGTTTTCTTGGAATATTTTAGTCGCCAGTCAAGTTGCTAAACCAAAACAATGAACATAGAAAATAATCCAATGATATTGAGCTCCTTAGAACCCGGTTTCTATTTTTAGGACAGGATGAGCCAACTAACTTCAAGAGGGTACTTACCTACAAACCCCATGCAAGCCTAAACCTAAGGACTTGTTTTCTTTATGTGAATATGATTACATGTATATACACTTACTTGTTTTGCATACACGTACATAACATCATAACATCATACCATAGCATTTTCTATAACCATTTCAAGGATCTCGAGGGTCTTTTGATGCAGGGTCACGTTGAACCAGACGTCTACCAAGGGGCAAGAGGTTTTCTCCTCTAAACAAATGCCATCAAAGATCAAGTGCAACAACTTGAATCACGGGGCTATGACCCACTTGACATGGTGAACTTGATTCTCGTGAAAAGACATCCACCATTACAAAGTTCTCCAATCAAAGATGTTGACCAAAGTTCAACCTCTAACATTTTTTTTGTGTTTACCCCGAGAGATCCTTGAAAACATGCATCCACATATCATGCATTGCATCATAACAAGTTTTCCTTTTCAGGTTTCCTTATTCTCCTACTGTTTATTTCAGTAGAGATGGCTCTGGAGCACACTATCAAGGGCATCCAGGCTCAAAACGCTCAACTTCAAGAGATATTCTTGAACCTATCCCAGGGGAAAGAAGAGATAAAAGCTCTCCTCACAAGGGGCATGGTCTTGGGGAATTCAGGCAGTGTCAGGAATGATCAGTTGGAAGGACTGCAGATTGAGCTGGCAACAATGAAGATCCAGATGATGGGACAGCTGGTGGGCCAGATGGCTCTCATTCAAGACTTAGCTCAAAGACAGGAAGAGCTCAAGGTTCTCGTCAACAAACTGCTTCAAAATAGCCAAGTGGGGAAAACAACTAGGGTTGAAGATCCAATCATCGTTCCACCTCCTTTGAGACAAGAAGACAAGGGAAAAGCTCCTCAACTTGTTTTAGGGTCACAAGCCCGTCAACAACCTCATCAATGTCAACGGGGTAATCAGCGTAAGCAAAATATGTCTGGAAGACAGTTCACTGAGGCTGACATACCGTCATCTCTAATACTGGAACGCATGTTGGAAGTCAATCTGACTGCTTTAAGGGATCCTATCTGGGATCCCAATACCTCTGCTCCTAGCTATCATCCTGACGCATTTTGTGTATACCACTCCTATAGTCTGGGACATGACACCGACGACTGTTGGGCCTTGAAGAACAAGATCCAAGACTTGATTGACAATGGAGTGCTGAAATTCATGCCAGATGGCGAGATGAAAATCTTCCGTTAAGGGTTTCTCCACCTGAAATGACAAAGCTCGAACTGAGAGACTTTTGTTCCATTTGAATTTTCAAGTTTGTAATTTCTTTTGTTATTCAAACAATTATCTTTTAATGTCAAACTTTGTTTCATTAATGCATTGCATATGTTTGTCTTGAATTCATCCATTCGTTTTCACTATTCTTGAACTATGCTTTCTACTTTCTTTATGACACTTAACTCTTGCAAAAGCTACAAGCCTTTAGAGGGAGGATGACGAAACAATATCGTAATCTCATACAGTATGCTTTTGAACAGACCTTGCTGATGATGTACAAGCATTCTTTCAAATCCTAAACACTGGAGTTATAAGGAAGATAATCCCTAGTCAACCCCTTCGAGCCAAAGAAGTATGAGTTTTCTGTTTTAAACACAAATTGAAACCTTTAATTTAAACCTGGGGCAGGGTAGTCTCTCAGTTAATTCAAAAAAAAAAGAGATGCGCATTGAGGTCGCAAACTCCCAGTTCATAATACAACGAACGACATTAAAAGCGTTCCTTTGGAATCAAAAGATAGTGACGGTTCCTTATCTCATAGGCAGTCATTATCTCTCAAAAGAGAAAAGCCCACTGAGCCAAAACCTACAAAGGAGGCTTAAGAAAGCTGGGGCATCCCGCTGACTGTAACCTCGAAAACAGGAACAGTCAGGCAAAAGTTAGGGATAACAAATCAAAAGAACGAGGTCATTACAAATCCTCAACAACATGAAAAATGTTGCAAAAAAAATGATGAGGACTGTCTTCCAACAAATTCAACTGGTGTGAACCATCACCAAAAAGTCATTCCAAACTCGAATAGAGTTCGACGCACAATTAACTGAGTTTAGGATGGAAGAACATCACGAAGAGCGGATGGGTACAAATATACTTTGAGCCTTTATCCTTTGTTTCTTAAACCGTGAACCAAGCCACGTTACAACCTTTCAAAAGTCCTAATTGAATCATGGGTTAGTTCGAAAGCATACTGTTACAAAAGTTATCCTGACTCCTGTAAGGCTTTTCCCTAAATCTTGTGTTGAAATTGTCTTATAAAAAGTTTTCTGCTAAAAAACGCATTTTTCAAAACTTCGAGACAAACATAAAACTTTGCATTTATTTGAATATCGTTGTTTGCACATGGTTATTTTTTTGACAGCGAAGAAATTCATACAGCGAATGTTCGGAGGAACGAAAGCTCTCTCAGTGAATGAAATCACTTCAAGTGGGATGACACCCCCGTTGCAAAAATCTGCTATCAACAAAAGGAGATTTTATTTGGTATTGTCCAGTAGACCTGGGGCAGTCCAGTCAAGATTTCAACAAATCTTTCAAAGTTCAATTGACCTGGGGCAGTCCAGTCAAGATTTCAACAAATCTTTCAAAGTTCAATTAACCTGGGGCAGTCCAGTCAAGATTTCAACAAATCTTTCAAAGTTCAGTACACCTGGGGGAAGTCTCCCTCACCATCACTTGGGGCATTTAAACGTCAATCTCATCAAAAGGGTTACGTGCAGTCCAAGTGACCCGGCAATATCACAAGAATCTGATACTAGGGGCAGTGATGAAACCTCTCTAAAATCTTTCTGAAAAGACATTCAAGCGGTCAGCAAGGATTTCATCACCTCTCTAGAAGACCTGCAGTCATGGGTTTATTTCCCCAACATTTGTCAAGGATTTATTCTCCAAAGCAAAATTACATTCCAAGTTTCAAGAGAGTTCAAAATTTCCTTCTGGAAGTTGCGGTCATCATCAAAAATTCCTTCATCACCTGCTGGAATTCAAGAGCGTTCAAAATTTCCTTATGGAAGTTGCGGTCATCATCAAAAAATTCCTTCATCACCTGCTGGAATTCAAGAGCGTTCAAAATTTCCTTCTGGAAGTTGCGGTCATCATCAAAAAATCCTTCATCACCTGCTGGAAGTTACAACCACCAACGGAATAATGGACAATTGAAGCTCCTAAAAATCTGTTTCTCTCAAGAATGAAGACTCTAATCCTTAAAACCTCAGAAGATTGGTATACTCCCAGTTTCTGACCGTTAACAGAATGAATATTCTCATCCTTGAAACCTCAGAAGATTGGTATACTCCCAATTTCAGACCCTTAACAGAATGAAGACTCTCATCCTTAAAACCTCAGAAGATTGGTATACTCCCAGTTTCTGACCGTTAACAGAATTAAGATTCTCATCCTTGAAACCTCAGAAGATTGGTATACTCCCAATTTCTGACCCTTAACAGAATGAAGACTCTAATCCTTAAAACCTCAGAAGATTGGTATACTCCAAGTTTCTGACCGTTAACAGAATGAAGATTCTCATCCTTGAAACCTCAGAAGATTGGTATACTCCCAATTTCTGACCCTTAACAGAATGAAGACTCTCATCCTTAAAACCTCAGAAGATTGGTATACTCCCAATTTCTGACCCTTACCAGAATGAAGACTCTCATCCTTAAAACCTCAGAAGATTGGTATACTCCCAATTTCTGACCATTAACAGAATGAAGATTCCCATCCTTAAAGCCTCAGAAGATTGGTATACTCCCAATTTCTGACCCTTACCAGAATTAAGACTCTCATCCTTAAAACCTCAGAAGATTGGTATACTACCAATTTCTAACCGTTAACAGAATGAAGATTCTCATCCTTGAAGCCTCAGAAGATTGGTATACTCCCAATTTCTGACCCTTACCAGAATGAATACCCTCATCCTTAAAACCTCAGAAGATTGGTATACTCCCAATTTCTGACCGTTAACAGAATGAAGACTCTCATCCGTGAAACCCCAATAGATTGGCATACACCCAACCTCCTGATATCCCCAACAGAGTGAAGATTCTCATTCTTAAAGTGGCATACAACTTAAACTCCTGAACTTCTTCCAGACAGGAATAAGCTTTCCCCAGAGTCCCGAGTTTTACTCTCCGACAGGATAGCTACCTTTCAACAGTCAGGCTATTCCCCACAGAATTCTTATTCCCCAAGCAGAATGAAGACTCTCATTCTCAATTCCCCACAGAGATATTTCCTAACAGATTGAAGTTTCTCAGTCCCTTTCTTCCAACATAAGTCTCCCAGGTTTTAAGCTTCCCAGTGAAGATCTCCTCAAGACAGGAATCCCCAGTAGATTGGCATACAACCCAAGCTCTTGATTCCCCAACAGTGGCTCCAGGACTTATCATTTCCAACAATCCCCTGCAGCAGTCAAGGATTTACTTTCCCCAGCAGCGGTCAAAGATTTCATTATCCAGGATTCGTCTTCCTCAGCCAGACAGCTACTCAGCTTACATGCGCATCCATCACATTCATATCATAAACATTGATGAAGCGCAATTCATTGCATCATACATTTCATGCAACATAACTTTGTGTTTCAACTAACAACTTATCTTTTTCAGCAAAAGGTCGACAACACCTTTCTCAAATTCAGATGAAGTTTTACACGGACTCATCATGAAGCAACCCTACACCGGTTCCTTCTCTCAAATCAGATGAAGTTTTACACTGACTCGTCATGAAGCAACCCTACACCGGTTCCTTCTCAAATCCAAGATGTAGTTTTACACGGACTCATCATCAGGCAACCCTACACCGGTTCCTTCTCAATTCAGATGCAGTTTTACACGGACTCATCATCAGGAAACCCTACACAGGTTCCTTCTTTCAACTTACGACATACAGTTCAACAAACCTTCTTGGATGGCATCTACAAGCCCATCTCCAACAAGATACAATCACCTTCAGATGGCATCTATAAGCCCATCCCCCGACAAGATCCTGTCACATCTCTATATGGCATCTTTTAAGCCCATCTCCAAATGGCATCTTTAAGCCCATTCCCTCAACTACGCTTTGACGAGTGCAAATTTTTTGGGCACTCTAGTGTCCAACCTCCTTTTACCTGCGAGTCGCGAACGGCAAACTTGCCAATCTAACTCTTCAGGTTCAAGAAGATTGAACAGGGGCAACTGTTGTACCCCAAAATTTGCCCTCTCTTTTTCACAAGAAATCATAGCTTCGGGCTTTTCCTGATTTTTCAGATTGGCTTAAGAATCGGTCAAACAGACTTTTCTGATCAGTCAGACAAAATTAGGGTTTCTATTGATTTGGTTGAGTTTGGCTCAGGGTTTGATCAAGCAGACGCTTCTTTGACAATAAATCAAGAATTAGGGTTTGCACGCGCATTTTCAGAAGAATTTGAATCCAGTGTCTTAATTGGCTGTCACACTGCTTTAACGCCTGTTCAAGATTTCAGTTTGTTTCTCAAAATCTGAATCTCTGGGATAGAAGTTGAGGTTTCTGATTGAAAGTTTGAAGCTTTAGTTTGATCAGTAAAGAAAAAGGCGTATGGACGTTTGTTTGTTTGACTGTGCAATGCTATTGGTTATTTGGAATGCCGGGTGTACTGTTGATTAATGCGAAGTTGCAAGACTACGGTGTTTATTATTTATTTATTTTATCTAAGTTAGAATAATTGGGATGTACTTCCAGTTATTTTAATTCAAGAAACTTAAATAATTAAATAGACAGTGAAATAAAGAATTATCTGACAAAAGATTTTTTATTCACTTTTAATTGTTGTTACAAGTGTTATTTGAATACAGTAAATTTATTTACAGTATTTATAATAATGTTTATTACAAACATTTGAAAGAGAAAATAAATCTATCCTAAGTCTTCATCTTCTACTGTTGCTTCCTTTGCCCAACTGATATTTACCTGCAAAGATAGAAGGAAGAAGTCAGTACAGATAAATTAAAGGCATTCTCAGACAGATAATCAAAAAAACTCATCATTAAAGGTTTTGGCCGGAATCAGTTTGTTCGTCCTCTCTGCAAATCGCAAGAAGATGTCTCTTCTTGGTTCACAAAGAGGAAAGCAAATTATTTGCAAGAATATGAATTAATCAAATACAAAGCTGCATAAATTCAAATTGGCAAAAAAGGCAAACCAAACTGAAATGCCAAACAAACTGCATAAGTGCAAACCATCCAAGAGGCAATTCAAACTGTCAAAGAAACTAAACCAAATTGCATTGTCAAACTGAAAATACCAAACTAAGTCACAAGTTTCAAACTGCCAAAAGTTGTCAAAGAAGATACTAAAAGATATCAAAAACTGTCAAAAGCTGTCAACAAGTACACAAAAGCAAGGCAGAAAATCTGGAGGTAAGAAGATATGCAGAGGAAAGACAAAATGCAAGCAAACTTGTAAAGGCATTTTTCATCATTTTCGGGCCAAAACCTTTTCAGAATAAGAAAGTACAGTTTAAGTAATTAAATATACTTTTTCTGTGGAGAGAGAAGGAGAGAGAGAAGTAGAAGGCTCTTACAATTTTGCAGGCTTAGAGATAGATAAATATAACAGACCAATACTGTTAAAAAGAGGGCATAACACATAAAGAAAAAGGCCACAAACTGTAAACACAAGGACATCCTGCCTGTAACCATAATAAGCCTTCAAGCAAGCACAACCTAACCTGCCCTCAAGCAAGCAAAACTCACAAACCTGTTACAGAAACAAACTTACAAAACCAAGCAAGCCTGTTACCAGCAAACCCTTCAAGCTAGCAGATTTTAAAACCTGCTAAAACACAAACTTCAAACCTGTGTTAAAAAACAACCAAAACCTTGAAGCCTATCAAAGCCTGCCTTAAACAAGCAAGCAAACTGATAAACCCCCATCCTGCATAAAACTAGAAGCCTGCCTGTACAAACAAGCAATCAAAAGCAAGCCTTCAAATTAAAAAGCCTGTCAAAAAACCAGTAACACCCAAACCTGCTTCAAGCAAAGCCAAAAGCCCTCAGAGTCAAAACTCATCATCATCATTGAAAGCTCACCCAAATCAAAAAATAGGAAAACTCAAAGAACAACAATAACCACATTCTCGGAAATGATCATCATTGGAAGTCAACAGCATCAAGAGCAAATAAGAAGTCAGAAGTGAAACAATAGCCAACAAAGATCTCAGATTTAACATCATCATTGGAAAAAAAATCCAACACATCATCAAGAGAGGAAAAGTAACTCAGAAGCAAAGCCAAAAGCATCTCAGATATCATCTTCATCAGAAGCAAGCATCCTCAGAGCCAAGCTCATCACAGGATCAAACAAATCAAGCAAAAGAGAGGAAGAAGATTCAGAAGTGGCTATCCTAGGGTTTTCAGATTTATAGCATATCATCATAAAACCAAAACAAGGCTAAAAGATACGAGATACCAGGAAGCTCTTGTCACCGTCATCGCGTTCCCTCCACCTTGGCCACCTGAGAAGCGCCGCCGTCCACTCCTCTGTCTCCTCTCCAAAGGTATTGTTCCCCTTTCCTTTTTCTTGCTTCACATCTCACACAAACACGAACATCCATGATTAGAATATGTAAAATCAATAACATGCAAGATAAGAATCCGAAAACCCTAAACACATGAAGAGGAAAAATAATACCTTTTTATCACCACCTAAGCAATTGTGGAAAGAGGAGGGTGGAGGTAGCGTCTAGCGGCCTAAGGCATGGGGAAGTCAGAAGCCATGGTTGGAGAAAGTATGAAGAGGCGATGAAGGAGAAAGGAGAGCGGCGCCGTTCGTTCCAACACAAACCCTATTCTGAAACCAACCAATTCAAACCCTAAACAAAAAATTGTTAAACCATTGGGCCTGTCCTTTGAAACAAACCCTTAAGCCCAAGATTCTGGCGCACCCCCCCCCCCTTTTTCTTTTGATTCTGTTTGGGCCAAGCATATGACATCATGCCCATTTAACCCCTTTTTTACATACAAACTAATACTGTTTTTTTTTTTTTTATTATTGTCACTTTATTTATTTATTTTTATTTTTTTAACTTAATTCCTCTCTTTCTAGTTAAATAAAAAATATATATTACTTTTTTTTATTAACAATATTTTTATTATTACACTTGAAATACATAAATAATAGAATATTGTAACTTAAACATTTTTCTTTTCTTTTCTTTAAAACTTTTGTTTATATAACATTAACAAAAAACACAAAAATAATAAATAAAATACTTAACAAATACATTAGGTTAACATTTTGATCACTTGTAAATAATCATGTGCATCTTACATTGCTTTTGATTCCTTTTTTTTCTCTCTTATATTTTTACATTGAGAATGCGACAATTCGATTTGGTTGTAAATAATATTTGGACACTACTATCCTGATAAGACTCATCCCCATTTGTAAACATTTGTACCCCCATCCCCGGATACTTATTTGTAATAGCTTAGACTTTAAATTCCCGCAATTTATCGCTTTCTATATACTGTATAGTAATTAGGGTTTGTATGCGAAGATTCAAAATCAACCGCTAGATAACCTAATACAAGACAAAAGCATGAAAATTAATACACAATTCACACTTGCACGTCTAGGGTAACCTCGCTTGTTGCCTCGGAAAAATGAAATCATGTCCCTCGAGTATGAGACACTCTAGCAAACGTCCCTTCGATAAACAAAGATCGTAGTCCCTCGATGACCCTCGACATTGCCTTCGATAAAACGATCTCGTCCCTTACAAAATTGCTAGAGCGTCTCACAAGTTGCCTTCAATGATTGTATACGATGACCCATGTTGTCCCGTTAACATCCTAACACAAGGTTGTTCACCAAATACAATGGTGAAACAACACTGTTAAAAGGGTTAAAACATGAGAAAGATCTTTGAGTAAAATTAGGGTAGACAGCTCTTGGTTACTTGATCAAACTTTCAAAACACACTTGCCTACTTTCAAACACACTTCACAAACACAACTTCCAAAACAACTTTCAAAAACATTGAAACATCTTTTCAAAAAGACAAACACCTTTGTAAAACATTCGAGTAAAGAATTGTTACAATGGTTTCCTAGACAAGGCATCTTTTTCAAAACATTTTCAAAAACCACACACACAAAGCACCATTTCACACAATTGAAAAGCAAAGGCAAGTGATCTAAAAACAAGTAACTAAGAGCCCATGGATAACCATCGATAGAAAGGGTGCTAATACCTTCCCTTTCTATAATCTACTCCCCGAACCCACGAAAACATCTCAAAGGTTTTTCCTGTGCTTTTTAACCTTTCCTTAGGATAAAATAAAAAGTCGGTGGCGACTCTTGCTAAACCGAACAAGTGCGAATACAAACGCAAAACCTCAAGTCAGTTCTCCCACCGTATCACAAATAGCTATATAGAAGAAGAGGTATATGTGCACCAACCCCCTGGTTTTGAAAGTTCCAAAAATCCAGAATATGTTTTCAAACTAAAAAAGTCACTCTATGGTCTGAAACAAGCTCCCAGAGCTTGGTATGAAAGACTAAGTAACTTCCTGCTAGAAAAGGAATTCACCAGAGGGAAAGTGGACACAACCTTGTTCTGTAAGACAATTAAGAATGACATTTTAGTATGTCAGATTTATGTTGATGACATCATATTTGGATCCACTAAACCCTCTCTGGGAAGAAAGTTTGCTAAATGTATGCTGGCAGAATTTGAGATGAGCCTAATGGGGGAACTAAAATTCTTTTTGGGCATTCAGATTAATCAAACCCCATAAGGAACTTACATTCATCAGAGGAAATATGTCAGAGAACTTCTGAAGAAATTTGATCTCTCAGAATGTAAGCCATCAAAGATTCCAATGCATCCCACGTGCATTTTGGAAAGAGAAGAGGTAAGTAAAAAGGTAGAACAGAAGGTCTACAAAGGTATGATTGGTTCTCTTCTCTATCTGACGGCTTCAAGGCCTGACATTCTATTCAGTGTTTGCGTTTGTGCTAGATTCCAATCAGATCCTAGAGAATCTCACTTAACAGCAGTTAAGCGAATTTTCAAGTATCTGAAAGGTACTACTAATCTGGGTTTGTTTTATAGAAAATCAAGTGATTACAGCTTGATAGGATACTGTGATGCTGATTTCGCTGGAGACAGAGTAGAACGTAAAAGCACTTCTGGAAGCTGCCAGTTTCTGGGAGAAAATCTGATCTCATGGTCCAGCAAAAGACAATCCACAATAGCTCTATCAACAGCAGAAGCTGAATACATAGCAGCAGCTGGATGCAGCACACAAATGCTCTGGATGAAAAGTCAACTTGAGGACTTCAAAATATTTGAGAGTAACATCCCTATCCTCTGTGACAATACTTCTGCTATTTGTCTTAGTAAAAATCCTATTTTGCATTCTAGGGCTAAGCATATAGAAATAAAACATCATTTTATTAGGGACTATATTCAGAAAGGGATTCTAAATTTAAAATTTATTAACACAGACCATCAATCGGCTGATATCTTTACAAAACCTCTTTCTGAAGATAGGTTCAACTTCATTCTGAAACATCTCAGCATGAAGCTCTGCCCAGAATAAAACTGTTTTGATTCCATATCTTAACCTTCAGAACTTTGTTTATTTTTCCGTGAACTACTGATCAATCTTTCTTCAGATCTTTAGAAGTATAGATTATATCAGAATCTATCCATGAAGATCTGCGCGCTTCATTTCAAGGATAGAAATGTGCAATTCACTCAAGCAAACAAGTATCATCCAGTCATCAGCTACTTTCTGAGGCTGAACACGCGTTCACGTTTCTGAAAGGTCAAAAGCGCTGATTGGATGCATTGGGACACATGTCATGGGTAACCGTTTCAATATCTTTCTGAATCCCCCAAAATCAGCTATCATTAAATGTTCATAATCATTATAATTTATTTCTCTCTCTTACCGTTTATGGTTTCAAAATCTCTTTTAAAAATCTATTTAAACACATTTCTCACTATTTACAGTTTTTACTTTCACTTTCATTTTCTCTACAATCTTATTGATTTCAGTTTGCATCCTTTCTCAAAACCCTTTCAATTTCTTCACAAAACCTTCGTGTGAACAAGGCTTCCTCAAGCAACCCTACTTCCAGTTCTCAGAAAACAGATTCCTCCGAACAATATGAAGAACCCTACAGAACTCTTCTCACACCCATCAAAAATCTAGAAGTCCTTTCTGAATTAATTGTGGACTTTAACAGTCTTCAAGAAAACGGGTTTAATCTCTTGGAAGAAGTAAAGGCTCAAGGTTGGGACAGATATTTTGACAGACTGGTGGGTCCAACATTCCCAATTCTTGTGAAGGAATTTTATATTCATGCTTCATCTTCCAACCATCAAGTTACTTCATACATAATGGGGAAGAAGATAGTCATAATTGAGGACCTCATTGCAAGATTAATAGGCTACAGTGGTGGTGGTGTACGATGCATTGACATGGTTGAAAGATGCGCTGATGTCGCCCTAATTGCTAGAGAAATATTCACTCTGGGTCTTCCCTCCAGCAAGATAAGGGATCTAAAAGACCATCACAGAATATGGGCCAAGATTATTCTAGGATGTATAAACCACTGGAAGCCTACCAGCTCTCCTGACTACATCAATATTGATCAGCAATTTCTGATCTACTTCATCTCCCAGAAGATTAAGGTGAATCTGGCTCATCTGTTGTTTAACCATCTAAGGACTAGTGTCAAGGAAACCATAGAAGAGGAGCGTACAAAAAGGGACTGGATACCCCTAGGAAGGCTTATATCAGATATTCTAACAGAGAATAAGCTGATTGATCATCTTACAGAAGCTCAGGAAATCAGCTCTTTGGAAGCTACTGTTGGCAAACAGCTGAATGCAAAGAATCTGAAGAAAATGAAGTTAATTGAGAACGTCAAGAAGGAACCCAGCGTCACTTCTTTTGCAGCAATATCCAGCAGAAGAATCCCTCTGGATAACTTCCCATTATTCTCAGAGATTGATTCTAAACCTGATATAATAGTCAGATATCTGGATGCATGCAAGGCGGATGGTACAACACCAGATTTGAACATTCAGGATCTGCATCAGAAGGCTCCAGAAGTTGTGCTGAAGAAAACCAAGAAAAGGAAAGTTGTAGCAGAAGGATCATCCCAGCGGACTCCTAAAAAGAGAGGTAATCCTTCTTCTGTAACTGTTTTAAACTCAATTTCTGTATCAACATCTATACCTATTCCCACTCAATCAGAAAACCCCACACCACAAACATTTGATGACTTTGACATTGAATTCGACCCCTCAGAAACCTTAACTCTTAGAAGATCTCGCTCCCAACCTCCAAATCCAAATATTGAAGCAACCCAACAAGAACTTGCAAAAGTTCTATCAGACATAGAAACCTTTGACCAACATACTTCTGCTCCCATGCCAGAAAATCCAAACTCTGAAACCACCACAGAAGCACCACAACCAGAAATTCCCCTCTCTCCACAACCAGAAATACCACTACCTCCATCTCCTCAACCAGAAATTCATCCACCTTCTCCACAACCTGAACTATTTCAACCAGAAGTTCAAACTTCTGAGGCCCAACCCTCTGAATCTTGTGAACCAGAACCTCATAACGATCAATCAAACCAAACTGTTGATTCTGATACCATTCCCATTCCTGGAATCACTGAACCTCTGGCCATCCGTATGCCCCTAACCATTCTGGATATTCCCCAAATTCCCTCTTCACTAGAATCAACTCCACCAAACTCCCCAACTAGTCCAATAATAATTCCAGACTCTCCCACTCCCTCACCAAAGAACAATCCAGATGACAACATCAAGACTGTCATTGATTTAACAGTTTTTGAACGTCTTGCTGCCATAACCCACAAAACAGCTATTCCAAAACCAAAACCATTTGAACCCTCTCCAGATGTTGGTACCAGCTTATTAATGTTTGAAACAGAAGTACAGAAGTGGGTCACTTCTTTGAAGCAAGCTAGTCTTGAGCTGATTGATCCTGCTGCATCAGACTACCTTTGGATAAGTTTCAGAAGATGGGTATGTTCTGAAACTCATAAGATGAAAGAACAGAGCTACGGACAAGTTCAACAGAACTTCAGTAATCTACTGAAATTAATTGAAGATCAGGTTTTGAGCCAGCTGCTCAAGGAAGAAGTTCTCCCTCTGGACAATGCTCCCTGGTCTGAACATCGTCCAACATACAAAGTTCAACCAGAGTCAGAAGATCTCAATCTGACTGATACTTCAGAGCAGATGATTCCTGCTGAAGAATTGGGTCAAAAGGAGGATATTGCAGAATGCTCTGAGAAGCATCCAGTTACTGGAGATCCTCAAGCTTCCTCCTATGAAAGGCAGACTCTAGAAGACCTGAAAAGATCTGATATGTTGATGAAGGAAAGAATGGATAAACAGGACAACAAAATTGATGAAATCACGAGCATGTTAACCCAGCAACAGGAAACCAACAACCAGATCAAGAGCATGTTGGAAGCCTTGTTCACGCGTCTACCTCTTCCCTCTTAGAATTTCCTCGTTTTTAAAACATGTTTATCTGTAATATTCATACATTGCTGTTGTTCTGAACTTTTTGTTGATTATGGTTTTTAATATAAATGCATTTTAGCTCTGATTATATGTTCTTTTTGATAACTGACAAAAAGGGGGAGAAAGAATGATATTTTTCAATAACGGATTACTGAGACATAAGTCTCAGACATTCTGATCTATTTAAATTTCTCTCTTCTGAAAAGCTTGAACAGGTACAAAACTCTGATGAAAGATACAGTAAGGTTCTGATGCTCAAAGACTCATGGAATTAAAGGGAAGTAATCAACTCGGGGGGAGTTTCTCTTCTTAATTCTATACTTTTTATTCTTATTTTTAAATTGAAAAATCTGGTTTTTGTCATCATCAAAAAGGGGGAGATTGTTAGAACATAATTTGATTCTACAACCCTTGATTAGAGTTTTGATGATAATAAAATACAAAGAATAAATAAATTCAAAGATATATATATATATATATATATATATATATATATATATATATATATATATATATATATATATATATATATATATATATATATATATATATATATATATATATATATATATATATATATATATATATATATATATATATATATATATATATATATATATATATATATATATAACAAATATGCTTCTTAAAATTATGTTTTGTATTTACAGAAGTTCTGATGGAATCAGCATCAGAAGATCAGTAATATGTGCTACACGCTGAAGCTACCAGATTATACGCTGAAGCTTGATGACCAGAATCTGCGCATAAACAAATACACTCTGACTCTGATCAAAGATCTTTACCAAGTCATCAACACTCTGAAGCGTTATCATAAGTTAAAGCAAAGAAGACTTTGAAGCATTATTAATTATTCAAGACAGAATTAAATGCTAACGGCTCTCTTCAGACAAGATCTTCTTCAAAAGGAAAGTGTGTTATTATCATTAAACTGGCTTTATGGACAACATATCTTTGCCTTACCTATATAAACAAGTCTACTTGAGAAAATACACACGCATGCACTCACATAATTTGCCAAGCCTTCAAATCACACTTATTCAAACGCTTTAGAAAATTCAGTTTATTCCAAGCTTAAGTTGTGTAATTATCACAGTTGTGATATATTGTTTTGTTAGAAAACGTTAACACATCCTTGTTCTATTATTTGTAAAATATTTCCTTGAGATAAACTGGTTTGTGGTTATACTCAAGAAGACTTTAACAGTTGTTAAAGTAGCTGTTGTAATCCTTTGAAAATAGTGGATTAAGACCTCGTTGGAGAGAGGCGAAATCACCTTGACGGATGGACTGGAGTAGTTTGAGATCAAACGAACCAGGATAAAAATACTGTGTTGTCAAACCATTTGTTTTAAGTTTTACAATTCAATCCCCCTTCTTGTGTTTTTCACATCTTCATCTCTGTTCTGGAACAGACCCCGTTTACTGGTTGGGAAAAGACCCTTAGGCCCGAAGAGGTTGTTGCAACCCTTCATATGACCAAAGATGAGGTAATGGCTAATTGGGAGACTAGAAGTGGAGAAAGGGCTTTATGACTAAGTTCTTGGTTGGTAAGGCTAACTATTTCTGGGATAATCTAGACTTCAAGGCATTCGGGGATATTCTGGCTCTTTTGATATATGGCTTGGTCTTGTTTCCGAACTCTGACTCCTTCGTTGATGTGAGTGAGATAAAAATCTTCATCTCTCGCAATTATGTACCCACTCTCTTGGGTGACATCCTTCATCAGCTTTATGCTTGTACTGCCCGAAAGCGGGGAACCTTGATGTGATGTGTTCCGTTGTTGGCAAGGTGGTTTATTTCGCACCTTCCCAAGTCAGTGCTGAAGAACAAACAAGGAATGGGCTGGGCTTATAGGGTTATGTCTCTCTCGCATAATGACATCATCTGGACTCTCAAGGGTATGGACGAGGTGACTATTATTGATCAATGTGGGGAGTACCCCAATGTTCCCCTGATAGGAACCTATGGAGGGATTTCTTATAACCCATGCTTGGCTCTACGTCAATTTGGAAGAGCCTGAAGAGAAGGACCTCATGAGTTGTTAATGCCTAGCATCATCTTTGATTTTCAAGGGGATAGCGACGAGCAACGTCGTAGATTCATAAGGGCCTGGGATAGAGTTCACCAATCTGATCCACATGAGTTGGGTCCAAAGACTTCACTTCCGATGGAGCCATATCTCAGATGGGTCTGTATTCGTGCCCAAAAGCTGGGTATGCCTTATGAAGCCGTCCGACCTATCATTGTTGAAGTTGCTAATTAAGAAGGGGTTCTTCCAACCATTTTCCATCCTCATATGCCCACTGACATTGGGGCACTGAAAAGGTCTTAGATGCAGCTGAGGGAGGAACGAGATTCTTACCGGGAAAAGTTCAACGAGTAAGAGCAGAAGATCCAGAGGTTGACTAGGCAGTTGGAGAACGAGCGGATTCTCAATGACTATGTCTGCACCGACAAGAAGAGACCATGGGAGCATTTATGGGCCTTTGATGATTTCCTTTCTAGTTTTTATTTACTTTTCAGTATTTCCTTTCTTGTAACGCCTAAGGGCATCAGTTGAACAATTTGAATTTCGAAAGTTTATCTAATAAAGTGTGTTTCCTTTCTTGTTTACAAATTTGAATCTCTCGATTGTCTTTGAAATCATAAATCATACGCATTTCATCCCATGCACTTCATAACAGGTACCCATTACAGGTCTCTTATCTTCTTCGCTGTTTATTTCAGCACTCATCATGTCTGCTGAACCTTTAACTGAGCAAGCTATCAAGGCCCTCCAGGCCCAGAATGCCTAATTTCAAGAGTTGTTCATGAATCTAGCTAAGGGTCAGCAAGACCTGAAGACCCTGATTCTGAAAGAGAAGAAGAAGAAGAAGAAGAGGGAAATCCTGTTTAACACAGGGCACAGGTTTGGAAACAGGCTACAGAATGAAGTTGATCTGACCACCTCATCTGGAGGTAAAGATAGTGAGGAAGAAAGGAGGGCTCCTAGCCATGTGGTCTCCGACAACGAGACGGACTTCGATGAAGAACAGTATCCTCCAACCGAGGACGGATACAAACAACTGGAAGACCGGTTGTGTGCTATGGAAGTTCAGAAAGTTCCTAGTCTGGACTTTGGTAATCTAGGTCTATCATATGGGGTGGTGATTCCCCATAAATTCAAAGCACCAGCCTTTTCTAAGTATGACGGGGTTTCTTGTCTGAAGTTGCACCTCCGGTCATACGTGAGAAAGATTCAGCCGTACACCGCTGATAAGAACCTATGGATCCATTTCTTTCAAGACAGTCTCTCAGGGACTCAGCTTGAGTGGTTCTATCAGTTAGACGGAGCCAGCATCTGCAGTTGGGAAGATTTGGCTACTTCTTTCTACAGGTAGTACCAGTACAACTTCGACCTCGCTCCTACGCATACCTAACTCCAGGGTATGTCAATGGGAACGGGTGAAAGATTCAAAGATTATGCTCAGAAGTGGAGGGACCTCGCCGGTAGAGTACAACCACCCTTGGCTGATCGGGAGCTAGTTGACATGTTTCTGGGGACCCTGTCTGGTCCATTTTTTAACCATCTGATTGGAAGCTCTTCGTCTGGGTTTACAGAGCTTATTTTGACCGGCGAGAGGATTGAGGCTGGTATTAAGGCTGGTAAGATACAGAAGGGTGCCTCATCAAGCACCGAGAAGAAGCCATTTAAGAAAGAGTCCAGTGTCGTCTACAGTTCAAGAAACCAGAATAGACCTGAACGCCGCCAAGTTGTTAATGCGGTTGTTATTTCAAAACCTGCTGGTGCTCCTCAGCACAATAATCAACAAAAGGACGAGACACCTCGAAGGCAATTCACTCGTCTCAACATGACCTTATCTCAGATTCTGCCACAGTTGCTGAAGACCAATCTGGTGATTCTAAAGGAAGCCCCAAAGAATCCAAATACAACATCACCGAGGTATAACCCTAATGCCCGCTGTGCTTATCACTCTGATAGCCCGGGGCATAATACAGATGATTGTTGGGTTTTAAAGAACAAGGTACAGGATTTGATCGATGCAAAGGAGATCGAGTTTGGAGCACCAGAGAAGCCTAAACAAGATGCAGGGGTGAATGCTATCGGGGATGACGATGATGAAGAGTTTGATATTGACAGCTGGATCTACCCGACTGCCAACGGTGGATTAAGAAACTGGACAGCGAAGGATTCTATGCTTGTTTCAGTTATCACCCAGTAATGAAACTTTTTGTTTTGAATGTGTAAGAGACAATGTTTTAAACTCTACGGCCCGGTGTCTTACCCGGGGCACTGTGGCTTCATTTGTGAGGGCTTTATGTGTGTCATTTTCATATATCATTAATAAAAGCTTTGGACGTTCTTGCATTTCAAATTTTGCGCTCCTTGTTTTTCTTTATTATATATTGCAAAACAACTATTTTACACACACTCACATATACAGGTCCACATCCACTCTGGATCTCACTGGTAACGACTCTGCTACTGCCAGTTATGACTTCGAAAATCTGATCAACTTAGCCGAAGATGAAGGTGAAGATGATTGCGAAGTGCCTAGTGAACTTGCAAGACTGTTACTTCAGGAAGAGAGGGCCATTCATCCGCACGAAGAGCCAGTGGAATCAGTGAATCTGGGTACTGAGATAGACAAGAAGGAAGTTAAGGTCGGTGAAAATCTGGAGCTTAGTGTGAAGCAACAGTAATTCAGATGCTGCGAGACTACGTCGAGATCCTTGCCTGGTATTAAGAAGATATTCCTGGTTTGGATACTGATATAGTGGTTCATCGCCTGCCTACCAAGGAAGATTGTCCTCCAGTGAAACAGAAGGTCCTCCGAATGCGCCCAGAGATGTCTGAGAAAATCAAGGCCGAAGTTATGAAACAGTTTGACGCCGGTTTTCTAGCAGTTACTTCTTACCCTCAGTGGGTGGCCAACGTGGTTCTTGTGCCGAAAAAGGATGGTAAGGTCCGAATGTGTGTTGACTACAGGGATCTGAATAGGGCGAGCCCCAAGGATGACTTCCCTCTACCTCACATCGACGTTCTGGTCAACAACACCGCTCAGCACAAGGTATTCTCCTTTATGGATGGTTTCTCCGGTTACAATCAGATTAAAATGGCTCCCGAAGACATGGAGAAGACAACTTTTGTTACTCAGTGGGTTACCTTTTGCTACAAGGTCATGCCGTTTGGATTAAAGAATGTTGGGGCAACGTATCAGCGTGCCATGGTTGCTTTATTTCATGATATGATCCATCATGAGATCGAGGTATACATTGACGATATGATTTCAAGGTCCCAAACTGAGGAGGAACACCTTGACCATCTGCAGAAGTTGTTTGACAGACTGAAGTTGTACAAGCTGAGGTTGAACCCGAATAAGTGCACCTTCGGGGTGAGATCTGGTAAGCTACTGGGTTTCATCGTGAGCGACAAGGGTATTTAAGTAGATCCTGCAAAGGTGAAGGCTATACAGGAAATGCCAGCTCCCAGAACAGAGAAAGAAGTCAGAGGCTTCCTGGGACGTCTGAACTACATTGCCCGATTCATCTCACACCTGACTGCTACTTGTGAGCCAATCTTCAAGCTGCTGAAGAAAGATCAAGTAGTATGTTGGAACGATGAATCCCAAGTCGCTTTCGAAAGGATCAAAGAGTATCTCCAAGAGCCACCCATTCTGATGCCTCCAGTTGAAGGGAGACCTTTGATCTTATACTTGACAGTACTCGACAACTCAATGGGGTGTGTGCTGGGGCAGCATGACGAGTCTAGCCGAAAAGAGCATGCTATTTATTACCTTAGCAAAAAGTTTACCGACTGTGAGACCCGATACTCACTGCTCGAGAAAACTTATTGTGCTTTGGCATGGGCTGCTCACCAACTGAGACAGTATATGATGACTCACACTACTCTATTGATATCAAAGATGGATCCAATCAAGTATATCTTCGAAAAGCCTGCCTTGTCTGGAAGAATAGCAAGATGGCAAATGATCTTGACTGAGTATGACATCTAATATACGACCCAAAAGGCAATCAAGGGAAGTGTGTTGGCAGACCATTTGGAACATCAGGCAATGGATAATTACCAGTCTATGAACTTTGAATTTCCGGACGAGAATATCATGTTGGTAACTGATTGTGAGACACATGGACCGGATGAAGGACCTGGGGAAGGATCCCGATGGTCTATGTACTTTGATGGAGCTTTGAATTCTTTGGGTAATGGCATTGGCGCCGTAATCATATCTCCTAAAGGCTCTCATACTCCGTTTACCGCCCGACTATGTTTCAACTGCACCAACAATATGGCGGAGTATGAAGCGTGCATTATGGGTCTTCGAGCAGCAATTGACCTAAGGATTAAGTTTCTAAGTGTCTTCGGAGATTCCGCTCTCGTGATCAGTCAGATCAAAGGCGAGTGGGATACGAAACACCCAAATCTTATTCCTTACAAGGAGTATGTCTTGACATTGCTTCCCAATTTCGAGGAGATAACCTTTGAACACTTCCCTAGAGAGGAGAATCAGTTGGCGGATGCGTTGGCTACGATGTCTTCTATGTTCAAAGTCAATTGGGACAACGAGGCTCCCCGGATCATCATTGAAAGATTGGACGAACCTGCGCATTGTTGTGATCTTGAGACTGAAGAGGTAACAGAAAAGCCCTAGTTTCATGAGGTGAAGAGGTACCTTGAGGCTCAGGAGTACCCCGAGGGTGCATCTGTTAATGATAAGAAGTTTCTGAGGAGGTTTGCAGCAAAGTTCTTCATCAGCAATGGCATCCTTTACAAGCGTAACCATGATTCGACCTTACTGCGTTGTGTGGATAAGATTGAAGCAGAAAGGATCATGATAGAGTTACATGAAGGAACTTTCGGAACTCATTCCAGTGGACATACCATGGCAAAGAAAATCCTTCGGGCAGGATATTATTGGTCCATAATGGAAGCCGACTGTTATCAGCATTCTCGGATATGTCACAAGTGCCAAGTCTATGCTGATAAGGTGCACATACCTCCAGTCCCTCTAAACATCTTGACGGCACCTTGGCCTTTTGCAATATGGGGCATTGATATGATCGGCGAGATCAGATCTACGGCATCCAACGGGTATCGTTTCATCTTGGTAGAGATTGATTACTTTACGAAGTGGGTTGAAGCAGCTTCCTTTGCTACCGTAACCAAGAACGTCGTGGCACGGTTCATTCGGCACAATCTGATTTGTCGATACGATGTACCAGAGAGAGTCATTATAGACAATGGTACCAATCTCAACAACAAGATGATCACTGAGCTTTGCGAGCAATTCAAGATACAGCATCACAACTCTTCCCCCTATCGGCCGAAGATGAATGGGGTTGTAGAAGAGGCTAATAAGAACATTAAGAAGATCGTGCCAAAGATGACAGTGACATACAAAGACTGGCACGAGATGTTACCATTTTCTCTTCATGGGTACCATACCTCAGCACGAACGTCAACAGGGGCAACACCCTATTCCTTGGTATATGGTATGGAGGCAGTCTTGCCCATTGAAGTTCAGATACCCTCTCTTCGGATCATGAAGGATGCAGATTTGAGCGAAGATGACTGGATTCAGACCCGGCTTGATTAGCTAAACTTAATCGACGAAAAGAGACTTACTGCTATTTGTCATGGTCAGACGTACCAAAAACGGATGATCAAGGCATTTAACAAGAAAGTTAGACGACAAGAGTATCAAGTTAGGGATCTGGTAATCAAGCGCATTATCCTACCTCAAGGTGATCCCAGGGGCAAATGGACCCCTACTTATGAAGGGCCATTTGTGGTTAAGAACATTTTCTCAGGAGGATATATGATTCTAACCACCATGGATGGTGACGACCTTCCTCACCCCGTCAATGCAGACATAGTGAAAAGATACCACGCATAATCAAAGACCCGCTAGGTTGATTGACCTAGGCAAAAATAAGGGCTTCCCGGCGAACCAAAAGGGTTCGGGCAAAAATAAGGGATGAAAATGAAAAAATCTGTACACCCGGCAAGTCGAAAACCTGAAAAGGCGGCTTGTGTAAAAAAGGGTATCCCGGTGGACTAAAAACCCGAAAGGGAGGTCCAGGAAAAAGTTAGGGATCAAAGCGTAACACTATGTCTCATAGGATCACCTTGCATCCAGACTTCGGTATCGACTATCAAGCTCAGACGACACTAATCAATATGATTCACCTTCAACCAGTAGCAAAGTGATGAGATGCTTGAGGACATAAAGGCAATAGTAGAGTTGGAACCAGTGGGATTATTCACATAGCTGTTTTGTAAACTTTTCACAAATTGTATAAATTCTATTTGTTCGGCGACATTCTCTTACTAGGACGTCAGCCTCTTGTACAAAAACGCCTATTTACAGACCAAACTTCAAAATCAATACAATTCATTTTCAAACAAATGTCAAACTATTTTTCCTTTTATCTGCTTTGTTTTGCAAAGAACGTCCAATGTTTGTTTTTGATATATGCATTTGACATTAATTGCTGATCATAAATATTTACATGTGAAACAAAAGATGAATTACTGGTAATATCAGAAGCAGGGGAAATAAGAAGCGTCCAAGCTATGTAGTTGTTTTGTCCATAAAATACAAAGGTAGATTCAGCTGAAGAATATGACCAAGATACCTTCACTCCCCTCAGAGTAAGACAGTAATGGTAGCTCTCCCCAGCTGAGACTTGTAACTGTGAACGAATCAGCAATACTCTCCCGAAGCAGAGTTTATCTACCATCAGCACTAAAAAGGTCTTAATATTCCCCAGCAGAGTATAAATATATTCCCCAACAAAGTATAAGAGTATCCCTGGAAATCTTAATATTCCTCAACGGACTATAAGAATGTTCTCCGGCAGAATACAAGATACCCCCGGTGGAGTCAATATTTCCCCAGCACAGTCTGAAAAAAGCTTCCCCAACGGAGTTGGATCTTTATCCCCAGTAGACCCTGGAAGTTTATCCCCAGTGGAGTACAAAATAAATCTCCCCAGCCAAGTTCAAGGGATCATTCTCAGCATAATTCAGAAGGATTATCCCCACAAGAGTCTAACAGGGTTATCCCCAGCAAGTTGCAACCGAAAGATCATCCCCAGGGTTATCAGAGGAATCCCCAGTGGAGTTTATCGTTAAAATCCTCAGCAGAGCATCTCTCCCCCATAGAGTAATCTCTTCATCAGTTTATTCC
Organism: Vicia faba; assembly: GCA_948472305.1. Classification (NCBI taxonomy): domain Eukaryota; kingdom Viridiplantae; phylum Streptophyta; class Magnoliopsida; order Fabales; family Fabaceae; genus Vicia; species Vicia faba. The sequence continues at coordinate 16,549,617 of OX451741.1, read as the reverse complement.
CCAACGGAGTTCTCTTCTCCTGCAGATTTATTCTCGTAATCACCTTCGTTCACCCTCCCCAGCAGAAACAAAGAATTCAACTCTATTCTCCAGCAGCTACCCGGGATTTATTTTCCCCAGCTAAAACATCACATTTCCATACATCATGATACATGCATATACGCATCATACCATACAATCTCATTTATGTTGAGAACATCATTGCTTAATCCATATCATGCATTGCATATGACTGACCTTTGCTTTTCAGGAAAGATGCAGTTAAGTTCTCAGCTATGTCAAAGAAGACAAAACTTTCTCTGGTCCAGTTAAATCGATTCCTAAAGATTTTCCTAATTCCGATCCAGTTGAAGTTAATTAAGTCAAAGGAGACAAGACCAGTTAAATCGATTCCTAAAGATTTTTCTGAGGCCAATTCAGTCAAAAGAGACAAAACTAGTTAAATCGATTCCTAGAGATTTTTTTGAGGCCAATTCAGTCAAAAGAGACAAAACCAGTTAAATCGATTCCTAAAGATTTTTCTGAGGCCAATCCAGTCAAAGGAGACAAAACCAGTTAAATCGATTCCTAAAGATTTTTCCGAGGCTAATTCAGTCAAAGGAGACAAGACCAGTTAAATCGATTCCTAAAGATTTTTCTGAGGCCAACCCAGTCAAAAGAGACAAGACCAGTTAAATCGATTCCTAAAGATTTTTCTAAGGCCAATCCAGTCAAAGGAGACAAAACTAGTTAAATCGATTCCTAAATATTTTTCTGCGGCCAATTCAGTCAAAGGAGACAAGACTAGTTAAATCGATTCCTAAAGATTTTTCTGAGGCCAACCCAGTCAAAAGAGACAAGACCAGTTAAATCGATTCCTAAAGATTTTTCTGAGGCCAATTCAGTCAAAAGATACAAAACCAGTTAAATCGGTTCCTAAAGATTTTCCTGAGGCCAGTTCAGTCAAAAGGGACAAACCAGTTAAATCAATTCCTAAAGATTTTTCTGATACCAATCCAGTCAAAGAAGACAAAACCTCCTCTGGTCCAGTTAAATCGATTCCTAAAGATTTTTCTGACGCCAATCTAGTCAAAGAAGACAAAACCTCCTCTAGTCCAGTTAAATCGATTCCTAAAGATTTTTCTGATGCCGATCCAGTCAAAGAAGACAAGACCTCCTCTGGTTCAGTCAGATCGCCGATAAGATCTCCCTGATTCGCATTCTAGTGGAAGTTCAGACCACCTACCAACAAGTCTCCAAATGGCATTTGTAAGCCCATTCCCGACATCACAATGCTAATACCACTTCATGCGAGTGCAAATTTCTGGGCACTCTAGTGTTCAATCATCTTTCACCTTCGGATCAAGAAAGGCCCGAAAGCCAATCTATATCCTCAGGTTTAAGAAGATTGAACAGGGGCAACTGTTGTACCCCAAAATTTTCCCTCCCATATTTCTCAAGACATGTCAAGAATAATCTCCAAGTTACTCAAGATGGCTCAAGAGTTGGACAGTCAAACCATCTTCTAAGGCAGTCAATCTCAAATTAGGGTTTTGTGTTGCATCAAGGTCCTTACATCCAAATTACCTCAAGTGCTCCCTAATTTCCTAATATGTTCTCAAGTTCATCCATGTCAAATTTCAAGCCTTGCAGAGGAAGTTTGGTCAGTCAATTGCTCAAGAGGTCCAAAAATCGACTATTCTAGGGAAAAAGTAAACTGTGACCTACAAATAGTCAAACCTCAAGATTTTTTGTCAACATTCTCATTTTGAAGGATAATTCATCATTTTATCAAGGGTTGATCATGATTCATCAAGGATTGCTCAAAATTCATCAAGATTCAAAAGTTGCTAAATTAGGGTTTTGCAGGAAAAGTCAACTCAACTTTGACCAAGCATAACTTTCTCATACATTATGAGAAATGACCCATCCAAAGCTCATTTTGAAGAGGATGCAATTTCCTACAATCCATATTCACACCCCAAGATCAAGAAATTCACTCACAAAAAGTTGCAATTTGGACATTATAGGTCATTTTTGAAAGTCAACAAAAACACATTTTTTTCCAAAGCTTATAACTTGAGAATGGAATATCAAAATGTGATTATACCGAAAGGGTTGGTTATAGGACATCTCAAGGTTTCTAAAAAGTCCAAGAACACTTCCGAAAGTTCAAAATTGAAGAAGTTATGCATTGTTGAAGTTGGGCATTTTTCCAAAATTGCCAAAAGTCAACTATCCCCAAAACTTCAAATTTTGCCAAAAGGGCCCGCTTTTTTCCACTTGATTTGATCTTGTCACACCACACACGTGTCCTATCTTCAATCTCATGTCCAATTATTAATTTTTCTATTTTATTTGATTTTTATTTATTTAATTCATTTTAAATCAATTTAAATCCAAATAAAATCTAAACATTGATAACTTGGTATCTTTTTGATTGATACAGGTCTTTATTATCATCATGGACAAGATCAAACTTGTATCAAGCCATATCATGCACAAAATATTGAATTTTTGATCAAATTGGAAAGATTTTCATGGAGGATCATATCAAATCCTCAATCATCAATGCATAAGAATTGAAAGCCCAAAACTAAACCTAATTCACTCCATTATACTTATACAAGCTAAAGGCACGGAAATTAGAAAAAAGAGGTTGCACAATCAGAAGAACAAAAACTTGAAATTTGTCAAAAAAAGCTTGAAACTGAAATCCATTTTAGAGGCAGATTCAAGGTCAAATCTCAACGTAGACCTCTTGCTGAACATCCATTGAATCTAAAGCAATCAAAACTAGGCCATCACACCTCATCAAACGCGCTGTAAGTCTCCCTAAACGCGACCCTGTATTTGAAAACGCAATCTCTTATTCTGGCATTTTCTTGGCAAAACATTGACATATTCATGATTCTTGAATGTTTTCGAAACTTTCTGCGATATTTGATTTTGTTTTTGTAGCCTGTAATGCCATACTCGAAACTAGGGTTTTTGGTTCTTGTTTTTAGGCGTTTCAGTTTCAGGCAGAATTGATGCAATCAATGGATATAACCATGTTCAGGAGGGAGAGACGAAGCGAACCATGGTCTTAGAATCAATTTCTATGGCCTGCAATTGATTTTAGGATGAACCTAGGGATTTAGCTGCGGATAAAAATCTGCAGGTAAATAACCAGGTTGTAACGAAGAAGATGACAACGTGGCCCTTTCCCATTCGTGGATTCAAATCTCGCGCCTTATTTTTTTTGTTTTCTGGAATTTATTTGTTTTTTCCATATTATTTTTTATTTCCAATATTATAACAATTGAGTACATTGGTTGAGTGGCAAGGCGAGCTTCCAGAATCCAATGGGACCTGGGTTTGAATCCCAGGTCCCCCAAATGCATTTGTTTTATGTTTCAACAGGTGATTCCATGCAATGTCCAAAGCGTAGCACACCATACACCTTCAGATCTCCAAATGCCATATGGCCTTCAGGCCAAATCTGATGGTCAGGATTGAAGGTGCATCCTATTGCCCAGTCAACGTGCCATGGATAATCTGGAAAGTCAACCAGGCTTACATACCAATGGGCTTCTAAATTGCTAATCTCACATCCTTTTTCAGGCCCAACACCCCCCTTGGTTTATTTCTTTTTCTTTTCATTTTATTTATTTATTTGTTTTATTGTTATTATTTTTAATATTATAACTAACCAATTAAATTATTTTCCTCATAAAAATCAAAAACACAAAAATATATTTTATTTCTTAAATTTAAATTCAATTTTATTTTTGTAAATAAATTAATTCAATTAACTTAGTTTTAATTAGGTATAATTTTCAATATTTTTTCAATAATTAAAAGTAATGTAGAAAAATAGGTTTTTATTAACTTTGACCAAATTTATTTTATTTTATTTAAATATCCAAAAATCCAAAAATATTTTCATTAATTAATTAATTTAATTGTTCATTTAGATTTAATTCCTTTTAATTCAAAAAAATAACAAAAAATGCTTTCTTTTCAAAAAGGGTCAAAACCCTAAAAAATGCGCCTGATTTAATTTTCCCGCATGTGATCCATTTATGATATTGATGTAATTGTTTCCGGAATGTAATAGCTTTAAATAGGACATTTTTTATCGCTTTCTTTTACTTTCCGCATTTTAATTTCAAGGGTTGTTTTTGGCGATGTAAATACCCGACGCCTTGTAATAGTTTAGGTTTAATTTCCGCAATTTAAATTCTGCAAATTATTAATTGTTAGATGTTTGATAAATAGGGAATGCATGACAAGATCAAATATTTAATCTAAAATCAACATAGCTCACCCATGACATGTACAAAGATAAAATTAACCGAAATAACACACTCGCACATGCGCACTCTTAGGGTACACCTCACTTGGTTGCCTTCGAACGTGGTCATTGAGTATAGGAAGTTTTAGAGGTCGCCCTCTTGTCCAAAGATCATAGATGCCTCGAAAAATGATCTAAGACATTAGGGTTACCGCTAAGGCATTCTAACGTTGCTTTAGTGACCACACGTCCCTTAACCGAATTGACCCTTAAACTCCAACGACGATGCTACCTACTCATCAATAGTGGGATAACATTGTCTAAAGGACATTTGCACAGATTAATTCCTTTTTCGAGTAGGTAGATGGTTCTTAAGTACTTGCTCTCTCAAAACAAAACAAAACTTTCCGCACTTACACCTTTCAAACAAAAACTCTTTTCAAACCCACAAACACAAAGAAAAGCAAGTTTTGAAAACACTTTGAGCAAGTACCTAAGAGCCCGTGGATAACCACGGATAGAAAGGGTGCTAACACCTTCCCTTTCTATAATCTACCCCCCGAACCCGAGAAACATCTCGAAAAAGGAATTTTTCTGTGCTTTTTTTCCTTTCCTTGTTGGATAAAATAAAAGACGGCGGCGACTCTTGCTTACCGCGAAATTTTGTGAATACAAAAGCAAAACGCAAACCAGCATTCCAAAATAGTCAGTTCTCTATCCCACCGTATCACACTTGGTAATAAAGTCGACTGTGGTGATTCCACGGGACATTAGTCATACGCTTTCAATCCTTAAATTTTTCCTGGACTGCCCTTTCGGGTTTTCAGCCCACCAGGATACCCATTTTTTCCCAAGTCCCCCTTTTGGGTTTTCAACTTGCTGGGTGTACAATCTTTTGCGTATATCCCTAATTTTTGCCCAAACCTTTTGGTTTACCGGGATTCCCTTATCTTGCCTAGGTGTGTCAACCTAGTGGGTCTTTTATGCGTAGTATTTTTTAACTATGTTTGTGTTCACAGGATGTGGGAAATCTTCACCGTCCATGGTAGTCAGCATCATGGAACCACCAGAGAAAACTTTCTTGACAACAAATGGCCCTTCGTAAGTGGGAGTCCATTTGCCGCTGGGGTCGCCTTGCGGAAGAATGATGCACTTTATCACCAAGTCACCAACTTGATATACTCGAGGCCTGATCTTTTTGTTGAAAGCCTTGATCATACGTTTTTGGTACATCTGACCATGACAAACAGAATTCAGTCGCTTTTCATCAATTAAGTTCAATTGATCCAATCTTGTCTGAATCCATTCATCTTCGCCTAGCCCTGCTTCATTCATAATCCTCAGTGAGGGAATCTGAACATCCACTAGCAGGACAACCTTCATGCCATAGACCAAAGAAAAGGGAGTTGCCTCAGTTGATGTCCGAGCTGAAGTACGGTAGCCATGAAGAGCAAACGGTAACATCTCATGCCAGTCCTTGTAGGTTACTACCATCTTCTGCATAATCTTCTTGATGTTTTTGTTGGCTGCTTCCACTTTGCCATTCATTTTAGGCCAGTAAGGAGAAGAATTGTGATGCTTTATTTTGAAATGAGTGCAAAGTTCGGTAATAATAACATTGTTGAGGTTAGTCCCATTGTCGGTGATGATCCTTTCAGGGATACCATAGTAGCATATGAGGTTACGTTTGATGAACCTGGCTATCACGCTCTTTGTGACTGAGGAAAATGAGGTGGCTTCTACCCATTTGGTGAAATAATCGATAATGACAAGAATGAAGCGATGTCCATTGGAAGCAGTGGGTTTGATCTCTCCAATCATGTCAATTCCCCACATTGCAAATGGCCATGGAGAGATCATGACGTTTATAGGAATAGGAGGAACATGGACCTTGTCAGCATAGATTTGGCATTTGTGGCATGTTCTTGAGCGGTGATGGAAATCAGCCTCCATTGTTGACTAATAATAACCAACTCTCAGGATTTTCTTGGCCATAGTATGTCCTCTAGAGTGAGTGCCAAAGACACCATCATGCATGTCTTCCATAATTTCCTCTGCCTCCTTCTTGTCCACACATCGGATTCTAGTAGAGTCATGGTTGCGCTTGTACAAGATTCCATTACTTAGGAAGAATTTGGTTGAAAATCTTCGTAAGAACTTTCTATCATTGATGGATGCTCCTTCAGGGTACTCTTGTGCTTCAAGGTATCTCTTCACCTCATGGTACCATAGCTTTTCTATGTCAGTGTAGAGCTCATACAAGTGCGCAGGTTCGCCAAATCTCTCAATTGTAATCATAGGAACTACGTTGTCCCATTTGACCTTGAACATGGAAGACATCGTTGCCAAGGCATCAACCAACTGATTTTCTTCCCTAGGGAAGTGTTCAAATGTGACCTCTTCGAAGTAAGGAATCAGAGATAGCAAAAGCTCCTTGTAAGGGATAAGATTCGGGTGCTTAGTGTCCCAATCTCCTTTTACTTGTCTAATCACTAGAGAGGAATCCCCAAATACATTCAAATGCTTGATCCTCAAATCAATGACAGCCTTCAGACCCAAAATGCATGCTTCGTACTCAGCCATATTGTTCGTACAGTGGAAGCACAGTCTGGCAGTGAAGGAGGTGTGACATCCTTCAGGGGAGATTATAACAAACCCAATTCCGTTACCCAAGGTGTTAGAAGCCCCATCAAAGACCATAGTCCATCGGGATCCTTGTTCAGGTCCGTCATACGGTCCAAGTTTCGCGCAGTCGATTACTAGCATGATGTTCTCATCTGGGAAGTCAAAGTTCATAGACTGATAATCATCAACAGCTTGATGGGCCAAATGATATTCTAGTACACTTACTTTAATGGCCTTTTGCATTGTGTGAATATCGTACTCAGTCAAGATCATTTTCCATCTAGCTATTCGTCTGGAAAGAGTGGGTTTGTCGAAGATGTACTTGATAGGGTCCATCTTAGAAATCAGTAAAGTGGTATGAGTCAACATATACTGTCTTAGCCGGAGAGCAGCCCATGCCAGAGCGCAGCAAGTTTTCTCGAGCAGTGAATATCTGGTTTCACAATCCGTAAACTTTTTGCTCAGGTAATAAATAGCATGCTCTTTTCGGCCAGACTCGTCATGTTGGCCCAAAACACACCCCACAAAATTCTCTAGCACCGTCAAGTACATGATCAAGGGCCTGCCTTCAACTGGAGGCATGAGAATAGGAGGTTCTTATAGATATTCTTTGATTTTGTCGAAGGCATCTTGGCATTCATTATTCCATCTGACTACTTGATCTTTCTGTAAGAGTTTGAAGATTGGCTCACAAGTAGCAGTTAAGTGAGATATGAAGCGGGCGATGTAGTTAAGACGACCCAAGAATCCTCTAACTTCCTTTTTAGAGTGGGGTAATGGCATTTCTTGGATGGACTTTACCTTGACAGGATCGACTTTGATGCCTTTACCACTGACAACAAAACCTAGAAGCTTTCCAGATCATACTCTGAATGTGCACTTATTAGGGTTTAACCTCAACTTGTACTTTTTCAGCCTCTCGAATAGCTTGTATAGTGATCAAGATGTTCCTCTTCAGTGTGATATTGCAATCATATCATCCACATATACCTCTATCTCATGATGGATCATATCATGAAACAAAGCTACCATAGCCCTTTGATATATTGCCCTGCATTCTTTAATCCAAACGTCATAACCTTGTAGTAAAAGGTGCCCCATTGCATAACGAAAGTGGTCTTCTCCATGTCTTCGGGAGCCATACTAATTTGATTATAGTCGGACAAACCATCCATGAAAGAGAAGACTTTATGCTGAGCAGTATTATCGAACAAGACATCAATATGAGGTAGAGGGAAATCATCATTGGGGATCGCCCTATTCAGATCCCTATAGTCTACGCACATACGAACTTTTCCGTCTTTCTTCGGTACTGGAACCATGTTGACCACCCATTGGGGGTAAGATGTCACAACTAGGAATCCTGCATCAAATTGTTTCATCACTTCAGCTTTTATCTTTTCAGACATGTCAGGCCTCATGCGACAAACATTTTGTTTGACAGGAGGACAATCTTCCTTTATCAGCAGACGGTGGACTACAATGTCGGTATCCAACCCTAGCATATCTTTATACGACCAAGAAAACACTTCCACATAGTCATTCAAAATCTGAACCAATATGCTTTTGACACGACTTTCCAGGCTAGCTCCGATCTTGACCTCTTTCTTGTCTGTCTCGGTACCTAGATTGATAACTTCAACTAACTCTTCATGCGACTAAATAGCTTTTTTCTATTGTAATAGAAGTCTGGCTAGTTCTCCCGGTATTTCACAATCTTCCTTGCCTTCGTCTTCGGCTTGGTTAATTGGATGTTCAAATCAAAGTTGGCATTAGTAGAGTCATTGGCAATGAGATTCGGAGTGGATGAGGACCTGCAAGAGAGTGTGTGTGTGTGCGCATGTAAGATACATGGCTATTTTGAAAAATGCATTGAAGAAAAAGAAAGACAATGAGCACAAAAGTTCAAAGGCAAAAAGGACCAATGGTTTGTATTGAATGATCATATGCTAAAATAAACATAAATAAAACCCTTGACAAATGGACCATGGTTCCCCGGGAAAGGCATATGGCTTAAAAGTCATTGTTTAATATTACAGACAAAACGTTCTTGAATTAATAGAAAGAAATAAACAAGTAATTACTCCTCAATGAAGGAGATGGGAACGAAGTCCTTTGTGTGCCAATTGTCGAGCTCTGTTGTAGTAGGGTATACCCAATCTTCAAATGCACACTCATCATTAGAATCACCCACAACGTTAACTCCATGACTTCCAATACAGAGAGGGGACTTTCCTGCATGAGCGCACCTTACTTCCTTTTAAGCCTTGACAGTGAAACCCAAACCACATTTTTCTGTTTTGAACGGGATCTCAGGGAGTTTCCCCCAAGTATCACAGCTTCCTTCTTCGACGAAGGCACGACCATCTTTAAATGAAACCATCTTTGGCACCAACCTATCAACTTTGGGCAGGTCGGAGGAAACTTTGGCAGTAGCAATCTGAAACACGCGGCCGGAACCTGTCATCTGGATGTTAATGAAACATCAATGAAGTCACCACCAAACGTATTTTATCCCGCCGAAGGGGAAAGGTAAACATCGAGAAAACCTGAAAAGGGAGAAATCACGGTCTTTCGACCGAGAGATCGGGTAAGGGAGTCTGTTACGTGAGGGGAAGGTGTTAGCACCCCACACGCCCGTAGTACTCTACGGTATCCACTCTTGTTGTCTAATCTAATGGGTGTGGTCAAAACCTATGTCTATGGCTTAAAACTGAAAAGGGAATGCATGCGAAAGAAAAAGGAAAACAATGTAGGGAAAATAAAAGTTATGCTCGATCGGGCCCTACCCCAATGCCTACGTATCCCTTTTAAGGAATTAGAGCAGCCGTAGTTCGGCTTATGTGTTTTGGTTGGTTTGTATTTTTTAATTAAGACAAACAAAGATAGTTAAGATGGCAAAACATTGAATGAAACAACAAACAAATGAGGTGATCAAGCATCGACTAAATAATAACAAAGTAACATGTCAAAGATGGCGAAACATCAAATGATAAAACAGATGACAAAACATCACACCTAGCAATGATATTGAGAATCAAAGCAGGATAACAATCAGATGCGATGGCGAAACATCAGCTTCAAACAAACAAGATATCATGGCAAAGATGGCGAAACATCAATAAAATGGATGACAAAACATCACACCTAACAGTGATATTGAGAATCAAAGTAGGATAACAAACATGTGCGATGGCGAAACATCGTCTCCAAAATAACAAGATATCATGGCAAAGATGGCGAAAATCAATAAAACGGATGATAAAACATCCCACCTAACAATGATATTGAGAATCAAAGTAGGATAAAAAACATGTGCGATGGTGAAACATCGTCTCCAAAATAACAAGATATCATGGCAAAGATGGCGAAACATCAATAAAACGTATGACAAAATATCCCACCTAACAATGATATTGAGAATCAAAGTAGGACAACAAACATGTGAGATGGTGAAACATCGGCTTCAAACAAACAAGATATCATGGAAAAGATGGCGAAACATCAATAAAACGGATGACAAAACATCCCACCTAACAATGATATTGAGAATCAAAGTAGGATAACAAACATGTGCGATGGCGAAACATAGGCTTCAAACAAATGTGTGATGGCGAAACATCAATAGAACTGGTTTAAAAGAAAAGCCAAGAGGCACACAAACTAATAGGATTGGTTTGTATCTTTTACTTTGAAGAAGGATTTGAGTTTATTAGAGGTGTTCTTATGATTTGCCAAGAAAACAGTTTTTGTTTTAAGATGCAAAATGAAAAGAAAGGAAAAACAACTAAGGGAAAACTAGCCTAGCACTACCCCTAGTGTTATCATACAATGGTTGACCCTAAGTTTGAGGATAAAGGAAAATCCTACCCTATGTTAGCATACATGGATTCCTACTTTAATCAACATGTTAAAGGAAGCTTAACAGAACTATCCTATAGGGAACATGCAATGAGAGCGAAGTCGTGATCTCAATTTCTAAATTGAGTGACTCATCGATCAACAATTAAAGAAGAAAAGCAATAAACATCCTATAGGTAACATGCAATGAGAGAGAAGTAGTGATCTCAATTTCTAAATTGAGTGACTCATCGATCAAAAGCAAATACAACACATGTATCAGACAAAAAAACCCAGAGGGCCTCCTGACATATATCAGCAACAGAGGTCCTATCATGCAATTAGAGAACTATGCAAAATTAAAATGGGAGAAAGGAGATAGTGCAATACCAAACGGATAAATATCCGTTGCAACTGAGCAAGAATAAAAGAAACCCATAGAACTTCGAGCAAGCTGGCATCAGTAGACAAATCAAGTCAGGAATTACACCATCAGGATGTAAGTAATTTATCAGATATGAATAAATCCCAAGGGCAATGTGTAAAATTCACAATCAAATGCATATATCCTGCATGGAATATCAAATATGCCAAACACAATAGCAGTGCCAATCATAATAAGTTGTGTTTCACAAATAAAGTGAAACACAAAAGCCTCAGGTCAAAAGTGGAAACTTTCTCAAAGTACCTTGCACATTCAACAACCAAGTTAGTATTCCATAAGGTGAATGATGACTCATACAAGGGATGGATGCAACATGATGAAGTGAGAACAACATAATAACAATTATCAAGCATTAGACATGATAGACAAAAAGGAAACAGGCATATGCACTATTTGGCCAAAAGAATCAGAGGGATGTTGCTCCTTTCTATCACCATATTAAATTGACAATTGAATATCATTCAAGGATCATGGGAGCTTGGAAAGAATACAATCAAAGATCATGGAGGTCAGGGGCAAACACATTTCAATCATGCACAATTAATTCAATCACAACTTCATGAACACAATAGAAGATGAAACCTACATAATGCATTAGAAGGTTCAAACATTCAAACATGAGGCATTTAAATGAAATGGCTTAAGCTAACATGGAAAATAAGAATCAACATGATCATTAGGTTCCTAATTATAGGCCTCACTCAAGTTCATTGGCCATCAAACAAATTGCAACAAGATATGAAAACATTAATTGGGTACCTTCACTTCAAAATTACATCAAAAATGGAAATAAGGGTCCATAATTCACACCAAAAAAATATTAGCATCTTTGAAAGGTATAGAAGTCAGAATGTAAGCCCTAAGTTCATGAATGATTGAGTAGGAGACCAAATGAAGTCCAAAGTTCAAGACTAGTTGGCAAAACTACCAAACTAGACAAGTTTTCAAAATAATTTGTGAAAAAAGGTCAAACCAAGTTGAAAAAATCAAGATAGATGGTTTTCAAATCCTCAATACATTCATGAACCCTAATCAAGACTTGAATTCTATTGAAAATCTAAGGCATAGTGGTTTTGAAAATGATACTTGCACCATAAGCAACAAAACCCTAAATTTTGACTTTTAATCTTAAATATTGATTAAGTAAGATTATTCAAACAAATTAAACCAAAATCACACAAATCACCAAGAAACCCTAAATATTAGAAAATATATTTTTTACATTTTTTGAATTAAAGAAAATTCAAAATGAAATTAAATTCAAACAATTAGCCAATTAACAAATATTCACATATCAAAATAATATTTAAATCAAAAAGTCATAAAAGTGCCCAACCAAAATTATATTCAAATATTAGAACTAAAAACACACATCCTTGATTTTTTGTGGAATTTTTGAATTAAAGGAAATACTAAAATAAAAAATAAATAAACAATTAATAATTGAACTATTATTTAAGGGAAAAAATGAAAACCCTAGCCAAAAAAATCACAAAAAGTCAAAAATGAAAATATGTTCAGATCCTATGATTAAAAACAAGCTTACAGGATTTTTTTGAGAATTTTTGAACCAATGGAAGTATTAAAGTAAAATTTAAACAAAACAATTAACAATTTAACTCTTGAAATTACATTCAATTATCAAAAATGGAAGAAAAAAAACTAAACAAATTTCAGAATCAAATTCCACATGATTTTATGAGTCAAAAATATTTTTTGTGGAATTTTCCAAATCAAAGAAATATTAAAACAAAAATAAATACTAAACAAATATTTAATTAAACTCATCAATTTTTGAACCAATCAAAACATTTCAATAATTGTCAAAAAAATACACAAGGTCAGAAATATTATTTTGAATTTGTGATAATTTTTTCAGAATTTTTCAATCATTTTTGAGTAAGAAATAAAATTATGGAAATCAATTTATAAAACAAAATTTAAATGAATTAAAGAAATAAGTCAGCCAACCAGAGGAGGCCACGTAATCATCTTCAATCTCTGGCTAGGGCAAGAACGCGCGCATGATCCAGTTCATCATCTCATTTTCCAGTCAACATAACATGCTCAATTCTACACCATTTTCCATGAAATTTCGTGCAAATTCAAGCCAGCATTTCATACTTCAATATGCAATTCGAATCACAACAAATAATGAACCATGGATCAAGAACAGATCGTGCAAAAATGTCAAAAACTCACTTGAACAGAAAAATTCAGATGCATCATTCATGCATATCTCATCAAATTAAAAGATCTGAAGCTTCAAAAACACTTAATGGACTTCAAACAACATGATTATGAACTTAAATCACACAATGCACGACTAGAAATCAAAATCCAAAGTTGAGAATTCAAACCTTTGAGAAAAAAATGGATCTACTGTCTCCTTCACTCCAGTTGCAAACCAAGCCTCGATCTTCAATCCTTATCACTTGGAGAAGAGAATGCAAGAAGAATTGACCAAAACGCGCAAGGGAGATTGAAGAATCGAATAAAGATGCAGAGCAACAAGCTACGGAGTTTTCTGATTTCAAGGATGAAATGAAGCATGAACCACGCTCACTGAGGCTTCTTCTCAATATATAGAGCATCAGGAGGAGGGTAGGATAGGTTTTTCGCGCTGAAAGCCCTTGGAAAGAATGAAATCCTCTTTTTGCCAAAATCAAATATGCACACGCAGCCCTCCAATCCCTTGTGCGTGGGCTTGCTTTTTACGTGCATTTCAGTCCATTTTACCTCAGGAAGAGATTAGCAACAAAATTAAGACTTAAATCCTTGTATTAAGCTAGTGTTGGTGATTAGGCAACTTCATGCCACTTTTTGCAAAATCACGAATTCCCTTTGCATTTGCCTATGTGCAGCTCAAGCTTTGGCATGATGGGCATTGGTAAATTGCATATTGGTCATGGGCCAAGTTTAAAGTGAAACAAAAGGCCACAAATCAAGTTATCAAGAATTTGCAATTTGCATGGCATGCATGAGTTAAATGAAAAGCCTCAAAATTCCAAGGTCCACAACTTGCTCATACTTTTGAATTTTGATACAAATGAGAACAATTTGGAAAGGTATTGAAAAGATCTACAATCCCTTAGTTTTGAGGTTTTGCAATTGAGTTCATTAAATTTCTCAAAATTAAGCTTGAAATTCACTAATTTTGGAAAATGACCTATAATTTTGTGATTTCAAAAGACCATAATTCTTGATTCCTTGCCAATTTGGACATGAGACCAAAAGGAGATGAAAGATCATCCTCTTAGCTTTCCAAGCATACTTCATTTGCATTTTCTTGATCAAAGGTGAATAAAATATGAATTTTTTAAATTAAGTCCTTATTTTCCAAAATTAGAAACTTTTAGAGTTTCTTCAAGAACAAGTTTCAACCCAAACCTCAATCTCTTTGATCCAATGACCAAAATGGACTTGAAATATGAAAAGTACATCCTTGAATTGATGGTTGGCCAAAAATTCACTTGGTCAACCTTGACTTTGACTGATTTTGACCAAAATGACAATTTTGCCCCTCTGAATCAATTGATCCACTTCCCCTCAAAATTGATGATCAAAACTTCAGACATATGATCTTCCAAATGTATAGAGGCCATGTGCAATGTTTCACTTCAAAATTCTCAAGAAATCCTGATAAAAACTCAAACCTTAATTTTGGTCAACACCTTAGGAAACTGATGAATCATCTTCAAAACTTCAAATCCTTTGGGCATCATGACCAATTCCTTGTGCAAAGACTTTTCAAATACCAATGAGATGTTGTAGCTCCCCAAAACAATACTTGTACATTGGCCAATAGCCTTGCTCAAACAAAACCCTAATTTGACTGGTGAATCCAAAGAGTGATTCCCCTTGTAATCAAACACAAGCTTCAATCCTCTGATGATTCAAAGAGATGGATAAAATATCTTGAGATATGCAATAACTTTTGAGCTTGAAAGATCCAGAGGTTTAGATAATAAGGTTCTACTTGAGTAACTTGTCAATGCAACCAACCTTCAAAGCTTTAGGAAGACTATATAACCAAAGTACTTTGATCCCATCACAAAGTATGAATGCAATGCAATATGATGTTCATGATGAAACATAAGCCTAAATCAAGAGGGTAAATTTTGGGGTGCAACAGCTGCCCCTATTCAAATATCTTCAACATGGTAAGTGAGAAAAGTGACAACTTCGAGCATACAAGGTTGAAGATGTTTGAATACGAAAGAACCCGAAAATTTACACTCTTGAAGAAGAAAGAAACAGAAGAAGAAAACCCCCAAGTCAGGCGTCAGAATGAAGCTGTAACGTAGGTTGAAATAGAATAAAAACAAAAAAAAGGTAGACGTAACTAGACTTCCGGACAAACGTGCCAGGGCAAAACTGGGCTTCAAAAGGGGTGAGATAAAACTCAAACTACAGAGTAGGCGAAACTAAACTCTGGAAAAGAAAGCGTACGCGGGTGAGGAGGCGAAACTCTGAGCTCGACCCAAGGCGAAAGTGGCTAGAGTGCGTGATTCTAGGGGCACTTGCTAATCTTAACTAAGATAGACAATATGAAGGAACTGAATGAATCTCAGAGATGAGGAACAGAAGTGAGACGAAACTCGACTCAAAAACCAGTTAGACGAAACTAAACTAGATGAGTACCAGGACGAAACTGGATTTCATGCACGAGTAACAAGGCAAAACTCGACCCAAAGCAAAGTGATGAGAGTGCATGTTTCTCAAAACACTTGTTAGTCTCAGATCATTGGATAAACAGTGACGAAAATTGATAGAAGAATCTGAGGAACAAAAGAGACTGATTTCAAACAAGGGATGCAATACGAACACTGAACTCGGTAAACGAACACCGTCAAAGGGTCCAAGGTATGAAAACAAACACGAGACGAAACTTGATTCAATAACTAGTTAGGCGAAACTAAGCTAGATGAGTACCAGGATAAAACTGGATTTCATGCACAGGCGACGAGGCGAAACTCGACCTAAAGCTAGGAGATTAGGGCGTACACCTAAAAACCTGCTGAAAGCGAATACCAGGACGAAACCGGTATTCGAAAAGGTGCATAAATAGACATTGGAATGAACTGGAGAGGGTAGTGAAGACTAAACCCGAGAAGACCGTGCCAGGGCGAAACTGAACTATAGTCAAAAGTGGACACTCAAACAAATAAAAGATTGACGTCAGAAGGATATTGGTATAGGGAGTAAACTGATATAATGAGGACGAAGACCTTGCTGGAGATTTGATCCGAAGTATTAGAAAAATCACTGGGGATGACGGAGACAAAATGGCTTATATTCCGATGCATGTTTGAATTCTTTGTATAGAGCAATGCTCCATATGATGGAAATGCTACGTGTTTTGGTAGATGCAATGTAATGATGCATGTTTAAAAGTTTCACTGGAGAACGACCAATTGAGAAGCCAATAACCAAGAAGTCATAATCTGACCAGACTTGCAAAAATAAATTGCAAAAACCAAAGGAGAGGATACGGGGAACCACTAGAGAGGGAACCTCGAAGAGATGGAGCTTTGCGGGGAATAACATCCGAGCAACCAGTAGGAACGGGCCACAAACATTGAGAGGAACTGCAAAAATAAATCGCAAACTCCTAGGGAAGATCAGATCGACACTGCAGCTTCTAGAGAGGGACACCTATCTTTGTTGGGGGAACAAAGCTCTGTTGAGGAAGCGGGACTTTGCCGGGGATATAGAACCTTGTTGAAGATTTTTGTTGGAGAGAGCTTTTCTTGGAATGCAACCTTTGGATGAATGATGCAGATAGTCACAAAGTACCGTCCTTCCTGGGGATAAGGAAAGATCTTAACATAAGGATTCCCCAGTCAGCAAAACAGCTAGGAAGTGAGAGGTCAAGGCGAGAGATCTTAGTTGGCACTTCTTGTTAGGGAGTTGAAACTCCTCCAAAGTGGGAGTTCCCATTTAAACGACTCCACTGGGGATGTGTGACGTATCCAAACTTGAAGTCTTAGAATGAAGCTTTTGAAAAAGAATATTCTTGGGGAAATAAAACTTCACTGCGGAGACGAAACTTCACTGGGGATAAGAAACTTCACAGGGGACAAGTAGAGTCCTAATCATACATGGGATCTATCAAAATAGAAGAAAGCCAAACATTCCCTTCCTGACAATCATTAAGCTCTTTACAGGTGTTCAACATGTAAACTCTTTTTGATGTCAAGAAACTATTTTGCATTCAGAAAGATGTTTATTTTGGGAATGACAGACCTAATGCGATGATTATTTAAGCCTTGAAGTTGAAAACTTTAACAAAATGTTGCATCTCTGTTATGAGCGAATCACTGGCTAGAGTGCAAAAATTTCAAAACTTTTCTTCCCCTTTTTTAAAAACGAGTCAAGATGCGGGTGATAAGATACCAACATAGCTATACAACACAATTTTGGGAGTTTGGGAAATGTTATCCCGTTGTAGTATGCTTTCGAGTTAAACCCTTGTTTGAGTTAGGACTTCTAAAGGTTGTAAAGTGGCCTGGTTTGAGGTTTTAAAAAAAAAGGTTTTTCAAGGCTCAAGTTATTTGGTGCCCACCCCCTTCGTGATGTTCTCATGTCCTAAGTTCAGCTAACTTATCACAAGCACTCATCTTTCAAAAGGATTCAAAATGGTTGAGTGATCACGAAAAATTCTTCAACATGATTATCACTTAACTTCTGCTGCTTTCATTTTTGATATTATTGTTCCTCTTCTCTTGATGAAAATTTTATTGAATAACCTTTTTTTTTGGCCTTTTAGGCTCTCTTTTCCCTAATTTTTGCCTGGACAAAATCTTTTCAATTTTGGGAGTCCAGCGGGATGCCCTAACTTTTGCCTAAGCGACTTGTTTTTAAGTTTTGACTTAGCAGGGCTTTTTGTTTCTTTCTTATTCATACTTTCCCTTTTGAACAAGTCGATGTGACTTTAGGTCTTTGAACTTTTTCTTTATTTCTCTCTCTTCTATTTTTTGAAGAAAACAAATGTTGCAGTCCTTGGTTGGCGAGGGATATCCATTATTGTATCGATACGATCTCGACCTCAGGACTTTGTGAGGAAATGAACATCGTGGTTTAGACACACATTTTTTTATCTCATGATTTGAAAGATAAAATGTAGTGATCCTCAGATGGGACATTCTTTCTGGAATTTGAATGCTTGGGCAAATCAATTGAACGTCTACCCTGCCCCTGGTTAAAAAGTTTTTTTTTATTTATTTTTGGAACGGAAAAGAAACTCATACTTCGAAGGCTCAGAGGGGTTAACGAGTGTCTAACTCCCTTATATCTCCGGTGTTTGGGGATTGAAACAATTCATGTACATCGTCAACAGGGTTCTACTCAAAAGCATACCACTATAGTCATTGTTTTTAGCTAAACTCCTTCCTCCAAACTCTTGGCTAAGCAAAAGAAATGGCACAATTGGTGTCAAAATGCCTGAAGGATCGATTAATGAGTGATACTGGATGGATTAAGTAAAATGAAACAAAAAAAAATTTCAAGGTAAAAATATTCAATGCATCACGATTAACATTCGGCTATAAACAAAATCCTATATGCAGACAAAGCTTAAAAGAATCAATCAAGATAAAACACATGAAAGTGCGGAAAAGAAACGTAATAAAAGCCATTGTGGGGAAGAAAAAAACTTCAACTAGGTTTGCCAATCTCGCCGACCTACCGTAACCTTGATATTACCCTGACCCATGACCTTTACCAACAGCCCGGAGCCGTGAAACAAAAAGGTAAGGCATCCACCAACAAAATGAAAGAGAAATCCAATCAATCATAGATCCAACATACCCCTTGCACAAGTAGTAGAAATTGTGTTTGTTATCCGTATTTCAATCTAACCATGATTTATATTACCATTTCCGTATAAGGCCCACGGAGTTTATATGCACATGTTTATCAAAATATTGGACGTTTTTGCAAACAAAATAGTAAAAAGGGAGAAAAGAAAAGTATATGTATACTTGAAAGGAGATATTCTATTGATTTTGAGAAATCAGCCTGTGGAAAAGGCCTTTACATTTAGAAGAAAGTAATTACAAAATCAAAGCAAACAAATGTTTACTAATGGCAATGTGAATGTGAATATCCATTAAATCCCGACTCTGTTGTGACTCTTATGACTCTCATCTTCCTACTTTCAGACAAATCATTCTTGGATTAGCCTCGAGCTTATGCCAGGCGATGGATCAAAGGAAAGAAGCAAAGGAACTCATGTTGAGCATAGTCATTTGCTTTAAGTCCCTAACTTTTGCCTGAATCGCCCTTTCGGGTTTTCAATTCACCAGGACACCCTCTTTTTGCCTAAACCTCCCTTTCGGGTTTTCAATTTAGCGGGTTTTTATTATTTTTTATGCAAAGTATTTTTTAACTACGTCGGCATTCACAGGGAGAGGGAAGTACTCTCCATCCATAGTCGTGAGAATCATCGCCCCTCCGGAGAACTTTTCTGACCACGAAAGGACCTTCATAAGTTGGAACCCAATTGCCCCTGGAATCTCTCTGGGGAAGAATTATCCTTTTTAGCACAAGGTCACCTAGTTTGTAACACTGAGGTCGTACCCTCTTATCAAAAGCTTTCCTCATCCTTTGCTGATATACCTGACCATGACATACAACCATCAACCTTTTCTCGTCAATAAGTTCCAACTGATCCAGCCGATTCTGTACCCATTCACTTTCATCCAACTCAACATCCCTCATGATCCTAAGAGAAGGAATCTCGACTTCTACTGGAAATACCGCTTCCATACTGTAAACTAATGAAAATGGGGTTGCCCCAGTCGAAGTACGCACAATAGTGCGATGACCATGCAAAGCGAAAGGCAGCATCTCATGCCAATATTTATAGGTTACCACCATCTTCTGCATGATTTTCTTGATATTCTTATTGGCCGCTTTGACAGCGCCATTCATCTTTGGTCGGTATGGGGAAGAGTTATGATGCTTGATTTTGAAAGACTCACAAAGCTCCTTCATCATTTTGTTGTTCAAATTAGACCCATTATCAGTAATGATCTTTTCAGGCACTCCGTAGTGACAGATAATATTGTGCTTAATGAACCGAGTTACCACCTGCTTGGTGACATTGGCATAGGATGCAGCTTCGACCCATTTTGTAAAATAATCGAAGGCAACCAGAATGAAACGGTGCCCGTTGGAAGCAGTCGGTTCAATCTTACCGATCATATCAATTCCCCACATTGCAAACAGCCAAGGGGAAGCCAAGACATTCAAAGGTACTGGTGGTACATGCACTTTATCAGCATAGACTTGACATTTGTGGCAAACCCGTGCATGATTGTAATAGTCAGTCTCCATGGTGGACCAATAATAACCTGCTCGCAAGATCTTTTTAGCCATGGTATGCTCGTTGGAATGGGTCCCGAAATCACCTTCGTGTACCTCCTCAATGATTCTAGCGGCTTGTTTCTTGTCAACACATATGAGCAGTAGACCATCATGATGCCTTCTGTACAACACACCACCGCTGAGAAAGAACTTGGCTAAAAATCTTCTCAAGAACTTCTTATCTGTGACGGATGCCTCTTCAGGGTACTCTTGTGTTTCAAGATATCACTTAACGTCATAAAACCAAGGGTTACCATCTGGTTCTAAACTGGCCTCAAAACAGAAAGCTGGCTCACTCAAACTTTTGATAGTAATGGAAGGTGCCTCATTAGCCCACTTAACCTTGAACATGGAGGACAAAGTTGCCAGTGCATCAGCTAGATTGTTTTCTTCTCTGGGAATGTGCTCAAACGTGATCTCTTCGAAGTACGGAATCAACTTCATAACATGCTCCCTGTAAGTCTAAGAGTACCTAAGAGGGGGGGTGAATTAGGTATATAAAAATTTATTCGGTTTTATGAGAATACTTGTAGTAATTTGTGGTTAAGTGTTTGAAGGTTTTTGACTATATCTTATCTTTTCTTGATTATGGTGATGAAAACGATAAAAGCGGAAAAGTAAAGAACACGGCGATATATCCTGGTTCCCCTCACAATCCGAGAGTACTCCAGTCCCCTTTCCAACACGAAAGAGATTTCACTATAGTTTAGAATGATTGTACATCCTATGCTTACTATCTAACCTATAGGGTGACCAAAGGTTTTTAACACCTTTAAGGTCAAACAAACACTAATGTGAATGAAGAACAATCCTCTTCAAATCACAACACTTACTTCCAACAATCCTGGATAGTAAGGGAATACTTTCTTTTTGTAATACAATGATTTATTTGAAAGAGATGGAGAGCACTATCAATCTTTGATTGATCTTCTTCAAGAAAGAAACAATTCTCAAGCAATGATTATAAATGTTCACAATGAATGTATGAAACTTGTAATGATTTCTTAATGAAAATGTATATGGCAAGTTTCACAAAATTTAT
Organism: Vicia faba; assembly: GCA_948472305.1. Classification (NCBI taxonomy): domain Eukaryota; kingdom Viridiplantae; phylum Streptophyta; class Magnoliopsida; order Fabales; family Fabaceae; genus Vicia; species Vicia faba. The sequence goes on along the minus strand of OX451741.1, from coordinate 16,528,035 downwards.
GATTTGTAAGAACACTTGAAAGTTTGTAAGAATATGCAAATTTGAATGATGAAAATTGTTAATTGAAGAAGGTAATTTGAATTTGAAAATCTGCCCAATTTATAATGTCACAAATACCTCTTCATTCATGCCATTTGATATGAAAAGATGCAATGCAATCATGAAAGAATACCATTTGAATTATGTTCAAAAAACAAAAGAAAATCTGTACTGGTTCGCTGGGAACCGGTTCCGACCCAGGCAGAACCCGATTCCTAGTGAACGTTATAACCTAGAATTCAAAAAATAACACGCAGGAACCGGTTCCCCTATAGGTACAACCCGGTTCCTGGTACAAATTCCAGGGAAGTGATTTTTGAACAAGTTTGGAACCCGGTTCCCTGTTAGGTAGGAACCGGTTCCTGAAAGCTTATTTTCAAAAAATCCTTTTGAAAAAGATCTCAAACATAGTTTTTCTTATTGTTAAAAATGTGGGATATGTATATGATTATGAATGCATATTTGTGAACATCTATATTCAAGTTTAAGAATTATTTATACCTTTTGACATTTGTTGTTTCTTTAATAATTCTTCTTCTAATCTTTAAGACTTGTAACAAGGTTTTATATGATATTGATAAACTTTTTGCACATCCTTTGAATGTTGATATCCATGTTGTCTTCATCAAAACCAATGCTTTAAACATGACTTGAGAAGCTGGCAATTACATTCTCCCCCTTTTTGATGATGACAACCAAGTCTTGAAAACAATTCTTGAAATGTTTATGTTGTTTTGTGTAGCAAAAATGTTAAGCAAATGCAAGGCTCCCCCTAAATTGTATGCTCCCCCTAAGTCCATGATTCTTTGAATTTTGGAGTGAGTTTTATGATAGTTATTTTGGCCTACAATTTCTTTGAAACAAAACAACACATATGCATATTCTTCTCCCCCTTTGTTAACATAAAAAAGGATGGGGAAAAAGAGTGAAACAAATTCATTTAAAAAACACAAACAATTTTAAACACAACCACACACTAAAACACGAACTTAACGAATTGTACGATACAACATATAACAACGAAACATAAGAAACCTAAACATCACGAAACATAAGATGGAACATTGTCTAGACATAACAAAGTAAAACACGAAAATGAAAGAAATGACAGAGAAATTAAAAGTAAGTCTTTAGTCTTCATCCTCATTCATCTCATCACCATCATCTTCACTTCCATTTTCACTACCACTTGGTCTAGGAACAAGTTCCCAAACATGATTTCTCTCGAATTGATTTAATTCTTCTTGCATGGCAATAATGCATTGATCATCTCCTAAGGCTTCATCAACTTTGGTAGGTTCAATTTGAGAAACAAACGCCATGTTTAAGCAAGCATCTTTTAGATTTAATCTTGTTGATACTCCTTGGCTAATGTCACCAATAATTTTGTCAATAGGATGGTCTCTATGAGTTCTCCATTCTTTTGGTAGATCATTGATGTTTGAATCTTGTTGTACAATGTCTTCTTGATTTTCCGGTGATTTCACAACTTGATCATTTGAAAGATCTTCCGGGGGTAAATCTATAGGATCATCATCATCACACACAACTTCGTCGGATTTCTCGTCAAACTTACCGAGATTGTCTTTGTCATTGTTAAGAACAAAACACTTGCATCCAAAAATGTGGAAGTGAGCAATATTTGGCTTTCTTCCTTTGAAGAGTTCATATGGAGTCTTCTTTATTATAGGTCTAATGATAACTCGATTTCCAACATAACATGCCGTACTAACCGCATCCGCCCAAAAATATTTAGGAAGATTTGCATCACTAAGCATTGTTCTTGCAAGTTCCACTAGAAACCTATTCTTTCTTTCAACTACTCCATTTTGTTGTGGAGTTCTAGGTGCTGAAAAATTATGAGAGATACCATGTTCTTCACAAAATTCTTCAAATTGTGCATTTTGGAATTCTCCATCATGATCACTTCTTATGGATACAATCTTTAGTGATTTTTCATTTTGGATTTGCTTAGCATACTTCTTAAAAGCTTTAAAGGCATCACTTTTCTGCACACGAAACAAAATCCAAGAATATCTAGAAAAATCATCAACAATAATAACCAAAGCGTATACATTACCTCCGAAGATTTTTGTTCTTGATGGACCAAAGAGATCCATGTGTAACAATTGTAGTGGCCTTGTAGTAGACACCACATTCTTAGATTTGAAAGATGATTTTGTTTGTTTCCCTTTTTGACAAGCATCACAAAGTCTATCTTTGACAAATTTTCTCTTAGGCAAACCAATGACAAGATCACGCTTGATTAGTTTATTCAAGTGTTCCATATGAATATGAGCAATCCTTTTGTGCCAAAGCCATGAATCATCATTGTTTGCCATGATACACTGTACCTTCATAGACAAATCATCTAAAGTAATCATAAAAATATTGTTAGATCTTATACCTTTGAGTTTTACCTCATTGGTTGCCTCATCCATAATAAGGCATTCTTCTTTGTTGAATTTGATCTTGAACCCTCTATCGCAAAGTTGACTTATGCTAAGAAGGTTGTGTTTTAATCCTTCATCATAGAGAACATCCTCAATTTTAATGGATGGAGGTGTGCCAACTATTCCAACGCCAAGTATCTTTCCTTTGGTGTTGTCTCCATAGGTGACATACCCTTTGGCTTTATGTACTAGATATGAAAATTTGTGTACATCTCATGTCATATGCTTTGAACATCCACTATCAAGATACCAAACATTTGATGTGGATTTCAAGCATGCCTATTCTTCATCGTCGGAGTGATGCGATGCCATTAAGGCTAAGTTTGCACATTCGTCGCTTTCCGATTCTGATGAACTGCTCATATCAATATCTTCCCATGCAACATAAGCCCTTTTGTTCTTGAACTCCTTTTTGCCTTTGAATCCATTTTTCTTGGAGAGTTTTGGACAATCTGGCTTTATGTGACCTTGCTTTCCACATTCATAGCATGTGACATCTTGTGTTGATGTGGAGGCTTCTTTATCTTTATGCTTATAAAATTTCTTTCTTTTGACAAAGTTAGCATTATGAAGATTATTTTTATGACCAAAATATTTTCCTAACCTTTTTACAAGAAGCAAGAAGTTTTCATCTTCCTCCGATGCATCTTTATCTTGACTTTCTTTTGAATCAACTTTCAAAGCAATGCCTTTGGATTTCTTCTCATGATTCTCATGTTTTTCAAGCCTTCCAAGTTCCGTCTCATATTCTTGAAGCTTTCCGAAAAGTGTTGCAGAAGTCATAGTTTCTAGGCTTTTCTTTTCGGATATTGCCGTCACTTTTGGTTGCCATTCCCTAGTTAAAGACCTAAGCACTTTAAGATTTAATTCATCGTTAGTTAAAGTCTTACCGAGTGCCTTCAAATGGTTTGTCAAGTGAACGAATCTCTTTTGCAAGTCAAGGATGGATTCTCCGGGCAGCATTCTGAATAATTCATATTCTTGACTCAAAGTGTTCAATCTAGACCTTTTGAATTTGGCGGTTCCTTCATGAGTTTCTACAAGAGTATCCCAAATTTCCTTTGCCGTTGTACATGCCGATACTCGGAAAAATTCATCCATACTAAGAGCACTTTGGAGAATATTGATTGCCTTTTTGTCAAAGAGAACTTTTTTCTTGTCATCGTCATCCCATGATGCTTTAGGCTTTGATGACCCAACACCATTGACAATACACACCGGAGTAAATGGACCATTCTCAACAGCATTCCATATTTCTTCTCCTTGCGCTTCAAGATGAGCCTTCATGCGAATTTTCCAAAAGTCAAAGTATTCACCACAAAACAATGGAGGCTTGTTGTTACTACCACCATCTTTGAAAACCGGATTTTGATTTGCGGAAGCCATTCTGGATATTTAGGAACAAGTTACCTATAACTTGCTCTGATACCAATTGTAAGTCTAAGAGTGCCTAAGAGGGGGGGGGGTGAATTAGGTATATAAAAATTTATTCGGTTTTATGAGAATACTTGTAGTAATTTGTGGTTAAGTGTTTGAAGGTTTTTGACTATATCTTATCTTTTCTTGATTATGGTGATGAAAATGATAAAAGCGGAAAAGTAAAGAACACGGCGATATATCCTGGTTCCCCTCACAATCTGAGAGTACTCCAGTCCCCTTTCCAACACGAAAGAGATTTCACTATAGTTTAGAATGATTGTACAACCTATGCTTACTATCTAACCTATAGGGTGACCAAAGGTTCTTAACACCTTTAAGGTCAAACAAACACTAATGTGAATGAAGAACAATCCTCTTCAAATCACAACGCTTACTTCCAACAATCCTGGATAGTAAGGGAATACTTTCTTTTTGTAATACAATGATTTATTTGAAAGAGATGGAGAGCACTATCAATCTTTGATTGATCTTCTTCTTCAAGAAAGAAACAATTCTCAAGCAATGATTATAAATGTTCACAATGAATGTATGAAACTTGTAATGATTTCTTAATGAAAATGTATATGGAAAGTTTCACAAAATTTATGATTTGTAAGAACACTTGAAAGTTTGTAAGAATATGCAAATTTGAATGATGAAAATTGTTAATTGAAGAAGGTAATTTGAATTTGAAAATCTGCACAATTTATAATGTCACAAATACCTCTTCATTCATGCCATTTGATATGAAAAGATGAAATGCAATCATGAAAGAATACCATTTGAATTATGTTCAAAAAACAAAAGAAAATTTGTACTGGTTCGCTGGGAACCGGTTCCGACCCAGGCAGAACCCGGTTCCTAGTGAACGTTATAACCCAGAATTCAAAAAATAACATGCAGGAACCGGTTCCTCTATGGGTACAACCCGGTTCCTGGTACAAATTCCAGGGAAGTTATTTTTGAACAAGTTTGGAACCCGGTTCCCTGTTAGGTAGGGACCGGTTCCTGAAAGCTTATTTTCAAAAAATCCTTTTGAAAAAGATCTCAAACATAGTTTTTCTTATTGTTAAAAATGTGGGATATGTATATGATTATGAATGCATATTTGTGAACATCTATATTCAAGTTTAAGAATTATTTATACCTTTTGACATTTGTTGTTTCTTTAATAATTCTTCTTCTAATCTTCAAGACTTGTAACAAGGTTTTATATGATATTGATAAACTTTTTGCACATCCTTTGAATGTTGATATCCATGTTGTCTTCATCAAAACCAATGCTTTAAACATGACTTGAGAAGCTTGCAATTACACTCCCGATAGGGAATTAGGTTCTGATGGCGGGTCTCCCAATCTCCATTAAACTGGCTGATAACAAGATTGGAATCCTGGTATACTTTCAAGAATTTGATGCGCAGGTCGATCGCTGCTTCAATGCCATAAATGCAATGCTCATACTCGGCCATGTTGTTATTGCAGTTGAAACAAATATGAGCCGTGAAAGGAATATGGTATCCCTCAGGAGAAGTGATAATAGCTCCGATGCCGTTACCCATGGTATTAGAGGCACCATCAAAAACAAGCGTCCAACGTGATCTCATCTCGGGTCCTTCGTCTGGGTCTGGTATGTTACAATCCCGAATATACACAATTTCCTCATCTGGAAAATCAAACTTCATCGGTTCATAATCGTTCATGGGATGATGAGCAAGATGGTCGACCAATACACTACCCTTAATTGCTTTTTGAGTAGTGTATTGGATATCATATTCGGTGAGTATCATCTGCCAACGGGCTACCCTGCTTGTAAGAGCTGGCTTCTCGAAAATATACTTGATTGGATCCATTTTGGATATCAAGTAGGTGGTGTGAGTTAACATGTACTGCCTCAAACGTTTGGCGGCCCAGGTAAGCGCACAACAAGTCTTTTCCAGCAATGAGTACCTCAACTCGCATTCCGTAAACTTCTTACTCAAGTAGTAAATAGCCTGCTCTTTCTTCCCTGTCTCGTCGTGATGACCGAGGACACAACCCATTGAGCTATCTAACACAGTTAGATACATGATGAGTGGCCTTCCTTCCACTGGCGTCATGAGTATTGGAGGTTCCTATAAATACTCCTTTATTTTGTCAAAGGCCTTCTGACAATCCTCATTCCATTTCACTGTCTGACTCTTCTTCAACAACTTGAACAAAGGTTCACAGGTGGCCGTGAGATGAGAAATAAATCTAGAAATGTAGTTTAACCTTCCCAAGAAACCACATACTTCATTCTCTATCTTTGGCTCGGGCATTTCCTGTATCGCTTTTACTTTGGCTGGGTCCACCTCGATACCTTTTTCACTTACAATAAAGCCCAATAGCTAGCAGGATCTCACCCCGAAGGTTCACTTATTCGGGTTCAACCATAGCAAGAACTGCCTCAGCCTCTCGAACATTTTTTCCAGATGAACAAGTTGTTCCTCTTCCGTGTCAGACTTAGCAATCATATCGTCCACATATACCTCAATCTCTTTGTGAATCAAATCATGAAAGAGAGTGACCATAGTGCGCTGATATGTTGCCCCGACATTTTTCAAACCAAACGGAATCACTTTATAACAGAAAGTTCCCCAAGGCGTGATGAATGTTGTCTTCTCCATATCCTCCGGAGCCATCTTAATTTGATTGTAACCCGAAAAACCATCCATGAACGAAAATACTTTGGAATGAGCGGTATTATCGACCAACACATCAATATGAGGGAGAGGGAAATCATCTTTAGGGATGGCCCTGTTCAAATCCCTATAATCCACACACATTCTGACCTTACCATCCTTCTTGGGAACAGGCACAATATTTGCAATCCATGGCGAATAATTGATGACCTTCAAGAAATTTGCGTCCAACTGCTTCTGGACCTCCTCCTTGATCTTCTTGGACATCTCAGGATGAGTTCTTCAGAGCTTTTACTTGACAGGGGAACAACCTTCTTTGAGCGGTAGTCGATGCACCACTATTTTCGTATCCAACCCAGGCATATCCTCATAAGACCAAGAGAAGATATCAGAATACTCACGGAGTAGCTCAATCAATCTGACCTTTATACTTTCCTCGAGATCTGCCCCGATTGAGCTCAACAAGATATGTTTCCGTGCAAAAATATAAAATCAATATTTTGTCATGAAATACAAAGATTTGGTTCATGTTTGTTGACCTTATTCATGGCCTATAAATAGAGAACACGTTCATACAAGGAGATCACAAAATTGCCTCCAAAGAAAGTCTCAAGAAGAACCCTAAAAAATCTCAAAATCTCAACTTTTGTCAAAACTAGGGCAAAGTTGAAATCAAAGATTCAACCATCTTCAAGCCCAAGCGACCATTCAAATCAATTCATGAGGTATCATAGAGTAATTTAGGGTCATTCTTGATGATCAAAAGTTCCTGAAACCAACATTCCATGCATCGCTGGTCTTATGTTTTTTTTTTGTGAAATTCATATTTTAATATTCATGATGCTTTGATTGAAACTAAAAATTCTAATGTGTTCCTGAGATGAATTAATGTATTTTTCACATATATTATGCAGCGTCTATTCTCAAACACCAACGAGCGCCTGACTTAGTGGCAAGCGATGCAGTAAAAATCCAGAAGGGTGTGGGTTCAACACCCACCTTGTGCAGTTTTTTCTTCCTATTTTTTTCTTAACCTAATTTCTTTCCTTTTTCTCTTTTCTATCCCTATTTTTTTAACCAAATATTAAATTAACCTAATTTTTTTACTAATAAATTAGGATTAGGATTTTTAACTAATATTTAATTTTCATGATAAATTAAATTAATTATCATTTTTCTTAATATTAAAATTAATTAGAATTAGGGTTTTTTAATCAATAATTAATTCTTGACATATTTTTTATTTACTAATTATTTAGGCTAATTAATATTTTCTTAAATATTAAAATCAATTAGAATTTAGATTTTAATTACTATTATCATTTAAATTATTTTTCATCAAAATAAAAAAATACAAACTTAGATTTTATAACATTCAAACATTTTTCTAAACATTTTCTTATTTCTTTTTGCTATTTATTTTCTTAGAAAAGTGTATAGGTTGCACTCTTTAATTGTAACATCTTAGATTTATTTTCTCGCGGTTTTTCTCTATTATGTATCTGCTCCCAGGATGTAATAGTTTTAGGATTTACTTTCCCCATTTTTATACTTATGTACCTCTCCCTTAGCCATGTAATAGCTTAGGACTTTACATTCCGCACTTTATTTTTTTGTACATATTATTTAACTGCTAGTAATTAGGGTTTGTATGGCAAGACTAAAAGTAATCTAGAAAACCCTAATCTCAAGATGAAATAACTGAATCAATACACTTTTCACACTTGCACCTCTAGGGTATCCTCTCTTGTTGCCTTACGAAATATCAGTCATGTCCCTCGAAAGTGGGGACGCTTTAGCAAAGTCCCTCGAATAAAATATCATAGCCCCTCGATGAGGCTTTCAACGTTGCCTTTCAATAAATTATCTAGTCCCTTACAAAAAATTTTAAAGCGTTCTTACAAGTTTCCTTCGATGACCATTCAATGACCCTACGCCTGTCCCTTCACATACAATAGATAGGGCTACCTACCAACTAATGGTATGGATAGTACTATCTCTAAAGGAGAAGGAAAATAGTAATAAAGACCTTTAGTGGGTAAGAAACTCCTAATTGCTTTCTCACAAACAATACACTTTCAAACAAATATTTTCAAAAACTACTTTGTACGCATTCTTGAGGACTGATACAAGAATCATTACAAAGTTAGCCTTACATTGGCTTTTCAAAATATTTTGAAACAAATCACACACACAAAAAGAAATTTTTTTAAAAGTGAGCTAAGCAATTAAGATCCCCTAGATAACTACAAATGAAAAGAGTGCTAACACATTCCCTTTTCATAACCTACCCCCTGAATTCAAAAATCTTAAGCTCTTTCCTGTTTTTTTCACCCTTTCCTTTTTGGATAAAAGAAAAATCTGTGACGACTCTTTCTATTCACAACATTTGCGATCAAACGCAAAACCAAGTCAGTTCTCCCATCGTATTACAGCAGCGTAGCGCAGATGGTGAGAGACGGAGGCCTATAACGTGAGGAGCATGGGTTTGATCCCTATGTCTTGCAAAATTATTTTGTTTTTTTTTAAATTAACGCCCAGGTTAATATTATAATGATTTCTTTCCTTTCTCAAACACCAATCAGCGCATGGCACAGTGGTAGGAAAGCAAATCTGTGAGATCTAGAGTGTGGGTTCAACACCTACCCTATGTATTCTTTTTACCCTATTTTCTTTCTAACCCTAATTTTTCTATTTTCTTTACTAATTATTTTTAATTAAAAATTAACTAACCAAATTTTTTCCAACACTTTAACAAATTAGGGTTATGTTTTTAATTAGTAATTAAATTTTTGACATACTTTTTTTATTTACTAATTAATTAATTTAATTAACCTTTTTCTCAAATAGTAAAATCAATTAGAAACAATTAGGTTTTAATTAATTATTAACACTTAAACCATTTTATACAAAAACACCAAAACAAAACAAAAATTCTAACATTCTTTTTCTCATCTTTTTGCTATTTAATTTTCCTAGAAAACTGTATAGGTATGCACAACTGATGTAATAGCGTAAATTTCTTTTCTCTCATTTTTCTAATTATGTATATGCTCCAAGGATGTAATGGCGTAGGTTTACTTTTCCGCAATATTTTATACTTATGCATCTCTCCCAAAGCCATGTAAAAGCGTCGGACTTTACATTCCGCACTTTAATTTTTTGTACATATTTAACTGTTAGTAACTAGGGTTTTCATGGCAAGACTAAAAAAAATTATAAAAAACCCTAATTTTCAAGATAAGATAACTGAATTAGCACACTTCGCACACTTTACACCTCTAGGGTAACCTCTCTTGTTGCCCTATGAATATTTGTCACATCCCTCGAAAGTGGGGATACTTTAGCAAAAGACCCTCGATCAAATCATCATAGTTCTTTCGAATAAAGATCACAGTCCCTCGATGACCCTCTAAGTTGCCTATAAAATGATGATAGTCCCTTTCATACAAATTGTTAAAGTATCCTTACATGTTGCCTTCGAAGACCGTACGCTTGTCCCTTCACATCCAATAGATGTGGTTACCTACCAACTAATGGTATGGATAGTTCTATCTCTAAAGGAGAAGGAAAAGAATAAGAAAGACCATACTTAGTGGGTAAGAACTCTTAATCGCTTGCTCACAACCTTTTCAAAACATTTTTCACACGTAATTTTCAAACAAATATTTCCAAAAACACTTTGTATACATTCTTGAGGACTGATACAAGAATCATTACAAAGTTAGCCTTACATTGGTATTTAAACTACTTTCAAATCACACACACAAAGAAAGTTTTCAAAGTGAGCTAAGCAATTAAGAGCCCGTAGATAACTACAGATGAAAAGGGTGCCAACACCTTCCCTTTTATAACTTATTCCCCGAACTCATAATCTATCAAAGGTCTTTCCTGTTCTATTCACCTTTCATAAATATTGGATAAAAGAAAAGTCGGTGGCAACTCTTACAATCTGCATATTTTGATAAATCCAAAAATGTCAGTTCTCCCAGCGTATTACAGAACTGGCGACTCTGCTGGGGACAACTACTTGAGAAAGAGGGGTTACCTTAGAGTTTAGATCACTTTTACTTGCTTTAATTGTTTGAATTGTTTTCTTTACTTTAAGGAATTATTTGGGTATTATTGCTTGTAAGATCCTACACGAATCTAGGAACTCCTTAGGTAAGTAGAAATAGATCATAAAGATTGTACGGCGTAGACCAATATTGTTAACATGATGGCTACAGTTAGTGTGACACTTTGGTTTATACTTATGTTCCTTGAGTCATTCAAGGATAACATTAGGCTTCCACGTGGTGTCGTTAACACTAACTTACTTTTAAAACCTTAATTGACCCATATTGGCCATTAGAAAGTAGTGAGATAGCCGGCTTTGGTGTTGTCTAAAAGTTGGTTTATACACGAAGCTACGCTTATTGAGATTTGACTTTTGGGATTTTTCTGTGGAAAGACAGTTGCCGTGCTAAAATAAAGCCTGCAAGAAATATCGATGATATGAGATTCCTAGAACCTGGTTAATATTTTAGAACAGGTTAAGCCAACTTAACTTTAATGAGGAATGGTACTTACATATGGACTTTATATAATCCTTTAAAACTAAGGCTCTTGTATGACTTGTTTGTGTTTGCTACTTATTAAACATGAACATAACATCATAACATCATATCATCGTAACATAATGTTTTCACTAACCATTTCAACGACCTAGGGATTTAACTTTGTTCCTTGATGCAGGTTATGGCCTTCGCTCGCATAAATACTATCTAAATTAAATTTTTATAAGGGTACCGGCAAAGCTTAAGGAGTTAGTCTCAAAGGTTCCTGAAAGTTATCAATTCACCAAGAGGCATGGTTATCTACTCAGTTTGGTTACCTCAGGTTTTGAAGAAGACATGATGAGTATTCCGTTCCAGTTATTTGATCCTAAATATCACTATTTTACCTTCCCAGATTATCAGTTGGTACCCATAATGGAAGAGTTCTCGAAGCTACTTGAAGTACCTATTCTTTATCAGACACCCTTCACCGTTTTAGAGAAAGCTCCAAAACCTGAAGACGTTACAGTAGCCCTACATCTGAAGCGGTTAGACATTGTGTCTAATTGGGAAATAAGAAGTGGAATTAAAGGTCTTCTTGATAAATTTTTGATAAAGAAGGCTCAGTTGTTTCTAGATGCTATGAGTTTTCATGCTTTTGAGGAGATCTCGGCTCTACTAATATATGGTTTGGTACTATTCCTTAATCCAGACCAATTCATATATGTGAACGCCATCAAAATGTTTCTTACTCATAATCCAATACCTACTTTACTTGGAGATATTTTGCACTCTCTTCACGCTCGTACTATGAGGAAGCGGTGGATTATCATGTGTTGCATACTTTATTATCTAAGTGGTTTATTTCACACCTTCCCCGATCAGTGGTGAAGAATGAATAATGCTTGAGGTGGTCTTGAAGGATGATGTCACTCTCTTATTCAGATAACTATTGGTGTTCCATATCTCAAGAGGACATCATTATTATTGATTATTGTTGGGAATTCCCTAATGTTCCACTCCTTGGTATAAGGGGAGGTATTACTTACAACCCTTCTCTAGATCTATATCAATTCAATTATGCTCGAAGAGAAGGTCCTCATGATATGCTTATCCATGGTATTATATTCGATTACGAGAATGATCCTCAAGGTTACCGTCCAAGGTTTATACATGTGTGAGGCATGGTGAATAAGATATATAGCAAGACTTTCGGACACAAAAACTCCATCCCCTTGAGCCCTACCTCAAATGGGTGTGATCTCGTCCTCAAAATCTTATAATGCCATATCCTGCTTTCCTACCGGTAATTGTGGAGCCTATTGTTGAAGGAGATATTCCTTATACCATTTTTCATCCAGATATGCTTACTGACCTTGAAGAGCTACAGAAGTATTGGATTCAACCAAAAGAAGAAAGGGACACCTTTGAGACTCATTTCTATTCTAGTGAGAAGAAAGTGTTTGGAGCTGACAAAACGACTTCACGAAGACCAGAGCCTTAATGCATATGTTAACACAAAGAGGAAGCGTCCATGGGAGAATTGAGTCATAATTTGTTTCTTTTTAACCCTTTTTGTTATAATTTGAACTTACTAATAAGAATATTTGTTTTTGTTCCTTTTTTATTAACAAATTTAAATCCCACGAGGTCCTTGAAAACATTGCATATGCATCTACATGCCATGCATATCAGTGCATAACAAGTTTCCAATGTAGGTTTCTCATCTTCTTGTTGTTTATTTCAGCAAAAATGGCTCTCGAACAGATAGTCAAAGAACTCTTGGCTCAGAATGCTCAGTTCCAAGAGATGTTCCTAAACTTAGCCAAGGGACAAGAAGAACTGAAGGCACTCGTCAACGGGAAGAAGAAGAAGACAAAGAAACCAATCAGCATCCTTAACATGGGGAGAAGGTTCAGAGGTACATTCAAGCAAGCTCAATATCTTAATATCCTATTGGACGAAGATGATGAACGGGATGAAAATGGTAAGAGCGTTAAAACTGAAAAAAAGCAATCATGATTCTGAAAAATATTTTACTGAAGAGGAAGAAGATTATTTGGATGGACAATATCCCCCTGCAAACGAGAAGTATAAGTTGTTAGAAGAGCATCTGAAAGCTATGGAGATCCAGAAGATGCCTGGCTTGAACCTTGAAGCATTGGGTTTAGTCTCAGGAGTCGTCATTCCTCCTAAGTTAGAAACTCTTACATTTGCTAAGTACGATGGTGTTTCTTACCTGAAGTTGCATTTGAGATCATATATTCAGAAAATTCAACCACACACTGTTGACAAGGAATTATGGTTGCATTTCTTTCAACAGAGTCTGTCTGGAACACAATTGGAATGGTATTATCAACTTGAAGGTACCAATATCCATACCTGGGAAGATTTGGATGCAACTTTCTATAGATAGTATCAGTACAATTCTAATTTGGCACTAACCCACATGTAACTACAGAGTATGTCCATGAGATCTAGCAGGCATAGTTCAACCTCCTTTAGCTGATAGGTAATTGGTTGACATGTCCATGAGTATGCTAACAGGTCCTTTCTATAATCACCTACTTGGAAGTTCTTCAGCCGGTTTCACTGAACTGATATTGACAGAGGAAAATGTTGAGAATGGAATAGAAGTGGTAAAATTAATGTGGCTATATATTTGAATACTGTGAAGAAGTCATACAATGGAAAGAGAGAATCCAATTCCATGTACGGCCAGAAGGGTCGTAACAAAAGTGACTGCAACCAATATGTGGGGGCCGTCCTAATCTTTAATCCTCTGCCAGTGAAACAACAATAATAGAATAATTAGCGTAGGCAAGATGCACCCAGGAGACAGTTCACCAAAATCAACATGTCGTTGTCTCAAGCATTGCAACACATGTTGAAGGAAGAGTTGATTACATTGAAGGATCCTCCTCAGAACCCTAACACTTCCTCTCCCCATTACAATCCTAATGCAAGGTGTGCATACCACTCTAACAGTCCTGGACATGACACTAACAGTTGTTGGGCCCTGAAAAATAATATTCAAGGCATGATTGACTCTAAGGAGATTGAATTTGATCCTCTTGAGACTCCTAATGTGATCACTGCACCTATGCCTAATCATGACAAAGGCATTAATGCTATTGAAGATGTTTCTTATGTTTCTACTATAAGTGACTTGACTACTCCTTTGATGATCATTAAGAAGAAGTTGTTGCAAGCCAGTTTATTTCCGGGTTGCATTGAAAACTGCTACTATTGCGCGTCTCAATCCAATGGATGTGTACTACTGAAAAGAGGTATCCAGCGTTTGATGGATGACCGTGTAATTCTCTTTGAGAAGAATCTTTTTGCCGAGATCTTATGTAAAAGTATATCTTAAGGCCAGGATCTTGAAGACGTGTCTTTGATTACAAATTATGGTACTCCTGTAAGGGTCACTTCTAAGAGTCCTTTGAAGATTACTATCGAGCCTAGGGTTGCTCCTCTAATCATTACCACACCTGGTCCCGTTCCTAATACCTCTGACAAGGCTATCCCTTGGAATTATGGAGTTGATTTCTACTACTATGGCATCAATCAAGAACAATTGAATTTAGAAAATGAAAATACCGAAGTTATTGATCCCAATGTCGGGAATATTGTTGGGACTAGTAAGGTTACTAAAAGTGGAAGTTTTTTCTCCAGAGATCTCCCCAAAGGATGTCACTACACCAGTTCATACCTCTGCTACTGAATCAACTACTGAGACTCGAGGCAAAGAACAGATGACTGAGCCTGCCCAGACTGAGGCACCAAAAGAGGTTATTGTTGAAGATACCTCCAAGCAAGAGATAGAGGAGGTGCTGAAAATTATTTAAAAGAGTGATTATAAGATTGTTGAACAGTTGGGGAATACACCCTACAAAATATCTATGTTGTGTCTATTGTTGTGCTCTGAAGCCCATGCTCAGGCTTTGGTGAAATTTCTGAAATATGCTCATGTACCACAAGAAATCTTTGTTGATTAGTTCGAAAATTATGTTGCTAACCTGATAACTGATAATGGGCTAGGCTTTTCTGATGCTGATTTAACTCCTGCGGGAAGGAACCATAATAAGGCCCTGCATATCTCTATTGAGTGTAGGGGCACTACCTTATCTCATGTGTTTGTGGACACAAGTTCTTCATTGAATGTATTGCTAAAAGTTATTTTAGACAAACTTGACTGTGAAGAGAATATGCTAAAACCCAGTGATGTTTTGGTGAGAGCTTTTGATGGTTCAAAAAGAATGGGGCATGGAAGGTTGTTGTTCCAATTAAAGTGGGTTCCTAGGTCTTCGACTCTACTACCTACGTAATGGACATTTATCCAGCCTATTCCTAATTTCTTGGACACCTTTGGATTCATGGGGTAGGCGCTGTTACTTCTATTCTACAACAAAAATTGAAGTATCCCGTGAAAGGAAAAATCATTATAGTTTATGGCGAAGAATAATATATGATGAGCCATTTAAACTCCTTCAAGTATGTTGAGATGGATGGTGAATTCCCCGACACTCTTTGTCAGACCTTTGAAGTTATTTCTCCGACAACACTTGTTTCTAAAGTTTCTCCTCATGTTTCTAAAGTTCCCGGAATTCCACAAAAAATGGCTTCTCTAAAGGACACTAAAGTTGTGGTATAAGAAGGTGGTGGCACTATTTGGGGTTAACTTCCCGACATTCCTTACAAGTCCGACAAATTTGGTTTAGGTTTCACCTCATAGGCTCAAAGGGATATCTATCAGGCTCGTGCTAATTCTGGGAGACTGTCATTCCGCATAACGAACAATGGAGTTCACAAAAATCAAGTCAACATTGTGGAAGACGCTGATAGCGACTGTGAGATAGACAGATGGATTTTCCCTACTATCGGCAATGGGCTCAACAATTGGAAAGCTGAATATTTTATATCAATCTGCTTTAGTCATGAGTGAATGATATTTTATGTTTTCTTGCTTTCAAGACTTTGGTTATGTAATTTGAACAATAACTTTAAGCCTTGTGCCATACCCGGGGAACAACGGTCCATTTGTTAGGGTTATCATTTTCCATCCACATATTTTCATTTAATAAATCATTAGACGTTTGCATTTAAATTTTATGCTCTTTGTCTTTCTTTTACGTTATTGCTTTCAAAATAGCTATGTGTTCTTACACACACCCACATAACAAATTACAGATCCACATCCATCCTGGGTCAAATTGATAATTGTAATACGGTGGGAGAACTGACTTTTAGTTTTGCATTTTATCGCAAATGTTACGGATAGCAAGAGTCACTGCCGACTTTTCTTTTATCTAATAAGGAAAGTGTGAAAAGAACAGGAAAGACCTCGATATATTTTGAGTTCGGGGGGTAAGTTATGAAAAGGGAAGGTGTTAGCACCCTTTTCATATGTAGTTATCTACGGGCTCTTAATCGCTTAGCTCACTTTGATAATTTGCTTTGTGGGTGTTTTGTTTGAAAATATTTTTGAAATGCCAATGTAAAGCTAACTTTGTAATAATTCTCGTATCGGTCCTCAAGAATGTATACAAAGTGTTTTTGAAAATATTTATTAAAAGTGTCATGTGAAAAATTGTTTGTTTCGTTTGTGAGCAAGTGATTACGAGATATCTACCTACTAAAAGTCTTTGTCGTTCTTTTCCTTCTCTTTTAGATAGTGCTACCCTACCATTAGTTATTAGGAAGCCCTATCGTTGGATGTGAAGGGACAGGCGCGGGTCATCATACAGTCATCGAAGGAAACTCGTAGGGGCGCTTTAGCAATTCGTAAGGGACTAGATCGTTTACCGAAGGCAGAATTGAAAGGATCATTGAGGGACTACGATCTTTTTAATCGAGGGATAGTGCTAAAGCACCCCCGCGTTCGAGGGACGTGACTGATTTTTATCCGAAGGCAACAAGTGAGGTTACCCTAGAGGTGCATGTATGCAAGTGTTTTCAATTCAGTTTATTTATGTTCATTAGGGTTTTGCTACCGTTTATTTTTATTCTTGCCATACAATTCTATTAATCTAACAGTAATGTATACAAAGCATAAAAATATAAGTGCGGAAAAATAAAAGTCTACAATGTTACAGGGCTTCGGGGATAGGGGTACAAATAATAAAAATGCGGGAAAAAGAAACCCTAATTAACTATTACAAATCGTAAGCAATTACAATAATCGAAAAAGAGAGAAAGTAATAAAATACGCGAAGCGGTAAGAGAGGAAAAGGAAAAGGAAATTGCTTAGATTGATTTTTGTTAGGAAAGAGTTTTTGACGATTAACCTAATTACCTAATTAATTTTGATTAATTAAAACCCTAAAAACCCTAAATAATTTTGATTAATTAAAACCCTAATTAATTTTAATTTGAAAAAAAAAAGTTTATTAATTAGTAAAGAAACTAAACCCTAATGTTGATTAGGGTTTGTGAAAAAATTAATTGATAAAAAATGGTTTAGTTTGATGAATTTAGGGTTTTATAAGTGAAAATAGGAAAAAAAATAAGGGTTTAAAAAAAGTTACTAGGGCTGGGTGTTGAACCCACACCCTCTACCCTTTCACTCAGCACCTTCACCACCAGGTCAGGCGCACCTTGGTGTTAGGAAATAGCTTCAGCGCATTTTGTAAGTTATCCTGCAAAAGATGAAAATATGAAGAAAATAAATGACAATAGACTGGATCAAACCTATGCCCTTTGACACAAATGCCTTAACGCACGCGCTTCTGCCACTAGGGTGGTTATTTCATCCGGTTGTATAATCAAACAAATAAAATAAATATTGAGCAAAGAGGCATAGATCGGAGAGGCACCAGAGCCCTAGCTTAGGTCGTCTTCTCCGGTGAGCCAATCCTTCGCCCCTGTAAAATCAACTATTAGAAAGCCAAAAGTACCCTACCCCCCTAAATCGAGGGCTGTGAGTTTAATAGGATGGTTATTTTGGACTTAAACGGCCTGGTTTGAGAGGTATAACAAAAAAGATGTGGATAGGTGCAAGTATGGAATCTCACAATATGGATTGCATGGGATCATTATGATGATCCAAACTTGTACAAACGCATCTCAGAAACATACTAGTGGCATTAGTATGGCTTAAAAAATGAAAATCAAAATAAGAGTTTTATAAAGATCATGAAATCGGTGATGGATGCATACGTATTTCGTGAGCTTTTAACCATCAAATTTGATCCATTCTTATTCTGTATGGTTGCTGGGAGTGAATGGAGTGGATAGTTTGTAGTGAAAGGGACTATGAATAGGGTTTCAAGTTTTTAGGGTTCTTGAAAAAACATGAGATTTTTGGACAAGTTTCTTTAGGAAAGGGTTTCTTAGTTGGCTTGTATGAAGAGTGGAGATTAAATAACATGAATTAGGTAAAAGATAGGATGGGCTTGGACCTTATGTAAGAATACTCATATTTTATCTTATATATTTATGAATTATTAATGAATAAATCAAAATAATTAAAATAAAAAAGATAAAGGCTGCATGAACAAGTCTGAGGTGTATGAAGAGTGTAATAGACGTTTGAACTTTAAAGCAATGGCCCAATACACTAAAATATCAAGTTTGCTCAATTTGAACTTCATGTATTTGCTCAAAATTTCCAAACTTGCACTGGTCATAACTCACTCAGTTTTCATATTTTGAAAATTATCTTGGACTTTTTGGAAATACCAAAGTGTCCTCTACAACCTTTTTGATGATCATTTTTGAATTTGAATACTTTATCTTGATGTAAGTTTCCTTGACAAAATGTGTCTTTTTGTTGGCTTTTGAAATGACCTATAATATATTGGCTCATATCTCTCAAATGAAGCATTTCTTCGACTTGATCTTAGAGAGACAAATTGTAGAGAATTGAATTTTCTGCGAAATGAGATTTGGTTGGGTTTGATGAAGCATGTGAAAGTTATGCTTGGTCAAAGTTCAGTTGACTTCACCTAAGGAAACCCTAATTTTGAAACTTTTGACTTTTGATGACTTGAGAGTTTTTCTTGATGAATCATGATCAACTCTTGACCAAATTATGAATGTGACTTCAAAATCTCGATGCTGACCAAAAATCTTGAAGTTTGACTGTATGTTGACCACAGTTGACTTTTTACTAGTATAGTTGATTTTCAGACATCTGAGCAATTGACTGAGCAAACTTGTGATACAAGGCATGAAACTTGGTATGAGAATTTGTTGCGACATATAAGAAACCATGAATTCCATTTGAGGCTTTTAAAACCCAAACTTCCTTGTGAAAAGTTAAACCCTGGTTGTGGATCCATTGCTTAGGAGGAGAATTTGTCTGATCAATTCTTGAACAACCTTGAGCATATGAGAACCCTAGGAGAATGTATTGAGATCAATGGAGGGCAAATTTTAGGGTACAAAAATAACAATTATGCTATTTCCAATTATACTTCAAAAACCCGATCTACCAAGTCAAGGAGGAAAGTGTGGAAGATTGTGAAGTACCTGGAGAGCTTGCTAGACTATTAGAGCAGGAGGAAAGAGCCATACAACCGCATGAAGAGCCAGCCGAGGTTGTGAACTTGGGTACTGAAGAGGACAAGAAAGAAATCAAGATAGGTGACAACCTAGAATACAATGTCAAAAAGAGTTTAATTCAGATGTTACGCGACTATGTGAAGATCTCTGCTTGGTCTTATAAATACATTACAGGACTTAATACTGACATTGTGGTTCACCGTCTACCGATGAAGGATGGTTGTCCTCCTATAAAGCAGAAGGTTCTTCATATGCGCCCTGAGATGTCTGAAAAGATCAAAGTTGAAGTTATGAACCAATTCAATGCAGGTTTCTTCGTTGTTACGTCTTATTCTTAGTGGGTTGCAAATGTGGTGTTGGTACCTAAGAAGGACGGTAAGGTCCATATGTGTATAAACTATAGAGGTTTAAATAGGGAAAGCCCCAAAGATAACTTTTCACTTCCGCATATTGATGTTCTGGTTGACAACACCGCTCAGCATAAAGTATTTACCTTCATGGATGGTTTCTCTGGTTATAATCAAATCATGATGGTACCTGAAGACATGGAAAAGGCTACTTTTGTAACACAGTGGGGCACTTTTTATTACAAAGTTATGCCTTTTGTTTTGAAGAACGTCGGTGCAACATATCAGCGTGTTATGGTAGCTTTGTTCCATGATATGACTCATTATGAGATAGAGGTTTACGTTTATGACATGATAGTCGGGCCTCAGACTTAAGAAGAGCATCTCAACCACCTGCACAAGCTATTTGAGAGATTAAAGAAGTACAAGTTGAGTTGAAACCAAACTAGTGCACCTTTAGGGTAAGATCCGGTAAACTCCAAGGTTTCTTCATCAGTGGTAAAGGTATTGAAGTTGATCCTGCCAAGGTTAAATTTATTCAAGAAGTTCCAGCTCCCTGTACTGAGAAGGAAGTCAGAGGTTTCTTGGGACGATTGAACTACATTGCCGATTTATTTCCCATTTGACCGCTACTTGTGAGCCAATCTTCAAGCTACTGAAAAAAGATTAAGCGGTGAAGTGGAACGACGATTTTTAGATAGCCTTAGACAAAATCAAGGAATACCTCCAGGAACCTCCAATTTTGATGCCACCGGTTGAAGGAAGACCTCTGATCATGTACTTGACAGTATTAGAGAACTCAATGGGGTGTGTATTGGGACAACATGATGAGTCTGGTCGAAAAGATCATGCGATATACTACCTTAGAAAAACATTTATCGACTGTGAAATAAAATACTCACTGCTCGACAAAACTTGTTGCATTTTGGCATGGGCTGCTTGTCGACTAAGACAGTACATGTTGACTCATACTACTTTGTTGATCTCTAAGATGGACCCAATAAAACACATATTCGAGAAACCTGCTCTCTCGGGAAGAATATAAAATGGAAAACGGTCTTGATAGAATACGACATTCAGTACACTACTCAGAAGGCAATCAAAGGAAGTGTATTGGCAGATCATTTGGCTTATCAAGCTATAGATGACTAACAATCTATGAATTTTGAGTTCCCATATGAGAATATCATGTTAGTTACTGATTATGAAGAACTTGGACCATATGAAGAACCTGAACCAGGATTCCGATGGACTATGGTTTTTGATGGAGCTTTCAACGCACTCGGTAATGGAATTGGTGTTTTGATTGTCTCTCCCAAGGGTTTCTATACGTCCTTCACTGCCAGATTGTATTTTGATTGTACCAACAATATGGTCGAGTATGAAGCATACGTCATGGGTATCAAAGCTTCCATCGATATGAGAATTAAATTATTAAATGTATATGGGGACTCATCCCTAGTGATCAGTCAAATTAAAGGAGAATGGGACACAGAGCATCCAAATCTCATTCCTTATCGAGAGCATGTGTTGGCATTAATCCAGTATTTCAAATAAATCACTTTTGAACACATTCCACGAGTAGAGAATCAATTGGAAGACGCACTAGCTACCATGTCGTCTATGTTCAAAGTCAGATGGGATAATGAAGCTCTCCAAATTACTATTGAGAGACTAGACGAACCGGCACATTACTATGAAGTTGATACTGATAGAGTAGAGGAAAAGCCTTGGTTCCACGAAGTAAAAAGAAACCTCGAATCTCAAGAATATCCTGAAGGAGCATCTATAAATGATAAGAAATTGCTAACGAGGTTCCCTGCAAAGTTCTTTCTAAGTAACAAAATCTTATACAAGCGCAACCACGATTCGACTTTACTTTATTGTGTAGACAAGAAGGAAGCTGAGAAAATTATGGAATATATGCATGAAGGAATCTTTGGTACTCACTTCAGTGGATATACAATGGCTAAGAATATTCTGAGAGCAGGTTATTATTGGTCTACCATGGAAACCGATTGCCATCATCATTCCAGAACTTACTACAAATGCTAGATTTATGCTGACAAAGTACATGTGCCTCTGGTTCCTTTGAATGTCTTGACTTCTCCTTGGCCATTTGAAATGTGGGGCATTGATATGATTGTAGATATTAAGCCTACTGCTTCTAATGGGCATCATTTCATCCTTGTTTATATTGATTACTTCATGAAGTGGGTAGAGGCAACATCGTTTGCTTCCATTACTAAGAATGTTGTGGCTCGGTTCGTTAAGTATAACCTCATCTGTCGGTATGGAATCCCTGAAAGGATTATCATGGATAATGGTACTAATATTAACACTACTATGATCACGGAACTCTGCATGTAGTTCAAGATTAAGCATCACAATTCCTCTCCGTACTGACTGAAGATGAATGGCACAATGGAAGCCACCACAAGAATATCAAAAAGATCTTGCAGAAGATTACAGTTACATACAAAGATTGGAATGAGATGCTACCTATTGTACCCCAAAATTTTCCCTCCCATTTCAAAATACCTCCTCATACTCTTAGGGTTCTCAATTGCTTAAGACTACTCAAGAATTGATCAGATGAATCCTCCTCCTAAGCAATGACCTACAACTAGGGTTTTGGTTTCCTCAAGGAAAATGAGACTTATAATGCCTCAAGTGAGTTTCATTATTCCTCATATGCTTCAAAGAACCCTCATGTCAAGTTTCAGGCCTCACATCACAAATTTGCTCACTCAATTGTTCAGATGATTAAAAATCAACTATATTGGATAAAAAGTCAACTATGGTCAACATACAGTCAAACTTCAAGAATTTTGGTCAACATCAACATTTTGAAGTCAAATTCATCATTTGACCAAGGGTTGATCATGATTCATCAAGAAAACTCAAAGATTCATCAAAAGTCAAAAGTTACTAAATTAGGGTTTTCTTTAGGATAACTCAACTGAACTTTGACCAAGCACAACTTTCATATACTTCATCAGATTTTTCTCAACCAAATCTCATTTTGATAGAAATTCAATTTTCTAAAACTTTGTCTCACTAATCTCAAGGCCAAAAATGCTTAATTTGAGAGATATGGGCCAAAACATTACATGTTATTTTAACAATTAACAAAAAGATACTTTTTGTTAAAGAAATTTACATCAAGATAAAGTCTTCAAATTAAAAAATGACCAACATAGAGATTGTAGGGGACATCTTGTGCTTTCTAAAAAGTCCAAGACCACCTTCATATGACAAAAATTGAGCATGTTATGTGTTTCACAATGTTATACCCCAAAATTTTCCCTCCCATTTTCTTTGAGACATCTTCTCATTCTCCTAGGGTTCTCAATTGCTCAAGGTTGCTCAAGAATTGATCAGACAACTTCCCCTCATAAGAAATGGATCCACAATTAGGGTTTAAATTTTCACAAGGAAGATTGGGTTTCTAAGGTCTTAAGTGGATTTCATGGGTTCTCATATGTCTCCAAGAATGCTCATGACAAGTTTTAAGCCTTGCATCACAAGTTTGCTCAGTCAATTACTCAGATGATTGAAAATCAACTATATTGGATAAAAATTCAACTATGGTCAACATAAAGTCAAAACTCAATATTTTTGGTCAACATCAACACCTTAAAGTCATATTCATCATTTGATCAAGGATTGATCATGATTCATCAAGAAAACTCTCAAATCATTGAAAGTCAAAAGTTGCCAAATTAGGGTTTTCTTAAGGAGAAGTCAACCGAACTTTGACCAACCACAACTTTCACATGCTTCATCAGATTTTCCTCAACTAAATCTCATATTTAAGGAAATTCAATTCTCTACAACTTTGTCTCTCTAAGCTCAAGTCCAAAAAATACTTCATTTGAGAGGTATGGGCCAATACATTATAGGTCATTTTAAAAGTCAACAAAAAGATACTTTTTGTCAAGACAACTTACATCAAGATAAACTCTTCAAATGCAAAATGGTCAACATAGACATTGTATAGGACATCTTGATCTTTCCAAAGAATTAAAGATCACCCTCAAATGATGAAAATTGAGAGAGTTAACTGAACTTTGACTAGGCATAACTTTCACATACTTCATCCATTTTCCCCAACAAAAGCTCATTTATAATAGAATCCAATTCCCTACAACTTCTTCTTTTCCCTCTAGTCCAATAAATGCATCCTTTTAAAGATACAAGCTTATACATTACAGGTCATTTTCAGAAAGTCAACAAAAGGCACTTTTTGTCAAGACCATTTACATTAAGATGAAATCTTCAAATGCAAAATTGATAAAAATAGGAATAAAATTATACATCTTGGGCTTTCCAAAAAGTCCAAGATCATCATGAAGAGATCAAAATTGAGCAAGTTATGGCTTTCCCAAGTTGGGAAAATTTTGGAAATTTCAAGAGTTGTGCATTAAGCAAAATTAAACTTTCAGGTCAATGGCCTAACTTTTTGGGTTTCAAACATCTTCCTAGCCTTGCAAAGGACCTCTAATCTCATTTTTGCATTGCCTTACCATTTTTATCTATTTTGTTCATATTTATTTTAATTTATTTCAAATAAATATAACATAAATTGCATAAAATAAATAGAGATGGGCTTTGGCATTTGGGCTGATGTTTTGGCTTACTTAAAAGCCCACAAATTTGTGCAAGGCTGTCCAGGTTCATCCCCCAAACAAAACGAGCAAGAATGACCATTTTTGGAATATTTCCAAATTATAAATAATGGCTTTAACCATGGCTTAATGGGATGATTTATTTTCTTCTCACCTTGTCCCCTCCCTCTCCTCTATAAGTACATCACATGTGCAAGCCAAACTCACGCAGAGATACAACCTAGAGACCACACAAAAATTGCAAACAATTCTCAAAGTTGTGAAATTCAAAACTAAATTTCCAGCCACCATCCATCCAAACAAAGCATGCCATCCTCTTCCTGGAGATCCCATGATTCACTCCCAAGCGTGTTTTTTAATGCTTTGACATGTATGTATGAGTTGCTAGGCATCATTAGAACAGGTTAAGGGCCTAGCATGAAGTTCATGACGCATGAATCATGATATTCCATTTTCAAACCATGTTAGGGTTTTCTGTTCGTAACTCAAAACACAGGAATTTTTAGGCCAAACTAATGCCAAATTTGGACTTAGGAAGCAATTTTGTATGGAGTAGACCCTTTGGTTTGCCACGAATCTCTCTCTTTTGCACGTACACGATTTTGCTTGGTTGGAGAAGATGACCGCATGGAAGCTTCGGCATCCCTGAAAATATTTGACTCTAGTCAAAGTTGGCATGGCATTTTTGTGTTACCTGATTGGCCCATTCAAATATATCTGGCACGCGCGTTTGAAATTGGGGTATATAATTGAATTATCTTTATATTATTTTTTGTGTTGTCATACTAACGAATGAACAGGATGGCGCAGTGGCAAGGTAGTGTGTGTTAAGGTGTTGCTTATGTGAGAGGTCAGGGGTTCGACCCCTGCCTCTTGCATATTATTTTTCCACTCCTTCTTTGCAGATCCAGTGTAGTAAGGTTGTACACGCGCACCATAGACCACCAGATCTACACCTTCCAAGGACAATGCAACCAGATCCAAGCACAGCAAACACACGTCCTCATCATGGACATCCAAAGGATCCTCACACTAGATCCATACAGTCTCTGGGCCAGCTTAGTATGGGCCTAGCGAATTTTTAATCCTCACCCCCCTATTTGCTTCCCAGTCAGGCCCATTTTTTTTAATTTATTTCTTTATTTATTTTATTTATTTGTTTATAAATTTCAAAAATCAATTTTTTTGTAATAATAAATAAATCAAAAATGATGATCATAGACTTAAGATTTTTCCAATTAATTTAATTTTCATTAATTTAATAAATTAATTATTTTAACTTCATTTTATCAATTTAAAGTCAACTAGACTTAGGTTTATTTAATTCAAAGATTTTCTTAATAAAAACACCAAAAAAATAGTAGAATTAGCTTTACTAATTAACAATAATTTTTATTTTATTTAATTAATTAAAATTATATTTATTTTTTTCTCATTTAATTTAGTTTAAGTATTTTATTAAAATAAACAAAACCAAAAAAATATTTTCTTGTTTACTTTGAAATTTTTAGGGTTTTAGACGTATTTTTCCCAATTCGCACGCATTCATTATTTCCTTTCTATTTTTTCTTTTTTCATTTTTTGTATCTCCTGATGGGATGTAATAGATTAAACTAGGGCTTTTACTGCTTTTATTTATTTTATTTCCCCCATTTTTGGACTTGTAATAATTCCCCTCCCTGAGGCCTTGTAACAGCGTAGATTTAAATTCCCGCACTTTAAATTCATGTACATATATTAACTACTTAGATGTATGCCTAATAGGATTGCATGACAAGAGCATAAAAGTTAAACGTTAGCAAACCTAACACAAGATAAAATAACTGAATATAACATACCTTGCACATATACACCTCTAGGGTATCCCCACTTCGGTTGCCTTCGGAAATAGTCATAACTCTCGAAACGTGAGAGGTTTTAGTGGATACCCTCTGGTTCAAAAAAGATCATAAGTCCCTCGATGACCCTATCAACGTTTCATCGGTAAAAATATGATCTTAGAACCTTAGGGTAGTTACTAAAGCTTCTTGCCCAGTTGCCTTTGTGACTATAAAAATGTCCCTTTGATTGTCCCTCAACATCCAATGATAGGGCTACCTACTCACTAATAGTAGGATAGTGTTGTCTAAAGGATAGGAGGAAAAGAATAAACTTTTTTGAGTACAAGTAGATAGTTGTTAGATGCTTGCTCAAAAACAAACTTTTTGCACTTACACAAAACATCTCAAAACACTTTAAAAAAACATCCACTTTGTCAACACTCTTAAGGACTGATACAAGAGTTATCCTAAAGCGAATTGCCGCACTAAGGCATTTTCAAAACTACCTTCTTTTCAAAAACACAAAGCACAAGCTATTTTAAAAAAATGAGCTAAGCATCTAAGAGCCCGTATAAAACTACAGATGGAAAGGGTGCTAACACCTTCCCTTTCCATAATCTACCCCCTTTTTCAGAAAACTCTCGAAAAGGTCTTTTTCTTTTCTTTTCACCCTTTCCTTAATTTGGATAAAAGAAAAGCCGGTGGTGACTCTTGCTTACCGCAACATTTGTGAATATAAAATGCAAAACCAGTACAACGATCGGTTCTTCCACCATATCACAATGTGCGTTATATAGTTACAAAAATCCACACACCAATCATACTTTCATTGTTTTTGTGTGTTATTTCTCTGAAATTATGAAAGGCTTACATTTTGGTAAAACCATTTTAGAAGCAACATGTTGAACAAGATGTTCGAACATTTTGTCCTTAACGTGTCCAGTAAGATGTCCCAACAAGGAGTTAGGACATCGCGCCTGCAACAGCTGACAGTTGTGGTTCAGCTGACTTTTAGCTACTAAATATTTTGGGAATATTCAATTAGCTTATGTGGCATCCAAGATTGATAACTCAGAATATTTGGTGTTGGTTTTCGAAGATTTCATTAGTTTCTAAATATGGAGACATTTTAGGAAATTAATGATTGAAGACCTATTTTCTTTGGGAAGATTTTGTAGACTTTGTGCAGCCTCACCACTGCGGTTTTGAAGCCCAACCCAGTCCAAAATGAAGTTATAAATAGACTGGTGTATACCTAGTTTTAGGTGGAACTTACATGTGTATTTTTGTTTGGGTTTTAGAATCCGTATTATTGGGTTGTATGTTCTGTGTCAGATGTTCATAAGCTTTTAAGCATTGAACATTTGTGTGTTAGATGCTCATAAGCTGTTAACCATTGAGCATTTATGTGTCAATTCTTATAAGCTTTTAAGCATTGAGTTTTGTGTGTTCTAGGAAGTGTTTTCTTCCGGGTTTTGTTCTCTACTGGTGTTTAGAGTTACTCCATTTTCTAAGTGTAATTGAAGAGGGGTTTGAGGAGGGCCTCATACTTAGGTGAGTCTTAGGTAGAAGTTAAGAAAAGGGTAATGATTAAGTGGGTAGGCTGTAAACTGAGATATTTGTTGTGAGGTCTATAAATTGATAATATCTAGTTAATTGCATCCCTGGCTTGGTATCCCCCAGAGTAGGAAGGTTGTTCCGAACTGGGTAAATATATCATGTGTTATTTACTTTCAGAACTGTTATATTTTGTCTATACATCTTGCTTTTTTGTGTGAAGTCGGATCTAGTATCTCGACATTTCTTAGTACGCCCGGGATCTGATAGACAGAATTTCAATTAGTATCAGAGCAGGCATCCTGCTCTGACTATGGGTGAGATTCAAGGAAGTTACTTGCTAGTGCAATGGACAAGGATGGTAGAATTGTGGTTAAAATACCGATTATGGATGGTACCAACTATGACAATTGGAAACCTCGTATGGAAACCTTTATAAAGTCCTTGGGTTACAAGGCTTGGATAAATTTTGTAAAAGGGTTGGATCCACCGAAGGTTATGGATGCAGAAGGGAAGGTCACTGATATGCTGAAGCCTGAAGAAGACTGGCATGTTAATGAGGAGGCTTCATCTCAAGGAAACACCAAAGAATTTAATGCCATATTCAATTGAGTTGATAAAAATATTTTCAAGTTGATAAAGAATTGCAAACATGTAAAAGTTGTGTGGGATGTAACGCCGTAATTTAATTAAATTATTTTTGGAATATTTGTGAAGTTGTGTTATAATTAATTGGATTTATTTTATTAAGTGGAGAAATAATATTAGAGATATAATATTATGTGGTGAAATAATATTAAAAGTGTAATATTATTTAATGTGGGCTTATTTTGAGAGAGTAGAAGTAATAAAGGGAGTGTGTTGGTTTTAAGTCCAATAAGGAATAATGGAATAATAGGGTTATTTTGTTATTTGTGAGAAGGAATAGAAGTAAGAAGCAGTAGAAAGAAAATAAGGATTTGAGGAGAACGTGCAAGTTGCATGAGAAGGAGGAATAACGGCAAGAACGAAGATTCAACCCGGAAATTGTAGAGCAACCTTCAATCCAAGGTAAGGGTGGGGTTATAACTCAATAATTGGGTTTATGATGATTGGTATATGGGATTAGAGTTGGTTGTTGTTTTGTTTATGAATTAAAAATATACGATTATTGTGTGATGAAAATCGATGAATTTTTGGATGAATAATGATGTCTTGGTGTTGTTTAATTGCTGTAGAATTATAAGGTGATTTATGGGTGATAAATTGTCACGATTAGATTAGGTTTAAGGCTTTATGTATGAATCTGTAAGGTTAACAGGGAAGAAGAAACATTGAATATTGCAGCACAGAAAACGCAGAATTTAGCAATTGATAATAGACGCTACTGTGTTAGGATTGATGAATTAAATTGGAGAATAGAAATTGGTTAATACTGTTCTTAGTAGATTGATAGTAGGAAAAGAATCAAAATAGTAGGATGAATAGAAAGTAGCAGTTCTGACAGTAGAAGTATGTTGACTAGAGTTGTGTTAGATTTAGCGCAAGATAGAAATTCTAAAGCTAGACGTAAGCTGTTAGAAGGTGCGTGGTATAGTGAAAGGTAGCAGTTCTGAGGTTAGAAGTTGTATTAGTCAGAACTTGAGTGGTCAGAAACTATGATGATTAGAAGTTGTGTCTGGTCAGAGGCTGAGTGGTCAGAAGATGTCATGATTAGAGGTTGAGTGGTCAGAAGATGTGGCTGATCAGAATTTGTACTAGTCAGAAGATGGGATTAGTCAGAATTTGTACTAGTCAGAAGATGGGGTTA
Source organism: Vicia faba (assembly GCA_948472305.1). Lineage (NCBI taxonomy): Eukaryota > Viridiplantae > Streptophyta > Magnoliopsida > Fabales > Fabaceae > Vicia > Vicia faba. The sequence continues at coordinate 16,498,274 of OX451741.1, read as the reverse complement.
GTTAGAAGATGTGATGATCAGAAGTTGCATCTGATCAGAGGTTGCACTAGTCAGAAGTTATAGTAGTCAGAAGATTATGTCGTCCAGAGGTTGCATCAGAAGTTGAGTATTTAGAAATAGCGTTGGTTAGAGGTTACATGGTCAGAAGATGGATGGCCTTTACGTTGTTTTGTGCTGAACGATGAACGTTAGATGCTTAGAAGTTGTTGTTGAGCTATAACAGTAGGAATAGTGACAGTCATGATATTAGAGTTGTAGAATGGCAGTATTGTTTTTACTGTGGAATTAAAATATTGATGAGTTATTAATGAGGAGTTATTAATGAATAATTATGTTTGATGATTTATAAATAAATGATGTTTGATAAATTATTTTGATAATTTTGAGATGTTATTTTGAGACGTTCTGAGATGATAAATTGTGATGTTTTGAGATGTTATTTTGAGATGTTCTGAGATGATAAATTGAGATGTTTTGAGATGATTTGAGATGTTGTTAACTTAGGTGTTATCATTACATTCATGGTCGTGTCGCATACATTGCATTTTTGAGATGGAGCTTATGCTCGTTGAGATGGCCTGGATTGGCAAATTTTGAGATGAAGGCTATGCCTTGTTGATGCCTCTATTAATTGGCAAATTTTTGAGATGGGAGTTCTTCTCCAATGGTACCACATGCATTTGCATAGTATTGAGTCGCATTATATGATTTCATAAAGAAGTGTATTTTAATGTGGACGAATGTATATTATTGTCGAGATTGATGTTGATTATGAGATGAGAAGTGGTGATGTTGTTAATCTGATTTAATATACTAATTATCATGCGCTTTATTATATTGTTAGATATCTCACCCCTTCTGTTTGAATGTTTCCATTATGTTGGTAACGTGCAAGTAATCGAGAGTGAAGGTTGTATACCTTCGGTAGTTCGAGTCAGTGTCATTGCTCTGATATGTAACACTCGGGGGGATGAACGCTTGCTGTTTTGATTGTTGATTATTGATTTTCAGTTGTTGAATTTTAATTTGATTATTATTTTAAGTTGATTGTTGATTGTTGCTAGAGATGTTATTAAGAATTCTGCTGCGTAGATGTTGAATTATTTAATTATAGATGTTATGTTAACAGTTCATCCGATGTTTGAAAAAGTGTTATATATCCATGATGCATGCAATGAATGTGTTAGAAGAATTTGTGACGTCCCGATTCATTTGTATGATTGAAATTTTATAACTCTGGTTTATTTTTCATAATTGCTTGGGGTAGAATTGGGGTGTTACATGGGAGACCTTGAGAAAGGTGCATGAAGGAAATCCTAAGGTTAAATTGGCAAAGCTTCAGCTTCTCTCCACCAAATTTGATAACTTAAAGATGAATGAGGATGAAAGTAACCAGGATTTTCACATGGTTGTTCTAGATATTACTAATGACTCGGAAGACATGGGAGAGAAGATATTTGAGGATAAGTTGGTCAGGAAGATGCTTAGATCTCTTCCCAAGAGATTTGATATGAAGGTAATTGCTATTGAAGAATCCCAAGATTTAATCCCAAAATATTAGTTTTAGGTTAATTAATTAGGTTAAAATATTCCTAATAGCTAATCTAGTGAATATTCTTATCCTACTATTTTCAATCACATTTACCATGAGTTCAACTTGTTATTGGATTCCTCATAACAAGTTTTTATCTTTTCTTAAGATTATCAGCCAAAGAATTAGATTTATGACAATATAATGCATGATAAAATAAATCACTAACACCACATCAAATAAAACAAAATATCACATCATATTAACTTCATATTGCTCAACATAAAAGAGTTTAGCTCATGATGAGCTCAGTATATGCATCAACACTATTTTCTAAGATAAACATTCTTAAACGCATAATGAAAAAGAAATAAAAACCTAAGAGTAACTCCTTTGTCTTCTTGTAATCGTCAATCAGTATGAGATAAGTTTTGTCACAATAGATACTAGTGATTTATACTTTCACACAATTTTATATTCAATGGTTTCCTCTCTGAGTCTGAAATTCTTTCATTTCTTTCAAGAGATCTTTTTATAGGCAGCTTCCTCTCGGGTTTCGTAAGGTACTGGGTCATGGACTTTTGATTATCCATCACTTTTGGCCCACCATATTCTCTCCATTCTTTCTCGTTCATACCAATATTAGGTGATGTACATGCTGAAGCGGTAAAGCGGCAAGCAAAATTAATTATTTTTATAGGTTATACCATATCGTCTCCACATGGATTAGTGCTATTGAAATGTCGTTCTACAAATCTCTCGTTAATGAGTTTCGTTTTAAATGGGTTTGTTTGTAAGGAAAGGTAAAAGGTATCAATGGAAAATAAATACATAAAACAAAGAAAAGGATAAACTTATCAAGAGTGTATATAATCTACTCATCACAGACTTAAACCTATCGAACAGTTATACTCAACCAACAATACTCTTCTATGACACCATGTATCACTCACACCCTAATTCATTTCTAACCCAAAGTAGAGAGACCAACTATATCATCTCGGAGGCAATCTATCAACCAACTTTAACAACATAGAAGACAAATGTGTTGCTCGCACCGACGATCTCTCAGCACAACACAACCAACACATTGGAATTAAGTACGCACACCCAAGTGAATAATAGCTCTAAATCTATCTCTATAATGTAGACACTATTAGATAATCATCCTAGATAAGAATTTGAGTAGTATATGTCTATAACAACCCAAACCCCTAAGCCCAGAGCAAAAATCCAGAACAATAATGGACAAAGATTTGTAAAGCAAGTTTTATACAATGCCATGGGCGAAAAATATACATGAGTTTAAAGTAAATAAATATAAAAGCCTAAAAAATAAATAATACACAAAGACAAAGAGAAATGAACCACAAATCTACCAGTTTGGGAGCCTTGATCGATGAGAAACCCACCCTAGATCATCCGTATGAGAGCTTCAATGTTGTTTTCTAAGTTAATCCTAATGAAAAATGAGGTTGATAGAGTTGAGAGAACAAAAATCTCCCCCAAAACCATAACCCTAACAAATGAAATGAAATAGAAATATAAACAAAATTTTGTCCCGCAACGCTCGTCCGGCGATGCTACATTATTCGTTGGCCCAACATGTGCCACATACGCAATTGGGGAAAAAATATCTACTCTTTCCCGGCAAAGGGAAGCTTCGCCCGATGACGCTACGCTTCCATGCAAACGAGCTTCTAGCAAGCCCAAGTCAGTAGCTACTAGAAAATTAATTCATTCCTCTTTCCCCTTTGTCGCCCGATGAGGCTTGATAGATAGAACTGGCTTATTTCTTCTTTTCTTTGCACTCAGCAAAGGCTTTATTTCTCAAACTTGCATCTTAGAGTTGTACCTTTGACACCTTATTGCTTAATGCTCAAACACGCTCAAATACCTACAAAAATAGATACAAAACTATCAAATGATACATTATGTACATAAAAACTCAACTATACCAAAACTAAACAAACTTACAAACAAAGTCGGGAATTATTCACAAAATATTAACAAAAACATTGATAAGTGCAACAAAACATATATACAAAAATAGCTACCATTTTCACTTATCAATACACAGCACATGCAGGGGATAAAGCGGTCGGTGGTAAACTTGTTGTGCAGAGGGGACAAGTCGTACGTTATAGTGATTGCACTATTTTGCAGTATTTTGTCTTCTAGCTCTTTCATCTTATCCTCGTTATTTTTTAGATCAAATTCACTCCTCTTCTCAAGTTGATTCCACATATGCCCTTGAGCTTTGAACATCCACTCTCTGTAACCACCATTAAATTCTGCTCTCAACTTATAGTTGGGATTAAGGTGGTGTTCAGTTCTATCGTGCAATGACTTATCAGAAGTCAGTCTTACACATGCAACAAACACATAAAAACTCACAAATAAGAGCACCTATTGTGCTTTTCACAAACTTACTTAAAAGTGCAAAAATTGAATTAAATTACTCAAAAAAATTACTTAATAACAAGATAAAATTAAGTATTGAGGACTAGAATACTTCAAATATAGTGAGTTTTAAAAAATATATGGTGGTGAACACTTTATCCCCATACAATATCATCATTGGTTATGTGGTTTTCAACGCTTAGGATGTTGTACTATCAGCTTCGTACCTAACAATAAAGTACCCCTTAAGCAATAGACAAGTAGGGGTAGTAAAAGGAAACTAGGAAATGTCAAAAAGATGCTACAAGGACAACCTGAATATGAGGCAAGAGGGAAATGTAGAGTCCGCATTCTCATCTAGTTAACACAAAATCAACTATGTGGATCTAGACCCATTGGTCGACCCTTTGGAGTATAGGTTGACACCTACTGAGGAATTGAAGTCCATTGAAATAGGCCTCAAAAGCCATCAAACTGCACAAATATGAACCATGTTATCCGAGGATGGGGAGGATGAGGCCATGATTGTACATTTGATAATAAAGAATGTCGATATATTCATATGTGCCCTAGTTGATATTCCTAAAATAGATCTGAATACGGTATGTTATTTTTTAGCCATTAGGCATCAGTTTAAACTTGTTGCTTAGAGGAAGCACAGAGCATCGGAAGATAGAAGAGCGGCCATGTCAAAGGATGTGATGAAATTAAAGGAGGCCATGTTCATTCAAGAGATCAAATCTCCAACCTAGCTAGCTAAAGTCGAGATGGTAAAGAAGGACTCAGAAAAATGTTAATTATGCGTACATTTCACCAACTGGAACAAAGAATGTTCCAAATATCTATATCCACTACCAAACATTTATAGGATAATTGATGGTGTCTCAGGGTTCCGAATACTAATTTTTATGGACGCATACTCGGATGACAATCAAATAAGGATGAATTTAATAAGAATGCCAAAGACAACGTTCATGACCCATTCCAATAATTTCTACTACGAGATCACGCTGTCTATTATCAATCTATTAAAAGTAAAGCACCTGGAAATTCCAAGTCTAACCTTTTGATTAGATGTTATAACTTTTCTTATTCCAAGGGTATAATAGACTAATCAACACTATGTTGTTACCATATTCATTTGGCATTTAATTTTGCTGACATGTCAATCTATCATAATTTTACACTATTTTTTATTTATTTGATTTATTAATTTATTTTATTTATATTTGACAGAATTTGAATTCTAATGTTTGACTCACGGACAATGAGGAAGGAATTGGAATGGCCAAATTAGATCTATTATAATTAAATGGAATATTATTCATTGCATGATTTAAAAATACCCACTATTTATCATTACACTACAAGATTAAATGTATATTATTGGAATTAGAATGGATTATTTTGATATTCCAAGATATCACAACTTCCCATGCATTCTAAACCCTATATATAGCCATTCTAAACCCTTACTCTTTCACTCCTCAATCTTCTTCATTCTCCATTATTTTCAAAAGGTTACGTATTATTTTCCAATTCTTCTTCATTCCCATATTTTGATTCTCTGTGTCCATTTTAATACAAATTTTGTAACAGGTCTAAATAGTAACATCAATGGCGCGACCGATTGAAGCTGTGAAAGACATCAACGACTCAAACAATGATCTTCCTCATGGTCGATTCAAGCATTTGTTTTCGAGGTTGAAGATAGAGAGAGGATTAGTGGTTCGGCTTATGGGGGTCAACAGGACATTTGTTGCACCAATGATCTTCCTAAACTCACTGTGTGCAATGATGGACAGGGCTGTCACCGGCCTTCTCCCATGAATTCAAATTGGCCTGAAGTTTATGGCGTGGCTTTTTATCATGCCCAAGAAATAAACAGTTTGTTTTTAGTTTTAATGCTTTATAATATTATTGTTTGCAGAGTTGTCTTAGCATTTTAAGTGCCAATATTCACCATGGTCATGGCTGAGTGACCATTTGCTTCTCTAATTTCACAAACAAAAATATTGCTAAAGAAGAATTGGAGACTGCCACAACAGAACCAGAGACCACTATTTTAAATCTACTTAAATCTACTTAATCGAGTCGATTTTCACATGTGATTCATCATCAAAGCCAAGTGTTAACTTATATTTTCATTCAAGTTATTTGATAGTTAACCTTATAATAATAAATATATGTTCAATATGGTGCAGATGATTTGATTTCCCGAGCATTTGATTTCCATCTACAGCCGTAATTGAAGATTAGGAAATTGAAACCATTGAATTTTATGCTTCCACAAGGAATATCAATGGCTTTCATTGGCAGGTACTGATTATATATTAATTTTATTTCCTGACAGATAGCAAATGCAAATGTCTCATTGCAATGTTTAGAGGAACGAGATTTTGATAAACATGAGGATAGTCAAAGGGATGAGACTCTTATTCACCCGAAGTTCTAAAATAATATGTTTTTAAGGGTTCAAGAGGAGCGGGTGTTGCTGAAGTTCACTACCAATTTCAGAAGAACCATAAGCAAGGCAATAATTATCTAAGATGTATAAGATGATAAAACCAACATTTCGATCATTTTCTGGTTCTATAGAAGAATGTTTTTAACAAGATTTGAAATTATGTATATGTATATTATTATTGCTTTCATATTTTGTATGTCATATCAACATTGGTTTTGGCATAATATATTTTTCTACTGCAAATTATGTTGGCCTATGTTTTAATGGAATTTATTTTACACCAAATTCTAAGTTCTTTTGAATGTAGCATTGCCTCTAGCAAACACACTACTCTAAGTTTCGTTCAATTAACATATTTACAATCTTTTTTAAATAGAATTTCTCTTCTCCTAAAGAGAAGATAATAACCTACAAGTTGGTGTTGATGTGCCTTCAAAATTCTAATTTATTTTGAATTGAAATTATAATTCTCATTTGTCGTGAAATTTGAATAAAATTTTTATTTTGTATTGATATTTTTTTATTTTTAATTGCTATAATTTTAGAAACAAATATTACAATTTTTAATAAAATATTTACGATTTATTTTTTTAAAGTACGACTAATTAATATATTTTTATACAATATTAAAAACAAATATTACATTTTTTTAATCAAATATTGGAGTACCATTTAATTCGATACTTTACCAATATATCTTTTGAATGGAGACATTATTATCATTTATTTTTATTGTATTTATATGAAAATTATTTTGAACGGTGACATAAATATATTTAATTTTTATATATGATTTCATTCCATAAATTTGAATTCTCTTTTAATATTATAGGTTTGATACTAGGAATATTATATACATTAGAATATATAAAGATATGAAAAAAAATTAAATCAAAACTTTACAAATATATCTTTTGAATGGAGGTATTAATATTATTTATTTTTATTATATATAGAAAATATTTTGAATGGTCACATTAATACATTTTATTTTTATGCATGATTTGATTTCAAAAATTTATGATCAATAAATTTTGAATGGAATTATAATTTAACCAATAAAATTTTCTACCGACTTCTAAATATATTTGTGTATATTTTTTGAAAGGTTACATTTATATTCTTGAAAAAAATAACGTAGTTTAAAGGATGTATTGTTAACTATAAATAAATTGTTAATAAAATTAACAAAAAAAGTATATTATAAATATATAAAAGATAAAGTAAATAAGAACTCTAATGTTTATCTTAAATATTTAATTTATCATTCTATAAATGTAAGAATAAATATTATTTTGTAATTATTTAGATCCTTATTTGACCTAAAATAAATTATTTCAATTTCTATAAAAAGGTTAATAAAACAAAACAAAATCAATTGAGATTTATAATTTTTTTAAGTTTATGAAATAACTAAAATATATCATAATCTTTTCAAATTAACTTTATAATTGTAATCATGATAAAAAAAATATTAAATGGTAATCATGAAAATTTAATGATAAATGATAATCATAAAAATTTATGATAAAATAAAAAATTATTGATACAATCATTTTAATAAATTAAATAATTTATAATTAATTTTATAAAGGTGAATAAATTACAAATAATTTTATAAATGTAATAAATTAAACTATTTATAAAATTATTTATATCAATAATAGTAAATTACATATATTTTAATAATGGACACACGAATTCAACATGCTTATAAACCGGAAAAAAGTTACAATAATTTTATAAACAGAAATAAGTTAATATCATTTTATATAAATTAATGGTATAATATAATGTATTAAATATTTATATAACACTTTATTAAATAAATTTATTTCATGAAATTAATTTTATATGATATCATTAATATTTAATTATTGAAATTTTGCAATAAACTGAAAAATATTTATTACAAATCGAATATAATAAAACATAAGAAATAAATACATGATTTTGAAATGTTATATATGATTCATTGTAATAATAAATGTTAAATTATTATTTAATATTATAATAAATTTTCCGATATTCTTAGATTTAATTTATTCTTTTTCCCGTATATAATAATAATTTTATATTATTATTTAATATTATAATTTTTTATTGAGAATAATAAATTCATTTTAATTAGTTAGACATTAAGATAATAAATTTAATATATATCACTAATACACGATATTTATTTATAAATGTAATTAACTAAGAGACACATATTTATCACTGTTGAATAAATAAATTTAAGATGATAAGGTAAATATTTATTTTTACAATTATTTTTATAAACTTAAATAACTTACAAATATTTTTATAAACGAACAAAATTCAAATATTGATGTAATTGTTTTTAACATGAATAAGTTAAAATGTTTTTATAAATTGTTACACGGGTTAAAGACACTTATAACCGAGAAAAAAATCTACATATTAATATAATTAATTTTACAAACTAAAAATAAATTATAATAATTTTTATAAACATGAATAAATTATAAATATTTTTATAAACCGGAAAAATTCAAGTATTGATACAATTATATTTATAAAAGAGTATAAGTTTCATATATTTTTATAAATAGACACACGCGTTCATTTTTATAAACGAGAATAATTTAAAATTATTTTTATAAATGAGAAATTCAAATTTGATAAATGATTATATATTGTAATTATATTAATATTAACCAACTGAGTACATGAAATAAATTCACGGGTAGAATAAATGTATCTATGATATACCAGATAATTGAAGTTAAAGAATTGAATGTACTGTTTTAAATGACAATTAAATTATATTTTTAAATACAAATCGACAAAATACCTGTGCCAACGCTTGACAACTCAACTTGCAACATCGACAAAGACACCGAATATTCTCAATTATTTGAAGCAACGAATGTGATAATATGGGATGAGGCACCTATGTCTCACAAGAACTGCTTCGAAGCATTGGATAAAACCCTTAAAGATGTAATGAGCAAAAAGGGTGTTGAGAATACTATTTTTGGTGGAAAAGTTGTTGTATTTGGAGGAGATTTTAGACAGATTCTTCCTTTTGTTCCAAGAGCTGGGCGTTCTAATATTGTTCATGCATCAATTAGTTCATCTTATGTATGGGATTATTTCCAGGTTTTAACACTATCAAAAAATATGAGACTTCAAGAGGGAAGAGACAACACAAGTTCTAATGAACTAGCGGAATTTTCAAAATAGATTTTAAATGTGGGTGATGGTAAGATTTGTGAACCCAATGATGGTTTGGTTGATATTGAAATTCCTCAAGAGCTATTAATATCAAATTTTGATGATCCTATAAGAGCAATTGTTGAAAACACATATCCCAATTTGTTGGAAAAATATCAAGATGTTGAATTCTTACAAGGAAAGGCTATTCTTGCTTCAACCATTGAAGTTGTGGACAAAATCAATCATTATGTATTAGACTTGATACCAGGTACATGTGTTTTATATTTACTGTATTATTACATTCATAATATATATATATATATATATATATATATATATATATATATATATATATATATATATATATATATATTTAAGAAAATAGTTTTACTAATTTATTTATGTTTTGCTTTTAAACTTTTTTTTAGGAGAAGAGAAAGAGTATTTGAGTTTTGATTCCATTGATAGAACAGATTCAAGTTATACTGAAGCATATGAAGTTCTAACTCCTGAATTTCTCAGTAAATTAAGAACGTCAGGGCTTCCCAATCATAGGATCAAATTGAAGGTTGGTACACCTATTATGCAAATGAGAAATTTGGACCAAGCCGATGGGTTGTGCAACGGAACAAGATTAATTGTTACAAGATTTGCAAATCATGTCATTGAGGCAAAAATCATGTCTGGAAAGAACATAGGTAACATTTTTTACATTCCACGAATGTCTATGTCACCTTCTGATTCACCTTGGTCATTCAAGTTGATTAGGAGACAATTTCCGATTATTGTCTCCTATGCAATGACAATTAATAAGTCACAAGGTCAATCTCTTGATAGTGTTGGATTGTATTTGCCTACTCCTGTGTTTATTCATGGTCAATTATATGTTGCAATTTCAAGAGTTAAGAGCAAAAGTGGGCTAAAAATCCTAATTCATGACAAGGAGAATGTACCGTGTTCTACTACAACTAATATTGTGTACAAGGAAGTCTTTCAAGCACTTTGATAGTTGGTAAACTTTATATCTTATACTTTACGATTCAAATTAAAAATCTATTTTGAATTAAAATATATAGTATGTACACTTTCCATGTATTTCAAGAAGTATATAATTTTTCCTATTTGTTCATGCAGACGTGATTTGTTGATAGGACCGACGCTTGCTACAAATATGGAGTTAAATGCCAACATGGTTTACATGAGACATATACTCAACTGAAAACATGGTAACATACTTAATAATTTAATAATCTATAAATGTAATGTGAATCCAGACGAGACCCGTGCGATAGCACGGGTTTGTTACTAGTTTGGAATGAAAATCGTTGGGGAGCTACATACCAGAGCCCATGTACAATTATAAAAGTGTATTAAGTAAAATTAAAATAATTCAATGAATGAAAAAGCTCCAAAAAAACCTAGAAAAAAAGGAAAAAACTAGAATAAAAAGAAAGAAAACTAAATTAAAAATAAAAAGAAGAACAAGAAATATTTAACATTAAAATATATTCTTTTATTAAGCAATACATAATTGCATTATAAAAATATGTTAATATATAAATTAAATGATTTTTATGATTAGTTGATTGAGTTTAATTAAAAAAGTTTTAATGAATAAATTATAAATTCATTTAAATTGTTGAATTATATCATTATTTATTTATATCGAAATTTAAAATCAAACTCATTCAATACTTTTATTTTTTCACACCTATAAATGCTCTTTGAACCTTAAAACTTGTCCTGACTATCGTGAGTCTCCTAAATCCAACTCACCTAATCTTTTTTGGGTTTAATATGTTTTTGTTCCCTCTAAACTCTATTAATTTTGTTTTTAGTCCCTCAAATTATTTCTTTCAAAGAGTGGACCTCTTAAAGTTTTTCGTCCACACTTTTGGTCACTCCTATCAACGTCCATTAACAGAAACCGATGTGGCATGACACGTGACAGTGCCAACTGCCAAAGATGTTGATGTGGCATGCCATGTGGCTAAGGCCAGGAACATACTTGAGCCCATAAAAATCCGTAGCTAATTTGTAGTAAATTCTAGAACTAGAAAATTTATCATATTGTCCATAACTCATGATTCTTCTTCCTAAGAGTTGTATTTGAATCATTACAACAATTATACCCAACACAATTATAACTATAAAAATTTCAATTACAGGACCAATGAAGTCGTGTTGTGGTGCACCATTGTAGGATTGTTGCATGAAAGGAGGTTGTTGTATATCAAAATAATACTAGAACATATACTTATGATCCACTATGTAGATGTGTAAAAGCAATATGTATATCAAAATAATATTGGATCATGTACATTGAGACAATGTGTAGATAAATATAGGAAGAGGATCAATTTGTTTTTAGGAGACTTCTTACAACTAGAACATGTACATAAATTTTTCAATTGATCCACTTATGAAGGATATTGCTTATTCAGTGTCTATTGCAAAATATCTCCTAGCATGAAGGTTGTTGCTGCCGAGGTATGCATTATAATTATATTCAAATTTGTCTAATTAGATGGGTGTTCATATTTTTAAGAAATTAGGATGATCATGCCTAAGACACAGTGAAGTACTAAAAAGCAAAAGAGTTTAAAACTTGTTATAATATTTTTCAATCAATTTTTATTTTAAAATATTAAGGCATGTTCTATTGTTGTGGAATATTAATTTATTCATGTCGCATAAACTATAAAAATTAAAGGATCTCTTAAATTTTATTTATGTCAATGACAGAATATGTAGCCAATGATATGATATGTACAAGATATAATGATATGTTCAAGATAGTACTTTGTATTGATAACCAATGTCCAATCCTATATGCCATATTAAAATGGAAATAACTGACAATTATCCTAACTGTTATACCCCAAAATTTTCCCTCCCATTTTTAAAAGACAAATTAATCCAAGATACCCCCTCATGCTCCTAAGGTGCTCAAGTACTCAAAACTATTCAAGAATTGATCAGACAAATTCTCCCCCTAGGAAGTGGCCCATAATTAGGGTTTTGGATTTCTCAGAGGAAATGGGACTTCTAATGCCTCAAGTGGACTTCATGATTTCTTGTATACTTCAAAGAATCCTCATGTCAAGTTTCAAGCCTTACATCCAAATTTTGCTCAGTCAACTGCTTAGATCATTGAAAAGCAACTGTATTGGACAAAAAGTCAACTTTGACCAATTCACAATCAAACTTCAAGATTTAAGATCAAGATTTTGAAGTCACATTCATCATTTGAGCAAGGGTTGATCATGATTCATCAAGAAAACTCTCAATTCCTCAAAAGTCAAAAGTTATCAAATTAGGGTTTTATTAAGGAGAAGTCAACTGAACTTTGACCAAGCATAACTTTCACATGCTTCATCATGAAATTCTCAACCAAAGCCCATTTTTATGGAAATTCAATTCTCCATAACTTTTTATCTCTAAGCTCAAGGACCAAAAATGCTTCATTTGAGAGATATGAGCCAAAACATTATAGGTTATTTCAAAAGTCAACAAAAAGATACTTTTTATCAAGAAAACTTACATCAAGATAAAGTCTTCAAATGAAAAAATGATCAATATAGAGATTGTAGGGGACATCTTGAGCTTTTCAAAAAGTCTTAGATCACCTTCATATGACAAAAATTGAATGAGTTATAATTGGTGCAAGTTGGGCAATTTTGAGGAAATGCATGAAACACAAATTGATCAAACTTGAATTTTTTGGCTAGTGGACCTATCTTTCAAGATCCAAACGTGTCTTAGACCTCATAGTGAACCTATGAATCTATTTATACACCCCCTTTGACTTTTATTCCATTTATTTTTATTTTATTTATTTAAATTGAATATTAAATTAAATAAAATCAAAAGGCTTTCATACAAAGGTCCAAGCCCATCTTCTTGACCGAATTTTCCTCTATATATATTCCTCATTCAGACATTAAAGAAGAACACAAAATCTTGCAAGATATCACTTTCCAAAAACTTCAAAATTTGTCAAAACTAGGGCAAATCGAAACCCTTCTTTCCAGCCTTCCTCAAGGCCAAATACTTATTCCAATAAATCCCTGAGACAGTACAGAGTAAGTATGTATCAATTGTAATGATCCAAGAGGCCTAAAAATCATAACCATGCAGTTTTCATTCTTGCATGAAATTCATATTTTCGTTTTTATTGTTCTTTGATCAAAACTAACATTGCTAACATGCTTTTGAGATGTAGATATACATATTTGAAACATTGTATGGCCCCCATGATGCCAGAATCATGCATTTCCATTCTTGCACCGATTGACTTTTTTGTCTTTATATCTCTTTGTACAGGATGATTCAGCAAAAACCATGGCCTCCATTAAATAAGCATATTCTCATTTAATAAATCATTAGACGTTTGAACTCAAATTTTGCATTCTTTGTCTTTAATTTGCTTTATTATTTTCAAAATAGCTATGTATTCTTACACACACCTACGCAACCAATTGCAGATCCACATCCACCCTGGATCCCATTGATAACAGTTCTGCTATTGCCAATTATGACATAAAAAATCCGATCTACCAAGCCAAGGATGGAGGTGAAGAATATTGTGAAATACCTGGAGAGATGGCTAGGCTTTTAATGCAAGAAGAAAGGGTCATACGACCATATGAGGAGCCAGTCAAGGTTGTGAACTTGGGTACTAAAAAAGACAAGAGAGAAATCAAGATAGGTGCCAACCTATAAGACATTGTCAAAAAGAGGTTAATTCAAATGTTGCATGACTATGTTGAGATCTTTTCTCGGTCATACGAACATATGTCTGGGTTTGATACTGATATTGGGGTTCACCGCCTACCGATGAACTAAGGTTGCCTCCCTGTAAAGCACAAAGTTTGTCTTATGCGTCTTGAGATGTCAGAAAAGATCAAGGCCGAGGTTATGAAGCAATTCAATGCAGAGTTCTTAGTTGTTACATCCTATCCTCAGTGGGTTGAAAATATGATGTCAGTACCCAAGAAAGATGGTAAGGTGCGTATGTGTGTAGACTACATGAATTTGAATAGGGAAAGCCCCAAAGATGATTTTCCGCTTCCACATATTGATGTTATGGATGACAACACCGCTCAGCATAAAGTATTTTCCTTCAAAGATGGTTTCTCTAGTTATAATCAAATCAAGATATCTCCTGAAGACACGGAGAAAACTAATTTTGTCACACAGTGGGGCACTTTCTATTACAAAGTTATGCCTTTCGGTTTGAATAACGCCGGTGCAATGTATCAGCGTGCTATGGTAGCTTTGTTCCATGATATGATCTATCATGAGATAGAGGTTTATGTTAATGACATGATAGCCCGATTCCAGACAGAAGAAGAACATCTCGACCACCTGCACAAGCTGTTTAAAAGATTGAAGAAATATAAGCTGAGGTTGAATCCAAACAAATGCACCTTTGTGGTAAGATCCGGTAAACTCCTAGGTTTTGTCGTCAGTGGCAAAGTTATTGAAGTTCACCCTGTCAATATTAAAGCTATTCAAGAAATGACAGTTCCCCGTACTGAGAAGGAAGTCAGAGGTTTCTTGGGATGTTTGAACTACATTGCCAGATTTATTTCCCACCTGACCGCTACTTGTGACCCAATCTTCAAGTTGTTAAAGAAAGGTCAAGTAGTGAAGTGGAACAATGACTGTCAGATAGCTTTTGACAAAATCAAGGAGTACCTCCAAGAAACCTTAATTATGATGCCACCAGTTGAAGGAAGACCTTTGATCATGTACCTAACGGTGTTATAGAACTCAATGGGGTGTGTACTGGGGTAGTATGACGAGTCTTGTCGAAAAGAGCATGCAATATACTACCTTAGAAAAAAGTTTACCGAATGTGAAACAAGATACTCACTGCTCAAGAAAACTTATTGCGCTTTGGCATGGGCTGCTCGTCGACTAAGACAGTGTATATTGACTCATACTACCTTGTTGATCTCTAAGATAGATCTGATAAAATACATATTCGAGAAGCGCGCTCTCTCAGGAAGAATAGAAAGATGGAAAATGGTCTTGACAGAATATGACATTCAGTATACTACTCAGAAGGCGATCAAAGAAAGTGTACTGGCAGATCATTTGGCTCCTCAGGCTGTAGACGACTACCAGACTATGAATTTTGAGTTCCCAGATGAGAATATTATGTTGATTACTGACTATGAAGAACTGGGACCGTATGAAGGACCTGAGCCATGATCCTGGTGGACTATGGTTTTTGATGGAGACTCTAACATGCTTGGTAATGGAATTGGTGATGTAATTGTTTCTCCTAAGGGTTTCCATACGCCCTTCACTGCCAGATTATGTTTCGATTGTTCCAACAACATGACAGAATATGAAGAGTGCATCATGGGTATCAAGGCTGCTATCGATATGAGAATCAAAATCTTGAATGTATACGGGGACTCAGCACTGGTAATCAGTCAAATCAAGGTATAATGGGATACTAATCACCTGAATCTCATCCCTTATTGAGAGCATGTATTGACGTTGATTCCGTACTTCAAAGAAATTACTTTTGAACATATCCCACAAGAAGAGAATCAAATTGGAAGACACGTTAGCTACCATGTCGTCTATGTTCAAAGTTAAATGGGATAATGAAGCTCCTCGAATCACTATTGAGAGATTAGATGAATCTGCATATTGCTACGAAGTTGATACTGATGGAGTAGAGGAAAAGCCTTGGTACCATGAAGTGAAAAGATACCTCAAGACTCAAGAATATCCTGAAGGGGAATCTTTTAACAATAAGAAATTCCTACGGAGATTCTCGGCCAAATTCTTTCTGAGTAACGAAATTTGTACAAGCGCAATCATGATTCGACTCTGCTTCGTTATGTAGACAAAAAAGGAAGCTGAGAAGATCATGGAAGATATGCATGAAGGAGTCTTTAGTACTCATTCAAGTGGCCATACGATGGCTAAGAAAATTCTGTGAGCGGGTTATTATTGGTCGACCATGGAAACTGATTGTCATCGCCATTCTAGAACTTCTCACAAATTCCAGATTTATGCTGACAAGATACATGTACTGCCATTTCCTATTAATGTCTTGAATGCTCCTTGGTTGTTTGTGATGTGGGGCATTGATATGATTGGAGAAATTAAGCCTACGGCATCTAATGGGCATCATTTCATCCTGGTTGTTATTGATTATTTCACGAAGTAGGTTGAAGTAGCCTCGTTTGCCTCTGTTACCAAGAATGTTATGGTCCGGTTCATTAAGCATAATCTTATTTGTCTGTATGGCATACTTGAGCAGATCATCACAGATAAAGATACTAATCTCAATAACACTATGATCATAGAACTCTGCACGCAGTTCAAGATTAAACACCATAATTCTTCTCTGTATTGGCCAAAGATGAACAACACAGTGGAAGCCACCAACAAGAACATGGATAATATTTTGCAGAAGATGACGGTGACGTACAAATATTGGCATGATATGTTACCATTTTCTTTTCATGGTTATCTAACTTCAGCATGTACATCAACTAGGGAAACCCTGTTCTCTCTTGTTTACACTATGGAGGTTGTCTTACTTTTTGAAGTCTGAATTCCATCCTTAAGGATTATGAAAGACGCGGGTTTAGATGAAGACGAATGGGTTCAGACTAGGCTTGACCAAATAAATTTGATTGATGAGAGAAGGCTTACAGCTGTTTGTCATGGTCAGATGTATCAGAAGCGCATGATCAAGGCCTTTAATAATAAAGTCAAATAACGGGTGTACCGGACCAGTGATTTGGTCATAAAATGCATCATCTTACCAGAAGGTGATCCTAGAGGAAAAGGGACTCCCACATATGAAGGGTCATTTGTGATCAGAAGGATATTTTCCAGCGGTGCTATGATACTTACCACCATGGAAGGTGAAGATCTTCCACACCCTGTGAACACGGACATAATTAAAAAATACTACACATAAAAGAGACCCGCTAGGTCGACTGGCCTAGGAAAAAATAAGGGCATCTCGGCGAACCAAAAGGGTTCGGGAAAGAATTAGGGATATATATATATATATATATATATATATATATATATATATATATATATATATATATATATATATATATATATATATATATATATATATATATATATATATATATATATATATATATATATATATATATATATATATATATATATATATATATATATATATATATATATATATATATTCGGGAAAGAATTAGGGATATATATATATATATATATATATATATATAAACAACATACATCCGGCAAGTCGAAAACCTGAAACGGCCGCTTGGGCAAAAAATAATATCCCAGTGGACTGAAAACCCGAAAGGGAGGTCCAGGAAAAAGTTAGGGATTAAAGCGTACAACTATGTCCCGTTCGATCACCCATCTACTTACAGCCAGTATGATTGCTGAAGTTAGGTTCAAATGGTACAGATTAATTCAGTCAACTTCTTCCAACAGTGGGGGATGAGATGCTTGAAGACATAGGGGCAATATCATAGTTGAAAATCGATGGGATCATTACCACATAGTTGTTTCTTTTGTTTCTCTTTGTACACCTTTTTCTTTCATGGCGATTTCCTCTTACTAGGATTTTTGTCTCTTTGTATAAAACTGTCTGTTTATAGACAAACTTTCCAAATCAATACAATCAGTTTCAATTTCAAAAACTTTTTATTTTCTCTGTTTTGTTTGCAACGTCCAATGATTATATTGAATGAACATATGCATTTAAATATGACTATCGTTTACAAATATATGCATAGAAACATGATTAGCATTTATGAAAGACTCCGGGAGTAGGGATAAGCGTTCGAAGCTGACAATAAATTCCCACGGAGCAATTTCCTCAGATCTTTATCCACAAGATTATTTCCCTAGTGAAGTCGCTGCATTCTATAGGGTTTATTTCCTCAACGGGTTTTATTTCTCCAATATTGCAAAAAAATTCCTTGACAAGATTCTCTCCCCCGACCAGATGGCATTCAATGTTGTCCTCCATATAAGAGCTAATATTCATATCTGAAATTCGGTCGAACAGCACATCAGATAATTTCACTTATTTCATCTCCAGTTAGAACGATGAATGACCGATTCTCCTTGAATGCTTCCATCCCTCAGGAAGAAGTCAAAGATCCCCAGCGGAATGTCATCAAACCATAAGCAAGAATCTCCAAGCAAGTCTAGTTGAAGAACTATTGTCTTCACCCCCAGCAACAGTCATGGATTTATTTTCCCCAGCCAGAGTTGTTACACGAGGCTACTTACACGCTCCAATAACACATTACATCTATACATCATTTACAAAAGTCATAACGTATGCGTACGAAACGTATATAACATTCTCATTTATTTTGAGAGCATCATTACGCAATGCATAACATACAGCATGACATTTCATAGAACTAACTTTGTCTTTTCAGGTTAAGTTTGCAAGCAGTGAAATATGACCAGTAATTTACATACAGGTTATGGATCAATTCCCGAAACAAGACAGAGCGACTATCTACATGACCAAGTGATTTCCTTCAGAGGAGTTCTGAAACTTATATCCCCTTCAGCACTTTATTTTGAAAAGCATCTCCCTTAAGAAGTTTATTCTGAAAAGCATATCCTTCAGCGTTTCATTCTGAAAACCATGTCCCCTTCAGAGATGGAACCTTGAAAAGCATTTCCCCCACAGACCGAGTTCTGGAAAGTATTTCCTTCAGAAGAGTCTTGAAATGCATTTCCCCTTCAGTACTTCATTCTAAAAAGCATCTCCTTCAGAAGTTTATTCGGAAAAGCATCTCCTTTAGCGCTTCGATATGGAAAGCATTTTCCCTTCACATACGGAATCTTGAAAAGCATTTCCCCCAAGGACCGAGTTTTGGCGAGCATTTCCTTTAGAATACTCCTGAAATGCATTTTACCTTCAGTACTTCATTCTGAAATGCATCTTCTTTAGAAGTTTATTCTAAAAAGCATCTCCTTAAGCGCTTTTTTCTGGAAAGCATTTCCCCTTCAGATACAAAATCCTGAAAAGCATTTTCGATAGAGACTGAGTTCCGGCGGGTATTTCCTTCAGAAGAGTTCTGAAATGCATTTCCCCTTCAGTACTTCACTCTGAAAAGCATCTCCTTCAGAAGTTTCATTCTGAAAACCATCCCCTTCAGCACTTCGTTGTGAAAGGCATTTTCCCTTCAGAAACATAATCCTGAAAAGCATTCTTCTGATACTCTTATCAACGGTTACTTTGAATGGCATCTGTAAGCCCATCTCTGATGACACTCTATCACTTCTATGAATGGCATCTTTAAGCCCATTCCAGCAAAACAATTAACCAACAAGTGTTACTTCATGCACAAGCGAGTGCAAATTTCTGGGTACTTAAGTGTTCAATCCTCTTCCACCTTCAGATCCCGAATGGAAAGCATGCCAATCTAGCTCCTCAGGTTCAAGAAGATTTAACAGGGGTAGCTGTTACACCCCAAAATTTTCCCTCCCATTTTTCAAAGACAAATAAATCCAAGATACCTCCTCATGCTCCTAAGGTGCTCAAGTACTCAAAACTATTCAAGAATTGATCAAACAAATTCTCCCCTAGGAAGTGGCCCATAATTAGGATTTTGGTTTTCTCAAAAGAAATTGGACTTATAATGCCTCAAGTGGACTTCATGGTTTATCATATACTTCAAAGAATCCTCATATCAAGTTTCAAGCCTTACATCACAAATTTGCTCAGTCAATTGCTCAAATGATTGAAAATCAACTATATTGGACAAAAAGTCAACTTTGACCAATTTAAAGTCAAACTTCAAGATTTCTGATCAACAACAAGATTTTGAAGTCACATTCAACATTTTATCAAGGGTTGATCATGATTCATCAAGAAAACTCTCAATTCATCAAAAGTCAAAAGTTACCAAATTAAGGTTTTCTTAAGGAGAAGTTACCTGAACTTTGACCAAGCATAACTTTCACATGCTTCATCATAAAATTCCTAACCAAATCCCATTTTCATGGAAATTCAATTCTATACAACTTTGTCTCTCTAAGCTCAAGGCCCAAAAATGCTTCATTTGAGAGATATGAGCCAAAACATTATAGGTCATTTCAAAAGTCAACAAAAGACACTTTTTATCAAGTCAACTTACAACAATATAAAATATTCAAATGAAAAAATGATCAACATAGAGATTGTAGACGGCATCTTGAGCTTTCTATAAAGTCCTAGATCACCTTTATATGACAAAAATTGAGAGAGTTATGATTTGTGCAAGTTGGGAAATTTTGAGGAAATGCATGAAACCCAAATTGGTCAAACTTGAATTTTTGGGCTAGTGGGATTATCTTTCAAGGTCTTAGACCTCATAGTGAACCTCTGAATCTATTTATACATCCCTTTGATTTTTATTCCATTTTTTATTATTTTATTTATTTAAATTCAAAATTAAATTAAATTAAATCAAAGGCTTTGATACAAAGGTCCAAGCCCATCTTCTTGACCTAATTTTCCTCTATATATATTCCTCATTCAGACAACAGAGAAGAACACAAAACCTTGAAAGATATCACCATCCAAAAACTTCAAGATTTGTCAAAACTAGGGCAGATTGAAACTCTTCTTTCTAGCCTTCCTCAAGGCCAAATACATGTTCCAATCAATCCCTAAGATAATACAGACTATGTATGGATTGATTGTGATGATCCAAGAGGCCTGAAACTCGTAACCATGCATCATCAGTTTTCATTCTTGCATGAAATTCACATTTTCGTTTTTATTGTGCTTTGATCAAAACTAACATTGCTAATGTGCTTCTGAGATATAGATATACAGGGTTGGACCATCGTATGGCCCCCATGATGCCAGAATCATGCGTTGCCATTCTTGCACTGATTGACCTTGTTGTCTTTATATCTCTTCGAACAGGATGATTCAGCAAAAACCATGGCCTCCATTAAATTCACAACGGTTAATTTAGGGGGTAGGGTCCCTTTGAACCACTAATGTTTGTTAATTTGCAGGAACAAAAAAGGAAGTCGTTGGAGAAAAGGACCGAGGCTAGGGCTTCGGCGCCTCTCCGGCCTAGTCCATTATGTTTATTTTATATTTATTGGTTTCCATTCCGATACTGGATATAACAGCCACCCCAGTGGCAAGGAAGCGTGCGTTAAGTCATTGTTCTCTCAGGGCGTGGGTTTGATCCCAACCTTTTGACGTTTTTTTTCATATTTTCTCAATTCTTGCAGGTTTAATATATATTGAGTTGCATCCATTCTCTAGACACCAGCGCACGCCTGGCGCAGTGGCAAGTCATGTTGTTGTTGTTCAGGACTGGGCCCGCACTTGGCCCAAACATCATACAAGGCCCAATCCGACTGTGCTACATGAGATGTCATGCTAACGACAACTGCCCTCGACTAGCTCAAGCAGTAACCTCCTTCTTCTGATCGACATGGCCTTGTCTTACAGGGGCAACCCCAGGAATAAAGGGGAGGGCCAATGAAAATCAGAAGGACTTCGCAAGCATTCCCACTCTTCTTCTCGACCAAGACAAGTCCTCCGGGGACAACTACACAGTTGGCGGAGAGGGTCCACGGCAGACAGAAGTTCCTCACAAGCATCCTCCTCGTAGGGCTGACCCTTAACACCTCTGAATATCACGGAGTCCTCTTGGTCCCAAAAAGACCGCATCTATATCCTCCTGATAGTTCAGAGGTGTCCATCTAGGTTGGGGACCATGTTCTAGCCCTTGCTATGCACCTAGGACCTGGAAGTCTCCATTTTTGGGCCTGCTTATCCAGCCCAACGATGGGGATCTTGGCCCACTGCTGGGGGCTATAAATACCCTCTCACTTGAGAGGGTCAGGTATTTCATACTCTCTCTCATACTTGCTTGCATTTCTCTGAACCTCACTTCGGCATCGGAGTGTCTTGCAGGTACCCTACCCTCCCCCCCCCCCCCCAACTTAACATCCAACCCTTGCTCAGCTCGAAGCTTGTGGGCTTTGACAATCCCTTTTGGTCAAGTATGATAAGTGGCACCGTCTGTGGGAAACCATTTTCCCTGTCTCCATCTCAAGACTAAAGCAACTCTCCATCAAAATTCATTATTATAGTGTCCAACCAAACTCCCAACAATAACAAAAACGCTCATCTCGCCGACCTCAACAACAACGCCAACAACAATATTGGTAACAATAATGTTGGGAACGACATCAATATGGTTGGTCTCGAGCAGAACTATAGAGACGGTTTGACCGCCTCTTCATCATCCCAATCTCGACCACACGAGGATGTCCATCCTGCCAGAACTATGAACCAAATGCTTTCCTGGAGGTCCCCGTCCCCGCGGGCGCTAATGCCACGACCAGAGCTTTGTTCGCGGCCATCAACCAAACAAATTACTTGATATTATTGCAGGGTGAGTGCCTAAGGGCGCTCGAACAGAATCGTCGGGCCCCCAGAAGACACAGGAGACCTGACACTCCTCCTCCCTGTCAGAATGAAGACCATCCTCAATCTCCTCCGCAGAGACATAGGTGGGAAAGATCACAAAGCCTTTCTCCCTAACGGACTGGGCGAGGGCCCGCGTTAGAAAGAACACTACCTGAAGCCACCGGAAGACGCGGCCTCACCCCCCCCCCCCCTCGTAGGAAACGATGATTCCCTGAAAACAGAAACAGATAAACACAACCTCGGCCAAGGGATCCTCCCCAAAGCCAAGGACGTGATTACGACCTCCATTACAATCGGCCCCCTCCCGCTCCCCCTGCAAAAGCGACGAAGATGACCCCCGCGGTCTCTCATCCCAGGCTATCATGGAGGCACCCATTCCTATAGGAATGGATAAACCTCCCCAACTTAAGGAATACAACGGAATTACGGATCCTGTTGACCATATCGACGGGTTCGAGGTAATGCTCCATTACTATAACGTTGGGGGGATTGATCAAATGTCGGTAGTTCCCCACGACCTTGAGAAAAACATCCATGGAATAGTACAAGAGCCTTGCCCCAGGATCAATCACCTCCTGGAGAAACCTCAAGAGCTAATTCATCAGCTCCTTTACTGCGTCTCATCGACACCCGAAGACGAAGGCCTCCCTTGAGGCTATCGGCCAGAGAAGAGATGAGACCCTCAGGGAATACATTGATCGGTTCAACTGCGAGGCCATTCAGGTCTCGTGAACTTACCACATGAAAAGGTACCTGCTCGAGAGAGGACTCCTTCTGAGAACTTAGTTTAGAAAGGCCGTCGACATTGAGCCACCCCGGTCTTTCGACGCTCTCCTCGAAAAAAACAGGGCTTACATGGACTACGAGGAGAAGGAAGCATCCAAAAGAGCCCGAGACTCGAGAAATCACAGACAAGCCAATGCCCCACAACACTAGGACACGGGCCCTTCTCGACAGACGGGTGAGAAGAGAATGGAGGATAAACTGCACGATCCCTGCGAGCACAGGGGATCAGCAGGGCGCTTCACATAGTACACTTTGCTGACCGCTTTCCACGAGCGCATCTTGGCGGAGGGTTCTAGTACCAACTTCAAGGACGGCGGCATCAGACATCCTGAACCTGCTTCTGTGAAGCGCGGGGCTGACAGGACAAAATATTGTCACCACCATCATAGTCACAAGCACCTGACAGAAGACTGCATCCACCTCAAGGATGCCATTAAGACCCTTATCAAGGGTGGAAGACTCGGGAAATACCAATACAATGACTCCCCTAGTCGAGACACCCGCGAGGTCAAAGAAGTCGAGGAAGAAACCCGACCATCGGGTGAGTCGGGCCCCATACAGATAGCTTTCTCCGTGACAAGGTAGGAGGACTTCCACGTCCCTGAAAAATACGAGGATGAACCCTTGTCCATGCATAGCATATGGGATAAATTCCCCTATGCCATGGTCATAACCGGCGAAGGATTTAATGACCTCTCCGTAAAATCTATGAAGAGGAAGCTCGACGAGCTGGTGGGTGCAGCCCCAGACCCAGTAGCGAGACTCGAGAGGTTCAAAGGAAAATTTGAACCAATCACTTTCTACCTGGAGGAGTTGTCCGGCGGGGCCGCTAACTTGACCATCCCTCTGCTAGTAAGGGAGAGGATGGATAATTTTGACGTACACCATATTCTGTTCGACGAGGGGACTTTCGTCGATGTAATGTACAACCATCTATTGTGAACCCTATGGCTCGACAACACCCAACTATCGCCATACGTGGGGTCCGACTTGCAAGGATTCAATGGCTCGACCTCCAAGTTGTGGGGATATGTTGAGATTTTTGTCACCTTCAGGGAAGAGACTGCTTCCTGACAGATTAAGGTGCGATTTTTGGTGATCGATTTTCCATCTCTATACAACTGCATTCTAGGGAGACCGATGCTAGCCGAGTTGACCGCCGTTCCCTTCACTGTCCATTTAAAAATGAAGTTCTACACCCAGAGAGGGCGTGTCGCCACCATCCATCGAGACATCTCGGCTTCCAAAAGATGTTTTCAAGCGGCTTCCAAAGGGCAAAGTATGGTCGACACTGGAGTATGACCTGCCAAAAAAGCTGCCATCGCTCGACCTGAATCGCAACCCGCTCGAACAGAAGAACAAAGGGCGCCACCAAAGGTCGATCCCATCTCGCTCGACACCCGCTTCAACAAAGACAAAGTCAAATCTCCCAACGGCTAACAGGAACTTCTTTGAACCATTCCAGACGGAGACTTTGAGTTCATCCCCCTCACTGAAGACCCTCACAAAGGCGTGAAGATCAACACTGGACTCCCTGACTTGGCAAGGAGGCATCTCAAAGCTTGCTTGAGGGAGAACGCGAACATGTTCGCATGGAGCATTATGGAGATTCTCGGACTCAACTCCGAGGTCGCTTGTCACTGACTAGCCATTGACCCAGCCGCTAGGGTCGTAGTGCAACATAGACGTAGGTAGTCTCTCGAGAAAGCGGGAGCTGCTGAAAATGTTGTAAAAGACCTCGTAAAAGCAAATTTCATTTCTTAAGCCCAGTATTCAACTTGGCTCTCAAATGTTGTACTTGTTA
Organism: Vicia faba; assembly: GCA_948472305.1. Taxonomy (NCBI): domain Eukaryota; kingdom Viridiplantae; phylum Streptophyta; class Magnoliopsida; order Fabales; family Fabaceae; genus Vicia; species Vicia faba. Next base: position 16,472,638 of record OX451741.1, on the reverse strand, counting down.
AAAAGAATAATGTAAAATGGAGAATGTGTGTTTATTATACTGATCTTAATCAGGAATGTCCCAAATTTGTTTTTCCTTTACCTAACATTGATATGCTAGTCGACAACTCAGTCGGCTATAATATTTTATCGTTTATGGACGCCTACTCGAGATACAATCAAATTCCAATGGCGATGAGCGATAAGCATTGCACTGCTTTCGCGACCATCTCGGGAAACTACGACTACAACATAATGCCCTCCAGCTTAAAGAACGCATGGGCAACATACTAGCAGATGATGAACAAAGTATTTTGCAACGAAATCAGAGATATGCTCGAGTTATACATGGACGACATGATCCTCAAATCTCGAACATAAACCAACCAAGATGCCCACCTCAAAAGAGTCTTCGCCCAAGCGAGACAATGCAAAATGAGATTCAACCCCGAGAAATGCACCTTCGGAGTTAAGGCTGGCAAATTCCTCAGTTTCTATCTGACTGAATAGGGAATTGAAGCACACCCCGACAAGTGTCCGGCATTTTCCAAGCTTCCTACACCTAGTTAAAAAAAATCCATACAAGTCCTAAACGGTATGCTCACCTCGCTCTCCTTTTTTGTGGAAAAATCCGTGGAACAGGCTCTACCATTTTTCAAACTTCTGTGTAAAAAGGAGGCTTTCGAGTGGACCGAGGAATGCGAGCAAGCCCCCCTCCACCTCAAGCAAAGCCTTTTGCAGTCTCCTGTGTTGTCACGACCTGAGAACGGTTAAACCTTATTCCTTTACCGGGTCGTCTTCGCCGAGGCCGTAAGCGCGGCCCTAATTCGCGAGACTCCAGACGGGCAAAAACTAGTATATTTTACGAGTAAAGTGCTACAAGGGCCTGAGGTCAGGTATCAATAGATTGAAAAATTATCCTTAGCCATCATCAACACGGCGAGGAGACTTAGACACTACTTCCTATCCCACACGATCATCGTACGAACAGACCAACCCGTAAGGCAGCTCCTATGTCGAAATGACATGGTCGGTAGAATGCTGAAATAGACCTTGGAGCTCTCAGAGTTTGATGTCCAGTACGAGGAAAGGAATGCCCTCAAAGCCCAGGCTCTAGCCGACTTCGTCACAGAGATGGCCGTGCAAAATTCCCATGTAGGTAAGAAGCATAAGTGGACCATCTTTGTGGACGCAGCTTCCAGCTCGACAGAAAGCGGAGTGGGAATCCTCCTCATGAACGAGGAGGGCATGGTGATTTAGCACTCTCTCACCCTTTCTTTTTTTGACGTTGAATAATTAGGATGAATACGAGGCCCTGCTCGCATAGTTAAGGCTGGCCGAGGATTTGGATGCCCGGGAAATACAAATTTTCACAGGCTCCCAACTCGTCGCATATCAAGTACAAGGGGGATACCAGGCTAAGAACAACAACCTCGTCGAATATCTAAACCAAGTCAGAGAACGAATGAAGAGGTTTGGCCGAGAAGAAATCAAACATGTACCTCACAAACAGAATACACGGGAAGACATACTTTCAAAGCTCGAGAGTGCAAAGAAGAAAGGTGGGAAGAAATCTGTCATCCAATAATCCCTTTCTCGCCCGAGTATTGAAAAATACTTTGTACCACCCGAGGTGAATGCCATCGGGGACAGTTCATGTTGGATGACCCCGGTGTTTAACTTTCTGACGAAGGGGGAATTACCCGTTGACCAAATGGAGGCAGTCGCGACCAAGAGACGAGCATGTTCGTATGTGGTACTCGAGCACAAACTTTATCGATGGGGATTCTCCATCTCGCTCCTGAAATGCATCGAGGAATCCATAATCCCCGAGATACTATGGGAAATCCACGAGGAATTCAATGCCCAACACTTGGACGGAAGATCCCTGGCACTAAAGGCGCTACGAGCAGGCTATTATTGGCAGACCATGCATCAAGATGCAAAGGAGCGCGTCAAGAAATGCAACAAGTTTCAGAGACACACGGACATGCACCTCGCACCCCCGCACGAGCTCAAAACATGTTCATCCTTGTGGTCGTTCACCTGGTGGGGCATGGACATCCTCGGACCCTTCCTGTAAGGTTCATACCAAAATAAGTTCCTGATCGTGTTCGTCGACTATTTCACGAAGTGGATAGAAGCCGAAGCTCTAGCCAAAATCACTTCACAAAATATCCTCTATTTCTACAAGAAAAACATGCTCGTCTAATTTGGGATACCATAAACGATCGTCGCCGACAATGGGACGCAGTTCACCGATCAAGGTTTCCAAGACTTCATCACCAAGCTCGATACTAAGCAGCACTTCACCTCGGCCGAACACCCTCAAACCAACGGACAAGCTGAAGCCGTGAATAGAGTCATCTTGAAAGGACTCAAGCGCAAGCTAAAAGGGGGTGGGTCGAAGTGCTGCACAACTTCCTATGGGCATACTGAACAACACCACACTCGACGACCGGTGAGACCCTATTCTGGATGACCTATGGCACCAAAGGTGTCATCCCCGTAGAAATCTTGGAGCCATCTAGGAAAATTAAAGTTCCCCTAGATGAGGAACTAAACGACAAGGCCCTAAGAGAAGAGCTCGACCTAGTCGAGGAGATCCGATCAGGAGCAGCTCTTCGCGAGGCCACGCTGAAACAACAGATAGCCCTTCGCCATGACAACAAAGTCATAAAACGCGAATTCCAGGTCGGTAGCCTAGTCTTATGGAGAAATCAGAAGGATTCTCGCGAAGGGAAACTGACCGCAAACTGGGAGGGACCCTACCGCGTCCACGGAGCTACGGGCATCGGGGCATATTACCTCGATTAACTAATTGGAGAACTGCTACCTTGACCATGGAACTCTACAAAGTTGAAACAATATTATAGCTAAGTCCTTGTCAAGTGACGGGAATTAGTAGTCGATTGATCCTCTCTAGTAGACGACATGACACGCTCGATCACGGAGGCATGTTGAGGTACGGACATAGCCTCCAAACGTTAATGAAAGTCGGGTTTTGTTGTTCATTTCTTGAGCCAAACCTTAGCCCGACAGCGACACCTCGATTGAGCTCTGCTATCGAAGTACCCAATAGGAAGAACACCCAGCTCGTGATGGGCATTTCACGCCACGAAGTCAAGATCTTGACCGCGATCTTTACTTTATCCTGCGGATTCCTACACCGCCTCCTTGACACATCCCAACGTGTGTCGACCACAACCAAGGTCGAGCACAAATCTCCGTTCACGGAAGTACAAACTTTCATAAAATAAACAAGTAAAAAACAACGATAATAAAATATTCAACAAACATCAACGAAAGCATAAACGCATAAAAGCAATGTAAAAACATTTACAAATGCCTACCACGAGGGCCGACGTTTTCTGTATATTACAAAAATTACGGGCACGCAGGTTCCGAATACAAACAGCCAAGTTATCTGAGAAAAACTAGTCACTCTACTGAGTGATCACTTCGATCTATGCCTCGGGGGAATCAGGAGGAGGAACCACCCTGCCATCGATAACTTGAGACAAAACCCCGACACCTTCAATGTTGAGCCTTGGATTTAATACCAACAGTTGAACCAATACAGTCTCGAAGCCGTCGATCAAAGCATCGATGCAATCCGATTCGAGGACTTGAATCTGAGCATCAAGCTCTGCACGGGTTTGCAAATCCATGACTCCCTCGGGCTCTTCGTCCATAGGAAGCATGGCGGCCTTTAAATCAGTGATCTCCTTTTCCATGCGTTGCCTCTCGAGCAGCAGGGAATCCCTTTCCTCGCAGGCTTTGATCACCTTTTCCTTCTCCCTCACCAACTCGTCAGCCTACCCCCAAAACATCTCCTCGCTTCGCTCAAAGGAAGTTTTTAACTTCCGCGTCTTCTCTTGGAGAGCCACCTTCTTCGACTCCAGTTCACTCATCAGGTCCAAAGAGTCGGCACCCTCACCTGCAAGGACGGAGGCCATCTCTACGACCTTCATCAGGCCAACCATGCCATAAACCAGATGCTTCCTTCGACCCTCCTCGTCGAGGTGCCTGATGACATCACCTTCGCCATCAGATACGGTCAAAGGAAAACCTTTGAAGAAATATTTTTCGATGAAGAAAGGGGGAAGGGTGAAGGCCTTATCAGGCCGAGCAATTACCCCCTCATCAATCACACCTACAGGTCCACCTTCAGGACGACTTATCTTCTTACTCAACATGGCTGCATGTTGTGCGATGTCGCGAGTACCTGACGACCCGCTCGACCCATCCCTGGTCGGCTCTGAGACTGAACCAAGGCGTGTGGGATGGTGCGGCTTCACCAAACATTTGTGATTCTTCTTCCTCTGGGTCAGCTTTAGAAGTCGTTCATGCACTCGGCCATATTACCTGCGAAAACAAAAACAACACCCTCGAGTCAGCCTCGTTATAAGGACATAACAAAAATAAATCAAGGAGTAAAAATACAATAGAAACACGGGGTCAGAAACCTATAAGATTCACGGCTTTCCCGTATGTATGAAACTCGACGAGCGCCTTAGTATTGATCGGACACGCCTCGAACATGGGCTCGCCATCTTCATTAAGAATGTCATCTCCTTCCCTCGTGACCCACCTCGAGGGAAAGAACCCGTCGACGAAACGATTGAGAACACCAAAGGCCTCTTCGTCTTTGACACTCATGCTACCGGCGGGGGTATGGTAATGGTCGGGATTATGCTCGTAGTGGCCCAAACACCAGTGGATAGGGAATTTCAAGAGTCTTCCAATCTCCAGGTTCCCGTCCTTGTCGTAGCACACTTCCCCATCCTTATACACGATGGGAGACGGGTCGAACACAGAATCCACGACCGCCTGAGACGAGGGCTGCACGACATACCATTTATCCTTGAATTCACGAACATAATCCATATACATGTGAAATATCCTCTTCGACTGTTTGAAGGAAACCCAGTTGTGTTTACCGCCCCTAGACTTCCGTTGGAGGTGGAAAACCCTGAAGAACAAGGGAATGGTCGCCCCAATCCTCAAAAACCTCCAGGTGATTTCAAAAGCTCGGATGAAGGTGATCGTGTTGTGGTGTAGTTGAGAGGGCGCCAAGTTCAAGTGATTAAACACACCCATCTGAAAATCACTAAAGGGAAGACGAAGCCCCAAATCTCTGAAGATGACCTCGCACATGGGAAAACAGTCCTCCTCGAATTCCAAGAATATCATAGTTGTAGGCGTCGGCCGCAGGATCGTGAAATTTCGACGAAAACCTTCTTGGTCACTACCATACTCGACAACAGTGTATGCTTCCCTTCTATTATAATTGAAGATCGAAGTTATCCCTCGAGGATCTATCCTGACCCATGACAGTGATGGGTCTTCGATTGTGTTGACCAAATGGACACCTTCATCGGTTGCACTTGTCTCTTCAATGTCAATATGCTCGGATGACTCGGGGGGTTTCGGCCATTTCACCTATAAAATAGAGGAAACAAGTGAATTCGACAGCTAAATCAAATCCACCTTTCCACTGCGACACATGTGAAAGGGGATAGCTAAGCCCGGACCAGGTCGACGATCACTTGTGCAGTGGGAAACATACACGACTCACGAGCAATAGGGTGCTAATACGCGCCTCGTACGACCGCACGGTTGTGATAAAGACAAAACGAATGTTCATGAGTAACGCGGGAATGGGATAAATCTCACGAACATATCCATGCGAGGAATATATGAATTTTGCAGAAAAATTCGTGAATCCACCATGGAGTAGATGAATATCCCAGGAAAATTCACGAATTTTGCAGGGAGCATATGAATATCCCGAGAAATTTCATGAATTTATCGGGGAACAAGTGAATTCTGCGGGCCCACTCGCAAATATTACGAATAAATGTATGAACACCCCGAGTGAAACCCCTCCCCCTGATAGAGAAATTCATCAAAAAGCCAATCGTAAACAATAATCAGTATTAAAAAAACACTTACTTGATCGGAGTAGGTGGGAAGTCCTTGGCGGATCTTGCGGCGATGTTAACGGTTGGGAAAGATAGTGAAACAATGTAGAACCAAACGCGACAGAGATAATGGAGAGAGCGGGAATTGGAACAAGACAAATGATCCTTGAGGCTCTATTTATAGGGCTGACGTGGAATATGAAGCGTCGCGTCAGACAACACACAAAACGCCCTTCTCCTCGACGCCTACGTGCTCAGGTCATAATGGCCCCTACTCCCTAGGCCATCATTTTTGTCCCAAAAGCGACGCCACGTAGCTACCTACCATGAACTTTCTTCTCTCCGCGAGTCAAGGAAGAACTGAAATGTTCCCCATCAAGCCAATTCCAACCGCTTCTCAAGAAACCACGCATACCGACGACCCTCTCCTTCGACGTAGTAAAAGATCCTCAGCTAAATTATGCTCGCCATAAGAAGAAGTTGGATTTAAGTCATAACTCCTTTACCAGGAGCAACGACTTGGGGGACTCCTATTTTGAATTGGGAATTCACTTGGCCCAAACATCATATATGGCCCAATCTGAATGTGCTACATGGGATGGCCTGCTAACGACGACTGCCATTGACTAGCTCGGGAAGTAACCTTGTTCTTATGATCGACATGGTATTTCCTTACAGGGGAAACCCCGGGAATGGCGAGGAGGGCCGATGATGATCAAGAGGACCTCGCAAGCATGCCCACTCTTCTTGTCGACCAAGACAAGTCCTCCAGGGACAACTACACAGCTGGAAGGAAGGGTCCACGACGGACAGAGGTACCTCATGAGCATCCTCCTCATAGGGTTGACCTTCAACACCTCTGAATATCACGGAGTTCTCTCGGTCCTGAAAAGACCACATCCATATCTTCCTGATAGTTCGGAGGTGTCCATCCAGGTTAGGGACCACGTGTTGGCCCTTACTATGCACGTAGGATCTGGCAGTCTCCATTTTTGTGCCTGCTTGCCCAACCCAACGATGGGGATCTTGGCCCAGCGCTGGGGGCTATAAATAGCCTCTCACTTGAGAGGGTCAGGTATTCATTTTTTCATACTCACTCTCATACTTACTTGCATTGCTCTGAACCTCACTTTAGCATCGGAGTGTCTTGTAGGTACCCCCTCTCCCACTTCACATCCAACCATTGATCGGCTCGAAACTTGTGGGCTTTGACAATCCCTTCTGATCAGCTACGATCAATTGTGAAGGCAAAGGATGTGGGTTCAACACCCACCCCTGGCATTTTTTCTATTTATTTGTTTCTAACCTTCTTTGTCATTGATTTTCCTTCCCTAATCCTATTTTTTGGCTAACCCTAATACTTTTTTAACCTAAATAATTTTTAAATAACCTAAAAATAAACCTCTTGTAAAAAACTCTAATTAATTAGATCTTTAGTTTTTTAATTAATCTTTTAATAATTTAATTAATTGACTTTTTTTTTCAATTTTAAAATTAATTAGACTTTTAGGTTTTATTTAATTAGTTGTCATCATAAATCATTTTTCTTCACAAAAACCCTAACAAACATTCAAACCACTTTTGTTCCTTATTTCTTTTGCTTTCATTTGTATTTACATTTCCTCGATCAAGTGTATAGGGCGTGTTCAACTGTAATAGCGTAGCTTTATATTTTTCACACTTTTTCTATTATGTATCTTCTTCCGGAATATAATAGTTTTAGGGTTTATTTTCGCACTCTCTATACTTATTTAACTCCCCCAAAGCTCTTTAATAGTTTTAAGTTTATATTCCGGATTTTATATCCCGTATTATATTTTTATGATACATCTGGTAATTAGGGTTTGTATGACAAGACTAAAACAAACCGATAACATAACCCTAAATACAAGATAAAATAACTGAATTGAATCACTATTCACACATGCACTTTTAGGGTAATCTCTCTTCGTTGCCTTCTAGAACATGGTCATGTCCCTAAAAAATAGGGATACTTTAGCAAAGTCCCTTCGAATAAAGATCATAGTCCCTCGATGACCCTTCGATGTTGCCTACGAACAGATGATCTAGTCCCTCCGATAATTGCTAAAGTATCCTTATCTGTTGCATTCGATGACCATACGCTGACCCTCGATTGTCCCTCTCGCATCCAATAGATGGGGCTATCTACCATCTAATGGTACGGATAGTACTACCTCTAATGGAGAAGGAAAATTATAAGAACATCCTTGAGTGGGTAAGACTATTAATCGCTTGCTCACAACTTTTCTAAAAAACTTTTTTCCCACATCACTTTCAAAAATATTTTCTAAAACACTTTGTACGCGTTCTTGAGGACCGATACAAGAACCATTACAAAATTATTTTTACTTTGGCTTTTCGAAATATTTTTAAAACACTTACACAAAAAAGCAATTTTCAAAAGTGAGGTAGTGATTAAGAGCCCATAGATAACTACAGATGAAAAGGGTGCTAATATCTTCCCTTTTCATATCTTATCTCCCAAACTCAAAATCTTCAAGGTATTTCCTGTTCTTTTCACCCTTTATTTATTGGATAAAAGAAAAGTCGGTAGCGATTCTTGTTATCCACACATTTGGATAAAACCAAAAAAATCAATTCTCTCATCGTATTACACTAACTCACTTGGTTTACCTCTCAGCTTGGTGTTAATATCCTCACATATTAATTTATAAGAAGTTGAAGGAGTCTCAACTAACTCTTAGTTTGTTTTAGATGTTTCTATTTTAAAATTTTGGTTTGTTTAAATGAGTTAGCTTTAGATAATTAGTTTGTTATGTCAATTGGATTTTAGTAGTTAATTAATATCACTTATTAATAAATAAAGTTCATGTATGGTTTCTTGGTAATTAATTAATATCTCTCAGTAATGTTTAATCATATTCCATTTTCTAGATTTGATAGTTATGTATAATGTATGGCTTCTCAGTTGATTTCAATCAAATTATACTAAATCTAGAGATTCCTTTTCTTATTATAAAAAATGAAGTTTCGTTGTTCTTACCTTGTTTCTTATCTTTCAATTTATTGAGCTGAAAATCATTTAACTTATTCAAATGCTTCTGAAACTTTACTTCATGATAAGAATTCATTTCTAATACTAAATTAAATCCCTTTTGCTTACGAGGTTACATCTGTCTATATTTTATTTGAAATCTTCGTGAAAGCTTCTAATTTGAAACAAATGGAGTTTCATGATCAAAAGTTGATTTATATATTTCTTGACAAATTGGATAGAAAATAGTCAAATGAGTATCTGAATTTAGATTTCATTCAAACCAGTACCATGAGATATAAATTATATATAGTAGACACTCATGTTCTAATAAGAACTTGACAATGTTTAGGTTTAACTTTGCTTATTGCAAAGCCTTGAAATTTTGTGTGAGCTTGGTGGTAGTGTATCATAGTTTTCCTTTCTCCTTCTCGTCATTCTCTTTTGAATTTTGAACTTATGTTGCTCCTTTGATTCACATAATAAGTAGGTTGCTTATTATTTTATTCTTTTGCTCTTGTATTTGTCCTCCATTTTCAATCAGTTCTATACGTAAATCTAGCAAGGAAACCATCACTTTTGCCAAGTCGTAGAAGTAAAGAAATGATAAACCAAGCGAATATCATGTTGTCTGATTGTTTAAGGTTTGTTATGACCTGCTAGAAATTTCAAGTTTGCAATAGTATCATGAGTTATGGACAATATGATAAATCTTTTGGTTCTAGAATTTCCTACAAATTAGCTACGATTTTAGCAACGGATTAGCTACGATTTTTATGGGCACACTTATGTTCTTAGTCTTAGCCACTTGGCATGCCACGTCAACATCTTTGACAGCTGGCACTGCCACGGGTTATGTCACATCAGCTTTTGTTAACGAACGTTGATAGGAAGGGTCAAAAGTGTGGATGAAAAATTTTAGAAAGACTATTCTTTGAAGAAAATATTTAGAAAGACTAAAAATGAAATTGACAATATTTAGAGGGACCAAAAACATATTTAACCCAACTTTTTTTTTATAAAAAAATAGTTTAACTCAATGAACTAATTAGCTAAATTTCTATTCAAGAATCATCATGTATATGTTCCCTGCCAAACTAATGTTGATTATAAAAAAAATCTGAATGGAGAAAAAGGAAGTATTCAAGTAGCTAGTATATAGAGACATGAAATGAGTGTTCTAGGAGAAGGAAAATAGAGTGTCTCTTTTATATGCTTTTAAAAGAATGCATGCAAGCTTATAATAAACTGAACTAAAGTATCTTTTCATATTCATGCCAACTCTGGTCCACTGGGAAGCTGCTCGTAGCCATCGTGATGCGTAGCGACGTAATTTTTGACAGGAACAGGAATGCACTTTAGGACAACAGCTACCAGTAAACTTACTGCACCAATCATCACACTTATGAGCCATAAGTCACTACTGAGTGGCACTGTTTGAGCAAAAGCACCAAGAAATTCAACTATTATGATTTGAAAGCATATTGTTGCGGCCATTACTATCAGAAATATCCAGCTGCTCAATAGGCCTTCCAAAACATTTATCTTTTCCATGTCGCGGCTGTTTACCTCGTTGAATACCTGTTTATTTCATAGATGGAATCGGAAAATGTGTTAAATAATGACACAGGTTGGAAAATGTTTTCACAGAATAAACTACTTGTTAAACGTGTTTTTAAGTAATGAAATACCTGGCAAAACACAAAGGTGTTGAATATGAATGTATTTAGAGTAATGGTAGCATTGGGTCCGTTGAGGTTAAGAATCTGTTCCCCGCGAAATTTAAGAACCAAAAGGACTATAGTTTGATAGAGACTCTGACCAATGATGTTCCTCCACATGACCCCCGTGATGAACTTGGCATTCCTTCCAATAGGTGGTCTCTTCATCAATCCATCATGGGGAGGTTCTGTAGCCAATGCCAATGCACCTAGTGTGTCCATTATCATGTTTACCCATAGCATTTGAACAGCAGTAAGAGGAGCAGAACCTGTGATTCATTTTCTATTGTGATTATAATCATATTCGAATTTTTTTTTATGCTTCAGGTGAATTATATTAATATGTACTACCTGATACACAAGCTGAAACAAAATTCAGCATGAGAGCTACGACATTAACTGTTAACTGGAACTGGACAAACTTTTGTATGTTAATATAAACAGAACGGCCCCATCTCGTAACGTTCACTATTGTAGTAAAGTTATCATCCATCACAATCACATCTGCATTTTCTTTTGCTACCTGCACAAGATCAAGGTTAATATTTTTCAACTTATACAACATATTTTGCTTGTGCCTAGCATTTTGATCCAAGATTTGTTACATGTCTTATACGTGTCCCTCATATATTTCCATACATTCTATCAATTCTTAAGCATGTGACAAACCTCTGTGCCAGCAATACCCATGGCAAATCCAATATCAGCTTCGTGCAAAGCTGGAGCATCATTGGTCCCATCACCAGTTACTGCCACAACTTCATTAAAGTCCTTCCTCAAATGAGTCACTAAGGTGTGCTTATCAAGAGGCAAAGATCGAGCCATTACCTACACACACGCATGCGCATTAACCAACCGTTAAACTAGAATAAAAATATATATTCTAGTCCTAAGATAAAAAATAAAAAATAAAAATATACAATTTATTACAACCTGCAATTTAGGTATAATCTCTTCCATTTCTTGCTGAGTCTTGTTTCTGAAATCTGGTCCCTCTATGGCCAAACCATCTGTCAAAATACCACATTCTCTAGCTATAGCTTTAGCAGTGTTTATATTATCACCAGTTACCATTCTTACAATGATTCCAGCTGCCAAACAAGTCTTAACAGCTTCTTTTACTCCAGGTCTCACTGGATCCTTGATTCCAATTATTGAAATTAGAGTATATTTATCCTCAGGAATACTGCTATCACTTTCAGTGGTTCCTTCCATATCCTTAAAAGCTATGCATAGTGTTCTCAGTGCATCACAAGCAAAACCATTAATAGCCTCATTGATTTTATTTCTCAGTTGTTCATTCAAATCAACAACTTTTCCTTCTGCATTAACAACTTTGTCACACATTCTAACCACTATTTCTGATGCTCCTTTACAAAATGCTCTAGTTTTGTTGGTGCTATCGGGAAGAGAAACAAGAACTGACATCTTTTTTCGGTTTGAATTGAAAGGTTCAACTTTCATTATCTTATACTTGTCATTGTAAAACTTAGTATCACCTCCTAAAGTCAAACCAAATCCAAGCAATGCTGATTCTGTTGGAGTTCCCATCACCTTGTTCTTTCCATCTTCACCTTTAACAACCTCTGAGGCAGTATTCTGAAATATTGACTGCAAAAGTAGATCAAATATCTCCACAGGAATTGATTTCTTCAACACACCATCATCGAAATTTCCGGTTTTAATTGCCTTAGTTTGTTCACAAATCCATATTTTGTCAACGACCATTTGATTTGTAGTCAAAGTTCCAGTTTTATCAGTGCAAATGCAACCAGCAGAACCCATTGTTTCACATGCAGATAAGTGCCTAACTAGTGCCTTATCATTCATCAGTTTCTTCATTGCAAATGCAAGACTTAGTGTAACTGCTAAAGGTAACCCTTCAGGAACTGCCACAACTATTATAATAACAGCAGTAGCAAAGAAACTGAGAAGCTTAGATGCATCATCTAGAGACCATTTAGTGATGCTATCATGAGATATTTTCACCAACAAAAACCTACCAGTTAGAACTAAGAATGTTACCAATGCAAAACCTAACCCTATCTTTCCAATAAGTGTAGCAACACCATTTAGTTTAACCTGAAGAGGTGTTTCATCATCACCACCTTCATTCAAAGTGTCCATCAATCTTCCCCATTCCGTCTTCATACCAACCGCAGTCACTAGCATCTTGGCAGAACCATCTTGAACTGTGGTTCCACATAAAAGAAAAGGCTTTTGTTTGTCAGCATTCACTGCTTCACTCTCGCCCGACAAACTTGATTCATCGATCAATAGACTAAAACCAGATATAAATAATCCATCAGCAGGAACTATGTCTCCGATTGCGAGATGAACTATATCTCCAACCACTAGTTCATGAATAGAAACCTTCTGTCTTCTACTATCTCTTGTAATATGAATGCTTACATTTTTTTTCTCTTTATCCAAATCCTTAAATTGCAAAGACTGTTTATAGTCACTTAATGAAGTGACAAAAACAACTAAAAAAATGCATAGTATGATTCCAACTCCGTCATACATACCTTTAGGCAAACCTTGGGTTAAGATTCCAACACCGATTGAAAGAATGGAACATAGAATAAGGATAATCAGTGTTAAGTCTTGCATTGCATCCCAAACAAACATCCAGAAACTTCTTGAAGGTTTCTCAGTATGGCGGTTATGACCATAGATATGTTGTCTATGTTTTACATCGCTGGAACTCACGCCTTCTTGAAACTTAACGCGTACAGCTTTTGCTAATCCTTCAACTCCTTCATGATGTTCTAAACATTTGGTGTCATGGGATCTGACAATGGATGCTAATTCGTCCGGGTTGATTCCAAAACCTGCATCTTGAATCTCTTTGGAGAGCATGTAATTACCAGTTTTTCGGGTTCCAGCTGAATGTGAGTGAGAAAGAAGGAAAAGAAAAGTGTAACAGAAGAGAAGAGAAGAAAAGAGTTATAAAAAAAGTGAAATGAAAGGTATTGAATGTAGTTTACCGGTTATAAAATGCAATGCTGCTTTTTGCACACAGAGTGCCACTCGTATCTTTTCCTGGTCAAGATAGTTAGAGCATATGCAAAGTGTGTTAGGGTAACAGATAATAAATGCATGTCATGCAACGTTTTGAAAACTGTATATAAATAACCTCGTACCATTCCAAAAATGTATCATGTATGCTTTTTATTTTTTATAGAAAAATATGCATAATTCAATTCCACATTTGTCTAAATATAAGTTACTACTTTTTATAGAAATTTTGTTTTTGGAAAAAATTAACTTAGTTGTATTGTAATGCTTTTATTATAAGAGTATTAATGTGTTGCGATAAGAACTTGTTAAATGAGTTGACCCGAAATTTAATAATGCTGAGTTATAATAGACAGCAGTTTTTTTGCTACAAATATCTAATGACTGTAACATCTATTGCTACTCTATTGTCTTCGGTTTGACTTTTGTGTTTAAAGCATCAAGTTAGTTTAGATCAAAACTCAGATTCAGATTGATGCATGGTATATGAAGGAGTAAATTTTGGAGTTTTGTTATATCACGATGCTCTATAGTGCAAAAAAGCAAATTATATTTGACATCAACATCGATCATGTGACAAAAGCAAAGGAAAAACACACTTTAAATGAAACATGATATGGTGATAACATAACAGTTCTATCGTTTAATTTCAATTAATGGTGGGTTGCTCATGTCATGGACATGTAACTGTTGGTGGTATTTTAGAGGTGGTATGTGAAAAATTATAGTGTTGCAGAATTCTGCAGAGAAAACTATTTTTCGTCACTTTTTGTATTATACTTCTACTGGTGGATGACCATTGAAAAACTCTGTCTTTTTTTTTTAATTCACCAAACACTTCTTACTATTAATCTTAGCATTACAAAGCCTTTATATAGGCTTGAATGAAACTGTTAGAGAATACAAATAGGTTGCTAATCAAGATGAGGACTCTTTGGTTCTCTCAATTTTAATGATACAACTCTACCATAAACCTAAATAAAGACAATCATTATAATGTGATGGTTACAATTCTTTCATAATGCTTCCTAAAGATAGTGGTGGTTACAACACATTAATTTTAACACTCCCCCTTAATGTGTTGCTCTTTAACTCCCATTGCTTCTCTAAGTTGCTGAAATCTTCCTCTTGGTAGTGCTTTAGTAAAAAATATCGGCAAGCTGCTCTTGTGAATTGCAGAACACTAACTGCACATCAACATCTTCAATCACACTTTGAATGAAGTGGTGCTTTATATTAATATGTCTTGTTCGATTGTGAAAAACTGGATTCTTCGCCATGGCTATTGCTAATTTATTGTCACAGTGAAGCAGCAGACTTTCTTCTTGCTTTTCTCCGATATCTTTAAGTATTCTTCTCAACCACAATGATTGTTGTGTAGCCAAACCAGCTGTCAAATATTCTGCTTCAGCTGAAGATTGCGCTACAGTATCTTGTTTCTTCGAACACCAAGAAATTACTCCTAAACCCAGACTGAACACATAACCGGAAGTGCTTTTCATGTCATCAACACTTCCAGCCCAATCACTGTCACAGTAGCCTTTAACTTCGAGTTTAAAATTCTTTTCAAACCTGATTCCATGTTCCATGGTTCCCATGACATACCTTAGAACTCTTTTTGCTGCTCCAAGGTGTAAGTGACTCGGTTTACTCATAAACCTTGAGAGTAAACTAGCAGCAAACATTAAATCGGGCCTTGAAGCTGTAAGATAAAACAAGCTTCCAACCAAACTTCTATACATACTTGCATCTACTAATCTTCCACCATCTTCCTTCTTTAATTTTTCATTCACCAATAAAGGAATATCAACAGGTTTGCAGCCATTC
Organism: Vicia faba; assembly: GCA_948472305.1. Classification (NCBI taxonomy): domain Eukaryota; kingdom Viridiplantae; phylum Streptophyta; class Magnoliopsida; order Fabales; family Fabaceae; genus Vicia; species Vicia faba. The sequence continues at coordinate 16,457,148 of OX451741.1, read as the reverse complement.
ATGCCAAACTTTTTCAAAATATTTTCAGCATATCTCTTTTGACAAATAAAAACTCCATATTCATCTTGGTAAACCTCAATACCAAGAAAATAATGCAGCAAGCCAAGATCACTCATCTCATATTTTTTCATCATTTCTATTTTAAAATTTTCAACCATTTTCTTGTTGTTACCCGTATACACCAAATCATCAACATAAAGGGCAACAAGAAGGATATCATCTTTACCTTGATGCTTCACATACAAGGTATGCTCACTTTAACTTCTTTCAAATCCTTGTTGAATGAAGTAGCTGTCAAATTCACTATACCATGCTCTCGGGGCTTGTTTCAACCTATAGAGAGTTTTCTTCAACTTGTAAACTTTTTCCTCTTGGCCTTTAGTCACAAAGCCTTGAGGTTGCTGCACATATACCTCTTCTTTTAATTCTCCATTCAGGAAAGCTGACTTCACATCAAGTTGGTACAGGTTCCACCCTTTCTGAGCTGCTAATGCAATAATTGTTCGTACAGTATCCAATCTTGCAACTGGGGCAAAAGTTTCACTATAGTCAATTCCAGGTTGTTGTGCATAGCCTTTTACTACCAATCTAGCCTTGGCTCTTTGAATTGACCCATCTGGATTATGCTTCAATTTGTACACCCACTTTACTCCAATAGCTTCTTTGTCATTTGGCTTTTCAACTAACTGCCATGTTTTGTTTTTCTCAATGGCATTTATTTCTTCTTGCATCGCATTCCTCCAAGCATCTTCTTTGATTGCTTCATCAAAATTTTCTGGTTCCACAACACAATAGTTGCATCTTGCATAAATATCACTCAAGTCCTTCAATTTTATTGGAGTTGAGCTGGGAGATGATGAACTTGAAATTTGTGAACTTGGAGAGGATGAGGAACTTGGTGTACATGGAGCTGGTTGCTCATTATCAGCTGTTGGGTTTTGTTGTTGTAATATGATTGCAGGGACTGTTTTCTCCTTCGTTTTGTCTTCTTCCCAATTCCAAGAAGCGTTCTCATCAAATACAACATCCCGGCTAATGATCACCTTGTTTGTCTTCAAGTTGTAAAGTCTATAGCCCTTTGACATGGAACTATAGCCAATAAAGACACATATTTCACTTGTTTCTTCTAGCTTTGTCCTCTTTTGTTTAGGAATTTGAGCATAGCAAACACACCCAAAAATTTTAAGATGGTTCACCGACGGTGTTCTTCCACTCCAGGCTTCAAATGGAGTCTTTTTCCACACGGCCTTTGTTGGACACCTGTTCATCAAATACACAACAGTGTTAACGGCCTCGGGCCAAAAGGTTTTAGGAAAACTTTTCTCAAGTAGCATAGACTTCGCCATCTCCATCACGGTTTGGTTCTTTCTTTCAAATACACCATTTTGCTGAGGTGTATATCCAACAGTGAGCTGTCTTTCAACACCTTCATCTTCACAAAATTTATGAAATTCATTTGAGGTGTACTCCTTCCCTCGATCACTTCTCAGCATCTTTATAAATCTGCCACTTTGTTTTTCGGTTAATGCTTTAAATTTCTTAAAGATTACAAACGCTTTCAGATTTTTGTCTCATGAAATATACCCAAGTCATGCGGGTAAAGTCGTCAATAAACAAGATAAAGTACCTATTTTTGCCATGAGACAAAGTATTCATAGGGCCACACACATCTGTGTGTACAAGTTCCAACACTTTTTTAGCTCTCCATGCACCTTCCTTTGGAAATGGTTATCGGTGGTGTTTGCCAAGCACACAACCTTCGCACACACCATATTTTTCTTTGATTCTTGGCAGCCCATACACCATCTTTTTTTGATAGAGTAACTTGAGGCTTTCGTAATTCAAATGCCCAAGTCTCATGTGCCATAAACACGAGTCATTCTCTTCTCTGGCCATCATGCTTACATTTTTCTCATAGTTAAAAGATAGTGGAAAGCTCCTGTTGCTAGTCATCTTCACAATGACAACACTTCTTCTTTCTGAGTCAAAAATTCTGCACTCGTTATTCTCAAAGTTTAGAGAATAGCCGTGCTCCAGAAGTTGTCCAATGCTAAGCAAATTTTAGTCTAATTCTGGTACATAGAGCGTGTCATGTATGACTTTGCTTCCTTGCTTTGTGGTGACTCCAATGCTTCCTTTCCCTTTCACTACGACATGTTCTCCATTGCCCAATTTAACTTTTGAGCCAAATGAAGAATCAATGTTTATAAATGCTTCCTTCTGTCCGGTCATATGGTTGCTACAGCCGCTGTCCAAATACCATACATTTTTACCTTCTTCATGCAATGCTTTTTGACAAGCAAAAAATAAATTTCCTTCATCAGATTCTCCTTCTGCGTACGAAGCATGTTGTTGATTTGCAAGACGACAATCCTTTTGAAAGTGCCCGAATCTCTTGCAATTGTGGCATTGCGGTTTACCTTTGTTCCAATAATCCTTCTCGTCATGAGTACCGCTGTTACAAATTTTACACCATTTATTTGATGCTCCATTCCATCTTCCGCCATTTGCGCTTCTTCCAGATCTGCCACGTGAGTTTCGACCTCTGCCTCTGCCTCTTCCAAATCTGCCACCTCTAGAAGACTCACCTCTAGTTTGTATTTGGGACTTATTTTCACCATTGTTGGGCTGAATGTTGAGTTTAGATTGAAAGGCACTCTCGATTGATTTTTCAGAATGTCGTAATATCCTTTGCTCGTAGGATCTCAAAGACCCCATCAACCCTTGAACAGTCAAGGTTGATAGATCCTTGGTTTCTTCTATTACCCCCACCATTGGGTCAAATCTTGTTGTCAAACTGATCAGAATTTTGTTAACAATTATGCGATCTTCTATCGTATCACCATGTGACTTCATCTGATTCACCAACTCGGAGAGTCTGTTGAAGTATTCGTTCAGGCTCTCGTTCTCCTTCATCCTTTCATTTTCATAATCTCTCTTAAGAGATTGAAGCTTCACCGTTCGCACCTTTGAGTCTCCTTCGAACTCTTGTTGTAGGATACTCCAGGCTTCTTTCGATGTTTTAGCTCTCATAACCCTTTGGAAGATGGATAGAGAGACCCCTCTTTGAATCATCCCGAGAACTCCAGCATATGTGATCTTCTTCTTCTTCAATTCTTCAAGCCGTTGGCTTGATTCTTCAGCCTTTTCTTTTGATTTTTCAGCCTCTGTCACCGCCGGTTCTTCATAGCCGTTTTTTGACATAATCTAGAACATCCAAAGATGTGAATAGAGTCTCTATTTTAACAGTCCAAAAATCATAGTTCTCTCCTTCAAATAGAGGAACTTTGACATTGCTGTAAGTTACGGAAGGGTTGTTTGTGGAAGCCATAACTGTTGTTATTTTTGCTGCAGCTGCAAGGATCTGCAGCTCTGATACCACTCTGTTGGCGGTATTCTAGAGGTGCTATATGAAAAATTATAGTGTTGCAGGATTCTACAGAGAAAACTATTTTTCGTCACTTTTTGTACTATACTTCTACTGGTGGATGACTATTGAAAAACTCTGTCTTTTTTTTTAATTCACCAAACACTTCTTACTATTAATCTTAGCATTACAAAGCCTTTATATAGGCTTGAATGAAACTGATAGAGAATACAAATAGGTTGCTAATCAAGATGAGGACTCTTTGGTTCTCTCAATTTTAATAATACAACTCTACCATAAATCTAAATAAAGACAATAATTATAATGTGATGGTTACAATTCTCTCATAATATTTCCTAAAGATAGTGGTGGTTACAACACATTAATTTTAACAGTAACAATCGTTAAACGAGGAGAATAATTTGTCGGAAAAAGTTAAGGTAAATTGTCATGGATGCTAGTTTAACTCGACTATTAATGTCAATGGGAGTTCTTTTTTTTTACAAATTCTTAGCTAATCATGATAAATAATTAGGTACTAGTACCTTTATGCAAATTAATTAAAAAAATAATTAATTTTAAAATAAAATAATTTAAAAAGTGACATGAGAATGAATAGTTTTGTTTGATGGATTTGAATTCTCTCCTACTTATTCCCTCTCATTGTCCATTTTGCACTTATTACAGTCGTTCATCGCCATTATATCTCTCTAATCAAAATTGTTTTATTTATTTATATATTTTTAATAAATTATCAACCATTAGATGATGCACAGAACAAAAGGTTGAACAAAAAGGGCGGGAGATGATCCATTTTCTTGTTTGATTGAATGAGGATACTGGTACCCAACTAAATTTAAAGGTAACAGAGTGTTCACCTTTTTTATGGATAACATACTTCATAAACACATAGAAACTGAATCACAATTTGGGGGCTTTACGAGCTAAGACCTAAAGTCGTACACCTTACCCAACCCAACTAAATTATGGGCATCCACATTAAACTGCCTACTCAGATACATAACAAAAGCTTCTTTAAAACTAACAAGAAAAGATCTAACATCATGAACTACAAGATCCAAAACAGCCAAAGAACAGAGAGAATTAATACAACCAACCACAGACAAGGCATCAGATTGAACTAAAATCCTATCCAACTTGAGATCCATATCCAATTGTAGGCCTCATCTAATGGCAAAGATTTCAGCCAATGTCGGTTCGACCGAGATGATTTCCTTTTGATAGGCAACATACACCATCTTTGTGTCCTAGTCTTTAATGACACAGCCAAAAGTCGTGGAACCATCATCAAAAAAACATGCATCATCTTGGATCACAGACAGGCCCATATCATTAGAATTCTTATTCCACCCATGAGCTTGATACACTTTCAGCTTTGCCACAAATTCTCCCTGTTAAACTCCATAACACAATCCAAAGTTGCGGCTGCCACAACTTGAGGATCACTCTTCTTCATTTGGAAGTGACAAAGAGTCCTTGCATTCCAAATTTTCCAAAGGACGATGCATATAAGTTGGGCTCTCATAGAATCTTCTCATTCAAACAGGTCATCCACTAGTCAAGTAATTCAATGTTTGGAGGGATTTGAAATGCCAAAGAAGAAGAAAAGCAGACGAGATGAGAGAATTTGCAATGCAAAAACAAATGTTAGACAGTCTTAGGAGATGAATCATAGAAAGAATAAGAGGGGTCTAACCTTATGCCTTTTCCTTGGAGATTTTTTTTTGTAGGAAGACTATCCTTACCAAGCCTACACAATTTTTTTTACTCTTGGGTGGAGGTGGGAGTGCAACAACTTCTTCCATAAGTTCTGGTGGGGATTGTTAGAGGGGCTAGGCTTCTTACTTATCTTCATTTTGTGGAGAATGTGATATGCTGATCAAACCGACTATACTCCATCCTTCTTGCTATACAAAATTAACTCATTATCAATCCTACAAAATGAAGATGGGTGCTAAGAATTTGAGTGGCCTCCACTAGATCAAAACAAGCTTTCTCCATCTCACTCTTCCAACAACAAAGATCATGATCAATCAATTAACTAAATTTGGCATCATCATCTAAAACCCACACAACACCTTGAGGCTTGAATCCAAAAACACTAGACATCCAATTGTCTTTCCAAATTCTAACGTTTGCACCAGTCCATATTCTCCATCAAAATCCTTTGCTCACAAGATTTTTTTAATTGATAATACTTCTTCTGGCAAAGGTCGGGGTGAAACCAGTAGAAGCCTCTGAAACAGAGCATCTGGGGTAATAACGACCCTTGAAAACCTTGGAAAGGAGGGATTTAACACCTGAAAGTAACCTCTAGAAATTCTTCCCCAAAAGACATGTATTGAAATTACCAAGACCTCTGAACCATATTTCCTATTGACCCTTTAGAATCGACCATTCTCTCCCAGCTGAGCATGTGAATTTTTCTTTCTTTGTTCTTAGATCCCTGCCAAAACTTGGCTAACATGGACGCTATCTTCTGACACACACCTTCAGGAAGCTTGTAGCAAGTTATAATATAACTCAAGATGACTTGAGCTACAACTTTGATCATTACTTTTTTCCGTGCTCTAGAAATAAAATTTTCTTTTCATCCTTTTATTTCCTTCGACACTAACCAAGCACAATGCTAAAGATCTCCTTCTTCGATCTACCAAAAATTATCGTGCGGCCCATACACTTAGAATGGTGTGTCACATTCTTTACCTACATCCTATTATGGATAATCTCTTTAACATCATCAAGAACATTTTGACTAAAAGACGCCTCTGGTTTCTCCAAATTGACCACTTGACATGAGTTGTCTTGATATTTCCTAAGGATCTCCATGATATAGTCAACTTTTGCAGAAGTAGCACGAGCAAAGAGAAGACTATCATCGACAAAGAAGAGGTGGGATGTTGTTAGAGCCTTCCTAGCCACTTTGATTCCATGTAAATTATTTCCTTGACAAGCACTCTTTGCAAACCTGAAAACATATCAGCACACAAAATGAACAAATAAGGAGAGAGGGGGTCCCCTTGTCAAAGACCCCTCTCTGGAATGAAACTTCTACTAGGTTTCCCATAAGGATTTGATAGGACAAAAAATACACCTACGAATCGGAGAACTAAAGACTCTGAAAAACCCATAGAGGAGAGAACACTAGTGATAAACTCATATTCCAGTCTGTTGTAAGCTTCGATATATCGAGTTTGAGTGTCAAGACCCTTTTCTTCACATTCTTCTTCTTTTTATCCAGTGAAAACACTCCATGGTGATTAGGGTGTTATCTGTAATTAACCACCTTTAACAAAGGCACTCTGTTCTTCATCAATCACATTAGAGATGACCACCTTTATATGATTAGCAACAGTCTTGGAAACATCCTTCATGACAATATTGGATAGGCTAATATGACGAAAATATTTGGGGGGTGTATTTTTGCATTTAGGGATGAGGGTTGATGATTAGGCTAATATGACTCCAGAAGGTCTGACATGGTCGCCCGTGTTAGGAAACACTGATCGTGTCCGACAACACGACTGCACGTGTCAGGCAACACTAGCCATGTTAGCCTGACAACATGAATTTCCAAAGTCTTAGAGGTGCAACACGGGCGCCCGTGTTGCCTAACACATCCAGTGTCAGCTTGTGACACTGATTTAAGTATTTTCTCTTATTTTGCTCAAGTTTTGGTCTCAAAGGGCAGTTTGGGTATTTCCGACCGACCTAAGTCAATGTTTGCTATTTAGATGAGTTTTTATGATGAATTAGAGGACTTTTTGGCAAGAGAAGAATTACACAAGAAAAAATTAAAGAAGACAAGGGTTTTGGTGGAAGGAGATTTTCAAGAACAAAAGCGATTAAAGATCAAATTTCTCCACAATACTTATAATGTTTACAATTTATCTTTTATTTTCTTTAAATACTATGAGTAGCTAAACCCCCCAATAATAGGGGGTTTCAGTGATTTGATTTTATAATGACTCTGAATTCATAATTTTCGGAATACAATTGTTTTTCATATTCAATTTAATTGTACAAGGTTTTTAAAGCTTTCTTTGTTGGACCAACAAGGATTAATTTATGGTTAACAATTAGCTGGACCGCGATTATTAAGTTTTTTGTACGATTAGACTATAGTAGATATCACCTAGGACTAGGGATATCCTATATGTTACCAGGTAATTCTTGATCAAATAAAGGCTTGATTTTATCATAATTCTCTAAGGACTTAGGATTTAGGATGAATGTTCAAAGGTTTTCCCACTAAGGACTTAGGGGAAAATAAACTAAATATCTGGTAATTAAGTATTTTGAACTTGTTTAAGAAATCAGGATTCAAGGTTGTTACAAGGAAAATCATACACTTTACCCTAGCATGTTACCCATATCTGTCAAAACAATCCTTAGCATCTCTTTATTTTATTCGCACTTTTTTTTACCAAATCAAACCCATACTCTAGTTTCTGTTTAATTGAACAACAATTCGAACTCCATATTTGTACGTAATCCTTGAGATCGACATTCGGGAAGATTTCCTCATTATTATTGCAGAGGAAAAATAGTACACTTGATATTTATTTGATCAGTGATCCTTAGCAGGGATGTTGTATTTCATGAGAAGACTTCTTGGAATTGGGAAGAAGACAAAACGAAGGAGAAAACGGACTTTGCAATTTTATTACAACAAAATTCAACAGTAGAAAATGAGCAACCAACCCCATGTACACCAAGTTTTTCATCCTCTCCAAGTTCACCAATTTCAATTTCATCATCTCACAGCTCACCTCCAATAAAATTGTAGGACTTGAGTGATATTTATGCATGATGCAACTATTGTGTTGTGGAACCAAAATATTTTGATGAAGCAATCAAAAAATATGTTTGGAGGAATGAGATGCAAGAAGAAATAAATGCAATTGAGAAGAATAACACATGGCAGCTAGTTGAAAAGAAAAATGACATAGGAAATCGAAACATAATCCAGATGGTTCAATCCAAAGAGCCAAGGCTAGATTAGTAGTCAAAGGCTATGCACAATAGCCTAGAATTGAATATAGTGAGACTTTTTCTCTCGTTGCATGTTTGGACACTGTGAGAACAATAATTACGTTTGACGCTCGAAAGGGTTAGAATTTTTACCAACTTGATGTGAATTCAGCTTTCTTGAATGGAGAATTAAAAGAAGTGGTGTATGTGCAGTAACCTCGAGGATTTGTGACTAAAGGCCAAGATAAAAAATTTTACAAGTTTAAGAAAGCTCTTTATGGGTTGAAACAAGCCCCTGGAGTGTGGTATATTAAAATTGACTACTACTTCATTTAGAAAGGATTTCAAAGAAGTCAAAGTGAGTCTACCTTATATGTGAAACATCAAGGTAAATATGATATCCTTCTTGTTGCTCTTTATGTTGATGATTTGGTGTATACAAGTAACAATAAGTAAATGGTTAAAAATTTTAAAATAGAAATGATGAAAAAATATGAGATGAGTGATCTTGGCCTGCTGCATCATTTTCTTGGTATTGAGGTTTATCAAGATGAATATGGAGTTTTTATTTGTCAAAAGAGATAGGCTGGAATTATTTTGAAAAAGTTTGGCATGTATGGTTGCAAACCTGTTGATATTCCTTTAGTGGTGAATGAAAAACTAAAGAAGGGAGATGGTGGAAGATTTGTTATTTCTCTGAAATTATAGTTGGCTTACATTTTGGTAAAACCATTTTAGCAGCAACATGTTGAACAAGATGTTTCAACATTCTGTTTCAACATATCGAGTAAGATGTCCCAACAAGGAGATAGGAAACCGCGTCTACAGTAAGCTGACAGTGTGAATCAACTAATTTGTAGCTATTGAATATTCAGGAAATATTCAGTTAGCTTATGTGGCATCCAAGATTGATAATTCAGAATATTCTTTGATTGGTTTTCGAATATTTGATTATTTTCTAAATATGGAGATTTATCAGGAAACTAATGATTGAAGACTTTGGCAGACTTTGTGCAGCCTCACTGTTGCGGTTTTGAAGCCCAGCCCAGTCTAGAATAAAGTTATAAATAGACAGATGTATACCTAGTATTAGGTGGAACTTACGGATGTATTTGTGTTAGGGTTTTTAGAATTCTTATTGTTGGCTTGTAAGTTTCCTGTTAGATGTTCAGAAGCTTTTAAGCATTGAACATATTGTGTGCCAATTCTCATAAGCTTTTAAGCATCGAGTCTTGTGTATTTTGGAAGTATAACCTCTGATTGTTTTTCATCTCTACTTGTGTTTAGAGTTTTCTCCAATTGCTGAGTGTAATTGAAGAGGTATTTGAGGAGGGTCTCATACCTAGGTGTGTCTTAGATAAAAGTTAAGCAAATGGTAGTGATTAAGTTCGTAGTCTGTAAACTGGAGGTTTGCTGTAAGGTCTGCAAATTGATACTATCTAATTAATTTTATTCCTGGTTTGGTAGCCCCCAGAGTAGGAAAGTTGTTTCAAACTGAGTAAACATATTCTGTGTTATTTTCTTTCAGCACTGCTATTCTTGTTTATACATCTTGTTGTTGTGTGTGAAGTCGGATCCGGTGTCTTGATATCTCGTAGGACATCCAGAATCTGATAGCCAAAATTTCAAGATTAGTAGATGCAATCACGTATAGAATTTTGGTTGGAAGCTTGTTTTATGTTACAACTTCAAGGCCCGATTTAATGTTTACTGCTTTTTTACTCTCAAAATTCATGAGTAAACCAAGTCATTTACATCTTGGGGCAGCAAAAAGAGTTCTAAGGTATGTCATGGGAACCATGGAGCATGGAATCAGGTTTGAGAAGGATTTTAAACTTGAAGCTAAAGGCTATTGTGATAGTGATTGGGTCAGAAGTGTTGATGATATGAAGAGCACTTCAGGTTATGTATTCAACTTGTGTTCAGATGTGATTTCTTGGTGCTCGAAGCAGCAAAATAATGTGGCACAATCTCCAGCTGAGGCTGAGTATTTAACAGCTGGTTTGGCTACACATTAATCACTTTGGTTGAGAGGAATATTAGAAGACATTTGAGAGAAGCAAGAGAGAAGTTTACAACTTCATTGTGACAACAAATCAGCTATTGTCATTGGCAAAGAATCTTGTTTTTCATAGTCGAACCAGATATATTAACATAAAGTATCACTCCATTCGAAGTGTGATTGAAGAAGGTGATGTGCAATTAGCTTTCTGCAGTTCACAAGAGCAGCTTGCATATATTTTTACTAAAGCACTACCAAGAGAAAGATTTTAGCAACTTAGAGAAGCAATGTGAGTTAAAGAGCAACACATTAAGGGAAGTGTTAAAATTAATGTGTTGTAACCACCACTATCTTTAGTAAGCATTATGAGAGAATTGTAACAATCACATTATAATTATTGTATTTATTTAGATTTATGGTAGAGTTAAGATTGAGAGAACCAAAAAGCTTTCATCTTGATTACCAATTTATTATCTTCTGTGTCAGTTTCCTTCAAGCCTATATAAAGGCTTTGTAATGCTAAATTGTAGCAGAGAAAAAGTGTGTGGTAAACTCAATAAAATCAGGATATTTCAAAGTCTAACCTCCACCAGTGAAAATTTAGTACAAAACGTGACAAAAAAATATTTTCTTATTCTAAATTCTACAACAATATAATTTATCATATATCACTTATAATATACCAACAATTATGTGGGAGAAGATTGTCTCCCGTGGGGTTTTTTTCCAATAAAACTATGGCCATTGATTTTCACTAGAGAGAATATAAGTTCCAATTATGTTACATCTACTTGATTTGATCTGAAATTTTAAATTTGATTGACACGATTTTGAATTCCTTAAAAAACTTGAAGAATTATTCAGAATTCCTTTTAAAAGCAAAGATAAAATAAGATTATTTCATACGAAAATTTGAATCGAAAATGAATGATTAGTTAAATTTTTTATATATAAGTGAAGCAACATTTCATTCTTCATTAACCACTAAAAAAATTAACACATTCTAATGGTTGTTTTTTTATAACTTCTAGAAAATGATGGATATATGACTCTTTTTTTTTAAGGTGTGAAATGTTAGAAACTAAACCAATTTTTATCTTTCAAATATTATTTATTATTTTCAAATAATAATAATAATAATAATAATAATAATAATAATAATAATAATAATAATAATAATATATTTATTGATAAATATTTATTTATTATTTTAAATTACCTAACTATTTTATTATTTGTAGCATTCTAAATAAAAAATTTGCAACTCTCCTATTTATACTTATACTGCATGCTTCACACAACATAGCTTTCTCTTACATAATTTTAGTGTAGCTTTTAGTTTTAATATAATTTTAATTTTTATCTTTTAATTACATATTTTCTAATTAATACTTCTAATTTATTATTTCTTTCACATTACATTAGTAATAATTAGAATACATTAATAAATAACGAGGATACTTTAATAAAATTATTCTCTATTTTATTTATTATAATCTTTTAATTAGTGTAAAAGTATTTATTATACTTATTTTAGTAGGAAATATTATAATATCATTGAAATATTAAAAAAAATGTCATACTTAAAACGTATTTAATAGAGTTTATAAAATCTTTACAACTATAAAAATATAATTAAATCTTAATTATTGTGTCTTAATTGAATGTGACTAATTTAAGTATAGCCACAAAAAAAAAAAATTAAGACTCCTCTTTCCAATGCTAATGTTCCTAATTTAAGGAAAGCTACACATTCATGGTTTCTTTTGTTAATATTCAATTTATCATTTTTGTAATTTGTCAGCAATTAGTACAAAGACATATATTTTGAGATGGAGACGTTATAACTGGACTCTTAAAAAATAAAACAAAAATTTAAGATTGTGGGAAAATCTTAGTTTCTAATAATTATCATTATTTTTTGTAGAATTTATATTGGTCCAATTTTGTAACAATACCAATTTCCTCATTTTTGTATAAATCTCAAACAATTTGAAAAGAAAAAGAAAAATTGGAATGAATTACAACTAATAAGATTTTGATCTTAACAGAAACGGATTTGGAGAGTGGAATAGGTAGATAATTGGATGAAATAAAAACAATGATGATCGATAGTAAAAAAAAAAAGAGAAATATATTTGATTTAATAAAAAGTGAAAAGAAGAGAAAAATGATAACCTGGAGTTTCTTGCGTTTTTGTTCGGCGTCGGCACGTTGGGCGAGATTGGCAACCCATCGGAAGCGACGGCGAGGGTTCTTGACGACGGATACGGCGGATCTCCATCGGAGTTGAGCGTCTTCCGAGGGTCGTTTGGGTTGCACGTAAAAGTTTTCTCTCAGGTACTTCTCCATTACTATGCTTCACAATCACTCTGTTCTTTCTATTATTATCATTATTATATTATCATTAATATTATTATGATCTTGTTACTATTGTTATCGTTGTTTGTTATTTTTATTAATTGAAAGAAAAATAAAAGAGGACGTGAAGAAACATTCAAGCGTTGCCGAAATGTCTGAAAGAGAGAGAGAGATAACTACCACGAGACATTCTTGTGGTCTCTATACTATAGAACAAGAGAAAAAATCTTTATTGTTCATTTTTCAACTATTATTCAGGATGTATTATTGACTTTTGTATGTGTGTAAAAGATTGATCATTTATAAGTTCACTTTTGTGATACATAATTTATTTATTTATTTATCAAAAATAAAATAAAAATTATATATAATTTTTTTTATTATATTTAAAATTATTTTTTACTATAACAATAATATTTTGTTAAAAAAACTATGATAATTTGAAGAATCGTTAACCCATTTAAGAGAAAAGGTTAGTGTTCTTTTTTTTAATATAATCTTTATCCTTATGTATTAAAGAAAGAAAAAGAGAATAAAAGAGGAAAGACCAAGATCAACACCCTCATGAACAAAAAGAAATTAGGAAAATCAATGTTGCCTATCCTAACATATTTTTGACAAGCTCACTTCTAATAGCTAAAGGAGGAAAATTCCCCCAAATAAAAGAGTCAAGAGTTAGACCAATTAAAGTAAGGATGTCTGAACAGTAGTTTCCTTCCTTGTAAGTGTGAGAAATAACAAAGTTTATCGATTTGGTCATTGAGATGCAATTTCACCATCTAATGCTTAGGCTCCAAGGTCCTATGTTTCGATTCTTGAAAGCTAGGGTAGCTATAAAAGAATCTGTTTCAATTCAAAGAGAGCTCCATCTTCTTTCAATTTCCTATTCAATTGCCGGGATGATGCCCATAAACTCGGCATATAAGGAATTGTGAGGTCTAAGAAAAGAGACAAACACATCAATACAAGAGCTAGAGGTTGATATTAAAATACCTCCACAAGAAACAGGTCTAACAACTCCAAGGGAAGAATCATATGTGTTACATTTAATCCAAAAATGGAGAGGAGGACACCAAATGACTTCTTTGATATTAGGAGTTTTAGGAGGGTGCGCATTCGCTTTAAAAGCTTTCAAAACAGAAATATCAATGATGCTGGGGAATAGATATAAGGATAATGGAGAGAAAATGACACAAGTATTTTATTCGAGTTCGTCGTTAACTAGGTTATTCATGTTCACTCATACAAGGATGATTTCGCCTTATCCAATGACTTAATCCACTATAACCAAACTGATTACATTTGCACGAGCAACTGTCAGTGACTAACACACATTGACATTAGTGATCCAACCAAATATAACGTTCATTGACCCAATAGAATTTGATCCCTCAAGATCTCCTACTAGGATTTCCTTTCAATGATATCCAGCAGTGATCTCACAAGAGTTTAACCTTCACACGACCTCCTTTGGGATATGACTACCATTGACCCAACAAAATCCGATTCTGCAAGATCTCCTATAAGGATTTTCCATAATTACTGCAGTCATTATCTTCTTGAGACCTGACTTTCACCAAGTCTCCCAAGGAATCAATCAACAACAGTTGATGGTAATCTTGTGTTTATATGAATGCTTCTTCTAAGAAGATTACACAAGTGTTTTAAGCACATATTATTTAACACCTTTCTGAGCAACAACTCAAGTGTTAAAACAATTTACATGAAGAGATATAAACAGAAACACTATATGAGCAATAACTCCAGTGTTCATTACAATGTTCTACAAAGATTTATATGATCAGAAGTTGAGTAACATCTTCTAGTTTTCTTCTTCATCTTCTTGTTGAGCAAGCTACGAGCAAAAACTCCTTGCTTCTTCTAAGATCTATATGATTTAAAGTTGAATAACATCTTGTAGTCTTCTTCTTCTTTGAGAAAGTTGTGAGCAATAGCTCCTTGCTTCTTATGTTTCATCCAAGATGCATATGATGATAGTTGAAGGGCATCTTGTTGAAATCCTCTTTCTTTATTTTCTCTCTTCTTTGGTGGTCTTCTGAATGTGTAGTATTGCAGCTTTAACATCTTCAGCATCCACTGTTTTCCTTTCACAGGATGAAACTTGATGGTCAATGGCAAACGACAATGGCAACTTTTCTTTGAATCTTAAATCTTCATTTATAGCATTTGACAGAGAGAGAGAGATAGACATTGTGAGGATAGAGAGGATTTTTCCTGCACCAATTGTTAGTTCCCAACAGATAGAATAAGGTGTAAGAGTTTAGACGGTATAAAATAATATTTTTGTATTCTATCACTGTTCAATGATAGCTTTCCACCTTTTCTATGAATAATATTTTTCTATTAAGCTTGTATACAGATATTCGTTAAGTAAAGAAAGATAATTGTAAATCCAGATTTTTGTTCACAATGGTCAAAATGAGAGTGGTTGACAATACAATATAAAGAATTGTCCTTACGCCATCCTAGAGGGTAGAGGTCACAGACACTTTATGTACCTTTTGTTCAACATCACATATTAACCATTTGAACTTTATTCTTTTCTTCAGAGGCTTCAGATATTTGAATGTTGAACGTTGAAACTTGTTATAGAAGAATCTTTCTTAAGCCTTAGAACCTAAGTCTTGGAGTCTTCAGAATCTGTCACACAAAACCTTGTCTTCAGGGTCTTCAGCACTTGGTTGTAAGAATTTTTTTTCTTTAGATCATCAGAACTTGTTCAGCAGAACCTCGTCTTCATAATCTTCAAAACTTGTAACACATAGAAGTAAAGCTTTAGAAGGCCTCCACAACTTAACCATAAAGTCATGATTAGAACCTCTTGTACTAACATTCCTTAGACATGTTACAGAAGATAAGTTCAAATGTTTGACTTCAACAAAACATGTAACCACATGTTTTCTTTCAGAGTGTATGTTCAGAACCTGATGATGACACACACCTTGTACCAGAGTCATAACATTATATCAGCAGATACACACTAGAACGAAATCATTAATGTATACAATTGTTCTCTAAGATAACAAGTAAAGTTATCAACAAAATCACAAGGCCATATGTAGAAACACTTCTTATTCTTACAACTCACTCTTTTTGATGATGATAAAACCATGTATTTTGATATAACAAATTATATAGGGTAATCACCCTAATCGACAAGTTCAGAGTTAAGCTCACAACTCCCCCTGAATTTGTTAAACCCAAAATTTCATTTAAGCTTGTTCAGAGTCTCACCCTGAGCCCAAGACTCGCAAAATAAATTTTGAGTGTTCGGAACATAGAATAGAGAAGTAGCACTTCCCTACAGCAAATCCTCTGAGTCTGACTAGAATACACGGTTTTCATCTCAGAACCTAGTTTTCTATCAGCACTTTATAAAGAATCAAAACTTGATTTGAGCCTAATTAAATAATGCCATACATCATGTATCAACACTTCTGCTCCTTGATTATAATATCACAACCAAAACACTATACTTCTCAAACATCAGCGTTTGATCTGATATATTCCACTGTATCAGATATTTACACAGTTCACAACTTCTAAATAGAGTGTTCGTTGTTGAAGCACACATATCAGAGCATATCTTCTGAGTGGCATCTCTGTATGAGAGCATGCATCAAAATGTTAACTTGTCTTCCCTTTAAAGGAGTACATCTTCTGAGCTTTAAGTCTGAATTTCATACTTTCAGAAAGTTAACAACTTCTGAACACTATGATATCAAGGAAGATTACCTTACTTTCATAAAGTTTATAACTTTTGAATTGTGTTTGGTACATCTGTTTGAATATTCATATATTCACAAAGTTTACATCTTATGTATAAAATCAGAGTTGATTTCATCCATAAGTTTTTCAACCTTAGAATCAAGATCTTCATCTTGAAGTTGTCTTAGAATAAACTCAATGGAACTTGTTTAGAGTTCCTGGATAGAAAACATCAAACAAACAGTTAGTAACTACAAAATTTTATATCTTTGAGTTTAATACTCTGAGAATAAATATTATCAAAATATCATTTTACTTTCCTCCCCTTTGTCAAAAATCAAAAAGGTAATAAAGGGACAGAAAAATATTAAAATACTAGTTGAAGAAAATAGGTGATAGAGAGAATATAAATCACACATATTAATTGAAAAGAAAATGAAAGGTAATAAAGGTAGAGAAAATTTAAACTTAGAAGGTAATTAACACAAGAAATATAATTCATTGATTGAAAGAGAAGAAATACAGACTAGATAGAACAACTAAAACAACTTAGAACAACTAGACACAGAAACAACACGGGTGACACCTAGTTATCTTCATCTTTCGGAATAGCGCATCTTTCATCAGCAAGCGCGATATCGGATCTCATTTTAATCCTATGAACTATACCAATTATTTCTGCTTTAAAGAGTAGTTCAGTTATAACTAGCCCATAAGGAATGCAGGATTTAGTAAGAGCTCTTGAAGAGGTTACATAATCCTTCATATGATTGAATATAGTTTGGGGCAGATTAATTTTGACACGATTCAGTAAGCAGTAGAGAAAGATCTGATCCTCGTGAAATAGAAAGTTCTTAGCAACACCACGAGGACGAAAGTTTGTCAAGATTAGATGAAATCAAACTTTAGCTAGGGGTAGAAGAGTTTCTTTTTTAGTGAGTTCGTATCTCACAGAGGTGTTGAAGAGTGAGGGGAGTTTACTACAAATTGATGGATGAACTTGTTTTATGGTAATCCTGAAATTTGGACATTTGATGGCTTCAGCAATATCAGAGACAATTATGGTAAGAAATAGGCCAAGAATGTTGGAGTTAATGCAACTACCGTCACTGCTCACTGAGGCATATATCCAGAAGTTTTTCAACAGATTTGGATATATAGAACCACGGAGAAATTCATAGTATCTTTCCCAGTCTTGCACATGCTAGCCAAGTAGAAAGTGAAGACTTCCATCTTTGAGATGAGACCATTTGAGTTGCTTTTCATTGATGACTTCTAAAATATTACTATCACCAAGGAAGGTTTGTAGAGACATGATGAGGAAGGAAAGATGAGTTTTAGACATTGAGAGATAACAATGAAATGGGTGAGAGATATAAAAAGAAGAAAATGAGACTGGAGAGACGAATGATGTGACCTAAGGAAAGCGTATCACGCAAAACACACACACACACACACACACACACACACACACACACACACACACACACACACACACACACACACACACACACACACACACACACACACACACACACACACACACACACACACACACACACACACACACACACACACACACACACACACACACACACACACACACACACACACACACACACACACACACACACACACACACACACACACACACACACACACACACACACACACACACACACACACACACACACACACACACACACACACACACACAGGAAAGAGGAGAACATGAAACCTTGCAAGAAAAATCACCTTCCAAAGAGCATGAAACAAGCATCCTATGCATCTCTGATTTCCTTATTTTTGTAAATTCATATTTTGATTTCTATGTTGCTTTGATGCATACTAATAATACTAATTTTCTTATGAGGTGAAACTATGCAAGATTGAACCATTGCATGAGTCCCATAATGCCCAGATGAGGAATTGCCATGTTTGAACCGTTTTATGTTATCTTGTTCGTATTTCATTATACAGGGAGAATTAGCAAAAACCAAGGCCACCATGTAACTCACAAGGGCCAAATTAGGGGGGTAGGATCCCTTTGGATCACTAACACGCGTTTGTTTTGTAGGTACAAAAAGCAAGTTGCCGGAGAAGACGACCGGAGCTAGGGCTCCAACACCTCTCCAGTCCAACCATTTATGTTTATTTTATATTTATTTATTTTCCTTATACTACCGGATGTAACAGCCACCCTAGTAGCAAGGCGCGCGTATGTTAAGGCATTAGCCTCTAAGGGCATGGGTTTGATCCCTGCCTTTTGCAACTTTGCTTTATATTTTCCGATTTTCACAGGTTTATTATATTTTGTGTAGCGCTCATTCTACAGACATCAACCAATACATGACTCATTGGCAAATGATACAAGGCAGGGGCTTGAGGGCGTGGATTCAACACCCACCCTTGGAATTTTTTTCTTATTTTGATTTCTAACCTTGTTTTTCCTTGATTTTTTTCTTCCCC
This sequence comes from Vicia faba, assembly GCA_948472305.1. Classification (NCBI taxonomy): domain Eukaryota; kingdom Viridiplantae; phylum Streptophyta; class Magnoliopsida; order Fabales; family Fabaceae; genus Vicia; species Vicia faba. The sequence goes on along the minus strand of OX451741.1, from coordinate 16,438,225 downwards.
TAATCCTATTTATTTGGCTAACCTAATTTATTTTTATTAACCTAAAACAAACCTTTGTTAAAACCCTAATTATTTAAGTTTAGTTTTTTGTAATCATTTTTTTTTAAAATTAATTAATTAACCCATTTTTAATTAATTATAATTTTATGTTTTATGTAATTAATTATCAACTTAAATTATTTTTCATAAAAAAACCATAACAAACATTCAAGCTCCTTATTTTTTTTCTATTTTCTTTTCTCATTTATTTACATTCCTATATCAAGTGTATAAGGCGCGTTCTAATATAATAATTTAGATTTACTTTTCCCGTATTTTTTCTATTATGTAACTGCTCCAAGTATGTAATAGTTTTAGGTTTTTATTTCTTGCGTCTTTCATTCTTATGTAATTGCATTAAAGCCTTGTAATAGTTTTAGGTTTACATTCTGCACTTTGCATTTTGCTCTTATTCTTTTATGCAATTGCTAGTGTAACATGGTGGTAGAACTGACTTGGGATGTTTTGTGTTTGATCACAATTGTTGCGGATAGCAAGAGTCGCCACCGACTTTTCTTTTATCTAATAAAGGAAAGGGTAAAAAGAATAGGAAAGACCTTTGAGATTATTTTCTTGAGTTCGAGGGGTAGATTATGAAAAGGGAATGTGTTAGCACTCTTTTCATCCATGGTTATCTATGAGCTCTTAGTTGCTTGCTAGATAACTTGTTTTGTTTGAAAGTGTGCTTTGTGGTGTTTTTTGAAAGTATTTTTGAAAAGTGCATTTGTTTAGGCAAACTTTGTAATGATCCTCATCTCTATAAGAATGTATACAAAGTGTTGGACTTTTGAAAATATTTCATGGAAAGTGTTGGTGCATTTGAAAAGGTGTTTGTATTTGAAAATGAGCAAGCAACTAAGAACGTTTCTACCTACTCAAAAGTCTTTGTTCTTTTCCTCCTTCTTTATATGTTTCTATCTTACCATTGATTGGTAAGAAGATTTATCTTTGGATGTAAAGGGATGGGCACGGGTCATCGTATAGTCATGATAGCAATGTTGTGAGATATCTTAGCATTTCTCTCAAGGGACTAAGATCATTTGAAATGCAATATTTGAAGCATCGTTGAGGGACTATGATCTTATATTTTTGATTGTTTTTGCTAAGACGCCTCACATCACATGCATATCATGACCATTTTCTCAAGGCAACAAGTGGAGTTAACCCTAGATATGCAAGTGTGCAAGTGTTTGTATTTCATGCTTGATTTATCTTTGAATTAGTGTTTTTTTCTAAGCATTGATTTTATCTTCCCATATAAATCCTAATTACTAGCATTTATATGAAAGCGATAAATTGCGGAAAGTAAATATTCTACGCTATTACAATCATTTGGGGATGGCGTGTACAAATTTATAATGGGGATTGCAAAAGAAATTAAAGTCCTAATTATCTATTACAACCATATTGGGATAATATACAAGAATTGAAATGTAAAATATATTTGTTTTGTTTTTGGTTAAGAGAAGAAATAAATTTGCTTCAGAAAATATTTTTTAGTCTTTTTGTTTTAAAAGAAGTAAAATAAAGTGTATGAATATAAAATATTTTTGGTGTTTTTGATTAATGAAAATAAAAGTGATGATAAAAAAAAAAAGAGAATAAGAGTCAGAATTAGCACGTTGCTGAAATAAGAGAGAGCATAAGTTTTGACTCAGGCGCGCTGCAAATCACAAAGCAAATGTTAGCAGAAATGAGGAAGGCCAGAAGTTCTGGATTTAGACTCACTAAAGTTCTGGGGTCATTAAGAACAAAGGAAAGCCTAGAAATTCGGATTGCCTAGAAGTTCTGGTTACCTAGAAACTCTAGTGTTACTGGAGAGTTAGAAGTTATGGATGTTGAGAGAGCCGAGAAGTTCTGATGCAACTGGAAACCTAAAAGTTCTAGTGTTACTGGAAGACTAGAAGTTCTGGTAATGGGTAAGTGAGGTGTCAATTTTGTTGGGTGGGAATATCTAGAAGTTCTGGTCCAGGATCACTATTTTGACAAACAAATGGGAGGGGGTTTATCTAGAAGTCCTGGTCCAGGGTTATTGTTTGATAAATAATGGGGTAAAAATGTAAAGAAATAAACATAAAAATGTGTTTCTGGGGCTAGAACTTAGGACCCTTAACACTAATTTCTTATGCGTGTGCTCTCTACCACTGGGGTGGCTATACATCTGGTATTAGAAGCAAAAACATAAACATATATTACAAAGTAAGTTCTGATGATGAATTTCATCTCCTTATCCATGCCAACCAGAGTATCTGCAACTTAGTCATTTCACAACAAAAATGGAAAATGCAAACATAGCAGTTATGGCAAATTTTGTCATGGTTTCAGAAATACAAAGCATCAAAACTGTAAACCACCAGCAAGCATGAATTTTGCTAATCCTAATTCTGAACCCTAATTTCCTCAAGAAGTTCTGATCTAAAATTTTCTCTACTTAGGCCATATACATGAAATCTATAAATATGTATAGAATCAGAGCCATGATATCTACATTGTATCTTTGAAAATGAAAGCCTGACAATGCCTAAATAATGAGATAAAAGTCAGAAGAAACTTACCTTGCAGCTGGAAATTGTTCTATGAATTAGAGCCTAGTTCAGATTGTTGTGATGTTCTGGTCAACTTCCTCAAGTTCTCAGAAAGCTAAAGCAATTCTTGATTTGAGCTAAGAGTGATTGGAAAGTTCTGGAGCATTCAAGGTGCAAAGTTCTGGTTTTTAAAACAGAGAGTGGTGAATACTGTTTTACAGTTTGAAAACAGAAGTTGGGACACCTTCTATGTGTATTCTGGAAACCGTATGGATGATTTGATCAAGAAACACGCAAGGAAAATTAGAGTTTGTATACAAAAATTAGAAGTTAGCAGATTTTCTATTTATGTTTACAGTTTCAGGTTCTTAGAAATTTCCAGTAATGTTTCAAGGCTTTTTCTCAAATCTTCCACTTCCCTTTTCATAACCTACCCCCTGAACTCAAGAAAATTCTCAAAAGGTCTTTCCTGTTCTTTTCACCCTTTTCTTTATTGGATAAAAGAAAATTCGATGGCAACTCTTGTTATCCGCAATATTTACGATAAAACGCAAAACACCCAAGTCAGTTCTCCCACTGTATCACACATATGGTTGTTGAAATTTCACATGCAACATTGTTGTCAAGAGGCAATACTTGTTAGTTCCATGGAAGCTAAGACTTATCCCAAACCTAGAGTGGGTTTTGAACGCTTAGGGAATGGGATTTTTGTGTTTATTGGTCTAGGGAATGGACCCAGTTTAAAGTAAAAACCGAATATAAATAACAGTGATTGGTATCACATGCATGAGTATTACATTGAGTCTTGCATTGAGTCATATTGTGTCTATGTTTGCAATATGAAGTTGTGTGCATTGTGTTAAATTGATGTATTGGTGAAATTATGAATGTGTACTCGTGAATAATATAATTTTATTTGGTAATGTTATGTTGATAAAGCATATGAAGTGTGAAAATATTATCTTTATGCATGTATTGTATGTATTATGTTATTATATGATTTCAATAATTATGTGAATTCTCACGCTTCTGTTGGAATGATGTTTTATACGACATCGCTCAGGTACTGAAGATTAGAGTTTCTTCTAGCAAGAGAATAGTTGGAGGAGTTAGCTTATTTTATTTTTGTATTATGGTTTTTAGTCATGCTCTAATATTAAGTAACACGGGGAAGCATTTTGAATTCATGTTTTGAGAGATACATTGTATATTCTATTTTATTTTGTTATGACTCATTTGAATTATATGGTGAATTGGCTTTTATGCCTAAGTGGTGAAATAAATGAGTTGATTATGAGATTAATTATTATATTCATTATGAATGAAATTGATTTCTTTTCTACATGCTTATGTGAAAGTGTATGGAAAGCATGAATTTTAATTAAGTGTTATTGAGCATGACAGGTGTATGTGGTTTTTCAAATATGTGTGACACTCGCGATTGATATGCATGTTATATTACTATAATTTATGACGTATTATTCTGCAGGGGAATTAGAGGGTGTTACATTAGTTGTATCAGAGCAGGTTAGTACGTCCGGCCAAGTTTTTCAGTCGATATGGTGTTATAGTTGAATATTGTCGATGTATTGTTCCTTAGTACATGACATGTGCTTGAAACAATGTCGATACTTTATTGTTTTTTTATAACTACTTGGTTTCCTGAGTGGGTTTGAAACAAGTGGGGGAGTATCTTTTCTTCTCTGAGATGTTTCTGGTGCGAAGAGTTGGATAAGTGTGCTATTGGTTGCATGAGTGTAAATGTTGGTGAAACAGTGTTGTTTCCCGATTTCGAAGGAAGTATAGATTCAAGATTTATGTATAGCGGCTAGGTCAAAGTGTCCTTGAGAGGGAATGATCAAGTACTTATGATGTTTGAATCTCTATGAGAAGAGGGCGATGTTATGGCTAATGATGTGCTGGTTCTGTGTGAGCCCTGATGTTTTCCCGAGATGATTGCGACTTGTCATTAGAGAAAGATGTTGGATTAACTTGATGTTATCCTTGGAGTGGACTGTTGATAGTCAAACCAAGTGATTACGAACTATTTTGAAGAGTCGATGCAGATTCTTATGCTTGACGATAATATGGATTTGAACTTCCTGTGTGTTAGTCAAGTGGGGATGTCTCTGAGGGAGAACGATCGGGTATTAGTTAAGGTTACTTCTCAGGGGATATAAAGTAATGTGACAACTATATACAAATAATGTGTAATTTCCTGATGTTTTCTTGAAGATATCTGCTAAGCAAGTAGGATAACTCTTAGGAGACGAGGCTCAGATGTTTGCATGTTTGTGATAACGGTTGTATGAGGTTATGTGTGGAATTGATTAAGGTAATGATAGAGATTAAATATCCACTTTAAGGGATTGACGACTTGATGGACCAACTGCAGGCGAGTATGTCTTCAGTATAATCAAATTGAGGCTGGGATACCATCTGATTCAGGTGAAGGGTGAGGACAGTAAGAGGACATCCTTTAGAACTCGGTGTAGGCATTACGAATATTTGGACCAGTTTGTTGTGGTGTTTATTGAGAACACTCTGATTTAATCTAAGTCATAATATAGGCATGTTGAACGTTGCGGTTTAAATTTCAGTGTCGAAAGGCAGGAAACTTTATGCTAAGTTGTCAAGGTGTAGGATATAGTTTGAGGAGATGAGTTTTCTTGAGCATGCTATTACGGGTGACAATATCTATGAAACCATCCAAAGTAGATGCAGTTCTACATTGAAGGCTCTGAAGTCAATTACGGAGATTAGAAGCTTTTTGGGCTTAACGGGTTATTATCCCCATTTGTTTGAGACGAGGTTAAGTATGATATATTGTTAATGAATGAATTGAGGGAATGTGATGTTTAATATTAGGAAGGATGTGAAGGTATTGGAGAAACGTGTGGAGATGTAGTTTATACCGATTAATAATAATTAGAGTGATAATAACTTTTGAAGAAAAGAGAGGTAATGGTAAAGGAAAAATAAATTCAAGAGGGATTGGAATCATGTTAGTGATGGAAAAGTATCGACATGTGTCAGGGAGAATTTGGGAGTTTCTATCACCAACCAGGTGTGGGGATGGTATTATTGATATTGAGATTGAAATGAGATTGAAATGTGAAAATATATAGATCCTCGATGTTGTGAGATTTAAAGGAAAACTAAGAATTTATAAATGTGGTTAAAGTCCTCTACATGGATAAAAACTTCAATTGGAACGAGATGAATTGTAATGTATTTGGTACATTAGCATTCTTGAGTTAGAGGATACTTAAAACTTATGTGATTCTAAGTGAGAGTGAAGTAAACTACATAATGTGTTTGAGAGGTGGTGTTTCATCGACGAGATTGAATGTGAAGGAATTGTGGAAGCATTTTTAAACCTCCAAGGAGATTATTAGAACATGGTGCTTTAGGTGACTTTGAGAATAAGAGAAACACTATTATAGTTTGGTAATTATAGCTTATGCTCCATTATAGTTTTTGGCTTCCTATTGACAAATTGAGGAACTGATCACTCTTAAGCTCTTGTTGATAGTAGACGGGATCGTGTTGGATGAGATAGGCTTGTCTTTCCAGCTTGATGGTGTGTAAAGTGTTTGACTTTCTATCGAGAGGATAGTCATTCACGATTTCGCGTAAACCTAACAGGAAAGTGGCTAGGAAAGAGTTTGGAATTATTGAATAGTTTGGAGACTTGAGTTTATGTGCGAGCTAACGCCATAAAATAGGAGGTCGAGGATATCAAAAGTGAATAAACAATTTTCTGGAGGATATTAAAGATAGGCAGAAGCTAGATGTGAAACTTGTAGATATGATAGTTGATGGGAATCAAAATTAGGACATTGACTTCAAATTAGATGAATCAGAGTGGTGTAGCTGAAGCGTGATGTGGGGCAGTTCGTATGTGTGTATGACTTGTTAGGAGTCAAGGGTTAAATAGTAGAAACCTGAGGGAATGATGCAAACCATTGGATATTCTAGAATGGAAGTAATAGGTAGAAAGTTTATATATTAAGTGTGTTGCTTCCATGTCAATAGATGTATTGATTTACTTGTTCAATTGGTGAATCATAGCATTGTGGTACTAATGTTGTGTGTTAATGTTGTCAGTATTATGGTCATGTTGATGTTCTGATGACGATGTTGTTGTGTAACGGAACAAGGATTGAAATGAACCTTGCATTCATAACTCGGTAGCATTGAATCTTGTTACATTATGGTGGTTAACGATGTGGAATGTTGATTAGTGGTATTCAAACTGTGGCTAAATATGACATGGAAGTTGGATAGTAGGATGCGAGAGTCATATCTGAAGTTGTTTGTATCAGGTGATTTTTTAGGGAAAAATCCTTTAAGTTTATTTAATTAGTTATTTGTCTGATTTTGTGAGTAAATGATTTAATTTAAATTATTTTATGTATGTTATATGTGACAGGTTAGTCAGGGAGAAATTGTAGAACCCTTGAGTTACCGTTGGGATATGATGTCAGTTAGTGAAGGATTGTTTTGTTAGTGAGGATTATAGAGGAATAATGGAATAATGATAATTGGTCCTAATATATGAGAATGTGAAGAGTAGGTGGGAGTGTGATAGTAAGCTCATTAGCTTGGTTATTGGGTTAGTATTATTTTATTAAGGGTTTAACAAAAAGAGAAAACAAAGGTTAATAAAGAAAACAAGAAGAAAAGGCTAACCTAGAGAAAAGGAAAAAGGGAGAAAGAGGAGAAGAAAAACCTAAGGAGGAAACTCAAGAGTTCATCAAGAAAATCAAGTTAAGGGTGGGTTTTTACATCATTATGAGAATTGTATAATGATATGTAATGGGAAGTTGTATGCTTAGGATGAAAATCCCAAATTCCTTAGGTTTTGAAATTGTTAGGTTGAATGAGGAATTGTTGGTATGTAATGAAGTTTTGCGGTGTCAATGTATGATGTCCATGTTTGCATTTTTTTAGAACTTTGAAAATTCATAACTTTCGAACCGTAGCTTCATTTGGGTCACCATTCAAAGTGTTAGGAAGCTAGAGCCATATTATTTTCAATAACAGTGTTATTTGTTGTAATAGGTGATTTAATCATTACGTGGTTGTGTAAAATGACTTGCATTTGTGCGTTGTGATTTGGTGTAAGATTATAATGATACTTGTGTATTACTTGCTATGTGTTGTGATCATGTTTTGGAGTAATGATACTATGTGGATATGAATTGTATGTGAATAATTCATGAGTATGTGTATGTATGTGCAAATGTGTGGTAATTCAAGTGTGATGAATTATTGAAGATACGCATGAATATTAAGATTTAGGAATGGTCTTAATTACATATGGTTGTTTAAATTTCACATGCAACATTGTTGTCAAGAGGAAATACTTGTTAGTTCCGTGGAAGCTAAGACTTGTCCCAAACCTAGAGTGGGTTTTGAAAGCTTAGGGAATGAGCTTTTTGTGTGTTATTGGTCTAGGGAATGTACCCGGTTTAAAGTAAAAACTGAATAAAAATAATAGTGATTGATACCACATGCATGAGTATTGCATTTAGTCTTGCATTGAGTCATATTGTGTATATGTTTGCAATATGAAGTTGTGTGCATTGTGTAAAATTATGTATTGGTTAGACTATGAAATTGTGAATGTGTACTTGTGAATACTATGATTTTATTGGGTGATGTTATGTTGATAAAGCATATGAAGTGTGAGCATATTATCTTTATACTTGTATGCTATGTATTATATGTTATTATATGATTTCTATAATTATGTGAATTCTCACCTTTCTGTTGGAATGATGTTTTATATGACATCACTCAAGTACTGAAGATTAGAGTTGCTTGTAGCAAGAGAGTAGTTGGAGGAGTTATCTTATTTTATTTTCATATTGTGGTTTTGAGTCATGCTCTAATATTAAGTAACACGGGGAAATGTTTTGAATTCATGTTTTGAGAGATACATTGTATATTCTATTTTATTTTGTTATGATTTATTTGAATTATGTGGTGAGTTGGATTTTATGCCTAAGTTGTGAAATGAATGAGTTGATTATGAGAATATTTATTATATTCATTATGAATGAAAGTGATTCCGTTGCTACATGCTTATGTGAAAGTGTATGGAAAGCATGAATTTTAATTAAATGTTATTGAGCATGACAGGTGTATGTGGTTTTTGAGTTATGTGTGACACCCTTGATTTGATATGCATGTTATATTACTCTGATTTATGACTTATTGTTCCACGGGGGAATTAGAGGGTTTTACCACAAACACACATTCACGATTATTAATCACAAACTGACAGAGAAAATACACAGAGAATACACCAAAAAAGCTCCAAAATTCACGTTCAAATTCATACACGGAAAAAGACTCTCATATTTTCAGAGAGAAAAATTCAGAAAACTCACCTCTGAGAAACTTTGAGCTTAAATCTTATCTCTCTCAAAAAACTCTAGATTGACTCTCTTCTTCTTGGAAACTTCAACAAACTTTAATATTCATGTTCCTCTCTAAAATGGATTCTCTGCATCACTTCCTATTCAGCCATCATCAACCTTGAATCATCTTCATCTTTTAACACATATACGCAACAACACTACGCTCATATCAACAACAATGGAATCACACAATATTGCACATCTATCTTCAATCTACAACAACTTCAGCCGAACGCAGAATACACACAGAATAACAAGAAGAACACAATGCTTCATCAATGTGATTCTCAACACAACGACACGAAAACAGAATCGAAGAAGAAGAAAATAAGGTGAAGAGTTGAGAGATCAATACCTATAAGGTTATAGGTGATTCTTCGCCACATCTCATCTTCTAGCCGTCATCAATGGTTCGTGGCTAGTCAGACTCAGTTTCAGAATTAGGGTAGCTTTTAGGCATCTTTGTGAGAGGAATTGTGTTCAGATGTGCAAGACGAAGGGTTTGAGCAGATAATCAAAGATTTTGGCCGTTTTTTGGTGGTGCTTCACCACGGCACCTTCGGTTTGCTTAGTGAGAAGAGAGAATGAGGTTTGAGGGAGAAAGAATGTGAACGACGAGTGTTGATCATAAATCGCGCTTGAGAGAGAAGAGAGGGAGAAGAAACTCTTGTTTTATGAAGTTGAACGGACACAAAATTCTAAACCCTAACACTGTGTTTATCCTTTCCCTCTTATTGTGTTAATTTAATTTTTTATATTATGCTAATAAGAGTTAGAATAACAAAAAAATGGTGATTAGTGTCAATTGGGTCAATTGCTAATGTGGACCGAGCCACCCTTTCCACTAAGCCCATGACAACCTCTTTTTTGGAGTAATTGAAAGCCTTGTGAACAAAAAAGCTGATGGGAATTCACTATTGGGTTTTGAGCCATTGTTGCTGAACTAAACACCCAGATCTAGATTACACACCCCTCTGTTTAGAATTATTTTTGTTCTTGGCATAATTTTTATGAAAAAAAATGTATGAATAAAAATAGTAGGAAATATTGGGGATTATTAGAAATTTAGTTAGATTTCTTTTACGATCAATTCTTGTGCTAATTTTTGGATCTTTACTTAAGATATCTTAAAGCATTTTTTTCATGATGATGGTACTTGATCCGTAATACTTATCGGCATGATTGTATGATTACTTTGATTGAAGAATTTAAGAGGTTTCAAAGTAAATTAAGAGCCTAATCTTCATCAAGGAAATTCAAGGAAGCTTTCGGTAGAGTTTTCTCATCTTTTTTCGTGCGTTGAAGAAGCAACTGACATTTCTCTGTTAGGAACCGCTTGAATCTCTTTTATCTCTCTTTCAATCATCATGCTAGGCTTTTATTGATTTCTAGAAGCATATAACATAGTTGCATCAGAAGTCCTACCTCGAAGTAGGCAATGTTTGATTGGAAGTCTTACCTCAAAGTAGGCAATGCTTGATTAGATATCCTACCTCGAAGTAGGAAATGTTTGATTTGTAGTCCTACTTTGAAGTAGGAAATGTTTGATTTTAAGTCCTACCTTGTAGTAGGTAAATTTTGATTTGAAGTCTTACCTTGAAGTAGGAAATGTTTGATTTGAAGTCCTACCTCAAAGTAGGAAATGGTTTTTGTGTGTGCACTTATGCAATTTTTGTGATGATACAAGTGGTTGATGATTGTTTAATTTTTAAATTAATTCTTGATATTTATGTGAAGCCTTTTCTTTCCTTTAGCAATGTTTGAGTTGATTCTTTTAGGGTTTCCATGCCTTGAACTTCTTTCTATGCTCAATTTTGATGTATGTGTGATACCTAAGTGCTTTTTAGCTTGTTCAAAGCATTGAATGCATTGTTTAATAGAGTGGATAAAAACATATTCAGACTGATAAGTAATTACGCGGTGGCCAAAGAATTTTGGGAGATTTTGAAGACTGCTCATGAAGGAACCTCCAAGGTAAAGATATCAAGACTTCAAGTTCTTACTACTCATTTTGAGAACTTAAGAATGAAGGAGGATGGGAGTACTCATGACTTTCACATGAATATCATTGAGATAGCCAATGCCTCAGGTGCCCTAGGGGAGAAGGTTTCAGAAGCTAAGTTGTTGAGAAAGATTCTCAAGTCTCTTCCTAAGAGATTTGACATGAAGGTGACTGCCATTGAAGAAGCTCAATACATAAATAACATGAAGGTTTATAAGCTCATGGGATACTTTATAAACTTTTGAGTTAGGGATCAGTGAAAAATATGAAAATAAGAAGAGCATAGCCTTTGTCTATAACACAGATAATCCAAAAGATGAGTGTGACTTGGATACAGAAGAGGGATGTCCAATGTTATTGTGCTACTTGGAAAATAATTCAACAAAATGTTGAAGAAGGTTGACTGGAAATCAAGATCAAATATCAAGAACAAGTCATTCAACATCAACGAAAACCACGATGTTGGAAGAAGAGACGAAACTGATGAAAAATCCAGCCAAGGAAGAGGAGTCTAGTGTTATGAATGTGAAGGGTTTGGGCACATAAGATTTGAATTCTCCACCTATCTTAAGAAGCAAAAGAAAGGTCTGTCTGTGTCTTGGTCAAAGGAAGATTCTAATAGTGATAATGAAGAAGAATCTGCCAAGCAAGTGATTGCCTTATCGAGAATTTGTGATTCTGATAAAGAAACAAATGGTAGAGAACTCACTTTTGAAGAAATTTCTACTCATCACAAGGATTTATAACTCAAAAGTCAAGAAGTGGGCCAGTTAAAAGAAAAGCAAAAAACCATGATTGCTCAACTAAAGGCTGAAAAAGTGGAGCAGCTGTCAATCATCTTTAGCCTGGAAACCAAAAACCTAGAGAAACTATCTATCATATCTAGCCTGGAAGCTGAAAAAGTAGAGCACTTATCCACCATCTCTAGTCTGAAGGGTGAAGTTCTTTTGCTCAATTCACAGCTTGATAATGTGCTTGATAAGATTATTAAATCTGGAAAGAATGCTGGAAAGGTTCAAGGGGCTGGCTATGTCAATCAGTCTATGAAGAACAAAGGCAAAAAGGCTGAAGTGGAGATGGTTCATCCAAAGCTGGAATATAATTTGTCAAATAAAATGTTCCAACATTGGGATAGACAACAGAAAAATCACTCAAGAAACAATGCTTCTACTGTTCTAGATGAAACAACTATTCTAATTGGGAATAATTCTATAAATATTAAGGATCTTGGTTATAATAATCAAACTGTACATAACAAAGGAGAAAGACCTGAAGTCAAGTATGTATCTCCAAAGAAGAAACAGGGGAAGAACATGTTGAGCCATATGGCTCAACATCAACAGAGACATCAGAAAAGTACAACGGAGGCAGAAGTCAGCAATGGAGATGTGATTATTATGGAAGGTTTGGGCATTCAAAATCCTTCTGCTACAAATTGTATGGCTATCCCAATCCTATTACACGACATAGAATAATACAGGGTGATGTTAATTTCAAGTCTAAGAGGCTTTCCATGAATGACACTTGTGGACTCGTAGTTCACACCTCTTTCAGAGCTTCTACAAGAGAGGATGGGTATTTTGATAGTGGTTGTTCCAAACACATGACTGGTGTCAAGAAATATCTTGTGAACATTAAACCACTTTCCTCTAGTTATGTCACCTTTGGAGATGGGTCAAAAGGTGAAATAAAGGGTTATGGAAAGATGAACTCCATTGAGTTTCCAGATCTCAATAAGGTGTTGTTTGTTAAAGGGCTGATTGCTAATTTGATAAACATCAGTCAATTGTGCGACCAAGGTCTCAAAGTCAACTTTACTACTTCTGAATGTCTGGTTAATAATGAGAAGAATGAAGTGATCATGAAGGGAGTCAAATCAAAATATAATTGTTACTTGTGGATTCCTCAAGAAACAAATTGATCATCCACATGTTTGTTGCCAAAAGAAGTTGAGATGAATTTATTGCGTAAAAAACATGATCAATTACTCTTGAAAGATATGAAGAAAGTACAATCAAAGGAAAAATCCAGAGGTATACTCAAACTTATAAAATATAATACCTCTGGTGAAGATCAAGTTTGGAAGCAAACTAAGTTATCTCTTCCAAAGTTACAACATCAAATTTCTTCCAAAAGGGTGGAAATACTCCATATGGCGCTTATGGAACCTACTTGCTGATGATATTTCAAAATCTTCCCGGATTAATACTATCTAAGAAAAATCAAATGGCATTGGAGTTCTTAAGGATTTATAACAATTACATATGGGAAGGAGTGCAACATATTCTTTATGCTTCCTCCAGGTTATTGTGGTTAAAACTGTCAAAGGGTGGAACAAAAGGTCTCTACAAGGGAATGATTTAAAGAAGAGTATTTCTGAGGTGATGACAAGGGAAGTCAGTGGTATCACTTCTAAAATCAGTGACAAACTCAAGGAGTGAAGGAGGTTATTTGATAGGGGCAAGAGGTGGAAGACCATCTAAATATGATCAAGGCTTTCTTGTTTCCAACGTTAGAAAGTGCTTTTGTTGTTACTGCCGATGGTGGTATTTGTGTGTGTAGGATGTCCTACCAAATGTTATAACATCTTCCATAATGTATGAGAATGGATAGTTCATACTGATTTGGTACGTTGGATTTCTTTTGTTGTCACGGTATAAAAAAATTTTCCTCTAAGGAAGAATGGTTGATCACCATTGTAAATAATACAACTGGCATATGTGGTTCATCATGGAGTGTCCTGGGTCATCTAGGTGTTTAATAGTTCATCAAGGACCTAAATTCCAAGATAAGGGAAGATAAACCCCGTATGTATTGAGTGTTAGTTGCTGGAATTGTCAAAAGAAAATCCAATAGTGTGTTATGTGAGGAAGATTCTAATGTCCAAACCAATGTTAGAACATCACCTTAGGTTTCCAAGGTTCCTTGAGTTAGGGGGAGATTTTTCTGAGAACTCTCTAGTCTTGACTACTATATTCAAAGAGCTCTTCTTTTTTGTGTCTATTTACTCACTTGATGTTCAACGAAGATTGTATTTGTACTCTAGTATCACTCAAAGACTATGGTTAAGATTGAGGGTAGTCTGAAATCTCAATGTTGTTGGAGGTTTTAAAAGATTTCAATGTTCAACCAAGTGTCATGATGTTGCACTTTGGAGAGTTCGGTCTAAAGGTTCCAAGAATTGGGTGTGTTGATCATGACGTGTGAAGCAAGTTATGCTGAAGGGCAGGTTTGGAATTGTATTACTGAAGATTGAGTTGGGCCTCTAGTGGACTGAATGCCTACATCTAGTATCATTAGAAAAACGTGTTCCCTTAGCTTTATTAAGTCATATCTACTGTTGGAACATTTCTGCAGTCAAGGCTTGGAAAGAGAAAAACTGAGCATATTAATGTCTCTCTCTCTCTCTTGAGATGAATGGTGCACCGTTAACAAGAAGGACTTTATTTTCTTGAAAACCACATGCATTGACTGGTTGTGTTGTTAAAACTATGGTAACCCTCCTTGGATTTATTTATCCCTCGCTTGTTCTTCCTTCTATTGTTGTTTGTGTATGTGTTCTTTTTTTATTTCCTCTCAGTATGTCATTGGTTGTGTCTTCTTTTGGCTAAAAGGGGGAGAAAAGGTATTGAGTGTATTCTACTGAGTCTTGTTTATGGGTATTGAGTGTTGCTGCTCATCTCTTTTGGTGAAACAATTAAGGGGAGAAATTTTATGTTTTTTTAGTCTTGTGATCTGAGTTATGAACACAATTGCGTCCTGTGTTCTGAGTTACCTGCAATTAAAGTCTTATCCCCGAGTCATCATCTGGATTGTTAAGGAAAAATTCTTTGGTTATATTGTGTCAAGAATTGGTTCTAAGTTTGAGGGGGATTAGCTTGATTGTTCTTGAAGATATAGTTTATCTTCTTCCCCGTGTACACCAAATGACTTGAGGAATTTCGTCCTTCATCCTGGGTGTAGTATGCAATAATGATAATCCTGTTCTCTGAAGGGGTTCTTAGCAGGTTTAACAGGTTTTGTGTTTTGGACTAAAATGTTGTAATGATTAGTCAGACATGATGACTTGACATGTTGAGAATTTGGTATTCTCTTGTGAGGGTGTTGAGTGGCTTCTGCTAGCTATTGCTCTAATATTTGCTGTACTAACTTCTACTGTTGTGCCTTTGATTATTTGTGCATGTTTGATTTTTCTTCAAACCTGAGTTGTTCTGTTGTTTGTGTATGGAAGAATAACTAAGTTGTTTTATCCAAAATAAGCCAAAGGGGGAGATTGTTAAATCTCTAATTTTGTGATTGGAATTATGTTTGGTAAAACGAACTTAGCAGAAACATGTTAATTGAAGATGTTTTATCAACTGGAGCAACATGTCGAATGCGATTTCCTATGTAGGTTCTTTCGACATCGTGAATTTGTGCAGCTGGACTGTTGGATATTTTATTTGTTACAGGTGCAGAATATTCTGGAAATATTATGTTATCCTATGTGGCACACAATTTGAAGATTGAGAAGATTCAAGCTGAGTTCAAGGAATATTCTTAGTTTTTAATTATGGAGATAATTCAGGAAACTACTGGTTGATATCCTATCTTTGAGGAGATAATTCTGCAGCGCCTCTTTCATATCCAGCTGTGTATGTGAAGCCCAAATCCAGTTTATTAAAGATTATAAAAGGAAGGCTTCAACCCTAGTACAAGTGTGGAACTTACTGTATATTTTAATTATAGTTTGTGTGAGCCTCTTTATTATCATATCGGTGAAAGAGTAAGACTGTGTTTGAGTTGTAAGTTCTATAAGTCATTCCAAAGCTTTTAAGCAGTGGATGATTGTGTGTCTTTGAAGTGTGACTTCTTTTTTGTTCTAAGTGTTTAGAATTTTTTAATCACTGTAGATGATTGGAAGGGGTTTAAGAAGGGTCTCATACCTAGATGAGTCTTAGGTATAAGTTAAGCATGGGTAATGATTAAGTGAGTAGATTGTAAACTAGGTGAAAGTTTGTTGTGGGTCTATGAATTGATATTATCTAGTTGACTTGATCCCTGGCTTGGTATCCCCAAGCATATGTGTTGTTGTACACCGAACTGGGTTAATAATTCTGTGTGTTCTTTATTCTTTTGTACCATTTTTATCGTTTACCTTATCATTGTGTGCAAATTCAGAAATCAGTGTCTCAACATCTCTTAGGACATTTGTAATCTGAATACCTGAATTTCAGAAACATTATATGCTTCCAAGAAATTTGCTTCCAATGAAAAAGTTTTTACATATTTGGAAGCATAGGTTGAAGAAACCAATAATAAATTTGAGGCTTTAAAGCAATCTATTGTAGATAGTCAAAATATTAAAAATGAGGATGAGGAACCTTGTTAGTTCGGTTGTGAAACTTGTCAAATTTGGCAACAAGAAGTGATTACTCTTGAAGCCCAAGTGGACAAGGCATCACAACCTCATGATATTTTTGCTATTAATTCTCCAAAGGTTGAAAAGACTCACAAAAATTATAATTTGATCAAGAAGGATTCAAATAGCAAAAGTAAATATCATCATAGGTTTTTTGTCACTATTGTTGCAAGAAATGGCACACTATTGAAAAATGAAAATTTAAGTACTTTCTAGTCCCTAAAGGAAATTTCAAATGGTTTCCCAAATGCAACAATTCTTTCACTCACTCCCAAGGACCCAATAAGAATTGGGTACTGTAATACGGTGGGAGAACTGACCTGGGTGTTTTGTGTTTTATCATAATTGTTGCGGATAGCAATAGTCGCCACCAACTTTTCTTTTTTCCAATAAAGGAAAGGGTGAAAAGAACAGGAAAGACCTTTTGAGATATTTTCTTGAGTTCGGGGGGTAGGTTATGAAAAGGGAAGGTGTTAGCACCCTTTTAATCCGTAGTTATCTACGAGATCTTAGTTTCTAGCTCAATTTTGAAAATGCTTTATTTGAAATGTGTTTGTGATTGTTTTTGAAAGTATTTTTGAAAAGTGCCTTCGTTTAGGAGAACTTTGTAATGATTCTCGTCTCTATAAGAATGCATAAAAAGTGTTTACCTTTGAAAATATTTCGTTTTTGAAAGTGTTGGTGTGTTTGAAAGATGTTTTGAAAATGTTATGAGCAAGCAACTATGAACGTTCTACCTACTCAAAAGGTCTTTATTCTTTTCCTCCTCCTTTAAATGTTTCTATCTTACCATTGATTGGTAAGAAGCCCCATCATTGGATGTGAAGGGACGGGCGTGAGTCGTCGTATAGTCATAGAAGGCAACCTATGAGACGCTTAAGCAATTGTCGTGAGAGACTAAAATATTTTTACCAAAGGCAACGTCGAAGGGTCATCGAGGGACTACAATCTTTTTTATCGAGGGTCTTTGCTAAAGCATCCCACATTCGAGGGACATGACTATTTATTCGTAGGCAACAAGCGGGGTTACCCTAGAGGTGCGCGTGTGAAAAGTGTTTGATTGCATGCATTTTTGTCTTTGAGATTAGGATTCTCTAAGATTTATTTTATCTTGCCATACACACCCCAATTACTAACAATTATATTAAAAGCGATAAATTTCGTAAATTAAAATCCTACGCTATTACATCATTTGGGGATGGGGGTACAAATTTACAAATGGGGAGATAAAAGCAAATAATACCTAATTTTACTATTACAACCATATTGAATGAATATATAATATACAAGAATGTAAAGATAAATAAAAAAGAAAAAATTGGTTTTTAAAATTTTTTTTTATGTATTGACGCATGCTCTTACGCATTGATACAAAATATTTATGCATTGATGCATACACTTATGCATCAATACATATCACTCCTTGATCTTGAAAGTCAAAAAACCAACTTAGTATGAGTTGATACATAAAGGTTTGTGTCAGCTCATAACCTGTTTTTGCATCGACACATACTCTTATGCATCGACACATATCATTTCTTGCTCTTGGGAATCAAAATCAACTTAGTATGAGTCGATACATAATGGTTTTTATCGACACATAACCTATTTTGTATCGACTCGTGTGTGTTTTGTATCGACTCATACTCATTTTCTTTCTCTGGAAATCAAAATCTACTCAGTATGAGTCGACACATAATGGTTTGTATCGAAATTTTTTTGTTTTGTGTCGACTCATTCGTGTTTTGTGTCGACCCATAACCTGTTTTATACCATATATGTGTCGACACATAGAGATATGCGTAGACTCATAACCTGTTTTTTCACTTCTAACATTGTTCTGTCACACACATAAGTTAGTTCTCAACACATGGTTAGTGAAAAATGAAAAAGTAAACATATAGTTAATTTCAGGGCTACAATATCTACATTTTAGCTTCACAAATAAACAACTGATGATGCTTATATGAATAGTTCAAAATCAAGAAGACTTACCTTGAAGCTGAACTTTGTATTTTAAATTTGAACTGCTGTATTGGTTTGGAGAAAGAAAGTTGGAGGTGGCCTTTTTTTAGTTTGGGGGAATAGTGATGTTACATAAATTATTCTTATGTTTGAACAATTTCTATGTGATGTATATGAAGTATTTGGACATTTGGTTTAGGGGGGAACTTGCAAGGTTGTATAGTGGGTTGAGTTTTTTTTTTCTTTTTCTGTTTTCAATTTTTGTTTTGTGAATGAAAATAAAGTGGAAGATGAGCAGAGTTTACAAAAAATCCTGTTAGCTTTTTTAGATTTTTTTTCTTTTCTCTTTCAACAAAAACCTATCCCTTTGTGTGTTGTGAAACAACTTATTTATAGATGAAATTGACTGAAATTTGAGAGGGAAGTAGATAAGTTTTTGAACTGTTTGGTTAAACTGTTTCGTTGCTTTTTAGATGCAGCTCTTATATGCTAAGTTTGTGCAAATGTGAGACTGATATGATGCAAATTTTAGAGGGCAGCATTGCAGGTTTTGGAGCAGGTTTTGATAGTTTTCTTGGCATTACTATGTAGGTTTTGGACAGGAAGATATGTAGCATGATGCAGGTCTGGTTTTGTGGATAGATTTATGTAGTTTGTAACAAAGACAAGGCATATTTGTGGATATCATAGTGGCAAAGTGTTGTACCCCAAAATTTTCCCTCCCATATTCTTTAAGATTTGTCAAGATCAATCTCCAAATGGTTCAAAAATCTCTCAAGGGTTGCACAGTCCAATTGCCTCCTAACACAGTCAAAATTAGGTTTTTGGATCTTGCAAAGAAATTGAGGTTTTCAAGGGTCCAATCAAGTTACATATGCCTATATACATTGTCAAGCATCCATATGTCAAGTTTCAAGACTCACAACATCAAGTTGCACTGTCAAAAGCCCTAATTGCTTCACAGTCAACTGCAGGGGCAAAATGGTCATTTGACAGTCAAAAGTCAAATTTTTTGGTCAACATCTTATTTTGAAGCCACAATCATCATTTGATCAAGTCTTGATCATGATTCCACAAGCATGGCTCAAAAAGTCTCAAGATGCAAAAGTTTCTATTTTTGGACAGTTGAAAAGTCAACTGCAAATTGACCAAGGCATAACTTTTTCATGGTTTATCAGAAAAATCCCATCCAAATATCATTTTGAAGGGGATGACATTTCCTACAATTCATCTTCACATTCCAAGTCCAAGAAATTCTCTCACAAAAAGTTATCAATTTCAACATTATAGGTCATTTTCAAAAGTCAACAAAAAGGCACTTTAAGTCAAAGACCATAACTTGAGATTGGTAAATCAAAATGACATGGGACCAAATGCATTGGTTAGAGGACTTCAAGATCTTTCCAAAATGTCCAAGAACATGTTCATAGCTTCAAAATTGAGCAAGATATGCATTGGAGAAGTTGGGGAATTTTTGGGAACTTTCAAAAGTCAACTTTGCCTAAAACACTTCATTTTTGCTAATGGGCCTCAAATTATTTCTTGAATCATTACCCAAGGCCTATGCACGACCCATTGAACTTAATTTGATTTATTTTCTAATTTTTAATTAATTAATTGAATTTATATTAATATTAATTCATTTAATTGGTTTTAATTATAGGAAAATTCAAAGATATGCTTTTTAGATCTTTTTGTGCAGCAAATATGACTAGGGCAAGCTGGCAACTCGTGTGCACCTCAAAGGCATCAAAATATCCATTATTGGCAAGGTTTCATGAAAGAAAAGATTGAAAAAGATATTATTGGCAATCACACATTCAAGTCATAATACCATGGACTTTTGGGCTTAATTCTAACCTAATTCCATTCACATATATGTGCTGAAGAAAACCCTACTCAAGGACACGAAAAAGCTGCCATAGAACTCCATAACAAAGTTACAAAAATTGAGAAAAAGTGTGAAACTGATTTCCTATTTGCAGGTGGATTCAAGGCCTAAATTGTTTCTAATACATTGCTGACATTGCCAGGAAGCCATTGCAATCAAGAACGAAGCTTAACACGCAAAGAATCAGAGAATACAAGTGACACGGTTTGCTTTATTTTCCAGATTTGCATATCACGATTCATGTGTTTTTGACCATTTTTTTGGATTGATTTATGTTAATAGGGACCTTCTGAAGCTGTTGGTACCAACCAATTTGGTTATAGCCCTCTGAATCAAAATCCACCATGAACGAAATCTAGGGTTTCTGCAGCTTTCAATTAGGGCTTTAGGCATAAAGGAAAATTGGACCTTGAGACAAGCATGGTTGAATTCGTCAAGGCCAGACGAATTCAACCAGACCCTCGCGCCTTTTTTATGTGACCCATAGCTCTAGTCGCTATTATTGGGACTCTTGCTTTGTGCGGGTTTAAAACCCCCGCTATCTTGTTCATGTTTGCAGGAAAAACGAAGAAGAAGGATGAGCTGTCCAAACGCGACTGGAGGATTCAAACATGGCGTGCGCTTTTTGTATTTCCAGCTTGGCCATTATTCTTCTTATATAATAATTGTTGTCCATTCATATAACAAACGCGCTGGACAGCTCAGTTGGCAAAGGCATAATGGCACGAGGTACTGGGACCTGGGTTCGATTCCCAGGTCCCCCCATATAATTGTTGATTTTTGTTTTAAAACGTTCACATGCAGCATTCGTTCAATGGTCCATCATGCACCTTCACGCGCTAGCTTGCCAAGTGGCCATGATGCCCAATCCAGTGGCCACAGAATGAAGTCCATGATGCACTCCAGTCAACCAACATGCACACAACCAGAAAGTCAACGAGGCTTACTTTGTCTAATGGGCCAGAATTCCTCAAAGTTCACCTCCACATGGGCCATCTAACCCACTTACCTTTTTCGCTGTTTATTTCAGCAATGGCTTCCCAACAAGATAACCAGGGTCTTCATGCTCAAGAGACTCAGTTCAGGGAAATCTTCCTAAGCCTATCCAAGGGGCAGGAAGGGTTGAGGACACTCCTCATGGGGAATTTGGCCAAGAAAAGTCACGAAGATGACAAGGACGAACGACTGAAACGCCTGCAAGCTGAGGTAGATACAATGAGAACCCAGATGCTGGGGCAAATGACTCTCATCCAAGGCTTAGCTCGGGAGCAAGAAGAGTTGAGGACCATGATCAGTCAACTTCATCAAGACAGATACAACATGAAGCAACCAGTCCAAGTCAGGGATCAGGTCATTGATCAGCTTCCAAGAGGACAAGGGTCTGGTATGGTGAAGAATAGACCTCTCCAAATTGCTACCACTTCACAGGTCCAACCACAACCTCGCCCAGAGCAACAGGTTGATCAGAGTAGGCCAAACAAGCCCAGGAGGCAGTTCACCCAACTCAACGTGTCGCTGTTTCAAGCTTTACAACACCTGTTGAGATTGAATCTGATTACACTAAGGGCTCCTCCCCAGAATCCCAACATCTCTGCCCTTAACTATCGTCCCAACAAAAGATGTGCATACCACTCTGATAGTCCTGGACATGACACTGCCGACTGCTGGGCTCTGAAGAACAAGGTCCAGGACCTGATTAATGAAGGAGCAGTGGATTTCACCCAAGAGGGTCAGGCTGAGTTCTTCTACCATCCCTGCAGGATTCACCATTTGAAGTAACAAGTCCTGAGATGAGAAGACTTTTTGTCCATTAGAATTTTCAAGTTGTAATTTTCTTTTGATTGTTCAAACAATTATTGTCATGGCAAACGTTATTACTTTATCAATGCATCGCATATGTCTGTTTTGAATCAATATATTCGCATTCGCTATATGTAAATTGTTTTCATATTTTTGTGATGATCAACTCTTGATCGAAAATTCTCAACCTCTTGAGGGAGGATGACGAAAACGATACCACAATCTACAGTATGCTTTTGAACAGACCCCGCTGATGAGGTACAGACATTGTTTCAATTCTTTAACACTGGAGTTATAAGGAAGATAATCCCTCGTCAACCCCTCTGAGCCAAAGAAGTAGGAGTTTTTCTTTTCGAAAATTAAAACCCTTAATCATAACCTGGGGCAGGGTAGTTCTCTCAGTTGATCCAGGTGCACAATGAATGACATCAAAGAAGTCCTTCCGAGACAAAAGACAGTGATGGTTCCGAATAATCATAAAGACAGGTAGTCATTACCAAAAAAAAAAACTAAAGCCCAACAAGTCAAAACCTATGAAGGAGACTTACAAAACTAGGGCATCCCGCTGACTGTAACCACAAAAGAAACAGTTCAGGCAAAAAACAGGGATAACGAAATCAAAAAGAAAGAGGTCCTACAAACCCTCAACAAAAAAAAATATGACTGCCTATTCAAAATAAATTGTCAACATCCGAACCATCACCGGAATATCAGAGCAAAGACTCAAACAAGGTCTAATGCACGATTATCTGAGTTTAGGGTTGAAGAACATCACAAAGAGCGGGTGGGTACAAATAAAATTTGAGCCTTTATCCTTTGTTTCTTAAACCGTGAACCAGGCCACGTTATAACCCTTAAAAGTCCTAGCTGAAGCACGGGTTAGTTCGAAAGCATACTGTTACGAAAGGTATCCTGACTCCTTAAGGCTCGCCGTAAAATCTTGAGTTGACATCACATTTTACAAAATTCACTTGTTTTTATGAAAAAATGCATTTTCCAAAACTTCAAGACAGATACAAGCTTTGCATTTTTAATATAACATTGCTTGCATATGACTACTTGTTTGAACAAAATAGAAGTTCGCACGACGAATGTCTAATGAACAAAAGCACTTCCAATCAAGGGGCATATGTGATCATTGTCCGTCATCTGGGGCAGTTAAGTCAAGATTCGGAGAATCTCTCAAAAGGCCAACAAGCTTGGGGCAAATCTCCATCTGGATCACTTGGGGCATTGGACGATCAAACGAAGATCTTCTGGTGGTATGGTAACACTACAATACTGACAGTGACAACTTCCTGTATCCTAAGAGCACGGACATAGTCGAAAAAATACTACGCATAGTCAAAGACCCGCTAGGTTGACACACCTAGGAAAAAATAAGGGCTCCCCGACGAACCAAAATGGTTCGGGAAAAAGTAAGGGATGAAAGTGAAAAAGTCTGTACACCCGGCAAGTCGAAAACCTGAAAAGGCGGCTTAGGCGAAAATGGATATCCCGATGGACTGAAAACCCGAAAGGGTGGTCCAGGAAAAAGTTAGGGATCGAAAGCGTACGACTATGTCCCGCCATCTTGTCACTTGCCTACCAGAAGAAGATTTGTCAAATCGGCAGTCCTCAAGCACCTCCACAGGTACCTTCTCCCACATCAACTGGGGCAATAAGAGTTGTCTAAGAGATCTAGTTGCTCTGTCCACCAAGGTACCAAGGGAGGTTTGGCTGAAGAACATAACCAAGTTACCTCCACTCCCCAGCAGAGCCATTCCCCAATGCAGTCCAAAGTCTCCCCAGGAGAGTTGAATCAATCTCCCCAGTAAGAAGCTTATCCCCAGTAGATTCTGGAAGCTTATCACCTGTAAAGTACGAACACGTCTCCCGGACTTTTATTCAAAGGTTATTCTCCACCAGAGCTTATAACTGGGTTATCCTCAGCTAAAAACCACGGAAAGATCATCCTCGGCGAAGCTCTTCCTATCCCCCAACGGAGTTCATCAAATCCTCACTGTGATACGGTGGGAGAACTGACTAGGGTTTTGCGTTTGTTTTCGCAAATGTTTCGGTTGAGCAAGAGTCGCCACCGACTTTTTATTTTATCCTAAGGAAAGGTTTAAAAAAGCACAGCAAAAACCTTTGAGATTTTTCTTGCGTTCGGGGAGTAGATTATAGAAGGGGAAGGTATTAGCACCCCTTCTATCCATGGTTATCCATGGGCTCTTAGGTACTTGCTTAGATCAACTTGCCTTAGTTTTCAATTGTTTGAAATGGTGCTTTGTGTGTGGTTTTGAAAATGTTTTGAAAAGATGCCTTGTGCTAGGCTAACCTTGTAACAATTCTTTACTCGAATGTTTTACAAAAGGTGTTTTATCTTTTAAAAAGATGTTTCAAGGGTTTGAAAAGTTGATTTTGAAAGTGTTTGTGAAGTGGGTTTTGAAATTAGGCAAGTGTTTTCTTTGCAATTTGACAAGTACTTAAGAGTTTATCTACCCTAAAGTTTTCTCAAAGGTTTTGTCATGTTTTAAACCCTTTTGACAAATTTGTTCCACCATTGCATTTGGTGGACAATCTTGTCTTAGGAGATGAAAGGGACAGGCGCGGGTCATCCTTTGGACCATAATTGCAACGGCGTTAAATGTCTTTGGGCAATTTTCTTTAAGGGACTTGATCATTTGTTTTTGTTTTGTTTTGAAAAGTTTTATCGAGGGACTATGATCATTCAATTTGTTTGCTTTGCCCAAAGATATTCAACATGCAACATGGCCCATTTATTTGAAGGCAACAAAGTGGAATACCCTAGGGGTGCAAGTGTGAGAAGTGTTGTTTATTTTCATGCTCATTTATCTTGTATTAGGTCAAACTATTTTTTGTCGTTTTTTCGCATGCAAACCCTAATTCTAACATGGCATAATTAGAAAGCGTATAAAGTGCGAAATTTAAATTCCTACGCTATTACAACATAATAATATAGGGAGGGGGGTACAAATTTACAAATGGGGAATATTTAGACAAGAATTTAAATCTAAATTATTACATTGTTTTTGAATATTTGCAAGGTAAATAAATTGCATAATTAAATAGAAATTAAATAAATATGCAAAATGCAAAAAGAAAGTTTTTATATGTATGAAAAAAAAGTATGGTTTATGTAAAATAGAATAAGAAAAATAAAAATATATTATTTTTTTGGAGTATTTTGAATTTAGGGCAAAAACCCTAATTTTAAAAGAAAATGCATTATTATCTAATTTAATACAACTATTTATTTATTATTTATAAAAATAAAATAAAATGAAGTATATTATGGAAAAGGTATTTTTGTATCAAATATTAATAAAAATAAAAATTCAAGTATTTTTATATTTTTATCTTAAATATATTGATAAATATATATATATATATATATATATATATATATATATATATATATATATATATATATATATATATATATATATATATATATATATATATATATATATATATATATATATATATATATATATATATATATATATATATATATATATATATATATATATATATATATATATTATATATATATATATATATATATATATATATATATATATATATATATATATATATATATATATATATAATATATATATATATATATATATATATATATATAATATTATATATATATATATATATATATATATATATATATATATATATATATATATATATATATATATATATATATATATATATATATATATATATATATATATATATATATATATATATATATATATATATTAAATCTTAAATGTGCATTATATACAAAATAATATAGATTTAATATTTTAATAATAAAAAAAAATATATATAAAAAAAGTATTTTTTATGTGAAATATTTTCAGAGGGTAAATGAAATAAAAATGTATTTATACCATTTTTTAATATTTATTCTAAATAGTACATATATAATATTTATGTTCAAACAAATGAAATAAACAAATAAATATGCAATAAATACCAAAAATGATGGAAAAAATATTTCAAAATTTTAATAAACTGAGAAAAAATAAGCAAGTCAAACAAAAAAAGAAAAGTCAAAAAGAGTCAAAAATGAAGCAAATGGGCTCAGGGGGTGTGAATCAAAAAGGGTGGTGTGAAGAGAAATAACACAAAAGCCCAGCCCAAGAAGACACTGTCTTCAACCTTTGGCCAAGACTGAGTTCAAAAACGCGCGCCTCTTGCTTCAACATCAAGGTCCTGATTCTTTGATCCTTTGAACAAACTTCCAACACAAAACATGTAAAGCATGATCTCACGATTTTATACATATAAAAAACATGATCTATCTCTCAGAAATGAGAGAGAATTTCTTCTCTCCCAAATTGTAACCTAATTTTTGTTCAAAGTTCAGGCATCAAATTCTTGCAACACACATAATATAAATAAAATCTACTTATATGGGCATGTTCAGGGCAATGATTATGACATGTTCTCTTCACAAACCTAAAGCTAACAATGCCTTATAAGAGAGATACGAATTCAAAAACTTACCTGTTCAGTTGAAGTTCAAACTGGAAATGTAGGAACCTTCAGTGCAAGGTGATGATTGGAAAAGCTTCCTTGAGGTCCAGGGATGCTGTTTCAATGCTTACTTGGTCTTGAGAGCTTCTGAATCACACTATAGAACTTCAACTGCAAAAGGAAAAAATGAAAATGGTGGAAACTGTTAGGGTGATTACAGGTCAGGTTTTAGGCCATGGTTAGCTTGCATATGTTGTAAGGATGGTAGAGGAACAGGTTTGGACAAGAATGCTCGAAGGGATTGAGAGATAGCACTCAATCTGCAGGGGTTGCCCTGTTTGAGCAGTTTTAAGGTGATTCTGAGATGGAGGGTGCTTGAGAGGTTCAGGACTCGTGCCAAAGCTTGGATATTTTCTTTGGAATGTGTTTGATAGCTTTTGTGTTGTGTTTCTATGCTGAAGAGAGAGTTGTGATAAGTTATGGACTTTCCTTCTATGTTAAGCAACAAAAGCAAGTTGATGGTTTTAGGTCAGTAGGGGGCCTCCTAATGTGCTGCATAATCTTCTCTTGATCAGAGCAACTTGTCCATAATATTGTGCCAAAAGGATTTTGCTTGTACCTTCTTGATTTCTAAATTGACATAAAGCTAATCTTTTCAAAAATGGAAAGTTCACTTTATCTAGTTTAGGATTAATCCACTATGCAATGTTAGAACACAAAGAACATGGCCTTAACACATTGAATAGGCATTAAATTATTGAGTATGGAATGGTTCAAGGACCTGTAATCAAGCATAAAGCAAGCTAAGTTAAGATTTGCAAAGTTATGAACATGTTTTGATGAAGAACAAAAGTGAATTTTTGCCAACTTGTGAAATTCGAATCTCTCAAGTTATGAGGTTGTTTGATGAGTTCTTGGACATTTTGGAAAGCTTGGAATGTGTACTACAATCCATCTTTGAAATGCAAATTAAAATTCCAAGTGGAAGGGTATGAAAAGTGGCCTTGAAGTGGGGTAAAAAACCTTGTCAAAATAGGTTAAAATTTCACTAAGTTAAAAATGGTTTAGTGCCCTTATTCAAAAAATTGTAACTTGAGATACAAGCTTCAAATGAGAAAACTTTGTGAATCAAAGTTGTAGATTATGCAACAAGCTACAACTTTCATGTTTTGACTTTTGTTTGAATCCAAATGGATCTTGGTGAAAAGGTGGGGCAAAGTTGGGAAAAAATTAGGGTTTTTCATAACTTAGAAAAATTCTAAGTTATGAAAAATTCCATTTTCTAACCCTAATTTGCATTTTGTGATTTCTTGGTGAACAAGTTTCATGATTTGGCATGTTTTGATGAAAAATGAATCTTGACTCTTGATTTTGACCAAAAAGTCAAAGTTTGACTTTTCAGTATACAGTCAAAACTGATCAATTGACTGGGAAATTCAACTGTCAATCTTGTGTACTTGGGATCTTTTGAACTTGTTGAGCATGTCAAGATAATTCCATGGGGTCCTTGAGTACATTTGTGAGCTTGGTTTACCATTGGCTAGGTCAAACAGTCAAAAATTGCCTTTGTACAGTCAAAACCCTAAAAATGACCATTTTGCCCTTTTAGTGATCTGATCAAATTTCTTGTGGAATTGTGATCCCAACTTGATCAAATGGACCATATGAGTTCATAATGTTGATGTGGATCAAATTTCATGAGATTTGACTGTCAATTGGCCACAGTTGACTTTTTCCCCAATACAGTTGATTTCTAGGTCAACTGTCCAATTGACTGGGCAAAATTTGGAATCAGGACTTGAAACTTGGTATGGATAAACTTAGGAGGTCAATATGAAGCAAGAAAGTCATCTTGGGTACTTTAGGTCAAAACATCTTTGTGCAAACACAAACCCTAATTTGGGGTTAGCAGTGCAAGGAGGAGTCTTGAGCAGATGAAACCCTAACTGGATCTTGAGCTTCAAGAGCTTTGTGAGGAGAAATTAATGAGAAATGAGAGGGAAAATTTTGGGGTACAACAGTTGCCCCTATTCAATCTTTTTGAACCTGAAGAGTTAGATTGGCAAGCTTGCCTTTCGTGACTCGAGGGTAAAAGGAGATTGGACACTAGAGTGCCCGGAAATTTGCACTCATCACAGCACTGGATGTGGGAATGGGCTTAGAGATGCCATTTGGAGATGGGCTTAATGATGCCATCTGGGAGAGTGACAGAAACTTGTCGGGGATGGGCTTAGAGATGCCATCTGGAAGGGAATATCAGGAAAGTGTCCAAGCTTTGGACCATTTCTGAATTGGGGGTCTGAACAAGCAATAGATTGACATCCGTTGTTGGGAGGAACCTGTAAGCTGTTTTCAGGAAGTTGCATCTGAACAAGTTGATAGATTAACATCCGTTACTTGGGAAGAATCCATGAACTGTTTTCAGAAGTCTTGAAGAAGAAACTGAACAAGTGACAGGTTAACATCCGTTTACTGGGAGGACCTGCGAACTGTTTTTAGAAATCTTGAGACTGAATCAGCAATAGAGCCGCGTCCGTTGTTGGGAAGCGTCCGTAAACTAAATTCGAAGGTGCATCTGAACAAGCTGATAGATTAACATCCGTTGTTGGGAAGAATCCATGAACTGTTTTCAGAAGTCTTGAGAAGAATCTGAACAAGTGATAGGTTAACATCCGTTTACTTGGAGAACCCGTGAACTGTTTTCAGAAATCTTGAGATTGAATCAGCAATAGAGCCGCGTCCGTTGTTGGGAAGCGTCCGTAAACTAAATTCGAAGGTGCATCTGAACAAGCTGATAGATTAACATCCGTTGTTGGGAAGAATCCATGAACTGTTTTCAGAAGTCTTGAGAAGAATCTGAACAAGTGATAGGTTAACATCCGTTTACTTGGAGAACCCGTGAACTGTTTTCAAAAATCTTGAGATTTGAATGATTTTAGTCTGTCGACTGATCTTACCTGAAAAGGCAAAGAGTTAGTTGTATGCAATGCTATGATGCATGATACAATGTATATTATGGCGTTATGAATGTAAATGGATGCGTATGTAAGTTAGAGAGCTGTCTTGCACAGGATAGATGAATCTGGGATAGCGGAAGATAAAGGAATCTTGATTGCTGCCGGGGAAAATAAATCCTTGGTTGTTGCTGGGGAACATGGAGCTTGGGTTGTATACCAATCTTCTGGGGAATTCCTGAAGCCTTCTACTGGGGAGTACCAAACTAGTAGATTTAATGCTGGGGATGCGAGACTGAGAATCTTCAGCTTGGAGAGCAGTATCTCTGGAGATTTCACTGGGGAACTCAAGATTTTTCTTCCTAAGAACTCTGTGGGGAGAAGGTTTGAAAGTCTGACTCCGCTGGGGGTTGTCCATTTGAAGCTCTTGATCTGCTGGGGATACTGAGGCTTAAACTCTGAGGGAAAATGATTTCCGGAAGATTCTCTGGCTGGGGATTTGCAAAGATAAACTCCTCCGGGGATAGTATTGATAAGTTATTGTTGGTATCTTGAGGAACTCCGCTGGGGATGGGAAGAATTTTGGCGAGCGCGATCTTCCGTGGTGGTTAGCTGAGGATAACCCAGTTATAAGCCTTCGTGAGGAATAACTTTGAATAAAACTCAGGAGGGACGTCCGTACTCTGCGGGGAATACCTTTCAGAACCTTACTGGGGATAAGCTTCGAGGGTCTGCTGGAGATAGACCTCAGGGTTTGCCAGGGATGTGGATTACAGATCTTGAGGGATTTCCTTCGAAAGGGTGTCAAAATGTCCGTTTGTACTTTCATCCTATCAGTAATCCTTTTCTTAGGTTCAATTAGGAAGTGATCGTGTTTCAAATGCATATGCCTATTTAACAAAACATTGGACGTTTCTCAAAATAAAACAAATAGTGCAAGAGAAAAAGAAAGAGGGAAATGACACAAGTTTTGGGAAGAGTATTTGTATTGATTTTCTTTGAGTATATTTGTACAAAGGAGACAATCATCCTAGTAAGAGGATCTTGCCGTAAATATTTGAAAAATTTATACAAAATAAAGATGGCTATGTGAAATAATTCCAGGGGGTTCCATTCTGCTGTAGCTTTCACAACTCTGAACATCTGTCCATTCAATGCTTCGTTTGACGATGGCTGGATTGATCAGAAACCTGGAACCGGTTGATGAAGAGACTGTCTTGGAAGTGATCCGACGAGACATAGTCATACGCTTTAATTCCCTAACTTTTGCCTGAATCGCCCTTTCGGGTTTTCGATCCACCGGGAAACCCCTTTTTGCCCAAGCCGCCCTTTCGGGTTTTCGACTTGCCGGGTGTACAAATTTTTTTTTGTTTTTATCCCTAATTTTTGCCTGAACCGCCCTTTCGGGTTTTCGGTTCACCGGGACGCCCATTTTTGCCCAAGCCGCCCTTTCGGGTTTTCGACTTGTCGGGTTATTTTATGCGTAGTATCTTTTGACTATGTCTGCGTTCGTAGGGTGCGGCAAATCGTCGCCGTCCATGGTGGTCAGGATCATTGCACCACCAGAAAATATGCTCTTGATCACAAATGGTCCCTCATATGTAGGAGTCCACTTGCCCCTGGGATCACTTTGCGGTAAGATAATCCGCTTGACTACCAGATCTCCGACTTGATACACTTGACGTCTGACTTTCTTATTAAAGGCCTTGATCATCCGTTTTTGATACGTCTGACCATGACATATAGCCGCAAGCCGCTTTTCATCGATCAGATTGAGTTGATCAAGTCGGGTCTGCATCCAATCATCCTCATTCAAACCTGCATCCTTCATAATCCTTAGAGACGGGATCTGAACCTCCATAGGCAAAACAGCTTCCATGCCATAAACCAAAGAAAATGGGGTTGCCCCAGTTGAAGTATGTATCGTCGTACGGTATCCATGCAGCGCAAACGGTAACATCTCATGCCAGTCTTTGTAAGTGACTGTCATTTTCTGAATAATCTTCTTAATATTTTTGTTCGCAGCTTCAACAGCACCGTTCATCTTCGGCCGATAGGGAGATGAATTGTGATGATAAATCTTGAACTGTTCGCATAATGCAGTGATCATCGTGTTATTCAGATTTGTACCGTTGTCTGTGATAATCCTGTCTGGAACACCGTACCGACATATGAGATTTTGCTTGATAAAGCGGGCAACCACATTTTTGGTGACGGAGGCGAAGGAAGCTGCTTCGACCCATTTAGTGAAGTAGTCAATGGCAACCAGGATGAAGCGATGTCCGTTGGAAGCCGTGGGCTTGATCTCTCCAATCATATCAATGCCCCACATTGCAAAGGGCCATGGAGCAGTCAGGACGTTGAGGGGAACCGGAGGGATATGAACTTTGTCAGCATAGACTTGACACTTGTGACAAGTACGGGAATGTTGATGGCAATCAGTCTCCATGGTAGACCAGTAATAGCCTGCCCTTAGGATCTTCTTAGCCATTGTATGCCCGCTCAAGTGAGTGCCAAATGGGCCGCTGTGTATATCAGTCATGATCAACTCTGCTTCAGCCTTATCCACACATCGGAGTAATACACAATCATGGCTTCGTTTGTAAAGGATGCCGTTGCTCAGGAAGAACTTAGCAGCGAATTTCCTTAAGAACTTCTTGTCATTCACGGAAGTTCCTTCAGGATAATCTTGGGTCTCGAGATACCTTTTGATTTCATGGAACCAAGGTTGTTCCACTACTTCTTCGGTATTAATCTCGTGACAATGCGCGGGTTAATCCATTCGCTCGATGGTGATTTGGGGAGCCTCGTTATCCCAGTTGAGTTTAAACATGGAGGACATTGTGGCTAGAGAATCTGCTAGCTGATTCTCTTCTCGCGGAAAGTGCTCGAAGGTAATTTGCTCGAAGTGAGGCAACAATGTCAGAACATGTTCTTTGTATGGAATAAGATTAGGATGCTTGGTATCCCAATCTCCTTTGATCTGGCTGATGATCAAAGCCGAGTCCCCGAATACGATCAAAGATTTGATCCCCAAGTCTATAGCAGCCTTGAGACCAAAGATGCAAGCTTCATACTCAGCCATGTTGTTTGTGCAGCTGAAGCAAAGTCGGGCCATGAAAGGAGTGTGGTATCCTTCCGGAGAAATGAGTACTGTGCCAATGCCGTTTCCAAGTGCATTTGAAGCACCATCAAAGTACAGGGTCCATCGGGATCCCTTTTCGGGTCCGTCATACGGTCCGTCACCTTTAATGTTGTCCAAATTCATGATGTCCTCGTCTGGGAAATCAAATCTCATGGGTTGATAGTCTTCGATAGCCTGATGAGCCAGATGGTCAGCTAATACACTCCCTTTTATAGCTTTTTGGGTGGTGTATTGGATGTCATATTCGGTTAGGATCATTTGCCATCTAGCTATTCTTCCAGATAAAGCAGGCTTTTCGAAGATATATTTGATAGGATCCATTTTGGAAATCAACAAGGTAGTATGAGTCAACATATACTGTCTTAGTCGGCGAGCAGCCCATACCAAAGCGCAGCAAGTTTTCTCGAGCAGTGAGTAGCGAGTCTCACAGTCGGTAAACTTTTTGCTAAGGTAATAAATAGCATGCTCTTTTCGACCAGACTCGTCATGCTGGCCCAAAACACACCCCATTGAGTTATCCAAGACGGTCAAATACATGATCAATGGTCTTCCTTCGACGGGTGGCATCAGAATAGGAGGTTCTAGCAAATACTCCTTGATTCTATCAAAAGCAGCTTGGCAATCGTCGTTCCATTCCACTACCTGATCTTTCTTCAAGAGTTTGAAAATTGGCTCGCAGGTAGAGGTCAGATGTGAAATGAATCTGGCAATATAGTTTATGCTCCCCAAGAAACCTCTAACTTCCTTTTCGGTGCGGGGAGCAGGCATCTCTTGTATTGCTTTTACTTTTGCCGGATCGACTTCAATGCCTTTGTTGCTTACAATGAATCCCAGGAGTTTACCAGACCTAACTCCAAAAGTGCATTTACTCGGATTCAGCCTGAGTTTGTATTCTTTCAATCTGGTAAACAGCTTTTCCAGATGTTCAAGGTGCTCTTCCTCTGTTCGTGACCGAGCTATCATATCGTCTACGTAAACTTCAATCTCATGATGTATCATGTCATGAAATAAAGCCACCATGGCGCGTTGATAGGTTGCCCCTGCGTTCTTCAGCCCGAACGGCATCACTTTGTAACAGAAAGTGCCCCATTGCGTGACAAAAGTTGTTTTCTCCATATCCTCGGGGGCCATTTTGATTTGATTGTAGCCCGAGAATCCGTCCATGAAGGAAAACACCTTATGCTGAGCTGTATTGTCGATCAAGATGTCAATATGAGGCAGCGGGAAATCATCCTTAGGGCTGGCCCTATTCAAATCCCGGTAGTCCACACACATTCTGACTTTGCCATCCTTCTTAGGCACTGGCACAATGTTAGCGACCCATTGAGGATAGGACGTAACAGCCAGAAAGCCAGCATTGAACTGCTTCATTACTTCTGCTTTGATTTTTTCGGACATGTCAGGCCTCATTCGGCGAACTTTTTGCTTAATCGGTGGACAGTCTTCTCTTGTGGGGAGGCGGTGAACCACGATGTACGTGTCTAGGCCCGGCATGTCTTCATAGGACCAAGCGAAGATTTCAACATACTCATTCAGTAACTGTACCAAGCGCTCCTTGACTTCTGGTTCCAGGTTGGCACCCACTTGCACCTCCTTCCGATTCTCCTCGGTTCCCAAGTTGACAACTTCCAATGGCTCTTCATGCGGTAAGATGGCCCTTTCCTCTTGTTGCAGGAGTCTGGCTAGTTCCCCGGGTACTTCACAACCTTCGTCATCTTCATATTCGGCTAGATTGACCAGGTCTTCAGAGTTATTGAAAGATACAGCAGAATAGTCACTCATGGAATCCGGAGTGGATGGGTACCTGCATTGGTGAGTGTGGGTGTGTGTAAGGGATAGCCATCCTTAATCAAAAAATGCAAAAGGAAAGAAAATGAACATAAGCAGTTTATCAAATGAAAAACGTCCAATGAATCGTTAAACATGGCATATGAATATGAAAAATAATCAAAACCCTTACAAGTGGACCTACATGCCCCGGGTAAGGCAGGAGGTGGAAAGATAGTGTACGGATTGTTTGAAAGTAAAATATTACAGACCAAATAGGAAATGTTTGATAGATAAATTACTGAGGAATAAAAGTAACGGGGACAAAGTCCTTAGCCTCCCAATTGCTCAACCCTCCTCTGACAGTTGGATAAATCCAATCTTCAATATTGCTTTCCTTGTCTTCATCTTCCAGGGCGTTGATTCTGTAAGGAGAAATTTTGATCGGCGCTTTCTCAATCTTTGCACGGCGCATAGCTTTCTGACCAGCGGCGGTGAAACCTAATCCAGACTTATCAGCCTTGTGCGGAAAGTCGGGTAACTGCCCCCACGCTGACTTCTTCCCTTCTTTAACTGCAGCCCTTGCATCCTCCAGAGATGCCATCCTGGCCATATGTCCTGGTGTCTCAGCTGCCAACTTCGCCATTGCTATCTCAGGGAGTACTTCTTCGAAATGTTGAAACGGTGTCTCGATGAACTCTCCTTCAACCTCCACATATCGGAAAGAATTTAAATGGCTAATCATGTACTCTTCTTCGCCGTGGACAGTAATGATCTTTCCCTTTACGGGATACTTCAGCATCTGATGCAAAGAGGAGGTGACTGCCCCAGCATGGTGTATCCAAGGTCTACCCAGCAGGCAGGAGTATGATGGACGGATATCCATTACGTAGAAAGTGGATTTAAACACCTCAGTACCTATCTTGACAGGAATTTCAACTTCTCCATGGACCATTCTTTTCGACCCATCGAAAGCTCTGACGACAATATCACTCGGCTTCAATTCCAACCCTTCGCAATCTAGCCGGTCCAAGGCCTTCTTAGGCAAAACATTCAGCGATGAACCGGTATCAACCAAAACATGTGCAAGGGTGGTTCCGCGACACTCGATTGAAATATGCAACGCATCATTGTGATTTCGGCCTTTAGGGGTTAGGTCGGCATCAGAAAAACCTAGTCCATTGTCTGCAGTCAGACTAGCCACGCAATGTTGAAATTGATCTGCAGAGGTTTCCTGGGGCACATGAGCTGCCTTTAGAAACTTAATCAAAGCTTGAGCGTGCGCTTCCGAGCAAAGCAACAGTGCCAGCATGGAGATTTTGAAGGGGGTTTGCCCCAATTGTTCCACCACATCATAATCACTTCTCTTGATTATCCTCAAAATCTCGTCCATTTCTTTCTTGGAGGCTTCCGGAATCACCAAAGGTTGAGCCCTCGTCCTGACGGGCTCATCTTGTATTCCTTTTCCTTTATCGGCAATGGTAGGAGAGACAGCACTAGGAACGAAAATTTCTTCAATCAAAGGAGTTCTAGCGGAGAGTTTTACTGGTGCAGGGAGGACTTCTTTAGCTGGTGAGGTCCAAAGACTGCCCTTGGAGGAGCAATCTCTGGAGAAAATATTCTCCCGCTCCTGGTGATTTTGATGGTGCCCGCAATGTTACTAATGCTGGCTTCTTCATCATCTGAATTTTCTTCAATTATCTCAACTTGCTTGATACCATGGTAGTAGATGTCACCACCATAGTTCCAAGGTATCGACTTCTCAGAAACATAGGGAACAGGCCCCGGCATTGTTATCTTCAAAGGTATAGACTTTGCAGCTGGTGTAATCTTAACTGGCTTTTTGACGGCCTCGGAAAGATTGGCGTGAATGGTTATGATTGAGATATTTTCAACATGAACTGGAACAGCAGGAACTTTTTCGAACAAAATTTGTCGGCTATCCATGAGGCCTTGGATGCCTTTCTTTAATAGCGGACAATCAAACGGCAGAGAGTGGCAACAATAGCAGTCTTCTTTACATCCCGGGAAGATCCCGGCCCTTAACAAATTCAACTTAACGGTTAATAGTGGAGTAGTCAGATCACTAACGTCAGCAACATACAGATCCTCTTCAATGGCATTGACATTCCGACCGTGCTTCGGCATAGGTGCAGATATCACATTGGGTTTTTCTGGAGCGTCAAACTCTACCTCCTTAGCCTCTATTAGGTCCTGGATCTTATGCTTGAGTGCCCAACAATCATTGGTGTCGTGTCCAACACTGTCTGAATGATAGGCGCACTTAGCATTGGCATGATAATGTGGAGAGGATGTATTTACATTCTTTGGCGCCTCCTTGATAGTGGCAAGATTCAATTTCAACAGATGGGGAAGCACCTGCGCTGGAGTCATATTAATACGGGTGAACTGCCGTTGTGGCCTTTCCACCAGTTGCTGATTTGGTCTGGATTGGTTGTAGCGAGGCTGCTCACTTGGGGTGTTTTGAATCATTACGGCCCCCACAGTTGGCCGACGCTCCACCTTCCCTGCTCTTCTCTGAGAATATACCATGGCTGTCTCCTTCTTAAAAGGTTTCTTCTCAACACTTGCAGCAACACCCTTCTGAATCTTTCCTGACTTGATGCCAGCTTCTATTCTTTCGCCTGTTAAGATCAAATCGGTAAACCCCGCGGAAGAGTTACCAATTAGATGATTTAAAAATGGCCCAGATAGGGTCCCAAGAAACATATCAACGAGCTCACGATCGGTTAAAGGAGGCTGCACCCTGCCAGCCAAATCCCTCCATTTTTGTGCATATTCTTTAAATCCCTCGCTTGTTCCTAGTGACATACCCTGAAGTTGGGTACGGGTAGGAGCAAGATCAGAATTATACTGGTATTGTTTATAGAAAGCAGTGGCCAAATCTTCCCAATTTCTGACACTGGTTCCTTCTAACTGATAAAACCATTCCAATTGAGCTCCCGACAGGCTGTCTTGAAAGAAATGAATCCAGAGATTTTTATCTGCCGTATAGGGTTGAATCTTTCTCACATAGGACCTGAGATGCATTTTGGGGCAGGACAGCCCGTCATACCTTACAAACACCGGCACCTTGAATTTTGGAGGAATCACAATTCCGGCAACCAAGCCCATGTCTTCAAAATCCAAACCCGGTACCCTTTGCAATTCCATAGCAGCTAATCTGTCTTCTAAACCCTTGTACTTATCATCAGCTGGAGGATACTGCTGGTCAGAATAATCTTCATCCTCTTCAACATCTTCCTCCTCTGCATCAGACTCGGAAGGCACCGCAACTCGATCTCTTTTACTAGTCCCTTCATCAGAAGTAGGAGGAAATTCAAGCACCCTCCGAGCTTCTCTGTCAAATCTTCTCCCCAAAGTAGCCACTCCGACCCTCTTTTTCTTCTTCACTGGGTCTCTATTCTCCAGACGAGTCTTGATATCCTCTTGACTCTTGACCAAGGTCATCAAGAGTTGCTGGAACTGTGCATTCTGGGCTTGTAGGTCTTTGACTGTTTGCTCGAGATCCATCCTACTGAAATAAACAGCAGATAGATAAGGAAACCTGGAGTGAGACCTGCTTATGCACATGATGAATGGTATGCTGATGTATGCAATGCATTCAAGGATTTAGGACATTCAAAATTGTTTCAGACAAAGAAGAGCGCACGTCATATTAATAAGAAGAAATCTGTTAGTACATAAATGCCCCATGGGCCAAATGTTACAACATAAACTTCTCAAGGCAGAAAGACATTGCGCATCCTTTTTGGTGCGATGTAGGTGTTGAGGGCCTCTTGCTCGTGGAGTCGGCGGGTAAGCTCTAGAACCTTCTTTTCACTGGCGTAGTAGCTAGCTTCAAAAGTGTTCCGTTCCTCCTTGAGCTGAATCCAACTTTTCTGCATTTCTTCCCACGATGTAGGCATGTCTGGATGCAGGATGGTGTAGGGAACCTCTCCTTCATTAACAGGCTCTTTAATCACTGGGAGTACATGAGGATAAGGCATCATTATACTTTGGGCCCGGGCTCGTACCCACTTGAGATAGGGCTCAAGAGGGATGGAGTTCTTGTGTCCCAGAGTCTTGCTATCAACCTTGTTGAGTTTTCCCCAAGCTCTGATGAATCTTTGGCGAAGTCCTTGCGCATCGTTGTCGAAGTCAAAAACTAGGCTAGGAATCAACATGTCATGAGGGCCATCCCTCCGTGCATATCCAAATTGCCTCAAAGCTAGGAAAGGGTTGTAGGTAATGCCCCCTCTAATGCCAAGTAAGGGAACATTAGGAAACTCTCCGCAACGATCGACGATGATGACATTTTCTCTGGACCGAGAACACCAATGCACATCAGAATGAGTAAGAGTCATCAATCGTTGGGACCACCTTGTACTTTGGTCATTCTTCAAGACAGATTGTGGAAGGTGCGAAATAAACCACCTTGCGAGGATAGGAGTACAACACATGAGAACACCCCTCTTTCTCATTGTTCGTGTGTAAAATGAGTGAAGGATGTCCCCAAGCAATGTTGGTATTGGATTTCTGGACAAGAAGATTTTGACAGCGTTGACATCTACCAATTGGTCAGGATTCGGGAACAAGACCAACCCATAGATAAGGAGTGCCACAATCTCTTCAAAGGCTTGAAGATCCAATGAGTTCCAACATTCTTGTGCCTTTTCAAACAAGAATTTTGCTAAGAATCCTTTGACGCCGCTTCTGGTTTCCCAATGCCCCTTGATTTCAGATGGTTGTAGATGTAGTGCTCGAGCAACATCTTCAGGCTTTGGTTCCTTCTCCGTACCGTTGAAGGGTAGTTGATTAAGGATAGGGATTCTTAGGAGTTGAGAAAACTCCTCCAAAGTGGGAACCAACTGATAATCAGGGAAGGTGAAGCAGTGGTGAAGAGGGTCAAAGAACTGGAATAGCACCTTCATCATGTCTTCTTCAATGTTGGTGTTGACTAGGCTGAGCAGTCTACCATGTCTTTCACTGAAGGATGAATTTTCCGGAATTCTTGAAGTGATCTCCTTGAGTTGAGGAGAGATTCTCACAAGGTTGACTTGAATGGTATTTCTGCGAGGCATTTCCATGACCTACAAAACAAGAACAATGATGAAGATCCTAACCCTTGAAATGGTTAGTAAATGCATATGATGCTTTATGATGTTTATGATGTATGCACAAGACATATGTACAAGCAAATCACACCAAACCCTAGTTTCAGGCTTGCATGGGGTTTCATAGGTAAGTACCCTCTTGAGTGTAGTTGGCTTAAAAACCTGTCCTATAAATAGTAACCGGGTTCTAAGGAGCTCAATATCACTGGATTGTTTTCATTGTTCATTGTTTTGGTTTAGCCACTTAACTAGCGACCAAAATATTCCAAGAAAACAACCCTCAATGAGTGTAGTATCGAGTATCTACCAACTTCGGACTGCACCAAAGCCGGTCATCTCACTACCCCTAATAAAAGGCCAAGATGGTCAAGTAAGGTTCTAGGTCATTAGTGCTTAGTGACATCACTCAGCGGCCCCGTACTCTCCTTGATTGAACTCAAGGGTTACCGGTACCCACAAATATGTCGCACTAATATAGCTATTGCTTAGACCGTGTCGGTATACCCCGCACAGTTTCCACAACGTATTGCTATCTATGAATGTTTCCCAAAATCCGGGTGGAGGATTGTAAACCCAAACAATAGAGCCCAAGTATAAAGCAAGCAAATCAAACAATTATTCATGCAAGAGGGTGATCTAAGCCCTAAGGTTACTCCACTTTTAAAATTCTCCCCAGCAGAGTCGCCAGTTCTGTGATACGGTGGGAGAACTGACTAGGGTTTTGCGTTTGTTTTTGCAAATGTTTCGGTTGAGCAAGAGTCGCCACCGACTTTTTATTTTATCCTAAGGAAAGGTTTAAAAAAGCACAGCAAAAACCTTTGAGATTTTTCTTGGGTTCGGGGAGTAGATTATAGAAGGGGAAGGTATTAGCACCCCTTCTATCCATGGTTATCCATGGGCTCTTAGGTACTTGCTTAGATCAACTTGCCTTAGTTTTCAATTGTTTGAAATGGTGCTTTGTGTGTGGTTTTGAAAATGTTTTGAAAAGATGCCTTGTGCTAGGCTAACCTTGTAACAATTCTTTACTCGAATGTTTTACAAAAGGTGTTTTATCTTTTAAAAAGATGTTTCAAGGGTTTGAAAAGTTGATTTTGAAAGTGTTTGTGAAGTGGGTTTTGAAATTAGGCAAGTGTTTTCTTTGCAATTTGACAAGTACTTAAGAGTTTATCTACCCTAAAGTTTTCTCAAAGGTTTTGTCATGTTTTAAACCCTTTTGACAAATTTGTTCCACCATTGCATTTGGTGGACAATCTTGTCTTAGGAGATGAAAGGGACAGGCGCGGGTCATCGTTTGGACCATAATTGCAACGGCGTTAAATGTCTTTGGGCAATTTTCTTTAAGGGACTTGATCATTTGTTTTTGTTTTGTTTTGAAAAGTTTTATCGAGGGACTATGATCATTCAATTTGTTTGCTTTGCCCAAAGATATTCAACATGCAACATGGCCCATTTATTTGAAGGCAACAAAGTGGAATACCCTAGGGGTGCAAGTGTGAGAAGTGTTGTTTATTTTCATGCTCATTTATCTTGTATTAGGTCAAACTATTTTTTGTCGTTTTTTCGCATGCAAACCCTAATTCTAACATGGCATAATTAGAAAGCGTATAAAGTGCGAAATTTAAATTCCTACGCTATTACAACATAATAATATAGGGAGGGGGGTACAAATTTACAAATGGGGAATATTTAGACAAGAATTTAAATCTAAATTATTACATTGTTTTTGAATATTTGCAAGGTAAATAAATTGCATAATTAAATAGAAATTAAATAAATATGCAAAATGCAAAAAGAAAGTTTTTATATGTATGAAAAAAAAGTATGGTTTATGTAAAATAGAATAAGAAAAATAAAAATATATTATTTTTTTGGAGTATTTTGAATTTAGGGCAAAAACCCTAATTTTAAAAGAAAATGCATTATTATCTAATTTAATACAACTATTTATTTATTATTTATAAAAATAAAATAAAATGAAGTATATTATGGAAAAGGTATTTTTGTATCAAATATTAATAAAAATAAAAATTCAAGTATTTTTATATTTTTATCTTAAATATATTGATAAACATATATATATATATATATATATATATATATATATATATATATATATATATATATATATATATATATATATATATATATATATATATATATATATATATATATATATATATATATATATATATATATATATATATATATATATATATATATATATATATATATATATATATATATATATATATATATATATATATATATATATATATATATATATATATATATATATATATATATATATATATATATATATATATATATATTAAATCTTAAATGTGCATTATATACAAAATAATATAGATTTAATATTTTAATAATAAAAAAAAATATATATAAAAAAAGTATTTTTTATGTGAAATATTTTCAGAGGGTAAATGAAATAAAAATGTATTTATACCATTTTTTAATATTTATTCTAAATAGTACATATATAATATTTATGTTCAAACAAATGAAATAAACAAATAAATATGCAATAAATACCAAACATGATGGAAAAAATATTTTCAAAATTTTAATAAACTGAGAAAAAATAAGCAAGTCAAACAAAAAAAGAAAAAGTCAAAAAGAGTCAAAAATGAAGCAAATGGGCTCAGGGGGTGTGAATCAAAAAGGGTGGTGTGAAGAGAAATAACACAAAAGCCCAGCCCAAGAAGACACTGTCTTCAACCTTTGGCCAAGACTGAGTTCAAAAACGCGCGCCTCTTGCTTCAACATCAAGGTCCTGATTCTTTGATCCTTTGAACAAACTTCCAACACAAAACATGTAAAGCAT
The DNA here is from genome assembly GCA_948472305.1 of Vicia faba. Classification (NCBI taxonomy): domain Eukaryota; kingdom Viridiplantae; phylum Streptophyta; class Magnoliopsida; order Fabales; family Fabaceae; genus Vicia; species Vicia faba. Next base: position 16,395,843 of record OX451741.1, on the reverse strand, counting down.
GATCTCACGATTTTATACATATAAAAAACATGATCTATCTCTCAGAAATGAGAGAGAATTTCTTCTCTCCCAAATTGTAACCTAATTTTTGTTCAAAGTTCAGGCATCAAATTCTTGCAACACACATAATATAAATAAAATCTACTTATATGGGCATGTTCAGGGCAATGATTATGACATGTTCTCTTCACAAACCTAAAGCTAACAATGCCTTATAAGAGAGATACGAATTCAAAAACTTACCTGTTCAGTTGAAGTTCAAACTGGAAATGTAGGAACCTTCAGTGCAAGGTGATGATTGGAAAAGCTTCCTTGAGGTCCAAGGATGCTGTTTCAATGCTTACTTGGTCTTGAGAGCTTCTGAATCACACTATAGAACTTCAACTACAAAAGGAAAAAATGAAAATGGTGGAAACTGTTAGGGTGATTACAGGTCAGGTTTTAGGCCATGGTTAGCTTGCATATGTTGTAAGGATGGTAGAGGAACAGGTTTGGACAAGAATGCTCGAAGGGATTGAGAGATAGCACTCAATCTGCAGGGGTTTCCCTGTTTGAGCAGTTTCAAGGTGATTCTGAGATAGAGGGTGCTTGAGAGGTTCAGGACTCGTGCCAAAGCTTGGATATGTTCTTTGGAATGTGTTTGATAGCTTTTGTGTTGTGTTTCTATGCTGAAGAGAGAGTTGTGATAAGTTATGGACTTTCCTTCTATGTTAAGCAACAAAAGCAAGTTGATGGTTTTAGGTCAGTAGGGGGCCTCCTAATGTGCTGCATAATCTTCTCTTGATCATAGCAACTTGTCCATAATCTTGTGCCAAAAGGATTTTGCTTGTACCTTCTTGATTTCTAAATTGACATAAAGCTAATCTTTTCAAAAATGGAAAGTTCACTTTATCTAGTTTAGGATTAATCCACTATGCAATGTTAGAACACAAAGAACATGGCCTTAACACATTGAATAGGCATTAAATTATTGAGTATGGAATGGTTCAAGGACCTGTAATCAAGCATAAAGCAAGCTAAGTTAAGATTTGCAAAGTTATGAACATGTTTTGATGAAGAACAAAAGTGAATTTTTGCCAACTTGTGAAATTCGAATCTCTCAAGTTATGAGGTTGTTTGATGAGTTCTTGGACATTTTGGAAAGCTTGGAATGTGTACTACAATCCATCTTTGAAATGCAAATTAAAATTCCAAGTGGAAGGGTATGAAAAGTGGCCTTGAAGTGGGGTAGAAAACCTTGTCAAAATAGGTTAAAATTTCACTAAGTTAAAAATGGTTTAGTGCCCTTATTCAAAAAATTGTAACTTGAGATACAATCTTCAAATGAGAAAACTTTGTGAATCAAAGTTGTAGATTATGCAACAAGCTACAACTTTCATGTTTTGACTTTTGTTTGAATCCAAATGGATCTTGGTGAAAAGATGGGGCAAAGTTGGGAAAAAATTAGGGTTTTTCATAACTTAGAAAAATTCTAAGTTATGAAAAATTCCATTTTTTAACCCTAATTTGCATTTTGTGATTTCTTGGTGAACAAGTTTCATGATTTGGCATGTTTTGATGAAAAATGAATCTTGACTCTTGATTTTGACCAAAAAGTCAAAGTTTGACTTTTCAGTATACAGTCAAAACTGATCAATTGACTGGGAAATTCAACTGTCAATCTTGTGTACTTGGGATCTTTTGAACTTGTTGAGAATGTCAAGATAATTCCATGGGGTCCTTGAGTCCATTTGTGAGCTTGGTTTACCATTGGCTAGGTCAAACAGTCAAAAATTGCCTTTGTACAGTCAAAACCCTAAAAATGACCATTTTGCCCTTTTAGTGATCTGATCAAATTTCTTGTGGAATTGTGATCCCAACTTGATCAAATGGACCATATGAGTTCATAATGTTGATGTGGATCAAATTTCATGAGATTTGACTGTCAATTGGCCACAGTTGACTTTTTCCCCAATATAGTTGATTTCTAGGTCAACTGTCCAATTGACTGGGCAAAATTTGGAATCAGGACTTGAAACTTGGTATGGATAAACTTAGGAGGTCAATATGAAGCAAGAAAGTCATCTTGGGTACTTTAGGTCAAAACATCTTTGTGCAAACACAAACCCTAATTTGGGGTTAGCAGTGCAAGGAGGAGTCTTGAGCAGATGAAACCCTAACTGGATCTTGAGCTTCAAGAGCTTTGTGAGGAGAAATTAATGAGAAATGGGAGGGAAAATTTTGGGGTACAACACTCACCATAACATATCAACGGTATCCCCAGTGGAGTTATCATCAATTTCAAAACCTCAGCGAAGTATCTCTTTCCCACAGAGTAATTCCCCGCAGAGTAATCTCTCCAACAAGTTTATTCCCCAACGGAGTCCTCTTCTCCTACGGGTTTATTCTCGCAACCATCATCCCCAGCGGAGACGAAGAACTCTACTCTTCAACGTCAGCCCAGGATACAAGCTCCCGGCATTTGTCAAGGATTTATTTTCCTATACGAAAATACATTCATAAACATCACATTATCATAAGCTATGACGCATGCATATACGCATCATAAACACACAATCTCATTTATTCTTGAGAACATCATGACATCATGCGTTTCATACATCATGACATTGCATACAACTAATGTTTTGCCTTTTCAGGAAAAAGGTCAATACAAAGATGATTACTATCAACTGTCGCAATTCCAGATTCGATACCTGTATCCAGCCAGGGCACGTCTGAAGAGTTTGAAGATTCGATTCCTGTATCCAGCCAGGGTAAATCTGTTGTAGACTAATTCCAGGTTCGATTCCTGTATCCAGCCAGGGCACGTCTGAAGAGTCCAGATTCGATTCCTGTATCTAGCCAGGGTAAATTTGTTGACGACTAATTCCAGATTCAATTCCTGCCAGGGCACGTCTGAAGAGTTTGAAGATTCGATACCTGTATCCAGCCAGGACAAATTTGTTGACGACTAATTCCAGATTCGATTCCTGTATCCAGCCATGGCACGTCTGAAGAGTTTGAAGATTCTATACCTGTACCCAGCCAGGGCAAATCTGTTGACGACTATTTCCAAATTCGATTCCTGTATCCAGCCAGGGCACGTCTGAAGAGTTTGAAGATTCGATACCTATATCCAGCCAGGGCATATCTGTTGACGACTAATTCCATATTCGATTCCTGTATCCAGCCAGGGCATGTCTGAAGAGTTTGAAGATTCGATACCTGTATCAAGCCAGGGCAAATCTGTTGACGACTATTTCCATATTCGATTCCTGTATCCAGCCAGGGCACGTCTGAAGAGTTTGAAGATTCGATACCTGTATCCAGCCAGGGCACGTTTGAAGAGTTTGAAGATTCGATACTTGTATCCAGCCAGGACAAATCTGTTGATGACTATTTCCAGATTCGATTCCTGTATCCAGCCAGGGCACGTCTGAAGAGTTCGAAGATTCGATACCTGTATCCAGCCAGGGCAAATCTGTTGACGACTATTTCCAGATTCGATTCCTGTATCCAGCCAGGGCACGTCTGAAGAGTTCGAAGATTCGATACCTGTATCTAGCCAGGGTAAATCTGTTGACGACTATTTCCAGATTCGATTCCTGTATCCAGCCAGGGCACGTCTGAAGAGTTTGAAGATTCGATACCTGTATCCAGCCAGGGCAAATCTGTTAACGACTATTTCCATATTCGATTCCTGTATCCAGCCAGGGCACGTCTAAAGAGTTTGAAGATTCGATACCTGTATCCAGCCAGGGCAAATCTGTTGACGACTATTTCCAGATTCGATTCCTGTATCCAGCCAGGGCACGTCTGAAGAGTTCGAAGATTCGATACCTGTATCCAGCCAGGGTAAATCTGTTGACGACTATTTCCAGATTCGATTCCTGTATCCAGCCAGGGCACGTCTGAAGAGTTTGAAGATTCGATACCTGTATCCAGCCAGGGAAAATCTGTTGACGACTATTTCCAGATTCGATTCCTGTATCCAGCCAGGGCACGTATGAAGAGTTTGAAGATTCGATACCTGTATCCAGCCAGGGTAAATCTGTTGACGACTATTTCCAGATTCGATTCCTGTATCCAGCCAGGGCATGTATGAAGAGTTTGAAGATTCGATACCTGTATCCAGCCAGGGCAAATCTGTTGACGACTATTTCCAGATTCGATTCTTGTATCCAGCCAGGGCACGTCTGAAGAGTTTGAAGATTCGATACCTGTATCCAGCCAGGGCAAATCTGTTGACGACTATTTCCAGATTCGATTCCTGTATCCAGCCAGGGCACGTCTGAAGAGTTCGAAGATTCGATACCTGTATCCAGCCAGGGCAAATCTGTTGACGACTATTTCCAGATTCGATTCCTGTATCCATCCAGGGCACGTCTGAAGAGTTTGAAGATTCGATACCTGTATCCAGCCAGGGTAAATCTGTTGACGACTATTTCCATATTCGATTCCTGTATCCAGCCAGGGCACGTCTGAAGAGTTCGAAGATTCGATACCTGTATCCAGCCAGGGCAAATCTGTTGACGACTATTTCCAGATTCGATTCCTGTATCCAGCCAGGGCACGTCTGAAGAGTTCGAAGATTCGATACCTGTATCTAGCCAGGGTAAATCTGTTGACGACTATTTCCAGATTCGATTCCTGTATCCAGCCAGGGCACGTCTGAAGAGTTTGAAGATTCGATACCTGTATCCAGCCAGGGCAAATCTGTTGACGACTATTTCCATATTCGATTCCTGTATCCAGCCAGGGCACGTCTAAAGAGTTTGAAGATTCGATACCTGTATCCAGCCAGGGAAAATCTGTTGACGACTATTTCCAGATTCGATTCCTGTATCCAGCCAGGGCACGTCTGAAGAGTTCGAAGATTCGATACCTGTATCCAGCCAGGGTAAATCTGTTGACGACTATTTCCAGATTCGATTCCTGTATCCAGCCAGGGCACGTCTGAAGAGTTTGAAGATTCGATACCTGTATCCAGCCAGGGCAAATCTGTTGACGACTATTTCCAGATTCGATTCCTGTATCCAGCCAGGGCACGTATGAAGAGTTTGAAGATTCGATACCTGTATCCAGCCAGGGTAAATCTGTTGACGACTATTTCCAGATTCGATTCCTGTATCCAGCCAGGGCATGTATGAAGAGTTTGAAGATTCGATACCTGTATCCAGCCAGGGCAAATCTGTTGACGACTATTTCCAGATTCGATTCCTGTATCCAGCCAGGGCACGTCTGAAGAGTTTGAAGATTCGATACCTGTATCTAGCCAGGGCAAATCTGTTGACGACTATTTCCAGATTCGATTCCTGTATCCAGCCAGGGCACGTCTGAAGAGTTCGAAGATTCGATACCTGTATCCAGCCAGGGCAAATCTGTTGACGACTATTTCCAGATTCGATTCCTGTATCCAGCCAGGGCACGTCTGAAGAGTTTGAAGATTCGATACCTGTATCCAGCCAGGGTAAATCTGTTGACGACTATTTCCATATTCGATTCCTGTATCCAGCCAGGGCACGTCTGAAGAGTTTGAAGATTCGATACCTGTATCCAGCCAGGGCAAATCTGTTGACGACTATTTCCAGATTCGATTCCTGTATCCAGCCAGGGCACGTCTGAAGAGTTTGAAGATTCGATACCTATATCCAGCCAGGGCAAATCTATTGACGACTATTTCCAGATTCGATTCCTGTATCCAGCCAGGGCACGTCTGAAGAGTTCGAAGATTCGATACTTGTATCCAGCCAGGGTAAATCTGTTGACGACTATTTCCATATTGGATTCCTGTATCCATCCAGGGCACGTCTGAAGAGTTTGAAGATTCGATACCTGTATCCAGCCAGGGCAAATCTGTTGACGACTATTTCCAGATTCGATTCCTGTATCAGCCAGGGCACGTCTGAAGAGTTCGAAGATTCGATACCTGTATCCAGCCAGGGCAAATCTGTTGACGACTATTTCCAGATTCGATTCCTGTATCCAGCCAGGGCACGTCTGAAGAGTTCGAAGATTCGATACCTGTATCCAGCCAGGGTAAATCTGTTGACGACTATTTCCAGATTCGATTCTTGTATCCAGCCAGAGCACGTTTGAAGAGTTTGAAGATTCGATACCTGTATCCAGCCAGGGCAAATCTGTTGACGACTATTTCCAGATTCGATTCTTGTATCCAGCCAGGGCACGTCTGAAGAGTTCGAAGATTCGATACCTGTATCCAGCCAGGGTAAATCTGTTGACGACTATTTCCATATTCGATTCCTGTATCCAGCCAGGGCACGTCTGAAGAGTTTGAAGATTCGATACCTGTATCCAGCCAGGGCAAATCTGTTGACGACTATTTCCAGATTCGATTCCTGTATCCAGCCAGGGCACGTCTGAAGAGTTCGAAGATTCAATACCTGTATCCAGCCAGGGTAAATCTGTTGACGACTATTTCCATATTCGATTCCTGTATCCAGCCAGGGCACGTCTGAAGAGTTTGAAGATTCGATACTTGTATCCAGCCAGGGAAAATCTGTTGACGACTATTTCCAGATTCGATTCCTGTATCCAGCCAGGGCACGTCTGAAGAGTTTGAAGATTCGATACCTGTATCCAACCAGGGAAAATCTGTTGACGACTATTTCCAGATTCGATTCCTGTATCCAGCCAGGGCACGTCTGAAGAGTTCGAAGATTCGATACCTGTATCCAGCCAGGGTAAATCTGTTGACGACTATTTCCAGATTCGATTCCTGTATCCAGCCAGGGCACGTCTGAAGAGTTTGAAGATTCGATACCTGTATCCAGCCAAGGCAAATCTGTTGACGACTATTTCCATATTCGATTCCTGTATCCAGCCAGGGCACGTTTGAAGAGTTTGAAGATTCGATTTCTGTATCCAGCCAGGGTAAATCTGTTGACAACTATTTCCAGATTCGATTCTTGTATCCAGCCAGGGCACGTCTGAAGAGTTTGAAGATTCGATACCTGTATCCAGCCAGGGTAAATCTGTTGATGACTAATTCCAGATTCGATTCCTGTATCCAGCCAGGGCACGTCTGAAGAGTTTGAAGATTCGATACCTGTATCCAGCCAGGGCATATCTACATAAAGAGTTTGAAGATCAACCCCTGTAACAGGCCAGATAGTTATTTTTCTTTCTCAGGTACGCAAGTTCTCGCTAAGGAATCTCTTGCGCGATTGACACCTAGATGGCATCTATAAGCCCATCCCCATACCAACAGTCTCCAAATGGCATCTATAAGCCCATCCTCCTATCCATCATCTCTCCAAATGGCATCTGTAAGCCCATTCCCACCATCACACTGCTAACACTCTACTATGTGAGTGCAAATTTCTGGGCACTTTAGTGTTCAATCATCTTCCACCTTCGGATTACGAAAGGCACGCCAGCCAATCTACATCCTCAGGTCTAAGAAGATTGAACAGGGGCAACTGTTGTACCACAAAATTTGCCCTCCCATATTCTTCAAGATTTGTCAAGATCAATCTCCAAATGGTTCAAAAATCTCTCAAGGGTTGCACAGTCCAATTGCCTCCTAACACAGTCAAAATTAGGGTTTTAGATCTTGCAAAGAAATTGAGGTTTTCAAGGGTCCAATCAAGTCCCATATGCCTATATACATTGTCAAGCATCCATATGTCAAGTTTCAAGACTCACAGCATCAAGTTGCACAGTCAAAAGCCCTAATTGCTTCACAGTCAATTGCAGGGGCAAAATGGTCATTTGACAGTCAAAAGTCAAAGTTTTTGGTCAACATCTTATTTTGAAGCCACAATCATCATTTGATCAAGTCTTGATCATGATTCCACAAGCATGGCTCAAAAAGTCTCAAGATGCAAAAGTTTCTATTTTTGGACAGTTGAAAAGTCAACTGCAAATTGACCAAGGCATAACTTTTTCATGGTTTATCAGAAAAATCCCATCCAAAGCTCATTTTGAAGGAGATGACATTTCCTACAATTCATCTTCATATTCCAAGTCCAAGAAATGCTCTCACAAAAAGTTATCAATTTCAACATTATAGGTCATTTTCAAAAGTCAACAAAAAGGCACTTTAAGTCAAAGACCATAACTTGAGATTGGTAAATCAAAATGACATGGGACCAAAGGCATTGGTTATAGGACTTCAAGAAATTTCCAAAATGTCCAAGAACATGTTCATAGCTTCAAAAGTGAGCAAGATATGCATTGCAGAAGTTGGGAAATGTTTGGGAACTTTCAAAAGTCAACTTTGCCTAAAACACTTCGTTTTTGCTAATGGGCCTCAAATTCTTTCTTGAATCATTACCCAAGTCCTATGCACGACCCATTGAACTTAATTTGATTTATTTTCTAATTTTTAATTAATTAATTGAATTTATATTAATATTAATTCATTTAATTGGTTTTAATTATAGGAAAATTCAAAGATATGCTTTTTAGATCTTTTTGTGCAGCAAATATGACTAGGGCAAGCTGGCAACTCGTGTGCACCTCAAAGGCATTAAAATATCCATGATTGGCAAGTTTTCATGAAAGAAAAGATTGAAAAAGATATTATTGGCAATCACACATTCAAGTCATAATACCATGGACTTTTGGGCTTAATTCTAACCTAATTCCATTCACATATATGTGCTGAAGAAAACCCTACTCAAGGACACGAAAAAGCTGCCATAGAACTCCATAACAAAGTTACAAAAATTGAGAAAAAGTGTGAAACTGATTTCCTATTTGCAGGTGGATTCAAGGCCTAAAATTGTTTCCAATACATTGCTGACATTGCCAGGAAGCCATTGCAATCAAGAACGAAGCTTAACACGCAAAGAATCAGAGAATACAAGTGACACGGTTTGCTTTATTTTCCAGATTTGCATATCACGATTCATGTGTTTTTGACCATTTTTTTTGGATTGATTTATGTTAATAGGGACCTTCTGAAGCTGTTGGTACCAACCAATTTGGTTATAGCCCTCTGAATCAAAATCCACCATGAACGAAATCTAGGGTTTCTGAAGCTTTCAATTAGGCCTTTAGGCATAAAGGAAAATTGGACCTTGAGACAAGCATGGTTGAATTCGTCAAGGCCAGACGAATTCAACCAGACCCTCGCGCCTTTTTTATGTGACCCATAGCTCTAGTCGCTATTATTGGGACTCTTGCTTTGTGGGGGTTTAAAACCCCCGCTATCTTGTTCATGTTTGCAGGAAAAACGAAGAAGAAGGATGAGCTGTCCAAACGCGACTGGAGGATTCAAACATGGCGCGTGCTTTTTGTATTTCCAGCCTGGCCATTATTCTTCTTATATAATAATTATTGTCCATTCATATAACAAACGCGCTGGACAGCTCAGTTGGCAAAGGCATAATGGCACGAGGTACTGGGACCTGGGTTCGATTCCCAGGTCCCCCCATATAATTGTTGATTTTTGTTTTAAAACATTCACATGCAGCATTCGTTCAATGGTCCATCATGCACCTTCACGCGCTAGCTTGCCAAGTGGCCATGATGCCCAATCCAGTGGCCACAGAATGAAGTCCATGATGCACTCCAGTCAACCAACATGCACACAACCAGAAAGTCAACGAGGCTTGCTTTGTCTAATGGGCCAAAATTCCTCAAAGTTCACCTCCACATGGGCCATCTAACCCCCTTGGTTTGCATAATTTTATTTTCTTTTCTTTTTAATAGTTTTAATTGTTTTAATTATAATTAATTAACCACAAATAATTTTTCCTAATAAAAATCAGAAACTCAAAATGTTTTTTTTAATTATTTATTAAATTTGCCATTAACATGTTTTTGTAAATAAGTAACTAACAATTAACTTAGTTTAATTTAGGTTTTAAATTTAAACCTTTTTCCTAATAAATAAAATTGTATAGAATTAGGTTTTGACTTTTAATTATTTTCATCATTATTGATTATTATTATTATTGTTGTAAATAACATGTAAATTAATTAATTAGCTTAAATTAGGTTAACTTTAATATTTTCATTAATAATTAAAATAGACTTAGAATTAGGGTTTTCACTTGATTTTTATTTTCTTTATTTCAATAAACACAAAAAACATAAAAAACACTTTCTTTTCTTTAATTAAATAATTAGGTCTTAATTTAATTTAATTTCTCTAAAGGGTCCAAAACCCTCGGACGTTCAGTTTAATTTATTCGCGCACTATTTTCTTATTGGATCATTATGTAACTGCTTTCCGGAATGTAATAGTAATTAGGTTTATTGCTTTTTACTTTCCGCATCTTTATCAAAAACGGGTCTTTGTATTTTGGCGATGTATAGACCCGCGCCTTGTAATAGCGTAGCTTTTACCTTTCTGTATTTTATTTTTCGCACTCTTAAACTGTTAAATTGCATGAAAGAATGTATGGTAATTAAAAACAACGCGTAGCTCACAATGCCATGATCAAAGATAAATGTTAACATGAAAACAACACACAATGCACCTGCCACTTCTAGGGTACGCTTCACTTGTTGCCTCGAAACGTGGTCGTCAAGTATATGATGTTTTAGCGGTCGCTCTTATGTCCAAGATCCAGTTGCCTCGAAACAGTTGCCTCAGATTAAAAAGGATCTAGGACATTAGGGTTACTTCTAAGGTGTCCTACCTATTGCTTCGGTGACCACACTGTCCCTCAATCGAATTGACCCGAACACCTCCAACGGTGGTGCTACCTACCTCTCAATGGTGGGATGGCACTACCTTAAGGACTTTTACACAGCCTAATTCCTTAGGGTAGGTAGATGACTCATGGGTACTTACTCTCTTCAAAAACAAACAAAAATATTTTCACACTGACACTTTCAAAAGCTTTCAAAACAAATTTTTCAAACACTCTTGAGGACAGATACAAGAGTCACTCAGAAATCTTTCAATGAAACTTTTTCAAACCCACTCACATTTTGAAAAGCAAACATTTTGAAAACATAAGAGCAAGTACCTAAGAGCCCGTGGATAACCACGGATAGAAAGGGTGATAACACCTTCCCTTTCTATAAATCTACCTCCCAAACTGAGAAAAAATCTCATAAGGAATTTTGATGTGCTTTTGTCCTTTCCATGTTGGAGAAAATAAAATACGGTGGCGACTCTTGCTTCCGCGACATTTCGCGAACCAGCTTTAAACAGTCAGTTCTATTTCCACCGATCACAGAACTGGCGACTCTGATGGGGATATTTAAAGTGAGGTGTACCTTAGGATAGATCATACTTATGTTTTCAATTGCCTGTCTTGATTGCTTTAAACATTGTGGGCCTGTTTTTTGGGAGTTCTATAGATCCTAACCCGGATCTGGGGGATACCTTTTAGAAAGTAGCAACAAGACTGTGAGGGAACTGTGCGGGGTATACCGACACGGTTGAAGCAGTCTGCTACGTTGATGTGGCACTTTGGTGAGTACCGGTAACCCTTGAGTCAAGTCAAGGAGAGTACGGGGCCGCCGCATGGTGTCGTAAAGCATCAGCTGACCTTAGGAACCTTACTTGACCATCCTGGCCTCTTTAGGGGTAGTGAGATAACTGACTTTGGTGCAGTCCAAAGTTGGTTGATACTCGATACTACACTCATTGAGGGTTGTTTTCTTGGAATATTTTGATCGCCAGTTCAGTGGCTAAATCGAAACAATGAACATAGAAAACAACCCAATGATATTGAGCTCCTTAGAACCCGGTTACTTTTGATAGGACAGGTTTTTGAGCCCACCAACTTCAAGAGGGTAGTACCTAAACTCCATGCTGACCTAAACTCTAAGGGCTATCTGGTGTGACTTGTGTGTCTTAAAACTTGACTACTTGCATGCTTGTTATCTGACACTTGAGCTTCTTGAAGGTTTTGTTTACAATCCTTAATCTGGGCTCATAACAGGGTTTACCTACTCCACGCATAGCATAACATCATACCATCATGCCATTGCATACATCCTACATAAAGACTAATCCATTTCCAGGATCTCAAGGGTCTGTGATGCAGGTCATGATGAACCAATTATCCAGCAAGGGGCACAGGGGATTCATTTTCCTCTAGCCAAGGTTGTTAGGGGCTATGACCCACTCGATATGGTGAGCCTTGACTCTTGAAGAAGGACCCTCAACAATATGAAGTGCCTTCAATCAAGCTACCGGATTCCAATTCTAGCAATCTTCTTGTTTACCCCGCGAGGTCCTTGAAAACATTGCATGCATATCATACATATCATTGCATTACAGGTGCCCTTGTTGCAGGTCACTTACCTTTTTCGCTGTTTATTTCAGCAATGGCTTCCCAACAAGATAACCAGGGTCTTCATGCTCAAGAGACTCAGTTCAGGGAAATCTTCCTAAGCCTATCCAAGGGGCAGGAAGAGTTGAGGACACTCCTCATGGGGAATTTGGCCAAGAAAAGTCCCGAAGATGACAAGGACGAACGACTGAAACGCCTGCAAGCTGAGGTAGATACAATGAGAACCCAGATGCTGGGGCAAATGACTCTCATCCAAGGCTTAGCTCGGGAGCAAGAAGAGTTGAGGACCATGATCAGTCAACTTCATCAAGTCAGATACAACATGAAGCAACCATTCCAAGTCAGGGATCAGGTCATTGATCAGCTTCCAAGAGGACAAGAGTCTGGTATGGTGAAGAATAGACCTCTCCAAATTGCTACCACTTCACAGGTCCAACCATAACCTCGCCCAGAGCAACAGGTTGATCAGAGTAGGCCAAACAAGCCCAGGAGGCAGTTCACCCAGCTCAACGTGTCGCTGTTTCAAGCTTTACAACACCTGTTGAGATTGAATCTGATTACACTAAGGGCTCCTCCCCAGAATTCCAACATCTCTGCCCCTAACTATCATCCCAACAAAAGATGTGCATACCACTCTGATAGTCCTGGACATGACACTGCCGACTGCTGGGCTCTGAAGAACAAGGTCCATGACCTGATTAATGAAGGAGCAGTGGATTTCACCCAAGAGGGTCAGGCTGAGTTCTTCTACCATCCCTGCAGGATTCACCATTTGAAGTAACAAGTCCTGAGATGAGAAAACTTTTTGTCCATTAGAATTTTCAAGTTGTAATTTTCTTTTGATTGTTCAAACAATTATTGTCATGGAAAACATTATTACTTTGAAACTTAATATTGACCAAAAAGTTAATGTTTGACTTTTGGTGTATCAGTTGACTTTTCACCAGTTGACCAAATTTCAACTATCAATCCACTGATCTTGATAAATTATTTAAGCCATGGAATTGGGTCAACATGTTATGTTTGAGTCTTTGAGATTATGCTTCAAGCCATTAGATCATGTATTAGGTCAAAAAGTCAATGATCAGTCGTTCTTAGTTAAAACCCTAATTTGGAGTCTCGGTGTTTCAGAGATGATTTTGTCTGATCAATTCCTTGAGAATCCTTGAGCATTGGAAATCCTTTGTGAGGAATGTATTGAAAAAGAGAGGGCAAATTTAGGGTACAACAATTTCCCCTGTTCAATCTTCTTAAACCTGAAGAGTTAGATCGACGGGTCCGCCATTCGTGACTTGAAGGTGGAAGATGATTGGATACTAGAGTGCCCAGAAATTTGCACTTGATGATGTGTTAGTTGATTGTGTCGGGAATGGGCTTAAATATGCCATTTGGAGAAGTGATAAAGAATTTGTTGGAGATGGGCTTGCAGATGCCATTCAGAGTGATTGTTGGTAGAAGTATCAGAATAAATCTTTAGTTGATTTAGTCTGAATGATATGTTGGAATGGACCTGTGTTAAGCCATGTTTGGAAATGTATTAGAAGGAATTCGTGTAAGATTGCTTCAGGATGAACCCGTGTGAAACTGTATTTGAAAAATTATGAGAAGGAGCCCGGGTAGGGCTGCTTTGGGATGAATCTGTGTGAAACTGTATCTGGAATTGTATGAGAAGGAGCCTATGTAGGGCTGCTTCGGGATGAGTCTGTGTGAAACTGCATCTCGAAATGTATGAGAAGGAGCCTGTGTAGGACTGTTTTGGGATGAGTCTGTGTGAAACTGCATCTGGAAATATATGAGAAGGAGTCTGTGTAGGGTTGCTTCGAGATGAGTCCGTGTGAAACTACATCTGGAAATGTATGAGGAGGATCCTGTGTAGGGTTGCTTCATGATGAGCCCGTGTGAAGTTGTATCTGGGAATGTATGAGAAGGAGTATGTCTAATATTGCTTCATGATGAGCCCGTGTGAAGCTGCATCTGGAAATTAGAAGAAACCCGTGTAAGATTGCTTCTTAATGAGCCCGTGTGAAGCTGCATCTAGAAATTAGAAGGAACCCGCGTAAGATTGCTTCATGATGAACCTGTGTGAAGCTGCATCTGGAAATTAGAAGGAACCCGTGTAAGATTGCTTCATGATGAGCCCGTGTGAAGCTGCATCTGGAAATTAGATGGAACCCATATAAGATTGCTCCATGATGAACCCGTGTGAAGTTGCATCTGGAAATTAGAAGGAACCCATGTAAGATTTGTTCTTGATGAGCCCGTGTGAAGCTGCATCTGAAACCTATGTAAGATTGCTTTATGATGAACCCGTGTGAAGCTGCATCTGGAAATTAGAAGGAACCCGTGTAAGATTGCTTCATGATGAGCCCGTGTGAAGCTGTATCTGGAAATTAGAAGAAACCAAGGAAGATTGCTTCATGATGAGCCAGTGTGACGCTGCATTTAAAAATTTGAAGGAACCCGCGTAAGATTGCTTCATGATGAACCTGTGTGAAGCTGCATCTTGAAATTAGAAGGAACCCGTGTAAGATTGCTTCATGATGAGCCCAAGCGAAGCTGCATCTGGAAATTAGAAGGAACCCGTGTAAGATTGCTTTATGATAAGCCCGTGTGAAGGTGCATCTGGAAATTAGAAGGAACCCGTGTAAGATTTCTTCATGATGAGCCCATGTGAAGCTGCATCTGGAAATTAGAAGGAACCCGTGTAAGATTGCTTTCTTGATGAACCCGTGTGAAGTTGCATTTAGAAATTAAAAGGAACCAGTGTAAGATTGCTTCATGATGAGCCCGTGTGAAGCTGCATCCGGAAATTAGAAAGAACTCGTGTAAGATTGCTTCATGATGAGCCTGTGTGAAGCTGCATCTGGAAATTAGAAGGAACCCATATAAGATTGCTTCATGATGAGCCAGTGTGAAGCTGCATATGGAAATTAGAAGGAACCCGTGTAAGATTGCTTCATGATGAGCCCGTGTGAAGTTGTATCTGGAAATTAGAAGGAACCCGTGTAAGCTTGCTTCTTGACGAGCCCGTGTGAAGCTGCATCTGGTCGTGTAGATAGTTGCTCTGTCTTGCTTCAGGAACTAATCTTGGACCTGTTGAAAATTGTTGATGATAATTATCTTTTGATTGATCTTTCCTGAAAAGGTAAAGAGTTAGCTGTATGCAATGTCATGATGTATGGAATGCATTACGTAATGATGTTCTCAAAAATGAGGTTGTGCTATATGCACTTCGTATGCATATGCTATGATGTATGAAATGTGAAATGTTGTTAAAGTGTATCTTTGTATGGGAAAATAAATTCCCGACTACTGCTATGGATGAAGAGTATGTGTATCTTCAATTTTGTCTTGAATACTTCTGCTGGGGATTCCTGTTTGCTCTGAGGAAACTCTGCAGAGGATGTTGATTTCTGCTTTGGGGAGTAGAGTTCAGGAATCTTAGTCGTTCGTTGCTCTACTAGGGAATTTAATTCTCATATACCCTTACTGGAGATAGAAGAGATGATTAAACTTCCGATCTGTCTGGAGAGAGTAAAGTTATCTAGTATCTGGTCAGTTTCCAGGCTTTGCAACAACTCTCTGGGGGGATGAAGTTATATGTTATCTGGCCAGCTTTCCAGGCTTCGTGGCAACTTTCTAGGAGGATTAAGTTAAACTGTTATCTGGTCGGATTCCAGGTTACGCAACAACTTTCTAGGGAGAATGAAGTTAACTGTTATCTGGTCAGATTCCAGGCTTTACAGCAACTTTATGGCGATGATGAAGTTAATTTTTATCTGGCCGGATTCCAGGATTCGCAACAACTTACATAAGTTAACTATTATCTGGTCGAATTCCAGGCTTCACAACAACTTTATGAGGTTAACTGTTATTTGGTAGGATTCCAGGCTTCGCAGCAACTTTCTAAGGCAGATGCAGTTAATTGTTATCTGGTCGAATTCCAGGCTTTGCAACAACTTACTGAAGTTAGTATCAACTCCATTGGGGACAAAGGGGTTTTGTCCGTTGATTTGTAATAGCCTGAGAAAAGACTTGCGTTGGGGAATATGTAGTTTGTTAGGGAAATAAACCATGTTGAGGAGAATATTTTGAAGACCTTATTGGGGAGATGAATTCTTTTGGGGAGAACTCCACAAGGTTTCTTTTTTAGTTAAGACCAACTCAGTTGGGGAATGTCAAAATGAATATGAGTCTTGATTGTATCTGAGGAGATATTGAACGAGTATCAGAATGACATCCATATTATGACCGTATCTGAGTTGTATCTTTAGGAGAGTCTAGAATAAATGTCAGAATAAATATGTATTTAGATTGTATATGCATTGTATCTAGAAGATGATAAACTACAGGCAATTTCCATCCGTTTGGGAACCGGCATGATGTGTGCGTTCATTGGGAGAAGATCAAACTCCTATATCCGCTAGTGAGTTCGACTATGTCATCGGCTGGAGGATGCCCCACTTTTGTTTGAAGATGCTTCTACGCTTGTCAGGGATAGCATTGTAGGAGATCATACCCTTATACGTGAAGATTAATCTGTGGGGATCACCATATAGAGGTGGCTCTAGCGGCTTCACTGGTGATCACCTTATGAAAGGGACTTTGTGGGGATTTGTCATTGTCCATAATAGTAAGTGTTGTAGCACTGCTAGAAAATGTTTGTTTGGTCGTACATGACCCTTTACTGGAATTCATGTTCACTGCCCTAAGTGATTGCGATGGAGACCTGCCCCTGGCTATTCAGGAATTTATGAGAGATTTCTTGGAATCTTGACTTGACTACTACTGATGAGTTAAACCATAACATGTTATGCCCCCTTGATTATGGGAGCTTTGTCATTGGAAGTGTTTTCCCATTTGAAGTGATTATGTTTCTTGAGAGAATTTTTTCGTTCATTGGATATTCGCCATGTGAATTTCTATGTTGTCGATCAATTTTCCATATGCAAACAACGGTATTCAAACAATGCAAAGTTTACGTTTATCTTGAAGTTTTTGAAAATGCATTTTTAGCAAATCAAAGAATTTTGTAAGAATATGAATTCAACTCAGGACTTACAGTAAGACTTATAGGAATCGAGATACCTTTTGTAACAGTATGCTTTCCAACTAACCCATGCTTCAATTAGGAATTTTAAAAGGTTGTAACGTGGTCTGGTTCATGGTTTAAGAAACAAAGGATAAGGCTCAAAGTTTATTTGTATCCGACCCGTTCTTCATGATGTTCTTCCGCCCTATACTCAGTTAATTATGCATTTATCTCCCAATAGAATTTGGAATGATATTTTGGTGATGGTTAGGATACTGGAAGTTTATTTGATAAGGCAGTCAATTTTATAACATTTTTCTGCTGTCGAGGATTTGCAGCGACCTTTTTTTGATTTACTGTCCCTAATTTTTTCCAGATTGTTTTGTTTTGTTTTGAGACTACAGTCAGCGAGATGCCCCAGTTTTTCTTAAGTCCCCTTCGTAGGTTTTGACTCAGTGGGATTTTTATTTTGAGAGATAAAGACTACCTATTTTACAGGGAACCATCTCCATCTTTTGATTGAGAAGGATGTTTTTGGTGTCATTCGTTGTGTACGAAGAGAAAGCTTGCGACTGAACGCGTATTTGAATTAACTGAGAAACTACGCTGCCCCCAAGTTATGATTAAAGGTTTTAATTTGTGCAAAAAGAAAACTCCTACTTCTTTGGCTCAAAGGGGTTGACTAGGGATTATCTTCCTTATAACTCCACTATTGTACCCCAAAATTTGCCCTCTCATTTTATCAAGATTCTCCTCACAAGACTGCTTGGACTCAAGACCAGATTAGGGTTTGCTCTGTTCAAGACATCTCCTTGCACTGATGACCTGAAATTAGGGTTTGAGTTTGCACAAGGAATTTTGGACTTCTAATGCCCCATGTGACTTTCATACTTCATGTTGGACTTATAATATTGCCCATACCAAGTTTCAAGCCTTGAATCAATTTTTTACCCAGTCAATTGGACAGGTGACCTAGAAATCAACTGTATTGGGGAAAAAGTCAACTGTGGCCAATTTACAGTCAAACCTCATATTTTTTGATCCAAATCAACATTATAAACTCATATGAACCATTTGATCAAGTTGGGACCACAACTCCTCAAGAAATTTGACCAGATCATCAAAAGGGCAAAATGGTCATTTTTAGGGTTTTGATTGCAGAAAGGCATTTTCTGATTTTTCACCTAGACAATGGCAAATTGGGTTCAAGCATGGATTCAAGGACTCCATGGAATCATCTTGACCTAATCACAAAGTTCAAAAGATCTCAAAAGCATTGGATTGATAGATGAATTTTCCAGTCAACTGATCAAAAATCAACTGTACACTGAAAAGTCAAACTTTGACTTTTTGGTCAAAATCAAGTGCCAAGGGTCATTTTTCATCAAGATGAGTCAAAACATGAAACTTTTTTATCAAGAAACCTAATTTTTCAAATTAGGGTTTAAGATTGAAAATTTTCATAACTTAGAAATTTTCCAAGTTATGAAATTTTCTTTTTTTTTCCCAACTTTGCCCAACTTTTTCACCATGATGCAATTGGATTCAAACAAAACTTCCAACATGAAAGTTGTATTACTCCACAAAATATACAACTTTTATTCACAAAGTTTTCCAAAAAGATGCTTGGATCTCAAGTTATGATTTTTAGAATAAGGGTCCAAAAACTTTCTAACTTAGTGAAATTTTGCCCTAGTTTAGGCAGGATTTTGACCTATCTTCATGGCAAATTTTCATATAGTTCCACTTGGAATATCAAAATGCATTTAAAATATGGATTGTAGAGCATGTTACAAGATTTCCAAAATGTCCAAGAACACTCCAAAATCATTTATGGTTAGGGAGAATCGAAGGTTTGAATTTGGAAAAATGTCACTTTGATCCATGGCATTTTTCACTATGCTACAAGTTGCAATTTCTATCCAGACTTGTTTGTATTTGTTTACAGGTATCTAAACCCTTCCACACTCAAAAATTTAATGCAAACTCAATGGATTAAGGCATTTTTCTTATCAATGGAAGTTTACACAAGGGTTTAATCCATTTTTGGCAAAAAGGCAACAATGCTATTTTCATAAAGCACAACTTTATGCATTTTTGTTTCTCTTGAGCATTGGACCATTCTTTCACAGAAAACAAAGTCCACAAAGATAGGGAAAAGTATACCAACTCTTGGCAGACCCTAAGCTAGATGGTACAGCCCTTTGCATTATCATTTCACACTTTTCTTCAAAACCAAGTCAACTTGCCAAAATCATATAACTTGGCAATCTGTTATAACCAAGCTTTGTAACCATTCCAAACAAGTTTTGCATATTGCCTTAAGTCAGAAGCACGAGCTAACCACTTCTCAAGCCTTCCAAAACACCAAAACACCATCTTCTTGAAAAATAGGTCAGCTTCTGCAGTTCCACTTCCATCTCACAAACCACTCGTGCGTTTTTCCCCAAACCTCTTCCAACACACTCCATACAATCCACCTAAGCTCTCCCAACCATTGGCCAGTGACTGTAACTCCATTTACACACTTCACCATTTCTGAATTCTGTTTGTGCAGGTTTACTTATACAAGCTTATTCAAGCAAGTACAAAGCCAACTAAGCATTGGGGAAGGTCAAAGGAAGTTCAAGCAAGCTCACAAGCATCTCAGGCCTCACTGAAAATCTCTACATTGCCATACTCGTGTTCAACTGAAGCAGGTATTTCCAACTTTCTATCTCTCTATTTAGGAATCATTAGACTTAGGTTTGTGAGTAAAAAATGTAGTACTCATTGCCCTTAAGCTGTACATATGCATAAATTTCATTTAAGTTAACTGTGTTAGGAGAATTTGATGGATGAACTTTCCGAAAAAGTTAGGTTAGAAATTAGGGCCAGAGAAATTCTCTCTGGTCTTTGAGAGTTAGATTAAGTTTTTTACATGGTTAGAATCGTATGATCATGCTCTATAATTTTCATGTTACAAGTTTTTGTTTTTAAGCACTAAAACGAAGTTGTACACAGGGCGCACGTTTTTTGTTCAAAGGTTGAAGACGAAGGCAAATCTGGGCTGGGCCTGGCTTGTTCATGCTTTTTGCACCCCTAGCCTTATTGCTTACACCCCCTTGGCCCATTGTTTTATATTTTCATATTTTTTCATTTTTCTTTTTTAGTTTCTGACTTTTATATATTTTTCTAAATATAAAAAATATAAAAAATATTTTTCTTAAAATTTCACATTTTATTATGTTTTTTTTTATTTTCATTTTGGCATAGTATTTAGTTTATTAAGTTAATATATCTATTTTCTTAAATAAAAACTTATAAATAATACAAAAAAAATATTTTATTTATATTTTTATTATTTATACACTTAAATAATATTTTTCTCATATATTTTTATTTTCTAAACATTTGTATATATTTTATTTTATTTTTATTGTACATAAATAAATAATACATAATGTATATATATTTTTAAAACAAATTAGGGTTTCCACCCTTGATAAAAATAATCTTTTATTTCTTTTATTTTTAACACATTAAATAGCTTATTTTTACATGCATAAAAATAATACAAAAAAAAAACATCTTTGCATATTTATACTTATATTGCATATTTGCTTATTTATTATTTGAACAAAGAATTCAATTTGGTTGTAATAATCTTAGGGTTTTAATTTCTTGCAAATAATCCCCTATTCAAAATTTGTATCCCCCTCCCCATATCAATGTTGTAATAGCTTAGATTACTTTTACGCATTTATTGCTTTCAAATATGCCATGATAGAGATTAGGGTTTGTATGCAATATCCAAAATCAAAACAAATAGCTAGATCTAATACAAGACATAAAAGCATGTAAATTGACCACACAATGCACACATGCACCCCTAGGGTTTCATCCACTTTTTGCCTTAAAAATGGCCATGGTATGCATGCTAGGTGTCTTGGCAAAAAAAAATCAAAATAAAAAGATCATAGTCCCTCGATGACGCTATCTTGGTTGCCTATACAAAAAATGATCTAGACCCTCAAAAGTTGCTAAGATACTTAGCACAATTGCTATCATGGTCAATACGATGACCCGCGCCTGTCCCGTTTAACATCCAAATACAAGGTTGTTTATCAAATACAATGGTAAAACAACAATGTAAAAAGGGTCAAAAATGTGTAGGAAAGATCTTTGAGTAGATAGGGTAGATGCTCTTAGTTACTTGATCAAGCTTGCAAACATCCTTGCTATTTTCAAAAACACTTCACAACACAATTTCAAAACATTTCCCAAAACAAACTTTCAAATGTTGAAACATTTTTCAAAAGACAAAACACCTTTGTATACATTCAAACAAGAATCATTACAAAGGTTGCCACAACGATGGCCTCTTTTCAAAATACTTTCAAAACCACACACAAAGCACCATTTCAAACAATTGAAAAGCAAAAGCAAGTAATCTAAACAAGTAACTAAGAGCCCATGGATAACCATGGATGAAAAGGGTGCTTGCACCTTCCCTTTTCATAATCTACCCCCCGAACCCAAGAAAACCTCTCAAAGGTCTTTCCTGTGCTTTTTGACCTTTCCTTTGGATAAAATAAAAAGTCGGTGGCGACTCTTGCTAAACCGAAACATTTGCGAACACAAACGCAAAACCTCAAGTCAGTTCTCCCACCGTATCACAGAACTGGCGACTCTGCTGGGGACAAAATCTAAAAGTGGGGTTACCTTAGGGTTTAGATCACCTTTACATGCTTACTTTGTTTGCTTTGATTGCTTTACATTTGGTTCTATTGTTTGGGTTTGAAATCCTCTACCCGGATTTGGTAAACATTCATAGGTAAATAGCAATACATTGTGGAAACTATGCGGGGTATACCGACATGGTTGCAGCAATAGCTATATTAGTGCGACATATTTGTGGGTACCGGTAGCCTTTGAGTCAATCAAAGAGAATACGGGGCCGCTGAGTGATGTCATGAAGCACTAATGGACTTTTAGAACCTTTACTTGACCATCTTGGCCTTTTTAGGGGTAGTGAGATGACCGGCTTTGGTGCAGTCCGAAGTTGGTAGATACTCGATACTACACTCATTGAGGGTTGTTTTCTTGGAATATTTCGGTCGCCAGTTAAGTGGCTAAACTGAAACAATGAACACAGAAAATAATCCAGTGATATTGAGCTCCTTAGAACCCGGTTACTATTTATAGGACAGGTTGAGCCAACTAACTTCAAGAGGGTACTTACCTATGAAACCTCATGCAAGCCTGAAACTAGGATCTTGTGTGATTTGCTTGTACATATACTTGTGCATACATCATGAACATCATGAAGCATCATATGCATCCACTAACCATTTCAAGGGTTTGGATCTTCATCTTTGTTCCTGTTTTGTAGGTAATGGAATCACTCCGCAGGAAAACAATTCAGGTCAACCTTGTGAGAATCCCTCCTCAACTCAAGGAGCTTATTTCCAAGATTCCATAGAATTCTCCCTTCACTGAAAGACATGGTAGACTTCTCAACTTGGTCAACTCCAGCATAGAGGAATACATGGTGAAAGTTCTCTTCCAGTTCTTTGACCCCCTACACCATTGCTTTACATTTCCTGATTACCAACTAGTGCCTACTTTGGAGGAATTTTCTCAACTCCTGAGGATTCCTATTCTCCATCAACTACCCTACAACGGTACGGAAAGAGAGCCAAAGCCTAAAGATGTTGCTCAAGCCTTACACTTGCAACCATTTGATATCAAAGGTCATTGGGAAACCAGAAGTGGTGTCAAGGGTTTCTTGGAAAAGTTTTTGTTTGAGAAGGCACAAGACTGCTGGAATTCTCTAGATCTGCAAGCTTTTGAGGAGATTGTATCACTTCTCATCTATGGTTTGGTCTTGTTACCAAACCCTGATCAACTTATAGATGTGAATGCTGTCAAAATTTTCATATCTCAAAATCTTGTGCCTACATTGCTTGGGGACATCCTACACTCATTTCACACACGAACAATGAGGAAAAGAGGTGCTCTCATGTGTTGTACTCCTCTTCTAGCAAGGTGGTTTATTTCTCACCTTCCCCAATCAGTTTTGAAGAATGAGCAAGGCTTGAGGTGGTCACAACGGTTGATGACTCTTACACATTCTGATGTTCATTGGTGTTCTCGGTCCAGAGAAAATGTCATCATCATTGATCATTGTGGGGAATTCCATAATGTCCCATTACTTGGCATTATGGGAGGCATTACCTACAACCCCTGCTCGGCTTTGAGACAGTTTGGGCATGTGCGAAGGGATGACCCTCATGACATGCTGATTCCAGACTTGGTTATTGACTTCGACAATGACGCTCAAGGACTTTGTCAAAAGGTTCATTCGAGCCTAGAGGATGCCCAACAAAGTGGACAGTAAGACCCTGGGACACAAGAACTCCATCCCCCTTGAGCCTTACCTCAAGTGGGTATAAACCCGCGCCCAGAGTCTTATGATGCCTTACTGCTACATTCTGCCTGTGATCAAAGAGCCTGTTATGGAAGGAGAGGTTCCATACACCCTCCTACATCCTGACATGCCAACATCACTTGAAGATTTGCAAAGGAGTTGGATACAGCTCAAGGGAGAACACAATACTTTTGAAGCCCAATTCTACGCTAGTGAGAAGAAGGTTTTGGAACTTACTCGTCAACTCCACGAAGAGCAGACTCTTAACACCTACATTGCGCCAAGGAGGATGCGCAACGTCTTTTTACCTTAGAATTTTGTATTATTTTGCCCATAGAGCATTTATGTACTAACAAATTCTATCTTATTAATATGACGTGTGTTCCTTTTTGTTTACAACAAATTTGAATTTCTGAATCCTTGATTGCATTACATGAATACACATCATTTATCATATGCATAAACAGGTCTTCACACCAGGTTTCCTTATCTCTCTGATGTTTATTTCAACAAGATGGATATAGAGCAGACGGTCAAAGACCTACAAGCGCAGAATTCACAGTTCCAACAACTCCTCATGACCTTGGCAAAGGGTCAGGAGGATCTTAAAGCACTGTTAGAGAAGGAAAAGGAGAAAAAGAAAAAGAAAAGAGTTGGTGTGGCTACTATGGGAAGAAGATTTGAGAACCAAGCTAGAAGGGTCCTGGATTTCCCCTCAACATCTGATGAAGGGGTAGGAAAAGGAAAGGGAGCTGCAGTGCCCTCCGAGTCTGAGGAAGAAGAAGAAGAAGAAGAGGATGAAGACTACTCTGAGCAGCAGTACCCTCCTGCAGACGACAAGTACAAGAATCTGGAAGAGCGTCTGGCAGTTATGGAGGTACAAAGAGTGCCTGGGCTGGATTTCGAGGAGCTAGGTTTGGTTGCTGGGATTGTGATTCCCCCTAAATTCAAGGTGCCTACATTTTCTAAATACGATGGTTTGTCTTGTCCGAAGATGCACCTACGGTCTTACGTCAGAAAGATCCAACCTCATTATTCTGATAAGGATCTGTGGGTCCACTTTTTTCAAGATAGTTTGTCGGGTACGCAATTAGATTGGTTCTACTAGCTTGAGAGATCTGATGTGCATAATTGGGAGGATTTGGCGGCTGCCTTCTACAGACAATATCGATATAATGCGGACTTAGCCCTTACTCGTACTCAATTATAGAGTATGGGTATGGTCTCCAATGAAGGCTTTAAGGAGTATGCCCAGAAATGGAGGGACTTGGCTGGAAGGGTGCAGCCACCATTGTCTGAGAGAGAGCTTGCGGATATGTTTTTGGGGACCCTGTCAGGTTCATTCTTTAATCACTTGATCAGGAGTTCATCTGCGGGGTTCACCGAGTTAATTCTGACTGGTGAAAGAGTCGAAGTCGGAATCAAGAGCGGTAAAATTCAAAAGGATTCATCTGCTTCCGCTGCTATCAAGAAGACCTTTCCAGCCAAGAAAGAAGTCTCAGTTGTTTACTCCCAGAGAAGTCAAGGAAGAGTTGAGCGCCGGCTAGCGGTGGGGGCTGTAATGATTCAGAAGTCGGAAGCTGATCAACCTCGAAACAGTCAACCTAGAACAAACCAAGCAAGGGTGGAAAGGCCTGCACGACAATTCACCCGGATCAATATGACACCTGCTCAGGTTCTCCCTCATCTGTTGAAGTTAAACCTTGCAAGTTTGAAAGAGGCGCCGAAGAATGCGAATACATCTTCTCACTACTACCATTCAAATGTGAAGTGTGCTTATCATTCAGATAGCCTGGGGCATGACACCAACAATTGTTGGGCCCTCAAAAATAAGATCCAGGACTTGATAGATGCTAAGGAGGTGGAATTCGATGCCCCTGAAAAGCCTAACTTGATCTCTCCTCCAATTCCAAAACATGGTCACAATGTCCATGCTGTTGAAGAAGATCTTTATGTTGCTACTGTTGATGACTTAATGACTCCATTACCAATAATCAAGATGAATCTGTTGAAAGTCGGGGTTTTCCCGGGCTGTGGAATAGATTGTTACCTTTATTCGTCCTTACAATCCGACTGTCTGTTGTTGAAGTTAGGCATCCAATGCCTGATGGATAATCAAGAAATCCTCTTTGAGAAAACTCCTGTTACTCCGACTCCCATCAAAGATGTTGCTATAATTACCATTTCCGCCAATCTTTCCAAGGTCTCCAAAAGACCTGTTAAGATTACATCCGATCCAAAGATTGTACCTCTGAAGATAACTATGTCGGGGCCTATCCCATACAAGTCCAACAAATCAATACGGTGGAATTATGGAGGAGAGATCTTCTACCACGGTGTTAAGCAGATTGAATCAGTTGAAGAAAACTCCGATGAAGAGACTCCTGACATAGGAAATATTGCTGGGATGAGTAAAATCACATGCAGCGGAAGAATTTTCTCTCCGGAGATTGCTCCTCCAAGGGAAATCTTCGGACCCTCAATTGCTTCTAAGGTTACTCCTGTGCTGGTCAACATATCTGTGCGAACTCCAGTTATTGAAGAAATTGTTACTCCCGTAGTTGTACCCTCTGTTGTTGCTGCTGATAAAGGTAAGGGGATCCAAGAAGTGCCCGCCAGGACGAGGGCTCATCCTTTGGTCATCCCCGAGACCACTCAAAAGGAAATGGAGGAGATTTTAAAAATAATTAAGAAAAGCGACTATGATGTCGTAGAATAACTGGGGCAAACCCCTTCAAAAATCTCTATGATGGCCCTGTTGCTCTGTTCCGAAGCCCATTCCAAAGCTTTGATCAGATTCTTAAAGACGGCCCACGTGCCTCAGGAAACCTCCGCGGACCAGTTCCAGGAGTGTGTAGCTAGCCTAACAGCCGACAACGGTCTTGGTTTCTACGATGCCGATTTAACATCTAAGGGGAGAAAGCATAATGACGCGCTGCATGTCTCGGTGGAATGCAGAGGGACTACTTTAGCTCACGTTCTGGTTGATACTGGGTCGTCTTTAAATGTCTTGCCGAAGAAAGCATTGGACAGATTGGACTGTGAAGGTTTGACCCTGAAGCCCAGCAATATCATTGTCAGAGCCTTTGATGGTTCTAAACGGATGGTCCACAGGGAGGTGGACATCCCGATTAAAGTGGGTACTGAAACCTTTAACTACACATTCTATGTCATGGACATTCGTCCCTCCTACTCTTGCTTGTTGGGAAGACCATGGATTCATCATGCTGGAGCCGTTACATCTACTCTGCATCAGAAGCTTAAGTACCCTGTCTAGGGGAAAATTGTGACAGTTCACGGTGAATAGGAATACACGATAAGCCATCTTAATTCTTTCTGCTATGTGGAATTGGATGGTGAATACATCGAAACCCCCTTTCAGCATTTTGAGAAGGTAGCTCAGGAAATTGCAGCAGTGCCTTATGTACCCGTCATTACCAAACATGTGTCCCGGATGTCATCCCTTAAAGATGCGAAGGCTGTAATTAAGGAAGAAGGGAGCACAGTATGGGGTCAGCTGCCAGATTTTCCTTACAAGACAGATAAATTCGGCTTGGGTTTCACTGCTTCTGCTCAAAAGGCTGTACGCCGCTCCTGGGCTGGAGGGCCGCCGTTGAAGATCACCCATCATGGAGTTCATGCTTTGGAGGATGGTGAAGAGGAGACCAATTTTGAAGACTGGATCTTTCCAACTGTTGAAGGAGGACTGCACAACTGGGAGGCGAAAGACTTCGTTCCCATTACTTTCATAAATCAGTAATTTATCTTTCGAACATTTCTGTTGGTTTGTAATAATTATTAAACAATTCGTACACTTTTAACCTTGTGCCTTACCCGAGGTACATAGGTCCATTTGTAAGGGTTTTGATTTTTCATCATCATATGCCATTTTAATGAATCATGGACGTTTTCATATATAAACTTTTGTGTTCATTTTCTTTCTTTTTACATTTTATTTGTTTAAAGGTGGATATTCCTTACACACACCCACACTCACCAATGCAGGTACCCATCCATCCCGGATTCCGTGGGTAACAATTCTGCTATGGACTTCAGTAACTCTGAAGATCTGGTCAATCATGTCGAATGCGAAGGTGATGAAGACTATGAAGTGCCTCGAGAGTTGGCTAGATTGTTGCAACAGGAAGAAAGGGCTATTCTACCTCACGAGGAGTTGTTAGAGACTATCAACTTGGGAACAGAGGAAGACAGAAAAGAAGTTAAAGTGGGTGCCAACCTAGAGCCAAATGTCAAGGAGCGCTTAGTTCAGCTGTTGAATGAATATGTTGAGATCTTCGCCTGGTCCTACGAAGACATGCCGGGACTGGATACCGATATTGTGGTTCACCGCCTGCCTACCAGAGAAGATTGTCCATCAATCAAACAGAAAGTCCGCCGCATGAGGCCTGACATGTCTAAAAAGATCAAAGCTGAAGTGATGAAGCAGTTCAATGCTAGCTTTCTTGTTGTTACTTCCTATCCATAATGGGTTTCTAACATTGTGCCCGTGCCTAAGAAGGACGGCAAAGTCAGAATGTGCGTGGATTACCGAGACTTAAACAGGGCTAGCCCTAAAGATGACTTTCCGTTACCGCACATTGACATCTTGGTTGACAATACAACTCATCACAAGGTATTTTCTTTCATGGATGGATTTTCAGGGTACAACCAGATCAAAATGGCCCCTGAAGACATGGAGAAGACTACTTTTATTACACAGTGGGGTACGTTCTGTTATAAAGTGATGCCATTCGGACTGAAGAATGCCGGGGCAACCTATCAACGCGCCATTTTAGCTTTGTTTCATGATATGATACATCATGAGATAGAGGTCTATGTGGACGACATGATATCCCATTCACAAACTGAAGAAGAACACCTCGACCATCTGCAAAAGCTGTTTGTCAGGTTGAAGGAGTACAAGCTCATACTGAACCCTAACAAGTGCACTTTCGGAGTCAGGTCCGGTAAAGTTTTGGGATTCATCGTCAGTAACAAAGGCATCGAGGTTGATCCTGCCAAAGTCAAAGCTATACAAGAAATGCCTGCCCCTCGCACTGAGAAGGAGGTCAGAGGTTTCTTGGGACACCTAAACTACATTGCAAGGTTCATTTCTCACCTAACATCTACCTGTGAACCAATCTTCAAGCTGTTGAAGAAAGATCAGGTGGTTAAATGGAATGATGACTGTCAAGTTGCTTTCGATAAAATCAAGGAGTATTTGCTAGAACCTCCTATCTTGATGCCTCCCATGGAAGGAAGACCTCTAATCATGTACCTGACTGTTTTGGATAATTCAATGGGGTGCGTATTGGGCCAACATGACGAGTCTGGCCAAAAAGAGCATGCCATTTATTACCTTAGCAAAAAGTTTACCGACTGTGAGACCCGATACTCACTGCTCGAGAAAACTTGTTGTGCTTTGGTATGGGCTGCTCGCCGGTTAAGGCAGTATATGTTGACTCATACCACTCTACTGATTTCTAAAATGGATTCGATCAAGTGCATCTTCGAGAAGCCTGCTTTATCCGGAAGAATCGCTAGATTGAAAATGATCCTCACCGAATATGATATACAATACACGACGCAAAAAGCTATAAATGGGAGTGTGCTAGCCGATCATCTGGCCCATAAGGCTATCGAAGATTACCAATCCATGAGATTCGACTTCCCCGACGAGGACATTATGACTATGGACAACATTAAAGAAAATGGACCGTATGACGGACCTGAACAAGGATCCCGATGGACCCTGTACTTTGATGGTTCCTCCAACGCACTTGGCAACGGTATCGATGCAGTACTTATTTCTCCAGGAGGTTGCCATACACCTTTCACTGCTAGACTCTGCTTCAGCTGCACCAACAACATGGCCGAGTATGAAGCTTGTATCTTTGGTCTCAAGGCCACTATTGACTTGGGAATCAAATCATTGATTGTATTTGGGGACTCAACTTTGGTTACCAGTCAAATCAAAGGAGAGTGGGATAATAAACATCCAAACCTCATCCCTTACAAAGCACATGTCTTGACATTGTTACCACATTTCGAGCAGATTTCCTTCGAGCATTTTCCACGAGAAGAGAATCAGCTAGCAGATGCGCTAGCTACAATGTCTTCCATGTTTAAACTTAACTGGGATAATGAGGCTCCTCAAATCACCATTGAGCGAATGGACGAACCTGCTCATTGTCACGAGATTAATACCGAAGAAGTAGTGGACCGACCTTGGTTTCACGAAGTCAAAAGATATCTCGAGAATACCCTGAAGGAGCTTCAATCAACGATAAAAAGTTCTTGAGGAGATTCTCGGCAAAATTCTTCCTAAGCAATGGTATCCTATACAAGCGCAATCATGATTGCATTCTGCTTCGCTGTGTGGACAAGGTTGAAGCCGAGCAGATCATGGCTGAACTACATAATGGTACATTTAGCACCCACTCGAGCGGTCATACGATGGCTAAGAAGATTCTACGGGCAGGCTATTACTGGTCTACCATGGAAGCTGATTGTCTTCAACATTCCCGTACTTATCATAAATGTCAAATCTATGCGGACAAGGTACATATTCCTCCAGTTCCTCTCAATGTCCTAACAGCTCCTTGGCCATTCGCAATGTGGGGAATCAACATGATTGGAGAGATCAAGCCTACAATGTCCAATGGACATCGTTTCATCCTGGTGGCCATTGATTACTTCACCAAGTGGGTCAAAGCAGCTTCCTTCGCATAAGTTACAAAGAATATGGTTGCCCGCTTCATCAAGCAGAACCTCATTTGCCGGTATGGTATCCCCGACAGGATCATCACGGACAATGGTACAAACCTGGACAATACTATGATCACAACCTTGTGTGAACAGTTCCAGATTTAACATCACAATTCATCTCCCTATCGGCCAAAGATGAATGGTGCTATCAAAGCTGTGAACCAAAATATTAAGAAGATCATTCAAAAGATGACAGTCACCTACAAGGACTGGCATGAAATGCTACCGTTTACTCTGCACGGGTACTGTACCACGACACGTACTTCAACTAGGGCAACACCCTATTCTTTGGTATACGGCATGGAAGCTGTTTTACCTATCGAGGTTCAGATTCCCTCCTTGAGAATCATGAACGATGCTGGTTTGAGTGAAGATGATTGGATTCAGACCCGGCTTGATCAACTTAACTTGATTGACGAAAAGCGACTTACTGCTGTTTGCCATGGTCAGGCGTATCAGAAACGTATGATCAAGGCCTTCAACAAGAAAGTCAGGCGCCAGGTATATCAAGTCGGGGACCTTGTAATCAAGCGGATCATCTTGCCGCATAGTGATCCCAGGGGAAAATGGACTCCTACTTACGAAGGATCATTTGTGATCAAAAACATCTTTTCCGGCGGGGCAATGATCCTGACCACCATGGACGGCGACGACCTGCCGCACCCTGCGAATGCAGACATAGTCAAAAGATACTACACATAAACGACCCGAAAAGTTGAAAACCCGAAAGGGCGACTTGGGCAAAAATGGGCATCCCGGTGAATCGAAAACCCGAAATGGCGGTTCATGAAAAAATTAAGGATAAATAAAAAAATTTGTACACTCGGCAAGTTGAAAACCCGAAAGGGCGACTTGGACAAAAATAGGCATCCCGGTGAATCAAAAACCCGAAAGGGCGGTCCAAGCAAAAGTTAGGGAATTAAAGCGTATGACTATGTCTCGTCGGATCACTTTAAGAAAAATCTCTTCACAGACAAGCTCCAGGTTTCTGATCAATTCATTCATCGACGGACGAAGCAACGAATGGACAAGATATCCAGAGTTATGAAGTCTATAGCAGAATGGGAACCCCATGGAATTTTTACACATAGCCATCTTTCTTTGTATAAATTTTTCTCAATTTTTACAACAACATTCTCTTACTAGGATGTCTGTCTCCTTTGTACAAAATACTTACACAAAGTTAATACGAAGATACTTCAAAGCGCAGAAAACTACTTGCCTTTTCCTTTTTCTTTATACTTGTGTTTTATTTGAAAACGTCCAATGGTTTATTAAATGAGCATGTGCATTCGAATATAATCACTATTTACAAATAAACGAAATGCGAAAGAATAATTACTGACAGGTTGAAAGTATAGGAAAATGTCTTTAGGCTATCCTAGGGAAAATCCCCCGCAGTATATCATCTGGATCACCAGCAGAACTAAAACCTTGAAATACATATCCCCAGCGGAATTATAGTTTCAGAATCCTCGCCAGAGTCCAAACTTCAAACTCCCAATCCCCGGCGGACTCATATTTTCAAACCTTTAATCCACCATTAGAGTTAAGTTTTCAAACTCCCAATCCTCAGCGGAGCAAAAACTTTGGGTCATAAATCCCCAGCAAAGATGGAACCTTCTTTCCCCAGAGTCTTGAACTTACTTTCCAGCATGATAGCTTACTCTCCAACAGTATAGCCACCCCCACAGAGTTCACCCCCCAACAGAATGAAGATTCTCGTTCTCAAATTTGAAGGCCCCAGGGATTTATTTTCCCCTAACAGATTGAAGATTCTCAGTTTGAACTCCCCAGTGAAGTTACCCGAGTATTCATAACTCCCCAGCATGAGTTTGTCAGAGTTTTTTAATCCCCTGAAGATCGAAGATTTTCGTTCTCACTTCTCCAGTGAAGCCTCCAAGGTTTCAATCCCCCAGAAAATTGAAGTTTCTCAATTTTAATTCCCCGCAGAAGCCATCAGATTTTTCCTTATTCTCCAGCAGATCAAGGTTTTCTTTCATCTAATCCCCATCAGAGGTCATCAGAGTTTCCCTATTCCCCTAGCCGAGTAAGGATTCCCATTGGTGTACTCCCCAGCTACAGTCATCAAAATTCTTAGGATTCCCCAAGCAGGGTTCTCAGCAGACTTGAAGGACCCCTATCCCTAGGAAAGTCATGAAGGATTCTCACATCCCTGTAGAAGTTGTCAAAGTTCTTGTTAATCCCCACAATTTGCCAAGGATTTTCTATCCCCAACAGTGGTCCAAGGATTTCTCATTTTCAGCAATCAAAGGTTATGGAATCCCCGACATCGGTCCAGGATTTATTTTCCCCGACAGCAGTCAAGGATTTTACTATCTCCAGCCATCAAGGACTTTTTCTCCTCAGCAAGACATCTAATCAGCTTACATGCGCATACATTACATATCATAAACATTGATAAAACACGTTTTATTGCATCATACATGTTATGCAACATAACTTTGTGTTTCAGCTAACATTTTACTCTTTTCAGGATAAGATTAAAAGCTAACTGTTGTACCCCAAAATTTTCCCTCCCATTTCCTCAATATTTTCTCACCACAAAACCCTTGGAGCTCAAGAACCAGTTAGGGTTTCCTCTACAAGACTTCTCCTAGCACTGCTGACCCAAATTAGGGTTTGTGTTTGCACAAAGATATTTTGACCTAAAATGCCTAATATGACTTTCATGCTTCATGTTGGACTCCAAAGTTTATCCATACCAAGTTTCAAGTCTTGATTCCAACCTTTGCCCAGTCAATTGGACAGTTGACCTAGAAATCAACTGTATTGGGGAAAAAGTCAACTGTGGCCAATTGACAGTCAAACCTCATGAAAATTGACCCACATCAACATTATGAACTCATATGGACCATTTGATCAAGTTTGGATCACAATTCCACAAGAAATTTGATCAGATCACCAAAAGGGCAAAATGGTCATTTTTAGGGTTTTGACTGCACAAAAGCAATTTTTGACTGTTTGACCTAGCCAATGGCAAACCAAGCTCACATATGGACTCAAGGACCCCATGGAATTGTCTTGACATACTCAACAAGTTCAAAAGATCCCAAACACACAAGATTGACAGTTGAATTTTCCAGTCAATTGATCAATTTTTGACTGTATACTGAAAAGTCAAACTTTGACTTTTTGGTCAAAATCAAGTGTCAAGATTCATTTTTCATCAAAACATGCCAAATCATGAAACTTGTTCATCAAGAAATCAAGAATTGCAAATTAGGGTTTGAAATGAAGATTTTTCATAACTTAGAATTTTTCTAAGTTATGAAAAACCCTAATTGTTTCCTAACTTTGTCCCACTTTATCATCAAGATGCATTTGGATTCAAGGAAAAGTCAAAACATGAAAGTTGTAGTCCATTGCAAAATCTACAACTTTGATTCACAAAGTTTCCTCAAAAGAAGCTTGTAGCTCAAGTTACAATTTTTGGAACAAGGGTACCAAACCATTCTTAACTTAGAGAAATTTTGAACCATTTTAGGCAGGATTTTTGCCTAACTTCAAGACCATTTTTCACATGCTTCCACTTGGAATTTCAGTTTGCATTTCAAAGATGGATTGTATTACACATTCCAAGCTTTCCAAAATGTCCAAGAACTCATCAAACAACCTCATGGTTAGGGAGAATCGAATTTGGCAAGTTGGGAAAAACTCACTTTGTTTATGGCCAATTTACATGTTCATACACTTGTGCCATTTTGAACTCAGCTTGCATTCCTTGATTACAGGTCCTATATCCCATTTGCACTCAATAATTTAATGCTAACTCATTGTGCCAAGGCCTTGTTTTATGTGTTTAAGCATTACATGGAAGTTTAACCCTTAAATAGAAAAAGCTAATTATCCATTTTAGAAAAGTATGGCTTTATGTCAAAGTTGCAAATCAAGAAGTACAAGGCCATATCTTTGGGCACAAGTTCAGAAGCAAAACACACTGATCAAGGGGAAAGGTTGCAGCATAGATTGGGGGCCTGCATCAGTCTAGAACACAACTTGATACTTTGTTGCTTAAGTGTGAAGAAAACTTGCATAACAGACACTAACTCTCATCTCAGTCAAGAGACCTTTAAGCAAAGTTATCAAACACATTCTAAACACAAAACTTAAGCTGAAACACAAGCCAACCAAGTTCCAAATATCCTCAAACACAGAATCACCCTAAAACTGCAAAAACAGGGCATAAGCTACAGTTGGACTTCCATAGTTCATTTTCATCGTGCACCTTGGCCAAAAGCACTTCAAACACTTTCCCTACCATCCATACAAACTGTCCAAAGCATTAGAAGCAGACTGTAACACTCCTAATCAACATCACCATTTTCATTTTTCTGTTTTGCAGTTGAAGTTCCATAACACGATTCACTTGGTTTCAAAGCAAACTAAAGCTTGGAATAGCATCCCTGGACATCAAGGAAGCTATACCAATCATCACCTTGCATTGAAGACACCTCCATCACCAGATACGATTCCAACTGAACAAGTAAGTTCATGAACTCTTATCTCTCTATCCAGGAATTGTTAGGTTTAGATTTGTGAAGAAATTATGTCACATTCATGGCCCTGAACATGCCCATATAATTAGTTTTCATTTATGTTATGTGTGTTATGAGAATTTGATGTCTGAACATGGAACAAAAACTAGGTCAGGAATTGGGGGAGAAGAAATTCTCTCTCATTTCTGAGAGTTAGATTGATTTCTTTATATGTCTAGAATCGTGGCTTCAAGCTCTACAGGTTTCATGTTGCAAGATTTGGCAAAAGATCAAGGAATCTGGAGATAGAAAATGCGTGCTGTTGTTGTTCATACAGGTTCTGAGGTTGAAGACAAAGTCTTCATGGGCTGGGCCTGTTTCATTTTCCTATTTGCACCTTGTTTTTACTTTTGAACCCCCCTGGCCCATTTTGAGATATACTTGTTATTTTCCATTTTTTCTTTTTGATTTTGTTTCCATATTTTTGTTTAAATCATAAAAGACATTAAAAACATTTTTCCCATATTTTTTGCATTTATTTTGATATTTATTTGGTTTTTATTAGGTTTTTGTAAATAAATAAATAAGTATACTTTTATTTTTCAATACAAAAAAATAATAAACACATATTTTATTTCTGATTTTTATTTTATGTTATCTCTTGAAAACATTTTATAATAAAAATACATTTTTTTAAAATATTAAATATTATTATTTATATATATATTTAGTATTTAGTGAATATTATAAATATTTAGGTATTTATTAATACATTTAGGTTAAAAACATAACATAATAATACATTTTATTTTTTTACTAATATTTAACTTAAAAGTTACTTTTTTTCATATACTTTTCTTTTCATTTATTTTTTGTACATGATAAATAAATATTACATATATTATACATATAAATACTTTTATTTGCAAAATTAGGGTTTTTGCCCTAAATGCATAAAAATCCCAAAAATTAAATAATTTTATTTTATTTGGTTAATGATAAATACCTTTTACATACACATAAAAAGAAAACCTTTTTGCATTTTGCATATTTATTTTATTTTATTAAATATTGTGCATATTAAATAATTTGTATAATTCCATTTGGATTGTAATAGTTTAGGATTTTAATTCTTGTCAAAATACCCCCATTTGAACATTTGTACCCCACATCCCATATATTGTGTTGTAATAACTTAGGAACTTTATTTTTCGCATTTTACAAGCTTTCTAAATATGCCATGTTAGCATTAGGGTT
Source organism: Vicia faba (assembly GCA_948472305.1). NCBI lineage: Eukaryota > Viridiplantae > Streptophyta > Magnoliopsida > Fabales > Fabaceae > Vicia > Vicia faba. The sequence continues at coordinate 16,359,666 of OX451741.1, read as the reverse complement.
TGTATGCAAAACAATTAACCAAAAATAGTTTGACCTAACTTCAAGATGATCAAGCATGAAAATGGACAACACTAATCACACTTGCACCCCTAGGGTATTCCACTTGTTGCCTTCAATAATGGGCCATATTGCATGTTAGGTATCATTGGGCTAAAACAAAACAATCAAATGATCATAGTCCCTCGATGACGCTTTCAAAAGTTGCCTAAAAAAATGATCAAGTCCCTTAAAGAAAAATTGCCCAAAGATACTTGGCACCATTGCAATTATGGTCTAAACGATGACCCGCGCCCGTCCCTTTCACATCCTAACACAAGATTGTCCACCAAATGCAATGGTGGAACAAAATTGTTAAAAGGGTTAAAACATAGCAAAGATCTTTGAGAACTTTAGGGTAGATGGCTCTTGATTACTTGCCAACTTGCAAAACAAAACACTTGCCTATTCTTTTCAAAACACACATCAATACACTTTCAAAACAACTTTCAAAAAACATTGAAAACCTTTTCAAAAGACATACACCTTTGTATACATCCCAACATGGATCATTACAAAGGTTGCCACCATATTGGCCTCTTTTCAAAACATTTTCAAACCCACACACACAAAGCACCATTTCAAACAATTGAAAATTAAGGCAAGTTGATCTAAGCAAGTAACTAAGAGCCCATGGATAACCATGGATATAAAGGGTGCTAATACCTTCCCTTTCTATAATCTACTCCCCGAACCCAAGAAAACATCTCAAAGGTTTTTGCTGTGCTTTTTAACCGTTCCTTAGGGTAAAATAAAAAGTCGGTGGCGACTCTTGCTCAACCGAAACATTTGCGAAAACAAACGCAAAACCTCAAGTCAGTTCTCCCACCGTATCACAGAACTGGTGACTCTGCTGGGGAATTACTTTTAAGTGAAGTAACCTTAGGGCTTAGATCACCCTCTTGCATGACTAATTGCTTGATTTGATTGCTTTATATCTTGGCTCTCTTGTTTGGGTTTGCAATCCTACACCCGGATTTTGGGAAACATTCATAGATAGCAATACATTGTGGAAACTGTGTGGGGTATACCGACACGGTCGAAACAATAGCTATATTAGTGCGACATATTTGTGAATACCGGTAACCCTTGAGTTCAATCAAGGAGAGTACGGGGCCGCTGAGTGATGTCACTAAGCACTAATGACCTAGAACCTTACTTGACCATCTTGGCCTTTCATTAGGGGTAGTGAGATGACCGGCTTTGGTGCAGTCCGAAGTTGGTAGATACTCGATACTACACTCATTGAGGGTTGTTTTCTTGGAATATTTTGGTCGCTAGTTAATTGGCTAAACCAAAACAATGAACAATGAAAACAATCCAGTGATATTGAGCTCCTTAGAACCCGGTTACTATTTATAGGATAGGTTTTTAAGCCAACTACACTCAAGAGGGTACTTACCTATGAAACCCCATGCAAGCCTAAAACTAGGGTTTGGTGTGAATTGCTTGTACATATGCCTGTGCATACATCATGAACATCATAAAGCATCATATGCATTTACTAACCACTTCAAGGGTTTAGATCTTCATCTTTGTTTTTGTTTTGTAGGTCATGGAAATTCCTCGCAGAAAAACCATCCAAGTCAACCTTGTGAGAATCTCTCCTCAACTCAAGGAGCTCACATCAAGGATTCCGGAAAGCTCATCCTTCAGTGAAAGACATGGTAGACTGCTCAGCTTAGTCAACACCAACATTGAAGAGGACATGATGAAAGTGCTATTCCAGTTCTTTGACCCTCTTCATCACTGTTTCACTTTCCCCGACTACCAGTTGGTGCCCACTTTGGAGGAGTTTTCTCAACTCCTGAGAATTCATATCCTTAATCAACTACCTTTCAACGGTACGGAAAAGGAACCAAAGCCGGAAGATGTTGCTCGAGCATTACACCTACAGCCTTCTGACATCAAGGGACATTGGGAAACTAGAAGCGGCGTCAAAGGTTTCTTAGCAAAATTCTTGTTTGAGAAGGCACAAGAATGTTGGAATTCATTGGACCTACAAGCCTTTGAAGAAATTGTGGCACTCCTTATCTATGGGTTGGTCCTGTTCCCAAATTCTGACCAACTGGTAGATGTCAACGCCGTCAAAATCTTCTTGTCCAGAAATCCAATACCAACATTGCTTGGGGACATCCTTCACTCATTTTACACACGAACAATGAGAAAGAGGGGTGTTCTCATGTGCTGTACTCCTCTCCTTGCAAGGTGGTTTATTTCGCACCTTCCACAATCTGTCTTGAAGAATGACCAAGGCTCAAGGTGGTCCCAACGGTTGATGACTCTTACTCACTCTGATGTACATTGGTGTTCTCGGTCCAGAGAAAATGTCATCATCGTCGATCGTTGCGGAGAGTTCCCTAATGTCCCATTACTTGGCATTAGAGGGGGAATTACTTACAACCCTTGCCTAGCTTTGAGGCAATTTGGATATGCACGAAGGGATGGCCCTAACGACATGTTGATTCCTGACCTAGTTTTTGACTTCGACAACGATGTGCAAGGACTTCGCCAAAGATTCATCAGAGCTTGGAGGATGCCCAACAAGGTTGATAGCAAGACTCTGGGACACAAGAATTCCATCCCTCTCGAGCCTTGTCTCAAGTGGGTACGAACCCGAGCCCAGAGTCTAATGATGCCTTATCCTCATGTTCTCCCTGTGATTAAAGAGCCCGTTAAGGAAGGAGGGGTTCCCTACACCATCCTACATCCTGACATGTCTACATCGTGGGAAGAGATGCAGAAGAGTTGGATCCAACTCAAGGAGGAACGAAACACTTTTGAAGCCAGCTTCTACGCCAGCGAGAAGAAGGTTCTAGAGCTCACCCGCCGACTCCATGAGCAAGAGGCCCTCAACACCTACATTGCGCCAAAGAGGATGCGCAACGTCTTTTTACCTTGAGAAGTTGTTTTTGTAATATTTGGCCCATGGGGCATTTATGTACTAACAAATCTTTTCTTATTAATATGACGTGCGTTCTTTTTGTCTGCAACAATTGTGAATTTCTAAAATCCTTGAATGCATTGCATAGATAGCATCTCATGCATCATGTGCATAACAGGTACCCTTTTTTCTACAGGTTGCTTAATCTCCTTCGCTGTTTATTTTGAACAGTCATCATGAATCCAGAATCATCCAGCGAGCAAGCAATCAAGGCCCTCCAGGCCCAGAATGCCCAGTTTCAAGAGATGGTCATGAGCCTGGCCCAAGGACAACAAGAGTTGAAGGCTCTGCTCTTAAAGAAGAAGAAGAAGAAGAAGAGGACTGCGTTGTTCAATACTGGACGCAGGTTTGGGAACACACTCCATAACGAGGCTGATCCAACTACTTCCTCTACAGAGAAAGACAGTCCCCAAGGGGGAGGGGCTCCTAGTCCTGCAGTCTCTGACAACGAGACGGATTACAATGAGGAACAATACCCTCCTGCTGCTGACAGATACAAGCAATTAGAAGACCGCTTGAGTGCCATGGAGATTCAAAATGTGCCGGGGCTGGATTTCAGAGATTTAGGTCTATCTTCTGGGGTGGTAATCCCACACAAGTTCAAGGCGCATGCCTTTGCAAAATACGACGGGGCTTCCTGTCCAAAGCTGCATCTCCGATCGTACGTAAGGAAGATCCAACCTTACACGGCAGACAAGAACCTTTGGATCCACTTCTTCCAAGATAGCCTTTCGGGGTCACAGCTTGAGTGGTTCTATCAGCTAGATGGAACCAGCATCCGACATTGGGAAGATTTGGCTACCGCATTTTATAGACAATATCAATACAATTCTGACCTCGCTCCTACGCGTACCCAACTTCAGGGTATGTCATTAGGAACGGGCGAAGGAATCAAAGAATATGCGCAAAAATGGAGAGATTTGGCTGGCAGGGTGCAGCCTCCTTTGACTGATCGTGAGCTGGTTGACATGTTTCTAGGGACCTTGTCTGGTCCATTCTTCAATCATCTGGTTGGTAATTCCTCCGCTGGGTTTACGGATTTGATCCTGACGGGTGAAAGGATAGAAGCTGGCATCAGGTCAGGAAAGATACAGAAAGGTGCATCCGCAAGTACTGAGAAGAGGCCTTTCAAGAAGGAAGCTAGTGCCGTCTATGGTCCTAGAAGACAAGTCAAGCCAGAAAGCCGCCAAGCCGTCAATGCCTTGGTAATTTCAAAGCCTGTTGCTGCTCCTCAGCAGTACAATCAACAAAGGGGTGAGAGGCCCAAAAGGCAGTACACCCGGCTGAGTATGACCTTGTCACAAATCTTACCGCAACTGCTATCAACCAACTTGGTGACCACCAGAGAGGCTCCGAAGGTCGTGAATACTGCATCTCCTAAGTATAACCCAAATGCCCATTGTGCTTATCATTCTGATAGCCCCGGGCATACTACTGATGATTGCTGAGCCCTGAGAAATAAGGTTCAAGACCTTATTGATGCGAAGGAAATTCAGTTTGAAGCGCCTGAGAGGCCAAATGTTGTAACTGCTCCTATGCCCCAGCATAGAGTAAATACCGTCGAGGAAGATTTGTATGCTATTTCGGTGAATGATGTTGCTACCCCTCTATTGACTATTAAGAAGAACCTACTGCTAGCCGGTTTATTTCCGGGTTGTAGCATGGGTTGCCTCCTGTGTGATGTTACCCCTACCTGTTGTCCGCTGCTGAAATCAGGCATCCAAAGCCTGATGGATAGAAAAGAAATTATGTTCAAGAAAACCGCTGTTCCGTTTGTTTCCGCTGAAGAAGTGTCTGTCGTCACAATTTTCAATAATCCTACCAAGGCTCCCCCGAGGAAGCCAGTCAAAATTATGTCCGTTGCACCCATTACCATTACTGTTCCGGGGCCCCTCCCCTATGAGTCTGACAAGGCTGTCCCATGGCACTATGGGGCAGACGTGTATGTGCTTGGAGTGAAGCAGGAGTTCAACACCAGTACCAGTATCAGTAACATCACTGGTCCCGCCAAGATTACTCGCAGTGGCAGGCTCTTCTCGCCTGACATTGCACCACCAATTATCCGAAAACCTCTTATCACCACACCCGCAAGTGTGCATGTTCCAAATCATGTTCCTGTGTCTACTACTGCCGCCGAGTCCTCTGATGCTCGGGGCAAAGAAGCTGCTACCGATTTGCCTGCCCGGAGGGAGGCACCAAAAAAGACCGTTGTTGAAGCCTCCCAGCAAGAGATAGAGGAAATCCTTAAAATCATTAAAAGGAGTGACTTCAATGTCGTTGAACAGCTGGGGCATACCCCCTCCAAAATCTCTATGCTATCATTGATGCTGTGCCCAGAGGCCCACGCCAAGGCCCTGATTTCATTTCTAAAAACGGCCCATGTGCCGCAAGAGACCTCTGCAGATCAGTTCACTGACTGTGTGGCTAATTTAACCGCTGACAATGGTTTGGGTTTCTCGGATGCCGATCTGACCGCCAAGGGAAAAAACCACAATGATGCCCTGCATGTTTCCATAGAATGCAGGGGCACTACTCTCGCACACGTGTTGGTGGATACCGGTTCTTCCCTGAATGTATTGCCCAAGAAGGCCTTAGATCGGTTGGATTGTGAGGGCCTGGAATTGAAACCTAGTAACATCATTGTTAGAGCCTTCGACGGTTCTAAGAGGATGGTGCATGGTGAGGTAGACATTCCTATTCGTGTGGGTTCCCAAGTCTTCGACTCAACGTTCTATGTGATGGATATTAGTCCATCTTATTCCTGTTTGCTGGGACGACCTTGGATTCACAAGGCTGGGGCGGTAACATCCACTCTACACCAGAAGCTCAAATACCCTGTCAAAGGGAAGATTGTTACTGTGCAGGGTGAGGAGGAATACATGGTTAGTCACTTGAATTCATTCCGGTATATTGAAATGGACGGGGAGTTTATTGAAACCCCCTTTCAACATTTTGAAGAGGTACCTCCAACATTGGCGTCGGTTGAGACAGTGGTTGAAGAAGACTTTCCTCTGAAGATGGCTTCCTTGAAGGATGCCCGGGCTGTAATCGAGAAAGGCAAGTGCGCAAACTGGGGTCAACTTTCTGACTTCACTCAAAAGACCGACAAGTTTGGGCTGGGCTTCACTGCAGAGGCTCAGAGGGCTGTTCGCAAAGAAAGGATCAGAAAGGCTCCGGTGTTCATCACCAACCCAAGGGTGAATGCTATCGAGGAGGACGTAGAGGAAGCAGAATTTGACAGTTGGATCTATCCAACAACCAGCAACGGACCAAGCAACTGGACGGCAAAATATTTTACACCTATTACATTTGTCACGCAGTAATGAACTCTTTTAATTTTCAATTTGTAACAAACAATATGTTGAAACTTTTATTGGCTCGGTGTCCTACCCGGGGCACCGTGGCTCCATTTGTGAGGGCTTTTTGTATGACATTTCCATATATCATTAATCAAAACATTGGACGTTTGTTGCATTTCAAATCTTGTGCTCTTTTTCTTTCTGTGTTATATATTGCAAAACAGCTATATTTACACACACTCACTTATACAGGTTTCAATCCACTCTGGATCTCACTGGTAACGGCTCTGCTACTGCCAGCTATGAATTTGAAAATTCGATTAACTTGGCCGAAGACGAAGGTGAAGATGATTGTGAAGTGCCTGGTGAACTCGCAAGACTGCTACTCCAGGAAGAGAGGGCCATTCAGCCGCATGAAGAGCCAGTGGAAACAATAAACCTGGGTACTGAGACAGATAGAAAAGAAGTCAAGATTGGTGCCAATCTAGAGCTCAGCGTGAAGCAACGATTGATCCAGATGCTGCATGATTACATGGAAATCTTTGCTTGGTCTTACAAAGATATGCCTGGTTTGGATGCCGACATTGTAGTTCATCACCTGCCTACCAAGGAAGACTGCCCTCCGGTAAAGCAGAAGGTCCACCGCATGCGCCCAAAGATGTCCGAGAAAATCAAGGCTGAGGTTATGAAACAATTTGATGTCGGGTTTCTAGCAGTGACTTCTTATCCTCAATGGGTGGCCAACGTGGTTCCAGTGCCAAAGAAAGATGGTAAAGTCAGAATGTGTGTTGACTACAGGGATTTGAACAGGGCCAACCCTAAATATGATTTCCCTCTGCCTCACATCGACGTTCTTGTTGACAATACTGTTCAACACAAGGTGTTCTCCTTCATGGATGGTTTTTCAGGGTATAATCAGATCAAGATGGCTCCTGAAGATATGGAAAAGACTACCTTTGTTACTCAGTGGGGCACCTTCTGCTACAAGGTCATGCCATTCGGGTTGAAAAATACTGGGGCAACCTACCAACGTGCCATGGTTGCTTTATTTCATGATATGATCCATCATGAGATTGAAGTGTACGTCGATGATATGATTGCAAGGTCCCAAACTGAGGAGGAACACCTTGACCATCTGTGGAAGCTGTTTGACCGACTGAAATTGTATAAGCTGAGGTTGAACCCAAACAAATGCACCTTTGGGGTGAGGTCTGGAAAATTGCTAGGTTTCATTGTAAGCGACAAAGGTATTCAAGTGGACCCTGCCAAGGTGAAAGCCATACAAGAGATACCGACTCCCAAGATCGAGAAAGAAGTCAGAGGTTTTCTAGGACGACTGAATTACATTGCCTGATTCATCTCACATCTAACTGCAACCTGTGAGCCAATCTTCAAATTGATGAAGAAAGATCAAGTAGTACGTTGGAACGATGAATGTAAGGCTGCTTTCGAAAAGATAAAGGAATATCTCCAAGAACCACCCATTCTTATGCCACCAGTGGAAGGGAGACCTCTAACACTATACTTGACAGTGCTCGATAAGTCAATGGGGTGTGTGCTGGGGCAGCATGACGAGTCTGGCCGAAAAGAGCACGCTATTTATTACCTGAGCAAAAAGTTTACCGACTGTGAGTCTCGGTACTCACTGCTCGAGAAAACTTGTTGCGCTCTGGTATGGGCTGCTCGCCGGCTGAGATAGTATATGTTGACTCACACTACCCTGTTGATTTCAAAAATGGATCCAATCAAGTACATATTCGAAAAGCCTGCTCTGTCTGGAAGAATAGCAAGATGGCAAATGATCTTGACGGAATATGACATCCAATACACAACTCAAAAAGCCATCAAGGGAAGTGTACTGGCAGATCATTTGGCACACCAACCTGTGGACGATTACCAATCATTGAACTTTGAATTTCCGGACGAAGATATCATGGTAGTAACTGATTGTGAAGTACCTGGACCGGATGAAGGACCTGAGGAAGGATCCCGATGGTCTATGCATTTTGACGGAGCCTCGAACGCTTTGGGTAACGGCATTGGCGCTGTGATCATATCCCCTAAAGGCACTCATACTCCACTCACCGCCCGACTGTGTTTCAACTGCACCAACAACATGGCAGAATATGAGGCGTGTATCATGGGTCTCCAAGCTGTAATCAACTTAAGGATCAAGTTTCTGAGTGTCTTCGGAGATTCCGCTCTCGTGATCAATCAGATCAAAGGCGAGTGGGATACGAAACACCCAAATCTTATTCCTTACAAGGAGTATGTGTTGACTTTGCTTCCCCACTTTGAAGAGATAACTTTTGAGCACTTCCCAAGAGAGGAGAATCAGTTAGCGGACGCACTAGCTACGATGTCTTCAATGTTCAAAGTCAAATCGGACAACGAGGCTCCCCGGATCATTATCTGGAAGTTGGACGAACCTGCATACTGCTGCGATCTTGAGGCCGAAGAGGTGACCGAAAAACCCTGGTATCATGAGGTGAAGAGATACTTGGAAGCTCAGGAATACCCTGAAGGTGCGTCTGTCAATGATAAGAAGTTTCTGAGAAGGTTCGCGGCGAAATTCTTCCTCAGCAACGGCATTCTCTACAAACGAAATCATGATCCAACTCTACTGCGTTGTGTGGATAAAACTGAAGCAGAGAAGATCATGGTAGAACTACACGAAGGTACATTCGGAACACATTCCAGTGGACACACCATGGCAAAGAAAATCCTTCAGGCAGGATATTTCTGGTCCACAATGGAAGCCGACTGTTACCAACATTCTCGAACTTGTCATAAATGCCAGATCTATGCTGATAAGGTGCATATCCCTCCGGTTCCTCTGAATGTCCTAACGGCACCTTGGCCTTTTGCAATGTGGGGCATTGATATGATCGGCGAGATCCGACCGACGGCATCCAACGGGCATCGCTTCATCTTGGTAGCGATTGATTATTTCACAAAGTGGGTAGAAGCAGCTTCCTACGCCACCGTAACCAAGAGCGTCGTTGCACGTTTCATTCGGCATAACCTGATCTGTCGGTACGGCGTCCCGGAAAGAATCATTACAGACAATGGTACCAATCTTAACAACAAGATGATCACTGAGCTCTGCGAGCAATTCAAGATACAACACCACAACTCTTCTCCCTACCGGCCGAAGATGAATGGGGCTGTAGAAGCAGCAAATAAGAATATCAAAAATATTGTGCAGAAGATGACAGTGACCTACAAAGATTGGCACGAAATGTTACCATTTTCTCTTCATGGGTACCGTACCTCAGCGCGGACGTCAACCGGGGTAACCCCCTTCTCCTTGGTCTATGGCATGGAGGCAGTCTTGCCGATTGAAGTCCAGATACCCTCTCTCCGGATAATGAAGGATGCAGACTTGAGTGAAGATGACTGGATCCAGACTCGACTTGATCAATTAAACCTAATTGACGAAAAGAGACTCACTGCTATCTGTCATGGTCAGACGTATCAAAAACGGATGATCAGGGCATTTAACAAGAAAGTCAGACCACTAGAGTATCAAGTTGGGGACCTGGTAATCAAACGCATCATCCTTCCTCAAAGTGATCCCAGGGGAAAATGGACCCCTACGTACGAAGGGCCATTTGTGGTTAAACATGTGTTCTCAGGAGGAGCCATGATCCTAACCACCATGGATGGTGACGACCTTCCTCACCCCGCCAATGCAGACATAGTAAAAAGATACTACGCATGAATAAAAGACCCGCTAGGTTGACATACCTAGGCAAAAATAAGGGCTTCCCGGCGAACCAAAAGGGTTCGGGTAAAAATAAGGGATGAAATGAAAAAAATCTGTACACCCGGCAAGTCGAAAACCTGAAAAGGCGGCTTGGGAAAAAATGGGTATCCCGGTGGACTGAAAACCCGAAAGGGCGGTCCAGGCAAAAGTTAGGGATAAAGTGTAACACTATGTCTCATTGGATCACCTTGTATCCAGAATTTGGCATCAACTATCAAGCTCAGACTTCGGCATCGATCAATCAGCTTCATCTTCGACTAAGCAGCAAAGTGATGAGACGCTTGAAGACATAAAGGCGATAGTAGAGTTGGAACCCAGTGGGAATATTGTTCACATAGCTGTTTTGTTTCCTTTTCAAAATTGTATAAACTTTGTGTTATTTGGCGGCGTTCTCTTACTAGGACGTCAGCCTCTTGTACAAAAAACGGCTATTTACAAGCAAATTTCAAAATCAATACAAATTCACTTTTTCAAACAAATTGCCAATTGTTTTTCCTTTTTCTGTTTTGTCTTGCGAAGAACGTCCAATGTTCATTTTTGATATATGCATTTGACATTAAATTGATAATTCATAAATACTTGCATACGAAACAAAAGACCAATTACATGTGACATCAGAAACAGGGGCAATGTAGAATTGTCCAGGCAGTCTAGTTGCTTTGTCCGCCAAAATACCAAGGTAGGTTCAACTGAAGAATATGACCAGGTTGCCTCAACTCCCCACGGAGTAAGACCAGATTCAGCAATACTCTCCCCAGGAAGAGTTAGTCTATCATCAGTCCTACAATAGGCACCCTGTTCCCCTAACAAGTCAGCAATACTCTCCTCCAGCAGAGTTAGTCTACAGTCAGCCTAAAGGAAGTTGGGTATCCCCAGAAGATATCAACATTCCCCAGCGGAGTATAGGCATTCATCAGCAAGCATCCCCGGCAGTCTTGGTCTAAAGATTGTTCCCCGGCGGAATACAGACGCCCCAGTGGAACCATTTTCCAGTACGGTCCGAAAGTTTCCCCAGGAAAATTGGAATCCATATCCCCAACAGATTCTGAAGCTTATCCCCAGTAGACTCTGGAAGCTTATCCCCTACAGAATACGAACGTCCCTCCCCGTTTTCATTCAAGGGTTATTCCTCACAAGGGCTTATAACTGGGTTATCCTCAGCTAATTACCACGGAAGATCGCCCTCGGCGGAGTTCTTCCTACCCCCAGCGGAGTTCATCAAAGTTCCCCAACCTAATTTATCGACAGAATCCCCAGCGGAGTTTTTCATTGTTATTCCCAGTGGAGTCCATCATTGAAATCCTCAGCGGAGCTCTCGTCAAAACTTCAGCGAAATATCTCTTCCCACAGAGTATTTCCCCTCAGAATAGTCTCTCCAACAAGTTTATTCCCCAATGGAGTCATCTTCTCCTACCGGTGTATTCTTGCAACCATCATCCCTAGCGGAAACGAAGAACTCTACTCTTCAATGTCAGCCCAGGATTTAATTCCCCGGCCGGTCATCAAGGATTTATTTTCCTAGACGAAAATACATTCATAAACATTTCACATTTCATACATCTTGCTTACATACATGATAAGGTGTATACAACACTATCTCATTTTGAACATCATAACATCATGCATTTCATACATCATGACATTGCATACAACTGATGTTTTGCCTTTTCAGGGAAAAGGACAATCCAAAAGACGACTACCTTCAACTGTCACAATTCCAGATTCGATTCCTGTATCTAGCCAGGGCACATCTGAAGAGTTTGAAGATTCGATTCCTGTATCCAGCCAGGGCATATCTGTTGACGACTATTTCCAGATTTGATTCCTGTATCCAGCCAGGGCACATCTGAAGAGTTCGAAGATTCGATTCCTGTATCCAGCCAGGGCATATCTGTTGACGACTAATTCCGGATTCAATTCCTGTATCCAGCCAGGGCATATCTGTTGACGACTATTTCCGGATTCGATTCCTGTATCTAGCCAGGGCATATCCGTTGAGGACTATTTCCGGATTCGATTCCTGTATCTAGCCAGGGCATATCTGTTGACGATTATTTCCAGATTCGGTTCCTGTATCTAGCCAGGGAACATCTGAGGAGTTTCTAGATTCGATACCTGTATCCAGCTAGGGCATATCTGCGAGCAACCGATTGTAGACTCGACACCTGTATCTAGCCAGGGCATGTCCGCATGAAGAGATTAAAGATCAACACCTGTAACAAGCCAGGAAAATATTTGTCTTTCTCAAAATACGCAAGTTCTCGCTAAGGAATCTCTTATGCGATCAACACTTCCAAATGGCATCTATAAGCCCATTCCCGACAAGGTTCTGTCACGCCTTCAGATGGAATCTATAAGCCCATCTCTCTATCCACCATCTCTCCAAATGGCAACTATAAGCCCATTCCCGACACCACATTTGTTGATACTTCAACATGCGAGTGCAAATTTCCGGGCACTCTAGTGTCCAATCTCCTTTTACCCTCGAGTCACGAAAGGCAAACTTGCAAATCTAACTCTTCAGGTTCAAGAAGATTGAACAGGGGCAACTGTTGTACCCCAAAATTTGCCCTCCCATTTCCTCAATATTTTCTCACCACAAAACCCTTGGAGCTCAAGAACCAGTTAGGGTTTCCTCTACAAGACTTCTCCTAGCACTGCTGACCCAAATTAGGGTTTGTGTTTGCACAAAGATATTTTGACCTAAAATGCCTAAGATGACTTTCATGCTTCATGTTGGACTCCCAAGTTTATCCATACCAAGTTTCAAGTCTTGATTCCAACCTTTGCCCAGTCAATTGGACAGTTGACCTAGAAATCAACTGTATTAGGGAAAAAGTAAATTGTGGCCAATTAACAGTCAAACCTCATGAAAATTGACCCACATCAACATTATGAACTCATATGGATAATTTGATCAAGTTTGGATCACAATTCCACAAGAAATTTGATCAGATCACCAAAAGGGCAAAATGGTCATTTTTAGGGTTTTGACTGCACAAAAGCAATTTTTGACTGTTTGACCTAGCCAATGGCAAACCAAGCTCACATATGGACTCAAGGACCCCATGTAATTGTCTTGACATACTCAACAAGTTCAAAAGATCCCAAATACACAAGATTGACAGTTGAATTTTCCAGTCAATTGATCAATTTTTGACTGTATACTGAAAAGTCAAACTTTGACTTTTTGGTCAAAATCAAGTGTCAAGATTCATTTTTCATCAAAACATGCCAAATCATGAAACTTGTTCATCAAGAAATCAAGAATTGCAAATTAGGGTTTGAAATGAAGATTTTTCATAACTTAGAATTTTTCTAAGTTATGAAAAACCCTAATTTTTTCCTAACTTTGTCCCACTTTCTCATCAAGATGCATTTGGATTCAAGGAAAAGTCAAAACATTAAAGTTGTAGTCCATTTCAAAATCTACAACTTTGATTCACAAAGTTTCCTCAAAAGAAGCTTGTAGCTCAAGTTACAATTTTTGGAACAAGGGTACCAAACCATTCTTAACTTAGAGAAATTTTGAACCATTTTAGGCAGGAATTTTGCCTAACTTCAAGACCATTTTTCACATGCTTCCACTTGGAATTTCAGTTTGCATTTCAAAGATGGATTGTATTACACATTCCAAGCTTTCCAAAATGTCCAAGAACTCATCAAACAACCTCATGGTTAGGGAGAATCGAATTTGGCAAGTTGGGAAAAACTCACTTTGTTTATGGCCAATTTACATGTTCATACACTTGTGCCATTTTGAACTCAGCTTGCATTCCTTGATTACAGGTCCTATATCCCATTTGCACTCAATAATTTAATGCTAACTCATTGTGCCAAGGCCTTGTTTTATGTGTTTAAGCATTACATGGAAGTTTAACCCTTAAATAGAAAAAGCTAATTATCCATTTTAGAAAAGTATGGCTTTATGTCAAAGTTGCAAATCAAGAAGTACAAGGCCATATCTTTGGGCACAAGTTCAGAAGCAAAACACACTGATCAAGGGGAAAGGTTGCAGCATAGATTGGGGGCCTGCATCAGTCTAGAACACAACTTGATACTTTGTTGCTTAAGTGTGAAGAAAACTTGCATAACAGACACTAACTCTCATCTCAGTCAAGAGACCTTTAAGCAAAGTTATCAAACACATTCTAAACACAAAACTTAAGCTGAAACACAAGCCAACCAAGTTCCAAATATCCTCAAACACAGAATCACCCTAAAACTGCAAAAACAGGGCATAAGCTACAGTTGGACTTCCATAGTTCATTTTCATCGTGCACCTTGGCCAAAAGCACTTCAAACACTTTCCCTACCATCCATACAAACTGTCCAAAGCATTAGAAGCAGACTGTAACACTCCTAATCAACATCACCATTTTCATTTTTCTGTTTTGCAGTTGAAGTTCCATAACACGATTCACTTGGTTTCAAAGCAAACTAAAGCTTGGAATAGCATCCCTGGACATCAAGGAAGCTATACCAATCATCACCTTGCATTGAAGACACCTCCATCACCAGATACGATTCCAACTGAACAAGTAAGTTCATGAACTCTTATCTCTCTATCCAGGAATTGTTAGGTTTAGATTTGTGAAGAAATTATGTCACATTCATGGCCCTGAACATGCCCATATAATTAGTTTTCATTTATGTTATGTGTGTTATGAGAATTTGATGTCTGAACATGGAACAAAAACTAGGTCAGGAATTGGGGGAGAAGAAATTCTCTCTCATTTCTGAGAGTTAGATTGATTTCTTTATATGTCTAGAATCGTGGCTTCAAGCTCTACAGGTTTCATGTTGCAAGATTTGGCAAAAGATCAAGGAATCTGGAGATAGAAAATGCGTGCTGTTGTTGTTCATACAGGTTCTGAGGTTGAAGACAAAGTCTTCATGGGCTGGGCCTGTTTCATTTTCCTATTTGCACCTTGTTTTTACTTTTGAACCCCCCTGGCCCATTTTGAGATATACTTGTTATTTTCCATTTTTTTCTTTTTGATTTTGTTTCCATATTTTTGTTTAAATCATAAAAGACATTAAAAACATTTTCCCCATATTTTTTGCATTTATTTTGATATTTATTTGGTTTTTATTAGGTTTTTGTAAATAAATAAATAAGTATACTTTTATTTTTCAATACAAAAAAATAATACACACATATTTTATTTCTGATTTTTATTTTATGTTATCTCTTGAAAACATTTTATAATAAAAATACATTTTTTTAAAATATTAAATATTATTATTTATATATATATATTTAGTATTTAGTGAATATTATAAATATTTAGGTATTTATTAATACATTTAGGTTAAAAACATAACATAATAATACATTTTATTTTTTTACTAATATTTAACTTAAAAGTTACTTTTTTTCATATACTTTTATTTTCATTTATTTTTTGTACATGATAAATAAATATTACATATATTATACATATAAATACTTTTATTTGCAAAATTAGGGTTTTTGCCCTAAATGCATAAAAATCCCAAAAATTAAATAATTTTATTTTATTTGGTACATGATAAATACCTTTTACATACACATAAAAAGAAAACCTTTTTGCATTTTACATATTTATTTTATTTTATTAAATATTGTTCATATTAAATAATTTGTATAATTCCATTTGGATTGTAATAGTTTAGGATTTTAATTCTTGTCAAAATACCCCCATTTGAACATTTGTACCCCCCATCCCATATATTGTGTTGTAATAACTTAGGAACTTTATTTTTCGCATTTTACAAGCTTTCTAAATATGCCATGTTAGAATTAGGGTTTGTATGCAAAACAATTAACCAAAAATAGTTTGACCTAACTTCAAGATGATCAAACATGAAAATGGACAACACTAATCACACTTGCACCCCTAGGGTATTCCACTTGTTGCCTTCAATAATGGGCCATATTGCATGTTAGGTATCATTGGGCTAAAACAAAACAATCAAATGATCATAGTCCCTCGATGACGCTTTCAAAAGTTGCCTAAAAAATGATCAAGTCCCTTAAAGAAAAATTGCCCAAAGATACTTGGCACCATTGCAATTATGGTCTAAACGATGACCCACGCCCGTCCCTTTCACATCCTAACACAAGATTGTCCACCAAATGCAATGGTGGAACAAAATTGTTAAAAGGGTTAAAACATAGCAAAGATCTTTGAGAACTTTAGGGTAGATGGCTCTTGATTACTTGCCAACTTGCAAAACAAAACACTTGCCTATTCTTTTCAAAACACACATCAATACACTTTCAAAACAACTTTCAAAAAACATTGAAAACCTTTTCAAAAGACATACACCTTTGTATACATCCCAACATGGATCATTACAAAGGTTGCCACCACATTGGCCTCTTTTCAAAACATTTTCAAACCCACACACACAAAGCACCATTTCAAACAATTGAAAATTAAGGCAAGTTGATCTAAGCAAGTAACTAAGAGCCCATGGATAACCATGGATATAAAGGGTGCTAATACCTTCCCTTTCTATAATCTACTCCGCGAACCCAAGAAAACATCTCAAAGGTTTTTGCTGTGCTTTTTAACCGTTCCTTAGGATAAAATAAAAAGTCGGTGGCGACTCTTGCTCAACCGAAACATTTGCGAAAACAAACGCAAAACCTCAAGTCAGTTCTACCACCGTATCACACTATCTTTAACAATTAATCAGAGATTTTAGATACAATACAGATACACTCCAAGACATGGAAGTCATTCTGCTACTCATTCAGATCTTTTATTCAGATACAGTATGGATACACCCCAGACACGGAGGTCATTCTATTACTCATTCAGAATTTCAAGTCAAGATACAGTCCAGATACGCTCCAGACACGGATGCCATTTTGTCGCTCGTTCAGACTTCAACAATCAGATACAGACTAGATACGCCCCAGACACAGAAGCCATTCTATTTCTCATTCAGATTCAACTATCAATCTCAAGTACAAATACACTCCAAGACATGGAAGTCATTCTGTCACTCCTCCAGGTCCCAGTTACAGTTTAGATACACTCCAAGACATGGAAGTCATTCTGCTACTCATACAGATCTCAACTTCAGATACGGTCCAAATATGCTCTAGACACGGTAGCCATTCTGTCACTCATTCAAACCCATTCTCGTCTCTATAAGAATTCATAAAAAGTGTTTACCTTTGAAAATATTTCGTTTTTGAAAGTGTTGGTGTGCTTGAAAGATGTTGTTTTGAAAATGTTATGAGCAAGCAACTATGAACGTTCTACCTACTCAAAAGGTCTTTGTTCTTTTCCTTCTCCTTTAGATGTTTCTATCTTACCATTGATTGGTAAGAAGCCCCATCATTGTATGTGAAGGGACGGGCGTGAGTCGTCGTATAGTTATAGAAGGCAACCTATGAAACGCTTAAGCAATTGTCGTGAGAGACTAAAATATTTTTACCAAAGGCAACGTCGAAGGGTCATCGAGGGACTACAATCTTTTTTATCGAGGGTCTTTGCTAAAGCATCCCACATTCGAGGGATATGACTATTTATTCGTAGGCAACAAGCGAGGTTACCCTAGAGGTGCGCGTGTGAAAAGTGTTTGATTGTATGCATTTTTGTCTTTGAGATTAGGATTCTCTAAGATTGATTTTATCTTGCCATACACACCCTAATTACTAACAATTATATTAAAAGCGATAAATTGCGTAAATTAAAATCCTACGCTATTACATCATTTGGGGATGGGGGTACAAATTTACAAATGGGGAGATAAAAGCAAATAATACCTAATTTTACTATTACAACCATATTGAATGAATATATAATATACAAGAATGTAAAGATAAATAAAAAAGAAAAAACTGGTTTTTTTTATAAAAATTTATGTATTGACGCATGCTCTTACGCATTGATACAAAATATTTATGCATTGATGCATACACTTATGCATCAATACATATCACTCCTTGTTCTTGAAAGTCAAAAAACCAACTTAGTATGAGTTGATAATAAAGGTTTGTGTCAGCTCATAACCTATTTTTGCATCGACACATACCCTTATGCATCGACACATATCATTTCTTGCTCTTGGGAATCAAAATTAACTCAGTATGAGTCGAAAAATAATGGTTTTTATCAACACATAACCTATTTTGTATCGACTCATGCGTGTTTTGTATCGACTCATACTCATTTTATTTCTCTGGAAATCAAAATCTACTCAGTATGAGTCGACACATAATGGTTTGTATTGAAACATTTCTGTTTTGTGTCGACTCATTCGTGTTTTGTGTTGACCCATAACATGTTTTATACCATATATGTGTCGACACATAGAGATATGTGTAGACTCATAACCTGTTTTTTCACTTCTAACATTATTCTGTCACACACATAAGTTAGTTCTCAACACATGGTTAGTGAAAAATGAAAAAATAAACATATAGTTAATTTCAGGGCTACAATATCTACATTTTAGCTTCACAAATAAACCACTGATGATGCTTATATGAATAGTTCAAAATCAAGAAGACTTACCTTGAAGCTGGACTTTGTATTTTAAATTTGAACTGTTGTATTGTTTTGGAGAAAGCAAGTTGGAGGTGGCCTTTTTTTTAGTTTGGGGGAATAGTGATGTTACATAAATTATTCTTGTGTTTGAACAATTTCTATGTGATGTATATGAAGTATTTGGACATTTGGTTTAGGGGGGAACTTGCAAGGTTGTATAGTGGGTTGGGGTTTTTTTTTTCTTTTTCTATTTTCAATTTTTGTTTTGTGAATGAAAATAAAGTGGAAGATGAGCAGAGTTTACAAAAAATCCTGTTAGCTTTTTCAGATTTTTTTCTTTTCTCTTTCAACAAAAACCTATCCCTTTGTGTGTTGTGAAACAACTTATTTATAGCTGAAATTGACTGAAATTTGGGAGGGAAGTAGATAAGTTTTTGAACTGTTTGGGTAAACTGTTTCGTTGCTTTTTAGATGCAGCTCTTATATGCTAAGTTTGTGCAAATATGGGACTGATATGATGCAAATTTTAGAGGGCAGCATTACAGGTTTTGGAGCAGGTTTTGATAGTTTTCTTGGCATTACTATGCAGGTTTTGGACATGAGGATATGTAGCATGATGCAGGTCTGGTTTTGTGGATAGATTTATGCAGTTTGTAACAAAGATAAGGCATATTTGTGGATATCATAGTGGCAAAGTTTGAAGATTGAGTCAAAGGGAAAAGTTCAAATAAGACAAAGCTTAGGATTTGTAACTTGCAATTTTTAACTTAAAAATGCAGCCTTGTTGTTTACTTGAAAACTTGTAACAACTCGAATTATCTTGAATTATGGTGAAAATATGTCATGAAGTAATGAAATTAACATGTATAAAAAACACTTAGAAAATTTCTAAGTCTTGAAAAGTTTGACTTTTTAAATTGACTTTTGACTTTCTTGACTTCTTGATGATCAATCTTGATATTCTTGTATGTCTTGATGAATTTTGATCTTTAAAACTTAATATTGACCAAAAAGTCAATGTTTGACTTTTGGTGTATCAGTTGACTTTTCACCAGTTGACCAAATTTCAACTATCAATCCACTGATCTTGAGAAATTATTTAAGCCATAGAATTAGGTCAACATGTTATGTTTGAGTCTTTGAGATTATGCTTCAAGCCATTAGATCATGTATTAGGTCAAAAAGTCAATGATCAGTCGTTCTTAGTTAAAACCCTAATTTGGAGTCTTAGTGTTTCGAAGATGATTTTTTCTGATCAATTCCTTGAGAATCCTTGAGCATTGGAAATCCTTTGTGAGGAATGTCTTGAAAAAGAGAGGGCAAATTCAGGGTACAACAATTTACCCTATTCAATCTTCTTAAACCTGAAGAGTTAGATCGGCGGGTCCGCCATTCGTGACTTGAAGGTGGAAGATGATTGGATACTAGAGTGCCCAGAAATTTGCACTTGATGATGTGTTAGTTGATTGTGTTGGAAATGGGCTTAAAGATGCCATTTGGATAAGTGATAAAGAATTTGTTGGAGATGGGCTTGCAGATGCCATTCAGAGTGACTGTTGGTAGAAGTATCAGAATAAATCTTTGGTTGATTTAGTCTGAATGATATGCTGGAATGGACCCATGTTAAGCCATTTTTGGAAATGTATTAGAAGGAATCCGTGTAAGATTGCTTCAGGATGAACCCGTGTGAAACTGTATTTGAAAAATTATGAGAAGGAGCCTGGGTAGGGCTTCTTTGGGATGAATCTGTGTGAAATTGTATCTGGAAATGTACGAGAAGGAGCCTGTGTAGGGCTGCTTCGGGATGATTCTGTATGAAACTGCATCTCAAAATGTATAAGAAGGAGCCTGTGTAGGGATGCTTCGGGATGAGTCCGTGTGAAACTGCATCTGGAAATATATGAGAAGGAGTTTGTGTAGGGTTGCTTCGGGATGAGTCCGTGTGAAACTACATCTGGAAATATATTAGGAGGATCTTGTGTAGGGTTGCTTCATGATGAGCCCAGGTGAAGCTGTATCTGGGAATGTATAAGAATGAGTATGTCTAATATTGCTTCATGATGAGCCCGTGTGAAGCTGCATCTGGAAATTAGAAGAAACCTGTGTAAGATTGCTTCTTAATGAGCTCGTGTGAAGCTGCATCTGGAAATTAGAAGGAACCCGCGTAAGATTGCTTCATGATGAACCTGTGTGAAGCTGCATCTGGAAATTAGAAGAAACCCGTGTAAGATTGCTTCATGATGAGCTCGTGTGAAGCTGCATCTGGAAATTAGATGGAACCCGTATAAGATTGCTTCATGATGAACCCGTGTGAAGTTGCATCTAGAAATTAGAAGGAACCCATGTAAGATTTGTTCTTGATGAGCCCGTGTGAAGCTGCATCTGGAACCCATGTAAGATTGCTTTATGATGAACCCGTGTGAAGCTGCATCTGGAAATTAGAAGGAACCCGTGTAAGATTGCTTCATGATGAGCCAGTGTGAAGCTGCATATGGAAATTAGAAGAAACCAAGGAAGATTGCTTAATGATGAGCCAGTGTGACGCTTCATTTAAAAATTTGAAGGAACCCGCGTAAGATTGCTTCATGATGAACCTGTGTGAAGCTGCATCTTGAAATTAGAAGGAACTCGTGTAAGATTGCTTCATGATGAGCCCAAGCGAAGCTGCATCTGGAAATTAGAAGGAACCCGTGTAAGATTGCTTTATGATAAGCCCGTGTGAAGGTGCATTTGGAAATTAGAAGGAACCCGTATAAGATTTCTTCATGATGAGCCCATGTGAAGCTGCATCTGGAAATTAGAAGGAACCCGTGTAAGATTGCTTTCATGATGAACCCATGTGAAGCTGCATCTAGAAATTAGAAGGAACCCGTGTAAGATTGCTTCATGTTGATCCCGTATGAAGTTGCATCTAGAAATTAAAAGGAACAAGTGTAAGATTGCTTCATAATGAGCCCGTGTGAAGCTGCATCTGGAAATTAGAAGGAACTCGTGTAAGATTGCTTCATGATAAGCCCGTGTGAAGTTGCATCTGGAAATTAGAAGGAACCCATGTAAGATTGCTTCATGATGAGCCCGTGTGAAGCTGTATATGGAAATTAGAAGGAACCCGTGTAAGATTGCTTCATGATGAGCCCATGTGAAACTGCATCTGGAAATTAGAAGGAACCCGTGTAAGCTTGCTTCTTGACGAGCCCGTGTGAAGCTGCATCTGGTCGTGTAGATAGTTGCTCTGTCTTGCTTCAGGAACTAATCTTAGACCTGTTGAAAATTGTTGATGATAATTATCTTTTGATTGATCTTTCCTGAAAAGGTAAAGAGTTAGTTGTATGCAATGTCATGATGTATGGAATGCATTGCGTGATGATGTTCTCAAAAATGAGGTTGTGCTATATGCGCTTCGTATGCATATGCTATGATGTATGAAATGTGAAATGTTGTTGAAGTGTATCTTTGTATGGGAAAATAAATTCCTGACTACTGCTATGGATGAAGAGTATGCGTATCTTCAATTTTGTCTTGAATACTTCCGCTGAGGATTCCTGTTTTCTTTGAGGAAACTCTGCAGGGGATGTTGATTTCTGCTTTGGGGAGTAGAGTTCAGGAATCTTAGTCGTTCGTTGCTCTACTAGGGAATTTAATTCTCATATACCCTTACTGGAGATAGAAGAGATGATTAAACTTCCGATCTGTCTAGAGAGAGTAAAGTTATCTAGTATCTGGTCAGTTTCCAGGCTTTGCAGCAACTCTCTGGAGGGATGAAGTTATATGTTATCTGGCCAGATTTCCAGGCTTCGTGGCAACTTTCTAGGAGGATGAAGTTAAACTGTTATCTGGTCGGATTCCAGGTTTCGCAACAACTTTCTATGGAGAATGAAGTTAACTGTTATCTGGTCAGATTCCAGGCTTCACAACAACTTTATGGCGATGATGAAGTTAATTTTTATCTGGCCGGATTCCAGGATTCGCAAAAACTTACAGAAGTTAACTATTATCTGGTCGAATTCCAGGCTTCACAACAACTTTATGAGGTTAACTGTTATCTGGTAGGATTCCAGGCTTCGCAGCAACTTTCTAAGGCGGATGCAGTTAATTGTTATCTGGTCGAATTCCAGGCTTTGCAATAACTTACTGAAGTTAGTATCAACTCCATTGGGGACAAAGTGGTTTTGTCCGTTGATTTGTAATAGCTTGAGAAAAGACTTGAGTTGGGGAATATGTAGTTTGTTGGGGAAATAAACCATGTTGAGGAGAATATTTTGAAGACCTTATTGGGGAGATGAATTCTTTTGGGGAGAACTCCGCAAGGTTTCTTTTTTAGTTAAGACCAACTCAGTTGGGGAATGTCAAAATGAATCTGAGTCTTGATTGTATCTGAGGAGATATTGAACGAGTATCAGAATGACATCCATATTATGACCGTATCTGAGTTGTATCTTTAGGAGAGTCCAGAATGAATGTCAGAATAAATATGTATTTAGATTGTATATGCATTGTATCTAGAAGATGATAAACTACAGGCAATTTCTATCCGTTTGGGAACCGGCATGATGTGTGCGTTCATTGGGAGAAGATCAAACTCCTATATCCGCTAGTGAGTTGGACTATGTCATCGGCTGGAGGATGCCCCACTTTTGTTTAAAGATGCTTCTACGCTTGTCAGGGATAGCATTATAGGGGATCATACCCTTATCCGTGAAGATTAATCTGTGGGGATCGCCATATAGAGGTGGCTCTAGCGGCTTCACTGGTGATCACCTTATGAAAGGAACTTTGTGGGGATTTGTCATTGTCCATAATAGTAAGTGTTGTAGCACTGCTAGAAAATGTTTGTTTGGTCGTACATGACCCTTTACTGGAATTCATGTTCACTGCCCTAAGTGATTGCGATGGAGACCTGCCCCTGGCTATTCAGGAATTTATGAGAGATTTCTTGGAATCTTGACTTGACTGCTACTGATGAGTTAAACCATAACATGTCATGCCCCCTTGATTATGGGAGCTTTGTCATTGGAAGTGTTTTCCCATTTGAAGTGATTATGTTTCTTGAGAGAATTTTTTCGTTCATTGGATGTTCGCCGTGTGAATTTCTCTGTTGTCGATCAATTTGCCATATGAAAACAGCGGTATTCAAACAATGCAAAGTTTATGTTTGTCTTGAAGTTTTTGAAAATTAATTTTTAGCAAATCAAAGAATTTTGTAAGAATATGAATTCAACTCAGGACTTACAGTAAGACTTATAGGAGTCGAGATACCTTTTGTAACAGTATGCTTTCAAACTAACCCATGCTTCAATTAGGACTTTTAAAAGTTTGTAACATGGTCTGGTTCATGGTTTAAGAAACAAAGGATAAGGCTCAAAGTTTATTTGTATCCGACCCGTTCTTCATGATGTTCTTCCGCCCTATACTCAGTTAATTGTGCATTTATCTCCCAATAGAATCTGGAATGATATTTTGGTGATGGTTCGGATACTGGAAGTTTATTTGAGAAGGCAGTCGATTTTATAACATTTTTCCGCTGTCGAGGATTTGTAGTGACCTTTTTTTGATTTAATGTCCCTAATTTTTGCCAGATTGTTTTGTTTTGTTTTGAGACTACAGTCAGCGGGATGCCCCAGTTTTTCTTAAGTCCCCTTCGTAGGTTTTGACTCAGTGGGCTTTTTATTTTGAGAGATAAAGACTACCTATTTTACAGGGAACCATCGCCATCTTTTGATTCAGAAGGATATTTTTGGTGTCATTTGTTGTGTACGAAGAGAAAGCTTGCGACTAAACGCGTATTTGAATTAACTGAGAAACTACGCTGCCCGCAAGTTATGATTAAAGGTTTTAATTTGTGCGAAAAGAAAACTCCTACTTCTTTGGCTCAAAGGGGTTGACTAGGGATTATCTTCCTTATAACTCCACTATTTAGAAATTGAAAGAACGCATGTACATCGTCAACAAGGTCTGTCCAAAAGCATATAGTATGAGATTATGGTATTGTTTTTGTCATCCTCCCTCTAAAGGCTTACAACTTTTAACGAGAGTTGAATATCACAAAAAGGGAATAAAAAGCACAATTTAAATATAGTGAAAATGAATGGATTAGTTCAAGACAAACATATGCAATGAATTAATGAAACAAAGTTTGACATAATAGATAAGTGTTCGAACAAATAAAAGAAATTACAATTGAAAATTCAAAATGAACTGGACGCTCTCAATGATTTGGCATGGGAGAAGTGATCATGTGGGGAGTCTCAGGAGGTCAGAATTCAATCTCCTTGGCGTCAATCATATTTTGAATCTTGTATTTCAGGGTCCAACAATTGTTAATATCATGCCCAAGACTGTCAGAATGATAGACACATATTGCATCAGGATTGTAGTTAGGAGAAGAAGTTTTGGGGTTTGGATGAGGTCCTATGAACGTAGTCAGATTCATCCTCAACATGTATTGCAATGCTTGAGACAGTGGTATGTTGATTTTGGTAAA
The DNA here is from genome assembly GCA_948472305.1 of Vicia faba. Lineage (NCBI taxonomy): Eukaryota > Viridiplantae > Streptophyta > Magnoliopsida > Fabales > Fabaceae > Vicia > Vicia faba. Next base: position 16,334,645 of record OX451741.1, on the reverse strand, counting down.
ATGTCTCTTGGGCTCGTCTTTCCTTCGTTGATTTCCCCGTTGTTGTTGTTGCACTGATGCAGGATTAGAGATCAGGACTTCCCCCCACAGATTGGTCGTGGTTACTCTTGTTACAACCCTTCTGGCCGTACACATCATTGGACTCTTTCTTCCCATTGTATGGCTTCTTCTGAGTATCAGAAGATGCAGCCACTTGGATCTTTCCGCTTCTAGTTCCATTTTCAACTCGTTCCCCATTTAGAATCAGCTTGGTGAACCCGGCCAAAAAGCTTCTGATTAGGTGATTGAAGAAAGGTCCTGTCAAAGTTCCCATAAAGATATCAACCAGCTCCCTGTCAGTTAGGGGTGGCTGCACTCTTCCAACCAGGTCTCTCCACATTTGGGCGTATTATTTGAAACCCTCATTGGAACCCATGGTCATTTCTTGTAAATGTACTCTAGTTGGTGTTAGATCGGCATTATACTGATATTGACGGTAGAAGGCGGTGGCCAAGTCCTCCCAGGTATGGATGTTGGAACCTTCTAGATGGTAAAACCATTCTAATTGAGTCCGAGATAGACTCTCTTGAAAAAAGTGCATCCATAACTTCTTATCAGTGGTATGCGTTTGAATTTTACGGGCGTAAGATCTCAAGTGAAGCTTTAGGCAGGAAACACCATCGTACTTTGTAAAAACTCAAATCTTGAATTTGTGGGGAATTGCCACCCCAGGAACCAAACCCAAATCACAAAAATCCAAGCCAGGCGCAACTTGAATTTCCACAACCTTCAATCTATCTTCCAGTTTCTTATACTTGTCTTCAGAGAGTGGATATTACTCGTCAAAATAGTCCTCATCCTCATAGATTGGATTATTACCACCCCTAACACGGGTGCTCCTTGCATCTTCATCCTGATTCTCATCCTTGAAGGAGGAGTCTTCTTCCACTTGAACTTTTCGGACGGGGCCCTTGAATCTCTTCCCCATGTTGATCACGACCTTCTTCTTGGTATTTTTCTCCGTAACCATAAATGCCACCAGTTCTTGCTACCCTTTTGCTAAGTTAAGCAAAGTTTCTTGAAACTGAGAGTTTTGTGTTTGAAATCCTTCACAGTTTTCTCGAGATCCATCTTACTGAAATAAACAGTAGAAAAATGAGGACACCTGTGTCAGAAAACCTGTTTATGTTATGATGCATGTAATGTGAGTGCAAATGTTTTCACGGATCTCGCAGGGTAAACACAAGAAGATGTTAGAAGTTGAACTTTGATCATAGCTTTGAGTGAAGAACTTCGTATCGTTGAATGTCCTTCCACGAGAATCAAACTCACCATGTCAAGTGGGTCATAGCCCTTGACTCGAGTTATTGTGCTTTGGTTTTTTGACAACATTTGGCTAGAGGAAAATAAATCCTCTTGCCCCTTGATAGACGTCTGGTTTAATATAACCCTGCATCACAAACCCTTGAGATCCTTGAAATGGTTATTGAAAATGCTATGGTATGATGTCATGATGTTATGTGCAAATAACATATACAAGCAAAGCAAATAAATCTTTATGTTTAGGCTTGCGTGGAGTTCATAGGTAAGTACCCTCTTGAAGTTTAGTTGGTTCAACCTGTCTTAAAAAGTAATCGGGTTCTAAGGGATCTCAATATCATTGATCTTTCTTCATTGGGCATTGTTTCAGTGCAAGCCTCTTTTTTGGTGACCAAAATATCCCAAAAGTAAGATCTCAATGAGCGTAGTATCGAGTATCAACCAACTTTGGACTGCACCAAAGCCGGCTATCTCACTACTTCCTAATGGCCAAGTTGTTCAATTAAAGGTTCAAAGGCCAGTTAGTGCTTCATGACACCACACAGCGGCCCCGTATTCTCCTTAATTCTCCATAAGGGATACCGGTACCCACAAATGTGTCACACTAACATAGTTATTATCTCAACCATACAGTCTACGCGGTACAGTCTCCATAATTTTTTCTATTTACCTAATGATGTTCCCAGATCCGGGTAGAGGATCAATACAAACCCAAACAAGGACCCATAATGTAAAGCAAACAAATCAAACAATGAAAGTAATTAAATATGATCTAGCTCTAAGGTAACCCTACTTCTAATTATCTGCCCAACAGAGTCGCCAGTTCTGTAATACGGTGGGAGAACTGACTTGGGTGTTTTGCGTTTTATCGCAATTATTGCGGATGGCAAGAGTTTCCACTGACTTTTCTTTTATCCAATAAAGGAAAGGGTGAAAATAATAGGAAATACCTTTTAAGATATTTTCTTGAGTTCGGGGGTAGGTTATGAAAAGGGAAGGTGTTAGCACTATTTCATCCGTAGTTATCTACGGGCTCTTACTTGCTAGCTCACTTTTGAAAATGCTTTGTTTGAAATGTGCCTGTGATTGTTTTTGAAAGTATTTTTGAAAATTTCCTTCTTTTAGGCGAACTTTGTAATGATTCTCATCTCTATAAGAATGTATATAAAGTGTTGACTTTTGAAAATATTTCGTTTTTGAAAGTGTTGGTGTGTTTGAAAGATGTTGTTTTGAAAATGTTGTGAGCAAGCAACTGTGAACGTTCTACCTACTCAAAAAGGTATTTGTTCTTTTCCTCCTCCTTTATATATTGCTATCTTACCATTGATTGGTAAGAAGCCCCATCATTGGATGTGACGGGATGAGCGTGGTTTGTTGTATAGTCATAGAAGGAAACCTATGAGACGCTTTAGCAATTGTCACGAGGGGCTAAGATCGTTTTATTGTAGGCAACGTCGAAGGGTCATCAAGGGACTACAATCTTTTTTCTCGAGGGTCTTTGCTAAAGCGTCCCACATTCGAGGGACATGACTATTTATTCGTAGACAACAAGCGAGGTTACCCTAGAGGTGCACGTGTGAAAAGTGTTTGATTGCATGCATTTTTTTCTTTGAGATTAGGATTCTCTAAGATTTATTTTATCTTGCCATACACACCCTAATTACTAACAATTATATTAAAAGTGATAAATTGCGAAAATTAACATCCTACGCTATTACATCATTTGGGGATGGGGATACAAATTTATAAATGGGGAGATAATAACAAATAAAACCTAATTTTACTATTACAACCATATTGAATGAATATATAATATACAAGAATGTAAAGATAAATAAAAAAGAAAAAATTGTTTTTTTTAAATTTATGTATTGACGCATGCCCTTACGCATTGATACGAAAAATTTATGCATTGATGCATACACTTATGCATCAATACATATCACTCCTTGTTCCTGAAAGTCAAAAAACCAACTCAGTATGAGTTGATACATAAAAGGTTGTGTCTGCTCATAACTTGTGTTTGCATCAACACATACCCATATGCATCAACACATATCATTTCTTTCTCCTAGGAATCAAAATAAACTCAGTGTGTGTCGACAAATAATGGTTTGTATCGATACATAACCTGTTTTGTATCGAATCATTCGTTTTTTGTATCGACTCATACTCATTTTCTTTCTCTGTAAATCAAAATCTACTTAGTATGAGTCAACACATAATGGTTTGTATCGACACATTTATATTTTGTGTCTACGCATTTGTGTTTTGTGTTGACCCATAACCTGTTTTATACCATATATGTATCGACACATAAAGATGTGCATCGACTCATAACCTATTTTTTCACTTCTAACATTGTTCTATCACACACATAAGTTAGCTCTCAACACATGGATAGTGAAAAATGAAAAAAAATAAACATATAGTTAATTTCAGGGCTATAATATCTACATTTTAGCTTCACAAATAAACCATTGATGATGCTTGTGATACGGTGGGAGAGCTGACTTGGGTGTTTTGAGTTTGATCGCAAATGTCGTGGTTAGCAAGAGTCGCCACCGACTTTTCTTTTATCCAAAAAAAAGGTGAAAAAGCACAGGAAAGACCTTTGAGATTGTTTCTTGAGTTCGGGGGGTAGATTATGAAAAGGTAATGTATTAGCACCCCTTTCATCCATGGTTTTCCATGGGCTCTTAGTTACTTTCTAGATCACTTGCTTTTGTTTGAAAATATGCTTTGTATGGTTTTTGAAAGTATTTTGTAAAGAGGCCTTTGTTTAGGCAAACTTTGTAATGATTCTCGTTCGTAAGAATGTATACAAAGGTGTTGATCTTTTGAAATTTTTTCAAGTTATGAAAGATATTTTGGAAGTGTTGGTGTTTGTTTTGAAAATAGCAAGGATGTTTTTGTTTTGAAATGGAGCAAGTAACTAGGAACATTCTACCTACTCAAAAGTCTTTCATGTTCATTTCCTTTTTTCTTTGACATTGTTATCTTACCATTGATTTGGTAAGTAACCCTATCTTTGGATGTAAAAGGGACGGGCATGGGTCATCATATAACCATGATTAGCAATGTTGCAAAGTATCTTAGCATTTTTTCTTTTAGGGACTAAGATCATTTTGAAAAGGTAACATAGATAGCGTCATCGAGGGACTTTGATCTTGTATTTTGCTTGTCTTTGCTAAGATACCTCACATGCATAATATGGCCATTTTTGTAAGGCAACCAAGTGGATTTACCCTAGGGGTGTATGTGTGTAAGTGTATTGATTTTCATGCTTGATTTGTCTTTGATTAGGGTTTGCTATTGATTGGTTTTAGTCTTTCCATACAAAATCCTAATTACTAGCATTTGTATATAAAACGATAAGTTGCGGAATTTAAACTTACCACGCTATTACATCATTTAGGGGAGGGGGTGTACAAATTTACAAATGGAGAATATTGCAAGAAATTAAGTCTAAAATAATTATTACAACCATATTGAATTTGAATAAATGTACAAAATAAAGATAAAATGTAAAAAAATATGAAATGTAAGAGGAAATGTGATTTTGTTTGGTTTTTTTATGAAAAAGGTTTTTTTTACTTAATTAATTAAAGTAGAATAATTAACTAAAAAGGAAAATTAATATTAAAAAAGCAAACTAAATTAATTTAAAGAAAACAAATTTTTTAGGGTTTTTGTGAATTTAATTAAATTAGTAACTAAAAATAATTAAATAAAATTTATAAATTATAAATTAATTTTAATTTACAAGAAAAAAAGTGATATAATATAATAATAGTAAAGATTAAATTATCTAAGTACAAAAAGAAATTAATTAGAGAAAAACTTTTTGTTCTTTTATTTTTGAAAAGGAAAATAAACTAAATTGATATAAATAATAAAAATAAATATTTTTTGGATTTTTATGATTAATGAAAATAATAATAATAATAATAATAGTATTAATAATAGTATTAATAATAATAAATAAAAGATAAAAAAGTGAAAAAATAAAATAAAATAAAAATAATGTCAGGGAGGTTGATAAGTGAAACAAGGGGTATTGTGAGAAAAAAGTCAGGCCCAGGCGCTGCAAAAACACAAAAATGTCAAAAAAGTGAAAAAAAATAGAAAAAGGTCACACTAGGGCTTGAACCTATGACCTCATAGTGACAGGCGCGTGCTTTAACCGCTGGGGTGGTGATACATCCATTAACTTGTATGAAATGATAAATATATAACATAAGTTATGTCCTGAATTACTTCATCTTCAACCTCTAGCCATAAGCCCTACAACTTGCTCATTTCTCAACCATTTGCAAAAATGTAAACATGAAAGTTGCTCCATTTTTTCATACGAATCCAACCATATAAATATCATGAACTATAAATCAAAGATGAATGAGAATTTTTGGAAGTACCAAATTCTGACCTAATTATTTCAGAAAATTCAAACTCAAAATTCTCCTAGCTCAATCAAAATAAATGAAATCTATGGACATGTATAGTTTCAGGGAAATGATGTCTACATTTTATCTTCATAAATACAAGCGTAACAATGCCTAAATATGAAGATAGAAGTTCAAGAAAAATACCTCAAAACTGGAAATCCTGAAATGCAAATGGGCTTGATTCAAGGTGTTGCAATGATCGGGTTAGCTTCCTCAAGTTTCCAGGAAGCTAATGCAATGATTAGCTTGAGCAATGGGTGGCTGAAATGGTCTAGAGAAGTCAACTTGTAAAGCTCTATTTTTGGTTATGGAGGTTGATGAAGATGGAGTTACAATTATGAAACAGGGTCAGGGATGGTTTGTATTTGATGTAAGGAAGCTTTAGGAATGAATTTGAGGGAAAACACACGAGGGAAATGAGAGATACAAGTTTAAAGTCAGAACTGTGTATCAATGGATTTTTTTGTGCAATTTCTGGATATAGGGAGTTTGGGAGTGTTTCTGGGTGCTTGAGCTTGTGTCCTATCTCAAATAGTGTCTCTATTTATAAGCAACACGTTTGGAGAGTTGTTGTTGATCAGAATTTAAAGTCACAAGTTTATGCATAACATGTGATTTTTTTGAGAAATCAAGTTTCCATGCCTTGTACTTGGTTCATAGAGTTGTTAACCACTTTAAACACAATACCTCTAACTTTTTAGATGGAGTTTAATCAAGGAAAACAAGTTGGGAGCTCAAGAAGCTGACTTTGTGCATAAAGTTTTCTTTACAAGAATGGATATGTTACTTTCTCCCTAAAATGGCAAATTAATTTGGACAAAGCATGAAACACTTGGATAAGGGCATAATCAATTGTGTAAACCATTAATTATGGAGTGAAAAACAAGTTTGAGGCCTTCAAAGTGAGGATTATGCAGCATGGCTATAGATTTGGTTCATGTTCATCACAAAATATGTCTTGCAAAACAACTTGAAACCCCGACTTTTGACCTTCGATTCTCCTTGCTCACAAATGATCTCAAGGAGTTCTTGTACATAGCTTGTAATGTTCTCTACAAACCCTCTTTTAATAACTTTTGAATATTCCCCTTGGAACTAGGTGAAACTTGGGTCAGAAGTTAGGCCAAAATCCTGACCAAAACTAGGGCAAAATTTCACTAAGTGTTTAATTTCAAGACCACGACTTTATGAATTAATAACTTGAGATATAAGAAATATTATAAGAAGTTGTGTAAAGAAATGTTGTAGATATCATGGAGATCTACAACTTTCATGTTGAAAGTTTCTTCTGAATCGTCTTGCATCATGGTGAAAAATTGGCTCAAAGTTGTGAAAAAACATGAAGTTTTAAACACTTAGAAAAATTTCTAAGTTAGAAAACTTTGACTTTTCAAAATGAAATCTTGAATTTTAGATTTCTTGATGAATAAGTTTCATATTTTGACATGTTTTGATGAATTGTGATCTTTGACACTTGATCTTGACCAAAAAGTCAAAGTTTGACTTTTCAGTGTACAAATGACTTTTGATCAGTTGACTGAAAATTCACTATCAATCCAATTGATCTTGAGCAATATTTGGGTCATGCCATTAGGTCAAAATTATGCAATTTAACTCTTGAGATCATGCCTCAAACCAATTAACCATTTGATAGGTCAAAAATCAGAAATTTCCCTTTCTCAGTCAAAACCATAATTTTGACCATTTTGCCCTTTTGATGATTTGATCAAATTTCTTGAGGAATTGTGCTCCAAACTTGATAAAATGATACATATGAGTTTATAATGTTGATGTGGATAAAAAATTATGAACTTTGACTATAAATTGGCCATAGTTGACTTTTTCCCTAATATAGTTGATTTTTAGGTCAACTGCTCGATTGACTGAGAAAAAATGTGATCCAAGGCTTGAAACTTGACATGAGTAATCTTGGGGGTCTATAATGATCCATGAAAGTCATATGAAGCATTGAAAGTTCAATTATCCTTGTGCAATCTCAAACCCTAATTTCAGTCATCGGTGCTTAAGGAGGTGTCTTGAGTTGATCAACCCTAGTGCAGTCTTGAACCAAGAGAGATATTTGTGAGAAAATATTTGATAAGTGAGAGGGAAAATTTTTGGGTACAACAACTGCCCTTGTTCAATCTTCTTAAACCTGAAGAGTTAGATTGGCGGATTTTCCATTCGTGACTCGAAGGTCGAAGATGATTGGACACTAGAGTGTCCAGAAATTTGCACTCGAGGATATGGTGGTTGATGGTGTAGGGAATGGGCTTAAAGATGCCATTTGGAGAGGTGATAGAAAGTTGTTGGAGAGTTGTTGGAGATGGGCTTGTAGATGCCATCCAAGAATAATTGTTGGTAGGAATAGAGGAAGTGTCAGAATAAACCTCTGGTGGATTTACACTGAAATAGTGGATGTGTTGGGTTGAGTATCAGGATAATATCCATAAATGGATTGTATTTGAATCATTTATGAAAGTTGAACTTGAATAATTATCAGAATAGCGTCCGTATCTGGAGCGTATCTGAATTGTATCTAAAGTTGAAACTGAATGAGTATCAGAATGGCATCCGTGTCTAGAGCGTATCTGAAAGCTGAAATTGAATGAGTATCAGAATGGCATTCGTGTCTGGAGCGCATCTGAACTGTATCTGAAATCTGAATATGAATGAGTATCAGAATGGCATCCATGTCTGGAGCGTATCTGAACTGTATCTGAAAGCTGAAACTGAATGAGTATCAGAATGGCATCCGTGTCTGGAGCGTATCTGAACTGTATCTGAAAGCTGAATCTGAATGAGTATCAGGATGTCATCCGTGTCTAGAGCGTATATGAATTATATCTGAATGTTCAGCTAGTCGTGTAGATAATTGTCTCGGCTTGTTTCAGGTATCAATCTCTGACCATTTTGTAGATTGTTGATGATAGCCATCAACTGACTGATCTTTCCTGAAGAGATGAAAGATTAGTTGTATGCAATGTCATAATGTATGAAATGAATTGTATAATGAATGAGATTATGTTATATGCGTTCGTGTTGTCAGTGTTATGATGTATGAATGCGATGTATGGGCATGTAAGCTATGCTGCTGTAATATTGTTGGATTAGGGAAAATAAATCCCTGACTGTTGTTGGGGACGCATAGCGTAAGTCTTCATGTTTTGAAGTGTTGACGAGTTGATGAGCTTCTATTTGTTAGAGAAATAAACTTTGTTGTAAGGGAAACACCGTGTGTTGCTTGTGAAATCCTGAGAAATTTGGCGACTTCTACCGGGGAGTGCTAACTGGAAGTTTTGTTCCGCTGGTGATTAAGTTGCGCACTGTGGGGGGATTTTATGGAATAGTTTAAAGATATTATCCTATTTCTTAAAGCCATTAGCGATTGTCTTTCTATTTTTTTGTTCCTTTTTGTTCATTTGTGAACAGTAGTTACGTTTAAATGAATATGTTCAGAAATAAATCATTGGACGTTTTTGTAAACAAAACACTGGAATAAAGAAAAAACATATAGTTTTGCACTTTCAAAGGGGTATCTTCGTATTAGCTTTGAATAATTATTTTTTTACAATGAGACGATCATTCTAGTAGGAGAATGTCGTCATAAAAAATGAAAATTTCATACAAAGAAAAGATAGCTATGTGCACTAATCCCATGGGGTTCCCATTCTACTATAGCCTTTGTGTCTCTGAGCATTTTGTCCACTTGCTGCCTTGTCAGAAGTTGATTGGATTGATCAGAACTGCTGAGTTTGTCAGTTGAAGCCAAAGGTTTTCTGTAAAGTGATCCAAACAGGACATAATCATACGCCTTAATTCCCTAACTTTTGCCTGGACCGCCCTTTCGGGTTTTCAGTCCACCGGGATACCCTTTTTTCCTCAAGTCGCCCTTTCGGGTTTTCAACTTGTCGGGGGTACAAACTTTTTTTGTTTTATCCCTAATTTTTGCCCGAACCTTTTTGGTTCTCCAGGATGCCCTTGTTTTGCCTAGGTGTGTCAACTTAGCGGGTCTCTTATGCATAGTATCTTTTGACTATGTTCATGTTCACAGGGTGCGACAGGTCATCGCCATCTATAGTGGTTAAGATCATTGCTCCACCAGAGAATATGCTTTTGATCACAAACGGTCCTTCATATATAGGAGTCCATTTTACCCTGGGATCACCTTGCGGCAGTATGATGCGCTTGATCACTAGATCCCCGACTTGATACACTTGGCATCTGACCTTTTTGTTGAAAGCCTTGATCATCTGTTTTTGATACATTTGACCATGACAAACAGCAGTAAGCCTTTTCTCATCAATCAAGTTCAGTTGATCAAGTCGAGTTTGGATCCAATCGTCTTCATTCAACCCTGCATCCTTCATAATTCTCAGAGAGAGGATCTGGACCTCAATAGGCAAGACAGCTTCCATGCCGTATACCAGAGAGTAAGGTGTTTCCCCGGTTGATGTGTGCACCGTGGTACGGTAACCGTGGAGAGAGAATGGTAGCATCTCATGCCAGTCTTTGTATGTGACTGTCATTTTTTGTATGATCTTTTTGATGTTCTTATTTGCGGCTTTGACAACACCATTCATCTTTGGCCGGTAAGGAGAAGAATTATGGTGCTGGATCTTGAATTGTGAGCATAGCGCGGTGATCATAATATTGTTGAGATTTGTACCATTGTCTATGATGATTCTCTCTGGGATACCATACCGACAGATGAGATTCTGTTTGATGAACCGGGCGACAACATTCTTGGTAACAGAAGCGAAAGAAGCCGCCTCAACCCACTTTGTGAAATAGTCAATGGCCACCAAGATGAATCGGTGTCCATTAGAGGCTGTGGGCTTGATTTCTCTAATCATATCAATGCCCCACATTGTGAATGGCCAGGGAGCAGTCAGGACATTCAGAGGAACTGGAGGTACATGCACTTTGTCAGCATAGATCTGACACTTATGACAAGTTCGAGAGTGCTGGTAGCAATCTGCTTCCATGGTAGACCAGTAATAACCCGCCCGTAGGATCTTCTTTGCCATCGTATGCCCACTGGAATGGGTGCCAAAAGTTCCTTCATGTAGATCAGCCATGATCTTTTCTGCCTCAACCTTGTCTACGTAACGGAGCAAAACAGAGTCATGGTTGTGCTTGTAGAGAATTCCATTACTAAGGAAAAACATAGCAGAGAGTCTCCTTAAGAACTTCTTATCATTGACTGAAGCTCCTTCCGGATACTCTCGAGCCTCGAGATACCTCTTGACTTCGTGGAACCAAGGTCGGTCAATTACTTCTTCAGTATTGATCTCGTGACAGTGAGCTGGTTTAACCATTCGTTCAATGGTGGTATGGGGAACCTCGTTATCCCATTTAAGTTTAAACATGGATGACATTGTGGCTAGATCCTCTAGTTGATTTTCTTCTCGTGGGAAATGCTCGAAGGTAATCTTCTCGAAATATGGGATTAATGTCAACACATGTTCTTTGTATGGGATGAGGTTAGGGTGCTTCGTGTCCCATTCTCCTTTGATCTGGCTGATTACTAAGGTTGGATCTCCGAATACACTTAAGGACTTGATCCCCAAATCTATGGCGGCTTTGAGACCAAAAATGCATGCTTCGTATTCTGCCATGTTGTTTGTACAGTTGAAGCAGAGTCTTGCAGTAAAGGGAGTGTGACATCCTTCAGGGGATATGAGTACAACACATATGCCATTGCCGAGTGCGTTAGACGCCCCATCAAAAACCAGGGTCTATCGGGATCCTTGTTCAGGTCCGTCATATGGTCTGGATTCTTCAAAGTTGTTTACTATCATGATGTGTTCATCTGGGAATTTGAACTTCATGGACTGGTAGTCATCCACAGCTTGGTGAGCAAGGTAATCGGCTAGCACAATGCCCTTTATTGCTTTATGGGTAGTATACTGAATGTCATATTCCGTCATGATCATCTGCCATCTTGATATTCTCCTAGAGAGGGCAGGCTTCTCAAATATGTATTTTATTGGATCCATCTTGGATATCAATAAGGTAGTATGGGTCAACATATATTGTCTTAGCCGGCGAGCAGCCCATGCCAGAGCGCAGCAAGTTTTCTCGAGCAGTGAATATCTTGTTTCACAGTCGGTAAACTTTTTGCACAGGTAATAAATAGCATGCTCTTTTCGGCCAGACTCGTCATGCTGCCCCAGCACACACCCCATTGAATTTTCCAAAACAGACAGATACATGATCAAGGGTCTTCCCTCGACTGGCGGCATTAAAACCTGAGGTTCTTGTAGGTATTCTTTGATCTTGTCGAAGGAAGTTTGGCACTCATAATTCCATTTGACTACTTGATCTTTCTTCAGTAATTTAAAGATTGGTTCACAAGTAGATGTCAGGTGAGAAATGAATCTGGAAATGTAGTTTAAACATCCCAAGAATCCTCTGACTTCCTTCTCGGTGCGAGGAGCAGGAATTTCTTGTATAGCTTTCACTTTGGTAGGATCCACTTCGATAACTTTACCGCTGACGACAAAGCCTAGGAGTTTACCAGACCTCACCTCAAATGTGTGTTGTACCCCAAAATTTGCCCTCCCATTTCCTCAACATTTTCTCATCACAAGACCCCTAGAGCTCAAGATCCAGTTAGGGTTTCCTCTGTTCAAGACTTCTCCTTGCACTGTTGACCCAAATTAGGGTTTGTGTTTGCACAAAGATATTTTGACCTAAAATGCCTAAGATGACTTTCATGCTTCATGTTGGACTCCCAAGTTTATCCATACCAAGTTTCAAGTCTTGATTCCAAATTTTGCCCAGTCAATTGGACAGTTGACCTAGAAATCAACTGTATTGGAGAAAAAGTCAACTGTGGCCAATTGACATTCAAATCTCATGAAAATTGACCCACATCAACATTATGAACTCACATGGACCATTTGATCAAGTTTGGATCACAATTCCACAAGAAATTTGATCAGATCACCAAAAGGGCAAAATGGTCATTTTTAGGGTTTTGACTGCACAAAGGCAATTTTTGACTGTTTGACCTAGACAATGGCAAACCAAACTCACATATGGACTCAAGGACCCCATGGAATTATCTTGACATGCTCAACAAGTTCAAAAGATCCCAAATGCACAAGATTGACAGTTGAATTTCCCAGTCAATTGGTCAATTTTGACTGTATACTGAAAAGTCAAACTTTGACTTTTTGGTCAAAAACAAGTGTCAAGATTCATTTTTCATCAAAACATGCCAAATCATGAAACTTGTTCATCAAGAAATCAAGAATTGCAAATTAGGGTTTGAAATGAAGATTTTTCATAACTTAGAATTTTTCTAAGTTATGAAAAACCCTAATGTTTTCCTAACTTTGTCCCACTTTCTCACCAAGATTCATTTGGATTCAAGCAAAAGTCAAAACATGAAAGTTGTAGCCTATTTCAAAATCTACAACTTTGATTCACAAAGTTTTCCCAAAAGAAGCTTGTAGCTTAAGTTACAATTTTTGGAACAAGGGTACCAAACCATTCTTAACTTAGAGAAAATTTGACCTATTTTAGGCAAGGTTTTTACCTAACTTCAAGACCATTTTTAACATACTTCCACTTGGAATTTCAATTTGCATTTCAAAGATGGATTGTAGTACACATTCCAAGCTTTCCAAAATGTCCAAGAACTCATCAAACAACCTCATGGTTAGGGAGATTCGAATTTGGCAAGTTGGGAAAAACTCACTTTGTTCATGACCAAGTTACATGTCCATAACCTTGCATTTTTGAACTCAGCATGCCTTAAGCTAGATTACAGGTCTTTTATCTCATCTACACTCCATAATTTAATTCCAATCCTTTGTGCCAAGGTGTTGTTCTATGAGTTTGGACATTATATGCAAGATTAAGCCATTTTTAGATAAAGCATAATATCCATTTTAGAAAAGTTGCACTTTATGTCAATTAACAATCCAAGCAAGTACAGTGCAAATCTCTTTGGCACAAGTTTATGAGCTAATTACACTAATCAAGGCCAAGGTTTGCAGCACATTAGGGGGGCCTCTATCAGTCTAGAACTCAACTTGAACTTTGTTGCTTAAAGTTGAAGTAACTTGGCATAACTTACAACAACTCTCATCTCAGCAAAAACCAGCTTAGGCAAACTTGTCAAACACATTCCAAACCTCCATCCTGACTTGAGACACAAGCCTATCACCTCCAAAACCTCTCCATTCACAGAATCACCATTGAACTGCACAAAAACAGGGCATCCCTGCAGTTTGAGTGGCATAGTTCATTTCCATCGTGCATCTTGGCCAAAACCAGTTCAAACACTTTCCTTACCATCAATCCAAACTATCCAAAGCATTAGAAGTAGACTGTAACTCCTCTAATCAGTTTGGCCATTTTCATTTCTTCCTCTTGCAGGTTGACTTCTGCAGCTTGATATAGAAGGTTTCAAAGCATACCAAGTATTGGAATAGCATCCTCACACTTCAAGCAAGCTGTACAAACCATCATCTTGCCCTGAAAGCTCCTCCATTACCAGACACGATTCCAACTGAACAGGTATATTCATGAACTTCTATCTCTCAATGTAGGCATTATTAGCTCTAAGTTTGTGAATGAAAAATGTCATGCTCATGTCCCTGAAACTATACTTGTCTTTACTTTCCATTTATTTTGCCTGTGCTATGAGAATTTGAGGTCTGAACATTGATAAAAAGTTAGGTTAAGATTTGGGAATGGAGAAATTCTCTCTCATTTCTGAGAGTTAGGATGAGTTCTTTACATGTCCAGAATCGTGGCTTGATGCTTAACATTTCTTATGTTGTAAGTTTGTGCTAAAAGTCCAGGAATCCAGATGTTTGAATCAGTGTACAAGCGCGCGTTTTTAACAAAGTTTCTGGCCAGAGGTTGAAGAAGGTCCTTTGGGCTGGGCTTGTTCTATCTTTTCTTATTTGCACCCTATTTTTTACTTTTACACCTCGTTGGCCCATTATGCTTATTTTCATGATTTTTTGACTTTTTCTTTTTTTGTTCTGACTTATTTATTTTCTCTCATAATATTAAAAAAATAAAAATTATTTTTCACACCATTTTTGAATTTATTAGGTATTTATTTGTTTAAATTGATGTTTTGTACATAAATAAATACTTACATACTTTTATTTAAAAAATACTAAAATAATGCAAACACATTTTATTTTCCATTTTTATTTTATTTTATCTTCTGAAAATATTTTATATAAAATATACTTTTTTTTATAAATATTAAATATTATTATTTTGTATATATATAACATATATTTTGTAAATAATATAAGTACATATATATTTATTAGTATATTTAGGTTAAAAAATACAAAATATACCCATTTTTTTATTTTATTAATATTTGACATTAAAAATACCTTTTTTACAAATATACTTCATTTTTATTTTATTTTTGTACATAACTAATAAATATTATACATATTAAATAATTAATACATTTTATTTAATAAATTAGGGTTTTGCCCTAAATACATAAAAACTCCAAAAAATTTAATACTTTTATTTTGTTTATTTGACATAAAAAAAATAATACTTTTTCATACATATAAAAAGCCTTTTTGCATCTTGCATATTTATTTTATTTCTATTTAATTTGTGCAATTAAATATCTTGTAAATAATTCAATTTTGATGTAATAGTCTAGGTTTAAATTCCTTGTCAAAATACCCCCATTTGAACATTTGTACCCCCCCTTCCCATATATTGTGTTGTAATAACTTAGGAACTTTATTTTTCGCACTTTAATGCTTTCTAATTATGCCATGTTAGAATTAGGGTTTGTATGCGAATCAAAAACAACAAAAATAGTTTGACCTAATTTCAAGATAATCAAGCATGGAAATGGACAACACTAATCACACTTGCACCCCTAGGGTATTCCACTTGTTGCCTTTAATAATGGGCCATATTGCATGCTAGGTCTCTTTGGGCAAAAACAAACACAATTCAAATGATCATAGTCCCTCGATGACGCTTTCGAAAGTTGCCTAAAAATGATCAAGTCCCTTAAAGGAAAAATTGCCCAAAGATACTTGGCACCATTGCAATTATGGTCTAAACGATGACCCGCGCTTGTCCCTTTCACATCCTAACACAAGATTGTCCACCAAATGCAATGGTGGAACAAAATTGTTAAAAGGGTTAAAACATAGCAAAGATCTTTGAGAAATTTAGGAGTAGACAACCTCTTAGTTACTTGAATCAAACTTGCAAAACAAAACACTTGCCTATTTTCTAAACCACACATCACTACACTTTCAAAACAACTTTCAAAAACAAATGAAAACCTTTTCAAAGGACATACACCTTTGTATACATCCCAACATGGATCATTACAAAGGTTGCCACCACATTGGCTTCTTTTCAAAACATTTTCAAAACCCACACACACAAGAGCACCATTTCAAACAATTGAAAATTAAGGCAAGTTGATCTAAGCAAGTAACTAAGAGCCCATGGATAACCATGGATAGAAAGGGTGCTAATACCTTCCCTTTCTATAATCTACTCCCCGAACCCAAGAAAACATCTCAAAGGTTTTTGCTGTGCTTTTTAACCTTTCCTTAGGATAAAATAAAAAGTCGGTGGCGACTCTTGCTCAACAGAAACATTTGCGAAAACAAACGCAAAACCATAGTCAGTTCTCCCACCGTATCACAGAACTGGCGACTCTGCTGGGGAATGTAATTTAAAAGTGGAGTAACCTTAGGGCTTAGATCACCCTCTTGCATGACTAATTGTTTGAATTGATTGCTTTATATCTTGGCTCTCTTGTTTGGGTTTACAATCCTACACCCGGATTTTGGGAAACATTCATAGATAGCAATACGTTGTGGAAACTGTGCGGGGTATACCGACACGGTCGAAGCAATAGCTATATTAGTGCGACATATTTGTGAGTATCGGTAACCCTTGAGTTCAATCAAGGAGAGTGCGGGGCCGTTGAGTGATGTCACTAAGCACCAATGACCTAGAACCTTACTTGACCATCTTGGCCTTTCATTAGGGGTAGTGAGATGACCGGCTTTGGTGCAGTCCGAAGTTGGTAGATACTCGATACTACACTCATTGAGGGTTGTTTTCTTGGAATATTTTGGTCGCTAGTTAAGTGGCTAAACCAAAACAATGAACAATGAAAACAATCCAGTGATATTGAGCTCCTTAGAACCCGGTTACTATTTATAGGGCAGGTTTTTTAAGCCAACTACACTCAAGAGGGTACTTACCTATGAAACCCCATGCAAGCCTGAAACTAGGGTTTGATGTGATTTGCTTGTACATATGTTTGTGCATACATCATGAACATCATAAAGCATCATATGCATTCACTAACCACTTCAAGGGTTTAGATCTTCATCTTTGTTCTTGTTTTATAGGTCATGGAAATTCCTCGCAGAAAAACCATCCAAGTCAACCTTGTGAGAATCTCTCCTCAACTCAAGGAGCTCACCTCAAGAATTCCGGAAAGCTCTTCCTTCAGTGAAAGACACGGTAGACTGCTCAGCTTAGTCAACACCAACATTGAAGAAGACATGATGAAAGTGCTATTCCAGTTCTTTGACCCTCTTCACCACTGTTTCACTTTCCCTGACTACCAGTTGGTGCCCACTTTGGAGGAATTTTCTCAACTCCTGAGAATTCCTATCCTTAATCAACTACCTTTCAACGGTACAGAAAAGGAACCAAAGCCTGAAGATGTTGCTCGAGCATTACATCTACAGCCTTCTGACATCAAGGGGCATTAGGAAACTAGAAGCGGTGTCAAAGGCTTCTTAGCAAAATTCTTGTTTGAGAAGGCACAAGAGTGTTGGAATTCATTGGACCTACAAGCCTTTGAAGAGATGGTGGCACTCCTTATCTATGGGTTGGTCTTGTTCCCAAATTCTGACCAATTGGTAGATGTCAACGCCGTCAAAATCTTCTTGTCCAGAAATCCAATACCAACATTGCTTGGGGACATCCTTCACTCATTTTACACTCGAACAATGAGAAAGAGGGGTGTTCTCATGTGCTGTACTCCTCTCCTTGCAAGGTGGTTTATTTCGCACCTTCCACAATCTGTCTTGAAGAATGACCAAGGTTCAAGGTGGTCCCAACGGTTGATGACTCTTACTCACTCTGATGTACATTGGTGTTCTCGGTCCAGAGAAAATGTCATCATCGTCGATCGTTGTGGAGAGTTCCCTAATGTTCCATTACTTGGAATCAGAGGAGGTATCACCTACAACCCTTGCCTAGCTTTGAGGCAATTTGGATATGCACGAAGAGATGGACCTCACGACATGTTGATTCCTGACCTAGTTTTTGACTTCGACAACGATGCGCAAGGACTTCGCCAAAGATTCATCAGAGCTTGGGGGAGGCCCAACAAGGTTGATAGCAAGACACTGGGACACAAGAACTCCATCCCTCTTGAACCATATCTCAAGTGGGTACGAGCCCGAGCCCAGAGTCTAATGATGCCTTATCCTCATGTTCTCCCTGTGATTAAAGAGCCCGTCAAGGAAGGAGAGGTTCCCTACACCATCCTGCATCCTGACATGCCTACATCGTGGGAGGAGATGCTGAAGAGTTGGATCCAACTCAAGGAGGAACAAAACACTTTTGAAGCCAGCTTCTACGCCAGCGAGAAGAAGGTTTTAGAGCTCACCCGCCGACTCCATGAGCAAGAGGCCCTCAACACCTACATTGCGCCAAAGAGGATGCACAACGTCTTTTTACCTTGAGAAGTTGTTTTTGTAATATTTGGCCCATGGGGCATTTATGTACTAACAAATCTTTTCTTATTAATATGACGTGCGTTCTTTTTGTCTGCGACAATTGTGAATTTCTAAAACCCTTGAATGCATTACATAGATAGCATCTCATGCATCATGTGCATAACAGGTACCCTTTTTTCTACAGGTTGCTTAATCCTCTTCGCTGTTTATGTTGAACAGTCATCATGAATCCAGACTCATCCAGTGAGCAAGCAATCAAGGCCCTTCAGGCCCAAAGTGCCCAGTTTCAAGAGATGGTCCTAAGCCTGGCCCAAGGTCAGCAAGAGTTGAAGGATCTTCTCCTAAAGAAGAAGAAGAAAAAGAGGACTGCGTTATTCAACACTGGACGCAGGTTTGGGAACACACTCCATAATGAGGCTGATCCAACTACTTCTTCTGCAGAGAAAGACAGTCCCCAAGGGGGAGGAGCTCCTAGTCCTGCAGTCTCTGACAACGAGACGGATTACAATGACGAACAATACCCTCCCGCTGCTGACAGATACGAGCAATTAGAAGACCTCTTGAGTGCCATGGAGATTCAGAATGTGCCGGGGCTGGATTTCGGAGATTTGGGGTTATCTTCTGGGGTGGTAATCCCACACAAGTTTAAGGCGCCTGCCTTTGCCAAATATGACGGGGCCTCCTGTCCAAAGCTGCATCTAAGGTCGTACATAAGGAAGATCCAACCTTACACGACATATAAAAATCTCTGGATCCACTTCTTCCAAGATAGCCTCTCGGGGTCACAGCTTGAGTGGTTTTATCAGCTAGATGGAACTAGTATCCGACATTAGGAAGATTTGGCGACCGCATTTTATAGACAATATCAATACAATTCTGACCTTGCTCCTACGCGTACCCAACTTCAGGGTATGTCTCTAGGAACGGGCGAAGGGTTCAAAGAATATGCACAAAAATGGAGAGATTTGGCTGGCAGGGTGCAGCCTCCATTGACTGATCGTGGCTGGCAGGATAGCAAAGAAATTCTGTTCAAGAAAACTGCTGTTCCGTTTGTTTCCGCTGAAGAAGTATCTGTCGTCACAATTTTCAACAATCCTACCAAGGCTCTCCCAAGGAAGCCAGTCCAAATTATGTCTTTTGCACCTATTACCATTACTGTTCCGGGGCCTCTCCCCTATGAATCTAACAAGGCTGTCCCATGGCACTATGGGGCAGACGTGTATGTGCTTGGAGTGAAGCAGGAGTTCAACACTGGTACCAGTATCAGTAACATCACTGGTCCCGCCAAGATTACTCGCAGTGGCAGGCTCTTCTCACCTGACATTGCACCGCCAGTTATCCGAAAACCTCTTATCATCACACCCGCAAGTGTGCATGTTCCAAATCAAGTTCCTGTGTCTACTACTGCCGCCGAGTCCTCTGATGCTCGGGGCAAAGAAGTTGCTACCGATTTGCCTGCCAGGACGGAGGCACCAAAAAAGACTGCTGTTGAAGCCTCCCAACAAGAGATGGAGGAAATCCTTAAAATCATTAAAAAGAGTGACATCAATGTTGTTGAACAGCTGGGGCATACCCCCTCCAAAATCTCTATGCTATCATTGTTGCTGTGCTCAGAGGCCCACGCCAAGGCCCTGATTTCATTTCTGAAAACGGCCCATGTGCCGCAAGAGACCTCTGCAGATCAATTCACTGACTGTGTGTCTAATTTGACAGTTGACAATGGTTTGGGGTTCTCGGATGCTGACCTTACCGCAAAGGAAAAAACCACAATGATGCCCTGCACGTCTCTATAGAATGCAGGGGCACTACTCTCGCACACGTGTTGGTGGATACCGGTTCTTCCCTGAATGTATTGCCCAAGAAGGCATTGGATCGCTTGGATTGTGAGGGCCTGGAATTGAAACCTAGTAACATCATTGTTAGAGCCTTCGACGGTTCTAAGAGGATGATGCACGGTGAGGTAGACATTCCTATTCGTGTGGGTTCCCAAGTCTTCGACTCAACGTTCTATGTAATGGATATCCGCCCATCTTATTCCTGCTTGTTGGGTCGACCCTGGATTCACAAGGTTGGGGCAGTAACATCCACTCTACACCAAAAGCTCAAATACCCTGTCAAAGGGAAGATTGTTACTGTGCAGGGTGAGGAGGAATACATGGTTAGTCACTTGAATTCATTCCGGTATATCGAGATGGACGGGGAGTTTATTGAAACCCCCTTTCAGCATTTTGAGGAGGTACCTCCAACATTGGCATCGGCTGAAACAGTGGTTGAAGAAGACTTTCCGTTGAAGATGGCTTCCCTGAAGGATGCCCGGGCTGTGATCGAGAAAGGCAAATGTGCAAACTGGGGTCAGCTTCTTGACTTCACTCAAAAGACCGACAAGTTTGGGCTGGGCTTCACTGCAGAGGCTCAAAGGGCTGTGCGCAGAGAAAGGATCAGAAAGGCTCCGGTGTTTATCACCAACCCAAGGGTGAATGCTATTGAGGAGGACGTAGAGGAAGCAGAGTTTGACAGTTGGATCTATCCAACCACCAACAACGGACCAAGCAACTGGACGGCAAAGGATTTTACACCTATTACATTTGTCACACAGTAATTAACTCTTTTGATTTTCAATTTGTAACAAACAATATGTTGAAACTTTTATTGGCTCGGTGTCCTACCCGGGGCATCGTAGCTCCATTTGTGAGGGCTTTTTGTATGACATTTCCATATATCATTAATCAAAACATTGGACGTTTGTTGCATTTCAAATCTTGTGCTCTTTTTCTTTCTGTGTTATATATTGCAAAACAGCTATATTTACACACACTCACTTATACAGGTTTCAATCCACTCTGGATCTCACTGGTAACGGCTCTGCTACCACCAGTTATGACTTCGAGAATCCGATCAACTTGGCCGAAGACGAAGGTGAAGATGATTGCGAAGTGCCTGGTGAACTCGCAAGACTGCTACTCCAGGAAGAGAGGGCTATTCAGCCGCATGAAGAGCCGGTGGAAACAGTGAACCTGGGTACTGAGACAGATAGAAAAGAAGTCAAGATTGGTGCCAATCTAGAGCTCAACGTGAAGCAACGATTGATCCAGATGCTACATGACTACATGGAAATCTTTGCTTGGTCCTACGAAGACATTCCTGGTTTGGATGCCGACATTGTGGTTCATCACCTACCTACCAAGGAAGACTGCCCTCCGGTAAAGCAAAAGGTCCGCCGTATGCGTCCAGAGATGTCCGAAAAGATCAAAACTGAGGTTATGAAGCAATTCGATGCCGGGTTTATAGCAGTGACTTCTTACCCTCAGTGGGTTGCCAACATGGTGCCAGTGCCGAAGAAGGACGGTAAGGTCAGAATGTGTGTCGACTACAGGGATTTGAATAGGGCAAGCCCCAAAGATGATTTCCCTCTACCTCACATCGACGTTCTTGTTGACAATACTGCTCAACACAAGGTGTTCTCCTTCATGGATGGTTTTTCAGGGTATAATCAGATCAAAATGGCTCCGGAAGATATGGAAAAGACTACCTTTGTGACTCAGTGGGGCACCTTCTGCTACAAGGTCATGCCATTCGGGTTGAAGAATGCTGGGGAAACCTACCAACGTGCCATGGTTGATTTATTTCATGATATGATCCATCATGAGATTGAGGTATATGTTGATGACATGATTGCAAGGTCTCAAACTGAAGAGGAACACCTTGACCATCTGCGGAATCTGTTTGACCGACTGAAGTTGTACAAGCTGAGGTTGAATCCAAACAAATGCACCTTTGGGGTGAGGTCTGGAAAATTACTAGGTTTCATTGTGAGCGATAAAGGTATTCAGGTGGATCCTGCCAAGGTGAAAGCCATACAAGAAATGCCGACTCCCAAGACAGAAAAAGAAGTCAGAGGCTTTCTGGGAAGACTGAATTATATTGCCCGATTCATCTCACATCTAACTGCTACCTGTGAGCCGATCTTCAAATTGCTGAAGAAAGATCAAGTAGTACGATGGAACGATGAATGTCAGGCTGCTTTCGAAAAGATAAAAGAGTATCTCCAAGAGCCACCCATTCTTATGCCACCAGTGGAAGGGAGACCTCTGATACTATACTTGACAGTACTTGACAACTCAATGGGGTGTGTGCTGGGGCAGCATAACGAGTCTGGCCGAAAAGAGCACGCTATTTATTACCTGAGCAAAAAGTTTACCGACTGTGAGTCTCGGTACTCACTGCTCGAGAAAACTTGCTGGCTCTGGTATGGGCTGCTCGCCGGCTGAGACAGTATATGTTGACTCACAATACTTTGTTGATTTCAAAGATGGATCCCATCAAGTACATATTCGAAAAGCCTGCTCTGTCTGGAAGAATAGCAAGATGGCAAATGATCTTGACGGAATATGATATCCAGTATACAACTCAAAAGACAATCAAGGGAAGTGTATTGGCGGACCATTTGGCACACCAACCTGTGGACGATTACCAATCATTGAACTTTGAATTTCCGGACGAAGATATCATGGTAGTAACTGATTGTGAAGTACCTGGACCAGATGAAGGACCTAAGGAAGGATCCCGATGGTCTATGCATTTTGACGGAGCCTCCAACGCTTTGGGTAATGGCATCGGCGCTGTGATCATATCCCCTAAAGGAACTCATACTCCACTCACCGCCCGGCTGTGTTTCAACTGCACCAACAACATGGCAGAATATGAGGCATGTATCATGGGTCTTCAAGCCGCAATCGACTTAAGGATCAAGTTTCTGAGTGTCTTCGGAGATTCCGCTCTCATGATCAATCAGATCAAAGGCGAGTGGGATACGAAACACCCAAATCTCATTCCTTACAAGGAGTATGTGTTGACTTTGCTTCCCCACTTTGAAGAGATAACTTTTGAGCACTTCCCAAGAGAGGAGAATCAGTTAGTGGACGCACTAGCTACGATGTCTTCAATGTTCAAAGTCAAATGGGACAATGAGGCTCCCTGGATCATTGTCTGGAAGTTGGACGAACCTGCATACTGCTGCGATCTTGAGGTCGAAAAGGTGACTGAAAAACCCTGGTATCATGAGGTGAAGAGATACTTGGAAGCTCAGGAATACCCTGAAGGTGCATCTGTCAACGACAAGAAGTTCATGAGAAGGTTTGCGGAAAAATTCTTCCTCAGCAACGGCATTCTCTACAAACGGAACCATGATTCAAATCTACTGCGTTGTGTGGATAAGGCTGAAGCAGAGAAGATCATGATAGAACTGCATGAAGGTACATTCGGAACACATTCCAGTGGACATACCATGGCAAAGAAAATCCTTCGGGCAGGATATTTCTGGTCCACAATGGAAGCCGACTGTTACCAACATTCTCGAACTTGTCATAAATGCCAGATTTATGCTGATAAGGTGCACATTCCTCCAGTTCCTCTGAACGTCCTGACGGAACCTTGGCCTTTTGCAATGCGGGGCATCAATATGATCGGTGAGATCCGACCGACGGTATCCAACGGGCATCGCTTCATCTTGGTAGCAATTGATTATTTCACAAAGTGGGTTGAGGCAGCTTCCTACGCCACGGTAACCAAGAGCGTCGTGGCACGTTTCATTCGGCACAACCTGATCTGTCGGTACGGCGTCCCGGAAAGAATCATTACGGACAATGGTACCAATCTCAACAACAAGATGATCACTGAGCTCTGCGAGCAATTCAAAATACAGCACCACAACTCTTCTCCTTATCGGCCGAAGATGAATGGGGCTGTAGAAGCAGCTAATAATAATATCAAAAAGATTGTGCAGAAGATGACAGTGACCTACAAAGATTGGCACGAGATGTTACCATTTGCTCTTCATGGGTACTGTACCTCAGCAAGGACGTCAACCGGGGCAACACCCTTTTCCTTGGTCTATGGCATGGAGGCAGTCTTGCCGATTGAAGTCCAGATACCCTCTCTCCGGATAATGAAGGATGCAGACTTGAACGAAGATGACTGGATCCAGACTCGACTTGATCAATTAAACCTAATTGACGAAAAGAGACTCACTGCTATCTGTCATGGTCAGACGTATCAAAAACGGATGATAAGGGCATTTAACAAGAAAGTCAGGCCGCAAGAGTATCAAGTTGGGGACCTGGTAATCAAACGCATCATCCTTCCTCAAAGTGATCCCCGGGGCAAATGGACCCCTACATATGAAGGGCCATTTGTGGTTAAACATGTGTTCTCAGGAGGAGCCATGATTCTAACCACCATGGATGGTGACGACCTTCCTCACCCCGCCAATGCAGACATAGTGAAAAGATACTACGCATGAATAAAAGACCCGCTAGGTTGACATACCTAGGCAAAAATAAGGGCTTCCCGGCGAACCAAAAGGGTTCCGGCAAAAATAAGGGATGAAATGAAAAAATCTGTACACCCGGCAAGTCGAAAACCTGAAAAGGCGGCTTGGGCAAAAATGGGTATCCCGGTGGACCGAAAACCCGAAAGGGCGGTCCAGGCAAAAGTTAGGGATAAAGCGTACCACTATGTCTCATTGGGTCACCTTGCATCCAGAATTCGGCATCAACTATTTGGCTCAGGCTTCGGCATCAATCAATCAGCTTCATCTTCAACTAAGCAGCAACGTGATGAGACGCTTGAAGACATAAAGGCGATAGCAGAGTTGGAACCCAGTGGGAATATTGTGCACATAGCTGTTTTGTTTCCTTTTCAAAATTGTATAAACTTTGTGTTATTCGGCAGCGTTCTCTTACTAGGACGACAGCCTCTTGTACAAAAATGCCTATTTACAGGCAAATTTCAAAATCAATACAGATTCAGTTTTCCAAACAAATTGTCAATTGTTTTTCCTTTTTTTCTGTTTTGTCTTGCGAAGAACGTCCAATGTTCATTTTTGATATATGCATTTGACATTAAATTGCTGATTCATAAATATTTGCATATGAAACAAAAGACTAATTACAGGTGACATCAGAAACAGGGGCAATGTAAAGTTGTCTGATGCAGTCAGGTTGCTTTGTCCGCCGAAGTACCAAGGTAGGATTCAACTGAAGAATGTGACCAAATTATCTCAACTCCCCGTAGAGTAAGACAAGATTCAGCAATACTTTCCCCAAGTAGAGTTGGTTCCCTATCAATCCTGAAAAGGCACGATATTCCCCTAGCAAGTCAGCAATACTCTACGGTCAGCATGAAGGAAGTTGTGTATCCCCAGAAGATATCAACATTCCCCAGCGGAGTATAGGCATTCATCAGCAAGCATCCCCGGCAGTCTTAACCTAAGATTGTTCCCCGGCGGAGTATCAACACCCCCAGTACAGTCTGAAAAGTTTCCCCAGGAAAGTGGAATTCTTATCCCCGACAGGTCTTGAAGCTATTCCCCTGCAGAGTACGGACGTCTCTCCCGAGCTTTATTCAAAGTTATTCCTCACAAGGGCTTATAATTGGGTTGTCCTCAGCTAATTACCACGGAAGATCGCACTCGGCAAAATTATTCCTATCCCCAGCGGAGTTTATCATTATCATCCCCAGAGGAGTTTATCATTATCATCCCCAGCGGAGTTTATCATTGTCATCCCCAGAGGAGTTTATCATTGTTATCCCCAGCAGAAACGAAGAGCTCTACTCTTCAACGTCAGCCCAGGATTTAATTCCACGGCCGATCGTCAAGGATTTATTTTCCTAGACGAAAATACATTCATAAACATTTCGCATTTCATACATCTTGCTTACATACATGATAAAGTGCGTACAACACTATCTCATGTTGAACATCATGACATCATGCATTTCATACATCATGACATTGCATACAACTGATGATTTGCCTTTTCAGGAAAAAGACAACTACCTTCAACTGTCACAATTTCCAGATTCGATTCCTGTATCCAGCCAGGGCATATCTGTTGACGACTATTTCCAGATTCGATTCCTGTATCCAGCCAGGGCATATCTGTTGACGACTATTTCCAGATTCGATTCCTGTATCTAGCCAGGGTATATCTGTTGACGACTATTTCCAGATTCGATTCATGTATCCAGCCAGGGCATATCTGTTGGCGACTATTTCCAGATTCGATTCCTGTATCCAGCCAGGGCATATCTGTTGACGACTATTTCCAGATTCGATTCCTGTATCCAGCCAGGGCATATCTGTTGACGACTATTTCCAGATTCGATTCCTGTATCCAGCCAGGGCATATCTGTTGACGACTATTTCCAGATTCGATTCCTGTATCCAGCCAGGGCATATCTGTTGACGACTATTTCCATATTTGATTCCTGTATCCAGCCAGGGCATATCTATTGACAACAATTCCAGATTCGATTCCTGTATCTAGCCAGGGCATATCTGCATGAAGAGATTGAAGATCAACACCTGTAACAAGCCAGGAAAACATCTGTCTTTCTCAAAATACACAAGTTCTCGCTAAGGAATCTCTTACGCGATCAACACTTCCAAATGGCATCTATAAGCCCATTCCCGACAAGGTTCTGTAATATCTCCAGATGGCATCTATAAGCCCATCTCCCTATCCACCATCTCTCCAAATGGCATCTATAAGCCTATTCCCGACATCACCTTTGCTGATACTCCAACATGCGAGTGCAAATTTCCGGGCACTCTAGTGTCCAATCTCCTTTTACCCTCGAGTCACGAAAGGCAAACTTGCCAATCTAACTCTTCAGGTTCAAGAAGATTGAACAGGGGCAACTGTTGTACCCCAAAATTTGCCCTCCCATTTCCTCAACATTTTCTCATCACAAGACTCCTAGAGCTCAAGATCCAGTTAGGGTTTCCTCTGTTCAAGACTTCTCCTTGCACTGTTGACCCAAATTAGGGTTTGTGTTTGCACAAAGATATTTTGACCTAAAATGCCTAATATGACTTTCATGCTTCATGTTGGACTCCCAAGTCTATCCA
Source organism: Vicia faba (assembly GCA_948472305.1). Taxonomy (NCBI): domain Eukaryota; kingdom Viridiplantae; phylum Streptophyta; class Magnoliopsida; order Fabales; family Fabaceae; genus Vicia; species Vicia faba. The sequence goes on along the minus strand of OX451741.1, from coordinate 16,307,244 downwards.
TACCAAGTTTCAAGTCTTGATTCCAAATTTTGCCCAGTCAATTGGACAGTTGACCTAGAAATCAACTATATTGGGGAAAAAGTCAACTGTGGCCAATTGACAGTCAAATCTCATGAAAATTTACCCACATCAACATTATGAACTCACATGGACCATTTGATCAAGTTTGGATCACAATTCCACAAGAAATTTGATCAGATCACCAAAAGGGTAAAATGGTCATTTTTAGGGTTTTGACTGCACAAAGGCAATTTTTGACTGTTTGACCTAGCCAATGGCAAACCAAACTCACATATGGACTCAAGTACCCCATGGAATTATCTTGACATGCTCAACAAGTTCAAAAGATCCCAAATGCACAAGATTGACAGTTGAATTTCCCAGTCAATTGGTCAATTTTGACTGTATACTGAAAAGTCAAACTTTGACTTTTTGGTCAAAATCAAGTGTCAAGATTTATATTTCATCAAAACATGCCAAATCATGAAACTTGTTCATCAAGAAATCAAGAATTGCAAATTAGGGTTTGAAATGAAGATTTTTCATAACTTAGAATTTTTCTAAGTTATGAAAAACCCTAATTTTTTCCTAACTTTGTCCCACTTTATCACCAAGATTCATTTGGATTCAAGAAAAAGTCAAAACATGAAAGTTGTAGCCTACTGCAAAATCTACAACTTTGATTCACAAAGTTTTCCCAAAAGAAGAATGTAGCTCAAGTTACAATTTTTGGAACAAGGGTACCAAACCATTCTTAACTTAGAGAAAATTTGACCTATTTTAGGCAAGGTTTTTACCTAACTTCAAGACCATTTTTCACATACTTCCACTTGGAATTTCAATTTTCATTTCAAAGATGGATTGTAGTACATATTCCAAGCTTTCCAAAATGTCCAAGAACTCATCAAACAACCTCATGGTTAGGGAGATTCGAATTTGGCAAGTTGGGAAAAACTCACTTTGTTCATGACCAAGTTACATGTCCATAACCTTGCATTTTTGAACTCAGCATGCCTTAAGCTAGATTACAGGTCTTTTATCTCATCTACACTCCATAATTTAATGCCAATCCTTTGTGCCAAGGTGTTGTTCTATGATTTTGGACATTATATGCAAGATTAAGCCATTTTTAGATAAAGCATAATATCCATTTTAGAAAAGTTGCACTTTATGTCAATTAACAATCCAAGCAAGTACAGTGCAAATCTCTTTGGCACAAGTTTATGAGCTAATTACACTGATCAAGGCCAAGGTTTGCAGCACATTAGGGGGGCCTCTATCAGTCTAGAACTCAACTTGAACTTTGTTGCTTAAAGTTGAAGTAACTTGGCATAACTTACAACAACTCTCATCTCAGCAAAAACCAGCTTAGGCAAATTTGTCAAACACATTCCAAACCTCCATCCTGACTTGAGACACAAGCCTATCACCTCCAAAACCTCTCCATTCATAGAATCACCATTGAACTGCACAAAAACAGGGTATCCCTGCAGTTTGAGTGGCATAGTTCATTTCCATCACGCATCTTGGTCAAAACCAGTTCAAACACTTTCCTTACCATCAATCCAAACTATCCAAAGCATTAGAAGTAGACTGTAACTCCTCTAATCAGTTTGGCCATTTTTCATTTCTTCCTCTTGCGGGTTGACTTCTGCAGCTTAATATAGAAGGTTTCAAAGCATACCAAGTATTGGAATAGCATCCTCACACTTCAAGCAAGCTGTACAAACCATCATCTTGCCCTGAAAGCTCCTCCATTGCCAGACACGATTCCAACTGAACAGGTATATTCATGAACTTCTATCTCTCAATGTAGGCATTATTAGCTCTAAGTTTGTGAATGAAAAATGTCATGCTCATGTCCCTGAAACTATACATGTCTTTACTTTCCATTTATTTTGCCTGTGCTATGAGAATTTGAGGTCTGAACATTGATAAAAAGTTAGGTTAAGATTTGGGAATGGAGAAATTCTCTCTCATTTCTGAGAGTTAGGATGAGTTCTTTACATGTCCAGAATCGTGGCTTGATGCTTAACATTTCTTATGTTGTAAGTTTGTGCTAAAAGTCCAGGAATCCAGATGTTTGAATCAGTGTACAAGCGCGCGTTTTTGATAAAGTTTCTGGCCAGAGGTTGAAGAAGGTCCTTTGGGCTGGGCTTGTTCTATCTTTTCTTATTTGCACCCTATTTTTTACTTTTACACCTCTTTGGCCCATTATGCTTATTTTCATGATTTTTTGACTTTTTCTTTTTTTGTTCTGACTTATTTATTTTCTCTCATAATATTAAAAATATTAAAAATATTTTTCACACCATTTTTGAATTTATTAGGTATTTATTTGTTTAAATTGATGTTTTGTACATAAATAAATACTTACATACTTTTATTTAAAAAATACTAAAATAATGCAAACACATTTTATTTTCCATTTTTATTTTATTTTATCTTCTGAAAATATTTTTATATAAAATATACTTTTTTTTATAAATATTAAATATTATTATTTTGTATATATATAACATATATTTTGTAAATAATATAAGTACATATATATTTATTAGTATATTTAGGTTAAAAAATACAAAATATACACATTTTTTTATTTTATTAATATTTGACATTAAAAATACCTTTTTTACAAATATACTTCATTTTTATTTTATTTTTGTACATAACTAATAAATATTATACATATTAAATAATTAATACATTTTATTTAATAAATTAGGGTTTTGCCCTAAATACATAAAAACTCCAAAAAATTTAATACTTTTATTTTGTTTATTTGACATAAAAAAAATAATACTTTTTCATACATATAAAAAGCCTTTTTGCATCTTGCATATTTATTTTATTTCTATTTAATTTGTGCAATTAAATATCTTGTAAATAATTCAATTTTGATGTAATAGTCTAGGTTTAAATTCCTTGTCAAAATACCCCCATTTGAACATTTGTACCCCCCTTCCCATATATTGTGTTGTAATAACTTAGGAACTTTATTTTTCGCACTTTAATGCTTTCTAATTATGCCATGTTAGAATTAGGGTTTGTATGCGAATCAAAAACAACAAAAATAGTTTGACCTAATTTCAAGATAATCAAGCATGGAAATGGACAACACTAATCACACTTGCACCCCTAGGGTATTCCACTTGTTGCCTTTAATAATGGGCCATATTGCATGCTAGGTCTCTTTGGGCAAAAACAAACACAATTCAAATGATCATAGTCCCTCGATGACGCTTTCGAAAGTTGCCTAAAAATGATCAAGTCCCTTAAAGGAAAAATTGCCCAAAGATACTTGGCACCATTGCAATTATGGTCTAAACGATGACCCGCGCTTGTCCCTTTCACATCCTAACACAAGATTGTCCACCAAATGCAATGGTGGAACAAAATTGTTAAAAGGGTTAAAACATAGCAAAGATCTTTGAGAAATTTAGGAGTAGACAACCTCTTAGTTACTTGAATCAAACTTGCAAAACAAAACACTTGCCTATTTTCTAAACCACACATCACTACACTTTCAAAACAACTTTCAAAAACAAATGAAAACCTTTTCAAAGGACATACACCTTTGTATACATCCCAACATGGATCATTACAAAGGTTGCCACCACATTGGCTTCTTTTCAAAACATTTTCAAAACCCACACACACAAGAGCAGCATTTCAAACAATTGAAAATTAAGGCAAGTTGATCTAAGCAACTAACTAAGAGCCCATGGATAACCATGGATAGAAAGGGTGTTAATACCTTCCCTTTCTATAATCTACTCCCCAAACCCAAGAAAACATCTCAAAGGTTTTTGCTGTGCTTTTTAACCTTTCCTTAGGATAAAATAAAAAGTTGGTGGCGACTCTTGCTCAACCGAAACATTTGCAAAAACAAACGCAAAACCATAGTCAGTTCTCCCACCGTATCACAATGTGCATTTATTCGGGTTCAACCCCAGCTTGTATTTCTTTAGTCTCTTAAAGAGTTTCTGTAAATGGTCAAGATGTTCCTCTTCAGTTTGAGATCTGGTTATCATGTCATCCACATAGACCTCTATTTCGTGATGTATCATGTCGTGGAATAAAGCTACCATGGCACATTGATAGGTTACCCCGGTGTTCTTCAACCCGAATGGCATAACCTTGTAACAAAATGTTCCCCATTGTGTGACAAAGGTTGTTTTCTCCATGTCCTCAGGCGCCATTTTGATTTGGTTGTAGCCTGAGAAACCATCCATGAAGGAAAACACCTTATGTTGTGCTGTATTGTCAACCAGAATATCAATGTGGGGAAGTGGGAAATCATCCTTAGGGCTTGCCCTATTCAAATCTCTGTAGTCCACGTACATTTGTACCTTGCCGTCCTTTTTAGGCACGAGAACAACATTGGCGACCCATTGCGGATAGGAGGTGACAACCAAGAATCTGGCGTTGAATTGTTTCATGACTTCCGCTTTTATCTTCTCTGACATGTCTGGTCGCATGTGACAGACCTTTTGTTTTACCGGAGGGCAGTCTTCTTTTGTTGGTAGACGATGTACCACAATATCAGCATCCAATCCCAATATGTATTTGTACGACCAGGCAAATACCCCGACATAATCATGTAGTAACTGAGTCAGACGCTTCTTGACACTGGGTTTCAAATTGGCACCCACCTTGACTTCTTTCTTGTCCTCTTCAGTACCTAGATTAACTGTGTCCACTGGTCCTTCGTGGGGATGTATGGTCCTCTCTTCTTGTTGTAGTAACCTAGCTAATTCCCTTGGCACATCACAATCTTCCTCACCTTCGTCTTCGGCTTGGTAGATTAGATTTTCAGAGTCACATAAGGCCATAGCAGAATCGTTACCCATGGGATCCCGAATGGATGTAGATCTGCATTATGAATGTGAGTGTGTGTAAGAGTATAACTATCTTTGAAAGCAATAAAAATGTAAAAAGAAAGACTAAGAGCACAAATTTTGTATGAAAAAACGCCCATGATTCATTGATGACATATGAAAATGAGGCAACAACCCTTACAAATGGACCGTTGTGCCTCGGGTAAGACACAAGGTTTTAAAAGTCTGAATTGTTTAATTATTACAGGTCCAACAAAATTTAAAGACAATTACTATTGGATAAAAGTAATTGGGACAAAATCTTTAGCTTCCCAGTTGCTGAGTCCTCCATTGACAATCGGGAAAACCCATTCCTCCAGGTCGTAGCTGTCCTCATCATCCTCCACTGTGTTAATTCCGTGGTTGCTGATCTTCAAAGGTGGTCCCCCGACACGAGCACATCGTACAACTTTCTGGGCTCCTGAAGTGAAACCCAAACCAAATTTGTCAGATTTGTATGGGATATCCGGGAGTTGGCCCAAAATAGTACACCCACCTTCTTCGATCACTGCCTTGGCATCTTTCAGAGAAGACATCTTTAACGGAGGTCTTGTAATCTTCGGGACTTGGGAAACAGTCTTGGTTACTTCCACGGTTTGTGGGACTTCCTCGAAGTGCTGAAATGGAGTTTCAATGAATTTACCATCCAATTCCACGTATCTGAAGGATTTTAAGTGACTGACCATATATTCCTCGTCTCCATGGATAGTAGTGATTTTCCCCTCAGTTGGATATTTCAGCATTTGATGTAATGTAGAGGTAACGGCACCAGCGTTGTGAATCCATGGTCGGCCCAATAAGCAGGAGTAGGAAGGGAAAATGTCCATCACGTAAAAAGTTGAATCAAAGGTTTGGGTTCCAACTTTTATGGGGATGTCTACCTCCCCATGCACCATTCTCTTTGAACCGTCGAAGGCCCTTACCACTATATTGCTGGGTTTTAAGGTCAAACCTTCACAGTCGAGTCTATCAAGAGCCTTCTTAGGCAGCACATTCAAAGATGAACCAGTATCAACCAAGACATGGGCCAAAGTTGTGCCCCTGCATTCGACAGAGACATGCAATGCCTCGTTGTGTTTCCTCCCTCTAGGTGTCAAGTCAGCATCAGAAAAGACTAAACCATTATTCGCGGTCAAGCTGGCCACACAGTCTTGGAACTGATCAGCAGAAGTTTCTTGTGGTACATGGGCAGTTTTAAGGAATTTCACCAAGGCCTTCGCATGAGCCTCAGAGCATAACAATAAAGCCAACATGGAAATCTTTGACGGAGTCTGCCCTAGCTATTCGACTACGTTGTAGTTGCTTCTCTTTATAATTTTCATAATTTCTTCCATCTCCTTTTGGGAGGCCTCAAGGATAGATACTGATTGCGCCTTCATTCGGACAGGCTCCACCAGAATTCCTTTGCCCCGAGTCTTGGTAGACTCGGTGGTAGGAGTATCAGCAGGTGTAACTATAGGGATTGTAGTAGTAGTAGTGTCAACAAGAACAGGAACAGGGATGATCATAAGACTGGTAACAGTCTTTGGAGGAGCAATCTCTGGGGAGAATACTCTGCCACTTCGGGTTATCTTGCTGGTTCCCGTAATGTTGCAGATGTCAGGGTCATCCTTCTCAGAAATTCATTCTTCAACAGCCGGCCAATCCTACTTGACATCGTGATAGTAGACATCGCCCCCATAATTCCATGGGACAATTTTATCTGATGAGTACGGGATTGGTCCAGGAATAGTAATTATCAGTGGAGCTACTTTGGGAACTGATGTAATCCTAACGGGTCTTTTGGTGGAGACCCTAGAAGAATTGGCGGAAATGGTTATTATTGAAACATCATTGTAAGAAATGGTTGGAACGGGAGTCTTCTCAAACAAAATCTATTTGTCATCCATTATACGTTGAACACCTGCTTTCAATAAATGACAGCCAGTTGGTAGGGAGGAACAGAGGTGACAGCTTTCGTCACAGCCCAGAAATAAACCAGAATTCAACACGTTTCTCTTGATAGTCAGGAGAGGAGTAACAAGTTCATCAACAAAAGTAACAAACATATCATCTTCTACAGCATTAACACCACGACCATGCTTGGGCATAAGAGCGGTGATAACATTTGGGATCTCAGGAGCATCGAATTCAATTTCTTTGGCTTCAAGAAGGTCTTGCACCTTGTTTTTCAAAGCCTAACAGTTGTTAGTATCATGGCCTGGACTTTCTGAATGGTATGCACAGCGAGCATTAGGGTGGTAATGAGGAGAGGTTGTGTTAGGATTCTCTGGAGCTTCTTTCAAAGTTACCAGATTAGATCTTAACAAATGTGGCAGTACTTGAGATAGTGTTATATTAATCCGGGTAAGTTGTATTACTGGTATTTCTGTTCTAGGTTGATCGTTCCTTTGTTGAGTAGGTGCAGGTTTTGGGATCATGACAGCCCCCCCCCCCCCCATTGCACGATGTTCAATTCTTTCTTGATTCCTTTGAGGATACATAACAACAACTTCTTTCTTCCCAATAAATGGTTTTCTTACAGCAGTAGAGGATGCGCCTTTTTGAATCTTCCCACTCTTAATCCCAGCTTCCACTCTCTCTCCGGTCAAGATTAATTTAGTAAAGCCTGTTGATGAGCTCCCAATTAGATGATTGAAGAAAGCACCGGACAGGGTACCCAAAAACATGTCTACTAGTTCTCTTTCAGAAAGGGGAGGCTGGACTCTTCCTGCTAAGTCCCTTCATTTCTGAGCGTAGTCTTTAAAACCTTCACTTGAAACCATAGCCATACTCTGGAGTTGAGTACGGGTGGGAGCAAGATCTGCGTTGTACTGATATTGTTTATAAAAAGAAGAGGCAAGGTCTTCCCAATTATGGATATTGGCCCTCTCTAGTTGATAGAACCAATCTAGCTGAGTCCCGGATAGACTGTCTTGAAAAAAGTGGACCCATAAATCTCTGCCAGTAGTGTGAGGCTGTATCTTCCTCACATAAGATCGAAGATACATCTTGGGACACGAAACCTCATCGTACTTAGCAAATACCAGTGCCTTGAATTTTGGTGGAATAACCATCCCATAAACCAATCCCATCTCTTCAAAGTCCATCCCGGGCACTTTCTGAATCTCCATTGCGCTTAGACGTTCTTCCAGATGCTTGTATTTTTCATTGGCCGGGGGATATTGCTCTTCAGAGTAGTCTTCCTCTTCTTCCTCTTCAGATTTTGGCTGGATAATTGCTTCCTTTCCCATCACTTCTTGATTATCCTTTTCACAAGATGGCATTGCAAAGTCTAGGGTCCGTCTGGCTTGTCCTTAGAACCTTCTTCCCATATTCAGAACTCCGGTTATTTTCTTTGATTTCTTCTTATTTTCTTCAACCAGCAAAGTCTTCAAATCCTCTTGTCCTTTGGCTAGAGTCAAGAACATCTATTGAAACTGAGCATTCTGCGACTGGAGGTCTTTTACTGTCTGCTCGAGATCCATATTACTTAAATAAACAGTAGAAAGATGAGGACACTTGTTGTAAGAAACCTGCTTATGTTATGATGAATGGTAAATGCATATGCAATGATTTCAAGGAAATTAGAGATTTAAATTTGCTTTAGACCAAAAAAGGAACACATGTTATATTAATAAATCAAAGCTTGAGTACATCATGCCTCTTTTGTGCTCACAAAGAAATACAAAAACTCTAAGATAAGAAAGTTGTACGCATCCTCTTTGGTGCGATGTAGGCGTTCAGGCTCCACTCCTCATGAAGTTTCTTAGTGAGTTCCAAAACCTTCTTCTCGCTGGCGTAGAAATGGGCCTCGAAAGTGTCTCGCTCCCCCTTAAGTTGTATCCAATCCCTTTGTAAGTCTTCAAGCGAGGTGGGCATGTCAGGATGCAGGATAGTGTGTGGAACATCTCCTTCCACAACAGGCTCTATGATTACTGGGAGAATGGAGGGGTAAGGCATTATAAGAATTTGAGCACGAGCTCATACCCACTTGAGTTAAGGCTCAAGAGGGATGGAATTATTATGCCCCAATGTCTTGCTATCTACCTTTTTCAACATCCTCCAAGCTCGGATAAATATCTGGCGATGACCTTGATCGTCGTTCTCGTGGTTAAATACCAAACCTTGAATAAGAATCTCATGAGGGCCATCTCTTCGGGCGTAACCAAATTGTCTTAAGGCTAAGTAGGGGTTGTAGGTGATACCTCCTCTAATGCCAAGCAAGGGACATTAGGATATTCTCCACAACGGTCGACGATAGTAACATTCTATATAGATCGGGAACACCAATGAATGTCTGAATGTTTGAGCGTCATCAACCTATGTGACCACCTTGAACCTTGCTTGTTCTTCAATATAGATTGGGGAAGATGCGAAATAAAAAATCTTGCCAAGAGAGGAGTACAACACATAAGGATACCTCTTTTCCTCATAGTGCGAGTGTGAAAAGAATGTAGGATGTCCCCTAGCAAAGTAGGCACCGGGTTACGAGACATGAAGATTCTGACGGTGTTCACATCTATGAGTTGGTCAGGATTTGGAAACAAAACCATCCCATAAATGAGGAGAGCCACAATTTCCTCAAAAGCTTACAAGTCTAAGGAGTTCCAACAGTTTTGCGTTTTCTCAAACAAGAACTTTGCTAAGAAACCTTTGACACCACTCCTTGTTTCCCAATTAGTTGTGATATCAGATGATTGCAAGTGTAGGGCTTGAGCAATCTATTCTGGCTTTGGATCTCTTTCTGTACCGTTGAAAGGTAGTTGATTGAGAATGGGAATCCTCAAGAGTTAGGAGAATTCTTCCAAAGTTGGCAAAAGTTGATAATCGGGAAATGTCAAGCAAAGGTGTAAAGGATCAAAGAACTGAAAGAGAACCTTCATCATGTCTTCATCAGTGTTGGAGGTAACCAAGTTTAGTAGGCGACCACGTCTCTCGGTAAACGGAGAGTTTTCAGGAATTCTTGATGCTAGTTCTTTAAGCTGAGGAGGGATCCTTACAAGGTTGACTTGAATAGTTTTCCTGCGAACAAAATCATGTCCTACAAAACAGAATAAAGATAAATCCTAAGATCCTTGAAATGGTTAGTGAATATGAGTATGATGTTTATGATGTTATGTACAAGTAAATATATACAAACAAAGCAAACAAGTCCTTAAGTTTAGGCTTGCATGGAGTCTCATAGGTAAGTACCCTCTTGAAGTTTAGTTGGCTAAACCTGTCATAGCAATAGTAATCGGGTTCTAAGGAGCTCAATATCACTGGTTTATTTCTTTGGGCATTGTTTCAGCGCAAGCCTCTTTAATGGCGACCGAAATATCCCAAAAAACCAAACCTCAATGAGTGTAGTATCGAGTATCTGCCAACTTCGGACTGCACAAAATTCGGTCATCTCACTATGTCCTAAAGGCCAAGTTGGTCAAGTAAAGGTTCTAAAAATTCACTAGTGCTTCATGACATCACTCAGCGGCCCCGTATTCTCCTTGACTACTCAAGGGCTACAGGTACCCACAAATATGTCGCACTAATGTAGCTATTTATAAGACCATGTCAGTATACCCCGCACAGTTTCCACAATGTATTGCTACTTACCTATAAGGTATCCCAAATCCGGGTAGAGGATTCAAACCCAAACAAAGAACCATAAATTAAAAACACAAGTCAAACAATGAAGGAAAGTAAATATGATCTAACCCTAAGGTAACCCCACTTTTAGAATAATCCCCAGCATAGTCGCCAATTCTGTGATACGGTGGGATAACTGACTTGGGTGTTTTGTGTTTGATTGCAAATGTTGCGGTTAGCAAGAGTCGCCACTGACTTTTATTTTATCCAAATGGAAAGGTGAAAAAGCACAGGAAAGACCTTTGAGATTGTTTCTTGAGTTCGGGGGGGGGGGGGGGGGGTAGATTATGAAAAGGGAAGGTATTAGCACCCCTTTCATCCATGGTTTTCCATGGGCTCTTAGTTACTTGCTAGATCACTTGCTTTTGTTTAAAAATGTGCTTTGTGTGGTTTTTGAAAGTATTTTGTAAAGAGGCCTTTTTTTAGGCAAACTTTGTAATGATTCTCGTTCGTAAGAATGTATAAAAAGATGTTGATCTTTTGAAAAAATTTTCAAGTTTTGAAAGATATTTTGAAAGTGTTGTTGTTTGTTTTGAAAATAGCAAGGATGTTTTTGTCTTGAAATGGAGCAAGTAAATAGGAATATTCTACCTACTCAAAAGTCTTTCATGTTCATTTCCTTTTTCCTTTGACATTGTTATCTTACCATTGATTTGGTAAGTAACCCTATCTTTGGATGTAAAAGGGACGAGCGTGGGTCATTGTATAACCATGATTAGCAATGTTGCAAAGTATCTTAGCATTTTTTATTTTAGGGACTAAGATCATTTTGAAAAGGCAACATAGATAGCGTTATCGAGGAACTATGATCTTGTATTTTGCTTGTCTTTGCTAAGATACCTCACATACATAATATGGCCATTTTTGTAAGGCAACCAAGTGGATTTACCCTAGGGGAGTATGTGTGTAAGTGTATTGATTTTCATGCTTGATATGTCTTTGATTAGGGTTTGCTATTGATTGATTTTAGTCTTTCCATACAAAATCCTAATTACTAGCATTTGTATATAAAGCGATAAATTGCGGAATTTAAAATTACTACGCTATTACATCATTTAGGGGAGGGGTTGTACAAATTTACAAATGGGGAATATTGCAAGAAATTAAGTCTAAAATAATTATTACAACCATATTGAATTTGAATAAATGTACAAAATAAGGATAAAATGCACACAAAAAAATTGAAATGTAAGGGGAAATGTGATTTTGTTTGGTTTTTTATGAAAAAGGGGTTTTTTACTTAATTAATTAAAGTAGAATAATTAACTAAAAAGGAAAATTAATATTAAAATAGAAAACTAAATTAATTTAAAGAAAATAAGTTTTTTAGGGTTTTTGTGAATTTAATTAAATTAGTAACTAAAAATAATTAAATAAAAATTCTAAATTCTAAATTGATTTTAATTTACAAGAAAAAAATAAGTGATATAATATAATAATAATAAAGATTAAATTATCTAAGTAAAAAAAGAAATTAATTAGAGAAAAGCTTTTTGTTCTTTTATTTTTGAAAAGGAAAATAAACTAAATTGATATAAATAATAAAAATAAATATTTTTTGGATTTTTATGATTAATGAAAATAATAATAATAATAATAATAATAATAATAATAATAGTATTAATAATAGTATTAATAATAGTATTAATAATAATAAATAAAAGATAAAAAAGTGAAAAAAATAAAATAAAATAAAAATAAAGTCAGGGAGGTTGATAAGTGAAACAGGGGGTATTATGAGAAAAAAGTAAGGCCCAAAAGATGGCCCAGGCGCTGCAAAAACACAAACAAAATATCAAAAAAGTGGAAAAAAATGGAAAAAGGTCACGCTGGGACTTGAACCCAGGACCTCATAGTGATAGGCGCGCGCTTTAACCACTGGGGTGGTGATACATCCATTAACTTGTATGAAATGATAAATGTATAACATAAGTTATGCCCTGAATATACTTAATCTTCAACCTCCAGCCAGAAGCCCTGCAACTTGCTCATTTCTCAACCATTTGCAAAAAAGTAAACATGAAAGTTGCTCCATTTTTTCATACGAATCCAACCATATAAATATCATGAACTATAAATCAAAGACGAATGAGAATTTTTGAAAGTACCAAATTCTGACCTAAATATTTTAGAAAATTCAAACTCAAAATTCTCCCAGCTCAATCAAAATAAATGAAATCTATGGACATGTATAGTTTTAGGGCAATGATGTCTACATTTTATCTTCACAAATGCAAGCCTAACAATGCCTAAATATGAAGATAGAAGTTCAAGAAAAATACCTCAAAACTGGAAATCGTGAAATGTAAATGGGCTTGACTCAAGGTGCTGCAATGATCAGGTTAGTTTCCTCAAGTTCCCAGGAAGCTAATGCAATGATTAGCTTGAGCAATGGGTGGCTGAAATGGTCTGGAGAAGTCAACTTGCAGAGCTCTGTTTTTAGTTATGGAGATTGATGAAGATGGAGTTATAGTTATGAAATAGGTTCAGGTATGGTTTGTATTTGATGTAAGGAAGCTTTAGGAATGAATTTGAGGGAAAACGCACGAGGGAAATGAGAGATACAAGTTTAAAGTCAGAACTGTGTATCAATGGAGATTTTTGTGCAATTTATGGCTAGAGGGAGTTTGGGAGTGTTCCATGGTGCTTGAGCTCGTGTCCTAGCTCTCAAATAGTGACTATTTATAAGCAACATGTTCGGAGACTTGTTGTTGATCAGAATTCAAAATCACAAGTTTATACATAACATGTGATTATTTTTTAGAAATTCATGTTTCCATGCCTTGTACTTGGTTCATAGAGTTGTTAACCACTTTAAATACAATACCTCTGACTTTATTGATGGAGTGTAATCAAGGAAAACAAGTTGGGAGCTCAAGAAGTTGACTATGTGCATAAAGCTTGCTTTACAAGAATGGATATGTTATTTTCTTCCTAAAATGGCAAAATGATTTGGACAAAGATTGAAACACTTGGATAAGGGCATAATCAGTTGTGTAAACCATTAATTATTGAGTTAAAAACAAGTTTGAGACCTGCAAAGTAAGGATTATGCAGCATGGCTATGGATTTGGTTCATGTTCATCACAAAATATGTCTTGCAAAACAACTTGAAACCCCAACTTCTGACATTCGATTCTCCCTGCTCACAAATGAACTCAAGGATTTCTTGGACTTAGCTTGTAATGTGATCTACAATCCCTATTTTAATCACTTTTGAAAATTCCCCTTGGAACTAGGTGAAACTTGGGTCAGAAGTTAGGTCAAAATCCTGACCAAAACTAGGGGAAAATTTCACCAAGTGTTTAATTTCAAGACCATGACTTTATGAATTAATAACTTGAGATCTAATAACTCTTAGAAGAAGTTGTGTAAAGAAATTTTGTATATATCATGGAGATCTACAACTTTCATGTTGAAAGTTTCTTCTGAATCGTCTTGCATCATGGTGAAAAATTGGCTCAAAGTTGTGAAAAAACATGAAGTTTTAAACACTTAGAAAATTTTCTAAGTTAAAAAACTTTGACTTTTCAAAATGAAATCTTGAATTTTTGATTTCTTGATGAATAAGTTTCATATTTTGACATATTTTTATGAATTGTGATCTTTGACACTTGATCTTGACCAAAAAGTCAAAGTTTGACTTTTCAGTGTACAGTTGACTTTTGATCAGTTGACTGAAAATTCACTATCAATCCAATTGATCTTGAGCAATAATTGGGTCATGCAATTAGGTAAAAATGATGCAATTGAACTCTTGAGATAATTCCTCAAACCAATTAACCATTTGTTAGGTCAAAAATCAGAAATTGCCCTTTCTCAATCAAAACCCTAATTTTGACCATTTTGCCCTTTTGATGATTTGATCAAATTTCTTGAGGAATTATGGTCCAAACTTGATCAAATGATACATATGAGTTTATAATGTTTATGTGGATAAACAATTATGAACTTTGACTGTAAATTGGCCATAGTTGACTTTTTTTCCAATACAGCTGATTTTTAGGTCAACTGCTCGATTGACTGGGCGATAATGTGATCCAAGGCTTGAAACTTGACATGATTAATCTTGGGGATCCATAATGATCCATGAAAGTCATATGAAGCATTGAAAGTTCAATTATCCTTGTGCAATCTCAAACCCTAATTTCAGTCATCAATGCTTAAGGAGGTGTCGTGAGTTGATCAACCTTAGTGCAGTCTTGAACCAAGAGAGATCTTTGTGAGAAAATATTTGATAAGTGAGAGGGAAAATTTTGGGGTACAACAATGCTTATATGAATAGTTAAAAATCAAGAAGACTTACCTTGAAGTTGAACTCTATATTTTGAGTTTGAGCTGTTGTATTGTCTTGGAGAAAGCAAGTTGGAGGTGGCCCTTTTTTTTGAGTTTGGGAAATAGTGATGTTACAGAAATTGTTCTTGTGTTTGAACAATTTCTATGTGATGTATATGAAGTATTTGGACAGTTGGTTTAGGGGGAAACTTGCAAGGTTGTATAGTGGGTTGAGGTTTTTTTTCTTCTGTTTTCAGTTTTTGTTTTATGAATGAAAATAAAGTGGAAGATGAGCAGAGTTTACAAAGAATTCTATTAGCTTATTCAGATTTTTTTTTGTTTTATCTTTCAACAAAAAACCTATCGCTTTGTGTGTTGTGAAACAACTTATTTATAGATGAAATTGACTGAAATTTGGGAGGGAAATAGATAAATTTTTGAACTATTTAGGTACACTATTTCATTGCTTTTTAGATGCAGCTCTTATGTGCTAACTTTGTGCGAATATGGGACCGATATGATGCAGATTTTGCAGGGCAGCATTATAGGTTTTAGAGCAGGTTTTGATAGTTTTCTTGGCATTGCTAGCAAGTTTTGGACAGCAGGATATGTAGCATGATGCAGGTCTGGTTTTGTGGACAGATTTATGCAGCTTGTAACAAAGACAAGGCATATTTGTGGATATCATAGTGGAAAAGTTTGAAGATTGAGTCAAAGGGAAAAGTTCAAACAAGACAAAGCTTAGGATTTGTAACTTGCAATTTTTAACTTAAAAATTCAGCCTAGTTGTTTACTTGAAAACTTGTGACAACTTGAATTATCTTTAATTGTGGTGAAAAGATGTCATGAAGTAATGAAATTAACATGTATAAAAAGCACTTAGAAAAATTTCTAAGTCTTGAAAAGTTTGACTTTTCAAATTGACTTTTGACTTTCTTGACTTCTTGATGATTAAGCTTGATATTCTTGAATGTCTTGATGAATTTTGATCTTTGAAACTTAATGTTGGCCAAAAGTCAACATTTGACTTTTGGTGTATTAGTTGACTTTTTATTGGTTGACCAAATTTCAACTATCATTCCACTGATCTTGAGAAATTATTTAAGTGATGGAATTTGGTCAACATGTTAAGTTTGAGTCTTTGAGATTATTCTTCAAGCCATTAGGTCCTGTATTAGGTCAAAAAGTCAATGATCAGTCGTTCTTAGTCAAAACCCTAATTTGGAGTCTCAGTGCTTCGGAGATGATTTTGTTTGATCAATTCCTTGAGAATCCTTGAGCATTGGAGATCCTTTGTGAGGAATGTCTTGAAAAAGAGAGGGCAAATTTTAGGGTACAACAGGTACCTACCACTTTTGTTTTACGTTGAATGTCTTGACGCTATGACGAGAAAATGAATTCTTGATAGTAGATGTTCAAGACACATGACATGAGACATATCTCTATTCTCCGAATTTATGGGGAAGAAGAAAGATTTTGTATCCTACAGTGATCACAACAAAGGTGTAATACTCGGAAAAGGTAGTATAGGTAATCCCTTAACTTTTACTATCATAAATGTTATGTTAGTTGAAGGCCTAAGACATAGTCTTCTTAGCATTAGTCAATTATGTGACAATGGGTATAAGGTGACTTTTTCCAAAGATTGTTGCATTATATAACATAATTAAAATAAAGATTGTATGTTTAATAGTGTGAGTGTTAATATCTATATGCTTGACTTAAGATAAGTTTCCTTGAATAATGCCCAATGTCTTGTTACCATGAGTAAGACTCTTGGCTATTGCATTGGCGTTTCACACATGTTAATTTTGATCTACTTAATAAAATAGTTTCAAAAGATTTAGTAATTGGTATACCTAAAATAAAGTTTTGAAAAGCTCACATATATGATGCATGTCAAAAGGTTAAGCAAACAAGAGTCTCTTTTAAATCTAAAAATGTTGTTTCAACATCGAGACCTCTTGAGCTCCTTCACATGGATTTAGTTGGACCTTCATGGACCAAAAGCATAAGTGGTAATTACTATGGTTTTGTTACTGTAGACGATTACTCAAGATTTTTCTGGACTATTTTCTTACGTAGTAAAGATGAAACATTCTTGGCTTTCACACGTTTCGTCAAGTTATCTCAAAATAAATTGAATTTTAAATTAGTTGTTGTTGTACCCCAAAATTTGCCCTCTCATTTCTTTAATATTTTCTCACCACAAGACCCTTGGAGTTCAAGAACAAGTTAGGGATTGCTCTGCTCAAGACTCCTCCTTGCACTGTTGACCCAAATTAGGGTTTGAGTTTGCACAAAGATGTTTTGACCTAAAATGCCCAAGATAACTTTCATGCTTCATGTTGGACTCACAAGTTTATCCACACCAAGTTTCAAGCCTTGATTCCAATCTTTGCCCAGTCAATTGGACAGTTGACCTAGAAATCAGCTGTATTGGGGAAAAAGTCAACTGTGGTCAATTGACAGTCAAACCTCATGATTTTTGACCCACATCAACATTATGAACTCACATGGACCATTTGATCAAGTTTGGATCACAATTTCACAAGAAATTTGATCAGATCACCAAAAGGGCAAAATGGTCATTTTTAGGGTTTTGACTGCACAAAGGCAATTTTTGACTGTTTGACCTAGCCAATGGCAAAACAAGCTCACATATGGACTCAAGGACTCAATGACATGGTCTTGACACATTCAACAAATTCAAAAGATCCCAAATGCATAAGATTGACAGATGAATTTTCCAGTCAACTGATCAAACTTTGACTGTGTACTGAAAAGTCAAACTTTGACTTTTTGGTCAAAATCAAGTGTCAAGATTCATTTTTCATCAAAACATGTCAAATTATGAAACTTGTTCATCAAGAAACCAAAAATTACAAATTAGGGTTTGAAATGAAGAAATTTCATAACTTAGAAATTTTCTAAGTTATGGAATTTCCTAATTTTTTCCTAACTTTGTCCCATTTTTTCATCAAGATACATTTGGATTCAAACAAAACTCAAAACATGAAAGTTGTAGTCCATTTCAAAATATACAACTTTTATTCACAAATTTTTCTCAAAAGAAGCTTGTAGATCAAGTTATGATTTTTGGAATAGGGGTGCAAAATATTCTTAACTTAGAAATTTTTTGACCTATTTTAGGCAGGATTTTTTCCCAACTTCATGGCCACTTTTCACATGCTTCCACTTGGAATTTCAACTT
The DNA here is from genome assembly GCA_948472305.1 of Vicia faba. Classification (NCBI taxonomy): domain Eukaryota; kingdom Viridiplantae; phylum Streptophyta; class Magnoliopsida; order Fabales; family Fabaceae; genus Vicia; species Vicia faba. The sequence goes on along the minus strand of OX451741.1, from coordinate 16,289,265 downwards.
GCATTACAAAGATGGGTTGTAGTACACATTCCAAGATTTCCAAATTGTCCAAGAACTCATCAAACACCCTTGTGGTTAGGAAGAATCGAATTTGTGAAGATGGGCAAAAGTCACTTTGTTCATAAGCCAATTACATGTTCATAACATTGCCATTTTCAAGTCAGCATGTTCCAAGCTAGATTACAGGCCTCTAATCCTTCACACATTCAATAATTCAATGCTAAACCATTGTGCCAAGATGTTATTTTGTGCATTTGGTCATTACATGAAAGATTAACCTTTAAATGGATAAAGCATTTTTGCCATTTTTGAAAAGGTGCACTTTATGTCAAAACACAAATCAAAGAGGTACAAGCCAGATCTTTTGGGCACAAGTTCATGAACCAATTCCACTGATCAAGGGTGATTGGTGCAGCATACTTGAGGGGCCTGTATGAGCCTACAACCTAACTTGACAACTCTTGCTTAGATAAGAAGAAAAACTTGCATTTTAAACAAGAACTCACATTCCTGAAAGAACCAACTAAAACAAACTTTCTCCACACATTGCATACTCCCTAACTAACCTGAAACACGACCAAACCATCCCTAAAACTCCCTCATCCACAGAAACACCATTTTTCTGCAAAACAGAGTCCCTGTTGCAGATTGACTTGGCCAGTTCATTTCCCTCGTGCGTTTTCATTCAAACCAGTTCAAACACATCCTATATCATCCATACAAACTATCCCAAGCCCTAGCTACAGACTGTAACACCTCTAACCAAGTTCACCATTTTCATTTTTTCAGTTGTGCAGGTTGAGTTACATAGCTCGATTCAGTTAGTTTCAAAGCAAGCTAGAGGTTGGAAGAGCATCCTTGGACCTCAAGCAAGCTGTACAAGTCCTCACACTGCATTGAAAGTACCTCCATTGTTGCACACGATTCAAGCTGAACAGGTAAAAGTTTAAACTTTTATCTCTCTATCCAAGCATATCTAGGCTTAGGTTTGTGAAGAAGTTATGTCCTACTCATGGCCCTGAAGCTACCCATATCATTACTTTTCATTTATGTTGTGTGTACTGAGAGAATTTTGAACCTGAATATTGAAAAAAAGTTAGGTCAGGAATTGGGGGAGAAGAAATTCTCTCTCATTTCTGAGAGTTAGATCAAGTTCTTTATATGTATGAATTCGTGGTTTGATGCTCTACATTTTTGATGTTATAAGTTTTTGTTAAAAGTCAAAGGATCAAGAGATAGCAGGGACAAGAGAAAAAGCGCGTTTTTGTTTGAAAATGGCTGGAGGTTGAAGACAAAGTCCTTTGGGCTGGGCCTGGCTTATTTTTTCTGTTTGCACCACTATTTCACACATACACCCCCTTGGCCCATTGTGTGTTATTTTTATCATTTTTGACTTTTTCTTTTTTATTCTGACTTGTTATTTTTTGTTAAAATATAAAAAAAAACATTAAAAATATTTTTCACCTTTTTTTGTATTTATTAGGCATTTTTTTGTTTTATTTGATATGTGTATGTAAATAAATATATATATACTTTTATTTAAAATACTAAAAATAATACAAATACATTTTATTTTCTGATTTTATTTTATTTTATCTTTTGAAAACATTTTCTAAAAAATATACTTTTTTTTGTAAATAATAAATATTTTTATTTTTTGTGTATATTTAATATATAATATAAATACTTATATAGTTATTAGAATATTTAGGATAAAAACATAAAAATAATACATTTTTTTTGATTAATTTTTAACCTCAAAAAATTACTTTTTTATAAATATACTTCTCTTTTATTTATTTTTGTGTATAATTAATAAATATTGTATATAATAAATAATAAATATTTTTTACTTAGAAAAATTAGGGTTTTGCCCTAAAATGTGAAAATGTCCAAAATTAACTTTTTTCTATTTTTTATATTTCACATGAAAAAACACTTTTACATACATATAAAACCATTTGGTGCATTTTGCATATTTATTGTATTTATTCAATTATTGTACAATTAAAATAACTTGTATATTCAATTTGGATGTAATAGTTTAGATTTAAATTTCTTGCTAAATATCCCCATTTGAACATTTGTACCCCCCATCCCATAATTACGTTGTAATAATTTAGGACTTTAAATTCCGCATTTTAAAGCTTTCTAATTATACCATGATAGACTTAGGGTTTGTATGCAAAAATCAAATAACAAATAGTTTGACCTAATTCAAAGATAAACAAGCATGAAAATGGACAACACCAAGCACACTTGCACCCCTTAGGGTTATCCCACTTGTTGCCTTCAATAATGGGCCATGTTGCATGTTGAGTTTCTTTGGCAAAACAAAAACAATTCAAATGATCATAGTCCCTCGATGACGCTTTCGAAAGTTGCCTAAAAATGATCAAGTCCCTTAAAGGAAAAGTTGCCAAAGACACTTGGCACCATTGCAATCATGGTCTAAACGATGACCCGCGCCTGTCCCGTTAACATCCTAACACAAGATTGTCCACCAAATACAATGGTGGAACAAAATTGTTAAAAGGGTTAAAACATAGGAAAGATCTTTGAGAAATTTAGGGTAGATAGCTCTTGGTTACTTGACCAAATCTTACAAAACAATCCTTGCCATTTTTAAAACACACATCACAACACACTTTCAAAACAACTTTCAAAAACATTGAAAACTTTTCAAAAGATAAGTACACCCTTGTATACATTCAAACATGGATCATTACAAAGGTTGCCACAACAATGGCCTCTTTTCAAAACATTTTCAAACCCACACACAAAGCACCATTTCAAACAATTGAAAACACAAGGCAAGTGATCTAAGCAAGTAACTAAGAGCCCATGGATAACCATGGATAGAAAGGGTGCTAATACCTTCCCTTTCTATAATCTACTCCCCGAACCCAAGAAAACATCTCAAAGGTTTTTGCTGTGCTTTTTAACCTTTCCTTAGGATAAAATAAAAAGTCGGTGGCGACTCTTGCTCAACCGAAACATTTGCGAAAACAAACGCAAAACCCAAGTCGGTTCTCCCACCGTATCACAGAACTGGAGACTCTGCTGGGGAATTTGAAAGTGGAGTAACCTTAGGGCTTAGATCACCCTCTTGCATGACTAATTGTTTGCTTTGATTGCTTTATATCTTGGTTCTCTTGTTTGGTCTTGAAATCCTACACCCGGATTTGGGGAAACATTCATAGATAGCAATACGTTGTGGAAACTGTGTGGGGTATACCGACACGGTTGAAGCAATAGCTATATTAGTGCGACATATTTGTGAGTACCGGTAACCCTTGAGTTCAATCAAGGAGAGTACGGGGCCGCTGAGTGATGTCACTAAGCACTAATGACCTAGAACCTTACTTGACCATCTTGGCCTTTTATTAGGGGTAGTGAGATGACCGGCTTTGGTGCAGTCCGAAGTTGGTAGATACTCGATACTACACTCATTGAGGGTTATTTTCTTGGAATATTTTGGTCGCTAGTTAAGTGGCTAAACCAAAACAATGAACATGGAAAACAATCCAATGATATTGAGCTCCTTAGAACCCGGTTACTATTTATAGGACAAGTTTTTAAGCCAACTACACTCAAGAGGGTACTTACCTATGACCCCATGCAAGCTTGAAACTAGGGTTTTGTGTGATTTGCTTGTACATATGTTTGTGCATACATCATAAACATCATAAAGCATCATATGCATCCACTAACCATTTCAAGGGTTTGGATCTTCATCTTTGTTCTTGTTTTGTAGGTCATGGAAATTCTTCGCAGGAAAACTATCCAGGTCAACCTTGTGAGAATCCCTCCTCAACTCAAAGAGCTCACATCCAGAATTCCGGAAAGCTCTCCCTTCAGCGAAAGACATGGTAGACTGCTCAGCCTAGTCAACACCAGCATTGAAGAGGACATGGTAAAGGTGTTGTTCCAATTCTTTGACCCCCTTCACCATTGTTTCACATTCCCTGACTATCAATTGGTGCCCACTTTGGAGGAATTTTCTCAACTCTTGAGAATTCCTATTCTTAATCAACTACCCTACAACGGTACAGAAAAAGAACCAAAGCCTGAAGATGTTGCTCAAGCATTACACTTGCAACCATCTGACATCAAGGGGCATTGGGAAACTAGAAGCGGTGTCAAAGGCTTCTTGGCAAAATTCTTGTTTGAGAAGGCACAAGAATGTTGGAATTCATTGGACCTACAAGCCTTTGAAGAAATTGTGGCACTCCTCATTTATGGGTTGGTCCTGTTCCCAAATCCTGACCAGCTTGTAGATGTCAACACCGTCAAGATTTTCCTATCCAGGAATCCCATACCAACATTACTTGGGGACATTCTTCACTCATTTTACACACGAACAATGAGAAAGAGGGGTGTTCTCATGTGTTGTACTCCTTTCCTTGCAAGGTGGTTTATTTCGCACCTTCCACAATCTGTTTTGAAGAATGACCAAGGCTTAAGGTGGTCACAACGATTGATGACCCTCACTCACTCTGATGTACATTGGTGTTCTCGGTCCAGAGAAAATGTCATCACCATCGATCGTTGTGGAGAGTTCCCTAATGTTCCATTGCTTGGCATTAGGGGAGGCATTACCTACAAACCTTGTCTAGCTTTGAGACAATTTGGATATGCTCGGAGGGATGGCCCTCATGACATGCTGATTCCTGACCTAGTTTTTGACTTTGACAACGATGCGCAAGGACTTCGCCAAATATTCATCAGAGCTTGGAGGATGCCTAACAAAGTAGACAGCAAGACACTGGGGCACAAGAACTCCATCCCTCTTGAGCCTTATCTCAAGTGGGTACGAACCCGAGCCCTGAGTCTAATGATGCCTTACCCTCGTGTTCTCCCTGTGATTAAAGAGCCCGTTAAGGAAGGAGAGGTTCCCTACACCATCTTGTATCCTGACATGCCAACATCGTGGGAGGAGATGCAGAAGAGTTGGATCCAACTCAAGGAGGAACAAAATACTTTTGAAGCCAGCTTCTACGCCAGTGAGAAGAAGGTTTTGGAGCTTACCCGCCGACTCCATGAGGAAGAGACCCTCAACACCTACATCGCACCAAAGAGGATGCGCAACGTCTTTTTACCTTGAGAAGTTTTGTAATATTTGGCCCATGGGGCATTTATGTACTGACAAAATTTCTTCTTATTAATATGACGTGTGTTCTTTTTGTTTGCAACAATTTTGAATTTTCTGAATCCTTGAATGCATTGCATAAATAAGCATACCATTCATCATGCGTATAAGCAGGTCTCCACACCAGGTTTCCTTATCTTTCTGCTGTTTATTTCAGTAAGATGGATCTCGAACAGACGGTCAAGGATTTGCAGTCTCAAAACTCACAGTTTCAACACCTCCTGATGACCTTGGCAAAGGGTCAGGAGGATCTAAAAGCCCTGCTTGGGAACAAAGAGCAAGTGAAAAAGAAGAAGAAAAGAGTTGGGGTGGCTACCCTAGGAAGAAGGTTTGAGGGTGAAGCCAGAAGGGTTCTTGAATTTCCATCCGCATCCGAAGAAGAAACCAGTAAAGGAAAAGGGGTTGCGGTACCTTCCGAATCCGAAGCTGAAGAAGAAGAGGCTGAAGAAGACGAAGACTACTCAGAGCAACAATATCCGCCGGCCAATGATAAGTACAAAAACTTGGAAGACAGGTTGGCAGCTATGGAGCTGCAGAGAGTTCCCGGCTTAGATTTCAAAGATTTGGGACTAATTGCTGGAATTGTGATCCCCCCGAAGTTCAAAGTGCCAATTTTTGCAAGATATGACGGGCTGTCTTGCCCAAAAATGCACCTAAGGTCGTACGTCCGAAGAATCCAGCCTCATACTTCCGACAGAAATCTTTGGGTGCACTTCTTTCAAGATAGTATGTCTGGCACTCAGCTAGACTGATTTTACAAGCTGGAAAGGTCAGAGATACATAGTTGGGAGGATCTGGCAGCTGCTTTTTATCGCCAATATCAGTATAACTCTGACTTGGCGCCGACCCGTACTCAGCTACAGAGTATGGGAATGGCCTCAGGTGAGGGATTCAAGGAATATGCCCAGAAGTGGCGCGATCTGGCCGGAAGAGTGCAGCCACCTCTTTTTGATAGAGAACTTGTTGATATGTTCCTGGGGACCCTGTCTGGTCCATTCTTTAACCATCTGATCGGTAGCTCTTCCTCAGGGTTTACTGAATTAATTCTGACTGGCGAGCGGGTAGAAGCCGGTATCAAGAATGGGAAGATTCAGAAGGATGCCTCTGCATCTACAACTGCTAAGAAATCATTTCCGGTGAAGAAGGAAACGGCTGTTGTGTATTCTCAAAGAAGAGCGGGGAAGATTGAGCGTCGGCCGACTGTGGGGGCCGTGATGATCCAAAATCCATCAAATGATCAGCCTCGCGGAAATCAGTCCAGACCTAAGAAGCAGTGGGGAGAACGGCCACCACGGCAGTTCACCCGCATTAATATGACGCCCGCGCAAGTTCTTCTGCATCTGTTGAAGCTGAATCTCACAAATATCAAAGAAGCGCCGAAAAATGTGAATACAACCTCACCAGCTTACAATGCCAATGCCTAATGCGCCTACCATTCCGATAGCGTCGGACATGACACAAACAATTGTTGGGCGCTAAAAAATAAAATTCAAGACTTGATAGATGCAAAAGAGGTGGAGTTCGATGCTCCAGAGAAGCCAAACGTGATATCTGCTCCGATGCCGAAGCACAGTCGAAATGTCCATGCTATTGATGAAGATTTGTATGTTTCTGATGTCAATGACCTGATAACTCCGCTGTTAACCATCAAGTTAAATCTTCTAAGGGCCGGGATTTTCCCGGGATGCAAAGAAGATTGCTACTGTTGTTACTCTCTGCCAATTGATTGTCCATTACTGAAGGAAGGCATCCAAGGCCTGATGGACAGTCAACAAATTCTGTTTGAAAAAGTTCCTGCTATTCCAATCCCTACTGAAGATGTCTCAATTATCACCATTCACGCCAATCTTTCCAAGGCCGTCAGAAAGCCTGTTAAGATTACATCTGCTACAACGTTTGTTCCTCTGAAAATAACTATGCCAGGGCCTGTCCCCTACAGTTCTGAAAAATCAATACCATGGAATTACGGTGGAGAAATCTACTACCATGGTATTAAACAAGTTGAAATAACCGAAGGAAGCTCTGATGAAGAAGATGCCAGCATTGGAAACATTGTCGGCACAAGCAAGATCACCCGAAGTGGGAGAATATTTTCTCCAGAGATTGCCCCCCCCAAAGGCAATCTTTGGACCCTCATCTGCTGCCGAAGTTATTCCTGCACCAATAAAACTTTCCGCTAGAACCATGGAAGATGTTGTTATTCCTATTGTTGTCCCTCTTACTTCTGCTGATAAGGGGAAAGGGATCCAAGATGAGCTCGTCAGGACGAGGGCTCAACCTTTGGTCATCCCGGAAACCTCTAAGAAAGAGATGGAGGAGATCTTGAAGATAATTAAAAAGAGTGATTATGACGTGGTAGAACAACTGGGGCAAACCCCCTCGAAGATCTCCATGTTAGCATTACTGCTTTGTTCTGAGGCGCACGCCAAAGCATTGATAAAATTCCTGAAAACAGCTCATGTACCCCAGGAAACCTCTGCCGACCAATTCGAAGACTGTGTAGCCAGTCTTACAGCAGACAACGGTTTAGGTTTCTCTGATGCTGACCTAACCTCAAAAGGAAGAAAGCACAACGACGCCTTACATGTGTCAGTAGAATGCCAAGGAACTACTCTGGCCCATGTTCTGGTCGACACTGGCTCTTCTCTGAACGTGCTGCCTAAGAAGGCTCTCGACCGATTAGACTGTGAAGGCTTGGAGTTGAGGCCAAGTAATATCTTCGTAAGGGCATTTGACGGGTCGAAGAGAATGGTACATGGGGAGGTAGACATTCCTATTAAGGTTGGCACAGAGGTGTTCCCCTCAACTTTCTATGTGATGGACATCCGTCCGTCATACTCTTGCTTACTGGGGAGACCTTGGATACACAATGTTGGGGCAGTCACCTCCTCCCTACATCAAATGTTGAAGTACCTTGTCAAAGAAAAGATCATAACCATCCACGGTGAAGAGGAATATATGATCAGCCACCTGAACTCCTTTCGGTATGTAGAGGTAGAGGGTGAATTCATTGAGACACCATTCCAGCACTTTGAGGAGGTCTCTCCTGAAGTGGAGGTAGCGAAAGTGGTAGCTGAGGTACCAAGGCAGATGGCCAGGATGGCATCTCTAAAAGACGCGAAGGCCGCAATGAAGGAAGGAAAGAGTTCAACATGGGGTCAGTTACCGGATATTCCCCACAAAACAGACAAGTATGGTTTAGGATTCACTGCTGCGGGGCAGAAAGCTATGCACCGCTCAAAGGTTGAAAGAGCACCCATCAAGATCTCTCCTTATGGGATCAATGCTTTGGAAGGTGAAGACGAAGAGGCCAACATTGAAGATTGGATCTACCCAACCATCGAAGGGGGACTACGCAATTGGGAGGCAAAGGACTTTGTCCCCATTACTTTTATTAATCAATAATTATCTATCAAACATTTCCTGTGGCCTGTAATAATTACTTTTGAACAATCTGCACACTACTTTTTCACCTCATGCCTTGCCCGGGGCATGTAGGTCCATTTGTAAGGGTTTTGATCATCTTCATATTCATATGCCATGTTTAATGATTCATTGGACGTTTTTCATTGATAAACTGCAGTGTTCATCTTCTTTCCTTTTGCATTTTTGTTCGTTTAAGGATGGCTATCCCTTACACACACCCACACTCACAAATGCAGGTACCCATCCACTTTGGATTCTATGGGTGACTATTCTGCTATGTCCTTCAATAACTCTGAGGATTTGGTCAATCAGGCTGAGTATGAAGATGACGAAGGTTGTGAAGTACCAGGAAAGCTAGCCAGACTTTTACAGCAAGAAGAAAGGGCCATCTTACCTCACGAAGAGTTGTTGGAAACTGTCAACTTAGGAACAGAGGAAGACCGGAAGGAAGTACAAGTGGGTGCCAATCTGAAACCAAGTGTCAAGGAGCGCCTGATACAGTTGTTAAATGAATACGTTGAAATCTTCGTCTGGTCTTATGAAGACATGTCGGGTTTAGACACAGACATCGTGGTTCACCGTCTCCCTACCAGAGAGGATTGTCCACCGATCAAGCAAAAAGTCCGCCGAATGAGGCCCGACATGTCTGAGAAGATTAAAGCAGAAGTGATGAAGCAATTCAACGCTGGTTTTCTGGCTGTTACATCCTATCCACAATGGGTTGCTAACATCGTGCCAGTTCCTAAAAAAGATGGCAAGGTCAGAATATGTGTGGACTACCGAGATTTGAATAGGGCCAGCCCCAAAGATGATTTTCTGCTACCACACATTGACATTTTGATTGACAACACGACTCAGCACAAAGAGTTTTCCTTCATGGATGGATTCTCGGGCTACAACCAAATTAAAATGGCCCCCGAGGACATGGAGAAAACAACCTTTGTTACATAATGGGGTACTTTATGTTACAAGGTGATGCCGTTCGGACTGAAGAACGCAGGAGCAACTTATCAACGCGCCATGGTAGCTTTATTTCATGATATGATACATCATGAGATCGAAGTTTACGTAGACGATATGATAGCTCAGTCACAAACAGAGGAGGAACACCTTGAACATCTAGAAAAGCTGTTTGACAGGTTGAAAGAGTACAAACTCAGGCTGAATCCAAGTAAATGTACTTTTGGAGTTAGGTCTGGTAAACTTCTAGGGTTTATTGTCAGCAACAAAGGCATTGAAGTCGATCCAGAAAAAGTGAAAGCAATACAAGAGATGCCTGCTCCCCGTACTGAAAAGGAGGTTAGAGGGTTCTTGGGGCGCTTAAACTATATTGCCAGATTCATCTCTCACCTGACTTCTACCTGTGAGCCAATTTTCAAGTTATTAAAGAAAGATCAGGTAGTCGAATGGAACGACGATTGCCAAGCTGCTTTTGATAAGATCAAGGAGTATTTGCTAGAACCTCATATTCTGATGCCACCCGTCGAAGGAAGACCATTGATCATGTATCTGACCGTCTTGGATAACTCAATGGGGTGTGTTTTGGGCCAGCATGACGAGTCTGGTCGAAAAGAGCATGCTATTTATTACCTTAGCAAAAAGTTTACCGACTGTGAGACTCGCTACTCACTGCTCGAGAAAACTTGATGCGCTTTGGTATGGGCTGCTCGCCGACTAAGGCAGTATATGCTGACTCATACCACCTTGTTGATTTCCAAAATGGATCCTATCAAGTATATCTTCGAGAAGCCTGCTTTATCTGGAAGAATAGCTAGATGGAAAATGATCCTAACTGAGTATGACATCCAGTGCACCACTCAAAAAGCTATAAAAGGGAGTGTACTAGCTGATCATCTAGCTCATCAAGCTATCGAAGATTATCAATCCATGAGATTTGACTTCCCAGACGAGGACATCATGAATTTAGACAACATTGAAGGTAACGGACCGTATGACGGACCTGAAAAGGGATCCCAATGGACCTTGTACTTTGATGGTGCTTCAAATGCACTTGGAAACGGTATCAGTGCGGTACTCATTTCCCCGGAAGGTTGTCACACGCCTTTCACGGCCCGACTTTGCTTCAGCTGCACAAACAACATGGCTGAATATGAAGCTTGCATCTTTGGTCTCAAGGCTGCTATAGACTTGGGGATCAAATCTTTGATCGTATTCGGGGACTCAGCTTTGGTTATCAATCAAATCAAAGGAGAGTGGGATACCAAACATCCTAATCTTATCCCATACAAAGAACATGTCCTAACATTGTTGCCTTATTTCGAGCAAATTACCTTCGAGCATTTCCTACGAGAAGAGAATCAGCTAGCAGATGCTCTGGCAACAATGTCTTCCATGTTTAAACTCAACTGGGATAACGAGGCTCCCCAAATCACCATCGAGCGAATGGATGAACCTGCGCATTGTCACAAGATTAATACCGAAGAAGTAGTGGAACAACCCTGGTTTCACGAAGTCAAAAGGTATCTCCAGACTAGAGAATATCCCGAAGGAGCTTCCGTAAATGACAAGAAGTTCCTAAGGAAATTTGCTGCCAAGTTCTTCCTGAGCAATGGCATCCTCTATAAGCGCAACCATGATTGTGTTTTACTCCGATGTGTAGACAAAGCTGAAGCAGAGTTAATCATGACCGAGATGCACAGCGGTACATTTGGCACCCACTTGAGCGGGCATACAATGGCTAAAAAGATCCTAAGGGCGGGCTATTACTGGTCTACCATGGAAGCAGATTGCCATCAGCATTCCCGTACCTGCCACAAATGTCAAGTCTACACTGACAAGATTCATATTCCTCCGGTTCCTCTCAACGTGCTGACAGCTCCTTGGCCATTTGCAATGTGGGGCATTGACATGATTGGAGAGATCAAGCCCACGGCATCCAATGGACATCGCTTCATCCTGGTTGCCATTGACTACTTCACCAAATGGGTCGAGGCAGCTTCTTTCGCCTCTGTCACTAAAAATGTGGTTACCCGCTTCATCAAGCAAAACCTCATATGCTGATATGGTGTTCCGGACAGGATCATCACGGACAACGGTACAAATCTGAATAATACTATGATCACTGCATTGTGCGAACAGTTCAAGATTTACCATCACAATTCATCTCCCTATCGGCCGAAGATGAACGGTGCTGTTGAAGCTGCAAACAAAAACATTAAGAAGATCATTCAGAAAATGACAGTCACTTACAAGGACTGGCATGAGATGTTGCCGTTTGCTCTGCATGGATATCGTACCACGGCACGTACTTCAACCGAGGCAACCCCATTTTCTTTGGTCTATGGCATGGAAGCTGTCCTGCCCATGGAAGTTCAGATTCCTTCTTTAAGGATTATGAAGGACTCTGGTTTGAGTGAAGACGATTGGATTCAGACCCGACTTGATCAACTCAATTTGATCGATGAGAAGCGACTCGCTTCTGTCTGCCATGGTCAAACGTATCAAAAACGGATGATCAAGGCTTTCAACAAGAAAGTCAGACGTCAAGTATATCAAGTCGGAGATCTCGTAATCAAGCAGATTATCCTGCCTCAAAGTGATCCCAGGGGAAAATGGACTCCTACATACGAAGGACCATTTGTAATCAAGAGCATATTTTCTGGTGGTGCAATGATTCTGACCACCATGGACGGCAACGATTTTCCGCACCCTGCGAACGCAGACATAGTCAAAAGATACTACGCATAAAATAACCCGACAAGTCGAAAACCCGAAAGGGCAGCTTGGGCAAAAATGGGCATCCCGGTGGACCGAAAACCCGAAAGGGCGGTTCAGGCAAAAATTAGGGATAAAACAAAAAATATGTACACCCGGCAAGTTGAAAACCCGAAAGGGCGGCTTGGGCAAAAAGGGGTTTCCCGGTGGATTGAAAACCCGAAAGGGAGATTCAGGCAAAAGTTAGGGAATTAAAGCGTATGACTATGTCTCGTCGGATCACTTTAAGGACAATCTCTTCATCAACCAGCTCCAGGCTTCTGATCAATCCAGTCATCGGCAGACGAAGCATTGAATGGACAGATATTCAGAGTTGTGAAGGCTATAGCAGAATGAAATCCCATGGAATTGTTTCACATAGCCATCTTTCTTTTGTATAAATTTTTCAATATTTACGACAACATCCTCTTACTAGGATGACTGTCTCCTTTGTACAAATATACTCATAGAAAGTTAATACAAATACTTTTCCAAATACATAAATTTGCATTGTTTTCCTTTTCTCTTTTCTTTTACACTTATGTTTTATTTGAGAAACGTCCAATGTTTTGTTAAATAGGCATATGCATTTGAACATAATCATTTCCTTATGAATCAAGAAGGATGATTACTGATAGGCCGAAGATACAGGTAGATCTCTCGATGCCCTTTCATCGCCAGCAGATCTAAAACTCCAAATCCCTCGATCCAGAATTTAATTTCCCAAACAGAGTTAGACTTCAGGATCCTCAGCAGAGAAATCTTTCCCAACACTGATTTCCCCAGCCAGAGAGCCTCCCAGAATTCAATTCCCCTCAGAGCCAAGTTTCAGAATCCCCAGTGGAGCCTTAAAAATCTGAAAGTCCAATCCCCAGCGGAACTAAAATTTCCAACCATCAATCCCCAGCGGAACCAAACTAGTGAACCTTCTCCCCACAGAGATATCTCCCTTCAAGCTGAAGATTTTCAGATCATACCTCTCCAGCATGAGTCTATCAGATTCTGAACTCCCCAGTGGAGATCATCAGAAATTTTCTTACCCTGCAAGTCACCAAGGAATGCCAGCTCCCCAGCAGTGGTCCTAAGATCCCTCAACAATTGAAGATCTTGTATTCCCCAAGCAGAGTGAAGGATCATTCTCAGTGCCTCGCAGGATAATCAGATGTTCTCCATTGAAGATCTCCTCAAGACAAGAATCCCCAGAAGATTGGTATACAACCCAAGCTCCTAATTCTCCAGCAGTAGTCAACAAGGATGTCTCATCCTCAGCAATCAAAATTCTTGTATTCCCCTGCAGCAGTCAAGGATTCACTTTCCCTGGCAGCGGTCAAGATTCTTTATCTCCAGGATTCATCTATCCTCAGCAAGACAGCTCTTCGGCTTACATGCGCATTCATTTACATTCATATCATAAACATTGATATAACATATATTGCATCATACATATCATGCAACATAACTTTGTGTTTTAGCTAACATTTCACCCTTTTCAGGATGAGATTAAAAGGCTATCGTTAACAATTATTCAGATACAGTATGGATACACCCCAGACACGGCAGTCATTCTATTACTCATTCAGAATTTCAAGTCAGATACAGTACAGATACACCCCAGACACGGCGGTCATTCTACTACTCATTCAGACTACAACAATCAGATACAGACTAGATACGCTCCAGACATGGCAACCATTATATCTCTCATTCAGATTCATTTATCCACCTCAAGGTTCAATGCATTCCAAACACGGATACCATTCTGACCCCTACAACAGCAGTTTGATTCTCCCCAGTGCGTTCGCCACGGAAGTCATTCTGTCATTTATTTAGATCCCAGTTACAGTTTCAGATACACTTCAAACACATAAGTCATTCTATTACTCATACGGATCTCGATCCCAGTTACAGTTTCAGATACACTCCAGACATGGAAGTCATTATGCTACTCATACAACTTTCAACTTCAGATACAGTCCAGATACGCTCCAGACACGGTTGCCATTCTGTCACTCATTCAGAATTTGTCCCCAACACGAAGTTGCTCCATACAGATGTTTCTCTGATACCCAGATACAATACAGATACACTCCAGACACGACAGTCATTCTGATATTCATTCTTCAAGCACAGTTACAGCTCAGATACGCCCCAGACACAGAGGTCATTCTTCTGCTCATACAAACTCAGTCCTTAGATACAATTCAAATGCATTCCAGACACGGATACCATTTTGATCCTCATTCTTCTGACCTATCACATTGCAGTTCAACAAACATTTCAGATGGCATCTTTAAGCCCATCTCCAAATGGCATCTCTAAGCCCATTCCCGCATCCATTATTCTAACGAGTGCAAATTTAAGGGCACTCTAGTGTCCAATCTCCTTTTACCTTCGAGATGCGAAAGGCAAGCCTGCCAATCTAACTCTTCTGGTGCAAGAAGATTGAACAGGGGAAACTGTTGTACCCTAAAATTTTCCCTCTCATTTCTTCAATATTTTCTCACCACAAGACCCTTGGAGTTCAAGAACAAGTTAGGGATTGCTCTGCTCAAGACTCCTCCTTGCACTGTTGGCCCAAATTAGGGTTTGAGTTTGCACAGAGATGTTTTGACCTAAAATGCCCAAGATAACTTTCACGCTTCATGTTGGACTCACAAGTTTATCCACACCAAGTTTCAAGCCTTGATTCCAATCTTTGCCCAGTCAATTGGACAGTTGACCTAGAAATCAGCTGTATTGGGGAAAAAGTCAACTGTGGTCAATTGACAGTCAAACCTCGTGATTTTTGACCCACATCAACATTATGAACTCACATGGACCATTTGATCAAGTTTGGATCACAATTTCACAAGAAATTTGATCAGATCACCAAAAGGGCAAAATGGTCATTTTTAGGGTTTTGACTGCACAAAGGCAATTTTTGACTGTTTGACCTAGCCAATGGCAAACCAAGCTCACATATGGACTCAAGGACTCAATGACATGGTCTTGACACATTCAACAAATTCAAAAGATCCCAAATGCATAAGATTGACAGATGAATTTTCCAGTCAACTGATCAAAATTTGACTGTGTATTGAAAAGTCAAACTTTGACTTTTTGGTCAAAATCAAGTGTCAAGATTCATTTTTCATCAAAACATGTCAAATTATGAAACTTGTTCATCAAGAAACCAAAAATTACAAATTAGGGTTTGAAATGAAGAAATTTCATAACTTAGAAATTTTCTAAGTTATGGAATTTCCTAATTTTTTCCTAACTTTGTCCCATTTTTTCATCAAGATACATTTGGATTCAAACAAAACTCAAAACATGAAAGTTGTAGTCCATTGCAAAATATACAACTTTTATTCACAAAGTTTTCTCAAAAGAAGCTTGTAGATCAAGTTATGATTTTTGGAATAGGGGTGCAAAATATTCTTAACTTAGAAAATTTTTGACCTATTTTAGGCAGGATTTTTGCCCAACTTCATGGTCACTTTTCACATGCTTCCACTTGGAATTTCAACTTGCATTACAAATATGGATTGTAGTACACATTCCAAGCTTTCCAAATTGTCCAAGAACTCATCAAACACCCTTGTGGTTAGGAAGAATTGAATTTGTGAAGATGGGCAAAAGTCACTTTGTTCATAAGCCAATTACATGTTCATAACATTGCCATTTTCAAGTCAGCATGTTCCAAGCTAGATTACAGGCCTCTAATCCTTCTCACACTCAATAATTCAATGCTAAACCATTGTGCCAAGATGTTATTTTGTGCATTTGGTCATTACATGAAAGATTAACCTTTAAATGGATAAAGCATTTTTGCCATTTTTGAAAAGGTGCACTTTATGTCAAAACACAAATCAAAGAGGTACAAGCCAGATCTTTTGGGCACAAGTTCATGAACCAATTCCACTGATCAAGGGTGATTGGTGCAGCATACTTGAGGGGCCTGTATGAGCCTACAACCTAACTTGACAACTCTTGCTTAGATAAGAAGAAAAACTTGCATTTTAAACAAGAACTCACATTCCTGAAAGAACCAACTAAAACAAACTTTCTCCACACATTGCATACTCCCTAACTAACCTGAAACACGACTAAACCATCCCTAAAACTCCCTCATCCACAGAAACACCATTTTTCTGCAAAACAGAGTCCTTATTGCAGATTGACTTGGCCAGTTCATTTCCCTCGTGCGTTTTCATTCAAACCAGTTCAAACACATCCTATATCATCCATACAAACTATCCCAAGCCCTAGCTACAGACTGTAACACCTCTAACCAAGTTCACCATTTTCATTTTTTCAGTTGTGCAGGTTGAGTTACATAGCTCGATTCAGTTAGTTTCAAAGCAAGCTAGAGGTTGGAAGAGCATCCTTGGACCTCAAGCAAGCTGTACAAGTCCTCAAACTGTATTGAAAGTACCTCCATTGTTGCACACGATTCAAGCTGAACAGGTAAAAGTTTGAACTTTTATCTCTCTATCCAAGCATATCTAGGCTTAGGTTTGTGAAGAAGTTATGTCCTACTCATGGCCCTGAAGCTACCCATATCATTACTTTTCATTTATGTTGTGTGTACTGAGAGAATTTTGAACCTGAATATTGAATAAAAGTTAGGTCAGGAATTGGGGGAGAAGAAATTCTCTCTCATTTCTGAGAGTTAGATCAAGTTCTTTATATGTATGAATTCGTGGTTTGATGCTCTACATTTTTGATGTTATAAGTTTTTGTTAAAAGTCAAAGGATCAAGAGATAGCAGGGACAAGAGAAAACGCGTGTTTTTGTTTGAAAATGGCTAGAGGTTGAAGACAAAGTCCTTTGGGCTGGGCCTGGCTTATTTTTTCTGTTTGCACCACTATTTCACACATACACCCCCTTGGCCCATTGTGTGTTATTTTTATCATTTTTGACTTTTTCTTTTTTATTCTGACTTGTTATTTTTTGTTAAAATATAAAAAAAACATTAAAAATATTTTTCACCTTTTTTTGTATTTATTAGGCATTTATTTTTTTTATTTGATATGTGTATGTAAATAAATAAATATATATATATATATATATATATATATATATATATATATATATATATATATATATATATATATATATACTTTTATTTAAAATACTAAAAATAATACAAATACATTTTATTTTCTGATTTTATTTTATTTTATCTTTTGAAAACATTTTCTAAAAAATATACTTTTTTTGTAAATAATAAATATTTTTATTTTTTGTGTATATTTAATATATTTAATATATAATATAAATACTTATATAGTTATTAGAATATTTAGGATAAAAACATAAAAATAATACCTTTTTTTTTATTAATATTTAACCTCAAAAAATTACTTTTTTATAAATATACTTCTCTTTTATTTATTTTTGTGTATAATTAATAAATATTGTATATAATAAATAATAAATACTTTTTACTTAGAAAAATTAGGGTTTTGCCCTAAAATGTGAAAATGTCCAAAATTAACTTTTTCTATTTTTTATATTTCACATGAAAAAACACTTTTACATACATATAAAACCATTTTGTGCATTTTGCATATTTATTCAATTATTGTACAATTAAAATAACTTGTATATTCAATTTGGATGTAATAGTTTAGATTTAAATTTCTTGCTAAATATCCCCATTTGAACATTTGTACCCCCCATCCCATAATTACGTTGTAATAATTTAGGACTTTAAATTCCGCATTTTAAAGCTTTCTAATTATACCATGATAGACTTAGGGTTTGTATGCAAAAATCAAATAACAAATAGTTTGACCTAATTCAAAGATAAATAAGCATGAAAATGGACAACACCAAGCACACTTGCACCCCTTAGGGTTACCCCACTTGTTGCCTTCAATAATGGGCCATGTTGTATGTTGAGTTTCTTTGGCAAAACAAAAACAATTCAAATGATCATAGTCCCTTGATGACGCTTTCGAAAGTTGCCTAAAAATGATCAAGTCCCTTAAATGAAAAGTTGCCAAAGACACTTGGCACCATTGCAATCATGGTCTAAACGATGACCCGCGCCTGTCCCGTTAACATCCTAACACAAGATTGTCCACCAAATACAATGGTGGAACAAAATTGTTAAAAGGGTTAAAACATAGGAAAGATCTTTGAGAAATTTAGGGTAGATAGCTCTTGGTTACTTGACCAAATCATGCAAAACAATCCTTGCCATTTTTCAAAACACACATCACAACACACTTTCAAACCAACTTTCAAAAACATTGAAAACTTTTCAAAAGATAAGTACACTCTTGTATACATTCAAACATGGATCATTACAAAGGTTGCCACAACAATGGCCTCTTTTCAAAACATTTTCAAACCCACACACAAAGCACCATTTCAAACAATTGAAAACACAAGGCAAGTGATCTAAGCAAGTAACTAAGAGCCCATGGATAACCATGGATAGAAAGGGTGCTAATACCTTCCCTTTCTATAATCTACTCCCCTAACCAAAGAAAACATCTCAAAGGTTTTTGATGTGCTTTTTAACCTTTCCTTAGGATAAAATAAAAAGTCGGTGGCGACTCTTGCTCAACCGAAACATTTGCGAAAACAAACGCAAAACCCAAGTCAGTTCTCCCACCGTATCACAGTTGTCATTCAAAGTGATCATGGAGGTGAATTTAAAAACAACCTCTTTGAAGAATATTATGATAAATTTAGTATTAAACATAACTTTTCAGCTCCTAGAACTCCACAACAAAATGGTATTATAGAATGCAAAAATTGTGTTTTAGCGGAGTTGACAAGAATAATGCCCAATGATTATGGTCTAACCAAATAATTTTGGGCCGATCTTGTTAGCATGACATGTTATGTCTTGAATAGGATACTTATTCGTCCTATACTTGACAAAACACCTTACAAACTTTTAAAAGGTAGAAAAACAAATTTATGGCATCTTTATGTCTTTGGATGTAAATGTTTTGTTTTAAATAATGGAAAATATAATCTTGGAAATTTTGATGTGAAAGCCGATAAAGTTATCTTTCTTGGTTACTCACAATCTAGTAAATCATATAAAGTTTATAACAAAAGATTCTTATTGTTGAAGAGTTGGTTCATGTATTTCTATTCATGGTGTAGGTGCATCTATGGAAGACATACTCAAAGACACCATTTTATTTCTTTTATTTTTTATTGTATTAAATTAAAAACAAAATAAATCAAATAAAACACCAAGTGAATGAGTCAAGGCATAAAGATCTATTTTGAATCGAATTATAAGTCTAAAAATCTAGTGACAACTTGAAAAAAACGTTTAAATATTTATCGGTACATGATTGGCCTAAAAAAGAAACATTGCATGCAAAAATTCAATCAAATATTTGATCATGAAATACAAAAGATTGATTCCAATTTTGTTGAACTAAATCTTCAATTATAAATAAAGAACACATCCAGACCAAGGGACACCCGAAAATTGCCTCAAGAACACCCTCTAAAAAAATCTCAATTTTTGTTAAAACTAGGGCAAAGTCAAAACCAAAGATCCAGCCACTTTCAGTACAAGCCATCTGTAATACGGTGGGAGAACTGACTTTACTGGTTTTGCGTCTTATGGAAAATGTTGCGGTTAGCAAGAGTCGCCACCGACTTTTCTTTTATCCAATAAAGGAAAGGGTGGAAAGAACAGGAAAGACCTTTTTAAAGATTTTGAGTTCCGGGGGTAGGTTATAGAAAGGGAAGGTATTAGCACCCTTTCCATCTGTAGTTATCTATGGGCTCTTAGTTTCTTATCTCACTTTTAAAAATGCTTTTTTGGTGTAAGTGTATTTGAAAATATTTTTGAAAAGACGCCTTAGTGCGGCGAACTTTGTAATGATTCTCGTATCATTGAGAATGCATACAAAGTGTTTTTTGTCTTTGAAAATATTTAGAAAATATAGTGTATGTGTGAGAAATTATTTTGTTTGGTGAGCAAGCAACTACATGTTGTCTACCTGCTTGAATGGTATTTGTTATTTTCCTCTTTTCCTTTAGATAGTGCTATCCTACCATTAGTTGGGAGGTAGCCCTATCATTGGATGTTTTGAGGGACATGTGAGGGTCATCGTATAGTCACAAAGGCAACTCGTAAGACACTTTAGTAATTACCCTAAGTTACCGAGATCATTTACCGAGGCAACATCGAAGGGTCATCGAGGGACTATGATCTTTTAACCAAAGGATCTTTGCTAAAATTTCTCACGTTCGAGAGACGTGACTATTTGTTTTCTGAAGGCAACAAGTTAAGGTATCTTAGAGGTGTTCATGTGTGAAGTGTGTTGTATTTCAGTTATGTTTATCTTGAATGTTAAGTTTTCTAGCGTTTTTCTTTTAAGTTTTTCCATACACGCCTAATTAGTCTAACAGTTAAATATATACATAAGGGAAGACAATAAAAGTGCAGGAATTAAACTACGCTATTACATCGCTTCGGAGATGGGGACATACAAACCATAAAATGGGGATAAAAATGTAAAAGGGTCCTAATTAGTTATTACAAACTTTGGACAGTTACATTATTGATAAGAAAATGTGAAAAAGTAAATAAACAAGCGGAGATTGAAGAGGACAAGATATCTAAAAAAATTCTAAGTATAAAAAACATTTTTGGTGTTTTTATTTAGAAAAACTAATCGAATGATAATTAAATCCTAATTCTAATTATAATTTAAATTAATGAAATAAAGTCAATGTGATTAAATTAATTAATTTTTATTGTGAAAATAAAGTTAATTAATTAAAATCTATATCTTATTTTTATGATTTTTATTAAAAAAAGTTATTAAAAGAATTAAATTAAAGTAAAATAATAAAAAAAAGAAATATCTATGGGCTGCGTTGTGAAAATTTTTAGGCCTAAGCACTAGCCCAAATGTTGCATGATCCACTGGGAAGACTCTTTGGGGGCACGCCATGGTCCAGGCTGTTATTTCTATATCCATACTTACATGTAAAACGTTAAACAAATTCAGGAAATACATATGAATGGAATAAGCATGCTTACAAGGATTTAAACCATGAAAATCATGAGAAAATGAAACCTACCAATCTTACCAATCGGAGTTGAGGTGAGGATGGTTTCTGGGGTTGATTTGTGAAGGGTAATGGTTGGTTTTGACTCCTGGCAATGTTAGGAGGACAATGGAAGGCTTGGATTGGTTTGAAAACTGCTGGAGATGCGAGATACAATTTTCACAACTTTTTGAGTTGGGAGAATTTTTGAAGAGCTTTTGTGGCAATCATTTTATTGGTCCTTTGAGCTTTCATTGTTTGAGTATTTATAGAGAGAGTGAATGGGCTAGCAAATATGGAAATGAATCAAGCATTTAACCATGTTTTAAGACAATAATCAAAATTTGAAAACTTGCCAAACTTTTTAGCATTTAACCATGTTTTAAGACAAGAATCAAAATTTGAAAACTTGCCAAACTTTGTAACGTTCTTGCCATTTTCTATTTTTGCATGAATTGCTGGCTTGCTTGAATTTGTGGTGGGCTTGCAAAGAGAGAAAACCCAAAGGCCCAAGTCTTCACAATCTATTTTCATTTTTTATTCAATTTTATTCATTTTTAAATGAATAAAAATTCAAATAAAAACAATAAAAATCATGAGCATATGTTAATTCTTTTTAGAGGTCCAACCACATCTTATAAACATGTTTGAATATCAAAAACCATGCCCATTAGTTCAAAACTTCACTTTTGCTCATCTTGTATTTCATGAATTTCCTCAAAATTTCCCAACTTGTGCAACTCATAACTTTATCAAGTTTCATCTTTTGAAGATGATATTGTACTTTTTAGAAAGCTAAGTATGTCCTCTACAATATCTACATTGATCATTTTTTCTTTTGAAGATTTTATCTTGATGTAAGTTGCCTTGACAAAGAGTGTCTTTTGTTTACTTTTGAAAATGACCTATAATGTTTTAGCTCATATCTTTCAAATGAAGCATTTTTTGGACTTGAGAATAAATTTTTTTTTATAGAATTGAATTTTCTTCAAAATGGGATTTGGTTGGGGAAAAGTTGATGAAGCATGTGAAAGTTATGCCTGGTCAAAGTTCAGTTGACTTCTCCTAAGGAAACCCTAATTTGACAATTCTTGACTTTTGATGATTTGAGAGCTTTCCTTGGGGAATCATGATCAACCATTGATCAAATGCAGAATATCACTTCAAAATGTTTATGTTGACCAAAAATCTTAAAATGTTTGACTGTATGTTGACCACAATTGACTTTTTGACCAATACAGTTGATTTTCAATCATCTGAGCCATTGACTGAGCAAACTTGTGACGCAAGACTTGAAACTTGACATGAACCTTTTTGAGGAGCTAAGGAGAACCACGGAAGCCACTTGAGACCTTTGCAAACCAAATTTCCTTGAGAAACTCCAAACCCTAATTATAGACCCTTGCTTAGGAGGAGCATCTCGACTAGTCAATCCTTGAGTGTCTTGAGTATTTGAGAAGCCTTGAAAGAATGTATTGAGAAAAATGGGAGGGAAAATTTTGGGGTACAACAACATCAATTGCAAATCATTCCTGAGGTATTCAAGGGTGAGAATAAGTCAAAAGTCATGGCCATTGATGCTTGAAACAAGCATACTCATCTACTCCGATTTGCTTTTCTTTCAAGCATTCATATAATTAATTTCATGCATTGATAATGTTTATTAACTGCCCAAATGAGTTCCTGTTGTTACTTAGAACAGGTTTGAATCATAAAACAGAAGCTCTAACGTGAGAATCAAGTTTTGCCATGGCTAGGGCAGTTTGAGATGTCTTATTCGAAACTCATGATATAAGTGTTTTCAGGACAAACAAAAACCACCATTGGATTTGCAAGGGTCGAATTAGGGGGATAAGGTCCTTTTTATGGTCTAACACATGTTTTTTTGCAGGTTTGAAAATTCTCTCACTAGAGAAGAGGACCAGAGCTAGGGCTCCGGCGCTTCCCTGGTTCACTTGCTTTATTATATATTTGTTTGCTTATATTTTAATAACAGAAACGAAGCGCAACACAGTTGGTTGAGACGAAGGCATGTAATGAAGCGTCTTACAATTTTTTTTTTGGTTATTTTTCAAACTAACGCACATGTTATATATATATATATATATTAATCAATGCCTATTTCTTAAACACCAACCGACGCTTGGCCTAGTGGCAAGCAGTGCAGTTTGTGAAGCCAGGGGGTGTGGGTTCAACACCCACTCAGTGCAGTTTTGTTTACCCTATTTTTCTATCCTAATTTTTCTATTTTCTTTCTTAATTATTTCTTAATTATTTTTTAATTAACAATTAACTAACCTAATCTTTTTTTCTTAATAACTAACAAATTAGGATTAGGGTTTTAGTTAGTAATTAATTTTTTCTTATATTTTTTATTTACTAATTAATTAAATCAAATTTTTTTTCTTAACATTAAAATAAATTAGGATTTAGGTTTTAATTACTATTATTAACTTAAATTATTTTCTACAAAAAAAAATCATAAAACATTTTAACATTCTTTTTCTATTTTCTTTCTTCTTGCTATTTAATTTTCATAGAAAATTGTATAGGTTGCATTCTTTAATTGTAATAGCGTAGATTCCTTTTCTCGCATTTTTTCCTAATTATGTAACTGCTCACAGGATGTAATAGAGTAGGTTTACTTTCTCACAAATTTTTATACTTATGTACCTCTCCTAAAGCCATGTAATAGCTTAGGACTTTACATTCCACACTTTATTTTTCTGTACATATTTAACTGCTAGTAACTAGGGTTTGCATGGTAAGACTAAAAACAATTAGAAAATCCTAATATTCAAGATAAATAACTGAATCAATACACTTCACACACTTGCACCACTAGGGTAACCTCTCTTGTTTCCTTATGATATTGGTCAGGTCCCTCGAAAGTGGGGATACTTTAGCAAAAGACCCTCGATCAAATCATCATGTACCTTTTGAATAAAGATCATAATCCCTCGATGACCCTTCGAGCTGCCTACAAAATGATCTAGTCCCTTCGAGTTGCCTACAAAATGATGATAGTCCCTTCGATACAATTGCTAAAGTATCCTTACTTGTTGCCTTCGATGACCATACAATGACCCTACACCTGTCCCTTCACATCCAATGGTATGGATAGTACTATCTCTAAAGGATAAGGAAAAGAATAAGAAAGACTTTAGAAGGTAAGAAACTCTTAATTGCTTGCTCACAACTTTTCTCAAAACTTTTTTCACACTACACTTTCAAACAAATATTTTCAAAAATAACACTTTGAATACATTCTTGAGGACTGATACAAGAATCATTACAAAGTCAGCCTTACATTGGCGATTTCAAAATATTTTCAAACAAATCACACACACAAAGCAAGATTTTCAAAAGTGAGCTAATAAATTAAGAGCCCTAGATAACTACGGATGAAAAGGGTGTTAACACCTTCCCTTTTCATAACTCCCCCCCCCCCCCCCCCGAACTCAAAATCTATCGAAGGTCTTTCCCATTCTTTTCACCTTTCCTAAATATTGGATAAAATAAAAGTCGGTGGCGACTCTAGCTATCCGCACATTTGGATAAAACCAAAAATTCAGTTCTCCTACCGTATTACAGAACTGGCGACTCTGCTGGGGAATACTACTTAAAAAAGAGGGATTGCCTTAGAGTTTAAGATCACTTTACTTGCTTTTAGTTGTATGCTTTGCTTGCTTTACTTTAAGGGTTTGTTTAGGTTTAATTGCTTGTAAGATCCTACACCCGGATCTAGGGATGTCTTAGGTAAGTAGCAATAGATCATAAAGGTTGTACGACATAGACCGATATGGTTAACATGATGGCTACAGTTAGTGTGACACTTTGGTTTGTATTGATGTTCCTTAAGTCATTCAAGGATAACATTAGGCTTCCGCATGGTATCGTTAACACTAACTTACTTTTAGAACCTTAATTGACCCATCTTGGCCATTGGAAGGTAGTGAGATAGTCAGCTTTGGTGCAGTCCAAGGTTGGTTGATACTTGAAACTACTATCATTGAGCTTTGACTTTTGGGATGTTTTGGTGGCAAGCCAGTTTTCGTTCTAAAATAAATCCTGCGAGAAAGATCAGTGATATGAGATTCCTAGAACCTAGTTACTACTTTAGGACAAGTTGAGCCAACTTAACTTCAATGGGGAAGGGTACTTACCTATGGACTTCATGCAAGCCTTTAAACCTAAGGCTCTTGTGTGACTTCTATGTGTTTGCTACTTATCTAACATGAACATGACATCATAACATCATATCGTCATAACATAACATTTCCACTAACCATTTCAAGGACCTAGGGATTTATCTTTGTTCTTTATTGTAGGTTATGGCCTCCGCTCGCAGAAAAACTATCCAGATCAACTTTATAAGGGTATTATTGTACCCCAAAATTTGCCCTTCCATTTCCTTCAAGGTATCTCCTCATGCTCCTAGGGTTTTCATTTGTTCAAGATTACTCAAGAATTGATCAGACAAATTCTCCTCCTAAACAATTGATCTACAACTAGGGTTTCACTTTTCTCAAAGAAAGATGAGCTTATAATGACTCAAGTGGATTTCATGGTTTCTTATATGTCTCCAAGAATTCTCATGACAAGTTTCAAGTCTTTCATCACAAGTTTGCTCAGTGAATTGCTCAGATGACTGAAAATCAACTATATTGAACAAAAAGTCAATTATGGTCAACATATAGTCAAACTTTAAGATTTTTTGTCAACATTAATTTTTTGAAGTCACATTCATCATTTGATCAAGGGTTGATCATGATTCATCAAGAAAACTCAAGATTCATCAAAACTCAAAAGTTGCCAAATTAGGGTTTTCTTTAGGAGAAGTCAACTGAACTTTGACCAAGCACAACTTTCACATACTTCATCATATTTTTCTCAACCAAATCAAATATTGAAGGAAATTCAATTCTCTACATCTTTTTCTCTCCAAGCTCAAGTCTAAAAAATGCTACATTTGAGAGATATGGGCCAAAACATTATAGGTCATTTCAAAAGTCAACAAAAAGACACTTTTTGTCAAGCCAACTTACATTAAGATAAAGTCTTCAAATGCAAAAATGATCAACAAAGAGATTGTAAAGGACATATTGAGCTTTCCAAAAAGTCAAATATCACCTTCATATGATAAAAGTTAAGAGAGTTATGATTGGTGCAAGTTGGAAAATTTTGGGAAAATGCATGAAACCAAAAGTGATCAAACTTCAGTTTTTGGGCTAATGGGCTGATGTTTCAAGGTCCAAACGTGCATAAGGCCTCAATATGAACCACTGAACTTATTCATACACTCCTTTGATTTTTATTCTATTTATTTTTTATTTTATTTATTTAAATTCAAAATTAAATAAGATAAAATCAAGGTTTTTCATACAAACTTTCAAGCTCATTTGTTTGACCTAATTTCATCTCTATATATTCTCATTGTTCAGACATAACAATGACACGAAACCCTTTCACAAGAAACCTTTCCAAAAAGCTCAAAAATATATCAAAACTATGGCAAGTTGTGAACCCGATTTGCAGCCACTTTCAAGCAAAACCTATCATCCCATTCAACTTCAGGGATACCGTAGGGTAACAATGGACCAGTCTTGATGATCCAAAGCATACAAAACCGGCATACATGCACCTCCGATTCTCTTGTTTTATTAAAAATGCGTATTCATGTTTTCATGTTATTTTAATGCATACTAACACTATTAACATGCTTCTGAGGTATCACTATGCAGGATAAACCTATCGTGCAAGTCCCATAATGACTGAACCACGAGCTACCATCTTTGAATTGTTTCATTTTGTTTTCACTGTATCTATTTCTACATCATAATTTATCCAAAACGAACGCTTCCATTGAATTCCCAAGGCCTGAATTAGGGGGTATGGTACCACTGAGTCGTTGATGTTTTCTATTTTGCAGAAACAAAAAAAAAGGAGTCACCGGAGAAGACGACCGGAGCTAGGGCTCTGGCGCTTCTCCGGCCCAGTTATTTGAGTTTATTATTTGTTTAATTGTCTTTATTTTAGTAATGGATGGAACAAGAAGAAGGTTATTCAGTTTCAAAGAAGTGTTAGGGCATAAATTTGAAGAAAAATTCATAGAGCCAAGAGAAGTTACGGACAGACCTTGGCCATTTCCAATGTGAACCTGATCATTACCAGGCAAGGATACAGAATCAGTAAGATTTATGGCATCTGGATTCACATGATGTGAAGCTCCGGAGTCAGGATACCACGCCTAGTTGTAGAAGGGAGAGTAGTCAGTGCCAGCAATCAGTGCCTGAGGCCTTACCCCAGAGTACTGAGATGCCATGACAGGAGCCACAGATCTAGCTTGATTCACAGCTGAAGAACCTGGAGCCCTAAAACCAGGTTGAGTCCACACATTTGGTTGACTGAAGCTAAAATTTCCAAAGGAAGCAGGAGCACCATAAGGAGGATAGACACCATAAGAGTCTTGAGAGTGTATGTAGTAGAAATAGATAGCATCATGACCTGGTTTATAGCATATCTGACATTGCACAGAGTTTCTATAGCCGTTGCGGCCACCACGTCCTCTGAACCTTCCTCCTCTATTGTTTTTGCCACGAGAATAGCTGCCACGACCAAAGCTTTGGAAGTTTCCACCACTGGAGTCAGGGATATCAGAATCTTGGGGACTGAGATTGGAACTTGGCATATTACCTTGAGTGAGGTTCACAGAGACAGTCTCAACAACTTCTTTCTTGGATTTCTCAATTCTGGCTTCTTGAGTGAGGAGAAGCGATTCTAATTCATCAATTGAAATGAAATCAATCTTAGAGTTAACAGCAGCAACAATTGAGTCAAATTCCGATGGTAACGCCTCAAGAATCAGTTCAATTTGGTCACGATGAAGGACTGGATCACCAATCAACATTAAAGTATCGACAATAGTGCGAACTCGAGCAAGAAAATCAGAAATGGTTCTAGTACCTTTCGAGAGAGAGCAAAGTTCCGATCTGAGTTGGCGAGACCGAGTCTTCATTTGCGTATGGCAGAACGCATGAATTTCTTCCCAGACTTGCCACGAGTGACGAAGGAGAATGAAACGAGAGAGAAGCGAGTCTGAAATCGTGGATAACAACCACGTGCATAACAACGCATCATGTTCTTCCCACGCGACGAAGTTAGGGTTCTCACTTCCAGTGTCACGATCCGCAACAGTGAGGTACTGTTCCAGTATCTGCAGTGAGACGACAAACCACACCATTTTCGTGCCACGAAGAACTCCTTCAACCTGTTGTTTCCACTGTCGATAGTTGTTCTCATCAAGCTTGACTGAAACTTTTTGTTTGAAGGTGGAGCTAGCAGCGGCGGTGCTGCCACCGCTTGTGATGGACGGCAGCGATGGAGAAGCCATGAGCGCCGAGGATCAGAGATGAGCTCTGGATACCATGTTAGAAACAGAGAAGCAAGAGTGAAAGGAAGAGAAAGGAGAGAGAGAGTAGAAGAGAGGGAAAACGAAAACAGAAAGTTGTTATTTTAATCTTCTATTCTGTTACAGTCTTCCTTTATATAGAAAGGATAAGGGGATAGAAATGGAATTAGACACTAGTCTAATTCCCTTTTTACAGGATATTACAGAACTACCCTTATAACTCTAATAAGGCATACTTCTGATTCTAAACCGAAATTAAATTTCCGATTTCTATGTATACTTTATCAGATCTAGGTGCACAATGGAAATATACTTTGAATTTTAATAGATATTTATAGAATTTCATGTGTTGCGTAAGAAATTCATGGGATGGATTAAGAAATTCACTTCTATTTTTTTTATGTACATTAATTTGACGACTATAGTCCTCATGACCAAAATGAAAAGGCAGAGACTGTCAAGCACATAAAACACGTTTAGAAGAGGAGTCAAAGATAACCACAAAAATCAACATTCAAATGTATCTAAGTACCCACAAAAATAATGCAAGATTTTTTTTTATGCCATCCTATCCTACAGTGTCTATACAAATTAACCCTAATTTGAAAATAATGAATGGATTTGTGTGCATAATACAAGGAATATTGCTCATACATAGGTGCTGGAATTTCATAACCAAAATAATCCACACGTCATTGCAAAATAAGTTCCCTATGTATAGAATATTTGGGTATAGTGTTTGTTGATCTACTCTTGTTTGTCATCACTACCCTGCAATTCTTCTCTACTTTTGGGCTTCGAAGGCGAAATTTTGGCAGGATTTGAACGCTCAGATTGTGTGAACATGATCATGATCTGCATGAGTGCAGTCACAATTGCCAAACTAAATACTGTAAATGCAATACCCTTCCAAGAGGATAGTAGTGATGACCATTGAAGCAACTTAACGGTCCCCGCTGTTGAATTGTAATTCATATGTGTCAAAAAGAAGATTTGATTTGTTTAGATTTAAATAGATTTGAATATAAATATAGAATAGATTTGATTTAGTAAAAAGATATTTTGGGCTTGGGTTTTAGCTTAGGGAGCAAGCTAACCTAAATCTATAAATAGAGGGAGTAACCCCTATTTTGTAAATCAACTCATTCACAGTATTTTGCAGTTGCAAAGTGAATTAATAAAGATTCCACAGTTTGTGGGCAGAATAGAAATTCTGCAGAAATATCTCCATTGTTCTTTTATTTGTTTTTTGGAGAAGTCTTTTGGAGGCGCTGAGAAGGTGAAAGAAGTGAGGTTACAAACTCACAAAAGGACCTATGAACTGCTTCAGATGGAAGACAGTGAAAACATATCTGATTTCTTCACTAGAGTGACAAAACTAGTGAATCAAATCAAGACATGTGGAGAAACATTAACAACAAGAGCTGTTGTTTCGAAGATCCTGATATCCTTAGCCCCTAAGTTCGACCACATAGTGGTGGCGATAGAAGAAGGGAAAGACTTGTCGAAATTGACAAAGGAAGAGCTTCAAGGGACGCTCGAATCTCATGAACAAAGAATGAACGAAAGAGCTGCAGGAAAATCGAAGAGTGATGTGGCCTTGCAGGCACATTCAGCAAAAGAAACCAAAGGCAAAGGAAAGTATTTCGACAGAAGTAGAGGTGGCTACAAATCGAATGGTAGAGGAAACCAAATCGAAGGAGACGTGTCGAATCAAAGAAGACCACACCAAGGCAACCAAAGAGGTGGTGCTGCAAACAGAGGAAGAGGTGGTGGTCGAAAACCTGATAAGAGTCACATTCAATGTTACAATTGTCAGAAGTATGGTCACTATTCGAGTGATTGTCCAGAAAAACGAAAGAATCAAGAAACTGATGCAAAGCTTGCAAAACATGAAGAAGAAGAGATGATGTTGATGGTCACAACAAGAGATGAAGACAGATTCAAGGACCAGTGGTACTTGGATTCAGGATGTTCATCACATATGTCTGGAAGGAAAGACTGGTTCGTCAATATAAAACCCTCAACGAAGAATATGGTAAAATTTGCAAATGACAACACACTAGCAGCTGAAGGTATTAGTGATGTTATGATCATGAGGAAAGATGGCAAGAAGTCAATAATTTCGAATGTATTGTACATACCAGGCATGAAGAGCAATTTGCTCAGTATAGGGCAGTTGGTC
Source organism: Vicia faba (assembly GCA_948472305.1). Taxonomy (NCBI): domain Eukaryota; kingdom Viridiplantae; phylum Streptophyta; class Magnoliopsida; order Fabales; family Fabaceae; genus Vicia; species Vicia faba. The sequence continues at coordinate 16,258,350 of OX451741.1, read as the reverse complement.
GAAAAGAATTATAAAGTGTCAATCGAAGATAAGTTGATGAGAGTTGTTGATGCAAATGGGAGGGTAATCTTGAAGGCTCCTATGTCTCAGAATCGAACCTTCAAGATTGAACTAAATGTGATGGAGCACAAGTGCCTTTCGACTGCAGCTAGCAGAGATGAATGTATATGGCATTATAGACTAGGTCATCTCAACTTCAAAGACATCAGGGATTTGAAGAGAAGAAATATGGTTTCAGGATTTCCTGAAATTGACATTCCAAATGAAGTATGTGAAGAATGTGTGCAGGCGAAGCAACACAAGAACAGCTTCAACAAGGATGCAAGAAGCAGATCGAAGGCTAATCTCGAAATCATATACTCTGATGTATGTGGACCAATTCAGGTGGATTCGATGGGAGGTAACAAATACTTTGTTACATTCATAGATGATTTCAGTCGAAAGCTATGGACTTACCTGATCAAGAAGAAAAGTGAAGTGATCGAAGTATTCACCAAGTTCAAGTCCATGGTCGAAAGACAAAGTGGTCGAAAGCTCAAAGTTTTGAGAACTGATGGTGGAGGAGAATATGTGTCGAAAGACTTCGACAGATTATGTGAAAAGGAAGGGATTGTGCATGAGGTGGTGCCACCCTATACTCCACAGCAAAATGGAATTGCAGAAAGGAAAAATCGAACCATCATGAATATGGTGAGAAGTATGTTGAAAGGCAAGAATTTAGCCAAAGAGTTCTGGGGTGAAGCTGTTTCGACTGCAACATACATTTTGAACAGAAGTCCTACAAAGAAGCTAGAAGGAATTACTCCAGAAGAATGTTGGTCTGGTGTGAAGCCTAGCTTGAGTCATCTGAAAGTATTTGGATCTATTGCACATAGACATGTGCCAGATCAGTTGAGAAAGAAACTTGATGACAAGTTGAGTCAAATGATCCTAGTTGGATATCATTCGACAGGAGGCTACAAGTTATTCGATCCAGAGAACAAGAAGATTGTGATCAGCAGGGACGTGATCATAGATGAGTTCAAAGAATGGGATTGGACTGCAAATGTCAAGAAAGATTCAGTGGGAATCTTATTCGAAGAGCCAGAAACTCAAGTCGAAAGAGAAGTTCGACAAGAGGAGCCAGCAGATATACCCAGTATAAGCAGACCTCAAAGAATAAGACGCATGCCTGCAATAAGGTGACCTCAAAGAATAAGGTGAGCTGGTACATTATGCTTTCTATGCAGATGTCGAACCTGTTAATGCAGCTGAAGCATTAAAGGATTCGAAGTGGGTGAAAGCAATGAACGAAGAAGTAAAGTCTATCGAAGACAACAACACTTGGTCACTTGTCGAATTTCCCCAAGGCAAGAAGGCAATTGATGTCAAGTGGGTATACAAAGTGAAGACTAATTCGAAAGGTGAAGTAACTCGACACAAAGCAAGACTTGTGGCGAAAGGATTTCTACAAAAAGAAGGAATAGACTTCGACGAAGTTTTTGCACCTGTTGCTAGGATCGAAACAATCAGGCTGGTTGTTGGTCTAGCAGAAATCAACAGTTGGCACATATGTCAGATGGACGTTGTTGTACCCCAAAATTTGCCCTCGCATTTTTCCACAAGAAATCACAGCTTCAGGCGTTTCTTGATTTTTCAGACTGGCTCAAGAATCGGCCAAACGGACTTTTCTCGTCAGTCAGACACAATTAGGGTTTTATTGATTTTCAGGGCTCTAGAATGTTTCAAACAGTTGGCTTAGGGTTTTGATTGGTTTTGGCTCAACTTCGATCAGGCGAGAGTTTCTTTGGCATTTAATCAGGAATTAGGGTTTTCGTGCGCGGTTCTTCAGAAAGATCTAATTCTACGGTGCTTTGCAAGTTATTCCGAGATTTGGTTTGAATTCACATTTATTTGACTGGATCAGTAAAAGGTTGCATTGGGTTTGAATTTGCAGTGTTTGGTATTAAATCAGTAAAAAGGGGAATGCGTCTGATCAGTTGTTGTGATTAACTGTTGTTTTGCTTTGAATGTTGGAAATGCCAGGTTTAACTGATCAAATACTAAAGCATTGTTTATTTAAATTATTTATTATTCTAAGATTAAATGATTGGAATCTATTTTTAATTATTATAATTAAGGAATTATAAATAATAAATAAACAAAAGGAGAAAAAAGAATTAATTGGATAATAAAAGCTTTTATTTATTTTTAAATTATTCGTACAATTATTGTTTACAATTTATTTACAACAATGATTTTACAAGTAATATAAACCTAAATAAAACTATCCTAAACATTTTTTCTAATCTTCATTTCTTTATCTGCTATCCCTTGCTCCAGTGCTCCATTTTAATTATTCATCTGCAAAAGAAAAGAAGAAAGTCAAATAGCAGATAAATAAATAAAAAGAAAAGAGACAAATTACAGTTCATCATTAAGGGCCACTGATTGGGATCGGTTAGCCCTCTCTGCAAATCACGGGATTTCTCCCGGTTCACAAAGAGGGACGATTATTTATTTGCTAAACTTTGAATGCACAAATTTAAAAATGCACAAGTCAAATTGTCAAACTGCATAGTTCAAAAGCAAACAACATGTACAACTAAAAGTCCAAACTCAAACTTTCTGCCAAAAGTACAAGTTATTGTCACAAGGCTATTCAAAGCTATCAAAGAAGAAGATTTGGAAAGATATCAAAAGCACAAAATCTGGAGGAAAAGAGACAAAAATGCAGAGAAAGCATGATATGCAAGCAACATGGTTCATTTTCATCATTTCCCAAAGTGTGGCCCTTTCAGATAAAGTACAATGCAAACATTATTTTAATGCTTAACTGTACTGAAGAGAGAGAGAAGAGAAAAAGAAAGCAGGCTTAGGCTTGAGGCATGAAGGTAATATAAAAGAACTGAACACAGTACAGTAAAAAAGGAGGCAGCAAAACCAACCCAAAAACTGGTATCAAACCAACCAGTCTCACAACCTGTCAACAAAAAATTCAAAACTGGCCAACACCCAAAGATATATCAAAGTAACATAAAGCCTTGCCATTCAAAAAAAGATAAACCACTGTCAACAAAAAGCCAGTAACATAAAAACCTGCAAAGCCATATCAAATCAAGAAAAAAAAGCCAGAACTGATAAACAAAAACCATCAGATGCTTTAAAGCCAAAACAAGCTGGTAACCTCTAAAACCATCACCAAACCTGTACCATCCCAAGTAAAACCTGTTCAAGCCTTACCAAAGCCTAAAGATACAAAACCTGCAATGGCCTAAAAACCCAAAACTAGTAAAATCACCAAAGCCTCAAACCAAGTGAATTCATCAAAGGCCAAGAGTCAGTTTCAAACAATACAAAAACCTGAAGCCTAACCATTCAAACCTGGCACAACCTGTCAAAAACCATTCAACTCAAACACAAAGAAAGAGTATAAACTGTGAAGCCTCAAAAAAGCCTGCCAACTAGAAAAACAGTAAGGCCATCAACCAAAACGCCTACCCTGTCCAGCCTTTCAAAGAACCAGAAATGGTGCAAAAATAGATTCAAGCATCAAGTCCTCAGAACTCAAGGAGTTCATCATAAGGGCATTCATAAAACACCAAATATCTAAGCATACTCAGGCAACTCAGTGTCAAACACAAGCTCCTAAGCTTTTCAAAGCCTAAAGGCTCCAAAGAAGCTTAAACCTGTCTAAAGCATTCAAGACCAACTCTAAGCCCTCAGAAAACTCATCATTGGGCAGTAAAAAAGGCAAACATTCAAGGCAATAGAAGGAGGAGATAAAGAAATACTGAGGCAACTCAAAGCAAGGCAACTCAGGGACAAGTAAAAGAAGCATCTCAAGCATTAAAGGCAACATAAGCAACGAGCATACAGTAGAAGAGAAGAAGAAAGAAGTGAATTTACAAAAGGGTTTTCAGTTCAATATCATCACAAAACCCTAAAATGGCAAAAAGGTAAAGAGTACCAGGGAGTTCATAAGTTCATCAGCACCCTTCACCGTCGATCCTCCTAAGCGCCTCCACCCTTCCTTCCCCTCTTCTGTCAAGGTAGTACAATCTCCTCTCCTTCCCTTTCATACCTCAAACAAAACAAATCAAAACACCTTAATCAAAAAGAAGCAGTAAAATCATAACATGCAAATCTAAAACGCCTAACAAGTTTGAGACAATTCGTTACCTTGTGTAATCGTTGCCTGAGCAATCTGAGGGGAGAAGAGCAAACGGTGCTGGTGGCTGAGGCGAAAGGTTTGAGCTAGGCGTTCGGCGTGAACGGAGAAGACAAAGTAACACAAACGGCGCCTCTGTCTCAAAGAACCCTAACGCGTTTCAACTGAAAACAAATGATTCAAACCCTAAGACATTTTTTGTGTCAAACTCGGGCCTTGCCCTTTTCCCAGCACCTAAGCCCAATCCATTCTAATTAACACCCCCTCATTTTTCTTCTGTTTGGGCCATAACCCCCACCCTTGAGCCCATTTCTGATTTTGTTTCAAACCTTTTTTTAAAAACATCATATTCCTTTTCATATATATAAAAATTAACATAACCCCCTTTTTTATTTTATTACATCAAATGTTGACTTTCTTTAAAATTACATTTTTTAATTACAATATTTTTCCTCTAACTTAAAATATTTTTTTTACTTTGTATATTATTACATTAATACAAATACACAATACAATTAAAATGTAAAACCTTTTTTTTCTTTTAAGTAAAATATCTTTCTTTGTACATAATAAATAAAATACATTTTTATACATAATTTAATTAGAATTCTTAACATTTAATTAAAATACTCTTTTGTATATAATTAAACATAAAATATAAAGATACATTTTTTATATCAAATGTAAAGTGACAATTTTCAAACTTAGAATACTTTCTTTTCTTAAAACATTCTTTTTGTTCATATTAAAGAAAATACAAGACTACAAAGATTAAGTAAATAAATATTTAATTCTTTTCATTTAAGTTAAAACAATACCTTAAATAATACACATTTAAATTCACATTGACGCACCTGTAAATAATTACATACACATATGCACGTACACTTACACAATATATTTACATTTGATACATTATACATTTGCTTATTTTGTATATTCGTTACATTTTACATTTGTTCGCAAATTCGATTTGGTTGTAACTTATTGGACACTACATTCCTAAAGTCTCATCCCCATTTGTGAATTTGTACCCCCACTCCCGGATACTATTTGTAATAGCGTAGACTTTAAATTCTTGCAATTTACCGCTTTCAAATTATACCATGGTTAGACCTAGGGTTTGCATGTACATAAAATCAAACGCTAGATAACCTAATACAAGACAAATGCATGAAATCAATACACAATCACACTTGCACCCCCTAGGGTAATCCCACATGTTGCCTTCCAAAATGGGCCATGCTTGCACGTCGAGTTTCTTTGGCAAAACAAATCCAAATGATCATAAGTCCCTCGATGACGCTTTCGAAAGTTGCCTAAATGGAATGATCATAGTCCCTTCAAAGCAAATTGCCAAATACACTTGGCATCATTGCATTCATGGTCCATACGATGACCCGCGCCCGTCCCGTTAAACTTCCTAAACGCAAGATTGTCCACCAAATTCAATGGTGGAACAAAATTGTTAAAAAAGGGTTGAAAACATAGAGAAAACCTTTGAGTACAATAGGGTATACAAAACTCTTAGTTACTTGAGATCAACTTGCAAAAACACTTGCCTTCTTTTCAAAACCACACTTCACAAACACTTTCAGAACAAACTCTCAAAACATTTTGAAACATCTTTTCGAAAAGATACACACCCTTGTAAAACATTCGAGTAAAGAATTGTTACAAGGGTAGCCTAAGACAAGGCATCTTCTTCCAAAACATTTTCAAAAACACACACACACACACACCATTTTCAAGCAATCGAAAATCAAGGCAAGTGATCTAAAAACCAAGTAACTAAGAGCCCATGGATAACCATGGATGAAAAGGGTGCTAATACCTTCCCTTTTCATAATCTACCCCCCGAACCCACGAAATATCTCAAAAGGTTTTTGCTGTGCTTTTTTAACCTTTCCTTTAGGATAAAATAAAAAGTCGGTGGCGACTCTTGCTCAACCGAATAAGTGCGAATACAAACGCAAAATTCTAGTCAGTTCTCCCACCGTATCACAGAACTGGCGACTCTGCTGGGGACAGGAACTTAAAAGTGAGGTTACCTTAGGGTTTAGATCACCTTTACTTTCTTGCTTTGATTGACTTAATTGCTTTATCTTTTGGGTTCTTGTTTGGGTTTGTTGTAAATCCTACACCCGGATTTGGGGCACCTTCTTAGGTAAATAGCAAAAAAACTGTGAGGGAACTGTGCGGGGTATACCGACATGGTTGAAGCAGTAAGATATGTTAGTGTGACATATTTGTGAGTACCGGTAACCCTTGAGTTCAATCAAGGAGAGTATGGGGCCGCTGAGTGATGTCGTGAAGCACTAACGAACTCTTAGAACCTTAATTGACCATCTTAGCCTTTTTAGGGGTAGTGAGATGACCGACTTTGGTGCAGTCCGAAGTTGGTAGATACTCGATACTACACTCATTTGAGGGTTGTTTTCTTGGAATATTTTGGTCGCCAGTTAAGTGGCTAAACCGAAACGATGAACACAGAAAACAATCCAATGATATTGAGCTCCTTAGAACCGGTTTCTATCTTAGGACAAGATGAGCCAACTAACTTCAAGAGGGTACTTACCTAAACCCCATGCAAGCCTAAACCTAAGGACTTGTTTGCTTGGTGTGAATATGTTTGCCTGTATATACACTCACTTTCTTTTTTTGCATACATGTACATAACATCATGACATCATACCATAGCATTTTCAATAACCATCTCAAGGATCTCGAGGGTTCTTTTGATGCAGGGTTACGTTGAACCAGACGTCTACCAAGGGGAAGGAGGTTTCTCTTCTAAACAAATGCCATCAAAGATCAAGTACAACAACTTGAATCAGTGGCTATGACCCACTCGACATGGTGAGCTTGATTCTCGTGGAAAGACATCCACCGATACAAAGTTCTCCAATCCAAGAGCAAAGTTCAACCTCTAACATTTTCTTGTGTTTACCCCAAGAGATCCTTGAAAGCATGCATCCACATATCATGCATTTCATTTTGACGATCTTTCCTTTTTCAGGTTTCCTTACTCTCGTGTTGTTTATTTCAGTAAGAGATGGCTCTAGAAAGGTCTGTCAAAGACATCCAAGACCAGACTGCTCAGTTGCAGGAGATGTTCCTGAACTTGTCTCTGGGGCAAGAAGAGATGAAAGCTCTCCTCACAAAGGGCCTGGAGAATTCCAACAATGCCAGGAGTGATCAGCTTGCGGAGCTGCAGTTTGATCTAACAACATTGAGGACCCAAGTGATGGGACAGTTGGTGGGCCAGATGGCTCTCATCCAAGACCTATCTCAAAGACAAGAGGAACTCAGAGTTCTTGTCTGCCAACTGCTTCCAAATAACCAATTGGGGAAAACATCTGAAGTTGAAGAGCAATTCACCGCTCAGCCTCCATCCACTCAAGAAGGCAAGGGGAAAGCTCCTTCGCTTGCTTCAGGGTCACAAGCCCATCAACAACCTCGCCAGCGTCAACGGGGTAATCGGCGTAAGCAAGAAACGTCGGGAAGACAGTTCACGGAGACTGAAATACCATCATTCTTTATACTGAAGCGCCTGTTGGAGGTCAACCTGCTTACCCTAAAGGATCCTCCTCAGAAGCTCAATACCTCCTCTCCTAACTATCGTCCCGACGCATTTTGTGTTTACCACTCCTGCAGCCCGGGACAGGACACCAACGACTGTTGGGCCTTGAAAAACAAGATTCAAGATCTGATCAACATTGGGGTGCTGGAATTCATGCCAGACGGCAAGATGAAAATCTTCCGTTAAAGGGTTCTCCACCTGAAGTGACGAAGCTCAAGCTGAAAGACTTTTGCTTCTTTTTGAATTTTCAAAGTTGTAATTTCTTTTGCTATCAAACAATTATCTGTTGATGTTAAACTCTATTTTCATTAATGCATTGCATATGTTTGTCTTGAATTCATCCATTCGTTTCACTACTCTTATGCTTTTCTTTATGATATTTGACTCCTGATAAAAAGCTGTAAGCCTTTAGAGGGAGGATGACGAAACAATACCATGATCTTATACAGTATGCTTTTGAACAGACCTTGCTGATGATGTACAGGCATTTCTTTCAATTCCCAAACACTGGAGTTATAAGGAAGATAATCCCTAGTCAACCCCTTCGAGCCAAAGAAGTAGGAGTTTTCTGTTCTAAACAATCAAAACCTTTGATATAAACCCGGGGCAGGGTAGTATCTCAGTTAAGTGCGCATTGAAGTCGCAAACTCTCAGTTCGTAACACAACGAACGACGTCAAAAAAAAAGAAAAGCGTTCCTTCGGAATCAAAAGACAAGGGTGGTTCCCCATCACATAGACAGTCAATCTCTCAAAAGAGAAAAGCCCACCAAGCCAAAACCTATAAAGGAGGCTTAAGAAAGCTGGGGCATCCCGCTGACGGTAATCCAGAAAAACGGTAACAGTCAGGCAAAAGTTAGGGATAACAAATCAAAATCAAAATAGTGAGGTCATTACAAAATCCTCAACAACATGAAAAAATGTTGAAAAAGAAAAAGGAGATGATGACTGTCTCCCCAAATTCAACTGGTGAACCATCGCCCAAAAGTCGTTCTAAACTCAAAAACAGAGTGCGACGCACAATTAACTGAGCTTAGGTGTGAAGAACATCACGAAGAACGGGTGGGTACAAATATACTTTGAGCCTTTATGCTTTGTTTCTTAAACCGTGAACCAAGCCACGTTACAACCCTTCAAAAGTCCTAATTGAAGCATGGGTTAGTTCGAAAGCATGCTGTTACAAAAGGTATCCTGACTCCTGTAAGGCTTTGCTCTAAATCTTGTGTTGATCTGTCTTATAAAAAAGTTTTCTGCTAAAAAACGCATTTTGCAAAACTTCGAGACAAACATAAACTTTGCATTGCTTGAATATCACTGTCTGCATTTGGATTTTTGTTTGACAGCGAAGAAATTCATACAGCGAATGTTCGGAAGAACGAAAACTCTCTCAGTGAGCAAAATCATTTCAAAAGGACGATGCTTCCTTTACAAATCTCCTATCAACAAGGGGCATGACATGTCACCATCCGATTAACCTGGGGCAGTCCAGTCAAGGTCCCAGCAGATCTTTCAAAGTCCAATTAACCTGGGGCAGTCCAGTCAAGGTCCCAGCAGATCTTTCAAAGTCCAATTAACCTGGGGCAGTCCAGTCAAGGTCCAACAGATCTTTCAAAATCCAGTTAATCTGGGGCAGTCCAGTCAAGATTTCAAGAAATCTCTCAATATGCAGAGTAATCTGATTCAAGACTCCTTCATCACCACTTGGGGCATTCGAATGTCAAAAGTGTTCAACAAATCAACTATCACCAATTCCAGACTCGATTCCTGTATCTAGCCAGGGCACGTCTGAAGAGTTTGAGGATTCGATTCCTGTATCCAGCCAGGGCATATCTGTTGACGACTATTTCCAGACTCGATTCCTGTATCTAGCCAGGGCACGTCTGAAGAGTTTGAAGATTCGATTCTTGTATCCAGCCAGGGCATATCTATTGACGACTAGTTCCAGATCAACACCTGTAACAAGCCAGGAAAATATCTGTGAACGACCGATTGTAGATCAACACCTGTAACAAGCCAGGAAATTATCTACATCACCACTTAGGGCATTCGAATGTCAAAAGTGTTCAAAAAACCCGATGCAGTTTTACACGGACTCATCATCAGGAAATCCTACACAGATCTCCTCAAAGAAAGAAGTCCCCAGTAGTTTGGCATACAACCCAAGCTTCTGATTTCCCCAACAGTGGTCCCAAGACTTCTCATTTTTAACAATTGAAGATTCTTTCCCTCCACAGCAGCAGCCAAGGAATTATTTTCCCCGACAGCAGTCAAGATTCTTTTATCTTCAGCCGTCCAGGTTTCATTTATCCTCAGCAAGATAGCTCATCAGCTTACATGCGCATTCATCACATTCATGTCATAAACATTGATGTCACATACATTGCATCATGCATCATAATATTGCATACAACTAACCCTTTACCTTTTCAGGTAAGATCAGTCGACAGACATAAATCATTATCTTCCGAGATTCTTTCCAGGAATAGTTCAGATGTGATCAAGACATGGCAACATCCTGATGCTTATTCCAGATTCATCCGGATGCAGTTTTATACGAGCTCATCATCAGGAAACCCTACACCGGTTCTTCCTTCAACTTCAAGATTTCTGAAAACAGTTCACGGGTTCTCCAAGTAACGGATCTTAACCTATCGCTTGTTCAGATTCTTCTCAAGACTTCTGAAAACAGTTTATGGATTCTTCCCAACAACGGATGTTAATCTATTGCTTGTTCAGATGCAACTTTTGAAAACAGTTTACGGACGCTTCCCTACAACGGATGCTGCTCTATTGCTTATTCAACTTCAAGATTTCTGAAAACAATTCACGGGTTCTCCAAGTAACGGATGTTAACCTATCACTTGTTCAGATTCTTCTCAAGATTCCTGAAAACAGTTTACGGATTCTTCCCAACAACGGATGTTAATCTATCACTTGTTCAGATGCAATTTTTGAAAACAGTTTACGGACGCTTCCCAACAACGGATGCTGCTCTATTGCTTATTCAACTTAAAGACTTCTGAAAACAGTTCACGGGTTCTCCAGTAATGGATGTTAACCTATCACTTGTTCAGACTCTTCTCAAACTTCTGAAAACAGTTCACGGGTTCTCCAGTAACGGATGTTAACCTATCACTTGTTCAGACTCTTCTCAAACTTCTGAAAACAGTTCACGGGTTCTCCAGTAACGGATGTTAACCTATCACTTGTTCAGACTCTTCTCAACTTTTGAAAACAGTTTACGGACGCTTCCCAACAACGGATGCTGCTCTATTGCTTATTCAATCTCAACTCCTGAAAACAGTTCACGGATTCTCCAGACATGGATGTCAATCTATTGCTTATTCGGACCCCTAATTCAGAGATGTTCCAAAACATGGGTGCCTTTCTAATACCCGTCCACTCACCATTGACATACAGTTCAACATTTCCAAATGGCATCTTTAAGCCCATTTCCAGATGGCATCTATAAGCCCATCCTCCTACCAGCAGTCACCAAATGGCATCTTTAAGCCCATTTCCAGATGGCATCTCTAAGCCCATCCCCCAACAAGATTCTATCGCATCAGATGGCATCTTTAAGCCCATCACCAAATGGCATCTGTAAGCCCATTCACCTCTACCATCACATCGTCGAGTGCAAATTTTCTGGGTACTTTAGTGTCCAATCTTCTTTTACCTTCAAGTCGCGAAAGGCAAACTTGCCAATCTAACTCTTCAGGTTCAAGAAGATTGAACAGGGGCAACTGTTGTACCCCAAAATTTGCCCTCGCATTTTTCCACAAGAAATTACAGCTTCAGGCGTTTCCTGATTTTTCAGACTGGCTCAAGAATCGGCCAAACGGTTTTTTCTCGTCAGTCAGACACAATTAGGGTTTTATTGATTTTCAGGGCTCTAGAATGTTTCAAACAGTTGGCTTAGGGTTTTGATTGGTTTTGGCTCAACTTCGATCAGGCGAGAGTTTCTTTGGCATTTAATCAGGAATTAGGGTTTTCGTGCGCAGTTCTTCAGAAAGATTTAATTCTACGGTGCTTTGCAAGTTATTCCGAGATTTGGTTTGAATTCACATTTATTTGACTGGATCAGTAAAAGGTTGCATTGGGTTTGAATTTGCAGTGTTTGGTATTAAATCAGTAAAAAGGGGAATGCGTCTGATCAATTGTTGTGATTAACTGTTGTTTTACTTTGAATGTTGGAAATGCCAGGTTTAACTGATCAAATACTAAACATTGTTTATTTAAATTATTTATTATTCTAAGATTAAATGATTGGAATCTATTTTCAATTATTATAATTAAGGAATTATAAATAATAAATAAACAAAATGAGAAAAAAAGAATTAATTGGATAATAAAAGCTTTTATTTATTTTTAAATTATTCGTACAATTATTGTTTACAATTTATTTACAACAATGATTTTACAAGTAATTTAAACCTAAATAAAACTATCCTAAACATTTTTTCTAATCTTCATTTCTTTATCTGCTATCCCTTGCTCCAGTGCTCCATTTTAATTATTCATCTGCAAAAGAAAAGAAGAAAGTCAAATAGCAGATAAATAAATAAAAAGAAAAGAGACAAATTACAGTTCATCATTAAGGGCCACTGATTGGGATCAGTTAGCCCTCTCTGCAAATCACGGGATTTCTCCCGATTCACAACGAGGGACGATTATTTATTTGCTAAACTTTGAATGCACAAATTTAAAAATGCACAAGTCAAATTGTCAAACTGCATAGTTCAAAAGCAAACAACATGTACAACTAAAAGTCCAAACTCAAACTTTCTGCCAAAAGTACAAGTTACTGTCACAAGGCTATTCAAAGCTATCAAAGAAGAAGATTTGGAAAGATATCAAAAGCACAAAATCTGGAGGAAAAGAGACAAAAATGCAGAGAAAGCATGATATGCAAGCAACATGGTTCATTTTCATCATTTCCCAAAGTGTGGCCCTTTCAGATAAAGTACAATGCAAACATTATTTTAATGCTAAACTGTACTGAAGAGAGAGAGAAGAGAAAAAGAAAGCAGGCTTAGGCTTGAGGCATGAAGGTAATATAAAAGAACTGAACACAGTACAGTAAAAAAGGAGGCAGCAAAACCAACCCAAAAACTGTTATCAAACCAACCAGTCTCACAACCTGTCAACAAAAAATTCAAAACTGGCCAACACCCAAAGATATATCAAAGTAACATAAAGCCTTGCCATTCAAAAAAAGATAAACCACTGTCAACAAAAATCCAGTAACATAAAAACCTGCAAAGCCATATCAAAGCAAGAAAAAAAAGCCAGAACTGATAAACAAAAACCATCAGATGCTTTAAAGCCAAAACAAGCTGGTAAGCTCTAAAACCATCACCAAACCTGTACCATCCCAAGTAAAACCTGTTCAAGCCTTACCAAAGCCTAAAGATACAAAACCTGCAATGGCCTAAAAACCCAAAACCAGTAAAATCACCAAAGCCTCAAACCAAGTGAACTCATCAAAGGCCAAGAGTCAGTTTCAAACAATACAAAAACCTGAAGCCTAACCATTCAAACCTGGCACAACCTGTCAAAAACCATTCAACTCAAACACAAAGAAAGAGTATAAACTGTGAAGCCTCAAAAAAGCCTGCCAACTAGAAAAACAGTAAGGCCATCAACCAAAACGCCTACCCTGTCCAGCCTTTCAAAGAACCAGAAATGGTGCAAGCATAGATTCAAGCATCAAGCCCTCAGAACTCAAGGAGTTGATCACAAGGGCATTCATAAAACACCAAATATCTAAGCATACTCAGGCAACTCAGTGTCAAACACAAGCTCCTAAGCTTTTCAAAGCCTAAAGGCTCCAAAGAAGCTTAAACCTGTCTAAAGCATTCAAGACCAACTCTAAGCCCTCAGAAAACTCATCATTGGGCAGTAAAAAAGGCAAACATTCAAGGCAATATAAGGAGGAGATAAAGAAATACTGAGGCAACTCAAAGCAAGGCAACTCAGGGACAAGTAAAAGAAGCATCTCAAGCATTAAAGGCAACATAAGCAACGAGCATACAGTAGAAGAGAAGAAGAAAAAAGTGAATTTACAAAAGGGTTTTCAGTTCAATATCATCACAAAACCCTAAAATGGAAAAAAGGTAAAGAGTACCAGGAAGTTCATAAGTTCATCAGCACCCTTCACCGTCGAGCCTCCTAAGCGCCTCCACCCTTCCTTCCCCTCTTCAGTCGAGGTAGTACAATCTCCTCTCCTTCCCTTTCATACCTCAAACAAAACAAATCAAAACACCTTAATCAAAAAGAAGCAGTAAAATCATAACATGCAAATCTAAAACGCCTAACAAGTTTGAGACAATTCGTTACCTTGTGTAATCGTTGCCTGAGCAATCTGAGGGGAGAAGAGCAAACGGCGCTGGTGGCTGAGGCGAAAGGTTTGAGCTAGGCGTTCGGCGTGAACGGAGAAGACAAAGTAACACAAACGGCGCCTCTGTCTCAAAGAACCCTAACGCGTTTCAACTGAAAACAAATGATTCAAACCCTAAAACATTTTTTGTGTCAAACTCGGGCCTTGCCCTTTTCCCAACACCTAAGCCCAATCCATTCTAATTAACACCCCCCTCATTTTTCTTCTGTTTGGGCCATAACCCCCACCCTTGAGCCCATTTCTGATTTTGTTTCAAACCTTTTTTTAAAAACATCATATTCCTTTTCATATATATAAAAATTAACATAACCCCCCTTTTTTTTTTATTACATCAAATGTTGACTTTCTTTAAAATTACATTTTTTAATTACAATATTTTTCCTCTAACTTAAAATATTTTTTTTACTTTGTATATTATTACATTAATACAAATACACAATACAATTAAAATGTAAAACCTTTTTTTCTTTTAAGTAAAATATCTTTCTTTGTACATAATAAATAAAATACATTTTTATACATAATTTAATTAGAATTCTTAACATTTAATTAAAATACTCTTTTGTATATAATTAAACATAAAATATAAAGATACATTTTTTATATCAAATGTAAAGTGACAATTTTCAAACTTAGAATACTTTCTTTTCTTAAAACATTCTTTTTGTTCATATTAAAGAAAATACAAGACTACAAAGATTAAGTAAATAAATATTTAATTCTTTTCATTTAAGTTAAAACAATACCTTAAATAATACACATTTAAATTCACATTGACGCACCTGTAAATAATTACATACACATATGCACGTACACTTACACAATATATTTACATTTGATACATTATACATTTGCTTATTTTGTATATTCGTTACATTTTACATTTGTTCGCAAATTCGATTTGGTTGTAACTTATTGGACACTACATTCCTAAAGTCTCATCCCCGTTTGTGAATTTGTACCCCCACTCCCGGATACTATTTGTAATAGCGTAGACTTTAAATTCTTGCAATTTACCGCTTTCAAATTATACCATGGTTAGACCTAGGGTTTGCATGTACATAAAATCAAACGCTAGATAACCTAATACAAGACAAATGCATGAAATCAATACACAATCACACTTGCACCCCCTAGGGTAATCCCACATGTTGCCTTCCAAAATGGGCCATGCTTGCACGTCGAGTTTCTTTGGCAAAACAAATCCAAATGATCATAAGTCCCTCGATGACGCTTTCGAAAGTTGCCTAAATGGAATGATCATAGTCCCTTCAAAGCAAATTGCCAAAGACACTTGGCATCATTGCATTCATGGTCCATACGATGACCCGCGCCCGTCCCGTTAAACTTCCTAAACGCAAGATTGTCCACCAAATTCAATGGTGGAACAAAATTGTTAAAAAAGGGTTGAAAACATAGAGAAAACCTTTGAGTACAATAGGGTATACAAAACTCTTAGTTACTTGAGATCAACTTGCAAAAACACTTGCCTTCTTTTCAAAACCACACTTCACAAACACTTTCAAAACAAACTCTCAAAACATTTTGAAACATCTTTTCGAAAAGATACACACCCTTGTAAAACATTCGAGTAAAGAATTGTTACAAGGGTAGCCTAAGACAAGGCATCTTCTTCCAAAACATTTTCAAACACACACACACACACACACACCATTTTCAAGCAATCGAAAATCAAGGCAAGTGATCTAAAAACCAAGTAACTAAGAGCCCATGGATAACCATGGATGAAAAGGGTGCTAATACCTTCCCTTTTCATAATCTACCCCCCGAACCCACGAAATATCTCAAAAGGTTTTTGCTGTGCTTTTTTAACCTTTCCTTTAGGATAAAATAAAAAGTCGGTGGCGACTCTTGCTCAACCGAATAAGTGCGAATACAAACGCAAAATTCTAGTCAGTTCTCCCACCGTATCACAGAACTGGCGACTCTACTGGGGACAGGAACTTAAAAGTGGGGTTACCTTAGGGTTTAGATCACCTTTACTTTCTTGCTTTGATTGACTTAATTGCTTTATATTTTGGGTTCTTGTTTGGGTTTGTTGTAAATCCTACACCCAGATTTGGGGCACCTTCTTAGGTAAATAGCAAAAAAACTGTGAGGGAACTGTGCGGGGTATACCGACATGGTTGAAGCAGTAAGCTATGTTAGTGTGACATATTTGTGAGTACCGGTAACCCTTGAGTTCAATCAAGGATAGTACGGGGCCGCTGAGTGATGTCGTGAAGCACTAACGAACTCTTAGAACCTTAATTGACCATCTTAGCCTTTTTAGGGGTAGTGAGATGACCGACTTTGGTGCAGTCCGAAGTTGGTAGATACTCGATACTACACTCATTTGAGGGTTGTTTTCTTGGAATATTTTGGTCGCCAGTTAAGTGGCTAAACCGAAACGATGAACACAGAAAACAATCCAATGATATTGAGCTCCTTAGAACCGGTTTCTATCTTAGGACAGGATGAGCCAACTAACTTCAAGAGGGTACTTACCTAAACCCCATGCAAGCCTAAACCTAGGGACTTGTTTGCTTGGTGTGAATATGTTTGCCTGTATATACACTCACTTGCTTTTTTCGCATACATGTACATAACATCATGACATCATACCATAGCATTTTCAATAACCATCTCAAGGATCTCGAGGGTTCTTTTGATGCAGGGTTACATTGAACCAGACGTCTACCAAGGGGAAGGAGGTTTCTCCTCTAAACAAATGCCATCAAAGATCAAGTACAACAACTTGAATCAGTGGCTATGACCCACTCGACATGGTGAGCTTGATTCTCGTGGAAAGACATCCACCGATACAAAGTTCTCCAATCCAAGAGCAAAGTTCAACCTCTAACATTTTCTTGTGTTTACCCCAAGAGATCCTTGAAAGCATGCATCCACATATCATGCATTGCATTTTGACGATCTTTCCTTTTTCAGGTTTCCTTACTCTCGTGTTGTTTATTTCAGTAAGAGATGGCTCTAGAAAGGTCTGTCAAAGACATCCAAGACCAGACTGCTCAGCTGCAGGAGATGTTCCTGAACTTGTCTCTGGGGCAAGAAGAGATGAAAGCTCTCCTCACAAAGGGCCTGGAGAATTCCAACAATGCCAGGAGTGATCAGCTTGCGGAGCTGCAGTTTGATCTAACAACATTGAGGACCCAAGTGATGGGACAATTGGTGGGCCAGATGGCTCTCATCCAAGACCTATCTCAAAGACAAGAGGAACTCAGAGTTCTTGTCTGCCAACTGCTTCCAAACAACCAATTGGGGAAAACATCTGAAGTTGAAGAGCAAGTCACCACTCAGCCTCCATCCACTCAAGAAGGCAAGGGGAAAGCTCCTTCGCTTGCTTCAGGGTCACAAGCCCATCAACAACCTCGCCAGCGTCAACGGGGTAATCGGCGTAAGCAAGAAACATCGGGAAGACAGTTCACGGAGACTGAAATACCATCATTCTTCATACTGAAGCGCCTGTTGGAGGTCAACCTGCTTACCCTAAAGGATCCTCCTCAGAAGCTCAATACCTCCTCTCCTAACTATCGTCCCGACGCATTTTGTGTTTACCACTCCTGCAGCCCGGGACACGACACCAACGACTGTTGGGCCTTGAAAAAAAAGATTCAAGATCTGATCAACATTGGGGTGCTGGAATTCATGCCAGACGGCGAGATGAAAATCTTCCGTTAAAGGGTTCTCCACCTGAAGTGACGAAGCTCAAGCTGAAAGACTTTTGCTTCTTTTTGAATTTTCAAAGTTGTAATTTCTTTTGCGGTCAAACAATTATCTGTTGATGTTAAACTCTGTTTTCATTAATGCATTGCATATGTTTGTCTTGAATTCATCCATTCGTTTCACTACTCTTATGCTTTTATTTATGATATTTGACTCCTGATAAAAAGCTGTAATCCTTTAGAGGGAGGATGACGAAACAATACCATGATCTTATACAATATGCTTTTGAACAGACCTTGCTGATGATGTACATGCATTTCTTTCAATTCCCAAACACTGGAGTTATAAGGAAGATAATCCCTAGTCAACCCCTTCGAGCCAAAGAAGTAGGAGTTTTCTGTTCTAAACAATCAAAACCTTTGATATAAACCCGGGGCAGGGTAGTATCTCAGTTAAGTGCGCATTGAAGTCATAAACCTTCAGTTCGTAACACAACGAACGACGTCAAAAAAAAAAAGAAAAGCGTTCCTTCGGAATCAAAAGACAAGGGTGGTTCCCCATCATATAGACAGTCAATCTCTCAAAAGAGAAAAGCCCACCAAGCCAAAACCTATAAAGGAGGCTTAAGAAAGCTGGGGCATCCCGCTGACGGTAATCCCGGAAAACGGTAACAGTCAGGCAAAAGTTAGGGATAACAAATCAAAATCAAAATAGTGAGGTCATTACAAAATCCTCAACAACATGAAAAAATGTTGAAAAAGAAAAAGGAGATGATGACTGTCTCCCCAAATTCAATTGGTGAACCATCGCCCAAAAGTCGTTCTAAACTCAAAAACACAGTGCGACGCACAATTAACTGAGCTTAGGTGTGAAGAACATCACGAAGAACGGGTGGGTACAAATATACTTTGAGCCTTTATCCTTTGTTTCTTAAACCGTGAACCAAGCCACGTTACAACCCTTCAAAAGTCCTAATTGAAGCATGGGTTAGTTCGAAAGCATGCTGTTACAAAAGGTATCCTGACTCCTGTAAGGCTTTGCTCTAAATCTTGTGTTGATCTGTCTTATAAAAAAGTTTTCTGCTAAAAAATGCATTTTGCAAAACTTCGAGACAAACATAAACTTTGCATTGCTTGAATATCACTGTCTGCATTTGGATTTTTGTTTGACAGCGAAGAAATTCATACAGCGAATGTTCGGAAGAACGAAAACTCTCTCAGTGAGCAAAATCATTTCAAAAGGACGACACTTCCTTTAAAAATCTCCTATCAACAAGGGGCATGACATGTCACCATCCGATTAACCTGGGGCAGTCCAGTCAAGGTCCCAGCAGATCTTTCAAAGTCCAATTAACCTGGGGCAGTCCAGTCAAGGTCCCAGCAGATCTTTCAAAGTCCAATTAACCTGGGGCAGTCCAGTCAAGGTCCAACAGATCTTTCAAAATCCAGTTAATCTGGGGCAGTCCAGTCAAGATTTCAAGAAATCTCTCAATATGCAGAGTAATCTGATTCGAGACTCCTTCATCACCACTTGGGGCATTTGAATGTCAAAAGTGTTCAACAAATCAACTATCACCAATTCCAGACTCGATTCCTGTATCTAGCCAGGGCACGTCTGAAGAGTTTGAGGATTTGATTCCTGTATCCAGCCAGGGCATATCTGTTGACGACTATTTCCAGACTCGATTCCTGTATCTAGCCAAGGCATGTCTGAAGAGTTTGAGGATTTGATTCCTGTATCCAGCCAGGGCATATCTGTTGACGACTATTTCCAGACTCGAATCATGTATCTAGCCAGGGCACGTCTGAAGGGTTTGAGGATTCGATTCCTGTATCCAGCCAGGGCATATCTGTTGACGACTATTTCCAGACTCGATTCCTGTATCTAGCCAGGGCACGTCTGAAGAGTTTGAAGATTCGATTCATGTATCCAGCCAGGGCATATCTATTGACGACTAGTTCCAGATCAACACCTGTAACAAGCCAGGAAAATATCTGTGAACGACCGATTGTAGATCAACACCTGTAACAAGCCAGGAAATTATCTACATCACCACTTGGGGCATTCGAATGTCAAAAGTGTTCAAAAAACCCGATGCAGTTTTACACGGACTCATCATCAGGAAATCCTACACAGATCTCCTCAAAGCAAGAAGTCCCCAGTAGTTTGGCATACAACCCAAGCTTCTGATTTCCCCAACAGTGGTCCCAAGACTTCTCATTTTTAACAATTGAAGATTCTTGCCCTCCACAGCAGCAGCCAAGGAATTATTTTCCCCGACAGCAGTCAAGATTCTTTTATCTTCAGCCGTCCAGGATTCATTTATCCTCAGCAAGATAGCTCATCAGCTTACATGCGCATTCATCACATTCATGTCATAAACATTGATGTCACATACATTGCATCATGCATCATAATATTGCATACAACTAACCCTTTACCTTTTCAGGTAAGATCAGTCGACAGACAAAAATCATTATCTTCCGAGATTCTTTCCAGGAATAGTTCAGATGTGATCAAGACATGGCAACATCCTGATGCTTATTCCAGATTCATCCGGATGCAGTTTTATACGAGCTCATCATCAGGAAACCCTACACCGGTTCTTCCTTCAACTTCAAGATTTCTGAAAACAGTTCACGGGTTCTCCAAGTAACGGATGTTAACCTATCGCTTGTTCAGATTCTTCTCAAGACTTCTGAAAACAGTTTATGGATTCTTCCCAACAACGGATGTTAATCTATCGCTTGTTCAGATGCAACTTTTGAAAACAGTTTACGGACGCTTCCCTACAACGGATGCTGCTCTATTGCTTATTCAACTTCAAGATTTCTGAAAACAGTTCACGGGTTCTCCAAGTAACGGATGTTAACCTATCACTTGTTCAGATTCTTCTCAAGATTCCTGAAAACAGTTTACGGATTCTTCCCAACAACGGATGTTAATCTATCACTTGTTCAGATGCAATTTTTGAAAACATTTTACAGACGCTTCCCAACAACGGATGCTGCTCTATTGCTTATTCAACTTCAAGACTTCTGAAAACAGTTCACGGGTTCTCCAGTAACGTATGTTAACCTATCACTTGTTCAGACTCTTCTCAAACTTCTGAAAACAGTTCACGGGTTCTCCAGTAACGGATGTTAACCTATCACTTGTTCAGACTCTTCTCAAACTTCTGAAAACAGTTCACGGGTTCTCCAGTAACGGATGTTAACCTATCACTTGTTCAGACTCTTCTCAACTTTTGAAAACAGTTTACGGACGCTTCCCAACAACGGATGCTGCTCTATTGCTTATTCAATCTCAACTCCTGAAAACAGTTCACGGATTCTCCAGACATGGATGTCAATCTATTGCTTATTCCGACCCCCAATTCAGAGATGTTCCAAAACATGGGTGCCTTTCTGATACCCGTCCACTCACCATTGACATATAGTTCAACATTTCCAAATGGCATCTTTAAGCCCATTTCCAGATGGCATCTATAAGCCCATCCTCCTACCAGCAGTCACCAAATGGCATCTTTAAGCCCATTTCCAGATGGCATCTCTAAGCCCATCCCCCAACAAGATTCTATCGCATCAGATGGCATCTTTAAGCCCATCACCAAATGGCATATGTAAGCCCATTCACCTCTACCATCACATCGCCGAGTGCAAATTTTCTGGGTACTTTAGTGTCCAATCTTCTTTTACCTTCAAGTCGCGAAAGGCAAACTTGCCAATCTAACTCTTCAGGTTCAAGAAGATTGAACAGGGGCAACTGTTGTACCCCAAAATTTGCCCTCACATTTTTCCACAAGAAATCACAGCTTCAGGCGTTTCCTGATTTTTCAGACTGGCTCAAGAATCGGCCAAACGGACTTTTCTCGTCAGTCAGACACAATTAGGGTTTTATTGATTTTCAGGGCTCTAGAATGTTTCAAACAGTTGGCTTAGGGTTTTGATTGGCTTTGGCTCAACTTCGATCAGGCGAGAGTTTCTTTGGCATTTAATCAGGAATTAGGGTTTTCGTGTGCGGTTCTTCAGAAAGATTTAATTCTACGGTGTTTTGCAAGTTATTCCGAGATTTGGTTTGAATTCACATTTATTTGACTGGATCAGTAAAAGGTTGCATTGGGTTTGAATTTGCAGTGTTTGGTATTAAATCAGTAAAAAGGGGAATGCGTCTGATCAGTTGTTGTGATTAACTGTTGTTTTGCTTTGAATGTTGGAAATGCCAGGTTTAACTGATCAAATACTAAAACATTGTTTATTTAAATTATTTATTATTCTAAGATTAAATGATTGGAATCTATTTTCAATTATTATAATTAAGGAATTATAAATAATAAATAAACAAAAGGAGAAAAAAGAATTAATTGGATAATAAAAGCTTTTATTTATTTTTAAATTATTCGTACAATTATTGTTTACAATTTATTTACAACAATGATTTTACAAGTAATTTAAACCTAAATAAAACTATCCTAAACATTTTTTCTAATCTTCATTTCTTTATCTGCTATCCCTTGCTCCAGTGCTCCATTTTAATTATTCATCTACAAAAGAAAAGAAGAAAGTGAAATAGCAGATAAATAAATGAAAAGAAAAGAGACAAATTACAGTTCATCATTAATGGCCACTGATTGGGATCAGTTAGCCCTCTCTGCAAATCACGGGATTTCTCCCGGTTCACAAAGAGGGACGATTATTTATTTGCTAAACTTTGAATGCACAAATTTAAAAATGCACAAGTCAAATTGTCAAACTGTATAGTTCAAAAGCAAACAGCATGTACAACTAAAAGTCCAAACTCAAACTTTCTGCCAAAAGTACAAGTTACTGTCACAAGGCTATTCAAAGCTATCAAAGAAGAAGATTTGGAAAGATATCAAAAGCACAAAATCTGGAGGAAAAGAGACAAAAATGCAAAGAAAGCATGATATGCAAGCAACATGGTTCATTTTCATCATTTCCCAAAGTGTGGCCCTTTCAGATAAAGTACAATGCAAATATTATTTTAATGCTAAACTGTACTGAAGAGAGAGAGAGAAGAGAAAAAGAAAGCAGGCTTAGGCTTGAGGCATGAAGGTAATATAAAAGAACTGAACACAGTACAGTAAAAAAGGAGGCAGCAAAACCAACCCAAAAACTGGTATCAAACCAACCAGTCTTACAACCTGTCAACAAAAAATTCAAAACTGGGCAACACCCAAAGATATATCAAAGTAACATAAAGCCTTGCCATTCAAAAAAAGATAAACCACTGTCAACAAAAAGCCAGTAACATAAAAACCTGCAAAGCCATATCAAAGCAAGAAAAAAAAGCCAGAACTGATAAACAAAAACCATCAGATGCTTTAAAGCCAAAACAAGCTGGTAAGCTCTAAAACCATCACCAAACCTGTACCATCCCAAGTAAAACCTGTTCAAGCCTTACCAAAGCCTAAAGATACAAAACCTGCAATGGCCTAAAAACCCAAAACCAGTAAAATCACCAAAGCCTCAAACCAAGTGAACTCATCAAAGGCCAAGAGTCAGTTTCAAACAATACAAAAACCTGAAGCCTAACCATTCAAACCTGGCACAACCTGTCAAAAACCATTCAACTCAAACACAAAGAAAGAGTATAAACTGTGAAGCCTCAAAAAAGCCTGCCAACTAGAAAAACAGTAAGGCCATCAACCAAAACGCCTACCCTGTCCAGCCTTTCAAAGAACCAGAAATGGTGCAAGCATAGATTTAAGCATCAAGCCCTCAGAACTCAAGGAGTTCATCATAGGGGCATTCATAAAACACCAAATATCTAAGCATACTCAGGCAACTCAGTGTCAAACACAAGCTCCTAAGCTTTTCAAAGCCTAAAGGCTCCAAAGAAGCTTAAACCTGTCTAAAGCATTCAAGACCAACTCTAAGCCCTCAGAAAACTCATCATTGGGCAGTAAAAAAGGCAAACATTCAAGGCAATAGAAGGAGGAGATAAAGAAATACTGAGGCAACTCAAAGCAAGGCAACTCAGGGACAAGTAAAAGAAGCATCTCAAGCATTAAAGGCAACATAAGCAACGAGCATACAGTAGAAGAGAAGAAGAAAGAAGTGAATTTACAAAAGGGTTTTCAGTTCAATATCATCACAAAACCCTAAAATGGCAAAAAGGTAAAGAGTACCAGGGAGTTCATAAGTTCATCAGCACCCTTCACCGTCGAGCCTCCTAAGCGCCTCCACCCTTCCTTCCCCTCTTCAGTCAAGGTAGTACAATCTCCTCTCCTTCCCTTTCATACCTCAAACAAAACAAATCAAAACACCTTAATCAAAAAGAAGCAGTAAAATCATAACATGCAAATCTAAAACGCCTAACAAGTTTGAGACAATTCGTTACCTTGTGTAATCGTTGCCTGAGCAATCTAAGGGGAGAAGAGCAAACGGCGCTGGTGGCTGAGGCGAAAGGTTTGAGCTAGGCGTTCGGCGTGAACGGAGAAGACAAAGTAACACAAACGGCGCCTCTGTCTCAAAGAACCCTAACGCGTTTCAACTGAAAACAAATGATTCAAACCCTAAAACATTTTTTGTGTCAAACTCGGGCCTTGCCCTTTTCCCAGCACCTAAGCCCAATCCATTCTAATTAACACCCCCCTCATTTTTCTTCTGTTTGGGCCATAACCCCCACCCTTGAGCCCATTTCTGATTTTGTTTCAAACCTTTTTTTAAAAACATCATATTCCTTTTCATATATATAAAAATTAACATAACCCCCTTTTTTATTTTATTACATCAAATGTTGACTTTCTTTAAAATTACATTTTTTAATTACAATATTTTTCCTCTAACTTAAAATATTTTTTTTACTTTGTATATTATTACATTAATACAAATACACAATACAATTAAAATGTAAAACCTTTTTTTTCTTTTAAGTAAAATATATTTCTTTGTACATAATAAATAAAATACATTTTTATACATAATTTAATTAGAATTCTTAACATTTAATTAAAATACTCTTTTGTATATAATTAAACATAAAATATAAAGATACATTTTTTATATCAAATGTAAAGTGACAATTTTCAAACTTAGAATACTTTCTTTTCTTAAAACATTCTTTTTGTTCATATTAAAGAAAATACAAGACTACAAAGATTAAGTAATTAAATATTTAATTCTTTTCATTTAAGTTAAAATAATACCTTAAATAATACACATTTAAATTCACATTGACGCACCTGTAAATAATTACATACACATATGCACGTACACTTACACAATATATTTACATTTGATACATTATACATTTGCTTATTTTGTATATTCGTTACATTTTACATTTGTTCGCAAATTCGATTTGGTTGTAATTTATTGGACACTACATTCCTAAAGTCTCATCCCCATTTGTGAATTTGTACCCCCACTCCCGGATACTATTTGTAATAGCGTAGACTTTAAATTCTTGCAATTTACCGCTTTCGAATTATACCATGGTTAGACCTAGGGTTTGCATGTACATAAAATCAAACGCTAGATAACCTAATACAAGACAAATGCATGAAATCAATACACAATCACACTTGCACCCCTAGGGTAATCCCACATGTTGCCTTCCAAAATGGGCCATGCTTGCACGTCGAGTTTCTTTGGCAAAACAAATCCAAATGATCATAAGTCCCTCGATGACGCTTTCGAAAGTTGCCTAAATGGAATGATCATAGTCCCTTCAAAGCAAATTGCCAAAGACACTTGGCATAATCGCATTCATGGTCCATACGATGACCCGCGCCCGTCCCGTTAAACTTCCTAAACGCTAGATTGTCCACCAAATTCAATGGTGGAACAAAATTGTTAAAAAAGGATTGAAAACATAGAGAAAACCTTTGAGTACAATAGGGTATACAAAACTCTTAGTTACTTGAGATCAACTTGCAAAAACACTTGCCTTCTTTTCAAAACCACACTTCACAAACACTTTCAAAACAACCTCTCAAAACATTTTGAAACATCTTTTCGAAAAGATACACACCCTTGTAAAACATTCGAGTAAAGAATTGTTACAAGGGTAGCCTAAGACAAGGCATCTTCTTCCAAAACATTTTCAAAAACACACACACACACACCATTTTCAAGCAATCGAAAATCAAGGCAAGTGATCTAAAAACCAAGTAACTAAGAGCCCATGGATAACCATGGATGAAAAGGGTGCTAATACCTTCCCTTTTCATAATCTACCCCCCGAACCCACGAAATATCTCAAAAGGTTTTTGCTGTGCTTTTTTAACCTTTCCTTTAGGATAAAATAAAAAGTCGGTGGCGACTCTTGCTCAACCGAACAAGTGCAAATACAAACGCAAAACACTAGTCAGTTCTCCCACCGTATCACAGACGTGAAGTGTGCATTCCTAAATGGACCCTTAGATGAAGAAGTCTATGTTAAACAACCAGTTGGGTTTGTGAAACATGACGAAGAAAGAAAGGTGTACAGGCTGCATAAAACCCTATATGGTTTGAAACAAGCTCCAAGGGCTTGGAATAAGAAAATTGATAGTTTTATAAGGGAGAAGGAATTTGTGAAGTGCATAACTGAACATGGAGTATATGTAAGAAGAAGCAAGAGTAAATTGCTTATACTATGTCTCTATGTAGATGATTTGTTGATAACAGGTAGCTGCAAGAGTGAGATCGAAGACTTCAAAGTTGATCTTAGCAAGGAATTCGAAATGTCTGATTTGGGTGAGATTTTATATTTCCTTGGTATCGAATTCTACAAGAGCAGTAGAGGTTTGATGATGCATCAAAGAAGATATGCAGGAGAAATTCTCAAGAGGTTTGAGATGGAAGAATGCAACGCAACTTCGAAACCTGCAGAACCAAGACTGCAACTGTCGAAAGATGCAGATGAAGATGATGTTGATCCAACCCAATACAGAAGACTTATTGGATCGTTGAGATACCTTTGTCATACAAGGCCTGACTTAGCATACAGTGTAGGTATGGTAAGTAGATTCATGCAGAAGCCAAAGGTATCACATCTAGCAGCTGTGAAGAGGATACTAAGGTATCTTAAAGGAACTTTCGATTATGGCATTTTGTTTCCTGCAGTTGATAAAGGAAAAGAATGCAAGTTAGTGGGATACACTAATTCGAGTTGGTGTAGTGATGCTGAAGATCGAAAGTCAACAGCAGGATATGTATTTATGCTAGGTGGTGCAACAATTGCTTGGAGTTCGAGAAAAGAACCAGTAGTAGCATTATCATCATGCGAAGCAGAATACATAGCTGCTTCTCTTTGTGCATGTCAAGCAACCTGGATGGTGAACTTGGTCGAAGAGATAACAGGGAAAAATCATGGAGCAATTACCATGAAGATAGACAGTATGTCAGCTATCAATCTGGCGAAGAACCCAATAGCACATGGTCGAAGTAAGCACATCGAAACGAGATTCCATTATCTTCGAGAGCAGGTAGCAGATGGGAAGATGAATTTGGAACACTGCAGAACTGAGAATCAGATTGCAGACATTATGACGAAGGGAGTGCAGGTCGAAGTATTCAGAAAGCTAAGGGTCATGATGAACATAGACAGTTTAGACACAATGAATTAGGTGGTGTGTTGAATTGTAATTCATATGTGTCAAAAAGAAGATTTGATTTGTTTAGATTTAAATAGATTTGAATTTAAATATAGAATAGATTTGATTAGATTTGATTTAGTAAAAAGATATTTTGGGCTTGGGTTTTAGTTTAGGGAGCAAGCTAACCTAAATCTATAAATAGAGGGAGTAACCCCTATTTTGTAAATCAACTCATTCATAGTATTTTGCAGTTGCAAAGTGAATTAATAAAGATTCCACAGTTTGTAGGCAGAATAGAAATTCTGCAGAAATATCTCCATTGTTCTTTTATTTGTTTTTCATAACTAATCATTAGTGGTGGTCGAAATTCATCATAGAGTATTGGTGGATTTTCAACACCCGCAACAACCACGATAACCCATGTTATATAAACCTGTTTGTTCCAAAGATGAAGTTGATTATTGACCATGCAAATAACCATGATGCTGTTTGCAAATAGTGTACTACAGTCTACAATAGAGAATAGCTGGCTAATAGATAGGGATAATACGTTCTTGGCGTGTTCAGAGGAAGTATCTTACCAGAAGAGACTTTATTGGTCGACCGAGATCCCGCGGCTCATGATCGATGAATTTGTCATCAGCTATATGTTTGTCTAACAAATCATCCTGGGGTGCCCAGGAAATCAATATGGTGTTCACAGAAGTGTGTAAAATAAGATCTTAATAAATACTAGGATGTACAAACGATAATCACATTCGTGTCTACCCGGCTTAAAAAAGCAACAAAAAAAAATATAAACAAATAATAGAAAGATTCAATTAACACAAACCTTAGCCACAAATATGTCTCGACACCATTGTGCAACATCTTCATCTGCTTCCGGCAAATCCTTCATCAAATGCCGCTTAACATGCACATGCACCTAGAATTCAGATGAGGACAATCCTAATCAAATTTGAAGTTGTATAACGAAAAAATAGCTAATAATACTATGTAAGAAAGACAAGGGATCCTCTTGCAAAGACTCCAAGTAATTATATAGAAAACTACGATAATTCCTAAAAAGCCCCATCATTCTACAAAATAAAAACATGTACCAAATTGCCAAGTTACATCTCTTCTTTTCTACAAACAACAACAGTGCCTCTGAAGTCCCCTAGGCACTACTGTGGTTTTCCATAAAACAAGTAGCCTACTTGAAATCTCCAAGCAGGGGAAGAGCTACATAGAGACAGGGGGTGGCCTTGACATCCCAAAATTCTTTTTAGAAGGTAGGTAAACATGATTATATTAGTTAAAATATGTATAAAATTTTATTTCGAAAACTCCACTTGACCATAACACTATCCATCTTTATCTATGAAACTTTTAATATATAATCCTATAACATACATTATAAGGGCTTTTTTGAAAGTTCGGAATCAAATACATTCGTAGGTTGAGAAGTGCCCATGAGTTAAAAGCTAATTCAAACCAGGCCTTTTGACCTCAGTTCACAATGATATACACTCGGTAGTACACGAGAGAATTCATAAATCAAGACTAACACTGAGCAACGAATTTACATTAAAGGTTTTTGAATAAAAAATAGCTCACCACTGAAGGTTGCCCCTGGAAGAGTCTTAGCATTGTAGGAGAAGGTGAACTCTTAGGAATTGCCACTGTTACGTCATAAACGGCCGGAACAAATGAGCGCATGTGACTTACTGCTGAAACAAACCCCTGAAAGCAACAAAGTTGAATATGTTTATTAAGAGCAAATAATAGAAAAGAACAAGGAAACATAATATAATGGCTAGCAGTGCCTTTACGTTATATAAGTTAGATACATTGACTTGCTCATGTAAACTTAGAAGAAAAAAAAATCTAGAGCAAGGAAGAAAAACATATAGGTAAAGTCAACAAATATTTTAAAACCTATGGAGGGAAAATTGGAAACTTGTTAGGAACCAAAGAGTTGAAATGAAAAGAATGAACTAATTTTTTTTTTTTTTTTGAGGAATGAACAAATTTATTGAAAGGTTGAAAAAGGATAAACTCCATAACCTCCCTATTTATGTCCACCGGATCTTAAACGAGACTCTAATACCATGTTAAGAAATGTGATTGGACTTAATTCATCCCTACAAAACCGGTTTGTAGGATGAAAATTACTCCCACTTATAAAGACATGTTCAGGCCATATATTGTCCGATATGGGACTCTTAACCGATGCCAAACAATAAAATTTAATAGTAACTACAATGAGTTTCCAAGAAATTTGAGTCTTGGTTCTCTCCCTTCCAAGAATGAGATCTCCCTCCCAAATACAACCTCTTCCTAATTTTCAGCATGATCAGAACATGGTTATGTTACTCTAATAATACTAATGGCTACTCTTAGGCTCTATAACCACTACAAATAACATTTATAATGGCTGCTCATATTATCTATAGGGAATTTCTTTTTCCACCCATATGTTTTCTAGGAGGTCCTTGGCGAAAAACCAAAAATATCCCCAGACTTCGGATGTGCACATCCGAACTCACCTTAGTTACAAAGATAAGGTGACTTCGCATATGTATCTCCGAAATCACCACGATTAATTTTTTTATCAAATTGATTCGGATATGCTTATCCGAAGACACCTGATTGCCGAATTCGGATATGTATATCCAAAGCGACGCTGTTTTTTTCACCTTAAAATCAACATCAATGCAAGGAATATGAGATAAAATGAGGAAACTTTACCTCAAATTGCAGTTTTCTATGCTCTCTTTGCTATGATCAAACACTTGAAACTTGGTTTGGAGACGAAAAATTAATTGAGAATAGTTGAAGTTTTGTGGAGGATATTGGTTATGGGGGGAAGGAAGTGAATGAAATAGTCGTAGGGGTGACCATGCAGAAAACTAATATAGCAAGGGTAGTTTCGGATATGCATATCCGAAACCACCTCTGACATTTTAAATCCAACGTTTAAATAATAAAACGTTGAAAAAAAAGAAATTTCAGATATGCATATCCGAAATATCTTGAAATGTGATTTAAGGTGCATTCGGATATACATATCCGAAGGATATTTTCGGATTTTCAAAGGTATTTTTCATTATATAGGGGTGGCTTAAGAAATTCCCTTATCTATAATGGCTGCTCATATGCCTGTAAATGATGCTGACAGAATAGAACAACCACATTCAGTTTTAGTTCCTAGTAATTCTTAAGGTCTAACAATACTCCCCCCTAAACTATCATCTTGTCCTCAAGGTGATTCCTAGAGAATAAAATTAAAAGAAATTACAAAGCAACTTCACTGGCATCGCATTAAAACTGAAGTGTTGGGCACTATTCTGCAGCCCAATTTCACCACCTGGGTCCCACACTTGGGAGGACAAACCACCCAACATTTTGGAATTATTGTAGTGACATATGTTGGTCTTCCTATGTAGGCCGGTGAATGTAGCAACCCTATTTGTCGTCGTTGCGCGACAAACAACAATACTTTTGTCCAGCGGTTTTATTGATAGAAATGCAATCAACATGCAAGAAATTCCTTTACTCTTCTCGGCCACATACCTTTTCTCTCCACTAGTTAGATCCATGTCTGGTGGTCCTTCTTCTACGGAGGATTTTGTTTTCTTGATTTGCCCCTCCAGTTTCCGCTTTTCTGGTTCTTGATTCTCTACTAAATCAGTTTCTAGCCCAAATTTCTTGAGAATTGCCTCTTCAAAACTTCCCCAAGAGGCACTTGGATTGGCCGAAACCCATAATTGGTACCATGTGATGGCTCTAGCAGGTCTAACATAATCCTAACAATACACCCTCAAAGAAAACTTATCTTCAAGGATGAAATCTATTAAATTCTTTTTGTTCAGTGGTTGTTGAACTAAATTAAAAAGAAAATAAAAATAATTTCTCCTCCAGGATCCCACTGTTAGAAGCTTGATGAACCTGCTGCAACTGCAACCAAAGGAACGCTGTCTGCTGGAGTTTCAATTCCTTGATGTTCCCTTTAAATTGGTGGATAAAAAACTGTGAACCAAAAACTGTATTGCTCTGTTCTTGTATCTCCACATAAGCTTTTACCTTTATGTCTTCTTGCTCCCAAGAATCCACTAGTTTCTCATCATCTTGCATCTTTTTATCCATCCCTTGATTCTTTGCCATATTGGCTTCTTCAATTCCTCCCACATCAGATCCTTGATCTCCACCCTCTTTGGCAACTGATTTCTTGTTCACAGATCCTTCTTCATCCACTGTAGCCTTGATATTGCCATTCAATTCCAGCAAGATGGCTCTAAACTCATTGATATCATTTTTCAAATTGTCATTTTGTAAACAGAATTTTTCCCTCAAGCCCAGGTCTATTAGCTTGACACATGGATTCAAGTGGCCCAAAAACGGCCTACAATAAGCTCTAATACCACCTTAGATGTTGAGCTATGATACCTCAGTTGTTTGGGCTAGCTCGATCCCACAAAACCGGGTTTTAATGTGAGGATTCCCAACCTCCAAGCTTTATGGGACTTGGGTTTTTTTTTTCCAATAGCCAGTAACCCTTTAGCCACCCATGACAGGTTGAGGTATAATTGTAATTATAGGGAGTAGAACAGTAACAAATTTCATAAAAAACAGAAAAGCCAGCAAGAATGTGCTAATATAAATTAGTTAAATCAGATAGTTTGCTAAACCAGAGTCGTGTGGAATAGCTTCAAACTGTGGAAGTAAAAGCAAGGAAAGGAAAAAGACAAACAAAGAAAAGATAAAGAAGTCTTATAAATCTCGCCTTAGTTCTTGGAATCAAAACGTTTCTGGGAACAGGCAATCCAGTTGAGGCTGCATATTCCTGCGCGGCTGATAGTTTGGCCTGTGTAAAGCGAGTTCCTTCTACAAAGAGAGCCAACCAAAAGGGAAGAGGGAAGTCCCTCAGTTCCTGTAGGCCTGACTGTACATACAATATTACAACTGAAATGAGATTCACAACTATTAAAGCGAGCAGAGTATGTAGAGCGAGCAGAGGATAGAGAGAGAAGTTGTATTTATTTTTGCCACTTGTTGCAGGAGTGAGAAGACATTAATATTATTATAACATATACAAAAATAAATCTCTTATGAGAGCACCCAACGTGCATATGAATTATATTTGAGTAACCCATAGTCTCATACCTTTAATGTGCTCTCATCCTTGGCCCAATTTCTTTCCAAGAAGAGATATTCAGAAAACCACATTGACCAACCAATGACCTGCAACCAATGACCCACATTGACATTAAATAATAGAGATATGATAATAACAACTATATGCTGAATATCTAGTTTTTAATGTTTAACTCATGATAGGTATACAAGCAAAAATCATTTATGGCTAAATGGTAGAAAAATAATATATAATGTTGGTTTCTCCAAGTTTCACCGAGTAGTAGTACACTGGGTTGAAAATAATATAAGAGAAGCTTATAATTGGAGTTTAGGGGACATGAAAATAAGTTGAATATAAAATAGAGTTGATGGTGTCACACTTTTCATTAGAAACATGTAAAAATAAGTATAATATACAGTAACTTTCATATTAATTTACAAAAATAAGAGCACATATTATACATGACTACGTCTAAATTAAACACCATCCAAACTTCAAACACTGGTCCAGTCCTGCCAAGTGATTGACCATTTGCAAGAAACAGATCACTATTAAAAAACCGCTACCGATAAGCCCATTAGCAGAAATTGGTAGGTCCAAAAGACCTGTTATGTGAAAATGTCAATAATGACATTTCAACATAGACCTTTAACTCCTTGACCAAATAACCATAAGCACAATGCAAGTGAATGCAATAAAAAAAATCCTACATTTCAGAGCTTACCATCTTTTACAAAATAAATTAAGCATTAACAATGAATGCAAAAAAATCCAAGAAAGCAGTTTCAAAAGTTTCCACATCTAATCAGGGGCTCGGAGTAAACATGGATCATGTGATAACTCTAACTAGCGTACAGATCATTCCATTAATTAACATTAGCAGTTCATAAATACAATATATCCTTGAATTTATTAATCATACATGTCAGTCTATATTATGTCCGACAACCATGATGGATCAATTGAAACCACAATCACAAGGCTCGCAATTTGCTTTCGTACGCGGTACGCAACTATCAAAGAATTTGGTATGTGAGGGGTATACATAGTTGGAACATTATTTGGGTTCGTGGTACATTTAAATAGAATAATCGGTACATATGAATAAAAAATTATTTAACTAAAATAAATTCTCTATTTATTTCGTTAAAAATATTAATTCCTAATTTATTTAGTCATAAAATGATTATATATGTTGAGTATAAACATTTGATATTAGTAAAAAAATATATTTCACTTTTTATTATTATAGCTATTACTTATAATTAGTTCATGGCTGATGCCCACATGAAAATGTGGCTAACCTGGAGAGAGATATGCATAGACATAGTACAAAACATTTGGTGAAAAATATTAAGAGATATAAGTCCCACATCAGAACTGTGTTTAGCTTGAAATATAAAGTAACGTATAAAAGTGGGTGGGGTCCGGGATTTATCAATTTATTGAAGTGAAAAATAGATCTCTATGGAAGTTCAAATTTATTATGAATTATACTTTGGTACGTTCGGTACGTCATTTAATGAGAATTCTTCATGAATTTCAACGTACCAATTCGCAAAAGTACAGCAAACCAATTCACTGTTCTTTATATGGACGAGTGAATCATGTGACTATAATTTAAACCATTATGGTTGAAAAACAAACAGCTGTTCTATCTTTTCGTTTCAAAATCACAAATATGAAACATACCGGCAAAAACTTTGATGATTTCTTCATCACAGCAAGGGTGCTACCAAGACAACCTGAACGCTGTTGAATAATAGTGTTAGATAATCAATGAGTAGTTGAACCACAAAACAGACGAGTCACAGACATAGTTTTGAAATGAAGAATCCCATATTTATTATCCAAAAAGCACAAATGTATGAGTTCCTTTTATAGTAGTCTGATACCAGATTATATCAAATGAAATAGCTAAAAGTGTATTTCTTTGCTTGCTTTCAAGATGTGAAAAAGATCATACAACATAAGATAATCACCTGAGCAATAATCCATCCAACAAGCCAATCGATATCACTTTTGTGATTGGATATGACAAGAGCATGCTCTTTACCTGGAAAATTCTAGACAGAATGAGATGGCTTAGATGAAGAAAAACGGTCCTGGGAATACCCCTTTGACCTTTCCAAAACGCAAGCATATATGCACAACACAAGGAAAAAATTAACACAAAATGCACCGCCACAAGAGACTTACCCATTAAACGAAATGTTTCAGGCTCTGTAAATACTTGAATCTGAAGCCAAAATATTCCAAGTGAAATCTTTGATTAATCCAAATGGAACAATAAATATTATTGAATGAAATCAAATTCATACATAACCGTACTACTTTCAAATGACCAATTTTCCTTAAATAAAATCAAATTTTCAGGATTGCAACACGCTTCAAAGTAGTTAAAAATTAAAAAGGCAGGGCTACCAAAAGTATTAAACAACAGAAGAGAAGATATATTAAATGCATATAATTTTCCTTCAATTTCTAGTGTCATGGCTAACAACCAACTACCTAATCAATTACCATCTGTTTAAAGGAGGTTTTAAAGGAAAAAGTCCAAAGTCCTGATCTTTCCGATTTCTTGAGTCACAGCAGTTCGAAAACAACATTCATGTTATCCATCAAGACTACTTTAAAGCAAGGAAATCTAGGCAATCATAG